>CM033329.1:25286563-27822406 GCA_019359835.1 Pharus latifolius
AATATTAAAGCAGACGGTTTTGATCTCCCAACCGTCTGTGATAGTCCCAACAGTGCAATTCTCTACATGCAATTGTTGATAACCGCACATAATAACTGAGCAGATGAAGAGACTTAATTATTTACTTCAAATTTAATTTGCATCGAATTATGTAATCTGACTCTTCAACTTCCTCGCCTCGAATTCTCGACCTCTATCAATATCACAGACGGTTTTTTAACTCCAAACCGTCTGTGATAGTAAACAGACATATTAAAGACGGTTCGGACATCAGTACCGTCTGTAGTAGTAAAGCAGACGGTTTTGATCTCCCAACCGTCTGTGATAGTCCCAACAGTGCAATTCTCTACATGCAATTGTTGATAACCGCACATAATAACTGAGCAGATGAAGAGACTTAATTATTTACTTCAAATTTATTTTGCATCGAATTATGTAATCTGACTCTTCAACTTCCTTTGCCGTGTTGCAGTTTATCTCCCGAGAAGTTGTATATCATGAATTTATTGGCCTTGAAAACCAGTACTAGTGCGCTTTTTAGAACTCGAGGCACCCGTGCATATGAACCATCACCTTCTGTTTCTATAAATAGCGAGGCTCCTAAATCCCTGTCTTTATTCCCTCCTCAACTCCCACCTTGATGGCGAGCCGAGATTCCAGTGAGGTTATTGAAATTGAGAGTGATGAGGAAGAGATAAGGAATGAACTCGATCAGGATCTTCAGAAAGTAAGTCCTCTCTGAAACTCTAATGCAGATCTTTCTTTTATGACTTGATTACCTCGAAACAAATGCATTTCGAAATCCACAGGTGCTTGAGGAAATGCTCCCTCCAAAGAAGAGACTTAGAAATGAGGAAAGATCATACAGTGGAGCTGCAGCGAAGACTCTAGAGGGTGCTGAGGCCTGTGTTGCCACATTGCCCCTTGCAACCCCTCCAGTTGCATCGACTCCACCTTTGGAGATCCACAATAATCCTTCCAATATCCCCTCTCCAACACCTTTGTATCATCAGCTTTTCTAGGGTAAGGCTCACACTTCCACGTCCAAATCCACTCCGAAGCTTGGCAATCATCTTCACCCTCCCAGCATACGCCCCTAGGAGAAGCTGGAGAAGCATATGTGCAGGAGGAGAAAGCTGCCTTGTGCAGAACTCTCCAAAAAAAAAAGAGGCGCTGGAGAAGCATTCTGAGGGGATGTCTTTGGCCATTCTGCACTTGGCAGAGTGCATGCTTTGAGTTGCAGCTTCATCTCCACCTTGGTTGTATCAACTTTAATTTCTTGGATGATCCTACTGATGCCAAATCCACTCCTTTGGTGAGAGATGATGTTGATAGTCTTAGAGCCATTGGTAGTTCTCCTGGGGCGGCCAGTGTAGATCCTACTGATGCCAATACGTCCCTAGGAGAACTTTGTAAATTACTTTCGGAACAGGTCGACACTAATCAATTGGTCGCTTAATTAATAGTATCTCTTATGTATGGAAAGATTGTAAGAAATAAGAAATTTCTTTTCCTTATATATCTGGCTTTCGATTGATTATGTAACTGATAATCACCAAATGATGTTCTGTGTAAAAATGTTAACAAGAAAATACTGCTGCGATCAAGACGGTTTTTTAACTCAAAACCGTCTCTGTTTGAAAGATTACAGACGGTTTTAATTTCAGACATATATATAAAACAAATATGAAAAACAAGATAAAACCAAACAGTCTGAACGTTCATTTTTGTAAATACTAACATTGAAATAAGATAGAACCAAATATGAAAAACATGTGGAACAACTGATGACCAGTAGTCGAATGCAAACAAAAAAACCGGGATATTAAAGACGGTTCAGACTTTAAAACCGTCTGTGTTATCACAGACGGTGCTGAGGTAAAAACCGACTGTGATAACAACATACACAGACGGTTCTGAGGTAAAAACCGACTGTGATAATAACGTAGACGGTCGGATGTGATAACACAGACGGTTCAGATGTGAGAACCGACTGTCATAATCAAATACACAGACGGTTCTGATGTAAAGCGGACGGTTTGGAGTTCATAACCGTCTGTGATATTTCTTTTCTTCAATAATGCACCGATATTACCGACGGTATTATATAGAACCGTCTGTACTGAACCTGGTATAAAAGGTCTTTTGGCGGATGTTTTGAGCTAGTCGTACTCTCTTGCTCGACCTACACTGTCCAGTTCGAAGAGATTTGGGGCAAGGAAGAGCGAAATCTCGAAAGGCAGGGGGAGCATTTGGGGGCAAAAATTTGAGGATCGAACCAAGGTTGGTTACTTGCTCCCAAGGCGTACACATTACTTGATTTCATCATCAATATCGATCTCCATTGATTTACTAATTAGCATGTGTATGAATTTGATTTATTGCAGATGGTCCGAGACTGGATGTATAATGACAACTGAGTGGGTGAGGAATACATGAAAGGTGTTTTTGATTTCGAAAAGGTTGCTGTGCAAGACATGGCGAAGAAGGGTTTACCATATATGTACTGTCCTTGTGTAGACTGCCAGAATATTAGGATGTTCACCAACTCATCTCAAATTGTCGCCCACTTGATCCGACGTGGTTTCAAAAAGGGGTACACGTGTTGGGTCCACCATGGAGAAGAGCCAACTGCAGAAACAACTGCCACTCAGGTTGAGGAACAGGACATGCCGGATCCAAACAACGACTTCGACGAGGATATGCCAGAGGATGACCATTTAGATGACATGTTGCGTGATGTGGAAGGAAATTACAGTGAAAGGGGGTTTGGCAAATTCAAGCGCTTGATTGAGGACTCAGAGAGGCCGTTGTTCCCTGGTTGCAAGTCGAAATACACAAAGTTGGCCTCTGTGCTTGAACTGTTAAAATTGAAGGCAAGCAACAGCTGGACCGACAAGAGTTTCACAGCACTGTTAGATCTTTTGGCGGACATGCTCCCGGAAGGAAACGAGTTGCCAAAAAACACCTACCAAGCGAAAAAGCTGTTGTGTCCTTTGGGAATGGAAGTAGAAAGGATACACGCATGCCCTAATGATTGCATCCTTTACCGTAACGACTACAAAAATATGCATGTTTGTCCGGTGTGCGGCGCATCCCGCTATAAGCGTACTAAGGACCGAACAGACGACGGCGACTGCACGGAGATAAAGGAAGGACCTCCTGCTAAGGTGTTGTGGTATTTGCCAGTCATTCCCCGCTTGCAGCGTTTGTTTGCAAACCGTAAAGAGGCAAAATTACTGCGTTGGCACTCGGAAGACCGGAAGAAGGATGGAAAGTTGAGACACCCCGCTGATTCTTCGCAGTGGAGAAACATCGACAGGGAATTTGTTAACTTCGGAGCAGAATTGAGGAATATAAGGTTCGGGTTGAGTACCGATGGAATTAATCCTTTTGGTAACATGAGCAGTCGGCATAGCACTTGGCCGGTTCTTTTGTGTATCTACAACCTTCCTCCTTGGTTGTGTATGAAGCGCAAGTACATCATGATGTCTCTACTTACCTCAGGACCAAAACAACCCGGAAACGATATTGATGTGTACCTAGCACCATTGATAGAGGATCTCCTAACAATGTGGAACGAAGGGGTGCAGGTATGGGACGCATACAAACGAGAGAACTTCATCCTACGTGCTATGATATTCTGCACCATCAACGATTTCCCAGCCCTTGGAAATTTGTCGGGCCGTACTACGAAAGGAGCCAAAGCCTGCCCCCACTGCGAAGATGACACTGAGAGCGTGTGGCTGAAGAATTGCAGGAAAACAGTGTACATGCGTCACCGTAGGTTTCTTCCGAATAATGACGCGTACCGTAAGAGGAAGAGGGAATTTGACGGCCACAACGAAGATGGTTCAGCCCCGAAGCCTACGCGCGGGAAAGATGTTTACTCACGGGTGAAGGACATAGACGTTGTGTTTGGAAAGGGTGGTAAATTGAAACCCCGCACGAAGAACACTTGGAAGAAGAGATCGATATTTTGGGACTTACCGTATTGGGAGCATTTAGAGGTTCGTCATTGCATTGATGTCATGCATGTAGAGAAGAATGTTTGTGACAGTTTAATCGGCCTATTGCTGAACATTCCAGGGAAGACAAAGGATGGCATCAATGTGCGGTGTGACATGATCGAAATGAGAATCAGGCCCGAGCTAGCACCGAGAGAGGACGACAAAGGCCGTATATACCTCCCCCCCGGATGCTACACTTTGTGCAAGGCTGAGAGGACAGAACTCTGTAAGTGTCTCCATGGTGTTAAAGTTCCATCGGGTTACTCCGCAAATATGAAAAAGCTTGTGTCCATGGGCGATTTGAAATTGCTGGGTATGAAGTCTCATGATTGTCACGTGTTGATGACACAAATGCTTCCTGTTGCCATCCGGAGTATTCTGCCGCATAAGGTCAGAGAGACGATCACGAGGCTATGTTTTTTCTTCAATGCAATTTCTTCCAAGGTCATTGATCCCGATGGACTGGATTCTTTGCAGAGCGAGGTGGTTCGAACTCTCTGTCAACTTGAGATGTATTTTCCTCCATCGTTTTTTGATATCATGGTCCATCTCACCGTCCACCTTGTCAGAGAAATCAAGATATGTGGACCCGTGTTCCTACGTTATATGTATCCATTCGAGAGGTACATGGGTGTACTTAAGGCCTACGTGAGGAATCGGTCCCGGCCCGAGGGTAGCATTGCCGAAGGTTATGCAGCGGAAGAGGTTGTTGAGTTCTGCGTCGATTACATGGCCGAGGTAGAAGCAATTGGAGTTCCTGTGTCTCGTCACGAGGGGAGGCTTGATGGTGTTGGCACTATCGGACGGAGAGCCATCACTCCTGATTTCGATATGTACTCGAAAGCTCATTTTTGGGTCTTGCAACACATGACGGAGGTGTCTCCGTACATCGACGAGCGCAAGGAGATGCTACGACAAGACAATCCTCGCCGATCCGAGGTTTGGATCACGGAACAACATAACAGTCGATTCAACGCGTGGATGAAGGTGCGAATCACCGGAGAGTCTGCAAGTGAGAACCTTAAATGGTTGGCAAATGGGCCCACGTTTACTGTACAGACTTGGCAGGGATACGACATTAATGGGTACACATTTTACACGAAAGCTCAAGATCGAAAGAGCACTGTGCAAAATAGTGGAGTGAGCGTAGAAGCTTTCCATGAGGGGTTCACCAAGACAGGCCCAACAAGGGTAGTACGTGGATTGAACTCGTACTACGGGTTCATTGAAGAAATTTGGGAGCTCGATTACGTACTGTTCAAGATTCCCCTGTTTCGATGCCGATGGGTCCAAATCCCACAGGGTGTGAAGGTTGACAGTTATGGTTTCACTTCTGTGGACCTGGATCGCGTTGCTTATAAAGATGAGCCATTCATACTTGCAAATCAAGCCATTCAGGTCATTTATGTCACTGACCCGGCCAATAAGAAGTGGCACATCGTCCTTCATGGCAAGAGAAGGATTGTTGGAGTTGAAAATATCGTAGACGAGGAGGAATACAATCAATTTGATGAGATTCCTCCATTTGGAGATGGCGTACAGGTCGATACTGAAGACACCGACGAAACCAGTTACGTGCGTATGGATCACCAGGAAGGGTTATACTTTAAAGGTAATCAACTGTACGTCTTATCTCTCTGTTTCCATCGGTATAGCTTATATCTCCTGTAATTCTCGTATTTGCAGGGCCACGGCAAGTGGAAAGTTGAGGATAACATGGCTGTGTACGTGCAAATTGTCGGTGAAAGTTCCCATTTGTAAATTTAACATACAATATTACGTGGAGCATGCTCAAGTTACAGAGCATTTGGACTACATTGTAACCAATTATCGGATATACGTACATAGTAACCAATTTACAGAGTATTTGGACTACATTTGAAATATCTGAGTGTTCATTTAAAACATGTTTTCGAGCATTCAGAGTTGAAAGCTACAGATCAGTTTCAATTTGTAAAACTAAAGTTCAATAGAGAGATTATCAAGGACGGTTTTGACCTAGCACAGACGGTGCACAGTCGGTTCTCAACTCACAACCGTCTGTGATAATCTCTCACTATGTAGATTACCACAGACGGTGTTTATTTGAGAACCGACTGTGATAATATTATCACAGACGGTTATATATATAAAACCGTCTGTGATATTTTCAACAGTGTCCGACTCTTCGAGTTCTTAACGTGCACCGTCGGTTCTCAATTCCAAACCGTCTGTGATAATCTCAGGCACAGTCGGCTCTCAACTCAAAACCGTCTGTGATAATCTCTCTGGTGACTACGATTATTATAGACGGTTTCGATGTGAGAACCGACTGTGATATATACTATTATAGACGGTTCAGATGTGAGAACCGACTGTGATAATACCGACGCGGTACATAGTTCAAGGCGGGCTTTATCCCGCTCATTCTACTTCGCCCTAGCTCTGTTTGCCCTAGCTCTCTCCGCCCTCGCACCGTCCGTCGCGATCACCTCCATCGCCTCCCACCTTCTCCTCTCCGTCCGTCGCGATCACCCGCATCGCCTTTCCACCGTCAGGCGCGATCACCTCCATCGCCCTCCCGCCTCCGACGCGATCACCTCCATCGCCTCCCCACCGTTTCTGTCATTCTTGTATGGGTTTTGTTATAGAATTATTAGTTGCATATTTACTTAAACTGTTCTCTCTTTCACTTATGTTAGGAACTATGTCTGGTGACAAAATGCACCACTCGGGGACTCAGGGTGACCTCGCTGGCGATGAGACGCCTGGGCCGGAGGTCGCCTCGTCCGCCGTGACCCCGCAGAAGAAGGGAAAGGGGCGAGGCCGGACGACATGCGCGTGTCTGAACAAGGGGGAAAAGCAGCACGTCCAGTTCGACGACAATGGTGTGCCGGAAGCTCCGCCCAAACTTGTCGGTCAGTACCGCTCACTATGCGGCAAAGTGGCAAGGGAGCGGGTGCCCATCACCACCTCCGACTGGGGTCAAGTGCCCCCAGAGTGCAAGGATGCGCTGTGGGAAGAAGTGCAGGCGGCGTTTCACATTCCGGAGGATCGCCACTTCACCGTCCGCCGGAGGACACTTATGTCAATAAACAAGGCGTGGAGGAACTTCAAGAGCGAACTTGTCAGGCACTATGTGAAGGAGTCGATGACCCCCTTCAATGACTACCCTTTCGTGACTCCCGAGGCATGGCAGCAGTTCGTAGAGATGAAGGGCAAGCCTGAGTTCCAGGAGCTTAGTGCGAAGGCCCAGGCTAACCAGGCCAAGAACACCCACCCACACAGACTAGGCACCGGTGGGTATGTGGGGAAGAAGGCGCTGTGGAGGAAGCAGGACGAGGAAGCTTCACAGTCTTCGGCCGGCAGTCCTTATGCGGGCATAACGGACGTGCGCGCCCGCAATTGGTGCCGAGCTAGATCGACGATGGACTCCTCCGGAAGCGTCTCCGTGAATAACCCTGCGGACAGGGAAGTGATCGACCGACTGGTAAGATTGTCCGATCACGTACTATCCTCATAACACGCATGCAATGGGCTGTATTGCTAAGTTGTCCTGTTGCAGGTGACGCTGAGTGCGCAGGCGGCATCCGGAGAGTTCAACCCGAGGAGGGACAGGGATATCCTCACAGCGGCGCTAGGAAACAAGGAGCATCCAGGCCGCGTGCGCGGCCTCGGCGCCACTGTGCCTTGGAGGCATGGTTTCCCCGATGATGAGGAGGCGGCTAAGAGGAGAAAGAGATCCCACCAAGCCCGCGATGAACGGCTCAAGGAGGAGATGCGATCGGAGTTCGCTGTTCGGGACAAAGCACTCCTGCAGCAGTTGTCGGAGATGCGGTCCATGTACGAAGAGCTAAGAAAGGCGACCCAGGGCACCCCTATTCTAGCAGCTGGCGCAGACCCAGCGGAAGTACCGACCCCCATTGGCCACCGTAGTAGCTGCGCGTCTGCGCCGGGGTCTTCGCAGACGGAGCCCTCTCCAAAGTATCCGGTGGACTCTCTGCAGGTAATGACCGTTAATGCGCACTGTTTGTCTATGTTAATTCATTCGAAAGTGAGAAGCGGTGAAATTCAACATGTTAATGCGCACTGTTTGTAGGAACCCGCCTCCTGCAAGCTTATGGTGCTGGCCGGTGTCTTCCCGATCGAGGCTGCCCGTGGGATGGCGCAACCATGCACGGCGGGGGCCACAATCCATGGTGCCCCTCTATGTGAGGGTTTTGCACGTGTCCAAGTGGACAGTGTCTTTGACCATTGCAAGGGTTTTCCATTGGAGAAGCCGCCGAATGACGAGATTACCACTCTCGGGGATGCGGTGCACACGTTCGTGCAATGGCCCAAGAAAGACATCGTCCTGTATGAGGTAATTCCCCCACCAGTTTCATAATTTGTATTGTAATAATAGCCCTCAGAGTTAGTGTCCTAATACGTAGGTTCTTACATCGCAGACATCACAGACCGAGACGCGGCCTACTAGCCAGCATACCCCTTCGACGACGAAGCTGACTCCGAGTAAGAGGCAACCATTCAAGAAGCTGGCTATGAGGGGAAAAGCAAAGAAGAGCCCGTCGAAGGAGAGCGAGAAGAGTGCGCCAGCTCTCATGCCGTTCTCTCTGGGGATGCCCATGGCCTCCGATACCGCAATTTCGAGCATGGGGTTAGCATGCCAGAGCCTGCATGCATGGTACATGAGGAGGACAAACCAGACCAGGATGCAGCGTCCGACGCACATCATGGTCAAGTACACCGTGGCAGAGTTCCATCACGACGTTGGGACCTACTCGGTGACCTTCGAAGACCTGCACAATTTGCTAAACAAAGATGCGCTCGACTTGTCAATCCTACGGTCTTGGGTGCTGTAAGTATCCTACTATCCGTGCATATACGGATATATGTCATTTATTAATTGGTTACTTCCGTGCAGCTGCATGGCCAACTATGCCAAATCCAAGGGCATACCTGTTGGTTTTTTGGACCCCCAGATGGTAGCCGAGGTGATGTTTAGGACCGACACAGACTTCGTTGTCGACTACATCAAAAGAGGGTTGCTTGCTCAGGTCGACAAGGAGTATATACTTGTACCCTACAACCAGAGTTGAGTGCTTTCATCAGTACTTCACCCGTAGATTAGTGTCTCCATGTGCACACCCCCAAATTTAGATTAAATTTTTAATTCTCTACGTGTAATATGTAGCTACCACTGGATCCTGCTGCTACTTATTCCGAAAAGCAACAAGGTGTTCTACCTTGACTCATTGCAGAGGAAAGGGTACTCGTATTGCGGCGCACGAGATGTATTCGGAAGGTGATGTGGACCTGTCTTGCATGCATCTAGATTTACTGTCCTCAAATTGTCAATTTCGGCTATCCTCAAACTGTCAATTTTGACTATCTACAGGGCTTTCACGAAGTACTTTGCCTAGGTAGGGAGACAACACGAGCGGCGAGCCGATAAGTTTCAGTGGTTACAATTTTCGGTACAAATTTCAACTGGCATCTGTTTTATTTTATAACTTGTCCCCACCTAACTCTCGGTCTGTAAATTGGCAGTGCCATCAGCAGCCGGACGACAATACATGTGGGTTCTACATGATGCGCCACATGTATGACCTGATCATCACCCCTCACCGGCCCGATTTCCCCGAGGTATTACAACTGCTCCCCTTAATTTGTCTCGATTTGACAGAATTTACAACTTAATTCAGCTAATTTTTTATGTACCAACTCTTGCTGCAGGGGGTCGACTTCCCTTCAGAAAGCCTTGACCCTCGGCAGATTGGTAATGTCCGAGGGATGCTCGCTGAGTTTTTCCTTTCGGAGGTCATATCACCCAAGGGGAAGTTTAGGGACCCGCAAGGTTCGTATTAGTGCGGCCTTTCATTTATTTGTACATCTAACACACTTTAATTGTCGATTACATTTATTTGTTCAATTGTACATATTTCTGAGTTCTGTGCTGTATATATGAAATGCTATACAGAGAGGGGTGCAAATATATTTGAGTACTGCATGTGCATATGAAACTGTATATATTTGAGTACTGTACAAATATAATTCTGAGTTCAATTGTACAAATATATATGCATGAGACTGTATATATTTGAGTACTATGCATGTATGAAATTCATGAACTGTATATATGAAAATGCAATTTGTACAGAGGACATCTGTGAATGTTATAATCTCAGACGGTTTGTAAGATCAAAACCGTCTGTGCATGCACAGACGGTTTTGATCTTACAAACCGTCTGAGATTATAACAGTCACAGATAATAACACATCGCAGATGGTTTTGACCTCAGATCCGCCTGTGATATCAGACTATCACAGACGGTTCTGAGATAATAACACTATCACAGACGGTTTCAATATTAACACCGTCGCTGATATCGCAGATTGGTTTAACCTCCAAGCCGTCGGTAATAATATGAGTATCACAGACGGTTGTGAGATCAAAGCCGTCTGTGAATTATGAGTATCACAGTCTGTTATAACATCAAAGCCGTCTGTGACACAGACGGTTCTGATGTCAAAACCGTCTGTATATACTAAAGTATCACAGACGGTTCTGTTCTCACACCCGTCTGTGATAGTACAAGTATCACAGACGGTTCTGATGTCAAAGCCGTCTGTGATACTCATACTATCACAGAAGGTTCTGATGTCAAAGCCGTCTGTGATACTCATACTATCACAGACGGTTCTGATGTCAAAGCCGTCTGTGATACTCATACTATCACAGACGGTTCTGATGTTAAAACCGTCTGTATATACTAAAGTATCACAGATGGTTCTGATGTCAAAACCGTCTGTGATACTCATACTATCACAGACGGTTCTGATGTCAAAGCCGTCTGTGATACTCATACTATCACAGACGGTTCTGATGTTAAAACCATCTGTATATACTAAAGTATCACAGATGGTTCTGATGTCAAAACCGTCTGTGTATACTCAAATATCACAGACGGCTCTGAGAACAGAACCGTCTGTGATAGTGTGACTATCACAGACGGTTCTGACCTTATAACTATCTGTGAAATATGAGTATCACAGACGGTTCTGACCTTATCACAGACGGTTCTGACCTTATATCGGTCTGTGAATGGATATATCACAGACGGTTGAAAACATCAAAAACCGTCTGTGATAGTGCATGATTATCACTGACTCGAATATCACTGACGGGTAAGAACCGTCTGTGATGTCTGTTTTGACCCGACTGTGATGATGAATTCTGTAGTAGTGGGTATCGAATGGCATGTTTAAATGCCCTGATAACGGAGCCATCAGATATGTTCGGGATGGTATTCCTCACCCCGACAAACCTCTTGACAAACTGCCGAAGAGTTTCGGTCGAAGTTTGTCATAGCCGATGAAGATCGTCCTCTTTACCTGGATTTTGATAACAGTTTCGGAAATTGCTGAGGATGGCGTCGCACAGCATTTCTCAATTGTAGATGGAACCTTCGGGCTGATTAAACAGCCAGGTTCTAGCCGGTCCCATAGGCAGGTAATTAGCCATGACCCGGTCGTCGCCTCCTGCCGCTTGGATGGCAGTGATATAGATTTGAAGGAACTCGGATGGGTTCTGAGTTTCGTCGAACCCTCCAATGGCCCCTGGTCGAAACTTATCAAGCCAAACGACCGCACGTAGGCCGCGCGAGAAAGCTTTACAACCGACGTAGGGGCCGTGAACTGCCCTGTGACTCTCGACCGGGTCGCGGGCGACTTCACGCAACGGTGGAGTTATCCGTGGTCCCAAACGAGAGTGGACAGGGACTCGACCCCTACCACGAGAATCCTGTGTCCGCCTGTACTTGTGCAGGTGGGATGGTACAGGCGGCGGGTAACTTCACCGACCAGAACCAGAATGAGAACACTCTCATTCGCGGGAACGTGTTACTGACCGGGAAGAGGCCGTTGGGGTCGCCTCAGACGCGACCTCATCCAGTCTTTCCGCTAGTATCCTGGTGAAGGCTGGTTTCTGCGCATCCGTGACCGTAGGAGGGAAGTTACGCATGACTTCCGCGATAAATCGCAGTCGACCATGGGTACTTCTCCTTGGGGCACCAGGTGTTACCGTTCCTTCGTCCACCGGGAAACGCTCCGTAGGCAAAGAGGGGGTCTGGTCGCATTTGCCACTGCGTGATCGTCGAGAAGAACTCGGAGCAGCATCGTAACGAGCCTGCGCATCTTGAAGAGCCTCAAGGGAAGTTCTGCGTAGTTCGTTGTTTTGTTGCTTGAGTTCTTGATCCTCCTTCTCTTTGCGATCCCGTTCTTCCCTAGCAGCCTGTTGATCAGGAGTTTCCTCCGATAAGGCAGCAAACTGTCTAGGGAGAGAGGTTGTCGATGGGGAAAACATCTCTGTTTGTTCCGAGTCGGACTCGAAATCAAAGAGACGGTGGAGGTTATCAGGGTCGAATCTCCCCGGGCTGATTTCCAGGTCGATATCATCCTTACCCTCAGCGGGGTAGTATGACGGACCGGACTCACCCTCTAGCGCATTAAGAATCTCGATGGGTTCTGACCTTGCGCCAATCGCTTGCTGGTTGATGGACATGACCTGGAGAGATGATTCAACCTTTGGAAGATTTTGGCCTCCAACCTCCTCCATCGGAACAGGATCGCTTGGAGAAGGCATTGGATTGTGAGCATAATCCTCGAGATCAAAATCGTTCTCGGAATCATATACTCCGGCCATATTTCAGCGAACCTCCGGATGAAAATTAGGACGCCTTGAGAAAGGCCCCACGGTGGGCGCCAACTGTCGACGATTCGGACTCGGGGTCCTCAGCCGAACTTATGGAAAATTTATAATAATGAGACCTTTCAAGGTGACCCTCCGGGAAGGTATGTACAACTATGAAGAACTGGAGCACAGAGAGGTTTATACAGGTTCGGGCCCTCGATGGTGAGAGTAATAGCCCTACGTCCTGTTGGGATTACACTATGTGTAGTAAATAATTACAAAGTAGTGGGAAAAAGCCTTCACAGGCGAAGGTTTTTCCTATGTAAGTGTACAAAAAGAGGCCAGGGAGGCTTATAGAAATTATATAGTCTAAACCGTAGTCTTGGCTATTTGAGTTGTATCTTGATTTATTGATCGATCCCCCCCGTTTGATACATCTTGCCACCCTTTTATACCGTTTGAAAGGGTGCCAAGTCGTAACTGCATCAAACAGTTGCTTGGATGCGGTTTGGAGAACCACCTTTAACTCCCACACAGGTTTAACACGTGTTATTTATGGATAACTGCATGCATTAACCTCCTGACGGTTAATCCCCACGTGGAAGAATCTTCGGGGTACTTGGGATATTCCTGTTATAGGAAAAGAATACTCCCACATTCCCTGGTCGAAGATGCTCTGACCGCGCGACGTTGGTTGACCGCGCAACATTTTCGACCTTCTGTCCGCGCACAGCACACGAACTTCTGACCGCGCACTAGCTGTGATCTGATCGAGTAAAGCCTGCGACCTGATCGCGCAAAGCCTGTGACCTCGGGCTGATGCTTCCCAGAAACGACTTGAGTTCGCACCGCCGGGCACATGTCTAGCTCAAATCTGTCTTGAACCAACAGTACATTTATTTGAACTGACTCAGGTGTCAATCCTCGTCACCATACTATAAAGAGGGGTTGCAAGTCCTCTCTATATCTCCAACATGAACCGAGAAATTACTAGGTCATTGCATTGCATCATTTTGGTTGGATTTGATTCAAATTTGGTCTGAAAGATTTGGTTTTCAGTTGGGTTTTTGACAGCAGAAGAGTTTTTTCATTTTCTAGAAAGATCTAAGCAGATCTTATTTTTCCTTCTGTTGATAAAAATGTAGCCCTTACAATTATGTTTCAATCGAGCTATTAAACTCTTAATTTGGAGTTATGGTTTTAAAGTTATGACTATTTTTGTTCAGGCTTACTGTCAGTTTGAATATCAGTTCAGTTAAACTGACAGTTGTCCAGAGAGTGTGTTTTTTGAGCTGAAATTTCTTGAACTAAACTGACTGTCAGTTTGTATTTCGACCTCAAACTGATTTGCTTGTGTTTCTATTTGATCTGGGCGTTTTGTGGTCAAACTGACTGTCAGTTTGTATTATCAGTTTCCATATACGACCACAAACGGCTAGCTATTTTTTATCCGTAAATTTTGTCAGCCATTGAGTTTTGAATTGACTATCAGTTCCTCATACTGACTGTCAGATTGCACTGATTTTGTTTTCATTTTTGACCTCAAATGGCTAGCTGAGTTTTCTCTGAATTTCACTTCTTTCTGGTCGTGACCCAAACTGACTGTCAGTTTGCATAACTGACTGTCAATTTGCATAACCGATTGTCAGTTTGCATAACTGACTGTCACTTTGGGCTACTGATTTTCAGCTCGAGCTCCAACGGTTCTTTTAATTGTTGAGGCTATAAATAGGGGCTTTTGAGCATTGGTTTTATAGAACAAGCAGCCTCACAACCTTATACACTCTTGAGCTTTAGTTCTTAGATAAAATCTTGATCTTTTGATCAAATCGAGTGTTATTCAGCTCCACCGAGTGCTTTCTGTTCACATCATTTGCATCCTATTAGCTTCTCGGTGATTGTTAGAGGTCTAGAGAAGACCTTGCTGCCTATTACTCTTAGTGAGCGCCCTCACCTAGACGGTTTGGAAGCTTGGCCGTTGATCTCTTCAGTTTAGAGATTGTTGGAGAGACTCGGCGCATTTGTACAAGGCATCGGTGCTCGCCTTTCCGGAGTGGACAAGGAGCAACCAATAGTGGATAATATCCTTCGTGGATATTGGAGTAAGACTAAATTTATTTGAGTGCTTCAACGAGGATTAGGGGAGACTGGGCGAGTCTCTTAGACCTCGGTAAAAATCGTTGTGTTCATTCTCTCTTCCTCTTGCTCATATTATTATTTGTTCTTGATATCTTTATTTGCAAATATTTGTTTTAATTTAAAGTTTTTTTTAAAGCCTCCTATTCACCCTCCCTCTAGTCGGCATCCTTGATCCTACAGCTCACATCCCTGACTCCACAGTCATCAAGGCGTGAAAGAGCGGGATACTCCTAGGGAGCTCCATCGTAGGCTCTCCCGGAGCTGCCCCTCTTCCGCCGATGAGCTCTTCACTGTGCTCGAGAAGTATGCTCAGGCGGAGGAGGATGACCTCATGAAAAAGAACCAAGGGGCCCCCGGCCCCGCTGACCGAGATGCTAGGGACCCCCCCAGCAAGCGTCCTAAGAGGGGCAACCGTAGCGAGCCACAGCCTCGGGACACTTTTGTCCTCGAGGGCGGAGGCGGCTCACACGACGGTGGCAAGGGCAACCGCCCCTTCCCCAAGCCCAAGGGCCACGATGGAGGGGGGCAATCATCCAGCTGCCGAGAAGGTCCTATGATGGGAGGCAAGGAGGGCACAGCCAACGTGTGGTGTGCCTTCCACAAGTCCAATACCCACGCTACCCAGGAATGCCATCAACTCCTGCAACACTTCGCCGCATTCCTCGACCAGCATCGGCAGTGGGGAGGGAGCCCTGCCTCCTTGCCCCCTCCACTGGCTCTGCCCGCTCTCCCTGTTCCCCCGGGGGAACAGTAGAGGCAAACGCGGCAAGGGGCCTCAGCCGAAGAGCTCCCCTTCCAAACCTCCCAAAGACTCGTAAACGTCATAACGGGGGGATCCGCCTCGGGGCTAGACTCCAAACACCAGTGCAAGGAGTACGCGCGGGAGGTAAAGGTTGTGGGGGTGCTGCACACATCTCGGCCACCAAAGTGGTTGGACATCCCCCTCATCTTCAGAGCGGAAGACACGTATGGGGCTTGCTTCCCCCATGATGACGCGATCATCATCTCCACCACCGTCTACAACTGTACCTGAAGGCATTCAGGGAGATGTAGGTTGACGAAAAGCTGCTGCAGCACACAGCTAGGCCCTTGTAGGGCTTCGTCCCGGGAAAGACCATCTCCCCGGTGGGGAACGTTGACTGCCCCATGACCTTCGGCGACCCAAACAACTACCGGACTGATATGGTCCGATTTAATGTAGTGGACCTTCCCTCTTCGTATAACACGATTATGGGGAGGACCACGATCAACCGCCCAGGGGCGGTGATCCACCAGAGTTATCTCTGTGTGAACATCCCTGGGCCTCGCGGCGTCATCACTGCCCAAGGTGACCAGGACTTGGCCCATGCTCTCTACAAGAGCGCCACACGGCGATCAAGAGCGTCAACTGAATCAAGGCACCCGGGGGGGGGGGGGGGGGGAGGGGGAACTCTCCCCCAGAGCTGCGCCCGGAGGGGGACCTCCGGAAGATCCTGCTGTCACCGGAGGAGGGGGATGAGACTGTCAGGATCGGAGCAGATCTCACTGAGGAGCGCACGGGGTAACTCGCGGCTTTCCTCCACAAGAACTCAGACGTCTTCGTGTGGAAGCCCGCAGACATGCAAGGCGTCTCCCAGGAAGTTATCGAGCACAAGCTCGCTATGACGCTCGGCCGCCCCCTGGTCAAACAGAAGCTGAGGAAGCTCTCCCTTGAGCGCCAAGAGTCTATCAAGGGCAAAATCACCAGGCTCCGGGTGGCGGGGTTCATTCTGGATGTGTTGCACCCCGAATGGTTAGCGAACACCGTCCTCGTGAAGAAGTCAAGCAACAAGTAGTGAATGTTCGTGGAGTTCACCGACTTTAACAAGGCTTACCCAAAAGACAACTTCCCACTCCCGTGGATCGACCAGCTGGTTGACACGACTGCGAGGTGCGAGCTTATGAGCTTCCTCGACGTGTATTCGGGCTACCACCGTGTCCGGATGGCTAAGGAGGATGAGGAGAAAACGAGTTTTATAACTCCCCTCAGCACCTTTTGCTACGTTCATATGCCCATCGGGCTGAAGAACGCTGGAGCAACTTTTCAGCGCCTCATGTCGTTGGTCCTCAAGGACCAGATTGGCCACAACATAGAAGTCTACATTGACGATGCGGTCGTCAAAAGCCTCCGCGTAGCCGCCCACATCGACGACTTGGCGGAGACCTTCCACAACCTCCACGAGTATGGATTGAAACTCAAACCGGAAAAGTGTGCCTTCGGTGTGCGTGGGGGAAAGCTGCTTGGCTTCCTTGTGTCCTAGCGAGGCATTGAGGCCAACCCCAAAAATATTCGAGCCCTGCTGGACGTGCCCCGGCCGCGCTCTGTGAAAGATGTATAGCGGTTACAGGCCACTTGGCCGCGCTAAGTCGCTTTGTCTCGTGGTCGGGGGAACGCAGCCTCCAGTTCTTCAAATTCATCCAGGGCCTCGAGGGGTTCAAGTGGACTCCCGAGGAAGTGGAGAAGATTTTCTACGGCCTCCTCACGACGTCCCGGAAGCTCTGCCACTACTTCCTGGGGCACTTGATCACGGTACTATCATCTCTCCCCTTGGGGGAGGTGCTGCGAAACATGGAGGCTACTAGCCGGATTAGGAAGTGGGGAGCCGAGATCGCTCCCTTCTCCCTCATTCTCAAGGGCCATTCCGCCATCAAATCTCAAGTCCTTGCTGACTTTGTGGCGGAATGAACCCCCACTCCCGAGACGGAGGGGGGACTTTCGCCGAGCCACCACGGCGTAACAACCATTGGACTCTCATGTTCGACTGTTCTTTGTGTCTCGCCGGAGCTAGCGTAGGGGTAGTCCTTCGGAGTCCCGAAGGAAGGATGTTGGAGTACGCGGTGAGACTCAAGTTCCCCGCTGTGAACAACGTCGCCGAGTACGAGGCCTTGCTCCTGGGGCTGCGCCTCGCGCGCTCCCTGGGAATCCGTCGCCTCCTGGTCAAGGGAGACTCCCAGCTCATGGTTTGCCAGATGGACAAGTCGTACCTGTTCCATGATACGAACTTGAGCCTCTACTTAGGGGAGGTCCGCAAGATGGAGAGGCACTTCGAGGGCCTGGAAGCCCGGCATATCCCCAGGAGGGATAATGACCGTGCCGATGCCCTGGCCTGTGCAAGCGCCGAGGAACCCCTCCCCGGGGCGCCTTTCTTGAGATCATCGCGAAGCCCTCGGTGACCCCCCAGGTGCGGATCCTGAGGCCCGCACTCTGGAGATCTCCGATATCATCAGTGCTGCATCCTGGATGGATCCCCTCGTCTCTTTCATAAGGTGGGAGGGGGAGCCTCCCGGCGACACTGAGGCCAAGCGCCTCCGTGCCAGAGCACAGGTGTATCTCCTGCTGGAGGGGAAGCTCTACAAACGGGGGGCTTCCGCCCTCCTCCGCTGCCTCCCATGGGCTGAAGGGCTCCAAATCCTCGAGGACATTCACTCGGGGAGCTACGGGTCTCACTTAGGCTGGTGCATGGTCATGGAAAAGGTTCTCCTCTAAGGTTTTTATTGGCCTACCATGGTCCGCGATGCGCGAGACCTTGTCTCCGCATGCGAAGCCTACCAAAAAATGGCTAGGAGCTTCAACCTACCCTCCGCGGCGCTGCAAACCATCCCCATCACTTGGCCCTTCGCGCGCTGGGGGATGGACCTCCTTGGTCATTTCCCCCGGCTCCCGTGGGCTACAAGTATGCGGTGGTTGCAGTGGATTACTTCTCCAAATGGGTGGAGGCTGAGCCCTTGGTCGGCATCACCTCCCATGCAGTACAGTGGTTGTTTTGGAAGAACATCGTATGTCGCTTCCGGGTCCCCCAAGAAATCACCGTCGACAACGGGACCCAATTCGACTCCACATACTTCAGGGAGTTCTGCGAAGGCTTCGGGGCTACCCTCCACTTCGCCGCCGTGGCTCATCCTCAAAGCAACGGAGTCATCGAAAGGGTCAATGGCGTGATCCTACAGGGATTGCGCTGGTGACTCGAGCAAGCCGCCTCTAGGCGGGGCACGTGGGCGGAGGAGCTCTCTAGCATTCTCCGCTCTATGCGCATGACCCCGAGTCGAGCAACAGGGTGCACTTCCTTTTCGCTCGTGTACGGGGCCGAGGCTGTCCTCCCCTCGGAGATTGGGTTTCCGTCGCTGCGGGTTGAGCTCTTAGACGGAGCTACGCTCGCAGCACACCAAACCAAAGAAGCGAATCGGCGGCTGGAGATCGACCTCGCCGAGGAAAAGCGCGACCAAGCGCTCCTCCGCCACGCCATCTACGAGTCTGAAATGGCGCGCACGTATGACCGGCGCATCTGCGAGAGAGCTTTCCTCCTTGGGGACCTTGTCCTCAAGTGCGTGACTGACCCCCAGGCCCAGGGCAAACTCTCTCCCAAGTAGGAAGGCCCATACAGGATCTCCATGGTTCTGGGCTCAGGGGCTTATAAGCTCTCCAACCTCGAAGACCAAGAGTGAAAGCATACTTGGAACGTGGCCCTGCTCTGGAAGTTCTACATCTAGCCTCTGAGCCAGTTCCCTCCGCCACCGCGGTTACGCAGGGGGAGACATTGTATTCACTGTTCCCTCCCCCATTGCGGTTCCGTGGGGGGAGGTGTTGTATTTCAATTCCTATCAATACAAATAGTTTTTTTGTTGTTCGACTGGAAATCTTTGCAGGTTCTTGACTTACCATCTCTAAGGCGATGCCCTCCCCGAGAGGATGCCCTCCCGGCGAGGATGCCTTCCCCGCGAGGATGTAGGCTATCACAACCTAAAAGTCCCTACGACGGGAGCCCTACTCCCATAGGGCGGCTTACAATAACATCGCTCTGACTGAGGGGCTAAGCAGCAACCCATATCTCATGAACTGTGGTAGGGAGTCACTTTGAGAGACTAGTCCCACTCAAACACTCAGGCCCGCCATCTGGCTCATCCTCCTCAGGGAGCTCCCCTAGGAGCAAGCCTTCCCTCTGAGGGCCTTGGAATTTTACACTGGTCTTTGGAATTCTTTCGACCGGGAACTTATTCACCAGCTCCCCGTTCTCACGGTGACCGGGGGAATTTTTCACCGGTCTCTGGAATTCTTTTGACCGGGAACCTCCTCACTAGCTCCCCGTTCTCGTGGTGATCAGGGGAATTTTTCACCGGTCTTTGGATTTCTTTCAACCGGGAACTTTCTCACTGGCTCGCCGTTCTCATGGCGACTGGGGCAATTTTTCACCGGTCTCTGGAATTCTTTCGACCGAGAACTTTCTCACCGGCTCCCTGTTCTCACGGAGACCAGTGGAATTTTTCACCGGACTCCGGAATTCTTTCGACCAGGAACTTCCTTACCGGCTCCCTGTTCTCACAGCGACCCGCAGAATTTTTCACCAGTCTTTTTCGACCGGGAACTTCCTCACTGGCTCCCCATTCTCACGGCGACAGGGGAATTTTTCACCGGTCTCCGGAATTCTTTCGACCGGGCACTTCCTCACCGGCTCCCAGTTCTCACGGCGACCGGGGGAATTTTTTACCGGTCTTCGGAATTCTTTCGACCGGGAACTTCCTCACCGGCTCCCCGTTCTCATGATGACCGGGGGAATTTTTCACCGGTCTCCAGAATTCTTTCGACTGGGAACTTCCTCACCGGCTCTCCGTTCTCACAAGTACCCAGGGAATTTCTCATCGGTCTTCGGAATTCTTTCGATTGGAAAATTCCTTACCGGCTCCCCACTCTCATGGCGACCAGGGGAATCCTTCACATGTCAGGAGTCCTTTGGCTAAGCTTTGGAATTTTTTCGGTAGGTAGGATTCGTGACCGCAGCTCTGAAGTTTTGATCGGGGGTTTTGTGACCCCGGTAGCTATTAACGTCCGGGTCTCTTTGTTCCTTACCCACAGCGCGTGGAGCCGAACTGCACCCCGCTGTTTGGGGGGGATAACCCGGGCCCGAACAGATGAATATTTTTGGAAAATTTTTGAAGAAAGTCTCATGAAGACATTAACAAGAAAATCCATAGTTTTATTGATACAATATTTAACCAGGGGACACCTCCCCCCCCCGGTGGGCCAAGATGTCCCGGGGACGACAAGCCCTAGGCATGTACAAGAAACAACCCGGGGAGTTAAGCTCCCATGGGAACTGCCCTGGAGGACCACCCCCTCCGGTGGGCAGCTACGCCTAGTAATCCCGAAGGCCTTCGTTGAGCTCCCGGGAAATATCCTTGTACAGGCACCCCACCCTCCGTTGGGTGCTCCGGAGAAGTTCCTCCGGCCAGTACTCGTAGCTGGCCAGAGGACGTATTTGAAGCGGCAGGACCTTCCGGGACCCCCTCTTCGGAGGAGATAGCTCGGCGTGGCAATTGTCAAAATTGTCCAAGTGCCACTCTGGGAGCCATCGCAGCAGAATCGGCTCCCGAGGAGTGCTCTCCGACACTCTCTCGGAAGGAGGCTCGGGGGATGGGCAATTGGTGCGTCCCCCGGTAGCAAGGCTCAACAGATTTAGAGCCGCTTGGGCCTCCCCTAGGCTACGCCACCAGGGGCTCGGAAACTCATCCTCCGGAGCGAGCTTCTGGTCCACCGGGGAGCCCCTAGGGCCACACCACCCGGGGCTCGGACACTCCCTCTCGGGAGTAAGCCCCCATGATGCCGGCTTCCAATGAGCCAAAACTCAGCAAAAACAATCTTTTAATTTCATTAAGATAGGATTTACAATGTTTTCCGGGGCTTCCTCTAAGATGCTACCGGGAACACAAAAAAAAACTACAAACCCAAAAGCCTAACTAAAAGGCTGGGGGGAAGCTCATACTTGCCCGTTCTTGTCCCCCCCCCCCCGGGGGAACCTTTGCTGCGGTCGACGCCGAAGCCAGGGGCATTATGTCTGGGTCCATCACCCTGGAGACCCAGCCAACGAAAACCCCGGCCAACTCCTCAAGCCCCTGTGGACGTGCTTCGAAGTAACAGGGGAAGGTCCTGGGAAGCAACTGCCCGATGACCCGGGCGCCCGCTCCACGATGCTCCACGAGAGCGGCCACAAGAGCAATCGCCGGGACGGTGAGGCCCCGGGCCTCCACATCAGTGGCCACTGGGATCAAAGTGACCTATGTATCATGAAAATACACAACCTCTTGGACCGACGATGGTACCGGGTCGGGACTGCTCCCTGATCCAAGGTCGACCCCAAGAGCCTCGAGGGCCGAGCGGATCATGCTCCCGCCGGTGGTCACCGCGGCGACCCCCGAGGCCTCCGCCTCCCGTAGAGCTTGCCTCTCTGAGCGCAGCTCCCTCCGGAGCCGGGAGGGAACATCCTCGACGGCGGCGAGCCACTCCGGGGTCACCTCCGGCTCCCCGAGCACCTAGTCCTTCTCAAACCGCTCTGCGAGCACAGCCTCCTCGACCTCCGCTCGGAGGCTAGGGCCTCCTCAGTCGATCGGAGACGCTCCGAGACCTGGGCCTGGAACTCCCAGAACATCGTGACGGCCTGAAGCAAAGAAAATACTAGGAAATCTACAAAAACCAAGTGAAGTACCCGCACGGCCGGAACTTACCCGGAGTCCGGAGGAGAGGACCTCTCTATAGTCTCCCCCCGACATGTCTCAGGGAGACCCCTGCTGGGGGTGTTCGCCTGTCGAGCTGATGTCCTCTGAGCCCCTACTGCCGGAGGAGTTGGACGACAGGTCCATCACGGGACCCCGGGGCTGATGAAGAGCCCCTTGCCCTTCCCCGGCGGGGGGGGGGGGGGGGGGCACCGAGACCTTTGAGGGAGGGAGCTCTGGGGCGGTGAAGGATGCCATCAGGAGGCCCCCCTGGTGTCTTGAACTGAACGAAAACCCCCCACGCGGCAGATGCGGGCGGGCCTCAGGAGGTGCGACCGGGGGAGAAGGATTTGGAGCGTACATCTCCGAGTCCGACCCCTGTCCTTCCCCGGCCATCCGTCCACCGGGGAGATGGGGTGGGGACGTGACGGAGGGCCACCAGTTAGCTCGGGATGTCCCGCCTCCAGGGATGCCAGCGCCAGACTAGCTAGAGGTGTTGCTGAGGAAGTTGCTGGCGCCCTCACCGGTGTCTTCGCGGGCGTCTTCGCCGGCACCTGCGCCGGTGTCTTTGCCAGCGTCTTTGCTGGAGTCTTCTCCGGTGTCTTGGTGGGAGTCCCCGCGGGAGAGCCCGGGGCATGCGCCCGGGCCATCACGGGGCTCTTTGCGCGAACGTGCTTCGAAGGCCCTCCAGTCGCCTCCTTCCTCCTCTTGTGCGAGCTAGGGGAGGGAAAGGGCACCCGGGTGGGGAGCTGAAGCCCGAAGGCCTCTGCCACAAGATTCCTGGGAGGACCCTCCTCGATGATGTGCACAATCGACTTGTGCTCGTCCTCATAACATCTCCCGAGGACGAGGACCGCCACCTCCCGGGAGCGGTCGTAGAGCCGGACTGCAAAAGAAAAGCAAGGAGTTAGCCGAGTTCATCCGTCCGGGGGCTGAGCCCAAAAAGGTACACCCGGGAACTTACGTCGCACAATCATCATCCGAGGCCGGCAGTGACCCGTGCCGAATCCCGTTCCCTGACGCAAGCTGAAGGGCACCACCGGGAGGAGTGCTAGCTCCTCCGCGAGGTCCCTCATGGACCTGCGGAGCCAGGCCTCCGCCATTCGGGTCAGGAGGTCCATCTCCTCAGAGCAGTCGGGGGCCACCGGGCCCCCCGCCTGACTGTAGGTCGATGGCTCCAGGGAGTAGGTGACCTGCGGGTCATTTACCCGGACGTAAAACCACCTCTGGAGGCAATCCCTCCAATGGTCTAGGGAGGCTTGCATCGGGTACTCGTCCGCGTGGCCCGGCAGGAGCTCCATCATCACCGAGCAGAACACAGACTTGGGACCACCCTTCATCACGAGCGGGCACCTTGCCGATGGCTCGTAGAAATACCGGAGGAGCCGGAGGGTCGTCTTCTCTCCGGTGGCTATCTCACACAGCCATATGAACAATCCCATCCGAACAAGGGTGTTCGGGGTGAGGTGGTTGAGGGATAGGCGGTACTCCCGGGGAAACTCCCGGAGCAATGGGTGCACCGAGAGCCGGAGGCCCGCCTCCACCAAGGCCTCGAAGGCCACTACCTCCTCCTCTAGGGGCTCGGGGCCTGCTCCTCTACCCCGGGGATCCGGACGTCCCCAATGGCGAAGTACTTCCGCTCCAATAGGCCCTCTAGGTCCTGTGCAGTGAACTCGGTGATGCCAAGGAAGTCCATGGTCACCTCCTCTGAAGGTAGCTCGGACGCTTTGGCTCGACCCTTTGGTGCCATCACGACAGGAAGTTCACGAGGAAAGGTGCTACCGGGAGAGCAAAAGTGCACTTCTGGGAGTGCGAGTTTCTGGAGTTGGAAAAAATGAGTGCCCGGGCCGAGGCCCCTCCCCCCTTTTTATAAGCAACGGAGGGGGCCTCGGATGGGTGCCACGTGTCCCCGGATCCATCTGGGACGTCGATTCATACCATCGTGCGGATATCGAAGGGCCGCACGAGGATCAAGATGTCGTATGGTGCACACGCGAATCGAGGGCTCGCATAGGTAAATAGCCCAGGAGCTGAAGTGTCGCGCGTGGTTCAAGGAGTGTCTCGAAAGGCGAAGCGTCGCCTGGGGCCAGGTGCTATGCATACCCTCCAAGGACACCATGTGTCCCCGGGGGTCTCGGGGGCAGTTGTTGGGGGAAAATTCCGGATGCTTTCCGGGAAAAGTTCCGGAGGCCTCCCGGTGAAAACCCCGAAGGACTACCGGGCAAAGACCCAGAGACCTTCAATGGAAAATCCCGAAGGGCTACCGGGTAAAATCCCGGAGGCTTTCCGTGGAAAACCCCGGAGGACTACTGGACAAAGGCCAGGAGATCTTCCGTGGAAAATCCCAGTGGGCTACCGGGTAAAATCCCAGAGGCTTTCCGTGGAAAACCTCGGAGGGCTACTGGTCAAAGTCTCAAAGGCCTTCCGTGGAAAACCCCGGAGGGCTACCGAGTAAAATCCCGGAAAACCACGGACGGCTACCAGGCAAATGCCCGTAGGCTTTGTGTGGAAAATCCCGAAGGGCTGCCGGGGAAAATCTCGGAGGCCTTTTGTAGAAATCCTCGGAGGGCTACCGGGCAAAGTCCCGAGGGCTACTGGGCAAAGGCTCGGAGGCCTCTATGGAAAACCCCGGAGGGCTACCGGGGAAAGTCACAGAGGCCCCTTGTGCGAGGTCACGTGCGGGTGACGTCAAGGGCGCCTCGGGAACTAGCGAGGACACTTGTCAAGTATCCAAGCCCTTCGGCCGATGAAATGGCATCTACGCCCCTCGATCCGACGGCCATAGTTAGGGCATTTTAGTCTTTTGCATGTTTTGGGGCCTATAAATACCCTCCTTGTATCTCATTTGTGGGGGACTCAAATTTCATTTTCATACACACAAACAACAGGTTCCCTCGGAGACTTCTCTCCCAGTGAGAAAACCTCCCCCCGAGAGAAAACCTCCCCCTCAGACTTGCATCCGGTGGGTGCCGACAGGACTAGGGCCCCCACTGGGACCCTAACCTGTATAAAACTCGCCGTGTCAATTGCTGTGTTGTCCGGTGGGAAGTGACCGGTCGCTCGGTTAGTTCGCACCATTGTTCCTGTTTCAAGTCTTCTTGTGAAATCTGCTGATGGTATATTATATACAATGACATATTACAAGTGGACAAACCGGTGGGAAAGGTTTAAACTTTTCAAGCGACCTACAGCTGGGAATACTCTTTGTCATTGGACCTACAGCTGGGAAAAAATATTCCAAATAGTTATACAGCTAGGAATAATATATTAGAAGTGGACATACAGGTGGGAAAAGTTTAAACTTTCCAAGCGGTCTACAGCTGGGAATACTCTTTACCATTGGACGTACAGCTGGGAAAAATATTTCAAATAGTTATACAGCTTAGAATAATATATTACAAGTGGACATATAAGTGGGAAAAGTTCAAACTTTCCAAGCGACCTACAGATGGGAATACTCTTTGCCTCCTGACCTACAGCTGGAAAAACATATTCCAAATAGTTATACAGCTTGGAATAATATATTACAAGTTGACATACAGGTTGGAAAAGTTCAAATTTTCCAAGCGACCTACAACTGAGAATGCTCTTTGCCAGTGGACATACAGCTGGGAAAAAATATTCCAAATAGTTATACAGCTTGGAATAATATATTACAAATGCACATATAGATGGGAAAAGTTCAAACTTCCCAAGCGGCCTACAGCTGGGAATACTCTTTGCCATTGAACCTGCAGCTGGAAAAAAAATTACAGCTGGGAAAACTTTTCGCAGCACCTTTTTGCCCAGCTGTAGCAAACCTTATTCCCAGCAGCCAAAGTGCTAGGAATACTAGCTTTTGCCAGCTTATCTACTGCTAATATTAAAGTGCTATCTTATAGTGCTGGTTGGAGATATTTTTGGGAGGGAGAAAACACTATGGGCTTGGCTACAAGTGCCAGGTTTGGTTCAGATTGGGCCTGGGTTGGTCGAAATTGGCTCTGAAGGATTGAAATTTGGTGGATCGAGCAAAAATAGAGGATTGGTCGAGGATTGGCTTAACTTCCGCTCGTCAGACTCTTGAACGAAAAGACTAAAACTTGAAAAATACAAAACTTGGGCTGATACAGTGATTATCTCATAAAGTCAACAAAAGAAAACTTGTAGGAAATGAGCTGATCTACAATTCTTTTAGAGGTTTGAACAGTTTTGAGGCCATCTAAGGGGTCCAATTTTGCAAAAACTGGAAAGTGGCTAGGCTGAACTGCTTCGTCGATTGCCGGAGTTCTACAGGTCAAAATACTGATTAAAGATGCCCAAAACGAAGATAAGATTGTTGCCAACACACAACAACAAGACATAGAGAAAATGGTGCAGTAATGAGCATGAATTTGATGTTTAAAGGGAAGTTGCTAAAGAACAAAAAACAGAGTAATACTTACCATTGTCGAAGAAGATGACTTGGAAATTCCATGATGTCTGAAGTTTTTTTTTATGTGATTTCTATACAAGAGTAGATGGAGGATGGATATATGAATGATTTCTCTTAAGGTTGATTAGGAAAAACGAGCACTGACGATGCAGATTTGAGTAATTTGATTGATGATCCTATTATCCCTCTGCTTGATATTCAGACATTTGATATTAGGGATATTGATGATTTTGCTGATGATCCACAGCT
Organism: Pharus latifolius; assembly: GCA_019359835.1. NCBI lineage: Eukaryota > Viridiplantae > Streptophyta > Magnoliopsida > Poales > Poaceae > Pharus > Pharus latifolius. The sequence continues at coordinate 25,313,544 of CM033329.1, forward strand.
TCAAGAGTCTAAATTGGCGAGCTCCACTTTTGATCTTATAGACTTCCTGGACGATTCCTTGAGCCATGAGATCGAGAGGGAGACATTTATATTTGCTGACGAGCGACTTCCTTCTGATGAAGGGGACTGCGTTCATCTTGATTCATCAGTCACCACCCCCGTGGAGGTCCCTACTACCTTACCATTCATGCCATCTACTATTTGGGAAGACTTCAAACCCTTCTCATATCATTCTGAGCTGTTTTGTTCTGATGAGACTAGTCATATCTATTGGAGTTGTCATTCACTCTGTATCAACATATGCCATCCTCTTGATATGTATTATTATTTAATCTACGTGATAGGACTTTCGTCAGCTGACTTTCTGGAGGGTCTTTTTCCTACGACACACATTTGCTTGTTCTTTCTTGATTTTATTTGTAGGTTAGCACATGGGGCATCTCGACTACTAGTAGACTTGCTCTGAGTTAACATTCCCTAGGATCCTGGTGGATTCCCAAGCATGCTACCTCCAAACAGGAGGGTGGACGTGGAGCTTCTACTACGTCCCTCACTAGCGCTCCTACACCTGCGCTTCAATTACATATCCTTTGAGGGTCAAGCTTCCGACCTAAAAGAAGCACTTCTCGGGAGGCAACCCGATCCATTCTTTTCTTTCTGATTCTTTTCTTTATATATTTTTACTATATGCTGTAAATGGTAGTTAATTTTTCTTTCTTTTTCTCTTTTCAGGACCTACTATCATCCATACATGTGCATGAGATCTTCGGAACGGCACGTCATCACAATATTGTCTTCATCATATACCCGATGAGCTGTCTCAGACCTCATGTTACCCAGTTGTGCAAAAACTTACTTTCTCATATCCACCCAATCTGTTTGCATTCATGTAAGCGTCGAGACTATGCATGTTTGAAGCTTGGGGGGGAGTGCATTCAAATCTGAAATTTGGGTTAAATTTTTCAAAAATTCAAATGATTCTAGACTAAAATTGGGCATTTTTTTCATGTATGAGCTTCAATTCTGTATATTTGTGTAAATGTTGTGATTTGTGGCTATTTGTGCATGCTTGTACTTATGTTCGTGATTGATGATTATCTAGTCGTTTGGACTATAACTTTATGTATGTGACATGTCTATGTATGAAATTTTTGGTCTGGCAAGATAATTACAAGAAAGGTCATGCCGAAAATTTTTTCTAAATAATGTTTAAATTCTCATGCATCAGTTATATTTTGAGTATTGTGTAAATTTGGATGAAATTACTGCATCTATGTGCCATTCTCATCATGTTTATGCGATATTGGAGAGTTGGATTTAAAATCTTTTGAGTTCATGATATTTGTTTTCGGCCTCTAAATATCCCTTTAGTCACTTGAACCATTCTATCTTTCAGAACAAAAATATTTCCTTAAATTATGATGCAATTCTAGCTCTCTACCCAGTTGACCTCCCATTTTATCTTTCTTTTTTTTTTGATAAAAACTCATTCCACTTCATGCTCCTCTGAGTTCGTGGTTTAAAAGCTTGGTTTGCACATCTCTTCTTAAATAAGTGCCTCCGCTAGCTTGTAACCCACTTTGGCTCATGAGCATGCACCGAACACTCTACGGGACATGGTACCTAGAGGACCAGACCTAGGGCAAAGTATGAGAAGAATCACATTCAATAAGTTGATGGGTAGGAGTTGGTAATAGCACCTGTTTCGAAAATTTTAATAAAATGGTCCCAAAAATTTAATAAGGTTAAAGAGTGGCTAAATCTATATTTTACTAGGCCAGAACATTTCATCATTGTATTTTCTTGATTTTTAAGTTCATCTTCTGAAGTCCATATGCATGCTTGAGAATTGGTGATTGACTGCAACATTTTATCCATGTTTGTTGTATCCAGGATTTAACTTGATGTATTAATTTTATGCATGATCCATTGTCATTTACATCCTCTCTTTGAGCTTTCATGCATTTACCGGATGAACCATTTAGTACATCTCATGTTCACATTCATGCTTGCTTGCTGTCCTTCTCTTTCATTAATTTTATTTGCTAGAGGGAAAGTGATGAGGACATCACCACCACAGACTCACAAATATTAACACGAGCGCATGCGCGTCACCTTAGACAACAAGTGAATTCGTTTCTTGGGTGAATTAATTATTTAATTTCAGAACAAATGATATTACCTAATGATTGTGCTTTGCTTGTTGTTACAAGTGAGGGATTTTTGGACGAAGTTGTTGATCCAATTCTTAGCTACAGGAGAATGAACACTTTTCTGGCAACTTCGACCAACAATCACTTCGACCTCATCGATCAGAAGAACTCTGTGTTCGATCAAGAAGGCTCAAGGTCGCAACACCAGAAAGGCTCAAGGTTGCAGCATCGCCCAAAGTCGCAGCCCATGATAGGAAGCACAAGGTCACAACCATGGTCGGAAGCACATGGTCGCAGCCTGAGGACCATACAGTCTGCCGACACAGCATGAATGTTCAGCGACTTCAACCAAGTGCCAATCTTAGCATAGATGTCCAAGTTAGTCATGCAAGCACTTGTTAGAAAGATATTCGAAAGAGCTTTCCAACGCATCAAGAATCATTGAAATCTAACATTGTATGCAACCAGGAGACCCCAAAGAATGGCAAGTGCACGAGAGGAAAGAGTTCTGTCCGAATCCGCGAAAGTTAGTTCCAGATTTCCTTTTATAGTTTATTAGGATTTGATTCTGTTTTGAATTAGATTAAGATTAGAATTCTGATTTTTAAACCTTCTATCGTTTGTAGATACCATCTTCTATAAAAGAGAAGGCATAGTCTTAGTTTTAGGTAGACTTCATTGATATGCAGATTGTATGCTCGTGCTTTTGCCGACTTGTACAATTCGAAGTCTCAATGTTCAACTCATAATTTGGATTATTGAGTGTTGGTATCCGTCTGTTGTTGCTCTTTCTTTTCTTATGGATTTGCTTGAGTTCTTCGTTAACAGGTCAATCTAGCTTTGCTCGGTTGATAACCAATTGGTTTAGCGATTGTGAGGTTACTGGTCGCGTGTTGGATCATGGTTAGCCGCCCCTTCATCAAGGTCACAACTCACGTTTATCCATGGATTTCTCCTACGATGGAAGATCGGGACCAAACTATATGCACGCATCTTCAGGCGAGACGTGTGCATATCAGAAAGAAAAAGTTCAAGCTTGGGGGGATGATAACCGTCGTGGTATTGCGAATACCCCGGCAAATTTTGAGAACGATCCTAGCGAATATTACGTGGCGCGGGTTGACCGGATGACCAGTCCTCCCCCGCCGAACAAGCACAAGAAATGACACATGGATTTATGCAGGTTCGGGTCCCGGTGGGGGCCCTAGTCCTGTCGGTGCGCTCCCGACCGGAGTCGGCTGGGGAGGCTCTCTCCGTGGGAGAGGCTTCCAGAGCACACCTGTTAGTTTTTTAGCTATTCCAACAAATCAATCACCTGGTTACAACTGAGGGGTACAAGGGCTATTTATAGCCCCAAAAAGAAGAAAAAAGCCTAAACTACCCCGGAAGCCACCGTCGGATTGAAGGGTAGGAATGTCCTTCTCCCAGTCAAACGTCTTGGATGCTTGAGAGGTGGTCGTTGATTCCCGAGGCGCTCCTCGCGTGACTTGCACGTGACAAATCAACTCGAGACTTTACCTTTAGAAGGGCGATGAGGCCCGGGACATGCGCCGGAGGCCAGGTCTCTGGACCAAAGGCGGCTCTCGGGACCGGCACCGGAGGCCGGGTCCCGGGAGGCAAAAGGCGGCGCCCGGGACGGCACCGAAGTCCCGGTCCCGGGAGGCAAATGGCGGTGCCCGGGACAGCACTGGAGGCCAAGTCCCGGGGGCCAAAAAGGCGGTGCCCGGGGAGGCGCCAGAGGCCATGTCCTGGGGCGAATGGTGGCGCCCGGGATGGCACCGGAGGCCAGGTCCCGGGAGCCAAATAGCGGCGCCCGAGACGGCACCGAAGGCCAGGTCCCAGGGGACAAAAAGGCGGCACCCTGGGAGGCCCCGGAGTCCGCGTCCCCGGGCGAATGGCGGCGCCCGGGACGGCACCGGAGGCCACGTCCCCGGGCCAATGGCGGCGCCCGGGATGGCACCGGAGGCCAGGTCCCGGGAGCCAAATGGCAGCGCTCGGGACGGCACCGGAGGCCAGGTCCCGGGGGCCAAAAAGGCGGCGCCCGGGGAGGCGCCAGAGGCCACGTCCCCAGGCGAATGGCGGCGCCCGAGACGGCACCGGAGGCCAGGTCCCGGTGGCCAAAAAGGCGGCGCCCGGAGAGGCGCTGGAGGCCCCTTCCCCGGGCGAATGGCGGCGCCCGGGACGGCACCGGAGGCCAGGTCCCGGGGGCCAAATGGCCGCGCCCGGGACGGCACCGGAGGCCAGGTCCCGGGGGCCAAAAAGGCGGCGCGCGGGGAGGCGCCGAAGGCCACGTCCCCGGGCGAATGGCGGCGCCCGGGACGGCACCGGAGGCCAGGTCCTGGGGGCCAAATGGCGGCGCCCGGGACAGCACCGGAGGCCAGGTCCCGGGAGCCAAATGGTGGTGCCCGCGATGGCACCGGAGGCCAGGTCCCCGGGCGAATGTGACGCAACTTACCTGGACTTAGTCCCGCGGAGATTTCCCCCAACAGCAGCCCCCCATGCCCCCCGGGGACGATGCTCGAGTCCCCGATGGGTATGGTACATGTCACTGGGAAAATCTCCGGACCAAGCCACCGGAGCCGTGACGCTTCGGTTTCCGCGCCCCGCGCTTAAGGCCGCGCTGTTTTGCCATAAATGCACTTGCGGTTCGAACCGGCGCCTCGATTCGTGTGCCAGTCCCTTCGTTTCCCACGCACGGTTTGAACTTCAACGGCCCAGATTGATCCGCGGGGTGCCACGTGGCGCACATCTAGATCATGGCTCGGCCCTATAAATAGGGCCTTGGGGGGCCCGGTAGCTTCATTCCAAATTTCTCAGCTTTAGCAAATTTTGCTCTCCCGGTAGCTCTCTCCCGGTAGCTCTTTCCCGGTACCTAGCCCCCTGAAAAGTTAGCCACTGGAAAAAACAAACCTGATGGCACCGAAGGGTCGAGCGAAGACGACCGAGGTGCCCCCGGAGGAGGTCGCTCCGGACTTCCTCTGGGCGTCTGAGTTCACGGCCGAGCGCGGCGTCGTCGAGGACGGGGACATCCGGGTCCCCGTGAAGAAGGACGGAGCCCCCCGCCCCAGGCCCGGAGAGGTCGTGGCCTTTGAGGCCTTCCTGGAGGCGGAGCTCTGGCTCCCGGAGCATCCCATGCTCCGGGAGTTTTTGAAGGAGTATGGGGTGGCGCTCAACCACCTCACCCCGAACGCCCTCGTCCGGATGGGTATCTTCATCTGGCTCTTTGAGACGACGACCGGGAGGGAGCCCACGCTACGCGTCTTCCGGTACTTTTACGAGCCGGCGGTGCAGAGCTCCCACCTGGTGAGGGGGGCACCCAAGTCCCCCTTCGACTCGGTGATGGTGTAGATGCCCCGGAGCCCACCTCCTACAGCAGGTCATCTGCACTGAAGCCTCCGGTGTGGACGGACGAGGAGCTCGAGCTCCTCGGCAAGGTGATCATCACCCGGAAGCCCCGCTCTATGCGGGACGCCGCCGAGGAGATGATGCTCCTGAGGATCTCCCCCTTCGTGCGCGGGAGGAAGGGGACCGGCATGGGCCCGGAGCAGCGGCCTTCGGTCAAGCCGGTGACCCGATGTAAGTCCCGGTAACCTGCTGCATCGCATTTACAAATTTTCAAAAATTTGACTAACTCTTTACCTCTTGTAGTCCGGCCGTACCTGGCGGCGCGGGAGAAGGCGGAGAACCTCCTCGGGAGGTACTTTGCCGACGAGCACGAGCGCGTCGTGCGCCTCGTGGGGGAGGGCCCTCCCCGGAACCTAGTGGCTGAGGCCTACGGGCTGAAACTCCCGGAGAGGAAGCCCCTCCCCACCCCCGGGTCGCACAAGCGGGGGAAGGACGCGGCCGGGGGCTCTGAGCCTAAGAAGGCTAGAGTCCAAAAGACCCCCGGTCCGTCGATGACGCCGGCGGCGACTCCGGCGAAGGCCCGGGACGAGACCCCTGGGACCGAGCGCGCCCGGGCGCCGACACGGAAGGAGACAACACCCCCTCCTCCGAAGAGCCCCGTTGAGGCTCGGGGGAAGGAACCGGCCGTGGACGGGGCGGCCTCCGACTCGGCGAACTACGCCCCGTCACCACCATCGGTAGCGGCCCCGCCACCACCCCCGGCCCCCATGGAGCCGGAGAAACTGGAGGTGAGGTTCGTGGAGGCCTCGCCTCCGCGGATGGAATGGCCCGTGGACGAGGGGGGAGCCTCTCGGTCTACGAGGTCCCGCCGGAAGTGGGGGCCCCGGGGGCCCTCCCTCCCGGAAAGGGGAAGGGTCTGATGGTCTCCCCCGGCGAGGGACCCCTTCCAGGACGTCCTCGGCCACTTCCTCGAGGGGCACCTACGCAACGAGGACGACGACGACCGCCACCCCGACCGAGGTCGCGCCGGGTGCCCAAGTCCGGGAGCGCGTTACCGGCCGCAGCGGGACAAGCGCCGGACGGGAAACCCCCTACTTTCCGTAGGGGAGGTCGAACGTTACGCGGAAGGCCTGCAGACCCCGAAGGTCCAGGCCTTCGTAGTGGGGGGGACGCTCTGTAACACCCTGAGTTTAGGGGTAAAAACTTTCTTTTCATGAACACCATGCATGCATGATACCATCTATCTGTAATAGTAGCAAGATCAGTATCTATCTCAAACCCTAAAATCTCAAAATTTTCCCTGTGAATCCAAATCAAGATCAGATTACTCAGATATGATCTATCAGTTACTCTGAACATAAAAGTCTTCAGAAGCTAGATTAAATTCCATCTCTAACTTTCAGATTTATCAATTTCTTTCTGTTTTCGAAAACAGAAATTCAAATTACTATTTTAATTACCCTAAATATTCTGAACTCAGATTTAGTCAAGTCTTGACCTAATTCAGATCAGATTACTCTTGGACTATGATCATGGGTATGCCAATACCTTAATCTAGAAAGTTGGCAGCCAAATTATATCATCTAAGCCTTTTTCACATATCAGTCCAAATTATATTGCAAATTAGTCCTTTATCTGATATCTAGAAACCCAAAAAGGCTAAAATCTTCAGATCAATTCCAAATTCAAGATTTCTTCAGTAAATCATTTCTAAATGCTATTTGATACAATTTACCCTTCTGTCCAGATTACAAAATTTCATCCTAAATGTCAGAATTCGAAATTGATAAAACTCAGATTCTATTGTACCCTAAAGGACCCTATTTTCAATTTATGTCGAAAATCATCAAATCGTACCAGATTTCATCAAATCTTGTCGCGCCCCGAGACTGGGAGAACGACTACTCCTGTAGAGACCTAGCTCGCTGCAGCTAGTCCCATACCACAAACCTTTGACTTCCCAGAATGAGTCAAACACAGGAGTGTATTACATTGCAACAGAGTACTCACAAAATATTAAGCAGTGTGGCCTGCTGGCCTTAATATTACATAAAGAGGATTACAATGCCTACAAGGCATTCAGGGTTTAACAAAATATTTAACTACGCAGCAGAAGATAGGTGACCCTCCCGCAAAAGAAGTTGACGGCAGAACAACACACTTCAGGGCTCTGGCGGAACTGATTCTCCTCCTTCTGGATCCACGTAATACTCCGTGCCATCATCTTGATCAAAGTAGGCTCCATCTATTGAGTTGAATGTTGCAAGGGTGAGCACTTACGTACTCAGCAAGTCATAGGTAAGAGTAAGTACATATAGTAGTGATGATATGAACCTAGACTAGTCAAGAATTATGGATATTTGTAAAATAGTCTTTTCCTTTCTCATCTCATCTTATGGCAGCAATTTTCATAATATAACATCATCAATCATGTTCACTAGATTATAGCACTACCGCGACGCGTCGACACACGACAGCCCACGGCAGCACTCCTTATCATGACAACACATGCCATTTGGGTAATCTTGATTTAAACATATTTTATTTAGAAAATAGTACTTGTGTCACACCCCGTGGATTTAATCCACCGCAGCAGACTCCTATAAACCCGGGAGCTCGGAGTATTCGAATACGTTTTTAACTCTGCAGAGAGGTACCAATTTACCCGCAAGATATTCCACTTTCAAACCTTTCCTATCATAACAAAATGATTGGACCCCTGACTCACTTCATACTGTGAGCGGCAAGGTGGAAATAACAAGAACTTTTGTTATGTTTTACTCACAATTCACCCCCGACCCTGTGGCTCTCAGCGAGGCACAGTTGTGGCAGGTTATATCCAAACCTCCACCCCTTTGCTTATTCCCATTACTGGGTCAGCGTGCTCGATCACCTTCAGTGATATGTGTGGGAGCCGCGCTCCGTGTTTATCGTGCATCACAACACATCTCATGCAGGGGTTTCATGTGCGATCCACATAATTACTTGTTCAGGCCTGTCCCATACCAGGCTTGCGGTTAGCACGTTGTTCGTGCCACTAGACACACAACACAAGGTTCTAGTCCTTATATGCCAATGACCAGACCATCCACAACCCTGCACCTTCAGTGCCTGCATTCCTTTGCAGTCTAGCACCTCCAGTGCTGCAGCCATCCATACCATTTTTCTGGTCACGGCTAGGGGTTTTATTTCATGAATATAAGTATATAAATACATATAATAGTTCATGGCTCAAAACTTGTTTATTTCACATTTCACAGATAACCAGTCTAGTACTGCCAATTCATAGATCAACCATTCTCAATCTTTCACATGCAATATTGCCTATATTCAAGGTTATGTTTTAGCAACATTTAAAATATAGGTTCAAGATGACCAAGGATATGACTTGCCTTCCGCATCGTAAGATACAGCAGTTGACGTCGGATCCGCAATGAAGTCCTCGAACTCGGGCTCTTGATCTGCTCTCCAATCAAACAAACAACCAATAATCATAATCTTTTCCATACATTATTATACTATATGCAATGATGCAAAGATGAAGTCTTGATGATTCTGAAATGATTGGGTTTAGAGGCTGATTAGGGTTAAGTTAAGGAAACCAATGTTAAGATTAGCTGTCAGAGGTTTACAAGGTTCCAAATGTCTCAAAATATCAGAATGATATCAAGGTTGCGACTGGTTCGCTCAAAAACAGCGAACGTCTTTAGGTCGACATTCGGTTCAAAGCATCGACATAGGGTCGATGAATGATAGAGGGGTCATCTCAACTTGTGGTAGTAGAATAAAATGTAGATCACAACTCTACAAATTCAGTGGACAAAGTGGATTTCAAATTGCACAACCAGAAGTGGGTAAACAAGGTCAATGCCACTGGCTGACAAGCTCTGGCATAGAGCTGATAATGCCAAAAATTAGGGCTTAGCATAACTTTTGATCTGGAGCTCCAAATGATGCACCACTTTGTCTGGGAGGTAGGCTTTGATAACAGGAACAATTAAGTTAACAGGATCTAGGGCAAGAAATGGCTGGAAGGCAAGAAATTTGATGATGAACTGAGGTGAACTGGCTGCACTAGATCAGTTCTGGACAAGATCTTGGCATGGCTATATCTTCCAATCTAGGCCGATCTAGGTGTCGGGCTAGAAGACAAAAATACTCAGGAGACTAGGGCACATCTAAATGACAAGGTTTCGAGGGCTGAAATGGCCGGGATCACTTTTCCGATCATCGGCGCCGGAGAAGAGACACTACCAGTTGGGGGTTTCTGCTACAGGCCGAGAGAACTAAATTCCTTGCTTGGAGAGCATCTAGGAGGTATAGGGAAGCTTCTGGTAACATCAAATTGACCGGAGGATCACCGGAGAAGCCTGGCGACGATCGCCGGTTTCTGGTGAAGCTCGATTTAGGGAAAAGCTTCGATTCTTGTTTAAATTCGAAATCCAACTTCACAGGCTTGCTTGATTTGGCTCACTGATCGATTTGCTTCACAGGTTTGAGGGCTAATTCGAATTGAATCGGGCTGCATTGCCGGAACAGGGCAATCGGGAATTCCGGCGATCACCGGCGACTAGATGCAATGTAAACCAATTAGATGGTACAGCACGATGAGGGAGGCGAGGGGAACTTACTAGTGCTGTCAATTTGGTGGTTGAGGCTGCGGTTGAGGCTGTCACCGTGAGGCCTCGAACTGGTCTCGTCGGAGAAGAAGACTAAGACAGAAAATCTGAGACGTGGATGATTTCCAGTGAGGTTTGAGGGAGCTGCTAAGCACAGGGATGCTTAAATAGGCAGGCGAAGCATGCGAAGAGAAAACAATGAAGAGATTTGCTGCTGGTGACTTGACTGGTTGCGTGCTGGAGCAACAGCGGCGAAGACACAGCGAAGAACGGTGATGCGACGGCGACAAGTTTGTAGCTGATCACCACGTTGGTTCATCGGGACTTTGCAACGCTAGAGCACACGGTGGCGACAACAACTGGCACGGCGCAAAAGCAACTGACAAAAGCCTGGTGTTTCTGCTGCTGGTCGCGCACGAGGGCGGTGCTGTTGTCGACGTAGCAACGACGCTGCCACGGTGACGGCTGAGGCGAGGACACGTGCGTACTGGCATGCACGGTCACAAGCGCGGCGAAGCTTGGCCGGCGGCGAACGTGCATGGCGCAAGAAACCACGGCGAGTCCTGGTCGCGTACAGCAAACGGCCTGGTCGAATGCTGCTGTTGACCTGGTCGAAAATGGATTCATTTGCAATTTTAATTCTTTGAGTTTTGGACTGAAATGTAAATCTGGAATTTTGGGAGATTTAAACTGAAATTGGTTCTGCTGTTTTGGCAATCTTTATTCCACAGATGATTTGGCAAGGATTGAAAATAAAATTTGGCACATTTGGATAGCTTTTGATACAAACTGAAAATAGGGTAATTTAGGGTAAATTAGATTTGAGTTTTGTCGATTTCGAATTCTGGCATTTAGGGTTCGATTTTGATATCTGCACAGAAGAGAAACTTGTGGCAAATAGCAATTAGGAAAGATCTGCTGAAGAAATTCTGAATTTAGAGTTAATCTGGAGATTTTAGTCTTTTTAGGTTTTCAGATATCAGATAAGGACTAATTTGCGATAAGTCTTGGACTGATTTGTGAAAAAGGTTTAGATGATAAAATCTGGCTGTCAACTTTTTAGATTAAGGTATTGACATACCCATGATCATATTCCAGAAATAATCTGGTCTGAACTTGGTCAAGATATTGATTAAATCTGTATTTCTGAAACTTAGGGTATTTAGGTAATATAAGGTAATTCTGTTTTCAAAAACAGAAGGAGTTGATAATTCTGGAAGTTAGAGATAGAATTAGATTTGGGTTCTGAAGACTTTTAAGTTCAAAGTAACTGATAGATCACATCTGAACAATCTGATCTTGATTTGAGGTCACAGGATAGATTTTGGAGATTTTAGGGCTTGAGAAAGAAACTGATCTGGATAATACTACAGATACATGCATGCATGCTATTGAAGAAAAAAGAAATTTTCACCCCTAACTCAGGGTGTTACAAATCTCTTGCTAGATGAGTATAAGGTATAAGTTTATACTCAGCTGTGAAATCAGATTGCAAATCAACTATCTCTAAGTCAGAAATTACAATTCAGTCCAAAGCAAATTTCCAGATTTTACAATTTAGTCCAAATGGCTGTTTCGACCAGCAGCCACCAGCTGCTGCGACCAGAGGAGTAGCTGCTCGCGACCAGGGAAGATGCAGCTCGACCAGTGCATGCCATCGACCTCGGCCAGCGATGCACGGTGCCTCTCTTTGACCGCGACCACAGCACAGCGTTGCCTCGACCTCGTCGCTGTGTACCAAGTCTTGCCGTTGAACAGCGCCGCTTTAGCCGTGATTTCGCAATCGCCTTTGCTTGCACACGTGTTAGTGTCTCAGACATCACCATGGCAACCCCATCCAGCTCACCAGCAGCTTGCATAGCAGCTCGCTGTTGCTTCAGCGTGAAGGTGCACCGGCGCAAGTATTTAACTTCCAAGCAGTGATCAGTGAGCCTTGTTTTACCTCGCATTGTCCCTAAATAGCAGCTCCAGCTTAACTCAACCATCACTAACCTCATCAGAGTCTCCTTAGTCTTTGAAACCCGAAACTTCTTGCCGTCGTCGTCTTCTCCGGCGAGTTCAGCACAGAGGCTCACGGTGACAGCCTCAACCACAGCCTCAATCCTCAAATTGACAGCATAAGTGAGTTTCTCCTACCTACCTCATCGTGGTGTAGTATTTAATTGAACTCTTATGCACTTCATCGCCGGTGATCGCCGGAAATTGCTGAAATCAGTGAAATGCCCTGTTCCAGTTGCACAAGTCAAATTAGCCTGAATTAGCATTCGATTCAATAGACAAAAATGATCAGTGAGCTATTTTAAGCAAGCCTGTGAAGTTGAATTGTGAAATTGACCAAGAACTGAAGTTTTTCCCTAGCCCGAGCTTCACCAGCCGCCGGCGAACATCGCCAGCCTCCTCCGGTGATTCTCCGGCCAATTCAATCATGCCAGAAGCTTTATTATACCTTCTAGATGCTCTCCAAGCAAGGAATCAAGTTCAAACATCGTGTAGCCAAAACTCCCAATATCAGTGTCTTCTTCTCCGGCGCCGGCAACCAGAAAACCATTCTCGGCCGATCCAGCTCCAGAAACCTTGTCCACCAGATGCGCCTTGATCTCCTAAGCAACTTTTCCTACTAGCTCAACTTCCAATTCGGCCTAAATCAGAAGATATAGCTATGCCCTAATTCCTGTCCAGTGCTGTGATTTGAAACTTCAGCCACCGAGTTCATCGCCGGTTTTCATCACTTTCCGGCCATCTCCTACCCTAGGTCCAGTTGAGTGAATTGTTCCTGTTACTGAGGCCTACCTCCCAGACAAAGTGGTGCATGAATTGGAGCCCTAGATCAAAAGTTATGGCAAGCCCTAGTTTCTGGCCATGCCAGTTCAATGACAGACTATGCCAGTCAGTGGCATTAGCCCTTTTCACTTCCTTCCAGATGTGCATTTTGAGCATAACTTTGTCCCTTAGATTCCTGAGGTTGTGATCTACAATTTATTCTTCTATCACAACTTGATTTGAGTCCTTGAACTGCATTTTATGCTTAGCCCTAGATTTTGACATTGTCAGCCCTATGCCAGAGCATGTCAGCCAGTGGCATTAGCTCTTTTCACCTCTTTTCAGTTGTGCAAACTGAAGATAACCTTGTCCCTTAGACTTGTGGAGTTGTGCTCTACATTTTATTCTACTGCCACAGTTGAGATAACCCTTCTATCATCCATCGACCCTATGTCGATGCCTTGAACCGAATGTCGACCTAAAGACATTCATCGATTTTGGGCAAACCAGCCGCGGACTTAATGTCAATTCCCATATCCTGGAACCCTAGAAGTCCCTAGCACTCATCTTCAGCCCTAACTCTATGGGTCAGCCCTAATCAACTTCTATGGTATCCAAACCCAATCATTTCAGAATCATCGAGACATTCATCTTTGCATTATTGCAAGTAGTATAATAATGTATTGAAAAGGTTATGATTCTTGGTTGTTTGTTTGATCTTTGCTTAGAGTCGGAGCCAGAGTTTGAGGACTTCACTGCTGACCCGACATCAACTGTTGTCTCTCACGACGCGGAAGGCAAGTCATATTCTTGGTCATCTTGAACCTATATTTTAAATGTTGCTAAAACATAACCTTGAATATAGATAATATTGCACGAGAAAGATTGAGAATGGTTGATTTATGAATTGGCAGTACTTGACTGGTTATCTGTGAAATGTGAAATAAATAAGTTTTGAGCCATGAACTATTATATGTATTTATATACTTATATTCATGAAATAAAACCCCTAGCTGTGACCAGAAAAAAAAATGGTATGGAAGGCCGTAGCACTGGAGGTGCTAAACTGCAAAGGATGTGCAGGCACTGAAGGTGCAGGGTTGTGGTTGGTCTGGTCACTGGCATATAAGGACTAGAACCTTGTGTTGTGCGTCTAGTGGCATGAACAACGTGCTAACCGCAAGCCTGGTATGGGACAGGCCTGAACAAGTACTTATGTGAATCGCACATGAAACCCCTGCATGAGATGGAAAACAATACACTAAACTCACGGGGTTCAGCTCCTCCACGTATCACTGAATGTGATTTGATCAAGCATGCTGACCCAGTAATGGGAAGAGGCTTAGGGTGTGGGGTAATCCCGCCACAACTGCGGTTTGTGTGAAGAAAACTGCAGGGTCAGGGGTGAATTGTAAGTGAAACATAACAAAAGTTCTTGTTATCTCCACCTTGCCACTCACAGTATGAAGTGAGTCAGGGGTCCAATCCTTGTGATAGGAAAGGCTTGAAAGTGGAATATCTTGCGGGTAGATTGGTACCTCTCTGCAGAGTTAAAAACGTATTCGAATACTCCAAGCTTCCGGGTTTATAGGAGTCTGCTGCGGTGGATTAAATTCACGGGGTGTGACACAAGTATTATTTTCTAAATAAAATTTGATAAGTCAAGATTACCCAAATGACATGTATTGTCATGATAAGGGGTGCTACCGTGGGCTGTCGTGTGTCGACGTGTCGCGGTAGTGCTATAATCTAGCGAACATAAATAGTGATGATATGTTATGAAAAGTGCTGCCATGAGATGAGGTATGAATGTAAAGACTACTTTATAAACATCCATAATTCTTGACTAGTCTAGGTTTATAACAACATTATTATAAGTATCTACTCTTCCCTATGACTTGCTGAGTACGTAAGTACTCACCCTTACAACTTACAACCCAGAAGATGGAGCGTACCAAGATCAAGAGGAAGGCGTAGAGAACTTCTTAGATCCAGAAGAAGGAGGGCCAGATCCGTCAAATCCCTGATGTGTTGTTCTGCCGTCAACTTCATGCTGTGGAAGGGACACCCATCATCCGTTGTGTAGAAGTTTTTATTTTGCTTAAACTAAACCTTGATGCCACAAAGGTATTGTAATCTTTTATGTAATATTAAGGCCAGCAGGCCACACTGCTTAATACTTTGTAAGTTTTTCTGCTGCAATGTGAATATACTCCTGTGCTTGACTTATCCTGGGAAGTCAAAGGTATGCTTGTATGGGACTAGCTATAGCAAGCTAGGTCTCCACGGGAGTAGTCGTAGTCCCAGTTTCGGGGCGCGACAAAAAGTATGGTATCAGTGCAGCATGAGAACTTGACTGTAGGACGACACCTTTAGAAATTGGCTACGCCAGGAAGACGTAATTTATTTATAAACTATTAATTGAAAACTTTATTTTGAGAAAAACAATGAGCTTTGTAGCTCCTAAAAACTTTTATTTCAACATCTTATTTGGGTTTTCTAAAATTCGGTAAGATTGTGAGAGTGTGTTCTGTCATTTCAGAGTGTCTTAGGGGGGGTGGTATAGATAGAGCTAGCGGATGCTCTTGATAGCTTTGTGATTCGCTGTTGCTTATGCAATGGTTAACTTGTGTATTATGGCTAGTAGCCTAAGTATTTTATGCATTAAAGTAAGTTTACATTATTTTGCACTGCTGTCTTAGTTAGCCCTAGTTGGTTAGATTGGTCTGGACCCTTTCTTTTTCAGAGCCACCATGGTTGATACAAGAAGGAGATCCCGAAGTGGTAGAGAAGACAGGGAGCATACTCCGCAGGAAGAAGATACCATGACAAGAGATCCTTGGTTTCAGCAAGAATATCAGAGTCCCAACCCTCCACAGAAGGAAAATATAGAGGGAGAGGGTCGGAAAAGAAGAATGTCTCAACAAGTGCAACCACAACTAAACTCAACTAGAAGGAGAGTCCCTACTGCCTCTAGTTTTCAACCATCATACCAGAACCAGACTCCCAGACCAATAATAATGATGTGCCCCAACTGCAAAGGGAACCACCTTGAGAAGAACTGTCCTCGCGCGAGTGTCCAATGTTATCATTGTAAACAATTTGGACATCGTCGAGTTCACTGCCCATGGATTCAACTCCCTGTGTCCATAGCTAGATCTCAGGCAGAGACGCAGTCAGTAGCACCCAGAACATCACCACTGCAGAACCCCAAAGGAAACCTACAAAGAAGAGGAGCCATGGCTACCAGAAGCAGAGGAAACCCTTACATGAACATTCAATGTTATCACTGTTGGTAGTGTGGACATCATAGAAAATTTTGTCCTTGGACTCGACTTCCACCACCCATTGCCAGGTCACAGGCAGGAACACAACCAGAAGCATCCAGAGTACCAGTGCCACCACTACAGAAGTATAGAGGAACTCCACTAGGGAGAGGAGGAAGCATGGATAATTGAGGAAGAGGAACAGGTAGAACACCAATGGCAACTCCAGGAGGAAAGCTAAACTACACTTCCATTCAAGAAGCGGGAAACGCCACCGACATTCTTCTAGGTAGATTTCTGATCCAGTCTGCATCTGCCTTAATATTGTTTGATCTTGGTGCTACAAATTCCTTTACGTCAAAAGCATTTTCATCTGAGATTGAAATGCATATAGCACCATTAGAATACCCCATGACTATACAAACTCCAGGGGCTAGACTATTTGTCCATTCAATCTGCTCGAATATAACCTTCAGTATAGAAGGGGTAGAATTCGAGGCAAATTTACTAGTTTTAGAACTGCAAGGTCTAGACATTATATTGGGCATGGATTGGTTGTCCCAACATAAAGGTCTAGTAAAATGTGAAGAGAAGACCCTAAGCCTTGTCAGTAGTCAAGGGGAGAAAGTTCTATTCTATGCGGAAAGATCATCAACCAAGGAACCGCTAGGATCTGTTCAAGCACTGCAGAAGATATGCCTGGAACAAGTACCTATAGTGCAGCTATATTCTGATGTATTTCCAGAGGAACTTCCAGGAATGCCACCCGACAGAGACATAGAGTTCTCTATTGAGCTTAAACCAGGAGCAGCGCCTATAGCAAAATGACCATACCGGATGTCAGTTTCTGAATTAGAAGAGCTCAAGAGTCAATTGGAAGACTTGGAAGATAAAGGATTCATTAAACCCAGTACTTCGCCATGGGGAGCCCCGGTATTATTCGTAAGGAAGATGGATGGAACCTTAGGGATGTGTGTGGATTATCGGGCTCTAAATGAAGTTACCACAAAGAACAAGTATCCATTGCCAAGAATTGATGACTTGTTCGATCAACTTCGAGGAGCTAAAGTATTCTCCAAGATAGACTTGAAGTCTGGATATCATCAGCTGAAGATTAAGAAGGAGGATATATCGAAGACTGCTTTCACTACCAGATACAGACTGTATGAGTTTACAGTAGTACCGTTTGGTTTAACCAATGCCCCAGCAGCCTTCATGAATGTCATGAATAGCACATTTATGGACTTCCTTGACAAGTTTGTCATAGTGTTCATAGATGACATTCTGATATATTCCAGGAATACAGAAGAGCATGAGCAACATGTACATCTAGTCTTAGAAAGACTACAAGAAAGGCAATTCTATGCCAAGTTTGATAAATTCGAGTTTTGGATGTCAAAGATTACATTTCTTGGACATGTGTTGACAGCAGAAGGAATTTCAGTGGATCCAGCTAAAATTTCTGCTATCAAGGAATGAAAGCGACCCACCTCGGTTCCAGAAATTAGAAGTTTCTTGGGATTGGCGGGTTACTATAGGAGATTCATCGAAGGATTCTCCCAGATTGCTAAGCCTCTTACTAACCTGCTAAAGAAGGATGTTGCATTTGAATGGACCACTAAGTGTGAAGAAAGTTTTCAGAAGTTGAAACAAAAATTGACAACAACACCAGTTCTTACCTTGCCAGATAGCAAAGAAGATTTTGTAGTTTATTGTGATGCTTCGAAGCAAGGAATAGGCTGTGTGTTAATGCAACAAGGTCGGGTAGTAGCCTATGCTTCACGCCAGTTGAGGCCACATGAGGAAAACTATCCTACCCATGACTTGGAATTAGCAGCAGTAGTACATGCTTTGAAGTTATGGCGACACTACCTTATTGGAAATAAATGTGAGATTTTTACAGATCATAAGAGCCTCAAGTATATCTTCACTCAGACGGAGCTCAACATGCGTCAACGACGATGGCTGGAGTTGATTAAAGATTACGACCTTAGTATCCAATACCATCCAGGAAAGGCTAATGTAGTAGCAGATGCCTTAAGCAGGAAGGTTTACAACCTGCAAGAAACAGTTATGCTAAGGAACTCTTACCTACAACGAGAGTTGCAGAATCATCGAATAGAAGTAGTACGACGAGGGACGGTAGCTACTTTAATAGTGAAGCCTCAACTTGAAGAACGAATAGGGAATGCCCAAAAGGAAGATGAAGAAATTTGCAAGATCAAAAGCTGAATCAAGTTAGGAAAGGCTCAAGGTTTTACTGAAGACGACCAAGGAATTGTGTGGTATCGAGGAAGGATTTGTGTACCTCAAAGTGCAGACCTTAAGGAATTAATTCTCCATGAAGCACATAAAACTCCATACTCGATACACCCCGGTAATACAAAAATGTATCAGGACCTGAAAACTCGATTCTGGTGGGACAATATGAAGAGAGAGATCGCAGAATACATTGCAAACTGCGATACATGTCAGCGAGTTAAAGCAGAACACCAGAAGATAGCTGGAAAGCTACAACTGCTACCAATACCATTATGGAAATGGGAAGAAATTGGTATGGATTTCATTACAGGACTACCTAAAACGCGAGGAGGATATGATTCCATATGGGTTATTGTGGATAGACTCACCAAAGTAGCCCACTTCATACCAGTCAAAAAGGTCTATGATGGCAGTACGTTAGCAGAGTTATACATGCAAAGAATAGTGGCATTGCATGGAATTCTAAATAAGATTGTCTCAGATCGCGGAGCACAGTTTACATCCAAGTTTTGGAATAGATTGCATGAAACCCTAGGGACTCAATTGGATTTCAGTACTGCATATCACCCACAAACAGGGGGACAAACAGAAAGAGTAAACCAAATTCTAGAAGATCTCCTAAGAGCTTGTATACTAGATTATGGAACATCATGGGACAAATGTTTACCATTTGCAGAGTTTACATATAATAATAGTTATCAATCTAGTATACAAATGGCACCATTTGAAGCTTTATATGGACGCAAATGCAGAACCCCATTGCATTGGAACGAGCCAGGAGAACGAAGAGTCATAGGACCAGAGATAGTAGAAGAGGCAGAGGCTCATGTCAAACTCATTAGAGAGAGGCTGAAGACAGCACAATCACGACAAAAGAGTTATGCGGACAATCGACGAACGGAATTATCATTTGAACCAGGAGATTTTGTTTATCTCAAAGTCACGCCATTTAAGAGATTGCAGAGATTCCAAGTGAAGGGAAAGCTATCTCCTAGGTATGTTGGACCATTTAAGATAATCAAGAGGAAAGGAGAAGTATCATATAAACTGGAATTACCCTCCGGATTAGCAGGAGTACATGATGTGTTTCATGTCTCTCAGCTCCGGAAATGTTTAAAGGAGCCTACTAACCAGATAGATGTACAAGATATATCATTACAGAAGAATCTCACTTACCTTGAGTATCCAATCAGAATCTTGGCCACTGATGAACGTCAGCTCAGAAGGAAGAAGATTAAGTTGTGTAAAGTCCAATGGGGAAATCATTCAGAACACGAAGCCACTTGGGAGAAAGAAGATCTTCAGCAAGCCTATCCTTATCTTTTCTTGTCTTAGGTAAATCTCGGGGCGAGATTTCTTTAAGGAGGGTAGATCTGTAACACCCTGAGTTTAGGGGTAAAAACTTTCTTTTCATGAACACCATGCATGCATGATACCATGTATCTGTAATAGTAGCGAGATCAGTATCTATCTCAAACCCTAAAATCTCAAAATTTTCCCTGTGAATCCAAATCAAGATCAGATTACTCAGATATGATCTATCAGTTACTCTGAACATAAAAGTCTTCAGAAGCTAGATTAACTTCCATCTCTAACTTTCAGATTTATCAATTTCTTTCTGTTTTCGAAAACAGAAATTCAAATTACTATTTTAATTACCCTAAATATTCTGAACTCAGATTTAGTCAAGTCTTGACCTAATTCAGATCAGATTACTCTTGGACTATGATCATGGGTATGCCAATACCTTAATCCAGAAAGTTGGCAGCCAAATTATATCATCTAAGCCTTTTTCACATATCAGTCCAAATTATATTGCAAATTAGTCCTTTATCTGATATCTGGAAACCCAAAAAGGCTAAAATCTTCAGATCAATTCCAAATTCAAGATTTCTTCAGTAAATCATTTCTAAATGCTATTTGATACAGTTTACCCTTCTGTCCAGATTACAAAATTTCATCCTAGATGTCAGAATTCGAAATTGATAAAACTCAGATTCTATTGTACCCTAAAGTACCCTATTTTCAATTTATGTCGAAAATCATCAAATCGTACCAGATTTCATCAAATCTCTTGCTAGATGAGTATAAGGTATAAGTTTATACTCAGCTGTGAAATCAGATTGCAAATCAACTATCTCTAAGTCAGAAATTACAATTCAGTCCAAAGCAAATTTCCAGATTTTACAATTTAGTCCAAATGGCTGTTTCGACCAGCAGCCACCAGCTGCTGCGACCAGAGGAGTAGCTGCTCGCGACCAGGGAAGATGCAGCTCGACCAGTGCATGCCATCGACCTCGGCCAGCGATGCACGGTGCCTCTCTTTGACCGCGACCACAGCACAGCGTTGCCTCGACCTCGTCGCTGTGTACCAAGTCTTGCCGTTGAACAGCGCCGCTTTAGCCGTGATTTCGCAACCGCCTTTGCTTGCACACGTGTTAGTGTCTCAGACATCACCGTGGCAACCCCATCCAGCTCACCAGCAGCTTGCATAGCAGCTCGCTGTTGCTTCAGCGCGAAGGTGCACCGGCGCAAGTATTTAACTTCCAAGCAGTGATCAGTGAGCCTTGTTTTACCTCGCATTGTCCCTAAATAGCAGCTCCAGCTTAACTCAACCATCACTAACCTCATCAGAGTCTCCTTAGTCTTTGAAACCCGAAACTTCTCGCCGTCGTCGTCTTCTCCGGCGAGTTCAGCACAGAGGCTCACGGTGACAGCCTCAACCACAGCCTCAACCTCAAATTGACAGCATAAGTGAGTTTCTCCTACCTACCTCATCGTGGTGTAGTATTTAATTGAACTCTTATGCACTTCATCGCCGGTGATCGCCGGAAATTGCTGAAATCAGTGAAATGCCCTGTTCCAGTTGCACAAGTCAAATTAGCCTGAATTAGCCTTCGATTCAATAGACAAAAATGATCAGTGAGCTATTTTAAGCAAGCCTGTGAAGTTGAATTGTGAAATTGACCAAGAACTGAAGTTTTTCCCTAGCCCGAGCTTCACCAGCCGCCGGCGAACATCGCCAGCCTCCTCCGGTGATTCTCCGGCCAATTCAATCATGCCAGAAGCTTTATTATACCTTCTAGATGCTCTCCAAGCAAGGAATCAAGTTCAAACATCGTGTAGCCAAAACTCCCAATATCAGTGTCTTCTTCTCCGGCGCCGGCAACCGGAAAACCATTCTCGGCCGATCCAGCTCCAGAAACCTTGTCCACCAGATGCGCCTTGATCTCCTAAGCAACTTTTCCTACTAGCTCGACTTCCAATTCGGCCTAAATCAGAAGATATAGCTATGCCCTAATTCCTGTCCAGTGCTGTGATTCGAAACTTCAGCCACCGAGTTCATCGCCGGTTTTCATCACTTTCCGGCCATCTCCTGCCCTAGGTCCAGTTGAGTGAATTGTTCCTGTTACTGAGGCCTACCTCCCAGACAAAGTGGTGCATGAATTGGAGCCCTAGATCAAAAGTTATGGCAAGCCCTAGTTTCTGGCCATGCCAGTTCAATGCCAGACTATGCCAGTCAGTGGCATTAGCCCTTTTCACTTCCTTCCAGATGTGCATTTTGAGCATAACTTTGTCCCTTAGATTCCTGAGGTTGTGATCTACAATTTATTCTTCTATCACAACTTGATTTGAGTCCTTGAACTGCATTTTATGCTTAGCCCTAGATTTTGACATTGTCAGCCCTATGCCAGAGCATGTCAGCCAGTGGCATTAGCTCTTTTCACCTCTTTTCAGTTGTGCAAACTGAAGATAACCTTGTCCCTTAGACTTGTGGAGTTGTGCTCTACATTTTATTCTACTGCCACAAGTTGAGATAACCCTTCTATCATCCATCGACCCTATGTCGATGCCTTGAACCGAATGTCGACCTAAAGACATTCATCGATTTTGGGCAAACCAGCCGCGGACTTAATGTCAATTCCCATATCCTGGAACCCTAGAAGTCCCTAGCACTCATCTTCAGCCCTAACTCTATGGGTCAGCCCTAATCAACTTCTATGGTATCCAAACCCAATCATTTCAGAATCATCGAGACATTCATCTTTGCATTATTGCAAGTAGTATAATAATGTATTGAAAAGGTTATGATTCTTGGTTGTTTGTTTGATCTTTGCTTAGAGTCGGAGCCAGAGTTTGAGGACTTCACTGCTGACCCGACATCAACTGTTGTCTCTCACGACGCGGAAGGCAAGTCATATTCTTGGTCATCTTGAACCTATATTTTAAATGTTGCTAAAACATAACCTTGAATATAGAAAATATTGCATGAGAAAGATTGAGAATGGTTGATTTATGAATTGGCAGTACTTGACTGGTTATCTGTGAAATGTGAAATAAACAAGTTTTGAGCCATGAACTATTATATGTATTTATATACTTATATTCATGAAATAAAACCCCTAGCTGTGACCAGAAAAAAAATGGTATGGAAGGCCGTAGCACTGTAGATTGGTACCTCTCTGCAGAGTTAAAAACGTATTCGAATACTCCAAGCTTCCGGGTTTATAGGAGTCTGCTGCGGTGGATTAAATCCACGGGGTGTGACACAAGTATTATTTTCTAAATAAAATTTGATAAGTCAAGATTACCCAAATGACATGTGTTGTCATGATAAGGGGTGCTACCGTGGGCTGTCGTGTGTCGACATGTCGCGGTAGTGCTATAATCTAGTGAACATAAATAGTGATGATATGTTATTAAAAGTGCTGCCATGAGATGAGGTATGAATGTAAAGACTACTTTATAAACATCCATAATTCTTGACTAGTCTAGGTTCATAACAACATTATTATAAGTAGCTACTCTTCCCTATGACTTGCTGAGTACGTAAGTACTCACCCTTGCAACTTACAACCCAGAAGATGGAGCGTACCAAGATCAAGAGGAAGGCGTAGAGAACTTCTTGGATCCAGAAGAAGGAGGGCCAGATCCGTCAAATCCCTGATGTGTTGTTCTGCCGTCAACTTCTTGCTGTGGAAGGGACACCCATCATCCGCTGTGTAGAAGTTTTTATTTTGCTTAAACTAAACCTTGATGCCGCAAAGGTATTGTAATCTTTTATGTAATATTAAAGCCAGCAGGTGTTGGGGGAAATCTCCATGCGGTCAAGTCCAGGTAAGTTCATGATTGCCCGGGGACAGTGGCCTCCGGTGCCTGCCCCGGGCGCCGCCATTTGGCCCCCGGGACCGTGCCCCCCGGGCATGTCCCGGACGCCGCCATGTGCCCGGGGACAGTGGCCTCCGGTGCCTGCCCCGGGCGCCGCCTTTTAGGCTCCCGGGACCGTGCCCCCCGGGCATGTCCCGGGCGCCGCCATGTGCCCGGGGACAGTGGCCTCCGGTGCCTGCCCCGGGCGCCGCCTTTTAGGCTCCCGGGACCGTGCCCCCCGGGCATGTCCCGGGCGCCGCCATTTGGCCCCCGGGACCGTGCCCCCCGGGCATGTCCCGGGCGCCGCCATTTGGCCCCCGGGACCGTGCCCCCCGGGCATGTCCCGGGTGCCGCCATGTGCCCGGGGACAGTGGCCTCCGGTGCCTGCCCCGGGCGCCGCCTTTTAGGCCCCCGGGACCGTGCCTCCGGGGCATGTCCCGGGCGCCGCCATTTGGCCCCCGGGACCGTGCCCCCCGGGCATGTCCCGGGCGCCGCCATTTGGCCCCCGGGACCGTGCCCCCCGGGCACGTCCCGGGCGCCGCCATGTGCCCGGGGACAGTGGCCCCCGGTGCCTACCCCGGGCGCCGCCATTTGGGCTCCCGGGACCCTGCTCTCCGGAAGAGGTCCCGGACGTCACCGCCCTCCTAAAAGGTAAAATCCATGTTTGTTTATCACGTGCAGGTCACGCGAGGGACGCCTCGGGAATCAGCGACCACCTGTCAAGCATCCAAGACGTTTGACCGGGAGAAGGACGGTCCTACCCTTCAATCCGACGGTGGCTTCCGGGGTAGTTTAGGTTTTTTGCTTCTTTTTGGGGCTATAAATAGCCCTTGTACCCCTCTGTTGTAAAGGATCAGTTCATTATTATTTGGAATAGCTAATCTCACAGACGTGCTCCGGAAGGCTCTCCCCCGGAGAGAGCCTCCCCAGCCGACTCCGGTCGGGAGCGCGTCGACAGGACTAGGGCCCCCACCGGGACCCGAACCTGTATAAATCCACGTGTCAATTCTTGTGTTTGTCCGGCGGGGGAGGACCGGTCACCCGGTCAACCCGCGCTGCGTGATCTCCGCTAGGATCGTCTTCAAAACCTGCCGGGGTATTCTTAATACCACGACAGCAGGCCACACTGCTTAATACTTTGTAAGTTTTTCTGCTGCAATGTGAATATACTCCTGTGCTTGACTTATCCTGGGAAGTCAAAGGTATGCTTGTATGGGAGTAGCTATAGCAAGCTAGGTCTCCACGGGAGTAGTCGTAGTCCCTGTTTCGGGGCGCGACACGCTCCACGATCCCTTCGCGGAGCTTCGGTCCCTCCAAGCCCAGGTATTCACCCGAAGCGGTTGTCGCTTTCCTTTGGCTCCTACATTCAAAATTTTTCTAACTCTGGAATTTTTAGGGGACGGCGATTACCTGGGGCATCGAGCAGCGCGTCATTCGGCTGGTCAAGGACGCGGAGGACAGGGCCGCCTCCTTCTTGGGCCAGTGGGACGAAGCTCTCCTGGAGCTGGCCCGGGTCCGGGCCCAAGTTCACGTCTCGGAGACGGTGAATGTCCGCCTCCGAGAGGAGGCGAAGGCGAGGGGGGAGGCCTTCCGGGAGCTCGAGGGATCGAGCGTCCGGGCGGTGGTGGACGCGGGCCGCTCCGTCCGTTCGGCCCTCGAGACCCTTGGCGTAAGCCTAGGCTCCGGGAGCAGCTCGGAGGTGCCCCCGGTGACCCTCGCGGAGGTCGTACGTTTTCTCAATACGTAGGTCTCCGTCATCCCGGAGGTTGTTGACGCCCGGGCTCGGGGCCGGGTGGTCCCCGTCGTTGCGGCTGTGGCCGGCCTCGTCGAGCATCGTGGAGTGGGCGCCCGGGCGATCGCGGGCCGCATCCCGCGGAGCTTCCCCGAGTTTTTCGGGCCTTCACGCCGGGAGGTGGAGTAGCTCGCCGGGGGCTTCTACGACCGGATCATCCGGGCGAGTTTCCCGGCACCGGCGCCTTCGGCGGTGGACGCTCCGGCCCTGGCCTCAGAGGAAACCCCCCGGGGGGAGGATGCCAATGAAAATGTATGAGCCTCCCCCTGGGTCTTAGTTAGGGCCCTTTTTGTTTTCTTAGGTTTTGCTCCCGGTAGCTTCTTAGAAGAAGCCCCGGACACTTGTACAAAAACATTTTGAATGCAATAGAGTTAGAAATTTTCTAAGTCTTTGAATTGAATGCATTGTTACCAGGGTTCCCGGGAGGTTACTCCCGGGCGAAGGTTCGGGAGGGGTTCCCCGGGGGATGCCCAAGCGGCTTTAATCTTGCTAAGGCTCGTCTCCGGGAAGCGCGGCGGGGACAGCGTCCGGGAGCCGATCCGGTTGAGGTGGCATCCGGAGTGGCACTTGGACAATTTTGACAATCATCGCGCCGAATTGTCCCCTCCGTGACCTGGGTTCCAGATGGTCCCCCCACTTCGTATTCTTCCACCGGCGGGATACGAGTTCTGGCCCGAAGATGTGCTCCGGGACGCTCGGCGCCGCGTGCGCGCATCCTACCGGGACTTGGCCTGGGAGGTAGCGGAGAGCCTCCGGGAGTATTAGGTGTAGGAGCTTCAGAACGTTGAGAATCCCCCGGGTTAGAACCCGAGTTGTATCGTTTCCGAAGCCCACCGGAGGGCGAAGATGTCCTCCGGGTTTGACCATGAATAAAGCTGTATTCTTGCTTTTCTTCTTTGTCATCTTTTTGTTTCTTCTTCTTGGATGGTCCGTACGACTCCTTTTCACAAGAATGAGCTAGGTTTGCTCGTGGGCGGTGCGGCCGACACCTGGGGATTCCTTATCCCCCCCCCCCCCGGCCACAGTGGGCCGGAGGGTAGCTCCGCACGCTGTGGCTGTAACAAGGCCCCCGGGGTGGAAGTAACCTGTAGCATAAGAATTTTTCTAAGTTAGAAAATTTTAAAACGGGGTTTCCAAGGGAAAGACCTTCCGGGAGACAATCGTCCGGTCGCCGTCAGAACGGGGAGCCGGGAATAAGTCCTCGCGTGGAAGAAACATCCAAGAAAAACCCGACGAGATTTCCGGAGGCGAGCTCCCTAGGAGATGATCGTCGGGTCGCCGTGAGAACGGGGAGTCGGGAATGGGGTCTCCGGGGAAAAGATGTCCGAGAAATTCATAGCCTCTCCGGGAGACAATCATCCGGTCGCCGTGAGAACAGGGAGCCAGGAATAAAGTCACCGGGAGGCAATCATCCAGTCGCCGTAAGAACAGGGAGCCGGGAATAAGGTTGCCGGGGACCAAATATCCAAGAATGCCATTAGACGTCCCACTGGGGAGAGCGTCTACTCCCAGAGGAGGAAGAGATATCCAAGAAAGCCATTAGACGTCCCACTAGGGAGAGCGTCTACTCCCGGTGGAGGAAGAGATATCCAAGAAAGCCATTAGACGTCCCACTGGGGAGAGCGTCTACTCCCGGAGGAGGAAGTGCCCGATGAAGACTCTTGAGTGTTTGGGCAGGGGACTAGTCTCCCAAAGTGACTCGTTACCGCGGCCGCTGGGAACCGGGATGCCGCTTACACCCTCAGTCCACGAGGGCTGATCGTAAGCCGCCCTACAGGAGGGACTTGCTGGGTCAGGGCCCACTTCCTCGCGGGGAGGGCATCCTCACGGGGAGGGCTTCCTTGCGGGGAGGGTATCCTCACAGGGAGGGCATCCTCGCGGGGAGGGCATCCACGTGGGGAGGGTATCGCCGCTAGGCGCGGTAATGAGAAGAACCTGCAATGAGACAGTTGAAGAACAAGACCTATGTATTGCTAGTAAAATGAAGTACAGTGCCTCCCCCTGCGAAGCCGCAAAAGGGGAGGAAAAGGAAATACAGTGTCCCTCCTCCCCCTCCGACGTGACCGCTCCGGGGGAGGGGACAGGCCCGTAAGGCTAAACATAGAACTTGCGATGTAAACGTAAGTTCCACGTGTGCTTCAGCTCCTGCTCTTGAAGGTTGGAGAGCTTATAAGCCCCCGAGCCTAGGACCGCGGAGATCCTGTAGGGGCCCTCCCACTTGGGGGAGAGCTTCCCCTGGGCTTGGGGGTCTGTGACGCGCTTGAGGACAAGGTCCCCGAGGCGGAAAGCTCTCTCGCGCACGCGCTGGTTGTACGCGCGCGCTATCTCTTGCTCGTAAATGGCATGGCGGAGGAGCGCTCGGTCGCGTTCCTCCTCCACGAGGTCGATTTCCAGGCGCTGGTTGGCCTCATGAGCCTGGTACGCTGCGGGCGTGGCTCCTTGCAGGAGCTCGACCCGCAGTGACCGGAAGCCGATCTCCGGGGGGAGGACTGCCTCCGCCTGGTAGACTAGGGAGAAGGGGGTACGCCCCGTGGCCCGGGACGGGGTTGTGCGCATGGAGCAGAGGATGCTAGGAAGCTCCTCTGCCCATGCACGCCGCTTAGAAGCGGTTTGCTCGAGTCTCCGGCGCAATCCTTGTAGGATCACGCCGTTGACCCTCTCGACAGCCCCATTGCTCCGGGGATGGGCCACTGAGGCGAAGTGAATGACGAGCCCCAGGCCTTCGCAGAATTCCCGGAAATAATCCGAGTCGAATTGGGTCCCGTTGTCCACGGTGATTTCCCGGGGGACACCAAAACGACATACGAGGTTTTTCCAGAAAAACCGCTGGACGGCCCGGGACGTGATGCTGGCCAAAGGCTCCCCCTCAACCCACTTTGTAAAATAGTCGACCGCGACTACCGCATACTTGTATCCTCCGGGCGCTGGGGGGAAGGGCCCTAAGAGGTCCATCCCCCAGCGCACGAAGGGCCAACTGATGGGGATTGTCTGCAGCACTACAGGGCGGAGGTTCGAACCCTTGGCCATCTTCTTGCATGGTTCGCACGCGGAGACAAGGTCTCACGCGTCGCGCATGGCCGTGGCCCAGTAGAAGCCCTGCCGGAGGGTGTCACGTCTGCCATGACAGTGACATCACCTGTGAGGAGCCCAGCTCGGTGCAGCTGGCCCTTTAACCACTTGACTTCCCAGGATGAGTCAATCACAGGATTACATTGCAGCAGCAAAATAGTACAATAGTCATAATTGTATGGCCATCAGGCCTTAGTACAAAACGAGATACAGTGCCGTACAAGGCACAAGGGTCTAACAAAACAATACATCTAGTCGGCGGAAGCTAGGCCCAAAAGCAAACCACAGGAAACAGAGGTTGACAGCAAGACAGCACCACATCAGGGTTCCGGAGGAAACTGCTCATCATCTCCTGGGTCCGCAGCATCTTCGGGGTATCCTCCAAGGTCGTAGAATGCTCCATCTATTGATGAGTTGTTGCAAGGGTGAGTACTTACGTACTCAGCAAGTCATAGGGAAGGTAGAGATACATACATATATATGACATGAACCTATGCTATTGGGGAAAGAGTGAAGGGTTTTTTTTCCCAAAATACATTTCTTTCTCAATTCTTACTCAACTTCTGATCATACCCATGGCAGTAAATAAATCATATTGATGGTGATACATATATCCCATATCCAAGGCGATATATCCTCATATCACACTACTCTTATTCAAGTCTTTCAATCATATGCTCTTAGCAGTATTTCATAACTTAGGGCATAAACCACATGCCTCTTAATTATCATATGATCTCTATATTATGGTATTACCGCGACACGTCAACACATGACAGCCCACGGCAACGCCCCTTATCATGACAACACATGCCACTTGGGTAATCTTGAGCTAACAAATTTTAGTTTATAAACAATACTTGTGTCACACCCCATGGATTTAATCCACCGCAGCATACTCCTAGAACTCGGGAGCACGAAGTATTCGAATACATTTTTAAACTCTGCAGAGATGTACCTCTTTTTAAATCCACTTTTTCACTCGACTTCCAAGTCGGGCCAACTCCATGCGACTTATACGCATGTGACAAGGCCGAGATCACACAACGTTTTTGCAGTCTAGTATTAACAGCATCCCTGCCCGGTAAATGGACAACACCATCCCAAGTACCGTTGTGGGTCCTCCCCACTGCCTTACTTCCTAGCCTGGGTCTATGTTCCCGCAGGACACATAACCTCTTTCGATTACAGTCGCGCACGACTTAATCTGGCGTAGGGCGTCTTCCTTCTTTACACCTTGTCCTCTCATAATTTTTCTGATCTCACATCACTCATGGACGAACTGCGTCCCACCAGTTTCCACGCGAGAAACCGGATCGACAAGCCATGCAGGGAACTGATAATACTAAGAAAGCTACTAGGTTGCGCCTGTCCCATACCAGGTAAGTGGTTGGTACGTTTTTCATGCCACTAGACGCACAACACAAGGTTCTAGGTCCTTATATGCCAGTGACCAGATCATACCACGAACCATGCACCTTCAGTGCCTGCACAACCAGTGCAGCCAAGCACCTCCAGTGCTACCACCATTCCATACCAAAATACTGGTCACGGCTAGGGGTTCTATTTCATGAATATAAATGTACATGTTTATACTTTTATTAGTTCGAGGCTTGCTATCTTATCAAGTTCACATTTCTCAAGTATTCAATCTATCACTGCCATAATATCATTGATCTCAACATGTGCAATATTAATGAAATATCTACTCATGGAATAGCATAGCAATTCATAAAATATGGGTTTCAATATGTTCAAAGTATGACTTGCCTTCCGCGTCGTAAGTATCAGCAGTCGACGACGGTTCAGCGACAAGATCTTCAACTCCGGACTCTTGCTCTGAACAAGATCAAACAAGCAAACAGGCATTACAATCAATTCTATTCTACTAACTTGCTACATGCAAAGGTGCAAGGAGAAAATACTCTGGCAATACAAGGTTTGAAAGCGATGTGGTTTTAATTATGGAAACCAGGGTTAAAGTTAGCTGTCAAGGTTTACAAGGTTCCAAAATATCAGGGTAATATCAAGGTGCTGACTGGTTCGCTCAAAAACAGCGAATGTCTTTAGGTTGGCATTCGGTTCAAGGCATCGACATAAGGTCGATGGGTGATAGAGGGCTCAACTCAAGTTGTGACAGTAGAGAAAAGTGTAGATCACAACATCAGGAGTCTAAGGGACAAAGTTATTTTCAAAGTGCATGGCTGGAAGTGGGTGAAAAGGCTCAATGCCACTGGCTGACACAGGCTGGCATAGGCTTGACACGGCCAGAAACTAGGGTTAGCCATATCTTTTGACTCAGGACTCCAAATGATGCACCACTTTGTCTGGTGGTTGGGCATTTGTAACAGGAACAAATGTCTCAACAGGACCTAGGGCAGGAGATGGCCGGAAAGTGATGAAAACCGGCGAAGGAGTTGGCTGGCCTGGAGCACATGCAGTGTGAACAGTACAGCAAACTAGGGCATAGCTATATCTCACAATCTAGGCCGAATTAGGAGTCGTGATAGAAGACAAAGTTGCTCAGAATGGTCCAAAACATCTAGATGGCAAGGTTTCTATGGCTGGATTGGCTGGATTTAGGGGATATTGGCCGGGGAAAAGATTAACTCAAGCCTGATGTGGGCATTTTTGATCTAGGGCAAATAAACTTAATTCCTTGCTTGTGGATAGTCTCTGGGGCATAAGTAAGCTACTGGTGAAGTTAGATTAACTAGAAATGCACCAGAAAAGCTTGAACAGCAAACTCAGTTCACAAGCAAAGTTCCAATTTGGGGTTTTTCACATTTTAGCAAATCTGTCGATTTTGGTTGCTTAGGGATGTTAAGCAAGGTCTAGTGAGCATATTTGATTACTAGTTCGAAAGCTGAATCGATCTGGTTGAGGGTTAATTGCTCGCCGGAGCTACTGGAGTAAAACTGAAATTGCCGGCGACTGGAGAGGTTTGAAGTCAATTACATGCTCGGGCATGATGAGGGAGGTAAGAGGAGCTTACTGGAGTATCTGGATTGGAGGGGGAAGCAGTGTAGAAGCTTGGCACCGTGAGCCTCCTTTGCTGCTCGCCGGGGAAGAAGAAGACACAGTGAGTTTGAGGGCTTAGGTGCTTCTGGTGGTGTGTGATACTTCACTGAGACCAGGGGCTATTTATAGAGGATTCGGAGGTGTTGCAACGGCTGGAAAACGCCTGGAGACTTGGAGCGGCGAATTGACCGGCCGGGCGGGACAGCAGCGAAGCGACGTGCTCCAGCGGCCGTGCCGGCTTTGCAGGTTGGCGTGTGCTGTCCCAGGTGATGCAGCGGCGAATTGATGGGCTCCTCCGGCATGCTTGCAACGTGGCATCAATCTTCTGCCGTGGCTGCAGCGATGGCGTGCGCGCGCGGGCAAAATTGGCGCTGCTGGTGCGACCGCGGTGGCTCCACGGTGGCGAACGGCGTGCGCACACGTGGCAGGGACGCAGTGGCAAGGGTGGCGACCACGGGGCTTCACCGGCGATGAAGTTCCTGGCGTGGCAGCGCGGTGGTCGCGGTCGTGCACGGCTGCTGGTCGCGCACAGTGCCTCTGGTCGAACCAGGGACCAAAATGCAAGGATTCTTATTTGAAATCTGGACTGATTTGTAATTTCTGTCTTAGAGATGGTTAATTTGAGAATTGATTCCATGGCTGAGTATAACATTTCTATTAGTACTCATCCAGCTCAAATTTAGAGAAAATTTGATAAGATTTGGGGGATTTCACCTATTTTCGAAAATAGGGTAAGATTAGGGTAAAATAAGTCTGGATTTTGTCGATTTCGAATTCTGGTGATTGGAGAGAGATTTTGAAGTCTGATCAAAAGGGAGATCTGTATCAAATAGTGTTTGGAAGGTGTTTCCTGAAGAAATTCTGGAGTTGGAATTAATTTGCAGGTTTTAGCCTTTTCAGGCTTCCAGGTAAACAGAAAAGGACTTATTCGCAGTAAAATTTGGACTAAACTGCGAAAAGTGTTTAGATGAATTAATTTGGCTCCCAACTTTTTGAAGTGAGTTGAGGATGAACTTAGGAACATATTCCAGGGGTTACTTGAGTCTGAATAGGTTAGATTAAAATAATTCAATCATCTGAAAACTGGGGTACTTAGGGTAAGTCTGAATTTTCCTGTTTTCGAAAACGGAGAGAGGCTTAGGTATTGAGAGTTAGGTTCAGAATTTGATCTGGCTCCTGAAGACTTTTATCCTCAGGGTAACTGATAGGTTAAATCTGGATGGTCAGATCTTGATCTGGAACTAGAGAATAGATTTGGAGATTTTTAGGGTTTGGGAGAGATTAGAGTTCAACTGATCTGGCTACTACTACAGGGATACATGCATGCAGGATTTTCATGCAAAACTTTTCACCCCCAAAACTAGGGTGTTACAGAGGGCCTTGGCCGCGATGGCACACGGGGCTAGGTGAGAACCACTGCTCCCCGCTTGGAAGTCTTCGAGAAGTTGAAGTCCTTCCGGCTGGGGGAGGCAGCGCAGGAGGGCGGAAGCCCCCCGCTTGTAGAGCCTCCCCTCCAGCAGGAGATAAGCCCGGGCTTTAGCCCGGAGGCGTTTGGCCTCGATCTCACTAGGAGGGTCCCCCTCCCCCTTGATGAAGGAGATGAGGGGGTCCATCCAAGACGGAGTCCGGGTGATCTCGGCGACCTCCGGGACATAAGGCTTGTCGCCCGTGTCCGGGTAGGCCACCGAGGGCTTCGTGAGGACTTCCAGGAAAGCCCCCTTAGGGAGCGATTCCCGGGCGCTTGCGGCCCAGGCCAAGGCGTCGGCCCAGTCATTGTCCCTTGGCGGGATATGCCGGGCCTCAAGGCCGTCGAAATGCCTCTCCATCTTCAGCACTTCCTGCAAATAAAGACATAAGTTTGCGTCATGGCACAAGTAAGACTTGTCCATTTGGCAAACTACGAGCTGAGAATCTCCCTTGACTAGGAGGCGCCGAA
This sequence comes from Pharus latifolius, assembly GCA_019359835.1. Taxonomy (NCBI): domain Eukaryota; kingdom Viridiplantae; phylum Streptophyta; class Magnoliopsida; order Poales; family Poaceae; genus Pharus; species Pharus latifolius. Next base: position 25,346,915 of record CM033329.1, read on the forward strand.
TCCCCAGGGAGCGCGCAAGGCGCATCCCGAGGAGCAAAGCCTCGTATTCGGCGAAGTTGTTGGTTGCGGGTAACTCGAGCCACGCGGCGTACTCGAGTTCCTTCCCCTCGGGGCTCCGGAGGACTACTACCGCACCAGCCCCAGCAAGACACAGCGACCCATCAAACATGAGAGTCCAATGATCACTGCGTCGGGGCGGCACAGGGAGGTGTTCGTCCCCGGACCCAGAGGCGGGAGTCCACTCTGCGACGAAGTCGGCGAGGACCTGCGACTTGATGGAGGAGCGGCCGGTAAGGGACAGAGAGAAGGGGGCGAGCTCGGCCCCCCACTTCCCAATCCGGCCGGTGGCTTCTTTGTTGCGCAGTACCTCCCCCAGGGGGAGGGACGACGGGACGGTGATGGTGTGCCCCAGGAAGTAATGGCGACGCTTCCGGGACGCCATCAGGAGGGCGTAGCAGATCTTCTCCATCTCCGTGTACCGAGTGTTGTGGTATTGCGAATACCCCGACAGGTTTTGAGAATGATCCTAGCGAAGATTACGCGGCGCGGGTTGACCAGATGACCGGTCCTCCCCCCCCGGACAAGCACAAGAAATGATACAGGGATTTATACAGGTTCGGGTCCTGGTGGGGGCCCAGTCCTGTCGACACGCTCCCGACCAGAATCGGCTGGGGAGGCTCCCTCCAGGGGAGAGGCTTCCGGAGCACGTCTGTGATTGTAGCTATTCCAATAAAAGAGAACCGATCATTTACAACAGAGGGGTACAAGGGCTATTTATAGCCCCAAAAAGAAGCAAAAAACCTAAACTACCCCGGAAGCCACCGTCGGATTGAAGGGTAGGACCGTCCTTCTTCCGGTCAAACGCCTTGGATGCTTGACAGGTGGTCGCTAGTTCCCGAGGCGCTCCTTGCGTGACCTGCACGTGACAAACAATTCCAGACTTTACCTTTAGGAGGGCGATGTGGCCCGGGACGGCGCCGGAGGCCAAGTCCCGGGGGCCAAAGGGCGGCGCCCGGGGAGGCCCCGGAGACCAGGTCCCCGGGCAAATGGCGGCGGCCGGGACGGCGCCGGAGGCCAGGTCCCGGGGGCCAAATGGCGGCGCCCGGGGAGGGGCCGGAGGCCACGTCCCTGAGCCAATGGCGGTGCCCGGGACGGCGCTGGAGGCCAGGTCCCGGGGGCCAAATGGCGGCGCCCGGGGAGGGGCCGGAGGCCACGTCCCCGGGCAAATGGTGGCGCCCGGGACGGCGCCGGAGGCCAGGTCCCGGGGGCCAAATGGCGGCGCCCGGGGAGGCCCCGGAGGCCAGGTCCCCGGGCAATCATGATGCAACTTACCTGGACTTAGTCCAACGGAGATTTCCCCCGACAACAGCCCCCCATGCACGCCGGGGACGATGCTCGAGTCCCCGGTGGGTATGGTACACGTCACCGGGAAGATCACCGGGCCAAGTCACCGGAGCCGCGGCGCTTCGGTTTCCGTGCCCCGCGCTTAAGCCCGCGCCATTTCGCCATAAATGCGTGTGCGGTTCGAACCGACGCCTCGATTCACGCGCCCGTCCCTTCATTTCCCGCGCACGGTTTGAACTTCTACGGTCCAGATTGCTCCGCGGGTGCCACGTGGCGCGCATCTAAACAACGTCATGCCCTTATAAATAGGGCCTTGGGGGGCCTGGAAGTTCATTCCAAACTTCCAGCCTTAGCGATTTTTGCTCTCCCGGTAGCTCTTTCCGATAGTTAGCTCCCGGTAGCAGACGTCTGGAAGTTTTAGTAGTAGCCTCCTGCAAGGTTAGCCACCGAAAAAAAGAAGACTAACCTCATGGTACCCAAGGGTCGAGCGAAGACCACGGAAGTGCCCCCGAAGGAAATCCCCTCGGATTTCCTCTGGGCGTCGGAGTTCACGGCCGAGGACGCCGAGTCCTTGTTCGAAAGATGCGTCGTCGCGGACGGGGACATCCGAGTCCCCGTGAAGAAAGACGGAGCCCCCCGCCCCAGGCCCGGAGAGGTCGTGGCCTTCGAGGCCTTCCTGGAGGCGGGGCTCCGGCTCCCGGTGCATCCCATGCTCCGGGAGTTTCTGAAGGAGTACGGGGTGGCACTCAAGCACCTCACCCCGAACGCGCTCATCCGGATGGGCCTCTTCAGCTGGCTCTACGAGACAGCGACCGGGCGGGAGCCCACCCTTCGCACCTTCCGGTACTTCTACGAACCGGCGGTGCGGACCTCCCACCTGGTGAAGTGGGGCCCCAAGTCCCCCTTCGGTTCGGTGATGGTCCAAATGCTGCCATCCCGGGTGATCGACTACCCGGCGGCGGCCTCCCAGGACCACTGGGGCAACTGGGTCCGGAGGTGGTTTTACCTCTGGGTCCGCGACGAGGCGGTGGTGTACGCCCCGGAGCCCCCCACCTACAGCCGGTCGTCTGCGCCGAAGCCTCCGGTGTGGACGGACGAGGAGTTCGTGCTCCTCGGCAGGGTGATCCTCTCCAAGAAGACCCGCTCAATGCGGGACGCCGCCGCGGAGATGGCTCTCCTCCGGATCTCCCCCTTCACAGGCGGGAAGAGGGGGATCGGCATGGGGCCCGAGCAGCGGCCCCCGGTGACGCCGGTGACGCGACGTAAGCTCCGGGAACCTGCCACATTATACTTACAATTTTTTTTGAAAATTTGACTAACTCGTTACCTCTTGTAGTCCGGCCGTACCCGGCGGCGCGGGAGAAGGCGGAGAACCTCCTGGGGAGGTACTTCGCCGATGAGCACGAGCGCGTCGTGCGCCTCGTGGGGGAGGGTCCTCCCCGGAATTTGGTAGCGGCGGCCTATGGGCTCAAGCTGCCGGAGAGGAAGCCTCTCCCCACCCCCGGGTCGCACAAACACTGGAAGGAAGCGGCCGGTGGTTCGGAGCCCAAGAAGGCTAGGGTCCAAAAGACCCCCGGACCGTCGACGACGCCGGCGGCGACTGCGGCGAAGCCCCAGGGCGAGACCCCTGGGGCCGAGCGTGTCCAGGCGCCGGCCTGGAAGGGAGCAGCAACTCCTCCCCCGAAGAGCCCTGTCGAGGCCCGGGGGAAGGAGGCGGTCGCGTGCGGGGCGGCGTCCGACTCGGCGAATTACGCCCCGTCGCCGCTCTTGGTGGAGCCCCTCCTGCCCCTTCCGGCTTCTTTGGAACCGGAGAGGCTGGAGGTGAGATTCGCCGAGGCCTCGCCTCCGCGGGTTTGGCCGGTGGACGAGGGGGGGAGCCCCACGGTCTATGAGGTTCCTCCGGAGGAGGAGGCCCCGAGGACCTTTCGGCCCGGGGAGGGGAAGGGTCTGATGATCCCCCCCGGGCGGGGACCCCCGCCCGAAGCTCCTCGGCCACGTCTTCGGAGGAGACCCTGGCCACGAAGACGCCGGTGACGCCGGCCGCGTTACCGGACTTGCAGGTCCGGGGACCCCCCACCGGCAGCGACGTTGGCGCTGGGCGAGAGGCCCCTCTGCTTCCCGCGGGGGAAGTCGCCCGCTACACGGAGGGCCTGCACACCCGGAAGGTGCAGGCCGTCGTCGCGGAGGGAACGCTCCATGAGCGTTTCGAGGGGCTTCAGTCCCTCGGGGTCCAGGTAACCCGAGTCGATGACGTCTTCATTCAACTCCTGCGCTTTGAGATTTTTCTAACTCTATGTATTTTGTAGGTGGCAGCTGTTACCTGGGGCCTTGAGCCGCGGGTCGCCCGGCTGCTGAAAGAAGCGGAGGGCCGGGCCGCGGCCTCGGTAGGGCAGCGCGAGGAGGCCCTCCGGGAGCGCGATGAAGCCCTCGCTGAATTGACCTGGGTCCGGGCCCAGGTCCATATTTCCGAGGCTGTCAACGGCCGCCTCCGGGAGGAGGCCAAGGCAAGGGAGGAGGCGCTCCGGGAGCTCGAGGGCTCGAGCATCCGGGCGGTGGCGGACGCGGGCCGCTCCGTCCGTTTGGCCCTCGAGAGCCTCGGCGTAAGCCTGGGCTCCGGGAGCAAGGAGGCGCCGCCGGCGACCCTCGCGGAGGCTGTGCGTTTTCTCAACGCACAGGTCTTTGCCATCCCAGAGGCTGCCGACGTTCGGGCACAGGGCCGGGCGATCCCCGTTGTCGCGGCTGCTGCGGGGCTCGTCGAGTTCCGGGGAGTCGGCACCCGGGCGATCGGGGGCCGCATCCCCCGAAGCTTCCCGGACTCCTTCGAGCCGTCGTGCCGGGAGATCGAACAGCTCGCCGGGGGATTCTACGACCGGCTCATCTGGGCGAGATTCTCGGCTCCGGCGCCACCGGCGGGGGACGTCCCAGCCCCGATCTTGGAAGAAGCCCCCCGGGGGGAGGACGCCAACGAACATGTATGAGCCTCCCCCCGAGCCTTAGCTAGGGCCCTTTTTATTTTCTTAGGATTTTGATACCGGTAGCTTCTTAGAAGAAGCCCCGGACACTTGTACAAAAACATTTTGAATGCAATGAAGTTAGAATTTTTTCTAAGTCCTTGAATTGAATGTTGTTACCAGGGTTCCCGGGAGGTTGCTCCCGGGAGAAGGTCCGGGAGGGGCTCCCCAGGGGATGCCCAAGCGGCTTTAATCTTGTTAAGCCTTGTCTCCGGGAATCGCGGCGGGGACGACGTCCAGGAGCCTATCCGGTTGAGGTGGCGTCCGGAGTGGCACTTGGACAACTTTGACAATCATCGCGCCGAATTGTCCCCTCCGCGGCCGGGGCTCCGGATGATACCTTTCCTCCGGATACTTCCACCGGCGGGATACGAGTTTTGGCCCGAAGATGTGCTCCGGGACGCTCGGCGCCGCGTACGGGCATTGTACCGGGACTTGACCCGGGAGCTAGCGGAGAGCCTCCGGGAGTATTAGGCGTAGGAGCCTTAGGGCGTAGAGAATCCCCCGGGTTAGAACCCGGGTTGTATCGTTTTCGAAGCCCACCGGAGGGGGAAGATGTCCTCTGGGTTTGACAATCAATAAAGCTGTTGTTGCTTCTTCTTTCATTGTCTCTTTATTTTCTTCTTCTTGGATGGTCCGGACGACTCATCTTAACAAGGATGAGCTAAGTTTGTTCGTGGGCGGTGCGGTCGACACCCGGGGGTTCCTTATCCCCCCCGCCCACAGCGGGCCGGAGAATAGCTCCGCGCGCTGTGGGGGTAACAAGGCCCCCGGGATGGAAGTCACCTGTAGCATAGGAAATTTTCTATGTTAGAAAATTTTTAAAACGAGGTTTTCAAGGAGAAGACCTTCCGGGAGACAATCGTCCGGTCGCCGTGAGAACGGGGAGCCGGGAATAAGGCCTCATTTGGAAGAAACGTCCAAGAAAACCCGATGAGATTTCCGGAGGCGAGCTTCCGCGGAGACAATCGTCCGGTCGCCGTGAGAACGGGGAGCCGGGAATAGGGTCTTCGGGGAAGAAAATGCCCGAAAAATCCGTGACTTCTCCGGGAGACAATCGTCCGATCACCGTGAGAACGGGGAGCCGGGAATAGGGTCTCCGGGAGGCATTCATCCGGTCTCCGTGGGAACGGGGAGCCGGGAATAGGGTTTCCGGGAGGCATTCATCCGGTCTCCGTGAGAACGGGGAGCCGGGAATAAGGTCGCCGAGGACCAATTGTCCTGTCGCCGTGAAAACGGGGAGCCGGGAATAACGTCGACTCCCGGAGGAGGAAGATAGTTCCAATCAGGCCGGAAGGGGCCGATCATCTGGTCGCCGTGAAAACGGGGAGCCAGGAATAACGTCGACTCCCGTAGGAGGAAGATAGATCCATAAAGGCCATTAGACGTCCCACTGGGGAGAGCGTCTACTCCTAGAGGAGGAAGTGCCCGAAGACGGGTCTTGAGTGTTTGGGCAGGGGACTAGTCTCCCAAAGTGACTCGTTACCGCGGCCACTGTGACCGGGTTGCCGCTTACACCCTCAGTCCACGAGGGCTGATTGTAAGCCGCCCTACAGGAGGGGCTTGCTGGGGCTGGCCCACTTCCTTGTGGAGAGGGCATCCTCACGGGGAGGGCATCCTCGCGGGGAGGGCTTCCTCGCGAGGAGGGCATCGCCGCTAGGGGCGGTAATGAGAATGACCTGCAATGAGACAGTTTGAAAAGCAAGACCTATGTATTGCTAAGAAAATGAAGTACAGGGCCTCCCCCTGCGAAGTCGCGAAAGGGGAGGAAAATACAGTGTCCCTTCTCCCCCTGCGAAGTCGCGAAAGGTGAGGAACGCTCTGGGGGAGGGGACAGGCCCGTAAGGCTAAACATAGAACTTGCGAAGTAAACGCAAGTTCCATGTGTGCTTCAGCTCCTGCTCTTGAAGGTTGGAGAGCTTGTAGGCCCCCGAGCCTAGGACCACGGAGATCCTGTAGGGGCCCTCCCACTTGGGGGAGAGCTTACCCTGGGCTTGAGGGTCTGTGATGCGTTTGAGGACAAGGTCCCCAAGGCGGAAAGCTCTCCCGCGCACGCACTGATTGTACGCGCGTGCCATCTCTTGCTTGTAGATGGCGTGGCGGAGGAGCGCTCTGTCGCTTTCCTCCTCCACGAGGTCGATCTCCAGGCGCTGATTGGCTTCATTGGCCTGGTATGCTGCGGGCGTGGCTCCATCCAGGAGCTCGACCCGCAGCGACCGGAAGCCGATCTCCGGGGGGAGGACTGCCTCCGCCCCGTAGACCAGAGAGATGGGAGTACGCCCCGTCGCCCGAGACGGGGTCGTGCGCATGGAGCAGAGGATGCTAGGGAGCTCCTCCGCCCACGCACCCCGCTTAGAAGCGGTTTGCTCGAGTCTCCGGCGCAACCCCTGTAGGATCACGCCGTTGACCCTCTCGACAGCCCCATTGCTCCGGGGATGGGCCACTGAGGCGAAGTGGACGACGAGCCCCAGGCCTTCGCAGAATTCCCGGAAATAAGCAGAGTCGAATTGGGTCCCATTGTCCACGGTGATTTCCCGGGGGACACCAAAACGACATACGACATTTTTCCAGAAAAACCGCTGAACGGCCCAGGACGTGATGCTGGCCAAAGGCTCCGCCTCGACCCACTTTGTAAAATAGTCGACTGCGACTACCGCATACTTGTATCCCCCGGGCGCTGGGGGGAAGGGCCCTAAGAGGTCCATCCCCCAGCGCACGAAGGGCCAAGTGATGGGGATTGTCTGCAGCGCTATAGGGGGGAGGTTCGAGTCCTTGGCCATCTTCTGGCATGCCTCGCACACGGAGACAAGGTCTCGCGCGTCGCGCATGACCGTGGGCCAGTAGAAGCCTTGCCGGAGGGCCTTGGCCGCGATGGCACGCGGGGCTAGGTGAGAACCACAGCTCCCCGCGTGGATGTCTTCGAGAAGTTGAAGTCCCTCCGGCCGGGGGAGGCAGCGCAAGAGGGTGGAAGCCCCCCGCTTGTAAAGCCTCCCCTCCAGCAGGAGATATGCCCGGGCTTTAGCCCGGAGGCGTTTAGCCTCGGTCTCACTAGGAGGGTCCCCCTCCCCCTTCATGAAGGAAATGAGGGGGTCCATCCACGACGGAGTCCGGTTGATCTTGGCGACCTCTGGGACATGAGGCTCGTCGCCCGTGTCCGGGGAGGCCACCGAGGGCTTCATGATGATTTCCAGGAAAGCCCCCTTGGGGAGCGATTCCCAGGCGCTTGCCGCCCGGGCCAGGGCGTCGGCCCGGTCATTGTCCCTCCGCGGGATATGCCGGGCCTCGAGGCCGTCGAAATTCCTCTCCATCTTTCGCACTTCCTGCAAATAAAGACTTAACTTTGCGTCATGGCACAGGTAGGACTTGTCCATTTGGCAAACTACGAGCTGAGAATCTCGCTTGACTAGGAGGCGCCGGATCCCCAGGGAGCACGCGAGGCACATCCCGAGGAGCAAAGCCTCGTATTCGGCGACGTTGTTGGTTGCGGGGAACTCGAGCCGCGCGGCATACTCGAGTTCCTTCCCCTCGGGGCTCCGGAGGACTACTCCCGCACCAGCCCCGGCGAGACACAGTGACCCATCAAACATAAGGGTCTAATGATCACTGCGTCGGGGCGGCACAGGGAGATCTTCATCCCCGGACCCAGAGGCGGGAGTCCACTCTGCAACGAAGTCGGCGAGGACCTGCGACTTGATGGCGGAGCGGCCGGTACGGGACCAGGAGAAGGGGGCGAGCTCGGGCCCCCACTTCCCAATCTGGCCGGTGGCTTCCTTGTTCCGCAGTACCTCCCCGAGGGGGAGGGACGACGGGACGGTGATGGGGTGCCCCAGGAAGTAATGCCGAAGCTTCCGGGACGCCATGAGGAGGGCATAGCAGATTTTCTCCATCTCCGTGTACCGAGTTTTGGCCCCTTGGAGGGCCTCACTCACGTAGTACACGGGACGCCATTGCCCCCCTTGCTCGTTCACCAAGACCGCGCTGACGGCGACGGGGGTCGCGGCGAGGTAGAGGAGCAGGGGCTCTTCTAGGGACGGACTCACGAGCATTGGAGGGCTCGTGAGGTACTTCTTGAGGTCGTCGAACGCCTCCTGGGCCTCGGGGGTCCAGCGGAACCCGTCGAGCCCTCGGAGGATCTTGAAGAACTGGAGGCCCCGCTCCCCCAACCTGGAGACGAAGCGGCTTAGCGCGGCGAGGTGGCCAGAGGGCCGCTGGACATCCTTGACTGAGCGCGGCGGGGGCATGTCTAGGATGGCCCAGATCTTCTCAGGGTTTGCCTCAATGCCCCGCTGGGACACGAGGAAACCTAGGAGCTTCCCCCCGCGCACCCCGAAGGCGCACTTCTCCGGGTTGAGTTTGAGCCCGAATGCGCGGTGGTTGCGGAAGGTTTCAGCTAGGTCGTCGATGTGGGAGGCTGCGCGGGGACTCTTGACGACCGCATCGTCGACGTAGACTTCCACGTTGCGGCCAACTTGCTCTTTTAAAACCAACGTCATGAGGTGCTGGAAGGTTGCCCCCGCGTTCTTGAGCCCGAAGGGCATATGGACGTAGCAGAAGGTTCCGAGGGGAGTAATAAAACTAGTCTTTTCCTCGTCCCCTTCCGCCATCCGGACTTGATGGTAGCCCGAGTAGGCGTCTAGGAAGCTCATGAGCTCGCACCCCGCAGTGGAGTCGACAAGCTGATCAATCCGCGGGAGCAGGAAGTTGTCTTTGTGGCAGGCGCGGTTAAGGTCGGTGAACTCCACGCACATCCGCCACCTGCCGGTTGACTTCTTGACGAGGACGGGGTTCGCCAGCCACTCAGGGTCCAGGACCTCCCGAATGAACCCCGCCTCTCGGAGCCGGGTGATCTCCGCCTTGATTGCCTCCTGGCGCTCGAGGGAGAGTTTTCGCAGCTTCTGTTTGACCGGGGGGTGACCGGGGGCCACTGCGAGCTTGTGCTCAATGACCTCCCGGGCGACGCCCCACATGTCCGAAGGCTTCCACGCAAAAACATCGGAGTTTTCGCGTAGAAAAGCTGTAAGTTGCGTTGCGTGCTCCTCGGGGAGCTCCGCCCCGATCCGGACGGTTTTGTCTTCGTTACCCGGGGACAGCAGGACCTTCCGGAGGCCCCCTTCCGGACGCGGCTTGAGGAGGGGCCTCCCGGGCGGTGGCGCAGCGGCGTCTCACCCCGGGGGAGAAGCCTCCCCCCCGGGCGTCTTTATGAGGTTGACGCTTCCGATTGTGGCCGTAGCGCGCTCGTATAGAGCACGGGACATGTCTTGGTCTCCCCGAACGTTGATCACGCCATGCGGCCCGGGGATGTTCATGCAGAGATAGTTTTGATGGGTGGCAGCCCCCAGCCGGTTGATTGTCGTCCTCCCCATAATCGCATTGTAGGAGGAGGGGAGGTCCACTACGTCGAAGCGGACTAGCTCGGTCTGGTAGTTCTCCGGGGTGCCGAAGGTCATTGGAAGATCTACCTTGCCCACGGGGTGGATCGCCTTCCCCGGGACAAAGCCTTGCAGGGGCCCGGCAGCGGGCTGCAGGAGCTTCTCATCCACCTGCATTTCTTTGAAGACCTTCAGGAATAGGACATCGGCGGAGCTCCTACCGTCCACCAGGATACGGGCCAGATGGCAGTTGTAGATAGTCGCGGAGACAATGAGCGCGTCTTCGTAGGGGAAGCGAACCCCCCGCGCGTCTTTTGCCGTGAAGGTGAGGGGGACGTCCGACCACTTTGGTGGCGGGGACGTGTGTAGCAACCCCACAACCTTGACCTCGCACGCGTACTCCTTACGCTGGCGCTTAGAGTCCCACCCGGAGGCAGATCCTCCCACGATGACGTTGATGTGCCGCTGCGAAGTTTGAAAGGGGAGAGCTTCTGAAGGCTCCCCCTCCTGCGTCTGCTGACCCCCCTCGGGAGCGGGAAGGGCCGGAACAGCTGGCCGAGGGGGCAAGCAGGCCAGAGTCCCCCCCCTGCCCGCCCTAGTCGAGGAAGTCCGCGAAGTGCTGCAGCAGTTGGCTACAATCTCGGGTAGCGTGGGTACTGGACCTATGGAAGCTGAACCACGGTCCTTCCCGCCTTCTCCCCGCGGGGCCTTCCCGGCCGCGCGAAGACTGTCCTCCCCCATGGCCCTTAGGTTTGGGGAAGGGGTGGTTGCCTCTCGGGGGGTCGCGCGAGCCGCCTCCGCCCTCGAGCACAAAGGTGTCCCGAGGCCGTGGCCCGCTACGGCCCCCCTGTCTGGGGCATTTGGGGGGATCCCTGGCCCCCAGGTCGACGGGGGCGGGAGCCCCCTGGGTCTTCTTCAAGATGTCATCTTCCTCCGCCCGAGCGTACTTTTCGAGAACGTTGAAGAGCTCGTCGGCGGAAGATGGGCAGCTCCGGGAGAGCCTTCGGTGGAGCTGCCCCGGGAGGATGCCGCTTTTGCAGGCTTCGATGACCGTAGAGTCGGGGACGTGGGCCACTTTGCTCTTCACCTGAGCAAAGCGCTTGAAGAAGCTCCTGATGGTTTCCCCAGTCCTCTGCCGGACAGTGTACAGCTGCGAGGAGTCCAGGGGACACACGTAGTTCCCCTGGAAGTTGGCACAGAACTCCCGCTTGAGCTGCGAGAAAGACTTGATGGAGCCCGCCTTCAGGTTGTAGAACCAGGAGCGGGCAATGCCGGAGAGGTAGAGGGGGAAGACGTTGCACTGTACCGTCTCGTCCCCCCCGGCCGCGGAGATGGCTGTGGAATAGACCTGCAGAAACTCGTAAGGGTCTGCCTCACCGTTATAGTGCTCGATGTGCGGAGGGCGGTAGGGCCGCGGCCACCGGATGCTGCGAAGTCTCTGGCACAGGGGCTGGTTATCCCCTTGCACTTCCCGGGGAGAGCCTCGGTCGCTGTCTTCTTTCACGGGACCTTCGTTGTCTGAGTCTCGAAGAGGTCCGAGAGGTCCGCCAGAATGGCGGTGGCGACGCTTTTCCTCCGGACCGGGGCTGAGTTCCCTGACGTCCGGGCTCTCCGCCGGAGAGGTTGGCTCTTCAGCGGGTCTCTTCCCCCGGCCGGTGCGAGAGCGAGGCTCCCCGTGCCCGCGGCCAGGGGGAAGTTCTTCCCCGCACTCTGGTGAACGCATTCGCTCGACCTCCCCCCGGGCGAAACGGACCTGTCCCGCCGAGGGGGGGGGAGCTCATGCGCTGTAGCTGCCGGCCCGGAGGCTTCCGGAGCCGGTTGGGGGGAGCCCCCTGCGATGACCCCCGGGACCAGAAAGGGGGAAGCCCCTGTATTATCCGTAACCGGGGAGGGGGCGCCCACGGCGACGCTTGGAACCGAAGTGGAGGGGGCCCCGGTAGCATCCGGAACCGGCGAGGGGGGAGCCCCCGCGGCGGCGTCTGGAACCGGGGAGCTCATGCGGGGGGAAGCCCGCTGCGGCACGGGAGCTGCTCTGTCAACCGCCCCCGGTGCTCTAAACGTGACGCGGGCGGCGGGACTAGCTCCCGGCGTAGGGTAAACCCCCGGCATGAAGTGGGTCCCGGCCCCGGGAATAGGCCAGGGACGGGGTACCCCCCTAGTGCCACGAAGGGCCCCGGCATGAATTAACCCCCCGGCACCGGGACGGGCCCGGGCGCCGGGAGGGGTCCGGACGTATATCCCGCAGGGGGAGGGAACCCCCCGGCAGGATCATACAGGGCGGAAAAACCCCCGGAGGCCAGAGGTGCCGCTGGGTAACCCATAAACGGGGCGATGTTCCCCGGATATAGGTGTGACGCAAATGTGGGGGCCGGAGGTCGCGCCAACACACTAAGTAGCTCATCCATAGAGCGCTGGGCGCGGAGCTGGCCCTCCACGAGAGCCTCAAGCAGGGCGTCCCGGGAAGCCGGGGGAGCCGTCGGGGGGAGACTGGTCCCGGCCGAGGTCCCCGCGATCACCCGGAACGACCTAGAGGTGGAAGCACCTACGTTAAGAGGAAAGGAGGGAGGCGGTACCTGGGCCAGGTTGCCTCCGGAAGAGACCGCCGGGACAACAGTGTCCCGGGCGGATGGCGCCGGGTCTCCGAGACCCGGGTCACCGGGAAGGGTGCGAGCCCTTGTTCTTGGGGGAGCCATGGCGTCTTGTCACGAGTCCCCACGGACGGCACCAACTGTCGTGGTATTGCGAATACCCCGGCAGGTTTTGAGAATGATCCCAGCGAAGATTACGCGGCGCGTGTTGACCAGATGACCGGTCCTCCCCCGCCGGACAAGCACAAGAAATGACACAGGGATTTATACAGGTTCGGGTCCCGGTGGGGGCCCTAGTCCTGTCGACGCGCTCCCGACCGGAATCAGCTGGGGAGGCTCTCTCCGGGGGAGAGGCTTCCGGAGCACGTCTGTGTTTGTAGCTATTCCAATAAAAGAGAATCGATCCTTTACAACAGAGGGGTACAAGGGCTATTTATAGCCCCAAAAAGAAGCAAAAAACCTAAACTACCCCGTAAGCCACCGTCGGATTGAAGGGTAGGACCGTCCTTCTTCCAGTCAAACGCCTTGGATGCTTGACAGGTGGTCGCTAGTTCCCGAGGCGCTCCTCGCGTGACCTGCACGTGACAAATAATTCGAGACTTTACCTTTAGGAGGGCGATGAGGCCCGGGACGGCATCGGAGGCCAAGTCCCGGGGGCCAAAGGGCGGCCCCCGGGGAGGCCCCGGAGACCAGGTCCCCGCGCAAATGGTGGTGCCCGGGACGGCGCCGGAGGCCAGGTCCCGGGGGCCAAATGGCGGCGCCCGGGGAGGGGCCGGAGGCCACGTCCCTGGGCCAATGGCGGTGCCCGGGGGCCAAAATGGCGGCGCCCGGGACGGCGCCGGAGGCCAGGTCCCGGGGGCCAAATGGCGGCGCCCGGGACGGCGCCGGAGGCCAGGTCCCGGGGGCCAAAATGGCGGCGACCGCGGAAGGGTCGGAGGCCACGTCTCCGGGCAAATGGCGGTGCCCGGGACGGCACCGGAGGCCAGGTCCCGGGGGCCAAATGGCGGCGCCCGGGGAGGGGCCGGAGGCCACGTCCCCGGGCAAATGGCGGTGCCCGGGACGGCGCCGGAGGCCAGGTCCCGGGGGCCAAAATGGCGGCGCCTGGGGAGGTGCCGGAGGCCATGTCCCCGGGCAAATGGCGGCGCCCGGGACGGCGCCGGAGGCCAGGTCCCGGGGGCCAAATGGCGGCGCCCGAGGAGGCCCCGGAGTCCAGGTCCCCGGGCAATCGTGACGCAACTTACTTGGACTTAGTCCCGCGGAGATTTCCCCCGACACCGAGATTTGGCCCCTTGGAGGGCCTCACTCACGTAGTACACGGGGCGCTGCTGGCCCCTTGCTCCTTCACCAAGACCGCGCTGACGAGGACGGGGGTCGCGGCGAGGTAGAGGAGCAAGGGCTCTTCCGGAGACGGGCTCACTAGCATTGGAGGGCTCGTGAGGTACTTCTTGAGGTCGTCGAACGCCTCCTGGGCCTTGGGGGTCCAGCGGAACCCCTCGAGCCCTCGGAGGATCTTGAAGAACTGGAGGCCCCGCTCCCCCGACCGGGAGACGAAGCGGCTTAGCGCAGCTAGGCGGCCGGAGAGCCGCTGGACATCCTTGACGTAGCGCGGCGGGGGCATATCTCAGAATGCCCGGATCTTCTCGAGGTTTGCCTCAATGCCCCGCTGGGACACGAGGAAACCTAGGAACTTCCCCCGCGCACCCCGAAGGCGCACTTCTCCGGGTTGAGTTTGAGCCCGAACGCGCGGAGGTTGTGGAAGGTTTCAGCCAGGTCGTCGATGTGGGAGGCTGCGCGGGGACTCTTGATGACCGTGCTGTCTACGTAGACTTCGACGTTGCGGCTGACTTGATCTTTGAAGACCAACGTCATGAGGTGCTGGAAGGTCGCCCCCACGTTCTTTAGCCCGAAGGGCATATGGACGTAGCAGAAGGTTACAAGGGGAGTTATGAAACTAGTCTTTTCCTCGTCCCCTTCCGCCATCCGGACTTGATGGTAGCCCGAGTAGGCGTCTACGAAGCTCAGGAGCTCGCACCCCGCAGTGGAGTCGACGAGCTGATCAATCTGCGGGAGCGGGAAGTTGTCTTTGGGGCAGGCGCAGTTATGGTCGGTGAAGTCCACGCACATCCGCCACTTGCCGGTTGACTTCTTGAAAAGGACGGGGTTCGCGAGCCAGTGCAGGACCTCCTGAATGAACCCCGCCTCTCGGAGCCGGGTGATCTCCACCTTGATTGCTTCTTGGCGCTCGAGGGAGAGTTTCCGCAGCTTCTGTTTGATCGGGGGGTGACCAGGGGCCACTGCGAGCTTGTGCTCAATGACCTCCCGGGCGACGCCCCGCATGTCCGAAGGCTTCCACGCAAAAACATCAGAGTTTTCACGAAGAAAGGCCGCAAGTTGCACTGCATGCTCCTCGGGGAGCTCCGCCCCGACCCGGACGGTTTTGTTTTCGTCGCCTGGGGATAGCAGGACCTTCCGGTGGCCCCCTTCTGGACGCGGCTTGAGGAGGGGCCTCCCGGGCGGTGGTGCAGCGGCGTCTAGTTCCGGGGGAGAAGCCTCCCCCTCGGGCTTCTTTATGAGGTTGACGCTTCCGATTGTGGCCGCAGCGCGCTCGTATAGAGCACGGGCCATGTCTTGGTCTCCCCGGACGTTGATCACACCATGCGTCCTGGGGATCTTCATGCAGAGGTAGTTTTGATGGGTGGCAGCCGCCAACCGGTTGATTGTGGTCCTCCCCATAATCGCGTTGTAGGAGGAGGGGAGGTCCACTACGTCGAAGCGGACCAGCTCGGTCCGGTAGTTCTCCGGGGTGCCGAATGTCATAGGATGATCTACCTTGCCCACGGGGTGGATCGCCTTCCCCGGGACAAAACCTTGCAGGGGCCCGGCAGCGGGCTGCAGGAGCTTCTCATCCACCTGCATCTCTTTGAAGGCCTTCAGTAGTAGGACGTCGGCGGAGCTGCCGCCGTCCACAAGGATACGGGCCAGATGGCAGTTGTAGATGGTCGCGGAGACAATGAGCGCGTCGTCGTGGGGGAAGCGAACCCGTCGCGCGTCTTCTGCCGTGAAGGTGAGGGGGACGTCCGACCACTTAGGTGGCTGGGATGCGTGTAGCACCCCCACAACCTTGACCTCGCGCACGTACTCCTTACGCTGGCGCTTAGAGTCCCGCCCGGAGGCGGACCCTCCCACGATGACGTTGATGTGGCGCTGAGAAGTTTGAAAGGGGAGAGCTTCTGAAGGCTCCCCCTCCTGGGTCTGCTGACCCCCCGCGGGAGAGGGAAGGGCCGGAACAGCTGGCCGAGGGAGCAAGGAGGCCGGAGTCCCGCCTGCCCCCGCTGGTCGAGGAATGCCGCGAAGTGCTGCAGCAGCTGGCTGCAGTCTCGGGTAGCGTGGGTACTGGACCCGTGGAAGCTGCACCATGGTCCTTCCTGCCTTCTCCCCGCGGTTGCCCTTCGGGGGGTCGCACGAGCTGCCTCCGCCCTCGAGGACAAAGGTGTCCCGAGGCCGGGGCTCGTTACGCCCCCCCTGTCTGGGGCGCTTGAGGGGATCCTTGCCCCCCGGTCTGCGGGGGCGGGAGCCCCCGGGTCTTCTTCCAGATGTCGTCTTGCTCCGCCCGAGCGTATTTTTCGAGTACGTTGAAGAACTCGTCGGCAGAAGAGGGGCAGCTCCGGGAGAGCCTTCGGTGGAGCTCCCCTGGGAGGATGCCGCTTTTGTAGGCTTCGATGACCGTAGAGTCGGGGACGTGGGCCACTTTGCTCTTCACCTGAGCAAAGCGCTTGAAGAAGCTTCTGATGGTTTCCCCAGTCCTCTGTCGGACAGTGTAGAGTTGTGAGGAGTGCAAGGGGAGCACATAGTTCCCCGGAAGTTTGCACAGAACTCCCGCTTGAGCTGCGTGAAAGACTTGATGGAGCCGGCCTTCAGGTTGTAGAACCAGGAGCGGGCAATGCCGGAGAGGTAGAGGGGGAAGACGTTGCACTGTACCGTCTCGTCCCCCACGGCTGCGGAGATAGCTGTGGAGTAGACCTGCACAAATTCGTAAGGATCTGCCTCACCGTTATAGTGCTCGATGTGCGGAGGGCGGTAGGGCCGCGGCCATCAGATGCTGCGAAGTCTTCAGCACAGGGGCTGGTTAGCCCCCTGCACCTCCCGGGGAGAGTCCCGGTCACTGTCTTCTTTCACGGGACCTTCGTTGTCTGAGTCTGGAAGCGGTCCGAGAGGTCCGCCAGAGTGGCGGTGGCGACGCTTTTCCTCCGGACCGGGACTGACTTCCCGGACGTCCGGGTTCTCCTCCGGAGAGGTTCGCTCATCAGTGAGTCTCTTCCCCCGACCAGTGCGAGAGCGAAGCTGCCCGCGCCAGCGGCCGGGGGGAAGTTCTTCCCCGCACTCTGGTGAATGCATTCGCTCGACCTCCCCCCGGGCGAAACGGACCTGTCCCGCCGAGGGAGGGAGCTTATGCACTGTAGCTACCGGCCCGGAGGCTTCCGGGGCCGGCTGGGGGGAGCCCCCTGTGAAGACCCCCGGGACCAGAAAGGGGGAAGCCCCTGTATTATCCGGAACCGGGGAGGGGGTGCCCATGGCGACGTTTGGAACCGAAGTGGAGGGGGCCGCAGTGGCAACGACCGGAACCGGAAAGGGGGAAGCCCCTGTAACATCCGGAACCAGCGAGGGGGGAGCCCCCGTGGCGACGTCCGGAACCGGGGAGCCCACGCGGGGGGAAGTCCGCTGAGGCATGGGAGCTGCTCTGTCGACCGCCCCCGGTGCGGTAAACGCGACGCGAGGGGCGGGACTGGCTCCCGGCGTAGGGAAAACCCGCGACTTGAAGTGGGCTCCCGGCCCCGGGAATAGCCCTGGGACGGGGTACCCCCCTGGTGCCACGAAGGGCCCTGGCATGAAGTAGCCTCCTGGCACCGGGACGGGCCCGTGTGCCGGGAAGGGTTCGGACGTATATCCCGCAGGGGGAGGGAACCCCCCGACAGGATCATACGGGGCGGACAAATTCCTGGAGGCCGGAGGGGCCGCCGGCTAACCCATAAACGGGGGCATAGTCCCCGGATATGGGTGCGACGCAAATGTGGGGGCCGGAGGCCGCGCCAACACGCTGAGCAGCTCATCCATAGAGCGCTGGGCGCGGAATTGGCCCTCCACGAGAGCCTCAAGTAGGGCGTCCCAGGGAGTCGGGGGAGCCGTCGCGGGGAGACTGGTCCCGGCCGAGGTCCCCGCGGCCGCCGGGAACGACCTGGAGGTAGAAACACCTAAGTTAAGAGGGAAGGAGGGAGGCGGTACCTGGGCCAGGTCGCCTCCGGGTGGAAGCTCTGGGACAGCAGTGTCCCGAACGGGCGGCGCCGGGTCTCCGAGACCCGGGTCACCGGGAAGGGTGCGAGTTCTTGTTCTTGGGGGAGCCATGGCGTCTTGTCACGGGTCCCCACGAACGGCACCAACTGTCATGGTATTGCGAATACCCCGGCAGGTTTTGAGAACGATCCTAGCGAAGATTACGCGGCGCGGGTTGACCGCATGACCGGTCCTCCCCCGCCGGACAAGCACAAGAAATGACACACGGATTTATACAGGTTCGAGTCCCGGTGGGGGCCCTAGTCCTGTCGGTGCGCTCCCGACCAGAGTAGGCTGGGGAGGCTCTCTCCGGGGGAGAGGCTTCCGGAGCACACCTGTTACTTTTTTAGCTATTCCAACAAATGAATCACCTGGTTACAACTGCGGGGTACAAGGGCTATTTATAGCCCCAAAAAGAAGCAAACAACCTAAACTACCCCGGAAGCCACCGTCGGATTGAAGGGTAGGAACGTCCTTCTCCAGGTCAAACGTCTTGGATGCTTGACAGGTGGTCGCTGATTCCCGAGGCGCTCCTCGCGTGACGTGCACGTGACAAATCAACTCGAGACTTTATCTTTAGAAGGGCGATGAGGCCCGGGACATGCACCGGAGGCCAGGTCTCTGGACCAAAGGCGGCTCCCGGGACCGGCGCCAGAGGCCGGGTCCCGGGAGGCAAAAGGCGGCGCCCGGGAGGGCACCGGAGGCCCGGTCCCAGGAGGCAAATGGCGGCGCCCGGGACGGCACCGGAGGTAAGGTCCCGGGGGCCAAAAAGGCGGCGCCCGGGGAGGCGCCGGAGGTCACGTCCCCGGGCGAATGGCGGCGCCCGGGACGGCACCGGAGGCCAGGTCCCGGGAGCCAAATGGCGGCGCGACGGCACCGGAAGCCAGGTCCCGGGGGCCAAAAAGGCGGCGCCCGGGGAGGCGCCGGAGGCCGCGTGCCCGGGCGAATGGCGGCACCTGAGACAGCACCGGAGGCCACATCCCCGGGCTAATGGCGGCGCCCGGAACGTCACCGTAGGCCAGGTCCCGGGAGCCAAATGGCGGCGCCCGGGACGGCACCAGAGGCCACATCCCGGGGGCCAAAAAGGCGGCACCTGGGGAGGCACCGGAGGCCACGTCCGCGGGCGAATGGCGGCGCTCGGGACGGCACTGGAGGCCAGGTCCCAGGAGCCAAATGGCGGCGCCCGGGACGGCACCGGAGGCCAGGTCCCGGTGGCCAAAAAGGCGGCGCCCGGGGAGGCGCTGGAGGCCCCGTCCCCGGGCGAATGGCGATGCCCGGGACGGCACCGGAGGCCAGGTCCCAGGGGCCAAATGGCGGCGCTCGGGGAGGCGCCAGAGGCCACGTCCCCGGGCGAATGGCGGCGCCCGGGACGGCACTGGAGGCCAGGTCCCAGGGGCCAAATGGCGGTGCCCAGGACGACATCAGAGGCCAGGTCCCGGGAGCCAAATGGCGGCGCCCGGGACGGCACCGGAGGCCACATCCGGGGGGCCAAAAAGGCGGCACCTGGGGAGGCACCGGAGGCCACGTCCCCGGGCGAATGGCGGCGCTCGGGACGGCACTGGAGGCCAGGTCCCAGGAGCCAAATGGCGGCGCCCGGGACGGCACCGGAGGCCAGGTCCCGGTGGCCAAAAAGGCGGCGCCCGGGGAGGCGCTGGAGGCCCCGTCCCCGGGCGAATGGCGATGCCCGGGACGGCACCGGAGGCCAGGTCCCAGGGGCCAAATGGCGGCGCTCGGGGAGGCGCCAGAGGCCACGTCCCCGGGCGAATGGCGGCGCCCGGGACGGCACTGGAGGCCAGGTCCCGGGGGCCAAATGGCGGTGCCCAGGACGACATCAGAGGCCAGGTCCCGGGAGCCAAATGGCGGCGCCCGGGACGGCACCAGAGGCCAGGTCCCGGGAGCCAAATGGAGGCGCTCGGGACGGCACCAGAGGCCAGGTCCCCGGGCGAATGTGACGCAACTTACCTGGACATAGTCCCGCGGAGATTTCCCCTAACAATAACTATCATACTTGTGCTTACATTCTAGATATTTTCCCCTCATTCATGCTCATTTTAGTCATAAAAATCATCAAATACTCAAATATAGTTGTATTTGTTGTCGTTCGACCTGAACTGTGCATTTTATTTATTTTTAATCACAGGTCGACGCAATTCGTGTAATTTTTGGCTAAATGGACGAGCTTCACCGGCTGGATCTAGCCAACAGATTATTCCATATAGAAGTACGTGTCACTACAGATGCGTAGGAGCTGACTGCCTATGGCCTAATTCCAATTCCCTAAAAACCTGAACACCAAATTGCATAAAGGCCAAGGCACAGAAATCCTAAACCCTCACTTGGAGGGACTCAATTTCTACTACCAAAACCTCCGAGGGCCAAATTACAAAACAACCAAAACAATAAAATTGCCCAAGCCGCCACTGTTGATTCCTCGGCCTGGCTTATTCCCGAAAACCCTCTTCCCCATTGTTCTTCTCTCCCAACTCCGGCGAGCTTGCCGGCAGCGGAAAGCTCCACGCCGGTGGTGAGCTGCCGGTCTCCTCCCCCCATTTTACCTCCTGCTTTTCTTTCTCTTCTAACTCACCAGCGAGTCGTCAGACTTGAACCCTTTGTCCTCTCTCACCACACTTCGTCTCCTCCTTGCCTGTTCGTCCACACCACCAGCGAGCCTCCTCTCCCTCTTCTCACCTCCTACTTTTCCGCCTTCCCCCTTTTTTCTCTCTTCTTCTTCTCCTTATTCTTTTCCCTGAACTCACTCATGCGCACACTAGATCCACCATGCCGCCTCTCCTCTGATCTGCACCGCTTCTCCTCGAACACAGGCGCTAAAAACCCTCAATTTCATGCGCTCGCCGCCATGATCCGCCGCAGATCCACTCCACACGTGCATGACCGCCTCTTCACCAATCGTCGCCGATACACCGTATTCCACGTCCTAGCCACCGATCCGAGCCAGATCCGCTCGGATCCGACCTCCACACAGCCAGATTTGTGCACCTCACCAGATTAACACCGACACGCCTCCACACCATCCCCATGCCACCACTGACACTAGAACCCTAGCCGCTTTGCCGTGCACCAGCTCCACAGGCACATTCTTCCTCATCGATGACCATGACCTTCGACCTCCTCCACGGCCACGTTTTGTTGGCCACCAACAGTGATGAGCTTGACCAGCTTCTTCACCTACAACCACCCCAGTGCTGTTTCGACCTCTACAGTGTTGCCTTGACCACTCAAACACTGACTTTGGTCGACAACTCCTTCCACTTCTTCGACCGCAACGTCTGATGAGACTGCTTGACATCCACATAGCCCTGGCAATGGCTATCTCGAGCTCCAGCAACAAGGGTTTACGTCCATTTTTCTTTCTCCCTTGTTTTCTGTTACCCTGTGCTGCAATGCATAGAGTATCTGAGATGATCGATTGTAGATTTTTGATAAGGTATTTTCTGTAATTGCAAAGAATCAAGCACAATTCTCTGAAATCAATGTAAATTATTTATAGTTTGAATTGAATTTGGACAAGTGCTGTTCTATAATGCTGTGTGATATATGGACGAATCTTAATTTTGTTTTAAGTACTCTCCATCAGTGATAGTGTTGTGCTATTGAATTTTATCCTTGATAAATTCTTGTGTGTTGCACAAATTGATTATCTCTTGAATTGAAGTGCCTTGTGAATTAGTGTCTCATCTATGTTTCCACCTGTGCGATTGATCTAAGATGCTGGAGATAAACTCTGTTCCAGTAATCTTTCAAACTAATTCTCTATGTGTGACTCATTTGAATGCCTTTTCTACTTTGGCTGAGGTATAGTGAAATTGTACTGTAACTTCCCTAGTGTGTTTCATTTGAATTGACCAACCACTTGCACGATCAAGTTTCAGTGTGAAGTGTTCTCAAAAGAAGCAATGTTCTTTCAGGTTTTGAGTTTGTCACCACTGGTCTAAGAGATGACTACATAAGCCAATTTCTGTTAGTTGCGTTTTAGTTGGTTAGGCACATATTGAGTTTGTATGGTCGTTACCAGAGTTTGCTATGTTGGTCCAAGTTAAGAGGCTATGGGGGAACGGTTTGTGTTATCTCTATGTGCCTGTTCATTGATTCCGTTGAGAGACGTACTCGTTTTAGTTTCTTTCATTGCCCTTCTTGTGGAACCACTGAATGCTATGATTCTATCGCATGTATTCACGATGACACATACAGATCTAGCACTAACAAATTGCCTTCCGGTCGATCACTTCTCTCTCTGTCTTTCAATTTCATCTGACATACCTCCACGCTGCCGGATCTGCGCGCCTCACTGAATTCACATTGCCACGCCTCCACACCATCGCTGTGCCACCACTGCCCTAGCTGCTTCGCCATGCACCCGCTCCATGGGCACAATCTTCCTTGCTAATGACCTCATCGACAACCTCGACTTCGACCTCCTCCATAGCCACATTTTGTGGGCCGACAGCGAATTCGACCACCGTAGCTCCGTCGATCGCTTCATCTTCTTGGACATCTCCAGCTGTGACAACCACACCAGCAGTGACAACCTTGACCAGCTTCTTCGCCTATGACCTCTCCAGTGTTTTCTCGACCTCTACAGTGTTTTCTCGACCACTCAAACACCAACTTTGGTTGACAAGTCCTTCCTCTTCTTTGACCACAAACTCCGACAAGACTGCTCAACATTCGCTTAGCCCTGGCAACAGCTACCCCGGGCTCCAACAACAAGGGTTTAGGTCCATTGCTCTTTCTCTCTTGTTTTTTGTTACCCTATCCTGCAATGCATAGAGCATATCAAGATGACCAATTGTAGATGTTTGATATGGTATTTTTTGTAATTGCAAAGAATCAAGCACAATTCTCTGACATCAATGTAAATTATTGATAGTTTGAATTTAATTTAGACATCTGCTCTTCTGTAATGCTGTGTGATATATGGACGAATCTGAATTTTGTTTAAAGTACTCTCCATCAGTGATAGTGCTGTGCTATTGAATTTTATCCTAGATAAATTCTTGTGTGTTGCACAAATTGATTATCTGTTGAATTGAAGTGCCTTGTAAATTAGTGTCTCGTCTATGTTTCCACCTATGCGATTGATCTAAGATGCTGGAGATAAACTCTGTTCAACTAATCTTTGAAACTGATTCTCTATGTGTGACTCATTTGAATGCCTTTTTTGCTTTGGTTGAGGTATAGTGAAATTGTACTATAACTTCCCTAGTGTGTTTCATTTGAATTGACCAACCACTTGCACGATCAAGTTTCAGTGTGAAGTGTTCTCAAAAGAAGCAATGTTCTTTCAAGTTTTGAGTTTGTCACCACTAGCCTAGGACATGACTACAGAAGCTAGTTTTTCTTAGTTGCGTTTTAGTCGGTGTGGCTTGTCTTGAGTTTGTATGGTCGTTCCAGAGTTTGCTATGTTGGTCGAGGTTATGTGGTCGTAGGTGAACGATTTGTGCTATCTCTATGTGCCTGTTCATTGATTCCGTCAAGAGACATACTCGTTTTAGTTGTGTTCGTTTCCCTTTTTGTGGAACCACTAAACGGTACGATTCTTTCTCATGTATTCACGAAGACATGTACAGATCTAGCACAAACCAATTGTCACCCGGTCAATCACTTCTCTCTCTCTCTGCATTTCTTCTGACATATCACTAGTTCTCTCATCTATTTTAGTTTCTTTATTCATCGATTTTGTTTAGTTTTTACGCGTTTCTCTTCTCTAGTCCCTGAGGAAAGAATGACAGAATACTCCACCACTACATCATCCTCGTCCTCTTACAAAATGGTCTAGGCCATATCACTAACTGTCGACGATTGGGACAATATACCAAGCTGAACTTACATGAATTTAATTTGTTTAGCAGCGGGACAGTATCAATCAATCACCAAAAGTATAACCGTAAGAATGGAACAAGAGACACAATATTTATACAGGTTCGGGTCCTCGTAGTCTGAGTAATAGCCCTACTCCTGTTGGGTTCTCACTATCAGAATGGTGAGTTACAGAGTCTAATATCTTCTGTCTCCTTTACATAAACCTTTAGCCCTTCTTTTATACTTGTTGAAAAGACGTCAGTTGCTTCATCAGAAGGACACTAGGCAGTTGTTAGCGGTTGCTATGAAGTTGCTGTCCACCAATTATATCGTGATGGTTATGGATAACCGCATGTTGGGGGAAATCTCCGTGGGACTAAGTCCAGGTAAGTTGCGTCACATTCGCCCAGGGACTTGGCCTCCGGGGCCTCCCCGGGCGCCGCCAATTGGCCCACGGGATTTGGCCTCCGGGCCTCCCCGGGCGCCGCCTTTTGGCCCCCGGGACTTGGCCTACAGTGCCGTCCCGGGCGCCGCCTTTTGGCCCCCGGGACTTGGCCTCCGGCGCATGTCCCGGGCCTCATCGCCCTCCTCAAGGTAAAGTCTAGAGTTGTTTATCACGTGCAGGTCATGCGAGGAGCGCCTCGGGAATCAGTGACCACCTGTCAAGCATCCAAGACGTTTGACCGGGAGAAGGACATTCCTACCCCTCAATCCGACGGTGGCTTCCGGGGTAGTTTACGTTTTTTGCTTCTTTTTGGGGCTATAAATAGCCCTTGTACCCCTCAGTTGTAAGCAAGTGATTCATTTGTTGGAATAGCTAGAAAACTAACAGGTGTGCTCCGGAAGCCTCTCCCCCAGAGAGAGCCTCCCCAGTCGACCCCGGTCGGGAGCACGCCGACAGGACTAGGGCCCCCACCGGGACCCGAACCTGTATAAATCCTCGTGTCATTTCTTGTGTTTGTCCGGCGGGGGAGGACCGGTCACCCGGTCAACCCGCGCCGCGTAATCTTCGCTAGGATCATTCACAAAACCTGCCGGGGTATTCGCAATACCACGACAGTTGGCGCCGTCCATGGGGACTCGTGACAAGACGCCATGGCTCCCCCAAGAACAAGGGCTCGCACCCTTCTCGGTGACGCCGGTCTCGGAGACCCGGCGCCGCCCGTCCGGTACGTTGCTGTCCCGGTGCTTCCGCCCGGAGGCGGCCTGGCCCAGGTACCGCCTCCCTCCTTTCCTCTTAAGTTCGGGGCTTCCGCCTCCAGGTCGTTCCCAGAGACCGCGGGGACCTCGGCCGGGACCAGTCTCCCGCCGATAGCTCCCCCGGCTCCCTGGGACGCCCTGGTTGAGGCTCTAGTGGAGGGCCAGCTTCGTGCCCAGTGCTCAATGGATGAGCTACTCAGCGTGTTGGCACGGCCTTCGGCCCCCACATTTGCGTCGCACCCATACTCGGGGACTATGCCCCCGTTTATGGGTTACCCGGCGGCCCCTCCGGCCTCCGGGGGACTGTCCGCTCGTATGATCCCGCCGGGGGGTTCCCTCCCCCCGCGGGAATGTACGTCCGGGCCCTTCCCGGCACCCTGGCCCGTCCCGGTGCCGGGAGGCTACTTCATGCCAGGGCCCTTCGTGGCACCAGGGGGTACCCCGTCCCAGGCCTATTCCCGGGGCCGGGAGCCCACTTCATGCCAGGGGTTTTCCCTACGCTGGGAGCTAGTCCCGCCCCCCACGTCGCGTTTACCGCACCGGGGGCAGTCGACAGAGCAGCTCCCGGGCCTCAGCGGACTTCCCCGCGCATGGGCTCCCCGGTTCCGGACGTCGCCGCGGGGGCTTCCCCCTTTCCAGTTCCGGTCGTTGCCACTGGGGCCCCCTCCACTTCGGTTCCAAACGTCGCTACGGGCGCCCCCTCCCCGGTTTCGGATGTTACAGGGGCTTCCCCCTTTCTGGTCCCGGGGGTCTTTGCAGGGGGCTCCCCCCAGCCGGCCCCGGAAGCCTCCGGGCCGGTAGCTACAGTGCATAAGCTCCCTCCCTCGGCGGAACAGGTCCGTTTCGCCCGGGGGGAGGTCGAGCGAATGCATTCACCCGAGCGCGGGGAGCCTCACTCTCGCACCGGTCGGGGGAAGAGACCCGCCGAAGACTCAGCCTCTCCGGAGGAGAGCCCGAACGTCCGGGAACTCAGTCCCGGTCTGGAGGAGAAGCGTCGCCACCGCCACTCCGGTGGACCTCTCGGACCGCTTTCAGACTCAGACAACGAGGGCATGCCCCCCGTCAAAGAAGACAGCGACCGGGGCTCTCCCCGGGAAGCGCAAAGGGCTAACCAACCCCTGTGCCGAAGAC
The DNA here is from genome assembly GCA_019359835.1 of Pharus latifolius. Classification (NCBI taxonomy): domain Eukaryota; kingdom Viridiplantae; phylum Streptophyta; class Magnoliopsida; order Poales; family Poaceae; genus Pharus; species Pharus latifolius. Next base: position 25,372,706 of record CM033329.1, read on the forward strand.
TTCGCAGCATGCGATGGCCGCGGCCCCACCGTCCTCTGCACATCAAGCACTATAACGGTGAGGCGGACCCTTACGAATTTGTGCAGGTTTACTCTACAGCCATCTCCGCGGCCAGGGGGGATGAGACGGTACAATCCAACGTCTTCCCCCTCTACCTCACCGGCATCGCCCGCTCCTGGTTCTACAACCTGAAGGACGGCTCCATCAAGTCTTTCACGCAGCTCAAGCGGGAGTTCTGCGTGAACTTCCAGGGGAACTATGTGCGCCCCCTGGACTCCTCGCAGCTGTACACTGTCCGGCAGAGGACTGGGGAGACCATCAGAAGCTTCTTCAAGCGCTTTGCTCAAGTGAAGAGCAAAGTGGACCACGTCCCCGACTCTACGATCATCGAAGCCTGCAAAAGTGGCATCCTCCCGGGGGAGCTCCACCGAAGGCTACCCCAGAGCTGCCCCTCTTCCGCCGATGAGCTCTTCAACGTACTCGAAAAGTACGCTAGGGCGGAGGAAGACGACATCTGGAAGAAGACCCAGGGGGCTCCCGCCCCCGTCGAGCGGGGGGCCAGTGATCCCCTCAAGCGCCCTAGGCAGGGGGGGCGTAATGAGCCACGGCCTCGGGACACCTTTGTCCTCGAGGGCGGAGGCGGCTCGCGTGACCCCCCGAGGGGCAACCGCCCCTTCCCCAAGCCGAAAGGCCATGGGGGAGGACAGTCTTCGCGTGGCCGGGAAGGCCCCGCGGGGAGAAGGCGGGAAGGACCGTGGTGCAGCTTCCACGAGTCCAGTACCCACGCTACCCAAGACTGCAGCCAGCTATTGCAGCACTTCACGGCGTTCCTCGACCAGCGCGGGCAGGGGGAGGGGACTCGGCCTCCTTGCTCCCTCGGCCAGCTGTTCCGGCCCTTCCCGCTCCCGCGGGGGTCAGCAGACGCAGGAGGGGGAGCCTTCAGAAGCTCTCCCCTTTCAAACTTCTCAGCGCCGCATCAACGTCATCGTGGGAGGGTCCGCCTCCGGGCGGGACTCTAAGCGCCAGCGTAAGGAGTTCGCGCGCGAGGTGAAGGTTGTGGGGGTGCTACACGCGTCCCCGCCACCTAAGTGGTCGGACGTCCCCCTCACCTTCACGGCGGAAGACGCGCGAGGGGTTTGCTTCCCCCATGACGACGCGCTCATCTTCTCCGCGACAATCTACAACTGCCACTTGACCCGTATCCTTGTGGACGGCGGGAGCTTCGCCGTCGTCCTATTCCTGAAGGCTTTCAAAGAGATGCAGCTAGATGAGAAGCTCCCGTAGCTCGTGGCAGGGCCCCTACAAGGGTTTGTCCCGGGGAAGGCAATCCACCCCATGGGCAAGGTAGACCTCCCTATGACGTTCGGCACCCCGGAGAACTACCGGACCGAGTTAGTCCGCTTCGACGTAGTGGACCTCCCCTCCTCCTACAACGCGATAATGGGGAGGACCACAATCAACCGGCTGGGGCTGCCACCCATCAAAACTACCTCTGCATGAAGATCCCCGGGCCGCATGGTGTGATCAACGTCCGGGGAGACCAAGACATGGCCCGTGCTCTATACGAGCGCGCTGCGGCCACAATCAGAAGCGTCAACCTCATAAAGACGCCCAGGGGGGAGGCTTTCCCCCCGGAACTAGACGCCGCTATGTCACGGCCCGGAAGACCCCTCCTCAAGCCGCATCCGGAAGGGGGCCTCCGGAAGATCCTGCTGTCCCCAGCCGACGAAGACAAAACCGTCCAGATCGGGGCGGAGCTCCCCGAGGAGCATGCCGCGCAACTTGCGGCTTTTCTGCGCGAAAACTCCGATGTTTTTGCGTGGAAGCCTTCGGACATGCGGGGCGTCGCCCGGGAGGTCATTGAGCACAAGCTTGCAGTGGCCCCCGGTCACCCCCCGATCAAACAGAAACTACGGAAGCTCTCCCTCGAGGGCCAAGAAGCAATCAAGGTGGAGATTACCCGTCTCCGAGAGGCGGGGTTCATTCGGGAGGTCCTGCACCCCGAGTGTCTCGCGAACCCCGTCCTCGTCAAGAAGTAGACCAGCAGGTGGCGGATGTGCGTGGACTTCACCGACCTTAACCGCGCCTGTCCCAAAGACAACTTCCCGCTCCCGCGGATTGACTAGCTCGTTGACTCCACTGCGGGGTGCGAGCTCATGAGCTTCCTAGACGCCTATTCAGGCTACCATCAAGTCCGGATGGCGGAAGGGGACGAGGAAATTAAAGACGAATTTCATAACTCCCCTCGGAACCTTCTGCTATGTCCATATGCCCTTCGGGCTCAAGAACGCGGGGGCGACCTTCCAGCGCCTCATGACGCTGGTCTTCAAAGATCAAGTCTACGTAGACGACGCGGTCGTCAAGAGTCCCCGCGCAGCCTCCCACATTGATGACCTGGCTGAAACCTTCCACAACCTCCGCGCGTTAGGGCTCAAACTCAACCGGGAGAAGTGCGCCTTCATGGTGCGCGGGGGGAAGCTCCTAGGTTTCCTCGTGTCCCAGCGGGGCATTGAGGCAAACCCCGAGAAGATCCGGGCATTCCTAGACATGCCCCCGCCACGCTCCGTCAAGGATGTCCAGCGGCTCTCCGGCAGCCTAGCCGCACTGAGCCGCTTCGTCTCCCGGTCGGGGGAGCGAGGCCTCCAGTTCTTCAAGATCCTCCGAGGGCTCGAGGGGTTCTGCTGGACCCCCGAGGACCAGGAGGCATTCGACGACCTCAAGAAGTACCTCACGAGCCCTCCAATGCTCGTGAGTCTGTCTCCAGAAGAACCCTTGCTCCTCTACCTCACCGCGACCCCCATCGTCGTCAGCGCAGTCTTGGTGAAGGAGCAAGGGGGGCAGCAGCGTCCCGTGTACTACATGAGTGAGGCCCTCCAAGGGGCCAAAACTCGGTACACGGAGATGGAGAAGATCTGCTATACCCTCCTGATGGTGTCCCGGAAGCTTCACCATTACTTCCTGGGGCACCCCATCACCGTCCCGTCGTCCCTCCCCCTGGGGGAGGTACTGCGGAACAAAGAAGCCACCGGCCGGAATGGGAAGTGGGGGGCCGAGCTCGCCCCCTTCTCCCTGTCCCTTACTGGCCGCTCCGCCATCAAGTCGCAGGTCCTCGTCGACTTCGTCGCAGAGTGGACTCCCGCCTCTGGGTCCGGGGATAAAGACCTCCCTGTGCCGCCCCGACGCAGTGATCATTGGACTCTCATGTTCGATGGGTCGCTGTGTCTCGCCGGGGCTGGTGCGGGAGTAGTCCTTCGGAGCCCCGAGGGGAAGGAACTCGAGTACGAATACGAGGCTTTGCTCCTCGGGATGCGCCTTGCGCGCTCCCTGGGGATCCGGCGCCTCTTAGTCCAGGGAGATTCTCAGCTCGTAGTTTGCCAAATGGACAAGTCTTACCTATGCCATGACGCAAACTTAAGTCTATATTTGCAGGAACTGCAGAAGATGGAGAGGCATTTCGACGGCCTCGAGGCCCGGCATATCTCGAGAAGGGACAATAACCGGGCCGACGCCTTGGCCCGGGCCACAAGCGCCCGGGAATCGCTCCCTAAGGGTGCTTTCCTGGAAATCCTCACGAGGCCCTCGATGGCCTCCCCGGACACGGGCGACGAGCCTCATGTCCCGGAGGTCGCCGAGATCACCCGGACTCCGTCTTGGATGGACCCCCTCATCTCCTTCATCAAGGGGGAAGGGGACCCTCCAAGTGAGACCAAGGCTAAACGCCTCCGCGCTAAAGCCTGGGCATATCTCCTGCTGGAGGGGAGGCTCTATAACCGGGGGGCTTCCGCCCTCCTGCGCTGCCTCCCCCGCCCGGAAGGACTTCAACTTCTCAAAGACATCCACGCGGGGAGCTGTGGTTCTCACCTAGCCCCGCGTGCCATCGCGGCCAAGGCCCTCTGGTAGGGCTTCTACTGGCCCACAGTCATGCGCGACGTGCGAGACCTTGTCTCCGCGTGCGAGGCATGCCACAAGATGGCCAAGGGCTCGAACCTCCCCCCTATAGCGCTGCAGACAATCCCCATCACTTGGCCCTTCGTGCGCTGGGGATGAACCTCTTAGGACCCTTCCCCCCAGCGCCCGGAGGATACAAGTATGCGGTAGTCGCGGTCGACTATTTTACAAAGTGGGTTGAGGCGGAGCCTTTGGCCAGCATCACGTCCCGGGCCGTCCAGCGGTTTTTCTGGAAAAACGTCGTATGTCGTTTTGGTGTTCCCCGGGAAATCACCGTGGACAACGGGACCCAATTCGACTCGGCTTATTTCCGGGAATTCTGCGAAGGCCTGGGGCTCATCATCCACTTCGCCTCAGTGGCCCATCCCCGGAGCAATGGTGCTGTCGAGAGGGTCAACGGCGTGATCCTACAGGGGTTGCCCCGGAGACTCGAGCAAACAGCTACTAAGCGGGGTGCATGGGCAGAGGAGCTCCCTAGCATCCTCTGCTCCATACGCACGACCCCGTCTCGGGCGACGGGGCGTACTCCCTTCTCCCTGGTCTACGGGGCGGAGGCAGTCCTCCCCCCGGAGATCGGCTTCCGGTCACTGCGGGTCGAGCTCCTGGAGGGAGCCACGCCCGCAGCGTACCAGGCCAACGAGGCCAACCAGCGCCTCGAGATCGACCTCATGGAGGAGGAACGTGACCGAGTGCGTGCGCGAGAGAGCTTTCCGCCTCGGGGACCTTGTCCTCAAGCGCGTCACAGACCCCCAAGCCCAGGGGAAGCTCTCCCCCAAGTGGGAGGGCCCCTACAGGATCTCCGCGGTCCCGGGCTCGGGGGCTTATAAGCTCTCCAACCTTCAAGAGCAGGAGCTGAAGCACAAGTGGAACTTGCGTTTGCTTCGCAAGTTCTATGTTTAGCCTTACGGGCCTGTCCCCTCCCCCGGAGAGATCACGCCGGAGGGGGAGGATGTGAGACCCCCATTTGAGGATCACCTTGGTAACCGCCCAGGTAGGTTACACACAGCAAGATGTCACATGAGCTCCAAACCACACAAGCATAGTAATAACATTAAATAAGTATCAGGCCAACATGGCCAATATTACATAGCCAAAGCACCGAAAATGGCGCTAAGTAGAGTTGCTAAGAAAATAACTAGTTTATCAGAACCAGAATCGGTATCCAAGTACCGAACACACAACATAAAACACAAAGCGACGACAAACAGCTTGACTTCCATCCGCAGCGGGGTTGGAGGGGCTTCACCCACATCTGACTTGACTTGGTGCGCAATCCTTCTACAACGTGGGCTCGTCCGGGGCACTTCCATCTTCTGTCGAGTACTCATAACTGAAGGAATCGGGATCCTCGAATCCCTCTTCTACAGTTGGATATAAATGCAAGGGTGAGCACTTGGTGCTCAGCAACACTCATTCCGGGGATTAATGCAATTGTACTTACATGAGGGTGAAACATATGATTACGGGGTTTTAGTCTCATATGGATAGAAATATATAGATTTCCAGGGCATTTGTTCGGTAAAACAGTACTTTTGACATGAAAATGATACTTTAAACATTAAACAGGTTTTCAATAAAACATTAGAGGTAGTGGTCTCCCATGAGTCACTACTTTGTTAACCGCATTATGAAAACATTCTAAAACATTACTTGTGCTATAACCCATGGATAACATCCACTACGAAAAGACTCCTGAACCTGGGAGTACAGAGTATCTGATACTTCTTTTACACTTTGCAAAGGTGTACCTCTTTTTAAATCCACTGGTTCACTCGGCTTTCAAGTCGCATCAGCTCCATGTGACTTATACACATGTGACAAGGCCGAGATCACACAACGCTTTTACAGTTCAGTATTAACAGTATCCCTGCCCGGTAAATAGACAGTTAAGTCTCAAGTACCGTTGTAGGTCTTCCCCACCGCCTTACTTCCTAGCCTCTCTGGTCTATGTTCCCGCAGGACACATAGCCTTGGTCTATGTCCACGCGAGACATACGACCATTTAAGATTACAGCCGCTCACGGCTTAATCAGGTCTAGGGCGCCTTCCTTCTTTTACGCCTTTTCCTCTCATCATTTTTCTGAACTCACGTCACTCGTGGCCGAACCTTGGCCTTCCAGTTTCCACGCGAGAAACCAGATCGTCAAACCATGCAGGGAACTGTTAATACCAAAAAGCTACTAAGCTGTGCCTGTCCCATACCAGGCAAGTGGTTGGTACGTTTACAATTCGTATAGAGACACAGCACAAGGTTCTCGTCCTTATGAACCAATAGTGAGGAACATTCACATTCCCTGGTGCGCACCGCACCCTCTCCATACAATCCAATCCTCACTACTGATCCCTTTTATCAGTTTTCTTGACAAAACGGTTTTCATTATAACTTCTCATGTATTTGACCATTTCAAGTTTAATGTGGATATTCAGTATATGAGTCCTAGGGTGACAAAAGCATATATATGAAGGTTCAATAACAAAAGGGGTTTCATGATTCTTTGGGTCATATCTACTCATGTCATTCAAATATAACTTGTATCTCAATTAAGCGTGCATAGTAAGAAACAGTGAATATACTTCATATGAAAATATTGGGCGAGACATGATCAAAGGAATGAGGCTTGCCTTGCCATGTTGGGTCTAAATACTCAGACGGATCTTCAAAGACTTCTTCCGCTCCTTCAGCTTCTGACTCTGCGGCAATCAAATAACACACAAACACATACCATAAGCATACAGAAAGTAGTTTCCATAAAAATTATTAAGTAAATAAGTCATGCATGCAGGGGAAAAGGTTAGGGCAAGGTCACAAGGGCTCTGGTCGAAGAAACGGCTAAAAAGGATTGAACGTCGAAGGGTTGACATTCAGTTCATGACTTTGGCATGGCTTCAAACTAGTCTTAGGATGGTTTTCTGGAGAAGTGATAGAAGGGAAAGATGTAGAACACAACTCCAGGAATCTAGAGGACAAGGTGGCATTTCAATTGCTCAACCAGAGGGGTCAAACAAGGCTAATGCCAGTGGCTGACATGCACTGACATAGTGCTGGACATGGCCAGAAACTAGGGCATGGCTTAACTTTTGATCCAGGGCTCCAATTGATGCAACACTTTGTCTGGGAGGTAGGCATTACTAACAGGAATAAAATACTCAACCGGGACAAGAGCTGAAAGTGGCCGGAGGGTGGCCAAATCCGGCGATGAACTGCGGTGGCGACACGGCACAGACATTGATCTGGACAAGAACTTGACAAAGGCATAACTCACAATCTAGGCAGATCCAGGTGTCGAGCTAGTGGAAGAAATTGCGGGCTGTCGCCTCACCATGTAGGACACCCTCAGAAAGCTAAGGGAGGTCACGGGCTCTCTCGAGGCATATGTTGTTGATCCTAAGAAGGGCAACTTGTCGCTAGAGGAGTCCAGCGTCCTGGTTGCAAGGAAAAATGACTTTATTCTAGAGCTAGTCCTTTGTGTATTTATTTTTTGTAAATAATGAACATGTTAATGAAAAAATTGTTCTCATGTCAGTTTTTCAATCCCACTGATAAATTAAGTCTAGGAGATCCTTGGATTGCTCCCTTATCTCTATCCTTGGTTTTCGGTGACCATAGAAAGGTAAGTTCGATCACGAAGCGTTTTGCGTGATCATGGGATTATTGTCACAGTCTGCGATCACAAAAATAGTGTCGTCGTATTAAGAATACCCCGGCAGGTTTTGAAGACGATCCGAGCGGAGATCACGCAGCGCGGGTTGACCGGGTGACCGGTCCTCCCCCGCCGGACAAACACAAGAATTGACACGTAGATTTATACAGGTTCGGGTCCCGGTGGGGGCCCTAGTCCTATCGACGCGCTCCCGACCGGAGTCGGCTGGGGAGGCTCTCTCCGGGGGAGAGGCTTCCGGAGCACGTCTGCGAGATTAGCTATTGCAAATAATAATGAACTGATCCTCTACAACAGAGCGGTACAAGGGCTATTTATAGCCCCAAAAAGAAGCAAAAAACCTAAACTACCCCGGGAGCCACCGTCGGATTGGAGGGTAGGACCGTACTTCTCCCGGTCAAACGTCTTGGATGCTTGACAGGTGGCCGCTGATTCCCGAGGCGTCCCTCGCGTGACCTGCACGTGATAAACAAACAGGAATTTTACCTTTTAGAAGGGCGGTGACGTCCGGGACCTCTTCCGGAGAGCAGGGTCCCGGGAGCCTAAAAGGCGGCGCCCGGGGCAGGCACCGGAGGCCACTGTCTCCGGGCACATGGCGGCGCCCGGGACATGCCCGGGGGGCACGGTCCCGGGAGCCTAAAAGGCGGCGCCCGGGGCAGGCACCGGAGGCCACTGTCCCCGGGCACATGGCGGCGCCCGGGACATGCCCGGGGGGCACGGTCCCGGGAGCCTAAAAGGCGGCGCCCGGGGCAGGCACCGGAGGCCACTGTCCCCGGGCACATGGCGGCGCCCGGGACATGCCCGGGGGGCAGGGTCCCGGGGGCCAAATGGCGGCGCCCGGGACATGCCCGGGGAGCACGGTCCCGGGAGCCTAAAAGGCGGCGCCCGGGGCAGGCACCGGAGGCCACTGTCCCCGGGCAATCATGAACTTACCTGGACTTGGCCGCGTGGAGATTTCCCCCAACAGCAGCCCCCCATGCCCTCCGGGGACGAAGCTTGAGCCCCCGGAGGGAATGGTTACGGTACCGGGAAAATCTCCGGACGAAAATCACCGGAGCCCCGGCGACGCTTCGGTTTCTGTGCCGGCGCTTTATGGTCGCGCCGTTTTCGCAATAAATGGACGCGTGGTTCGAACCGGCGTCTCGATTTACGCGCCTGTCCCTTCGTTTCCCGCGCACGGTTTGAATTTCAGTGGTCCAGATTGCCCCGAGGGGGCCACGTGGCGGGCATCTAGATCACGGCCAGCCTCCATAAATAGGGCCCTAGGGGGCCCCGGAAGCTCATTCCAAATCTTCAACTCCAGCTTCAGCTCTTCCGGTAGCGCTCTTCCGGTAGTTTCTCCAGTAGCCTTCTCCGGTAGCGAGCGTCCGGGAGTCGTTGACAGCCACCTGAAAACTTAGCCACCGAAAAACAAAGGACTCACCTAATGGCGCCCAAAGGCCGAGCGAAGACTACGGAGGTGCCCCCGGAGGAAGTCCCCGTGGATTTCCTTTGGGCCTCCGAGTTCTCGGCCTCGGACGCGGAGTCCCTACTCAAGAAGGGCGTCGTCGAAGAGGGGGACATCCGGGTCCCCCTAAAGAAGGATGGAGCCCCCCGCCCCAGGCCCGGAGAGGTCGTGGCCTTCGAGGCCTTCCTCGAGGCGGGGCTCCGGCTCCCGGTGCATCCGATGCTCCGGGAGTTTCTCAAAGAGTACGGGGTGGCTCTCAACCACCTCACCCCCAACGCGCTCATCCGTATGGGCCTTTTTATATGGCTCTACGAGACAGCGACCGGGCGGGAGCCCACCCTCCGCGCCTTCCGGTACTTCTATGAACCGGCGGCGCGGAGCTCCCACCTGGTGAAGGGAGGACCGAAGTCCCCCTTCGGCTCGGTGATGGTCCAAATGCTGCCCTCCCGTGTGGCGGACTACCCGGCGGCGGCCTCCCGGGACCACTGGGGGGACTGGCTCCGGAGGTGGTTCTACCTCCGGGTCCGGGACGAGGCGGTGGTCTATGCCCCGGAGCCTCCCACCTACAGCCGATCATCCGCACCGAAGCCGCCGGTGTGGACGGACGAGGAGTTCGAGCTCCTCGGGAAGGTGGTGCTGGCGAAGAAGGCCCGCTCAATGCGGGACGCCGCGGAGGAGCTGGCGCTCCTGCGGCTTTCCCCCTTCTCACGCGGGGGAAGGGGGATCGGCATGGGCCCGGAGCAGCGGCCTCCGGTCAAGCCGGTGACGCGGCGTAAGTCCCCTGCATTTTTGTACTTGCAGTTTTTTATGAAAAATTGACTAACTTTTTACCTCTTGCAGTGCGCCCGTACCCGGCGGCGAGGGACAAGGTGGAGCACCTCCTGAGGAGGTACTTCGCCGACGAACACGAGCGCATCGTGCGCCTCGTGGGGGAGGGGCCTCCCCGGAACTTGGTGGCCGAGGCCTACGGGCTCAGGCTTCCGGAGAGGAAGCCCCTTCCCACCCCCGGGTCTCATAAACAGGGGAAGGACGCGGCCGGGGGCTCGGAGCCCAAAAAGCCCCGGGTCCAGAAGACCCCAGCTCCGGTGACGGCGCCGGCGACGACGCCGGTGAGGGCCCGGGACGCAGCTCCCGGAGCCGAACATGCCCGGGCGGCGCCCCGGGCAGAGGCGACGCCTCCGCCCCCGGAGGCCCCCGTCGAGGCCCGGGGGAAGGAGGTGGTTGTCGATGGGGCGGGGTCCGATTCGGCGGACTACGCCCCGTCGCCAGTTCGCGTGACGCTCCTCTCGCCTCTCCCGGCGGCATTGGCGCCGGAGAGGCTAGAAGTGCGGTTTTCGGGGGCGGCGCCCCCGCGCCTCTGGCCGGTGGATGAGGAGGGGGGAGCCCCTCAGTCTTCGAGGTCCCCCCGGAGCAGGAGGCTCCGAGGGCCCTCCGGCCTGGGGCGGGGAAAGGCCCAATGATCCCCCCCCGGGCGGAGATCCCCGCCCAACCTTCGTCTTCGTCTTCGGAGGAAACTTCGTCGACGAAGACGCCGGCGACGCCGGCCGTGCTCCCGGATTCGGAGGTCCGGGGGCCCTCTCCCGGCCGCGACAGGATGGCCGGGCAAGACACCTCCCTATTTCCTGCGGGGGAGGTGGCCCGCTACGCGGAGGGCCTGCACAACCGGAAGGTGCAGGCCTTCGTAGCAGGAGGAACGCTCCATGAGCGTTTTGAGGGGCTCGAGTCCCTCGGAGCCCAGGTAACTCGAGCTCTCAACACTTCGGCTTTTTTCCTGCACTTAAGATTTTTCTAACTCTTTATGCATTTTGTAGGTAGCGACTGTTACCTGGGGCCTTGAGCAGCGGGTCACCCGGCTGCTCAAGGAGGCGGAGAGCCGGGCCGCGGCCTGCGTCGAGCAGCGGGAGGCGGCCCTCCGGGAGCGGGACGAAGCTCTTGATGAGCTGTCCCGGGCCCGGGCGCAGGTGCACCTTTCGGAGGGCGCCTACATCCGCCTCCGAGAGGAGGCCAAGGTGCGGGAGAAGGCGCTCCGGGAGCTCGAGGGCTCCAGCGTCTGGGCGCTGTCGGACGCGGGCCGCTCCGTCCGCTCGGCCTTGGAAAGCCTTGGCGTTAGCCTGGGCTCCGGGAGCGGCCCGGAGGTGCCCCCGGCGACCCTCGCAGAGGCTGTGCGTTTTCTTCACGCACAAGTCTCTGCCATCCCGGAGGCTGCGGACGTCCGGGCACGGGGCCGGGCGATCCCCGTCATCGCGGCCGCCGCGGGGCTCGTTGACTATCGCGGGGTTGGCGCCCGGGCGATCGGGGGGCGCATACCCCGAGGCTTCCCGGAGGCCTTCGAGCCAACGCGCCGGGAGGTGGAGCTGCTGGCGGAGGGGTTCTACGATCGGATCATCCGGACGTGGTTCCCGACACCGGCGCCTCCAGCCGCGGATGTCCCTGCCCCGGCCATGGAGGAAGCTCCCCGGGGGGAGGACCCCAATGCCAAAGTATGAGCCTCCCCTGGGTCTTTAGCTAGGACCCCTTTTTATTTTGTTAGACATTTTGATTCCGGTAGCTTCTTAGGAGAAGCCCCGGGCACTTGTACAAAAACATTTTGCAATGAAATATATTAGAAATTTTTCTAAGTCTTTGTAATGAAATGTTACCAGGGTTCCCGGGGGGTTGCTCCCGTGCAACGGTCCGGGAGAGGCTCTCCGGGGGATGCCCAAGCGGCTTTGATTTTGCTGAGCCTTGTCTCCGGGAGGCGCGACGGCGGTACTGCCCGGGAGCCTGTCCGGTTGAGGTGGCGGCCGGAATGGCACTTGGATAATTTTGACAACAGCCGTTCTGAATTAACTCCCCCGCGCCCGAGGGCCCAGATGATACCTCCTCTCCGGATACTTCCACCGGCTGGGTACGAGTTTTGGCCCGAGGACGTACTTCGGGACTCTCAGCGTCGCGTCCGGGCGCTGTACCGGGACTTGGCCCGGGAGCTGAGGGAGCGCCTCCGGGAGCTTTAGGCGTAGGGGCCTTAGGCTCGTAGAAAATCCCCCGGGTTAGGACCCGGGTTGTATCATTTCCGAAACCCACCGGAGGGGGAAGATGTCCTCCGGGTTTACTGATCAATAAAGCACGTTGTTGTTGTTTCCTTTTATTGCGCCTCTTTATTTTCTTCTTGGATGGTCTGGACGACTCATCTTAACAAGGATGAGCTAAGTTCCTTCGTGGGTGACCCGGGGACCCCCTGTCCCCCCCCCGCCCACAGGGTCCCCGGGGGGAGCATAACCTGTAGAAATATTTTCTAAGTTAGAAAATTGTAAAAACAGGATTTCTGAGGGAGGGACCTTCCAGGGTGGCCGGGGCCACTGGGAGAGATTCATCCGGCCGCCGGGAGAGCGGGGAACCGGGAACAAGGCGCAGAAGGGGCTCATGAAAAGCCAATGACCTCCGGAGGGGAGCTTCCCGGGAGGGTTCGTCCGGTCGCCGTGAGAACGGGGAGCCGGGAATATCGTCGACTCCCGGAGGAGGAAGATAGATCCAATCTAGCCGCAAGGGGCCGATCTTCCGGTCGCCGTGAGAACGGGGAGCCGGGAATATCGTCGACTCCCGGAGGAGGAAGATAATCCAGAAAGCCATTAGACGTCTCGCTGAGGAGAGCGTCTACTCCCGGAGGAGGAAGTGCCCGAAGACGGGACTTGAGTGTTTGGGCAGGGGACTAGTCTCCCAAAGTGACTCGTTACCACGGCCGCTGGGGACCGGGTTGCCGCTTACACCCTCAGTCCACGAGGGCTGATCGTAAGCCGCCCTACGGGAGTGCAGGCTCCGTTGTAGGGACTTGTTGGGACTGGCCCACTTCCTCGCGGGGAGGGCATCCTCACAAGGAGGGCTTCCTCGCCGGGAGGGCATCGCCGCTAGGGGCGGTAACGAGAAAGACCTGCAATGAGACAGTTGAAAAACAAAGACTATGCATTGATTAACAAAATATACAAAGCCCCCCCTGCGAAACCACGAAGGGGGGGGGAAGGAAGCTACATTGTCCACGGTGGACAGGCCCGTAAGGCTAGACGTAGAACTTGCGAAGTAAACGCAAGTTCCAGGTGTGCTTCAGCTCCTGCTCTTGAAGGTTGGAGAGCTTGTAGGCCCCCGAGCCTAGTACAGCGGAGATCCTGTAGGGGCCCTCCCACTTGGGGGAGAGTTTACCCTGGGCTTGGGGGTCTGTGACGCGCTTGAGGACAAGGTCCCCAAGGCGGAAAGCTCTCTCGCGCTCGTAGATGGCGTGGCGGAGGAGCGCTCGGTCACGTTCCTCCTCCACGAGGTCGATTTCCAGCCGCCGGTTGTCTTCGTTGGCCCGGTAGGCTGCGGTCGTGGCTCCGTTCAGGAGCTCGACCCGCAGCGACCGGAAGCCGATCTCCGGGGGGAGGACTGCCTCCGCCCCGTAGACTAGGGAGAAGGGAGCACGCCCTGTGGCCCGGGACGGGGTCGTGCGCATCGAGCAGAGGATGCTAGGGAGCTCCTCTGCCCACGCGCCCCGCTTGGAAGCGGTTTGCTCGAGTCTCCGGCGTAACCCCTGTAGGATTACGCCGTTGACTCTCTCGACGGCCCCGTTGCTTTGAGGATGGGCCACTGAGGCAAAGTGGATGACGACCCCCAGGCCTTCGCAGAATTCCCGGAAATAAGCCGAGTCGAATTGGGTCCCGTTGTCCACGGTGATTTCCCGGGGGACACCAAAACGACAAACGACGTTTTTCCAGAAAAACCGCTGAACGGCCCGGGAGGTGATGCTAGCCAAGGGCTCCGCCTCGACCCACTTTGTAAAGTAGTCGACCGCGACTACCGCATACTTGTATCCTCCGGGCGCTGGGGGGAAGGGCCCTAAGAGGTCCATCCCCCAGCGCACGAAGGGCCAAGTGATGGGGATAGTCCGCAGCGCTACAGGGGGGAGATTCGAGCCCTTGGCCATCTTTTGGCATGCTTCGCACGCGGAGACAAGGTCTCGCGCGTCGCGCATGACTGTAGGCCAGTAGAAGCCCTGCCGAAGGGCCTTGGCGGCGATGGCACGCGGGGCTAGGTGAGAACCACAGCTTCCCGCGTGAATGTCTTCCAGGAGTTGAAGTCCCTCCGACCGGGGGAGGCAGCGCAGGAGGGCTGAAGCCCCCCGCTTGTAGAGCCTTCCCTCCAGTAGGAGATATGCCCGGGGTTTGGCCCGGAGGCGCTTAACCTCGGTCTCGTTGGGAGGGTCCCCCTCCCCCTTGATGAAGGAGATGAGGGGATCCATCCATGACGACGGCCGGACGATCTCGGCGACCTCCGGGACCGGAGGCTCGGGGCCTGCGTCCGGGGAGACCACCGAGGGCTTCGTGATTGTTTCTAAGAAGGCCCCCTTGGGGAGCGTTTCTCGGGCGCTTGCCGCCCGGGCCAAAGCATCAGCCCGGTCATTCTCCCTTCGCGGGATATGCCGGGCCTCAAGGCCGTCGAAGTGTTTCTCCATCTTTCGTACTTCCTGCAAGTAAAGACTTAAATTTGCGTCATGGCACAGGTAAGACTTGTCCATTTGGCAGACAACGAGCTGAGAGTCTCCCTTTACTAGGAGGCGCCGGATCCCCAGGGAGCGCGCGAGGCGCATCCCGAGGAGCAGAGCCTCGTATTCGGCGACGTTGTTGGTTGCGGGGAACTCGAGCCGCGCGGCGTACTCGAGCTCCTTCCCCTCGGGGCTCCGGAGGACTACCCCCGCGCCAGCCCCGGCGAGACACAGCGACCCATCAAACAGCAGGGTCCAATGGTCACTGCGTCGGGGCGGCACAGGGAGATCTTCGTCCCCAGACCCAGAGGCGGGAGTCCACTCCGCGACGAAGTCGGCGAGGACCTGCGACTTGATTGCGGAGCGGCCGGTAAGGGACAGGGAGAAGGGGGCAAGCTCGGCCCCCCACTTCCCAATCCGGCCGGTGGCTTCTTTATTCCGCAGTACCTCCCCCAGGGGGAGGGACGATGGAACGGTGATGGGGTGCCCTAGGAAGTAGTGCCGGAGCTTCCGGGACGCCATGAGGAGAGCGTAGCAAATCTTCTCCATCTCCGTGTACCGAGTCTTGGCCCCCTGGAGGGCTTCACTGACGTAGTACACGGGGTGTTGCTGCCCCCCTTGCTCCTTCACCAAAACCGCGCTGACGGCGACGGGGGTCGCGGCGAGGTAGAGGAGCAAGGGCTCTTCCGGAGACGGGCTCACGAGCATTGGAGGGCTCGAGAGGTACTTCTTGAGGTCGTTGAAGGATTCCTGGGCCTCGGGGGTCCAGCGGAACCCCTCAAGCCCTCGGAGGATCTTGAAGAACTGGAGGCCCCGCTCCCCCGAACGGGAGACGAAGCGACTGAGTGCGGCCAGGCGGCCGGAGAGCCGCTGGACATCTTTGACGGAGCGCGGCGGGGGCATGTCTAGGAAGGCCCGGATCTTCTCGGGGTTTGCCTCAATGCCCCGCTGGGACACGAGGAAACCCAGGAGCTTTCCCCCGCGCACCCCGAAGGCGCACTTCTCCGGGTTGAGCTTAAGCCCGAACGCGCGGAGGTTGCGGAAGGTCTCTGTGAGGTCGTCGATGTGGGAGGCTGCACGGGGACTCTTGACGACCGCGTCGTCTACGTAGACTTCGACGTTGCGGCCGACTTGATCTTTGAAGACCAGCGTCATCAGGCGCTGGAAGGTGGCTCCCGCATTCTTGAGCCCGAAGGGCATGTGGCGGTAGCAGAAGGTTCCGAGGGGAGTTATGAAACTCGTCTTTTCCTCGTCCCCCTCCGCCATCCGGACTTGATGGTATCCCGAGTAGGCGTCTAGGAAGCTCATCAGCTCGCACCCCGCGGTGGAGTCAACGAGCTGGTCGATCCGCGGGAGCGGGAAGTTGTCTTTGGGGCAAGCGCGGTTAAGGTCGGTGAAGTCTACGCACATGCGCCACTTGCCAGTTGATTTCTTGACGAGGACGGGGTTTGCGAGCCACTCGGGGTGCAACACTTCCCGGATGAACCCCGCCTCTCGGAGCCGGGCTATCTCCGTCTTGATGGCTTCTTGACGTTCGAGGGAGAGCTTCCCCAACTTCTGCTTGATAGGGGGGTGACCGGGGGTTACCGCGAGCTTGTGTTCAATAACCTCCCGGGCGACGCCCCGCATGTCCGAAGGTTTCCACGCAAAAACATCGGAGTTTTCGCGCAGAAAGGCTGCGAGTTGCGCTGCATGGTCTTGGGGGAGCTCTGCCCCGATTTGGACGGTTTTGTCCCCGCTGCCCGGGGACAGCGGGACCTTCCGGAGGCCCCCTTCCGGACGCGGCATGAGGAGGGGCCTCCCAGGGGATGGCGCAGCGACGTCTACGTTCGGGGGGGGAGCCTCCCCCCCGGGTGCCTTGATCAGGTTGACGCTTCCTATTGTGGCAGCAGCCCGCTCGTATAGGGCACGGGCCATGTCTTGGTCCCCCCGGACGTTGATCACACCATGCGGCCCGGGGATCTTCATGCACAAATAGTTTTGGTGGGTGGCAGCCCCCAGCCGATTGATCGTAGTCCTCCCCATAATCACATTGTAGGAGGAGGGGAGGTCCACTACGTCGAAGCGTACTAGCTCGGTCCGGTAGTTCTCCGGGGTGCCGAAGGTGATCGGGAGATCTACCTTGCCCACGGGGTGGATCGCCTTCCCCGGGACAAACCCTTGCAGAGGCCCTGCCGCTGGTTGCAGGAGCTTCTCATCCACCTGCATTTCCTTGAAGGTTTTGAGGAACAGGACGTCGGCGGAGCTTCCGCCGTCCACGAGGATGCGGGCTAAGTGGCAATTGTAGATTGTCGCGCGGAGACAATAAGAGCGTCGTCATGGGGGAAGCGAACCCCTCGCGCGTCGTCCGCCGTAAAGGTGAGGGGGACGTCCGACCACTTGGGCGGCACGGACGCGTGTAGCACCCCCACTACCTTAACTTCTTGCGCATACTCCTTGCGCTGGCGCTTGGAGTCCCGCCCGGAGGCGGAGCCCCCTACGATGACATTGATGCGGCGCTGAGAAGTTTGAAAGGGGAGAGCGTCTGAAGGCTCCCCCTCCTGCACCTGTTGCCCCCCCGCGGGAGCGGGAAGGGCCGGGACAGCTGGCCGAGGGGGCAAGGAGGCCGGAGTCCCCCCCCCTGCCCGCGCTGGTCGAGGAACGCCGCGAAGTGCTGCAGCAGCTGGTGGCAATCTCGGGTGGCGTGGGTACTGGACCCGTGGAAGCTGCACCACGGTCCTTCCCGGCTTCTCCCCGCGGGGCCTTCGCGGCCGCGCGAAGACTGTCCTCCCCCATGGCCTCTCGGCTTGGGAAAGCGGCGGTTGCCCTTTGGGGGGTCGCGCGAGCCGCCTCCGCCCTCGAGGACAAAAGTGTCCCGAGGCCGTGGTTCGCTACGGCCCCCCGGCCTGGGGCGCCTGGGGGGATCCCGGGCCCCCCGCTCGGCGGGGGCAGGAGCCCCCTGGGTCTTCTTCCAGATATCGTCTTACTCCGCGCGAGCGTACTTTTCGAGTACGTTGAAGAGCTCGTCGGCGGAGGAGGGGCAGCTTCGAGAGAGTCTTCGGTGGAGTTCCCCCGGGAGGATCCCGCTTTTGCAGGCTTCGATGACTGTGGAGTCCGGGACGTGGGCCACTTTGCTTTTCACTTGGGCAAAGCGCTTGAAGAAGCTTCTGATGGTCTCCCCGGTCCTCTGGCGCACTGTGTATAGCTGTGAAGAATCCAGGGGACGTACGTAATTCCCCTGAAAGTTGGCGCAGAACTCCCGCTTCAGCTGCGAGAAAGACTTGATGGAGCCCGCCTTCAGATTGTAAAACCAGGAGCGGGCAATGCCGGTGAGGTAGAGGGGGAAGACGTTGCATTGGACGCTCTCGTCCCCCCCCGCCGCGGAGATGGCTGTGGAGTAAATCTGCACGAACTCGTAGGGATCCGCCCCGCCATTATAATGCTCGATGTGCGGGGGACGGTAGGGCCGCGGCCATCGGATGCTGCGGAGTCTTCGACATAGAGGCTGGTTCGCCCCCTGCACTTCCCGGGGGGAGCCCCAGTCACTGTCTTCTTTAACGGGGGATGCCCCCTCGTTATCTGAGTCAGGTAGCGGCCCAAGAGCCGCCAGAGTGGTGGTGACGACGCTTCTCTTCCGGGCTGGGACTGATTTCCCGGACGTCCGGGCTTCCCTCCGGGGAGGATGGTTCTTCGGCGGGTCTCTTCCCCCGACCGGTGCGAGAGCGAGGCTCCCTGTGACAACGACCGGGGGGAAGCTCTTCCCCGTGGCTGGGAGAATGCATTCGCTCAACCTCCCCCCGGGAGAAGCGGACCTGCTTCGCCGGGGGAGGGAGCTCCTGCACTGTAGCAGCCGGCCCGGAAGCTACCGGGGCCTGCTGGGGGGAGCCCCCTGGGACGGCCCCCGGGACCGGAAAGGGGGGAGCCCCTGCACCATCCGGAACCGGGGAGGGGGCGCCCGGGGCGGCGTTAGGATCCGAAGAGGGGGCCCCCGTGGCAACGACCGGGACCGGAAAGGGGGCAACCCCTGTGACATCCGGAACCAGTGGGGGGTGAGCGCCCTCGGCGACGTCCTGGGTTGGGGAGCCAATGCGGGGGGAAATTCGCTGAGGCACGGGAGCTGCTCTGTCGACCGGCCCCGGCGCGGTAAACGCAACGCAGGGGGCGGGACTGGCTCCCGGCGTAGGAATAGCCCCCGGCATGAAATGACCCCCCAGCGCCGGAAGCGAGCCGGGGACGGGGTACCCCCCTGGTGCCACGAAGGGCCCGGGCATGAAAAAGCCTCCCGGCACCGGGACAGGCCCGGGTGCCGAGAAGTGTCCGGAAGTATATCCCGCGGGGGAAGGGAACCCCCCAGCGGGATCATACGGGGTAGACAGCCCCCCCGACGCGGGACGGGCCGCTGGGTATCCCATGAACGGGGGCATGATCCCCGGATACGGGTGCGGCGAAAATGTGGGGGCCGAAGGCCGCGCCAACACACTAAGGAGCTCGTCCATAGAGCGCTGGGCGCGGAGCTGGCCCTCTACGAGAGCCTCCAACAGGGCGTCCCGGGGAGCCGGGGGGGCCGTCGGGGGGAAACTCGTCCCGGCCGAGGTCCCCGCGGCCTCCGGGAGCGACCCGGAGGTGGAGGCGCCTAGATTGAGAGGAAAGATGGGAGGCGGTACCTGGGAATGGACGCCTCCGGACGGAATCGCCGGAACAGCAGTGTCCCGGACTGGCGGCGCCAGGTCGCCAGGACCGGCGTCACCGGGAAGGGCGCGGGCCCTTGTTCTCGGAGGAGCCATGGCGATTCGTCACGGGTCCCCACGGTCGGCGCCAACTGTCGTGGTATTAAGAATACCCCGGCAGGTTTTGAAGACGATCCTAGCGGAGATCACGCAGCGCGGGTTGACCGGGTGACCGGTCCTCCCCCGCCGGACAAACACAAGAATTGACACGTAGATTTATACAGGTTCGGGTCCCGGTGGGGGCCCTAGTCCTGTCGACGCGCTCCCGACCGGAATCGGCTGGGGAGGCTCTCTCCGGGGGAGAGGCTTCCGGAGCACGTCTGCGAGATTAGCTATGCCAAATAATAGTGAACTGATCCTCTACAACAGAGGGGTACAAGGGCTATTTATAGCCCCAAAAAGAAGCAAAAAACCTAAACTACCCCGGGAGCCACCGTCGGATTGGAGGGTAGGACCGTACTTCTCCTGGTCAAACGTCTTGGATGCTTGACAGGTGGCCGCTGATTCCCGAGGCGTCCCTCGCGTGACCTGCACGTGATAAACAAACAGGAATTTTACCTTTTAGAAGGGCGTTGACGTCCGGGACCTCTTCCGGAGAGCAGGGTCCCGGGAGCCTAAAAGGCGGCGCCCGGGGCAGGCACCGGAGGCCACTGTCTCCGGGCACATGGCGGCGCCCGGGACATGCCCGGGGGGCACGGTCCCGGGAGCCTAAAAGGCGGCGCCCAGGGCAGGCACCGGAGGCCACTGTCCCCGGGCACATGGCGGCGCCCGGGACATGCCCGGGGGGCACGGTCCCGGGAGCCTAAAAGGCGGCGCCCGGGGCAGGCACCGGAGGCCACTGTCCCCGGCACATGGCGGCGCCCGGGACATGCCCGGGGGGCAGGGTCCCGGGGGCCAAATGGCGGCGCCCGGGACATGCCCGGGGGGCACGGTCCCGGGAGCCTAAAAGGGGGCGCCCGGGGCAGGCACCGGAGGCCACTGTCCCCGGGCACATGGCGGCGCCCAGGACATGCCCGGGGGGCACGGTCCCGGGAGCCTAAAAGGCGGCGCCCGGGGCAGGCACCGGAGGCCACTGTCCCCGGCCACATGGCGGCGCCCGGGACATGCCCGGGGGGCAGGGTCCCGGGGGCCAAATGGCGGCGCCCGGGACATGCCCGGGGGGCACGGTCCCGGGAGCCTAAAAGGCGGCGCCCGGGGCAGGCACCGGAGGCCACTGTCCCCGGGCAATCATGAACTTACCTGGACTTGGCCGCGTGGAGATTTCCCCCAACAAATAGCAATCTTTGTCGGCTAGTCCCCGAAGTGGAAGTGAAAAGGCTTTCTTTTGGCTGAAAAAGGCCTTTCCAACTATGAAAAGGCGTTTTAGTTTTTGAAAAGGCATCTTTTCGGTTCGACTTCCCACCGAACTCCCGAGGGATTTTGAGTGCGCGTGTCAGGCTTGTTTTGACTAGCATTTAATGTGAAAACACCTTTTGTCGCACGTTGTTAACAGCACTGAAGGACCCGAGGGAAGTGCGTTTTTAAACCCTTCGTCCCGAGCCTTGCCTTCACACGGAACTCACATAAGAAACTCTAAAACCTTTTGCATTCTGGTACGTTCTGCCATCCATTGTCCTCAAAAACCCTCTTCTTTTTTGGGCCACAGATCAATGGCGTCTTGGAATTGATCGTTGCACCGCAGCGTCGAGGGCCTAGTGGCTCTGGAGGAGGAAATCCTTCCTTCCAGAGCACTAATTTCATGGTGTTCGGCCGGAGAGGAAGAAACCCCAGTGGTGAAGGAGAACGAACTGGTGGTATTAAAGGATATGCTGCGTTGTGGATTCTAGCTTCCTGAAAGTGAATTCCTGTTAAGCATCTTAGGGCATTTTGGCATGGAATTGGTAAATCTGAATCATAATTCTGTGTTGATCCTGGCCATTTTCCAACATTTGTGCGAGGCATATGTGGGCGTTTTTACCCAGCATTCCTCTATTTCGGTGTTTTTATTTCTTGGATTGGTCTAAAAGTGCCAATGCTTCTGGGTGTGTCTACTTCCATTTGAGGGAGAGGAAATACTACCCATTTGTTCCTCTTCGCGACTCCGTGCACGGATGGAGCCAGTGATGGTTCTACTGTGTGGCTCCTGAAGAGAGCCATGTCTAGTTCGAAAACAGTCGGCGAGAGAGAAACAATGAAAAAGAGTTTGCTTTGGAGTTAAATTAACAGTTATAGAATCAGGCCCAGGTGATCCTCCACCAGGAGAGTGAAGGTTTGATAGCCCAAGACATGATGCGAGACTTCGTAAATAACCAGATCAGTCCGCCGAAGAAGAGAGAGCACCCAGCATGGGAGGTGCCCTCAATAGAAGACGGCACCTTGGATTATAACCAAGGTAATATTTCTTCACAAATATTTCTACAATTTGTGTGACATTTTGTTAGCTAACTGTGTGGTTGCCATAGCTTCGCCAGCTTCTGAGGTCGAGAGGAGGACAAATGCTGTCCTAAGACTGCACCACTCGACCCTTAAAGATGATATGGGCACACCGAGACCACAAAGTATGGTTGGCAGCGGTGACGACCTGGTTCAAGAGCGCCGAAGAGTAAGTCTCATTCGGTAAACTTGTTCATGTCTATTGGTGAACAACCATAATCAAAGTAGATCCTTTTGATTGATCTAGTTGCTCGAGGGCCAAATGGTGAGGATGAAAAGGCTCATCAATGATGAAGGTCCTTCTACTGGCCCCACAAAGAGGTTGAAGAAAACTCCAAAATCCAAAGGACTGATCATATCCAAAACCAAAGAACTCAAGGCGTCAACCCCCAGTAAGGCCAAATCGAAGACAACCACAGGGGCGGCTTCATCCAAAGCCGTTTGAACTGGTTTGAAGGCGGCTGTGGTAAACATCCTTACCCCTCATATTCCAATAAGTGTGATTGGGAATTACTTCTTGCTTGTACAGGGGGAAGGAAGTGATGAAGAGGAACATGAAACTCCCTTGATCCTTCGGAGGAAAAGGTCAGTGGAGCTTTCGAAGGGACCCTCACCGAAGGCCCTATCCTCGCTTCTGTCGCCCCCAAGTGGAGTGTGGAGTTCCCAAAATCTTCTGGGACTCAGTATCATGTAAGTAGTTTCCTCTCTAGCTAAGTCACATTGCTTAGATAGGAACAACTTATTCGATTGTGAATTGAATGTACAGCACTCCCTCGACCATGGCCATATCTTTTCCAGCAAACGAAACGGACCCAGCCATGGTCGAAGGGGAAGAAACAACTATGGTAGTTCTACCTACCATGACTGGATCGCAGTAGAACCAGTGGCTGTAGTTGAAGCCTCGACGACTACTGAAGTTACTCTCTCTCAGGATGCCCTAGAAGACCGTGCGACCTCCCTAACGAGGTGGTGCCAGATTTTATACATATCGAACCCGTCAATGGAGGTGAAGTTGAGGTCGTAGCGGTGACCACGGTGACAAATGAGCAGGCAGAGACTTCTACTCTCCCAATGGTCGAAGGAACTATTCAGCATTCTAATCCTCAGCGCCCTGGATTGGAAAGGCAGGCGCGTGATGGCTTGGCTTCTTCCAACCAAGGCATGGCGACCTCGACCACAGCCAGCACAGTGCACAGCGTTGCTTCGACCTCGATCGCGACCAGAACTCGCCATCGACCTCGTCACTGTATTTCAAGTCTCGCCATTGAGCAGCGCCGCTTTAGCCATGATTTTTGCAACTGCCTTTGCACACGCACACGTGTTAGCACCATAGCTGTTGCTGTGGCAATTTCTGTCCAGCTCACCAGCTGCTGCACGCCAGAGAGAAGCTTGCTCGCCGTTGCTTCAACCCGAAGCCTTCTTCTTCACCGGCGCAAGCAAACAACGAGCTTAAGCTTCGTACACTTCGCTTGCCTATAAATAGCAACCCCAGAGAAGCTTTTCTACCTTTAGCAGAGCTCTCCAACACCCTCAAGCAGTTAAACTGTATTTCTTCTTGCTACAGTCTTCTTCCCCGGCGAGTTCAGCATAGAGGCTCACGGTGACAGCCTCTACCTTCAAATTGATAGCATCAGTGAGTAACCCTCACCCATCTCATCGTTCTGTAGCAATTAATTGAACCCTCATGGATCTCGTCGCCGGTGATCACCGGAAATGTCAGAATGCCCTGTTCCAGCTTTGCAACTCAAATTAATTCGAATTAGCCTTCGATTCAATAGACAAAAATGATCAGTGAGCTATTTTAAGCAAGCCTGTGAAGTCAGATTTCAAAATTTAGCAAGAATTGAAGCTTTTCCCTAGCCCGAGCTTCACCAGCCGCCGGCGATCGTCGCCAGGCTTCTCCGGTGATCCTCCGGCCAATCTAACAATTCCAGAAGCTTTCTTATACCTTCTAGATACTCCTAGAGCAAGGAATTGAGTTCAAATCGTGTATAATGGAAAACCCCAAATTCAATATCATCTTCTCCGGCGCCGGCCACCGGAAGTCTATTCTCGGCCGATCTAGCTTTAGCAACCTTGTCCACCAGATGCGCCTTGATCTCCTGAGCAACTTTGTCTACTAGCTTGACTTCCAATTCGGTCTAAATCAGAAGTTATAGCCTTTCCCTAATTCCTGTCCAGTGCTGTGATTTGAAACATCAGCCACCAAGTTCATCGCCGGTTTTCATCACTTTCCGGCCATCTCCTGCCCTAGATCCTGTTGAGTGAATTGTTCCTGTTACTGAGGCCTACCTCCCAGACAAAGTGGTGCATCAATTGGAGCCCTAGATCAGAAGTTATGGCAAGCCCTAGTTTCTGGCCATGTAAGTCCAATGCCAGGCTATGTCAGTCAGTGGCATTAGCCCTTTTCACTTCCTTCCAGATGTGCATTTTGAGCATAACTCTGTCCCTTAGACTCCTGAGGTTGTGATCTACAATTTCTTCTTCTATCATAACTTGATTTGAGCCCTTGAACTGCATTTTATGCTTAGCCCTAGATTTTGACATTGTCAGCTCTATGCCAGAACTTGTCAGCCAGTGGCATTAGCTCTTTTCACCTCTTTCCAGTTGTGCAAATTGGAAATAACCTTGTCCCTTACACTTGTGGAGTTGTAATCTACATTTTATTCTACTGCCACAAGTTGAGATAGTCCTTCTATCATCCATCGACCCTATGTCGATGCCTTGAACTGAATGTCGACCTAAAGACGTTCACTGTTTTTGAGCGAACCAGTCGCAACCTTGATATCATTCTGATACTTTGAGACATTTGGAACCTTGTAAACCTTTGACAGCTAATCTTAACCCTGGTTTTCATAACTTAACCCTAATCAGCCTCTAAACCCAATCATTTCAGAATCATCCAATCATTCATAATCATCGAGACATTCATCTTTGCATTATTGCATATAGTATATTAATGTATTGAAAAGGTTTGTGATTTTTGGTTACTTGTTTGATTGGAGAATAGATCAAGAGCCATAGTTCGAGGACTTCACTGCTGATCCTACATCAATTGCTGTTTCTTACGACGCGGAAGGCAAGTCATAGTCTTGATCATTTTGAACCTATATTTTATGAATTGCTATGATATGACCATGAATATAAGTAGTATTCCATGAGAATGGATGAATTGTGAATTGGCAGTACTAAGCTGGATGCCTGTGAAATGTGAATTGATTAAATAGTGAGCCATGAACTATCATAAATATATTTATATATATTCATGAAATAAAACCCCTAGCCGTGACCAGAATTTTGGTATGGATGGTTATTGCACTGGAGGTGCTAAACTGCGAAGGATAGCAGGCACAGAAGGTGCATGGATGCGGATGGTCTGGTCACTGGCGTATAAGGACTAGAACCATGTGTTGTGCGTCTAGTGGCATGAACAACGTGCTAACCGCAAGCCTGGTATGGGACAGGCCTGAACAAGTACTTATGTGGATCGCACATGAAACCCCTGCATGAGTTGTGTAGTGATGCATTATTGACATGGAGAATGACTCCCACTATCACTGAAGGTGATCTGATATTTGACCCAGCAATGGGAATATGAGGAGGGGTGGAGGTTATGATACAACCTACCACAACTGTGTTTCGCGGAGAGCCACAGGGTCGGGGGTGAATTGTGAGTGATACATAACAAAAGTTCTTGTTATCACCACCTTGCCACTCACAATATGAAGTGAGCCAGGGGTCCAATCATTATGTTATGATAGGAAGGGCTTGAAAGTGGAATATCTTGTGGGTAAATTGGTACCTCTCTGTAGAGTTAAAAATGTATTCGAATACTTCGTGCTCCCGAGTTTTTGGGAGTCTGCTGCTGTGGATTAAATCCACGGGGTGTGGCACAAGTATGTTTTCCTAAATAAAATTTGATAAGTCAAGATTACCCAAATGACATGTGTTGTCATGATAAGGAGTGCTATCGTGGGCTGTCGTGTGTCGACGTGTCGCGGTAGTGCTATAATCTAGTGAACATAAATATCGAGGTTATGTCATAAAAGGTGCTGCCATAAGATGAGATGAGATGTGATGAGATATGAAAGAAAAGATTTTTTTATAAACATCCATAATTCTTGACTAGTCTAGGTTCATAACAATACTACTACACGTATCTACTCTTCCCTATGACTTGCTGAGTACGTAAGTACTCACCCTTGCAACTTACAACCTAGAAGATGGAGCGTACCAATATCAAGAGAAAGGCGTGGAGAACTTCATAGACCAAGAAGAAGGAGAGCCAGATCCGCCAAATCCCTGATGTGTTGTTCTGCCGTCAACTTCTTACTGTGGAAGGGACACCCATCATCTGCTGTGTAGAAGTTTTATTTTGTTTTAACTAAACCTTGAATGCCGCGAAGGTATTGTAATCTTTTTATGTAATATTAAGGCCAGCAGGCCACACTGCTTAATATTTTGTAAGTTTTTTTGCTACAATGTGAATATACTCATGTGCTTGACTTATCCTAGGAAGTCAAAGGTATGCTTGTATGGGACTAGCTACAGTAAGCTAGGTCTCCACAGGAGTAGTCGTAGTCCCAGTTTCGGGGCACGACAAGATCCCCCCAACAAGCGTCCTCGGAGAAATGATAGCGGTGAGCCATGGCCTCGGGACGCCTTCATCCTCGAGGGCGGAGGCGGCTCGTGCGACGGTGGCAAAGGCGGTCGTGCTCCCCCTAAGTCAAAAGGTTACGGGGGGGACAGTCGTCCCGCGGGCGTGAGGGCCACTCCAAGGAAGGCAAAGAGGGCACAGCCAACGTGTGGTGTGCCTTCCACAAGTCAAGTACACACGCTACTCGAGAATGCCATTAGCTTTTACAGCACTTTGCGGCTTTTCTCGACCAGTGCGGGCAGGGGGGAGGGGCCCTGCCTCCTCGCCTCCCTCGACGGCCTTGCTGACGCTTCCTGCTCCCGTGGGTGAGCAGCAAAGACAGACGCAAGAAGGGGGCTCAGCTCAGGCGCTCCCCTTCCAAACCTCCCAAAGGCATATAAACATCATTACGGGGGGATCCGCCTCGAGACGGGACTCCAAGAGTCAGTGCAAGGAGTATGCGCGAGAGGTGAAGGTTGTGGGGGTGCTGCATACGTCTCCGCCACCGAAATGGTCAGACGTCCCCCTCACCTTCATAGCGGAAGACGCGCGCGGGGTTCGCTTCCCGCATGACAACGCACTCATCGTCTCGGCCACAGACTACAACTGCCAATTAGAGCGCATCCTCGTCGACGGTGGAAGCTCCGCCGATATCTTATACCTGAAGGCATTCAGGGAGATGCAAGTCGACGAGAAGTTGCTGCAGTCCGCACTCGGGCCGCTGCAAGGCTTCGTTCCCGGAAAGACCATCCACCCGGTGGGGAAGGTCGACCTCCCGATGACCTTCGGCACCCCAGAAAACTAACGGATGGAGATCGTCCGGTTTGATGTTGTGGATCTCCCCTCTTCATACAACATCATTATGGGGAGGACCACGATCAACCATCTAGGGGCGGCAATTCACCATAACTACCTCTGCGTGAAGATCCCTGGGCCTCACGGTGCGATCACCGTTCGAGGTGACCAGAACGTGGCCCGCGCTCTTTACGAGCACGCCACCGCTGCCATTGGAAACGTCAACATGATCAAGGCCCCGGGGGGAGAGAACCCCCCCGAGCCTAATGCCCTGGCCGTTTCTTCCGGAAGGCCACTCCCGAGGCCACGCCCTGAGGGGGCCCTCTGGAAAGTTCAACTGTCCTCAGGAGATGAAGAGAGGACCATCAAGATCAGAGTAGACCTCCTTGAAGAACACGCGGAGCAACTAGCGGCCTTCCTCCGTGAAAACTCAGACGTTTTCATGTGGGAACCCTAGGACATGCAAGGCGTCGCCCGAGATGTCATCGAGCATAAGCTCACAGTGACCCCCGGGCGCCCCCCGGTCAAACAAAAGTTGAGGAAGCTCTCCCTCGAACGCCAATATGCCATCAAGGTCGAGATCGCCAAGCTTCTAGAGGCGGGGTTTGTGCGGGAAGTCTTGCATCCCGAATGGTTGGTAAACCCCGTGCTCGTGAAGAAGTAAAGTGGCAAGTGGAGGATGTACGTGGACTTCACCGACCTTAACCGCGCTTGCTCGAAGGATAACTACCCACTCCCGCGAATTGACCAACTGGTTGATTCGACCGCGGGGTGTGAATTGATGAGTTTCCTCGACGCATATTCGGGCTACCATGAGGTTCGAATGGCAATGGAGGACGAGGAAAAGACGAGTTTTATAACTCCCCTCGGCACCTTTTTCTATGTCCACATGCCCTTCGGGTTGAAGAACGCTGGGGCGACTTTCCAGCGCCTCATGATGCTGGTCCTGAAGCACCAAATCGGCCGCAACGTTGAGGTCTACGTTGACGATGCAGTCGTCAAAAGCCTTCGCGCGGCTGCCCACATCGACGACCTGGCGGAGACCTTCCGCAGCCTCTGCAAGTACGGGTTGAAACTCAACCCGAAAAATGCGCCTTTGGCGTACGCGGTGGGAGGCTGCTTGGCTTCCTTGTGTCCCAGCGGGGTATTGAGGCAAACCCTGAAAAAATTCGGGCCCTGCTAGACATGCCTCCTCCGTGCTCCGTGAAAGACGTACAAAGACTTACCGGCCGCTTAGCCGCGTTGGGTCGCTTCGTCTCGAGGTCAGGAGAATGTGGACTCCAGTTCTTCAAAATCCTCCGGGGCCTCGAGGGGTTCAAGTGGACTCCCGAGGCCCAGACGGCGTTCGACATGCTAAAGAAGTACCTGGCGAGTCCTCCAATGCTCGTGAGCCCATCCCCGGAGGAACCCTTACTCCTCTACCTCGCTGCGACCGCAGTCGCTGTGAGCGCGGTGCTTGTAAGAGAGCAAGATGGGCAACAACGCCCCGTGTACTACGTAAGCGAGGCCCTTCAAGGGGCTAAGACGCGGTACACGGAGGTGGAGAAGTTGTGCTACGCCCTCCTCATGGCGTCACGGAAGCTCCGCCACTACTTCCTCGGACACCCAATCACAGTCCCATCATCTGTCCCCCTGGGGGAAGTGGTGAGAAACAAGGAGGCCACCGGCCGAATTGGGAAGTGGGGAGCCGAGCTTGCTCCTTTCTCCCTCACCTTCACGGGCCGCTCCGCCATTAAGTCGCAAGTCCTCGCTGACTTCGTGGCAGAGTGGACCCCGACCACCGAGGCAAATGGAGAGACTCCCCTCGCCCCCCCGGTGCCAGGACCACTGGACACTCATGTTCGATGGCTCCTTATGCCTCACCGGGGCCGGCGCGGGGGTGGTTCTCTGGAGTCCCGAGGGGAAGACGCTAGAGTACGCTGCCAGGCTCGAGTTCCCGGCTACGAACAATGTTGCTGAGTATGAGGCCTTGCTCCTGGGATTGCGCCTCGCGCGCTCCTTAGGAATCCGCTGCCTCCTGGTGAAAGAAGATTCCCAGCTTGTGGTCAACCAAATGGACAAGTCCTACTTGTGCCATGACGCGAACCTGAGTCTTTACTTGGGGGAGGTGCGGAAGATGGAAAAATACTTTGAAGGCCTGGAGGCCCGACATATCCCCCGACAGGATAACGACCGGGACGATGCCTTAGCCTGGGCAGCCAGCGCCCGAGAATCTCTCCCCAAGGGCGCTTTTCCTGAAATCATCACGAAGCCCTCAACAACCCTTCTGGATGCGAACCTTGGGGTTTGCGTCCCGGAGATTTCCAAGATCACTCGGACCACATCATGGATGGATCCCCTCATCTCCTGCATAAGGGACGAGGGGGAACCTTCCGGAAATGCCGAGGTGAAGCGCCTCCGCGCCAAGGCCCGGGCATACATCCTGCTAGAGGGAAAGCTTTACAAGCGGGGAGCTTCTGCCCTTCTCCGCAGCCTCCCGCTGACGGAAGGGCTCCGGCTCCTCGAGGATATACACTCGGGGAACTGCGGATCCTACTTGGCCCCGCGGGCGGCCGCGGTGAAGGTCCTCCGCCAAGGGTGTTATTGGCCCACACTAGTCCGCGACGCACCGGATCTGATCTCCACATGCAAGGCCTGCCAAAGGATGGCGAAGGGCACCAGGCTACCCACCGCGACGCTCCAAACCATCCCTGTTACTTGGCCCTTCGCGCGCTGGGGGATCGATCTCCTTGGTCCCTTCCCCCCAGCACCCGGGGGCTACAAGTACGCGGTGGTCGCTGTGGATTATTTCTCCGAGTGGGTGCAGGCTGAGCCCTTGGCCAGCATCACCTCCCGCGCGGTGCAGAAAAGGTCCCCCAAGAAATCACCGTCGACAACGGGACCCAGTTCGACCTAGCATATTTCCGGGAGTTCTGTGAAGGCTTAGGGACTACCCTCCATTTTACCTCCGTGGCTCATCCCCAGAGCAACGGAGCCGTTGAAAGGGTCAACGGCGTGATCCTGAAAGGCCTACGTCAACAACTCGAACAGACCACCTCCAGGTGAGGCGCAAGGGCGGAAGAGCTTCCAAGAATCCTCCGCTCCATGTGCACAACCCCTAGCCGAGCGACAGGGCGCACGCCTTTTTCGCTCGTGTACGGGGCCGAAGCAGTTCTCCCCTCAGAAATTGGTTTTTGATCGCTGCGGGTTGAGCTCTTGGAAGGAGCCATGACGTGGTGCACCAAACCAATGAGGCCAATCAACGGCTGGAAGTCGACCTCGTTGAAGAAGAACGCGACCAAGCACTCCTCCACCACAACATCTACGAGCGCGAGATGGCGCGCGCATACAACCAGCGCTTGCACGAAAGGGCCTTCCGCCTCGGGGACTTGGTCCTCAATCTCGTGACTGACCCCCAAGCCCAGGGCAAATTATCCCCCAAGTGGGAGGGCCCGTACAGGATCTCCGTGGTCCTGGGCTCGGGAGCTTACAAGCTCTCCACACTTGAAGACCAGGAGCTGATGCACACTTGGAACATAAGCTTGCTCTGCAAGTTCTATGTTTAGCCTTCGGGCTCGCCACCTCCCCCGCTGCGGTTCCGCGGGGGGAGGCGTTTGTACTCACTGTTCCCTCCCCCGCCGCGGTTTCGCGGGGGGAGGTGTTGTATCTCCTCCTTTATTAATACAAATGGATTTTTTGTTCAACTCTGGGATTTTGTGTCCCTCTCCCGCTGTGACCGCGCAGGGGGTGTTATGTTTTCATTAACTCGAATGGCTTCTTGTACTTCAACGTTGGAATTTCTTACACGAGTTTCTTCTTCCGCCTAAAAGGCGACGCCTCCTCTATAAAAATGCCCTCCCCGCGAGGATGCCCTCTCCGTGAGGACGTAGGCTATCACGGCCTAAAGTCCCGACAACGGGAGCCCAGCTCCCATAGGGCGGCTTACCGTAACCCCTCGTAGACTGAGGGGGTAAGTGGCAACCCAGTTCTCACGAACTGCGGTAACGAGTCACTTAGAGAGACCAGTCCTCCCTCGAACACTCTACACCCACTACCAGGTCACGGAACCCTCCTAAGGGAATATCCTTTGCCCCCTGGGACAGATAGGAAAATTGGCTTTCGGAATTCATTATCTCAAAAGACTCAGACCGGGAATCCTTCCGATAAGTTCCCCGCCTCCATGCAACCAAGCAAACCTTTCCGGTTTCTTGGTCAGGCACCTCCACTAGTCCCCGGGACTCCCGACGGGGGGGCTACATAAGTTAAGCAGCCACTGCAGTCCGGGCCTCTTCAATCCTTACCCACAGCACGTGGAGCTGAGCTGCACCCCGCTGTGGGGGGGGGGGGAACCCGGGCCCGGACAAAAAAACAACTACCAAACGCGGAAGATTTTGAAATTTCTGAAACAAAGATAATCTCGACAACCTTGAAGAAACCCTAAAGACATGGCAGATAAACAAGTCTACAACCTTATTAATACAACATCGCACTGGGGGACAACCCCCCTGGTGGGCTAAAAGTGCCCCCGACATAAGACCGGGCCGCGCGAGTACAGCCTTGGGAGTTAGGCTCCCGTAGGAAACTACTTCGAAGGACGACCCCCGAGAAGCAACTACACCTAATAATCCCGGAGGCCTTCCGAGATCTCCAGGGAAAGATCCTTGTACAAGCCCCTCAAGCGCCAAAGAGCCCTCCGAAGGAGATCCTCCCACTAGTACAGAAAAGCTTTCTTCTATCGGTAAAAAAAACCCTTCTACTATCGGTTTTCGTACCGATAGAGATAGACACGATAGAACAAGACAGAACATTTTCTATCGGTAAATAACCGACAGAAGAAATTAGCAATTCTATCAGCATCTCAGGAGTGTACCGATAGCAAACCCGTCGTCGTCTGACGTTTAGCGTTGGGAAAAATACCGATATTCTAACGGTTAATTACAATTTTACCGACAGGAAAAAGTTTAGCACTCTCTCGGTTGGAAATGAGATTACCGATAGAAAAAAGCTTAGTACTCTCTCGGTTGTGTATGAGTTCACCGGCAGGAAAAATCACACTCTTCTAACAGTTAATTATAAGTTTACCGATAGAAAAAACTACAGTAGTCTCTCGGTTGTGGATGAGTTCACCGGCAGGAAAAGTCACACTATTCTGACGATTAATTTCAAGTTTACCGATAGAAAAAGTGGTAGTCGTCTCTCGGTTGTGGATGAGTTTACCAATAGAAAATTTGTAGTAGTCTGTCGGCTGTGAATGAATTTACCGATAGAACATTCACATATACAGTACGTTATTTACATTCACAATACAGTACATTCACATATACAGTACAGATGCAATATATTATAGATTGGATACACAATACAGTACAGATGCAAAGAAGGGTAAATTCACAGAACAGATTGACACATTAGACAGTTATTCACATTTATTCACATATATATGGACAAATACAAATTGCAATCCAATGTGGACATTTATTGACATATATATTTATTCACATGTATATAAACAGTCTATGCACAGAGTACATGAAAAAGAAAAAATTATCATGGCGGATGGTTGGGCGCAACTTCCTCCATGACATATTGAGCCCAGATTTGTCGAAGATCTCTAATCTTTGCATTTTCGTATGAGTCTTTCGACATGGCGATCTGCAAGCATGTGTGAATACTTAGTAACTAACTTCCTAATTTAGAACGTGACACCCAATTTTCAAATTTGAGTTAGCTATCGATGCTTATCTGGGGGAATTGGGCAAAGTTTGTCTGCACTAGGTCGTACATGTAGCGCAACACATAAAACCCGCATTCCCACGATTGCGGCTGCTGATGGCACTGAGATAATTGCATATGCGAAGACATGTTAGCTATTGTTTCCATAAACTAATTAAGCATAAACAAAAAGTCTCGTGAGTACCTCATATTCTTTCCAAGCTAGTAGGGAGCCCTGCGGTGCGGCATGCCTCCCTCCAGCGGACGCATATTTATCAAAAGCCCTGCATTTCAGTTAGTATTGCCAGTTAATGTATTATCATTAGCTAGTGAGGTGAAAATTTAAATCAAACATATAAGTTACTTATGCCTCCATATTCCCCTTGAACACATATTCGATCGATAATCTGTCACGCGTCGAATCGAGGTAGTACACCTCGTTCCTCGGCGGAATGATCACGATGAGGATCCAGTGGCCCCTGCATTGTACGTAAAAGAGGACCGCTAGCTCAAAGTATATCTCAGGTGTAATATACAAGATCGAGTTAAATTAGTATAAAATGCACTAACCTTTGGTTGTACGGCACCAGAATGAACTCCCTGTCCTGCTGCACCATCAGCGCCTTGGATATGTACTGCTTAGCGTGCGCGGCGTGGTGCTCTAGCATCGTGAGGCCTATTTTCTCTGGGTCAAGGAAACCCACCTTGTCACATGCAGCCTCCGATGCTAGCCTGTACATGCACCTGCATGCAAAGGACGACATTAGTATTGCACAGAAAGTTACTACATTTCAAATGAACTACAACAATGCAGAGTTAGCAAACAGAGTTAGAAAACAGCAATACATAGCATCAGCAAACTCACAGGACTCCAGTCCCTATGATGGACATATCGAGCTCCCGCCAGTTGTAGAGGTCGAACAGATCCTCGTGTGCCACGGATATACTCCCGGGCTCACGGTGGAACTGCCCCGGCCTGTAGGGAACTAAGAAGTTCAGATTGCGCCGAGCTCGGTGTAGGTACCACTCGTGGAGGTCTCTGGTTGATCGATCCAATTTGCGCAAAGCTGCCTCCGACATGAGTGGGATCCCGTTCTTGAACCTCTCCGGCTGTCCCTGTCGCCCTTTTCCCTTGCCTTTGGCCTTGCCTTTTGTCGGGGACTGAGCGCGTACCTTCGAAGGCAAGGGCGAGGTGATGGCGGCTTTCTTCCGAGGTGAAGGCGTGGATGCGCTGGGTGGGGTCGAGGCCGTCTTTGATGTGTCCAGGGTCGCACGAGATCGGGCCTCATGCCCCGAGCTGGGGGCGCAGTCCCCTGGTAGCCCATCGGTAGGCCACTTCAATTAATGAGCACGTATGTTAGATTATGCAAGTTGAGTGTACTGAGTATGATGTAATCTAAAATGCGTAGGATTTACCGGTTGTATTAGAAGACACTTCTTGGGCCACTGTACGTAGGAGCCCACTGCCTCAACAAGTCTCTGCAGTTCCTCTGTTGGGACTGGCAACCGAGAATCGTTGTAGCCCGGCATGGCCATGTCCACCTGTACCTTTGCAAACCCCAACCGCAGAGGTACACAGTGGACCTGGACATCCGGCCCAGACGGATATACGAAGCCGTGTCCAACCACTTCCTGCCCGGCGCCTACGTGATTCTGTAGGATGCAGCCCTCCGGCTTCTGCAAATTTGTGCACAGATGAAGGCTTGCTGTACCTCAAGTAGATCCACTAGATCCGCGAGTACTTTCGAAGCGCAATTGCTTATCCGACCACGCGGGGTACCGTCGTCCTGGGGATCCGCATCTGCACTCTTGGCCAGCAATGCTTCTCTCAACCGTGCAAACTCTTCCCTCAGTTGTGCGACCTCGAACTGCACCTCAGACTGCACCTCAGCCCGTATCTCAGCCTGCATCTCTGCCCGTATCTCCGCCTGTATCTTAGCCCGTATCTTATCGGAGAGGTCAGCTTCCTTTTCCTTCCAGAAGCGGGCCTTCTTCCTCGGTGGAGCCGGATCTACGAAACCGGCCTTCCACGACACAATGGCTCCCACGGCCCGTGTCCGCCCGGGATGCTCCTTATTTCCAAGAGCCCGGGTGAGGATGTCGTTCTCCCTCTGAGGGGTAAACAATCTCTCCACTGCCTCCTTCTCAAAAGAGATCTGTTACATTTAAAGGTACCTTGTGAGACAAATTGCCTTATATACACTTGTGCGCACACAGTTTACGAGGTTAGCCAACTTACCATTCGCCTCACAACGTCGGCATCCCCAGGGGTTGCGAACTACACAGACCCCGTGGACGACACGGACCCCCTCCCCCTCCACCATCGCTTGCACCTCTCATCCCAGATCTCGGAGAGCGGCAACTCAGGGGTGTCGATGACAGGATTTTGCTCTTCTTCCTTCTTCCACTGCTGCTCCTTCCCCGCATAGCCCCGGGATCCGAGCCGATGCGGGTGGTTGTTCCTCTTCTGGATCACCCTATTCTTCTCGCTAAGGGCCTTGAACTCCTCAGTCCCCTTCTGCTTGGTGAATTCCTCCCATACCTCCTCCGATATGAAGGGGTACTTCTCGAAAGGAGATTTCCCCACAGCGAGGAAGTTACTGACGAGCCAGCTCTTAAAGGTTTTCCATGTTCCGTTCATGTCCTCCAAGCAGGCAGTCCTAGGTGTATCATCGGGGATGTTCCACTTATCCTGTTTCCGAAAAATGCATACAATTAATCACGAGTTAGTTAAACTTTAGTATAAGCCAAGAGAACGTGATTACGAAAGAGTTCAGCGATTTCAGTTAATTTAACCTTCACTTCCGCCCACAACCTATCCCTCTCGTCCGCCGTCACGTCCTTCCAGCTCTGGACGGTGATCTTCACCCTTTCTTTCGCCAACAGCCCAACGTAGGCCGCGTACCTCCCAGCATTCTTTCCAATCGGCCTCCCAAATTGGTTGAACTCACAAGAAAGATCCGTGCGTTTGGCCAAACTCCCCAATGTCGTCACGCCTCGCCCCACCCTCTTCCGCTGGGATGTAACAGCTGCATCTTCAGCAGTTACGATGGGGTTGGCCCTAGTCGAACCACTAGTACCATCCGATGAAGACGACGACATGTCTTCCCCTACAAAACCATCAACAAACCATATGGCAATTAATTCGCCTTGGAGTTCCATAACTCAGCCTAGGACTGGAGACTAACTAAGGCTGCAAAAGGGAAAATAATACAAAGAGAAAGACATGCATAAATTACTTCCTGAACTGTTCAGAAATATTTTCTATCGGTAAACACATGAGCTGCCGATAGACCATAACAATTACTTCCACAGAAGACAATTTTTCTATCGGCAAACCCGTGAGATACCGATAGAACATAACAATGTTCTCTACATATGGAATTTTGTTGACAAGCCACCATTCACTGTCATCACATAACATTCTCGATGATTTGCTATACTAATATTCATGGGCCAGCATTATTATTTCACACGTAAATATGGACACAAGCATCTAAGTGCCACTGTGCATAATCTTTAGCCTGTATGTGAGTCATCAGGACTTCACATCTATTAGGTTGGGAAAAGTCATGTAGAGGCATTTGAAACATATACATCGAAGACCCATCCACATTGCTATATATTCATACCAAGTGAGTAAAAATTACCAACCAAACTAGTACATTGCATGGCTCATGTCCTTCCAGATCCAAATTAAGTTTTACTACTTGTGCAGAAATATTTTCTATCGGTAAACACATGAGCTGCCGATAGAATATGTGTAAGAACACCTCCAACATATAATGTGCATTACATGGCAGTTGGATACAATTGATCAGACATACAGCAGTATAGATAAGTTATAATCTCAAAACAGGTTCATTACAGCACTAGAAGATATTATGTAAACCCTAATTTAAATCAACATTGCCTGCGGAATGTACATAATCCAACACAATAGGGAACCCTAGTGTAATTGCAAAACTCGAAGAATTAGTACGTGCAAAACACTAGGATCAAATAAGGAAGATGCTGGAAATAGAACGACGAATTAGGGTATTTACGGCGGCGATCAGTTCTGGTGATGGAGAGGCGGTGTACAATGCAGCGGCGGCCGGCGAAGGATGAAAATAAGAACTGGTGGCAGTGGCGAACCAGTGTCCAGCCGGGGATCGTCGTGTGGGAGAGAGGAAGTGAGTGGTCAAGGCGGAGGTTGTGGTTTTCTTCGCTCTCGAAGAGACGCAGTGCCCTAAGGTGGAACTGTTCGAGTGGAGGGAAACCCAAGGGCCGTGTACGAGTAATAAAGTAGTGGAGGAACTTTTCTATCGGTACAAAAAAATGATATCGATAGAATTATGTACTTTTCGATCGGTACAACAAAATAGTACCGATAGAAAAAGTAAATTTCCCGGAAAAATATTTGAAGTAGTGTAACATCCTGAGTTTTGGGGTGAAAAGTTCTTTCTTAAAAATCATGCATGCATATGTCTCTCCTAGATCAGCCAAATCAGCCTCAGCTTTATTCTGTTCTAGCCCTAATTTCTTCAAAACTATCCTGTGACCCTAAGTCAAGATCTGACTTACCAGATTTGATCTATCAGTTATCCTAAACCTAAAAGCCTTCAAAACTCCAGATTCACAGATCAGTCCTTCTTCCAGATTTTGCTAAAAACCAGAAAGGCAAAATGCTGCAAATCATCTCTAAATTCAAATCTGATTCAGGGAATACCTCCCAAATGCTTTTCAATACAAATTCTTCTTTTATGAGTATCTCAAAATCAAACCCTAAATCCCAGAATTCGAGATCAATAAGTTTCAGACTTATTTTACCCTAATCTACTCTGTTTTCAGTTCATATCAAAAATCATCCAAATGTCTCAAATTTTACCCTCAAGCTGTACCAAATCATCTGTGGAATAAAGATTGCCAAAATAGCAGAATCAAATTCAGAGCAAACCTTCCAGAATTCCAGATTTACAGATCAGTCCAAATCAAGAAATCAAGTATTGCAATTAGGCCCTTAATTCGACCAGGGAAACAGCCAGTGCACGACCAGAAACTCGCCGTGGGTTCTTGCGCCGTGCACGTTCGCCGCCGGCCAAGCTTCGCCGCACTTGTGACCGTGCATGCCAGTACGCACGTGTCCTTGCCTCAGCCGTCACCGTGGCAGCGTCGTTGCTACGTCGACGACCAGCGTTTGCTCCCGCGCGCGATCAGCAGCAACTTTGTCAGCAATCCATCGCCACGTAGCCTCGCCGCACCAGTACTTGTCGCCACCGCTTGCTACAAGCTTCGCCAGGTCCCGATGAAGCGACACTGTGATCAGCTGAAGGCTTGTCGCTGTCGCATCACCGTTCTTCGCTGTGTCTTCGCCGCTGATGTCCAGTACGCAAGCAACCTCATCACCAGCAGCTTCTCCATACTTCACCAGAAACCAGCTAAGTTCCAGAATTTACTGTTTTCGTTTTCTTCTCCGGCGAACCGTCGAGGAGCCTCACGGTGCCAGCTTCATCCGCTGCATCAACCTTCAAATTGAATCCATCAGTGAGTTCCCCTACTCATTCCCTCTGTGTAGTACTATTTAATTGCTCACCGGTGACCTCTAACGCCGGCGATCACCGGAAATGGCTGAAAATCGAAGATTGCCCTGTTCCGGCAATGCAGGCCAAACCAATTCGAATTAGCCCTCGAACCTGTGAAGTAAATTGATCAGTGAGCCAAATCAAACAAGCCTGTGAAGTTGGATTTCGAAATTTAGCAAGAATCGAACCTTTTCTCTAAATCGAGCTTCACCAGAAAACCGGCGATCGTCGCCAGACTTCCCCAGTGATCCTCCGGTCAATTTGATGTTACCAGAAGCTTCCCTATACCTCCTAGATGCTCTCCAAGCAAGGAATTAAGTTCTCTCGGCCTGTAGCAGAAACCCCCAACTGGCAGTGTCTCTTCTCCGGCGCCGATGATCGGAAAAGTGTTTCCGGCCATTTCAGCCCTCGAAACCTTGTCATTTAGATGTGCCTTAGCCTCCTGAGTATTTTTGTCTTCTAGCCCGACACCTAGATCGGCCTAGATTGGAAGATATAGCTTTGCCAAGTTTGTGTCCAGAACTGCTCCAGTGCAGCCAGTTCATCTCTGTTCATCATCAAATTTCTTGCTCTCTAGCCATCTTCTGCCCTAGATCCTGTTGAATGATTTGCTCCTGTTATCATTGCCTACCTCCCAGACAAAGTGGTGCATCATTTGGAGCTCTAGATCAAAAGTTATGCCAAGCCCTAGTTTCTGGCCATATCAAGATCAATGCCAGACTATGTCAGTCAGTGGCATTAGCCCTTTTCACTTCCTTCCAGATGTGCATTTTGGGCATAACTTTGTCCCTTAGACTCCTGAGGTTGTGATCAACATTTTCTTCTTCTATCACAACTTGATTTGAGCCCTTGAATTATATTTGCCGCTAAACCCTAATTTTTGACACTATTCTAGTGCATGCCATCCAATGGCATTGGCCTTGTTTACCCACTTCTGATTGTGCATTTTGAAAGCCACCTTGTCCACTGAATTTGTAGAGTTATGATCTACATTTTCTTCTACTGTCATAACTTGAGATAAGCTCTCTAGTTTTCCTGAAGTTATGTCAGATTCTTGATCCGAATGTCAATCTGCTGACATTCGCTGTTCTTGATCAAACCAGCCACAAAACTGATGTTCTTATTGTAACCTTCAGATCCTGAGAGCATCTACCACCATTCTTAGCCAATCCTTTGAAACCCTAGATCTCAACTCAGTTCAGCTTGTAATCTCAATTATCTCCAGTATCGTTCAGTCACTCTTGTAAAGCATATCTACATATAGATCTTAAATCATTTTAATATATATAAGTAATATTTGTGTGTATTGTTTGGTTTGTCGTCGAGCAGATTCAGAAGCTGAAATTGAGGACTTCGCTGTTGACCCGTTATCAACTGCTGTTTCTTACGACGCGGAAGGCAAGTCATATTCTTGGTCATCTTGAACCTATATTTTAAATGTTGCTATAATATAACCTTGAATATAGGCAATATTGCATGTGAATGATCGAGAATAGTTGATTTATCAATTGGCAGTACTAGACTGGTTATCTGTGAAATGTGAAATAAACAAGTTTTGAGCCATGAATTATTATATGTATTTATATACTTATATTCATGAAATAAAACCCCTAGCCGTGACCAGAAAAATGGTATGGATGGCTGTAGCACTAGAGGTGCTAGACTGCAAAAGAATGCAGGCACTGAAGGTGCAGGGTTGTGGATGGTCTGGTCATTGGCATATAAGGACTAGAACCTTGTGTTGTGCGTCTAGTGGCATGAACAACGTGCTAACCGCAAGCCTGGTATGGGACAGGCCTGAACAAGTACTTATGTGGATCGTACATGAAACCCCCGCATGAGTTGTGTTGTGATGATTGACTTGGAGGCTGACTCCTACTATCACTGAAGGTGATCTGATATTTGACCCAGTAATGGGAAAATGAGGTGGGGTGGAGGTTATGATACAGCCTACCACAACTGTGTTTCGCTGAGAGCCACAGGGTCAGGGCTGAATTGTAAGTGATACATAACAAAAGTTCTTGTTATTTCCACCTTGCCGCTCATAGTATGAAGTGAGTCAGGGGTCCAATCATTCTGTTATGATAGGAAAGGCTTGAAAGTGGAATATCTTGCGGGTAAATTGGTACCTCTCTGCAGAGTTAAAAATGTATTCGAATACTCCGAGCTCCCGGGTTTTATAGGAGTCTGCTGCGGTGGATTAAATCCACGGGGTGTGACACAAGTACTATTTTCTAAATAAAATATGTTTAATCAAGATTACCCAAATGACATGTGTTGTCATGATAAGGAGTGTTGCCGTGGGCTGTCGTGTGTCGACGTGTCGCGGTAGTGCTATAATCTAGTGAACATGAATGATGATGTTATATTATGAAAAGTGCTGCCATAAGATGAGATAAGAAAGGAAAAGATTATTTTACAAATATCCATAATTCTTGACTAGTCTAGGTTCATGTTATCACTACTATATGTATCTACTCTTACCTATGACTTGCTGAGTACGTAAGTGCTCACTCTTGCAACCTATAAATCAATAGACGGAACAATCAACAATCAAGATGAAGGCGTGGAGTACTTCGTGGATCCAGAAGGAGGAGCGTCAGTCCCGTCATTTCCCTGATGTGTGTTGTTCTGCCGTCCACTTCTCTTTGTGGGTGGGTCACCTACCTTCTGCTATGTAGATGTTATTTTGCTAAACCATGTATGCCGTGAAGGCATTGTAATCTCCTTATGTAATATCAAGGCCAGCAGGCCACACTGCTTAACTATTTTGTAAGTTACTCTGTTGCAATGTGATATACTCCTGTGCTTGACTTATCCTGGGACGTCAAGGGTATGTGTATGCTATGCATATATGGGACTAGCTGCAGCGAGCTAGGTCTCTACAGGAGTAGTCGTAGTCCCTGTTTCGGGGCGCGACAAGAAAAGTTGGTATCAGAGCAACATGAGAACTTGACTGTAGGACGACACCTTTAGGGATTGGCCGTGCCAGGAAAGCGTAATTTATTTAGAAAACTACTTGTCGAAAATTGTATTTTGATAAAAACAATGAGCTTTGTAGCTCTTGAAAACTTTTATTTCAAAATTTTATTTGGATTTTCTAAAAATTCGGTAAGATTGTGAGAGTGAGTTCTGTTGTTTCAGAGTGATTAGAGGTTGGTGTAGATAGAGCTAGTGGATGCTCTTGATAGTTTGTGATTCGCTGTTGCTTTTGCAATGGTTAACTTGTGTATTATGGCTAGTAGCCTAAGTATTTCATGCACTAAAGTAGTTTGCATTATTTTCTGCATTGTTGTCTTAGTTGGCCCTAGATAGCTAGATCAGCCCAAACTTCTTTTTCAGAGCCACCATGGTTAATACAAGAAGAAGATTTCAACGCAATGGAGAAGACAGGGAACAGACTCCTCAGGAAGAAGATATTATGACAAGAAATCCTTTGTTTCAGCAAGGATCTCAGAGTTCCAATCCTCCACAGAGGGAAAATATAGAGGGGGAAGGTCAGAAGAGAAGAATGCCACAACAAGTGCAATCACAACTAAACTCAACTAGAAGGAGAATCCCTACCGCCTCTAGTTTTCAATCATCATACCAGACTTCCAGACCAATAACAATGATGTGTCCCAATTGCAAAGGAAACCATCTTCAGAAACACTGTCCTTGTGCAAGTGTCCAATGTTTTCATTGCAAAAAGCATGGGCACCGCAAAGAATTCTGTCCCTGGATCCAATTCCCTAGACCCATAGCCATATCTCAAGCAAAGATGCAGTCAGTAGAACCCAGATCATCACCACTGCAGAAACCCAAGAGAAATTTACAAAGAAGAGAAGCTATATTTACCAGAAGCAAGGGAAACCCTTACATGAACATTCAATGTTATCACTGTTGGCAGCGTGGACATCATAGGGAATTTTGTCCTTTGATTCGACTTTCATCATCCATTGCCAGGATGCAGGCAAGGACACAACCAGAAGCACCTAGAATACCAGTATCACAACCACAGAAGTTTAGAGGAACTTCACTAGGCAGAGGAGGAAGCATGGCCAACCGAGGAGGAGGAAGAGATGGAATACCAACAGCAATGCCAGGAGGAAAGCTAAACTACACTTCCACCCAAGAAGCAGGAAACACCACCGACATTCTTCTAGGTAGATTCCTAATTCAATTTGCATCTGTCTTAATATTGTTTGATCCTGGTGCTACAAATTCATTCATGTCAAGAGCATTTGCATCTGAAGTTGAAATGCATATACAGCAAGTACCAATAGAGTACTCTATGGTTATACAAACTCCAGGGGCTAGATTATTTGTTTACTCGATCTGCCCAAATGTAACTTTCATTATAGAAGGAGTAGAATTTGAGGCAAATCTACTAGTTCTAGAGCTGCAAGGACTAGACATTATTTTGGGAATGGATTGGTTGTCCCAACATAAAGGTCTAGTAGACTGTGAAGAGAAAACCCTTAGTCTTGTCAGTAGCCAAGGGGAGAGAGTTCTATTCCATGCAGAAAGATCAGCAGTCAAGAGACCGCTAAGATCTGTTCAATCATTGCAAAAGTTATGCCTGGAACAAGTGCCTGTAGTACAACAATATTCTGATGTATTTCCAGAAGAACTTCCAGGAATGCCACCTGATAGAGACATAGAGTTCTCTATTGAGCTTAAACCAGGAGCAGCGCCTATAGCAAAACGACCATACCGGATGTCAGTTTCTGAATTAGAAGAGCTCAAGAGCCAATTGGAAGACTTGGAAGATAAAGGATTCATTAAACCCAGTACTTCGCCAGGGGGAGCCCCGGTATTATTCGTAAGGAAGAAGGATGGAACCCTACGAATGTGTGTGGATTATCGGGCTCTAAATGAAGTTACCATAAAGAACAAGTATCCACTGCCAAGAATTGATGACTTGTTCGATCAACTTCGAGGAGCTAAAGTATTCTCCAAGATAGACTTGAAGTCTGGATATCATCAGCTGAAGATTAAGAAGGAAGATATATCGAAGACTGCTTTCACTACCAGATACGGACTGTATGAGTTTACAGTAGTACCTTTTGGTTTAACCAATGCCCCAGCAGCCTTCATGAATGTCATGAATAGCACATTTATGGATTTCCTTGACAAGTTTGTCATAGTGTTCATAGATGAAATTCTGATATATTCCAGGAATACAGAAGAGCATAAGCAACATCTACATCTAGTCTTAGAAAGACTACGAGAAAGGCAATTCTATGCCAAGTTTGATAAATGCGAGTTTTGGATGTCAAAGATTGCATTTCTTGGACATGTGTTGACAGCAGAAGGAATTTCAGTGGATCCAGCTAAAATTTCAGCTATCAAGGAATGGAAGCGACCCACCTCGGTTCCAGAAATTAGAAGTTTCTTGGGATTGGCGGGTTACTATAGGAGATTCATCGAAGGATTCTCCCAAATTGCTAAGTCTCTTACTAACCTGCTAAAGAAGGATGTTGCATTTGAATGGACCACTAAGTGTGAAGATGGTTTTCAGAAGTTGAAACAAAAATTGACAACAACACCAGTTCTTACCTTGCCAGATAGCAAAGAAGATTTTGTAGTTTACTGTGATGCTTCGAAGCAAGGGATAGGCTGTGTGCTAATGCAACAAGGTCGGGTAGTAGCCTATGCTTCACGCCAGTTGAGGCCACATGAGGAAAACTATCCTACCCATGATTTGGAATTAGCAGCAGTAGTTCATGCCTTGAAGATATGGCGACACTACCTTATTGGAAATAAATGTGAGATTTTTACCGATCATAAGAGCCTCAAGTATATCTTCACTCAGATAGAGCTCAACATGCGTCAACGACGATGGCTCGAATTGATCAAAGATTATGATCTTAGTATTCAGTATCATCCAGGGAAAGCTAATGTAGTGGCTGATGCCCTAAGCAGAAAAGTTTACAACCTACAAGGAATGGTTATGTTGAAGAACCCTTACCTTCAACAAGAGTTGCAGAATCATCAAGTGAAATTAGTACCACAGGGAACGGTAGCCACTTTAACAATAAAACCTCAACTTGAAGAACAGATAGAAAATGCCCAGAAGAAAGATGAAGAAAATTGTAAGATCAACAGTCGAATTAAGTTAGGAAAGGCTCAAGGCTTTACTGAAGATAACCAAGGGATTGTATGGTATCGAGAAAGAATCTGTGTACCTCAAAACGCAGATCTTAAGGAAATAATTCTTCATGAAGCACATAAAACTCCATACTCAATACACCCTGGTAACACAAAGATGTATCAAGATTT
Source organism: Pharus latifolius (assembly GCA_019359835.1). Lineage (NCBI taxonomy): Eukaryota > Viridiplantae > Streptophyta > Magnoliopsida > Poales > Poaceae > Pharus > Pharus latifolius. Next base: position 25,417,319 of record CM033329.1, read on the forward strand.
GAAGACCAGATTCTGGTGGGATAGTATGAAGAGGGAGATTGCATAGTATATTGCAAGCTGTGATACATGTCGACGAGTTAAAGCAGAACACCAGAAAATAGCAGGAAAGCTACAACATCTACCAATACCATTATGGAAATGAGAAGAAATTGGTATGGATTTCATTACAGGATTACCTAAAACTCAAGTAGGATATGATTCCATATGGGTTATTGTGGATAGACTTACCAAAGTAGCTCGTTTCATACCAGTCAAAAAGATTTATGATGGCAGTAAATTAGCAGAGTTATACATGCAAAGAATAGTGGCATTGCATGGTATTCCTAAGAAGATAGTTTCAGATCGTGGAACACAGTTTACCTCCAAATTTTGGAATAGACTGCATGAAACCCTAGGAACCCAGTTGGATTTCAGTACTGCATATCATCCACAGACGGGAGGACAGACAGAAAGAGTTAACCAAATCCTAGAGGATCTTCTAAGAGCTTGTATACTAGATTATGGAACATCATGGGACAAATGTCTACCAGTTGCAGAGATTACATATAATAACAGTTATCAAACTAATTTACAAATGGCACCATTGGAAGCTTTATATGGACATAAATGCAGAACCCCATTGCATTGAAATGAGCTAGGAGAACAAAAAGTCATAGGACCAGAGATAGTAGAAGAGGCAGAAGTTCATGTCAGACTCATCAGAGAAAGGTTGAAAATGGCAAAATCACGACAAAAGAGTTATATAGATAATCGATGGAGAGAATAATTATTTGAACTAGGAAATTTTATGTATCTCAAGGTCACATTTTTCAGGGGATTACCAAGATTCTAAGGGAATAAAAAGTTATCTTTAAGGATACATTGGACCATTTAAGATAATCAAGAGAGAATGAGAAACATCCTATGAACTGGAATTACCTGTGAGATTAACAGGAGTACACGATGTGTTTCATGTCTCGCAGCTCCGAAAGTGTTTGGAAGAGCCTACTGATCAGATAGATGTACAAGATGTACAATTACAGAAGAATATCACTTAACTTAAGCACTCAATCAGAATTCTAGCATGAATGACAACTCAGAAAGAAGGAAATCAGATTGTGTAAAGTTCAGAGAGAAAATCATTCATAACAAGAAACTACTTGGAAGAAGGAAGAGAATTTTCAGCAAACCTATCTCTATTCTTATCTTTCCTTGCTTTAGGTAAATCTCGGGGCGATATTTCTTTAAGGAGGGTAGATCTGTAACATCCTGAGTTTTGGGGTGAAAAGTTCTTTCTTAAAAATCATGCATGCATATGTCTCTCCTAGATCAGCCAAATCAGCCTCAGCTTTATTCTGTTCTAGCCCTAATTTCTTCAAAACTACCCTGTGACCCTAAGTCAAGATCTGACTTACCAGATTTGATCTATCAGTTATCCTAAACCTAAAAGCCTTCAAAACTCCAGATTCGCAGATCAGTCCTTCTTCCAGATTTTGCTAAAAACCAGAAAGGCAAAATGCTGCAAATCATCTCCAAATTCAAATCTGATTCAGGGAATACCTCCCAAATGCTTTTCAATACAAATTCTTCTTTTATGAGTATCTCAAAATCAAACCCTAAATCCCAGAATTCGAGATCAATAAGTTTCAGACTTATTTTACCCTAATCTACTCTGTTTTCAGTTCATATCAAAAATCATCCAAATGTCTCAAATTTTACCCTCAATCTGTACCAAATCATCTGTGGAATAAAGATTGCCAAAATAGCAGAATCAAATTCAGAGCAAACCTTCCAGAATTCCAGATTTACAGATCAGTCCAAATCAAGAAATCAAGTATTGTAATTAGGCCCTTAATTCGACCAGGGAAACAGCCAGTGCATGACCAGAAACTCGCCGTGGGTTCTTGCGCCGTGCACGTTCGCCGCCGGCCAAGCTTCGCCGCACTTGTGACCGTGCATGCCAGTACGCACGTGTCCTTGCCTCAGCCGTCACCATGGCAGCGTCGTTGCTACGTCGACGACCAGCGTTTGCTCCCGCGCGCGATCAGCAGCAACTTTGTCAGCAATCCATCGCCACGTAGCCTCGCCGCACCAGTACTTGTCGCCACCGCTTGCTACAAGCTTCGCCAGGTCCCGATGAAGCGACACTGTGATCAGCTGAAGGCTTGTCGCCGTCGCATCACCGTTCTTCGCTGTGTCTTCGCCGCTGATGTCCAGCACGCAAGCAACCTCATCACCAGCAGCTTCTCCATACTTCACCAGAAACCAGCTAAGTTCCAGAATTTACTGTTTTCGTTTTCTTCTCCGGCGAACCGTCGAGGAGCCTCACGGTGCCAGCTTCATCCGCTGCATCAACCTTCAAATTGAATCCATCAGTGAGTTCCCCTACTCATTCCCTCTGTGTAGTACTATTTAATTGCTCACCGGTGACCTCTAACGCCGGCGATCACCGGAAATGGCTGAAAATCGAAGATTGCCCTGTTCCGGCAATGCAGGCCAAACCAATTCGAATTAGCCCTCGAACCTGTGAAGTAAATTGATCAGTGAGCCAAATCAAACAAGCCTGTGAAGTTGGATTTCGAAATTTAGCAAGAATCGAACCTTTTCTCTAAATCGAGCTTCACCAGAAAACCGGCGATCGTCGCAAGACTTCCCCAGTGATCCTCCGGTCAATTTGATGTTACCAGAAGCTTCCCTATACCTCCTAGATGCTCTCCAAGCAAGGAATTAAGTTCTCTCGGCCTGTAGCAGAAACCCCCAACTGGCAGTGTCTCTTCTCCGGCGCCGATGATCGGAAAAGTGTTTCCGGCCATTTCAGCCCTCGAAACCTTGTCATTTAGATGTGCCTTAGCCTCCTGAGTATTTTTGTCTTCTAGCCCGACACCTAGATCGGCCTAGATTGGAAGATATAGCTTTGCCAAGTTTGTGTCCAGAACTGCTCCAGTGCAGCCAGTTCATCTCTGTTCATCATCAAATTTCTTGCTCTCTAGCCATCTTCTGCCCTAGATCCTGTTGAATGATTTGCTCCTGTTATCATTGCCTACCGCCCAGACAAAGTGGTGCATCATTTGGAGCTCTAGATCAAAAGTTATGCCAAGCCCTAGTTTCTGGCCATATCAAGATCAATGCCAGACTATGTCAGTCAGTGGCATTAGCCCTTTTCACTTCCTTCCAGATGTGCATTTTGGGCATAACTTTGTCCCTTAGACTCCTGAGGTTGTGATCAACATTTTCTTCTTCTATCACAACTTGATTTGAGCCCTTGAATTATATTTGCCGCTAAACCCTAATTTTTGACACTATTCTAGTGCATGCCATCCAATGGCATTGGCCTTGTTTACCCACTTCTGATTGTGCATTTTGAAAGCCACCTTCTCCACTGAATTTGTAGTGTTATGATCTACATTTTCTTCTACTGTCATAACTTGAGATAAGCTCTCTAGTTTTCCTGAAGTTATGTCAGATTCTTGATCCGAATGTCAATCTGCTGACATTCGCTGTTCTTGATCAAACCAGCCACAAAACTGATGTTCTTATTGTAACCTTCAGATCCTGAGAGCATCTACCACCATTCTTAGCCAATCCTTTGAAACCCTAGATCTCAACTCAGTTCAGCTTGTAATCTCAATTATCTCCAGTATCGTTCAGTCACTCTTGTAAAGCATATCTACATATAGATCTTAAATCATTTTAATATATATAAGTAATATTTGTGTGTATTGTTTGGTTTGTCGTCGAGCAGATTCAGAAGCTGAAATTGAGGACTTCGCTGTTGACCCGTTATCAACTGCTGTTTCTTACGACGCGGAAGGCAAGTCATATCCTTGGTCATCTTGAACCTATATTTTAAATGTTGCTATAATATAACCTTGAATATAGGCAATATTGCATGTGAATGATCGAGAATAGTTGATTTATCAATTGGCAATACTAGACTGGTTATCTGTGAAATGTGAAATAAACAAGTTTTGAGCCATGAATTATTATATGTATTTATATACTTATATTCATGAAATAAAACCCCTAGCCGTGACCAGAAAAATGGTATGGATGGCTGTAGCACTAGAGGTGCTAGACTGCAAAAGAATGCAGGCACTGAAGGTGCAGGGTTGTGGATGGTCTGGTCATTGGCATATAAGGACTAGAACCTTGTGTTGTGCGTCTAGTGGCATGAACAACGTGCTAACCGCAAGCCTGGTATGGGACAGGCCTGAATAAGTACTTATGTGGATCGTACATGAAACCCCTGCATGAGTTGTGTTGTGATGATTGACTTGGAGGCTGACTCCTACTATCACTGAAGGTGATCTGATATTTGACCCAGTAATGGGAAAATGAGGTGGGGTGGAGGTTATGATACAGCCTACCACAACTGTGTTTCGCTGAGAGCCACAGGGTCAGGGGTGAATTGTAAGTGATACATAACAAAAGTTCTTGTTATTTCCACCTTGCCGCTCACAGTATGAAGTGAGTCAGGGGTCCAATCATTCTGTTATGATAGGAAAGGCTTGAAAGTGGAATATCTTGCGGGTAAATTGGTACCTCTCTGCAGAGTTAAAAATGTATTCGAATACTCCGAGCTCCCGGGTTTTATAGGAGTCTGCTGCGGTGGATTAAATCCACGGGGTGTGACACAAGTACTATTTTCTAAATAAAATATGTTTAATCAAGATTACCCAAATGACATGTGTTGTCATGATAAGGAGTGCTGCCGTGGGCTGTCGTGTGTCGACGTGTCGCGGTAGTGCTATAATCTAGTGAACATGAATGATGATGTTATATTATGAAAAGTGCTGCCATAAGATGAGATAAGAAAGGAAAAGATTATTTTACAAATATCCATAATTCTTGACTAGTCTAGGTTCATGTTATCACTACTATATGTATCTACTCTTACCTATGACTTGCTGAGTACGTAAGTGCTCACTCTTGCAACCTATAAATCAATAGACGGAACAATCAACAATCAAGATGAAGGCGTGGAGTACTTCGTGGATCCAGAAGGAGGAGCGTCAGTCCCGTCATTTCCCTGATGTGTGTTGTTCTGCCGTCCACTTCTCTTTGTGGGTGGGTCACCTACCTTCTGCTGTGTAGATGTTATTTTGCTAAACCATGTATGCCGTGAAGGCATTGTAATCTCCTTATGTAATATTAAGGCCAGCAGGCCACACTGCTTAACTATTTTGTAAGTTACTCTGTTGCAATGTGATATACTCCTGTGCTTGACTTATCCTGGGACGTCAAGGGTATGTGTATGCTATGCATATATGGGACTAGCTGCAGCGAGCTAGGTCTCTACAGGAGTAGTCGTAGTCCCAGTTTCGGGGCGCGACAAGTAGTGGATGCCTTTTTCTATTGGTATAAACAATAAAATCCCGTGAGACCAATTTTCCCCAGAAAATTTTTTTAATTAATTGCTTGAGATTATAGTATTGGATGCCCTTTTTCTATCGGTAAAAACAACAAAATACCGTCAGAGTAATGAAAAGGTACACAATTTAACATCAAACAGACCGTGGTTGAAAGCGGCAGAATGATAAAGAAAGAGGGAAGATAGCCGGAAAATTGGAAAATTGACATAAAAAGAAATTGTTCATTCATTGTTGTTTTATCACTTACAAAAAAAAATAAAACCCAAAATGCTAGGTCAAGGGGTGGTCTTAGCCCTGGCTGCATGTAGAATAGAGTCAGTTAGACTTGCAGCCAGGATGCAGGACTCCTCTAGCGACAAGTTGTCCCTAGGATCAACTACTACCACGTCGAGAAGGCCTGAGACCTCCCTCAACTTCGCTATGCTATCCTTCATAGTCAAACCGCAGCCAGCGATGGTCATATCCGCGGCTTTCTTCTCCTCGCGAAGACGCCTCGTCCTCGCCCTAGCATTGTCACCATCCGTCTTCATGCGCTTAATGCACTGGAAGAGATCGTCAAGGTCAAGCCGTAGCTGAGTGTGCTTGTCTGTAAGGAGCTTGTGCTCCTCCTGGAGAGCCCATAGGTTGGCCTTCACTTTGGCAGTGTCTTCCACGGCTCCCATTCCCTGTGCAAATCAACAGGTCAAGAATGAACTGAACATGGATTAACAATACAGGGGTAAACCGAGGAGATTTAGAGTTCTTACCGGGAGGGCGTGGCTGACGATCCCATGGAGGTTGCCATTGTGAAAGAGAAGATGAGGAATCGAACCGTTCGAGAATTAGAAAAACTACAAAATACCGCAACGCATGGCGAGGTACTTATAGAGTTTCCAAGGCGACGCATGGCGACACGGTTGACAATTCAAAGCGCCAGAGTATTCTTCTATCGGTAAAAACAGGAAAAAACCGTCAGACAACAAATATCGTGAGACTAACGAATTTATTCTAACGGTAAAATAGAATAATACCGATAGAAAAAGTAAACTTTTCAAAAACTTTTGAAGTGCCTGAGAGAAGTGCCTGAGACACATGAAAGTAGCGGATGTCCTTTTCTATCGGTAGAAATAAGAAAATACCGTCAGAAAAAAGTGATTTTTGGAGAGCTTAATTTGAAGAAGCAAGAGGCTGCGATGAGATTTTTGCAAGTGCTATTTGAAGGGAAGAATTAAGTATTTACAGGATAAAGGTACTGTACATGTTAGAATTCATGCTGTCGAGTAAAATTGAGATATATTAATGCTGTGAACTAGCTTATGATTAAGTTCTAAAGAAAAATGTACTGTCTGATGTATTAATGATAAGTTCCTCACCTTGCTGCAGAACTTGTGGGCTGTTTGCTTGGCATTTATCCCTGAAATAGAAATTAATCATCAATAATTCTCAACCCATAATCCTTCTTCGTGGTCATCTCGCAGATACGTTGTTTCGTCGATATCTTCAGTACGGATAGATTGAATGTCCTCCAAAAATGGAGGTATTTCATCGAATTGGTTATACTCCTCTTCGTCGACAACATCTTCGACCCCAGCAATACGTCTCTTGCTGTGGAGGACAACATGCAAGTTTGGATTGGCCGGGTCAACGATGTAGAATACCTGTGTGGCTTGCTTTGCAAGTATGAATGGATCGTCTTGGTGTCCGACTCTACCAAGATCGACGAGAGTAAACCCGTAACTGTCAACTTGAACACCTCGAGGGATTTCGACCCATTGGCATCGAAACAGGGGAATCTTAAGTAATCCGTAATCGAGCTCCCATATTTCATCAATAGCACCGTAATATGAGTTCAGCACCCTTACTGACCTGGCATCCTTGGAAATAGCAAACAGTGTCACTCCGCTACATTGCGTACTACTCTTGGCGTCTTGAGCTCTTGTGTAAAATGAATACCCATTGATGTCGTACCCCTGCCAAGTCCCTACAGTGAATCTTGGGCCTCTAGCCAACCATGTAACAATTTCACTTACGGAGCCCTCGGCAGCTCGCGTGACTCTTTCTTGGATCCACTCAGCAAATTTCCTGTTATGTTCTCTGCTGACCCAAACGTCTGACTTCGAAGGATTCTGTGACCGTAACATTACCTTGGGCTCGTGTATGTATGGCTCGACCTCCGTCATGTGTTGTAAGACCCAAAAATGTGATTTTGCGTACACATCACGAGCGGGGACGATAGCTTTGAATCCAATCGTTCCGCTGCCCTGAAGCCTACCCTCGTGTCGGGACCTAGGAACGCCAATTGGGTCAACCCCGGCCATATAATCTGTGCAAAATTCAATCACCTCCTCGGTGGCATAACCTTCCATGATACTCCGCTCGGGTCGACGACGAGTCCTTACGTATCCCTTCAATACACCCATAAATCTCTCAAATGGATACATGTAGCGCAGGCACACGGGTCCACAAAACTTAATTTCTCTGATAAGGTGAACAATCAGATGGACCATAACATCAAAAAGGATGGAGGGAAATACATCTCGAGCTGACAAAGAGTTGTAACCACGTCGCGTTGAAAGCGTCCAGTCCATCCGGATCAATTACCTACGAGGACACAGTTGCGCCAAATATTCATATCAGAAAAATCTTCTAATTAAGCTCCACAGATGGAGGTAATGAACTTATAGTACGAGTGCACGTACTTACCTTGCAAGATATTGTGTTGAAGAATAACATAGGTTTGTGATTGTTTCTCTGACTTTAACTGGGAGAATGCCTCTGATAGCAATGGGAAACATTTGTGACATCAGGACATGACAGTCGTGGGACTTCGTGCCAACCAGTCTTAGGTCCTTCATGGACACAAGTTTTTTCAAGTTCGCGGAGTACCCACATGGAACTTTAACACCGTGCAGGCACCGACAGAGATCTGTTTTTTCGCTCTTGGACAACGTATAGCAGGCCGGAGGGAGGTATGTACGCTTTCCATTCTCTAAAGGTGCAAGCTCAGTCCTTATCCCCATTTCCACCATGTCACGACGAGCTTTCACACCATCCTTTGTCTTTCCCGGAATGTTCAACAACAAACCAATCAAACTGTCACAGACATTTTTCTCTACATGCATGACGTCAATGCAATGTCGAACTTGTAAGTGCTCCCAGTACGGTAGATCCCAGAGAATCGATCTCTTCTTCCAAACATTTTTTTCTTGAGGTTTAGAATGCTTGCCGAACTCAACTTTGATATCGTTCACGTGCGAGTAAATCTCCTTACCGGTCAGAAACACTGGAGCTGATCCCTTCTCAGGCTTCCCGTTAAATGATTTCCTCTTCTTACGGTACGTGTGATGCACCGAAAGAAACCTGCGGTGACCCATGTACACTATTTTCCGGCAGTTTCGCAGCCACATGCTCTCAGTTTCATCTAGGCAAATAGGGCAAGCCTTGGCTCCTTTCGTACTATACCCCGACAAATTGCCGTAGGCCGAAAAATCATTTATGGTGCAAAATATCAGGGCCCGCAAGATGAAATTCTCTTTCTTGTATGCATCCCACACCTGCACCCCCTCGCTCCACAATTTTTGTATGTCCTCGATTAAAGGCGCTAGAAACACGTCAATATCATTTTTGGGTTGTCTGGGTCCTGAGATTAGTAACGCCATCATGATGTACTTGCGCTTCATGCATAACCAAGGAGGAAGATTGTACATGCATAAAAGAACCGGCCAAGTGCTGTGCCGACTGCTCATATTACCATGTGGGTTCATACCATCTGTACTCAGCCCGAACCTTATATTCCTAAGTTCGGCGCCGAACTCAGCAAATGTTCTGTTGATGTTTCTCCATTGAATAGAATCAGCTGGGTGTCTCAGTTTTTCGTCTTGTTTCTGGGCTTCAGCATGCCAACGCAAGTGTTTCGCGACTTTCGGATTTGCAAACAACCGCTTCAATCTAGGTATCACAGGCAAGTACCACACTGTTTTCGCCGGAGGTCCTTTCTTTACCTCGTGACGTTCACTGTCAATCCGGTCCCTACGCGTATACCTCGATGCGCCGCATCTTGGACAAACATGCAAACTGGAGTACTCGTTACGGTACAACACACAATCATTTGGGCATGCGTGTATTCTTTCGATTTCCATTCCCAACGGACACAACAGTTTTTTGGCTTGCTAAGTAGATCTTGGCAACTCATTTCCCTCTGGAAGCATGTCCGCTAGAAGATCTAATAGTGCCGTGAAACTCTTATCACTCCAACCGTTGCCTGCCTTCAAGTTATATAATCTCAGCACAGAAGACAGTTTTGTAAATGTTGCACATCCAGGGAACAGAGGCTTCTCAGAGTCAGCAATCTGTTTCTCAAAATCACAGAAGTCGTTTTCGTTGTAATCTTCCTCTACATCACGTAACATCTCATCTAGATTGTCATTATCATCATCTACGTGCACATCGGAATGAACATTATCACAATTTGGATGATCATCGATATTATTGCAATCCACATCCGAGTCCTGCTGATTGGTAGTAGTGGTGCTTGTTTCTTCAAGATCTTCGCCATGCCATATCCAACGGGTGTATCGCGCGTTAAAACCACGACGAATCAAATGACTCTTAATTTGATCAGAGTTGGTAAACCTCTTCAAGTTCATACAATCTGTACAAGGACAGAGCATATTTTTCTCTCCCTTCCTCTCCTTTTGCTGCTCAGCAAATTTAATAAACTCATTCACACCATCCAAATATTCAAAAGTAGTACATTTTATTACATACATCCAATATTTCCTGTCCATCTACAATTAACAAAATTTAACGAGTCAGCCATGCATGCATGAAACCTGCCCGATTAAGTTATGTATATGTACATGTACAGCCTCTTACAACAGATACATGTGTTGAACCCTAGCCTGACGAAATTAACACTAATTAACCTAGCTAACTACACAATACAAGCTAGTTAGCTCCTAAAACATGACGCATTTCCAGCTACCAAGCTCCCAAGCTTAGAGCTACAAACTTGGAACTACATAATACAGCTAGCTTGCAAGTAGAGAGGAAGGGAGATCTAGAGGGAGAGAGAGATAAGTGTCGACAATTAAGCATACCTTAAAGAGAGGGGCGCAATCAACTTCCCTCCACCCTGCGCTGATCACCCTAGCAGTGTAGCTGCGGGCTTGGAACTTTTGTCACAAACAAAGGGACACAGAGTGCAACAGAACAAATTAAAGAGCAGCTCAGCAATGGTCGAGTGGGGTTTTTCTTATAATGGACCTTTTTCTAACGGTAAATACATGAAATAACCGTTAGACTAACTTAGGTAATTTGACGCTCACATAGTCTATCGGTAAAAACACACACATACCGTTAGAGAATGTACATTACCGAGCAAGTACAGGACTTCTTCTTTCTGTAAATATGTGTATTAACTGTTAGATCATGCATGACACAACACGTACATGAGTTTTTCTATCGGTAGATATGTGTACGAACCGTTAGATGATGCATGACACACGAGCAAGAGTTTTTCTATCGGTAAATATGTGTATTTACCGTTAGAATATGCATGACTGAGCAAATATATGTGTTTTCCTATCGGTAAATATGTGTACTTACCGTTAGAGGAGGTACTGGTACCAAACTGGGACAAACATACACATGCCATTTCTCACATTCAAGGAATCATATCAATGTAACACCAAATAGATCTTACAGCAAACAGATCTTACATCAAACGGATCTTAACTAGAAGATAAAGCAATATTTGAAGAAATGCTAATTTGTGGATTAACTAGGAGACACAAAAATACTTTTCTTAGGTACTTGGGACTTCATCTTGCCAAAGAAATTACACATGCCAGTTCACAAATTCAAGTGCATGTCTGAAACAGCAGTACAAATACACACCTACCTAGCAATACAATTAAATACACAAATACTCCCAGCACATTCAAGTTCATGTCCCAATTAGCAATACATGATACACAAATATACAACAATATACAAATACAACAATTCACACATTCGATGTATATTAGAAAAGCCACATATGAAATTAACAACAGATCACGACGAGGACCCAGTGGCCCATACATTTTACATAAAAGAGAACCTTTGCAGGTTGCCACAATGCAACTACCGACTACAAGTTAGACCTGATACATCACAAATCCATTCATCCAAAACAGCAAATGTCTGAACCACATTGGACTTAACCATAGGAGTTCAGTTCGAAGATGCCCGAGGAGCTGGAACTGCCGTCGACATACATTTGTACGTATTGGTGATTTCCTCGGACTCAAACTCGATCAACTCAACTCAACTCAACTCAACTCCATTAACAAAAAGAACCTACCTTCCAAGATGTTGTTCTGTGTAGTGATGGTGTAGAATGGCTGTGCAAATAACAACAATTCTTCTTCTCCAAGCAGGTAAGCATCTGGCCACAAGCTGGTGCATGCAAAAAAATGTCAGATGCTTTCTATAGGTCATGATTTGGGAAATACGCCGGGCTTAAGTATCTTCTCGACTGAGCCAACCAAGATCTCGCCCTTCACGTCCTTCCAGCTCTCGACGGTGATCTTCACCATTTCTTTCGCCAACAAGCCAACGTAGGCAGTGTACTGCGATGAAGAACCGTGAAATACGTTGCCCCTCATGAGCATCATCCAAGGACCTGAACAGATCATAATCATATTGAAAAGAAGACACATCAAAAAGCAGAATTATTGCCATAATCGGATTAGAATAATTTAACAATATTGCAGAAATTTTATGTACCTTCCTTGGGATGCCGACGTCTAGAGGGCGTCGATGGAGGTGCGGAGGTGCAACGGTCCCCTGTAGAGGTGCGCCGGCCGTCCATGGAGCTTACGGGTTAGGACTACGAGCCCCAAATGAACTGTGAGAATGAAAGAGACATACCCGTGTATTTATACAACTATATATTTTCTATCGGTACTAAAACAGAATACCGTTAGTAATAAAAACATCTGTAGAAGGCGAATGGTTTTATCGGCACAATACATATTACCGATAGGAATTTTTGTACATACTCTATCGGTGTGTACGTACATTGCCGATAGAATAATACTAGTTGTAGAAGGCCAACAGTTCTAAGATATTTTTTGCAATATTCTACCGGTATAAACATTCATTACCGATAGAATAAAACTATTTGAAGACGAACAGTTCTAAGCAATTTTCTATATATTGTAACGGTACAAGAATCCATTACCGATAGAATAAAAATATTTGTAGAAGGCCAACGGTTCTATCGGCGCACTACATATTGCCGATAGGAATTTTTAATATACTCTGTCGGTATATTCATACAGTACCGATAGAATAAGTCTAGTTGTAGAAGTCGACCAGTCCTATCGGCGCACAACATTCTCCCGTCAGTACTTATGCATCTCTTCTAACGGCAAATATGTTCATCACCGCTAGAGTAAATCATACTGCTTCTTCTATCGGGAAGATTCTTATAAACCGATAGGAAAAATACACCCGATGGCCTTTTATGACCTCGAGGCACATTTTCTATCAGTTTTCAACTAAATCGCTAATAACCGATAGAAGATAGGGGTTAGTAGACTGCATTTCTGTACTAGTGTCCGGCCAGTACTCGTAGCAGGCTGGGGGGAGTATCCTTAGTGGGGGGACCTTTAGAGACCCCAGCCTCGGTGGAGATAACTCAGTGCGACAAGCGTCGAAGTTCCCCAGGTGCCACTCCAGGAGCCATCGCAGCCGAGCCGGCTCCTGGGAGGCACCTCCCTTCGCGGAGTTAGCACGAACGGACCCGAAGACTAGCCCAACAGACGCTCCCCCGGCTGCCAGACTTAGTAAAATCGAGGCCGCATGGGCGCTGCCCGGGCTAGACCTCCCGGGCGACCCTCGAGCACTCTCCGAAAGACGCCCCTCAGGGCGGGAAAACCCCGGGAAAGTGATATCTAAAGACACCTGCTGACAACTTTAACACACTTAGCAAAAGTACTACTTTATTCCGATTAAAAGAAATTTACAAGTTCCCGGGGCCCTTTTTAAAGAAGCCGCCCGGAGCAAAAAAGGCCTGAAAAGAAAAGCCTAATCTAACCGGGGGGGGGGAGCCTAATCTATTGCGTCCTGATCCGAGTGCCGGCCGCCCGTCTCCATGGCATCGGTAATCCGATCGAAGAGGGCCTCGGTGGACCGCTCCAGCTCCGCCCGCCGAGGGTCGAAGATGGCAGGGAAGCTCTAGGGGACAAGCACTCCGATGACCCGGTACTCAACGAGGGCCGCCGCCAACGTGATCACCGGGACGGCGAGGCCTCACGCCCAAGCCTCCACAGCAGCCAGGATTACGGAAACCTGTGCACCATGAAAGCGCGCGGCTTCCCTGACCGATGCCGGCACCGGATCGGGGCCTGCTCCCCGCCCGAGCTCGATCCCGAGCTCCTCTAAGGCAGAGCGGATCACCTTACCTCCCGAGACTACGGCCTGGACGCCCGTAGCCGCAGCGTCCCGCTCCGCCTATAGCTCCCTCCGGAGCCGAGAGGCCGTGTCCTCGACGGCAGTGAACCGGGCCTGCACCGCGGCAAGCTCGCCAAGCGCCCACTCCTTCTTGGAGCGCTCCGAGGCCGCGTCCCTGAGAGCTCGAAGGCCACTATGTCCTCAGTAGCCTGCAGACGCGTGGCGAGCCGGGCCCTGAAGCCTCGGGCCAATGCAACCGTCTGTAAGGAAGCAATAATCAGAATACAAAAGTCGGATGAGCGTAAGATTCAAACAACTCACCCAAAGCCCGGAAGCGATTACCGTGTCAACGTCACACTCGTCGCCCCCCAGTTCGCTCCCTCGGGAGGCCTCCCCACCAAGCAGAGAACCCCCTCCGGAGTCCCACTGTCGGACGAGCCGGAAGCCTGGTCCATCGGCGGTGCCGGAACCCCGGTGGGGGACAAACAGACCCTTACCCCTCCCGGGTACAGGGAGCACCGCCGCCGCGGGCCGGACCGCCGAGGGGCCCGTCTCTGGGGCTAGGATCAAGGCCATCGGCAGGCCGCCCTATAACATCCCTATTTTTGGCTATCTTTTCTGCTTACGAGTCAGCATATATTCTTTGGAATCCCTGATGTCTCAACCCTATCTTGATCTTAGGTATGCCACTACCTTAACCTAAAAAGTTGGCAGCTAAACTTCATCTCCCAGATCGTTTTCACATTTCAGTCCAAAAGTGTTTCAGTTTAGTCCTTTTCAGAAGTTTCAGAAAGCCCAAAAAGTCTAAAAGTCCCAGATCATCTCCAAATTCAAATCTGATCAAGTGATTATATTTCTTTCACTTTTCTAAACATTTTCCCCTTCTGGAAGAGTTCCAGAATCTCAACCGAAACCCTAGTTTCAGTCTCGACAAAAGTTTCAGACCCAAATTACCCTGTTTACCCTAATTACCCTGTTTTCGATTTTTGTCAAAACCACCAGATCTTATCGGATTTTACCATTTTTCCTGCTGGATGAGTCTAAGACATTTAGTAACACTCATCTGCAAAGTCAAAATCCAAATCAACCCTTCAGATCTTCAGAATTGCAAATAGGCCCAAATACCCAAGCCAAAACCCTCGCAGTTTAGTCCAAATCTTCGCAAATCAGTCCAAAGCTTGCAACCAGGTCCCTGTACCGTTTTCGACCACGACCAGCGTTCGTTTGACCAGCGCCCCGCCGTTTTGCCTGGCCGTTGAACTCACCGCCGGCGAAGTTCCCCGCGCTGCCACCTTCACAGCCACGTAGCCTCCACCTGCGCACAACTGTATCGCCACCGTGGAAGCAGTTCACCCGCGCTGTGCCGTGTTCTTCCCCGCGCGCGCGCGTGCCTGCTGTTGTTAGGAGCTTCACGCCACATGGCTGCCATCCCGGAGATCATCATCTCGCCGCCCTGACGAAATCCCGATTTCGCGCGATGCTCCGCCTCTGGCAGAGCCCCGCCATGTCCCTATGTACCTCGTTGACCGCTCCAGCGCCAGAAGAAATCTCACCGGCGATTGCTGCAACTTCCGAGAGCTCAACCCCGCGGCTATATAAGGCCCCCTTCGCCCAGCACCTCTTCACACCATTCCGCAACTTCAAGCCTTAGCTTCTTCCACCAGAGAGTAATCCAGTTCATCAGCGCCGCCGCGAAGGCCTTCTTCCCCGGCGAGCAACCTTTGAAGCTCACGGCGCCAGCTTCGCCCGTAGCTTCCCCCTCCAAACCAACACCACCAGTAAGGTCCCCTCATCCCCCTGTGTGTTTCATAGCCGTTAATTGATCCCCGGCGAACCTCAATGCCGGCAATCACCGGAAAAGCTGTAATCCCCTGTTCCCGTAATGCCGAGTGATTCAAGCCAAATTGATCCTCGTGCCAGTAGAGAATAACGACCGGTGAGCTAGGAGGAACGAGTATGTAAGCTTAGAATCGCCAATTTTGCCCCGAGCGTCGAAATCCCATGTTCGAGCCTCGGCAGTTCGCCGGAGAACGCCGCCGTGCTTCTCCAGCCATTCTCTGGAAAAATTGAGTACGCCAATAGCTTCGTGATGACCCCTAGATGCTTCCCGAGTGTGGAATTAAGTTCAAACACCCTGGAACGAAAACGCCCAAATCGGTGCCTTCGTCTTCGGCCCCGATCGTCGGAGTTCATTTTTCGGCCAAACCAGCCGATAAAACTTTGTCATCTAGCTAGGCCTCAACCCCCTGAGCAATTTACTCCACTGGCTCGAACCCTGAATCAGCCTAGAGCAATTTACTCCAGTGGTTCAGTTCATGTCCAGACCACCGTGTTTGCTCACCGGATTTGGCCACCCTCCGGCCACTTTCTGCCCTTGAGCCTGTTGAGAGTTTTGTAGCTGTCATCAAGGCCTAAACCCCAGACAAATTTGTACACCAATTGGAGTCTTGAGTCAAAAGTTATCCAATGCCCTAGTTTCTGGCCATGTCTAGCACTATGTCAGTGCATGTCCACTAGTGGCATTAGATGATTTAGAATTGTTACATTTGAGCAATTGAAATGCCACTTTGTCCACTAAGCCTTTTGAACCATGCTCTACAATATTCCCTATTGCCACATCTCCAGAAAACAGACCTAGAACCAATTTAGGGCTATGTCAAGCCATGAGCCGAATGTCAGCCCTTCGACATTCAAGTCCTTTTGAGCCCATCTCTTCGATCAATGTCAAGTGACCTTGTCCAAACCCTTTCCTTGCATGCATGATATAATTACATAATATTTTCTAGTGCTTGTATGCTTATATAGTGTGTATGTGTTGTTTGTATCCACCGTGGAACCAGACGTTGAAGGAACAGAGGAGATCTTCGAGGATTCACCTGAGCAGCTAGACCCATCACTGCAAGGCAAGTCTCAAACCCTTGATCATGTCTAGCCTACTATTTTGAAATGAAGTATGTTAACTGTCTTCAAGTATATGCATGCCTTAGATTCAAACAAGGGCTATGTTTCAATAAAATGATTAGGTATGACCTAAATAACTGTAAGCCCCTTTTGACATTGAATACCCATGCACCCTTGTCACCCTAGAATATTATGCTTAGGCTATGCTATGCTCAAGATTATATGTTAAATGTTGAATGGTCACATATGAGAAAAGTATATTCACAAACCCTTTTGTGAAAGAAAATGTGATTGGAATCGATAGTGAGGATGGTTTGATTGGATGGTGCTGTGTGCGCACTGGGAATGTGAAAGACTACTCACTAGAGATTCATAAGGACTAGAACCTTGTGTTGTGCTTCTATGAGGCATGAAAAACGTACCAACCACTTGCCTGTTTATGGGACGGGCGCAACTTAGTAGCTTTCTTTAGTATTAGCTCTTCCCTGCAATGGTTATCGATCCAGTGTCTTGCGAGAACTGGTGGGCCGCAGAAGGCCATGAGTGATGTGAGTTCAGAAAAATCATGAGAGGAAAAGGTGCAAAGAAGGAAGACGCCCTATGCCAGATTAAGTCGTGCGCGACTGTAATCAAGAAAGGCTATGTGTCTTGCGAGAACATAGACCCAGCACAGGAAGTAAGGCAGTGGGGAGGACCCACAACGGTACTTGAGACTTGACTGTCTATTTACCGGGTAGGGAATAGTTAATGCTAGGACTGTAAACTGTTGTGTCATCTCGGCCTTGTCACATGCGTAAGAGTCGCATGGAGAGGTACCGACTTGAAAGCCGAATGATCGGTGGATTAAGGTGGTACACCTTTGCAAAGTTTAAAAAGTATTGGATACTCTGAGCTCCCAGGTTATGGAGTGTGCGCGCTGTGGATTGTATTCACGTCGATGCAGCACAAGTAGCTTTTGGAAAGTTTTCACAAGATCTGAATAAAGTGGTGACTCATGGAAGACCGCCACACACAACATTTTCTGAGAATTTAGCTTAGGGTTTCAAAAGCACCGCTTTCAAAAATAAAGATCTTTTCTTCAAAACCAAGTGCGAGAATCTATCCTATATACATATATGAAGCCAAAGAGCTATTCTTTGAGAAATTTCCCCCTCATCTATATATACTTGCATTCTTATTTGGGACTTGTTGAGCACCATGTGGACAATGTGCTCACCCTTGCTTTTACAAATAAATTTAGAAGAAGGATTCGTCGACCCTGAATCTTACGGTCTTGAACCCAATGTGGAACAAGAAGAAGAAACTGAGGACCAAACTTGTTAAAGGGTTATGGACCAAGGTGGAGTCAGATGTGGACAAGGCCCGTACACCGCTGCTGCAGAAGAAGAAGACTGATGAAGTCCTTTTGCTTATTATTGTTGTTTCATTTTGTGCCGACCTTTGTGTCGAAAACTCCTTAATTTGTATCAACATTTAAATGCGTCATTTTGGCGCTAAGTTATTGTAATGTTGGTCCTTGTGTTCAGCACTTGTTTTTAATTACTTGCATTTTTATATAATGCATCTTGTTGTTGTGAGCTGCAATGTACCTTTTCTGAGTGCAACCCACCTGGGCGGTTGCCACCGGATTCCTCAAATGAGGGTCCCACACGCCCGGCATCCGAAATCGAACCGAAACGTCGCTAGACGAATGCTGCGGCCGGACCCCCACGGGGATAGGAGGCGGTGAAGGACTCGGAGCGTACATCTCCGAGTCTGAACCTTGGCCCTCCCCCGCCAGAACACCGCCCGTGGGATCCGGCCCACCAGGAGTGTCTGGGGCTGCACCCGACGCCTCAGGCTGAATGCCTCTGCGACGACCTTCTGGGGAGGGCCCTCCCCGGTAACCCGCTCGTGCTCGTCCTCGTAGTATCGCCCGAGGAGGGTCACAGTGACCTCCTTGGCTCGACCATAGGACCTGACAGCAAAAAGGAAAAGAAGCAAGGGTTAGGATAAATCTCCCGGTAGGAGGAAGAGACCTGAGTACTCACGGTCCGCCACCGCCATCCGGGGTGGCCTATGCGCCGCAAACATCCCCCTCCCCCGGCGGGTGTGGAACGATGCCACTCGGAGGAGGGCCATCTCCTCCGCCAGATCCCTCCTGGACCGCCGAAATCGGGCCTCCGCCATTGGGGTGAGGAGGTCCATCTCCGCCACGGTCCACTCTGGAGCCACCGGGCCGCCGGACCGCGAATACGTAGAGGGCTCCGGTGAATACGTCACCCCCGGGTCTCCTACCCAGAGGTAGAACCAGGGCCGGAGCCAGTCTCCCCAGTGGTCCCGGGAGGCTAACACCGGGTACTCGTTGGCGTGGACCGGCGTCAACTGGATCATGATGGAGCCGAAAGCCGACCTAGGGCCGCCCCTCCTCACCACCGGGCCCTCGCCGATGGCTCGTAGAAATATCGCAAGAGGCACAGAGTGGGCTCCGTCACGGCGGCCGTCTCGCACAACCAGATGAACAAACCCATCCGAACGAGAGTGTTCGGGGTAAGATGGTTGAGCGAGAGGCCGTAGACCTGTAGGAACTCGCGGAGCAGTGGATCCAACGGGAATTTGAGGATCGCCTCCACGAAGGCCTCAAAGGCCAGCACCTCTCCATCCCGGGGGCTCGGCGCCTGCTCCGCTAGCCCGAGAATCCTGATGTCCCCCGCTCTAAAATAGCCGTGCTCCAAGAAGGCCTCAAGGGCCCCCGAAGAAAACTCGGTGACCCCGAGGAAATCAGAGGTCACCTCCGCCGGGGGTAGCTCGGAGACCTTGGCACGATTCTTCGGCGCCATCGGGAGCGAACTCGCGGAACTCAACGGAACTCACCTGAAGCTACCGGGTGTTACCGGAAACAATCACCGGAAGCTAACAGGTGTTACCGGAAACTATCACCGGAATCCACCGAGTGTTACCGAAAACTGTCACCGGCAACCACCGGGATGAATCACTAGACACCACCGGAAGAAATCGCCGAGATTTGTGGAATATAGGGGCTTGTGGGCATGCTCGAACTACAGGCCGCCCCCCTTATTTATAAGTGGTGGAGGGGGACCCGGATGCCCGCCATGTGTCCACAAGCCCATCAAGGCTACGGAGATGAACTGTCATGTGCAAGACGAGCCGACGCGAAGGTGAACGGTTCGGAACGATGCGTCGGTACGCAGACAGACGCGTCCCGCGAAAAAATGGTTTGGGAGCCGAAATGCCGCTCACGGCGCAAGGCACTTCGTGGAAGATGAGGCCTCATCATCAGGAGTTTTGCATACCCATCGGGGGCACTTAGTGCCCCCAAGGGCCTGGGGGGCTGCTGGTGGGGGAACTCCCAGGGGCTCCACGAAGTCCTGAAAAACCCCCTTGTGAGACCCAGAGCATCACGGGGCCGCGGTAAGACTCGGAGCATCACCGGGCCCCCGGTGTGTCCCGAAGAGTCACCGAGCCCCCGGTGAGACTCGGAGGGCCACCGGGCCCCCGGTGAGATCCAGAGCATCACTAGGCTCCCGGTGAGACACGGAGCATCACCGGACACCCGGTGAGTCCCGAAGAGTCATCGGGCCCCCGGTGAGATCCGGAAGGGTCACCGGGCCCCCGGTGAGTCCCGAAGAGTCACATGACCCCCAGTGGCGCCCGGAGCCTTGGAAGGATGGCTGCTGACCAGAGACACCTCTGGGAAGCTGACGAGGACACATGTCAAGCATCCAAGCCATTCCCATAGCCAAATTACTTCAGCACCCTTCGATCCAGCAGTCGTAGCAGGGGCCTTTTGGTCTTTTGGGTTTCTTAGGGGCTATATATACCCCTCCTGTACCTCATTTAGGGAGGATTCGAACTCATTTGAATTAACACAAAATATCAGGCTCTCTTGGAGACCTCTCCACGAGAGTATACCTCCCCGGCGGACTCGCTTCCGGAGAGAGCCAACAGGACTAGGGCCCCCACTGGGACCCAAACCTGTAAAAAAACCACTGTGTCAATTTCTGTGTTGCCTGGCGGGAGAAGACCGGTAACTCGGTAAGCTCGCGCCGCTGTACACGTGCTGCACACGTCCGAAGGAATCTACCGGGGTATCCGTAATACCACGACAGGTATTACGTTAAAGAGTTTGCTTTGTGGCCAGCCTCCGGGCGTGGCCCAATGAAAAGATAGAACACTAGAGAGGAGATAACTATAACATTAAGGTTGGGAAACGTTTGTCATTAAATATTGATATGTACAATAAAGATTGGAAAAAGACTTACACGTAAAATTTGCCAACATGTAGGGCGGCTTACGATCAGCCCTCGTGGACTGAGGGTGTAAGCGGCAACCCGGTCCCCAGCGGCCGTGGTAACGAGTCACTTTGGGACACTAGTCACCTACCCAAACACTCAGACCCGTCATCGGGCAATTCCTCCTCCGGGACTTGACGCTCTCCCCAGCGGGACGTCTCTGGCTTTCTTGGATATCTTTTCCCCGGAGACTTTATTCCCGGCTCCCCGTTCTCACGGCGACCGGACGATTTTCTCCCGGAAGAATTTTCTCCAGAATCTCCCTCAGGATTTCTGGCCCTATTCCCGGCTCCCCGTTCTCACGGCGACCGGATGATTGCCTCCCAGAGATCCTATTCCCGGCTCCCCGTTCTCACGGCGACCGGATGATTGTCTCCCAGAGAAATTAAGGATTTCTTGGACATTTCTTTCCCGAGGACCCCATTCCCGGCTCCCCGTTCTCACGGCGACCGGACGATCGTCTCCAAGGAAGCTTGCCTCCGGAAATCTCATCGGGTTTTCTTGGATGTTTCTTCCACAAGAGGCCTTATTCCCGGCTCCCCGTTCTCATGGCGACCGGAGGATTGTCTCCTGGAAGGTCTTTCCCTTGGAAACCTTGCTTTATAATTTTCTAACTTAGAAAAATTCTCATGCTACAGGTCATCTTCACCGCGGGGACCTTGTTACCCCCACAGCGCGCGGAGCTACCCTCCGGCCTGCTGTGGGTGGGGGGGATAAGGAACCCCCGGGTGTCGACCACACCGACCACGAGCAAACTTAGCTCAGTCTTATGAAAAGGAGTCGTCCAGACCATCCAAGAAGAAAATAAAAGAAAACTCTCAAAGAAGAAAGCAAACACAGCTTTATTGATCATCCAACCCGGAGGACATCTTCCCCCTCCGGTGGGCATCGGAAATGATACAACCCGGGTCAAAACCCGGAAGCTCTCTACATTCTAAGGCTCCTACGCCTAATAATCCCGGAGGCCCTCTGCTAGTTCCCGGGCCAGGTCCCGGTACAATGCGCGCACGCGGCGCTGAGCTTCCCGAAGCACATCTTTGGGCCAATATTCGTAGCCCGCCGGTGGAAGTATCCGAAGAGGGGGTATCATCCGGGACCCCGGACGCGGAGGGGACAATTCGGCGCGATGATTGTCAAAATTGTCCAAGTGCCACTCTGGATGCCACCTTAACCGGATCGGCTCCCGGACGACGTCCTCGCTGCGCTTCCCGGAGATGAGGCTTAGCAAGATCAAAGCCGCTTGGGCGTCCCCCGGGGAGCCTCTCCCGGACCTTTGCCCGGGAGTAATCTCCCGGGAACCCTGGTAACATTGCACTCAACTTAAGACTAAGAAAAATTTCTAATTGTATTGCATTCAAAATGTGTTTTTACAAGCGTCCGGGGCTTCTTCTAAGAAGCTACTGGGAACAAAATCCTAAGAAAGCAAAAAGGGTCCTATCTAAGACCCGGGGGGAAGCTAATACTTTGTCATTGGTGTCCTCCCCCCGGGGGGCTTCCGCCGGGGCCGGGACGTCCTCTGCCGAAGGCGCCGGTGCCGGGAACCTCACCCAGACAATCCGGTCGTAGAAGCCCCGGCAAGTTACTCCACCTCCCGGCACGAGGGCTCGAAGAACTCGGGGAAGCTCCGGGGGATGCGGCCCCCGATCGCCCGGGCACCGACCCCCAGGTGCTCAAAAGGCCCCGCCGCGGCCGCACCGACGGGGATCGCCCAGCCCCGCGCCCGGGCATCGGCAGCCTCCGCGAGGGTCGCTGGGGGCACCTCCGAGCTCCTCCCGGAGCCTAGGCTCACGCCAAGGCGCCCCCGTCTGTCACCGCCCGGACGCTTGAGCCCTCAAGCTCCCGGAACGCCTCCTTCCTGGCCTTGGCCTCCTGCCGAAGGCTGCCGTTGACGGCCTCGGAGACGTGAACCTGGGGCCGGACCCGGACCAGCTCCTGGAGGGCTTCGTCACGCTGCCCCAGGTAGGTCGCAGGCCTGTCCTCCGCGTCCTTAAGCAGCCGGCCGATCCGCTGCTCAAGGCCCCAGGTAATGACCGCCGCTTACAAACTCTACAGTTAGAAAAAATTCAAGTGCAGGACACGAAGGAAGATGTCACCGACTCGGGTTACCTGGGCCTGGAGAGATTGAAACCCCCCAAAACGCTCATGGAGCGTCCCCTCCGCAATGAAGGCCTGCACCTTCCGGGTCTGCAGGCCCTCCATATAGCGGGCGACCTCCCCCGCGGAGAGCAGGGGGGTCTCCCGCCCGGCGCCGGTCCCGTCGCGGCCGGTGAGGGGTCCCTAGACCTGGGCATCCGGCAGCGTGGTCGGCGTCTTCGTCGCCGAGGAGGTGGCCTCCGTGGAAGTGGCCGAGGAGCTCTCGGAAGAGGTCCCCGCCCGGGGAGGGACCATCAGCCCTTTCCCCTTCCTGGGCGGGAAGGCCCCCGGGGCCTCTACTTCCGGAGGGACCTCGTAGACTGAGGGGCTCCCCCCTCGTCCACCGGCCACTCCATCCGCGGAGGCGAGGCCTCCGCGAACCTCACCCCTAGTTTCTCCGGCTCCAAAGGGGCCGGGGGGGCTGGAAGGGCCGCTACCGAAGGCGGTGATGGGGCGTAGTCCGCCGAATCCTTCCACCGGGACTCAACGGGGCTCTTCAGGGGAGGGGGTGTTACTTCTTTCCGGGCCGACGCCCGGGCGCGCCCGGTCCCGGGGGTTTCGTGCCGGGGCTTCGCCGGTGTCGAAGCCGGCGTCGTCGATGGGCCGGGGGCTTTTTGAACTTTGGCCTTCTTAGGCTCAGAGCCCCCGGCAGCGTGCTTCCCCCGTTTGTGCGACCCGGGGGTGGGGAGGGGCTTCCTCTCCGGTAGCTTTAGCCCGAAGGCCTCGGCTACCAAGTTCCGGGGAGGGCCCTCCCCCACGAGGCGCACAATGCGCTCGTGCTCGTCGGCGAAGTACCTTCCCAGGAGGTTTTCCGCCTTCTCCCGCGCCGCCAGGTACGGCCAGACTACAAAAGGTAGAGTTAGTCAAATTTCCAAAAATTTGTGAATGCAACGAAGCAGGTAACGGACTTACGTCGGCTCACCGGCTTGACCAGGGGCCGCTGCTGCGGGCCCATGCCAATCCCCCTTCTCCCGCGTGAGAAGGGGGAGATCCTCAGGAACATCATCTCCTCGGCGGCGTCCCGCATAGAGCGGGTGCCCCGGGAGATGATCACCTTGCCGAGGAGCTCGAGCTCCTCGTCCGTCCACACCGGAGGCTTCAGCGCGGACGACCTGCTGTAAGCGGGGGGCTCTGGGGCGTACACCACCTCGTCGTCCTGGACCCAGAGGTAGAACGACCTCCGGACCCAGTCGCCCCAGTGGTCCCGGGAGGCCGCCGCCGGGTAATCAGCTACCCAGGACGGCAGCATCTGCACCATCATCGAGCCGAAGGGGGACTTGGGTCCCCCCTTCACCAGTTGGAAGGCGCATAGGGTGGGCTCCCGCCCGGTCGCCGTCTCGAAGAGTCAAATGAAGAGGCCCATCCGGACGATCGCGTTCGGGGTGAGGTGGTTTAGGGCCACCCCGTACTCCTTCAAAAACTCCCAGAGCAATGGATGCACCGGGACCCAGAGCCCCGCCTCCAGAAAGGCCTCGAAGGCCATGATCTCTCCTGGCATGGGGCGGAGGGCCCCGTCCTTCTTCATGGGGACCCGGATGTCCCCGTCCTAGACGACTCCGCGCTCGACCAGGGACTCCACGTCCCCGGCCGTGAACACCGACGCCCAGAGGAAATCTGGAGCGATTTCCTCCGGGGGCACCTCCGTAGTCCTCGCTCGACCCTTCAGTGCCATCAGGTTTGGTTTTCTCGGTTACTAAAGTTTCAGGGAACAGGACACCTAAAGGTTCCGGACACCTGCTATCGGGAGCTAGCTACCGGCAGAGCTAAATGCGCTAGGGTTGAGAAGTTTGGAATGAACTTCCTAGGCCCCCCAAGGCCCTATTTATAGGGGAGAACCGTGATCTAGAAGAGCGCCACGTGGCACTCCGCGGCGCAATCTGGCCATTGAAGTTCAAACCGTGCGCGGGAAATGAAGGGACTGGTGCGCAAACCGAGGCACCGGTTTGAACCGCGAGCACATTTATGGCGAAGGGGCGCGGTCATAAGCGCGCTGCACGGGAACCGAAGCGGCACGCTCTAGTGGCTTGGTCCGGAGATTTTCCCGGTGACATGTACCATACCCACCGGGGACTCGAGCATCGTCCTCGGGGGGCATGGGGGGCTGCTGTTGGGGGAAATCTCCGCGAGACTAAGTCCAGGTAAGTTGCGTCACGCTCGCCTGGGGACGTGGCCTCCGGTGCCTGCCTCGGGCGCCGCTTTTTGGCTCCCGGGACCTGGCCTCCGGGGCCGGTCCCGGGTGCCACCTTTTGGCTTCCGGGACCTGGCCTACGGTGCCTGTCCCGGGCGCCGCCATTTGCCCGGGGACGTGGCCTCCAGTGCCTGCCCCGGGCGCCGCCTTTTGGCTCCGGGGACCTGGCCTCTAGGGCCGGTCCCGGGCGCCGCCTTTTGGCTGCCGGGACCTGGCCTCCGGCGCCAGTCCGGTGCGCTCCATTTGCCCGGGGACATGGCCTCCGGGGCCTGCCCAGGGCGCCGCCTTTTGGCTCCCGGGACCTGGCCTCCGGGGCCAGTCCCGGGTGCCGCCTTTTGGTTGCCGGGACCTGGCCTCCAGCGCCGGTCCCGGGCGCCGCCATTTGCCCTGGGACGTGGCCTTCGGTGCCTACCCCGGGCGCCGCCTTTTGGCTCCCGCGACCTGGCCTCTAGGGCCTGTCCTGGGCGCCGCCTTTTGGCTGCCGGGACCTGGCCTGCGGTGCCGGTCCCGGGCGCCGCCATTTGCTCGGGGACGTGGCCTCCGGTGCCTGCCCCGAGCGCCGCCTTTTGGCTCCCGGGACCTGGCCTCCGGGGCCGGTCCCGGGGGCCGCCTTTTGGCTTCCGGGACCTGGCCTCCGGGACCGGTCCCCGGCGCCACCTTTTGGCTGCCGGGACCTGGCCTCCGGCGGCGGTCCCTGGCGCCGCCATTTGCCCGGGGACGTAGCCTCCGGGGCCGGTCCCGGGCGCCGCCATTTGTCCTGGGACGTGGCCTGCGGCACCGGTCCTGGGAGCCGCCTTTGGCCCAGGGACCTGGCCTTCGGTGCGTGCCCCGGGCCTCATCGCCCTTCTAAAGGTAAAGTCTTTGGTTGTTGATCACGTGCAGGTCACGCGAGGAGAGCCTCGGGAATCAGCGACCACCTGTCAAGCATCCAAGGCGCCTGACCGGTAGAAGGACGTCGCTACCCCGCAATCCGACAGTAGCGTCCGGGGTAGTTTAGTCTTTTCGCTTCTTTTGGGGCTATAAATAGCCCTTGTACCCCTCTGTTGTATGACAAGAGATTCATTGTTATTGGAACAGCTAAACTCACAGGTGTGCTCCGGAAGCCTCTTCCCGAGAGAGCCTCCCCAGCCGACTCCTGTCGGGAGCACGCCGACAAGACTAGGGCCCCCTCCGGGACCCGAACCTGTATAAATCCTCGTGTCTTTTCTTGTGTTTGTCCGGCGGGGGAGGACTGGTCACCCAGTCAGCCCGCGTCGCATTTTCTTCGCTAGGATCGTTCACAAAACCTGCAGGGGTATTCGCAATACCACGACAAGTTGCGACCCCAAATCGTGTCACGATGTTCTTGTGAAAGAACTTCTTCGCCACTGCGGCAGTAATGGTGCGGACTGGTTCAGCCTCGACCCATTTGGTGAATGTTTCAATGGCTACGAACGGGAACTTGTATCCATTGACGGCTTGGGGCATTGGTCCCAGAATGTCTATTCCCCACACAACAAATGGTCACATCAAGGATATAGTTTGTAATGTATATGCTGGTTGATAAACTTGCTGGGCATGAAATTGACACTAGGGAATGTCCTCACCAAATATCTGGCATCATTGAGTGCTGTAGGCCAGTAATATTCTTGTCAAAAAGCTTTTCCGACCAGTGTTCTATAGGATGCATGTGTGCCACACATGCCTCCGTGGATTTCTCTCAGAAGGTTTTGGCCTTCTTCGTGAGATCCTCAATGGTTCGATGCAATCTGCTTCGTGCTCGACGGCGACGACATTAGTTATTGCCTCGGTCTTCTTGGAGATCAAGGGATGTTTTAAGTGTTCGATGAACACTCTTGCTTAAGCAGATATGCGTGAGGACCCAAGTTTTGATAATTGGTCTACGAGAATATTGTCTCTTCATGGAACGAATTGGACTTTGAAATTTCTGAAGTATTTTTCCAATTTCCTCACTTTGTCCAAGTAATGAGCCATTGTCTCATCGGATGTGCCATACTCCTTGTTTACCTGGTTTAGAACTAGCTGTGAGTCTCCCCTCACCACTAGCTGATGGACTCTAAGGGATTTGGCTGCTCCAAGCCCAGCTAGAAGTCCTTCATACTCTGCCGCTTTATTAGTTGTGACAAAGTGGAGTTGTATGACGTACTGGAGTTGGTCGCCCTAAGGTGTGATTAAGACCACTCCAGCCCCCGAGTTCAAAAAACTATGAGAACCATCGAAGTACATCGTCCAAAGGTCATTTGTTATCAAATCTGTAGGGTCTTGCGCAGGTGGTTCGGGATTAAGTCCATTCAACCATGAAATTTGCAAGAATTTGAGATTTGATTGCTACTCGACCAGTGAAATTGATAACTCATGCTCATTTTAGTCATAAAAATCATCAAATACTCAAATATAGCTGTATTTGCTATCGTTCGACCTCGACTGTGCATTTCGTTTATTTTAATCGAAGGTCGACGCAATTCGGGTAATTTGGCTAAATGGATGAGCTTCACTGACTGGGTCTAGCCAATGGATGATTTCATATTGAAGTACGCATGACTACAGACGTGTAGGAGCTGACCACGTCGAAATCGGAGTCTCTAGGAGTCTAGAACATCTAAATCTAACAGCCTATGGCTCAACTGTAATTTCCTAAATACCAGAGGGCCTTTCTGTAAAATAGCCAAAACAGTAAAAATACCGTAGCCTGAGCCGCAGTTTCGATTTGGCCAGGCTTATCCCCAAAAGCCCGCATTTCTTCTCTCCCAACCCCGGCGTGCTTGCCGGCGGCAGCCAGGGCCCCACCGGCGGTGAGCCGCCGGTCTTTTCTCCCTTCATCCTCTTTCACCACAATTCATCCTCTCCTCCGCCGTTCGTCTTCAGCGCCGGCGAGCTCCCCATTTTGTTCTCTTTTCTTGTTATCCAGTGTCGTTCCAGCACACCGCCATAGATCCAGCACCGGCGTGCCGCCTCGGCATTGGATCCTTCACCATCCACCGCCGCCACCTCGTTGTCTCCTCAGTTCCTCCTTCGGCCGCGCCACCTCACCGCCGCCGCTCGATCCGTGCCACCACTTGCTAGATCTCTCCCACACACACCACCACCGCCACAGCACCGTCTGCTACCGATCTCGCGCCTCCCACGCCTCCCACGCCTCTCCAGCGCTATGCCACCGTTTCCCGCTCCAGAGCCACCGAGACACCGCCAATCCACTGCCCTGCGCGCGCGGTTGCCGCTAGGCTCTCGCTCTCCTGCGTCACCCATATCTCCACCACCACCCGCCGCCTCCCACTGCTGTCACGCGCCATCGACCACCACTCCGGCGCCATGACAGCCTCGTCCTCGACGGCGACTTCAACCGCAGCAACCTCCCCAACAGCTTTGACTAGCTCCTCTACATTGACCACGGCCAGCTCCAGCTTCGTAAACATTGGTCATCTGCACCAGAAACCCAGAAATCAAGAACAGCAACAAACACTATGTCATTGTCGTGGTATTGCGAATACCCCGGCAGGTTTAGTGGAGGTTCCTAGCTAAGCAAAGACAACGCGAGCTGACCGTGCTACTGGTCCTCTCCCATTGGGCAAACACAGCAACTGATACGAGGATTTATACAGGTTCAGGTCTCAATGGAGACCCTAGTCCTATCAACGTGCTCTCAACAAGGGTTGGCTAGGGGAGCTCTCTCGTGGGGAGAGTGCTCCTAACCACGCCTATTCATTTTTGTGTATTGATGCAAATGGATTGTCCTACGTTACAATAGAGGGGTACAAGGGAATATATAGGCCCAAAAGATGCAAAAAGACTATACTACCCTGGATGAGGGGGCTGGATGCTTGACAAGTGTCCTCGCCGATTCCTTAGGCGTCCCTCATGTGATCCCCACGTGACCCTGCTCTCGGGACGGGATGACCAGGACAGGGCCACCGGAGCTGTTGTCCCCAGGAAGGGGTCACAGAGGGCCTTGTTCCCGGGCGAAAGGCGGCGCCCAGGACAGGGGTCACCAAGACCGTCGAACAGCGGCCACCGGGATGGGGTCACCGGGTACCTTGTCCCTGGGCGAGGCCGTTGTCCCCGGGTCAAAGGCGGCACCCACTGGGGCCCTTGTCCCCAGGTGAAAGGCAGCGCCCGGGACAGGGGTCACCGGGGGCCTTGTCCCCAGGCGAAAGGCGGTGCTCGGGCCGTTCTCCCTGGGTGAAAGGCAGCGCCGGGACAGGGGCCACCAGGGCCCCTGTCTCCGGGAGAAACGCGACTCCTAGGACAGGGGTCACCGAGGCCGTTGTCCTCAGGTCAAAGGCGGCGCCCGGGACGGGGTCTCCGGGGGCCTTGTCCCCTAGCGAAATGCGGCGTCCGGGACAGGGGTCACGGAGGCCGTTGTCCCTGGGTCAAAGGCGGCGCCCAGGACGGGGTCACCGGGGCCCTTGTCCCAGGGTCTAATCACTGGGTTTGATCTCGCGGAGATTTCCCCCAACAGTAGCCCCCCATGTCCTTCGGAGACGTTCCTTAAATCCCCGGAGGGGATGGTACACATTATTGGGAACATCTCCCCAGGAAAGGACTTTCGGCGCCTTATCGACGCCTCGGTCCTTGCGCCAAGCACTTATGGTGGCACCGCTGATCATCATGACGTCGTTGGCCTCGGTTGTCATGCGCGGTCGGCCATAATGGCCTCGCGCGGTTCAAACCGCCGGTGTGTCATTTCCAACGCGCCCCTTCGATTTGCTCGGGTCGTTTGAAATGGGCGTCTTGGATTTATCTTTAGGGCCCTTGTGGCACCCATCGGGGCTGCGATCAGCTCTATATATAGGGCCTCGAGGGGCCCGGAGACGGCACATTCAAAATTTCAAACCTTCAAATTTCCCGCCGGCGCTCTAATCCTCTCCCGGTGGCTAAGCCACCGGGAACTTAGCTCCCAGAAATTTAGGTCCCCGGAAACCCAGACACCAGGACCACCGGAACTGAGATGGCTCCCAAGGGCCGCACCAAAGCTGCCGACGTGCCTTTGGAGGAAGTAACCGCGGACTTCCTCTGGGCCTCTGTGTTCACTTCGGGAGACGTGGAGCCCCGCATGGACCAGGGGGTTGTCGCGGACGGGGACGTCCGGATCCCTCTAAGGAAGGAGACTACCCCTCCCCCCCGGCCAGGAGAGGTGGTCGTCTTCGAGACGTTTCTCGAAGCCGGCCTCTGGCTCCCGGTGCACCCGCTGCTCTGAGAGTTCCTCCGGGAGTACGGGGTGGCGATCAACCACCTAACACACAACGCCCTCGTTCGGATGGGGCTTTTGATCTGGCTGTACGAGACAGCCACCGGGTGGGAGCCGACACTCTGATTGCTCCGGTACTTCTACGAGCCTGCGGCGAGGAGCTCATATATTGTCAAGGGGGCCCGAAGTCCGCTTTCGGATCCATAATGGTGCAGCTTATGCCGTCTCGGGTGCAGGAGTACCCGGTAGCAGCCTCCCGCGATCGCTGGGGGGACTGGCTCCGGATGTGGTTCTACCTTCGGGTCCGGGACACCGGGGTGACCTAGTCCCCAGTGACCCCCTCCTACTGCCGGTGATCATCCCCCAAGCCCCCGGTATGGACCAAAGAGGAGCTGAAGCTCCTCAGCAAGATGGTGGGCTCCTGGGGCGTCTGGTCCGTGAGGGACGTCGTGGAAGAGTTGGCGCTCCTCAACATCTCTACCTTCTCACACGGGAGGAGGGGGATCGGGATGTGCTCGGCACAGCGGCCCCCGCAAAAGCCGGTCACCCAACGTAAGTATCCGATGACCTACTTCGGTTATTGGGATTTTCGCTAACTCCTTTATTTTTGTAGTCCAACCAAACCCAGCCGCCCGGGAGAAGGCAGAGAGCCTCCTTGGGAGGCAGTACGTCGATGAGCACGAGCACATCATGCATGTCATTGGGGAGGATCCTCCCCAGAACTTGGTGGCCGAAGCCTTCGTGCTAAGGCTACTGGAGATGATGCCTCCCCCGACCCCCGGCTCCAACAAGCGGGGGAAGGAGACCACCGGGGGCACCGAACCGAAGCATGCCAAGGTGGAAAAGGCCCCCACTCCGGTGGTGACATTGGACCCTAAGCCCGAAAAGGCCCGGAACACAGGCCCCGGGCCGGGGCGTACAAAAGCGCGCCATAGCTGCGGGGCGACGCCGTCCCTTCCGGAGGAGTCCTCCGAGGGGGCGGTAGGGACCGGAGAGTTCATGCGCCTCCTCGAGGCCTCCGACAAGGCCGGGGAGAAGGAAAAGGCCGACGATGAGGGGGCATCCGACTCGGTGAACTACGCCCCCTCGCCGCCCCTGGTGGTGCCACCTCCGGTGGCCCCGGAGCTACCGGAACCGGAGCACCCAGAGGTGTGCTTCACAGAGGATTCCCCCCGCGCGTTGAGTGGCCGGTGGAGGAGGGGGCGAGCCCTCGGCTTGCGCGCTCCCCGCGGCTGTGAGCCCCTCGGGGGCTCCGTGGTACGGGAACGGGATAGGGCTCCTGATCCCTCCCCCCCAAGATGGCGTTCCTTCGGGGAGCTTGTCCTCCACCTCTTCTTCGGAGACCGGGTCTTTAGTGGTGAGGACTACAGCCACTGCTACATTGGTCCACATTATCCCCGCGACCCTCGTAAGGGGGCCCACCAGCGAGGATGGGTCCGGAGCCGTCGGGAGGGAGACCCCCTGCTATCCGTGAGTGATGTCTTCCGGTTTGCCGAGGGGCTCCACTCTCGGAAGGTGCAGGAGTACGTCTCATAGGGGATGCTCGGCGACCAGTGCAGTGAACTGTAGTCGCTCCACATCCAGGTTCATTCCCAGAGCGTGCAGTCGCTTTCTGTCGTGGTATTGCAAATACCCCAGCAGGTTTTGTGAACGATCCTAGCGAAGATTACGCGGCGCGGGTTGATCGGATGACCGGTCCTCCCCCGCCAGACAAGCACAAGAAATGACACAAGGATTTATACAGGTTCGGGTCCCGGTGGGGGCCCTAGTCCTGTCGGTGCGCTCCCGACCAGAGCCGGCTGGGGAGGCTCTCTCCGAGGGGGAGGCTTCGGGAGCACACCTGTGAGTTTAGCTATTCCGATAACAATGAATCACCTGCTTACAACTGAGGGGTACAAGGGCTATTTATAGCCCCAAAAAGAAGCAAAAAGCCTAAACTACCCCGTAAGCGATCGTCAGATTGAGGGCTAAGAACGTCCTTCTCCTGGTCAAATGTCTTGGATGCTTGACAGGTGGTCGTTGATTCCCGAGGCGCTCCTCGCGTGACCTGCACGTGATAAACAACTCGAGACTTTACCTTGAGGAGGGCGATGAGGCCCGGGACATGCACCGGAGGCCAAGTCCCGGGGGCCAAAAGGCGGCGCCCGGGGAGGCCCCGGAGGCCATGTTCCCGGGCAAATGGTGGCGCCCGGGACGGCGCCGGAGGCCATGTCCCGGCGGCCAAAAGGCGGCGCCCGGGGAGGCCCCAGAGGCCATGCCCCCGGGCAAATGGCGGCGCCTGGGGAGGCCCCGGAGGCCATCTCCCCTGGCAAATGGCGGCGCCCGGGACGGCGCCGGAGGCCAAGTCCCCGGGGTCAAAATGCGGCGCCCCGGGAGGCCCCGGAGGCCATGTCCTCGGGCAAATGGCGGCGCCCGGGACGGCGCCGGAGGCCAAGTCCCGGGGGTCAAAATGCGGCGCCCGGGGAGGCCCCAGAGGCCATGCCCCCGGGCAAATGGCGGCGCCCGGGACGGCGCCGGAGGCCAAGTCCCGGGGGTCAAAATGCGGCGCCCGGGGAGGCCCCCAGAGGCCATGCCCCCGGGCAAATGGCGGCGCCCGGGACGGCGCCGGAGGCCACGTCCCGGGGGCCAAAAGGCGGCGCCCGGGGAGGCACCGGAGGCCATGTCCCTGGGCAAATGGCGGCACCCGGGACGGCACCGGAGGCCATGTCCTGGGGGCAAAAATGCGCCGCCCGGGGAGGCCCTGGAGGCCATGTCCCCGGGCAAATGGCGGCGCCCGGGACGGCGCCGGAGGCCAAGTCCCGGGGGCCAAAAGGCGGTGCCCGGGGAGGCACCCGGAGGCCATGTCCCCGGGCAAATGGCGGTGCCCGGGACGGCACCGGAGGCCATGTCCCGGGGGCCAAAAGGCGGCGCCCGGGGAGGCACCGGAGGCCATGTCCCCGGGCAAATGGCCGTGCCCGGGATGGTGTCGGAGGCCAAGTCCCGGGGGGCAAATGGCCGTGCCCGGGATGGTGTCGGAGGCCAAGTCCCGGGGGCCAAAAGGTGGCGCCCGGGGAGGGGCCGGAGGCCAGGTCCCCGGGCAAATGGCGGCGCCCGGGGAGGGGCCGGAGGCCAGGTCCTGGGGGCCAACAGGAGGTGCCCGGGGAGGCCCCGGAGGCCAGGTCCCCGGGCGAATGTGACGCAACTTACCTGGACTTAGTCCCGCAGAGATTTCCCCCAACACTTTCTTTCGAGAATTTCACAAACTCTTTTTGGGTTGGAATAACCTTCGCATTTATAGGGGGCGGCCCTCGCCACGGGCATGGAGGGGCGCTTCGAGAAGGCGCTGAATGAGGTGGAGGAGGAGGCGTTGAAAGAGGTGGGCTGAGGCACTCTAGGAGTTGGCCCAGGTTTGGGCTCAACTCCACGCCTCGGAGGATGCCAACGACCGACTCCAAAGGGACGCGAAGGCGAAGGAGGACGCCCTCGGGGAGCTCGCGTGCTCCAGTACTCGGGCGGTGGTGGAGGCTGGTCGCTTCATCCGTTCGGCCCTCGAGAGGCTCGGGGTGAGCCTTGGCCCAGGGGCGGCTCCGGCGCGATGCCGGCAACACTCGCAGAGGCTGTGATTTTTCTCAACGCACAAGTCTCCGTGATCCCGGAGGCCGCCGACGCTCGGTCCCGGGGTCGGGCGATCCCGAAGGTGGCTGCCGCCGCGGGACTAGTGGAACTCCTGGGAACCGGTGCCGGGCGATCGGAAGCCAGATCCCCTGAGGCTTCCTCGAGTTGTTCGAGCCGCTACGGCGGGAGGCGGAGCACCTTGTGGGGGGCTTATGCGACCGGATCGTGCGGGTGCGTTTCCTGGCACCGGCGCCCTTGAGGGCGGACATCTTGACTCCAACAAAGGAGACCTCCCGGGGGGAGGAGAGCAATTGATGGGGGAAATCTCTGCGGGATGAAGTCCCAGTAAGGGGCAAGGCTCACAGTGACAAGGACCCCGGTGGCCCACTCCGTCCCGGGCGCCGCCATTTGCCCGGAGAAAATGCCCCCGGTGACGCCATCCCTGGACCCACCATTTGCCCGAAGACAAGGCCCCCGGTGCCGCCGTCCCTGGGACAAGGCTCCCGGTGCGTCCGTCTTGGGCGCTGCCATTTGCCCGAAGACAAGGCCTCCAGTGCCTCCGTCCCGGGCGCCGCCATTCGCCCTGGGAGAAGGCCCCAGGTGACTCCTTGCCGGGCGTCGCCATTTACCGGGAGACAAAGCCCCCGGTACCTCCGTCCCGGGCGCCGTCATTTGCTTGGAGACAAGGCCCCCGGTGCCTCCGTCCCGGGTCCCACCATTTGCTCAGAAACAACGCCCCCGGTTCCGCCGTCCCGAGCACCGCCATTGTCCCGAGGACAAGGCTCCCGGTGCTGCTGTCCCGGGCACCGCTATTTGCCCAGAGACAAGAGCCCCAGTACCGCCGTCCCGAGCGCCGCCATTGGCCCGGGGACAAGGCTCCCGATGCCTCCATCCCGGGTGCCGCCATTGCCCAGAGACAAGAGCCCCAGTACCGCCGTCCCAAGCGCCGCCATTGGCCCGGGGACAAGGCTCCCGATGCCGCCGTCCCGGGCGCCACCATGTGCCCGGAGACAAGGCCCCCGGTGCTGCCGTCCGGGCGCCGCCTGCCGCGCCCCGCCTTCACAGGGGAACACGACTACTCCCGTGGGGACCCAGCTCACTGCACCTAATCCCATACCTTTTTAATTCCCAGGATGAGTCAAACGCAGGAGTACATTGCATCAGTTTAACTTACATTACATTGAGCAGTATGGTCAACTGGCCAATGGCATAAATAAGTTTGGTTGCAGAAGAACAACTACTCGTCAAAGCTAAGTGAACCCTCACAGCAAGAAGTTGAAAGCAGAGCAACACTCTTCAGGACTTGGGTGGAACTGACTCTCTTCCATGAGAGATCCAAGAAGTTCTCCAGGCCTTCATCTTGATCAGGGGCATTCCATCTATTGGATAGTGAATTGCAAGGGTGAGCACTTACGTACTCAGCAAGTCATAGATAAGAGTAGGTACATATAGTAGAAATGATATGAACCTATGCTATTAAGGAAGGAGGGAAGGTTGCAAAGTACTTTTCTTCTTTCCAATCTTATGGCAGTGCTGATCATGACATACCATTAGTATCTTTTATAAACTCTTAGAAGTACTACCATAGCATGACAACACATGTCTGCCCATGTTAGCACCTCATTTCATGACAACACATGTCAAGCACACATGAGCTAAGTCTAGCCAATTTTATTTAGAAAACATACTTGTGTCACATCGATGTGGATAGGATCCACCGCGCGCAGGCTCCTATAGAGCCGGGAGCTCGGAGAATTTGAAAATGTTTTTAACTTTGCAAAGGTGTACCACTTTAATCCACTGATCACTCAGCTTTCAAGTTGGTACCTCTCCATGCGAGTTTTACACATGTGACAAGGCTGAGATCACACAAGAGTTTGCATTGCTAGCATTAACAATTCCCTGCCCGGTAAATAGACAATCCAGCCTTTATTACCATTGTGGGTGTTGGATCAAGGATGGCGACTAGAAGGGGGTGAATAGGAGGCTTTTAAAAACTTAAAGCTTAAAGCAAATAAATGCTTATCAAGAACAAATAATATAAGCAAAGAGAGAAGAGAACGAACACAGTAATTTTACCGAGATATCAGAGACTCGCCCAGTCTCCACTAGTCCTTGTTGAAGCACTCAAGTCACTTGAATTTTGCCTCAATACTCACAAAGAGTATTATCTACTAACGGTTGCTCCTTGTCCACTTCGGAAAGGCGAGCACCAATTCCTTGTACAAACTTGCCGAGCCTCTCCGACAATCTACAATTTGGAGAGGTCAACGGCCACGCCTCCGAACCATCTAGGTGAGGGCGCTCACCAAGAGTAACAGGCAGTGAGGTCTTCTCTTGACCTCCAAACACGCACCGAGAAACTAAGTGAATGCAAATGCAAATGAACTGAAGTGCTCGGTGGATCGGAAAACACTCGACTTGATCAAAAGATCAAGATTTTAAGTAGAAAACTAAAGCTCAAGAGTGTATAAGAAAATACTACTGCTTATTGTATAAAACTTATGCCCAAAGCCCCTATTTAGAGCCTCAAGAATCAAATGATCCGTTGGAGCTAGGGCTGAAAATGAGCAACCCAAACTGACAGTTAGTTTGCCTAACTGACAGTCAGTTTAGTGCACAACGACCGACAAAATTTACGGATGAAAATTTACTAGCCGTTCGTGGTCGTTTAAGGAAACTTCAAACCCACAACTGATAGTCCGTTATGCAAACTGATAGTCAGTTCGACCACAGACTCGACCAAAATCAAATAGAAACTCAGTTAAAAACACTGTGGTCGAATCCCCAACTGACTGTCAGTATGGACAAACTGACAGTCAGTTTAGTACAAAAAATTTGAGCACAAAATACATCCTCTATGGACAATTGTTAGTTAACACAAACTGACATTCAAACTGACAGTCAAACTGACAGTCAGTTCAGTAAACTGATAGTCAGCCTAAACAAAAACAGATATAACTTTAAATCCAGAAATCCAAAAGAGGTGTTTAATAGCTCGTTTGAAAGATAATTTCAAGGGCTACATTTTTGTCAACAGAAGAAAAAGCCAGATCTGTCTAGATCTTTCTAGAAAAACGAAAAACTCTTATGCTGTCAAAAACTGAACTGAAAAACCAAATTTCTCAAAACAAGTTCAAATTAAATCCAACCAAAAAGATGCAATGTAATGACCTAAGTTTCTCGGTTTATGTTGGAGATAAAGAGAGGACTTTTTCCACCCCTCTTTACAGTACGGTTAAAACTAAAAACAATTTTCCTAACCGATCAACTCCAAAATGCCGAGATTGGAAAAATAAAAAACAGATTACCTTAGGTCCTTTGCTTTTCCAGCTTACGTCGTGTCTTCATTTTTGTGACTTGTGCTTTTACGTCTTTTGCATTGGGTTCATTTTGTTTATCTCGACAATCTTCCCAACGGAGCCCTGCATTAATCAATCTCAAAAAGCACAGTTAGTCCTAAACACTCTGTTTTCATTAATCATCAAAATTAGGGTTAGGCATGAAGGCCTAGATGCAACAGTGGGTACTCCCCACAGCAAATTCTTCCTAGGCTTGGTCTATTGTCTCGCAAGACACATAGCCTCTCTTGATTACAGTCGCGCATGACTTAATACGGGCGTAGGGCGCCTTCCTTCTTACACCTTTTCCTCTCATTATTTTTCTGAACTCACACCACTCATGGCCCTCTGTGGCCCACCAGTTTCCTCTCGAGAAACCGGACCGACAACCATTGCAGGGAAAAGCTAATAATGAGAAAGCTACTATGTTGCGCCCGTCCCATACCGGGCAAGTGGTTAGTACGTTTTCCATGCCGCATGGAAGTATAACACAAGGTTCTAGTCCTTACATGCCTATGACCAGTGCATTCCACAAACCCTGCACTCATCAGTGCCACCACCATTCCATACCAAACTTTGGCAACGGCAAGGGTTTTATTTCATGAATATACACATATACATATATATTAGTTATGGCTCACAGTTTGATCATTTTATAAGGAATCTCCTCATCTTTTGTCTCCATACAGCCTAGTACTGCCATATCATACTTTTCTCATTCCATCAAATGCAATATCACTTATAGTCAAGGCAATATCTTAACAATTCATAAAATATAGGTTCAAGATGTTCAAGAATATGACTTGCCTTCCGCGTCGTAAGGTACAGTAGTCGATGTCGGTCTGACAAAATCTTTGTACTCAGGCTCTTGCTCTAATCAAAGATCAAACAAGCAAACAGGAATCACAATCCATTTAAGTACATTAATAATCTATATGCAACATGCAAAGGAGAAATGCTCTCGGCGATACTGGAACAGGTAAGCTTGAAAGCTGGATTCCAGTTAATCTTGGAGATTCATAGAATCTGGGTTGAGGACGAATGCTAGAGACTCTCAGGGTTTCAAGGCTGCTATATGGACATCAAGTCTGCGGCTGTTTTGCTCAAAACGACGAACGTCAAAAGGTCGACATTCGGTTCAGGGCTCTGACATAGCTTCAGAGGATGCTAGAGAGCTTATCTCAAGGTGTGGTAGTTGAATAAAATGTAGAACATAGCTCTACAAGCTTAGGGGACAAGGTATATTTTAGTTTACATAACCAAAAGTGGTTAAACTGGCCCAATGCCATTGGCTAACATGAACTGACAAGGGCTGGCATTGCCAAGGAGATTTCCAGTGGGAAAAATGGGATTTGATCAAAGCATTAGATGCAAAATGTAATAAGGTAACCATTTGACCAGGTGGTTTTCATAGGAAAGTACAGAAACTCCAAAAGTTTTGTAAATAGGCCCCTGGACACAGTGAACTGAATGTCTGTGCACCATCAAGAACTAGGGCACAGCTGTGGAAGTGATTCAAGGCTTTAATTGCTTCGCCAACTATGTCTAGGAGACAGGCGAGGACAACAGGAATCCAATGGTCGTGGTTTCAGGAGCTAAGATGGTCGAACGGTGATGAACGACGACGAGAAACCACGGTGGTGACATGGCAAGACACAGGTATTGGACAGATCTTGGCATAGGGATTACTTGTGATTTGACACAGCATCGAAGGGCGATGCAGTGGAGTGATATGCTCAGGAGGTTGAGGCAAATCTATAGGACAAAGTAGATTGAACAACGGCGATGAGACGATGGCAAACGGCGAGGTCGAACTCGTCAGTTTTCATAAACAACACGAGCTACGGTGGCAGTGAGCTACAGACGATAAAACTCAAAATTGATCAAGGTTTATGCTCCTGGGACAGCACAGATGTTGCTGGAGCGAGCAATTTGGCTATGAAGGCGATTTGGGCTCGTCGACGCTGATGTCGGACTCGAAGAAGACGGCGACTGGGGCGCCGCTGATATGAGATAGCTCCAGTTAATTAGGTTCATCTATACCATCTACAGAGTTCAAGAATGATGTTGATGCGGTCAATTTGGTCGGTGCTGAAGTGGCATGGGCCGGCCACGTGAGCTGCTCATGCCAGCGCACGAAAACAGGGAAATCTTCCATGCGAGCTCGAATTTGAAACCTAGCAGCATGGGCTTGCAAAGAAGGATCTACTAATCATAAAGTTCTACTAAGAGGTGAGCTAATTCTGGCTAAATCAGGCTACAAAGCTGGAACAGGGCATAAGCAAATAACGGCGATCACCGGCGACAGGAGCCACTAGAGTTCAATTACTTGGTACAGCATAAAGAGGTGAGGTAGAGACACTCACTGGTGAAGTTGGATCGGAGGTTGATGCCGCGGAGCTCCCTGTCATCGTTCTCCCCCTCGGCGGCTTGCCGGAGAAGAAGAGGAAGACGAGTAGAAACGAGGCTTCGCTGGTTCTGGAGTGGGGTAAAGTTCCTGCGAGCTACGGGGGAGCTTAAATAGTAGAAGGTGGGGGCTCTCGAGACTTGGAGCAATCGGGAGGATATCAATTTGGTTGGCTACGGTGGCGGTGTGCGGTGGCCTTGATGGCTTTACAGCACGATCGACGCGTGCTCTGGCTGGTGTAGTGCTAAAGTGACTGGTGGCTCTGGCATGGAGGCAATGTGGTGTAAAGTCTCTGACATAGCTGCAGGCAAGCGCGCGCGTGTGGGGGAAAGATTCGGGCGATGCTGGTCCTAGTGCAGCGCTGCCACGACGGCCAATCTGGTGCGCGCATGTGGCGACGAAGTTACGGCGAAGCTGGCCACGGTGGAGCTCCACCAGTGGTGAGGTTCGCGGTGCAGTTGTGCTCCTGGTCCCAGCTGGGCCTGAGGTCGAAAATGGCACATCTCCTGGTCGCTGGTCGAAGTTGCGCTGGTCGAAGGCGGTGCTGCCGGTCGAAACAAGAGGCTGCATCTGGTCGACAAGGCTCAGGGACTGAAATGCAAGGATTTTGGTTTTGAGTTTGCACCTATTCATAATTTCTAAAAATTTGGTAGTTTGTGCTAATTTTGACTTCACAGATTTGAAGAACTTTATTCAACGGATGCTTTGAGAGAAAATCTGATAAAATCTGGGAACTTTTGATCAAATTTGAACTGAAGTGAGAACAGGGTAATTTAGGGTATCTGAAATCTGGGTTTTCTCGAGATCTGGAAATCTGAGACTTAGGGTGAGATTTTTTATGTTCTCACAAAAGGAGATTTTGTATTGAATAGCATTTGGGAGGTATTCCCTGAATCAAATTGAGATTTGGAGCTGATTTGTGGCTTTTAGCCTTTTCGGGCTCTGGGAAAATAGAAAAGGACTAATCTGCGATACAATCTGGACTGATTTGCCAAAAGGGCTTAAATGATGGAATCTGGTTGCAAACATTTTGGATTAAGGTATTGGCTTACCCATGATTACAATCCAAGAATAATTTGGTGTAGATTAGGTTAAGATTTGGTTAAATTCGAATTCTGAAACTCCGGGTATTTAGGGTAATTAAGATATTCAATTAATTCTGTTTTCGAAAACAGAAAGTGGTTGATAAATCTGAGAGTTAGAGATCAAAGTTGATCTGGCTTCTGAAGGCTTTTATACTCAGGATAAACACTAGGTCATATCTGGACAATCTGATGTTGAATTGGATCCTCAGGATAGATTTTGGGATTTTTGGGGCTTACGGTAGAATAGAATTGAACTGATCTTGCTACTTCAAAAGAGATACATGCATGCATGATTTTCATGAAAAGAAATTTTCACCCCAAAACCAGGGTGTTACAAACCTACCCTCCATAAAGAAATCTCGTCCCCGAGATTTACCTAAGAAAAGATGGGGGGGTTACTCTTGCTGAAGACTTTCTCCTTTCTCTCAAGTGGCTTCTTGTTCTGATTGGTTTCCCCACTGAACCTTGCATAACTTAATATTCTTAGCTCGTCAGTGTCCAGAATTTAGATTGGGTGCTTAAAATTTGAAAAGTTCTTCTGCAAAGATACTTCGTGAACTTCTACTCAGTCGGTTGGTTCTCTCAAACACTTCCAAAGTTGCGAAATGTGGAATACATCATGCACTCCTACTAATTCTAAGGGTAACTCCAACTTATTTGTCACTTCTCCTTTTTCTCTTAAACATTTGGAATGGTCCAATATACCTAGGAGATAACTTTTCTTTCTCCTAAAATCTTTGCAATCCCTTGAATGGTGTAACTTTAAGGAAGACCAAATCACCTGGTTCAAATGATGGTTCTCTTCGCCGATTGTCCGCATAACTCTTTTTGTCGTGACTGCGCTGTCTGCAGTTTTTCTCTGATGAGTTTGACTTGAGCTTTTGGTACATTTTTGTGTTACCCAGGTGTATTGAGCACGGGGTTTTATGTGCCTTGTGGAGAATTGATTCCTTAAGGTCTGCGCTTTGGGGAACACAAATCCTTCCCCGATACTATGCAATTCCTTCTTCGTCTTCAGTAAAATCCTGAGCTTTTCCCAACTTGATTCGGCTCTTAATCTTGCAAATCTCTTTATCCTCTTTCTGGGCATTACTCATTTGTTCTTCGAATTGGGGTTCTACTACCAAAGTGGCTAACGTCCCTTGCGATATCATTTTTCCACCTAAAGATCTTGTATCTCTTGCTACAAGTATGGATTACTTTGCATAACTCTTCCCTGTAAGCTTTTAAGCCTTCCTGCTCAAGGCATCTGCTGCTATGTTAGCCTTTCCTAGATGTCAATGTATACTAGGATCATAGTCCTTGATCAATTCCAGTCATTGTTGTTGATGCATGTTGAGCTCCGTTTGTATGAGGAAATGCTTCAGACTCTTGTGATAGGTATAAACCTCACACTTGTTCCTAATCAGGTAGTGTCGCCATATCTTTGAGGCATGTACTACTGTTGCTAATTCCAAGTCATGCGTGGGATAATTCTCCTCATGTGGCTTCAGTTGACGTGAAGCATAAGTCACTACTTGGCCTTTCTGCATCAACACACAGCCTATCCCTTGCTTCGAAGCATCACGATAAACTACGAAGTCTTCCTTGCTTTCTGGCAATGTGAGGACTAGTGTTTTGCCAATTTCTGTTTTAGCTTCTGAAAGCTTTATTCGCACTTGGTTGTCCATTCAAATTCAACGTCCTTCTTTAGCAGGTTAGTGAGAAGTTTGGCAATTTGGCAGAATCCTTCAATGAATCTCCTATAGTAGTCTCTTAAACCCAAGAAACATCTAATTTTTGGAACTGTAGTAGGCTGTTTCCACTCTTTGATTGCAGTAATCTTAGCTGAATCCACCAAAATTCCTTCTTCCATTAAGACATGTCCAAGAAATGCAATCCTCGTTATCCAAAATTCACATTTGTTAGACTTGGCGTAAAATTGTAGTCTTCCTAAGACTAGGTGCAGATGTTGCTCATGCTCCTCCGGGCTCTTGGAGTATATTAGAATGTCATCTATGAACACCATGACAAACTGGTCTAGAAAATCCATAAACGTGTTGTCCATGACGTTCATGAAAGCGGCTGGGGCATTGGTCAAGCCTATTGGTACTACTATAAACTCATACAATCCATATCTAGAAGTGAAGGCTGTCTTTGGTATATCTTCTTTCTTGATCTTCAATTGATGGTATCCAGACTTCAAGTCTATCTTGAAAATACCTTAGCCCCTTGAAGTTGGTCTAACAAGTCATCGATCCTCGGCAATGGATACCTGTTCTTTATGGTCACCTCATTTAGGGCTTGATAATCCACGCATATCCTTAGAGCTCCATCCTTCTTTCCTCACGAACAATACTGGTCTCCCCATGGTGAAGCACTGGGTCTGATGAATCCTTTGCTTTCTAAATCTTCCAATTGACTCTCGAGCTCTTTCCAATTTGTGACTGGCATCCGATAAGGTCGTTTCGCTATGGGTGCCGCTCCTGATTTAAGCTCAATAGAGAAACTCGATATTCCTATCGAGTATCATTCTCGAAAGTTCTTCTCGAAACACATTGGGGTATAGTTGCACTATGGGTACTTCTTCTAGGCATAACTTCTGTAGTGCTTGAATAGATCCTAGCGGTTGCTTGGCTGACGATCTTTCCACATAGAACAGAACTTTCTCCCCTTAGTTACTGACAAGGTTTATGGTTTTCTTCTCACAATCCACTAGACCTTTATGTTGGGACAACCAATCTATGCCCAATATAACGTCTAGACCTTGCAGCTCTAATACCAACAAATTTGCTGCGAATTCTACCTCTTCTATGCTGAAGGTTACATCTTGACAGATCGAGTTAGATGGTTGGATTAGTGCAGACACTCTGTGACGCTTTTGTTTCCTTGAGTCAGGTTTCGAAATTCCAGGCGTTTGGCATCTATGACATTGGTGGGTATGTGAAACTTCTGGAACTGTTCCTTGAATCCTGTTCAAGAAATGTTATCTTTGCCCAGGTGAGTCTCCTAGTAATTCATCCACCATACGACTGTAGCAACTGCCAACTGATGGGATCCAAACAGAACTTTCTCTTGGTTGCTACATCGGGCTGTGTCTAGTTTCCTCTTTATATCCCTTAATCAATGATTAGTGATCATGTGGTCGGTCGCGTTTGAAAATGTCGGGGGAACAAGTTTCCTGGGAGTTTGCCAATATGCCGCCTACGGTAGTTCTTTCCGTGGTTCCGGTTGGCAGTCTTTGAACTATTTGGGCTAGCAATTGGGTATTGGCTGTCTAGGCTTCATGTCGGTTTTACTCCATAGAAAAAAGGATTTCTTGCAAACTTGGCTGCTCTTCTTGAGACGGGTTGGAACTCTGGGCTCCTTGTCGAAATAAGGATTCTTTCCTCATAGGATCTTCTTCTTGCGGACTTTGCTCTCCGCTCTTTTTGCTGTTTTGGGATCTCCTTCTCGTGTCAATCATGGTGGCTCTGAAGGGAATCCAGGCAGATCTAAACTAACTAAGAGATAACTAAGACGCTAGTGTAGAAATGAATGCAACTATATTAATGCATAAAATACTTAGGCTTCTAGCCATAATACACAAGTTAACCATTGCAAAAGCAACGGCGAAGCACAAAAGCTACCAAGAGCATTCAACAGCTCTTATCTACACCATCTCCCGGC
Organism: Pharus latifolius; assembly: GCA_019359835.1. NCBI lineage: Eukaryota > Viridiplantae > Streptophyta > Magnoliopsida > Poales > Poaceae > Pharus > Pharus latifolius. Next base: position 25,461,865 of record CM033329.1, read on the forward strand.
TAAACCCCCTTAACGGTCGTCTAACTACTCGAACAAGTTCTATCCCCAAGAACTGGACTATGTGTCGAAGCAACGTAGCCCAACCCCCAAGGCTCTCGATGAAAGCAAAACGCGCTCTTGACAAAATTTTAGAAAAACCAAATAAGATTTGTGAAATCAAAATTTCTAAAAGATACAAAGTTCCCTTTTTCTTGCAAACTTGGCTGCACTTCTTGAGACGGGTTGGAAATCTGGTCTCCTTGTCGAAATAAGGATTCTTTCCTCATAGGATCTTCTTCTTGCGGACTTTGCTCTCCGCTCTTTTTGCTGTTTCGGGATCTCCTTCTCGTGTCAATCATGGTGGCTCTGAAGGGAATCCAGGCAGATCTAAACTAACTAAGAGATAACTAAGACGCTAGTGCAGAAATTAATGCAACTATATTAATGCATAAAATACTTAGGCTTCTAGCCATAATACACAACTTAACCATTGCAAAAGCAACAGCGAAGCACAGAAGCTACCAAGAGCATTCAACAGCTCTTATCTACACCATCTCCCGGCTAAACCCCCTTAATGGTTGTTTAACTACTCGAACAAGTTCTATCCCCAAGAACTGGACTATGTGCCGAAGCAACGTAGCCCAACCCCCAAGGCTCTCGATGAAAGCAAAACACGCTGTTGACAAAATTTTAGAAAAACCAAATAATATTTTTGAAATCAAAATTTCTAAAAACTACAAAGTTCCCTTTTACAAAAATAGGGTCTTCAGAGAAATAGTTTTTAGATAAATTATGCCGTGTTGGAGCAGCCAATTCCTAATGGTGTCGCCCTACAGTCAAGTTCTTGTACTGCTCTGATACCACAATTTTGACGCGCCCCGCCTGCACAGGGGAACACGACTACTCCCGTGGGGAGCCAGCTCACTGCAGCTGATCCCATACTTTTTGACTTCCCAGGATGAGTCAAACACAGGAGTTTATTGCATCAGTTTAACTTACATTACATTGAGTAGTATGGCCAACTGGCCTCTTTACAACATAATAAATTGAAAAGCCATCACGGCATAAATAAGTTTGGTTGCAGAAGAACAACTACTCGTCAGAAGCTAAGTGAACCCCCACAGCAAGAAGTTGAAACCAGAGCAACACTCTTCAGGACTTGGGTGGAACTGACTCTCTTCCTTGAGAGATCCAAGAAGTTCTCCAGGCCTTCATCTTGATCAGGGACATTCCATCTATTGGATAGTGAATTGCAAGGGTGAGCACTTACGTACTCAGCAAGTCATAGATAAGAGTAGGTACATATAGTAGAAATGATATGAACCTATGCTATTAAGGAAGGAGGAAAGGTTGCAAAGTACTTTTCTTCTTTCCAAACTTATGATAGTGCTCATCATGACATACCATTAATATATTTTATGAACTCTTAGAAGTACTACCATAGCACGACAACACATGTCTGCCCATGTTAGCACCTCATTTCCTGACAACACATGTCAAGCACACAAGAGCTAAGTCTAGCAAATTTTATTTAGAAAACATACTTGTGTCACATCGACGTGGATAGGATGCACCGCACGCAGGCTCCTATAGACCCGAGTGCTCAGAGCATTCGAATACGTTTTTAACTTTGCAAAGGTGTACCACTTTAATCCGTCGATCACTCAGCTTTCAAGTCGGTACCTCTCCATGCGACTTTTACGCATGTGACAAGGCTGAGATCACACAACAGTTTGCAATCCTAGCATTAACAATTCCCTGCCCGGTAAATAGACATTACAGTCCTTATTACTGTTGTGGGTACTCCCCACAGCCAATTCTTCCTAGCCTTGGTCTATTGTCTCGCAAGACACATAGCCTCTCTTGATTACAGTCGTGCACGACTTAATCCAGGCGTAGGGCTCCATCCTTCTTACACCTTTTCCTCTCATTATTTTTCTGATCTCACACCAGTCATGGCCCTCTGTGGCCCACCAGTTTCCTCTCGAGAAACCGGATCGACAACCATTGCAGGGAAAAGCTAATACTGAGAAAGCTACTATGTTGTGCCCGTCCCACACCGGGCAAGTGGTTAGTACGTTTTTCATGCCGCATGGAAGTATAACACAAGGTTCTAGTCCTTACATGCCTATGACCAGTGCATTCCACAAACCCTGCACTCGTCAGTGCCACCACCATTCCATACCAAACTCTGGCCACGGTAGGGGTTTTATTTCATCAATATACACATATACATATATATTAGTTATGGCTCACAGTTTGATCATTTTATAAGGAATCTCCTCATCTTTTGCTGGCATACAGCCTAGTACTGGCATATCCTACTTTTATCATTCCATCAAATGCAATATTACTTATAGTCAAGCAATATCTTAACAATTCATAAAATATAGGTTCAAGATGTTCAAGAATATGACTTGCCTTCCGCGTCGTAAGGTACAGTAGTCGATGTCGGTCTGACGAAATCTTTGTACTCAGGCTCTTGCTCTAATCAAAGATCAAACAAGCAAATAGGAGTCACAATCCATTTAAGTACATTAATAATCTATATGCAACATGCAAAGAAGAAATGCTCTCGGCGATATTGGAACAAGTAAGCTTGAAAGTTGGATTCCAGTTAATCTTTGAGATTCATGGAATCAGGGTTGAGGATGAATTCTAGAGACTCTCAGGGTTTCAAGGCTGCTATATGGACATCAAGTCCACGGCTGTTTTGCTCAAAACGACGAACGTGAAATGGTCGACATTAGGTTCAGGGATCTGACATAGCTTCAGAGGATGCTAGAGAGCTTATCTCAAGGTGTGGTAGTTGAATAAAATGTAGAACATAGGTCACGTGCATCCCTGGATTCATCGCACTCTACATCGTCTAACAGAGGATAGGGGAGACCATCTGCAGCTTCTTCAGGCGCTTTGCTCAGGTCAAGAGGAAAGTAGCTCACGTCCCTGACTCCACAGTCATTGAGGCGTGCAAGAGTGGGATCCTCCCCGAGGAGCTCCATTGGAGACTCTCCCGAAGCTGCCCCTCCTCCGCCGATGAGCTCTTCACTGTACTCGAGAAATACGCTCGGGTGGAGGAGGACGACCTCTGGAAGAAAAACCTGGGGGTCCTGTCCCCGTTGATCGGGAGACTAGGGACCCCCTCAAGCGCCCCAAGAGGGGCAATCGTAGCGACCGACGGCCTCGGGACACCTTTGTCCTTGAGGGCGGAGGAGGCTCGCGCGATGCCCCCAAGGACAACCGTCCCTTCCCCAAGCCGAAAGGCCGTGGTGGGGCGGTCGTCCCGCGGCGGGAGGCAAGGAAGGCCTGTGGTGCACTTTCCACATGTCCAGTACCCACGCTACCTGGGAATGCCACTAGCTTCTCCAACACTTCACCGCGTTCATCAACCAGCATGGGCAGGGGGGGACTCCTGCCTCCTTGCCCTCTCAGTCGGCTGTACCAGCCCTTTCTGCCCCTGCGGGGGAGAAGCAAGGACAAGCGCGGGAAGGGGGTCCATCAGAAACGCTCCCCTTCCAAACCTCCCAAAGGTGTGTCAATCAGAAATGCTCCCCTGCACGGGAGGGTCTGCCTCTGGGCGAGACTCCAAGCGCCAGCGCAAGGAGTACGCGCGTGAAGTAAAGGTTGTGGGGGTACTGCATATGCCTCGGCCACCAAAGTGGTCGGACGTCCCCCTCACTTTTACAGCAGAAGACACGTGTGGGGTTCGCTTCCCCCATGACGACGCGCTCATCGTCTCTGCCACTATCTACAACTGCCACCTGGCGCACATCCTCATCGATGGCGGAAGTTCCGCCGACGTCCTATACTTGAAGGTGTTTAGGGAGATGCAGGTCGACGAGAAGCTACTGCGGCCCGCAGCAGGGCCCTTGCAGGGATTCGTCCCAGGGAAGATGGTCCACCCAGTGGGGAAGTTGGATCTCCCCATGACCTTCGGTACCCCAGAGAACTACCGGATGGAGATGGTCCGGTTAGACGTGGTGGACCTCCTCTCTTCATACAATGGAATCATGGGGAGGACCACGATCAACCGCTTGGGGGCGGTGATCCACCAAAGCTATCTCTGCGTGAAGATCCCGGGGCCTCACAGAGTGATCACCGCCTGAGGCGACCAAGACGTGGCCCGCGCTTTATACGAGTGCACTGCCGCGATGACCAGGAGCGTCAACATGATCAGGACCCCGGGGGGAGAGACCTCTTCTCCGGTGCCGGACGACACAGCCTTCCCCTCCTGGAGGTCTCCCCCAAAGCCGCGTCCAGAAGGGGACCTCTGGAAGGTCCCGCTATCCCCGGACGAGGCGGACAAGACCGTCAAGATCGTGGCGGATCTCTCCGAGGAGCATGCAGAGCAACTTGCGACTTTCCTGCACAAGAACTCTGATGTCTTCGCATGTAAGCCCTCAGAAATGCAAGGCGTCACCCGGAAGGTCATCAAGCATAAGCTCGCTGTGACCCCCGGTCACCCCCCGGTCGAACAGAAGCTAAGAAAGCTCTCCCTTGAGCGCCAAGAGGCTATCAAGGTCAAGATTACCAAGCTCCGGGAGGCGGGATTCATTCGGGAGGTCCTGCACCCCAAGTGGCTGGCGAATCCTATCCTCGTGAAGAAGTCGAACGGCAAATGGAGGATGTGTGTAGACTTCACCGACCTCAACCACGCTTGCCCAAAAGACAACTTCCCACTCCCGCGGATCGACCAACTTGTCGACTCGACCGTTGGGTGCGAGCTGATGAGCTTCTTGGACGCATACTCGGGCTATCACCAAGTTTGGATGGAGGAAGGGGACAAGGAAAAGACGAGTTTTATAACTCCCCTCGGGACCTTCTGCTATGTCCACATGCCCTTCGGGCTGAAGAACGCGGGAGCAACCTTCCAACGACTCATGTCACTAGTCTTCAAAGACCAAATCGGCCGCAACGTCGAAGTCTATGTCGACGATGCGGTTGTCAAAAGCTCCCGCGTGACCAGTCACGTCGATGACCTAGCAGAGACTTTCCGCAGCCTCCGCGAGTACGGGTTAAAGCTCAACCTAGAAAAGTGTGCCTTCGGCGTAAGAGGAGGGAAGCTGCTTGGTTGCCTTGTGTCTCAGCAAGCCATAGAGGCCAACCCCGAAAATATTTGGGGCCTTCCTATACATGCCTTCCCCACGTTCCATCAAAGTGGTACAGTAGCTCACTGGCCACTTGGCCGCTTTAAGCCGCTTCGTCTCACGGTCAGGGGAACGTGGGCTCCAATTTTTCAAACTCCTCAGGGGGCTCTAGGCGTTCCAATGGACCCCCGAGGCCCAGGAGGCCTTCGACGACCTGAAGAAGTACCTCACGAGCCCCCCGATGCTCATGAACCTGTCTCCGGAGGAGCCCTTGGTCCTTTACCTCGCCGCGACCCCAGTCACTATAAATGCAGTATTGGTAAAGGAGCAGGATGGGCAACAGCGCCCCGTGTACTACGTGAGTGAAGCCCTCCAAGGGGCTAAAACTCGGTACACGGAGATGGAGAAGATCTGCTATGCCCTTTTAATGGCGTCCCGGAAGCTTCTCACTACTTCCTAGGACACCCGATCACCGTCCTATCGTCGCTCCCTTTGGGGAGGTACTCCGGAACAAAGAAGCCACTGGCAGGATCGGAAAGTGGGGGGCCGAACTCGCTCCCATCTCCCTTTCCCACACCGGGCGCTCAACCATCAAGTCACAAGTCCTCACCGACTTTGTGGTAGAGTGGACCCCTGCCTCCGAGTCTGGGGACGAGAGCCTCCCAAAACCGCCCTGACGCAGTCACCATTGGACGTCATGTTTGATGGCTCCTTGTGTCTCGCGGGGGTGGTCCTCCGGAGCCCCGAGGGGAAGGAGCTGGAGTATGCCGCGCGGCTCTAGTTCCCCGCCACGAACAACGTCGCCGAATACGAGGATTTGCTCCTCAGGTTGCGCTACACGCGCTCCCTGGGGATTCGTTGCCTCCTCGTGAAAGGAGACTCCCAGCTCGTAGTTTCGCAAATGGACAAGTCCTACTAGTGCCATGACGCAAACTTGAGCCTCTACTTGTAGGAGTACGCAAGATGGAGAAGCACTCTGACGGCCTCGAGGCCCGGCACATTCCTCGGAGAGACAACGACCGGGCCGATGCCCTAGCCACGGCGGCCAGCACCCGGGAACCTCTTCCCTGGGGAGCCTTCTTGGAGGTCATCACGAAGCCCTCGGTGACCTCCCCGGACGCGGACAATGGGTCCTGCGCCCCGGAAGTCTCCGAGATCACCCGGGTCGCCTCTTGGATGGACCCCCTTGTCTCGTTCATAAAGGGGGAGGGGGAGCGTCCCAATGAGACCGAGGCTAAGTGCCTCCGAGCCAAGGCCTGGGCATACCTCCTGCTGGAGTGGAACCTTTACAAGCGGGGGGCCTCTACCCTGCTCCGCTGCCTCCCGCAGCCGAAAGGCCTCCAACTCCTTGAGGACATCCACTCGGGGAGTTGCGGGTCTCACCTGGCTCTGCGCGCCGTCGCGGTCAAGGCCCTTAGCCAGGGGTTTTATTGGCCCACAGTGGTCCGTGACGCGCGAGATCTTGTCTCCGTGTGCGAGGCCTACCAGAAGATGGCCAAGGGTTCCAACCTCCCCTCCGTTCCGCTACAGACTATCCCCATCACTTGGCCCTTCGCGCGCTGGGGGATGGACCTCCTAGGTCCCTTTCCCCTAGTGCCCGTGGTCTACAAGTATGCGGTGGTCGCAGTCGACTACTTCACCAAGTGGGTAGAGGCTGAACCTTTGGCCAGCATCACGTTTCGAGAATTGCAGCGGTTTTTCTGGAAAAATATTGTGTGTCGTTTTGGGGTTCCCCGGGAAATCACTGTCAATAACGGGACCCAATTTGACTCAGCATATTTCTGGGAATTCTGCGAAGGCTTGGGGGCTACCCTCCACTTCGCCTCTGTCACCCACCCCCAGAGCAACGGAGCTATCAAGAGGGTCAGCGGCATGATCCTACAGGGGTTACACCGAAGGCTCGAGCAAGCTGCCTCCAGTTGGGGCGCATGGGCGGAGGAGCTCCCGAGCATCCTCTGTTCCATGCGCACGACGCCGAGTCGAGCGACGGGGCACATGACCTTCTCACTCGGGTATGGGACTGAAGCGGTTCTCCACTCGGAGATCAGCTTCCAGTCACTGCGGGGTTGAACTCCTGGAGGGAGCTACGACCGCGACCTACCAAGCCAACGTAGCCAATCAACAGCTGGAAGTCGACCTCGTCAAAGAACAACACGACCGAGAGCTCCTCCGCCACGCATCTACGAGTGCGAAATGCCACGTGCATAAAACCAGCGCGTCCGTGCGAGAGCTTTCCATCTTGGGGATCTTGTCCTCAAGGGCGTGAGCGACCCCCAAGCCCAGGGAAAACTCTCCCCCAAGTGGGAAGGCCCCTATAGGGTCTCTACAGTCCTAGGCTCGGGGGCCTACAAGATCAACAGCTGAAGCATACATGGAACGTAGGCTTGCTTCGCAAGTTCTATGTCTAGCCTCCAGGCCTTTTCCCTCCCCCGTCGCGACTTCGTAGGGGGAGGCACTGTTCCCTGCCGCGGTTACTCAGGGGGGGGGGGTTGTGGGATGTTGTATTCGCTTTCCCTCCCCTACTGCGGATCCGTGGGGGGAGGTGTTGTATTTGAAGTTCTATCAATACAATTGGGCTTTTTTTCCGACTCGAGTTCATTGCAGGTTCTTACATTACCGTCTCTTAGACGATGCCCTCCCGTTGAGGATACCCTCCCTGTGAGGATGTAGGCTATCGCAGCCTAAGAGTCCATACGACGGGAGCCCCTCTTTCGTAGGGTGGCTTACAATCACCCCTCGTGGACTAAGGGGGTAAGCGGCAACCCAGTCCTCAAGGACTGAGGTAACTGGTTAATTTCAGAGACTAGTCCCCCCCTAAAACACTAAGACCCGTCATCGGGCTCACCCTCCGCTGGGAGAAAAATTGTCTCCCTAGCAAGACAGAACATTCGAAAAATTTTCCCAAAGGTTTTTACCAAGCTCCCCGTTCTCACGGCGGCCGGAGGACTTCTCACCAGGACTTTCAAAATTTTCCCGAAGGTTTTACCCGGCTCCCCGTTCCCACGGCGGCCGGAGGATTTCTAACCAGGACTTTCGAAATATTTTCTCGGAGGTTTTTACCCGGCTCCCCGTTCTCACGGCGACTGGGAGATTTCCCACCGGGACCTTTGGAAAATCTCCTTGGAGAATTTTTGCCCAGGTAATCATTAACATCTGGGCCCTTCACTCCTTCCCCACAGCAAATGGACCTAAGCTACAACCCGCTATGGGGGGGGTAACTCGTGCCCAGATTGTCCTTTCCCAGACCATCCTTTGTCCTTGAAAAGGACTCGAAAAATTTTGAAAACAAGTTAAGGAATAAGGAAACTTAGCTTTATTAATATATTTAACCGGAGGACATCTTCCCCCTCCGGTGGGTATCGGTACATCTAACCGGGGGATAACCCCCCTGGTGGGCAAATGAAAGATACAACTAGGGGAATTTAACTCCCATGGGAAATACCAGGGGGGACAGTCCCCCTCCGGAGGCTCCTACACCTAATAATCCCGGAGGCCCTCTGATAGATCCCGGGCCAGGTCTTGATACAAGCCTCGTAAACGCCACTGGGCCACCTGAAGCAAGTTCTCGGGCCAATACTCATAGCCCGCCGGTGGGAGTATACGAAGCGGTGGAACCCTCCAGGACCCCAGACGTGGAGGGGATAATTCAGCTCGGTGGTTGTCGAAGTTATCAAGGTGCCACTGTGGCAGCCGCCGCAACCGGATCGGCTCCCAGGAGACACCCCTGCCATGCCATCCGGAGATGAGACTTAGCAAAATTAAGGCAGCTTGGGCATCCCCCGGGTGATACCCTCCAGAGCCCGGAGGCCTTATCATCGGAGAGGCTCCTCACGCCATTGTGGCGCCACTAAGGTTGCGCTCAACTCTCGGGAGCCTTCCCCTGGGAGTAACCTCCCGGGGCGCCTGATGGATTCAATTCAAGACTTAGCAAAAATTCATTTCATTTCATTGAAATGTCTTTTGTACATGTCCCCGGGGCTTCTTTTAAGAAGCTACCGAGAGCAAAAATCCTAAAACAAAAAAGAGGACCTATCTAAAGGCCCAGGGGGAGGCTCATATTTGTTCATTGTTGTCCTCCCCCTGGGAGGTCTCCGCCGGAGCCATGGTGTCCGCCCTCGGGGGCGCCAATGCCGGGAATCGGACCTGCACGATTCGGTCGTAGAAGCCCCCGGCGAGTTGCTCCACCTCTCGCCGGAGCGGCTCGAAGAACCCAGGAAAACCTCAGGGGATCCTGCCCCCGATTGCCCGGGCGCTGATCCCCCTGTGTTCCACAAGCCCCGCAGCGGTGGCCACCACTGGGATCGCCCGGCCCCGTGCCCGAGTGTCGGCAGCCTCCCGGATCACAGAGACTTGTGCGTGAAGAAAACACACGGCCTCCGCGAGTGTCGTCGGTGCCACGTCAGAGCTGCCCCCGGACCGAGGCTCACCCCAAGGCCCTCGAGGGCCGAGCGGACGGAGCGACCCGCTTCCGCTACCGCCCGGGCATTGGAGCCCTCGAGCTCTCGGAGGGCATTCTCCTTTGCCCTTGCCTCCCTCCGGAGCCGGTCGTTGGCGCTCTCCGAGGAGTGGAGTTGAGCGACTCCAGCCAACTCCTGGAGCGCATCATCCCACTACTTGGAACAGGCGGCGGCCTTCCCCTCCACCTCCGTCAGTTCCTTGTCGAAGCGCGCCTCGATGTCCCAGTTGAGGGCTGCCCCCTATAAATACGAAGATTATTCAAAGCCCAAGAGCTAGTAAAATCTTAGAAAGAAATGACCTGGTGATCCGGGAGCGAACCTGGATATGGAGCGACTGCAGCTCCCTGCACCGGTCATGGAGGGTCCCTTGCGAGATGTACTCCTGTACCTTCCAGGTTTGGAGCCCCTCGGCGAATCGGAAGACCTCCACCGCGGACAGCAGGGGGGTCTCCATCCCGACGGCTCTGGACCCGTCCGCGCCAGTGGGTCCCCTCACGAAAGTTGCTGGGATGATGTGGACCGGAGTGGCAGCGGCAGGGGTCCTTTCCGCCGTGGAGGTGGCCGAAGAAGAGGTGGACGAGCTCTCCATGGGGGTGCCACCCCGGGAAGGGATAAGGAGCTCTCTCCCCTTTTTGGGTTGTGGGGCCCCCAAAACCTTCATCGCCGCGGTGACCTCGTAGACCGTGGGGCTCCCCCCTCATCCACCGGCCATTCGACGCGCGGAGGGGAAACATCCGCGAAACGAACCTCCTGCCGCTCCGGGTCCGGTAGTCCCGGTGCCACCGGAGGTGCGATCGCCGAAGGTGGCGAGGGGGCATAATTCGCCAAATCAGACGTCCCCTCGTCACCGACCGACTCCTTTCGTCGGGCCTCTCTAGGGGCCTCGAGAAGGCGCGTGAACTCTTGCACCTCCGCCACCCCCCCCCCCCCCCCCGGAGTGCTCTTCCCGGCGGGGCGGCATCGCCTCGCGCCTAGAAGGCGCTCATGCACGTCCCGACCCAGGGGTGCTGTCGCCAGATCATGGGCCTTCTGAGCCTTGGCACACTTCGGCTCAGAAGCCCCGGCGTCCTCCTTCCCCCTCTTGTGAGAGCCGGGGGTCAGGAGAGGCATCCTCTCCGGTAGCCTTAGCCCAAAGGCCTCGGCCACCAAGTTCCGGGGAGGACCCCCTGATGACGCGCATGATACATTCGTGCTCGTCGGTGTAGTACCTCCCGAGGAGGTTCTCCGCCTTTTCCCGGGGGCTTACGTCGGGTCACCGGCTTTTGCGGGGGCCGTTGTGCCGGGCACATTCCCATCCCCTCCACCCGTGCGAGAAGGGGGAGACCTTCAATAGCGTCAGCTCCTCCGCGACGTCCCTCATGGAACGGACGCCCCTGGAGCCAACCACCTTGCTAAGGAGCTTCAGCTCCTCCTCGGTCCATACCGGGGGCTTGGGGGCAGACGACCGGCTATAGGAGGGGGGCTCCAGTGAGTAGGTCACCTCGAAGTCCCAGACCCAGAGGTAAAACAACCTCTGGACCCACTTCCCCAGTGGTCCCAGGAGGCCGCCAATGGAATCTCCTGCACTCACGACGGAAGGTGCTGTATCATGATGGACCCGAACATAGATTTCGCCCCTCCCTTCACCAAATGGGAGCTCCTCACCGCCGGCTCTTAGAAGTACTGGAACAGTCGGAGCGTCGGCTCCTGTCCGATGGCTGTCTCAAACAGCCAGATGATGAGCCCCATCCAAACAAAGGCGTTCGGCGTCAGGTGGTTGAGCGCCACCTCGTATTCCTAGAGAGACTCTTGGAGCAATGGATGCCCTGGGAGCCAGAGCCCGGCCTCGAGGAAGGCCTCGAAGATAACACCTTCCCCGGGCCGGGTGCTGGGGGAGCCATCCTTCTTGGAGGGGATCCGGATGTCCCCATCCGCGACGACCACCCGATCCATGAGGGACTCCAAGGCCCCCGGAGTGAACTCAGAGGCCCAGAGGAAGTCCGCGGTGACTTCCTCCGGAGGCAACTCAGCTGCCTTGGCTCGACCCTTGGGACCCATTTGTTTTTCCGGTGGGTTGAGCTCTTAGGGAGCAAATTTTGAAGGGCTTAGGTTTCTGGAGGCTAAGCTTCCGAGAGAAGGCTACCGAGAGAGCTTAGGACGCCGGTGGCATTTGAGGATTGAAGGTTCGAGTGATTTCTTTGGGCGCCTCGAGGCCCTATTTATAGGGCTCGAACGTGGCCCCGATGGGCGCCATGTGGCCCCTCGTGATGAATCCGCGCCACTCAATTCAAATCATGCGCACGAATCGAAGGGGTGGGCACGGGAAACGACGCATCATCGGTTCGAACCATGTGAGGCCATTAAGGACAAACGGCGCACTCCAATCGAGACTAGGGGCGACATGATAGCCGACGTCGCCGCCGTAAGTAGCTAGCGCAAAATTCGAAGCGTCGGCAGGGCGCCGGAAACCCATCTCTGAGGAGACCTTCCCGGTAATGTGAGCCATCCCCTCTGGGGACTCGAGCAACGTCCCCGGAGGACATGGGGGCTAAGGGGCATGGCTCCCGCTGACCCCCGTCCTGGGCGCTGCCATTTGCCAGGGGACAAGGCCCCCGATGACCCCATCTCGGGCGCCGCCATTGGCCCGGGGACAAGGCACCCGGTGTCGCTGTCCCGGGCGCCGCCATTTGCCTGGGGACAAGGCCCCCGGTGGCCCCTTTCCCGGGCGCGGTCACGTGAGGATCACGCGAGAAGCGCCTCGGGAACTGGCGACGACACTTGTCGAGCATCCAACCCCCTCAGCCGGAAGAAGGACGCTAGTGTGCTTCGATCCAACAGCGGCGGCTGGTGTAGTTTAGACTTTTTGCATCTGTTCGGCCTATATAAGACCTTGTACCCCTCTATTGTAACAGAGGACAACTCATTTGACATGAATAGATAAAAATGAACAGGCGTGCTTAGGAGCACTCTCCCCACAAGAGAACTATCCTAGCCAACTCTTGTTTGGAGCACGTCGACAGGACTAGGATCTCCACTGAGACATAAACCTGTGTAAATCTTCGTGTCACTTACTGACGAGGATTGACACCCGGGTCACTTCTAATAAACTTCTGGTTCAAGACAGGTTCGAACCAGACATGTGTCTGGAGATGCGAACTCAAGCTATTCTGAGAGGCATCACCACGAGGTCGCAAGCTTTACGCGATCAAGTCGCAGCTTTACGCGGTCAGACCGTAAGCCTTGCGCGGTCAGAAGTTCGTGGGCTATACGCGAACTACACATTCGGGATATTACGCGGTCAGCCGAATCCCGCGGTCAGAACATCTGCCGATCAGGATACCTGGGATCTATCTATTCGGTTGTCCATACGACAGGATATTCTAGGTATCCCGAAGATTCCTACACGTGGAAAATCAACCGTCAGGAGGTTAACACGTACAGTTATTCATGAATAACACGTGTTTAACCTGCGTGGAGGTTAAGAGCAGTTTCAAAAACCGTATCCAACCGTCCGTGCAACCGATTGATGCAGTTTCCTTCACATGGCACCCTTTCAAGCAGTATAAAAGGATGGCATGAAGTATCAATCAAAGGAGGATCCAAGTTAGCCAAGTCTATGGCACACCTCATATAGCATTTTTAAGTCTTTTTTAGCTTATCTTTGTACACTTTTACAGGAAGAATCCTTGCCTGTGAGGACTTTTCCTTCCATTTGTAAACATTTTACCACACTTAGTGAAATCTCAACAGGACGTAGGGCTTTTACTCCCACCATCGAGGGCCCGAACCTGTATAAATTCTCTGTGCTCCTGTTCACCATTGTTCAGCATACCTTCCCGAAGGGTCATCTTGAAAGGTCTCACTATTACAAATTCTGCATAAGTTCGGCTGAGGACTCCGAGTCCTAATCGTCGACACTTACTGTGTTTATGGGGCCCCCGGGCTCCGTAGGGTATCACCTGGGGGACACCCAAGCGGCCTTAGTTCTGCTAAGCCTCGTCTTCGGAGGGCGCGGCGGGGGTGCCTCCCGGGAGCCGATCCGGTTGCGCTGGCTCGTAGAGTGGCACCTTGACAACTTCGACAACCACTGCGCCAAGTTGTCTTCTCCGCGACCGGTATCCCGGAGGGTTCCGCCACTTCGGATACTCCCACTGGCGGGCTACGAGTATTGGCCCGAGCACTTGCTACGGGAAGCCCAATGGCGCATAAGGTGTTTGTATCGAGATCTCGCCCGGGAGCTGTCGGAGGGCCTCCAGGATTATTAGGGGCAGACGCCCTCGAGGGGGGGTTGTCCCCCGTTGTATTTTCCCGCGGGGGTATTACTCCCTGGGTTGTATCTTGTATTTGCCCGAGGCTTTTGTCTCCGGGACGTCTTAACCCACCGAGGGGGTGTCCCCAGGTTAGATGTTGTACTAATACCCACCGGGGGGGATGTCCCCCGGTTAAATGTATCAATAAAGCTGAGTTTGCTTGTTCCTTTCTTTTTGAAATCTTCCCAGGGTAGTCCGGGCATGAGTTATTCCCCCCTCCGACCCGCAGCGGGTTGCAGCTTGGCTCCGCACGCTGTGGGAAGGAACAAAGGGGTGCGGACGTTAATGATTACAGGGGTCACGTCCATTTCTGAGACTTGGAAGCCTCGTACGAAGTCCCCCAGTCACCATGAAAACAGGGAGTCACGTAAAATCCTTACGAGTTAAATTTCCCAGAGGTCCGATTACTTTTTGAGATTTTCGGAAGAACCCGGTCAGAAATTCACCGGTCGGCGTGAGAACGGGGAGCCAGGTAAAAGCTCTCCGGGAAGAAAAATTTTTGAGAATCACAGTAAGAAATCCTCCGGTCGCCGTGAGAATAGGGAGATGGGTTAAAACTCTCCGGGCAGAATATTCTCCAAGACTCCCGGTAAGAAATCCTCCGGTCGCCGTGAGAACGGGGAGCCGTGTAAAACTCTCCAGGATGAAAATTATCTGAGATTCCCGGTAAGAAATCCTCCGGTCGCTGTGAGAACGGGGAACCAGGTTAAACGATTTTTGGGACCGAGAATTCGGTCTCGCTGGGGAGACGATTTGCTCCCCAAGGAGGGTAAGCCCGATGACATGTTTGAGTGTTTGAGGGGGGACTAGTCTCTCAAATTGACTCATTACCACAGTCCTTGAGGACTGGGTTGCCGCTTACCCCCTCAGTTCACGAGGGGTGATTGTCACCCGCCCTATGGGAGTGGGCCTCTTGTCGTAGGGACTTTTAGGCTGCAATAGCCTACATCCTCATGGAGAGGGCATCCTCAATAGGTGGGCATCATCTTAAGAGACGGTAAGGCAAGGACCTGTAATAAACTTGGGTTGGAGAGAAAACCATTTGTATTGATAGAAATTGAGATACAAATCCTCCCCCCGTAGAACCGCGGCGGGGGAGGGGAAAAGTGAATACAACGCCTCCCCCAGCGTAGTCGCCACGGGGGAGGGAGGAGTGAATACAACGTCTCCCCCCACGTACCCGCGGCGGGGGATACAGCGCCTCCCCCTGCGAAGTCGCAACTGGGGAGGGAGTAGGCCCGGAGGCTAGATATAGAACTTGCGAAGCAAGCCTATATTCCATGTATGCTTCAGCTCTTGATCTTGGAGGTTGGACAGCTTGTAAGCCCCCAAGCCCAAGACGGCAGAGACCCTATAGGGGCCTTCCCACTTGGGGGAGAGTTTTCCCTGGGCTTGGGGGTCGGTCACGCGCTTGAGGAGAAGGTTACCAGGCGGAGAGCTCTCGCGCGGACGCGTTGGTTGTACGCGTGCCATTTCGCGCTCGTAGATGGCATGGTGGAGGAGCACTTGGTCGCGTTCTTCTTCGGTGAGGTTGACTTCTAAACGTTGGTTTGCATCATTGGCTTGGAACACTACGGTCGTAGCTCCATCTAGGAGCTCGACCCACAGCGACCGAAAGCCAATCTCTGAGGGGAGAACCGGCTCAGCCCCGTACACGAGCGAGAAAGGTGTGCGCCCCATCGCCCGGCTCGGTCTTGTGCACATGGAACAGAGGATGCTTGGATGCTCCTCTGCCCACGCGCCCCCTCTAGAGGTAGCTTGCTCGAGTCGTCGGCGTAACTCCTGTAGGATCACGCCATTGACCCTTTCGACGGCTCCGTTGCTCTAGGGGTGAGCCATAGAGGAGAAGTGGAGGGTAGCCCCCAAGCCTTTGTAGAATTCCCAGAAATATGTCGACAGTGATTCCCGGTGGACCCCAAAATGACACATGATATTCTTCCAGAAAAACAACTGTACTGCTTGGGAGGTGACGCTAGCCAAGGGTTCAGCCTCCACCCACTTGGAGAAATAATCGACTGCGACCACCGCATACTTGTAGCCCCCAGGTGCTTGCAGGAAGGGACCTAGGAGGTCCATCCCCCAGCACGCGAAAGGCCAAGTGATGGGAATGTTTTGCAGTGCTGTGGAGGGCAAATTGAAACCCTGGTGAAGAACCTTTGCTCCGACGGCACGTGGAGCTAGGTGAGACCCACAGCTCCCCGAGTGGATGTCCCTGAGGAGTTGAAGTCCTTCCGCCCGTGGGAGGCAGCAGAGCAGGGCAGACGCCCCCCGCTTGTAGAGCTTCCCCTCTAACTGAAGGTATGCCCGCGCTTTGGCACGGAGCCACTTCACGTCGGTCTCAGTGGGAGGGTCCCCTTCCCCCCTTATGAAGGAGACGAGGGGGTCCATTCAAGACTCCATGCGAGTGATCTCGGAGACCTCTCGGATACGGGACTCGGGGTCTGTGTCCGGGGAAGTCACCGAGGGCTTTGCGATGATCTCCAGAAAGGCACCTCCGGGGAGAGGTTCACGATCACTGGCTACCCGGGTCAGGGTGTCGGCCCGGTCGTTATCCCTCTGGGGGATATGCCGGGGCACCAGGCCCTCGAAGTGTTTTTCCATTTTGCGCACCACCCCCAAGTACAAGTTCTGGTTTGCGTCATGGCACAAGTAAGACTTGTCCATTTGGCAAACCACGAGCTAGGAAGCTCCTTTGACAAGGAGGCGACTGCTCCCCAGGGAGTGTGCGAGGTGCAGTCCTAGGAGAAGTGCCTCGTATTCGGTGACGTTGCTAGTGGCAGGGAACAGGAGCCTTGCCGCGTACTCCAGTGCCCTCCCCTCGGGGCTTCGGCGGACCACCCCCGCGCCAGCCCCTGTGAGACACAAGGAGGTATCGAATATGAGCGTCCAATGGTCATCGCGCCGAGGCAGCTCATGGAGACTCTCCCCCTCCGTCTCGGGAGCGGAGGTCCATTCCACCACGAAGTCAGCAAGGACTTGTGACATGATGGTGGAACGCCCTATGAGGCAGAGGGAGAAGGGAGCGAGCTCGGCTCCCCACTTCCCTATTCGGCCGGTCACCTCCTTGTTCCGCAACACCTCCCCCAAAGGGAGAGATGATGCGACCGTGATCGGGTGTCCCAAGAAGTAGTGACGAAGCTTCCGGGACGCCATGAGAAGGGCGTAGCAAATCTTCTCCATCTCCGAGTCTTAGCCCCCTGAAGGGCCTCGCTCATGTAGTACACGGGGCGTTGGTGCCCATCTTGCTCCTTTACCAGCACTGCACTTACAGCAACTGGGGTCTTTGCGAGGGAGAGGAGCAGAGGTTGCCTCGGAGATGGTCTCACGAGCATTGGGGGGCTTGTGAGATACTTCTTCAAGCCAGTGAAGGTAGTTTGGGCCTGGGAGTTCCACCGAAACCCCTCGAGGCCTCGAAGGAGCTTGAAGAACTGGAGGCCACGTTCTCCCGACCGCGAGACGAAGCGGCTTAGCACGGCCATATGGCCGGTCAGCCGCTGTACATCCTTGATAGAGCCCGGTGGGGGCATGTCCAGCGGGGCCCGAATCTTCTCGGGTTGGCCTCTATGCCCCGTTGGGAAACGAGGAAGCCAAGCAGCTTTCCCCCGCGCAGGTGAAAGGCGCACTTCTCTGGGTTTAGCTTCAACCCATATTTTGCGGAGGTTGTGGAAGGTCTCTGCCAGGTCATCGAGGTGAGCAGCTGCGCAGAGGCCTTTGATGATTGCGTCGTCGACGTAGACTTCGACGTTGCGGCCGATCTGGTCCCGGAGGACCAACGACATGAGTCACTGGAATGTTGCTCCGGTGTTCTTCAGCCCAAAGGGCATGTGGAAGTAATAGAAGGTCCCGAGGGGAGTTATAAAACTCGTCTTTTCCTCGTCCCCTTCCGCCATCCGGACTTGGTGATAGCCCGAATAAACGTCCAAGAAGCTCATCAGTTCGCAGCCCGCCGTCGAGTCGACTAGTTGGTTGATTCACTGAAGTGGGAAGTTGTCTTTTGGACAAGCGCAGTTAAGGTCAGTGAAGTCTACGAACATTCACCACTTGCCGTTCGACTTCTTCACGAGGACATGGTTTGCCAGCCACTCGGGGTGCAAGACCTCCCGAATGAACTCTGTCCCTCGGAGCTCAGTAATTTCAACCTTGATAGCCTCTTGGCATTCAAGGGAGAGCTTTCTCATCTTCTGTTTGACTGGGGGGTGACCGGGGGTCACAGCGAGCTTACGCTCGATGACCTCCTGGGCAACACCCTGCATCTCAGTGGGGTTCGACGCAAAGACGTCATAGTTTTTGCATAGGAAGGCCGCGAGTTGCTTCGCATGCTCTTCAGAGAGGTCCACCCCGATCTTGACGATCCTGCCCCCATCATCCGGGGACAGCGGAACATTCTAGAGGTCCCCCTCCAGACACGGCTTGGGGGTAGACCTCCCAGAGGGGACAGCTGTGGCGTCTGGCGCCGGGGAAGTGTTTTCTCCCCTGGGGCCTTGATCACGTTGACGCTCCCGATTGCCACAGTGGTGCGCTCATAAAGTGCGCGAGCCATGTCCTGGTTGCCTCGAGCGGTGATCACTCCACGAGGCCCGGGGGGATCTTCACGCAGAGGTAGTTTTGGTGGATTGCGGCCACCAGACGGTTGATGGTGGTCCTTCCCATGATGGTGTTGTAAGAAGAGGGGAGGTCCACCATGTCGAACCGGACGAGCTCAGTCCGGTAGTTGTCCGGCAAACCGAAGGTCATGGGGAGATCAACCTTCCCCACCGGATGAATGGTCTTCCCGGGGATGAAACCTTGCAAGGGTCCGACCGTGGGTTGCAGTAGCTTTTCGTCGACCAGCATTTCCCTGAACGCCTTCAGGTACAGGATGTCGGCGGAACCCCCCGTGATGACGTTTACGCGCCTTTGGGAGGTTTGAAAGGGGAGCTCTTCCGCCGAGCCCCCTTTCTTTCACCTATCCTTGATGCTCCCCGGAGGGTGCAGGAAGAGTCGGCAAAGTTGGCTGAGGGGGCAAGGAGGCAGGACTCCCTCCCCCCTGCCCACACCGGTTGAGGAATGCGGCGAAGTGTTGGAGAAGCTGGTGGCATTCCCGGGTAGCGTGGGTATTGGACTTGTGGAATGTACACCACAGGCCCTCCTTGCCTCCCGCAGCGGGGCCTTCACGGCCACGGGGTGGCTGTCCCCCCACCCCATGACCTTTCAGCTTGGGGAAGGGACGATTGCCCCTAGGGGCATCACGTGAGCCGCCTCTGCCCTTGAGGACAAAGGTGTCCCGAGGCCGTGGCTCATTGCGGTTGCCCCACTTGGGACGTTTGAGTAGGTCCCTAGCGTCCCGATCAGTGGGGGCGGGGGCCCCTTGGTTCTTCTTCCAAAGGTCATCCTCCTCCGCCTGAGCGTATTTCTCGAGCACAGTGAAGAGCTCGTCGGCGGAGGAGGGGCAGCTCCGGGAGAGTCTCCGATGGAGCTCTCCGGGGAGGATCTCGCTCTTGCACGCCTCGATGACTGTGGAGTCAGGGACGTGAGCCACTTTCTCTTGACCTGAGCAAAGCGCTTGAAGAAGCTACGGATGGTCTCCCCCATCCTCTGCCAGACGGTGTAGAGCTGCGATGAGTCCAAGGGGCGCACGTAATTCTCCTGCAAGTTTGCGCTGAATTCGCGCTTAAGCTGTCTGAAAGACTTGATGGAGCCGGCCTTTAGGTTGTAGAACCATGAACGGGTGATCCCGGTAAGGTAGAGAGGGAAGACATTGCACTGCACTGTCTCATCCCCCCCAGCAGCTAAGATGGCCGTAGAGTACACCTGCACAAACTCGTAAGGATCGGCCCCACCATTGTAGTGCTTGATGTGTGGTGGGTGGTAAGGTCACGGCCAGCGGATGCACCGGAGTCGGTGGCACAGCAGTTGGTTGGCCCCCTCCACCTCCCGGGGGGAGTCTTGGTCACTGTCCCCTTTAACTGGGGACGCGCGTTCGTTGTCGGTGTTAGGGAGGGGTCCAAGAGGTCCACTGGTGCGACGGTAACGTCTCTTCTCCTCTAGGTTAGTCGAACTAAGCTCTTGGATGTGCGCGCACCCCCCGGAAGCGGCGGTTGCTTCTTCGGTGGGTCTCTTCCCTCAGCTTGGACGGGAGTGTGGCTCATTGTGACCACGAGCCAGGGGGAGCTCTGTTCGGTAGCTTGAGGGAGCCTGTCTAGACTTCTTGGTATGCATTTTCTCAACCTTCTCCAGGGTAAAGCGGACCTGATCCGCCGGGGGTGCCCTCAGGGGCGGCCCCGGGGGAGGAGGGAGCTCGTGCGCGGCAATTACTGGCCCGGAAGGTACTATTGGGGTGCGGGCGGCATCCACCGCTTAACAAGCCCCCGGAGTGACGTCCAGAACTGGAGAGGGTGGTCCCTCACGGGACCTTCTTCCTGTGCCAGGAAAACTCTCGATGCGTGGTGTCCCCACGCATGGAGATGGCCCCGGGCATAACGAAAGCCCCCGGCATAGGGAAGGCTCCTGGTGCTGGAAAGGCTCCGGACGATGGACCCGCCAGAGGGAGGTAGCCCCTGGTGGGGTCGTAGGTCCTGGGAGCGACTAGGCCTCCGGGGATCGGAGGGGCCACCAGGTGTCCCATAAACGGGGGCATGGCCCCCATGAACGGGAACTACGGCGGATAGATGGGGGCCAGTGGCCGCACTAAAACGTGGAGCAGCTCATCCATAGAGCACTGGGCGCGGGGTTGGCCCTTGACGAGAGCTTTGAGCAAGGTGTCCTGGGAAAACCGAGGGTGCGTTAAGGGGGAGGCAAGTTCCCGCCGAGGCGTCCGCCGTCACTGGGCTGGCCCTGGAGGTCTGTCCAACAGAAATAACCGGGAGGGTTAGAGGTGGTACCTAGGCTTGGCCGCGTCTGCCCGGAAGTGCCGGAGTGGTCGTGTCTCAAGGGGGTGGTGCCGGGTCACTGGGACCGGCGTCATCGGGTAGGGCGCAAGCCCTTGTTCCGGGGGCAGCCATGGTAATTTGTCATGACGTCCCCACGGACGGCGCCAATTGTCGTGGTATTGCTAATACCCCGGCAGGTTTAGTGGAGGTTCCTAGCTAAGCAAAGACGACGCGAGCTGACCGTGCTACTGGTCTTCTCCCGTCGGCCAAACACAGCAAGTGACACGAGGATTTATACAGGTTTAGGTCTCAGTGGAGACCCTAGTCCTGTTGACGTGCTCCCAACAAGGGTTGGCTGGGGAGCTCCCTCGTGGGGAGAGTGCTCCTAAGCACGTCTATTTGTTTTTGTGTATTGATGCAAATGGATTGTCCTCCATTACAATAGAGGGGTACACGGGCATATATACGCCCAAAAGATGCAAAAAGACTAGACTAACACGGCAGCGGCCGTTGGATCGAGGGGCATCAACGTCCTTCTCCCGACCGAGGGGGCTCCATGCTTGACAAGTGTCCTCGCCGATTCCCTAGGCATCCCTCATGTGATGCCCACATGACCCTGCTCTCGGGAGGAGATGACCGAGGGTCTTATCCCTAGGCAAATGGCGGCGCCCGGGACAGGGATCACCGGGGCCATTGTCACCGGATCGAAAGGCGGCACCCGGGACAGGGGTCACCGAGACCGTTGTCCCCCAGTCAAAGGTGGCGCCTGGGACGGGGTCACCGGGGGCCTTGTCCTCGGGTGAAAGGCGGCGCCTGGGACAGGGGTCACTGGGGGGCCTTGTCCCTGGGTGAAAGGTGGCACCCGGGATAGGGGTCACCGAGGCCGTTGTACCTGAGTCACAGGTGGCGCCTGGGACAGGGGTCACCGGGGGGCCTTGTCTCTGGGCGAAAGGCGGCGCTTGGGACAGTGGTCACCGAGGTCGTTGTCCCCAGGTGAAAGGCGGCGCCCGGGTTGGGGTCACCAGGGGCCTTGTCCCTGGGTGAACGGCGGTGCCCGGGATAGGGGTCACCGAGGCCGTTGTCCCCAGGTCAAAGGCGGCGCCCGGGATGGAGTCACCAGGGCCCTTGTCCCCGGGACTAATCACCGGGTTTGATCTGGTGGACATTTCCCCCAACATTCATTATCCCATTTTCCTCTCCTTTCACTTGGGATTGAAATGTGTGTATGCTTCCTGAACTAAGTCCTGCAATGTGATGATCAAATTTTTAAATTTGAATTGAATAAGATTCATTCTGATATAAATTTTTTTCAGTTTGGTTACTGACAAGTGAACCACTTGGAGACAGTCATGAGATAGTGTTGATGCATTTCAATTGATTCTTCGCTTTGCCTCTTGAAAATTATATTGGCTGATGAGATGCTGGATCATGATTGTGGTATCTTTGATTGAACTGTATGATTGTGCTGTTATTATCAAGTATACATTGTTGTCTTAGTGCTTATTGCCTTGAATTGAAAAAGGTTCCTCACTAGGTGAAGCCAGCATCTGTTTCTTCTCAATATTGCTGTAATTTGCATTGAACTGTAGTCTATCTCAAATTGAATTGCATTTCTGAATTGTTTTAATTTTCTGCTGTGCTGAATCTAATTGCAAATTGATATGGATTGTGATTTTTACAAAGTTGGTTGCTTGCTGTTGAGTTGTCGAGAGGAGTTGGCTGGGCTATAGTGTTTACTTTGTACTTGTGATTCATTGATTCTTGCCGTAGATTGCAAGCGATGATGGTTGTCTGCGCTGCCTCGTGCACCTTTGACGAGGACATCACCCCTAACGATGCATCCATTCTTCCAACACCCGTTGTGCAAGGACCAATAACAAGGGCACATGCACGTCAACTAAATCACCAGGTGAGCTAGTTTCTTAGTACACGAGAGAATATTGACAAGAGCGAGTTACTACCTAATAATATTGTGCTTGTGCTCAGGAATCATGGTGTTGATCAGTGAGGGTGTCACTTTGTGCCAAGACGGGTCGGGAATCAAGTCTACCGCGAGCTGGAGACCGGGTCGGCCACGGCGGAGTAGCCCGTCTTCAAACAGGCGTAGAAGATGCATACAAACTCTGTTTGGGGTGTTCAAGTATATTACGGAGAAGCCCTCGATGAGACCTTTCCAACGGATCTAGTTCCACATCTAAAATCCTTCTGAGTCAATCACAATCAGTGAAACAAGTGGAGACCAGATTCTGTTGGGCCGTGCGGTGCTGCGTCACCTGTCTATTGGGCCTCGGCCCGTGTATCCCGCGTGGGGGGGGGGGTGCGCCCCAAACCCTAGACGCCACCCCTCTCGCATATTAAAACCTCGTAGCCTTCATTGTTAGACTCAGGTTTTTCTTAGAATTTTCTGCTATCGCAGTTCACCGTCTTTCGGTTTGTGGAACCCCAACACTTCGTGATCTTAATACATACTTGCAATTCGAGATTGTTTCTTATATGTTCTTGCACGTGTTCTTCGATTCACTTGCAGGAACAGGCCTTCGTGGCTAGGTCAACCGCGCCTCGGTACGGTTGATAACGAACGGAGCAGTGGTGTAGCGATTGCAGGCCTAGATCGGTTCTGGTCGAAAGTCGGATCGTCAACGTCGAGTCTCCACCAATCGAACTATCCCCTACCTGTCGGAAGATCGGGACCCCGTTACTCATCAAGTGGTATCAGAGCTCCGGTTGGCCGTCAGGTATCTCGTATCCCATCTGTTCATTGTTCATCGTTTTACCCATCGTCCAGAAAAAAAGCCAAAAATAATTAGGTCATAGTCTTCCACTGTCCAAACCACTTCGAGCCTTCGCAATCTTTGCTTTCAGTTAGCGTTGTTGAGTTTGTGTGCTTAGTTCGTCGTTTTGTTGCTGGTTTAGATTGTGTTCATAGTTCGATCCATCACCTCCGCGTTGCATCGTCCGTCCTACCACCGCCAGACATCCAGAAAACCAAATCGAGTCCTACTCGGTTTGCCCCCGCTAGCCGCCTTGTGTTACTGTCCCGCTTCGCAAACCCTAGATAGGTCACAAACCGCCTTGTGTCAAACGCCCTGCATCACTAGCCTCCCCTTTGTTCATCCTGCCAACCCACCGTCACGTCCCTACTTGCGAAACCGAAAGTTCGCATTGCCCAGAAACCCTGATCCGGAGCACCTTCACTAAAACGGCCATAACTTTTGCATCCGAACTTCATTTGAGCTCCACGACCACTCGTTTCGAAGCTAACAAAAAGTACACTTGAATTTCACCCACTTTGTCAGCTTCGGCAGAATTTCAGAGGCCAAAATCCCTCTGGAAGATAGATTATCCAGCCCTGGATGTTTTAGCACAGTTTTCGAAGCAAGCACCAGAATTTATATCGGCCACCCCTTACCTCCAAATTAGGGGAACCTGCTTTGTTTTCATATTTCTATGTTGCTGAACTTGAAAAAAAGATCATAAAAATCAAACAAAAATAAAAAAAATTTCAAAAAAAGAGGCAACGCACAGAAAAGAGCCGCGCAGTGAAAAAAAATCCGAGGGTTCGTACTTGCCATACTTGCTATCTTTGGGATCAGAATTGCTTCAATATTGATTGTCCTTGCTATCATCTTGCTGTTTCCATTTGTTACGTTGTTGTCTTTGCTTGCTTGAACAGTTCTAGGGGCGCATTTAGGCCAGCAACACTAGTGGGTTCTTTGGACACTTATTCAACTTAGCATTCTGATTTCAATTATTGCTAACCTTTGCTACCATAACTGCCTTCCAAGCTCCACATACTTTCTATCAGAATAGGATTCAACCTTGTAATTGTTACACTTAAGCTCGTCACGATATCACGAACCAGCCACCGGTTGTACCTTCTGCAGCATTGGTAAGAACCTTGCAAGAGGGTGGTAAGACGCTTGAGAGGGTGTGAATCCACTTGTTTGAACCTGGTAGTTTGTAGGGATAATACTTCTTGTGTTTCTTCTACTTTCTACTATTCATGGCAGGATCTGATAAAGAGGACAACGAGTGTGTCCTTCATGCTGAGCTGAAAACCATGATGGAAGAGATAACCAAAGGTATTGAAAGATTGGAACGACGTGTTGCCCAGCTTGATGACAGGGTTCAGGTGATCGAGAACCGCCTACTTGCTGTCCAACAACAGCAAAATGATGCAGCCCAGGAGCACGATGATGATGTAGAGGGACATGTGGCACCTCGCATTGAACCCGCTATGCGACGTGCGGCACATGACTTAGAGCGCTTCAACCGAAATCGTCAAGGTATGAGAGGTAACAATGGTAATAATAACTATCACAATGATGATCCATTTGCTAAAGTTAAGTTTACGGTACCTTCTTTTTCTGGGACATATGATGTTGAGGTGTATTTAGATTGGGAAATGGAGATTGAACAACCTGGTACTCCCATCTTGTTCCTGAAATTCAGAGTTAGACAACCCACTAGTGAGTTCAAGGATTTTGCTATAATTTGGTGGAATGAACTAGTAAAGTCTAACGTACATCCTGGTACTTGGCATGATCTGAAGAGACAAATGTGCGCTAGATTTGTGCCTCCTTCCTTTAAACGTGATTTGCGTAAAAAATTACAACGCTTAGATCAAGGTAACAAATCGGTAGAGGAGTACTACCAAGAGCTTCAAATAGGCATGTTGCGTTGTGAGGTAGAGGAAACAGAGGAGGATAAAATGGCTCATTACTATGGGGGGTTAAGGCATGATATACAAAATATTATTGATTACAAGGACTATCATGATGTCAATAGATTGTTCCAGCTTGCTGTTTTGGCAGAAAAAGAATTGCCGGGACGACAACAGCGGCCACGGAGCAACTTTGGTAGTACCTTCACCCCAAGACAGGCGTCAACCAAATCAGAGCCACCTCCTGCTGTTCGGTCTACTACCCCCTCGACCAGTAGGGCGTGTTCAGTAGCACTGTTACCACCGCCACGTACACCCGAGGTAAGCAAAACTTCTAATGTGCAGGCACTAGCGAAGTCGTCTTCATCTGTTGCCTCCACGGGACGTACAACAGGTATCATATGCCACCGTTGCAAGGGGATGGGCCATGTCATGAAGGACTGCCCAAGTCAGCGAGCTTACATTGCGACAGACGATGGTGGGTACGTTAGTGCTTCTGATGTTGAAGATGAATATGCTCTTGCAGCTAACCTTGCAGGTAATGTTGATGACAAATCCGAACATGATGATGATGGGGAAGCTTTGGGTACGGTAGCCACACAAGAATACCGGACCATCATTGTCCAGCGGGTCCTTAGTACTCAAATGAAGCAAGCCGAGCGAGCCCAACGCCACAACTTGTTTCAAATGTTCCTCGTCGTCAACGACCGGCGTGTCCGAACAATCATTGATGGTGGGAGCTGCAACAACTTAGTGAGTTCTGATCTGGTCAAGAAGCTTGGCTTGACCACACAACCACATCCCCAACCATATCATGTTCAATCGTTCAACAACAGCGGTAAGGTTAAGGTAACGCAAACTGCAAGAGTACCATTTTTCATTGGTTCATACCATGATGTTGCTGATTTTGATGTAGTGCCTATGCAAGCATGTTCACTTTTATTAGGCCGACCTTGGGAATATGACACTAATGCAACTCATCATGGTAGAAATAATTGGTACACTTTCATGCACAAAGGAAAGAAAATAACCTTGCTTCCCATGACTCCATCTGAAATTGTGCATTTTGATAGGGAAAGACTTGAAAATGAGAAGAAAGAGAACACCACAGAATCTGAAAATCAGCAAGTAGCTAAAACTGTTTTTCCGCATAAGAAAGATAAGAATGTACCTGCTTCTAAGACTGAGGGCATTAAATTGAAGGGTGGTGTTTTGCTTGCTACAAAATATGATCTTGCTGAACCGTCATGCTTTGCTTTGATTTGCAAAGAGACCTTGTTTTCATTTGATGATATGCATGTCTCTTTTCCACCTGCTGTTACTAACCTTTTGCAGGAGTATGACGATGTGTTCCCCGCTGAGGTGCCCCCGGGACTACCACCTATTCGTCGTATTGAGCATCAAATTGTCTTGATCCCGGGAGCGACGTTGCCAAACCGTAATGCATGTAGGACCAATCCAGAGGAGACTAAGGAAATTCAACAACAAGTCCAAGAGCTTTTGGACCGTGGGTATGTGCGACAAAGCCTTAGTCCTTGTGCTGTTCCTGTTCTTTTGGTTCCTAAGAAAGACGGTAGTTGGTGCATGTGTGTGGATTGTAGAGCCATTAACAATATCAAAATAAGGTATCGTCATCCTATTCCTAGGTTAGACGACATGCTTGATGAGTTAAGTGGTTCTATTATCTTCTCAAAAGTTGACTTGCGTAGTGGGTACCACCAAATTCGAATGAAATTGGGAGACGAATGGAAAACTGCTTTTAAGACCAAGTTCGGTTTATATGAGTGGTTAGTTATGCCTTTTGGATTGACTAATGCACCTAGTACTTTCATGCGCTTGATGAACGAGGTCTTACGTCCTTTCATTGGTAAATTTGTGGTGGTTTATTTTGATGATATCTTGATCTATAGCAAGTCACTTTCTGAACATCTCGAACATTTACGTGCTGTTTTTAATGCTTTGAGAGAGGCACGTTTGTTTGGTAACCTCGAGAAGTGCACTTTTTTGCACCGATCGAGTCTCATTTCTTGGCTATGTTGTGACTCCGCAGGGAATTGAGGTTGATGAAGCCAAGATCGAAGCTATCAAGAGTTGGCCGACTCCTAAAACGGTCACACAGGTGAGAAGCTTTCATGGACTTGCTGGTTTCTACCACTGTTTCGTGAAGGACTTCAGCACCATTGCCGAACCATTGAATGAATTGATAAAGAAGGGCGTTGCATTCCATTGGGGACAACCACAAGAGGACGCCTTCGACCGTTTGAAAGAAAAGCTAACAAATGCACCATTACTCCAACTTCCAGATTTTGGTAAGACTTTCGAACTTGAATGTGATGCTAGTGGAGTTGGAATTGGTGGTGTGCTCATGCAAGGAGGTAAGCCTATTGCATATTTCAGTGAGAAATTAAGTGGGCCTACTTTAAATTACTCCACGTATGATAAAGAGTTGTACTCTCTTGTGCGAACTTTAGAGACGTGGCAACATTATTTATGGCCTAAGGAATTTGTTATTCACTCTGATCATGAGTCGCTGAAACATATTCGCAGTCAAAACTAATTGAACCGTAGACATGCCAAGTGGGTAGAATTTATTGAATCTTTTCCTTACATCATTAAACACAAGAAAGGGAAAGATAATGTAATTGCTGATGCTTTGTCTTGGAGATATGCTATGTTGTCTCAACTTGACTGTCGAATTTTTGGACTTGAAACTATTAAAGAACAATATGCTCAAGATGCTGATTTCAAAGATGCTTTGATTAATTGCAAGGATGGGAGGGCTTGGAATAAATTTTTACTCAATGATGGGTTCTTGTTTAGAGCTAACAGCCTATGCATTCCAGTTGGATCCGTTCATCTTTTGTTGTTGCAGGAAGCTCATGGAGGAGGCCTGATGGGACATTTTGGTGTCAAAAAGACGGAGGATGTTTTGGCCACGCACTTCTATTGGCCAAAGATGAGGCGTGATGTTGAGCGCTTTGTGGCACGCTGCACCACGTGTCAAAGGGCAAAGTCACGATTAAATCCACATGGTTTGTATATGCCTCTTCCTACTCCTAGTGTCCCGTGGGAGGATATCTCGATGGATTTTGTTCTAGGTTTGCCTAGGACAAAGAAGGGGAGGGATAGTATATTTGTTGTTGTGGATTGATTCTCCAAGATGGCACATTTTGTTCCTTGCCACAAAAGTGATGATGCCACTCACATTGCCGAATTATTTTTCAAAGAAATTGTTCGTTTGCATGGTATGCCTTCCACTATTGTTTCAGATCGCGACACCAAATTTTTGGGTCATTTCTGGAGGACATTATGGAATAAATTGGGGACAAAGTTACTGTTTTCTACTACTTATCATCCCCAAACTGATGGCCAAACGGAGGTGGTAAATCGCACCTTGTCCAAAATGTTGCGAGCTGTTTTGAAGAAGAACTTAAAGATGTGGGAGGAGTGCCTTCCTCATGTGGAGTTTGCCTACAACCATGCGCTACACTCGACTACCAAGGTAAGTCCTTTCCAGGTAGTGTATGGTTTCAACCCTCGTGCTCCTATTGACCTATTGCCTCTTACATCATCTGAAAAGGTCAATCTTGATGCTAAGAAACGTGCTGAGTTTATTTTAAAACTACATGAAACAACAAAAGAAAATATTGAGCGAATGAATCAAAAATATCGCATGGCTGGTAGTCATGGTAGAAATGAATTGATATTTACTCCTGGAGATCTTGTATGGCTACACTTACGTAAAGAGCGTTTTCCTGAGTTAAGAAAGTCAAAATTAATGCCTCGTGTGGATGGTCCATTTAAGGTGTTAGAGCGAATAAACGATAATGCCTACAAACTTGAGTTGCCTGCAGATTTCGGGGTTAGCCCCACTTTTAACATTTCAGATTTGCGGCCATATTTGGGAGAAGAAGATGAGCTTGAGTCAAGGACGACTCCAATTCAAGAGGGGGAGGATGATGAGGACATCACCCCTAATGATGTGTCCATTCTTCTAACACCCGTTGTGCAAGGACCAATAACAAGGGCACGTGCACATCAACTAAATCACCAGGCGAGCTCATTTCTTAGTACACGAGAGAATATCGACAAGAACAAGTTACTACCTAATAATATTGTGCTTGTGCTCAGGAATCATGGTGTTGATCAGCGAGGGTGTCACTTTGTGCCAAGACAGGTCGGGAATCAAGTCTACCGCGAGCTGGAGACCGGGTCGGCCACGGCGGAGCAGCCTGTCTTCAAACGGGCGTCGCAGATGCATACAAACTCCGTTTGGATCGTTCAAGTACATTACAGAGAAGCCCTCGACAAGTCCTTTCCAACGGATCTGGTCCCACATCCAAAATCCTTCTGAGTCAATCACAATCATCGAAACAAGTGGAGACCAGATTCTGTTGGGCCGTGCGGTGCTGCGTCACCTGTCTATTGGGCCTCGGCCCGTGTATCCCACGTGGGGGGGTGCGCCCCAAACCCTAGACGCCACCCCTCTCACATATTAAAACCTCGTAGCCGTCATTGTTAGACTTGGGTTTTGCTTAGAATTTTCTGCTGTCGCAGTTCACCATCTTTCGGTTTGTGGAACCCCAACACTTCGTGATCTTAATACATACTTGCAATTCGAGATTGCTTCTTCTGTGTTCTTGCACGTGTTCTTCGATTCGCTTGCAGGAACAGGCCTTCGTGGCTAGGTCAACCTGGGAACACGTAATGAGCTCAAGTTCCTATTTGGCATCCAGTGCTGACCTAATCCGGCTTGTCTTAGATGGGTAACCTGGGAACAGAGGAACTTGCTTGAGTTTCTCATCTAGTCGCGGAGTTGTCTTGAGCACATCAGGTTCTTTGGTCGCCAACTTGATATCTTGTAGGGGTAATTTATCGATCACATCCAAAGAAATGAGATCACACGTGATAGCCGTATTTTGGCTACTTCTGACAGTGATGATGCCTTTTGGCCCTGGTATCTTAACGCACTAGTAAGCATAGTGTGTCACCACCATGAACTTGGCGAGTGAAGGCATGCCAAACATGGCATTATAAGCGGAATCAAAATCAATCACGTCATCGAGTGATACGGGTTACACTATTTGCCCGATGGTCGTCATCGACGAGCCAGGTATAATCCCGAAAAATGGGTGGGCCACTGGTTTGATCTTGGAACAAGGTATCTGCATCTCGTCAAGAGCTTTGGCAAATAGTAGGTCGAGAGAACTGCCCCCATCGACCAATACTCATCCCACTTTAGCATTGCTAATAATGGGGGATATTACCAAAGGGAGTCATCAAGGGTGCGACATTCCATTGGGACAATCTTCCTGGTTAAAAGTCAAGGAAGTTTCTAACCAACGAGGAAATTGAAGCTCTCTGAGGGGAGCTTCGACACTATTTACCTCCCTACAAACAGCTTTAAATTGATGCTTGGAATAATAAGATGAAGATCCACCAGAAATAACATTAATGTGATTGCTAGGTACCTAGTATGGCATTACCTCATCTCCATCGGCATTTTTAGTTCCTTGGGATTGACCACTTTCTGCTATGGTTGGCATAGGTGCAGTTCATTGATAGAAATCGTCCATGCGCTTCAACCAAGCGTGACAATTCTTGAGGTCCTGTAACATCCTGAGTTTTGGGGTGAAAAGTTCTTTCTTAAAAATCATCCATGCATATGTCTCTCCTAGATCAGCCAAATCAGCCTCAGCTTTATTCTGTTCTAGCCCTAATTTCTTCAAATCTATCCTGTGACCCCAAGTCAAGATCTGACTTGCCAGATTTGATCTATCAGTTATCCTAAACCTAAAAGCCTTCAGAACCCAGATTCAATTCTATCTCTAACTTCCAGAATTATCAACTCTTTTCTATTTTCGAAAACATAATATCTGTTATTATCTTTTACCCTAAGTTTCAGAAATTCAGATTTAATCAAAATCTTAGCCAAGTTCAGACCAGATTATTCCTGGATTATGATCAAGGGTATGCCAATACCTTAATCCAAAAAGTTGGCAATCAGATTTTACCATCTAAACCTTTTTCGCAAATCAGTCCAAGAGTTAATACAAATTAGTCCTTTATCTGATATCTAGAAACCCAAAAAGGCTAAAATCTCCAGATTAACTCCAAATTCAGAATTTCTTCAGCCAATCTTTTCTAGATGCTATTTGAAACAAGTTCTTCTTCTGTGCAGATTTCAAGATCTCATCCTAATTACCATAATTCGAAATCAATTGAAGCTCAGATTCAATTACCCTAAAAATACCCTATTTTCAGTCTGTATCGAAGACTATTCAAATGTGCCAAATTTTATCAAATGTTCTTGCCAAATATTCTGTTGAATATAATCTGCTATATCAGTGAAATCAAATTTAGTTTAAACCTTCCAAAATTCCAGATTCGCAGATCAGTCCTTTTTCCAGATTTTTCCAAAAGCCAGAAAGGCAAAATGTTGCAAATCATCTCCAAATTCAAATCTGATTCAGGGAACACCTCCCAAATGCTTTTCAATACAAATTCTTCTTTTATGAGTATCTCAAAATCAAACCCTAAATCCCAGAATTTGAGATCAATAAGTTTCAGACTTATTTTACCCTAATCTACTCTGTTTTCAGTTCATATCAAAAGTCATCCAAATGTCTCAAATTTTATCTTCAATCTGTGCCAAATCATTTGTGGAATTAAGTATACCAAAACAGCAGAATCAAAATCAGATCAAACCTTCCAAATCTCCAGAATTACAGTTCAGTCCAAAGCAAAAATTGGAAATTGAAATCAAGCCCAAATTCGACCAGGACAGCAGTTGCTGTGCACGACCAGAGATAGCCGTGCAATTGCGCCGCGCTTGCTCGCCGCCAGTGAGGCTTCGCCGCACTTGTGACCGTGCATGCTTGTGTGTACGTGTCCTTGCTTCAGCCGTGCCGTGGCAACGTCGTGGCAGCGCCACTGCAACGTCGACGACCAGCGCCTGCTCCCGCGCGCGACCAGCAGCCTTTTGTCAGCAATTCACTGCCACGTTGCCTTGCCGCGCCAATGTTGTCGCCACCGCTTGCTCCAGCTTGCCATGTCCCGATGAACCGACATGATGATCAACTGCAGAGCCGTTGTCGCCGTCGCATCACCGGGTAATACTGTGTCTTCGCCGCTGATGCTCAGCACGCAACCCATCTCATCACAGCAGCCAATTACTTCGCTGTTCCCCCTTGCAGCTTCGCCTGCCTATTTAAGCACTCCTGTGCTCAGCAGCTCCCTCCACACATCACCAGGACTTAACCAATTTCCAAATTTCCTCGCTGCAGTCGTCTTCTCCGACGAGCCATCGAGGAGCTTCACGGTGCCAGCACAATCTGCAGCACCTCTTGCCAAATTAACAGTACCAGTGAGTTCCCCTTATCTCTCTCATCGTGCTGTATCACTTAATTGGATTTCCTTGCCTCCTATCGCCGGCGATCACCGGAATTTGCTGAAACTTGAAGAATGCCCTGTTCCGGCAATGCAGGCCAAATTACCTCGAATTAGCTTTCGATCCTGTGGAAGAAGTTGATCAGTGCGCCATTTCCAGCAAGCCTGTGCATCAATATCTTCAGATTGAGCTTCAATCGAAGTTTTCCCCAATTTTGAGCTTCCCCAGAAACCGGCGATCGTCGCCAGACTTCTCCGGCCATCCTCCGGCCAAATTGATTGTGCAGGTAGATTCCCCTTATCTCTCTTTCACTCTCCAAGCTTGGAATCGAGTTCATTCGGCCTAAAACAAAAACCCCCAAATGGCAGTGTTCTTCTCCGGCGTCGATCACCGGAAAACCTATTCCTGGCCGTTTCAGCTCCATCCATTTTGTCATTCAGGTGTGCTTCAACCTCCTGAACATATTTGTCTTCTAGATCGATCTCTGAAACTGCCCAGAATTCAAGTTATAGCCATGCCAAAATCTTGTCCAGAACTGCTCCAGTGCAACTAGTTCACCTCAGTTCATCACTGAATTTCATCACCTTCTAGCCATCTTCTGCCCTAGATCTTGTTGAATGATTTGTTCCTGTTATCATTGCCTACCTCCCAGACAAAGTGGTGCATCATTTGGAGCTCTAGATCAAAAGTTATGCCAAGCCCTAGTTTCTGGCCATGTCAAGAGCAATGCCAGACTATGTCAGTCAGTGGCATTAGCCCTTTTCACTTCCTTCCAGATGTGCATGTTGGGCATAACTTTGTCCCTTAGATTCCTGAGGTTGTGATCAACATTTTCTTCTTCTATCACAACTTGATTTGAGCCCTTGAATTATATTTGCCGCTAAACCCTAGTTTTTGACACTGTCTCAGTGCATGCCAGCCAATGGCATTGGCCTTGTTTACCCACTTCTGATTGTGCATTTTGAAAGCCACTTTGTCCACTAAATTTGTAGAGTTATGATCTACATTTTCTTCTACTATCATAACTTGAGATAAGCTCTCTAGTTTTCCTTGAAGTTATGTCAGAATCTTGATCTGAATGTCAATCTGTCGACATTCGCTGTTCTTGATCAAACCAGCCACAA
This sequence comes from Pharus latifolius, assembly GCA_019359835.1. Lineage (NCBI taxonomy): Eukaryota > Viridiplantae > Streptophyta > Magnoliopsida > Poales > Poaceae > Pharus > Pharus latifolius. The sequence goes on from CM033329.1 coordinate 25,495,702, forward strand.
AACTGATGTTCTTATTGTAACCTTGAGATCCTAAGAGCATCTACCACCCATCCTTAGCCAAATCCTTGAAACCCTAGATCTCAACTCAGTTCAGCTTGTAATCTCAATTATCTTCAGTATCGTTCAGTCACTCTTGTAAAGCATATCTGCATATAGATCCTAAAACATCTTAATATATAAGTAATATTTGTGTGTATTGTTTGGTTTGTCGTCGAGCAGATCTAGAAGCCGAGATCGAGGACTTCGCTGTTGACCCGTCATCAATTGCTGTTTCTTACGACGCGGAAGGCAAGTCATATCCTTGGTCATCTTGAACCTATATTTTAAATGTTGCTATAATATAACCTTGAATATAGGCAATATTGCATGTGAAAGATTGGAAATGGTTGATTTATGAATTGGCAGTACTAGACTGGTTATCTGTGAAATGTGAAATAAACAAGTTTTGAGCCATGAACTATTATATGTATTTATATACTTATATTCATGAAATAAAACCCCTAGCCGTGACCAGAAAAATGGTATGGATGGCTGTAGCACTGGAGGTGCTAGACTGCAAAGGAATGCAGGCACTGAAGGTGCAGGGTTGTGGATGGTCTGGTCACTGGCATATAAGGACTAGAACCTTGTGTTGTGCGCCTAGTGGCATGAACAACGTGCTAACCGCAAGCCTGGTATGGGACAGGCCTGAACAAGTATTTATGTGGATCGTACATGAAACCCCTGCATGAGTTGTGTTGTGAGGACTGACTTGGAGGCTGACTCCCACTATCACTGAAGGTGATCTGATATTTGACCCAGTAATGGGAAAATGAGGTGGGGTGGAGGTTATGATACAGCCTACCACAACTGTGTTTCGCTGAGAGCCACAGGGTCGGGGGTGAATTGTAAGTGATGCATAACAAAAGTTCTTGTTATCTCCACCTTGCCACTCACACATGGTTGTGAGGAGGGGTCTAATCATTTTGTTATGATAGGATGGGCTTGAAAGTGGAATATCTTGCGGGTAAATTGGTACCTCTCTGCAGAGTTAAAAACGTATTCGAATACTCCGAGCTCCCGGGTTTTATAGGAGTCTGCTGCGGTGGATTAAATCCACGGGGTGTGACACAAGTACTATTTTCTAAATAAAATATGTTTAATCAAGATTACCCAAATGACATGTGTTGTCATGATAAGGAGTGCTACCGTGGGCTGTCGTGTGTCGACGTGTCGCGGTAGTGCTATAATCTAGTGAACATGAATGATGATGTTATATTATGAAAGGTGCTGCCATGGGATGAGGTATGAAAGAAAAAGATTATTTTATAAACATCCATAATTCTTGACTAGTCTAGGTTCATGTCATCACTACTATATGTATCTACTCTTACCTATGACTTGCTGAGTACGTAAGTGCTCACTCTTGCAACCTACAAATCAATAGACGGAGAGATCAACAATCAAGATGAAGGCGTGGAGAACTTATTGGATCCAGAAGGAGGAGCGTCAGTTCCGCCAGAGCCCTGATGTGTGTTGTTCTGCTGTCCACTTCTCTTTTGTGGGTGGGTCACCTATCTTCTGCTGTGTAGATGTTATTTTGCTAAACCATGTATGCCGTGAAGGCATTGTAATCTCCTTATGTAATATCAAGGCCAGCAGGCCACACTGCTTAACTATTTTGTATGTTACTCTGTTGCAATGTGATATACTCCTGTGCTTGACTTTTCCTGGGAAGTCACAATAGTCATAGCTGTTTTTTTCCCTGGTCCGTTTTTCTTTGGTCAAAATTCAGGATGAAGCTTGTAGCATTTGCCATTGGTATGTCCCACAGCTTGACAATGGTCGCAAAAAGTACCCGTGCCCGATTTCAAAGCGTTCTTCTTCAGACTCGGCTTTCTTTTTGTCGAGGTTGCACTGTCCTTTGTCGCTGCGGGATTTGTTTTTCTTCTCGATCGCCATAGAAGTTGTGCTCGCGGTCGCGATGTCTTGGTCCCCGAACAGATTTAACTCAGTGTTGATTGATTTCTGACGTTCAGACGTGTATTTCCAAAATACCTGAGGATTGGATAGTGATATGCCAATGACCATTGCTTGTCACCGGAACTCCGTCGTATAGTCCTGGATAGTCTGGTCGCGCCGTTGGTACAATCTGTGCCAATGTTCCCATCTCTCCTCAAGGTAACCCATCGAATAGAATTCTTGCCGCAGGAGTCACTTTAATTGACCCCACACAAGGTCGTCAGCTTCACCACTGGCGACAAGGGTCTTCCACCATGTCCTGGCGTGGTCCTTAATCTCAAAGGTGCGAACTTCACCTTTTGAGCGCTACTGAACCCTTGTAGGTCGAAGTATGCCTCAAGTTGGTCGATCCAAGAATCCAGCTTCTCGGCATCGATCACCCCATCATATATGGGTATGTCAATCTTAGCGTCGACCTTGAAAGATACAACGCCTAAGGAGGTGGTGGCGAGGTTTTCAGCCTTATGGTCGTCTTCTTCTTCCTTGTCGTCTGGCCTGCGCAACTCTTCACCAATCTTCACACCCGTAACCATCCCTGCTTCAAGAGGTACGATCATGGCCTGCTGCTTAATCCAAGCAATCACAGTTTCCATGTCAGTGGAGCTTAGCCACTTGTTCAGCTAGGTTAGCTTGTACAGAGGTTCCTTTAGACATTGTCAGAGATGCGACTGTAGGTACCGTCGATTGTTCGCCTGGAGTTTCGCTGGAGGTCTGTAACCCTGGTGAGTCTTCAGCATCCACAGGACAGCATAGTTGCTCTGATACCAACTTGATCCGTTTGAGACGTAGCCTTGGTTTTCGCACTAGACTCGCCCAGATTCTAATATGTAGAATAACAAGATCTTCCTCGAAATTACCGAAACCCAAAGATGACCGAAACACAGTTCAAAGTAATTGCACAACTCTTTATTTCAAAGAGCGCTTTACACGTCAAACATTAGACAGACTTGCCTACGTCGAAGGAACTATAAGCTAGATATGTGATCCAAGACTTAAGGATATTCAATGATTTAAACAAGACCTATTACAAGGTATTTATAGTCCAATCGTATGTGTATGTATCAGACTCAATAACATAAACGTATTAGACTCATATAACTAACTAACCCTAAACAGATAAGCTTAGTTGTATATATTCGGATCGGAATAAAACTCCGACCAGAGTTCAAATCCTTCAAGGTCGTGAAACTTTTTTGAACACGGTAAGGTCATGAAGCCTTATACAACTCAACCTGAAGATCCTCCCGGATCATCCGATTAACAATTGTATCTCACGCAGCGGGAAACAATGTAGCAAATAACCTAAGGAAGAACTTGAGGAGTTCAGCCATATAAAGGAGAGAGGCGTGGCAGCTTGGGTTGGCTCACAACCCTAGTCAGGGTACATAGGCCGTGGCCCAAAAAAAGAGGTGACGCAGAACCGAGGAGCCCAAAACAGATTCTGGCCATGACTTGTTTTGATGGTTACGACCGACTCAGAAGGAATTTTTATGTGGGGCCAGATCTATTGGAAAGATGATGTCGTGGGATTCTCCATAAATTGCACGGACATTCCAAACGGACTCCGCATACAGCTTTTATGTTCATTTGAAGGTGAGCTGCTCCCTGGTGGCCAAACTGGACTCCATCTTGTGTACAACTTGGGCCGAAGCTTGCCTAGATAAAGAATTACATCCGAGCTAGTACATCCCATGATTCCTAAGTACAAGAACATCATCATTAGGTAGTAACCTATCCTCCAAAGCATAAGTATGTAACCCTAGAAACGAACTCACCTGGTAATTTAACTATCATGCACGTGCCCTCGTAATTGGTCCTTGCATAGGAGGTGATGGAATTGAATGATGCGATAGCGGCCCGATCTTCTGATAAGTTCTACTTTGTGGAACGGAGACGTTCGCGTTTCAAGGTTTCCAATCAGCGGGGATTGAGTCCTTGCAATCGCTACACCCACGCACTTATCATTATCAACCGTCCTCACGCCCGGATGACCTTACCACGAAGGTTAATTCCTACATGCAGTAGAAGAAACGAGCAAGAACGAGAAAGTATGCAATCTGAATTTCAGAATGAACAAATTGTGGTTATCTTTCATCAAACCAGATCCGGGGACACTACTCCAGTGAACAATTGTCTCTCACACAACGGGGGAACAACGTAGCAAATAACCTAAGGAAGAGCTTGAGGAGCTCAGCCAGACAAAGGAGAGAGGGGTGGCGGCTAGGGTTGGCTAACAACCTGTAACACCTGGTTTTGGGGGTGAAAAGTATTTCTGCATAAAATCATGCTGCATGTATCTTTGTAGTCTTAGCCAAATCAGCTGAACCCTAATCTCTCTCAAACCCTAAAAATCTCCAAATCTATTCTCTAGATCCAGATTAAGATTTGCCCATCCAGATTTGACCTATCAATTGCCCTGAACCTAAAAGTCTTCAGAAGCCAGATCAAATTCTAAACCTAACTCCCAGTATATAAGCCTCTTTCTGTTTTCGAAAACAGGAAATTCAGATTACCCAAAGTATCCCAGTTTCCAGATAACTGAGTTATCATGATTTAACCCTATCCAGACTCAAGTGTCTTTTGGAATATGTTCCTAGATACATCATCAACTTACACCAAAAAGTTGGGAGTCAAATTATCTCATCTGAGCACTTTTCGCAGATTAGTCCAGATTTTACTGCGAATTAGTCCTTTGTCTGTTTACCCAAAAGCCTAGAAAGGCTAAAAGCCACAAATGAATTCCAAATCAAGAATTTCTTCAGGGAATGCCTCCGAAATGCTATTTGATAATAATCTCTCTTCTGCCCAATCTTCAAAATCCCACTCCAATTGCCAGAACTCAACATCGACAAAATTCAGATCTATTTTGCCCTAATTCTACCCTATTTTCAAAAATAGGTGAAATCCCTCAAATCTTATCAAACTTCCTCCAAATTTGAGCTAAATGAGTATTAATAGAAATATTATACTCAGCCATGCAATCAGATCTCAAATTAATTATCTCTAAGACCAAATTTACAGTTCAGTCCAAAAGCTAATAAAAAACCATCACATTTATGCCCCTGGTTCGACCACCTCAGCTAAAATTGACCTCTACTGCTAATCGACCAGACCCTGTATATTCAAGTACTGTAGTTCCAATCGACCTCGATCACTTCTGCTACTTTGACCGCGCACGTTACCTCGACCTCAGCTCACATGCGATGACGACCTGGTTCCAGCGCCCGAACGTAGCACCCTTCGACTTTGACTTGCTGCTGCTTTTTCTATTCACCATCGACCTCACGTGAACCACTGTAGCTACATTGTACCACCTTCGTGCCCGTTGATTGGCTGCTGTAAATCCTCAACTCCAACAATGGCCAGCTGATTTCCTCCCGTTTGCACGCCACCAGCAACGGCCCCAACAGCAAAGCATAGCCACGTAGAGGCCATGACGAACCCAACAGTTAATTTGCTGCAACTCCAGCTGCAAAAGCCCTCATGCCCGCTGGCATCCTGTCATTAAATCACCGGCACGCCGTGAAGTCGCAATCCAGTCACTTCCTTGTTGGCTTCAACTCCCCAAGCTTTTCCAACCGTTGAGAGCCTCCAGCCACTCCTATATAAACCCACAAGAGCTTAGCCTTACTTCTTACACTCCAGAGCACTAGAAATCGCCACACTTGACTGTACACTTCTTCTTCTCCGACGAGCTCAAGAAGAGAGCTTCGGTGCCAACCTTCTCCACTGCTTCTCTTCTCCATCCAGCTACTCCAGTGAGTACATTACTTCACCCTGATACTTCTCAAGCTTGGAATTAAGTTTAAATGCTTTCTGTCGCCGGCAATCGCCATGTTTCTTCTAGAACTCCGGTGAGCAATTAAACTCTAACTAAACAGATTCAGCCCTTGAGCCAGTGATCAACCATGATCAGTAGACCCGTCTCAACATCCCTAAGCAACCAGAATCGAAGATTTTGCTAAAATGTGGAAAACCCCATGTCGACGATTCGGACTCGGAGTCCTCAGCCGAACTTATGCAGAATTTGTAATAGTGAGACCTTTCAAGATGACCCTTCGGGAAGGTATGCTGAACAATGGTGAACAGGAGCACAGAGAATTTAGACAGGTTCGGGCCCTCGATGGTGGGAGTAAAAGCCCTACGTCCTGTTGAGATTTCACTAAGTGTGGTAAAATGTTTACAAATGGAAGGAAAAGTCCTCACAGGTAAGGATTTTCCCTATAAAAGTGTACAAAGATAAGCTAAAGAAGACTTAAAAATGCTATATGAAGTGTGCCGTAGACTTGGCTAACTTGGATCTCTCCCCCTGATTGATACTTCATGCCATCCTTTTATACTGCTTGAAAGGGTGCCATGTGAAGGAAACTGCATCAATCGGTTGCACGGACGGTTGGATACGGTTTTTGAAACTGCTCTTAACCTCCACGCAGGTTAAACACGTGTTATTCATGAATAACTGTACGTGTTAACCTCCTGACGGTTGATTTTCCACGTGTAGGAATCTTCGGGATACCTAGAATATCCTGTCGTATGGACAACCGAATAGATAGATCCCAGGTATCCTGATCAGCAGATGTTCTGACCACAGGATTTGGCTGACCGTGTAATATCCCGAATGTGTAGTTCGCGTATAGCCCACGAACTTCTGACCGCGCAAGGCTTACGGTCTGACCGCATAAAGCTGCGACTTGATCGCGTAAAGCTTGCGACCTCGTGGTGATGCCTCTCAGAATAGCTTGAGTTCGCATCTCCAGACACATGTCTGGTTCGAACCTGTCTTGAACCAGAAGTTTATTAGAAGTGACCCGGGTGTCAATCCTCGTCAGCTAGCCCCCAAATTCGAAGAAAACGGAGAGACGTGTTTATTTCGAATTTAAAAATCGTGCATTGGATTTTTAACCCGGTCCTTTAACTTCTCCACTTAGTGGCGCACTAAGTGAAAACGGTTGGTTTTTCAAGATGGGTTCTGACATTACGTGACGGGCAATGATGGCGCCGTAGAGATTTTTATCTCGAGGTAAAATTGTAAATGTCTTTAACGAAACCCGAGGTGTCTGGGAGGTGAACCGTCGACCTGGCGGCTATAAATACCAGACCCCTGGACATGTAAAGATTTACAATTTCCCTCTCACGCCTAAGTCTTTTTCTTGTTACCTGGCCTCCTTCCTTTTCACTTACTCCTCCCAATGGCAGATCACGAAATCATCGAGATTGAGAGCGATGAAGGGGAAATTGTCGAACAAGGGTCTCAAACTAATGAAGTCCTGTCTCCCTTAAGGAAGAAACCTAAGGTTGACGAAGGATCTTCCAGTGGAACAAAGGTGAAGAATGTAGCGAGTTTCTTTCTTCCTTCTGTTCCTTTGACCCTCCCCGTTCATGCCTCTCGGCAAGTTAGGCCTTTATCCTTAGAGAAAGATCCCTTCACATCCAATTCTCCCATCCTTTTGGGTGATCAACATCCTGGTCGGCAAGCGGTGACTATCCCTCGACCAGATGATTGCCATATTGGGTTGGCGAAGCAATCTTCTTCTGGGAAGGTTGCACTTCCACCATATGGTGATCTTCCTCCCAAGATGGGTGTATCAACGGGTTATGCACCGGGACAGGTAACAATTCTTCTCCCTTTTTGCTGATAATTTTAGTTAATATGACTAACTTTTACAAAATGCAGGAGGTAGGAGGCCCCAGCGATCAGCCTTCTGCTGCTCCATCTCTTCCTTCCGGACAGACTCTTCTGGAAGAGAAGAATGCCCTGGAGCAGAAGACCGAGGAGATGGCCTCGAAGATTCTGCGTTTAGCAGAATGTCTTGATCGATCCCGAGAAGAGGCGCACCATTTCCGTCAAGAGAGGGACTTCGCTCAGCAACAGCGAGAACTCTCTGACTTGATTAGGGACAATAGTGCGTCTGTTGTTAGGGACGATATAGATAGACTTAGAGTAGTTGCTAGTTCCTTGGGGGTTGTCAGTGTAGATCCTACTGACAACAATATGTCCCTTGGGGAACTTTGTAAACTTCTTTCGGAACAAGTCGATGCTTTTATCGACCGTATTCCTTTTGTATGTAAAGAATGTAATAAATAAAGTTTCTTTTATTCATATGATCATTCTTCATACCTTCTGTGCGAAATTATGGCTAAAAGCTTAGTCCGCGACCATTCATACACAGGAAATTTCAGTTCTGCGATTAGAATCGCGCTTTAAAAGATCACCATGACCTGCCCTGATGCTGCGATCAGACTTAAGGCCGCGGTTAGAACTGAATTGCGACCAGAGTTGAACATCCGGTTAGACTATTACTTCGATTAGAGACGAAGTTTTAGCCTAGAACATCCTTCATGGTCGAGGGCGACCTCATTTGTTCAATAGCTCTGATTTTCTCAGGATTAACCTCAATGCCCCTGGAACACACAAGGAAACCAAGAAGCTTTCCTGAAGAAACCCCGAAAGAACATTTCTCCGGGTTCAATTTTATTCCAAAGCGATTCAAGTTACAGAAGGTTTCGGCAAGATCGTCCAAATGAGACAATCTTTTGGTACTCTTTACAACCAAGTCGTCTACATATGCTTCGAGATTACGCCCTATCTGGGAAAGAAAGGTCTTTTGCATCAAGCGCTGGTACGTGGAACCAGCGTTCTTGAGACCGAACGGCATTCTGACGTAGCAGTATGTGCCGAACGGGGTGATGAAGGCAGTTTTCTCTTCATCGTCTTCTGCCATGCTAATTTGATGATATCCCGAGTAGGCATCCAGAAAACTCATCAGTTCGCAACCCGCAGTGGAGTCAACCAGCTGGTCGATGCGGGGAAGGGGAAAGTCGTCCTTCGGACAGGCACTGTTGAGGCTAGTATAGTCGACGCACATGCGCCACTTGCCATTTGACTTGCGGACCATGACCGGATTGGCGAGCCAGTCCGGGTGATTCACCTCGCGGATAAACCCGGCTTGTAAGAGTTTGTCTAACTCTTCTCGGATGGCTTCCTGTCGGTCGGTGGCAAAACGCCTGAGCTTTTGCTTTATTGGTCGTTGTCCAGGTCGAATTGCTAACCTGTGCTCAATTACTTCCCTTGGGACACCGGGCATGTCGGACGGTTTCCACGCAAACACGTCTGCGTTAGCTCGGAGGAAAGCAACGAGGTCGAGTTCCTATTTGTCATCCAGGGCTGACCCAACCCGAATTGTCCTGGATGGGTCATCTGGGTACAAAGGAACTTGTTTGAGTTTTTCATCTGGTCGAGGAGCAGCCCTGATCGCATCGATGGCGACAGTGGCGACCTGAGCGTCCCGGAGGGGAAGTTGATCGACCATCTCCAAAGATAGCCGGTCGCACGTGAGTGCCACGTTGCGACTACCTCGGACCGAAATGACACCTTTAGGACCAGGCAATTTCCCGCACTGATAAGCATAGTGCGTTGCCATCATGAACTTAGCGAGAGTAGGCCTGCCAAAGATTGCATTATAAGCTGAATCACAATCGATTACATCGAAAGTAACCAATTCTGTTCGGAAGTTATCTGGTTCTCCCAGAGTGACCGGGAGGACCACTTGTCCCAATGGCATCATGGAGGGGCCTGGGATTATCCCATAAAACGGATGGATTATGGGCTTGATCTTCGAACGAGGAATTTGCATCTCGTCGAGTGTCTTGACCAATAAAAGATCAAGGGAACTTCCCCCGTCGATCAGGACCCTTTCGACTCTCGCGTTACTGATGATTGGGGTAATAACCAGAGGTAACCTCAATGGTCGAGTTAGCCCCGCAGGACAGTCAGCGCGGTCGAACGTCAAAGGCATATCCGACCAACGGGGATATTGAGGTTCACCAAGGGATGTCTCCGTTTGATTAACCTCTCGGCAAAAAGTTTTAAACTGCCTTTTGGAAACGAAAGAGGAGGAACCTCCGAAAATGACATTAACATGATTTTGAGGTACCTGGTAAGCCATTTCTTCGTCTCCATCGACGTCTCTAACCCCGCACGCCTGCTCTTTGGGCGGTAAGGTTGGCATTGGCCCAGCTCCTTGGTAGAAATCATCCAGCTGTTTCAACCAACTCCTGCAGTTTTTGAGATCGTGGCCTGCGGAATTGTGGAGTGGACACCACCTTTTGCCCTCCTGCGGATTAGTTGATTTTTCTGGCTGGTCGGAATCCCGGCCACCAGAAGCAGTTTTACTTTTAAAAGAAGACTTATTACCTTTGGTCGAAGGTGGTTTCTCCGCGACCGCGACCTCACGGTACTGTCCAGAGCGGTTCCTCTTCGACTTTTTTGACTTCCCACCCGGTGAAGACTCCGGCTTTTTGCTCGAATCTTCTTTCTTGGCGTCCTTGAAGCCTGGTTGGGGCGGTAGGTCCCCCTTGTCAACCATTCGGTTCCATTCGACTGCCTCGGCTGCATCGGAGTATCGATCAGCCATATCGAACAGATCGGCCACCGATCGAGGAGGGTGGATGAGCAAGTCTTCAGTGAATCTCCGGTATCGAACGGCATGCTTAAATGCCCTGATTACGGAGCCATCAGATATGTTCGGGATGGTATTTCTTACCCCGACAAACCTCTTGACAAACTGCCGAAGCGTTTCGGTCGAAGTTTGCCGCAATCTATGCAAGTCATCCTCCTTACCCGGCTTTTGGTAACAGTTTTGGAAATTGCTGAGGATGGCATCACATAGCATTTCCCAATTATAGATAGAACCCTCAGGCTGATTGAACAACCAGGTTCTAGCCGGTCCTACGAGGACTGTTGGCAGGTAGTTGGCCATGACCTTGTCATCGCCTCCTGCTGCTTGGATGGCAGTAATATAGATCTGAAGAAACTCGGATGGGTTCTGAGTTCCATCAAACCTCTCAATGGCCCCTGGTCGAAACTTATCGGGCCAAACGACTGCTCGTAGGCCAGGCGAGAAAGCTTTGCAACCAACGTAAGGACCGTGAACCGTCCTACGACTTTCGGTCGGGTTTCGAGCAAACTCACTTAATGGCGGGGTTACTCGGGGTCCCAAACGAGAATGAACGGGAACTCGATCCCTACTGCGAGAGTCCTGCATTCGCCGATATTTGTCCTGTCGGGACGGTATAGGCGGCGGGTAACTCCGTCGGCCAGAGCCAAAATGAGGACCATCTCGATCACGGGAATGTGTCACTGAGCGGGAAGAGGCTGTTGGGGTCGCCTCGGATGCGACCTCGTCCAATCTTTCCGCCAGGATCCTGTAAAAGGCCGGTCTCTGCGCATCCGTGACCGTAGGAGGAAAATTGCGCATGACTTCCGCGATAGATCGCAGTCGACCATGGGTACTTCTCCTAGGGGCACCAGGTGTTATTGTTTCCTCGTCCACTGGGAAGTGCTCCGGTGGTAAGGAAGGAGTCTGGTCACGTCTATGACCACGCGACCGTCGAGAAGAACTCAGGGCAGCATCGTAACGAGCCTGCGCATCTTGAAGAGCCTCTAGGGCTGTTCTGCGTAGTTCGTTGTTTTGTTGCTCGAGATCTTGCTCCTCCTTCTGTTTGCGATCTTGTTCTTCCCTGGCAGCCTGTTGATCGGGAGTTTCCTCCGACAACGCAGCAAACTGCCTAGGGAGAGAGGTCGCCGATGGGGAGAACATCTCGGTTTGTTCCGAGTCAGACTCGAAATCAAAGAGACGGTGGAGGTTATCAGGGTCGAACCTTCCTGGGCTAACCTCGGGGTCACCATCATACTTTCCCTCAGCGGGATCGCATGACGGGCCGGATTCATCACCTAACACATTAAGAACCTCTGCGGGTTCTGACCTTGTGCCAGTTACCTCCTGGTCGATTATCATGACTTGGGGAGATGATTCATCCTGTGGAAGATTCTGGCCTTCGACCTCTTCCATCGGAACGGGATCACTTGGAGAAGGCATTGGGATATGAGCATAATCCTCGAGATCGAAATCATTCTCGGAATCATATGCTCCAGCCATGTTTCGGCAAACCTCCGAATTTCAATTAAGGCGCCTTGAGAAAGGCCCCACGGTGGGCGCCAGCTGTCGACGATTCGGACTCGGAGTCCTCAGCCGAACTTATGCAGAATTTGTAATAGTGAGACCTTTCAAGATGACCCTTCGGGAAGGTATGCTGAACAATGGTGAACAGGAGCACAGAGAATTTAGACAGGTTCGGGCCCTCGATGGTGGGACTAAAAGCCCTACGTCCTGTTGAGATTTCACTAAGTGTGGTAAAATGTTTACAAATGGAAGGAAAAGTCCTCACAGGCAAGGATTTTCCCTATAAAAGTGTACAAAGATAAGCTAAAGAAGACTTAAAAATGCTATATGAAGTGTGCCGTAGACTTGGCTAACTTGGATCTCTCCCCCTGATTGATACTTCATGCCATCCTTTTATACTGCTTGAAAGGGTGCCATGTGAAGGAAACTGCATCAATCGGTTGCACGGACGGTTGGATACGGTTTTTGAAACTGCTCTTAACCTCCACGCAGGTTAAACACGTGTTATTCATGAATAACTGTACGTGTTAACCTCCTGACGGTTGATTTTCCACGTGTAGGAATCTTCGGGATACCTAGAATATCCTGTCGTATGGACAACCGAATAGATAGATCCCAGGTATCCTGATCGGCAGATGTTCTGACCGCGGGATTTGGCTGACCGTGTAATATCCCGAATGTGTAGTTCGCGTATAGCCCACGAACATCTGACCGCGCAAGGCTTACGGTCTGACCGCGTAAAGCTGCGACTTGATCGCGTAAAGCTTGCGACCTCGTGGTGATGCCTCTCAGAATAGCTTGAGTTCGCATCTCCAGACACATGTCTGGTTCGAACCTGTCTTGAACCAGAAGTTTATTAGAAGTGACCCGAGTGTCAATCCTCGTCACCCCAAATTTCAACTTTGCTTGTGAACTGAGCTTGCTGTTTGAGCTTCTCTATTGCGTATCTAGCTAATCTAACTTCACCAATAGCTTTCTTAAGTCCTAGAGATCATCCACAAGCAAGGAATCGAGTTCATTTGCCCTAAAACAGAAATGCCCAAATTTGCATCTCCTTCTCCAGCGCCGGTCGCCGGACGTTGATCTCGGCCGACCCAGCTCCAGTTACTGTTCCATTTAGATGTTTTCCATCCTCCTGAGTATTTTTGTCTACTAGCCCGACTTCTGATTCGGCCTAGAACAGAAGTTATAGCTATGCCCTATTTGCTGTACTGTTATTATTTCTTGTGATTTCAGTTACAAGACTTCTTCGTCGGATTTCACCATTTTTCGGCCATCTCCTGCCTTGGTTCCTGTTGAGACATTTGTTCCTGTTAGTAAGGCCTACCAGCCTGATGAAGTGGTGCATCATTTGGAGCCCTAGATCAAAAGCTATGGCTAAGTTTAGTTTCTGGACATGTCCAGCCTATGCCAAGCTATGTCAGCCAGTGGCATTGAGCCTAATCACCTACTTCCAGTCATGCATTTTGAAAATAACTTTGTACTTAGACTCCTGATGTTGTGATCTACATTTTATTCTAATGTCACAACTTGAGATGAGCCCTCCATTATCCATCGACCTTATGTGCATGCCTTGAACTGAATGTCGACCTAAAGACGTTCGCTGTTTTTTGGCGAACCAGTCGCAACCTTGATATTATTCTGATATTTTGGAACATTTGGAACCTTGTAAGCCTCTAACAACTAATCTTAACCCTGGTTTCCATAGTTTAACTCTAATTGCATTTTAGAATCCCAAATGTTGTATCGCCGAAACGCTTTCACCTTGCATTATCGCATGTAGTGGATTAGTAAAAGTAGGATTGATTGTAATGCCTGTTTGCTTGTTTGATCTTTGTTCAGAGCAAGAGCCCGAGTTCGCAGACTTTGTCGCGACATCGACTACTGTTTCTTACGACGCGGAACGCAAGTCATATTCTTGATCATCTTGAACCTATATTTTAAGAATTGTTAAGATATTACCTTGATTATAAAGTAGTATTGCATGTGTTGAGAAAAGAATGATTTGGCAGTACTAGGCTGGATGCCTCAAAAAATGAATTGATATGGTAGTGAGCCATAACTAGTATATATGTATATATTTTATATTCATAAAATAAAACCCCTAGCCGTGACCAGTATTTTGCTATGGAATGGTGAAAGCACTGGTGGTGCTTGGTCACACAGGATGTGCCAGCACTGGAAGTGCATGGATTGTGGTATGATCTGGTCACTGGCATATAAGGACTAGAACCTTGTGTTGTGCGTCTAGTGGCATGATTAACGTGCCGACCGCAAGCCTGGTATGGGATAGGCCTGAACAAGTAGTATGTGGATAACACATGAACCCCTATAGGACATGTACACGATTTACACGGAGTGCGGCTCCAACACATATCACTGGATGTGATTGCACGCTGACCCTGAGTGGGAAGATGCCAATTAGTGGGGGTTGTGTAACCCCTCCACAACTGTGGTTTCTGAGTGGAACTGCTGGGTCTGGGGTGAATTGTGTGTAAAACATGGCAAAAGTTCTTGTTATCTCCACCTTGCCACTCATAGTACGAAGTGAGTCAGGGGTCCAATCCTTGTGATAGGAAGGGCATGAAAGTGGATATATCTTGCGGGTAAATTGGTACCCCTCTGCAGAGTTAAAAATTTATTCGAATACTTCGTGCTCCCAAGTTTTAGGAGTACGCCGCGGTGGATTAAATCCACGGGGTGTGACACAAGTATTGTTTTATAAACTAAAATTTGTTAAGTCAAGATTACCCAAATGACATGTGTTGTCATGATAAGGGGTGCTGCTGTGGGCTGTTATGTGTTGACGTGTGCGGTAGTACCATAATCTAGTGATCATATAATAGCTAAGAGGCACGTGGATTGTGCCCTAAATATATAAAATGCTGCCATGAGCATGAGATTTGAAAAGCTTGAAAGAAAAAGTATTTTGAAAACCCTTCCCTCTTTCCCTTAATAGTATAGGATGATATCATCACTACTATATGTAAATCTACTCTTACCTATGACTTATTGAGTACGTAAGTGCTCACCCTTGCCACCTTTCATCAAATAGATGGAGTTCTCTATGATCAAGATGAAGCTTTGGAAGATTTCGTGGATCCAGAAGGAGGAGAGCCAATTCTGCCGGAGCCCTGATGTGTGTTGTTCTGCTGTCAACTTCTTACGACTGTGGTGTTTCGCCTAGCTTCCGCCGCATAGTTGTTATTTGTTTTAATTAGACCACTTGTGCCGTGAAGGCATTGTATTACACTTTTGATGTATCAGGACAGTAGGCCATACTGTTTATGAACGATATTTTGTAAGTTACTCTACTGCAATGCACTCCTGTGCTTGACTTATCCTAGGAAGTCAATGGTATGTATGTATGAGGCCAGCCGCAGCGAGCTGGGTCTCCACGGGAGTAGTCGTGGTACCCTGTTCGGGCGCGACAAGAAATCTTGGTATCAAAGCAACATGAGAACTTGACTGTAAGACGACACCTTTAGGAATTGGCTCTCCAAGAAGGCGTAATTTATCTAAAAACTATTTTCTAAAATTTTTGATTCCAAAGTCTTACTTGGTTTTTTCTAAAAATTTGGCCAGGTGTCGAGAGCGCGTTCTGCTTTTATAGAGTGCCTCAGGGGTTGGGCTATGTTGCTACGGCACATAGCCTAGTTCTTTGGGTAGAACCCTATTCGAGTAGTTAGTCGACCGTTGTGGAGGATTAGCCAGGAAAGGGTAGTGTAGATAGAGCAGGTGGATGCTCTTGATAGCTTTTGTGCTCCGCTGTTGCTTTCCCAATGGTTAACTTGTTTACTATGGCTAGAAGCCTAAGTATTTGTGCATTAATATAGTTGCATTAATTTCTACACTAGTGTCTTAGTTATCTCTTACTTATTTTAGATCTATCTGCATTTCCTTCAGAATAATCAGTACGGTTTATACAAGGAGAAGGTCGCAAGGTAGTCAAGAGGACAGGGAGCAAACCTCACCTAGGGGGAACCCTACAAGGGGGGAGCCTTCATCTTAGCGAAGACCCCAGGAATCGAACCTTTCTCAGGAAGATCAGCCGAACCTTCAAGAAATCCTTATCTCCATGGAGAAGAATAGGCAGGTGGCACAAGCTGCCCACACCTAGTTGTTGGCCCAGATCATTCAAATGATGCCAGGAGGAACCCCAGAGGGTACTGCTGTTGGAACCCGACTATCGGATTTTTAGAAGACCCGGCCCCCAACTTTTGCTAGTGCAACTAATCCCATCATCGCCGATGCTTGGCTCAGGGATATTGAAAGGAAGTTGGATACGGTTTGTTGTAACGACCGAGAGAAAGTTCTATTCGGATCACACCAACTCACAGGATCAGCAGCCGCATGGTGGATAAACTATCAAGAGGCTCACCCTGACAAGGATAACATATCCTGGACAGAATTTAAGGAACAATTTCAAAAATTTCACGTACCCACCGGTGTCATAGCTGCCAAGCGCCGGGAGTTCTGAAACTTGGTACAAGGGAGCCGGACCGTTATGGAATATCTGCAGCAATTCTACAGCAATCACGGCTACCAGCTAGCCCATCTAGGGGAGGAGTCCCAACATCTCCTATCTTTCGACCAGTCTACCAAGCACCCAAGTCACCGGAAACACCGTCATGTCCAAGCTGCAAAGGAGCTCACTACCAAAGGGACTGCCCTCATGCTAGAACTCAGTGTTTCCATTGTGGACAGTATGGGAACGGTAAAGACAGCTGTCACTGGATTTATCTCTGTTGGGGGAAATCTCCGCGGGACTAAGTCCACGTAAGTTGCGTCACAATCGCCCGGGGACGTGGCCTCCGGTGCCGTCCCGCGCGCCGCCATTTGGCCCGGGTTGGCTCGGGGACGTGGCCTCCGGTGCCGTCCCGAGCGCCGCCATTTGGCCCCCAGGACCTGGCCTCCGGTGCCGTCCCGGGCGCCGCCATTTGCCCGACGTGGCCTTCGGCGCCTCCCCGGACGCCGCCTTTTTGGCTCCCGGGACCAGGCCTCCAATGCCTCCCCGAGCGCCACCTTTTTAGACCCCGGGACCTGGCCTCCGGTGCCGTCCCGGGCGCCGCCATTTGGCTCCCTGGACATGGCCTCCGGTGCCGTCCTGGGCGCCACCATTCGCCTGGAGACGTGGCCTCCGACGCCTCCCCGGGCGCCGCCTTTTTGGCTCCCGGGACCTGGTCTCCGATGCCTCCCCGGGCGCCGCCTTTTTGGCCCCCGGGACCTGGCCTCCGGTGCCGTCCTGGGTGCCGCCATTTGGCTCCCAGGACCTGGCCTCCGGTGCCGTCCCGGGAGCCAAGCCCGGGGACGTGGCCTCCGGCGCCTCCCCGAGCGTCGCCTTTTTGGCCCCTTGGGCCGGGCCTCCGGTGCCGTCCCGGGCGCCGCCATTTGCCTCTCGGGACCGGGCCTCCGGTGCCGTCCCGGGCGCTACCTTTTGCCTCCCGGGACCCGGCCTCCGGCGCCTGTCCCGGGAGCCACCATTGGTCCGGAGACCTGGCCTCCGGTGCATGTCCCGGGCCTCATTGCCCTTCTAAAGGTAAAGTCTCGAGTTGATTTGTCACTGCAGGTCACGCGAGGAGCGCCTCGGGAATCAGCGATCACCTGTCAAGCATCCAAGATGTTTGACCGGGAGAAGGACGTTCCTACCCTTCCATCCGACGGTGGCTTCCGGGGTAGTTTAGGCTTTTTGCTTCTTTTTGGGGCTATAAATAGCCCTTGTACCCCTCAGTTGTAACGTGGTGATTCATTTGTTGGAATAGCTAAAAAACTAACAGATGTGCTCTGGAAGCCTCTCCCCTGGAGAGCGCCTCCCCAGCCGACTCCGGTCGGGAGCGCACTGACAGGACTAGGGCCCCCACCGGGACCCGAACCTGTATAAATCCGTGTGTCATTTCTTGTGCTTGTCCGGCGGGAGAGGACCGGTCATCCGGTTAACCCGCGCCGCGTAATCTTCGCTAGGATCGTTCTCAAAACCTGCCGGGGTATTCGCAATACCACGACAGTTGGTGCCGACCGTGGGGACCCGGGACAAGACGCCATGGCTCCCCCAAGGACAAGGGCTCGCACCCTTCCCGGTGACGACGGTCTCGGAGTCCCGGCGCCGCCCGTCCGGGACACTGCTGTCCCGGCGCTTCCACCCGGAGGCGGCCTGGCCCAGGTACCGCCTCCCTCCTTTCCTCTTAACTTAGGTGCTTCTACCTGTAGGTCGCTCCCGGCGGCTGCGGGGACTTCGGCCGGGACCAGTCTCCCCCCGACGGCTCCCCCAGTTCCCCGGGATGCCCTACTTGAGGCTCTCGTGGAGGGCCAGCTCCACGCCCAGTGCTCTATGGATGAGCTGCTCAGCGTGTTGGCGCGGCCTCCGGCCCCCGCATTTGCGTCGCAACCATATCCGGGGACTATGCCCCCGTTTATGGGTTACCCGGCGGCCCCTCCGGCCTCCGGGAGTTTGTCCGCCCCGTATGATCCTGCCGGGGGGTTCCCTCCCCCTATGGGATATACGTCCGGACCCTTCCCGGCACCCGGGCCCGTCCGGATGCCGGGAGGCTACTTCATGCCAGGGCCCTTCGTGGCACCAAGGGGGTACCCTGGCCCAGGCCTATTCCCGGGGCCGGGAGCCCACTTTATGCCGCGAGCCAGTCCCGCCCCTTGCGTCGCGTTTGCCGCACCGGGGGCGGTCGACAGAGCAGTTCCCGTGCCTCAGCGGACTTCCCCTCGCATGGGCTCCCCAGTTCTGGACATCGCCGCGGGGGCTCCGCCCTCGCCGGTTCCGGATGTTCCAGGGGATTCCCCCTTTCCGGTTCCGATCGTTGCCACTGGGGCCCCCTCCACTTCGGTTCCAAACGTCGCCATGGGCACCCCCTCCCCGGTTCCGGATAATACAGGGGCTTCCCCCTTTCCGGTCCCGGGGGTCTTCGCAGGGGGCTCCCCCCAGCCGGCCCCGGAAGCCTCCGGGCCGGTAGCTACAGTGCATAAGCTCCCTCCCTCGGCGGGACAGCTCCGTTTCGCCCGGGGGAGGTCGAGCGAATGCATTCACCAGAGCGCGGGGAAGAACTTCCCCCCGGCCGCGGGCGTGGGGAGCCTCGCTCTCGCACCGGTCGGGGGAAGAGACCCGCTGAAGAGCCAACCTCTCTAGAGGAGAACCCAAACGTCCGGGAACTCAGTCCCGGTCCAGAAGAAAAGCGTCGCCACCGCCACTCTGGCGGACCTCTAGGACCGCTTCCAGACTCAGACAACGAAGGTCCCATGAAAGAAGACAGCGACCGGGACTCTCCCCGGGAGGTGCAGGGGGCTAACCAGCCCCTGTGCCGAAGACTTCGCAGCATCCGGTGGCCGCGGCCCTACCGCCCTCCACACATCGAGCACTATAACGGCGAGGCAGATCCTTACGAATTTGTGCAGGTCTACTCCACAGCTATCTCCGCGGCCGGGGGGGACGAGACGGTACAGTGCAACGTCTTCCCCCTCTACCTCTCCGGCATTGCCCGCTCCTGGTTCTACAACCTGAAGGCCGGCTCCATCAAGTCTTTCACGCAGCTCAAGCGGGAGTTCTGCGCGAACTTCCAGGGGAACTATGTGCGCCCCCTGGACTCCTCACAACTCTACACTGTCTGACAGAGGACTGGGGAAACCATCAGAAGCTTCTTCAAGCGCTTTGCTCAGGTGAAGAGCAAAGTGGTCCACGTCCCCGACTCTACGGTCATCGAAGCCTGCAAAAGCGGCATCCTCCCGGGGGAGCTCCACCGAAGGCTCTCCCGGAGCTGCCCCTCTTTAATGTACTCGAAAAATACACTCGGGCGGAGGAAGATGACATCTGGAAGAAGACCCAGGGGGCTCCCGCCCCCGCAGATCGGGGGGCCAGGGATCCCCTCAAGCGCCCCAGACAGGGGGGGCGTAACAAGCCACGGCCTTGGGACACCTTTGTCCTCGAGGGCGGAGGCGGCTCGCGTGACCCCCCGATGGGCAACCGCCCCTTCCCCAAGCCGAAAGGCTATGGAGGGGACAGTCCTCGCATGGCCGGGAGGGCCCCGCGGGGAGAAGGTGGGAAGGACCATGGTGCAGCTTTCACGGTCCAGTACCCACGCTACCCGAGACTGCAGCGCGGGCAGGGGGGACTCCGGCCTCATTGCTCCCTCGGCCAGCTGTTCCGGCCCTTCCCGCTCCCGCGGGGGGTCAACAGACGCAGGAGGGGGAGCCTTCAGAAGCTCTCCCCTTTCAAACTTCTCAGTGCCACATCAACGTCATCATGGGAGGGTCCGCCTCCGGGCGGGACTCTAAGCGCCAACGTAAGGAGTACGCGCGCAAGGTCAAGGTTGTGGGGGTGCTACACGCGTCCCCGCCACCTAAGTGGTCGGACGTCCCCCTCACCTTCACGGCAGAAGACGCGCGAGGGGTTCGCTTCCCCCACGACGACGCGCTTATTGTCTCCACGACCATCTACAACTGCCATCTGGCTCGTATCCTTGTGGATGGCGGGAGCTCCACCGACGTCCTATTCCTGAAGGCCTTCAAAGAGATACAGGTGGATGAGAAGCTCCTGCAGCCCGCTGCCGGGCCCCTGCAAGGTTTTGTCCCGGGGAAGGCGATCCACCCCGTGGGCAAGGTAGATCTTCCTATGACATTCGGCACCCCGGAGAACTACTGGACCGAGCTGGTCCGCTTCGACGTAGTGGACATCCCCTCCTCCTAGAACGCGATTATGGGGAGGACCACAATCAACCGGCTCGGGGCTACCACCCATCAAAACTACCTCTGCATGAAGATCCCCGGGACGCATGGTGTGATTAACGTCCGGGGAGACCAAGACATGGCCCGAGCTCTATACGAGCGCGCTGCGGCCACAATCGGAAGCGTCAACCTCATAAAGACGCCCGGGGGGGAGGCTCCTCCCCCAGAACTAGACGCCGCTGCGCCACCGCCCGGGTGGCCCCTCCTCAAGCCACGTCCGGAAGGGGGGCTCCGGAAGGTCCTGCTGTCCCCGGGCGACGAAGACAAAACCGTCCAGGTCGGGGCGGAGCTCCCTGAGGAGCATGCAGCGCAACTTGCGGCCTTTCTGAGCGAAAACTCTGATGTTTTTGCGTGGAAGCCTTCGGACATGCGGGGCGTCGCCTGAGAGGTCATTGAGCACAAGCTCGCAGTGGCTCCCGGTCACCCCCCGATCAAACAGAAGCGGCGGAAACTCTCCCTTGAGCGCCAAGAAGCAATCAAGGTGGAGATCACCGGGCTCTGAGAGGCGGGGTTCATTCGGGAGGTCCTGCACCCCGAGTGGCTCGCGAACCCCGTCCTCGTCAAGAAGTCAACCGGAAGGTGGCGGATGTGCGTGGACTTCACCGACCTTAACCGCACCTGCCCCAAAGACAACTTCCCGCTCCCGCGGAATGATCAGCTCGTCGACTCCACTGCGGGGTGCGAGCTCATGAGCTTCCTAGACGCCTACTCGGGCTACCATCAAGTCCGGATGGCGGAATGGGACGAGGAAAAGACGAGTTTCATAACTCCCCTCGGAACCTTCTGCTACGTCCATATGCCCTTCGGGCTAAAGAACGCGGGGGCCACCATCCAGCGCCTCATGACGCTGGTCTTCAAAGATCAAGTCGGCCGCAACGTCGAAGTCTACGTAGATGACGCGGTCGTCAAGAGTCCCCGCGCAGCCTCCCACATTGACGACCTGGCTGAAACCTTCCGCAACCTCCGCGCGTTCGGGCTCAAACTCAACCTGGAGAAGTGCGCCTTCGGGGTGCGCGGGGGGAAGCTCCTAGGTTTCCTCGTGTCCCAGCGGGGCATTGAGGCAAACCCCGAGAAGATCCGGGCATTCTTAGATATGACCCCGCCGTGCTCCGTCAAGGATGTCCAGCGGCTCTCTGGCCGCCTATCCGCGCTAAGCCGCTTCGTCTCCCGGTCGGGGGAGCGGGGCCTCCAGTTCTTCAAGATCCTCCGAGGGCTCGAGGGATTCCGCTGGACCCCCGAGGCCCAGGAGGCGTTCGACGACCTCAAGAAGTACCTCACGAGCCCTCCAATGCTCGTGAGTCCGTCTCCAGATGAGCCCTTGCTCCTCTACCTCGCCCGAC
The DNA here is from genome assembly GCA_019359835.1 of Pharus latifolius. Lineage (NCBI taxonomy): Eukaryota > Viridiplantae > Streptophyta > Magnoliopsida > Poales > Poaceae > Pharus > Pharus latifolius. Next base: position 25,517,732 of record CM033329.1, read on the forward strand.
CCCCGTCGCCGTCAGCGCGGTCTTGGTGAAGGAGCAAGGGGGGCAGTAGCGCCCCGTGTACTACGTGAGTGAGGCCCTCCAAGGGGCCAAAACTCGGTACACGGAGATGGAGAAGATCTGTTACGCCCTCCTGATGGCGTCCCAGAAGCTTCGCCATTACTTCCTGGGGCACCCCATCACCGTCCCGTCGTCCCTCCCCTTGGGGGAGGTACTGCGGAACAAAGAAGCCACCTGCTGGATTGGGAAGTGGGGGGCCGAGCTCGCCCCCTTCTCTCTGTCCCTTACCGGCCGCTCCTCCATCAAGTCGCAGGTCCTCGCCGACTTCATCGCAGAGTGGACTCCCGCCTCTGGGTCCGGGGACGAAGACATCCCTGTGCCGCCCCGACGCAGTGATCATTGGACTCTCATGTTCAATGGGTCGCTGTGTCTCGCCGGGGCTGGTGCGGGAGTAGTCCTCCGGAGCCCCGAGGGGAAGGAACTCGAGTACGCCGCGCGGCTCGAGTTCCCCGCAACCAACAACGTCGCCGAATACGAGGCTTTGCTCCTCGGGATGCGCCTTGCGCGCTCCCCGGGGATCCGGCGCCTCCTAGTCAAGGGAGATTCTCAGCTCGTAGTTTGCCAAATGGACAAGTCTTACCTGTGCCATGACGCAAACTTAAGTCTTTATTTGCTGGAAGTGCGGAAGATGGAGAGGCATTTTGACGGTCTTGAGGCCCGGCATATCTCGCGAAGGGACAATGACCGGGACGACGCCTTGGCCCGGGCCGCAAGCCCCCGGGAATCGCTCCCTAAGGGGGCTTTTCTGGAAGTCCTCACGAAGCCTTCGGTGGCCTCCTCGGACACGGGAGACGAGCCTCATGTCCTGGAGGTCGCCTAGATCACCCGGACTCCGTCTTGGATGGACCCCCTCATCTCCTTCATCAAGGGGGAGGGGGACCCTCCTAGTGAGACCGAGGCCAAACGCCTCCGAGCTGAAGCCCGGGCTTATCTCCTACTGGAGGGGGGGCTCTACAAGCGGGGGGCTTCCGCCCTCCTGTGCTGCCTCCCTCGGTCAGAAGGACTTCAACTTCTCGAAGACATCCGCGCGGGGAGCTGTGGTTCTCACCTAGCCCCGCGTGCCATCATGGCAAAGGCCCTCCGGCAGGGCTTCTACTAGCCCACGGCCATGCGCGATGCGCAAGACCTTGTCTCCGTGTGCGAAGCATGCTAGAAGATGGCCAAGGGTTCGAACCTCCCCCCTATAGTGCTGCAGACAATCCCCATCACTTGGCCCTTCGTGCGGTGGGGGATGGACCTCTTAGGGCCCATCCCCCCAGCACTCGGATGATACAAGTATGCCGTTGTCGCGGTCGACTATTTTACAATGTGGGCCTTTGGCCAGCATCACGTCCCGGGCCGTCCAGCGGTTTTTCTGAAAAAACGTCGTATGTCATTTTGGTGTCCCCCGGGAAATCACCGTGGACAACAGGACCCAATTTGACTCGGCTTATTTCCGGGAATTCTGCGAAGGCCTGGGGCTCGTCATTCACTTCACCTCAGTGGCCCATCCCTGGAGCAATGGGGCTGTCGAGAGGGTCAACGGCGTGATCCTACAGGGATTGCGCCGGAGACTCGAGCAAACCGCTTCTAAGCGGGGTGCATGGGCAGAGGAGCTTCCTAGCATCCTCTGCTCCATGCGCACTACCCTGTCCCGGGCGACGGGGTGTACTCCCTTCTCCCTGGTCTACGGGGTGGAGGCAGTCCTCCCTCCGGAGATCGGCTTCCAGTCACTGCGGGTTGAGCTCCTGCAAGGAGCCACGCCCGCAGCGTACCAGGCCAATGAGGCCAACCAGCGCCTGGAAATAGACCTCGTGGAGGAGGAACGCGACCGAGCGCTCCTCCGCCATGCCATCTACGAGCAACAGATGGCGCGCTCGTACAACCAGTGCGTGCGCCAGAGAGCTTTCCGCCTCGGGGACCTTGTCCTCAAGCGCGTCACAGACCCCCAAGCCCAGGGGAAGCTCTCCCCCAAGTGGGAGGGCCCCTCAGGATCTCCGCGGTCCTGGGCTGGGGGGCTTATAAGCTCTCCAACCTTCAAGAGCAGGAGCTGAAGCACACGTGGAACTTGCGTTTACTTCGCAAGTTCTATGTTTAGCCTTAAGGGCCTGTCCCCTCCCCCGGAGCGGTCAAGCCGGAGGGCGAGGAGGGACACTGTATTTCCTTTTCCTTCCCTTTCGCGGCTTCGCAGGGGGAGGCACTGTACTTCATTTTACTAGCAATACATAGGTCTTGCTCTTCAACTGTCTCATTGCAGGTTCTTCTCATTACCGCCCCTAGTGGCGATGCCCTCCCTGCGAGGACGCCCTCCCTGTGAGGATGCCCTCCCCGCGAGGAAGCCCTCCCCGTGAGGATGCCCTCCCCGCGAGGAAGTGGGCCCAGACCCAGCAAGTCCCTCCTGTAGGGCGGCTTACGATCAGCCCTCGTGGACTGAGGGTGTCAGCGGCAACCCGGTCCCCAGCGGCCGCGGTAACGAGTCACTTTGGGAGACTAGTCCCCTGCCCAAACACTCAAGACCCGTCATTGGGCACTTCCTCCTCCGGGAGTAGACGCTCTCCCCAGTGGGACGTCTAATGGCTTTCTTGGATATCTCTTCCCCCTCCGGGAGTAGACGCTCTCCCCAGTGTGACGTCTAATGGCATTCTTGGATATTTGGTCCCCGGCGACCTTATTCCTGGCTCCCCGTTCTTACGGCGACCGGATGATTGCCTCCCGGCGACCGTATTCTCAGCTCCTCGTTCTCACGGCGACCGGACGATCATCTCCCAGGGAGCTCGCCTCCGGAAATCTCGTCGGGTTTTTCTTGGATGTTTCTTCCACGCGAGGACTTATTCCCGGCTCCCCGTTCTGGCGGTGACCGGACGATTGTCTCCCGGAAGGTCTTTCCCTTGGAAACCCCGTTTTAAAATTTTCTAACTTAGAAAAATTCCTATGCTACAGGTCACTTCCACCCCGGGGGCCTTGTTACCGCCACAGCGCTCAGAGCTACCCCCCGGCCCGCTGTGGGCGGGGGGGGGGGGGGGGATAAGGAACCCCCAGGTGTCGGCCGCACCGCCCGCGAGCAAACCTAGCCCATTCTTGTGAAAAGGAGTCGTCCGGACCATCCAAGAAGACGAAACAAAAAGATGACAAAGAAGAAAAGCAACAATACAGCTTTATTCATCGTCAAACCCGGAGGACATCTTCCCCCTCCAGTGGGCTTCGGAAACGATACATCTCGGGTTCTAACCCGGGGGATTCTCTACGTTCTAAGGCTCCTACGCCTAATACTCCTGGAGGCTCTCCGCTAGCTCCCGGGCCAAGTCCTGGTACAATGCGCGCATGCGGCGCCGAGCGTCCCGGAGCACACCTTCGGGCTAGAACTCGTATCCTGCCGGTGGAAGAATGCGAAGTGGGGGGACCATCCGGAACCCCGGTCGCGGAGGGGACAAGAGGTAAAGAGTTAGTCAAATTTTCGAAAATTTGTAAATGTGATGCAGAAGGTTACCGGGACCGGAGCAGGCCGAGGACAAGGAAGAGGAAGAGGACAAATGGCAGGCCGAGGAGGCCGATTAAACTTCACCTCTCTTCAAGAAGCAAACAATGCCACCGACATTCTCCTAGGTAGATTCTTGATCTAGTCTGCGTCTGCTTTAATACTGTTTGATCCTGGAGCTACAAATTCATTCATATCAGAAGATTTTGCATTTAAAATGGGAATACATATGGTACCTCTAGAGTACTCTATGGCTATACAGACCCCAGGAGCTAAGCTGCCTGTATATTCAGCTTGCCATCATATAACCTTCAGAATAGAAGGGGTAGAGTTCATGGCTAACCTATTAATCCTAGAACTACAAGGCCTAGACATTATTTTGGGAATGGATTGGTTATCCCAACATAAAGGTCTAGTGGATTGTGAGAGGAAAATTGTAAGCCTTGTTAGTAACCAAGGAAAGAAAGTCCTGTTCCATGCGGAAAGGTCATCAGTCGAGAAACTACAAGGGTTTGTTCAAGCACTTCAGAAGGTATGCTTGGATCAAGTGCCCATAGTACAGGAATACCCAGACGTATTCCCAGAAGAACTCCCAGGGATGCCACCCAATAGGGAGATAGAGTTTACCATTGAGCTTAAACCAGGAGCGGCACCTATAGCTAAGAGACCATATAGGATGCCGGTAGAACACTAAGAAGAGTTGAAGAGTCAGCTAGAGGAACTGGAGAGCAAAGGATTTATCCGACCAAGTGCCTCACCTTGGGGAGCCCCAGTGCTGTTTGTAAAGAAGAAAGATGGAGCTCTAAGAATGTGAGTGGATTACCGAGCGCTGAATGAGGTGACCATTAAAAACAAGTATCCACTGCCAAGGATTGATGACCTATTCGATCAACTTCAAGGAGCCAGAATATTCTCCAAGATAGACCTGAAGTCAGGCTATCACCAACTAAAAATCAGGAAGGAGGACATACCCAAGACTGCTTTCACTACGAGATATGGGCTGTACAAGTTTACTGTAGTACCTTTTGGATTGACTAATGCCCCAGCAGCCTTCATGAACGTCATGAACAGCAGATTCATGGATTACCTTAACAAGTTTGTCATTGTGTTCATAGACGACATCCTCATCTACTCCAAGAGTCCGAAGGATCATGAGCAGCACTTGCACCTAGTCTTGGGAAGACTAAGAGAGCGCCAATTCTATGCCAAATTCGACAAGTGTGAATTTTGGATGACGAAGATTGCATTTCTCGGCCATGTTTTGATAGAAGAGGGAATTTCAGTGGACTCGGCCAAGATCGCTGCGATCAAGGAATGGAAGCAACCTACCAGCGTGTCGGAGATAAGAAGCTTTTTGGGATTAGCAAGTTACTATCGGAGATTTATTGAAGGATTTTCCCAGATCGCTAAACCCCTTACCAATCTGCTGAGGTAGGAAGTCACATTTGAATGGACCTCCAAGTGTGAGGAGAGCTTCCAGAAGCTTAAGGAGAAGTTAACAACCACACCAGTCCTTACATTGCCAGATAGTAAGGATGACTTCGTAGTATTCTGTGATTCTTGGAAGCAAGGCATAGGTTGTGCCTTGATGCAAAAAGGCCAAGTGGTAGCTTACGCTTCCCGACAGCTAAAGCCGCACGAGGAAAACTACCCTACTCATGACTTGGAGTTAGCAGCGGTAGTACATGCCTTGAAGATATGGCGACATTACTTGCTTGGGAATAACTGTGAAATCTACACGGATCATAAGAGTCTCAAGTATATTTTCACCCAGGCAGAACTCAATATGCGCCAACGTCGTTGGTTAGAGCTAATCAAGGACTATGATCTCAGCATTCTCTACCATCCGGGAAAAGCCAATGTGGTAGCAGACGCCTTGAGTAAAAAGGCCTACACCTTACAAGAGGTTGTGTTGAATAACCCACACTTACAGCAGGAATTGCAAGGACTAGAGATAGAAGTGGTACCGTCAGGGAGGTTAGCCACTCTCACAGTGATGTCCCGACTCAAGGAACAAATAGAGAATGCTCAGAAGGAAGATAAAGAGATCTACAAGACCAAGAGCCGAATCAGGTTAGTTAAGACTCGGGATTTTTCTGAGGACGAACAAGGAATTGTATGGTACCGAGGAAGGATATGTGTACCTCAATGCGCAGACCTCAAGGAGCTGATTCTACATGAAGCTCATAAAACTCCATACTCAATACACCCTGGTAACACCAAGATGTATCAAGAATTGAAAACTTGATTTTGGTGGGACGGTATGAAGAAAGAAATTGCGGCATACATTACGAAATGTGACACTTGCCAAAGGATCAAGGCCGACCATCAGAAGATAGCTGGAAAATTACAACCCCTACCTGTGCCAGCATGGAAATGGGAAGAAATCAGAATGGATTTTATTACAGGACTTCCCAGAACACAAAGAGGTTACGATTCAATATGGGTTATGGTGGATAGACTCACCAAGATTGCACATTTTATACCTGTCAAGAAGACCTACAATGGCAGCAAGTTGGTAGAATTATACATGCAAAGGATAGTGACATTGCATGGTATCCCTAAGAAGATAGTCTCAGATCGTGGAAGTCAGTTTACATCAAAGTTTTGGGACCGACTTCATGAAACTTTGGGAACACAGTTGCAATTCAGCACTGCTTATCACCCACAATCGGGGGGACAAACCGAGAGAGTAAATCAGATTCTAGAAGATCTCTTAAGAGCTTGCATTTTGGATTATGGGACTTCATGGGAAAAATTCTTACCAATTGCAGAATTTACCTATAACAACAGTTATCAGGCTAGTCTACAAATGGCACCATTTGAAGCTTTATATGGACATAAGTGCAGAACCCCATTGCATTGGGATGAGCCGGGGGAAAGGAAGGTAATCCGACCCGAAATCGTAGAAGAGGCAGAGGCCCATGTCAAACTAATCAGGGACCGGTTGAAAGCAGCACAGTCACGCTAGAAGAGTTATGCCCACAACCGACGGAGAGAATTATCATTCGAGCCAAGCAAGTTAGTCTACCTCAAGGTTACACCACTCAAGGGATTACGGAGATTCCAAGTAAGAGGAAAGTTTTCCCCAAGATATGTCGGACCATTCAAGGTACTCAAGAGAAAGGGCGAAGTGTCCTATAAACTAGAACTACCATCAGAATTTGGAGGAGTGCACGATGTGTTTCACATCTCTCAACTTTGGAAATGCCTGAAAGAGCCTGCAGACCTGGTAGAAACTCTTGGTATTCCATTGCAGAAGAACCTCACCTACCTTGAGCAACCACTTCGGATTTTAGCTAGAGACGAGCGTCAGCTTCGAAGAAAGAAGATCAAGCTATGCAAAGTCTAATGGGAGAACCACTCAGAGCAAGAGGCCACTTGGGAAAAAGAGGAAGATTTGCAGCAGACCTACCCCTATCTTTTCTCTTCTCTAGGTGAATCTCGGGGCGAGATTTCTTTATGGAGGGTAGGCTTGTAACACCCTGGTTTTGGGGGTGAAAAGCATTTCTGCATAAAATCATGCATGCATGTATCTTTGTAGTCTTAGCCAAATCTGCTGAACCCTAATCTCTCTCAAACCCTAAAATTCTCCAAATCTATTCTCTAGATCCAGATTAAGATCTGCCCATCCATATTTGACCTATCAGTTGCCATAAATCTAAAAGTCTTCAGGAGCCAAATCAAATTCTGACCATAACTTCCAGTATCTAAATCTCTTTCTGTTTTCCAAAGCAGAAAATTCAGATTTACCCTAAGTACCCCAGTTTCCAGATAACTGAGTTATCATGATTTAACCCTATCCAGACTCAAGTGTCTTTTGGAATATGTTCCTAGATACATCATCAACTTACACGAAAAAGTTGGGAGTCAAATTATCTCATCTGAGCACTTTTCGCAGATTAGTCCAGATTTTACTGCAAATAAGTCCTTTGTCTGTTTACCCGAAAGCCTAGAAAGGCTAAAAGCCACAAATCAACTCCAAATCCAGAATTTCTTCAGGGAATGTCTCCGAAATGCTATTTGATAATAATCTCTCATCTGCCCAATCTTCAAAATCCCACTCCAATTGCCAGAACTCGAGATCGACAAAATTCAGATCTATTTTACCCTAATTCTATCCTATTTTCAAAAATAGGTGAAATCCCTCAAATCTTATCAAACTTCCTCCAAATTTGAGCTAAATGAGTATTAATAGAAATATTATACTCAGCCATGCAATCAGATCTCAAATTAATCATCTCTAAGACCAGATTTACAATTCAGTTCAAAAGCTAATAAAAAACCATCACATTTATGCCCCTGGTTCGACCACCTCAGCTAAAACCGACCAGATCTGTTGTTTTCGACCTCGACCTCTATTGCTAATCGACCTGACCCTGTATCTTTGACCACTGTAGTTCCAATCGACCTTGATCACTTCTGCTACTTTGACCGCGCAAGAACGTAGAACCCTTCGACTTCAACTCGCTGCTACTTTTGCTATTCACCATCGACCTCACGTGAACCACTGTAGCTACACTGTACCACCATCGTGCCCGTTGATTGGCTGCTGTAAATCCTCAACTCCAACAATGGCCAGCTGATTTCCTCCCTTTTGCACGCCACCAGCAATGGCTCCAGCAGCAAAGCATAGCCACGTGGAGGCCATGCTGAACCCAGCAGTTAATTCGCTGCAACTCCAGCTGAAAAAGCCCTCACGGCCGCTGGCATCCTGTCATTCCATCACCAGCACACCGTGAAGTCGCAATCCAGTCACTTCCTTGCCGGCATCAACTCCCCGAGCATTTCCAACCGTTGAGAGCCTCCAGCCACGGCTATATAAACCCACCAGAGCTTAGCCTTACTTCTTACAATCCTGAGCACTAGAAATCACCACACTTCACTGTACACTTCCTCTTCTCCGACGAGCACAAGAAGAGAGCTTCGGTGCCAAGCTTCTCCACTGTTTCTCTTCTCCATCCAGCTACTCCAGTGAGTACATTACTTCACCCTGATACTTCTCAAGCTTTGGATTAAGTTTAAATGCTTTCTGTCGCCGGCAATCGCCGTGTTTCATCTAGAACTCCGGTGAGCAATTAAACTCTAACTAAACCGATTCAGCCCTTGAGCCAGTGATCAACCATGATCAGTAGACCCTTCTCAACACCCCTAAGCAGCCAAAATTGAAGATTTTACTAAAATGTTGAAAACACCAAATTTCAACTTTGCTTGTGAACTGAGCTTGCTGTTTGAGCTTCTCTAGTGCGTATCTAGCTAATCTAACTTCACCAGTAACTTTCTTAAGCCCTAGAGATCATCCACAAGCAAGGAATCGAGTTCATTTGCCCTAGAACAGAAATGCCCAAATTTGCATCTCCTTCTCCAGCGCTGGTCGCCGGACATTGATCTCGGCCGACCCAGCTCCTGCCACTTTTCCATTTAGATGTTTTCCATCCTCATGAGTATTTTTGTCTACTAGCACAACTTCTGATTTGGCCTAGAACAGAAGTTATAGCTATGCCCTATTTGTTGTACTGTTATTATTTCTTGTGATTTCAATTACAGGACTTCTTTGCCGGATTTCACCACTTTACAGCCATCTCTTGCCTTGGTTACTGTTGAGACATCTGTTCCTGTTAGCAAGGCCTACCTACCAGACAAAGTGGTGCATCATTTGGAGCCCTAGATCAAAAGCTATGGCTAACCCTATTTTCTGGACATGTCCAAACTATGTCAGCCAGTGGGATTGAGCCTTCTCACCTACTTCCAGCCATGCATTTTGAAAATAACTTTGTCCTTAGACTCTTGATATTGTGATCTACATTTTATTCTACTGTCAAAAATTGAGATGAGCCCTCCATTATCCATCGACCTTGTGTCGATGCCTTGAACCGAATGTCGACCTAAAGACGTTCACTGTTTTTGGGCGAACCAGTCGCAACCTTGATATTATTCTGATATTTTGGAACATTTGGAACCTTGTAAACCTTTGACAACTACTCTTAACCCTGGTTTCCATAGTTTAACCCTAATCGCTTTCAGAACCCCAAATGTTGTATCGTCGAAACGCTTTCACCTTGCATTATCACATGTAGTGGATTAGTAAGAGTAGGATTGATTGTAATGCCTGTTTGCTTGTTTGATCTTTGTTCAGAGCAAGGGCCCGAGTTCGAAGACTTCGTCACATACCCGACATCGACTGCTGTTTCTTACGACGTGGAAGGCAAGTCATATTCTTGAACATCTTGAACCTATATTTTAAGAATTGTTAAGATATTACCTTGATTATAAAGTAGTATTGCATGTGTTGAGAAAAGAATGATTTGGCAGTACTAGGCTGGATGCCTGAGAAAATGAATTGATATGGTAGTGAGCCATAACTAGTATATATGTATATATTTTATATTCATAAAATAAAACCCCTAGCCGTGACCAGTATTTTGGTATGGAATGGTGAAAGCACTGGAGGTGCTTGGTCGAACAGGATGTGCCAGCACTGGAAGTTCATGGATTGTGGTATGAGCTGGTCACTGGCATATAAGGACTAGAACCTTGTGTTGTGCGTCTAGTGGCAGGATTAACGTGCCGACCGCAAGCCTGGTATGGGACAGGCCTGAACAAGTAGTACGTGGATCACACATGAAACCCCTATAGGACATGTGATGAGGACATCCCTAGCACTAGTAGCACTAGTGCTCGACTAAAGTAACATACAGGACCAATCACTCGAGCGAGAGCCAAACAACTACATCAACAGGTGACTTTGTTCTATAAAGAATTAAATTATGATGAGAATATGCTGCTACCTAATAGCTTTTGTTTAATATTGATTAGATATAAAGAGGGAGAGCATAACAGGAAGGACATAGCCACGTATGGGTAAAAGAACTTCATCCAATCTGATCGTACACCTACTGAGTGGAAAGAGAATTTCCTAAGCTTTCCAACAAGCCCAAGATCACTTGATTCCGTCAAGGATTGCAACCGCTACAACCAAAAGAATTCTGCTCGGCCTGCAGTCCGCCGACCAACGTTCGACCAGCCACTTCGACCAAGCTCCATTCTCAGCACAGATGTCCAATTGGATTGCATGAGTACTTGTTGGAAAGGTATTGAAAAGATCTTTCGAAAAATACAAGAATTGTTAAATTCTGATATCCTATGCAGGCAGGAGACCCACACAAGTAACGACTGCATAGATGGAAAAAGTCCAGTCTGAGTTCGAATCCGAATCCGAGAAGATTAATTACAGACTTCTTTTATCTTTATAGTATGTTAGGATTTTTATTCTATTTTGAATTAGATTCGGATTGAAAGTCTAGTTTAAACCTTCTATCTTTTGTAAATACCACTCTCTATAAAAGAGAGGCATGATCATAGTTTTGAGACAACCACGAATTGAAAACACAAATATTTTCAGAGAAGCTTTTGCTCTTGTTCTAGGGTTTGTGCTCATGAGCCACCGCCTAGAATTGGGAGTTATTCTCTTTACCATTGTTCTTGTAATTTCTTCATTGATTGTAGGAACAGTGCGTCTTCTTATGCGTGGTCAAGTAGACAACGATCAAAGCATGTGGTTGGACGATTTTTTTGTCGCAGGTTGCTATATTGACTGTGGTTGGCGCAATCGGTTCGTCAGGTTACACGAATCAACGAGTTATCAACGATCCTACGTCATGAAGATCGGGCACCCCATATCATCTTGGTATTAGAACTTCGGTTTACATGGTAGGCATTGGATCTAGTTTGGATTGTTACCTACTTTACAATATCAAGAATTTTGGATTGATTAGGATAACACTTAACCTTCCAAGCTCCACATACAAGCTATTGTTGTTACAGTACTTGGACAGTGAATTTGCTTGATCCATCACCTTTGATCATCTACTACCACCAAAGTGTGTACAACACCTCAATCTAGTGAAGAAAAACATAAGAACTTTGGTTGGTAAGGAGAGTGTGAGGTTGAGTAATACCACAAAAAAAATATCCATATTTCTTGTTGTTTTTGTTTGTACTCACCATGGCAGGAAAAGAACAAGAGGAACCGACACCCTATATGACCCAGGCTGATCTAGACAAGATGACCCATGTTTTCAATTTACAATTGAATGAGAACATGAGCATCTTGCAAAGGGAGATCGCTTCAGAGATGGCCAGTGAATTGAACAAGAAACTGGAGGAGCTACGTCAAGAACGAACACCAGGTGATGCTAGTTTTCATGGAGGAGGATTAGACCGTGATGAGACTGACGAGGAGATCCTTGCTCATTTGGTACGTGAGGTCCAAGTAGGGAGAGATCGAGCCGCTGCCAATGCGGTTCGACCACCACCTCCAGGGCATGGAGGAGGAGGCCGTGGTCCTGCCCATGGTCTAGGGAGAGGCTGGGAACGACATGACATCGACAAGAACTACATGCTGCACCGCGATGATGACTACCAACGCCGTGGTCACCGCCATGATTATCATCCTAAAGAAAAGTTTGGCAAACTCAAGTTCAACATCCCAAAATTTGAAGACAACTCTGATCCTGATGCCTATCTCACTTGGGAGCTCCAGGTAGAGAAGATATTTCGAATGCATAACTATTCAGAAGCAAAGAAGCTACACATGGCCTCACTTGAGTTTGATGGCTACGCGCTGATTTGGTGGGAACAAGTGCTGAACCAAAGATACGAGAACGGGGAGCCTCCAATTGCTTCCTGGGCTGAGATGAAGCGAGAGATGAGAGCACGTTTTGTCCCTGGACATTACAAACATGATCTCTTTGATCGATTGCAGAATTTGAGACAAGGAGGCCGCTCGGTGGAGGAATACTACAAGGAGATGGAGCAAGCTATGATTAGGGCCCAAGTGCATGAAGATGAAGAGCAAACCATTGCGCGTTTTCTGTTTGGCCTAAACCAAAACATTAAACGCGTTGTGGTATATCAGCCCTACAACACCGTTGTGGAATTGGTGCACCAAGCTCAAAAGACGGAAAAGTAATTGTTCGAAGATTCTAAACCAACCGCGAGGATTCCATCCTTCAACTTGAGAGTTCCATCATCCAATGCAACCAAAGCACGCTTCAATTTGGGACGAGGTACATATTCAACTAGTACTAGTTCCAATACTACTGCTCCTTCGTCGGTTGCAAAATCAGCATCAACTACACGTGAGAGAAAGTCTTCGGCATCCACTACCTCTTCAATTGACTCCACAGCCAAGAGTAGTACTATTCAGTGCTTTAAATGTTTGGGGCGTGGTCACATCGCCAAGGAATGCCCAAATAATCATGCTATGCTTGCCACCGATGAAGGAGAGTATGATTCAGCAACTGAAGATGACCCAGAACAGCTAGCTCATCCAGAAAACTATGAAGAAGCACCGGAAGAAGAAGATAAGAATGAGGGGTTGACCTATTTTGGTTTTGAGCAAGGACCCGCACTTGTGGTTACAAAGGTGTTAAGTGTGCAAGTCAAGGAAGACAATGGATGTCGGGGGATATCTCTGCGGGACTAAGTCCAGGTAAGATGTGACATTGGCCCGGGGACGTTGCCTTCGGAGCCTCCCCGGGCGCCGCCTTTTGGCTCCGGGGACGTGGCCTCCGGTGCCCTCCCGGGCGCCGCCATTTGCCCGGGGACGTGGCCTCCGGGGCCTCCCCGGGGGCCGCCTTTTGGCTCCCGGGACGTGGCCTCCGGTGCCCTCCCGGGCGCCGCCATTTGCCCGGGGACGTGGCCTCCGGGGCCTCCCCGGGTGCCGCCTTTTGGCTCCCGGGACGTGGCCTCCGGTGCCCTCCCGGGCGCCGCCATTTGCCCGGGGACGTGGCCTCCGGTGCCCTCCCGGGCGCCGCCATTTGCTCGGGGACGTGGCCTCCGGGGCCTCCCCGGGCGCCGCCTTTTGGATCCCGGGACGTGGCCTCGGTGCCCCCCCGGGTGCCGCCATTTGCCCGGGGACGTGGCCTCCGGGGCCTCCCCGGGCGCCGCCTTTTGGCTCCCGGGACGTGGCCTCCGGTGCCCTCCCGGGCGCCGCCATTTGCCCGGGGACGTGGCCTCCGGGGCCTCCCCGGGCGCTGCCTTTTGGCTCCCGGGACGTGGCCTCCGGTGCCCCCCCGGGCGCCGCCATTTGCCCGGGGACGTGGCCTACGGGGCCTCCCCGGGCGCCGCCTTTTGGCTCCCGGGACGTGGCCTCCGGTGCCCCCCCGGGCGCCGCCAATTGCCCGGGGACGTGGCCTCCGGGGCCTCCCCGGGCGCCGCCTTTTGGCTCCCGGGACGTGGCCTCCGGTGCCCCCCCGGGCGCCGCCATTTGCCCGGGGACGTGGCCTCCGGGGCCTCCCCGGGCGCCGCCTTTTGGCTCCCGGGACGTGGCCTCCGGTGCCCTCCCGGGCGCCGCCATTTGCCCGGGGACGTGGCCTCCGAGGCCTCCCCGGGCGCCGCCTTTTGGCTCCCGGGACGTGGCCTCCGGCGCCGTCCCGGGCCTCATCACCCTCCTAAAGGTAAAGTATTGAACTGTTTATCACATGCAGGTCACACGAGGAGCACCTTGGGAACTAGCGACCACCTGGCAAGCATCCAAGGCGTTTGACCGGGAGAAGGACGGTCTTGCCCTTCAATCCGACGGTGGCTTCCGGGGTAGTTTAGGTTTTTTGCTGCTTTTTGGGGGCTATAAATAGCCCTTGTACCCCTCTGTTGTAAGGGATCGATTCATTTATTGGAATAGCTAAACTCACAGGCGTGCTCCGGAAGCCTCTACACCGGAGAGAGCCTCCCCAGCCGACTCCGGTCGGGAGCGCGTCGACAGGACTAGGGCCCCCACCGGGACCCGAACCTGTATAAACCCGTGTGTCTTTCTTTGTGCTTGTCCGGCGGGCGAGGACCGGTCATCCGGTCAACCCGCGCCGCGTAATCTTCGCTAGGATCACTCTCAAAACCTGCCGGGGTATTCGCAATACCACGACAGTTGGCGCCGTCCGTGGGGACCCGTGACAAGACGCCATGGCTCCCCCAAGAACAAGGGCTCGCACCCTTCCCGGTGATCCGGGTCTCGGAGACCCGGCGCCGTCCGCCCGGGACACTGCTGTCCCGGCGGTCCCTTCCGGAGGCGACCTGGCCCAGGTACCGCCTCCCTCCTTTCCTCTTAACTTAGGTGCTTCCACCTCCAGGTTGTTCCCGGTGACCGCGGGGACCTCGGCCGGGACAAGCGTCCCCCCGACGGCTCCCCCGGCTCCCCGGGACGCCCTGCTCGAAGCTCTCGTGGAAGGCCAGCTCCGCGCCCAGCGCTCTATGGACGAGCTCCTTAGCGTGTTGGCGCGGCCTCCGGCCCCCACATTTGCGTCGCACCCATATCCGGGGAACATGCCCCCGTTTATGGGTTACCCGGCGGCCCCTCCGGCCTCGGGGGTGTTGTCCGCCCCGTATGATCCTGCCGGGGGGTTCCCTCCCCCTGCGGGATACACGCCCGGACCCTCCCCGGCACCCGGGCCCGTCCCGGTGCCGGGAGGTTATTTCATGCCAGGGCCCTTCGTGGCACAAGGGGGGTACCCCGTTCCCGGCCTGATCCCGGGGCCGGGAGCCCACTTCTTGCCGGGGGTTTACCCTGCGCCGGGAGCCAGTCCCGCCCCCCGTGTTGCGTTTACCGCACCGGGGGCGGTCGACAGAGCAGCCCCCGTGCCGCAACGGACTTCCCCTCGCATGGGCTCCCCGGTTCCGGAGGCCGCCATCAGGGCTCCCCCCTCGCCGGTTCCGGGTGTTACAGGGCCTGCCCCCTTCCCGGTTCCGGTCATGGCCACTGGGGCCCCCTCCACTTCGATTCCAGGCGTTGCCGCGGGCGCCCCCTCCCCAGTTCCGGATGATACAGGGGCTTCCCCCTTTCTGGTCCCGGGGGTCGTCGCAGGGGGCTCACCCCGACCAGCTCCCGAAACTACAGCGCATGAGCTCCCTCCCTCGGCAGGACAGGTCCGTTTCGTCCCGGGGGAGGTCGAGCGAATGCGTTCACCAGAGCGCGGGGAAGAACTTCTCCCCGGCCGCGGGCGCGGGGAGCCCCGCTCTCGCACCGGCCGGGGGAAGAGACCCGCCGAGGAGCCAACCTCTCCCGCGGAGAGCCCGGATGTCCGGGAATTCAGCCCTGGTCCGGAGGAAAAGCGTCGCCACCGCCATTCTGGCGGACCTCTCGGGCCGCTTCCAGACTCAGACAACGAAGGTGCCGTGAAAGAAGATAGCGACCGGGGCTCCCCCCGGGAAGTGCAGGGGGCCAACCAGCCCCTGTGCCGAAGACTTCGCAGCATCCGGTGGCCGCGGCCCTACCGCCCGCCACACATCGAACATTATAACGGCGAGGCAGACCCTTACGAGTTTGTGCAGGTCTACTCCACTGCTATCTCCACGGCCGGGGGGGACGAGTCAGTACAGTGCAACGTCTTCCCCCTTTACCTCTCCGGCATCGCCCGCTCCTGGTTCTACAACCTGAAGGCCGGCTCCATCAAGTCTTTCTCGCAGCTCAAGCGGGAGTTCTGTGCCAACTTCCAGGGGAACCACGTGCGTCCCCTGGACTCCTCGTAGCTGTATACTGTCCGGCAGAGCACTGGGGAGACCATCAGAAGCTTCTTTAAGCGCTTTGCCCAGGTGAAAAGCAAAGTAGCCCACGTCCCCGACTCTACGGTCATCGAAGCCTGCAAAAGCGGCATCCTCCCGGGGGAGCTCCACCGAAGGCTCTCCCGGAGCTGCCCCGCTTCCGCCGACGAGCTCTTCAACGTGCTCGAAAAGTACGCTCGGGCGGACGAAGACAATATCTGGAAGAAGACCCAGGGGGCTCCAGCCCCCGCCGACCGGGGGGCCAGGGATCCCCCCAAACGCTCCAGGCAAGGGGGGCGTAGCGAGCCACGGCCTCGGGACACCTTTGTCCTCGAGGGCGGAGGCGGCTCGCGCAACTCCCCGAGGACCAACGGCCCCTTCCCCAAGCGGAAGGGCCATGGGGGAGGACAGTCTTCGCGCGGCCTGGAAGGCCCCGCGGGGAGAAGGCGGGAAGGACCGTGGTGCAGCCTCCACGGGTCCAATACCCACGCTACCCGAGATTGTAGCCAGCTGCTGCAGCACTTTGCGGACTTCCTCGACCAGCGTGAGCAGGGGGGGAACTCCGGCCTCCTTGCTCCCTCGGCCAGCTGTTCCGGCCCTTCCCGCTCCCACGGGAGGTCAGCAAACGCAGGAGGGGGAGCCTTCAGAAGCTCTCCCCTTTCAAACTTCGCAGCGGCGCATCAACGTCATCGTGGGAGGATCTGCCTCCGGGCGGGACTCTAAGCACCAGCGTAAGGAGTACGCGCGCGAAGTCAAGGTTGTGGGGGTGCTTCGCACGTCCCCGCCACCAAAGTGGTCGGACGTCCCCCTCACCTTCACGGCAGAAGACGCGCGGGGGGTTCGCTTCCCCCACGACGACGCGCTCATTGTCTCCGCGACCATCTACAACTGCCATCTGGCCCGGATCCTGGTGGACGGCGGGAGCTCCGCCGATGTCTTATTCCTGAAGGCCTTCAAAGAAATGCAGGTGGATGAGAAGCTCCTGCAGCCTGCTGCCGGGCCCCTACAAGGCTTTGTCCCGGGGAAGGCGATCCACCCCGTGGGCAAGGTAGATCTTCCAATGACCTTCGGCACCCCGGAGAACTACCGGACCGAGCTGGTCCGCTTTGACGTGGTAGACCTCCGCTTCTCCTACAACGCGATTATGGGGAGGACGACAATCAACCGGCTGGGGGCTGCCACCCATCAAAATTATCTCTGCATGAAGATCCCCGGGCCACGCGGTGTGATCAATGTCCGGGGAGACCAAGACATGGCCCGTGCTCTATACGAGCGCGCTGCGGCCACGATCGGAAGCGTCAACCTCATAAAGACGCCCGGGGGGGAGGCTCCTCCCCCGGAACTAGATGCTGCTGCGCCACCGCCCGGGAGGCCCCTACTCAAGCCGCGTCCGGAAGGGGGCCTCTGGAAGGTCCTGCTGTCCCCGGGAAACGAAGACAAAACCATCCGGATCGGGGCAGAGCTCCCCCAGGAGCACGCAGCGCAACTTGCGGCTTTTCTGCGCGAAAACTCTGATGTTTTTGCGTGGAAGCCGTCAGACATGCGGGGCGTCGCCCCGGGGGTCATTGAGCACAAGCTTACAGTAGCCCCCGGTCACCCCCCGGTCAAACAGAAGCTGCGGAAACTCTCCCTCGAGCGCCAGGAGGCAATCGAAGCGGAGATCGCCCGGCTCCGAGAGGCGGGGTTCATTCGAGAGGTCTTGCACCCCGAGTGGCTCGCGAACCCCGTCCTCGTCAAGAAATCAACCGGCAGGTGGCGGATGTGCGTAGACTTCACCGACCTTAATCGCGCCTGCCCCAAAGACAACTTCCCGCTCCCGCGGATTGATCAGCTCATCGACTCCACTGCGGGGTGCGAGCTCATGAGCTTCCTAGACGCCTACTCGGGCAACCATCAAGTCCGTATGGCGGAAGGGGACGAGGAAAAGACGAGTTTTATTACTCCCCTCGGAACCTTCTGTTACGTCCATATGCCCTTCGGGCTCAAGAACGCGGGGGCGACCTTCCAGCGCCTGATGACACTGGTTTTCAAAGAGCAAGTCGGCCGCAACGTTAAAGTCTACGTAGACGACGCGGTTGTCAAGAGTCCCCGCGCAGCCTCCCACATCGACGACCTGGCTGAAACCTTCCGGAACCTCCGCGCATTCGGGCTCAAGCTGAACCCGGAGAAGTGCGCCTTCGGGGTGCGCGGGGGGAAGCTCCTGGGTTTCCTCGTGTCCCAGCGGGGCATTGAGGCAAACCCCGAGAAGATCCTGGCATTCCTAGACATGCCCCAGCCGCGCTCCGTCAAGGATGTCCAACGGCTCTCCAGCCGCCTAGCCGCACTCAGCCGCTTTGTCTCCCGGTCGGGGGAGCGGGGCCTCCAGTTCTTCAAGATCCTCCGAGGGCTCGAGGGGTTCCGCTGGACCCCCGAGGCCCAGGAGGCGTTCGACGACCTCAAGAAGTACCTCACGAGCCCCCCAATGCTCGTGAGTCCGTCCCCGGAAGAGCCCTTGCTCCTCTACCTCGCCGCGACCCCCGTCGCCGTCAGCGCGGTCTTGGTGAAGGAGCAAGGGGGGCAGCAGCGTCCGGTGTACTATGTGAGTGAGGCCCTCCAAGGGGCCAAAACTCGATACACGGAAATGGAGAAAATCTGCTACGACCTCCTCATGGCACTATGTGAGTGAGGCCCTCCAAGGGGCCAAAACTCGATACACGGAAATGGAGAAAATCTGCTACGACCTCCTCATGGCGTCCCGGAAGCTTCGGCATTATTTCCTGGGGCACCCCATCACCGTCTCGTCGTCCCTCCCCCTTGGGGAGGTACTGCGGAACAAAGAAGCCACCGGCCGGATCGGGAAGTGGGGGGCTGAGCTCGCCCCCTTCTCCCTGTCCCTTACCGGCCGCTCCGCCATCAAGTCGCAGGTTCTCGCCGAGTTCGTCGCAGAGTGGACTCCCGCCTCCGGGTCCGGGGACGAAGATCTCCCTGTGCCGCCTCGACGCAGTGATCATTGGACCCTTACGTTCGATGGGTCGCTGTGTCTCGCCGGGCCTGGCGCGGGAGTAGTCCTCCGGAGCCCCGAGGGGAAGGAACTCGAGTACGCCGCGCGGCTCGAGTTCCCCGCAACCAACAACGTCGCCGAATACGAGGCTTTGCTGCTTGGGATGCGCCTTGCGCGCTCCCTGGGGATCCGGCGCCTCCTAGTCAAGGGAGATTCTCAGCTCGTAGTTTGCCAAATGGACAAGTCTTACCTGTGCCATGACGCAAACTTAAGTCTTTATTTGCAGGAAGTGCGAAAGATGGAGAGGCATTTCGATGGCCTCGAGGCCCGGCATATCCCACGTAGGGACAATGACCGGGCCGACGCCTTGGCCCGGGCGGCCAGCGCCCAGGAATCGCTCCCGAAGGGGGCTTTCCTGGAGATCATCACGAAGCCCTCAGTGGCCTCCCCGGACACGGGCAACGGGCCTCACGTCCCGGAGGTCACCGAGATCACCCGGACTCCGTCCTGGATGGACCCCCTCATCTCCTTCATAAGGGGGGAGGGGGACCCTCCTAGTGAGACCGAGGCTAAACGTCTCCGGGCTAAAGCCCGGGCATATCTCCTCCTGGAGGGAAGGCTCTACAAGCGGGGGGCTTCCGCCCTCCTGCGCTGCCTCCCCCGTCCAGAGGGACTCAGCTTCTCGAAGACATCCACGCGGGGAGCTGCGGTTCTCACCTAGCCCCGCGTGCCATCGCAGCCAAGGCCCTCCGGCAGGGCTTCTACTGGCCCACGGTCATGCGCGACGCGCGAGACCTCGTCTCCGCGTGCGAGGCATGCCAGAAGATGGCCAAGGGCTCGAACCTCCCCCCTATAGCGCTGCGGACGATCCCCATCACTTGGCCCTTTGTGCGCTGGGGGATGGACCTCTTAGGGCCCTTCCCCCCAGCGCCCGGAGGATACAAGTATGCGGTAGTCGCAGTCGACTATTTTACAAAGTGGGTTGAGGCGGAGCCTTTGGCCAGCATCACGTCCCGGGCCGTTCAGCGGTTTTTCTGGAAAAACGTGGTATGTCGTTTTGGTGTCCCCCGGGAAATCACCGTGGACAATGGGACCCAATTCGACTCGGCTTATTTTCGGGAATTCTGTGAAGGCCTGGGGCTCGTCATCCACTTCGCCTCTGTAGCCCATCCCCGGAGCAATGGGGCTGTCGAGAGGGTCAACGGAGTGATCCTACAGGGATTGCGCTGGAGACTCGAGCAAACCGCTTCTAAGCGGGGTGCATGGGCAGAGGAGCTCCCTAGCATCCTCTGCTCCATGCGCACGACCCCGTCCCGAGCGACGGGGCGTACTCCCTTCTCCCTGGTCTACGGGGCGGAGGCAGTCCTCCCCCCGGAGATTGGCTTCCGGTCGCTGCGGGTGGAGCTCCTAGAGGGAGCCACCCCCTCGGCATATCAGGCCAACGAGGCCAATCAACGCCTGGAGATCGACCTCGTGGAGGAGGAACACGACCGAGCGCTCCTCCGCCACGCCATCTACGAGCAAGAAATAGTGCGTGCCTACAATCAGCGCGTGCGCGAGAGAGCTTTCCGCCTTGGGGACCTTGTCCTCAAGCGCGTGACGGACCCCCAGGCCCAGGGTAAGCTCTCCCCCAAGTGGGAGGGCCCCTACAGGATCTCCGCGGTCCTGGGCTCGGGGGCCTACAAGCTCTCCAACCTCCAAGAGCAGGAGCTGAAACACACGTGGAACTTGCGCTTACTTCGCAAGTTCTATGTTTAGCCTTGCGGGCATGTCCCCTCCCCCGGGGCGTTCACACCGGAGGGGGAGGAGGGACGCTGTATTTTCCTCCCCTTTTGCGGCTTCGCAGGGGGAGGCCCTGTACTTCATTTCATTAGCAATACATAGGTCTTGCTTTGCAAACTGTCTCATTGCAGGTCTTTCTCATTACCGCCCCTAGTGGCGATGCCCTCCCCGCGAGGAAGCCCTCCCCGCGAGGATGCCCTCCCCGCGAGGATGCCCTCCATGGGTGGATGCCCTCCCCGCGAGGAAGTGGGCCAGCCCCAACAAGTCCCTACAACGGAGCCTGCACTCCCGTAGGGCCGCTTACAATCAGCCCTCGTGGACTGAGGGTGTAAGCGGCAACCCGGTCACAGTGGCCGTGGTAACGAGTCACTTTGGGAGACAAGTCCCCTACCCAAACACTCAAGTCCCGTCTTCGGGCATTTCCTCCTCCGGGAGTCGACGTTATTCCCGGCTCCCCGTTTTCACGGCGACCGGAAGATCAGCCCTTTGCGGCTTGATTGGATCTATCTTCCTCCTCCGGGAGTCGACGTTATTCCCGGCTCCCCGTTCTCACGGCGACCGGACGATTGTCTTTCGGAGAAGTCGGATTTCTCGGGCATTTCCTTCCCCGAAGACCCTATTCCCGGCTCCCCGTTCTTACGGCGACCGGACGAGTGTCTCCCAGGAAGCTCGCCTCTGGAAATCCCATCGGGTTCTCTTGGACAGTCCTTCCGCTTAAGGCTTTATTCCCGGCTCCCCGTTCTCACGGCGACCGGATGATTATCTCCCGGAAGGTCTTCTCCTTGAAAACCTCGCTTTAAGATTTTCTAACTTAGAAAATTTCCTATGCTACAGGTAACTTCTATCCCGGGGGCCTTGTTACCCCCACAGCGCGCGGAGTTATCCTCCGGCCCGCCGTGTGTAACACCCTAGTTTTGGGGGTGAAAAGTTTTGCATAAAAACCCTGCATGCATGTATCTCTGTAGTAGTAGCCAGATCAGCTGAACTCAAATCTCTCCCAAACCCTAAAAATCTCCAAATCTATTCTCTAGATTCAGATCAAGATCTGACCACCCAGATTTAACCTATCAGTTACCCTGAAGATAAAAGTCTTCAGGAGCCAGATCAAATTCTGACCCTAACTCTCAGTACCTAAGCCTCTCTCTGTTTTCGAAAACAGAAAAATTCAGATTTACCCTAAGTACCCCAGTTTCCAGATGATTGAATTATCTTGATTTAACCCTATTCAGACTCAAGTAAACCCTGGAATATGTTCCTAGGTTCATCCTCAACTCACTCCAAAAAGTTGGGAGCCAGATTAATTCATCTAAACACTTTTCACAGTTTAGTCCAAATTTCACTGCGAATAAGTCCTTTTCTATTTACCTGGAAGCCTGAAAAGGCTAAAATCCACGAATCAACTCAAACTCCAGAATTTCTTCAGGAAACACCTTCCAAATACTATTTGATACAGATCTTCCTTTTGATCAGAATTCAAAATCTCTCTCCAATCACCAGAATTCGAGATCGACAAAATCTAGATTTAGTTTACCCTAATTTTACCCTATTTTCGAAAATAGGTGAAATCCCTCAAATCTTATCAGACTTTCTCCAAATTTGAGCTGGATGAGTATTAATAGAAATGTTATACTCAGCCATGAAATCAATCCTCAAATTAACCATCTCTAAGACAGAAATTGCAAATCAGTCCAGTTTTCAAATAAAAATCCTTGCAATTGGGTCCCTGGTTCGACCAGAGACACTGTGCACGACCAGCAGCTGTGCACGACCGCGACCACCGCGCTGCCACGCCAGGAACTTCGTCGCCGGTGAAGTCCCGTGGTCGCCACCCCTGCCACCGCGTTCCTGCCACGTGTGCGCACGTCGTTCGCCACCGTGGAGCCACCGCGGAGCCACCGCGGCCGCACCAGCATCTCCAATTTTGCCCGCGCGCGCACGCCATCGCTGCAGCCACTGCAGAAGCTCGGTGCCACGTTGCAAGCATGCCGGAGGAGCCCGTCAGTTCGCCGTTGCATCACCCGGGACAGCGCACGCCAGCCTGCAAAGCCGGCACGGCCGCTGGAGCGCGTCACCTCGCTGCTGTCCCGCCCGGCCAGTCAATTCGCCGTCGATTCACAACTCCAAGTCTCCAGGCATTTTCCAGCCGTTGCAGCCTCCCCAAATCACCTATAAATAACCCTCAGGACTTAGCCAACTTCACCACATAGCAAACCACCAGAAATCGCCACACTCCACCGTGTCTTCGTCTTCTTCGGCGAGCTCGAGAAGAGGCTCACGGTGCCAAGCCTCTACACTGCTTCCTCCTCGATTCCAGCTACTTCAGTAAGCTCCTCTTACCTCCCTCATCGTACTCGAGCATGTAATTGACTTCAAACCTCTCCAGTCGCCGGCAATTTCCTTTCCTCTCCAGCAGCTCCGACGAGCAATTAAACTCTAACCAGAGTGAATTAGCTCTCGAGCCTGTAATCAAACATGATCAGTGGACTGATTAGAACACATCTAAGCAACCAGAATCGAAGAATTTGCTAAAATATGAAAATCCCCAACCTTGCACCTTGCATGTAAGCTGGAGCTCGCTGTTAAGCTTCTCTGGTGTTTCCCCAGCCGATCTAGCTTCACACCTAGCTTACTTATGCCCCAGAGACCATCCTCAAGCAAGGAATTAAGTTTATTTGCCCTAAAACAGAAATGCCCAATTTTGGTGTCTTCTCCCCTAGCTCCGGTGGCCGGATTTCGTTCCCAGCCATTTCAACCCCAGCCACCTTGTCTAGTAGTTGTGCCTCGACCCCAGGAGTATTTTTGCCTTCTAGCTCGACACCTAGATCGGCCCAGATGAAGAGATATCACCATGCCAAGGTTTTGTCCAAAAACTGTTGAGAACAGTTCGGCCACCGTGTTCCTCGCCGGTTTTCATAACTTTCCGGCCACCTCCTGCCCTAGGTCCTGTTGAGACATTTGTTCCTGTTACAAATGCCTAACCACCAGACAAAGTGGTGCATCATTTGGAGCCCTGAGTCAAAAGATATGGCTTGCCCTAGTTTCTGGCCGTGTCAACCCTATGCCAGGCTATGTCAGCCAGTGGCATTAGCCCTGTTCACCCACCTCTGGTCATGTAAAACAGAAATTACTTTGTCAAATAGCTGCCTCCCTATCTTGTGCACCATATGCTTGAATCAAAACCTACTTTGGCCACTAGAAACTGTTCAAACCATGTCAATGCCATTCTAGAGCACTGCCAGCCTGTGTCAGCCAGTGGCATTGAGCCTTTTCACCCACTTCCAGCCATGCACTTTGAAAATAACTTTGTCCCTTAGACTCCTGATGTCGTGAACTACACTTTTCCCTACTGTCACAACTTGAGTTGAGCCCTCTATCACCCATCAACCTTATGTCGATGCCTTGAACTGAATGCCAACCTAAAGACATTCGCTGTTTTTGGGCGAACCAGTCACCACCTTGATATCACCCTGATATTTTGGAACCTTGTAAACCTTAACAACTAATCTTAACCCTAGTTACCATAGTTAAACTCAAATTGCTTTCAAAACCTTGTATCACCAGAGTATTTTCTCCTTGCATCTTTGCATGTAGTGGATTAGTAAGAATAGGATTGATTGTAATGCCTGTTTGCTTGTTTGATCTTGTTCAGAGCAAGAGTCCGGGGTTGAAGATCTTGTCGCTGAACCGTCATCGACTGCTGATACATACGACGCGGAAGGCAAGTCATACTTTGATCATATTGGAACCCATATTTTATGAATTGCTATGCTATTCCATGAATAGATATCTCATTAATATTGCATGTGTTGAGATCAATGATATTATGGCAGTGATAGATTTAATACTTGAGGAATGTGAACTTGATAAGATAGTAAGCCACGAACTAATAAAAGTATAAACATGTACATTTATATTCATGAAATAGAACCCCTAGCCGTGACCAGTATTTTGGTATGGAATGGTGGTAGCACTGGAGGTGCTTGGCTGCACTGAATGTGTAGGCACTAAAGGTGCATGGTTTGTGGTATGATCTGGTCACTGGCATGTAAGGACTAGAACCTTGTGTTATGCGTCTAGTGGCATGAAAAATCTACCAACCACTTACCTGGTATGGGACAGGCGCAACCTAGTAGCTTTCTTAGTATTATCAGTTCCCTGCATGGCTTGTCGATCCGGTTTCTCGCGTGGAAACTGGTGGGACGCAGTTCGTCCATGAGTGATGTGAGATCAGAAAAATTATGAGAGGATAAGGTGTAAAGAAGGAAGACGCCCTACGCCAGATTAAGTCGTGCGCGACTGTAATCAAAAGAGGTTATGTGTCCTGCGGGAACATAGACCCAGGCTAGGAAGTAAGGCAGTGGGGAGGACCCACAACGGTACTTGGGACGGTATTGTCCATTTACCGGGCAGGGATACTGTTAATACTAGACTGCAAAAACGTTGTGTGATCTCGGCCTTGTCACATGCGTATAAGTCGCATGGAGTTGGCCCGACCTGGAAGTCGAGTGAAAAAGTGGATTTAAAAAGAGGTACATCTCTGCAGAGTTTTAAAAATGTATTCGAATACTTCGTGCTCCCGAGTTTTAGGAGTATGCCGCGGTGGATTAAATCCATGGGGTGTGACACAAGTATTGTTTTATAAACTAAAATTTGTTAGCTCAAGATTACCCAAGTGGCATGTGTTGTCATGATAAGGGGCGTTGCCGTGGGCTGTCATGTGTTGACGTGTCGCGGTAATACCTTAATATAGAGATCATATGGTAATTAAGAGGCATGTGGTTTATGCCCTAAGTTTATGAATTACTGCTATGGGTATATGATTGAAAGACTTGAATAAAAGTAGTGTGATCTGAGATTATATCGCCTTGGATATGGGATATATGTATCACCATCAATATGATTTATTTACTGCCATGGGTATGATCGGAATTTGAATAAGAAAAGGGAAAGAAATGTATTTTGGAAAACCTTTCGCTCTTTCCCCAATAGCATAGGTTCATGTCATATATATATATGTATCTCTACCTCCCCTATGACTTGCTGAGTACGTAAGTGCTCACCCTTGCATCAACTCATCAATAGATGGAGCGTTCTATGACCTTGGAGGATACCCTGAAGATGCTGTGGACCCAGGAGATGATGAGCAGTTCCCTCCAGAGCCCTGATGTGGTGTTGTCTTGCTGTCAACCTCTGTTTCCTGTGGATTGCTTTGGGCCTAGCTTCTGCCGTCTAGATGTGTTATTTTGTTAGACCCTTGTGCCTTGTAAGGCACTGTACCTCGTTTTGTACTAAGGCCTGATGGCCATACAATTATGACTATTGTACTATTTTGCTGCTGCAATGTAATCCTGTGATTGACTCATCCTGGGAAGTCAAGTGGTTAGGGGACCAGCTGCACCGAGCTGGGCTCCTCACAGGTGATGTCACTGTCGTGGCAGACGTGACATAAAATAGTGGTATCAGAGCAGCACAGACCTTGACTGTAGGACGGTACCCTCAGGGCTTGGTAGCGCCAGGACCTCGTAAATTATTTAAAAATTATTTCTGAAAAATTTTATTTTGCAAAGGTTGTTCTTGCTTTTATAAAAATGTTGTCTTCAAAATCTTATTTTGCTTCCAAAATTCTCGGCAGGATGGCCATGGAGCGTTTCAGCTACATCGAGCGTCTCGGTGGATGGGCCACATTGCTGTGGCATATTGCTCAATTCCTAGGGATTGATGAGCGCCCGATCTGCGAGACTATTTGGGACTATTATGAGGGGCGTCGCTATGGCTTCAAGGCCAAAGTGCTGGTGCACGCTCTCGATAGTCGTGAGGGACAGGTGATCAGGGTGGAGGCCAGCAGGGCAAGCCGACTGGATGCTATTCAGGACGCAGCTCGAGAGGCTGTGCATCGGGTACGCCAGGTGTACTCATGCCGGCTCCAGGAGTCACCTTTCCGTCACGTGCCTTCATCTCCCTCTGGGTTGTCACCCATCGTGGAGTACCCGGACCCGTGTCTGGCAGGCACCGTAGGTCTGTTGAGGACCCTCGACTCGCGCTACTCTACTTTGCTTGCTGAGCATCAGGAGCTCCGCAAGGAGTTGGAGGAGCAGAAGAAACATGGCCGAACCGCTTCCCCGTCGTTGACCTCTCAGCCTGCAGCTCAGAGACGCCGCACAGTTGAGGAGGTTGCTCCGACAGTTGTCTCCCCAGCTCGTACCCTTGGACCCAGTGCGGGACCTAGCTTGATTCCTCGGAGGGTTGCTAATTCATCTGGGTACCGACGCTCTTTCTCTACCCCTAGCACCCGCCAGGCAGAGGGTAGTGGGTCTGCTCTGCTGTTCCATGAGTCTGGACCACCCGGGTTTGTCACTCTGGAGGAGTCCGACGGTGAGATGGAGCCAGAGGAGGTTGAGCCCTGTGGGAGCAATTAGTTGCCTGTTCTTTTAGATCCTCAGGCCAGGGTAGATCTTCTAGGATTGGTGATGCTTTTGGTTGTTATCATCACCATTACTTGTATTTTGATTGTATCAGACTAAGGCATTTAGCCGCTTTTGTATTAACTACTTGTGCATTAATGAATCAGTTTCGCATTTATTTCTGCATTAGTACCTTAATTCTCCCTAGTTAGTTAGACCTGTCTGCTTCTCTCTTCAGAAGATCAGAAGGGTTCACACAAGGAGAAGGACCCAAGATGACCAAGAGGGCCAAGACCCAGTTACACCACGAAGAGGAGCCACACCTCATCCAGGATCGCAGAGCTCACTACCACCACAAGAGGACTCACCAAGTCTCCAGGAAATTCTTCTTTCAATGGAGAGGAGCCGCCAAGAAGCCCAAGCTGCACATACCCAGTTGCTAGCTCAAGTCATTCAGAAAATGCCAGGGACCACTGAAGGTACTGCCGTCGGAACTCGACTCTCAGACTTCCAGAAGACGCGACCGCCAACCTTCGCAAGCGCGACCGACCCAATCGTCGCAGACGACTGGCTGCGAGACATTGAAAGGAAACTGGACACTGTTCGTTGCAATGATCGAGAGAAGGTGTTATTCGGATCACACCAACTCACTGGAGCAGCAGCTGCTTGGTGGATGAATTATCAAGAAGCACACTTGGACAAAGACAACATCACCTGGACGGAATTTAAGGACCAATTCCGAAAATTCCATATCCCTACAGGCGTCATGGCAGCCAAACGCCGAGAATTCCGAAACTTGACTCAAGGGAACCGGACTGTCACTGAGTATCTGCACCAATTCCACCATCTAGCTCGGTATGCGTCCAACGACATCGACACGGAAGAGAAGAAGATTGAACGCTTCACCGAGGGACTTCAGCACTATTTGCAGTATCAGATTGCCTCCCATGAGTTCACAGAATTCCAGACTCTGGTGAATCGAGTATTAAAGACAGAAGAAAAACGAGGCCTCGGAGAAGAAAATCGGAAGAGGAAGATGATGCAACAGTCGTGACTGCCTGCCAGCTCATCTAGGGGAAGGGCCCCAACATCTCCAAATTTTCGTCCACCCTACCCGGCGCCAAGACCACAATTCACGCCGACATGCCCCAACTGCAGAGGAGCACACTATCAAAGGGATTGCCCTCAATCAAGGACTCAATGCTATCATTGCGGACAAGTGGGACACCGCAAAGGCAGTTGCTCGTGGATTCAACTCCCAATGGCGATAGCAAGATCGCAAGCTGGAACACAAGCGATGGCACCTAGAACCACAGCTTCACCACCATTGCAGAGCCCCAGAGGAGGTTTGCCCAACAGAGGGGGAAATGTAGCAGGCCGAGGACGAGGGCGAGGAGGAAGACAAATGGCAGGCCGAGGAGGCCGACTGAACTTCACCTCCCTTCAAGAAGCGGACAATGCCTCTGACATTCTCCTAGGTAGATTCTTGATCCAGTCTGCATCTGCTTTAATACTGTTTGATCCTGGAGCTACAAACTCATTCATATCAGAGGATTTTGCATTTAAAGTGGGAATACCTATGGTACCTCTAAAGTACCCTATGGCTATACAGACCCCAGGAGCTAAGCTGCCTGTATATTCAGCTTGTCGTCATATAACCTTCGAATTAGAAGGGGTAGAGTTCTGGGCTAATCTATTAGTCCTAGAACTGCAAGGCCTAGACATTATAATAGGAATGGATTGGTTATCCCAGCATAAAGGCCTAGTGGATTGTGAGAAGAAAACTCTAAGCCTTGTTAGTAACCAAGGGAAGGAAGTCCTATTCCATGCGGAAAGATCATCGGTTGAAAAATTGCAAGGATCAGTCCATGCACTTCTGGAAGTATGCTTGGATCAAGTGCACACAGTACAAGAATACCTGGATGTATTCCCAGAAGAACTCCCAGGGATGCCACCTGACAGGGAGATAGAGTTTACCATTGAGCTTAAACCAGGAGCGGCACCTATAGCCAAGAGACCATATAGGATGCCGGTAACGGACTTAGAAGAGTTGAAAAATCAGTTAGAGGAACTGGAGAGTAAAGGATTTATCCGACCCAGTGCTTCACCTTGGGGAGCTCCAGTTTTGTTTGTAAGGAAGAAAGACAGAACCTTACGGATGTGTGTAGATTACCGAGCTTTGAATGAAGTCACTATTAAGAACAAGTACCCATTGCCAAGAATTGATGACTTGTTCGACCAACTTCGAGGAGCCAAAGTATTTTCTAAGATAGATTTAAAATCTGGATATCATCAGCTGAAAATCAAGAAGGGAGATATACCGAAGACTGCTTTCACTACAAGATACGGGCTATATGAATTCACAGTAGTGCCCTTTGGATTGACCAATGCTCCGGCAGCATTCATGAATATCATGAACAGTACGTTTATGGATTATCTTGACAAGTTTGTCATAGTATTCATAGATGACATTCTGATATATTCCAAGAGTACGGAAGAGCATGAGCAACATTTACACCTAGTCTTGGGAAGGCTACGAGAGAGGCAATTTTATGCCAAGTTTGACAAATGCGAATTTTGGATGTCAAGAATTTCATTTCTTGGACATGTGTTGACAGCAGAGGGAATTTCAGTGGATTCAGCTAAAATCTCCGCAATCAAGGAATGGAAGCAACCTACCTCAGTTTCAGAGATTAGAAGTTTCTTGGGATTAGCAGGATATTATAGGAGATTCATTGAAGGATTTTCTCAAATAGCCAAACTTCTCACGAACCTGCTAAAGAAGGATGTTACTTTTGAATGGACCATTAAGTGTGAAGAAAGTTTTCAGAAGCTAAAGCAGAAATTGACAACAACACCGGTCCTCACATTACCAGACAGCAAGGAAGATTTTGTAGTTTACTGTGATGCTTCAAAGCAAGGAATAGGCTGTGTGTTAATGCAGCAAGGTCGAGTAGTAGCTTATGCTTCACGTCAATGGAGACCCCATGAGGAAAATTATCCGACTCATGATTTGGAGTTAGCAGCAGTGGTGCATGCCTTAAAGATATGGCGGCATTATCTCATTGGACATAAGTGTGAGATCTTTACCGATCATAAAAGCCTCAAGTATATCTTCACACAGACGGAACTCAATATGCGTCAGCGCCGATGGCTCGAGCTAATCAAGGACTACGACCTCAGCATACTCTACCATCCAGGGAAAGCCAACGTAGTGGCAGATGCCTTGAGCAGGAAGGCTTATACCCTACAAGGAGCTACACCTAAGAACCCGTGCTTACGGCAGGAAATTCAGAATCTTGAAGTAACCATAGTGCCATCTGGGATGTTAGCTACATTGACTGTGGAGTCTCAACTCCAAAAGCAGATTGAGGATGCTCAGAAAGAAGATGAGGAGATACATAAGATCAAGAGCCACATCAGATCAGGAAAAACCCAGGAATTCACTGAAGATCATCAAGGAATCGTGTGGTATCGGGGAAGGATTTGTGTACCCCGAAATACAGACCTTAAGGAATTAATTCTTTCCGAAGCTCATAAAACCCCATTTTCACTACACCCTGGAAACACCAAGATGTACAAGGATCTGAAGACGCAATTCTGGTGGAATGGGATGAAGAGGGAAATCGCGGAATATGTCGCAAGATGTGACACTTGCCAAAGGATTAAGGCCGATCATCAGAAGATAGCCGGAAAACTGCAACCCTTACCAGTGCCAACTTGGAAGTGGGAAGAGATTGGTATGGATTTTATCACAGGACTTCCCAGAACACAAGGGGGATATGATTCCATATGGGTCGTTGTGGAGAGACTCACGAAAGTTGCTCATTTTATACCAGTCAAGAAAACGTATAATGGCAACAAATTAGCGGAGCTATACCTGCAGCGAATAGTGACATTGCATGGTATCCCGAAAAAGATCGTTTCAGATCGAGGAACACAATTCACATCCAAATTCTGGAACCGACTTCACGAAGCTTTGGGAACCCAATTGCAGTTTAGCACTGCATATCATCCACAGACAGGAGGACAGACTGAACGTGTAAATCAAATCTTGGAAGACCTTCTCAGAGCTTGCATCTTAGATTATGGAACCTCTTGGGAAAAGTGCTTACCATTTGCGGAATTTACTTATAATAACAGTTACCAAGCTAGTCTGCAAATGGCACCCTTTGAAGCTTTGTATGGGCGCAAGTGCAGAACTCCACTACATTGGGACGAGCCAGGAGAAAGGCAAGTCATTGGACCCGAACTCATCGAAGAAGCTGAAGCACACGTCAAGCTCATCAGAGAACGATTAAAGGCAGCACAGTCACGCCAGAAGAGCTATGCCGACAACCGAAGAAGGGAATTGTCGTTTGCACCAGGCGAATCAGTTTATCTCAAGGTTACACCGTTTAAAGGGTTGAGAAGATTCCATCAGAGAGGAAAACTGTCCCCAAGGTACATTGGGCCTTTCAAAGTCCTTAAGAGGAAAGGAGAGGTATCTTACAAACTGGATTTACCATCAGATCTTGGAGAAATTCATGACGTGGTTCATGTCTCGCAACTCCGTAAGTGCCTCAAGGAACCAACGGATCAGATAGAACACCAGGGAATTCCGCTTCAGAAGAATCTCACCTATCTCACTCAACCACTGCAAATACTGGCTAGTGATGAGCGTCAACTCAGAAGAAAGAAAATCAAGCTTTGCAAGGTTCAATGGGAAGATCACTCAAAGGAAGAAGCGACTTGGGAGAAAGAGGATGATCTGCGGCAGGCTTATCCCTACCTCTTCCCTTCTCTAGGTAAATCTCGGGGCGAGATTTCTTTAAGGAGGGTAGGCTTGTAACACCCTAGTTTTGGGGGTGAAAAGTTTTGCATAAAAACCCTGCATGCATGTATCTCTGTAGTAGTAGCCAGATCAGCTGAACTCAAATCTCTCCCAAACCCTAAAAATCTCCAAATCTATTCTCTAGATTCAGATCAAGATCTGACCACCCAGATTTAACCTATCAGTTACCCTGAAGATAAAAGTCTTCAGGAGCCAGATCAAATTCTGACCCTAACTCTCAGTACCTAAGCCTCTCTCTGTTTTCGAAAACAGGAAAATTCAGATTTACCCTAAGTACCCCAGTTTCCAGATGATTGAATTATCTTGATTTAACCCTATTCAGACTCAAGTAAACCCTGGAATATGTTCCTAGGTTCATCCTCAACTCACTCCAAAAAGCTGGGAGCCAGATTAATTCATCTAAACACTTTTCACAGTTTAGTCCAAATTTCACTGCGAATAAGTCCTTTTCTGTTTACCTGGAAGCCTGAAAAGGCTAAAATCCACGAATCAACTCAAACTCCAGAATTTCTTCAGGAAACACCTTCCAAATACTATTTGATACAGATCTTCCTTTTGATCAGACTTCAAAATCTCTCTCCAATCACCAGAATTCGAGATCGACAAAATCTAGATTTAGTTTACCCTAATTTTACCCTATTTTCGAAAATAGGTGAAATCCCTCAAATCTTATCAAAATTTCTCCAAATTTGAGCTAGATGAGTATTAATAGAAATGTTATACTCAGCCATGAAATCAATCCTCAAATTAACCATCTCTAAGACAGAAATTGCAAATCAGTCCAGTTTTCAAATAAAAATCCTTGCAATTGGGTCCCTGGTTCGACCAGAGACACTGTGCACGACCAGCAGCTGTGCACGACCGCGACCACCGCGCTGCCACGCCAGGAACTTCGTCGCCGGTGAAGTCCCGTGGTCGCCACCCCTGCCACCGCGTTCCAGCCACGTGTGCGCACGTCGTTCGCCACCGTGGAGCCACCGCGGCCGCACCAGCATCTCCAATTTTGCCCGCGCGCGCACGCCATCGCTGCAGCCACTACAGAAGCTCGGTGCCATGTTGCAAGCATGCCGGAGGAGCCCGTCAGTTCGCCGTTGCATCACCCGGGACAGCGCACGCCAGCCTGCAAAGCCGGCACGGCCGCTGGAGCGCGTCACCTCGCTGCTGTCCCGCCCGGCCAGTCAATTCGCCGTCGATTCACAGCTCCAAGTCTCCAGGCATTTTCCAGCCGTTGCAGCCTCCCCAAATCACCTATAAATAACCCTCAGGACTTAGCCAACTTCACCACATAGCAAAGCACCAGAAATCGCCACACTCCACCGTGTCTTCGTCTTCTTCGGCGAGCTCGAGAAGAGGCTCACGGTGCCAAGCCTCTACACTGCTTCCTCCTCGATTCCAGCTACTTCAGTAAGCTCCTCTTACCTCCCTCATCGTACTCGAGCATGTAATTGACTTCAAACCTCTCCAGTCGCCGGCAATTTCCTTTTCTCTCCAGCAGCTCCGACGAGCAATTAAACTCTAACCAGAGTGAATTAGCTCTCGAGCCTGTAATCAAACATGATCAGTGGACTGATTAGAACACATCTAAGCAACCAGAATCGAAGAATTTGCTAAAATATGAAAATCCCCAACCTTGCACCTTGCATGTAAGCTGGAGCTCGCTGTTAAGCTTCTCTGGTGTTTCCCCAGCCGATCTAGCTTCACACCTAGCTTACTTATGCCCCAGAGACCATCCTCAAGCATGGAATTAAGTTTATTTGCCCTAAAACAGAAATGCCCAATTTTGGTGTCTTCTCCCCTAGCTCCGGTCGCCGGATTTCGTTCCCGGCCATTGCAACCCCAGCCACCTTGTCTAGTAGTTGTGCCTCGACCCAGGAGTATTTTTGCCTTCTAGCTCGACACCTAGATCGGCCCAGATGAAGAGATATCACCATGCCAAGGTTTTGTCCAGAAACTGTTGAGAACAGTTCGGCCACCGTGTTCCTCGCCGGTTTTCATCACTTTTCGGCCACCTCCTGCCCTAGGTCCTGTTGAGACATTTGTTCCTGTTACAAATGCCTAACCACCAGACAAAGTGGTGCATCATTTGGAGCCCTGAGTCAAAAGATATGGCTTGCCCTAGTTTCTGGCCGTGTCAACCCTATGCCAGGCTATGTCAGCCAGTGGCATTAGCCCTGTTCACCCACCTCTGGTCATGTAAAACAGAAATTACTTTGTCAAATAGCTGCCTCCCTATCTTGTGCACCATATGCTTGAATCAAAACCTACTTTGGCCACTGGAAACTGTTCAAACCATGTCAATGCCATTCTAGAGCACTGCCAGCCTATGTCAGCCAGTGGCATTGAGCCTTTTCACCCACTTCCATCCATGCACTTTGAAAATAACTTTGTCCCTTAGACTCCTGATGTCGTGAACTACACTTTTCCCTACTATCACAACTTGAGTTGAGCCCTCTATCACCCATCAACCTTATGTCGATGCCTTGAACTGAATGCCAACCTAAAGACATTCGCTGTTTTTGGGCGAACCAGTCACCACCTTGATATCACCCTGATATTTTGGAACCTTGTAAACCTTAACAACTAATCTTAACCCTAGTTACCATAGTTAAACTCAAATTGCTTTCAAAACCTTGTATCACCAGAGTATTTTCTCCTTGCATCTTTGCATGTAGTGGATTAGTAAGAATAGGATTGATTGTAATGCCTGTTTGCTTGTTTGATCTTGTTCAGAGCAAGAGTCCGGGGTTGAAGATCTTGTCGCTGAACCGTCATCGACTGCTGATACTTACGACGCGGAAGGCAAGTCATACTTTGATCATATTGGAACCCATATTTTATGAATTGCTATGCTATTCCATGAATAGATATCTCATTAATATTGCATGTGTTGAGATCAATGATATTATGGCAGTGATAGATTTAATACTTGAGGAATGTGAACTTGATAAGATAGTAAGCCACGAACTAATAAAAGTATAAACATGTACATTTATATTCATGAAATAGAACCCCTAGCCGTGACCAGTATTTTGGTATGGAATGGTGGTAGCACTGGAGGTGCTTGGCTGCACTGAATGTGTAGGCACTGAAGGTGCATGGTTTGTGGTATGATCTGGTCACTGGCATGTAAGGACTAGAACCTTGTGTTATGCGTCTAGTGGCATGAAAAACCTACCAACCACTTACTTGGTATGGGACAGGCGCAACCTAGTAGCTTTCTTAGTATTATCAGTTCCCTGCATGGCTTGTCGATCCGGTTTCTCGCGTGGAAACTGGTGGGACGCAGTTCGTCCATGAGTGATGTGAGATCAGAAAAATTATGAGAGGATAAGGTGTAAAGAAGGAAGACGCCCTACGCCAGATTAAGTCGTGCGCGACTGTAATCAAAAGAGGTTATGTGTCCTGCGGGAACATAGACCCAGGCTAGGAAGTAAGGCTGTGGGGAGGACCCACAACGGTACTTGGGACGGTATTGTCCATTTACCGGGCAGGGATACTGTTAATACTAGACTGCAAAAACGTTGTGTGATCTCGGCCTTGTCACATGCGTATAAGTCGCATGGAGTTGGCCCGACCTGGAAGTCGAGTGAAAAAGTGGATTTAAAAAGAGGTACATCTCTGCAGAGTTTTAAAAATGTATTCGAATACTTCGTGCTCCCGAGTTTTAGGAGTATGCCGCGGTGGATTAAATCCATGGGGTGTGACACAAGTATTGTTTTATAAACTAAAATTTGTTAGCTCAAGATTACCCAAGTGGCATGTGTTGTCATGATAAGGGGCGTTGCCGTGGGCTGTCATGTGTTGACGTGTCGCGGTAATACCATAATATAGAGATCATATGGTAATTAAGAGGCATGTGGTTTATGCCCTAAGTTTATGAATTACTGCTATGGGTATATGATTGAAAGACTTGAATAAAAGTAGTGTTATCTGAGATTATATCGCCTTGGATATGGGATATATGTATCACCATCAATATGATTTATTTACTGCCATGGGTATGATCGGAATTTGAATAAGAAAAGGGAAAGAAATGTATTTTGGAAAACCTTTCGCTCTTTCCCCAATAGCATAGGTTCATGTCATATATATATATGTATCTCTACCTCCCCTATGACTTGCTGAGTACGTAAGTGCTCACCCTTGCATCAACTCATCAATAGATGGAGCGTTCTACGACCTTGGAGGATACCCTGAAGATGCTGTGGACCCAGGAGATGATGAGCAGTTCCCTCCGGAGCCCTGATGTGGTGTTGTCTTGCTGTCAACCTCTGTTTCCTGTGGATTGCTTTGGGCCTAGCTTCCGCCGTCTAGATGTGTTATTTTGTTAGACCCTTGTGCCTTGTAAGGCACTGTACCTCGTTTTGTACTAAGGCCTGATGGCCATACAATTATGACTATTGTACTATTTTGCTGCTGCAATGTAATCCTGCGATTGACTCATCCTGGGAAGTCAAGTGGTTAGGGGACCAGCTGCACCGAGCTGGGCTCCTCACAGGTGATGTCACTGTCGTATGAGCCCCGCAGCGGCCGCGACGACGGGGATCGCCCGACCCCTCGCCCGAACGTCGGCAGCCTCCGGGATGGCGGAGACCTGTGCGTTAAGGAAACGCACAACCTCCGCGAGAGTCGCCGGCGGCACCTCTCGGCTCCCGGAGCCGAGGCTTACGCCAAGGCCCTCGAGGGCCGTCCGGACGGAGCGGCCCGCGTCTGCCACCACCCGGACGCTTGAGCTCTCGAGCTCACGAAGCGTCTCCTCCCTCGCCTTGGCCTCCTCCCGAAGGCGGGCGTTGATGGCCTCGGAAATGTGAACCTGGGCCCGGACCCGACTCAATTCCGCGAGCGCCTCATCGCATTCCCGGAGGGCCTCCTCGCGCTGCCCTACGGAGGCTGAGGCCCGGCCCCCCGTCTCCTTGAGCAGCCGGGTGACCCGCTGCTCAAGGCCCCAGGTAACAGCTGCCACCAACAAAACACATAAGTTAGAAAAATTTCAAAGTGCAGGGGATGAGCGAAGGTGTTATCGACGGGTTACCTGGGCCCCGAGGGACTGAAGCCCCTCGAAACGCTCATGGAGCGTCCCTCCCGCGACGAAGGCCTGCACCTTCCGGGTGTGCAGGCCCTCCGAGAAGCGGGCGACCTCCCCCGCGGGGAGCAAAGGGGTCTCCCGCCCAGAACCGCCGGTGCGGCCGGCGGGGGGTCGCCGGACCTCAAGGTCCGGTAACGCGGCCGGCGTCTTCGTCGACGAGGTCGTGCCCCCCGAAGACGTGGCCGAGGAGCTCTCGGCGGGAGCCTCCGCCCGGGGGGGGACCATCAAGCCTTTCCCTGCCCCGGGCCAGAAGGTCCTCGGGGCCCCCTCCTCCGGAGGAACCTCGTACACCGAGGGGCTCCCCCCCTCGTCCACCGGCCAGACACGCGGGGGCGAGGCCCCCGCGAATCTCACCTCTAGCCTCTCCGGCTCCAAAGAGGCCGGAAGGGGCGGGAGGAGCTCCACCGCGAGCAGCGACGGGGCGTAGTTCGCCGAGTCGGACCCCGCCCCGCCCGCGGTCGCCTCTTTCCCCCGCGCCTCGACGGGGCCCTTCGGGGGAGGAGGCGTTGCCTCCTTCTGGGACGGTGCCCGGGCACGCTCGCCCCCGGGGTTCTCGTCCCGGGGCTTCGCCGGTGTCGCCGCCGGCGTCGTCGATGGGCCGGGGGTCTTCTGAACCCGGGGCTTCTTGGGCTCCGAGCCCCCGGCCGCCTCCTTCCCCCGTTTATGCGACCCGGGGGTGGGGAGAGGCTTCCTTTCCGGCAGCTTTAACCCGAAGGCCGCCGCTACCAGGTTCTTGGGGGGGCCCTCGCCCACGGCGCGCACGACGCGCTCGTGTTCATCCGCGAAGTACCTCCCCAAGAGGTTCTCCGCCTTCTCCCGCGCCGCCGGGTACGGCCGGACTGCAAGAGGTAAAGAGTTAGTCAATTTCATTAAAATATTGTAAGAGCTGTGTAGCGGGTTCCCGGAGCTTACGTCGCATCATCGACTTCACCGGGGGCCGCTGCTCGGGGCCCATGCCGATCCCCCTCTTCCCGCCGGTGAAGGGGGAGATCCGGAGGAGGGCCATCTCCTCAGCCGCGTCCCGCATCGAGCGGGTCTTCTTGGAGAGGATCACCTTGCCGAGGAGCTCGTACTCCTCGTCCGTCCACACCGGCGGCTTCGGTGCGGACGACCGGCTGTAGGTGGGGGCCTCCGGGGCGTACACCACCGCGTCGTCTCGGACCCGGAGGTAGAACCACCTCCGGACCCAATCCCCCCAGTGGTCCCGGGAGGCCGCCGCCGGGTAGTCGATTACCCGGGCCGGCAACATCTGGACCATGACCGAACCGAAGGGGGACTTGGGGCCCCCCTTCACCAGGTGGGAGGTCCGCGCCGCCGGTTCGTAGAAGTACCGGAAGGCGCGAAGGTCGGGCTCCCGCCCGGTCGCTGTCTCGAAGAGCCAAATGAAGTGGCCCATCCGGACCAGCGCGTTCGGGGTGAGGTGGTTGAGAGCCACCCCATACTCCTTGAGAAACTCCCGGAGCATGGGATGCACCGGGAGCCGGAGCCCCGCCTCGATGAAGGCCTCGAAGGCCACGATCTCCCCAGGCCTGGGGCGGGGGGCTCCATCCTTCTTCACCGGGACTCGGATGTCCCCGGCCGCAACGATGCCCCTCTCGGCCAAGGACTCGGCGTCCTCGGCCGTGAACTCGGACGCCCAGAGGAAATCCGAGGGGATTTCCTCCGGGGGCACCTCCGTGGTCTTCGCTCGACCCTTGGGTGCCATGACGTTAGTTTTCTTTCTGGTGGCTAACTTTGCAGGAGGCTACTACTAGAAACTCCCGGACGCCTGTTACCGGAAAAAGCTACCGGAGAAAGCTACCGGAATAAGCTACAGGGAGAGGGCTACCGGGAGAGCAAAGATCGTTGGGGCTGAGAATTTGGAATGAGCTTCGGGCCCCCCAAGGCCCTATTTATAGGGGCGGGCCGTGGTCTAGATGCACACCACGTGGCACCAGCGGATCAATCTGGACCGTAGAAGTTCAAACCGTGCGCGGGAAACGAAGGGACGGGCGCGTGAATCGAGGCGCCGTTTCGAACCG
Organism: Pharus latifolius; assembly: GCA_019359835.1. Classification (NCBI taxonomy): domain Eukaryota; kingdom Viridiplantae; phylum Streptophyta; class Magnoliopsida; order Poales; family Poaceae; genus Pharus; species Pharus latifolius. The sequence goes on from CM033329.1 coordinate 25,556,881, forward strand.
CGCACGCATTTATGGCGAAACGGTGCGGCTTTAAGTATGGGGCACGGAAGCCGAAGCGTTGCGGCTCCGGTAACCTGGCCCGGAGATCTTCCCGGTGACCTAGACCATACCCACCGGGGACTCGAGCATCGTCCCCGGCGGGCATGGGGGGCTGCTGTCGGGGGAAATCTCCGCGGGACTAAGTCCAGGTAAGATGTGACATTGGCCCGGGGACGTTGCCTTCTTAGCCTCCCCGGGCGCCGCCTTTTGGCTCCCGGGACGTGGCCTCCGGTGCCCTCCCGGGCGCCGCCATTTGCCCGGGGACGTGGCCTCCGGGGCGTCCCCGGGCGCCGCCTTTTGTCTCCCGGGACGTGGCCTCCGGTGCCCTCCCAGGCGCCGCCATTTGCCCGGGGACGTGGCCTCCGGGGCCTCCCCGGGCGCCGCCTTTTGGCTCCCGGGACGTGGCCTCCGGTGCCCCCCCAGGCGCCGCCATTTGCCCGGGGACGTGGCCTCCGGGGCCTCCCCGGGCGCCGCCTTTTGGCTCCCGGGACGTGGCCTCCGGTGCCCCCCCGGGCGCCACCATTTGCCCGGGGACGTGGCCTCCGGGGCCTCCCCGGGCGCCGCCTTTTGGCTCCCGGGACGTGGCCTCCGGTGCCCCCTCGGGCGCCGCCATTTGCCCGGGGACGTGGCCTCCGGGGCCTCCCCGGGCGTCGCCTTTTGGCCCCCGGGACGTGGCCTCCGGTGCCCTCCCGGGCGCCGCCATTTGCCCGGGGACGTGGCCTCCGGGGCCTCCCCGGGCGCCGCCTTTTGGCTCCTGGGACGTGGCCTCCGGTGCCCTCCCGGGCGCCGCCATTTGCCTGGGGACGTGGCCTCCGGGGCCTCCCCGGGCGCCGCCTTTTGGCTCCCGGGACGTGGCCTCCAGGGCCCTCCCGGGCGCCGCCATTTGCCCGGGGACGTGGCCTCCGGGGCCTCCCCGGGCGCCGCCTTTTGGCTCCCGGGACGTGGCCTCCGGCGCCGTCCCGGGCCTCATCACCCTCCTAAAGGTAAAGTATTGAACTGTTTATCACGTGCAGGTCACGCGAGGAGCACCTCGGGAACTAGCGACCATCTGTCAAGCATCCAAGGCATTTGACCGGGAGAAGGACGGTCCTGCCCTTCAATCCGACGGTGGCTTCCGGGGTAGTTTAGGTTTTTTGCTGCTTTTTGGGGGCTATAAATAGCCCTTGCACCCCTCTATTGTAAGGGATCGATTCATTTATTGGAATAGCTAAACTCACAGGCGTGCTCCGGAAGCCTCTCCCCCGGAGAGAGCCTCCCCAGCCGACTCCAGTCGGGAGCGCGTCGACAGGACTAGGGCCCCCACCGGGACCCGAACCTGTATAAACCCGTGTGTCTTTCTTTGTGCTTGTCCGGCGGGGGAGGACCGGTCATCCGGTCAACCCGCGCCGCGTAATCTTCGCTAGGATCACTCTCAAAACCTGCCGGGGTATTCGCAATACCACGACAATGGACAACAATGCAATCTGTTCCAAACGAGGGCTAAAGTTGATGGCAAGGTATGCAAAATCATTATTGATGGTGGTAGTTGTCATAACTTAGCTAGTCATGAATTGTGCACTAAACTTGGCCTTAAATTGCTCAAACACCCTCATCCATATCATGTTCAATGGTTAAGTGATTGTGGAGATGTCAAAATTCAATACATGGTCAAGGTGCAATTCCAAATTGGAGATTATGTAGACACAGTGGAATGCGATGTGGTGCCAATGATGGTGTGTCACTTACTGTTGGGAAGGTCATGGCAATTTGATCGATCAGTGCATCATGATGGTCGCGCCAATACTTATATCCTCAAGTGGAAGGGCAAATACATTGCATTTCGACCAATGTCGCCAAATCAAATTTTAGCTGACAATATGCAGAGAGTGAATGATGGAAAGGATAGAGCGAAAACAAATATGAGTGAGATCGAAAAATCGGTGAGTAAGAGCCACAAGCCAAATTTGAGAGGTAAAACAAAAAGTGAGGGAGAGAAGCTAGTGATGTTAGCCACCAAATCTGATTTGAGAGGAGTGAGGAATAACCCAGATTTAATGCATTTTGTACTTTTGTGCAAAGATGCATTACTTTCGACTAATGACTTAACTTGATCCGAGAGGATCTTCAAGTCCTGATCGCATACGGCTTCGCGATCAAGTCCTGATCACATACGGCTTCGCGACCTTAATCGTGTTCAAAAAGGTTTCGCGACCATGGATGGGTCCGCGACCATGGATTGGTTTACGACCATGAAAAGGAATTCGTTCCCTGTTCAGAATTGTAATCCGATCCGAATATATATAACTAAGCTTATCCGTTTAGGATTAGTTAGTTATATGAGTCTAATACGTTTAGGTTATTGAGTCTGATACATACTCATACGATTGGACTATAAATACCTTGTAATAGGACTAGTTTAGATCATCGAAAAGTCATAGAACTTATTTGAGTTTTAAACACTTATAGTTACTTCAACGTAGGCAAGTGTGCCTAATGTTCGACGTGTAAAGCCCTCTTTGAAATAAAGAGTTGTGCAATTACTTTGAGCTGTGTTTTCGATCAACCTTTGGGTTTCGGTATTTTCAAGTAAGATCCAGTTATTCCGCATATTAGAATCTGGGCGATCCTAGTGCAAAAACCAAGGCTAAGTCTCAAACGGATCATGTTGGTATCAGAGCAACTTTCCTATCCTGTGGATGGTGAAGACTCGCCAGGGTTACAAAACTTCCGGCGAAACTCCAGGCCATCAATTGACGGTTCCTACAGCCGCGTCTCCGACAATGTCTGACGATACCTCCGTTCAAGCTAACCTAGCCGAACAAGTGGCTAAGCTCTCCACCGACATGGAAACTGTGCTTGCTTGGATTAAGCAGCAGGCGATGATTGTACCTCCTGAAGTAGGGAAGGTTATGGGTGAGAAGACTGGTGAAGACTTGCGCAGGGAAGACGAAGATAAAGACGAAGGCGACTATAAGACCGACGACCTCACCAACACCTCCTTAGCTATCGGATATTTTAAGGTCGACGCTAATATTGATATACCCATATATGATGGGATGATCGATGCCGAGAAGTTGGATTCTTCGATCGATCAACTTGAGACCTACTTTGACCTGAAAGGGTTCAGTAGCACTCAAAAGGTGAAGTTCGCACCTTTGAAGATGAAGGACCATGCCAAGACTTGGTGGAAGGCCCTTGTCGCCAGTGGTGAAGCTGATGATCTTGCGTGGGGTCAATTCAAATGACTTCTGTGACAAAAATTCTATTCGATGGGTTACCTTGAGGAGAGATGGGAGCGTTGGCACAGATTGTACGAACGGACCGACCAGACCGTCCAAGACTATACTACGAAATTCTGGAGACAAGCAATGGTCATCGGCATCTCACTGTCCGACCCTCGGGTATTTCAGAAATACACATCTGGACTTCAGAAATTGATCAGTACTGAGCTAAGTCTGTTCGGCGTCCAAGACATCGCGACCGCAAGCACAACTGCTATGGCGATCGAGAAGAAGAACAAATCCCGAAGTGACAAAAGCACGAAGGAAAGTACGACCTCGACAAAGAAAAAGCTGAGTCTGAAGAACAACGCTTCAAAATCGGGCACGGGTGCCTATTGTGAACATTGTCAAGACATGGGACATACCAAGGACAAATGCTACAAGCTTCATCCTGAAATTCGACCAAAGAAAAACGGACCAGGAAAAAGAACAGCCACGGCTACTGCGACTTCACCCAACGAAGAAGTTGTCCGAGTGAATTCGGTTAATGAGGCAGATACGACCTTGTCTCTAATGGCAATGCCGAAGGAGAAGGGTTCGGATCCACCAAACGACCATCACCCAAAGGAGGACTTGTTTACCATCAACATCTAGGTGAAGCACGAAGTGGTCGTAGCGATATTCGATCCCGGAAGTCAAAAGAATCTGGTCTTCGCTGGACTGATTCAGCAACTTGGTTTGAAGACAACCACACAGCCGCGACCATATCGGTTGGGTTGGTTTACATCCGACATGAACCAATAGATTACGAGTCAGTGTGTGTTGAAGTTTGTGATCTCTGCATGATATATCGATGAGGTGCAATGCGATGTTGTCCCTATCAATATCTGTCAGGTGATCTTTGGGAGTCCGTATCTATATGATTGAGACGCTCACTTCCATCAGCGAGTACAAGAGTACGACCTCACCAAAGATGGAGTTAAGTTCGTAATCAGTAGAGACATCCACGTCAGCACTTCAAACTTGATTACCGCAAATCAGGCCAAACTAATTGTTAATGCATGTCACAAATATGTGCTTGTCATGATTCGACCCATTGGTCAAGGTGAGGGTACTCGACCAGCATTGTCGTTGGCGTGCCGAGAGGATTCTGGTCGTTTGTCGGGACTGCTGGAGAAATATAGTGATCTGTTCGAGACTACCCTGGGTCGTCCGCCGAAATGTCCAGTCAAGCATGAAATTCAACTTGTGTCCGATGCGACACTGCCCAATCTGAGTATGTATCACAACTCAGTATTGGAGAATGAAGAGATCAAGAGACAACTTGGTGAGTTGTTGAACGATGGTGTTATTCAACCAAGTAGTTCACCTTGTGGATCTCCTGTGGTGTTAGTGCCAAAGAAAGATGGGACTTGGCCTATGTGCATCGACTACCGAGCACTAAACAAGATCACCATCAAGAACCGGTACCCCCTTCCTCGTATTGACGACCTGCTAGACCAATTGAAGCATGCTGTTGTCTTCTCCAAATTGGATCTTAAGTCAGGATATCATCAAGTTAGCATCCGAGAGGAGGATACGTGGAAGACCGCGTTTAAAACACGACAAGGTTTGTTCGAATGGCTGGTCATGCCGTTTGGTCTCTGAACGCCCCAGCAACCTTCATGTGTCTTATGAATGAAGTATTGAGACAGTTCATCGATGACTTTGTGATCATTTACCTCGACGACATACTAGTTTATAGTCGTTCATGGGATGAGCATCTCATTCATGTCGAGAAGGAGTTCGAACAGCTTCGGCAACATCGACTTCGCCTCAACCGTAAGAAGTGTGAGTTCGGCCACTCTACTTTACCTCGGATTCATGGTCGGCAACAGTACGTTGCAAATTGACCCGGACAAGGTAAAAGTGATTCGCGAATGGCCGCAACCGTGAATAGTTACGGACGTGCGTAGTTTTGTGGGAGCATGCCAATATCTTCGAAAATTCATCCGACACTTCTCGATTATGGCTTCTCCATTGCATGCATTAACCAGGATCGATCAGAAGTTCGAGTGGACAGGGAAACATGAGGACACATTTCTCTTATTGAAAAGGAAGATTGGTGAGGCGCCTGTGTTAGCTTTGCCGAATCTCCAGAAACCGTTCGAGCTAGAAACCGATGCAGCAGGTTATGCGATGGCGCAATGCTCATGCAAGAAGGTCGACCAGTGGCATATCACTCTAAGTTATTCCAGGGAGCTCAGAAGAACTACCCGACTTATGAAAAAGAGTTGTGTGCACCGCATCAGGCCGTGAAACATTGGTGGTGTTATCTCTTGGGTGAAGAGACGGTTGTCCACACCGACCATCAACCATTGCAATATTTGCAAACTCAATCCAAGCTACAACAAGCTCGGCACATGAAGTGGATGTTGTATCTGCAGTAGTTTAATCTGGTGATTATGTACAAGAAGGGCATACACAACAAATTGGCGGACATGTTATCGCGACCACCAGTTAGGACCCTCTGTTTATCAGCATTCATGCAGATCGAGCCGTCATGTCATGATGACTATACCAATATGTACAATGAAAACCCTGATTTTCAAACAGCACTGACTGAGCTCGAAACAGGGAAACCTACGGAGTTCGTTCGTTGAGAAGGACTCTTGTACAAGGGCAATTTGCTTTGCATATATACCTGGTGGAGCACCTCGAATTCAATGGTTGTGAGAAGCGCACAAATCGAAGGTAGCTGGCCACTTTGGGGTTACAAAGACGTTACAAAATCTTCACCGACATGTGTTCTGGCCGCGTATGCAGCAAGATGTGCCTAGTTTTGTTCGTGGCTGTGGTCTCTGCAGAATCTCGAAACCGGCAAACCAAAAATTAGGTTTGTACACTCCTTTGCTAGTTCCATCGCGACCATGGGAGAGCATATCCATGGATTTCTTAGGAGGATTGCCTAAGACCCGACGTGGCAACGACTATCTATTCGTGGTCGTTGATCGGTTCTCCAAAATGATTATTCTTATACTTTGTCGAAAGACTATCACGGGAGAAGAAGCAGCTCGGGTTTTCTTTCAAAACGTTTGGACACACTTCGGACTGCCAACTTCTATTGTGTCTGATCGTGATACCCGGTTCCTTAGTCACTTCTGGCGATCACTTTGGACAATGATGGACACCAAGTTAAAGAGGAGTACTGCTTTTCATCTGCAAACTGATGGTCAAACTGAGGTGGTAAATCGCACAGTCGTTCATCTTTTGAGAGGATATAACTCGAAGCACCCGAAGACCTGGGATGAAAGCATATCATACCTGTAGTTTGCTTTTAATCGAGTAGTGCATGGTTCGACTAGAAAGTCGCTGTTTGAGGTCTGTTTAGGATTTCTACCACAGAGTCCATTCGACATGGAGTTTGTGATCCCTACTTGAGCACAGAACAGCAAGGAAGCATTTGATCAGGATCAAGCACAAAAGTTCCAAGAAGGTATTCAACGACTCCATCGTGAGGTTGAACAGAACTTGCTGAAAGCTCAACTCAAGTACAAGGCACGACATGATCGGCACCGAGTTGATGCGCAATTTCAAGAAGGTGATATGGTATGGTTACATCTAAGGAGAGACTTAAAGGTGAATATAAGAAACTCAAACCCATTCGTGATGGTCCTTTTCGTATTTAGCGGAAAGTGAGTAATAATGCTTGTCAGCTCGAGTTACCTCCATACATGGATATTTACTCGGTTGTCAATGTTGAGCACCTCAAACTCTTTGAGCCTTCGATGCTGGATGATGAGCCAGATACCATACTACCATCTGTTGAAGACTTGGTCTATCAACGAGACGAACCTCTACATGAAGATGTGATTCTGGAGAAAAAGGTGACTACCACCCGCAGTGGCACAAAGGAGACTTTTCGAATCGGTCGGAAAGGTCAACGAGTACGTGCGGCAAAGTGGTACACCAGAGAAGCTGGACAAGCCCAATTTCCACATCTCCAGTTTGATCGAGAGATCGCAACAGGAGTTGGCTCCTTCTCAACAAGGGAGTCATGATCCGGGAGGATCTTCAAGTCCTGATCGCATACGGCTTCGCGACCTTAACCGTGTTCGGAAAGGTTTTGAGACCATGGATGGGTCTGCGACCATGGATTGGTTCACAACCATGAAAAGGAATTCGTTCCCTGTTCGGAATATATAAAACTAAGCTTGTCCGTTTAGGATTAGTTAGTTATATGAGTCTAATACGTTTAGGTTATTGAGTCTGATACGTACTCATACGATTGGACTATAAATACCTTGTAATAGGACTAGTTTAGATCATCGAAAAGTCATAGAACTTATTTGAGTTTTAAACACTTATAGTTCCTTCGACGTAGGCAAGTGTGCCTAACATTCGACGTGTAAAGCCCTCTTTGAAATAAAGAGTTGTGCAATTACTTTGAGCTGTATTTTCGATCAACCTTTGGGTTTCGGTATTTCTGAGTAAGATCCCATTATTCCGCATATTAGAATCTGGGCGAGCCTTGTGCGAAAATCAAGGCTAGGTCTCAAACGGATCATAACCTCTCTTCCTAGTGCTGTTTCTAGTGTTTTGCAGGCCTTCGAGGATGTGTTTCCAAGCGATATACCTGCTGTTCTACCTTCCATGCGTGGCATTGAGCATCAACTTGACCTCATCGCTGGAGCCTCACTTCCCAACCGTCCTCCATACCGCACCAATCAGGAGGAGACAAAAGAAATTCAGCGTCAAGTGCAGGAGCTACTGGATAAAGGGTATGTACGCAAAAGCCTTAGCCCTTGTGCTGTTCCTGTTATTCTCGTGCCTAAGAAAGATGGTACATGGAGAATGTGTGTTGATTGTACAGCCATTAACAACATAACTATTAGATATCGTCATCCTATTCCTAGGCTAGATGACATGCTTGATGAATTGAGTGGTTCTGTTATATTCTCTAAAATTTTAAGAAGTGGATACCATCAGATTAGAATGAAACTTGGTGATGAATGGAAAACTGCTTTAACTAAACTTTGATTGTATGAGTGGTTAGTAATGCCTTTTGGTTTAACTAATGCACCTAGTACTTTCATGCGTTTGATGAAATCATGTTTCAAGAGCATTCATTGGGAAATTTGTGGTGGTATATTTTGATAACATTCTGATCTATAGCAAAACCATGGAAGAACATATTGATAACTTTAGGCAAGTGCTCGAAGTGCTTAGAAAATAGAAGTTATATGCTAATATAGCAAAGTGCACTTTTTGTACCGATAAGGTTGTGTTTCTTGGCTATGTAGTTTTTGGACAAGGAATTGAGGTTGATGAATCTAAAATTGAGACAGTAAAAAATTGGCCTACCCCTGTGAATGTTAGTCAAATCCGAAGTTTTCTTGGTTTAGCTGGTTTCTACCGTAGATTTGTGAAAGATTTTAGTACTATAGCTGCCCCATTGAATGAATTAACTAAAAAGGGTGTTGTGTTTGCATGGGGGTTAATCACAAGAGAATGCTCTTCAAGAATTAAAGAAACGCTTAACTGAAGCACCATTGCTTGTTTTACCTGATTTCACTAAAACTTTTGAGATTGAATGTGATGCTAGTGGAATGGGTATTGGTAGTATTTTGATGCAAGATGGCAAACCCATAGCGTACTTTAGTGAGAAACTCAGAGGTGCTCAATTGAACTATCTTGTTTATGACAAAGAGTTGTATGCTTTGGTACGTGTGCTTGAAACTTGGCAGCATTACCTTTGGCCTAAAGAATTTGTTATTCATTCTGATCATGAAGCTTTGAAGTACTTGAAAGGCCAAGCTAAATTGAACCGTAGACAAGCTAAGTGAGTTGAATTCATTGAAACTTTTTCATATGTTTTGAAGTACAAAAAGGGAAAGGAGAATGTGGTTGCTGGTGCTTTATCTCAAAAAAGCATTTTGTTGACTAAGTTAGAAGTGACAGTACCTGGTTTAGAGAGTTTGAAAGAATTGTACACTTCTGATCATGACTTTTCAGCACCATATTCTAAATACTATGATGGCAAAGGATGGGACAAGTTCCATGTGCATGATGGGTTCTTATTTTGTGCTAACAAACTCTGTGTTCCAGCATCGTCCGTGCGTTTGTTATTGTTGCAAGAATCTCATGCAGGTGGATTGATGGGGCATTTTGGGAGAGAAAAGACTTTCATGATGTTGAATGATCACTTTTATTGGCCTAAGATGAGACATGATGTCGAAAGGTTTGTTTAGCGATGTGTGCCATGTCACAAGGCTAAATCTAAATTGAACCCTCATGGATTATACACTCCACTTCCTGTTCCTAATGCACCTTGGGAGGATATTAGCATGGACTTTATGTTAGGATTACCGACAACTAAGAGAGGAAGGGATTCAGTTTTTGTAGTTGTGGATAGGTTCTCTAAAAGGGCACATTTTATACCTTGTCACAAAAGCGACGATGCGTCGCTTGTCGTTGACCTATTTTTCAGGGAGATTGTGAGATTGCATGGAATACCAAGAACCATTGTTTGAGATCGCGATGTCAAGTTCATGAGCTACTTTTGGAAGACCTTGTGGGCCAAGGTTGGGACGAAGTTGTTATTCTTGACAACTTGTCACCCACAAACTGATGGACAAACGGAGGTGGTGAATCGTACATTTTCAATGCTGCTGCGAGGAATGATGAAGAAGAACCTGAAGGAGAGGGAACATTGTCTACCGCATGTTGAGTTTGCTTATAATAGGGCGGTACACTCTACTACTCAAATGTACCCATTCGAGGTGGTGTATGGTTTTAAACCTGTTGGGGGAAATCTCCACGCGGTCAAGTCCAGGTAAGTTCATGATTGCCCGGGGACAGTGGCCTCCGGTGCCTGCCCCGGGCGCCGCCATTTGGCCCCCGGGACCGTGCCCCCCGGGCGGGTCCCGGGCGCCGCCATTTGCCCGGGGACAATGGCCTCAGGTGCCTGCCCCGGGCGCCGCCTTTTAGGCTCCCGGGACCGTGCCTCCGGGGTATGTCCCGGGCGCCGCCTTTTGGCTCCCGAGACCTTGCCCCCCCGGGCGAGTCCCGGGCGCCGCCATTCGCCCGGGGACAGTGGCCCCCGGTGCCTGCCCCGGGCGCCGCCTTTTGGCGCCCGGGACCTCGCCCCCCGGGCGGGTCCCGGGCGCCGCCATTTGCCCGGGGACAGTGGCCGCCGGTGCCTGCCCCGGGCGCCGCCATTTGGTGCCCAGGACCTCGCCCCCCAGGCGGGTCCCGAGCGCCGCCATTTGCCCGGGGACAGTGGCCGCCGGTGCCTGCCCCGGGTGCCGCCATTTGGCCCCCGGGACCGTGCCCCCCGGGCGGGTCCCAGGCGCCGCCATTTGCCCGGGGACAGTGGCCTCCGGTGCCTGCCCCGGGTGCCGCCATTTCGCCCCCGGGACCGTGCCCCCCAGGCGGGTCCCGGCCGCCGCCATTTGCCCGGGGACAGTGGCCTCCGGTGCCTGCCCCGGGCGCCGCCATTTGGCCCCCGGGACCGTGCCCCCCAGGCGGGTCCCGGGCGCCGCCATTTGCCCGAGGACAGTGGCCTCCGGTGCCTGCCCCGGGCGCCACCTTTTAGGCTCCCGGGACCGTGCCTCCGGGGTAGGTCCGGGGCGCCGCCTTTTGGCTCCCGGGACCTTGCCCCCCGGGCGAGTCCCGGGCGCCGCCATTCGCCCGGGGACAGTGGCCCCTGGCGCCTGCCCCGGGCGCCGCCTTTTATGCTCCCGGGACCCTGCCCTCCGGAAGGGGTCCCGGACGTCATCGCCCTCCTAAAAGGTAAAATCCCTGTTTGTTTATCTCGTGCAGGTCACGCGAGGGACGCCTCGAGAATCAGCGACCACCTGTCAAGCATCCAAGACGTTTGACCGGGAGAAGGACGGTCCTACCCTTCAATCCGACGGTGGTTTCCGGGGTAGTTTAGGCTTTTTGCTTCTTTTTGGGGCTATAAATAGCCCTTGTACCCCTCTGTTGTAAGGGATCAGCTCATTATTATTTGGAATAGCTAAACTCACAGACGCGCTCCGGAAGCCTCTCCCCCAGAGAGAGCCTCCCCAGCCGGCTCCGGTCGGGAGCGCGTCAACAGGACTAGGGCCCCCACCGGGACCCGAACCTGTATAAATCCACATGTCAATTCTTGTGTTTGTCCGGCGGGGGAGGACCGGTCACCCGGTCAACCCGCGCTGCGTAATCTCCGCTAGGATCATCTTCAAACCTGCCGGGGTATTCTTAATACCACGACAGTTGGCGCCGTCCGTGGGGACTCGTGACAAGACGCCATGGCTCCCCCAAGAACAAGGGCTCGCACCCTTCCCGGTGACCCGGGTCTCGGAGACCCGGCGCCATCCGCCCGGGACACTTCTGTCCCGGCGGACCCTTCCGGAGGCGACCTGGCCCAGGTACCGCCTCCCTCCTTTCCTCTTAACTTAGGTGCTTCCACCTCCAGGTCGTTCCCGGTGACCGCGGGGACCTCGGCCGGGACAAGCGTCCCCCCGACGGCTCCCCCGGCTCCCCGGGACGCCCTGCTCGAACTTCTCGTGGAAGGCCAGCTCCGCGCCCAGCGCTCTATGGACGAGCTCCTTAGCGTGTTGGCGCGGCCTCCGGCCCCCACGTTTGCGTCGCACCCATATCCGGGGAAGATGCCTCCGTTTATGGGTTACCCGGCGGCCACTCCGGTCTCCGGGGGGCTGTCTACCCCGTATGATCCCGCCGGGGGGTTCCCTCCCCCCGAGGGATATACTTCCGGACACTTCTCGGCACCCGGGCCTGTCCCGGTGCCGGGAGGCTATTTCATGCCCGGGCCCTTCGTGGCACCAGGGGGGTACCCCGTCCCCGGCCCGCTTCCGGGGCTGGGGGGTCATTTCATGCCGGGGGCTATTCCTACGCCGGGAGACAGTCCCGCCCCTCGCGTTGCGTTTACCGCACCGGGGCCGGTCGACAGAGCAGCTCCCGTGCCTCAGCGAATTTCCCCCCGCTGGTTCCACAACCCCAGACGTCGCCGAGGGGGCTCACCCCCCACTGGTTCCGGATGTCGCAGGGGCTTCCCCCTTTCCGGTCCCGGTCGTTGCCGCAGGGGTCCCCTCTTCGGATCCAAACGCCGCCCCGGGCGCCCCCTCCCCGGTTCCGGATGGTGCAGGGGCTCCCCCCTTTCCGGTCCCGGGGGCCGTCGCAGGGGGCTCCCCCCAGCAGGCCCCGGTAGCTTCCGGGCCGGCTGCTACAGTGCAGGAGCTCCCTCCCCCGGCGAAGCAGGTCCGCTTCTCCCGGGGGGAGGTCGAGCGAATGCATTCTCCCAGTCGCGGGGAAGAGCTTCCCCCCGGTCGTTGTCGCAGGGAGCCTCGCTCTCGCACCGGTCGGGGGAAGAGACCAGCCGAAGAACCATCCTCCCCGGAGAGAAGCCCGGACGTCCGGGAAATCAGTCCCGGCCCGGAAGAGAAGCGTCGTCACCACCACTCTGGCGGCCCTCTTGGGCCGCTACCTGACTCGGATAACGAGGGGGCGTCCCCTGTTAAAGAAGACAGTGACTGGGGCCCCCCCCGGGAAGTGCAGGGGGCGAACCAGCCTCTGTGTCGAAGACTCCGCAGCATCCGATGGCCGCGGCCCTACCGTCCCCCGCACATCGAGCATTATAATGGCGAGGCGGACCCTTACGAGTTCGTGCAGATCTACTCCACAGCCATCTCCGCGGCGGGGGGGGACGAGAGCGTCCAATGCAACGTCTTCCCCCTCTACCTCACCGGCATTGCCCGCTCCTGGTTTTACAATCTGAAGGCGGGCTCCATCAAGTCTTTCTCGCAGCTGAAGCGGGAGTTCTGCGCCAACTTTCAGGGAAATTACGTACGTCCCCTGGACTCCTCGCAGCTGTATACTGTCCGGCAGAGGACTGGGGAGACCATCATAAGCTTCTTCAAGCGCTTTGCCCAGGTGAAGAGCAAAGTGGCCCACGTCCCCGACTCTACGGTCATCGAAGCCTGCAAAAGCGGCATCCTCCCGGGGGAGCTCCACCGAAGGTTCTCCCGGAGCTGCCCCTCTTCCGCCGACGAGCTCTTCAACGTGGTCGAAAAGTACGCTCGGGTGGAGGAAGACGATATCTGGAAGAAGACACAGGGGGCTCCCGCCCACGTCGACCGGGGGGCCAGGGATCCCCCCAAACGCCCCAGACAGGGGGGGCATAACGAGCCACGGCCTCGGGACACTTTTGTCCTCGAGGGCGGAGGCGGCTCGCGCGACCCCCCGAGGGGCAACCGCCCCTTCCCCAAGCCGAAAGCCCATGGGGGAGGACAGTCTTCACACGGCCGGGATGGCCCCGCGGGGAGAAGGCGGGAAGGACCGTGGTGCAGCTTCCACGGGTCCAGTACCCACGCTACCCGAGACTGCAGCACTTCGCGGCATTCCTCGACCAGCGCGGGCAGGGGGGGAGACTCCGGCCTCCTTGCTCCCTCGGCCAGCTGTTCCGGCCCTTCCCGCTCCCGCGGGGGGTTAGCAGGCACAGGAGGGGGAGCCTTCAGAAGCTCTCCCCTTCCAGACCTCTCAGCGCCGCATCAACGTCATCGTGGGAGGGTCTGCCTCCGGGCAGGACTCCATGCGCCAGCGTAAAGAGTACGCGCGTGAAGTTAAGGTTGTGGGGGTGCTACACACGTCCCCGCCACCAAAGTGGTCGGACATCCCCCTCACCTTCACGGTAGAAGACGCGCGGGGGGTTCACTTCCCCCACGACGACGCGCTCATTGTCTCCGCGACAATCTACAACTGTCACCTGGCACGCATCCTTGTGGACAGTGGGAGCTCCGCCGACGTCCTATTCCTGAAGGCTTTCAAAGATATGCAGGTGGATGAGAAGCTCCTGCAGCCCGCAGCCGGGCCCCTACAAGGTTTTGTCCCGGGGAAGGCGATCCACCCCGTGGGCAAGGTAGATCTTCCTGTGACCTTCGGCGCCCCAGAGAACTACCGGACCGAGCTGGTCCGCTTCGACGTAGTGGACCTCCCCTCCTCCTACAACGCGATTATGGGGAGGACCACCATCAACCGGCTGGGGGCTGCCACCCATCAAAACTACCTCTGCATGAAGATCCCCGGGCCGCATGGCGTGATCAACGTCCGGGGAGACCAAGACATGGCCCGTGCTCTGTATGAGCGCGCAGCCGCCACGATCGGAAGCGTCAACAATATTGAGGCGCCCAGGGGGGAGGCCTCCCCCCCCCTGGAACCAGACGTCGCGGCAATACCCTCCGGAAGGTCCTGCTGTTCCCGGGGCCAGCAGTGCGGCCAAGTACGAGGCTTTGCTCCTCAGGTCGCACCACTTGCGTTCCCTGGGGATCCGACGCCTCCAACTGAAGGGAGATTCTCAGCCCATATTTCACCAAAAGCACGGGCCTTACCTATGCCGTAACGCAAATTCTAGTCTTTTATTTGCAGATGCAAAAGATGCAGAGGCACTTCGATGGCACCAAGGGGATACCTCGTTCCTGGCCTATTCCCGGGGCCAGGAGCCCACTTCATGCCGGGGGTTTACCCTACGCCGGGAGCCAGTCCCGCCCCCCGTGTCGCGTGTACCACACCGGGGGTGGTCGACAGAGCAGCCCCCGTGCCGCAGTGGACTTCCCCCCGCATGGGTTCCCCGGTTCCGGACGTCGCCGCGGGGGCTCCCTCCTCGCCGGTCCCGGGTGTTACAGGGCCTGCTCCCTTCCCGGTTCCGGTCGAGGCCACTGGGGCCCCCTCCACTTCGATTCCGGTCTTCGCCACAGGGGCTTCCCCCTTTCCGGTCCCGGTCGTCGCTGCTTGAGGGCCTTTCGCCTTAGGGACCCTATCCTCAAGCGCATTAGGCCCCCCAAGCCCAGGATAGGCTCTCCCCCAAGTGGGAGGGCCCTTGCAAGATCTCTGCAGTCCTGGGCTTGGGGGCTTATAAGGTCTCCAACCTTTAAGAGCAGGAGCTGAAGCACACGTGGAACTTACGTTTACTTCGCAAGTTCTATGTTTAGCCTTACGGGCATGTCCCCTCCCCCGGGGCGTTCACGCCGGAGGGGGAGGAGGGACGTTGTATTTTCCTCCCCTTTCGCGGCTTCGCAGGGGGAGGCCCTGTACTTCATTTCATTAGCAGTACATAGGTCTTGCTTTGCAAACTCTCATTGCAGGTTTTTCTCATTACCGCCCCTAGCGGCGATGCCCTCCCCGCGAGGAAGCCCTCTCCGCGAGGATGCCCTCCCCGCGAGGAAGTGGGCCAGCCCCAACAAGTCCCTACAACGGAGCCTGCACTCCCGTAGGGCGGCTTACGATCAGCCCTCGTGGACTGGGGGTGTAAGCGGCAACCCGGTCATAGTGGCCATGGTAACGAGTCACTTTGGGAGACTAGTCCCCTGCCCAAACACTCAAGTCCCGTCTTCGGGCACTTCCTCCTCCGGGAGTAGACGCTCTCCTCAGCGGGACGTCTAATGGCTTTCTGGATTTTCTTCCTCCTCCGAGAGTGGACGCTCTCCCCAGCGGGACGTCCAAGGGATTTCTCAGGAGACCTTATTCCCGGCTCCCCGTTCTCACGGCGACCGGATGATTATCTCTCGGAGGCCTTATTCCCGGCTCCCCGTTCTCACGGCGACCGGATGATTACCTCTCGGAGGCCTTATTCCCGGTTCCCCGTTCTCACGGCGACCGGATGATTATCTCTCGGAGGCCTTATTCCTGGCTCCCCGTTCTCACGGCGACCGGATGATTACCTCTCGGAGGCCTTATTCCCGGCTACCCGTTCTCACGGCGATCGGATGATTATCTCCCGGAGGCCTTATTCCGGCTCCTCGTTCTCACGGCGACCGGACAATTGCTTTACGAAGATATGGATTTCTCAGATATATTTTCCCCCGGACATTATTCCCGGTTCCCCGTTCTCACGGCGACCGGGCGAAGTCTCCCGGGAAGCTCCCCTCCGGAGGTCTTATTGGCTTTTCATGAGCCCCTTCCGCGCCTTGTTCCCGGTTCCCCGCTCTCCCGGCGGCCGGATGAACCTCTCCCGGTGCCCCCGGGCACCCCGGAAGGTCCCTCCCTCGGAAATCCTGTTTTTACAATTTTCTAACTTAGAAAATATTTCTCCTACAGGTTATGCTCCCCCCGGGGACCCTGTTACCCCCACAGCGCGCGGAGGCCTCCTCCGGCCCGCTGTGGGCGGGGGGGGACAGGGGGCCCCCGGATCACCCACGAACAAACATAGCTCATTCTTTTGAAGATGAGCCCCACAGACCATACAAGAAGAAAAAATAAGAAAGCAATCAACAGAAAGGAGCTTTATTTATCGGGAAACCCGGAGGACACGCTCCCCCTCCGGTGGGCTTCAGGAAAGATACAACCCGGGTCCTAACCCGGGGGATTTCTCACAAGCCTAAGGCTTCTACCCCTAAAGCTCCCGGAGGCGCTCCCTCAGCTCCCGGGCCAAGTCCCGGTACAGGGCCCGCACGCGACGCTGCGAGTCCCGAAGCACATCTGCGGGCCAAAACTCGTACCCCGCCGGTGGAAGTATCCGGAGGGGTGGTACCACCTGGGCCTCCGGACGCGGGGGAGATAGTTCGGCACGGCTATTGTCGAAATTGTCCAAGTGCCACTCCGGGCGCCACCTCAACCGGACAGGCTCCCGGGCAGTACCCCCGTCGCGTTCTCCGGAGACAAGGCTCAGCAAAATCAAAGCCGCTTGGGCGCCCCCCAGAGAGCCTCTCCCGGACCGTTGCCCGGGGGTAACCCCCCGGGAACCCTGGTAACATTTCATTGCAAAGACTTAGAAAAATTTCAAATATATTCCATTGCAAAATGATTTTTGTACAAGTGCCCGGGGCTTCTCCTAAGAAGCTACCGGAATCAAAATGTCTAACAAAAATAAAAAGGGGTCCTAGCTAAACACTCGGGGGAGGCTCATACTTTAGCATTGGGGTCCTCCCCCCGGGTAGCTTCTCCCGTGGCCGGGGCAGGGGCATCCGCGGCCGGAGGCGCCGGTGTCGGGAACCTCGTCCGGATGATCCGGTCGTAGAATCCCCCCGCCAGCAGCTCCATCTCCCGGCGCGTTGGCTCGACGGCCTCCGGGAAGCTCCGGGGGATGCGGCCCCCGATCGCCCGGGCGCGGACCCCCCGGTAGTCAACGAGCCCCGCGGCGGCCGCGATGACGGGGATCGCCCGGCCCCATGCCCGGACGTCCGCAGCCTCCAGGATGGCGGAGACTTGTGCGTTAAGAAAACGCACAGCCTCCGCGAGGGTCGCCGGGGGCACCTCCGGGCCGCTCCCGGAGCCCAGGCTAACGCCAAGGCTTCCCAAGGCCGTGCGGACGGAGCGGCCCGCGTCCGACAGCGCCCGGATGCTGGAGCTCTCGAGCTCCCGGAGCGCCTTCTCCCTCACCTTGGCCTCCTCTCGGAGGCGGCAGTAGGCACCCTCCGAAAGGTGCACCTGGGCCCGGGCCCGGGACAGCTCATCGAGAGCTTCGTCCCGCTCCCGGAGGGCCGCCTCCCGCTGCTCCACGCAAGCCGCGGCCCGGCTCACCACCTCCTTGAGCAGCCGGGTGACCCGCTGCTCAAGGCCCCAGGTAACAGTCGCTACCTACAAAATACATAAAGAGTTAGAAAAATCTTAAGTGCAGGAAAAAAGCTGAAGTATTAAGAGCTCGGGTTACCTGGGCTCCGAGGGACTCGAGCCCCTCAAAACGCTCGTGGAGCGTTCCTCCTGCTACGAAGGCCTGCACCTTCTGGTTGTGCAGGCCCCCCGTGTAGCGGGCCACCTCCCCCGCGGGAAGAAGGGAGGTATCTTGCCCGGCCCTCCCGTCGCGGCCGGGAGAGGGCCCCCGGACCTCGGAATCCGGGAGCACGGCCGGCGTCACCGGCGTCTTCGTCGATGAAGTTTCCTCCGAAGACGAAGACGAAGATTGGGCGGGGTTCTCCGCCCGGGGGGGATCATCGGGCCTTTGCCCGCCCCAGGCCGAAGGACCCTCGGGGCCTCCTGCTCCGGGGGGACCACGTAGACCGAGGGGCTCCCCCCCTCGTCGTCCACCGGCCAGAGGCACGGAGGCTCCGCCTCCGAGAACCTCACCTGCAGCCTCTCCGGCGCCAATGCCGCCGGGAGAGGCGAGAGGAGCGCCACTCGAACTGGCGACGGGGCGTAGTCCGCGGAATCGGACCCCGCCCCGCCGATAACAACCTCCTTCCCCCGGGCCTCGACGGGGGCCTCCAGGGTCGGAGGCGTCGCCTCTGCCCGGGGCGCCGCCCGGGTATGTTCGGCTCCGGGAGCCGCGTCCCGGGCCCTCACCGGCGTCGTCGCCGGCGTCGTCGTCGGGGCAGGGGTCTTTTGGATCCGGGGCCTTTTGGGCTCTGAGCCCCCGGCCGCATCCTTCCCCCGCTTATGAGTCCCGGGGGTGGGAAGGGGCTTCCTCTCCGGAAGCCTGAGCCCGTAGGCCTCGGCCACCAGGTTCCGGGGAGGCCCCTCCCCCACGAGGCGCACGATGCGCTCGTGTTCGTCGGCAAAGTACCTCCCCAGGAGGTGCTCCGCCTTGTCCTTCACCGCCGGATACGGGCGCACTGCAAGAGGTAAAGAGTTAGTCAATTTTCATAAAAAATCATAAGTGCGAAAGTGCAGGGTACTTACACCGTGTCACCGGCTTCACCGGAGGCCGCTGCTCCGGGCCCATGCCGATCCCCCTTCCCCCGCGTGAGAAGGGGGAAAGCCGCAGGAGCGCCAGCTCCTCCGCGGCGTCCCACATCGAGCGGGCCTTCTTCGTCAGCACCACCTTCTCGAGGGGCTCGAACTCCTCGTCCGTCCACACCGGCTGTTTCGGTGCGGATGACCGGCTGTAGGTGGGAGGCTCCGGGGCGTAGACCACCGCCTCGTCCCGGACCTGGAGGTAGAACCACCTCCGGAGCCAGTCCCCCCAGTGGTCCCGGGAGGCCGCCGCCGGGTAGTCCGCCACCCGGGAGGGCAGCATTTGGACCATCACCGAGCCGAAGGGGGACTTCGGTCCTCCCTTCACCAGGTGGGAGCTCCGCGCTGCTGGCTCGTAAAAGTACCGGAAGGCGCGGAGGGTGGGCTCCCGCCCGGTCGCCGTCTCGTACAGCCAGATGAAGAGACCCATCCGGACGAGGGCGTTGGGGGTGAGGTGGTTGAGAGCCACCCCGTACTCTTTGAGAAACTCCCGGAGCATCGGATGCACCGGGAGCCGGAGCCCCGCCTCGAGGAAGGCCTCGAAGGCCACGACCTCTCCGGGCCTGGGAGCCGGAGCGCCGCCATTTGCCCGGGGACAGTGGCCGCCGGTGCCTGCCCCGGGCGCCGCCATTTGGCCCCCGGGACCGTGCCCCCCGGGCGGGTCCCAGGCGCCGTCATTTGCCCGGGGACAGTGGCCTCCGGTGCCTGCCCCGGGTGCCGCCATTTGGCCCCCGGGACCGTGCCCCCCGGGCGGGTCCTGGGCGCCGCCATTTGCCCGGGGACAGTGGCCTCCGGTGCCTGCCCCGGGCGCCGCCTTTTAGGCTCCCGGGACCGTGCCTCCGGTGCCTGCCCCGGGCGCCGCCATTTGGCCCCCGGGACCGTGCCCCCCGGGCGGGTCCCGGGCGCCGCCATTTGCCCGGGGACAGTGGCCCCCGGGACCTTGCCCCCCGGGCGAGTCCCGGGCGCCGCCATTCGCCCGGGGACAGTGGCCCCCGGTGCCTGCCCCGGGCGCCGCCTTTTAGGCTCCCGGGACCCTGCCCTCCGGAAGGGGTCCCGGACGTCATCGCCCTCCTAAAAGGTAAAATCCCTGTTTGTTTATCACGTGCAGGTCACGCGAGGGACGCCTCGGGAATCAGCGACGACCTGTCAAGCATCCAAGACGTTTGACCGGGAGAAGGACGGTCCTACCCTTCAATCCGACGGTGGCTTCCGGGGTAGTTTAGGCTTTTTGCTTCTTTTTGGGGCTATAAATAGCCCTTATACCCCTCTGTTGTAAGGGATCAGCTCATTATTATTTGGAATAGCTAAACTCACAGACGCGCTCCGGAAGCCTCTCCCCCAGAGAGAGCCTCCCCAGCCGGCTCCGGTCGGGAGCGCGTCAACAGGACTAGGGCCCCCACCGGGACCCGAACCTGTATAAATCCACGTGTCAATTCTTGTGTTTGTCCGGCGGGGGAGGACCGGTCACCCGGTCAACCCGCGCTGCGTAATCTCCACTAGGATCGTCTTCAAAACCTGCCGGGGTATTCTTAATACCACGACAAAACCCATCACACCACTTGATTTGCTGCCACTTCCATTACAAGAGCGTGCCAATATGGAAGCATCCAAGCGTGCTGAATATGTGAAGAAAATTCATGTCAAAACTAAAGAAGAGATTGAGAAGAAGGCTCGCTATTATGCTGAGAAGGCAAACAAGACAAGAAAGAAGATGCTCTTTGAACCGGGTGACTTGGTTTGGGTGCATCTACGAAAAGATCGCTTTCTGGAGAAAAGAAAGTCTAAGTTGATGCCTCATGGTGACGGTCCATTCAGAGTGCTTCAAAAGATTAATGATAATGCATACAAGATAACACTTCCAGGTGATGACTATGCGGTAAGCACTACATTCAATGTTGCTAATTTGTCGCCTTTCTTTGGACCAGAAGAAACAGAGTCGAGGTCGACTCCTTTGCAAGAGGGGGAGGATGATGAGGACATTTCTAGCACTAGTAGCACTAGTGCTCGACTAAAGGAACATACAGGATCAATCACTCGAGCGAGAGCCAAAAAACTACATCAACAGGTGAATTTGTTCTTTAAAGAATTAAATTATGATGAGAATATGCTGCTACCTAATCGCTCTTGTTTAATATTGATTAGATATAAACAGGGAGAGCATAACAGGAAGGACATAGCCACGTATGGGCCAAAGAACTTCATCAAATCTGATCGTCCACCTACTGAGTGGAAAGTCAATTTCCTAACCTTTCCAACAAATCCAAGATCACTCGATTCCATCAAGGATTACAATCGCTACAACCAAAAGAATTCTGCTCGGCCTGCAATCTGCCGACCAACGTTCGACCAGCCACTTCGACCAAGCACCATTCTCAGCACAGATGTCCAATTGGATTGCATGAGTCATTTTTGGGAAGGTATTGAAAAGAACTTTCAAACAAATCAAGAATCATTAAATTCCGATATTGTATGCAGCCAGGAGACCCAAAAGAGTAACGACTGCACAGAAGGAAAAAGTTCAGTCCGAGTCCGAATCCGAATCCGAGAAGATTAATTCCGGACTTCTTTTAACTTTATAGTATGTTAGGATTTTTATTCCATTTTGAATTAGATTCAGATTGAAAGTCTAGTTTAAACCTTCTACTTTTTGTAAATACCACTCTCTATAAAAGAGAGGCATGGTCATAGTTTTGAGACAACCACGAATTGAATACACAAATATTTTTAGAGAAGCTTTTGCTCTTGTTCTAGGGTTTGTGCTCATAAGCCACCGCCTAGAATTGAGAGTTATTCTCTTTACCATTGTTCTTGTAATTTCTTCGTTGATTGCAGGAACAATACGTCTACTTTTGCGTGGTCAAGTAGACAACGATCAAAGCGTGTTATTGGGTGAATTCTTTTGTCGCAGGTTGCTGTATTGATAGTGGTTGGTGCCATCGGTTTGTCAGGTTACACGAATCAACGAGTTATCAACAATCCTACGTCGTGAAGATCGGGCACCCCGTATCAACATATACACGATTTACACGGAGTGCTGCTCCAGCACATATCACTGGATGTGATTGCACGTTGACCCTGAGTGGGAAGATGCCAATTAGTGGGGGTTGTGTAACCCTGCCACAACTATAGTTTCTGAGTGGAACCGCAGGGTCTGGGGTGAATTGTGTGTGAAACATAGCAAAAGTTCTTGTTACCTTCACCTTGCCACTCATAGTATGAAGTGAGTTAGGGGTCCAATCCTTGTGATAGGAAGGCCATGAAAGTGGATATATCTTGCGGGTAAATTGGTACCCCTCTATAGAGTTAAAAATGTATTCGAATACTTCGTGCTCCCGAGTTTTAGGAGTATGCCGCGGTGGATTAAATCCATGGGGTGTGACACAAGTATTGTTTTATAAATTAAAATTTGTTAAGTCAAGATTACCCAAATGAAATGTGTTGTCATGATAAGGGGTGCTGCCGTGGGCTGTCATGTGTTGACGTGTCACAGTAGTACCATAATCTAGTGATCATATAATAGCTAAGAGACACGTGGATTGTGCCCTAAGTATATGAAATGCTGCCATGAGCATGAGATTTGAAAAGCTTGAAAGAAAAAGTATTTTGAAAAACCCTTCCCTCTTTCCCTTAATAGTATAGGATCATATCATCACTACTATATGTAAATCTACTCTTACCTATGACTTGCTGAGTACGTAAGTGCTCACCCTTGCAACCTTTCATCAAATAGATGGAGTGCTCTATGATCAAGATGAAGCTTTGGAAGATTTCGTGGATCCAGAAGGAGGAGAGCCAATTCTACCAAAGCCCTGATGTGTGTTGTTCTGCTGTCAACTTCTTACGATGGTGGAGTTTCACCTAGCTTCCGCCGCGTAGTTGTTATTTGTTTTAATTAGACCACTTGTGCCGTGAAGGCATTGTATTACCCTTTTGATGTATCAGGCTAGCAGGCCATACTGTTTATGAATGATATTTTGTAAGTTACTCTGCTGCAATGAACTCTTGTACTTGACTTATCCTGGGAAGTCAATGGTATGTATGTATGAGGCTAGCCGCAGTGAGCTGGGCCTCCATGGGAGTAGTCGTGGTACCCTGTTCAGGGCGCAACACAACCCTAGGCAGGGTACATGGGCTGTGGCCCAAAAAGGTGACGTAGCACTGAGAAGCCCAAAATAGATTTTGGCCGTGACTTGTTTTGACGATTGCAACCGACTAGTAAGTAATTTTGAAGTGAGGCCATATCTGTTGGAAATTTTATGAAATAAGCTTTCCATCAAGTACTCATACACCTCAATCGGACTCCGGACGAAAGAATTACGGCCTCTAAAGCTGGTACTGTCAGGCTGTCTCCGAACTGACTTCTGGGCTCGCGTGGGCTTGTACTCTGAATTGTGTGTTGGGCCTGGTGGTAGTGATGTGTTGCTGCATATGAGGTGGCGCCTAGAGGACGATGTGGTAACCAACTAGTGGTGGAGCCATTCTGAAAGTATGTCTTCATGTAAGGAAGTTGGGGCGCCATCTTGAGCTGAACAACCAACATGCAATAGGTGCCATGACTTGAAGTGTCTTCTCCAATATTCCTAAGTAACAGAACATCACAATAATTCAGTAGCAGCCCATCCTTAATAAGTTAATTATGAATAGAGAAGAATGAGCTCACGCCAACATTTAATTGATGTGCACGAGCTCGTGTTATTGGACCTTCAATTGTTGAAACATGAGGATCAACAGGTGTAGTGCGTGTATCCGAGGAAGTGATGTCCTCATCATTGAAGTAGTGTGTGTATCTGTCATAGTGATGTCCTCATCATCCTCCCCCTCTTGAAATGGAGTCGTCCTCGACTCAAACTCATCTTCTTGACCCAAGTAAGGCTTTAAATCCGAAATATTAAACGTGGGATTAACCCCAAAATTTGCAAGCAACTGAAGCTTATATGCATTATCAGTAATCTTTTCAATCACTTTAAAAGGACCATCAGCTCGAGGCATTAATTTAGACTTTCTCAACTCGGGGAATCTATCTTTTCTCAAATGCAACCAAACAAGGTCACCAGGTTCAAAGGTTAAATATTTTCTACCCTGGCTACCAGCAACTCTATGACGAGGATTGATACCCGAGCTAATTCAAATAAATGCACGTCTGGTTTAAAGCTAATTCGAACCAGATGAGTGTCCGTTGAAGCTAATAAACTCAGGCTACTTCGAGAAACGCAGACACATGGTCGCAGGCTTTACGCGATCAGATCGCAGGTAATACGCTATCAGAAGCCCGTATGCGAATACGCGGATAGAGGGCTGCAAATAGTGCGCGGTTAGATGATTACAAGTAACGCGCGATCAGAATGCCTTCGACCAGGAGACGCGAGATTGCTCATTCCCTACAACAGGGATATCCCGAGTATCTTGAAGATTCTCCACGTATGGAGACAACTGTGAGGAGGTTAATACGTGCAGTTATTCCTTAGTAACACGTGTTAATCCTGCATGGAGGTTAGGAGCTGTTACCAAAATTGCACCCGAACAACTGTTCGATGCCGTTATGCCTTGGCATCCTTTCGACCACTATAAGAGGGTAAGCCAATGCATCAGATGAGGAGATAGGAGGATCAAAGGATCAAAAGATCAAGAAATCAAAAGAAGACATTAGACTAAGTTAGTTAGCTTTCATAAGCCTCCTGGACATTGTCTTGTATAAACACACAGGAAAGGTCTTCACCTGTGAAGATCCTTTCCATATACTTGTAACTCTTTTTTCCCACACATAGTAAATCTCAACAGGACATAGGGTCATTACTCCCACCATCGAGGGCCCGAACCTGTCTAAATCTCTCTGTGGTTCAGCTAACTTTGATTCATCATCCCTTCCCGGAGGGACACCCTAAAAGGTCTCACAACCTACAAATTCTGCATAAGTTCGACTAAGGACCCCGAGTCCGAATCGTCGACAGCTGGCGGCCACCGTGGGGCCCTTCTCAAAACGTCCTGATTTTCATCCGGAGGTTCCCTGAATCATGGCTAGAGCATATGATTTCGAGAACGACTTCGATCTCGAGGATTATGCCCACATTCCGATGGCTTCTCGTAGTGAACCTATTCCCATGGAAGAAACCGGAGGCGAGGACGTCCCAGAGGTCGATTCGACCGTTCAGGTCATGTCTATCGACCAGGAGGCGACTAACGTAGAATCAAAACCCACTGAGGTTCTCAATGCGTTAGAGGTTGAATCCGGTCCATCATACGACCCTACTAAGGGGAAGAATGATGTTGACCAGGAAATCAGCTCAGGGAGATTTGACCGTGATAACCTCCATCGTCTCTTCGATTTCGAGTCTGACTCGGAACAAACAGAGATGTTCTCCCCTCGGTGACTTCTCTCCCTAGACAGTTCACTGCCTTATTGGAGGAAACTCTCGATCAACGGGCTGCTAGGGAAGAACAGGAGCAAAAACAAAACGAAGATCAAGATCGCGAGCAACAAGACAACAAACTTCGCAGAACAGCCCTAGAGGCTCTTCAAGATGCGTAGGCTCGTTACGATGCTGCTCCAAGTTCTTCCCAACGGTAACGTGGTCGCAAACGCGACCAGACACCGTCTTTTCCCCCGGAGCGTTTCCCGGCGGACGAAGAAACGGTAACACCTGGTGCCCCTAGGAGAAGTACGCATGGCTGGCTTCGATCTATCACGGAGGTCAGGCGTAATTTTCCTCCTACGGTCACAGATGCGCAGAAACCGGCCTTCACCAGAATCCTGGCGCAAAGGTTGGACGAGGTCGCATCGGAGGCGACTCCGACGGCTTCTTCCCGGTCAATGACACGCTCCCATAACCGAGATCACCCTAACTCTGGTTTTGGCAGACAGAGTCACCCGCCACCTGTACCATCTCGACAGGACAAGTCCAAATGGGCGCAGGATTCACGTGATAGGGATCGAATTCCAGTCCACTCTCGTTTGGGGCCACGAGTGGCTTCTCCATTGCGTGAGGTTGCCCGTGATCAGATTGAGAGCCGCAGGACAATTCACGGTCCCTACGTTGGTTTTAAAGCTTTCTCGCCTGGCCTTCGTGCGGTCGTTTGGCCAGAAAAGTTTAGACCAGGGGCCATAGAGAGGTTTGATGGAACTCAGAACTCATCCGAGTTCCTCCAAATCTACATTACTGCCATCCAAGTGACAAGCGGCGATGACCGGGTCATGGCCAAGTACCTGCCAACCGTCCTCGAAGGACCGGCAAGAACCTGGTTGTTTAACCAACCCGAAGGTTCGATCTATAACTAGGAAATGCTGTGCAATGCCATCCTCAGCAATTTCCAAAATTGTTATCAGATGCCGGGCAAAGAGGACGACCTCCATCGACTACAGCAAACCTCTATAGAAACCCTTCGACTCTTTGTCAAGAGATTTGTCGTGGTGAGAAATACCATCCCGAATATATCTGATAGCTCCATTATCAGGGCATTTAAACATGCCGTTCGGTATCGGAGATTCACCGAAGATTTGCTCATCCATCCTCCTCGATCAGTAGCCGATCTCTTTGATATGGCTGATCGATATTCCGACGCAGCCGAGGCTGTCGAATGGAACCAAATGGTTCATAAAGGTAATCTACCGCCTCAACCAGATCTCAAGGACGCTAGAAGGGAGGATTCAAGCAAGAAGCCGGAATCTTCATCAGGCGGGAAGTCAAAGAAGTCGAAAAGGAGTCGGTGTGGACAATACCAAGAGGTCGCGGTCGCAGAGAAGCCTCCTTCGACCAAAGGTAACAAGCCATCGTTTAAAAGTAAAACTGCTTCTAGTGGTCGTAGTGCCGACCAGCCAGAAAAGTCGACTAACCTGCAGGAAGGCAAGAAATGGTGTCTGCTCCACAACTCCGCAGGCCATGATCTCAAGAACGGCAGGAGTTGGTTGAAGCAGTTAGATGACTTCTACCAGGGGATTGGACCGATGCCTACTTTACCAACGAAGGAACAAGCATGCGGGCTAAGAGACACCGACGGGGACGAAGAGATGTCTTACCAGGTACCTCGCAATCATGTTAATGTTATTTTCAGAGGTTCCTCCTCTTTTGTTTCCAAGAGGCAGTTTAAGGCCTTTTATCGAGAGGTTAACCAAACGGAGACTTCCCTTGGTGAACCTCAGTACCCCCGTTGGTCAGATACACCTTTGACGTTTGATCGCTTTGATTGTCCTGTGGTGCTTACTCGACCATTGAGGCTTCCTCTGTTCATTACCCCTATTATCAGTAATGCGAGAGTCGAAAGGGTCCTGATCGACGAAGGTAGCTCCTTGGACATCTTATTAGTCAAGGCGCTCGACGAGATGCAAATTCCTCGTTCGAAAATCAAGCCCATAATCCATCCATTTTATGGGATAATTCCTGGTCCCTCCATGATGCCATTGGGACAGGTGGTCCTCCCGGTCACGCTGGGAGAACCAGATAACTTCCAAACAAAATTAGTTACTTTTGATGTAATTGATTGTGATTCGGCTTACAACGCAATCTTTGGTAGGACAACTCTTGCTAAGTTCATGATGGCAACGCACTATGCTTACCAGTGCGGCAAGTTGCCTGGCCCCAAAGGTGTCATCTCAATACGAGGAAGTCGCAACGTGGCATTGACGTGTGACCGGCTATCTTTGGAGATGGTGGAGCAACTTCCCCTCTGGGACGCTCAGGTCGCCACAGTCGCCGCTGACGCGATCAAGGCTGCTCCTCGACCAGATGAGAAACTCAAACTAGTTCCATTGTACCCAGATGATCCATCCAAGACAATTCGGATCGGATTAGGCCTGGACGATAAATAGGAACTCGAGCTCATTACTTTCCTCTGGGCTAACACAGATGTGTTTGCGTGGAAACCATCCGACATGCCTGGTGTCCCAAGGGAGGTTAGCACAGGTTCGCAATTCGACTTGGACAGTGACCTATAAAGCAAAAGCTCAGGCGTTTTGCTGCTGACCGACAGGAAGCCATCCGAGAGGAGTTAGACAAACTCCTAAAGGTCGGGTTTATTCGCGAGGTCGATCACCCGGAATGGCTTGCAAATCCGGTCATGGTCCGCAAGTCAAATGGTAAGTGGCACATGTGCGTTGACTACACCAGCCTCAATAGTGCCTGTCTGAAGGACGATTTCCCCTTCCCTGCATCGTTCAACTGGTCGATTCTACTGCGGATTGCAAACTAATGAGTTTCCTAGACGCTTACTCAGGATATCATCAAATTATCATGGTAGAAGAAGATGAAGAGAAGACTGCCTTCGTCAACCCGTTCGGCACCTACTACTACGTCAGAATGCCGTTTGGTCTCAAGAACGCAGGTTCCACGTACCAGCGCTTGATGCAAAAGACCTTTCTTTCCCAGAGGGGGGCATAATCTCGAAGCTTACGTAGACGACTTGGTTGTAAAAAGCACCAAAAGATTGTCTCACTTAGATGATCTCGCTGAAACCTTCTATAATTTAAATCGATTTGGAATAAAATTAAACCCGAAGAAATGTTCTTTTGGGGTTTCTTCGGGAAAACTTCTTGGTTTTCTTGTTTGTTCCATAGGAATTGAAGTCAATCCTGAAAAATCAGGGCTATCGAACATATGAGGTCTCCCTCGACCATCAAGGATGTTCAGCGCCTGGCAGGTCGCATGGTGGCCTTAAGCCGGTTTATATCACGACTAGGCGAAAGGGGACAACCTTTCTTCAAAGCCCTGCATAAACATCACAATTTCGCATGGTCCGATGAGGCCGAAAAGGCATTCCAGGAGGTGAAAACATATTTATCCAGTCCGCCGGTCTTGGTGTCTCCCGACAAAGGAGAACCATTACTTCTCTACTTGGTGGCCACACCACACGCGGTCAGCGCTGTCCTGATTGCGGATAGAGAGGGTATTCACAGACCTATCTACTATGTAAGCGAAGTACTTCATGGCCCTAAGGAGCGATACCTTGAGGTCCAAAAGATACTTTATGCACTCCTGTTGGCTTCTCGAAGGCTACGACATTACTTCCAAGCACACAAGATCACAGTACCCTCATCTTTTCCATTGGGGGATATTGTCTGTAACCCGGAGAAATCGGGTCGGATCGCCAAATGGGCTGTCGAACTCGGTGCTTTCAATATCCATTACACACCACGCACTTCGGTTAAGTCTCAGGTCTTGGCCGATTTCGTAGTGGAATGGACTAATCCTGAGCCACCCGTGCAGGTGTCTGAAGAATTGGAATGCCCCGATTACTGGACAATGTACTTTAACGGCTCTCGCAGTTTTCAACACTCAGGGGCTGGAGTGGTCTTAGTTACGCCTCAGGGCGAACAGCTGAAGTTTGTCTTTCAACTACACTTTGTTGTGACCAATAACGCAGTAGAGTATGAAGGTCTTCTTGTAGGGCTCCGGGCAGCAAAATTCCTCAAAGTCCGTCGATTAGTGGTGAGGGGAGACTCACAGCTGGTCGTAAACCAGGTAAACAAGGAGTACAGCACCTCCGATGAGACAATGGCTCATTACCTGGGGGAAGTGAGGAGGTTGGAAAAACACTTCAGTCATTTCGAAGTCCAATACATCCCGCGAAAGGACAACATTCTCGCAGACCAATTATCCAAAATTGGGTCCTCACGCACATCCGCTCCGGCAGGAGTTGTAACATCCCAGTTTTTGGCAATCTTTTCTGCTCACGAGTCAGCATATCTTCTTTGGAATCCCTGATGTCTCAACCCTATTTTGATCTTAGGTATACCACTACCTTAACCTAAAAAGTTGGCAGCTAAACTTCATCTCCCAGATCATTTTCACATTTCAGTCCAAAAGTATTTCAGTTTAGTCCTTTTCAGAATTTTCAAGAAGCCCAAAAAGGCTAAAAGTCCCAGATCATCTCCAAATTCAAATCTGACCAAGTGATTATCTTTCTTTCATTTTTCTGAATGTTTTTCCCTTCTGGAAGAACTCAAGAATCTCAACCGAAACCCTAGTTTCAGCCCCGGCAAAAAAATATCAAACCCTAATTACCCTATTTTACCCTGTTTTCGATTTTTGTCGAAACCTTCAGATCTTATCAGATTTTGCCATTTTCCCTGCTGGATGAGTCCAAGCACTTTGGTAATACTCATCTGCAAAATCAGATTGCAAATCAGCCCTTCAGAATCACAAATTCGCAATCAGGTCCTAAATCCCGAGAAGAATCTTCGCAGTTCAGTCCAAACCCTCACAAATTAGTCCAAAGCCTCGTGGTTTAGTCCCTGGCTTCTTCTCTTCGACCACGACCAGAGCCCGTGCGCTCGACCACGACCTGAGGACATTCGACCGTAGTTGCTGCCACCGTTCGCCGTGAGCC
Organism: Pharus latifolius; assembly: GCA_019359835.1. Classification (NCBI taxonomy): domain Eukaryota; kingdom Viridiplantae; phylum Streptophyta; class Magnoliopsida; order Poales; family Poaceae; genus Pharus; species Pharus latifolius. The sequence continues at coordinate 25,587,081 of CM033329.1, forward strand.
ACCGTAGCCTTCACCGCCGGCCAGTTGTGCCTCCGCCAACGGCCAAATCCCACGTGACCGCATGTGCTCGCGTCGCACCAAGAAGCTCCACCGTGGCGATGACCGGAGACCGTAGCTTCACCGTTCGCGCGCGCGTGCCTGCCATTGTCAGAACTTTACTGCCACATGGCTGCCATGCCGAGACTCGCTATCCCGTCGTCCTCACGAATCCAGGTTTCATGCGATACTCTGTCTCTGGCAGAGCTCCCGCCGTGTCCCAATGCGCCTCGCTGACCGCTCCGGCGCCAGAGAGCATCCCCCCGTCGATTTTCTGCCACTCCCGAGGATTCAACCCCATGGCTATATAAAGCCCCCTCTCGCCAGTGCTTCACTTCACACCAAAGCTCACCAGAAACCCCGTAGCATTAGCACCAGAGCTCGCCTTCGTCTTCTTCCCCGACGAGCTGCTTCTGGAGCTCACGGTGCCAGCCTCAACCACAACACCTCTCTTCAATCCAGAGCTACCGGTGAGTTCCCCTCACCTTCCTCTCTGTGCCATGGCCTTTAATCGAACCCCGGCGAGACATAGCGCCGGCGATCGCCGAAATCGTCTTTTGCCCTGTTCCCCTAATGCCGAATGGTTCAAGTCAAATTGATCCTCGTGTGAGTAGAGAAAGTTGATCAGTGAGCTAGGAGGAGTAAGCCTGCAAGATTAGAACCCCCAATTTTACCCCGAGCGTCGAATCCCCAAATTCGAGCTTCGACAGTTCGCCGGAGAACGCCGCCGTGATTCTCTAGCCATTCCCTGGCAAAATTGAGTACACCCGTAGCTTCGTGATTACCCCTAGATCCTTCCCGAGCATAGAATTGAGTTCAAACGCTGTGGATCAAAAATACCCAAATCGGTGCCTTCGTCTTCGGCTCCGATCACCAGAGTTTGTTTTTCGGCCGAACCAGCTGATGCAACCTTGTCATTTTGCTAGGCCTCAACCCCCTGAGTATTTTACTCCACTGGCACGAACCCTGAATCGGCCTGGATCAAAAGTTATGATCATGCCAAGTTTTGTCCAGAACCATGTCTGTGCCATGTCGCCACCGTGGTTCATCGACACCGTTCATCACCGTCCGGCCACTTTCATCCCTTGAGCCTATTGAGTGATTAGTTCCTGTTATCAAGGCCTAAACTCCAGACAAAGTTGTGCATCAATTGGTGCCCTAGGTCAAAAGTTATGCAATGCCCTAGTTTCTGGCCATGTCTAGCACTATATCAGTGCATGTCCACTAGTGGCGTTGGATGATTTAGCCCTGTCACATTTGAGCTATTGAAATGCCACTTTGTCCACTAAGCCTTTTGAGCCATGATCTACAATATTCCCTACTGTCACATCTCCAGAAAACAGACCTAGAACCAATTTAGGGCTATGTCAAGCCATGAGCCAAATGTCAGCCCTTCGACATTCAAGTCCTTTTGAGCCTATCTCTTCGATCAACATCAAGTGACCTTGTCCAAATCCTTTCCCCTGCATGCATGATATATTTTCGTATTATTTTCTAGTACTTGTATGCTTATGTAGTTTGTATGTGTTCTTTGTATCCGCCGTGGAACCAGACATTGAAGGAACAGAAGAGATCTTCGAGGATTCATCTGAGCAGCTAGACCCATCACTGCAAGGCAAGTCTCAAACCCTTGATCATGTCTCGCCTATTATTTTGAAATGAAGTATGTTAACTGTTTCAAGTATATGCATGCCTTAGATTCAAATAAGAGTTATGTTTCAATGAAATGATTAGATATGACCTAAATAACTGTAAAGCCCCTTTTGTGATTGATTATCCATGCACCTTTGTCACCCTAGAATATCATGCTTAGGCTATGCTATGCTCAAGATTATATGTTAAATGTTGAATGGTCACATGTGAGAAAAGCATATTCAAAACCCTTTTTGTGAAAGAAAATGTGATTGGAATCGATAGTGAGGATGGTTTGATTGGATGGTGCTGTGTGCGCACTGGGAATGTGAAAGACTCCTCACTAGAGATTCGTAAGGACTAAAACCTTGTGTTGTACTTCCATGAGGCATGAAAAACGTACCAACCACTTGCCCGGAATGGGACGGGCGCAACTTAGTAGCTTTCTTTAGTATTAGCTTTTCCCTGCAATGGTTGTTGATCCAGTTTCTTGCGAGAGCTGGTGGGCCGCAGAAGGCCATGAGTCATGTGAGTTCAGAAAAATCATGAGAGGAAAAGGTGGAAAGAAGGAAGACGCCCTATGCCAGATTAAGTCATGCGCGACTGTAATCAAGAGAGGCTATGTGTCTTGCGAGAACATAGACCCAGCCTAGGAAGTAAGGCAGTGGGGAGGACCCACAACGGTACTTGAGACTTAACTATCTATTTACCGGGCAGGGAATTGTTAATTCTAGGACTGTAAACTGTTGTGTCATCTTGGCCTTGTCACAGGTGTAAAAGTCACATGGAGAGGTACCGACTTGAAAGCCGAATGATCGGTGGATTAAGGTGGTACACCATTGCAAAGTTTAAGAAGTATCGGATACTCTGAGCTCCCAGGTTATGGAGTCTGCGCGCGGTGGATTCTATCCACGTCGATGCAGCACAAGTAGCTTTTGGAAGATTTCTCACAAAATCTGAATAAAGTGGTGACTCATGAAAGACCGCCACACACAACATTCTCTGAAAATCTAGCTTAGGATTTGAAAAGCCCTGCTTTTGAAAATAAAGATCTTTTCTTCGAAGACTAAGTGTGAAAATCTATTCTATGTACTTATATAAAACTAAAGAGCCATTCTTTGAGAATTTCCCCCCATCTATACATACTTGCATTCTTATTTGGGACTTGTTGAGCACCATGTGGACAATGTGCTCACCCTTGCTTTTACAAACAAATTTAGAAGAAGGATTCATCGACCCTGAATCTTACGGTCTTGAACCCAATGTGGAACAAGAAGAAGAAACTGAAGACCCAGCTTGCTAGAGGGTTACGCACCAAAGTGGAGACCGATGTGGAGAAGGCCCATACAACACCGCTGCTGCTGAAGAAGAAGACTGATGAAGTCCTTTTGCTTTTTATTACTGTTTCATTCGTGCCGACCTTTGTGTCGAAAACTCCTTAATTTTGTATCAATATTTAAGTGCGTCATTTTGGCGCTAAGTTATTGTAATGTTGGTCCCTATGATCAGCACTTGTTTTTAATTACTTGCATTTTTATATAATGCATCTTGTTGTTGTGAGCTGCAATGTGCCATTTCTGAGTGCAACCCACCTGGGCGGTTGCCACTGGATTCCTCAAATGAGGGTCCCACAAGAGTGTTCGTCGAACACTTGGAACATCCTTCGATTATGACTTTGGTGGAGGATGATCCGGTAACAGTCTGCGTTACCAACCTCGAACAGAAACAGGATTAGACTCATCCATTGAAAGTCTATCTTGAACATGGGACCTTGCCCGAGGATGAAACCAAAAGCGATCGGTTGATTCGAAAAGTACGTCTGTACAAGCTCATAGAAGGAGTTTTGTATATGTTGGGGGAAATCTCCACGCGGCCAAGTCCAGGTAAGTTCATGATTGCCCGGGGACAGTGGCCTCCGCTGCCTGCCCCGGGCGCCGCCTTTAAGGCTCCCGGGACCGTGCCCCCCGGGCATGTCCCGGGCGCCGCCATTTGGCCCCCGGGACCCTGCCCCCCGGGCATGTCCCGGGCGTCGCCATGTGCCCGGGGACAGTGGCCTCCAGTGCCTGCCCCGGGCGCCGCCATTTAGGCTCCCGGGACCGTGCCCCCCGGGCATGTCCCGGGCGGCGCCATTTGGCCCCCGGGACCCTGCCCCCCGGGCATGTCCCGGGCGCCGCCATGTGCCCGGGGACAGTGGCCTCCAGTGCCTGCCCTGGGCGCCGCCTTTTCGGCTCCCGGGACCGTGCCCCCCGGGCATGTCCCGGGCGCCGCCATTTGGCCCCCGGGACCGTGCCCCCCGGGCATGTCCCGGGCGCCGCCATGTGCCCGGGGACAGTGGCCTCCGGTGCCTGCCCCGGGCGCCGCCTTTTAGGCTCCCGGGGCCGTGCCCCCCGGGCATGTCCCGGGCGCCGCCTTGTGCCCGGGGACAGTGGCCTCCGGTGCCTGCCCCGGGCGCCGCCTTTTAAACTCCCGGGACCATGCCCCCCGGGCATGGCCCGGGCGCCACCATGTGCCCGGGGACAGTGGCCTCCGGTGCCTGCCCCGGGCGCCGCCTTTTAGGCTCCCGGGACCGTGCCCCCCGGGCATGTCCCGGGCGCCGCCTTGTGCCCGGGGACAGTGGCCTCCGGTGCCTGCCCCGGGCGCCGCCTTTTAGGCTCCTGGGACCGTGCCCCCCGGGCATGGCCCGGGCGCCGCCATGTGCCCGGGGACAGTGGCCTCCGGTGCCTGCCCCGGGCGCCGCCTTTTAGGCTCCCGGGACCGTGCCCCCCGGGCATGTCCCGGGCGCCGCCTTTTAGGCTCCCGGGACCTTGCTCTCCGGAAGAGGTCCCGGACGTCACCGCCCTCCTAAAAGGTAAAATCCCTGTTTGTTTATCACGTGCAGGTCACGCGAGGGACGCCTCGGGAATCAGCGGCCACTTGTCAAGCATCCAAGACGTTTGACCGGGAGAAGTACGGTCCTACCCTCCAATCCGACGGTGGCTCCCGGGGTAGTTTAGGTTTTTTGCTTCTTTTTGGGGCTATAAATAGCCCTTGTACCCCTCTGTTGTAGAGGATCAGCTCATTATTATTTGGAATAGCTAATCTCACAGACGTGCTCCGGAAGCCTCTCCCCCGGAGAGAGCCTCCCCAGCCGACTCCGATCGGGAGCGCGTCGACAGGACTAGGGCCCCCACCGGGACCCAAACCTGTATAAATCCACGTGTCAATTCTTGTGTTTGTCCGGCGGGGGAGGACCGGTCACCCGGTCAACCCGCGCTGCGTGATCTCCGCTAGGATCGTCTTCAAAACCTGCCGGGGTATTCTCAATACCACGACAGTTGGCGCCGTCCGTGGGGACCCGTGACGAATCGCCATGGCTCCTCCGAGAACAAGGGCCCGCGCCCTTCCCGGTGACGCCGGTCCCGGTGACCTGGAGCCACCCGTCCGGGACGCTGCTGTTCCGGCGCTTCCGTCCGGAGGCGACCATTCCCAGGTACCGCCTCCCACCTTTCCTCTCAATCTAGGCGCCTCCACCTCCGGGTCGCTCCCGGCGGCCGCGCGGACCTCGGCCGGGACGAGTTTCCCCCCGACAGCTCCCCCGGCCCCCCGGGATGCCCTGCTGGAGGCTCTCGTAGAGGGCCAGCTCCGCGCCCAGCGCTCTATGGACGAGCTCCTTAGTGTGTTGGCGCGGCCTTCGGCCCCCACATTTTCGCCGCACCCGTATCCGGGGATCATGCCCCCATTCACGGGATACGCAGCGGCCCCTCCGGCGTCGGGGGGGCTGTCTACCCCGTATGATCCCGCTGGGGGATTCCCTCCCCCCGCAGGATATACTTCCGGACACTTCTCGGCACCCGGGCCTTTCCCGGTGCCGGGAGGCTTTTTCATGCCCGGGCCCTTCGTGGCACCAGCGGGGTACCCCGTCCCCGGCCCACCTCCGGGGCTGGGGGGTCATTTCATGCCGGGGGTTATTCCTACGCCGGGAGCCAGTCCCGCCCCTCGCGTTGCGTTTGCCGCACCGGGGCCGGTCGACAGAGCGGCTCCCGTGCCTCAGCGAACTTCCCCCCGCATTGGCTCCCTAATCCCGGACGTCGCCGAGGGGGCTCACCCCCCACCGGTTCCGGATATCGCAGGGGCTTCCCCCTTTCCGGCCCTGGTCGTTGCCACAGGGGCCCCCTCTTCGGATCCTAACGCCACCCCGGACGCCCCCTCCCCGGTTCCGGATGATACAGGGGCTCCCCCCTTTCCGGTCCCGGGAGCCGCCGCAGGGGGCTCCCCTCAGCAGGCCCCGGTAGCTTCCGGGCCGGCTGCTACAGTGCAGGAGCTCCCTCCCCTGGCGAAGCAGGTCCGCTTCTCCCGGGGGGAGGTCGAGCGAATGCACTCTCCCAGCCCGCGGGGAAGAGCTTCCCCCCGGTCGTTGTTGCAGGGAGCCTCGCTCTCGCACTGGTCGGGGGAAGAGACCCGCCGAAGAACCATCCTCCTCGGAGGGAAGCCCGGACGTCCGGGAAATCAGTCCCGGCCCGGAAGAGAAGCGTCGTCACCACCACTCTGGCGGCCCTCTTGGGCCGCTACCTGACTCGGATAACGAGGGGGCGTCCCCCGTTAAAGAAGACAGTGACTGGGGCTCCCCCCGGGAAGTGCAGGGGGCGAACCAGCCTCTATGTCGAAGACTCCGCAGCATCCGATGGCCGCGGCCCTACCGTCCCCCGCACATCGAGCATTATAATGGCGAAGCGGACCCCTACGAGTTCGTGCAGATCTACTCCACAGCCATCTCCGCGGCGGGGGGGGACGAGAGTGTCCAATGCAACGTCTTCCCCCTCTACCTCACCGGCATTGCCCGCTCCTGGTTTTACAATCTGAAGGCGGGCTCCATCAAGTCTTTCTCGCAGCTCAAGCGGGAGTTCTGTGCCAACTTCCAAGGGAACTACGTGCGTCCCCTGGACTCCTCGCAGCTGTATACTATCCGGCAGAGGATTGGGGAGACCATCAGAAACTTCTTCAAGCGCTTTGCCCAGGTGAAAAGCAAAGTGGCCCACGTCCTGGACTCTACGGTCATCGAAGCCTGCAAAAGCGGCATCCTCCCGGGGGAGCTCCACCGAAGGCTCTCCCGGAGCTGCCCCTCTTCCGCCGACGAGCTCTTGAACGTACTCGAAAAGTACGCCCGCGCGGAGGAAGACGACATCTGGAAGAAGACCCAGGGGGCTCCTGCCCCCGCCGAGCGGGGGGCCCGGGATCCCCCCAGGCGCCCCAGGCAGGGGGGCCGTAGCGAACCACGGCCTCGGGACACTTTTGTCCTCGAGGGCGGAGGCGGCTCGCGCGACCCCCCGAAGGGCAACCGCCCCTTTCCCAAGCCGAGAGGCCATGGGGGAGGACAGTCTTCGCGCGGCCGCGAAGGCCCCGCGGGGAGAAGCCGGGAAGGACCGTGGTGCAGCTTCCACGGGTCCAGTACCCACGCCACCCGAGATTGCCACCAGCTGCTGCAGCACTTCGCGGCGTTCCTCGACCAGCGCGGGCAGGGTGGGGGGACTCCGGCCTCCTCGCCCCCTCGGCCAGCTGTCCCGGCCCTTCCCGCTCCCGCGGGGGGGCAACAGGTGCAGGAGGAGGAGCCTTCAGACGCTCTCCCCTTTCAAACTTCTCAGCGCCGCATCAACGTCATCGTAGGGGGCTCCGCCTCCGGGCGGGACTCCAAGCGCCAGCGCAAGGAGTACGCGCGAGAAGTTAAGGTAGTGGGGGTGCTACACGTGTCCGTACCGCCCAAGTGGTCGGACGTCCCCCTCACCTTTACGGCGGAAGACGCGCGAGGGGTTCGCTTCCCCCATGACGACGCGCTTATTGTCTCCGCGACAATCTACAACTGCCACTTAGCCCGCATCCTTGTGGACGGCGGAAGCTCCGCCGACGTCCTGTTCCTCAAAACCTTCAAGGAAATGCAGGTGGATGAGAAGCTCCTGCAACCAGCGGCGGGGCCTCTGCAAGGGTTTGTCCCGGGGAAGGCGATCCACCCCGTGGGCAAGGTAGATCTCCCGATCACCTTCGGCACCCCGGAGAACTACCGGACCGAGCTAGTCCGCTTCGACGTAGTGGACCTCCCCTCCTCCTATAATGTGATTATGGGGAGGACTACGATCAATCGGCTGGGGGCTGCCACCCACCAAAACTACTTGTGCATGAAGATCCCCGGGCCGCATGGCGTGATCAACGTCCGGGGGGACCAAGACATGGCCCGTGCCCTATACGAGTGGGCTGCTGCCACAATAGGAAGCGTCAACTTGATCAAGGCACCCGGGGGGGAGGCTCCCCCCCCGAACGTAGACGTCGCTGCGCCATCCCCTGGGAGGCCCCTCCTCAAGCCGCGTCCGGAAGGGGGCCTCCGGAAGGTCCCGCTGTCCCCGGGCAGCAAGGACAAAACTGTCCAAATCGGGGCAGAGCTCCCCCAAGACCATGCGGCGCAACTCGCAGCCTTTCTGCGCGAAAACTCCGATGTTTTTGCGTGGAAGCCTTCGGACATGCGGGGCGTCGCCCGGGAGGTTATTGAACACAAGCTCGCGGTAACCCCCGGTCACCCCCCTATCAAGCAGAAGTTGAGGAAGCGCTCCCTCGAACGTCAAGAAGCCATCAAGACAGAGATAGCCCGGCTCTGAGAGGCGGGGTTCATCCGGGAAGTGTTGCACCCCGAGTGGCTCGCAAACCCCGTCCTCTTCAAGAAATCAAGTGGCAAGTGGCGCATGTGCGTGGACTTCACCGACCTTAACCGCGCCTGCCCCAAAGACAACTTCCCGCTCCCGCGGATCGACCAGCTCGTTGACTCCACTGCGGGGTGCGAGCTGATGAGCTTCCTAGACGCCTACTCGGGATACCATCAAGTCCGGATGGCGGAGGGGGACGAGGAAAAGACGAGTTTCATAACTCCCCTCGGAACCTTCTGCTACCGCCACATGCCCTTCGGGCTCAAAAATGCAGGAGCCACCTTCCAACGCCTGATGACGCTGGTTTTCAAAGATCAAGTCGGCCGCAACGTCGAAGTCTACGTAGACGACGCGGTCGTCAAGAGCCCCCGTGCAGCCTCCCACATCGACGACCTCGCAGAGACCTTCCGCAACCTCCGCGCGTTCGGGCTCAAGCTCAACCCGGAGAAGTGCGCCTTCGGGGTGCGCGGGGGGAAGCTCCTGGGTTTCCTCGTGTCCCAGCGGGGCATTGAGGCAAACCCCGAGAAGATCCGGGCCTTCCTAGACATGCCCCCGTCGCGCTCCGTCAAAGATGTCCAGTGGCTCTCCGGCCGCCTTGCCGCGCTCAGCCGCTTCGTCTCCCGTTCGGGGGAACGGGGCCTCCAGTTCTTCAAGATCCTCCGAGGGCTCGAGGGGTTCCGCTGGACCCCCGAGGCCCAGGAAGCCTTCAACGACCTCAAGAAGTACCTCTCGAGCCCTCCAATGCTCGTGAGCCCGTCTCCGGAAGAGCCCTTGCTCCTCTACCTCGCCGCGACCCCCGTCGCCGTCAGCGCGGTTTTGGTGAAGGAGCAAGGGGGGCAGCAACACCCCGTGTACTACGTCAGTGAAGCCCTCCAGGGGGCCAAGACTCGGTACACGGAGATGGAGAAGATTTGCTACGCTCTCCTCATGGCGTCCCGGAAGCTCCAGCACTACTTCCTGGGGCACCCCATCACCGTTCCGTCGTCCCTCCCCCTGGGGGAGGTACTGCGGAATAAAGAAGCCACCGGCCGGATTGGGAAGTGGGGGGCCGAGCTTGCCCCCTTCTCCCTGTCCCTTACCGGCCGCTCCGCAATCAAGTCGCAGGTCCTCGCCGACTTCGTCGCGGAGTGGACTCCCGCCTCTGGGTCCGGGGACGAAGATCTCCCTGTGCCGCCCCGACGCAGTGACCATTGGACCCTGCTGTTTGATGGGTCGCTGTGTCTCGCTGGGGCTGGCGCGGGGGTAGTCCTCCGGAGCCCCGAGGGGAAGGAGCTCGAGTACGCCGCGCGGCTCGAGTTCCCCGCAACCAACAACGTCGCCGAATACGAGGCTCTGCTCCTCGGGATGCGCCTCGCGCGCTCCCTGGGGATCCGACGCCTCCTAGTAAAGGGAGACTCTCAGCTCGAATCTCCCCCCTGTAGCGCTGCAGACTATCCCCATCACTTGGCCCTTCGTGCGCTGGGGGATGGACCTCTTAGGGCCTTTCCCCCCAGCGCCCGGAGGATACAAGTATGCGGTGGTCGCGGTCGACTACTTTACAAAGTGGGTTGAGGCGGAGCCCTTGGCTAGCATCACCTCCCGGGCCGTTCAGCGGTTTTTCTGGAAAAACGTCGTTTGTCGTTTTGGTGTCCCCCGGGAAATTACCGTGGACAACGGGACCCAATTCGACTCGGCTTATTTCCGGGAATTCTGCGAAGGCCTGGGGGTCGTCATCCACTTCGCCTCAGTGGCCCATCCCCAAAGCAACGGGGCCGTCGAGAGGGTCAATGGCGTAATCCTACAGGGGTTACGCCGGAGACTCGAACAAACCGCTTCCAAGCGGGGCGCGTGGGCAGAGGAGCTCCCTAGCATCCTCTGCTCGATGCGCACGACCCCGTCCCGGGCCACAGGGCGTGCTCCCTTCTCCCTAGTCTACGGGGCGGAGGCAGTCCTCCCCCCGGAGATCGGCTTCCGGTCGCTGCGGGTCGAGCTCCTGAACGGAGCCACGACCGCGGCTTACCGGGCCAACGAAGACAACCGACGGCTGGAAATCGACCTTGTGGAAGAAGAACGCGACCGAGCGCTCCTCCGCCACGCCGTCTACGAGCGCGAGATGTCGCGCGCATACAACCAGCGCGTGCGCGAGAGAGCTTTCCGCCTTGGGGACCTTGTCCTCAAGCGCGTCACAGACCCCCAAGCCCAGGGTAAGCTCTCCCCCAAGTGGGAGGGCCCCTACAGGATCTCCGCTGTCCTAGGCTCGGGGGCCTACAAGCTCTCCAACCTTGAAGAGCAGGAGCTGAAGCACACCTGGAACTTGCGTTTACTTCGCAAGTTCTACGTCTAGCCTTACCGGCCTGTCCACCGTGGACAATGTAGCTTCCTTTCCCCCCTTCGCGGTTTCGCAGGGGGGGGCTTTGTATGTTTTGTTAATAAATGCATAGCCTTTGTTCTTCAACTGTCTCATTGCAGGTCTTTCTCGTTACCGCCCCTAGCGGCGATGCCCTCCCGGCGAGGAAGCCCTCCTTGTGAGGATGCCCTCCCCGCGAGGAAGTGGGCCAGTCCCAACAAGTCCCTACAACGGAGCCTGCACTCCCGTAGGGCGGCTTACGATCAGCCCTCGTGGACTGAGGGTGTAAGCGGCAACCCGGTCCCCAGCGGCCGTGGTAACGAGTCACTTTGGGAGACTAGTCCCCTGCCCAAACACTCAAGTCCCGTCTTCGGGCACTTCCTCCTCCGGGAGTAGACGCTCTCCTCAGCGAGACGTCTAATGGCTTTCTGGATTATCTTCCTCCTCCGGGAGTCGACGTTATTCCCGGCTCTCCGTTCTCACGGCGACCGGATGATTATCTCTCGAAGACCTTATTCTCGGCTCCCCGTTCTCACGGCGACCGGACAACTGCTTTACGAAATGGGTTTCATATATTTTCCCCGAAAACATTATTCCCGGTTCCCCGTTCTCACGGCGACCGGACGAACCCTCCCGGGAAGCTCCCCTCCGGAGGTCATTGGCTTTTCATGAGCCCCTTCCGCGCCTTGTTCCCGGTTCCCCGCTCCCCCGGCGGCCGGATGAATCTCTCCCAGTGGCCCCGGCCACCCCGGAAGGTCCCTCCCTCGGAAATCCTGTTTTTACAATTTTCTAACTTAGAAAATATTTCTACAGGTTATGCTCCCCCCGGGGACCCTGTTTCCCCCACAGCACGCGGAGGCTTCCTCCCGCCCGCTGTGGGCGGGGGGGGACAGGGGGTCCCCGGGTCACCCACGAAGGAACTTAGCTCATCCTTGTTAAGATGAGTCGTCCAGACCATCCAAGAAGAAAATAAAGAGGCGCAATAAAACGAAACAGCAACAACGTGCTTTATTGATCAGTAAACCCGGAGGACATCTTCCCCCTCCGGTGGGTTTTGGAAATGATACAACCCGGGTCCTAACCCGGGGGATTTTCTACAAGCCTAAGGCCCCTACGCCTAAAGCTCCCGGAGGCGCTCCCTCAGCTCCCGGGCCAAGTCCCGGTACAGCGCCCGGACGCGTCGCTGAGAGTCCCGAAGTACGTCCTCGGGCCAAAACTCGTACCCAGCCGGTGGAAGTATCCGGAGAGGAGGTATCATCTGGGCCCTCGGGCGCGGGGGAGTTAATTCAGAACGGCTGTTGTCAAAATTATCCAAGTGCCATTCCGGGCGCCACCTCAACCGGACAGGCTCTCGGGCAGTACCGCCGTCGCGCCTCCCGGAGACGAGGCTCAGCAAAATCAAAGCCGCTTGGGCGTCCCCCGGAGAGCCTCTCCCGGACCGTTGCACGGGAGCAACCCCCCGGGAACCCTGGTAACATTTCATTACAAAGACTTAGAAAAATTTCTAATATATTTCATTGCAAAATGTTTTTGTACAAGTGCCCGGGGCTTCTCCTAAGAAGCTACCGGAATCAAAATGTCTAACAAAATAAAAAGGGGTCCTAGCTAAAGACCCGGGGGAGGCTCATACTTTGGCATTGGGGTCCTCCCCCCGGGGAGCTTCCTCCGTGGCCGGGGCAGGGACATCCGCGGCCGGAGGCGCCGGTGTCGGGAACCACGTCCGGATGATCCGATCGTAGAACCCCTCCGCCAGCAGCTCCACCTCCTGGCGCGTTGGCTCGAAGGCCTCCGGGAAGCCTCGGGGGATGCGCCCCCCGATCGCCCGGGCGCCAACCCCGCGATAGTCAACGAGCCCCGCGGCGGCCGCGATGACGGGGATCGCCCGGCCCCGTGCCCGGACGTCCGCAGCCTCCGGGATGGCGGAGACTTGTGCGTTAAGAAAACGCACAGCCTCTGCGAGGGTCGCCGGGGGTACCTCCGGGCCGCTCCCGGAGCCCAGGCTAACGCCAAGGCTTTCCAAGGCCGAGCGGACGGAGCGGCCTGCGTCCGACAGCGCCCGGACGCTGGAGCTCTCAAGCTCCTGGAGCGCCTTCTCCCGCACCTTGGCCTCCTCTCGGAGGCGGACGTAGGCGCCCTCCGAAAGGTGCACCTGCGCCCGGGCCCGGGACAGCTCATCAAGAGCTTCGTCCCGCTCCCGGAGGGCCGCCTCCCGCTGCTCGACGCAGGCCGCGGCCCGGCTCTCCGCCTCCTTGAGCAGCCGGGTGACCCGCTGCTCAAGGCCCCAGGTAACAGTCGCTACCTACAAAATGCACAAAGAGTTAGAAAAATCTTAAGTGCAGGAAAAAAGCCGAAGTGTTGAGAGCTCGAGTTACCTGGGCTCCGAGGGACTCGAGCCCCTCAAAACGCTCATGGAGCGTTCCTCCTGCTACGAAGGCCTGCACCTTCCGGTTGTGCAGGCCCTCCGCGTAGCGGGCCACCTCCCCCGCAGGAAATAGGGAGGTGTCTTGCCCGGCCCTCCTGTCGCGGCCGGGAGAGGGCCCCCGGACCTCCGAATCCGGGAGCACGGCCGGTGTCGCCGGCGTCTTCGTCGACGAAGTTTCCTCCGAAGACGAAGACGAAGGTTGGGCGGGGATCTCCGCCCGGGGGGGGGATCATTGGGCCTTTCCCCGCCCCAGGCCGGAGGGCCCTCGGAGCCTCCTGCTCCGGGGGGACCTCGAAGACTGAGGGGCTCCCCCCCTCCTCATCCACCGGCCAGAGGCGCGGGGGCGCCTCCCCCGAAAACCGCACTTCTAGCCTCTCTGGCGCCAATGCCGCCGGGAGAGGCGAGAGGAGCGTCACGCGAACTGGCGACGGGGTGTAGTCCGCCGAATCGGACCCCGCCCCATCGACAACCACCTCCTTCCCCCGGGCCTCGACGGGGGCCTCCGGGGGCGGAGGCGTCGCCTCTACCCGGGGCGCCGCCCGGGCATGTTCGGCTCCGGGAGCTGCGTCCCGGGCCCTCACCGGCGTCGTCGCCGGCGCCGTCGCCGGAGCTGGGGTCTTCTGGACTCGGGGCTTTTTGGGCTCCGAGCCCCCGGCCGCGTCCTTCCCCCGTTTATGAGACCCGGGGGTGGGAAGGGGCTTCCTCTCCGGAAGCCTGAGCCCGTAGGCCTCGGCCACCAAGTTCCGGGGAGGCCCCTCCCCCACGAGGGGCACGATGCGCTCGTGTTTGTCGGCGAAGTACCTCCCCAGGAGGTGCTCCGCCTTGTCCCTCGCCGCCGGGTACGGGCGCACTGCAAGAGGTAAAAAGTTACTCAATTTTTCATAAAAAACTGCAAGTACAAAAATGCAGGGGACTTACGCCGCGTCACCGGCTTGACCGGAGGCCGCTGCTCCGGGCCCATGCCGATCCCCCTTCCCCCGCGTGAGAAGGGGGAAAGCCGCAGGAGCGCCAGCTCCTCCGCGGCGTCCCGCATTGAGCGGGCCTTCTTCGCCAGCACCACCTTCCCGAGGAGCTCGAACTCCTCGTCCGTCCACACCGGCTGCTTCGGTGCGGATGATCGGCTGTAGGTGGGAGGCTCCGGGGCATAGACCACCGCCTCGTCCCGGACCCAGAGGTAGAACCACCTCCGGAGCCAGTCCCCCCAGTGGTCCCGGGAGGCCGCCGCCGGGTAGTCCGCCACCCGGGAGGGCAGCATTTGGACCATCACCGAGCCGAAGGGGGACTTCGGTCCTCCCTTCACCAAGTGGGAGCTCCGCGCCGCCGGTTCATAGAAGTATCGGAAGGCGCGGAGGGTGGGCTCCCGCCCGGTCGCTGTCTCGTAGAGCCATATAAAAAGGCCCATACGGACGAGCGCGTTCGGGGTGAGGTGGTTGAGAGCCACCCCGTACTCTTTGAGAAACTCCCGGAGCATCGGATGCACTGGGAGCCGGAGCCCCGCCTCGAGGAAGGCCTCGAAGGCCACGACCTCTCCGGGCCTGGGGCGGGGGGCTCCGTCCTTCTTTAGGGGGACCCGGATGTCCCCCTCTTCGACGACGCCCTTCTTGACTAAGGACTCCGCGTCCGAGGCCGAGAACTCGGAGGCCCAAAGGAAATCCACGGGGATTTCCTCCGGGGGAACCTCCGTAGTCTTCGCTCGGCCTTTGGGCGCCATTAGGTGAGTCCTTTGTTTTTCGGTGGCTAAGTTTTCAGGTGGCTGTCAACTACTCCCGGACGCTCGCTACCGGAGAAGGCTACTGGAGAAACTACCGGAAGAGCGCTACCGGAAGAGCTGAAGCTGGAGTTGAAGATTTGGAATGAGCTTCCCGGGCCCCCTAGGGCCCTATTTATAGAGGCTGGCCGTGATCTAGATGCGCGCCACGTGGCCCCCTCGGGGCAATCTGGACCACTGAAATTCAAACCGTGCGCGGGAAACGAAGGGACAGGCGCGTAAATCGAGACGCCGGTTCGAACCGCGCGTGCATTTATTGCGAAAACGGCGCGGCCATAAAGCGCCCGGCACAGAAACCGAAGCGTCGCCGGGGCTCCAGTGATTTCCGTCCAGAGATTTTCCCGGTACCGTAACCATTCCCTCCGGGGGCTCAAGCTTCGTCCCCGGAGGGCATGGGGGGCTGCTGTTGGGGGAAATCTCCACGCGGCCAAGTCCAGGTAAGTTCATGATTGCCCGGGGACAGTGGCCTCCGGTGCCTGCCCCGGGCGCCGCCTTTTAGGCTCCCGGGACCGTGCCCCCCGGGCATGTCCCGGGCGCCGCCATTTGGCCCCCGGGACCCTGCCCCCCGGGCATGTCCCGGGCGTCGCCATGTGCCCGGGGACAGTGGCCTCCAGTGCCTGCCCCGGGCGCCGCCTTTTAGGCTCCCGGGACCGTGCCCCCCGGGCATGTCACGGGCGCCGCCATTTGGCCCCCGGGACCCTGCCCCCCGGGCATGTCCCGGGCGCCGCCATGTGCCCGGGGACAGTGGCCTCCAGTGCCTGCCCCGGGCGCCGCCTTTTCGGCTCCCGGGACCGTGCCCCCCGGGCATGTCCCGGGCGCCGCCATTTGGCCCCCGGGACCCTGCCCCCCGGGCATGTCCCGGGCGCCGCCATGTGCCCGGGGACAGTGGCCTCCGGTGCCTGCCCCGGGCGCCGCCTTTTAGGCTCCCGGGGCCGTGCCCCCCGGGCATGTCCCGGGCGCCTTGTGCCCGGGGACAGTGGCCTCCGGTGCCTGCCCCGGGCGCCGCCTTTTAAACTCCCGGGACCGTGCCCCCCGGGCATGGCCCGGGCGCCGCCATGTGCCCGGGGACAGTGGCCTCCGGTGCCTGCCCCGGGCGCCGCCTTTTAGGCTCCCGGGACCGTGCCCCCCGGGCATGTCCCGGGCGCCGCCTTGTGCCCGGGGACAGTGGCCTCCGGTGCCTGCCCCGGCGCCGCCTTTTAGGCTCCCGGGACCGTGCCCCCCGGGCATGGCCCGGGCGCCGCCATGTGCCCGGGGACAGTGGCCTCCGGTGCCTGCCCCGGGCGCCGCCTTTTAGGCTCCCGGGACCGTGCCCCCCGGGCATGTCCCGGGCGCCGCCTTTTAGGCTCCCGGGACCCTGCTCTCCGGAAGAGGTCCCGGACGTCACCGCCCTCCTAAAAGGTAAAATCCCTGTTTGTTTATCACGTGCAGGTCACGCGAGGGACGCCTCGGGAATCAGCGGCCACCTGTCAAGCATCCAAGACGTTTGACCGGGAGAAGTACGGTCCTACCCTCCAATCCGACGGTGGCTCCCGGGGTAGTTTAGGTTTTTTGCTTCTTTTTGGGGCTATAAATAGCCCTTGTACCCCTCTGTTGTAGAGGATCAGCTCATTATTATTTGGAATAGCTAATCTCACAGACGTGCTCCGGAAGCCTCTCCCCCGGAGAGAGCCTCCCCAGCCGACTCCGGTCGGGAGCGCGTCGACAGGACTAGGGCCCCCACCGGGACCCAAACCTGTATAAATCCACATGTCAATTCTTGTGTTTGTCCGGCGGGGGAGGACCGGTCACCCGGTCAACCCGCGCTGCGTGATCTCCGCTAGGATCGTCTTCAAAACCTGCCGGGGTATTCTCAATACCACGACAGTATAGAAAAAGTACTAAGGGAGTATTTATGCGCTGCGTGTCTCAGGAGGAAGGTAGATCTCTCCTGAGAGAAATTCATGACGGTGTATGCGGTGTGCACATGTCATATCGTACACTAGTCAGTAAAGCTTTCCGACAGGGATTTTATTGGCCTGCGGCACTTGACGATGCCAAGAATATGGTCAAGACATGTCCTCAGTGTCAGTTTCATGCGAGACAGGTTCATCAACCTGCTTTTGCTTTACAAACCATTCCCCTTGCATGGCCTTTTGCGGCTGGGGGATGGACATTGTCGATCCTATGCCACAAGCGGTCAATGGATACAAGTTCTTATTCGTAGCCATTGACACGTTTACAAAGTGAATTGAAGCTGAGCCGGTACGCAATATTACCATTGCTGCAGCACAAAAGTTCTTCCATAAGAACATTGTTGCTCGATTCGGTGTTTCAAATCGTCTCATTACTGATAACGGTTCTCAGTTTGCTAGTGGTCTTTTTATGGATTATTGCGATCAGATTGGAACCAAGGTGTGCTTTGCTTCTGTAGCTCATGTGCAGACCAATGGTGCCGTAGAACGTGCCAACGGGAAAATATTGCAAGGGATCAAAAAGCGTGTTTTCGATAGCCTTAAGACACGCTTGGGGGCTTGGTCGGACGAGCTCTATACCATTCTATGGGTGCTACGGACTACCTCTAGTCGAGCCACCGGTGAGACGCCTTTCCATCTGGTATATGGTGCAGAGGCCGTGTTACCTATGGAAATTAGTATTGGATCTGTTCGGACAGATCAATTCAAACAAGTTGATCAAAACGAACAGCGATCACAAGACCTCATCCTCCTAGAAGATAAGTGTGATCGAGCTTTCATCAAATCCGCGGTATACTTACAATCTTTGCGCAAGTACCATAACAAAAGGGTGCGACCACGTAGTCTTCACGTGGGTGATCTGGTTTTACGTAAAATACAAGACCAATCTAGCCGCAACAAGTTCTCCCCAAAATGGGAAGGCCCCTATACTGTTGTTTCAGTACCGCGACCAAGATCAGCTCGGTTAACAATGGAGGATGGTCGGATCTTATCTAATACATGGAATATCGATCAACTACGCAATTTTTACATGTAAGTATCCAATCCCTTTTCCTTTTCCTTTTCAATTAGCATGATTTAATAAAACAAGTGCTTTTGGTTGTTTCATATGTAGAGTATTTCCTTTTATGCCCATATGTTACGAGTTTGGCTCAGGGGCTGGTCGCCAATGGTTATATAGCCACAATATCCTAATCGGATTCGCCGGCCAATCTCATGATCACTTCCAGGCAAGACACCCCTCAATAAGTCGTTTCTCAATGCACACGGGGCTTGCTGGTATGTCCTTGGTCATCAGAGTGGCTGCCAGTTTGCAACAAGGTTAGGCATTGTAACGAATATGATTATTGGCCTGGTCGACTATCCCGGGTCATCGTTACACCCATATCTTTCCTGTGCTTATAATACTAAGTCTTCAGTATTACAATCACAGGCGGGGGCTAAGGGAATATGGTCGCAATATGAAACAAAAAGAAGTGCTTCCTTTTGAAACAAAAAAAGCATGCATGAACTGTGTCTGTACAAGTATAAAGACTTACATAATGCCAAGCTCATTCAAGAGTTTATCTACAAAAGGTTTAACTTCCTCCATGATAACCTCAAGTTGATCTTCACTCTCAATCTCTGCCTCCCCTTCCAATGGATTTAGATCCAGATT
Organism: Pharus latifolius; assembly: GCA_019359835.1. NCBI lineage: Eukaryota > Viridiplantae > Streptophyta > Magnoliopsida > Poales > Poaceae > Pharus > Pharus latifolius. Next base: position 25,605,539 of record CM033329.1, read on the forward strand.
TGGGCCATGGTGAAGACGGAGCCGGTAGAGGATGGCGGAGGCTATTGATCGAACTCTCAACTTGATCGCCTCTTTTTGCCACCTAGTATCTTCAGGAAGATACTCGAGAAGTGACTCCGCTTGGGCAGCGACCAACGTAGACCAGACACTAAGGCTAAGATTGTCCGTTGCAGTTTTGACCACATCAGCCCTTAGCAGTCCGGCCACCTTCTTCAGCTTTTCGAAGATGTCTTATTGAGCCCTGCCGTAGGTTGAGAGGGACGTGCTTAAGTCTTTATTTTCCCTGCGAACAGAGTCAATGGTCGCTTGCAGGTCCTTTTTCTCTTGACCAAGCTGGCTTATTTGATCGCCTTGTGCTGCAATAAGACGTCCATTACAAGCAGTCCGTGCGACAAAATTAATTCGCTCTGGTCAGAAGTTTACTTACAGGAGAGCTACGATTGCAGCTTTTGATTTCGGCCTCTAGGAATGAGATTGTGGTGGCCACCCTGAACTCCTGGTTTTCCCGATCAACGAGGCTCTTCATCAGATAGGCGTTTTCTCTATGACAAAAAAGACATTTGTCATGGTAAGTCGACATTCGGGCAAATGAAAGAACATCTTCCTCACCACTGCAGGCGATCCGTTTCCTCTTGTGCGGCCTCGATGCTATCTGCTATAGCCATCGATCTGGTCGCCACAAGGGTCAATTGCTATGACACGGAGGGAGATCAGTTACGAGACTTGAATGTTTCTATGCAAATGCGAAATTCAAAAACCATGAGGTGTGTTGAACATACCTCGGCATATTCCCGGAATGACCCATTCTTCGGGACAATTGGAGGCCAAGTTGCTGGACTCGCCTTATTCCCAATAGGAGCAACAGATGAGTTTTCCTGCTGAACCTCATTTCTTGCTGGGGTCGCGGATTTTAATAACTGCGATTGGGCCTCCGTGTCCAACTCCTCCACAATGGCCCGGATGACTTCCTGGACCGAAGGGATAGAGCTCTCCTCACCGGAGACCTCAGTAGCAGAGGGAACTTCAACCCTCGCCAATGCTACTGGGGGGCTTGGAGCTGAATCTCTGCACCTAAGCAAGAGGAGAAACTGTCAATTTTACGGTTGATCGCCACAATCCAATCCTGTTTTAATGGAAGGAATTCTTGCCTTAATTGAAATCCCATCAGCTTTTGGGATTTCGAAGATGGTTCCCCGAGGAAAAGAGGACAGTCGTCGTTCGTCCTAATCTTCCTTTTCGTGAACAAGACCTTGTCTTTTTCTTCCTGTGTGTACCAACCTGTAAGCACATACATGAGGAATGATGAAGACCTAAATGGTAAGAATTCTTATCGGGTTAACCTGCTCGGTTGGCAGGGAAGCATCCAATGGTCCAGACATCTCATGAACCGCTAATGATGGAATTTCATCTGCGGCCATGAGATTGGTGGTGATAGCGGTGTCCTGCTCTATTGCTCCCGCTCCTGTCGACAGGAGCGGAGTGTTTGTCATCCCAGGACTGGCAGGTGTCATAGGGGGGATTTCTTCTTCCTGTGCAAACATGACTTAACGGATGTACACAAACGAGTAATAACACTCCAGACTGTGAGGAACCTTACCACAGCAGCCCCTTCTGCCAAGGGGGGAGACGTTACAGATCCTGAAGCCTCCAGGGCTTCAGGAGAAGATGTTTGGCACGCAACCACAGGATTTTTGGTGGTCGCGGGGCCCGCTGTAGTTGCCTTTGTCTCTACGGGCCGAGACAATACTTCGTCGGTTTGAGGAGCAGTCGTCTTCCTCTTCTGGCGAACCAGAGGAACGTTGTCTTCCTCATCCTCACTCCCTTCACCCTGTACGACGAAGAAGTAATTCCAGTTCGTACCTGAGGTAATATGAGGCACATAATATCTTATCGCGGTTTCTTTCGCGGTAAGGGGAGTTTTATGCGAGGAGCCTTCCCCGAGAATTTTCTTGGATTTTTTGGGGGCAAGTTACCTCGCTCTGGGCTTTGAAGAGATTTTCATTACTCTCTTCATCGTCAGTTTTCCCAGGAGACCGACGCCTTCACTTGGATGCGTCGCTTCGGCAAACTTCCCCAGAAGCTATGTCATTCCAATGCCCTTGTTAGTACAAGGCGCGCAGGTGATTAACAAACAGAGCCTGACGAGAGAAGTCATACCTTTCGGCGCTCTTGTTTGAGGTTGTTGCTGGCGTTGATCAAACTCTATTGACGAGGTGATCCCCTAGTACCCTCCACATCGGCGCTGTATTCCTTAAGGAGGTAGTTTGTCCGTTTTTCAATCTCAGAAAAAGGCAAAACTGTGTCACTAGCACACAAGTTAGCAAACCCGACATTCTTTCAGAAGAAATGTACGTTCTTGTTGATTAGATGACATACCGTTATTGTAGTCCAGGGTGCTGTCCGCATGGACTGAATCTCCCAAGCCGGATGAGCCCTTTCACGCAGGGGGCTCACCCGATTCTTCACAAAGTCGCGGACGATGTCGCGAGCAGTTAGTCCTTGCTGGACTAAGTGAAGAATCACTTGGGCTTGCTTTCTTTGCTCTGCATTTAGAGCAGGGAGAGAATCCAACTCGCTGGACTTCTCTAGCCATGAGTTCACAAACCATAGCCCGCTCTCGGACGGAGGGGTACAATAGAATCACTTCTGATACCACCCATGCACGAAATCGCGCAGGGGTGGGAAGGGGTACTCTTTCTTCTCCCTTATCTGGAAATAAATGCATCTGGTGGCATTGGCGCTCTTCGACCATGCCGAATAGGAGAAGCGTCGGAAGAGTTCCACACTTGGAAGCACTCCCATGAAGGCTTCACACAGATGCTGCAAGATCGCCAGGATCAGGACAACGTTCGGGTGGAGATTTACCAATTCCAACCCATAGTGCTCCAGGATTCCCTTCAAGAATCGGCTTTCGGGGAATCGGAACCCATAACGCAGGTACTCCTCAAAAACCACCAACTCGCCCTCTTGGACGATTGGAGTTTCTTGATCTTTCTCCGCAGGCCGCCACTTGATCAGCAACCTCAGAGGAAGGATCTCTTCTTTCTCTAGAGCCACCAGACTCTCCTCTATGTGGTGAACAGATCGGCTCCAGGATGCCATTTTTTCGAAGGATTGGAGGAAAAGGTGGTAATTTTGGAGGCGATGGAGAATGAGGAATGAGGGTTTTTGTGCGGCGAAGGTTCTAAGGCAAGTTTCTGGCTATATGGCTTCCTCAGGAAGCTACTTGCTCCTTTTATAGGCCTGAGGCAACGTTTCACTGAGAGTAATGTTCCATTGAATATTTTATTCATTTCCCATAATGGATGTTTTCTCTGGTAAACCCGTTATGCGTTCCCCGCATCAAATCCGAGATGAAAAGTCTTCGTTGTTTCGGATTTGAGAATTAGGGTGAACACAAAAATGTGGAAAGTTCTATGAAGATTTTCGGAGGACATTATCCTTCATGTTTCTTGCAAACTTTCACATGTTGGTCACAATGCATTTTTGTGACATCTTGATCACAAAGATATTCTATGATCATTACAAACTGCTGTGTATACAGTTTTTATTCGATCAAGTTGTTGTGTTATCAGAACTGTGATTCTGATCGGGCTTCAACTCTAGTTGCAATAGTAGTTATGATCAAATTTCGGTTCTGATCGAGGTAACCGTCCAGATCGAGTTTCAGTTTTGACTGCTGTTTTGGGTCTGATCGTAGTATCAGTGCTAGTTGCAGAGTAATATATTAATGTATTTCTGATTGCAAAACTTGAATTTATCTGTGTATGCGTGGTCGTAAAGACATTACTTATGGCCATATTTTCACACAGAGATTATGAAGAGTTTTCAGGTTATGTAAGGTAAAGGAAATTTTTATTTCTGGTAGTCTTTACATACAAAAGGGATGCAGGCGACCAGAGTGTCGACCTGATCCGAAAGAAGTTTACAAAGTTCTCCTAGGGACATATTGGCGTCAGTAGGATCTACACTGACGGCCCCAAGGGAACTAGCAACTACTCTAAGTCTATCTACATCATCCCTAACAAGGGACGCACTACCATTCCTGATCGAATCGGAGAGTTATCGCTGCTGTCGAGTGTAGTCCATCTCCAGGCGGAATTGGTGCGCAATTCGCGGGATCTTTCAAAACATTCTGCCAGGTGCAGAATTGCCAAAGACATATCTTCGGTCTTCTTGTCCAGGGCCTCTTTTTCCCCTTGGAGAGTCTGTTCGAGGGGAGGAGGTTGAATTTCAGCAGGCTGGTTGCTGGGGGCTCCAACAATTTTGATCTCCTACATTTGCAGATGTTAGTTTTACTAACTATAACAACAAGCAAAGGAAGATGGAAATAATTACCAATCCTTGCAAGTGACAGGTTGTAGTATTTCCCCCAGAAAGTAGATCACCCTATAAAAGCCGAGGACCATCAGATGGTGGAAGTGCAACCTTCCCACCAGAAGATTGTTTCCCCAACACAGGTTGAGGATTATTTGGTCGCGGAAATACAGCTTGCCAACTAGAAAATTGATCACCCGAAAAAGGACGGGGATCACTGGGATGAAATGGAGAAAGCTGAGAAGAATGCCCTAAGGGATCATCACGAACCTTCAAAGGTGGAGATAAAGGTTCGACCTGCTGAGGTGCATGAACAGGAAGAACTACGGGAACCGAAGGAAGAGAGAGCAATGATGCATCTTTCACCTTTGTTCTACTATAGGATCCCTCGTCAACTTTGGGTTTCTTCCTTGAAGGAGACAGATCTTTGGACGTCTGTGAATCCTGGTCAAACTCAAATGACACTTCTTCTTCATCACTTTCAATTTCGATGATGTTTTGGTCTGCCATAGAGAAGTGTATAGAAGAGAAGGGAAGATGGTTTTGGAAGAAACTTAGCCGGGAGAGGATTTGTGAAGTTTTAAAGTCAAGAAAGAGGCTTCGGTATTTATAGCCCCCAGGGTGTCGGTTCATTTTTTGAACGCCTCGAGCTTTTAAAACATTTACAATTTTATCTCGGGTTAAAAAACATTTCTACGGCACCATCATTACCTGTCAAATATTACCCAGAGTCCGTCTCGGGAAACCAACCGCCACATTTAGTGCGCCTCTAAGTGGAGAATTTGAAACGTCGGGTTACGTATTCGATGAGTGTCTTAAAATTCAAAGTAAACATGTCCCTTCATTTTCTTCGAATATGGGGGCTAGCTGACGAAGATTGATACCCAAGCTAATTCAAATAAATGCACGTCTGGTTTAAAGAAATTCAAAGCAGATGAGTGTCCGTTGAAGCTAATAAACTCAGGCTACTTCGAGAAACGCAGACACATGGTCGCAGGCTTTACGCGATCAAATCGCAGGTAATACGCGATCAGAAGCCCGTATGCGAATACGCGGACAGAGGGCTGTAGATAGTGTGCGGTCAGATGATTACAAGTAACGCACAGTCAGAATACCTTCGACCAGGAGACAGGGGATTGCTCAGTCCCTACAACAGGGATATCCCGAGTATCCGGAATATTCTTCCACATATGGAGACAACTGTGAGGAGGTTAATACGTGCAGTTATTCCTTAGTAACACGTGTTAAATCTGCGTGGAGGTTAGGAGCAGTTACCAAAACTGCACCCGAACAACTGTTCGATGCCGTTATGCCTTGGCATCCTTTCAACCACTATAAGAGGGTAAGCCAATGCATCAGACGAGGAGATAGGAGGATCGAAGGATCAAAAGATCAAGAAATCAAAAGAAGACATTAGACTAAGTTAGTTAGCTTTCATAAGCCTCCTGGACATTGTCTTGTATAAACACACAGGAAAGGTCTTTGCCTGTGAAGATCCTTTCCATATACTTGTAACTCTTTTTTTCCCACACATAGTAAATCTCAACAGGACGTGGGGTCATTACTCCCACCATCGAGGGCCCGAACCTGTCTAAATCTCTCTGTGTTTCAGCTAACTTTGATTCATCATCCCTTCCCGGAGGGACACCCTGAAAGGTCTCACAACCTACAAATTCTGCATAAGTTCGACTAAGGACCCCGAGTCTGAATTATCGACACTCTATATTTTTCATTCATGCTTTCTATATTCTCCTTGGTTAATTCATGCATTTTCTTAATAAATTCAGCATGTGTCTTAGCATCAAAATTCTATTTTTCAGAAATAGGCAAAGGTAGCAAATCAATAGGAGCACGTGGGTTAAAACCATATACTACCTGAAACGAACTTACCTTCGTGGGGGAGTGTACGGACCTATATAAGCAAACTCAATATGAGGTAAACACTCCTCCCACATCTTCAAATTCTTCTTTAGAACAGCCCTCAACATAGTTGACAATGTGCGATTGACAACTTCAATTTGGCCGTCAGTTTGGGGTTGACATGTAGTAGAGAACAACAGCTTCATCCCCAAATTGTTCCGTAAGCTTCTCCAAAAATGACTCAAGAACTTCGCGTCACGATCTGAAACGATGGTGTTGGGCACTCCATGCAAATGAACAATCTCCCAATAAAACAAATCAGCAACATTTGTAGCATCGTCGCTCTTATGTCAAGGTATAAAATGTGCCATCTTCGAAAATCTATCAACCACAACAAATATACTATCCGTCCCCATTTTGGTCGTAGGCAGTCCTAAAAAAATCCATTGAAATATCCTCCCAAGGAACACTAGGAACAGTAAGAGGCATATAAAGACCATGTGGGTTTAAGCAAGACTTAATTTTATTGCAAGTGGTGCATCATGACACGTAGCTCTCGACGTCGCACCTCATCTTAGGCAAAAAGAAGTGTCTGGCCATAATTCTTCCGTCTTCTTAGTTCCAAAATGTCCCATCAAATCACCTCCATGCGTACCCTCTGTCCTATCTTAGCATTGCTAATGACAGGGGATATTACTAGAGGGAGGCGCCGAGGTCGTGTCAATCCCTTAGGGTAATCTTCCCGGCTAAAGGTCATGGGAAGCTCTGACCACCAACGAAATTGAGGCTCCCCTAAAGGAGCTTCAACATTATTTACCTCATGGCAAGCAGTTTTACATTGATGCTTAGAAAAATATGATGAAGAATCACAAAAAATAACATTAACATGATTTATTGACGGTTTGAACTTGGGGTCCTTAGTCGATCTTTTGCAAATTTGTGAGTTGCAGGACCTTTCAGGGCGCTCCTCCGGAAAGTTAAGATGAATCAAGTCTGTAGAGGCACAAGAAATTTTATATAGGTTCGGGCCCTCGATGGTAGGAGTAATAGCCCTACGTCCTATTGTGAGTTCACTATATGTAATAAGATGTTTTTACAAGAGGGTTGAAGAGAAGATCACAGGTGATGATCTCTTCTATGTTAGTATCTACCTAACTATATCTAAGCCTTCAGGAAAATGCCTAGTAGTGCTTGTATGCTTGACTAAAATTATTCCCCCTCTTTAGAATGTGTATTGACTACCTTTTTATACTGGACAAAAGGGCGCCAACATGAAACGACCTTGGACAGTTGTTAGGATGCAGTTTTGTTAACCGCACTTAACTTCCACACAGGCTTAACACATGCAATCAAGGGATAACCGCATATGCTAACCTCCTGGCTGTTGTCTTCATATGTGGAAATATCTTCGTGATTCTTGGGATGTGCCCATTCAAAGAGTTAGGCCTTCCTGAATTATCCTGGTAGCAGATAATCAACGACCCTCTGACCACGCAATGTCTGGAATTTCCTGACCGCGCACTGTCTGCAACCTCATGATCGCATAGGGCTGCGACCATGAAATATCTGTATCCGTGCCCTTTTAGGTCGTCTAAGACCGTAGCGACGGATTTATTGATACACGTCTAATCTGATTCTATCTTAAACCAGACGTGTAATACTTTGAACTAGCTCGGATGATAATCCTCCTTAGCTAGCCCCCAAATTTGAAGAAAATGAAAGAACATATTTCCTTCAAATTTTTATCCTGCATCGAATTATGAACCAGACATTTTAACTTCAACAGATACTGTTCCGCCGTGTGACGGTTCATATCCCGAGAAAAACCTTGAGTCTTTCTTGGCTGGTAATGATGACTTAGGTGACTCATCATGATGGCAACCGTTAGTGCGGTTTAAGAACCCAAGATGTGTGTGGAAATGAACCGGCGCCTTCAAGCTCTATAAATGGAAGAGCCTCTCAGTTCTTTTGAACTGACGAGTTTTTCACTAAAACATTTCCAGAGCAACTTCTCCTCTCCAGTTACTCCCTCTAAGCCTTAGTTCTTCGTTCCGATGGCAGATCAAGACCCCAAGAACATCATTGAGATTGAAAGTGATGAAGAAGAAGTGATACCCGAACTTGACCAGGACTTCCAGAAGGTAAGTCATCATTTTATATTCTGATCGCTTCCAAATGCTTTTTGGGAATTCACAGGTGACTGAGGAGCTGGTTCCCCCAAGGTTGATGAGGGATCCTACAGTGGAGCTTCATTCACGGGTGCAAAGGTTGGGGATGCATCATTGCACTCTCCTTCCTTGTCCCATGTAGTTCTTCCTATCCATGCAACTCGGTAGGTCGAACCATCAACTCCACCTTCGGAGATCCATAACACTACTTCATGGATTTCTTCTTCTTCTGATCAGCTTTCTCCATTGCGAATCAAGCGATCCGCATCTGTTGATGGGTTATCAATTTTCTCGTGGGAAGGTTGCACTCCCACGACCAGATTGATGAGACCATGTACATCATGGTTATGACCAAGACGACATCAACATGGTGGTCATCAAGATGTCATCGTCCGCCACCTTGGCCAGGACGCGAAAGCTGGCAGCACGTACGTCGTCTGGATTTTGTGCTGTCGCCGCCACAAGTTCGGCCTCCACCTTGGCCACCTCCCCAAACACAAGACGTGCTTAAGAAAGGCGCCTCTACACCTCTAAGGTCGCACAAGCCACGTCGCTCCAAGGCCAGCCCACAAGTGAGCTCAATTCATCCGCGAGTCCGGTTCGACCATCTGCGCGTAGTCCAACTTCAAACGGATGTACAGGCCACATACGAAGTCCGTTTTCGACGTTCTTGGACTCTACGGACAAGAGAACGATGAGAGCTTTCCAACGGATGCAGTTCCATGTCTAAATTCCTTACGGATCAACAGGAATCGTCAAAACAAAATTATGACCAGAATCTGACGTGCGCTGCGACGCTCTACTTTGGGCCCAAGGCCCATGTACCCCTAGGGTTTCCTCCTCCACCCCATGGCCTCCCCATACAGTATATATATGACCGCCATGGCTGCCATTTAGACTTGGGTTTTGCTTAGATCAATTCTGTCTTTGAACAGTGTCGCCGTTCATCGGTTTGTGAGACCCCAACTCGTGAGTTTCATCCTCAATTGCAAATTCAGTTGCATCTTTCTTGTTCTTGCTTGTGTTCTCGATTCACTGGCAGGGATTAGCCTTCGTGGCGAGGTCAACCGGGCACCGCACGGTTGATAACCAGAGGACGCGTGGTGCTGCGATTGCAGGGGTTTTGATCGTGCTGATCGAGAAGCCGGATCATGTGTGTCTCGCGCCGCTTAATCGACTTATCCTCCACCTGACGGAAGTTCGGGCATCCCCGTTCCTATTAAGTGGTATCAGAGCCTCGGTTGCCCGTCAGGTATACTTGTATCCCCTTTGTTCATTATTCATCTTTCACCTAGAGTCCAGAAAATTGCCCCACAAAAATATTTGAGTTCGCCGTCATATCCATCGTCCAAGCCACTTTGTGCCCTTCGCGATTTCGTTTTCAGTTTCGCGTTGTTGAATTTGTATCCATCATCATCGTCTTGTTGCTGGTTTAGAGTAAGTTCTTGATCTAGTTTGAGTCTTGCATCTTGACGTCGAGTCTAACGCCATCACGTCGTCGTCGCCGCCGCGTCCAAATCGGGTGTCAATCTGTCAAGTTCGGTATTTTGCTTTTATCTCGTTCGTCTGAATACCAAATTGGACAAATTCAGAGTCTAAATTGTAGCTCCGAAAATTCTCTACAACTTTGTCCATTGTGAGAAGTTCTAGAAACGCCGTTTTCAAGTCCAAAATCGCATTGAAAGTGAATCTGTTTGATTTCGGATTTCCTACACAGACTGTATTGCGGGGCCCATATCGCCTAGATCCGTTATCCAAAATTGGTGTTCCATATATGCAAATTGATCAACACGAAACGATCTACAACTTTTCTGTTATATGTTTTAGCGTTTGAGGCCTCCAAAAATCCGAAAACAGCATAGGAATTTTCTGCATAGTAGATCTGTTTTCCAGCGAGAGAAAATTGAGTGTTTGTGTATATATCTTGTAATCTCTCATATGCGGCAATATTGATATTTAAAAAAAAAAAGGTGAAAAAGGCAAGTGCAAAAAAAAGAAGCCGCACAAAGATAAAAAAAAAGAAAAAAAAAATAAAAAGCAAGGAAAAAAAAATCAAAAGTGCTTGTATCCTTTGTATCGACAGTGTTACGTCATTCGTTTTGCTTGCTTGCTTGAGCTAGGTCTGAGAACGAGTTTATGCCAGCAACTTTGACAAGTATTTTGGATATTTATTCAGCTTTGCTATTCTGATTTCGATGATTGCATATTCCTTGCTACTAAATATTGCATATCCAAGCTCTACATCCTTCTGATTAGCACAGGTTATTGACCCTTGCAATCGCTTCATCACGCCCTCACGGTGTCACGAACCAGCCACCGGTTGCACCGTCCCTCGCTGTGTTAGTAAGAACCGGGTAAGAACTTGGTAAGATTGCTTGAGAGCGTGAGATCCCACCTAGTAGTTCATAAGGCTCATAATACTTGTGCTTGTTTTCCTTCTGTCCTTTTTCTGTGCTAACCATGGCAGGTGGCAAGAAGGGCAGGAACGAGGATGATGTTACCATCGAAGACTGTGTCCTTCATTCAGAGTTGTCGACCATGCTGGATGAGATAAAAACGATGTTCAAGGAGCATGCCACGACGACGAACAAGACCCTTGAGAGCATCGATCGACGAGTTTCCACCCTCACCGAGAGGATGGATGCCGTCGAAAAACGCCCTCCCGCGACCATTGATGGAGATGCCTCCGTCCACGGCAACAACGACCATGATGAGGATGGTGATTTTGAGGAAGATGAAGATGAGCAGCAACGTGCCGCCAGGGAACGTGCTGCTCAACGAGACGGCCGTCTGCATGACCGTCTTCGCCGCAACCAGCACGGTATGGGAGGTCATAACCAGAACCGCAATGATGATCCTTTCGCTAAGGTAAAATTCACCATCCCTTCCTTTTCTGGAGCTTATGATGCTGATGCTTACTTAGATTGGGAGATGACGGTCGAGCAAAAATTTAATTCCCATCTAGTTCCCGAGATTCATAGAGTTAGACAAGCCACTAGTGAATTTAAAGATTTTGCTATAATCTGGTGGAATGAACTAGTAAATGCCCGTTTACAACCTGATTCTTGGGCGAGATTAAAAGATGCTATGCGTAATAGATTTGTTCCTCCTTCCTACCAACGTGATATGCGCAAGAGATTGCAACGATTAGATCAAGGTAGTATGACTATTCAGGAATATTACCAAGAGCTTCAAAAGGGTATGTTACGTTGTGGGGTAGTCGAGGAACCTGAGGATAAAATTGCTCGTTTTTACGGTGGTTTGCGTCCAGAAATTCAGGATATTGTTGATTATAAAGAATATACAACTGTCAATCGCTTGTTTCAACTTGCTATGTTAGCAGAGAAGGAGTTGCAGGGACACCATTCTAAGAGCAGGAGCAACACCGGCAGCACCTTCACGCCCCGAATGACTATGGGACAAGCGAAGACAGTGCCTTCTTCCACCTTCCGACCAGCTGCACCGCCACCTTCGACGAGCACACGACCGGCATCGACGGCACCTCCCGCCCGTGCCGCGGACAGCAGCAAGTCGACCCCACCAACACCGGCCAAGAGCTCCTCCTCCGTCGCTTCCACGGGCCGTACATCGAAGGCTAATAAACATGTTATTCACATTGACAGTGAAGAAGGTGAGCTTAAATTAATGTCTTCTTTAAATACTGTGGGTTACATAGAATTTGATGTTTTTTGTGATCTAAGTAGTTCAGAGGAGATACTTTTTACGCATGCTGATTTACCATGGTTATCACAAAATACTTTTCATGTTATGGGAAAACATACTGATAGTGGAGAGCATATGGTGCAACGAATTTATATTTGTACTAATCTGAAACCATCATTTGATATGAAACCTGGCGTTCATTTGGAAAATGAACATGCCACTAATCATGTCTTGCCATTTCACTCTAATTCAATTTTCAAGGTATAAGATAGTTTTCAATAAAGGGAGTATATAAATGTTAATGGTTCTGTGTCTAATGATTTGATTATCAAAGATATGCATATTGCTGTGCTCTCTGTTGGTGCTAACATTTTGCAGAAAAACACAATGGAGTCGAGGACGACTCCACATCAAGAAAGGGAGAATGATGAGACCATGTACATCATGGTTATGACCAAGACGACATCAACATGGTGGTCATCAAGATGTCATCGTCCGCCACCTTGGCCAGGACACGAAAGCTGGCAGCACGTACGTCGTCTGAATTTTGTGCTGTCGCCGCCACAAGTTCGGCCTCCACCTTGGCCACCTCCCCAAACACAAGACATGCTCAAGAAAGGCGCCTCTACACCTCTAAGGTCGCACAAGCCACGTCGCTCCAAGGCCAGCCCACAAGTGAGCTCAATTCATCCGCGAGTCCGGTTCGGCCATCTGCGCGTACTCCAACTTCAAACGGACGTACAGGCCACATACGAAGTCCGTTTTCGACGTTCTTGGACTCTACAGACAAGAGAACGACGAGAGCTTTCCAACGGATGCAGTCCCATGTCCAAATTCCTTACGGATCAACAGGAATCGTCAAAACAAGATTACGACCAGAATCTGACGTGCGCTGCGACGCTCCACTTTGGGCCCAAGGCCCATGTACCCCTAGGGTTTCCTCCTCCACCCCATGGCCGCCCCATACAGTATATATATGGCCGCCATGGCTGCCGTTTAGACTTGGGTTTTGCTTAGATCAATTCTGTTTTTGAACAGTGTCGCCGTTCATCGGTTTGTGAGACCCCAACTCGTGAGTTTCATCCTCAATTGCAAATTCAGTTGCATCTTTCTTGTTCTTGCTTGTGTTCTCGATTCACTGGCAGGGATTAGCCTTCATGGCGAGGTCAACCGGGCAGCGCACGGTTGATAACCAGAGGACGCGTGGTGCTGCGATTGCAGGGGTTTTGATCGTGCCGATCAAGAAGCCGGATCGTGTGTGTCTCGCACCGCCTAATCGACTTATCATCCACCTGACGGAAGTTCGGGCATCCCCGTTCCCATTACAGATGGTCCTTGACTTTTGTCGGGTGATCTACTTTATGGGGGAAACACTTCATCCTCCCTTCCAACCTTACTGTGAGGATTGGTAATTATCTTCATTCTCTCTGCTGGTCGTTCTATCTTGTAAAACTAACGCATACATGTGCAGGAGACGAAAACCTCTGGAGTCCCCAGCGACTAGCCTGCTGAGATCCAACCTCTTTCCCTCGAGCAAACTCTCCAAAAAGAAAAAGAGGCTCTGGAGAAGAAGACCAAAGAAATGTCTTCGGCCATTCTGCACCTGGCAGAATGTTATGACTACTCCCATGAAGAGGCGCGCCAATTCCGCTTGGAGAGGGACTATGCTCGGCAGCAGTGAGAACTCTCCGATATAATAAGGAATAACAGCGCTTCTTTGATTCGGGATGATGTAGATAGGCTTAGAGCCATAGCCAGTTCTCTAGGGGCAGCTAGTGTTGATCCCACTGATGTTAATATGTCCCTGGGAGAACTTTGTAAAATGCTATCAGACCAGGTTGATGCTTTGGTCGCCTGCGTCCCTTTCGTATGCAAAGATTGTCAGAAATAAAGAATTTCTTTTCCTCACATATTTGACCTTTTAAAAGGATTGTGTAAAACTTATAATCCGAGTTTAGGTTCTTTACATTCTATGAACAATAATTACACGAGAATGCTTCTGCGACCAAGAATACATAGGTTAACTTCAGTTCGAAACTGGCTCAGTTCTTCGGTCTCAAAATAGCATTAAGGCCGTAGACTGCGATCAAAACTAGAGTAACAGTCAAAAAACAGCTCTCCGTTCTCAGAATAGCATTGAGGCCATAGAGTGCGATCAGAACAATCATAGAACAACAGTCTTTTGACCATATGGCGATCACAGCTGTTATGATCACACATATCCGTCATGATCACAGAATCACGTTGCGATCAATGTAAAGACTATAAACTTACTCCACAGTCATAAAAGAAAGATCTAGGAATTTCCAATATTTTTATCCGTACCATAGCCCCCGAATGCGAACTAAAATGATAAGAACACATTTCATTTCGGATTTATTACTTGGTATGGATAACGGGTTCCAATAGGAAAGACACACATTATGGGAAATTAATAAAATACTCAGCGAAAGGTTGTCTCGGACACATAAAAGGAAGAGGTAGCTTTCTGGAGAAGCCAAAAATCCCTTCGTTACCTTAGACCCTCCTGCCGCACAAAAACCCTCTTTTGCATTCCTCGTATTCGTCGTCGCCAAAGCCATCACCTTTCTTCCCAATTCTTCACAAGAAATGGCGTCCTGGAGCCGATCCGTCCACCATACAGAAGAAAACCTGGTGGCACTAGAGAAAGAAGAGATTCTCCCCCCATGGCTGCTGATCAACTGGCGGCCAGTGGAAAAAGATCAAGAAACCCCAATCGTCCAAGAGGGCGAATTGGTGATCTTCGAGGAATACTTGCGCTGCAGATTCCGATTCCCAGAAAGTGAATTTCTAAGGGGAATCCTGGACCATTACGGCTTGGAGTTAGTAAATCTCCACCCAAATGCAGTCCTTATCTTGGCGATTTTCCAATACCTTTGTGAATCCTTTGTCGGGGCACTTCCGAGCGTGGAGCTTTTCCAATGCTTCTACATCTCGGCATGGTCAAAAAGTGCCAATGCCGCTGGGTGTATATACTTCCATATACGGGAGAAGAAAGAGTACCCATTGCCGCCTCTACGGGACTCTGTTCATGGGTGGTACCATAAATCGTTCTACTGCACCCCTCTGTCGGAGAAATCCAATGAGTTAGATTCCCTTCCTGTTCTAAGCGCAGAACAAAACAAGCAAGCCCAAGCTATTCTTCACCTGGTCCAACAAGGCTTGACCGCGCGTGATATCATATGCGACTTCGTGAAGAATAGGATAACCCCCTGGGTGAAAGGGCACATCCAGCTTGGGAATTGAAGTCCATGGCGGACAGCACCCTGGACTATAATAACCGTATGTCCTTTAATCAACAAAACATATATTTTTATTGATTAAAAGATATTGTATTTATTAACATGTTTGTTTGTAATACAGCGCTATCCTTGTCCGAAATGGAGAAATGGAAAAACTACCTCCTTCGAACTTATAACGCCACTGTAGAGGGAGCTAAAGGAAGAATGCCGAAAGGTATAATTCATTCAAACAAGCTCTGTATGAAACCATTCATTTGTCTTGTGTTCCCAAAAACATGTTCAATAATATAGCTTCTGGGAAAATTTGCCGAGGCAACGCATCGAATTGCAGACGTTGGTCCTTCGGGAAGACCGACTGCGAAGAGGGTGAGAAGAACCCCTTCAAAGCATGAAGCGAAAGAGTCTGCTCCCAAAAAACCCAAGAAGATCCCGGGAGACACTTTTTTGCGAAAGAAAAACTTTACCGCGAAAAATACTGCGGTAAGATTTTCGATACCTCCTGTAACCCCAAGTACGAGCGGAAATTACTTCTTCGCCATACAGGGTGAAGAAGACGACATTCCTCTAGTTCGTCACAAGAGAAAAACAACTGACCTTCTGGGAATAAGCATCCCAGAGAGGTCGACTTCCCTTCAGATCGATGAAATCTTGTCCCTGACCGCAGGGACAAAAATGGCTATTGTCGGATGAAATCTTGTCCACTGACAATCTAGTGGTTTCGGGTGGAACCCTGGTGCCTGAAGCTCATGAAGCCTCAGGACTTGCAACACCTCCCTTTCCGATAGAAGGAGCGACTGTGGTAAGAATCTCACAATCTTGCACGTTTTCGTTTTTCTGTACACACCCATTGAATTATGTTCATACAGGAGGAAGTGGATACCGTCCTTTTCAAGAGAAGGAAAACGAGGACAGAAGAAGACTCTTCCCTGAGAGCAGCCATCAAGCTCCTTTCTCTTGGGAACATATCATCGAAACCCAAACCGTGGGTGGGGTTTCGAATAAAGTGAGAACCTTTCCTATCGTCATCTAAATATGACCCAACGGAGGCTTTTTCACCGTACAATGTGTCTGTCTGTTGGCGCAGGGATGCTGCACCCAGTGCCCCGGCGACCTCGACAAGCCATGGTACACCCACTGCAGAGGTCGCGGGAGAGCCAAGCCCGATTCCTATGGAATGGCAGAAGAAATCTGATCCCAAGGGTCAGAAACCACAATACCGGTCATAGAGGGGGAACAACAGGAAAAATCCTCTGCTACCCCTACCGTGGACAAAATAAGTCCTGTGGTTAGACCTCATGCTGATGTTGAGAGCGTTTCGATCAGCGATTATATAGAGGTATGAACGATTCTTTTTTTTATTTTCCAATCCGCAAAAAATTCTGGAACATTCAAGTCTCAAGAGAAATTTCTTATCGAGTTCCAGGACTTGACCCGGGTTGCGACCAAGTCAACAGCTATAGCAAAGCATATTGAGGTCGCGCAATGGGAGATCATACGGCTACAACAGTGAGTATAGTGCTCTTTATCCATGTTAACTTGAATCCGTATTTAAGCGTAACTGGTTGTCCTTCTTGCTACAGAGAAAATGCCTTTCTGAACAAGAGCATGGCTGACCGAGAGAATCAAAAAGAGATGGAGAAGGAACTTCGCGAAGCGCAGTCAAAGCTTTCTTGTAAGTATACCGCCGATCAAAAGAAATCCTCTCATCATATGAGCTTTACTTATAGTAAATGTTTACTGTGTTCATACAGCTCAAGAGGATCGAATAAGCCATCTTTCAGAAGAGAAAAGAAACCTTCAGGCGACCCTCAAGTTACAAAGCTCAAAAATTGATACTACCAGCACGGAGAATAAGGGACTAAACGAAACAATTTCCTCCTGCAGCAGTACTCAATCAGACATCTTCGAAAAGCTGAAGATGGTGGCTACTCTACTAAAAGTCGATGTGATCGAGTCGCAAAAGGACAATCCAAGCCTTAGCTAGTTAGCTACACTGGTTGCAGCCCAAGCCGAATCACTACTCGAGTATCTTCCTGAAGATACCAAATGGCAGGAAGAGGTGCTGATGTCAAACATCAGATCCGTAGCCTCTGCCATTCTCTGCAGATTACGATTTCACCACGGCCCAAATTTGAATTTGAAGCCAGTGGTAGAAGATGCAGAGATTGAGAGTGATCGATTGGAAGCTATCTCTAAAGAAGTCAAGCCTCTAGTCGAAGATTTACTGAAAGAACTAGGCCTTGTTTGATTTCTTGTAATGATCTCTCTCTGTAATTATACCTGTGAAATTACATTTTCAACATGCGAATACGTGCCTTAAATTTATGGAAAAAGGTGATACTTTCTTCGTTTCATAGCATGACCATCTCCTCTTAGCCCCTTCCAGAAATCACAAATACTCAAGATTTAGTATTATAATTTCTGGAGAAATATGGGCATGAGGAATACCCAGGAAAATGCTTTAACTTAGATATAATCATCCGATCGAACCGATATTGACCTCAATACAACATCCGACCATATTACAAACTAGCAGCCACTCAAATCATCAGGAACATGCCAGTAAGTCCCGTGTGCGTTGAGGAACGGCTTATTGAGGGATGTCTTAGCTAGATGCGACCACGAGATTGGCCAATGAATCCGGTTAAGATATTTGTAACAAGATGATCATCGGCGATCAATCCTCGAGACAGACTCGGTATAGGTATGGCAGATAAAGGAAACGAACATAACACGAACAGAAGAAAAGTACTCATGAAGTTTTTGTTAAACTATGCTAATTGAACGGGAAAAAAGATTGGGAAACTTACACGTAAAATTTGCGCAGTTGATCAATGTTCCACATATTGGATAAGATTCTACTGTCCTCCATTGCTAACCGAGCCGATCCTGATCGCGGTACTGAAACAACAACGTAAGGGCCTTCCCACTGAGGCGAGAACTTATTGCGGTTAGACTGGTTTTGTATTTTTTGTAAAACCAAATCACCCAAGTGAAGACTATGCGGCCGCACCCTCCTGGTGTGATATTTTCACAAAGCCTGCAAATATACTGCTGACCATATCAACGCTCGATCACGCTTTTCTTCGAGGATGGTTAAATCCTGGGCACGTTGTTTGATCTGATCAATCTGGTCGAATTGAGCTGTTCGAACAGAACCAATACGGATTTCCGTAGGTAACACCGCCTCAGCGCCATATACCAACTGGAAAGGTGTCTCACCAGTGGCCCGACTACAGGTAGTGCGTAGTGCCCATAGAACGGAGTAGAGTTCATCCACCCAAGCCCCCGAGCGCATCTTAAGGCGATTGAAAACACGTTTATTGATGCCTTGTAATATTTTCCCATTGGCGCATTCGACAGCACCATTGCTCTGTGGATGGGCTACAGAAGAAAAGCACACATTGGTTCCAATATTATCGCAATAGTCCAGAAAGAGGCTGCTAGCAAATTGGGAACCGTTGTCAGTAATGAGACGACTGGGAACATCGAATAGAATAACGATGTTCTTATGAAAGAACCTTTGTGCCGCAGCAACGGTGACATTGCGGACTGGCTCAATCTCAATCCACTTTGTGAACGTGTCAATGGCTACGAACAAAAATATGTAACCATTAATGGCCTGTGGCATAGTACCTACAATATCCATCCCCTAGACCGTGAAGGGCCACGTTAATGGGATAGTTTGCAAGGCATACACGGGCTGATGAACCTGTCTGGCATAAAATTGACACTGGGGGCATGTTTTGACCAAATTATTGGCATCATCAAGTGCCGAAGGCCAGAAAAAACCCTGTCGGAAAGCTTTTTCGACCAGTGTACGAAATGACGCGTGCGCACCACACACACCATCATGGATCTCTTTCAAGAGGGATTTACCTTCTTCTTGAGTAATACAACGCATGAATACTCCTTGAGTACCCTTCCTATACAGAACTCCTTCTATAAGTGTGTATAGGCGCGCTTTTTGAATCAATTGATCATTTTCGGTTTCGTCCTTGGGCAAGGTCCCATGTTCAAAATAGACCCTCAATGGATGAGTCCAATCCCCTTCTTGTCCGAGGTTGGTAACGAAGACTATTACCTGGTCATCTTCGACTGTAGTCATGATCGAAAGATGCCCTAAATGTTCAACGAACACCCCTGCTGGAGCAGATGTACGTGAGGACCCAATTTTAGATAATTGGTATCCGAGAATATTGTCCTTTCGCGGGATGTATTGGACTTCAAAATGACTAAAGTGTTTTTCCAATCTCCACACTTCCCCAGGTAATGAGCCATTGTCTCATCGGAGGTGTTGTACTCCTTGTTTGCCAGGTTTACAACTAGCTGTGAGTCTCCCCTCACCACTAATCGATGGACTCCAAGGAATTTTGCTGCCCAGAGTCCTGCAATAAGGCCTTCATACTCTGCTGCATTGTTATTCGCAACAAAATGTAATTGAATGACATACTTGAGCTGGTCGCCTTGAGGTGTTACTAATACAACTCCAGCTCCCGAGTGTTGGAAACTTCGAGAACCATCAAAATACATCGTCCAATGGCCGGTGTACGACAAGTCTTCGATCTCTTTCTTTGGAGGATCAGGGTTAGTCCATTCGACCACAAAATCTGCAAGGATATGAGACTTGACCGCAGTGCGAGGGGTGAAATGGATGTCAAATGCTCTAAGTTCCACAGTCCACTTCGCAATTCGACCAGATTTCTCTGGGTTTCAGATTATATCTCCCAAGGGGAAGGACGAGGGCACTGTAATTTTATGTGCCTAAAAGTAATGTCATAACTTGCGGGAAGCCATTAGTAGCGCGTAAAGTATCTTCTGGACCTCAGGGTAACGCTCCTTAGGACCATGAAGTACCTCGCTTATGTAATAGACGGGTTGTTGCACACCTTCTCTTACTGCGATCAGGACGGCACTGACTGCATGAGGTGTGGCCGCCAAATAAAGAAGTAGCTGTTCCCCTGCGACCGGGGAAACCAACACCGGCGGACTAGATAAGTATTCTTTACCTCTTGGAATGCTTTCTCAGCTTCATCCGACCAGGCAAAACCATGGTGCTTGCGGAGTGCTTTGAAGAAAGGTAATCCACTTTCGCCTAGTCGCGATATATATAGACTTAAAGCCGCCATGTGACCTGCTAGGCATTGGACTTCCTTCATGGTCGAAGGAGACCTCATTTGCTCGAACGCACTGATTTTCTCGGGATTAACCTCTATCCCTCTAGAACAAATGAGAAATCCTAATAGTTTACCCGATGAAACCCCGAAAGAACACTTTTCTGGATTTAATTTTATTCTGAATCGGTTTAAATTACAAAAGGTCTCAGCAAGATCATCTAAATGAGTCAAACTTTTTAAGCTTTTTACAACCAAATCGTCTGCATAAGCTTCCAGATTACGCCCCATCTGGGAAGAAAAGGTCTTTTGCATCAAGCACTAGTATGTGGAACCGGCGTTCTTGAGACCAAATGGCATTCTGACGTAGCAGTAGGTGCCAAATGGTGTGATGAAGGCAGTCTTCTCTTCATCTTCTTCTGCCATGCTAATTTGATGATATCCTGAGTAAGCATCCAGAAAACTCATCAGTTCACAACCTGCAATAGAATCGACCAACTGATCGATGCGGGGAAGGGGAAATCATCCTTCGGGCAGGCACATGCGCCACTTACCATTTGAATTACGGACCATGGCCGGATTTGCATGTCACTCCGGATGTTCGACTTCTCAAATGAACCCGGCTACTTGGAGTTTGTGTAACTCCGTGCGGATAGCTTCTTGACGATCAACAGCAAAGTGCCTAAACTTCTGCTTTATTGGTCGCTGTCGAGGTCGATTTGCTAACCTGTGCTCAATTATCCTCCTTGGAACACAGGGCATGTTGGATGGTTTCCACGCAAACACATCTGCATTAGCCCAGAGGAAGGTAACGAGCTTGAGTTCCTATTTGTCGTCTAGGCCTGACCCAATCCGAATTGTTCTAGATGGATCATCTGGGCATAATGGAACCAGTTTTAGCTTTTCCTCTGGTCGAGGGGCGACCTTGATCGTATCCACGAGCTCCAGTGATAACCGATCGCAAGTCAATGCCACATTTTGGCTACCTTGGACCGAGATCACGCCTTTGGGGCCAGGTAACTTGCTGCACTGATAGGCGTAGTGCGTCGCCATCATAAATTTAGCGAGAGTTGGCCTGCCAAAAATCGCGTTATAAGCTGAATCACAATCAATTACAACAAAAGTAACTAACTCTATTCGGAAATTATCCGGTTCACCCAGCGTGACTGGGAGCACCACCTGTCCCATTGGCATCATCGAGGGACCAGGAATTATCCCATAAAACGGATGTGTTATGGGTTTGATTTTTGAACGAGGGATTTGCATCTCGTCCAATGCCTTGACCAGTAAAAGGTCCAAGGAATTGCCTCCATTAATCAGGTTCCTTTCGACTCTTGCATTACTAATTATTGGGGTAATGACCAAAGATAATCTCAGTGGTCGAGTAAGCCCAACGGGACAATCAGAATGATCAAATGTCAAAGGGGTGTCCGACCAACGGGGGTATTGAAGTTCGCCAAGGGGAGCTTCCGCTTGGTTAACTTCTCGATGAAATGCTTTAAACTGTCGTTTAGAAACAAAAGAGGTGGAACCTCCAAAATGACATTAACATAATTACAAGGTACCTGGTAGGACATTTCTTCATCCCCGTCAGCTTCTCTAAGCCCGCAAGTCTGCTCTTTCGATGGCAAAGTTGGCATCGGCCCAATTCCTTGGTATAAGTCATCTAGTTGCTTCAACCAGCTCCGGCAATTTTTGAGGTCGTGTCTCGGAGAGTTGTGGATCGGACACCATTTCTTGCCTTCCTGCGAGTTAGTCAGTGTTTCTGGCTGGTCAGAATTGCCACCACCAGAGGCAGTTGTATTTTTAAATGAAAACTTATTACGTTTCACTGGCGGCGGCTTTTCCGGGACTGCGACCTCCCGGTACTGTCCGGTTCGATTCTTTTTGGTTTTCTTTGACTTTCCGCCCGATGAAGACTCCGGCTTCTTGCCCGCATCCTCTTTCTTCATGTCCTTGAGACTTGGTTGGGGTGGTAAGTTTTCTTTATCGACCATCCTATTCCATTCAACGACCTTAGCTGCGTCTGAACAGCGATCAGCCATATCAATGAGATAGGCGACTGATCGAGGGGGTTGATCAGTAAATCTTCCATAAATCTCTGATATTGAATAGCGTGCTTAAACGCTCTGATAACAGAGCTATCAGATATATTTGGGATGGTATTTCTCACCCCGAAAAACCATTTGACAAACTGTCGGAGAGTCTCTATAGAGGTTTGTCGTAGGCGATGAAGGTTGTCTTCTTTGCCAGGTTTTTGGTAACAATTTTGGAAATTGTTGATAGCATTGTACAACATTTCCCAGTTATATATCGAGCCCTCGGGCTGATTGAAGAGCCAGGTCCTTGCCGGTCCCTCAAGAACCATCGGCAAATAGTTGGCCATGACGCAATCATCCCCACCTGCCGCTGGGATAGCGGTAATGTAAATTTGAAGGAACTCCGACAGATTCTGGGTCCCATCAAACCTCTCAATAGCCCCTGGCTTGAACTTATCCGGCCAGACGCCCGCATGGACGCCTGGAGAAAAAGCCTTGCAACCTACATAGGGACTCCTGAGAGTTCCGCGGTTTCCAGCATACCCACGAGCTATTTCGCGCGATGGAGATGCGCCGCATGGTCCCAGACGAGAATGCACAGACATTCGATCTCAATCACGAGAGTTTCCTACACGCCTGGATTTGTCATGCCAAAGTGATCTGGTTGGTAATCGATTACGTATAGCATGACTAGGGTAAGAATACTGCTTCTCATGGGAACTTATCGTAGACCGGGAGGAAGCTGTAGGGGTTGCCTCAGATGCGACCTCCTCCAGTTTCTCCGCCAGGATCCTAGTGAAAGTCGATTTGTCCGCGTCAGTGAGGGTAGGAGGAAAATTACACAAGACCTCCGCGATAGATCGAAGTCGGCCCTGCGTACTCCTCTTTGGTGCGCCAGGTGTAATCGTCTCTTCATCCGTCAGTAAATGCTCCGATGGTGAAGAAGGCGTTTGGTCGTGGTTGCGACCATGTGGGCGACGGGAGGAACTAGGGGTGGCGTCATAACGAGCCTGCGCATTTTGGAGCGCCTCTAAAGCTGTCCTACGGAGTTTGTTATCTCGTCGCTCGCGGTCTTGATCCTCCTTCTTGTGTTCTTGTTCCTCCCTTTGTCTGCGTACCTGTTCTTCCCTAGCGATTCGCTAATCGGGATTCTCTTCCGACAAGGCGGCGAATTATCTGGGAAGCGAAGCTACAGAAGGAGTGAACATCTCTGTTTGCTCTGAGTCGGATTCAAAATCAAAGAGAGAGTGGAGGTTGTCGGGATCAAACTTCCCTGGACTGAGTTCCTGGTCGCTGCCATCCTGGTTCCTGATGGGAACACATGGCGACCGAGACTCGATTTTGTGAATAGTGGAACTGACATCAAGTGCCAGACCTGTCTCTCCCATTCCCTGGTCGATGGACATGACCTGGGTAGGGGAAAAGATGTCCTCTTGACGTTCCTTCGGAATGTCTTCACAACTGACCTCTTCCATTGGAACAAGGTCACTGGGTGAAGGAATTTGTATATGGGCATAATCGTCGAGATCGAAGTCGTTCTTGGAATCATATGCCCCAGACATTGCTCACCAAAACTCCGGATAAAAGGAAAGCACCTTGAGAAAGGCCCCATGGTGGGCGCCAGCTATCGACGATTTCGACTTGGGGTCCTTAGTTGATCTTATGCAAATTTGTGAGTTGCGGGACCTTTCAGGGCGCTCCTCCGGAAAGGTAAGATGAATCAAGTCTGTAGAGGCACAAGAAATTTTATACAGGTTCGGGCCCTCGATGGTGGGAGTAATAGCCCAACGTCCTGTTGTGATTTCACTATATGTAATAAGATGTTTTTACAAGAGGGTTGAAGAGAAGATCACAGGCGATGATCTCTTCTATGTTAGTATCTACCTAACTATATCTAAGCCTTCAGGAAAATGCCTGGTAGTGCTTGTATACTTGACTAAAATTATTCCCCCTCTTTAGAACGTGTATTGACTACCTTTTTGTACTGGACAAAAGGGCCCTAACATGAAACGACCTTGGACAGTTGTTAGGATGTAGTTTTGTTAACCGCACTTAACTTCCACGCAGGCTTAACACGTGCAATCAAGGCATAAACGCATATGCTAACCTCCAGGCAGTTGTCTTCATATGTGGAAATATCTTCGTGATTCTCGGGATGTGCCCATTCAAAGAGTTAGGCCTTCCTGAATTATCCTTGTCACAGATAATCAACGACCCTCTGACCGCACACTGTCTGCAACCTCATGATCGCACAGGTGCTGCGACCATGAAATATCTATATCCGCGCCCTTTTAGGTTGTCTGAGACCGCAGCGACAGATTTATTGATACAGGTCTAATCTAATTCTGTCTTAAACCAGACGTGTAATACTTTGAACTAGCTCGGGTGATAATCCTTGTCATGATTGTTAGGTACCTGATATGGCATGTCTTCATTTCCACTAGCGCCTTGACTTGATATTATGGGCATAGGGGTCTTATGTTGGTAAAAATCATCCATCTTTTTTAACCAAGTGCGACAATTCTGGAGGTCATGTAATGAAATTTTGTGCAACATACACCATTTCTTCACTCCCTGTGATTTAGTTTGGTTTTCTGCAAGGTCGCCACAACCAGCAGAAGGAGTTTTATAGTTTTTAAAAGGAACCTTCTTACCTTTCTCTTGGGGTTGCTTATTGACGATGACCTCTCGGAATCGGCTGGTTCTAGTCTTCTTAAACTTGTTTGACTTGCCGCTCGTGGATGATTTAGACTTCTAGTTCAAATCATCCCCCTTCTCGATCTTGAGACCTGGTTGAGGCAGTAAGTTACCCTTGTCCATCACCCTATTCTGTTCAACGGCCTCGGCTACATTAGAATATCGATCAGCCATGTCGAAAAATCAGAAACTGATCGTGGTGGGTGGATACCCAGGTCCTCGGTAAATCTCCGATATCGAACGACATGCTTGAACACCCTGATAATGGAGTTGTCAAAGATGTTGGGATGCTATTTCTCACCCCTACAAATCATTTGACAAAATGCTGAAGAGTCTCTGTGGAAGTCTAGCACAGACAATGAAGATCATCTTCCTTGCCAAGCTTGCCATAACAATTTTGAAAATTGTTGAGTATTATATCACACAACATTTCCCAATTATAAATAGACCCTTCGAGTTGATTGAACAGCTAGGTCCGTACTGGACCTTCCAGAACATCGGCAAATAATTTGTCATGACCTGGTCATCTCCTCCTACCGCTTGGATGGCAGTGATATAGATCTGGAGAAATTTGGAAGGGTTTTTAGTTCCATCAAATCACTCGATCATCCTAGGTTTAAACTTATCTAGCCAGACTACTGCTCATAGTCCTGGCGAGAAAACCTTACAACCTACGTATGGAGAACCTGGTTGTTGACCATCATGACCTCCTTCAAGGGTTTGCAAGCTGGTATGAATATCTTGGGTTTCGGGAGTTTCATAACAATCTGGTGTAATTCTATCCAAGGTCTGAGGATTGTAAGTTAATTTCAATTATTTTCCAAGACAAATTAAGTTTCCAGTTCGGGGCGTTGGGTCAACGGTCAGAGGATCGCTTCCACTATGACGTTTGGCGAGAGTCTCTCTCCTATTCAGGATCCCGCGTCAAAGTGCTAAGGACTCAAGAACTCCCCAAATTCTTGCTAAGGATCAAGTATTACGTTTATTGCCAAAATGGGAATTTAGGGTTGGGAGGAAGAAACCATCATGAAATTTCTTCAAAAGTTGAAATAAAGACCGAGGAAGAATCACGCCTTCCAGATTAGCTCATCCCTAACCCTAGAGGGGATCTACTCACTCAAAGCCATAATAATGCAAAAATAAAAATAACAATTAAATAAAAACTCACTTGATTGCTTGGAAATTGAAGTTTTCATCCTTGTCGGCTTACAAAAGTAATAAAAATAGGAAAGGTCGCTCTACTCAACTAAAACTAAGCCCTAATGGCTTCTAAAACTAAGGAAAGATATTTTTAATTTGAGCTAGAAAATTGTCTCTTTATAGTACGCAGGTAAACATGCCCAAAAATAACTCCTTGACGTGCAGCTTCAAATGGTGCAAGAACGGATAAATCTGAGTCAAAACCGACTAGATTTGACCAATTTTGACCCAATACGACTAAAATTGACCAAATCTGGCTAAAAACAACAAAATCTGACCAGTTCGAGTCAAAACTAGAACAAAACGGCCCACAAACGACCAGTTTGGATCAAACCCGCATCAAAATGACACAATTACAACCAGTTCTAGTCAAATTTGACTCAACATGACCGGTTTGGATCAAAACCAACCAGTAAGAAGCCGAGGAATCCAATTCGAACATCACCAGGACACGTGGCACAATCGCGGCCACACACGCATCGTGGCTGAAACTGAATCGAACATGACCGGGACACGTGGCACAATTATGGCCTGACACGTGGCATAACCGAAACCTAGTGGGCATCCTTTCGACCGTGTTGTATTCGACCAGGTATCCTTTTCGAGCAGGAGTCTTCTTCAAGTACAAGTCCTTTTTTGGCCTGAGATTCGTATGGATAGGATCTTTTACCCGCCAAATCAACTTTGACCAGGTCTTTTTCCTTCTCTAGTTGGGTTTCTTGATCGATTGGGTCTCAAATGTGGTTGAAATTGTATCAATTTGGTAGGTTTGAACCCTGAAACATGATGAACACAACCGTGAAAGCAATTTGTGAAAATAATCAAATTTTACACATAAAATGTCGCATCAAAGGAGTTTTAAGCATGATTTTCACTACTACAGAAGTGCATTCCACTAACCCATATCTTCTAACGGTTATAAGCAATCTGAGAAAAATCCGATAGAATAGGACGACAGCAGCGGAAAAGAGGCATTTTACTATCGGTTACACACTAGTCCAACGTTAGTGAAATGCAAACATATTTTACTATCGGTCATTGCTGTACAAACCGATATAATATATTAAATAGTACTATCAGTTTTTCATTTTTAACTGATAGTAAAGTTACTCACTTTATACTATCGATTATTACTGTACCAACCGATATAATATGTTAAAATAGTACTATCGGTTTTTCATCCGTAACTGATAGTAAAATTACGCACTTTATACTATCGGTTCATACTGTACCAACCGATATAATATATTAAATAGTACTATCGGTTTTTCTCGCGTAACTGATAGTGAAATTATTGACTTTTTACTATCGGTTCTTACTGTACTAACCGATATAATAGAGTACAGTTTACTATCGATTATATAAAATAAACCGATAGTAAAATGACTTCATATAAACTAATGGTTATGACAGTGGGGACCTTATTTTACTATCGGTTTGTGTTTTTGAACCGATAGTAAAATTGTACAACTTAATTAGGTCGACCCCTGCTCTGCACTCTGCATGCTGGAATCATTTCAGCTGCGCACGACTCCAAGCTAGAGTGATCTGGAGAAGCTAGCTGAGAGGTTGATCATATGTCCATCCCCCTCGGTATTGTCATCTTCTCATCACCTCTCTCTCTCTCGATCACTCTTTCACACTTTCCCTCTCTCTCTACTTGCAATTCATTAAACTAGATACATGTAGTTCCAAACTAGCTAGAAGGCTAGGATGGCTAGCTAGCTATAGCTTGCTGAATTTAAGCAGCTAGCTAGCTGGCTCTTCCAATTAATGCATGCATCAAGTTAATTAGGGTTTCATATATACAAATCCATTTAATGTAATTAAGCAGCTCATGTACACACATATGACCTAGCTAATTATGTTTCATGCATATATGCATGCCCTGAGTCATTAATTATTTATTTGAATTTGTCAATTTTGTGAAATAATTGTAGATGGACCAAGAATATTGGATGTATGGAATAAAACGTGCTACTGTTGAGTATTTGGAGGGTGTGAATGGGTTTATTAAATTTGCTGAGCAAGAAAGGGCGAAGAAGGGAGAGAAAGATATGCATTGTCCTTGTATAGATTGTATGAACTTAAAAAGGTTCGGCAACTCTGATCAGATTAGGAGTCATTTGATTCGTCGTGGTTTTAACGCACGCTATAACCGTTGGATATGGCATGGTGAAGATCTTGAGGAAACGAGCACCGCTACCACTCATCAGCGCCCGGAAGTGGATTGCAGTAATGATGATCATGATCAGAACATTGGTAATGTTCATTCGGAAGTCCATGTAGATGACGACAATTTAGATGAAATGTTACGTGATGTAGAAGAAGACTACAGCGAAAACGATTTAGCTAAATTTGAGAAATTAATTGTTGATTCTGAGAAGCCTTTGTTCCCCGGATGTGCAAAATTTACAAAGTTGTCTTCTGTGTTGAGATTATATAACTTGCAGGCAAGCAACGGTTGGAGCGATAAGAGTTTCACGGCACTATTGGATCTGTTAGCGGACATGCTTCCAGAGGGAAATGAGTTGCCAAGATCGGTTTACCAGGCCAAAAACTATTGTGTCCGTTGGGAATGGAAATCGAAAGAATACATGCATACCCAAATGATTGTGTTCTGTACCGTAACGAGTACGAGGATTTGCATGTTTGTCCAAGAAGCGGTGCATCACGGTATAAGCATGGGGACAGAATTTATCACAATGGATGTGATGAGGTAAAGAAAGGGCCTCCGGCCAAAACTGTGTGGTATTTGCCTGTGATTCCCAGATTGAAACGGCTGTTTGCAAATCCGAAAGATGCGAAGTACTTGCGTTGGCATGTTGAAGGTCGGAAACAAGACGGAAAACTAAGACATCCAACTGATTCCATTCAATGGAGAAACATTAATAGAATATTCGGTGAGTTTGGCGGCGAAGTGAGGAATATAAGGTTTGGGCTGAGTACGGATGGTATGAATCCACACGGAAATATGAGCAGTCGACATAGCACTTGGCCAGTTCTTTTATGCATCTACAATCTTCCTCCTTGGTTATGTATGAAGCGCAAGTACATCATGATGTCGTTACTAATTTCAGGACCCAGACAACCCAGGAATGATATTGACGTGTTTCTATCACCGTTAGTCGAGGACTTACATAAATTGTGGAGCGAAGGGGTGCGGGTGTGGCATGCACATAAGCGAGAGAATTTCATGTTGCGGGCCATGATATTTTGCACCATAAATGATTTCCCGACCTATGGAAATTTGTCGGGGTATAGTACAAAAGGAGGCAAGGCTTGTCCTATTTGCCTGGATGAAACTGAAAGCATGTGGTTATCGAACTGCAGAAAAACAGTGTACATGGGTCACCGCAGATTCCTTCCGATGCATCACGCCTACCGTAAGAAGAGGAAGTCATTCAATGGGAAGCCTGAGAAAGGATCAGCCCCAGTGTTTGTGAGTGGTAAGGAGCTTTGCTTGCGCGTGAAGGACATCAAAGTTGAGTTCGGTAAATGTTCTAAACCTCTAGGAAAAAATGTTTGGAAGAAGAGATCGATTCTTTGGGATCTGCCATATTGGGAGCACTTATAAGTTCGACATTGCATTGATGTCATGCACGTAGAGAAAAATGTTTGTGACAATTTGACTGGTTTGTTGTTGAACATTCCAGGAAAGACGAAAGATGGCATCAACGTTCACCGTGACAGGCTCGACATGGGCATAAGGACTGAGCTTGCACCGTTGGAGAAGGGAAAGCGGACATACCTCCCCCCGGCCTGCTATACTTTATCAAAAAGAGAAAAAACAGAACTCTGTCAGTGCCTACATGGTGTCAAAGTTCCATGCGGGTATTCTGCGAACTTGAAAAAACTTGTGTCCATGAAAGACTTGAAACTGGTTGGTATGAAGTCCCATGATTGTCATGTACTGATGTCACAAATGCTTCCCATTGCTATTAGAGGCATTCTCCCAGTCAAAGTCAGAGAGACAATTACAAAGCTATGTTATTTCTTCAACACAATATCTGGCAAGGTACGTAAGCGTGTGCTCCTAGCAAGTTAATTAGCTCCATTCGTGGAACTTGTCAGATTTTTTGGATCTGAATATTTGCTGCAACTGTGTCCTTGCAGGTAATTGATCCAGATGGATTGGACGATTTGCAACGCGATGTGACTACAACTCTTTGTCAGCTGGAGATGTATTTCCCTCCATCTTTTTTTGATGTTATGGTCCATCTAATTGTTCACCTTGTCAGAGAAATTAAGTTTTGTGGACCCGTGTTCCTGCGCTACATGTATCCATTTGAGAGCTTTATGGGTATCTTGAAGGGATATGTAAGGAATCGACATTGGCCTGAGGGCAGTATCATTGAAGGTTATGCCGCCGAGGAGGTGATCGAATTTTGCACCAACTATATGGCCTGGGTTGACCCAATTGGCGTTCCTACATCTCGACATGAGGGCAAGCTTCAGGGCATTGGAACGATTGGATTTAAAGCAGTCGTCCCCTCTAGTGATCTGTATGCAAAAGCCCATTTTTGGGTCTTACAACACATGACGGGGGTGGAGCCATACATACACGAGCACAAGGAAATGTTACGGAAACAGAATCCCTCGAAGCGAGAGATTTGGGTCACCAGAAAACATAATAGGAAGTTTGCTGGGTGGATCGTAAATAGAGTCCTGCAAGCTTCTGAGGGCGACGTAGATGAAGTTGTTACATGGTTGGCCAGAGGGCCTAGATTTACTGTAGGGACTTGGCAGGGGTATGACATCAACGGCTATTCATTTTACACAAGAACTCAGGACGAGAAGAGTACTATGCAATGTAGTGGAGTGACACTACTTGCTATTTCGGAGGATGCCAGGGCAGTAAGGGCACTCGACTCATATTATGGTGTTATTGAGGAAATATGGGAGCTCGATTATGTATTACATAAGATTCCTCTGTTTTGATGCCAATGGGTCGAAATCCCTCGAGGTGTTAAAGTCGACAATTATGGGTTTACTCCCGTCGATCTCAGTAGAGTCGCACACCAAGATTATCCATTTATACTTACTGAGCAAGCCACACAGGTGTTCTACATCGTTGACCCGGCCAACCCAAAGATGCACGTTGTCCTTCACAGTAAGAGACGTATTGTTGGGGTCGAAGACGTTGTGGATGAAGAAGAGTATGATCAGTTCGACGAACTACCTCCATTTTTCAATGGAATTCTTCAATCTGTCCCTACCGAAGATATTGACGAAACAAGTTACCTGCGAGACGACCACGAAGATGGATTATGGGTGGACAACCATTCTTGACTAATTTGTAATATGTAAGTGACGTATATTATTTGGATCTTTAATCGAAGAATTCTTCAAATCATCAAATCATTTTTCAAAAATTCTTTGGGAAAACATACGTGATGCATTGAGAATCATTTATGCAAATTTTCATTTCAATTGGAGCATATACTTGATTTGAGCAATAATTGATTCTTTTCACAAATCAATATGAAAACTGCAAATTTTCATTCCATCATTGGTCTTTACTGTTCATTTATTTCAAAATTATTGGAAGTCATTTGCTTGGGGTTTCAGGTGTCTCTACAAGTGCAAAATGATGTACTGAGACCCATCTGTAATTGATCTCAGGAAATCCCTTTTAAGTCAATAACACAGTATTCTACTATCGGTTTCAACTTCCCAACCGATATGAAATTAACATATACTATCGGTTCATTGTCAATAACTGATAGTGAAATACAATGCAAAAATGATGTGCTGAGATCAAATGTAATTGTTCTAAGGAAAATCCTTTAGGGTCAATAACATTGTAGTTTACTATCGGTTTCAACTGCCAAACCGATATGAAATTAAAATTTACTATCGGTTTATTGTTCATAACCGATAGTGATTTGTACTGTGCTGTGAGCCCCTGTTCTTAATTTACTATCGGTTAGTAATAATAAAACCGATAGTGAACAATCCCACACTCTAAACCCTAACTTACATGTATTTACTATCGGTTTTGTGGTTATGAACCGATAGTAAATATTCATATATTAGGGGTATAACCTTGCTGTCTCGCACGATTTTCCCTCCAGTGCAACTGATCGCATTCCAAATACTCACGCGCGGAAAACCCTAGCTTCCCCGACGTTCGTTTCTTCGCTCCTCTACGCCACCATTGCCGATCGCAAGCCGGAAAACCCTAGCTTCTCCACCGCCTCCGGCCACTGCATCGCGCCACCGCCTCAGGCAACTCCACGAACGACTGTAAGTGTTCTTGACCAAACCGCTCGCGTCAATTGCTTAAATTTATATGCAATGGTTCATATGTGGTTCAATGGTTTACAAATATAAAACTAGAGTAAAATTCGTGAACTACAAACTTGATAGCTATGAGAATGACAGACTTGATGATAATCACTAGGAATTTGCCATACAGTGTAGTGCACTATCGGTTTATTATGTAGAACCGATAGTAAATACCGTAAACTGAATTTTCTGTTAATTATTTCCCATTTTCTAATTTTCATATGAAATTTTTGATCATTTAAATTTTAACAGACTTTCTGTTCCTGCAGAGAGACTAGCATAGTTTGCACTGCTACTTTTATATATTTTACAGAATACAAACTTGATTACTATCGGTTTGACTTGGAAAACCGATAGGAAATAGACTAATATGAATTTTCTGTTAATTATTTCTCATTTTCTAATTTTCATCTGAAATTTTTGATCATTTAAATTTTAACAGACTTTATGTTCCTGCAGAGAGACTAGCATAGTTTGCACTGCTAATTTTATATATTTTACTGAATACAAACTTCATTACTATCGGTTTGACTTGGAAAACCGTTAGGAAATAGACTAATCTGAATTTTCTGTTAATTATTTCCCATTTTCTAATTTTCATCTGAAATTTTTGATCATTTAAATTTTAACAGACTTTATGTTCCTGCAGAGAGACTAGCATAGTTTGCACTGCTAATTTTATATATTTTACTGAATACAAACTTCATTACTATCGGTTTGACTTGGAAAACCGATAGGAAATAGACTAATCTGAATTTTCTGTTAATTACTTCCCATTTTCTAATTTTCATCTGAAATTTTAGTTCATTTAAATTTTAATAGACTTTATGTTCCTGCAGAGATACTAGCATAGTTTGCACTACTAATCTTATAAATTTTCCTAAATATAAACTTGAGTACTATCGGTTTTACTTGAAAAACCGATAGAGAATAGAGTATGTCATAGTTTGCACTGCTAATCTAAATTTTCTGTTAATTACTTCCCATTTTCTAATTTTCTTCTGAAATTTTAGTTCATTTAAATTTTAACATACTGTATGTTCCTGCAGAGAGACTAGCATAGTTTGCACTGCTAATCTTATAAATTTTCCTGAATATAAACTTGAGTACTATCGGTTTTACTTGGAAAACCGATAGGAAATAGAGTATGTCATAGTTTTCATTGCTAATCTGAATGTTCTGTTAATTACTTCCCATTTTCTAATTTTCATCTGAAATTTTGGTTCATTTAAATTTTAAAAGACTTTATGTTCCTGCAGTGAGACTAGCATAGTTTGCACTGCTAATCTTCATATCAATTGATGGTCTGTTCATGGAATTTTAGGTAAAGCCATGTCGGCATCTTCCTCGGTTGATAGTAGTGATTCGGGGAGGGCGAACGTAGATGGCACTGCCTCGTCCCAGCGCAAAAGGAAGGTGCGAGGCGCGATGATGTTGGGTCGTTTGGCCAAATGCACGGATCTTTCATGTGAGTTCAACCAGTTCGGGAGACCGATCGGGAAGAACGCCGGCCACTATGCTGCCTATGTTGCCTTGTTGGCGAAGGAAAGGGTGAAGATCACCGTCCAGAGCTGGAAGGACGTCAAGGCCGACGAGAGGGATTGGCTGTGGGCGGAAGTGAAGGTAAAATTAATCAAAATCACTGAACTCTTGAGTAACCACATTCCCTTGGTTTATCCCAGAGATTAGGTAAGTCCTGCTTATATGCACCATTTGAAACAGGCCAAGTGGAATATCCCCGACGATGGTCCCAAGGTAGCTTGCTTGAAGGATATGAACAACACGTGGAAAACCTTCAAAAGCGTCCTCGTTAGTACCTTCCTCGCTAAAGGAAAATCTCCATACGAGAAGTACCCCTTCATAACGGAGGAGGTATGGGAGCAATTCGCCCAACAGAAGGGGAGTCCTGAGTTCAAGGTATGTATGGTTCCTTTGCTTGGTTACACCATTGTATGCAGTAAGCAGCGGTGCATTAATTTTCTTCTTTCTGGTATGAAGGCCCTCAGCGAGAAGAACAAGGCAATCCAGAGGAGGAACGACCACCCACACCGGCTCGCTCTCGCGGCTATGCGGGGAAGGAGGAGCAGTGGAAGAAGGCTGAAGACGAGGCATCGAATTTCGTCGACTCCTCTGACCTACCACTCTCCGAGATCCGCGATCAGCGATGCAAGCGCTGGTGGCTGGCCAGAGGGACTGTGTCGGCCACGGGGACTGTGGCGTTCCCAAACCCGAGGGACGTCGAGGTTGTGCGGCGACTCGTAAGTTGGCTAACTTCCTGGTTGGAATCATAGAGTGTGGTAGAAAAAACTATGATCACTAGTGTGCGCACAAGTTTGTATATATTTCTTCCTCACAATGGAGAGCTTTCAATGTAACAGATCTCTTGCTCGAAGGAGGCAACCGAGGGATTTTTCAGTCCCCATAGGGAGAACGACATCCTTACCCGGGCTCTAGGGAACAAGGAGCATCCAGGGCGGACGCGAACCGTGGGGGCTATGGTGCCATGGAAGGAAGGCTTCTCAAAGCCCGGGCAAAAGGCGAAGAAGGCTGGCAGCTGGAAGGAAAGGGAAGTGGAGCTATCTCAGAAGATACGGGAAGATGTGACTGCACAATTCGCGGACATGTTCACTCAAATTAACGAGAAGTATGAACGCCTCAGCCGAGTTGTGCAGTCCAAGGGTTTAGATCTAGCTGCCGAGGTCGACGCTGCCAGGCCGAGTAGTTGCGGCTCCAAGGTTCACGTGGATCCGGTGGACCTGATCGAGGTATTGCAACTCTTGAGCTATATATGCAGTTCGATTGATGCCACTCCCGTTACGTTAGAATTGTTTCGCTAACCTGTTATAATTGTTGCAAATTGCAGAAACCGGAGAGCTGTAGCCTATTGATCAACATAGGCGACAAACCTGTTGCGGTTGCAAATGGGGTCGTATACCAGTCTTGGGAGGATGTCCGGATCCACTGCGTACCTCTGGAGCCTGGATTCGCAAAGGTACAGGTGGACATGGCCCTCCCGGGCTACAGCTCTTTTCCATTACCCGTCCCAACGGACGAAATGTGGACAATTGGCGAGGCATTGGGCTCGTACATACAGTGGCCCAAGAAGGGTGTTAGACTACAGGAGGTAAACCCTAGCCATTCTAGCTTACAACTCAGTTAATATACTGAATTTGCAAAATCTAACTTATGCGTTTGTACTTAAAGTGGACGATGGATACCAGCTCACTTCCTAAGGACACCACCCCCGCCACAACGCATGAGCGAACTCCTTCGGCCCCCATGCCTCCTCCGACGGCCTCAAACCCTTCGCCATCAAATGAGGCCGGTGGCACCACACCCCAACCTTCGAAGGTATACACTCGCTCCCCGCCCAAAGGCAAGGGCAAGGCCAAACAAAGCCAGCCGGGTACGTTCAAGAACGGGTCCCCACTCGTGTCGGAGTACCTTCTGCGCAATATGGATCAAATAACCAGAAGTCTCCACGAGTGGTACCTAACCCGGTCTAGGCGCCACATCAACTTCTTGGTTCACTTCAGGCCTGCCCATTTTCACCGTGAGCCCGGGAGCATATCGGTGGCCCACAAGGATTTGTTCGACCTCCTCAACTGGCGGGAGCTTGATATGTCCATCATACGGACTGGAGTCCTGTAAGTTTGCTGTTGTCTGAAGTTATCACAGTTCGTTTCATAAATCTAATCATTTTGTATGCACTACTTACTAATGTCTACTTTGCATCCAGGTGCATGTATAGGCAGGCATCGATGAGGGCATGTGACAAGGTGGGTTTCCTCGACCCAGAGAAAATAAGCCTCACGATGCTAGAGCACGACCAAGCACATGCGGAGGAATACATATCAAGGGCACTACTAGCGCAGCATGACCGAGAGTTCATCCTTGCGCCGTACCACCAAAGGTTAGTGCATTTCCTACTAATTTAACTCATTCTTGCATGTTACGCCTAACATATGTATGAAACGGTTCGCTTATATATGCAATGTAGGGGCCACTGGGTCCTCGCCGTCATTTGCCCATGGATGAATGAGGTCTATTACCTCGATTCGATGAGCGACAAGGTGGCGCATGTTTTCACCCTCACATGGCACATAGACGCGTAAGTAACATAGTTGTTTTAAATTTTTCTCTGACTAGCTAATTAATGATAACATATTAACCTGCAATGCTAAATTAAATACAGGGCTTTCAAAAATTATGCTAGTGCTGGAGGGAGGCATGACGCGTCGAAGGGCACAACAATTTCTTGGAAAGAATATGAGGTAATTAATACGGATGGAAGTACTCATGATGAGTCTTTTAATTTAAGCTTAATTAGTTATTTCGAGTTAATGTGGATTTATGTCTTTGCATATGCAATTTTTCCTGTGCCATCAGCAGCCACAATCGTGGGAATGTGGCTTCTATGTCATGAGATTCATGTATGACCTGATCAGGAGAAACTTTGCCCAATTCCCTAAGGTAACCATTTTTC
This sequence comes from Pharus latifolius, assembly GCA_019359835.1. Taxonomy (NCBI): domain Eukaryota; kingdom Viridiplantae; phylum Streptophyta; class Magnoliopsida; order Poales; family Poaceae; genus Pharus; species Pharus latifolius. The sequence continues at coordinate 25,642,637 of CM033329.1, forward strand.
CTGACTCAAAGTCGAACTTTAATTGGATGTGACGTACGATACTAACTTCATACACGCATATATGCAGAGCGCCATGTTGAAAGAGCAATATGAGTTGCCTCAATTGAGGGAGCTGCGAACAATTTGGGCTCAATATGTCATGGAAGAAGTGGCTATCAACGATCGATTGTAACTGACTTGTGTAATATATATTGAATGTGTTGATTGCTGTATTTGTGAATAAACTCAATATATATGTGAATAGATTCATTGATGTATTTGTGAATAAACTCTATCAATATGTGAATAAATTCAATTTGTCCAATGCATGTGTATATTACTGTATTAGTGTATCTGTGAACAAATTCAATATGTGAATATTGGTGTATATTTGTAAATATTGGTGTATTTGTGAATGATCCAATGTATCTCTGTATTGTTGTATGTATAGGTGCAAGATTCCAGTACTAACCGTGTCGAGTAAATAACCGATAGGAAACACTACACAGTACTATCGGTTATATACTACAACCGATAGAATAAATATTTCAGTACTATCGATTCATATACAACAACCGTTAGAATAAAGTTTCCAATACTAAACGTGTCTACACAATACTATCGGTTTAGATCACAGCCGATAGAAAAAAACATACACATTACTATCGGTTTAGATTCTAGCCGATAGAAAATACCTACACAATACTATCGGTTTATATTTGAGCCGATAGAAAAAACCTACACAATACTATCGGTTTAGATCCAAGCCGATAGAAGAAATAGTCGATTGTGATTAGTGAATGTTGGGAATGTAGATGTTTTACTAACGGTTTTCAACCGATAGTAGTGTGCTACGTTTCTACTATCGTGCCGATCACTATCGGTAAGAGAACCGATAGTAGAGTGGATTTTTAACCGATAGTGAAAAGCATTTCTATAGTAGTGAGATGATCGAGAAGATGATGAGAACATTGAGAATGATGATCAACATTCATCATCTCCTCATATTGATCCACCAAAGGAAAGTCAAGAAGAAGTACCAAGGCAACATCAAACCATCACCAAGGATCACCCTTTAGATCAAATACTAGGTGATGTCAGTAAGGGTGTTCAAACACGCTCTCGTATTACTTCTTTTTGTGAACATCATTCTTTTGTATCATCTCTAGAACCTAAACATGTAGATGAAGCTCTTAGTGATCCTGATTGGATAAATGCTATGCATGATGAACTCAATAATTTCTCTAGGAATAAAGTTTGGACTTTAGTAGAAAGACCTAAGGATCATAATGTGATTGAAACAAAATGGGTTTTTAGAAATAAGAAAGATGAAAATGGTGTAGTTGTTAGAAACAAAGCTCGTCTTGTTGCACAAGGTTTTTCTCAAGTTGAAGGTTTGGACTTGGTGAAACCTTTGCATCGGTAGCAAGACTTGAAGCTATTCATATACTTCTTGCTTATGCATCAAGTTTTAATATTAAGTTATTTCAAATGGATGTAAAAAGTGCTTTTTTAAATGGAGAAATATCTGAACTAGTGTTGTGGAATAACCTCCTGGTTTTGAAGATTCAATATTTCCAAACTATGTGTTTAAACTGTCTAAAGCTCTCTAAGGTCTCAAGCAAGCTCCTCGAGCTTGGTATGAACGACTTAGGGACTTTCTTTTATCAAAAAATTTTAAAATTGGGAAAGTAGACACAACACTCTTTACAAAAATGATTGACAAAGATTTGTTCATATGTCATATATATGTTGATGATATTATTTTTGGGTCTACTAATGAATATTTCTATCATGAGTTTGGAGATATGATGTCTAGGGAATTTGAGATGTCAAAGATTGGCGAGCTAAGTTTTTTCCTTGGACTACAAATCAAGCAACTCAAGAACGGTACGTTCGTGAGTCAAACGAAGTATGTGAAGGACTTGCTCAAGAGCTTTGGGATGGAAGATGATAAAGCAGTCAAAACTCCCATGGCCACCAATGGACATCTTGATATGGACAACAACAGAAGAGCGGTTGATTCTAAACTTTATAGGTCTATGATTGGTAGCTTGCTATATCTTACTGTATATAGACCTGACATCATGTTTAGTGTTTGCTTATGTGCTAGATTTCAGTCAGCCCCTAAGGAATGCCATTTGATTGCTATTAAAAGAATCTTTAGGTACTTGAAATGCTATTCTAACTTAGGCCTTTGGTATCCAAAAAATTAAAACCCTGAATTAATTGGTTATTCGGATTCAGATTATGCTGGTTGTAAGATTGATAGAAAAAGCACATCTAGTAGTTGTCAACTTTTGGGGAGATCGCTAGTATCTTGGTCATCTAAGAAACAAAATTGCATAGCTCTCTCCACAGCTGAAGCAGAGTATGTTTCGGCAGGTAGTTGCTGTGCTCAAATTTTATGGATGAAGCAAACATTTTTGGATTATGGAATTACATTTGAAAAAGTTCCACTCTTGTGTGATAATGAAAGTGCCATTAAAATTGCAAATAATCTGGTTCAACATTCTAGAACCAAGCATATCGATATTAGGCTCCATTTTATAAGAGACCATGTGGCAAAAAGTGACATATATGTGAATCATATAAGAACAGACTTGCAACTAGCAGATATTTTCACCAAACATTTAGATGAGGCTAGATTTTGCTTTCTAAGAAATGAATTGAATATTATTGATACATTAAATGCTAGTTGATCTAAGATAAATGTCTATTTTTCCTGTCCTCCTGCCTTTTTGTGCTTGATGACAAAGGGGGAGAGATTCTTGAGTTTCTTGCTTCATTAAAGACATTGTTTATGCTTGGAGGAGAGATTGGGGAGAAAGATTCTTGAGATATCTCATGATCTATCATTATAGATTCATCATTATAGATTCACTCTCAAATCTCAAATGACTCATATGGGTATTTATATATGCATGCATTTAGGGGGAGTTCTTGAATATATGTTAATTATGCATGTAATTGGGGGGAGTCATTTGATTTTAATCATTTAAACACTTGTTGTCATCAATCATCAAAAAGGGGGAGATTGTTGCATCTAGGCCCCTATTATTGTTGATTTTGATTATTGATGACATTAAGTGTTATGGATCTAATCATGTCTTTGAGCTATCTGTATGCAGAGACCTAAGAGCTATTTCGCCTAAGGTCGTAGTATTACAAAAGTCGTAAGCACAAGGTCGGCAAGAAGAAAGCCACAGAGACCTAAGCTATCTGGAGGATCTGCAAGTCGCAAGCACAAGGTCGCGAGCCAAGGACGAAAGCACAAGGTCGAGTGTCGTTAGAGGTTGCAAGTCCAAGGTTGCCAAGATTGAAGATGCAAAGGACCTAAGGTAGAATGAGTTTTTATTTTGTACCAGTCTCGGTGTTTGGAGGTTGATCGGTTTATAGAAAATTTGTTTCTTAGTTTCAACCGTACTATAAAGAGGGGTTGCAATATATCTCTACATTTCCAGTATAAAACGAGAAACTCTTATGTCACTACATTCATTCTTTTTTGTTGGATTTGTTTTGATTTGATTTGGTTTTTCAGATGAATTTTTGGCAGTAGAAGAGTTTTTGTATTTTCTAAAAAGATCTAGGCAGATCTGGCTTTTGCTTCTGTTGACAAAAATATAGCCCTTTACATTATCTTTCAAACGAGCCATAAAACACTTTAATCAGATTTTGAATCAAAAGTTATGGATGTTTATATCAATGCTGACTGCCAGTATGCTATGCTGACTGTTAGTATGAATTGTCAGTTTTGTTTACTGACATTTGTCTAGAGAGCGTGTTTTTTGAGCTGAAATTTTTTGACCTATGCTGACTGCCAGCATGTGTTGCTGACTGTCAGTATGAGTTTCGACCTCGAGCTGATTGTTTTGAGTTTTTGTTTCAACTGGTCATTCTTGTGGTCGATACTGACTGTCAGCATGTGATGCTGACTGTCAGTATGAGTTGACAATTTCCATATGTGATCACAAATGGCTAGCAAAGTTTTATCCGTGATTTTTGTTCAGCTGTGATTTTGGACGCTAACTGTCAGCATGTGTTGCTGACTGTTAGTATGTGCTATTTTGTTTCCTTTTTTGACCTCAAACGGCTAACTGAGTTTTCTCCAAGATTTACTTCTTTCTGGTCGTGACTCATGCTGACTGTTAGCATGCCATGCTGATTTTCCAGCTCATGCACAATGGCTCTTTTGGTGTTTTGGGCTATAAATAGAGGTATTGAGCAGTTGTTTTATACACCAAGCAGCCTCACATTCATATACACATTTTAGCTTTACTTCTTTGTATAAAAATCTTGATCTTTTCATCAAGTTGTGAGTTTAGTGATCCACCGAGTTTTCTGTTCGCATCATTCTAGCATATCTTGAGTTTGTCGATGATTGTTAGAGGTCTAGGAGAGACCTTGCAACCTATTACTCTTGGTGAACGCCCTCACCTAGACGGGTTGGTGGCATGGTCGTTGACCTCTCCTATTCAGAGATTGTCGGAAAGGCTCGGCGTGACTGTAAAAGGCATCGATGCTCGTCTTTCCGGAGTGGACAAGGAGCAACTACTAGTGAGCTTCGTGGATATTGAAGCAAGACTCATTCATTTGAGTGCTTCAACGAGGAGTAGGGGAGACCGGGCGAGTCTCCGAGACCTCGGGAAAAATCTTTGTGTTCATTCTCTCTTTCTCTTCTCTTTAATTGCGCAATATTTTGTTAAATTGTTTTGGTTCTTCTCTTTGCAAAAGTTGTTTTATTTGAAAAGTTTTAAAGCCTCCTGTTCACCCCCCCTCTAGTCGTCATCCTCGATCCTACAAAATTAACTTGCAATCTTCGGACCTTGGATAGAATTGCGCCGGATGGTTATGGAAATCCTGAAATCCTGGGTTTTCATTCCTAGTTTATAAACCCTACATTTCACATTTGCGATTTACTGCTTTAAACTCTAGGTTTATAGATTTAGCAGTAGAATTAGTTGTATACAAACAAACCCCCAACTTGTTTAGACTTAATCAGTGGTCCATTAAGCTAGAACGATGAATACGCTTATTCCTCATGGAATTCGACCCTCAAGTACTTAACGTTCAACCGTCCACTTGCGGTTATTACACAATCACGCCCCTTTGGGTGCATTGGTGCAGTTGCTAGAAAACAACGGCAATTCATCTTTCTAGATTAATTTTCACTGATATAAGTTAGTCTCGCTTCTAAATGTTGCTTCTATTTTTATTTTTCTTTTTCTTCTTTTGTTTGCACCACTAACCTTTCAGGGAAGTAGTGCAAATCTAGAACATACCTATCAAAACCTTGCGTCGACTTCGGTACAAGGCAAGGTAGGTAAGATTGGAGGAAAACTCATAATCTTTTGAAGACATCAAAGAACAACCATCAATGGAGGACAAAAAGATACTCAAGGATTATGCAATCTTGCTTAGCATGGGGTTGCAGTAAGGTATTCTTTGATCGCCAATTGAATCAAATAATTTTGAAATAAAACCTGCACTTTTGAATTTGTTTCAACAAAATCAGTTCAGCGGTCTTCCCACTAAAGATCCATTTTTACATCTGCACATATTTCTTGAGCATTGTGATAATTTCAATATTCATGGAGTAACACAGGATGCACTTCGTTTGAGACTCTTTCCTTTCTTACTTCGCAACCAGATTGCATCTTTTTCACAACAGGTAGGTGAATCACTTTATGACGGTTGGGAACGGTACAAGGACTTGTTGATCAAGTGTCCGCATCATGGACTAGAGAGTGGCTTGTAGTTCAAACGTTTTATTGCGGATTGAACTACAATGTGCACCATAGAGGCCGCAGCTGGCGGCGCACTAGTGATAAAAAATGTAGACGAAGCATACGACCTCATTGAAGGTATAACTCAAAACTACACTCAATGGGGAACCGAATGAGCTGCTCAACAAACTCTGACCAACAACATGGATGTAAGTCTAATGTCACAATTGGCCGAATAGGTAGCACTTCTAATCGATAAATTATCTATTGTTGGATCATCTGCTACTTCATTTATTAATGTGATTACACCTATATATGAACTGTGCGGAGTACAAGCCTATTATGGCCATTAATGCCAATTTAACCCATCCATGGAGCAGGCAAACACTTTTCAGGGTATGCAACAATATCAATGTAATGCTTTTCCTAACTTGTATAACTCTGGATAACAATTAAAATTTTTCATGGTCAGAACAAAATTAGCAACCTCAATAACAACAACCAAATTTTGGACAGCAGCAACTAGATAAACAAAATCCCCCATATGAAGCTCAAAGGCCACCATTCCAACCACAAAATTAGCAACCTTATCGACCACAACACCAACGACAACCCAAGCAGTCGAACATGGAGTGCATGCTAGAGAACTTTCTATCAAATCAAGAGAAAGAGAAGACATCCATGGGCCAAAAGATAGACTCCATATCGACGCACGTCCGAATGCTTGACACTCAAATAGCACAATTGGTGAATTCTGCACCAAAAAACGATAACCTCTTCCTTCTCAATCTATCAATCCTCGCAATTCTAAACAAATTTATTCCATAGCTTGTTCTAACCCTCCTGCTTCTAATGTAGTGATCTTAAGGAGTGCAACAAAGCTACCGGAACAAATACCACCAACCGAACCACTACCGACAAGAAAAATCGAGGAAGTACCCTTACCACCGGCAAAGGATGACGACAAGGAAGCCAAACCAAAAGAAAAGGAAAGTGGATAAGCAATTTATAATCCAACTCCACCTTTCCCAGGAAGGTACATAAAAACGCAACTCGATAAGCAATTTGAAAAGTTTGTGGAAATCTTGAGAAAGCTTAATGTGACTGCGCCTTTTACTGATTTAGTAACTCAAATGCCTTCTTATGAAAAATTCTTGAAAGACATTCTTACTAAGAAGAGGGATTTGAGTGAATTTCAAACGGTTTCTTTGACTGAGAATTTTAGTGCTTTGATTCAGAACAGGATGCTGGCAAAGCTATGGGATCAAGGGAGCTTCTCCATCCCTTGCAACATAGGTATGGTAGACATAAATCGAGCTGTTTGTGACCTAGGCACAAGTGTTAGTATGATGCCTCTCACCATTGCACAACGTTTGAGCATGGGTGCGAGCAAACCTACGCGCATGGTTCTACAACTTGCCAATCGATCGTTGAAGCATCCGGAAGGAATCCTGGAAGATGTGCCCCTTCAAATCGGTAAATTTTATCTTTCAGTTGATTTTGTCGTTCTTGATATGGATTAAGATGTTGCTATACTTATTATATTCGGGTGACCAATGCTCTGGACAGCAGGTGCCCTCATTGATGTTCGTGAGGGACGAATTACTTTTCACATAGGGGAGGAGAATATTTTGCTTAAAATGTCTAAACTTGTTGACTGCCCTATGTATGAGGAGAAAATTTGCAGCATGGATGATCTATAAGAAGTGCTAGAAGAGTAGTCACCACTTTGACTCACTTTGGGAGAAGGAACGGATGAAATATTCAAAAATGAAAAAATAGACAGCAGCGAAGAAGAAGAACAAAACATAGACGAACCAACAAAAGAGCCATCCAAAGAGGACATCTCGGATTCCGGCATCACAGATAAAGAAAAGGTAAATAAACCGAACTCAAAACTCTTCCTTCCTTGCTGAAATATGTGTTCTTGGATGATGATGAGATGCAACCTGTCATCGTTAATGAAAACTTGACCAATTCGCAACTAGAAAAATTGATTTCTTTACTTCATGTGCATCGCAATGCTCTCGGTTATTCAATTGATGATACCAAAGGGATTAGGCCTGAAATTTCCATGCATAAGATCTCTCTAGTTGATGAAACTAAAACCTCCGTTGAGCATCAACATAGACTAAACCCAAAGTTGAAGCAAACTGTAAAAGCTGAAATTTCTAAACTATTAGATGCGGGTATCATTTATCCTATTTCTGATAGTAATTGGGTTAGTCCTGTTCATGTGGTTCCAAAGAAAGGAGATATGACTGTGGTTAAGAATGCTAACAATGAGATGATCCCTACAAGACTTATTACTGAATGGTGCATCTGCCTTGATTATCATAAATTAAATTGAGCCACTAGGAAGGATCACTTTCCATTACCTTTCATTGATCAAATATTGGAAAGATTGGCCAAACATGCATATTTTTGTTTTCTTGATGGGTATTCAGGGTTATTTCAAATCCCAATTCATTTCGATGATCAAGATAAGATGACTTTTACATGTCCTTTTGGTACTTTTGCCTACCGGCGAATGCTGTTTGGGTATGTAACGTGCTTGCAACCTTTCAATCACGTATGATGGCTATCTTATATGATTTAATCGAAGAAATAATGGAAGTTTTCGTGGATGATTTTAGCGTTTTTGGTTCCTCTTTCGATGCCAGTCTACCAAATCTTTCTCGAGTCTTACGCAAGTACGAAGAAGTTAACCTTGTGCTAAATTGGGAAAAGTGTCAATTCATGGTCCAAGAAGGTGTGGTACTTGGCCACGTGATTTCTAAACGAGGGATTGAAGACAACAAGACAAAGATCGACGTCATTGTCGACGATTTGGACTCGGGGTCCTTAGTCGAGCTTACGCAAATTTGTGAGTTGCGGGACCTTTCAGGGCGCTCCTCTGGGAAGGATGAACCAAATCTGTAGAGGCACAAAAGATTTTATACAGGTTCGGGCCCTCGATGATGGGAGTAATTGCGGGACCCTCATTTGAGGAATCCAGTGGCAACCGCCCAGGTGGGTTGCACTCAGAAAAGGCACATTGCAGCTCACAACAACAAGATGCATTATATATAAATGCGAGTAATTAAAAACAAGTGCTGATCACAAGGACCAACATTACAATAACTTAGCGCCAAAATGACGCATTTAAATGTTGATACAAATTAAGGAGTTTTCGACACAAAGGTCGGCACAAAATGGAACAACAATAACAAACGAAAAGACTTCATCAGTCTTCTTCTTCTGCAGCAGCGGTGTACGGGCCTTCTCCACATCTGACTCCACCTTGGTGCATAACCCTCTATCAGGCTTGGTCTTCAGTTTCTTCTTCTTGTTCCACATTGGGTTCAAGACCGTAAGATTCAGGGTCGACGAATCCTTCTTCTAAATTCGTTTGTAAAAGCAAGGGTGAGCACATTGTCCACATGGTGCTCAACAAGTCCCAAATAAGAATGCAAGTGTATATATAGATGGGGGAAATTTCTCAAAGAATAGCTCCTTGGCTTCATATATGTATATAGAATAGATTTTCACACTTAGTCTTCGGAGAAAAGACTTTTATTTTCAAAAGAGATGCTTTTAAAATCCTAAGCTAAATTCTTAGAAAATGTTGTGTGTGGCGGTCTTTCATGAGTCACCACTTTATCCTGATTTTGTGAAAACTTTCCAAAAGCTACTTGTGCTGCATCGACGTGAATAGAATCCACAGCGCGCAGACTCCATAACCTGGGAGCTCACAGTATCCGATACTTTTTAAACTTTGCAAAGGTGTACCACCTTAATCCACCGATCATTCGGCTTTCAACTCGGTACCTCTTCATGCGACTCTTACGCATGTGACAAGGCCGAGATGACACAACAGTTTACAGTCCTAGCATTAACTATTTCCCTGCCCGGTAAATAGACAGTTAAGTCTCAAGTACCGTTGTGGGTCCTCCCCACTGCCTTACTTCCTAGCCTGGGTCTATGTTCTCGCGAGACACATAGCCTCTCTTGATTACAGTCGCACACGACATAATCTGGCATAGGGCATCTTCCTTCTTTGCACCTTTTCCTCTCATGATTTTTCTGAACTCACATCACTCATGGCCTTCTGCGGCCCACCAGTTCCCGCAAGACACTGGATCGACAATCATTGCAGGGAAAAGCTAATACTAAAGAAAGCTACTAAGTTGCGCCCGTCCCATAAACAGGCAAGTGGTTGGTACGTTTTTCATGCCGCATAGAAGCACAGCACAAGGTTCTAGTCCTTATGAATCTCTAGTGAGAAGTCTTTCACATTCCCAGTGCGCACACAGCACCATCCACTCAAACCATCCTCACTATCGATTCCAATCGCATTTTCTTTCACAAAAGGGTTTTGAATATACTTTTCTCATATGTGACCATTCAACATTTATCATATTATCTTGAGCATAGTATAGCCTAAGCATGATATTCTAGGGTAACAAGGGTGCAGGGGTATTCAATGTCAAAGGGGGCTTTACAATCATTTAGGTCATATCTAATCATTTTATTGAAACATAGTTTTTATTTGAATCTAAGGCATGCATATACTTGAAAACAGATAACATACTTCATTTCAAAATAATAGGCTAGACATGATCAAGGGTTTGAGACTTGCCTTGCAGTGATGGGTCTAGCTACTCAGATGAATCCTCGAAGATCTCCTCGGTTCCTTCAACGTCTGGTTCCACGGTGGATACAAACAACACATACACACTATATAAGCATACAAGTACTAGAAAATAATACGTAAATACATCATGCATGCAGGGGTAAGGGTTTGGACAAGGTCACTTGACATTGATCGAAGAGATGGGCTCAAAGGGCTTGAATGTCGAAGGGCTGACATTCGACTCATGGCTCGACATTGCTCTAAATCAGTTCTAGGTCTGTTTTCTGGAGATGTGATAGTAGGGAATGTTGTAGATCATGGCTCAAAGGACTTACTGGACAAAGTGGCATTTCAATTGCTCAAATCAAACAAGTCTAAATCATCCAATGCCACTGGTGGTCATGCACTGACATAGTGCTAGACATGGCCAAAAACTAGGGCATTGCATAACTTTTGACTCAGGACTCCAATTGATGCACAACTTTGTCTGGGGTTTAGGCATTGATAACAGCTACGAAACTCTCAACAGGCTCAAAGGCTGAAAGTGCCCGGAGGGTGGCCAAATCCGGTGAGCAAACACGGTGGCCTGAACATGAACTGAATCACTGGACAGCAACCTTGGCATGATCATAACTTTTGATCCAAGTCGATTCAGGGTTCGGGCTAGTAGACAATATTGCTCAGGGGGTTGAGGCCTAGCTAGCTGACAAAGTTTCATCGGCTGGTTTGGCCGAAAAATGAACTCCGGCAATCGGGGCCGAAGACGAAGGCACCGATTTGGGCGTTTTCGCTCCAGGGCGTTTGAACTTAATTCCACGCTCGGGAAGCATCTAGGGGCTGTCACGAAGCTATTGGCGCACTCAATTTTGCCAGAGAATGGCTGGAGAAGCACGGTGGAGTTCTCCGGCGAACTACCGAGGCTCGAACATGGAATTTCGAAGCTCGGGGCAAAATTGGCGATTCTAAGTTTACAGGCTCGTTCCTCCTAGCTCACTGGTCATTATTCCCTACTGGCACGAGGATCAATTTGTCTTGAATCACTCGGCATTACGGGAACAGGGATCACGGCTTTCCGGTGATTGCCGGCGTTGAGGTTCGCCGGGGATCAATTAATGGCTATGAAACATACAGGGGGACAAGGGGACCTTACTGGTGGTGTTGGCTTGGAGGGGAAAGCTTCGGGCGAAGCTAGCGCCGTGAGCTTCAGGAACTGCTCGCCGGGGAAGAAGGCCTTCGCGGCGGCGCTGAAGAACTGGACTACTCTCTGGTGGAGGAAGATAAGGCTTGCAGTTGTGGAATGGTGTGAAGAGATGCTGGGCGAAGGGGGGGGGGGTTTATATAGCCGCGGGTGAAGCTCTCGGGAGCAGCAGCAATCGCCGGGGGATTTTTCTTCTGGCGCTGGAGCGGTCAACGAGGCACTTGGGGAAACGGCGGGGCTCTGCCAGAGGCGGAGCATCGTGCGAAAACGGGATTTCGTCAGGAAGGCGAGGTGATGATCTCCGGGATGGTAGCCATGTGGCGTGAGGCTTCTGCAGCAGCAGGCACGCGCGCGCGCGGGGAAGAACACGGCATGGTGTGGTTGAAGCGTTCCACGGTGGCGGTACAGCTGTGCGCGGTGAAGGCTACGTGGCTATGAAGGTGGCAGCGCGAGGAACTTCGCCGGCGGCGAGTTCAACGGCGGGGCAAAGCGGCGAGGCGCTGGTCGAACGAACACTGGTCGCGGACGTGCACGCGGTCTCCTGGTCGTGGTCGAAGAAAAGGCCAGGGGCTTGTTTGCAAGGTTTTGGACTGAAATGTGACGATTTGGACTGAACTATGAAGGTTTTGGCTCGGGAATTTGGGCCTATTTGTAATTCTGAAGAACTGAAGGGCTGATTTGAATTCTGACTTTGCATATGAGTGCTACAAAAGGTCTTAGACTCATCCAGCAGGAAAAATGGTAAAATTTGATAAGATTTGGTGGTTTTGACAAAAATCGAAAACAGGGCAATTAGGGTAAACAGGGTAATTAGGGTCTGAAACTTTTGTCGAGGCCGAAACTAGGGTTTCGGTTGAGATTCTGGGATTCTTCCAGAAGGGAAAAATGTTCAGAAAAATGAAAGAAAGGTAATCACTTGATCAGATCTGGATTTGGAGATGATCTGGGACTTTTAGCCTTTTTGGGTTTTCAAAAAGGACTAAACTAAAGCACTTTTGGGCTGAAATGTGAAAATGATCTGGGGAATGAAGTTTAGCAGCCAACTTTTTAGGTTAAGGTAGTGGCATACCTAAGATCAAGGTAAGGTTGAGACAACAGGGATTCCAAAGAATATATGCTGACTCGTAAGCAGAAAAGATAACCAAAAATAGGGATGTTACAACCTACCCTCCTTAGGAATTATCTCGTCCTCGAGATTCCAATGAGTCTGAGAACAGGTAGGGAAAATTCTGACGGAGTTCTTCTTCTCTTTCCCAAGTCGATTCTTCTTCGGTGTGGTTATTCCATTGGACTCTGCAGAATTTTATAGTCCTTGATTTTAACCTTCTTTCGCTGACCTCTAACACCTTGACTGGGTATTCTTGATACGTCAGATCTGGTTGAACCTCCGTTTCTGTGGGAGACACTTGCTCCGTTGGTTCTCTCAAGCATTTCCTCAGTTGGGATACGTGAAAGACATCATGAACTCCTGCTAATTCAGGCGGTAGCTCCAGTTTGTATGCTACTTCTCCTCGTCTTTCCAAAATCTTGTATGGTCCTACGTATCTCGGACTTAGCTTTCCTTTTATTTGGAATCGTCGAACTCCCTTGTAGGGTGTTACCTTGAGATATACGTAATCACCTATCTCGAAGGATAGTTCTCTCCTTCTTCTGTCGGCGTAACTTTTCTGTCGAGACTGGGCCGTTTTCAATCTCTCTTGTATGATCTTCACGTGGGCTGTGGCATCCTCCACTAATTGCGGTCCTAAAAATTGTTTCTGTCCCACTTCGGTCCAATATAGTGGCGTGCGGCACTTTCTTCCATAAAGCGCTTCATAAGGAGCCATCTGTAGACTCACTTGATAACTGTTGTTGTAGGTAAATTCCGTGTACGGTAGAAATTGTTCCCAAGAATTTCCATAGTCCAAAGCACACGCTCTCAACATGTCTTCTAAAATCTGGTTCACTCTTTCTGTTTGACCTCCAGTTTGCGGGTGGTAAGCTATACTGAACTTCAACTTCGTTCCTAGGGACTTCTGTAACTCTCCCCAAAATCTTGATACAAATTGGGCTCCTCTGTCGGAGACGATTGTTTTTGATACTCCATGTAGCGTGACAATCCAGGTAAGATATAGTTCTGCAAGCTTTTTCGTCGTGTATTGCGTTTTTGCAGGTAGAAAATGAGCTACTTTCGTCAATCTATCGACTATAACCCATATAGAATCGTATCCTTGCTGGGTTCTTGGTAAACCAACTACAAAATCCATTCCAATCTCGTCCCATTTCCACTCCGGGGTTGGTAGGGGTTGTAGCGGTCCTGCAGGTTTCTGGTGTTCTGCTTTCACTCTTTGACAGGTATCACAAGAAGCTATAAACTCGGCAATTTCCTTTTTCATTCCTTTCCACCAAAACCGATCATTTAGATCTTGATACATCTTTGTACTGCCCGGGTGAATAGAGTACGGGGTACAATGGGCTTCTTGCAGTATCATGTTCTTGATTTTCTTGTCCTCTGGGATACAGATTCGGTTATGATACCACAAAATTTCTTCCCCGTCTTCATGAAAGTCAATTGCATCTTTGTATTTCATATCCTCTTTCATCTTTAGAATACTCTGATCTACTTCCTGAGCCCTTCGGATTTGGTCCTTCAGCTGGCAATTCATTGTTAACGCGGCGACGGTTCCTTGTTCAACAAACTCTAAATTCAAATTCTCGAAATCTCTAAGCAATTGGGGTGGTATTCCTAATGTCTTCTCTTGATTGCAGTAGGATTTTCTGCTCAAGGCGTCTGCTACTACATTTGCTTTTCCAGGGTGGTAGTGTATTCCAAGGTCATAATCTTTAATCAGCTCTAGCCATCTTCGCTGTCTCATGTTCAAGTCTTGCTGGGTGAAGATGTATTTCAAACTCTTGTGGTCCATGTAGATTTCACATCTATTTCCAAGTAGATAGTGTCGCCAAATCTTTAGCGCATGAACAACGGCGGCTAATTCCAAATCATGAGCTGGATAATTCTCCTCATGTGGTCGCAACTGTCTCGATGCGTAAGCCATGACTCTCCCTTCTTGCATAAGGACACAGCCTAGTCCTTGCTTTGATGCATCGCAGTAGACTTCAAAATCCTTCTTGTTATCTGGTAACGTAAGGACAGGTGCGGTTGTTAATATCTTCTTCAACTCTTCAAAGCTCTTTTCATATCCTTCTGTCCAGTCGAATGGAACATCTTTCTTTAGTAGTCTGGTGAGTGGCTTTGTAATCTTGGAGAATCCTTTGACAAATCACCGGTAATATCCGGCTAATCCTAGGAAACTTCTCACTTCAGTCACTGTCTCCGGTTGTTTCCATTCCAAGATAGCCTGAATTTTTTATGGATCCATTGAGATTCCTTTGCCAGAGATAATGTGGCCTAAGAATGATATTTCTTTTAACCAAAAGGCACACTTATCGAATTTGGCATACAGTCGATGTTCTACTAACTTTTCCAGCACCATCCTAAGATGTTGTGCGTGCTTTTCCTCTGACTCCGAAAAGATGAGAATGTCATCGACAAACACAATGACAAACTTGTCCAGAAATTCCATGAGAACCTTGTTCATTAAATTCATGAACACTGCTGGTGCATTTGTTAAACCAAATGGCACCACGGTAAACTCATGCAATCCATATCTCGTTATGAATGCAGTTTTTGGAATGTCTTGTTCTCGAATCTTCAGTTGGTGGTATCCGGACCTCAGGTCGATCCTTGAAAATATCTTTGCTCCTCTTAGTTGGTCAAAGAGATCATCGATCCTTAGCAAAGGGTACTTGTTCTTGATCGTCATATCATTCAGTTTCGGGTAGTCGACACAAAGTCGTAGACTGCTGTCCTTCTTCTTAGCGAAAAGAACAGGGGCTCCCCAAGGTGAGGAACTTGTTCTAACAAATCCCTTTCTTTCCAATTCTTCCACTTGCTTTCTTAATTCTTCTTGTTCTTCACTTGTCATATGCGCAAGCTTTCTTGCATAAGGGGCACATCCGGGTTTTAATTCGATTGAGAACTCAATGTCCCGGTCTGGCGGCATTCCAGGAAGTTCTTCAGGAAAAACTTCTGGATATTCGTTTACTATTGGAACTCCTTCAAACTCAACTCCTTCCAAGCTGTTCAAACTACACACTCGGTTGTTCACTATTGATCTCTCTGCGTGGAATGTGACTTGTTTTCCTTCAGCATTCGTCAGGGTTATTGCCTTCTTTTCACAGCCCATCTGACCTTTATGCTTGGCTAACCAATCCATTCCAAGGATGACATCTAATCCTTGAAGGTCCAAAACTAACAGGTTTGCTAGGAATCCTAGATTGCCAATGCTAAAGGCGATATTTCTACAGATAGAGTTGACAGGCATTCGAGCTCCAGGGGATTGAATTAAGATAGGGAACTCTAATGCAGATACTGGCAACTTATTTCTGAGCACGAAAGGTCTTGACACAAATGAATGAGTAGCACCAGGGTCAAATAATGCAACTGAAAGTTCAGAGTGGATAAAGATCCTACCGATCACGACGTCTGATGCTTCTCCTGCTTCAACAGCAGATGCGTAGTTGAGTCTTCCGCTACCTGCAGCAGGCATTCCTCTTCCTCGGCCATTCTGGAATCTTCCTCCTCTGGAGGGTGGAGCATTTCTAGCGAAGCCTTGGGCTGGAACAGGGGGTCTTGCAGCTTGTGCTCGGGCAACATTGGATGGCAAGTGTTGTAGCGGACAAGTGTTCCTGCGATGTCCCTTTCTTCCACAGTGAAAGCATTCTTCATTCTTCATGGGACAATCTTTCAAGAAGTGGTTTCCTCTACATCCGGTGTATTGTGCTATTGCAGTAGGCGCAGGCCTTTGGGGTCTTTGAGGCGGTCTGAAGGCTGGTCGGAAAGTAGGCATTGGTCTCCCTCGACTAGCACTTCCTTGGTAAGAGTTGGGCAAAGCCTTCCTCTTTCAGTCTTCTTCAATTATTCCCCTTTTCTCCTCCATCTTAAGCAGCCGGTTTATCAGGACATGGAAGTCTGTAAATTCATGAGATGATAGCTGGTATTGCAAGGAGTTTTGTAGTCCTTCGCAAAACCTGTCGATCTTCCCTTCCTCTGTCGCAATATCTTCAAGGGCATACCTTGCCAGCTAAATAAACTCATGCAGGTACTGTTTCACGGTCTTGCTCCCTTGTCGCAGATTCACAAACTCTCGGCGTTTTGCTTGGACAACGCCTTTAGGGACGTGGTATCTACGGAATTCCTCCTTGAACTCGTTCCAAGTGATCGAATCTCTATTGGTGTGCACAGTCTGGTAATTCTCCCACCAAGCAGCAGCGGGTCCAGCTAATTGATTTGATCCATACAGAAGCTTCTCTTCGTCGCTGCACCTAACAGTATTCAATTTCCTTTCCACGTCTCTCAGCCAATCGTCGGCTACTATAGGGTCTTCTGTACTCGAAAAGGTTGGGGGCCGTGTTTTCTGAAAGTCAGTTAACTTTGCACCCGTTGCGGATCCTTCAGTTTGTCCGGATGCGATATGTTGCATCAACTGTCCCAAAATTTGGTTCTGTATAGTTGCTGATTCCTGTCGGTTTTGCTCCATCCATAGCAGTACATCATTGATGTTACCTCCTTGTGGCATCGTCGAAGATCCTGGTCTATCTGGGTTGGTGCGGCTCCTCGCTCCGGGTGTAGCCCTTGCATTGCTAGGGTTTCCCTCTAGCTCTCCTTCCTGGGGTCTTGCTTGCGTGTTAACCATCCTACTCAAACAGGAGGTTAAGAATAGAGACATTGATTCGGAAAGAATCATTTACACAGGTGCTAGCAGAATGCTGGCATCAACTCAAGAAGTAAGAATAAGGATATGCAAAATGACCTTTTCATTAATCAGCTTTTTAAAAGATACAAAGCTTCTAGCCTCATCGGCTTACAGAGCTCATCTAACATCCAGCATACATCATCCATACTAAAATAACTGCTACAACAAAAGGAAATCTAGCGTCTGCTGGGTTAGGCACAAAAGGTCGAATCGAAGGAAGTCTGCAGTCACTCCTCAGCCTCATCAGAAGAATCACAAGGCTCTACCTCCTCGGGATCCTCCTCCTCATCGTCATCTGCATCCATCGGATCATCTTCTTTGTCGTCGTTGATGTTGACAATCTCCTTCCCTTTTCCCTCAGGGGTCTTCTCCTTCTTTGCAGTGCAGGGAAGCTCGATCGTCTGACCGTTGATGACTATGCCACGCGACGCAGGCATGAAACCGCTGAGATACTCCTTCAAGTTTCCTACCTTCTTGCGAGCGGTGATCCTCAACTTTGGGTGACTCTTCTTGACCACTGATTCTGCAGCTTCGAGGTCCTTCTCTCCACTTGATTCAACCATTTCTTGAATTTGTCTTTCCTTTTCTTGGAGACTCGCACGAGCCCTAATAAGCATGCCCTCAAGGTAGTGGCGATCATCGCGAACACGCTCGTAGTCTCGAAGTAGGCGGGTGTATCCGATCTCCGAAGCGCGAATGACGTCTCAAGTCTTCGTCAAAATAGCGTTCTCCTGGTCGCTGGACGGAAGAACAACTCGGTACTCTGATCCGGGGACCTGGTAAGGTACGAAGCGATAGGGGGAATCAGAAAGGTAGTCGCTGTACATCTGCCGGACGGAACCTACAGCACGACGGGCAGCGTCTAAGATAGCATCCTCCTCTTCTTCTCTGCGGGCTTGACGTCTCACTGAGCCTCTCCTGTGCTCGGGAATCTCATAGACAATCACTGAGGCCCGACAACCAATGGGTCGTCCGTTGATCTCATCTTGCCAGACACAATATACCGGCCTCTGACTGTCTCGTGCTCCAAGAAATTGCAGCATCATCCACAGCAACAGTGCCCACGATCCGAGCTCGTCTCCGTGAAGGTATCTCCTGTCGGAAGCCATCTGAAGATAGAACGAAAGGCATCTATGAGTTTAAAGAGAAGTCTAAAGCCTTTTTCCAAAAATCGAAAATAACATTTTTCTTAAGGAAAATAGGTTTTCGTAAACAAATTTTTGACAAAGAACTAGCGAACTTTTCTTCTAGGGACGCCAAAGTCTATCTAAGGGTTACGACTTACAGTCGAGTCTTCCGCTCCGATACCAAGTTCTATGGGACCCTCATTTGAGGAATCCGGTGGCAACCGCCCAGGTGGGTTGCACTCAGAAAAGGCACATTGCAGCTCACAACAACAAGATGCATTATATATAAATGCGAGTAATTAAAAACAAGTGCTGATCACAAGGACCAACATTACAATAACTTAGCGCCAAAATGACGCATTTAAATGTTGATACAAATTAAGGAGTTTTCGACACAAAGGTCGGCACAAAATGGAACAACAATAACAAACGAAAAGACTTCATCAGTCTTCTTCTTCTGCAGCAGCGGTGTACGGGCCTTCTCCACATCTGACTCCACCTTGGTGCATAACCCTCTATCAGCCTTGGTCTTCAGTTTCTTCTTCTTGTTCCACATTGGGTTCAAGACTGTAAGATTCATGGTCGACGAATCCTTCTTCCAAATTCGTTTGTAAAAGCAAGGGTGAGCACATTGTCCACATGGTGCTCAACAAGTCCCAAATAAGAATGCAAGTGTATATATAGATGGGGGAAATTTCTCAAAGAATAGCTACTTGGCTTCATATATGTATATAGAATAGATTTTCACACTTAGTCTTTGGAGAAAAGACTTTTATTTTCAAAAGCGGTGCTTTTAAAATCCTAAGCTAAATTCTTAGAAAATGTTGTGTGTGGCGGTCTTTCATGAGTCACCACTTTATCCTGATTTTGTGAAAACTTTCCAAAAGCTACTTGTGCTGCATCGACGTGAATAGAATCCACAG
This sequence comes from Pharus latifolius, assembly GCA_019359835.1. Classification (NCBI taxonomy): domain Eukaryota; kingdom Viridiplantae; phylum Streptophyta; class Magnoliopsida; order Poales; family Poaceae; genus Pharus; species Pharus latifolius. Next base: position 25,662,000 of record CM033329.1, read on the forward strand.
CGCGCAGACTCCATAACCTGGGAGCTCAGAGTATCCGATACTTTTCAAACTTTGCAAAGGTGTACCACCTTAATCCACCGATCATTCGGCTTTCAAGTCGGTACCTCTCCATGCAACTCTTACGCATGTGACAAGGCCGAGATGACACAACAGTTTACAGTCCTAGCATTAACTATTTCCCTGCCCGGTAAATAGACAGTTAAGTCTCAAGTACCGTTGTGGGTCCTCCCCACTGCCTTACTTCCTAGCCTGGGTCTATGTTCTCGCGAGACACATAGCCTCTCTTGATTACAGTCGCCCACGACTTAATCTGGCATAGGGCGTCTTCCTTCTTTGCACTTTTTCCTCTCATGATTTTTCTGAACTCACATCACTCATGGCCTTCTGCGGCCCACCAGTTCTCGCAAGACACTGGATCGACAACCATTGCAGGGAAAAGCTAATACTAAAGAAAGCTACTAAGTTGCGCCCGTCCCATAAACAGGCAAGTGGTTGGTACGTTTTTCATGCCGCATAGAAGCACAGCACAAGGTTCTAGTCCTTATGAATCTCTAGTGAGAAGTCTTTCACATTCCCAGTGCGCACACAGCACCATCCACTCAAACCATCCTCACTATCGATTCCAATCACATTTTCTTTCACAAAAGGGTTTTGAATATACTTTTCTCAGATGTGACCATTCAACATTTATCATATTATCTTGAGCATAGTATAGTCTAAGCATGATATTCTAGGGTAACAAGGGTGTAGGGGTATTCAATGTCAAAGGGGGCTTGACAATCATTTAGGTCATATCTAATCATTTTATTGAAACATAGTTCTTATTTGAATCTAAGGCATGCATATACTTGAAAACAGATAACATACTTCATTTCAAAATAATAGGCTAGACATGATCAAGGGTTTGAGACTTGCCTTGCGGTGATGGGTCTAGCTGCTCAAATGAATCCTCGAAGATCTCCTTGGTTCCTTCAACGTCTGGTTCCACGACGGATACAAACAACACATACACATTATATAAGCATACAAGTACTAGAAAATAATACGTAAATACATCATGCATGCAGGGGTAAGGGTTTGGACAAGGTCACTTGACATTGATCGAAGAGATGGGCTCAAAGGGCTTGAATGTCGAAGGGCTGACATTTGAGTCATGGCTCGACATTGCTCTAAATCGGTTCTAGGTCTGTTTTCTGGAGATGTGATAGTGGGGAATGTTGTAGATCATGGCTCAAAGGACTTACTGGACAAAGTGGCATTTCAATTGCTCAAATCAAACAAGTCTAAATCATCCAATGCCACTGGTGGTCATGCACTGACATAGTGCTAGACATGGCCAAAAACTAGGGCATTGCATAACTTTTGACTCAGGACTCCAATTGATGCACAACTTTGTCTGGGGTTTAGGCATTGATAACAGCTACGAAACTCTCAACAGGCTCAAAGGCTGAAAGTGGCCGAAGGGTGGCCAAATCCGGTGAGCAAACACGGTGGCCTGAACATGAACTGAATCACTGGACAGCAACCTTGGCATGATCATAACTTTTGATCCAAGTCGATTCAGGGTTCGGGCTAGTAGACAATATTGCTCAGGGGGTTGAGGCCTAGCTAGCTGACAAAGTTTCATCGGCTGGTTTGGCCGAAAAACGAACTCCGGCAATCGGGGCCGAAGACGAAGGCACCGATTTGGGCGTTTTCGCTCCAGGGCGTTTGAACTTAATTCCACGCTCGGGAAGCATCTAGGGGCTGTCACGAAGCTATTGGCGCACTCAATTTTGCCAGAGAATGGCTGGAGAAGCACGGCGGCGTTCTCCGGCGAACTACCGAGGCTCGAACATGGAATTTCGAAACTCGGGGCAAAATTGGCGATTCTAAGTTTACAGGCTTGTTCCTCCTAGCTCACTGGTCATTATTCCCTACTGTCACGAGGATCAATTTGTCTTGAATCACTCGGCATTACGGGAACAGGGGATCACGGCTTTCTGGTGATTGCCGGCGTTGAGGTTCGCCGGGGATCAATTAATGGCTATGAAACATACAGGGGGACAAGGGGACCTTACTGGTGGTGTTGGCTTGGAGGGGAAAGCTTCGGGCGAAGTTGGCGCCGTGAGCTTCAGGAACTGCTCGCCGGGGAAGAAGGCCTTCGCGGCGGCGCTGAAGAACTGGACAACTCTCTGGTGGAGGAAGCTAAGGCTTGAAGTTGCGGAATGGTGTGAAGAGATGCTGGGCGAAGGGGGGGGTTTATATAGCCGCGGGTGAAGCTCTCGCCGGGGGATTTTTCTTCTGGCGCTGGAGCGGTCAACGAGGCACTTGGGGACACGGCGGGGCTCTGCCAGAGGCGGAGGATCGCGCGAAAACGGGATTTCGTCAGGAAGGCGAGGTGATGATCTCCGGGATGGCAGCCATGTGGCGTGAGGCTTCTGGCAGCAGCAGGCACGCGCGCGCGCGCGGGGAAGGACACGGCATGGTGTGGTTGAAGCGTTCCACGATGGCGGTACAGCTGTGCGCGGTGAAGGCTACGTGGCTATGATGGTGGCAGCGCGAGGAACTTCGCCGGCGGCGAGTTCAACGGCGAGGCAAAGCGGCGGGGCGCTGGTCGAACGAACACTGGTCGCGGTTGTGCACGCGGTCTCCTGGTCGTGGTCGAAGAAAAGGCCAGGGGCTTGTTTGCAAGGTTTTGGACTGAAATGTGACGATTTGGATTGAACTGTGAAGGTTTTGGCTCGGGAATTTGGGCCTATTTGTAATTCTGAAGAACTGAAGGGCTGATTTGAATTCTGACTTTGCAGATGAGTGCTACAAAAGGTCTTAGACTCATCCAGTAGGAAAAATGGTAAAATTCGATAAGATTTGGTGGTCTTGATAAAAATCAAAAACAGGGCAATTAGGGTAAACAGGGTAATTAGGGTCTGAAACTTTTGTCGAGGCCGAAACTAGGGTTTCGGTCGAGATTCTGGGATTCTTCCAGAAGGGAAAAATGTTCAGAAAAATGAAAGAAAGGTAATCACTTGATCAGATCTGGATTTGGAGATGATCTGGGACTTTTAGCCCTTTTGGGTTTTCAAAAAGGACTAAACTAAAGCACTTTTGGGCTGAAATGTGAAAATGATCTGGGGAATGAAGTTTTGCAGCCAACTTTTTAGGTTAAGGTAGTGGCATACCTAAGATCAAGATAAGGTTGAGACAACAGGGATTCCAAAGAATATATGCTGACTCGTAAGCAGAAAAGATAACCAAAAATAGGGATGTTACAGTAGTAGCCCTACGTCCTGTTGTGATTTCACTATATCAAATAAGATGTTTTAGAATAGAGAAGAAGAGATGATCACAGGCAATGATCTCTTCGATGTTAGTGTCTATCTAACTATATCTAAGTCTTCAGGTTTGTTGAATGCCTGGTAGTGCTTGTATGCTTGGCTGAATTATTCACTATCCTTAGAACGTGCATTGACTACCTTTTTATACTAGACAAAAGGGCGCCAATGCGAAACGACCTTGGACAGTTGTTAAGATGCAGTTTTGTTAACCGCACTTAACTTCCACACAAGCTTAACACGTGCAATCAAGGGATAACCGCACATGATAACCTCCTCGCAGTTGTCTTCATACATGGAAATACCTTCGTGTTTCTCGGGATATGCCCATTCAAAGAGTTAGGCCTTCCCGAATTATCCTGGTGGCAGATAATCAACGACCCTCTGCCCGCGCACCGTCCACAGTTTCCTGTTCGCGCACTGTCTGTGACATCTTGATCGCGCAGGGGCTGCGACCATGAAATATCTCTGTGTCCGCGCCATTTAGGTCGTCTGAGACCATAGTGATGGACTTATTGACACAAGTCTAATCGGATTCTGTCTTAAACTAGACGTGTAATACTTTGAACTAGCTCGGGTGATAATCCTCGTCAGCTAGCCCCCAAATTTGAAAAAAATGAAGGAACATATTTACTTCAAATTTTTATCCTACATCGAATTATGAACCCGACGTTTTAACTTCAGCTGATACTGTTCCGCCGTTTGACGGTTCATATACCGAGAAAAACCATGAGCCTTTCTTGGCTGGTAATGATGACTTAGGCGACTCATCGTGATCACAACCGTAAGTGCGGTTTAAGAACCCGAGACGTGTGTGGAAACGAACCGACGCCTTCTAGCTCTATAAATCGAAGAGCCTTTCGGTTCTTTGAACTCACGAATTTCTCACCACGTCTAAGTCTTTTTTAGAGTTTCTGTTTTTCTCCAGCCACTCCCTCTGAGCCTTAGTTCTTGTTCCAATGGCAAATCAAGACCCCAAGAACATCATTGAGATTGAGAGTGAGGAGGAAAGAATAGAAGTACCGCTAGAAATTGATCAAGACTCTCAGGAAGTAAGTCTTTTTCTGAAAGTCCTAGTTCAACTTTTTTCCTGCATTCTGGTCGGTTCCAAAGTAATGCTTTTTGAAACTTACAGGTGTGCGAAGAACTAATTCCTCCAAAGAAAAGATCGAAGAATGACGAAGGATCCTCCAGTGGGACTGCATCAAAATTGGTAAAAGGAGCCGAGACCTGGGCTGTCACATTACCCTACTCTTCAGCCCCATCAGCTCCTTCAGTCGCATCATCTCCACCATTGGAGATCCATAACAATCCTTCAAAGCTTTCTTCTTCCGATCAGCTTTCTCCATTGCGACCAAGCAATCCCCAGCCTTTGTTGGGTGGTCAATTTTCTGGTGGGAAGGTTGCATTCCCACGACCAGATGGTCCTCGACTTTTGTCGGGTGATCTACTTCCTGGGGGAAGCGCTTCATCCTCCCGTTCAATCTTACTGTGAGGATTGGTAATTATTTTCATTCTCTCTGATCGTCGTTTTATCTTGTAAAACTAACGCATACATGTGCAGGAGACGAAAACCTCTGGAGCCCACAGCGACCAGCCTGCTGAGGTCCAACGTCTTTTTGGTGAGAGTGTTTCCCTCGAGTGAACTCTCCAAAAAGAAAAAGAGGCTCTGGAGAAGAAGACCGATGAAATGTCTTCGGCCATTTTGCATCTGGCAGAATGTTATGACAACTCCCGCGAAGAGGCGTGCCAATTCCTCTTGGAGAGGGACTATGCTCGGCAGCAGCGAGAACTCTCTGATACAATAAGGAATAATAGCGCTTCTTTGATTTGGGATGATGTAGATAGGCTTAGAGCCATAGCTAGTTCTCTAGGGGCAGCCAGTGTTGATCCCACTGATGTTAATATGTCCCTGGGAGAACTTTGTAAAAGGCTTTTAGACCAGGTTGACTCTTTGGTCGCCTGCGTCCCTTTCGTATGTAAAGATTGTCAGAAATAAAGAATTCCTTTACCTCACACACTTGATCTCTTAAAAGGATTATGTAGAACTTATAATCCAAATTAAAGTTCTTCACATTCTGTGAGATATAGCTACACGAGAATGCTTCTGCGACCAAAAATACACTAGTAAACTTTTGTCCGAAACTGGCTCAGTTCTTAGGTCTTAGAATAGCATTAAGGCCGTAGACTGTGAGCAGAATTAGAGTAACGATCACAGAAGATTTAAGACTTTTCCAATATTTTTTATATGTACCATAGCCCCCGAATGCGAAACAAAAATGATAAAAACATTTTCATTTCAGATTCACTATTGGGTATGGATAACGGGTTCCAATAGAAAAGACACCCATTATGAAAAATTAATATAATACTTGGCGAAGGGTTGTCTCGGACATATAAACAGAAGACGTAGCTTACTGGAGAAGCCTCACAACCAAAACCCTTCGTTGCCATGGACATTTTCGCCGCAGAAAAACTCTCTTTTGCACACCCCGACTTCATCGTGCCCCAAGCCATCGCCTTTTTCCACGATCTTTAGCAGTAATGGCATCTTGGAGCCAATCTATCCAACACACGGAGGAGAGTTTGGTGGTATTAGAGAAGGAGGAGATTCTCCCTCCACGGTTGCTGATCAACTGGCGGCCAGCGGGGAAGAACAAAGAAATCCCAGCCGTTCACGAGGGTGAACTGGTGATCTTTGAGGAGTATTTGCGCTGCGGGTTCCGATTCCCAGAAAGCGAGTTCCTGTGGGGAATCCTCAACCATTATGGGTTGGAGTTGGTGAATCTCCACCCAAATGCTGTTTTGATCTTGGCGATCTTTCAGCACTTATATGAAGCATTCGTTGGAGTGCTGCCAAGCGTGGTGCTTTTCTGACTCTTCTACTTCTCGGCGTGGTCAAAGAGTGCCAACGCCGCCGGGTGCATCTACTTCTGCATAAGGGAGAAGAAAGAGTACCCATTTCCTCCTCTGCAGGACTCTGTGCATGGGTGGCATCACAAATGGTTCTAATGCACCCCTCCGTCGGAGAGCGGACTCTGGTTTGCGAACACCCGACCGGAGAAAGACAGTGAAATGGACTCCATTCCTTCCCTAAGTGCAGACTTAGAGAAGCAGGCCAAAGCCATCCTTCACTTGGTACAACAGGGACTAACAGTGCGCGACATCATCTGCGACTTTGTGATGAACAGGGTGAGCCCCCAGCATGAAAGGGAGCATCCGACTTGGGAGGTGGAGTCCATGGCGGACAGCACCTTAGATTACAATACAAGTATGTCCTCTAGTCTACAAAGTATACAACTCTACTGACGAATAAAGACATATCAAGTAAGTTGTTCATTTTTGTGACACAGTTCTCTCGTTGTCCGAAATTGAAAAATGGACAAACTACCTTTTTCGGCCTTACAATGCCACAATAGAAGGAGTTAAAGGGTCGCCTCACCCTGAGAGCTTAATAAACGCAAGCGATGATCTGAAACAGGAACGCCAAAAGGTATGACTTCCCTAGGAAACATCTGTTTGGATTCGTGTATCGCTGCTTTCTTACCAAATCGAATTCTTGGAATGATGCAGCTACTGAAGGGGCGTTCTGTTGGGACAAAACATCCTGGCGATGACGCTAAATCCTCTGGGGATCAACGATGAAGAGGGTGAAGAAAGCCTCTTCACGTCGGGTGACGAAGGAGCCTACTTCCGAGAAACCCAAGAAGGTCTTAGGAGGGGCTTCTTCGAAGAAGAAAACCATAACCGCGAAGAAGACCGTGGTAAGATTCTCTTTCCCCCATGTACCCCCAAGTGCGAATACGAATTACTTCTTAGTCGTACAGGGTGAGGGGAGTGAAGACGAGGAAGACGACATTCCTTTAATTCGTCGTAAGAGGAAGGCAACTGACCTTTTGGAGACAAGCATCCCAAAGAGGTCATCCTCCCCCCAGACCAACGAAATCTTGTCCCTGACTGCAGGGACAGGGATGGCTATAATGGGCCCCACGACCACTGACAATCATGTGGTTACGGGCGAAACCTGATGAGGACATCGCTGACAAAGTTGCGACCGCCGCTCCTTCCCCTACTACTTCTTCAACGCATAGAGGCCTCAATCCACAAGCCGTGCCTTTCAAGCCTTCATCAATAGTCCAAAGCCTCATGCCAGAAGCCTCAATGCCCCAAGGAAGGTCCAACTCCAAGCCCAAGTCACCGTCGAAGCCCAAGTCGCAGAAAAGCCCGTTTCGGCAGTCCAGTAGCAGTCCAACTTCAAACGGCCGTAACTTTCGCGTCCGAAGTCCGTTTTCGACGATCCACCACTCCACGGAAAGCTTATCTCCTAAGATTTCCATTGGTTCTGGTCCCACTTCCAGATTTGGCCAGGAACGATAGAAATAGCCAAAATACACCACGGGACAGAAACTACCAGGTGCTGCGTCACCTCTTCTTTGGGCCAAAAGCCTATGTATTCCTAGGGTTGTGTGTGTGTGGGTACCATCGTGGCCAGCGCCCCTCCTCTGGCCACCGCTCTATTTATGGCCGCCGCTACCCTTCTTCTTGCTCGGGTTTTGTTTTGTTTAATTATCTACTACGCGTGTGAGACTTCCTCGATTCCTTTTGTATCGGCTAGATCATTAGGAACGAGCTCGGGACCCCAAACTGTGAGCTTAGTCTAATTCCAGCAAATTTAGTTGCTTTTATCTTGTTCTTGCTGTGTTTCTTTGGTTGCATCGCAGGAATCGACCTTCGTGGTCAGGTCAGCCGTGTTTGGCATGGTTGATAACAAATTGTGATCATGGTTTGACGATTAATGCCGGCGTCCACTCCTATCTGGATTGGTAGCCGCTTCGCCTAGGTCACGTTCCACCCAACCAAACATACCCTCTCACTAGAAGATCGGCATCCGTTGGTGCATCAGTTGGTATCAAAGCTTCCAGTTGACTGGTGAGAATTTATCTTAGTTTAGTAGATTGATTTCATACCTAGAGTCCAGAAAATTGCCCTCCAAAAAGATTTATTTTCTGCTGTCCAAACCATTGTCATTAGCCTTGCATCATTCTTGTCAGTTTGCATCTTTGAATTTTAGTCCATCGTTGTCAAGTGCTGGTTTTTAGTTTTAGTCTTGGTCTAGTTTTAGTCTTGCATCTAGTCACGGAGTCAAATTGCACGTCGATCTCCTCGTCGTCGCGTCCAATTCGAATCTGCCGCTGTCCAGTTCGTTGTTTTTATCATATCTTCTTCATACGAACTCGGATTTTCGCGTTCTTATACTTTCTGGAAACATCAGATCGTGCTCTACAACTTTCCTGTTGGGGATGAAGTCAGATTCGGCTTCCCTCTATGAGATATTGGGATGTTAATGATGATGGTGTAGAGTTCGAATCTAATACATATGTTTCGGTATTTTCATCATAACTCTTTAATCTGAACTCGGATTGGGATAAACTTATACTTTCTGGAATCGTTGTGAAAATCCCACAAAAAATTAGTTGGGGTAATCTTCAAATTCGGCTGTTTTTATCACGCTAAAATTTGGGCAAAGTTAGTTGTGTAATCTCCAAACTCTAGTCTATCTCGGATTCAAATTGCTCAATCTGAGACAGCTTCGGTAAAATTTTCATATCTTTTGATTCCCAACTCCGTTTTTAACGTTCTTATACTTGTTGGAAAGATAAAAAGATCCTCTACAACGTTTCTGTTAGGTAGAGCTTCAGATTCGGAGCTTTCGGAGTCCAAAATTGCTAAACAACGTTTCTATCTTAGTTGTGCAGCCCAAAAGAAAAGGCCAAAGTGCAACAAAAGCCGCAGTATTCATAAAAAGAAAAGAAATAAGAAAAAGGCAAGTGCACAAAAAAAAAGAGCCGCACAAAAAAAATAGAGCAGAAAAAAGTGTGTAGCAAAAGAGGAGAATTTTTTGTGGTGCATCGTTTGGTTCTAATCCTTTATGTTGCTAGTTGCTTGCTTGAGCTAGGTCTGCGTCTAGGCTAGTTCCAGCACATTGACTATTACTTTGGACTAATTTTCAATCTTGCATTATTGATCTTGAATTGTTGCTACACATATAATAGCCTATCCAAGCTCTACCTTCTACTAACCAGCCAGGAACAGGGCCTTGCAATCGTTGAACTCACGTCTCAATTGGCTTATCATGAACCAGCCACCGATTGAATTCTTCCTCGTTGCTGCTGGTAAGAACGAGTAAGAACTTGGTACAAGCATTAGCGTGTGAGCACTCCACATCCTAGTAGTTGGTAGGATGCACATATATTCTGTGTTTTCCTTTGTCTCCTACTAACAATGGCAGGATCTAATACCGAAGGGAATGACGAGTGCATCTTAAGATCAGAATTCAACAAGTATATGGAGGACAATCATAATGCGCTGAATAGCATCGGTACAAACCTCACCAAGCTTGCCCAAGACAGCGAGCAAAGGATGGAGCGCATTGAGCGGAGCATCACCAACCTCGTCAATAGAATGGATCAGTTTGAGGGGGCACTGCATGCTGGTACCCCAAGACATGCGCCTCCTGTTGATGCTGCTAGACTTGCGGCCAACGCCGCATCTAATGCAGTTCCCGTTCAGCATAACCGCCACTCCTGGGCAGACGAGGTTGAAGAGTATGAGAACGCTTACATTGCTGATACTGAGGCAGATGATGGTTTCAATGTCCACAATGACCGTGCCCATCGTCGTCTTCGACACAACCGCCAAGGTATGGCAAGAAATCCCAATCGAAATCCAAGAGAGGTAAATGATGATCCACTAGCTAAAGTCAAGTTTTCCATACCTCCTTTTGCTGGTCGATATGATCCTGATGTTTACCTGAGTTGGGAATTATCTGTAGATCAAAAATTTTCATGCTTTAATTTCTCTGAGGATAAGAAAGTTAGTGCTGCTACTAGTGAATTCACTGATTTTGCATCCATTTAGTGGCATGAAACTTGTAAAAAACCAAATATACCTAGAACTTGGGAAGCACTAAAACGAGCTATGCGATCTAGATTTGTCCCTTCTTATTATGCTCGAGATTTACTTAATAAGCTGCAACGTTTGAACCAAGGTGAAAAATCTGTAAAGGAATATTATCAAGAATTGCAAACTGGCATGTTGCATTGTGGCTTAGAAGAAAATAATGATGCTAAGATGGCTAGGTTCTTGGGAAGGCTCAATCGTGAGATACAGGATGGATATTCTGGATTGTAAGGATTACACTACTATCACTCGTTTGTTTCATCTTGCCTGTAAAGCTGAAAGGGAAGTACATGGACGCCATCCCAAGACAAGAAGACACTTTGGAGGCTCTTCTTCCTTAGGCCAGACCCCGGTGGTGCATTCCAAGGCACCATCGACTGTTTCTGGTCGTGCGCCTCCGCCTGCTGCCACTACATCCACTCCTTCACGTGCTATCGAGGCAGCAGCACCCGCGAAGGGCGCTTCTTCTGTTGCTTCCACAGGACGTACTCGCGACACACAATGTTATCGTTGCAAGGGATTTGGGCATGTGTTGCGTAATTGTCCAAGTCAGCGTGTGTTGGTTCAAGACAGATTCGAGCCAGACACGTGCCCGGCGGTGCGAACTCAAGTCATTCTGAGAAGCATCAGCCCGAGGTCACAGGCTTTGCGCGATCAGGTCGCAGGCTTTGCGCGATCAGGTTGCAGGTTTTGCGCGATCAGACCGCAGGCTTCGCGCGGTCAGAAGTTCGTATGCTATACGCGAACAGAATGTCAGAGATGTTGCGCGGTCAGCCAACATCCCGCAGTCAGAACATTCTCGACCAGGGTACTTGGAGTTCATCTATCCGGCTGTCCCTTTAGCGGGAATATTCCAAGTATCCCGAAGATTCCTCCACGTGGAAGACCAACCGTCAGGAGGTTAATACGTGCAGTTATCCATGAATAACACGTGTTTAACCTGCGTGGAGGTTAAGAGCGGTTCTCTAAAAACCGCATCCAACCATCCAAGCAACTGTTTGATGCAGTTACAACTTGGCGCCCTTTCGACCAATATAAAAAGGTGGCATGGTGTATCAAACAGGAAAGGGGGGATTGAAGGAGATCAACGTCTCTGATACAAGCGAGATACAACACATCTGAACCACTCAAACAGCCAAGTCTACGGCCTAGATTAGATAGTTTTTTACAAGCCTCTTTGGCGTCATTCTGTACATTGACATAAGAAAAATCCTTCGCCTGTGAAGGTGTTTTCCCACCATCTTGTAAACCTTTATCACCTATAGTGAAATCCCAACAGGACGTAGGGCTATTACTCCCACCAGCGAGGGCCCGAACTTGTATAAACCTCTCTGTGCTCCTGTTCTCCATTTTTTTACATACCTTCCCGGAGGGTCATCTTGAAAGGTCTCGCTATTACAAATTTTTCATAAGTTCGGCGGAGGACTCTGAGTCCGAATCGTCGACAGCTGGCGCCCACCGTGGGGTCTTTCTCAAGGCATCCTAATTTTAATCCGGAGGTTCACTGAAACATGGCTGGAGTATATGATTCCGAGAACGATTTTGATCTCGAGGATTATGCTCACATTCCAATGCCTTCTCCAAACGATCCTGTTCCGATGGAGGAGGTTGAAGGTCGGAATTTTCCAGAGGTGGAATCATCTCTCCAGGTCATGTCCATCGACCAGGGGGCGACTAGCGCAAGGTCAGAACCCACAGAGGTTCTCAATGCGCTAGAGGATGAATCATGTCCGTCATACGACCCCGCTGAGGGGAAGAATGATATCGACCTGGAAATCGGCCCGGGGAGATTCGACCCTGATAACCTTCACCGTCTCTTTCATTTCGAGTCCGACTCGGAACAAACCGAGATGTTTTCCCCATCAACAACCTCTCTCCCTAGACAGTTCGCTGCCTTGTCGGAGGAAACTCCCGACCAACAAGCTACTAGGGAAGAACGGGATCGCAAACAAAAGGAGGATGAAGATCTCGAGAAACAAAACAATGAACTATGCAGAACTGCCCTAGAGGCTCTTCAAGATGCGCAGGCTCGTTACGATGCTGCTCCGAGTTCTTCTCGACGGTCACGTGGTCGCAAACGTGACCAGACCCCTTCTTTGCCTCCGGAGCGTTTCTCGGTGGACGAAGAAAGGGTAACACCGGGTGCCCCTAGGAGAAGCACCCATGGTCGACTGCGATCTATCGCGGAAGTCATGCGTAACTTTCCTCCTATGGTCACGGATGCGTAGAAACCGGCCTTTAGCAGGATCTTGGCGGAAAGGCTGGATGAGGTCGCGTCTGAGGCGACCCCAACGGCCTCTTCCCGCTCGGTAACACGTTCCCGCGAACGAGAGTGTCCTCACTCTAGTTCTGGCCGGCGAAGTTACCCACCGCCCGTACCGTCCCAACAGGACAAGTACCGGCGAACGCAGGATTCTCGTAGTAGGGATCGGGTTCCTGTTCACTCTCGTTTGGGACCGCGAGTAACTTCACCGTTGCATGAGGTCGCCCGTAACCCGGTCGAGAGTCACAGGGCAGTTCACGATCCCTACATCGGTTGTAAAGCTTTCTAGCCCGGCCTACGTGCGGTTGTTTGGCCTGATAAGTTTCGACCAGGGGCCATTGAGAGGTTTGAAGGAACTCAGAACCCATCCGAGTTCCTTCAAATCTATATCACTGCCATCCAAGCGGCAGGAGGCGATGACCCGGTCATGGCCAAGTACCTGCCTACAGTCCTCGAAGAACCGGCTAGAACCTGGCTGTTTAACCAGCCCGAAGGTTCCATCTATAATTGGGAAATGCTGTGCGACGCTATCCTCAGCAATTTCCAAAACTGTTACCAAAAGCCAGGTAAAGAGGACGATCTTCATCGGCTACGACAAACTTCAACCGAGACTCTTCGGCAGTTTGTCAAGAGGTTTGTCGGGGTGAGGAATACCATCCCGAACATATCTGATGGCTCCGTTATCAGGGCATTTAAACATGCCGTTCGATACCGGAGATTCACCGAAGACTTGCTTATCCACCCTCCTCGATCAGTGGCCGATCTGTTCGACATGGCTGATCGATACTCTGACGCAGCCGAAGCAGTCGAATGGAACCGGATAGTCGACAAGGGTGACCTACCACCTCAACCAGGTTTCAAAGAAGCCCGGAAAGAAGATTCAAGTAAGAAGCCGGAATCTTCATCAGGTGGGAAGTCGAAAAAGTCGAAGACAAACCGCTCTGGACAGTACCGCGAGGTCGCAGTCGCAGAGAAGCCGCCTTCGACCAAAGGTAACAAGCCTTCATTTAAGAATAAAATTGCTTCTGGTGGTCGTAGTGCCGACCAGCCAGAAAAGTCAACTAATCCACAGGAAGGCAAGAAGTGGTGTCCACTCCACAACTCCGCAGGCCACGACCTCAAGAACTGCAGGAGTTGGTTGAAGCAATTGGATGATTTCTACCAGGGAGTTGGGCCAATGCCAACCTTACCGCCTAAAGAGCAGGTGTGCGGACTTAGAGATGCCGACGGAGACGAGGAAATGTCCTACCAGGTACCTCAAAATCATATTAATATTATTTTCGGGGGTTCTTCTTCTTTCGTTTCCAAAAGGCAGTTTAAAGCCTTTTACCGAGAGGTTAACCAAATGGAGACATCTCTTGATGAACCTCAATACCCCCGTTGGTCATATACACCCTTGACATTCGATCGTTCTGATTGTCCCGCGGGGCTTACTCGACCATTGAGACTCCCTCTGGTCATTACCCCGATCATCAGTAACGCGAGAGTCGAAAGGGTCCTGATCGATGGAGGGAGTTCCCTTGACATTTTGTTGGTCAAGGCGCTCGACGAGATGCAAATTCCTCGTTCGAAGATTAAGCCCATAATCCATCCGTTTTATGGAATAATCCCAGGCCCCTCCATGATGCCGTTGGGACAAGTGGTCCTCCTGGTCACACTGGGAGAACCAGATAACTTCCGAACAGAATTGGTTACTTTTGACGTAATCGATTGTGATTCGGCTTATAATGCAATCTTTGGTAGGCCAACTCTCGCTAAATTCATGATGGCAACGCACTATGCTTATCAGTGCGGAAAATTGCCTGGCCCCAAAGGTGTCATCTCGGTCCGAGATAGTCGCAACGTGGCACTCACGTGCGACCGGCTATCTCTGGAGATGGTCGATCAACTTCCCCTCCAGGACACCCAGGTCACCACCGTCGCCACCGACGCGATCAAGGCTGCTCCTCGACTAGATTAGAAACTCAAATTGGTTCCTTTGTACCCAGATGATCCATCCAAGACAATTCGGATCGGATCAGGTCTGGATGACAAATAGGAACTCGAGCTCATTATTATCCTCCGGGCTAATGCAGATGTGTTTGCGTGGAAACTGTCCGACATGCCCGGTGTCCCAAGGGAAGTAACCGAGCACAGGTTAGCAAGTCGACCTGGACAACGACCAATAAAGCAAAAGCTCAGGCATTTTACTGTTGACCGACAGGAAGCCATCCGAGAGGAGTTGAACAAACTCCCAAAAGCCGGGTTCATTCGCGAGGTCGATCACCCGGAATGGCTTACCAATCCGGTCATGGTTCGCAAGTCAAACGGCAAGTGGCGCATGTGCGTCGACTACACTAGCCTCAACAGTGCCTGTCCGAAGGACGACTTTCCCCTTCCCCGCATCGACCAGCTGGTCGACTCAACTGTGGGTTGCGAACTGATGAGCTTCCTGGATGCCTACTCAGGATATCATCAAATTAGCATGGCAGAAGAAGATGAAGAGAAAACTGCCTTCATCACCCCGTTCGGCACCTACTGCTACGTCAGAATGCCGTTCGGTCTCAAGAACGCAGGTTCCATGTACCAGCGCTTGATGCAAAAGACCTTTCTTTCCCAGATAGGGCGTAATCTCAAAGCATATGTAGACGACTTGGTTGTAAAAAGTGTCATGAGATTGTCTCATTTGGATGATCTCGCTGAAACCTTATGTAATTTAAATCGCTTTGGAATAAAATTAAACCCGGAGAAATGTTCTTTCGGGGTTTCTTCAGGAAAACTTCTTGGTTTCCTTGTGTGTTCCAGAGGCATTGAAGTTAATCCTGAGAAAATCAGGGCCATTGAACAAATGAGATCGCCCTCGACCATGAAGGATGTTCAACGCCTGGCTGGTCGCATGGCGGCCTTAAGTCGCTTCATATCGCGACTAGGCAAAAGGGGATTGCCTTTCTTCAAAGCCTTGCGGAAGCATCACAATTTTACATGGTCAGATGAGGCCGAAAAAGGCGTTTCAGGGGGTAAAAACATATCTATCCAGTTCGCCAGTATTGGTGTCTCACGACAAAGGAAAACCACTGCTTCTTTATCTAGCGGCCACACCGCATGCGGTCAGCGCTGTCTTGATCGCGGATAGGGGAGGAATACAAAGACCAGTCTACTATGTGAGCGAGGTACTTCACGGTCCTAGGGAGCGTTACCCTGAGGTCCAGAAGATACTGTACGCGCCACTGATGGCTTCCCGTAAGCTACGACACTACTTCCAAGCTCATAAGATCACAGTACCCTCCTCTTTTCCTTTGGGGGATATTGTCCGAAATCCAGAAAAATCTGGTCGAATCGCTAAATGGGCGGTCGAACTCGGTGCCTTCGATATCCATTTCACGCCCCGCACGGCGGTTAAGTCTCAGGTTTTGCCCGACTTCGTGGTCGAATGGACCAACCCTGCGCCACCCGTGCAGGTGCCCGAGGAATTGGAGTGCCCCGATCATTGGATAATGTACTTTGATGGCTCCCGTAGTTTTCAACACTCGGGGGCTGGAGTGGTCTTAGTTACGCCTCAGGGCGAACAGCTTAAGTATGTCATCCAACTACACTTTGTTGCGACCAACAACGCGGCAAAGTATGAAGGTCTTCTTGCAGGGCTCCGGGCAGCAAAATTCCTCGGAGTCCGTCGGTTAGTGATGAGGGGAGACTCACAGCTAGTCGTAAACCAGGTAAACAAGGAGTATAGCACCTCCGATGAGACAATGGCTCATTACCTGGGGGAAGTGAGGAGATTGGAAAAACACTTCAGTCATTTCGAAGTCCAATACATCCCACGAAAGGACAACATTCTCGCAGACCAATTATCCAAAATTGGGTCCTCACGCACATCCGCTCCAGCAGGAGTGTTCATTGAACACTTGGACCGTCCTTCGATCATGACTTCGGTCGAGGATGATCCAGTAATATCCTGCGTTACCAACCTCGGTCAGGAATAGGATTGGACTCATCCATTGAGAGTCTATCTTGAACATGGGACCCTACCCGAGGATGAAACCGAAAGAGATCGGTTAATTTGAAAAGCACGTCTGTACAAGCTCATAAATGGGATTCTGTACAAAAAGGGTACTCAAGGAGTATTCATGCGTTGTATATCTCAGGAGGAAGGAACATCCCTCTTGAAGGAAATACATGACGGTGTATGCGGTACGCACGCGTCATATCGAACACTGGTTGGAAAAGCTTTTCGACAAGGATTCTACTGGCCTTTGGCACTCGATGATGCGAAGCATATGGTCAAGATGTGTCCTCAGTGTCAGTTCCACGCGAGACAGGTTCATCAACCTGCCTACGCGTTACAAACCATTCCCCTCGCATGGCCTTTCGCGGTCTGGGGAATGGATATTGTTGGTCCTATGCCACAAGCGGTCAACGGGTACAAGTTTCTGTTCGTAGCCATTGACACGTTTACAAAGTGGATTGAGGCCGAACCGGTACGAAATATTACCGCCTCAGCAGCACAGAAGTTCTTTCATAAGAACATTGTTGCCCGATTTGGTGTTCCAAACCGTCTTATCACCGACAATGGTTCTCAGTTCACCAGTGGTCTTTTCCTAGATTACTGCGACCACATCGGAACTAAGGTGTGCTTTGCTTCTGTGGCACATCTGCAAAGCAATGGTGCTGTAGAACGGGCCAATGGGCAGATACTACAAGCCATCAAAAAATGTGTTTTTGATCGCCTTAAGACTCGCTCGGGGGCTTGGGCAGACGAGCTTTATACCGTTCTATGGGCACTACCAACTACCTCTAGTTGAGCCACCGGTGAGACGCCCTTCCATCTGGTCTATGGGGCCGAGGCTGTGTTGCCTATGGAAGTTAGTATTGGGTCTGTTCGGACAGAACAATTCGAATAGGTTAATCAGTCCGAACAGCGGTCACAAGATCTCATCCTCTTAGAAGAAAGGCGTGATCGCGCTTTGATCAAGTCCGCAGCATACTTGCAAGCCTTGCGCAAGTATCACAGCAAAAGGGTGCGACCACGTAGTCTTCACGTGGGCGACCTGGTTTTACGAAAAATCCAAGACCAGTCTAATCGCAACAAATTCTCCCCGAAATGGGAAGGCCCTTACACTGTTGTCTCGGTGCCGTGACCAGGATCCACGCGATTAGCCATGGAGGATGGTCGAATTTTGTCCAATACTTGGAACATCGATCAACTTCGCAAGTTCTACGTGTAAGTACTAAATCCCTTTTTCCTGTTCAATTAGCATTCTTTTTCATAAAACAAAAAATATTTTGGTCTCATACGATGAATATTTCCCTTTATGCCCATGTGCTGCGAATTCGACTCGCGGGCTGGTCGCCCGCGGTTAGATCATTATAACGTCCTAGTCGGATTCGCTGGCCGATCTCATAACCGCTTCCAGACAAGTCACTCCTAAATAAGCCGTTTCTCAAACGCACACGGGGCTTTCTGGCAAGTCCTCAGTTATCTGAGTGGCTACTGGTTTGCAAACAAGGCTAGGCGTTACTTTGATCAGAATTGTTGGTTCGATCACACATCCATGGTCATCATATTCACTTCTCTCCTGCATTTGTGA
Organism: Pharus latifolius; assembly: GCA_019359835.1. NCBI lineage: Eukaryota > Viridiplantae > Streptophyta > Magnoliopsida > Poales > Poaceae > Pharus > Pharus latifolius. Next base: position 25,680,101 of record CM033329.1, read on the forward strand.
TACTAAGTCTTCAGTATTTACAATCACAGGCGGGGGCTAGGGGGATATGTTTATAGTATGAAACAACACAAAACAAGAATACATATATTCATTTTTCAAAAATGGATTTCAACATACATTGCATTGTATACAACTGTTTATGTACAGGTGTAGGGATCACTCGATCCCAAGCTCAGTCAGGAGCTTATCTACAAGGGGCTTGATCTCCTCCATGACGGCCTCTAGTTGCTCCTCACTCTCGACCTCAACCGGTCCCACCAATGGATTCAGATCTACATCTGGTCCCTGGTGAAGTCGAACCCGGCTGAGGATGGCGGAAGCGGCTGACCGAACCCTGGTTCTGATCGCCTCTTCTCGTCACCGTGTATCCTCAGGAAGATACTCGAGAAGTGACTCCGCCTAGGCCATGACTAGTGTAGACCAGTCATTTAGGCTGAGATTATCTCTTGTGGTCTCGACCACATCAGCCTTCAGAAGACGAGCCACTGCCTTCAGTTTTTCGAAGATTGAACGGCTCAGCTCTCTGATCGCCCTTTCGGAGGTTAGAATAGAGCCCTGGAGGAGTCCATTGTCTTGGCTGAGTTGTTTTATTTGACCCGCTTGCACTGCAGCAAGAGAAAAGATTACTCGCGCATTATGAAGTTAAGTCTTCCTAATCAGGAATTGACTCACCAGCAAGTTGTGACCGCAGCTTGTTGTTTTCGATCTCTTGGTTTCTAGTCACTGAGATCGAATGGAGCTTCACTGTGGCCACTTCTTTCTTCAGCAATGCCACCTCTCTGTAGTAGAACAGAAGGAGTGGTCATAACCAATTTGTATCTGTACAAGTTGAAGAGTAATGATCCTTACCTGCGCAAGCTGTCTCTTTCTTTTTGAATGGCCTCAACGCTCGCCATCATAGCGTGCGACTTGGCCGACATCTGGGATAACTCCTATGATGCAAAAAAGGAGTTAAAGGTGTCCTATGTACAATTCAGGCACCGAAAGTGAAGTTCATCATACCTTCATGAATTCCCGTAAGGAACTGTCTTCCGAAGTAACCGGAATACCCGTTGAAGGCCCCGATGCGGCCACAACAAGGGCAGCCGGTGGGAGTGCCTGCTGGGCACTACCCCCAGTCGCTATTGGTTGCGACTGGGTCTCCGCGCTTGCTTCTCCCCTTACGGCCCGGACGACTTCCTGGACCAAGGGGGCAGAGCACTCCTCACTGGAGGCTCCAGCACCAGCAGCAACTTCAACCCTCCCCGAAGCGGTTGAAGGGCCGGATGCTGTTTCTTTTCGCCTGACAAAGGAAAGAGGAACCAAGCAGTTACAATTCGTGATCGCCACGACTTGTTTTAATACAACCAAGATAAAGGTTTTTACCTTATTTGAAATCCCATCAGTTTTTGAGATTTCTGGGAAGGCTCTCCGCGAGAAAGAGGACAACTGTCGTCTGTCCTAATCTTCCTCTTGGTAAATAAGGCATTCCCTCCCTAGATGTGTTCCTTTGTAAGCACATTTCTAAGGGAAGATGAAGACAAACGATAAGAGTATTTACCTGGGCAACTGGACCAGTTGGCAGGGCTGCATCCGAGGGCCTGGATGGCTCCTGGACTTCTGAGACCGGCGCCTCGTTTGCAACCGCAGTATGGTTTTGTCCGACCACCTCCACTCCTGTCTGCGGGGGTGGAGGATTTTCCTCCCTGGGACTCGCCGGAGTCACGGGGGGAAGTTCTTCTCCCTGCATAAGCATTAACTTATCGAATGCACAGAGGGAATTGAAGAAAACAAGACTGTGAGAGAATCTTACCACGGTCGTCCCTCCGACTAGGGAAGTAGAGGCAACTGGCCCTGAAGCCTCGGGGGCTTCAGGGGCTGGGATGTTGTCTGCGGCCACGGGGCTTTCGGTGGCCGCGGGGTCTGCTACAGTCGCCTCTGCGGTAGCAGTTGTTTCTGCGGAATGGGTTGGAGCGTCGCCGGATGGAGAACCCGCAATCTTCCTCCTCCGGCGAATCAAGGGGACATCATCGTCTTCCTCCTCCTCGCTCCCCTCTCCCTGTACGATGAAGAAGTAATTCCAGTTCGCACCTGGAAAGATCGGAGGGATGTGATATCTTACCGCAGTTTTTCTGGCGGTAGGAGGAACGCTTCGTGAAGACCCTTCCCCAAGATTTAGCCTGGCCCTCTTGGGGGCGGGATTCCTCGTCCTGGGTCTCGAGGAAACCTTCTTCACGTGTTTTGTCGTCGGCTTTCCCAGCGAACCGACATTCTCGCTGGGAAACGTCGCCTCGGCGAACCTCCCTAGGAGCTGTTCTCATTCCAATGGAATTGATTAGTGCTGGACATACATGAGACCTGCAAAACAGAGGCCAAGTGGAAAATGTACCTTTCGGCGCTCCTGTTTAAGGTCGTCGCTGGCGTGAATCAAGCTTTGGGGACGAGGCGATCCCTTGGGGCCCTCTACCTCGGCGTTGTACGCCCTGAGAAGGTAGTTAGTCCGCCTCTCAATTTCTACTGAGGGCAGGACTATTCCCAGATACGAATTAAATTGATGCATTTCAGAAATGACATAAAAGGATTTCAGTGCCAGAAATGAATACCTTCATTATAGTCCAGTGTACTGTCCGCCATGGACTTGATCTCCCAAGCTGGATGAGCCCTTTCACCCAGGGGGCTCACCCGGTTCTTCACAAAGTCTCAGATGACGTCACGTGCTGTCAACCCTTGTCCGACTAAGTGAAGGATCACCTCGGCATGCTTCATGAACTCCGCGTTCATCGCCAAGAGAGCATCCAACTCACTCGGCTTCTCCGGCCGCGAGTTCTCAAACCACAGCCCGCTCTCGGTCGGTGGGGTGCAGTAAAACCATTTCTGGTGCCACTCGTGCACCGAGTCTCGCAGGGGTGGGAAGGGATACTCCTTCTTATCCCTTAGCCGGAAGTAAATGCATCCGGCGGCGTTGTTAGTCGCAACAAAATGTAATTGAATGACATACTTGAGTTGGTTGCCTTGAGGCGTTACTTAGACAACTCCAGCCCTGAAGTGTTGGAAACTACGAGAGCCGTCAAAATACATGGTCCAATGGTCGGTACACGACAAGTCTTCGGATTCTTGCCTTGGAGGGTCAGGGTTAGTCCATTCGACCACAAAATCTGCAAGGATCTGAGACTTGTCCGTCGTGCGAGGGGTGAAATGGATGTCAAATACTCCAAGTTCCACAGTCCACTTCGCAATTTGATCTGATTTCTCCGGGTTTCAGATAATATCTCCCAAGGGAAAGGACGAGGGAACTGTAATTTTATGTGCCTGAAAGTAATGTCGTAGCTTGCGGAAAGCCATCAGTAGCGCGTAAAGTATCTTCTGGACCTCAGGGTAACACTCCTTAGGACCATGAAGTACCTCACTTATGTAATAAACGGGTCGTTGCACACCTTCTCTTTCTGCGATCAGAACAGCGTTGACCGCATGCGGTGTGGCCGCCAAATAAAGAAGTAGTGGTTCCCCTGCGACTGGGGAAACCAACACCGGCGGACTAGATAAGTATGCTTTAACCTCCTGGAATGCTTTCTCGGCTTCATCCGACCAGATAAAACCATGGTGCTTGCGGAGAGTTTTGAAGAAGGGTAATCCCCTCTCGCCTAGTCGCGATATAAATTGACTTAAAGCTACCATGCGACCTGCTAGGCACTGGACGTCCTTCATGGTTGAAGGAGACCTCATTTGCTCGATGGTCCTGATTTTCTCAGGATTAACTCGATTCCTCTAGAACAAACGAGAAAGCCTAACAGTTTACCAGATGAAACCCCGGAAGAACACTTTTCTGGGTTTAATTTTATTCCAAATCGGTTTAAATTACAGAAGGTTTCAGCAAGATCATCTAAATGAGTCAAGCTTTTCAAGATTTTGACAACTAGGTCATCTACGTAAGCCTCAAGATTATGCCCCATCTGAGAAAAAAGGTCTTTTGCATAAAGCACTGGTACATGGAACCGGCGTTCTTGAGACCAAATGGCATTCTGACATAGCAGTAGGTGCCAAATGGTGTGATGAAGGCAGTCTTCTCCTCATCTTCTTCTGCCATGCTAATTTGATGATATCCTGAGTAAGCATCCAGAAAACTCATCAGTTCGCAACCCATAGTAGAATCGACCAACTGATTGATGCGATGAAGGGGAAAGTCATCCTTTTGGCAGGCACTGTTTAGGCTAGTGAAATCGACGCACATGCGCCACTTATCATTTGACTTATGGACCATGACCGGATTTGCAAGCCATTCCGGATGTTCGACTTCTCGAATAAACCCGGCTACTTGGAGTTTGTTTAACTCCACGCGGATTGCTTCTTGCCGATCAATAGCAAAGCATCTAAGCTTTTGCTTTATTGGTCGCTGTCCAGGTTGAATTGCTAACCTATGCTCGATTACCTCCCTTGGGACACCGGGCATGTCGGATGGTTTCTACGCAAACACATCTGCATTAGGCCGGAGGAAGGTAATGAGTTTGAGTTCCTATTTGTCTCCAGGCCTGACCCAATCCGAATTGTTCTAGATGGATCACCCGGGCATAGTAAAACTAGTTTTAGTTTTTCCCCTGGTCGTGGGGTGACTTTGATCGTATCCACAGCCGTGGTGGTGATCTTGACATCCCGAAGGGGAAGTTGACCCACGAGTTCCAATGACAACCGATCGCAAGTCAAAGTCACATTGCGACTGCCTCAGACAGAGATAATGCCTTTGGGGCCAGGTAACTTGCTGCACTGATAGGCATAGTGTGTCGCCATCATAAATTTAGCGAGAGTTGGCCTGCCAAACATCGCGTTATAAGACGAATCACAATCAATTACATCGAAAGTAACTAACTCTGTTCTGAAATTATTTGGTTCACCCAGAGTAACTGGGAGCACCATCTATCCCATCTTCATCATCGAGGGGCCAGGAATTATCCTATAAAATGGATGGATTATGGATTTGATTTTCGAATGTGGGATTTGCATCTAGTCCAATGCCTTGACCAGTAAAAGGTCCAATGAACTACCTCCATCGATCAGGACCCTTTCGACTCTCGCATTACTGATTATTGGGGTAATGACCAGAGGTAATCTCAATGGTCGAGTAAGCCCAACGGGACAATCAGAGCGATCAAACGTCAAAGGAGTGTCCAACCAACGGGGGTATTGAGGTTCGCCAAGGGCAGCTTCCGCTTAGTTAACTTCTCGATGAAATGCTTTAAACTGACGTTTAGAAATAAAAGAGGAGGAAGCTCCAAAAATGACATTAACATAATTATGAGGTACCTGGTAGGACATTTCTTCGTCCCCGTCAGCGTCTCTTAGCCCGCAAGTCTACTCTTTCGATGGCAAAGTTGGCATCGGCCCAATTCCCTGGTAGAAGTCATCTAGTTGCTTCAACCAGCTCTGGCAATTTTTGAGGTCGTGTCCCGGAGAGTTGTGGATCGGACACCACTTTTTGCCTTCCTGCGAGTTAGTTGGTTTTTCTGGCTGGTCGGAATTGCGACCACCAGAGGCAGTTTTATTTTTAAACGAAAACTTGTTACCTTTCACCGGCGGCGGCTTTTCCTTAACTGTGACCTCCCAGTACTGTCCGGTTCAATTCTTTTTGGTCTTCTTTGACTTCCCGCTTCTTTCCTGCATCCTCTTTTTTCACATCCTTGAGACATGGTTGGGGCGGTAAATTTCCTTTACAGACCATCCTATTCAATTCTGTAGGATCAAGGATGCCGACTAGAGGGGGTGAATAGGAGGCTTTATAAACTTTAAATTAAAAACAAGTGTTGTAAAGATAAGAACCAAAAGCAATTGAAATAAAACACAGAGAGAACGAACACAACAATTTTTACCGAGGTCTCGAAGACTCGCCTAATCTCCCCTAATCCTCGTTGAAGCACTCAAGTAAATTGAGTTTTGCTTCAATATACACGAAGGATATTATCCACTATTGGTTGCTCCTTGTCCAGTCCGGAAAAGCAAGCACTGATGCCTTGTAGAAATGCGCCGAGTCTCTCCGACAATCTCTGAACTAGAGAGATCTACGGCCACGCCTCCGAACCGTCTAGGTGAGAGCGCTCACCAAGAGTAATAGGCAGCAAAGTCTTCTCTAGACCTCTAACAATCACCGAGAAACTCTAAGTATGCAAAATGAAATGAACGAAAGCACTCGGTGGATCTGAAAACTATCGACTTGATCAACAGATCAAGATTTTCAACTAGAAAACAAATACTCAAGTGTATAAGAGAGAAGAGAACTACTTGTTGTAAAAAATACGAGCTCAAAGCCTCTATTTATAGCCTCAAGAATCAAAAGAACCGTTGGAGATTGGGCTGAAAATCAGCAACTCAAACTGACAGTCAGTTAACCAAACTGACAGTCAGTTACATACACAATGGCCGACAAAATTTACGGATAAAAAATAGCTAGCCATTTGTGGTGGTATATGGAAACTTGAAACCGCAAACTGACAATCAGTTCGACTAAAACATCGACCAGTTTTAAAAAGAAAACTCAGATAAAAACAACTGTGGTCGAAACACAAACTGACAGTCAGCATGGGCATACTGACAGTCAGTTTAGTACAAAAATTTTTGGCCCGAAAAACACACTCTCTGGACAATTGTCAGTTAACACAAACTGACATTCAAACTGACAGTCAGCATAAACAAAATAGCTATAACTTTAAATTGAGAAATCCAAATTGAGAGTTTAATAGCTTGTTTGAAAGATAATTTTAAGGGGTACATTTTTGTCAACAGAAGAAAAAACCAAATCTGCCTAGATCTTTATAGAAATTTGAAAAACTCTTCTGCTGTAAAACTGAACTGAAAAACCAAATCTTTCAAAACCAAATTCAAATCAAATCCAACCGAAAAGAATGCAATGCAATGACCTAAGTTTCTCGGTTCATGTTGGAAATGTAGAGAGGACTTTGCAACCCCTCTTTATAGTATGGTTAAAACTAAACAACAAAAGTCCTTAACTGATCGAACTCTTATTACCTTAGGTCCTTTGCGTTTCTCGATTTGCGTCTTGACCATGTTGTTTGCGACTTGTGCTATTTCATTTCATGTTGGGTTCATCTTGATCATCTTGCTTTTCTTCCCGAACACGCTCTGTATCAAAAATCTCAGAAGCACAGTTAGTCTGAAACACTTTGTTTTCATTAATCATCAAAATTAGGGTTAGGCATAAAAGGCCTAGATGCAACAATCTCCCTCTTTTTGATGATTGATGAAAACAAGTGTTTGATAAAAATGAAAGAAATGAATAACTCCACCTGACTCCCCCTGAGTGTATGCATGATGTCTCAAATCTCAAAAGGCTACCAACATATCATCATACATATCACTACCAAGACAGGTATCAGAGCATAAACCAACACATATATATCAGAGCATAGACAGATATCACTTATACACATCATCAGAGCATCACAAAACACCATGGATAGAAACACATCCATAACATATCCATAGTGTAAAAAAAATCATCCATATATCATAAAGAGTGATACAACCAGAATCTCATATAACCAGAGTCAAATATATAACATACTTCTCCCTCTTTGGCATCAAGCACAAAAAAGGGAGCCAAGATACAAATCAGAGCCTAAGGCTCATCATCTGAAGAAAAACCTAATACGGCTGTATCTCCAGAGCCTGCTGGAGATCCAGTCGGGTCCACGGCAGGTGACAACGGAGGAGTGGAAGCCGGAGAGGGAGTAGCTGGAGCCGGAGCTGGTGCTGCAGGAGCTGGAGCAATAGGGCCTGAAGAGGTACCAGATGAAGAGGATGCAGGGTGGGCCCTCTTGCGAGGGTCCGTAGAAGTCGAGGCAGGCAGGCGGCGTAGAATCTCCTCCTACTGAGCAACCAGTCGAAGCAGCATCTGATGGTGCTCCTGCTGAGTGCGCTGGATCTGCTGTTGGGTCTGGATGATCTGCTGGAGCTGAGAAGAAGACGCAGAGGAAGAGCCGATGCCTATCTCCGCAGCTGGTGCTGGATCAGACTCTTGAACTGGAGTCACGCCCTCTGACTCCCCCGCAGCATCATTATCAGATGCGGGAGAATCAGGGTCCGCAACAGCCGTTGGCTGAGCACCAAGGTGATGGTCGGTCTGACCAGGAGGATAGAAGAGAAGGGGATGATGGGGCCGCGGGAGCTCAGTGTCCACAGCCCGAATATGCAGAAGCACCGCCATGATATACGGAGCGTATATCAGCTGACACCGCAGAGAGAGAAGGACGTGTTGAATCTCACTGATGATGAGATCATCAATGTCGAAGGGCTCCTCCTGAAAAATGGAGATCAACACATGGAGGGCCAGATAAGTGACCCTAGCCCTATCGCCGGACATAGGGACTAGAGTGAGACGAAGGATCCGCAGAGCCAAGTCAACATCGCGGCATAGACCAGCGATGTGACGGAGCTGGAAGGGGCCGGAGTAAAGCATGGCCACCTCCCAATGCTCGAGGTCTGGAAGGGTGTGGAGCTGGCGCCCAGATGCGGGACGAACCAGTCCAAGCGCAGACTCAATCTACTCCTTCGTGACGGTGTGAACCTGGAGGCTCGTCATGAAGGTGATGAAGTCGCGCTGGGGGGAATGAAGACGGTGGAGTAGAACTGACGAATGGGCCCGTCAGCCCAGTGGAGGGAGGGATCAGCGACTAAATCGCGAATCCCAACGGAGGCGAAAGAGTCTGCCAGGGAGACGATGCCTGTGCAAGAGGCAATCATCTGCCAAGACAGAGAGCAGTGGGCAAAAATCGGTACACGGCTACACACGCTGGTGAAATGATCCAGCTGAAAGTTCGTGTAGAATGTGAGGACGTCACACGCGTCGCTACTAGTGGGACGCGGCGAGAGATATGGGTTTGTGGCGCAAAGGGAGCGAAGGTAGCTCGCGTGCCACCAGGAATAATCCACGGGGACACGCTCAGGTGTAGGCGAGTATTGGGACTCGGTCGGCTGACCCGAAGAACGCTGGCTGTTTGCCGCGTTCTTTCGTCGGGCAACACGACGAGACGGTCCCGGCTGATCAGACATGATCACAAAGAAACAGAGAATGGAGAAAAATGAGACCTGAACAGGGGAAGCAGAACAGAGGACGTCGATGAAGCAACGTCAAGGAAGAAGAACCAGCCGAGAGAAATGCACCACTGCACGATGACACACCGCGAGGAGAGGAACGAATAGACAACGCCGGCGAGCCTCAGCACGATGGCACACGATGAAGCTGTGGCACGGCAAAGGGGGAGGCATGGAGCGGTAGTGGCGGAAAGAACGGCCGAAGAGGTCGTGGCAACGGCGGTGAGGTAGCGGCAACGGCGGCGAAGCGGTGGCGGCGGTGCTACACGGCGATAAAGCTCCTGGAGAGGCTAGAAACGGCGGTGAAGGAGGAGGTGAAGGGACAAAACAGAGACGAGGGTTTTAGGGTTCAAGATCCCGCAACTGACAGTCAGTTAGATATACTGACAGTAAGTTCTAAAACCAAAAACTTGGAACTGACAATCAGTGTACCACACTGACAGTCAGTTCACTGAACTGAGTTTTGAAACTAACAGTCAGTGTATGAGACTGACAGTCAGTTTGAGTCACCGATTTAGACCAGGAGCTACGACCAAAAGTGATGCACAAAACTGACAGTCAGTTTGTGAAACTGACTGTCAGCATGGTCAACAACTTCGACCAAAGGCTAAGAACAGGCTCCTAAGCACTGAACTGACTGTCAGTTTGGTCAAATTTGACCAGAAGCAGATTAGACCAAAGAGGGAATAAATTTTAATATAATTTAATATAAATAGCACATCAACTAGCATTAGATATATCAATAATGTTCAGTTCACCTCTTAGAAAGCAAAATCATGATTCATCTAAGGGTTTGGTGAAAATATCTGCTAGTTGCATATCAGTTCTAACATAGCTCACATCAATATCTCCTTTTTCCACATGATCTCTAATAAAATGGTGCCGTACTTCAATATGCTTAGTTCTAGAATGTTGAACAGGATTATTTGCAATTTTAATACCACTTTCTGTCGGGGGAAATCTCCGCGGGACTAAGTCCAGGTAAGTTGCGTCACGATTGCCCGGGGACCTGGCCTCCGGGGCCTCCCCGGGCGCCGCCATTTGGCCCCCGGGACCTGGCCTCCGGCGCCGTCCCGGGCGCCGCCATTTGCCCGGGGACGTGGCTTCCGGCCCCTCCCCGGGCGCCGCCATTTGGCCCCCGGGACCTGGCCTCCGGCGCCGTCCCGGGCGCCACCATTTGCCCGGGGACCTGGCCTCCGGGGCCTCCCCGGGCGCCGCCTTTTGGCCCCCGGGACCTGGCCTCCGGCGCCGCCATTTGCCCGGGGACCTGGCCTCCGGGGCCTCCCCGGGCGCCGCCTTTTGGCCCCCGGGACCTGGCCTCCGGCGCCGTCCCGGGCGCCGCCATTGGCCCGGGGATGTGGCCTCCGGGGCCTCCCCGGGCGCCGCCATTTTGGCCCCCGAGACCTGGCCTCCGGCGCCGTCCCGGGCGCCGCCATTTGCCCGGGGACGTGGCCTCCGGCCCCTCCCCGGGCGCCGCCATTTGGCCCCCGGGACCTGGCCTCCGGCGCTGTAACATCCTGAGTTTTGGGGTGGAAAGTTTCTTTCTTAAAAGTCATGCATGCATATGTCTCTTCTAGATCAACCAAATCAGCCTCAGCTTTATTCTGTTCTAGCCCTAAATCTCCAAAATCTATCCTGTGACCCCAAGTCAAGATCTGACTTGCCAGATTTGATCTATCAGTTATCCTAAACCTAAAAGTCATCAGGAGCCAGATTGAATTCTAACCCTAACTTCCAGTATCTAAGTCTCTTTCTGTTTTCGAAAACAGGAAATCCAGATTTACCCTAAGTACCCCAGTTTCCAGATAATTGAGTTATTTTGATTTAACCCTATCCAGACTCAAGTATCCACTGGAATATGTTCCTAGGTATATGCTCAACTAACTCCAAAAAGTTGGGAACCAGATTAATTCATCTGAACACTTTTCGCGGGAAGGTCCAAATTTTACTGCGAATAGGTCCTTTTCTGTTTACCTGGAAGCCTGAAAAGGCTAAAATCTACAAATCAACTCCAACTCCAGAATTTCCTCAGGGAACACCTGCCAGATGCTATTTTATACAGATCTCTCTTTTGATCAGACTTCAAAATCTCTCTCCAATCACCAGAACTCGAGATCAACAAAATCCAGATCTGTTTTACCCTAATTTTACCCTATTTTCGAAAATAGGTGAAATCCCTCAAATCTAATCAAACTTTCCCCAAATTTGAGCTAAATGAGTATTAATAGAAATATTATACTCAGCCATGGAATCAAATTCCAAATTGAACCTCTCAAAGACCAGATTTGCAGTTTAGTCCAAAGCCAAACCAACAATCATCGCAAAACAGTCCCTGGTTCGACCACGGGCTACTGTGCACGACCAGGCTGTTTCAATCGACCACGAGCGCCAGAGTTTGGTCGTCGCCGTTGCCGCTGCCGCAGTTTCGTCGCCGGCGACCTCCAACGTTGCCACCTCAGACACTGTTTCCCTGCCGCGTGTGCGCATCGTGTTCGCCACCGTGGAATCACCTCGCCCGCCAGCAGCGCCTTCGTTCTCCCGCGCGCGCGCCCGACAACGGCAGCCCAGCTGCGCCACGTTGCAAACATGCCTGGGGGAACATCAACTCGCCGTTGCATCAACCAGGACTGCGCGCCAGGCTGCAAAAGCCAGCACGGCCGCTGGAGCGCGTCGCTTCGCTGCTGTCCCGCCCGGCCGGTCAATTCGCCGTCGATTCGAGCTTCAATTCTCCAGGCAATTCCAGCCGTTGCTAGCTCCTTGCTGTGCTTATAAAAGCCACCCCAGCCTAGCTCGAAGACACTCACACCAGAACCACTCAAGTTCCTAACCCCGCTCTCCTCTTCGTCTTCTCCGGCGAGCTCGAGAAGAGGCTCACGGTGCCAGGCCAATCCACTGCACCGAACTTCAAATTGAAGCTACCAGTAAGTAACCCTCATCCACTTACCTGTGTAGTAGCAGCCAATTGAACTCTATCGCACCACCTCGCCGGGAATTGCTGATTTTCCCCGACAACTCTGGCGAGCAATTAAACTCTAACCAGAGTGAATCAGCTCTCGAGCCTGTGATCAATCTTGATTAGTGAACTTATCTAAGCATCTCTAAGCAACCAGAATCGAAGAATTTGCTAAAATATGAAAAACCCCAACTTTACACCTTGCATGCAAACTGGGACTCACCGTTAAGCTTTTGTGGTGATTTTCCAGTTAAATTGACTTCACACCTAGCTTTGTTATACCCCAGAGACCCTCCTCAAGCAAGGACTCGAGTTCAATTGCCCTAGAACAGAAATACCCAAATCAGGATTGAGTTCATCCTTCCTCCAGCTAATATCTTCTAAATTCAGCCACTCCAGCTCAAACCACCTTGCCATCTAGATGTTTTGGACCATTTTGAGCAACTTTGTCTTCTACCACGACCCCTAATTCGGCCTAGAACAGGAGTTATGGCTATGCCCTAGTTGCTGCACTGTTTATGCTGCAGGTACTCCAGGCCAGTCAACTTCTTCGCTGGTTTTCATCATTTTCCAGCCATTTTCAGCCTTGGATCCTGTTGAATGATTTGTTCCTGTTATCAATCCCTACCTCCCAGACAAAGTGGTGCATCATTTCGAGCTCTAGATCAAAAGATATGGCAAGCCCTAGTTTCTGGCCATGTCAAGATCAATGCCAGGCTATGTCAATCAGTGGCATTAGCCCTTTTCACTTCCTTCTAGATGTGCATTTTGAGCATAACTTTGTCCCTTAGATTCCTGAGGTTGTGATCAGCAATTTCTTCTTCTATCACAACTTGATTTGAGCCCTTGAACTACAGTTTATGCTAAAACCCTAGATTTTGGCATTGTCAGCCCTATGCCAGAGCATGTCAGCCAGTGGCATTAGCTCTTTTCACCTCTTTTCAGTTGCGCAAACTGGAAATAACCTTGTCCCTTAGACTTGTGGAGTTGTGCTCTACATTTTATTCTACTGCCACAAGTTGAGATAACCCCTCTATCATCCATCGACCCTATGTCGATGCCTTGAACCGAATGTCGACCTAAAGACGTTCGCTGTTTTTGAGCGAACCAGTCGCAACCTTGATACCATTCTGATATTTTGAGACATTTGGAACCTTGTAAACCTTCAACAACTAACCTAATCCTAATCAATTTCTAACCTAATCATCTCAGAATCATCAAGACTTCATCTTTGCATCAATGCATATAGTATAATAATGTATTGAAAAGATTGTGATTATTGGTTATTTGTTGGTTTGGAGAGCAGATCAAGAGCCCGAGTTCGAGGACTTCACTGCAGATCCGACGTCAACTGCTGTATTTTACGACGCGGAAGGCAAGTCATATTCTTGGTCATCTCGAACCTATATTTTAAGAGTTGCTATAACATAACCTTGAATATAGATAATATTGCATGAGAAAGATTGGAAATGGTTGATTTATGAATTGGCAGTACTAGACTGGTTATCTGTGAAATGTGAAATAAACAAGTTTTGAGCCATGAACTATTATACATATTGTATACTTATATTCATGAAATAAAACCCCTAGCCGTGACCAGGAAATGGTATGGAATGGTGGTAGCACTGGAGGTGCTAGACTGCAAAAGATGTGCAGGCACTGAAGGTGCAGGGTTGTGGATGGTCTGGTCACTGTCATATAAGGACTAGAACCTTGTGTTGTGCGTCTAGTGGCATGAACAAACGTACTAACCGCAAGCCTGGTATGGGACAGGCCTGAACAAGTACTTATGTGAATCGTATATGAAACACCTGCATGAGATGGAAAGTAATACACTAAACTCATGGGGTTCAGCTCCTCCACGTATCACTGAATGTGATTTGATCAAGCACGTTGACCCAGTAATGGGAAGAGGCTTATGGGTGGGGGTATAGCCCGCCACAACTGCGGTTTGTGTGAAGAAAACTGCAGGTCAGGGGTGAATTGTAAGTGAAACATAACAAAAGTTCCTGTTATCTCCACCTTGCCGCTCACAGTATGAAGTGAGTCAGGGGTCCAATCATTCTGATAGGATGGGCTTGAAAGTGGAATATCTTGCGGGTAAATTGGTACCTCTCTGCAGAGTTAAAAATGTATTCGAATACTTCGTGCTCCCGAGTTTTAGGAGTCTGCTGCGGTGGATTAAATCCACGGGGTGTGACACAAGTATTATTTTCTAAATAAAATATATTAAATCAAGATTACCCAAATGACATGTGTTGTCATGATAAGGAGTGCTGCCGTGGGCTGTCATGTGTTGACGTGTCGCGGTAGTGCTATAATTTAGTGAACATGAATGATGATGTTATATTATAGAAAGGTGCTGCCACGAGCTGAGCCAGGAAAGAAAAAGATTATTTTACAAACATCCATAATTCTTGACTAGTCTAGGTTCATATCATCTCTACTATATGTATCTACTCTTACCTATGACTTGCTGAGTACGTAAGTGCTCACTCTTGCAACCCACAATTCAGTAGATGGAGCATTCTACAACCAAGACGAAGGCATGGAGGACTTCTTGGATCCAGAAGGAGGAGCGTCAGTTCCGCCAGAGCCCTGATGTGTGTTGTTCTGCTGTCCACTTCTCTTTGTGGGTGGGTCACCTACCTTCTGCTGTGTAGATGTTATTTTGCTAAACCATGTATGCCGTGAAGGCATTGTAATCTTCTTATGTAATATCAAGGCCAGCAGGTCACACTGCTTAACTATTTTGTAAGTCACTCTGTTGCAATGTGATATACTCTTGTGCTTGACTTATCCTGGGAAGTCAAGGGTATGTGTATGCTATGCATATATGGGACCAGCTGCAGCGAGCTGGGTCTCTACAGGAGTAGTCGTAGTCCCAGTTTCGGGGCGCGACAGGCGCCGTCCCGGGCGCCGCCATTGGCCCGTGGACGTGGTCTCCGGCCCCTCCCCGGGCGCTGCCTTTTGGCCCCCGGGACATGGCCTCTGGCGCCGTCCCGGGCCTCATCGCCCTCCTAAAGGGAAAGTCTCGAATTGTTTGTCACGTGCAGGTCATGCGAGGAGCGCCTCGGGAACTAGCGACCACCTGTCAAGCATCCAAGGCGTTTGACCGGGAGAAGGACAGTCCTACCCTTCAATCCGACGGTGGCTTCCGGGGTAGTTTAGGTTTTTTGCTTCTTTTTGGGGCTATAAATAGCCCTTGTACCCCTCTGTTGTAGAGGATCGGTTCTCTTTTATTGGAATAACTACACTCACAGACGTGCTCCGGAAGCCTCTCCCCCGGAGAGAGCCTCCCCAGCCGATTCCTGTCGGGAGCGCGTTGACAGGACTAGGGCCCCCACCAGGACCCAAACCTGTATAAATCCCTGTGTCATTTCTTGTGCTTGTCCGGCGGGGGAGGACCCGTCATCCGGTCAACCCTCGCCGCGTAATCTTCGCTAGGATCATTCTCAAAACCTGCCGGGGTATTCGCAATACCACGACAGTTGGCGCAGTCTGTGGGGCCTCGTGACAAGATGCCATGGCTCCCCCAAGAACAAGGGCTCGCACCCTCCCCGGTGACCCGGGTCTCGGAGACCCGGCGCCGTCCGCCCGTGACACTGTCGTCCCGGCGGTCCCTTCCAGAGGTGACCGGGCCCAGGTACCGCTTCCCTCCTTTCTGTTTAACTTAGGTGCTTCCACCTCCAGGTCGTTCCCGGTGACCGCGGGGACCTCGGCCGGGACTAGTCTCCCCCCGACGGCTCCCCCGGCTCCCCGGGACGCCCTGCTCGAAGCTCTCGTGGAAGGCCAGCTCCGCGCTCAGCGCTCTATGGACGAGCTCCTTAGCGTGTTGGCGCGGCCTCCGGCCCCCACATTTGCCTCACACCCGTATCCGGGGAACATGCCCCCGTTTATGGGTTACCCGACGGCCCCTCCGGCCTCCGGGGGTTTGTCTGCCCCGTATGATTCTGCTGGGGGGTTCCCTCCCCTGCAGGATATACGCCCGGACCCTTCCCGGCGCCCAGGTCCGTCCCGATGCCGGGAGGTTATTTCATGCCGGGGCCCTTCGTGGCACCAGGGGGGTACCCCGTCCCTGGCCTATTCCCGGGGCCGGGAGCCCACTTCATGCCGGGGGTTTACCCTACGCCGGGAGCCAGTCCCGCCCCCCTCGTCGCGTTTACCGCACCGGGGGCGGTTGACAGAGCAGCCCCCGTGCCGCAGCGGACTTCCCCCCGCATGGGCTCCCCGGTTCCGGACGTCGCCGCGGGGGCTCCCCCCTCGCCGATTCTGGGTGTTACAGGGCCTGCCCCCTTCCCGGTTCCGATTGCGGCCACCGGGGCACCCTCCACTTCGGTTCCAAGCGTCGCGGTGGGTGCCCCCTCCCCGGTTCCGGATAATACAGGGGCTTCCCCCTTTCTAGTCCCGGGGGCCGTCGCAGGGGGCTTCCCCCAACCGGCTCCGGAAGCCTCCGGGCCGGCAGGTACAGCGCATGAGCTCCCTCCCTCGGCGGGACAGGTCCGTTTCGCCCAGGGGGAGGTCGAGCGAATGCGTTCACCAGAGCGCGGGGAAGAACTTCCCCCCGGCCGCGGCGCGGGAAACCTCGCTCTCGCACCGGCCGGGGGAAGAGACCAGCTGAAGAGCCAACCTCTCCGGCGGAGAGCCCGGACGTCCGGGAACTCAGTCTCGGCCCGGAGGAAAAGCATTGCCACCGCCATTCTGGCGGACCTCTTGGACCGCTTCCAGACTCAGACAACGAAGGTCCCGTGAAAGAAGACAGTGACCGGGGCTCTCCCCGGGAAGTGCAGGGGGCTAACCAGCCCCTGTGCCGAAGACTTCGCAGCATCCGGTGGCTGCGGCCCTACTGCCCTCCGCACATCGAGCACTATAACGGTGAGGCAGACCCTTACGAGTTTGTGCAGGTCTACTCCACAGCTATCTCCGCGGCCGGGGGGCACGAGATGGTACAGTGCAACGTCTTCCCCCTCTACCTCTCCGGCATTGCCCGCTCCTGGTTCTACAACCTGAAGGCGGGCTCCATCAAGTCTTTCTCGCAGCTCAAGCGGGAGTTCTGTGCCAACTTCCAGGGGAACTACGTGCGTCCCCTGGACTCCTCGCAGCTGTACACCGTCAGGCAGGGGACTGGGGAAACCATCAGAAGCTTCTTCAAGCGCTTTGCTCAGGTGAAGAGCAAAGTGGCCCACGTCCCCGACTCTACGGTCATCGAAGCCTGCAAAAGCGGCATCCTCCCGGGGGAGCTCCACCGAAGGCTCTCCCGGAGCTGCCCCTCTTCCGCCGACGAGCTCTTCAACGTGCTCGAAAAGTACGCTCGGGCGGAGGAAGACGACATCTGGAGGAAGACCCAGGGGGCTCCCGCCCCCATCGACCGGGGGGCCAGGGATCCCCCCAAACGCCCCAGGCAGGGGGGCCGTAGCGAGTCACGGCCTCGGGACACCTTTGTCCTCGAGGGCGGAGGCGGCTCGCGCGACCCCAAGAGGGGCAACCGCCCCTTCCCCAAGCCGAAGGGCCATGGGGGAGGACAGTCTTCGCGCGGCCGGGAAGGCCCCGCGGGGAGAAGGCGGGAAGGACCGTGGTGCAGCTTCCACAGGTCCAATACCCACGCTACCAGAGATTGTAGCCAGCTGCTGCAGCACTTCGCGGACTTCCTCGACCAGCACCGGCAGGGGGGGGACTCCGGCCTCCTTGCCCCCTCGGCCAGCTGTTCCGGCCCTTCCCGCTCCCGCGGGGGGTCAGCAGACGCAGGAGGGGGAGCCTTCAGAAGCTCTCCCCTTTCAAACTTCACAGCGGCACATCAACGTCATCATGGGAGGATCCGCCTCCGGGCGGGACTCTAAGCGCCAGCGTAAGGAGTACGCGCGCGAGGTCAAGGTTGTGGGGGTGCTACACACGTCCCCGCCACCAAAGTGGTCGGACGTCCCCCTCACCTTCACGACAGAAGACGCGCGGGGGGTTCGCTTCCCCCACGACGACGCGCTCATTGTCTCCGCGACTATCTACAACTGGCATCTGGCCCGTATCCTGGTGGACGGCGGGAGCTCCGCCGATGTCCTATTCCTAAAGGCCTTCAAAGAAATGCAGGTGGATGAGAAGCTCCTGCAGCCCGCTGCTGGGCCCCTGCAAGGCTTTGTCCCGGGGAAGGCAATCCACCCCGTGGGCAAGGTAGATCTTCCAATGACCTTCGGCACCCCGGAGAACTACCGGACCGAGCTAGTCCGCTTCGACGTAGTGGACCTCCCCTCCTCCTACAATGCGATTATGGGGAGGACGACAATCAACCGGCTGGGGGCTGCCACCCATCAAAACTATCTCTGCATGAAGATCCCCGGGCCGCATGGCGTGATCAACGTTTAGGGAGACCAAGACATGGCCCGTGCTCTATACGAGCGCGCTGCGGCCACAATTGGAAGCGTCAACCTCATAAAGATGCCCGGGGGGGAGGCTTCTCCCCCGGGGCGAGACGCCGCTGCGCCACCGCCCGGGAGGCCCCTCCTCAAGCCGCGTCCGGAAGGGGGCCTCCGGATGGTCCTGCTGTCCCCGGGTAATGAAGACAAAACCGTCCGGATCGGGGCGGAGCTCCCCGAGGACCATGCAGCGCAACTTACGTCTTTTCTGCGCGAAAACTCCAATGTTTTTGTGTGGAAGCCTTCGGACATGCGGGGCGTCGCCCGGGAGGTCATTGAGCACAAGCTCGCAGTGGCCCCCGGTCACCCCCCGGTCAAACAGAAGCTGTGGAAACTCTCCCTCAAGCGCCAAGAGGCAATCAAGGCGGAGATCACCCGGCTCCGAGAGGCGGGGTTCATTCGGGAGGTCCTGCACCCCGAGTGGCTGGCGAACCCCGTCCTCGTCAAGAAGTCAACCGGCAGGTGGCAGATGTGCGTGGAATGGCACTTTATCAAATATAACTCCATAATTCAAAAATGTCTGCTTC
This sequence comes from Pharus latifolius, assembly GCA_019359835.1. NCBI lineage: Eukaryota > Viridiplantae > Streptophyta > Magnoliopsida > Poales > Poaceae > Pharus > Pharus latifolius. The sequence goes on from CM033329.1 coordinate 25,699,060, forward strand.
ATCCACAATAATTGAGCACAACAACTTCTTGTAGACACATATTCAGCTTTAGCAGTGGAGAGAGCTACAGAATTTTGTTTCCTAGATGACCATGATACTAATGATCTCCCCAACAGCTGACAGCTATCAGATGTGCTTTTACGATCAATCTTGTACCCAGCATAATCAGAATCCGAATATCCAATTAATTCAAAATTTGCATCTTTCGGATACCAAATAGCTAAACTGGGATAGCATTTTAAATACCTAAGGATTCTTTTAAGAGCAATCAAATGACATTCTTTAGGATCTGACTGAAATCTAGCACATAAGCACACACTAAACATGATATCAGGCCTAGATGCAGTGAGATACAATAAGCTACCAATCATAGACCTATAGAGTTTAGAATCGACCGATTTTCCGTTTTTGTCCATATCCAGATGTCCATTTGTTGCCATGGGGGTTTTGATTGCCTTAGCGTCTTCCATCCCATAGCGCTTGAGCAAGTCCTTCACGTACTTTGTTTGACTCACGAACGTACCGTACTTCAGTTGCTTGATTTGAAGTCCAAGGAAGAAGCTCAGCTCACCGACCATTGACATCTCGAATTCCCTAGACATCATCTCTCCAAACTCATGACAAAAATGTTCATTAGTCGATCCAAAAATGATGTCATCAACATATATCTGACAAATGAACAAGTCTTTTTCAATTTTCTTTGTAAACAGTGTTGTATCGACCTTCCCAATTTTAAAACCTTTTGATAAGAGAAAGTCTCTAAGTCGTTCATACCAAGCTCGAGGAGCTTGCTTGAGACCATAGAGAGCTTTGGACAATTTAAACACATGGTTTGGAAATTTAGAATTTTCAAAGACGGGAGGTTGTTCAACAAAAACAAGTTCAGAAATTTCACCATTCAAAAAAGCACTTTTAACATCCATTTGAAATAATTTAATATTGAAACATGATGCATAAGCAAGAAGAATACGAATAGCTTCAAGTCTTTCTACAGGTGCAAAAGTTTCACTAAAGTCTAAACCCTCGACTTGAGTGAAATCTTGTGCAACAAGATGAGCTTTATTTCTAATTACTATACCATTTTCATCTTGCTTATTTCTAAAAACCTATTTAGTTCCAATTACATTATGATCCTTGGGTCTTTCAACTAAAGTCCAAACTTCATTTCTAGAAAAATTGTTAAGTTCATCATACATGGCATTAACCCAATCAGGATCATTTAAGGCTTCATTAACATGTTTACGTTCTAAAGAAGATACAAAAGAATGATGTTCACAAAATGCAGCAATACGAGAGCGAGTTTGAACACCCTTACTGACGTCACCCAAGATTTGATCTAGAGGGTGATCCTTGGTGAGGGTTTGATGTTGCCTTGCTGCTTCTTCTTGTGCTACTTCTTCTTGACTTGGATCTGGAGGATCAACACGAGATGATGATACATTTTGATCATCATTCTCAATGTTCTCATCTTCTTCTTGATCATCTTCTCTTGGCTTGATGTCTCCAATGGTGATGTTCTTCACGGCTTCTTGAAGATCTTCACCTGAAACTTCACAAGAGACTTGCTCCTTTTGAGAGCCATTAGTTTCATCGAATTCTATATCGCATGATGTCGGGGGAAATCTCCGCGGGACTAAGTCCAGGTAAGTTGCGTCACGATTGCCCGGGGACCTGGCCTCCGGCGCCGCCATTTGCCCGGGGACGTGGCCTCCGGCACCTCCCCGGGCACCGCCATTTGGCCCCCGGGACCTGGCCTCCGGCGTCGTCTCGGGCACCGCCTTTGGCCCGGGGACGTGGCCTCCAACCCCTCCCCGGGCGCCGCCTTTTGGCCCCCGGGACCTGGCCTCCGGCGCCGTCCCGGGAGCCCCCGTTTGCCCGGGGACCTGGCCTCCGGGGCCTCCCCCGGGCGCCGCCATTTGGCCCCCGGGACCTGGCCTCCGGCGCCGTCCCGGGCGCCGCCATTGGCCCGGGGGCGTGGCCTCCGGCCCCTCCCCGGGCGCCGCCTTTTGGCCCGCAGGACCTGGCCTCCAGCGCCGTCCCGGGCGCCGCCGTTTGGCCCCCGGGACTTGGCCTCCGGCGCCATCCCGGGCCTCATCGCCCTCCTAAAGGAAAAGTCCCGAATTGTTTGTCACGTGCAGGTCACGCGAGGAGCGCCTCGGGAACTAGCGACCACCTGTCAAGCATCCAAGGCGTTTGACCGGAAGAAGGACGGTCCTACCCTTCAATCCGACGGTGGCTTCCGGGGTAGTTTAGGTTTTTTGCTTCTTTTTGGGGCTATAAATAGCCCTTGTACCCCTCTGTTGTAAAAGATCGGATCACTTTTATTGGAATAGCTAAACTCACAGACGTGCTTCGGAAGCCTCTCCCCCCGGAGAGAGCCTCCCCAGCTGACTCCGGTCGGGAGCGCGTCGACAGGACTAGGGCCCCCACTGGGACCCGAACCTGTATAAATCCCTGTGTCATTTCTTGTGCTTGTCCGGCGGGGGAGGACCGGTCACCCGGTCAACCCACGCCGCGTAATCTTCGCTAGGATCATTCTCAAAACCTGCCGGGGTATTCGCAATACCACGACACATGATTCTTCAATACAACCAGTATTTTTATTAAAAACGCGATAAGCTTTGCTAGTGTTGGAGTATCCGACTAGAAAGCCTTCATCTACTCTTCTTTGAAACTTACCACCAAAATTTCTTTTCTTAAGAATGTAGCATTTGCATTCGAAAACTCAGAAATAAGAAATATTTGGCTTACGCCCAATAAGAAGCTCATAGAGAGTTAAATTCAGAAGAGGATGCAAATAAAGATGGTTAATAGAATAGTAAGCAGTATGCACAGCTTCAGCCCAAAAGCGAGTAGGAGCATCATACTCACTTAGCATTGTTCTTGCCATTTCTATTAGTGTTCGATTTTTCCTTTCTACTACTCCATTTTGCTATGGAGTGTAAGAAGTAGAAAATTCGTGTTTAATTCCAAGTGAATTACAAAAATCAAGCAAAGTCAAATTAACAAACTCTCCACCATGATCACTACGGACTTTCTTGATGGAAAGTTTGAATTCAGTGGAAACATGTTTTGCAAAACTTTTGAAAACATCGGGGGTTTCATATTTTTAAGATATAAAGAAAACCCAAGTATATCGAGTAAAATAATCAACAATAACAAAGCCATAATTGCTACCCCTGATACTTTGGAACTCAGAAGGTCCAAATAAATCCATACGCAATAGTTCCAAAGGTTTGCAAGTCGGAAGAACACGCTTAATCGGATGTGAAGTAGCTACTTGCTTGCCTGCTTGACAGGCGCTACAAAGTTTATCCGTTTCAAAATTCACATCCTTTAAGCCAATAACCAAATCTCGTTTTAAAAGCTTTTTCAATTGATGTATTCCAACATGTGCGAGTCTCCTATGCCATAACCAACCCTTTGAGGTTTGAGAGACAAGGCATGTAGAGAGAGATGCATCCTTTGAGTGAAAATCAACCAAATAAAGATTTCCAAAATGAGAGCCTTTAAAAATTAAAGAATTATCTTTTAAACTTTCAACTAAAACCTCTTTGAGATAAAATGTGCAACGAAATCCAAGATCGCAAATTTGTGCAACGGAAAGCAAATTCAAGATCAGAGATTCAATCAACAAAACATTCAAAATTGAGAGATCGTTTGAGATAGCAATTGTACCCAGGCCTACCACATTTCCTTGACAATTGTCACCAAAGGTGATCTTTTGATTCTCGCTTGAATTGTCTTCTATTGAGGTGAACAATTTTTGGTTGCCGGTCATGTGTTCGGAACATCCGCTATCAAGCACCCAATGTTTCCCACCGGTCTTGTAGTTCACCTGCATAAACAAAAGAATCAAGTCTTTTTAGGTACCCAAAACTTTTTGGGTCCTTCAGTGTTAGCAATCAAAGCTTTGGGCACCCAAATTGATTTCTTCTTTTTATTTAACATGGGTGCACCAACATACTTTGCTATAGCATACCCTTTCCTTGACCTTTGAAGCATGTAGCAAGTATCAAAATAGTTTGGAGTCATTAGGGGACATGCTTCATGCGAATCGCCAGTTTCATGGCATTTAAAACTAAAGGTGTTGCATGCTTTTACAAAAATAGTTTTAGTATTTGGTTTCTTTCCTTTCTTCGGAAAGTATCCAAGTCCTTCTTTTCTAAAAGAACATTTTTGTTTGCTAAGGATTAGATCAAGAGATACTTTTCCTTTGTAGCAGTTTTCTAAACCTTTTCCAAGTTTTTCAACTTGTGCCTTAAGTTCATTATTCTCATTTAAGATAGTATCGTTTGAAACACATGGCATGTCAAGAAGAATAGCATGAGAAGAATTGTCATTTAAATCACATGAAATACCTACATCTACCTTAGATGGAGCATTAGTAATATCTTTCATTAACATTCTTTCATAAGAATCTTTTAGTTCTGAGTACTGAGTGAGTAAAGAAGAATGTTCTTCCTTAAGCGCTTTATACTTATTTTTAGTCATTCCAAAAACTTCATTTAGTTTGGTGATCATTTCAACTAGTTCGTCATATGAAGGATCGGAAGAATGTACCTTTTCATCGCCTTTAGCCATAAGACAAAGGGATGAACTAGTCGAAGTGTTGATGTTGCCGAGAGCTAATCCGGCTATCTTCTTGGAGCAGCTTCTTTCGTTGTCAGAGTTGGAGTCGGAGCTCTCACATTCGGACATCCATTCTCCGAAGCATGCTTCCTTTGTTGCGTCATTGTTCTTCTTGAAGAACTTCTTCTTCTTGTTCCAAGTTTTGTTCTTGTTGGGACATCTTGACGCTATATGTCCCTTTTCGTGACATCCGTAACATATGATGTCCTTGAAGTTTGTTTGCTTCGGCCCCTTTGGTCGAGTGTCGATGTTGACACCCTTCTTGTGTAACCTGCAAAGAAGTTTTTGTGTGTTCTTTACCATGAGTGCTAGATCTTCGTCGGAGGAGCCATCGCTTGGATCATTCTTGGTGCCGGCTTTGAAAGCCAACACCTTCTTCTTCGTCTCCGAGGGTTCGGTTGCTTCCTTCTTCTCCTTTCAATGCATCTCATGGGTAATGAGGTTCCCATAGAGATCAGTAGGCATGGTGGTCGACAGATCGGAGTTGGTGAGCACTGTGACCAGAGTGTCAAAGCTTTCTGGAAGCGCCCTGAGCATCTTTCTTACAATGTCCAGGTCAGTAAAAACAGCACCGAGACCCTTGAGTTCATTCACAATATTGTTCAATCGAGTGAACATGGAATCCACGGACTCGGTTGATGACATTGTGAATGTCTCGTATCTTTGCCTCACCATAAGCAGCTTTGCCTCTTTGACTTTAGTCGTACCCTCATAAATTTCTTCGAGGGTGGTCCAAACCTTGTGAGTAGTCGTGAGATTGCTTACACGGTTGAACTCATTTACAGACAAACCGGCAAAGAGTGCATTTTTTGTACGGGCATTTAAATGTAGTTTTCTCCTGTCGTCATCGGAGTGACTTGCCGGATCATTCGGAGGAGTAAAACCAAGTTTAACGATGTCCCATACATCAAGCCCCATTGCCTCTAGGAATACCGACATGCGCACTTTCCAGTAAGGATAGTTAGTCCCATCAAAGATAGGCACACGACCGGTATGACCAAGAGAAAAGCCCTCGTTAGACGTCATCCTCTCTCTAGACGGTAAAGCCTAATTTATCGAGAGACCTTGCTCTGATACCACGTGTAGGATCAAGGATGCCGACTAGGGGGGTGAATAGGAGGCTTTAAAAACTTTAAATTAAAAACAAGTGTTGTAAAGATAAGAACCAAAAGCAATTGAAATAAAAAAATAGAGAGAACGAACACAACAATTTTTACCGAGGTCACAGAGACTCGCCCAATCTCCCCTAATCCTCGTTAAAGCACTCAAGTAAATTGAGTTTTGCTTCAATATCCACGAAGGATATTATCCACTATTGGTTGCTCCTTGTCCAGTCCGGAAAGGCAAGCACCGATGCCTTGTACAAATGCGCCGATTCTCTCCGACAATCTCCGAACTGGAGAGATCTACGGCTACGCCTCTGAACCGTCTAGGTGAGGGCGCTCACCAAGAGTAATAGGCAGCAAAGTCTTCTCTAGACCTCTAACAATCACCGAGAAACTCTAAGTATGCAAAATGAAATGAACGAAAGCACTCGGTGGATCTGAAAACTCTCGACTTGATCAACAGATCAAGATTTTCAACTAGAAAACAAATGCTCAAGTGTATAAGAGAAAAGAGAACTACTTGTTGTAAAAAATACGAGCTCAATGCCTCTATTTATAGCCTCAAGAATCAAAAGAATCGTTGCAGCTCGGGCTGAAAATCAGCAACTTAAACTGACAGTCAGTTCACCAAACTGATAGTCAGTTACGTACACAACGACCGACAAAATTTACGGATAAAAAATAGCTAGCCGTTTGTGGTCGTATATGGAAACTTGAAACCCCAAACTGACAGTCAGTTCGACCAAAACATCGACCAGTTTTTAAAAGAAAACTCAAATAAAAACAGCTGTGGTCGAAACATGTAACATCCTGAGTTTTGGGGTGAAAAGTTTCTTTCTTAAAAATCATGCATGCATATGTCTCTTCTAGATCAACCAAATCAGCCTCAGCTTTATTCTGTTCTAGCCCTAAAATCTCAAAATCTATCTTGTGACCCCAAGTCAAGATCTGACTTTCCAGATTTGATCTATCAGTTATCCTAAACCTAAAAGCCTTCAGAACCCAGATTCAATTCTATCTCTAACTTCCAGAATTATCAACTCTTTTCTGTTTTCGAAAACAGAATATCTGTTATTACCTTTTACCCTAAGTTTCAGAAATTCAGATTTAATCAAAATCTTAGCCAAGTTCAGACCAGATTATTCCTGGATTATGATCAAGGGTATGCCAATACCTTAATCCAAAAAGTTGGCAGCCAGATTTCACCATCTGAACCTTTTTCGCAAATCAGTCCAAGAATATCACAGATCAGTCCTTTTTTTCCAGATTTTCCAGAAGCCTAAAAAGGCAAAATGTTGCAAATCATCTCCAAATTCAAATCTGATTCAGGGAACATCTCCCAAATGCTTTTCAACACAAATTCTTCTTTTATGAGTATCTCAAAATCAAACCCTAAATCCCAGAATTCGAAATCAATTGAAATTCAGATTTCAATTACCCTAAAATACCCTATTTTCAGTTCATACCAAAAATCATCCAAATGTGCCAAATTTTATCTTCAATCTGTGCCAAATCATCTGTGGAATTAAGTATATCAAAACAACAGAATCAATTCCAGATCAAACCTTCCAAATCTTCAGATTTACAATTCAGTCCAAATTAAGAAATCAGAAATTGCAATCAGGCCCCTATTTCGACCAGGGCAGTAGCCAGTGCACGACCAGGAACCTCGCCGTGCGTATGCGCCGCGCTTGCTCGCCGCCGGCCACGCCTCGCCTCGCCTGAACTCGTACTCACTTGAGTTGCATGTGCACACGCGTCCACGCCCCAGCCATCGCCGTGGCAACGCCGTGGCAGCGCCGTTGAACAGCATGTGCTCCTGCGCGCGACCAGCAACAGGCTTTTGTCAGCAACATTGCGCCACGTTGCCAGCCCTTGTCGCCACTGCCTTGCACCGCCCGACATTGATGAGACTCGATGTAGCACAGCTTCGCCTTGCCAGTGTACAGTCGCTTCACCGCTCGCCGTTGTTGCAGCTGCGCCCGGCAAATCTTGTCATCTGGCACAATTCCCTTGCTGCTATCTCCTTGCAAGCATCGCCCTGTGGTCTATATAAGCAGCCATACCCTGTGTCATCTCCCCTTCACCAGGACTTAGCCAATTTTGCAAAATCTCCTCGCTGTCGTCTTCTTCTCCGGCGAGTCCAGATTGAGGCCTCACGGTGCCAGCACGCCCTGCTGCACTTCTCACCGATTTAACAGCACCAGAAGGTATATCTCATCTCCCTCATCGTGCTGAACCATTTAATTGAGTTATCTTGCATCTAGTCGCCGGTGATCACCGGAACTTCCCGATTGCCCTGTTCCGGCAATGCTGGCCGATCTACTTCGAATTAGCTCTCGAGCTTGTGAAGAAAAATGATCAGTGACTCATTTCCAGCAAGCCTATGCATCCAGATCTCCAGATTGAGCTCAAATCGAAGGTTTCCTCAAAATTGAGCTCCACCAGTCGCCGGCGATCGTCGCCAGTCTTCTCCGGCCATCCTCCGGCCCATCCATTTGTACCAGAAGCTTCCCTATACCTCCTAGATACTCTCCAAGCTTGGATTAGAGTTCTTTCGGCCTGTATCAAAAAGCCCCAAATCTCATGTCATCTTCTCCGGCGCAGTTCACCGGAAATCTTTTCCCGGCCGTTTCAGCTTCATCCACTTTGTCATTCAGGTGTGCCTCAACTTCTTGAGCATTTTTGCCTTCTAGCTCGATCTCTGAAACTGCCCAGAATTCAAGTTTTAACCATGCCAAAATATTGTCCAGAACTGCTCCAGTACAATTAGTTCACCTCAGTTCATCACTGAATTTCATCACCTTCTAGCCATCTTCTGCCCTAGATCTTGTTGAATGATTTGTTCCTGTTATCATTGCCTACCTCCCAGACAAAGTGGTGCATCATTTGGAGCTCTAGATCAAAAGTTATGCCAAGCCCTAGTTTCTGGCCATGTCAAGATCAATGCCAGACTATGTCAGTCAGTGGCATTAGCCCTTTTCACTCCCTTCCAGATGTGCATTTTGGGCATAACTTTGTCCCTTAGATTCCTGAGGTTGTGATCAACATTTTATTCTTCTATCACAACTTGATTTGAGCCCTTGAATTATATTTGCCGCTAAACCCTAATTTTTGGCACTGTCTCAGTGCATGCCAGCCAATGGCATTGGCCTTGTTTACCCACTTCTGATTGTGCATTTTGAAAGCCACTTTGTCCACTGAATTTGTAGAGTTATGATCTACATTTTCTTCTACTGTCATAACTTGAGATAAGCTCTCTAGTTTTCCTTGAAGTTATGTCAGAATCTGGATCTGAATGTCAATCTGCTGACATTCGCTGTTTTTGATTAAACCAACCACAAAACTGATGTTCTTATGATAACCTTGAGATCCTAGGAGCATCTACCACCATCCTTAGCCAAATCCTTGAAACCCTAGATCTCAACTCAATTCAGCTTGTAATCTCAATTATCTCCAATATCGTTCAGTTATCCTTGTTAAGCATATCTGCATATAGATCCTAAAACATCTTAATATATAAGTAATATTTGTGTGTATTGTTTGGTTTGTCGTCGAGCTGATTCAGAAGCTGAATTTGAGGACTTCGCTGTTAACCCGTCATCAACTGCTGTTTCTTACGACGCGGAAGGCAAGTCATATCCTTGATCATCTTGAACCTATATTTTAAATGTTGCTATAATATAACCTTGAATATAGGCAATATTGCATGTGAAAGATTGAGAATGGTTGATTTATGAATTGGCAGTACTAGACTGGTTATCTGTAAAATGTGAAATAAACAAGTTTTGAGCCATAAACTATTATATGTATTTATATACTTATATTCATGAAATAAAACCCCTAGCCATGACCAGAAAATGGTATGGAACGGTGGTAGCACTGGAGGTGCTAGACTGCAAAGGAATGCAGGCACTGAAGGTGCAGGGTTGTGGATGGTCTGGTCACTGGCATATAAGGATAGAACCTTGTGTTGTGCGTCTAGTGGCATGAACAACGTGCTAACCGCAAGCCTGGTATGGGACAGGCCTGAACAAGTAATTATGTGGATCGCACATGAAACCCCTGCTGGAATTGTGTAGTGATGCACGATAAACACGGAGTACGGCTCCCACACATATCACTGAAGGTGATCTCGCACGTTGATCCAGTAATGGAAACATATGTAGGGGTGGAGGTTTGGATACAACCTACCACAACTGTGTCTCGCTGAGAGCCACAGGGTCGGGGGTGAATTGTGAGTAAAACATAACAAAAGTTCTTGTTATTTCCACCTTGCCGCTCACAATGTGAAGTGAGTCAGGGGTCCAATCATTTTGTTATGATAGGAAAGGTTTGAAAGTGGAGTATCTTGCGGGTAAATTGGTACCTCTCTGCAGAGTTAAAAACGTATTCGAATACTCCGAGCTCCCGGGTTTATAGGAGTCTGCTGCGGTGGATTAAATCCACGGGGTATGACACAAGTACTATTTTCTAAATAAAATATGTTTTAATCAAGATTACCCAAATGACATGTGTTGTCATGATAAGGGGTGCTACCGTGGGCTGTCGTGTGTCGACGTGTCGCGGTAGTGCTATAATCTAGTGAACATGAATGATGATGTTATATTATGAAAAGTGCTGCCATGAGATGAGGTATGAAAGAAAAAGATTATTTTATAAACATCAATAATTCTTGACTAGTCTAGGTTCATGTCATCACTACTATATGTATCTACTCTTACCTATGACTTGCTGAGTACGTAAGTGCTCACTCTTGCAACCTACAAATCAATAGACGGAGCGATCAACAATCAAGAGGAAGGCATGGAGTACGTCGTGGATCCAGAAGGAGGAGCGTCAGTCCCGTCATTACCCTGATGTGTGTTGTTCTGCTGTCCACTTCTTTTTTGTGGGTGGGTCACCTATCTTCTGCTGTGTAGAAGTTATTTTGCTAAACCATGTATGCCGTGAAGGCATTGTAATCTCCTCATGTAATATCAAGGCCAGCAGGCCACACTGCTTAACTATTTTATAAGTTACTCTGTTGCAATGTGATATACTCCTGTGCTTGACTTTTCCTGGGACGTCAAGGGTATGTGTATGCTATGCATATATGGGACTAGCTGCAGCGAGCTAGGTCTCTACAGGAGTAGTCGTAGTCCCAGTCTCGGGGCGCGACAAAACACAAACTGACAGTCAGCATGGCATACTGACAGTCAGTTTAGTAAAAAAAATTTTGGCCCGAAAAACACACTCTCTGGAAAGTTGTCAGTTAACACAAACTGACATTCAAACTGACAATCAGCATACCAAACTGACAGTCAGTATGAACAAAAACAGCTATAACTTTAAATCCAGAAGTCCAAATTGAGAGTTTAATAGCTTATTTGAAAGATAATTTTAAGGGATACATTTTTTTCAACAGAAGAAAAAATCAGACATGCCTAGATCTTTCTAGAAATTTGAAAAACCCTTATGCTATCAAAAGTTGAACTGAAAAACCAAATCTTTCAAAACCAAATTCAAATCAAATCCAACCGAAAAGAATGCAATGCAATGACCTAAGTTTCTCGGTTCAAGTTGGAAATGTAGAGAGGACTTTGCAACCCCTCTTTATAGTACTGTTAAAACTAAACAACAAAAGTCCTTTACCGATCAAACTCCAAACGTCGAGATCGGGAAAAATAAAAACTCTTATTACCTTAGGTCCTTTGCGTTTCTCGATTTGCGTCTTGACCATGTTGTTTGTGACTTGTGCTATTTCACTTCATGTCGGGTTCATCTTGATCATCTTGCATTTCTTCCCGAACATGGTCTGTATCAAAAATCTCAGAAGCACAGTTAGTCTGAAACACTTTGTTTTCATTAATCATCAAAATTAGGGTTAGGCACAAAAAGCCTAGATGCAACACATTCAACGGCCTCAGCCGCATCTGAATAGTAATCAGCCATATCAAAGAGATCGGCGACTGATCGAGGAGGGTTGATAAGTAAATCTTCCGTAAATCTCTGATATAGAACAGCGTGCTTAAACACCCTGATAACAGAGTTATCAGATATGTTTGGGATGGTATTTCTCACCCCTACAAACCTTTTGACAAACTGTTGGAGAGTCTTCGTAGAGGTTTGTCGTAGACGATGAAGATCGTCTTCTTTACCGGGTTTTTGAAACAATTCTGGAAATTGTTGAGGATAGCATCGCACAACATTTCCCAGTTATATATCGAACCCTCGGGCTGATTAAATAGCCAAGTCCATGATGCGATCATCCCCGCCAGCCGCTTAGATAGCGGTGATGTAAATTTGAAGGAACTCCAACGAATTCTGGGTTCCATCAAACCTCTCAACAGCCCCTAGCTTGAACTTATCCGGCTAGACGACCGCACGGAGGCCTGGCGAGAAAGCCTTGCAACCTACGTCGGGACTGTGAAGAGTTCCGCGGTTTCCAGCATACCCACGAGCGATTTCACGCGATGGAGATGCACCACGTGGTCCCAGACGAGAATGCACAGGAATTCGATCTCGATCATGAGAACTTCCCATGCGCCTGGATTTGTCATGCCGAAGTGATCCAGATGGTAATCGATTACGCCTACCATGACTAGAGTAAGAATACTCCCTTTCATGGGAACGTATCGTAGACCGGGAGGAAGCTGTGGGGGTTGCATCAGATGCAACCTCGTCCAATTTCTCCGCCAAGATCCTAGCAAAAGCTGGTTTATCGTCGTCAATGAGGGTAGGAGGAAAATTACGCAAGACCTCCGCAATAGATCAAAGTTGGCCATGCGTACTCCTCTTTGGTGTGCCAGGTGTAATCATTTCTTCATCCACCGGTAAATGCTCAGGTGGTAAAGAAGGCGTTTGTTCGCGCCTGTGACCATGTGGGCAACGGGAGGAACTATGGGTGGCGTCATAACGAGCCTGCGCATTTTGCAGAGCCTCTAGGGCTGTCCTACGGAGTTTGTTATCTCGTCAGTCGCGGTATTGATCCTCCTTCTACTAGCATTCTTGTTTCTTCTTTTGTCTATGCTCATGTTCTTCCCTAGCAATCCGCTGATCAGGATTTTCCTCCGACAATTCAGTGAATTCTCTGGGGAGCGAAGCTACAGGACGAGTGAACATCTCTGTTTGCTTCGAGTCAGATTCGAAATCAAAGAGAGAGTGGAGGTTCTCAGGATCAAACCTCCCTGGACTGAGTTCCTGGTCGCTGCCAGCCTGGTCCCCGATGGGAACACATGGCGACCGAGACTCAATTTTGCCTATGGTGGAGCTGACATCAAGTTTCAGACCTATCACTTCCATCCCCTGGTCGATGGACATGACCCGGGTAGGGGAAGATGTGTCCTCTTGACGTTCCTTCAGAATGTCTTCGCAACTGACCTCTTCCATTGGTACGGGATCACTAGGCGAAGGCATTTGTATATGGGCATAATCATCGAGATCGAAGTCGTTCTTAAAATCATATGGTCCAGACATTACTCACCAAACCTTCGGATGAAGGGAAAGCACCTTGAGAAAAGCCCCACGGTGGGCGCTAGCTGTCGACGATTTGGACTCGGGGTCCTTAGTCAAGCTTATGCAAATTTGTGAGTTGCGGGACCTTTCAGGGCGCTCTTCCGGGAAGGTAGGATGAATAAAATCTGTAGAAGCACAAAAGATTTTATACAGGTTCGGGCCCTCAATGGTGGGAGTAATAGCCCTACATCCTGTTGTGATTTCACTATATCAAATAAGATGTTCTACAATAGGGAAGAAGAGATGATCACAGGCGATGATCTCTTCGATGTTAGTCTCTATCTAACTATATCTAAGTCTTCAGGTTTGTTGAATGCCTGGTAGTGCTTGTATGCTTGACTGAATTATTCACTGTCCTTAGAACGTGCATTGATTACCTTTTTATACTGGACAAAAGGGCGCCAATGCGAAACGGCCTTGGACAGTTGTTAAGATGCAGTTTTGTTAACCGCACTAAACTTCCACGCAGACTTAACACGTGCAATCAAGGGATAACCGCACATGCTAACCTCCTGGCAGTTATCTTCATACGTGGAAATATCTTCGTGATTCTCAGGATATGCCCATTCAAAGAGTTAGGCCTTCCCGAATTATCCTGGTCGCAGATAATCAACGACCCTCTGACGGCGCACCGTCCGCAGTTTCCTGATCACGCACTATCTGCGACCTCATGATCGCGCAGGGGCTGCGACCATGCAATATCTCTGTGGCCGCGCCCTTTAGGTCATCTAATCTAATACCATAGCGACGGACACATTGACACATGTCAAATTTGATTCTGTCTTAAACCAGACGTGTAATACTTTGAACTAGCTCGGGTGATAATCCTCGTCAGTGATAGTAAGTCTTCCACCACCAACGAACATGAAGGGCATACGCAGTTTCTTGGCACATGCAGGTTTTTACTATTGTTTCATTAAAGATTTTTCCAAAACTACTAAACCTCTCACTCATTTGCTTGGTAAAGATGCGCCTTTTGATTTTGATAAAAATGTCTTGATGCCTTTTGACGAGGATTATAACCCAAGTTAGTCACCTTTGCTGTTCTATAATAGCAAGAACTATAGAACAAGATTTTTACCTCTCTGTGGCCTTAGGAACCCAAGAGGGAGACATTGGAATAACTCCAAGATATTTTGGACATGACCCATTCTATGGCCTCACTCTGTGATGTCGCGGGCTTTGTGGTCTCTAGATGTACACAATTACTGAAGTCGTAGAGATCATGGTCTCACATACCCAAGATACTATGCACATGGAGACATTTTCCCGTGGACGCCCAAGTCGCGGAGGACATAAAGGTAGCCATGTATTGTTGTAGTTAATATGCGACCTTGGCATACTAAAGAGTTAAAACATCGAATGGTTATATGATTAGCCTCATTCAATCATATATAGTGGTTGAGCCTATTTTACCACTACCGCCGCTTGGATGTTTCAGCTCCTTAAGTTCCTTATAACCGATGAGAAGGTGAAAGTACAATCATAAATAGGCATAATTGCACACTATGGCCGGAGCAAGTCTTCCTCTCAGCTACCCTTCAATCCCGTAACCAACGACTGACAACGAGCTATAAAAGGAGGATCGCCGGGAGAGATCAAGAAAGGCAAGAGATTCAAGACACAATACTTTAGAACTAGCCAAAGTGGATTATCATTGACTGTAAGTTAAAGAGTACAAGATTATTCTTTGTTCATTTAAGAAAATCCTTGCTTCTCTTCTTCTAACACATAATTTACATAGTGAAATCCCAACAGAGGGTCCAAACCTGTATAAATTCCTTTCTTCCTCTGGCATAGATACCGTAATTTACCTGAGCTTCACCTTAGATTGGCTCCACACTCTTCCTTATCATTTACGTAAGTTCGACTAAGGACTAGTGTCCCAATCGTCGACAGCTGGTGCCCACTGTGAGGCCTATTTCAAGGTGTCTTTCTTCATCAAAAATTTCGGTAAGCCATGTCAGAAGTTTATGATTTCGAAAATGATTTTGATCTTGCAGACTACGCTAATCTCAACATGGAGGATGAGACTCTCTACATGGAAGAAAATGAAGTTCCCTAAGAACCCTGTGCTGAGGAGTATCCTCAGGACTTGATCCGCGATCAAGAACCTGAGCAGGCCATACGTTCACCTTCTGTGAGTCCTACCACATCAAATGGTGAATATGTGCCAGAACACATCATCCTAGATGATGCGGGACATGAGAACCTTGAGTCCACTCTGGAAGGTTTTGCTCTAGAAAAATTGAATTCTATCTTCGATTTTGAGTCTGAATCAGATGAGGAGATGCTTTCCCCGTCTGCAACTTCGGTTCCCCGGGAAGTTGATGTGCTTTCTAAGGAAATCCCTGAGCAACGTGCTGCCAGGGAAGAAGAAGAACGCAAGCAGGAAGAAGATGCAGCTCGTAAGTACCGACAAGCTGAGGTACGTAAGGTCACAAAGAAAGCTCTACAACTTGCACAATCTCGCCATAATACCGCAGCTCGCGACCTGGCCCCTGGAACCTCTCGTCCGCGGCATCATCATGGTCGCAAGTGGGACCAAACTCCTTCATTAGCTCTAACCTATTTTATGATGGATGAAGTCACTGTAACTCCCAGGGCACCCAGAAGGAGCACACAGGAGCGTATTCATGTGATTGCAAATACTCTTTTCAATCCTCCTTCTAATTTGGCGAATGATGATAGAATTCTGTTTGCAAGGATTTTGGCAAACAACCTCGATGAGGTAGGAACTGTTATCACTCCAACATCATCCTCGTGATCAGCAACTCGCTCTCGTGAGCAGGACAGTTGTCACTTGAGCCAGGGACATTCCCGTGGACACACTCCATTGGCCCGGTATCGCTAAACCAGGTGTACAGGTAATTGTAGTGACCTTCGATGTGAGCCAGTACATTCGCGATTAGGACCACGAGTAGATTCTTCTCGCGATCGTAATCGTCAACTGGTGCGTTTACGCTTGGGGCCACAAGTTAATTCATTCCGCGACCTTGATGGAGGTCGTGACGAACAGAAGCCACATCCTTCAGACATAGGTTGCAAGGCTTTCTTGCCAGAATTATGTCCAGTAACCTGGCCAGATTAGTGTAATCCCAGAAAAATCGAGTGATTCAATGGGACCAAAAATCCTTCCAAATTTCTACTGATTTACATTACTGCCATCCAAGCGGCTAGCGGTGATGAACAGGTTATGGCAAATTATTTGCCAACTATTATGGAAGGTCCGGCACGAACCTCGCTATTTAATCAGCCTGAAGGATCTATTTATAATTGGGAAATGTTGTGTGATGCAAGCCTCAACAGTTTCCAAAATTGTTATCAAAAGCCTGGCAAGGAAGATGATCTTCATTGCTTGCGCCAGACTTCTACAGAAACTCTTCGCCAATTTGTCAAACGATTTGTGGGGGTAAGGAATACTATTCCCAATATTTCTGACAGCTCCCTCATCAGGGCATTTAAACATGTCGTTCGGTATCAGAGGTTTACCAAAGATTTGCTCATTCATCCACCGCCATCAGTCGCGGATCTTTTCGACATGGCTGATCGTTATTCCATTGCGGCCGAGGCGATTGAATGGAATAAGATGGTGGACAAGGGAAATTTTCCACCTCAAGCAGGTCTCGAGGCCAACAAGAAGGATGATTCATGCAACAACCTGATTCAGCCACAGGCCGAAAATCAAAAAAGGTGAAGAAAGCCAGAACCAGCCAATTCTGAGGAGTTATCATCATCGACAAACTGCCTCAAGGGAAAGGTAAGAAGGTTCCATTTAAAACTAACAAGGTTTCTCCTGCTAATCATAGCGACCAAGCAGAATAGTAAGCTAAACTGTAGGGATCAAAGAAATAGTGTCTGTTCCACAACGTTTCATCACACGATCTTCAAAATTGTCAGACTTGGTTAAAGAAGCTAGATGATTTTTATCAATGTAAAACTCCTATCCCTACAATACCAGGTTAAGAACAAACAAGCGGAGACAAAGGCGCTAATGTAGATGAGGACATGCCTTATCAGGTACCTAACAATCACGTTAACATTATTTTTTGTGGTTATTCATCTTATTATTTTAAGAGTCAATATAAAAATGTTTGCCATGAGGTAAACAGTACTAAGGTTCCTTTCGGAGAGCCTTAGTTTCCCTGATGGTCGGAGGTTTCCTAGACCTTAGCCGGGAAGACTATCCTAAGGGGTTGACACGACCTCAGCACCTCCTTTGGTGATATCCCCTACCATTAGCAATGCTAAGGTAGGACGAGTATTGGTTGATGGAGGGAGTTCGCTCAATCTCCTGTTTGCCAAGGCTCTCAACAAGATGCAAATTCTTTGTTCGAAGATAAAGCCAGGGGCTCAACTATTTTTTGGAATAATTCCAGGTTCCTCTATGTTACCAATTGGACAGATTGTGCTACTGGTAACTGATACCACCTAAGATGAGGCCTCGCAAGTGGACGAGGTTGCAATAGTAGGCGAGTATGTCGTTCTCTCCCAAGGGACTAAATGAGAGAAAATTGTGATTAGCTAAAGTCAAATCAGAAATAAAACAGAACCGCAAAAAGGGATGTGGGTTGGTTCACCTCGACTCGTCTCACCGACTAGAATGCGACTATCAGAAATCAAATTCTCTACTCGTACCCTAGGCTGTAACATAAGAACTCGAGAAAGATGATCAATGCATTTCAACAGCCAATCATAACAAAGTATTTCAGTTGTTAGCACAAGCATCAAACAACAATGTTGCTTCGATTGAGAGTTAGACACAGAGGAGCAATTCAATAGTTTCAATATTCAACACACAGAGGGAAACAACCACAGAAGAATGGAACAAAAATAAACAGCAAGTTTCTCAAAATTTAAGGCCACTCAACAGGCATTTACAAACCCTACACAACTTGATTCATGTGTTCATCATATACTCAGCTGAGTTTCTTATAACATACAGGAAACAGTTTTCAGGGGGAGAAGAGAATGAGATTGAGAGAGGGGAATCGTTGCCAAAAATTGAAGTCGAGGAAGAATTTCGGCACAGAGGTCGCCGGAGCAATTGTGGAGAAGGTCGAGGACGTGGTCGACGAAGTGGGAACTAGTCGTCGTAGTTATGGGTGTTGGAGCTGCAGACATGGTCGAAGTCGTTGAAGCTATAGTCTTCACGGATCAGGTGGCCAAGTGGAGTGGCGGCATAGATCAGCGACGGGGACGAGGTGGTGGCAAGAGAGGAGGTGGCTTGGGCGCGATCGGCATGGATCGATGAGGGAAGCGTGGTGGAGCGGCGACGGGTTGGCCAGATCCGGCGGATCTAGCTCTTTGGGGGAAGAAGAGGACGCCGGCGGTGGTGAATTCGTGGAGGCGCGCGGGATCCCAGCGGCAGCGGTGGGAGATGGCGGATCCGGTGGAGGTGAACAGCGGCGGTGGTGGCGGGTCGATGGCGCAGCTCAGGTGTGGCGCGGATTTGGCAATCTGGAGAGGTGGCGGTGCTCTAGTGGTGCGCGGGCATTGGGAGGTGGCGGATCCGGCGAGAAGTGTGGCGGGTGGTGGAAAAGGGGCATTGGGACTTTAAAGGTGGCATCTAGGAGTGCAGATGGAGAGGTGGAGAGGAATCGAGTGAAGTGGTGGTGGTGCGCTGCCGGTGTACGGCCCCGGCCACCGGCGGCGAGGTGGACGGAGGTGTGGAGGAGGATTTAGGGGAGAAAGAAGGGAAGGTAAGAAAAACAAAAACCGGGCTCAAGTTTTCCCCAGCGGCGGCTCGCTAGGGTTAAGGGAGATTTTGGCATTTTTGCAGAAAGGTCCTTGACAAGATTTGAAATGACAACTAGGTCCTTTGGCTGCAAGGTTTAGGTGGTCCAAGCCCCCGGAGACTCCGATTTCAGCACGATCAATTCCTACGCATCCGCAGAAACATGCACTTCTATTTGGAATCGACCGAGGGTCGGGTTTAGTGGATGAGGCACGTACGTTAGCCAAAATTCATCTAATTTCACGCCAACCTGCGATAAAAATTGCAAAACAAGTAATACAATCGATTTGGCAACAAATCTGGAATAATCTAGATATATGAAGAAGTATATGACTAATATGTGCATAATCATGGGGAAAAATAAATAGAAAAATCAATCAAATCAAGTAAATATCAGTAACACTTGGGAGCCAGCAAATTTTTGAACAAAATTAATTACTTTTGATGTAATTGATTTTCATTCAGCTTATAACACCATTTTTGGCAGGCCTTCTCTCGCTAAGTTTATGGCGCCAACACATTATGCCTATCAATGCGTCCAGGTCCTAGGTCCTCATGGTGTGATCACAATAAGGGGCAGTCAGTATACAGCCATAACTTGTGATCGAATTTCCCTGGAACTGGTTGATCAACTTCCTTTACGAGATGTCAACATTGCGACCTCAGCACTGGATGCGGTCAAGGGATGCCCACGACCAGAAGAAGAACTCAAGCAGGTTCCTTTTTTCCCAGATGATCCATCTAGAACTATTCGGATTGGATCGAACCTGGATGATAAATAGAAACTAGAGCTCATTGCTTTCCTCTAGGCTAACGTGAATGTGTTTGCGTGCAAAACCTCAAACATGCCTGAAGTCCCAAGGGAAGTAATTCAGCACAGGCTAGCCATTCGGCCTGCACAGCAACCAATAAAGCAAAAACTCAGACGTTTTGCTCCTGATCGGCGAGAAGCTGTCCATTCGGAGTTAGACAAACTCTAGTAGGCTGGTTTCATTCGTTAAGTTGATCACCCTGAGTGGCTCATGAGTCCGGTCATGGTCCTGAAGTCAAACGGTAAGTGGCGCATGTGTGTTGATTACACCAGTTTGAACAATGCCTGCCCGAAGGATGATTTTCCACTTCCTCGTATCGATCAGTTGATTGATTCCATAGCGGGTTGTGAAATGATGATTTTCCTAGATGCTTACTCAGGCTACCATCAAATTAGCATGGCAGAAGTTGATGAAGAGGAGACTACCTTCATCAACCCATTTGGCACTTACTGTTTCATCAAAATGCCATTTGGGTTCAAGAATACTGGTTCCACGTACCAGCGCTTGATGCAAAAAATCTTTTTTCTCAAATAGGGCGTAATTTAGAAGCTTATGTTGATGATTTGGTTGTAAAAAACCTTAAGAGCTCTAGTCATATAGTTGATCTTACTGAAACATTATGTAATCTGAATAAACATGGAAGAAAGTTGAATCCTGAAAAGTGCTCTTTTGGGTTTCTTTGGATAAGTTTTTAGGTTTCCTTGTTTGTTCAAGAGGCATTGAGGTTAATCCAGAAAAAATTCGGGCCATTGAGCAAATCCAATCCCCTTCGACTACGAAGGAAGTGCAAAGTTTGATTGGTCGAATGGCGGCTTTGAGTCGTTTCTTCTCAAGGTTAGGCGAACATGGTTTACCTTTCTTTAAGGTTCTACGCAAGCACAGTGGCTTTCGATGGTCGAATGAAGCCGAAAAGGCCTTTCAAGAACTAAAAGCATACCTCACTAGTGCTCCGTTGTTGGTTTCCCCCATTAAGGGAGAATCATTAATCATCTATTTGGTTGCTACCCCTCATGTGGTCAGCGCAGTGTTAGTCGCAGAACGGGAGGGAGTGCAATGACCAGTTTATTACGTAAGTGAAGTGCTTAATGGACAGAAGGTGCATTATCCTGAAGTCCAAAAGCTCCTTTATGCTCTCTTAATGGATTCTAGAAGGCTTCGACCTTACTTTCAAGCACACACGATTTATGTGCCATCGTCTTTTCCTTTCGGAGACATTCTCCAGAACCTGGAAGTTTCTGGTCGAATTGTGAAGTGGGCAGTTTAACTTGGAGCATTTGATCTCCGTTTCACTGCTTGAGTAGCAATCAAATCCCAAGTTTTCGCAGATTTTTTGGTCGAATTGTCTAATCCCGAACCACAAGAACAAGACACGATGGATTTGGATAATTCCAACTGTTGGACAATGTATTTTGATGGTTCTCGCAGTTATCAACACCCGGGGGCTGGAGTAATTTTAATAACACCTCATGGTGATAAACTCCGGTATGTCATACAATTACATTTTGCTACTACCAATAATACAGCAGAGTATGAAGGTCTTCTTGCTGGGCTTCGAGCACCCAAATCCCTTGGAATCCATCGATTAGTGGTGAGGGAGGACTCACAGCTAGTCGTAAACCAGGTAAACAAGCAGTACAACATCTTCGATGAGACAATGGGTCATTACCTGGACAAGTTGAGGAAATTAGAAAATACTTTAGCAATTTCAAAGTCCAATCATTCCACGAAGAGACAATATTCTTGCAGACCAATTGTCCCAAATTGGGTCCTCACGTACATCCGCTTCAGCAGGAGTGTTCATTGAGCATTTAAAATCCCCTTCTATCAAAGAAGGGTCAGAAGCGATGACTGATGTCGCGACCTTAGAGCAAGAAGCGGATTGGATTCATCCATTGAGAATCTATCTTGCGCATGAGACCTTTCCTAAGGATGAAACTGATAGTAATTGGTTAGTTAGAAAAGCACACATGTATAGACTCATTAAGGGAACTCAAGGAGTACTTATGCGGTGTATTTCTCAAGAAGATGGAAATTCCCTTCTAAGAGAAATACATGGAGGTATATGTGGAACACATGCTTCTTATCGAATACTGGTTGGAAAAGCTTTTCAACAGGATTATTACTGGCGTACGGCACTTAATGATGCTATACAATTGATCAAGACATGCCCACAGTGTCAATTCCATTGTTGGCAAGTTCATCAACCAGCATATGCTTTGTGGGTCATTCCCTTAACTTGGCCGTTTGCTATTTGGGGAATAGATATTGTAGGACCAATGCCTCAAACTGACAATGGGTACAAGGTTTTATTCGTAGCAATTGATACATTCACTAAGTGGATTGAAGCTGAGCCAGTTCGTAATATTACTACTGCTGCTGCAAAGAAGTTTTTTTCATAAGAACATAGTGACATGATTTGGAGTCCCAAGTCGTCTCATTACCAACAATGGTTCACAATTTGTCAGCGGTCTTTTCTTCGACTATTGCGGCGATATTGAAACCAAAGTTTGCTTCGCATCTGTAGCTCATCCACAGAGTAATGGTGCAGTAGAACCTGCCAATGGGCAGATAATATAGGGTGTCAAGAAACGTGCTTTTGATCACCTTAAGATGCTCTCGGGGGCTTCGGTAGATGAGCTCTACTCAGTTTTATGGGCATTACGTACCACATCCAGTCGAGCTATGGGTGAAACACCTTTTCAACTAGTTTTTGGTACATAAGCAGTCTTACTAGTTGAAGTTCAGCTTGGTTCAGCTCTCCTAAGTCACTTAGATATTGAAAAGCAAAGTGATGCTCGAGAAGATGAATTTTCTATTCTCAAACAAAAATGTGATCAAGCATTGATTAGGTCTACTGCATATTTACAAGCTTTGCATAAATATCACAGTAAAAAGGTGCGACCATGTAGTCTTCATGTGGGCGACCTAGTTTTAAGAAAAATCCAAAACGAGTCCAATCGCAATAAGTTCTCTTCTCAGTGGGAAGGTCCTTATATTGTGGCCTGAATCCTGCGACCAGGATCAGTTCGATTAGATATGGAAGATTGAAGGGTCTTATCCAATTCATGGAATATAGATCAATTGCCCAAATTTTATGTGTAAGTTTTTCCCATTACTATTTTACCTGTTCCATTAGCATGCTTTCTTTAATAATAAAATGCTTTTTTCACTTTATGTTATGGTTGTGTTCTCATTTTATGTCCTTTGTTTTTCTTCAAGCTAAGCTCGTGGTTGATCTCAAATAATTATCCCATTACAGTGTTCAAAGTGGATGTCGCATCTAGATAAGACATCTCTACATAAGCCATTTATTAACACATACGAGACTTACTAGCATGTTCCTGATCATTCTGGTGGCTGTTAGTTCATAACAAGCTTTGACATTTCATTTGAGTTGTTTATTCTTGAGATCTCATAATAAAACTCTAGTTGAGGCCTTCTCTTTTCAAGACGTTTCTTAACACATAAGAGACTTGCTAGGCATGTTTTTTATCCTGCAATTACTATATTGTATTATCAGTATTAATAATTTTAGGAGGGGTGATAATCGTCATATCTGTGCATATTTTCCATATGTTTTAACCCACTGATCATGCACATTTAGTCATATAAAGCGGCATTTGCACTAATCATACACATCTTTATCGTCAAATTGACCGTATTATTCGTGTTGTGATTTTATTGCAGGTCGATGCGATTTGGGTGGATTTAGGCTGATGGAGCGCATCTCTTTGACTATACCAGACTGTCGGTTGATTCCAGATTGAAGCACGCGTTCCTACCAACACGTAGGAACTGACTATGTTGAAATCAGAGTCTCCGGGGGCCCGGAATTCCTAAACCTAGCAGCCAAGGGCTAGTTTGGAATTTCTAGAAACTTAGTACCCTGTCTACAAAACAGCCAAGCACAAAAATCCCAAAACCCTAGCCGCCAGGCCCAATCAGTGATTTTCTAAGAACCTTGGGGCCTAATTCCAAAATACCTTTCTTGTCTAAACACACCCGCCGGGCATGGTTTCTCGTTGAGACTGGTTTTTTGTATCTTACCTTCTCCTTCTTCCTCCCCCAAAGCTTCCACACCTCCTACCACCCCACCGGCGGCCGCTAGGCCATAGACCGTCGATCCCCTCCTCTTTGCACCTCCTTCTTTCTCCTTCCATTCTTCTTCTCTGTTTTTCATCTTCACCTTTTCTTGCTTTCACTGCTGCTCTTCTTCTCCGGTGCCGTTCGCCGCTGTAATGACAGCGACGGTGATGGCTTTCAACTCCTCCTCTTCTCCTCACCTACAGCTTCTTCTTCTACCTCCGCCCAAACTTAGATCCACACCTCCTACCACCCCCGGCCCTAGCTGGTTCTTTCTTGTACCTCCTCTCTTAGATCCAGCACCCACTTTTTGCCACGCCGCCGATTCTCTCTGCTCCTATAGCGCTACCACTATAGATCCATCCCGCCCTCGCCCGATCTTGTAGCCGCTCCACCTCTCGCGCCTCCCACACCCGCCGCTGCCTTGATACGCGCCGCCGATCCCAATCCAGCGTCGCGCTGTGTCGCCGCCGTCTCCACTCCCGCGCTCGCCGCCTCAAGCGTGCTGCACCGCCTCTCACGCCGCGTCACCGTTTGAGCCTCCGCTCCTCTCGTTTCCCCTGTTTCTCTCCCCCTCTCCACTGTCTCACTCCACCGCCACCTTCAAGCCAGGCACTGCATCCTCCACCTCTCCAACGTCCCCACGCCCAAAGCTGACGCCTCACCGCCGTGCCCTGCACCCGTGTGCTGCACAAATTCCATGGCCTCGTAGGCCGATGGCCTCCCTGACAACGACTTCGATTGCACTGGTGACCACATCCTGTGAGTCGAGGATGATAGTGACTACTTCTTCGAAAACCTTCTCCGACGACCATTGCAGTCCACTACTTCGACTACGAACTCAAGCTCTCCACAGCCGTCTTCTTCGATCGCAATCTTCAGCAAGACTCCAACACTTCTCTAGCTACACCAGCAGCCATCACAACTGGTTCAACTCCTTTCACCCCTCTCCTCTTCTTGAATCCTATGAACTGTTGAACTGGCAAACAATGCTTGTATGAGATGAACCGATATTGTAACTAAGATCCCTTGAAATGTCAATTCTGAATAGAATGATTAACTCTTTTTGTACCTTATCAAATTCATCAGTTACAAGTAATTTTTTGTATTGTGTTAGAGCCATCTTGCCTATCTAGTGATGAGATGAAATCATCTTTGAGTCTGAACTGAATTTCTCTTTAAATGAATGTTGGGAATTCAACTGATTTTGTTTGGTGATTTGTGATGATCATGCAATATTCAATTCTAGTGCTACACTCTTGACTTTGTGCTGAGCTATATAGAGAAGTTGTCTTATGCTGCAACTCTTTGATTTCCAGACATTAAACTTCTGTTCACTTTAGACTGGCTTGTTTTCTTTCGATGGTTTGGGCGTGTTGTGCTTGTTGTTGAGTGTGAGTTGAGATCCTACTGTTTATCCTATGCTTTTATGGTTTCGTAATTGGTGTACGATAGTCGTCTATGCAATCTCTCTCCGCTAGACCTCTATTCGATTATATTATGTACTGCACATATTTACGATCATTGCGCAATTAAACACTAACGACGGGATGTGATGGCACCTCTCTCTTTTTCTTCATTGTCTTTTGACATCCTCTTTCTCTTTTCCATTTTGGTTTTATTATCCAGCGATTTAGTTTAGTTTACACGTTCTACTTCTCTAGTCCCTGAGGAAAGAACGACTGAATACTCGCCCTCTGCATCATCCTCGTTCTCTTGTGACGGTCTAGGCCGGTATTAATTTTTGGCGCCGTTGCCGGGGATTAGATTGAATGCAAGCGTGTTCAACTGACTAGATCTTTTATTTTTGTTTATTTTTGGTTTTTTATTTGCGTCTTTTTCTGCCCCTTTTTCCTTCCCCGTTCTTTTATTTCTCACACTTCTTCTTGTCCTTTTCTCGTTGATTTGTTGATTTACATTGATTGAGGATATGGATGGTTCCCAGTCTTTTTGTGATGCATGTGACAATCTCAGTGCTAAATTGGATTATCTGCATCGTCAGATTGGATTATTTGCTCGTGTTAGTGCTGCTCATATATGTTGTATTTGCGGTATTCGAGGTCATTCGCCCACTGCTTGTCAGCGTGGTCGAGCATCCACTACATATCATCCTAGATGGCCTACATACCCAAATACACCGTACAGGAACAGCCACCCTGCTATCTCATCATCTTCTCTTAGCTATCCTTTTCAAGGTTTTAGGTACGGAGAGCAGCCCTCATATACATCATATCAGCCTCTGTATTCATCATATCAGCAGTACTCACAGCAACCTCCTGCATACGAGGATACATCTAGATACGAGGCGATGTTGGAGGCATATTCCAAAAAGCTAAATGAACATCCACTACTACAGCAGTCCCCACAGTCGCCTCCTGAAGTTGAGGATACATCTAGAGTTGAGGCACTGATGGAGGGCATGATTAAGTAGTCCGAGCGCTTCATGACGCAGCATTCAGAGGCCGTGGAATTATTGTGGGCTGAGATGCAGGGTGTGCGATCTTGCGTAGATGAGTTCAAAGAATATCGAGATTCAGTCCACATCCTGCCATGTCAAGTGCCTACATTTGAGGCCATCACACCTCCGTTGAGTATCGCGGAGCCCACCCACGACATCTATCTTGGAGACCCTCACAGAGAGACCACAGTATTGAGTGACGAGCTTCGACCCGATCTTGTTCCTTCGACGTCGCATCAATCACCTCTACCTCCTGCTGATTTGATCATATGTGATGATGATGGAGAGCTTGTTTTCGAGACACCTCTGTGTCTGTTTGGACTATTTTCTTTTGATGATCCATTGATAGATGGACCAGAGATGGAGATAATCAGTTTTGAGGTCGCAGGCCCCTCGTGTCGTACCTATGATCCTCTTACTGATGACACTGAACTCGAGACAGTTTTGTTTGATGCTGCGGATTTGAGCTATTTGGTTGATGATCCTATTGTCCCTCTGCTTGATATTGGGACATCTCATACTAGGGATATTCATGATTTTGCTGACGATCCGCAGCTTCAGGAGTCTGAATTAGGAAGCTTCACTTTTGATCTTACGGACTTCCTGGATGATTCCTTGAGCCACGAGATTGAGAGGGAGACATTCTCATTTGATTCTGAGGGAGTTCTTTCTGACGTAGGGGAGTCCGTTCATCCTCATCTACCAAATACGACCCTCGTTGAGGTTCTTCCTACCCTAGACTTCACGCCATCTACTATTCAGGCAGATTTGAAACCCCTCTCGTATCATTCTGAGCTGTTTAATTCTGATGAGACTAATCATATCTCTTTGAGTTGTCATTCACCTCGTATCGACATATGACATCCTCATGATATGTATTATCAGTTGATCTACATGATAGGACTTTCGTCAGCTGACTTTTTGGAGGGCCTTGCCCCTACCATACACACGTGCTTGTTCTTTCTTGATCTTATTTGCAGGTTAGCACGTGTGGCTTCTCGACCCCGAGCAGACTTGCTCCGAGTTGACATCCCTGGGATCCTGGTGGATCCCCAGGCATGCTGTTTCTAACAGGAGGGTGGACGTGGAGCTTCTACCACGTTGCATACTTGGCTCTCCTCCACTCACGTTTCAATGCTATATCCTTTGAGGGTCGAGCTTCCGACCTAAAAGAAGCGCTTCTCGGGAGCCAACTCGAGTGTTTTCACTTTTTCCTTCTTTCTGTTATTTTTTCCTTTGTTTTGTAGGATTGTTTTTAGTTTCTTTTGTTCTTTTCTTTTTTTAGGCTGCTGCTATGTATTCATCCATACATGTGCGTGGGACTTTGTTATGCTTCACCGTGATGACATTGACTTCATCCATACCCGGTGAGCTGTCTCGAACCCCATGTGACTTATTTATGCAAAAATTTACTTTGTGCTTCCCCCTCATCCATTTTATCATCTCTTGTATGCATCATGGACTATGCATCATTTAAGCTTGGGGGTGTGGAAGTCACTTTTTCCTCCATTGTTTGCACTCAGCTAAGGTCATGCTCATCTGATCTTACTTATCAAAAATTAAATCTTCTACCACTGGATCTAGGTCTAAGTTCGGACCATGGTGATGTCTTAGTTTGCATATGATAGAAGAGGCTGCAATACTGACATTAGTCTTGACTCTTTCCTTGTATCTCTTTGAAAATTCTGGGATATTGTCGGTCAAAGAGTCAGCTTGAACTGTGACCAGGGCATAGGACTCTTTGAGAGATAAGTTATCCTTCTCAGGATTAATCATTGTTGCCTCGACAGAGTCCGTGACATCCCTCAATTTCTCAAGAGTAGCTTTTTCAAGGGTGCTGCAGTTATTGATGATCTTTTCCAGATTGCTCTTTTCTTCCTCAACAATCTTTGCAGCATTTTTTGCTCTCTCGATTATCCTTTGATTAAGATTATGAAGCTTTTCGAGATCATGTCCTCGTCGGATATATCTCTCTTCAAAATATTCTTTCTCTTTGGATAGCTTGGAGTTTATTTCTCTTTCTTCTGGTCAGAAGAAAAGATAGAGATGATTTGATCAACTCATAGTAAGTTATAAACGCAATGATTAGTTCTATGAGAATGAACTTACTATCGAAGTCAATTTGTAGCTTCTCTTTTTCCCCTTGGAGAGCAGCATATGAACTTTTATTTTCCTCCAGGGATGATAGAGCTTCAGCAAGATTTTTGTTGTTTTCTTCTAGAGCTTTTGCTATTGTTGTCTTCTTCCCGAAGCGCTCCTTAGTAACCTCATTTATCGGAGCAGAGTTGTCCCTGCGACAAACAGAAGTGTCATTCTAATTCCCATTAGATTGAAATTAGAGCAAGATACTTACCACTCTAGTTGGTTGTACCTTGCTTGAACGACCTTGAACTGATTAACCAGTGAATTTACCATTGTCGAGTGTACAGCAGAGTTCTACAAAAGAAATACATATTTGAAGATATTACTCAAATAAACAATAAAATGTTTTGGGTAAAGATTTTACTTACCTCCATAAGATCTTTGAAAAAGGTCTTAGATCTTAAACCAACTCGCACCTGCTCAATAATTAGTAGGTTCAATTCTGGAGCAGGATGTAAAAGGTCAACAGCTTGATCTACTGTTTCCATATTCTCCTCTTCTTGATAAGAAGAAGGAAGGATATCATTGATTGTTGGGGGAGCAGAAGTTCATGCTTGTTCGTTTATCCCCATGGTCACGATCGCAGCCGCGACCTCAGTCTCTTCATCATTGACAAGTGTTGAGAGATTTCTCTGTTGAACCTCCTTGTCAATGATAGTCTCAAGTTCCCTAGTAGCCCCAACAACATCTAGTACTTCAGATGGAGCTGTAGTAAAAACTATGGCAAGAGTTTCCGTCATAGAAGTTGTTACCCCTGTTGCAACAGTTGTTTCATTGTCTTGTATTACAACAGGGGGTGGGCTTGACCTGTACATTTTTATGAATGTATCAGTAAATGTCTAATTAATTTATAAGAATCAGTTACAGAAATAATAGGTTAATACCTGAAGATGACTTTGAGAACTTAGTGCCCCACTTACGGGAGATATTAAGGAAGATAACAACTTTTTGGAGGATCTCCTTACAGATTCTGCAGATCTTTTTCTCCGCAGAATGAGAGGGGTACCATCTTCCTCCTCGTCGCTTACCTCTCCCTATACAACTAACACATAATTTCCAGTTGTACTTGGAGAAATGCGAGAGTTAGAAAACTTTACCATTTTTGCCGCTGATTTGAGTTCAATGGCTTTGGATGCAGTCGCCCCTATATCCTTCTTCAACTTAAATTTCTTAGGGGCTGAAGTCTTTATTTTGGATGCAGATTGGCCTTTGGGAATTTTCTTTAACATCTTAGTTGCAGGACCGCCAGAAGTCCCAGCATCATTCCCAGTCCGCTTCATCCCAATCATTTGGCCTATTAGCAACTACACAAATTGGAATGATTTTCTCCAGGTAGGGTTGCTCAAGGGGAAAACATATACATGTTTTCCGAGAAAGATTTACCTTTCGTCGCTCTTGTATTAAGATGTCGTTGCCACCGACCAAACTCAATAGCCGTGGGGCATCCATCTCACCTTCTGTGGTCAGATTATATAATTTCAAGAGAGCATCTCGACCTGTTTGGGAAATACAGTAAGCTCAAAATAGATTAACAAATGTATATTGATATGCAAGAAGGCGCCTTTACCTTGATTACAGTCCAAGGTTCCATCTTGTATAGAGCGCACCTCCCAGGCAGAATGCACCCTTTTCTTCAGCGAACTAATCCGATTCTTTATGAAATCCTGGATAACATCTCGTGCAATTAAGCCCTCATGCGCCAACTGGAGGATAGCTTGAGCTTGCCTCTGCAGTTCTTCGTCCAACTCAGGCGCAGAGCCTTTTTCATTACTCTTCTCTGGTCGATGATTTTTGAACCAGAGATGGCTCTCTTCAGTAGCCAGGAATTAGAACCAGCGTTGGTTCCATCCATGAACAGAATCATGGAGAGGGAAATGCTGGGATGCCATTTGATCAAGGGAAAAGTGGTTTTGCCGAAGAGGGTTTTTTGCGGCGTAAGGCGGTGAAGTTTGCAAGACAAGGGTTTTTCATATTTTGGAAACTGTAAGTTGCTCTTTATATCCGTTGTTGGCATTAAATGTTTCCCATGGTGGATCTGATGGCACCCAAAGTCCTTCTTGGGACCTGTTAGAATCTGAAACAAAAATAAATATTTTTGAGTTCCGAAAAATCTTTTCATTTCAAATTTGGGGGCTCGATGTTGGCCACTCATATTATAAACAAGGGATTCTATGATCTCAATTTTCTATTGTCGCAGAGACCATGGTTATAGTATAATATTATACTACCTGTGAATGCTATGGTCGCAAAGATATTTACCTGCAATCATTTCAAAATTTTTATAAATATATGAACTTGTTATATATAACAAGGACAGTATATTGATTAGTGCACAATTCACATATTGTGTTTTGCAGTTCACAGACAATGCCATCATATTAGATGGTACAAATGATCAAGACCCTTCCCAAATAAGCTCTGACAGAACAATCCTAAAAAGAAGAGAAAGCCTAATATTGCATTGCTAGCACTGAGGCTTACACTTAAAATACAGTGGGAAAGCACATACTAGTTATCGAGTTTTTTTATTAATAACCTGTCGCGCCCCGAAACTGGGACTGCGACTACTCCCGTGGAGACCTAGCTTGCTATAGCTAGTCCCATATATGCATACCTTTGACTTCCCAGGATAAGTCAAACACAGGAGTATATTCACATTGCAGCAGAAAAACTTACAAAACATTTAAGTAGTGTGGCCTGTTGGCCTTAATATTACATAAAGAGATTACAATACCTTCGCGGCATTCGAGGTTTAGTTAAAACAAAATAAAAACTTCTACACATCGGATGATGGGTGTCCCTTCTACAGTAAGAAGTTGACGGCAGAACAACACATCAGGGATCTGGTGGATCTAGCTCTCCTTCATCTTGGTCCAAGAAGTTCTCCACGCCTTCTTCTTGATCGTAGCACACTTCATCTACTGGGTTGTAAGTTGCAAGGGTGAGTACTTACGTACTCAGCAAGTCATAGGTAAGAGTAGATATATATAGTAGTGTTGTTATGAACCTAGACTAGTCAAGAATTATGGATGTTTGTAAAATAATCTTTTCTTTCATATCTCATCTCATGGCAGCACTTTTCATAACATAGCATAGCTATTCATGTTCACTAAATTATAGCACTATCACGACACGTCGACACACGATAGCCCACGGCAGCACCCCTTATCATGACAACACATATCATTTGGGTAATCTTGACTTATCAAATTTTATTTAGAAAACATACTTGTGCCACACCCCGTGGATTTAATCCACCGCAACAAACTCCTATAAACCCGGGAGCTCGGAGTATTCGAATACGTTTTTAACTCTGCAGAGAGGTACCAATTTACCCGCAAGATATTCCACTTTTAAGCCCATCCTATCAATATGATTAGACCCTTGCTCACAACCATGTGTGAGTGGCAAGGTGGAGATAACAAGAACTTTTGTTATGTTTTACTCACAATTCACCCCTGACTCTATGGATCTCTCGCGAACCACAATTGTGGCGGGATATACCCCCACCCCCAAGCCTCTTCCCATTACTGGGTCAGCGTGCATGATTATATTACGCGGAGGAGCCGCATTCCATGAAATTAGTGTATTGTTTTCCATCTCATGCAGGGGTTTCATGTGCAATCCACATAAGTACTTGTTCAGGTCTGTCCCATACCAGGCTTGCAGTTAGCACGTGTTTCATACCACTAGACGCACAACACAAGGTTCTAGTCCTTATATGCCAGTGACCAAACCATCCACAACCATGCACTTTCCGTGCCTACTATCCTTTGCAGCTAAGCACCTCCAGTGCTATAGCCATCCATACCAAAATTATGATCACGGCTAGGGATTTTATTTCATGAATATATATATATAAGTACATATAATAGTTCATGGCTCACTAATTGATCTTTTCACATTTCACAAGCATTCAGCTTAGTACTGCCAAATTATATCTCAACCATTCTTTCACATGCAATAATACTTATATTCAAGGTCATATAATAGCAACTCTTAAAATATAGGTTCAAGATTATCAAGACTATGAATTGCCTTCCGCGTTGTAAGAGACAACGATTGATGTCAGATCAACAGTGAAGTCCTCGAACTCTGGCTCCGACTCTGAGCAAAGATCAAGCAAGCAACCAAGAATCACAACCCTTTCAATACATTATTATACTACATGCAATAACGTAAAGATGAAATGTCTCAATGATTCTGGAATAATTGGATTTAGAAGCTGATTAGGGCTAACTCACAGAATTAGGGCTGAAGATGGGTGCTAGAGACTTTTAGGGTTCCAGAGTATGGAAATAACATTAAGTCCGCCGGTGGTTTGCCCAAAAACGACGAATGTCTTTAGGTCAACATTCGGTTCAAGGTGTTGACAAAGGATCAATGGTTGATAGAGAGCTCAACTCAAGTTGTGACAGAAGAAGAAAATGTAGATCACAACATCAGGAGTCTAAGAGACAAAGTCATGCTCAAAATGCATGGCTAGAAGTAGGTAAAAAGCTTCAGTGCCACTGGCTGGTATAGACTGGCATTGGACTGACATGGCCAGAAACTTATAGACTGGCATTGGACTGACATGGCCAGATCTAGGGCTTGCCATAACTTTTGATCTAGGGCTCCAATTGATGCACCATTTTGTCTGGGAGGTAGGCCTTGATAACAGGAACAATTTACTCAACAGGATCTAGGGCAGGAGATGGCCAAAAAGTGATGAAAATGGGCGAAGAAGAACACGGTGGCTGAAGTTTCAAATCTTGGCACTGGACAGAGATTAGGGCATAGCTATAACTTTCGATTTAGGCCGAATTAGATGTCGAGCTAGTAGACAAAATTGTTTAGGACATTGAGGCGCATCTAGTGGACAAGGTTGCTGGAGCTGGATCGACTGGGAATAGATTTCCGATGGCCGGTGCCGGAGAAGATGACACTGGAGGACTAAGAGGGAAGCATAGGGAAGCTATTGGCACGGTCAATTTGGTCAGAGGATCACCGGAGAAGTCTGGCGACGAGCACCGGCGCAGTACCAGGACCAAATAGTATTAAGGCAGATGCAAACTGAGTCAGAAATCTACCTAGAAGAATGTCGGTGGTGTTTCCTGCTTCTCGGATGTAGTTTAACTTTCCTCCTGGAATTGCTGTTGGTGTTCCATCTCTTCCTCTTCCTCTTCCTCGGTTGGCCATGCTTCCTCCTCTTCCTGGTGGAGTTCCTCTAAAATTCTGCGGTTGCGACACTGGTACTCTGGGTGCTTCTGGTTGTGTTCTTGCCTGTGACCTGGCAATGGATGATGGAAGTCGAATCCAAGGGCAAAATTCCCTACGATGTCCACGCTGTCCACAGTGGAAACAATGGATGTTTATGTGAGGGCAATCCTTTTGAAGATGATTTCCTCTGCAGTTTGGGCACATCGCCATTGCTGTTCTGAGAGTTTGTTATGATGGTCGAAAATTGGAGGTGATGGGAGCTTTTCCTCTGGCTGGGTCTGTTTGTGGTCGCGCTTGCTGAAGCATCTTCCTCTTCCGATTTTCTTCTCCTATATTCCTCTTCTCCTCTATCTTTAGGACCTTGTTCACTACTGTCTGAAATTCAGTTAACTCAGGGGAGGCGATTTGTTACTGTAGGTAGTGTGGAAGTCCTTCTGTAAAGCGTTCTATTTTCTTCTCCTCAGTATCAACATCTCCAGGTGCATACCGGGCTAGGTGAGTGAATTGGTGCAGATATTCTGTAACTGTCTTGTTTCCTTAAATCAAATTACGGAATTCCCGACGTTTGGCAGCTATGACGCCGGTAGGTACATGAAATTTCTGAAATTGTTCCTTGAATTCCGTCCAAGAAATGCTATCTTTGTCAAGGTGAGCCTCCTGGTAGTTCATCCACCATGCAACTGCAGCTTCTACTAACTGGTGTGATCCAAACAAAACCTTCTCTCGGTCGCTGCATCGGACTGTGTCCAATTTCCTCTCAATATCCCTTAACCAATCATCTGCAACCATGGGATCAGCCGCACTAGAGAATGTTGGTGGACGGGTCTTTTGGAAATCTGTTAATCTGGTTCCTACAATAGTTCCTTCTGTTGTTCCAATAGGCAATCTCTGAATTATCTGAGCCAACAACTGAGTATGGGCCGTCTGAGCTTCCTGTCGATTCTTCTCCATTGACAGAAGAATTTATTGTAGACTGAGTTGTTCATTCTGGGGCGGATTGGAACTCTGAGATCCTTGCTGAAACAAAGGGTCTCTCGTCATAGTATCTTCTTCCTGCGGAGTTTGTTCTATGTCCTCTCCACTGCTTCGGGATCTTCTTCTTGTATCAACCATGGTGGCTCTGAAAAGGTTTAGACTAATCTAACTAACTAGGGCCAACTAAGACAGTAGTGCAGAAATTAATGCAGACTACTTTAATGCATGAAATACTTGGGCTACTAGCCATAATACACAAGTTAACGATTGCAAAAGCAACAGCGAATCACAAGGCTATCAAGAGCATCACTAGCTCTATCTACACCAACCCCTAAGACACTCTGAGACAATAGAACGCACTCTCACAATTTTACCAATTTTTTTTTTGAAAGTGCAAATAAGATTTTGAAATAAAAGTTTTTAGGAGCTACAAAGCTCATTATTTTTATCAAAATAAATCTTTCAACAAATAGTTTCTAAATAAATTACGTCTTCCTGGTGCAGCCAATCCCTAAAGGTGTCGTCCTACAGTCAAGTTCTCATGTTGCTCTGATACCAACTTTTTGTCGCCCCTCGAAACTGGGACTACGACTACTCCTGTAGAGACCTAGCTCGCTGCAGCTAGTCCCATATATGCATAGCATACACATACCCTTGACTTCCCAGGATAAGTCAAGCACAGGAGTATATTCACATTGCAATAGAGTAACTTACAAAATAGTTAAGCAGTGTGGCCTGCTGGCCTTAATATTACATAAAAAGATTACAATGCCTTCGCGGCATACATGGTTTAGCAAAATAACATCTACACAGCAGAAGATAGGTGACCCACCCACAATGAAAAGTGGACGGCAGAACAACACACATCAGGGCTCTGGCGGAACTGACACTCCTCCTTCTAGATCCAAGAAATTCTCCACGCCTTCGTCTTGATTATTGAACTCTCCATCTACTGATTTGTAGATTGCAAGAGTGAGCACTTACGTACTCAGCAAGTCATAGGTAAGAGTAGATACATATAGTAGTGATGATATGAACCTAAACTAGTCAAGAATTATGGATGTTTATAAAATAATCTTTTTCTTTCATATTTCATCTCATCTCATCTCAAGGCAGCACTTTTCATAACATATCATCATTATTCATGTTCACTAGATTATAGCACTACCGCGACACGTCGACACACGACAGCCCACGGCAGCACTCCTTATCATGACAACACATGTCATTTGGGTAATCTTGATTTAACAAATTTTATTTAGAAAATTTACTTGTGTCACACCCTGTGGATTTAATCCACCGCAACAGACTCCTATAAACTCGGGAGCACGAAGTATTTGAATACATTTTTAACTCTGTAGAGAGGTACTAATTTACCCACAAGATATTCCACTTTCAAGCCCTTCCTATCAAAATGATTGGACCCCTGACTCACTTCATACTGTGAGCAGCAAGGTGGAGATAACAAGAACTTTTGTTATGTCTTACTTACAATTCACCCCTGACCCTGCAGTTTTCTTTACACAAACCACAGTTGTGGCGGAATATACCCCCATACCCAAATGTCTCTTCCCATTACTGGGTCAACGTGCTTGATCATAATACGTGGAGGAGTTGAACCCCGTGAGTTTAGTGTATTATTTTCCATCTCATGCAGGGGTTTCATGTGCGATCTACATAAGTACTTGTTCAGGCCTGTCCCATACCAGGCTTGCGATTAGCACGTTTGTTCATGCCATTAGATGCACAACACAAGGTTCTAGTCCTTATATACCAGTGACCAGACCAGCCACAACCCTGCACCTTCAGTGCCCACACATCTTTTGCAGTTTAGCACCTCCAGTGCTACCACCATTCCATACCATTTTTCTGGTCACGGCTAGGGGTTTTATTTGATGAATATATATATACATACATATATATTAGTTCATGGCTCAAAACTTGTTTTTTCACATTTCACAGATAACCAGTCTAGTACTGCCAATTCATCAACCATTCTAAATCTTTCACATGCAATATTATCTATATTAAAGGTTATATTATAGCAACTCTTAAAATATAGGTTCAAGATGACCAAGAATATGGCAAGTGGCGCATGTGCGTCGACTACACTAGCCTTAACAGTGCCTGTCCGAAGGATGACTTTTCCCTTCCTCGCATCGACTAGTTGGTCAACTCGACTGCGGGTTGCGAACTGATGAGCTTCCTGGATGCCTACTCAGGGTACCATCAGATTAGCATGGCAGAAGAAGATGAAGAGAAGACTGCCTTCATCACCCCGTTCGGCACCTACTGCTACGTCAGAATGCTGTTCGGTCTCAAGAACGCTGGTTCCACGTACCAGCGCTTGATGCAAAAGACCTTTCTTTCCCAGATAGGGCGTAATCTCGAAGCATATGTAGACGACTTGGTTGTAAAGAGCACCAAAAGATTGTCTCATTTGGACGATCTTGCTGAAACCTTCTGTAACTTGAATCGCTTTGGAATAAAATTGAACCCGGAGAAATTTTCTTTCGGGGTTTCTTCAGGAAAGCTTCTTGGTTTCCTTGTGTGTTCCAGGGGCATTGAGGTTAATCCTGAGAAAATCAGAGCTATCGAACAGATGAGATCACCCTCGACCATGAAAGATGTTCAGCGCTTGGCTGGTCGCATGGCGGCCTTAAGTCGCTTCATCTCGCGACTAGGCAAAAGGGGACTACCTTTCTTTAAAGCCTTGCGGAAACATCATAACTTCACATGGTCCGACGAGGCTGAAAAAGCGTTTCAGGAGGTAAAAACATATATGTCCAGTCCGCCAGTATTGGTGTCTCCTGAAAAGGAAGAACCATTACTTCTGTATTTGGCGGCCACCCCACATGCGGTCAGCGCTGTTCTGATCGCGGAAAGGGAAGGAGTACACAGACCCGTCTACTATGTGAGCGAAGTACTTCATGGGCCTAAGGAGCGTTACCCTGAGGTCCAGAAGATACTTTACGCACTACTGATGGCTTCCCGTAAGCTACGGCATTACTTCCAAGCACACAATATCACAGTGCCTTCTTCTTTTCCTCTGGGGGATATTGTCCGAAATCCAGAGAAATCTGGTCGAATCGCCAAATGGGCAGTCGAATTCGGAGCATTTGATATCCATTTCACACCTCGCACGGCGGTTAAGTCTCAGGTTTTGGCCGACTTCGTGGTCGAATGGACCAACCCTGAACCACCCTTGCGAATGCCACAAGAATTGGAATGCCCTGATTTTTGGACAATGTACTTTGACGGTTCCCGCAGTTTTCAACACTCGGGGGCTGGAGTGGTCTTAGTTACGCCTCAGGGCGAACAGCTTAAGTATGTCATCCAACTACACTTTGTCGCAACTAACAACGCGGCCGAGTATGAAGGTCTTCTTGCAGGGCTCCGGGCAGCAAAATTCCTCGGAGTCCGTCGATTAGTGGTGAGGGGGGACTCACAGCTAGTCGTAAACCAGGTAAACAAGGAGTACAGCACCTCCGATGAGACAATGGCTCATTACCTGGGGGAAGTGAGGAGATTGGAAAAACACTTCAGTCACTTCGAAGTCCAATACATCCCGCGAAAGGACAATATTCTCGCAGACCAATTATCCAAAATTGGATCCTCACGCTCATCCGCTCCGGCAGGAGTGTTCATTGAACACTTGGACCATCCTTCGATCATGACTTCGGTCGAGGATGATCCGGCAATAGCCTTCGTTGCCAACCTCGGTCAGGAACAAGATTGGACTCATCCATTGAGGGTCTATCTTGAACACGGGACCCTACCCGAGGATGAAACCGAAAGCGATCGGTTAACTCGAAAGGCGCGTCTGTACAAACTCATAGACGGGATTATGTACAGGAAGGGTACTCAAGGAGTATTCATGCGTTGTATATCTCAGGAGGAAGGAAAATCCCTCCTGAAAGAAATACATGACGGTGTATGCGGTGCGCACGCGTCATACCGAACACTGGTCGGAAAAGCTTTTCGACAAGGATTCTACTGGCCTTCAGCACTCGATGATGCCAAGCTTATGGTCAAGATGTGTCCACAGTGCCAATTTCATGCAAGACAGGTTCATCAACCTGCTTATGCATTACAAACTATTCCTCTCGCATGGCCCTTCGCGATCTGGGGAATGGCCATCGTCGGTCCTATGCCTCAAGCAGTAAATGGGTACAAGTTCCTGTTCGTAGCCATTGACACGTTCACAAAGTGGATTGAAGCCGAACCAGTACGAAAAATTACTGCATCAGCCACACAAAAGTTTTTTCACACGAACATTGTGGCACGATTTGGTGTTCCAAACCGTCTCATCACAGACAACGGTTCTCAATTTGCTAGCGGTCTTTTTCTAGACTACTGCGATCAGATTGGGACCAAGGTGTGCTTTGTTTCTGTGGCACATCCACAAAGCAATGGTGCCGTAGAACGGGCCAATGGGCAAGTATTGCAAGGCATCAAAAAACGTGTTTTTGATCGCCTCAAGACCCACTCGGGGGCTTGGGCAGACGAGCTTTATACTGTTCTATGGGCACTACGGACTACCTCTAGTCGGGCCACCGGTGAGACACCCTTCCATTTGGTCTATGGGGCCGAGGCTGTCTTGCCTATGGAAGTAAGTATTGGGTCTGTTCGCACGAATCAGTTCGAACAGGTTAACCAATCTGAACAACGATCGCAAGATCTTATCCTCCTGGAAGAACGGCGTGATCGCGCCCTGATCAAGTCCGCGGTATACTTGCAGGCTCTACGCAAGTACCACAGTAAAAAGGTGCGACCACGTGGTCTCAACGTGGGCGACTTGGTTTTACGAAAAATTCAAGACCAGTCTAACCGCAATAAATTCTCCCCAAAGTGGGAAGGACCATACACTGTCGTCTCAGTGCCACGGCCAGGATCTGCGCGGTTAGCCATGGAGGATGGTCGGATTTTGTCCAATACTTGGAACATCGATCAACTTCGCAAGTTTTACGTGTAAGTACCACAACCCTTTTCCTGTTCAATTAGCATCTTTTCATAAAAAACATGTCTTCTTTTCATACAATAAGTGTTTTTCTTTAAGCCCAAATTATACAAATTCGACCTGGGGGCTGATCGCCGGCGGTTAGGTTATTACAGCATTTTTCAACCGGATTCGCTGGTCGATCTCATGATCACTTCCAGATAAGTCACTCCTAAATAAGCCGTTTCTCAACGCACACGGGACTATCTGGCTAGTCCTCGGTCATCTGGGTGGCTACCAGTTTGCAATAAGGTTAAAATGTTACTTTAATCTTGACCATCGGCTTGAAGCACATATCCCTCGTCATCAT
This sequence comes from Pharus latifolius, assembly GCA_019359835.1. Lineage (NCBI taxonomy): Eukaryota > Viridiplantae > Streptophyta > Magnoliopsida > Poales > Poaceae > Pharus > Pharus latifolius. The sequence goes on from CM033329.1 coordinate 25,739,013, forward strand.
ACTTATGTTTTCCCCTCTGGTTAAAATACTAAGGCTTCAGTATTCACAAAACAGAGGCGGGGGCTAGGGGGATATACTTATAGTATGAAACTTATGATGTGAATATGCACTTTCTTTTAAAAAATAGTTTTACATACATGGCATTGTAATTGCAATTGTTTGGATACAAAATATAAGGATCATTCAATCCTCAGCTCAGCCAAGAGTTTGTCAACGAAGGGCTTGACTTCTTCTATAACGGCGTCAAGCAGTTCTTCACTCTCGACCTCAACCGGTCCCACCAGCGCGCTCAGATTCGCATCTGGGCCATGCTGAAGTCGAACCCGGCTGAGTACGGCAGAAGCAGCTGATCGGACTCTCGTCCTGATTATCTCTTCACGTCGCCGTATATCTCCAGGGAGATATTCAAGCAGTAATTCTGCCTAAGCCGTGAGCAGCGATGACCAATCGTTGACACTTGGGTCGTCCTTCTTCAACTCTACCACGTTGGTATTCAAAAGATTGGCCACGGCCTTCAGTTTTTCGAAGACCAGTAGGCTCAACTCTTTGACCGCTCGGTCGGTGTGGTTGATCGAGGACTCGAGAAGCGTCTTGTCCTGACCGAGCTGTATAATGCGACCTGCTTGCGCTGTACAGAGAAAAGAGGTTATTAACAAGGCATGGCTTTAAGTCTTCTCAAGTTGAGAATCGACTTACCAGCATTCTCAGACTGAAGTTTATTGATTTCAGTTCGTAGTTTCTTGAACTCTGCAACTGAGTTCAGCCTCATCTTGGCTAACTCTTTCTTCAAGAATGTAACCTCTCTGCAACAAAATCAAGTCAGTTACAGATAAAGCCTACTTATATTAATAGAAGAGTGACGATCCTCACTTGCGCAAGCCGTCACGATCTCTTTGAACAGCCGCCATGCTAGCCATTGCAGCATGCGACTGGCCCGTCACATAATGTCAGAACCCGTCTTGAAAAACCAACCGTTTTCACTTAGTGCGCCACTAAGTGGAGAAGTTAAAGGGCCGGGTTAAAAATCCAATGCATGGTCCTAAAATTCGAAATAAACACGTCACTTCGTTTCTTTCGAATTTGGGGGCTAGCTGACGAGGATTGACACCCGGACCACTTCTATTGGACTTCTGGTTAAAGGCAGGTTTGAGTCAGAAGTGTATATGACGATACGAGCTCAAGTTGTTCTGAGGGACGTCGCTATGAGATCACAAGCTTTACGCGATCAGACTGTAAGCCTTGCGCAGTCAGAAGTTTGTATGCTGTACGCGAACTACTCGAGATATTGCGCGGTCAGCCGACATCCCGCGGTCAGAACATCTGCCGATCAGGATACTTAGAATCTATCTATTCGGTTGCCCGCGCAACAGGATATTCTAAGTATCCCGAAGATTCCTACACGTGGGAGATCAACCGTCAAGAGGTTAACACGTACAGTTATCCATAAATAACACGTGTTTAACCTACGTGGAGGTTAAAAGCAGTTCCTGAAACCGCATTCAATCATCCATGCAACCGTTTGATGCAGTTTCCTCCACATGGCACCCTTTCAACTGATATAAAAGAGTGACATGGAGCATCAATACAAAAACATCAACCGAAACATCAACCGAGAGATCGGAAGATCAAGAAATCCAAAATCATTTAAGTTAGCCAAGTCTACGGCCCACCTCATATAGCATTTTAGTAAGCCTTCTTTGGCTTATCCTTTTATATTTTTATAGGAAAAATCCTCGCCTGTGAGGAGTTTTTCCTCCAATTGTAAACTTCTTACCACACTTAGTGAAATCCCAACAGGACGTAGGGCTATTACTCCCACCATCGAGGGCCCGAACCTGTCTAAACTTTCTTGCGTCCCCGGTTCTCCATTGTTCAGCATACCTTCCCGGAGGGTCGCCCTGAAAGGTCTCACTCTTTACAAATTCTGCATAAGTTCGGCTGAGGACCCCGAGTCCGAATCGTCGACAAGAAGGAGTTGATAATTCTGGGAGTTAGAGATAGAATTGAATCTGGGTTCTGAAGGCTTTTAGGTTCAGAGTAACTGATAAATCACATCTGAATAATCTGATATTGATTTAGCGTTCACAGGAAAGATTTGGAGATTTAGGGTTTGAGATAGATACTAATCTGGCTACTACTACAGATACATGCATGCTGTTCATTAAAAGGAAAGCTTTCATCCCTAAACTCAGGGTGTTACAGGGATTCAATTAAATGCTACAGCACGATAAGGGAGATGGGAGGACCTTACTGGTGCTGTTAATTTGGATGAAGGGGCTGCGGTTGAAGCTGTCAATGTGAGCCTCCTTCTGTGCTCGCCGGTGCTGTTAATTGCTTGAGGGGGTTTCGAGAGCAGTGCTGGTGACGAAGAGGCTGCACAGTACTGCTATTTAAAGGCAAGATGAGTTGAAGCGAAGCTCACTGCTTGGAGGCTAAGATACTTGCGCCAGTGTACCTTCGAGTTGAAGCAACGGTGACCAAACGAGCAGGCGAAGCTTCTCTCTGGCGCGCGAGCTGCTGGTGTGGTGGACAAGGATCGCCACGGCGTTAATTGAGGTGCAAACATGTGTGCATGTGCAAAGATGGCCGTGAACGAGCACTGGCGAGCGTGGCACTGATTGGCGACAACAGGCGCGGTGACACGGCGCACTGGTCGTGGTCGCAACGGCGTTGATCGAAGTTATGCACTGCAAGCTGTGGTGGCGGTTGAAGGAAATGCGAGCTCTGGTCGCGAACTGCTGCTGCTCCGGTGGTGAACTGTAGCTCTGGTCAAACCAGGGACCTGATTGCAAGAATCTTTGTTTGCAACTTGGACTGATTTGTAATTTTTGATCTAGAGATAGTTAATTTGCAAACTGATTTCATAGATGAGTATTAACTTATTCCTTGTACTCATCTAGCAAAAGATTTGGTAAAATCTGGCATGATTTGATAGTTTCTGATATAATCTGAAAATATGGCACTTTAGGGTAAATTAAGATCTGAGTTTCGATCCATTTCGAATTTTGGCCTCTAAGATGAGATTTTGGAATCTGGACAGAAGGCAAAATTGTATCAAATAGCATTTGGAAGAGATTTGCTGAAGAAATTCTTAATTTGGAGTTAATCTGAAGATTTCAGCCTTTTTGGGTTTCCATATATCAAAAAAAGAATTGATTTGCGATACAATTTGGACTAATCTGTGAAAAAGGCTTGAATGATGAAATCTGGCTACCAACTTTCTGGATTAAGTCATTGGCATACCCATGATCATAATCCAAGAATAATCTGGTCTGGGTTAGATCAAGATTTGCTAAATCTGAGTTCAGAGTATTTAGGGTAATTAGGATATTAATTAGAATCCTGTTTTCAAAAACAGAAAAGGATTGCAAGATCTGAGAGTTAGAGATGGAATTGAATCTGGCTTCTGAAGGCTTTTATGCTCAGAGTAACTGATAGATCATATCTGAGTAATCTGATCTTGATTTGAGTTCACTGGACCGATTTGGAAATTTTAGGGCTTGAGATAGATTAAAGTGTGACTAATCTTGCTACTACTACAGATACATGCATGCATGATGTTCATGAAAAAGAGAGTTTTTACCCCTAAAATCAGGATGTTACATAACCCACAAAAAATAATCATTTACAAAACAAACCCACAGTTCAGAAATTTTACACAAATGACCTGCTATATCAGCCTGTCGAGTCCTGGGCACTCGACAAGCTACTTGTCGAGTTTGTCAAGTGCCCAGGGCTCAACAAGACTCTCTTCGACCAGGTGCTACAACCAATCGACAAATCATCCTCCTCTTCAGATGACTCAAAAAAATATGCAGTGGTAATAGACTAATAAATGGCTCATAACCCAACTAGTTAATACACTATCCTCACACCTCCACAAATTGGGTTCTAATCCTACATTAGTCATAATTAAAATATTTTTTTAAGAGATCGTGGCGCCTTGTCGAAAAAATGTTTAAATTGTTGCCAATAGGATTGGAACCCGGGCAGAGGGTGGTGTTTTAATCAATTAGACTAGAAACCATTTGCTACATATGTTTTTGAATCATCTTAAAAGCAGGATGTCTTGTCAATTGGTCATGGCGCCTGGTCAAGGAGGAGGCTTGTCTAGTCCTTAGCACTCGACAAGAGATTTATCGAGCTCTGGGCACTAGACAAACTTGTTCGACATGAAAAATAGTTTGTCGAGTGTCTAGGACTCGACAGGCTGACATGACAGATCATTTGTGTAAAATTTTCGAACTGCGAGTTAGTTTTGTAAATGATTATTTTGTGTGGATTATTAATAAAAAAAACTCATCATCAACTTACGTTAATGATAAAGAAAAAGAATGTTCAAGCACCTCATCACTGTTAACATTGTCCCAATGCTATATGCACAGCAAACTGACCCCAAAATACCACATCTGGCAAGCGAGTAGACTACACTTCGATAAGTTCTAGTTCAATTTTTCTGGTATTAACTATACAAAGAACAGAAATTTGGGAAATGTTATTGAAAATCAGTTAACTGGTTGGCACTTTGACAAAACAGTAGTGGTATATTTAGAACAACTTTTTTTTTAAAAAAAATGTCTCTAACAAGATGGTAGTGGTATATTCATAATCATTTTTTGAGTTCTAGTAGCACTCAACTAATTAGTCAATTTTTTTATGATGTTTTCACAATACAGGGTTTTATAGTTGTATGGAACAAAATTTTCCAGCAAATTATGATGGTTTATTGACTTTATCTTTTTGACAGCTTCATGGTATTTGCAATGAGTTATATAGCACAATACTTAAGAAGGCTAGTAAAGCAACGCTTCACTTTACATTCTTAATTATGCTTGCAAAGCAACACTTCACTTCACATCCTACCAAGTGTATAACATGACAATTTAAAAAAGTTGAATATCACTTTACTTCACATTCTACAAAGGGCATAACAAATGAAAACTTTGGGATCACGTCAAGCTAGCCATAACTTTGTATATGTCTCACTGTAATTATTTAAACCCTAAAGCAATTAGTGCTAACTTGGAGGCATCCTGGAATTAGTGCTAACTTGGAGGCATCCTGGACTAATCAACTTTTGCTTTTTTTCCTTAAAAAAAGAAGGCTCTCTTCAGTGCTCCTTGCACCATTTTCTTTTTAATGACTACTATAATTATCTTAGTCTAATGTTCTCTCATGGTTCGGACATGTAACAGGAAGTACCTTTTTGCACTACTCGTAGGAATTAAATATGAATTTGTACATAAGCAAAGATAGGCATATTGCAGAGAGCATTAAGTTGAAAGTATATAAAGCCTGAATCTGCCAACCAACCTGGAACTCAAAACTCGAATGAGTGATAAAACAATGATCCTTCTCGGTGACTGAAATTCAGTTGTGAGTCTCCTTTCCCTCCTTTTGAGAAACAAGTGTGTATTATAAAGAAGAGCAATGCTTTTACATATTAAATTATTTTTTACAAATTCTAATAAAATACTGCTTTTATTTCATAATATAGAATAGGGATTAAGATCACCCAGAATGAAGTTATAGATACATTCAAGAGTATGTAACCTCGTCTTCTAAATTATACTATAGATACTTTTTCATATACTCTAGATATTCTTTAGTTATATATATATATATATACTTCTTTTTGTTATGTATATATGTTGGGGGAAATCTCCATGGGATCAAGTCCAGAAAAGAGGTAAGGCTCCCGGGGATCTCGTCCCGGGCGCCGCCATCTACTGGGGGACAAGGCCCCCAATGATCCCGTCCCAAGTGCCGCCATCTACCCGAGGACAAGGCCCCCGGTAACCCTCGTCCCGGGCGCCGCCATTTACCCGGGGACAAGGCCCCTGTCCCCAGCGCTGAGTCACGTGAGAATCACGCGAGGAGCGCATCAGGACTGGCGAAGACACTTGTCAAGCATCCAATCCCCTTGGCCGGTAGAAGGACGTTAGCGCCCTTCAATCCGACGGCTGCGACCGGGGTAGTTTAGTCTTTTTTGCATCTTTCAGGCCTATATAAGACCTTGTACCCCTCCCTTGTAAAGGAGGAGACAACTCATTTTTACATCAATACACAAACAAACAGGCGTGCTTAGGAGCACTCTCTCCCCGAGAGAACTCCCCTAGCCAACTATTGTTGGGAGCACGTCGACAGGACTAGGGTCTCCCTGAGACCTGAACCTGTATAAATCCTTGTGTCATTCTTCGTGTTTGCTCGATGGGAGAGGACCGGTCACGCAGTCAGCTCACGTCATCTTTTCTTCGCTAGGAACAACCAAAAAACCTGTCGGGGTATTCGTAATACCACGACAGTTGGCGCCGTCCGTGGGGACTTCGCGACAAATCGCCATGGCTCCCCCAAGAGCGAGGGCTCGTGCCCTACCCAGTGATGCCGGTCCCAGTGACCCAGCGCCACCCCTCCAAAGCACGGCCGTCCCGGTGCTCGCGCTCGGACACGGCCAAACCCAGGTACCACATTTAAATATTCCGGTAGTCTGGGTCCGGCCCAGTGACCATGGATGCCCCGGGGGGCTGTTCTTCCCCCGGTGGCTCCTCTGGCCTCCGGGGACGCCCTACTCGAAGCCCTTGTGGAGGGCCAACTCCGCGCCCAACGCTTGAAGGACGAACTCCTCCGTGCCCTAGTGCGGCCGTTGGCCCCATCTATAGGACACCCAGTAGCCCCTCCGACTCTGGAGGCCAGATTGCTCCCGGGACCTACAATTCCGCCGGGGCTTACGCTCCCCCGGTGGGCCCAGTTTCTGGAGCCTTCCCGACACCGGGAGGCTTCCCGATGCCAGGGGTTTACCCCGTCCCCGGAGCCTTCCCCATGCTGTTGGTTCACCCCGCACCAGGGGTTTTCCCAAGGCCTGGAGCCGGCTTCCCTCAGCTGGTCGCGTTCGCCGCACCGGAAGCGGCCCGCTGGACAGCTCATGCGCCACCGTCGGATCTCCCCTGTGAGGCCCCCCCACCCTCTCCGGTTCCGGGCGGGACCCCCGGGGACTGTCCTGTGATGGGTTCCGCCCACATCCCGGTAGTACCTCCCACGCCCGTGACCGCTACACACGAGCTCCCTCCTCCCCCGGGGCCACCCCCGAGGGCTCCCCCGGTGGATCAGGTCCGCTTTACTCGGGAGGAGGTCGAGTAAATGCGTACCACCAAGTCTGTAGGGGCCCCCTCACGTGGCCGGGGAAAGAGGCCTGCTGAAGAAGCAATCGCCGTCGCGGAGAGGTGCCTAGACGTCCAAGAGGTTAGCTCGACTAACCCGGAGGAGAAAAGGCGCTACCGCCACGTTGGTGGACCCCTTGGGCCCCTTCCCGACTCCGACAACGAACGTGTGTCCCCTGTCAAAGGTGACAGCGACCAGGACTCCCCCCGGGAGGTGGAGGGGGCTAACCAACCACTGTGTTGCCGGCTTCAGTGCATTCAATGGCCGCGGCCTTACCAACCGCCGCACATCAAACACTACAATGGTGAGGCCGACCCCTACGAGTTTGTGCAGGTGTATTCCACGGCCATTTCAGCGACTGGGGGGGGATGAGACAATCCAGTGCAATGTCTTCCCGCTCTACTTGACTGGGATCTCCCGCTCATCGTTTTACAACCTGAAGGCCGGCTCCATCAAGTCTTTTGCACAGCTCACACACGAGTTTTCTGTGAACTTCCAGGGCAACTACGTGCGTCCCCTGGATTCATCGCAGCTATACACTATCCGACAGAGGACGGGGGAGACCATCCGCAGCTTCTTCAAGCGCTTTGCTTAGGTCAAGAGCAAAGTAGCTCACGTTCCTGACTCCACAGTCATTGAGGCGTGCAGGAGCGGGATCCTCCCCGGGGAGCTCCATCGAAGGCTCTCCCGAAGCTGCGCCTCCTCTACCGACGAGCTCTTCACTATACTCGAGAACTACGCTCAAGAGGAGGAGGATGACCTCTGGAAGAAAAACTAGGGAGTTCCCGCCCCGTCGATCGGGAGGCTAGGGACCCCCTCAAGCGCCCCAAGAGGGGCAATCATAGTGAGCCACGGCCTCGGGACACCTTTGTCCTCGAGGGCGGAGGCGGCTCACACGATGCCTCCAAGGGTAACCACCCCTCCCCTAAGCCGAAAGGTCATGGGGGGGGGGGGGCAGTCATCCCGTAATCACGAAGGCGCCACGACGGGAGGCAAGGAAGGCCTGTGGTGTACTTTCCACAAGTCCAATACCCACGATACTTGGGAATGCCACCAACTTCCCCAACACTTCGCCGCATTCCTCGACCAGCATGGGCGGGGGGAGGTAGACCTCTGCCTCCTTGCCCTCTCAACCGGCTTTACCGGCCCTTCCTGCCCCTGCAGGGGGGCAGCAAGGACAAGCGCAGGAAGGGGACCCGTAAGAAACACTCCCCTTCCAAACCTCCCAAAGGCACGTCAACGTCATCACGGGAGGGTCTGCCTCTGGGCGAGACTCCAAGCGCCAGTGCAAGGAGTACGCGCGTGAAGTAAAGGTAGTGGGGGTGCTGCATACGTCCCAGCCACCAAAGTGGTCGGACGTCCCCCTCACCTTTACAGTGGAAGACGCGCCCAGGGTTGCTTCCCTCATGACGACGCACTCATCGTCTCCGCCACCGTCTACAACTGCCACCTAGAATGCATCCTTATCGATGGAGGAAGCTCCACCGACATCCTGTACCTGAAGGCGTTTAGGGAGATGCAGGTCGACAAGAAGCTACTGCAACCCACAGCAGGGCCCTTGTAGGGATTTGTCCCAGGGAAGACGATCCACCCGGTGGGAAAGGTGGATCTCCCCATGACCTTCGGTACCCTAGACAACTACCGGACAGAGATGGTCTGGTTCGAAGTAGTGGACCTCCCCTCCTCATACAATGCAATCATGGGGAGGACCACTGTGGAACCCTCATTTGAGGAATCTGGTGGCAACTGTTGGATCAAGGATGCCGACTAGAGGGGGGGTGAATAGGAGGCTTTAAAAACTTTAAAACTTAAAGCAAATAAAGAACAAATCAAGAACAAATAATGTAAGCAAGGGAAAGAAAACGAACACAATGGTTTTTACCGAAGTATCGGAGACTCGCCCAGTCTCCACTAATCCTCGTTGAAGCACTCCAATCACTTGAGTCTTGCCTCAATACTCACGAAGAGTATTATCAACTAAGGTTGCTCCTTGTCCACTCCGGAAAGGCGAGCACCGATGCCTTGTACACACTTGCCGAGCCTCTCCAACAATCTTCGAATGGAGAGATCAACGGCCACGCCTCCGAACCGTCTAGGTGAGGGCGCTCACCAAGAGTAACAGGCAGCGAGGTCTTCTCTAGACCTCCAAACACACAACGAGAAGCTAAGTATATGCAAATGCAAAAGAACTGAAACTCTCGGTGGATCGGAAAGCACTCGACTTGATCAAAAGATCAAGATTTTATATAAGAAACTAATGCTCAAGAGTGTATATGAAAAGATGCTGCTTGTTGTGAGAAACACATGCCCAAATCCCCTATTTATAGCCTCAAGAATCAAATGAACCGTTGGAGCTAGGGCTGAAAATCAGCAACCCAAACTGACAGTGAGTTCACCAAACTGACAGTCAGTTACATACACAACGGCCGACAAAATTTACGGATAAAAAATAGCTAGCCGTTTGTGGTCGTTTAAGGAAACTTGAAACCCCCAACTGACAGTCAGTTATGCAAACTGACAGTCAGTTCGACCAAAACAACGACCAGATCAAATAGAAACTCAGATAAAAACAGCTGTGGTCGAAACCCAAACTGACAGTCAGCATGGGCATACTGACAGTCAGTTTAGTACAAAAATTTTTGGCCCGAAAAACACACTCTCTGGACAATTGTCAGTTAACACAAACTGACATTCAAACTGACAGTCAGTTCAGCAAACTGACAGTCAGCCTGAACAAAAACAGCTATAACTTTAAATCCAGAAATCCAAAAGAGGTGTTTAATAGCTCATTTGAAAGATATTTTAAAGGACTATCTTTTTGTCAACAGAAGAAAAAGCCAGATATCCATAGATCTTTCTATAAAATGCAAAAACTCTTCTGCTGTCAAAAACTAAACTGAAAAACCAAATAACTGATAGTCCGTTAAAAACATCCATAACTTTTGATCCAGAAATCCAAATTGATAGTTTAATAGCTCGTTTGAAAGATAATTTAAAGGGCTACATTTTTGTCAATAGAAGCAAAAGTCAGATCTGCCTAGATCTTTCTAGAAAAAGCAAATACTCTTCTGCTGTCAAAACACAACTGAAAAACCAAATCTTTCAAACCAAATTCAAATCAAATCCAACCAAAAAGATGCAATGCAATGACCTAGTAATTTCTCGGTTCATGTTGGAGATATAGAGAGAACTTGCAACCCCTCTTTATAGTACGGTTAAAACTAAGAAATAATTTCCTAAACCGATCAAACTCCAAACACCGAGATCGGTCAAAATAAAACAAATATTACCTCAGGTCCTTTGCATCTTTAATTCTTGCAACTTTCGTTTTGGTGACCTTGCACTTGCGACCTTGACTTCCAACCTTTAACTGCGACCACAGCCAACATTGCGACCTTGCGCTTGCGACTTTAGACCTGTGACCTGCAGATCTTCCCGGATCACTTGCAGACTTTACAGAAATCGCTCTGCATAGAAATAACTCAAAGACAAGGTTAGTCCAAAACACTTAATGTCATCAATAATCAAAATCAACATAAAAGGGCCTAGATGCAACAGCAACCGCCCAGGTGGGTTGCACTCAGAAATGGCACATTACAGCTCACAACAACAAGATGCATTATATAAAAATGCAAGTAATTAAAAACAAATGCTGATCATAGGGACCAACATTACAATAACTTAGCGCCAAAATGACGCACTTAAATGTTGATACAAAATTAAGGAGTTTTCGACACAAAGGTCGGCACAAATGAAACAGTAATAAAAATCAAAAGGACTTCATCAGTCTTCTTCTTCAGCAACAGCGGTGTTGTACGGGCCTTCTCCACATCGATCTCCACTTTGGTGCGTAACCCTCTAACAAGCTGGGTCTTCAGTTTCTTCTTCTTGTTCCACATTGGGTTCAAGACCGTAAGATTCAGGGTCGATGAATCCTTCTTCTAAATTTGTTTGTAAAAGCAAGGGTGAGCACATTGTCCACATGGTGCTCAACAAGTCCCAAATAAGAATGCAAGTATATATAGATGGGGGGAAATTCTCAAAGAATGGCTCTTTAGTTTTATATAAGTACATAGAATAGATTTTCACACTTAGTCTTTGAAGAAAAGATCTTTATTTTCAAAAGCAAGGCTTTTCAAATCCTAAGCTAGATTTTCAGAGAATGTTGTGTGTGACAGTCTTTCATGAGTCACCACTTTATTCAGATTTTGTGAGAAATCTTCCAAAAGCTACTTGTGCTGCATCGACGTGGATAGAATCCACCGCGCGCAGACTCCATAACCTGGGAACTCAGAGTATCTGATACTTCTTAAACTTTGCAAAGGTGTACCACCTTAATCCACCGATCATTCGGCTTTCAAGTCGGTACCTCTCCATGCGACTTTTACACATGTGACAAGGCCGAGATGACACAACAGTTTACAGTCCTAGCATTAACAATTCCCTGCCCGGTAAATAGACAGTTAAGTCTCAAGTACCGTTATGGGTCCTCCCCACTGCCTTACTTCCTAGCCTGGGTCTATGTTCTTGCAAGACACATAGCGCCTCTTGATTACAGTCGCGCACGACTTAATCTGGCATAGGGCGTCTTCCTTCTTTCCACCTTTTCCTCTCATGATTTTTCTGAACTCACATCACTCATGGTCTTCTGCGGCCCACCAGCTCTCGCAAGAAACTGGATCGACAACCATTGCAGGGAAAAGCTAATACTAAAGAAAGCTACTAAGTTGCGCCCGTCCCATTCCAGGCAAGTGGTTGGTACGTTTTTCATGCCGCATAGAAGTACAACACAAGGTTCTAGTCCTTACGAATCTCTAGTGAGGAGTCTTTCACATTCCCAGTGCGCACACAGCACCATCCAATCAAACCATCCTCACTATCGATTCCAATCACATTTTCTTTCACAAAAAGGGTTTTGAATATGCTTTTCTCACATGTGACCATTCAACATTTAACATATAATCTTGAGCATAGCATAGCCTAAGCATGATATTCTAGGGTGACAAAGGTGCATGGATAATCAATCACAAAAGGGGCTTTACAGTTATTTAGGTCATATCTAATCATTTCGTTGAAACATAACTCTTATTTGAATCTAAGGCATGCATATACTTGAAACAGTTAACATACTTCATTTCAAAATAATAGGCGAGACATGATCAAGGGTTTGAGACTTTCCTTGCAGTGATGGGTCTAGCTGCTCAGATGAATCCTCGAAGATCTCTTCTATTCCTTCAATGTCTGGTTCCACGGCGGATACAAACAACACATACACACTACATAAGCATACAAGTACTAGAAAATAATACGAAAATATATCATGCATGCTAGGGAAAGGATGTGGACAAGGTCACTTGATGTTGATCGAAGAGATAGGCTCAAAAGGACTTGAATGTCGAAGGGCTGACATTTGGCTCATGGCTTGACATAGCCCTCAATTGGTTCTAGGTCTGTTTTCTAGAGATGTGACAGTAGGGAATATTGTAGATCATGGCTCAAAAGGCTTAGTGGACAAAGTGGCATTTCAATAGCTCAAACGTGACAGGTCTAAATCATCCAACGCCACTGGTGGACATGCACTGACATAGTGCTAGACATGGCCAGAAACTAGGGCATTGCATAACTTTTGACCTAGGGCACCAATCGATGCACAACTTTGTCTGAGGTTTAGGCCTTGATAACAGGAACTAATCACTCAATAGGCTCAAGGGCTGAAAGTGGCCGGACGGCGATGAACGGTGTCGATGAACCACGGTGGCGACACGGCACAGACATGGTTCTAGACAAAACTTGGCATGATCATAACTTTTGATCCAGGCCGATTCAGGGTTCGAGCCAATGGAGTAAAATACTCAGGGGGTTGAGGCCTAGCTAAATGACAAGGTTGCATCAGCTGGTTCGGCTGGAAAATAAACTCTGGTGATCGGAGCCGAAGACGAAGGCACCGATTTGGGTATTTTTGATCCACGGCGTTTGAACTCAATTCTATGCTTGGGAAGCATCTAGGGGTCATCACGAAGCTACGGGTGTACTCAATTTTGCCAGGGAATGGCTGGAGAAGCACGGCGGCGTTCTCCGGCAAACTGCCGAAGCTCGAATTTGGGGATTCGACGCTCGGGGCAAAATTGGGGGTTCTAATCTTGCAGGCTTACTCCTCCTAGCTCACTGATCAACTTTCTCTACTGGCACGAGGATCAATTTGACTTGAACCACTCGGCATTAGGGGAACAGGGCAAAAGACGATTTCGGCGATCGCCGGCGCTAGGTCTCGCCGGGGTTCGATTAAAGGCCATGGCATAGAGAGGAAGGTGAGGGGAACTCACCGGTAGCTCTGGATTGAAGAGAGGTGTTGTGGTTGAGGCTGGCACCGTGAGCTCCAGAAGCAGCTCGTCGGGGAAGAAGACGAAGGCGAGCTCTAGTGCTAATGCTACGGGGTTTCTGGTGAGCTTTGGTGTGAAGTGAAGCACTGGCGAGAGGGGGCTTTATATAGCCGTGGGGTTGAGTGCTCAGGAGCGGCAGCAAATCGACGGGGGGATGCACTCTGGCACCGGAGCGGTCAGCGAGGCGCATTGGGACACGGCGGGAGCTTTGCCAGAGACGGAGTATCGCGCGAAACCTAGATTCGTCAGGACGACGGGATAGCGAGTCTCGGCATGGCAGCCATGTGGCAGTAAAGTTATGACAATGGCAGGCACGCGCGCGCGAACGGTGAAGCTACGGTCTCCGGTCATCGCCACGGTGGAGCTTCTTGGCGCGACGCGAGCACGTGCGGTCACGTGGGATTTGGCCGTTGGCGGAGGCACAACTGGCCGGCGGTGAAGGCTACGGTGGATCACGGCGAACGGTGGCAGCAACCGCGGTCGAATGTCCTCAGGTCATGGTCGAGCGCACGGGCTCTGGTCGTGGTCGAAGAAAATAAGCCCGGGACTAAACCGCGAGGCTTTGGACTGATTTGTGAGGGTTTGGACTGAACTGCGAAGATTCTTCTCGGGATTTAGGACCTGATTGCGAATTTGGGATTCTGAAGGGTTGATTTGCAATCTGATTTTGCAGATGAGTATTACCAAAGTGCTTGGACTCATCCAGCAGGGAAAATGGCAAAATCTGATAAGATCTGAGGGTTTCGACAAAAATCGAAAACAGGGTAAAATAGGGTAATTAGGGTTTTGACATTTTTTTGCCAGGGCTGAAACTAGGGTTTCGGTTGAGATTCTTGAGTTCTTCCAGAAGGGAAAAACGTTCAGAAAAATGAAAGAAAGATAATCAATTGGTCAGATTTGAATTTGGAGATGATCTGGGACTTTTAGCCTTTTTGGGCTTCTTGAAAATTCTGAGAAGGACTAAACTGAAATACTTTTGCACTGAAATGTGAAAATGATCTGGGAGATGAAGTTTAGCTGCCAACGTTTTAGGTTAAGGTAGTGGTATACCTAAGATGTGTCGTGGTATTGAGAATACCCCGGCAGGTTTTGAAGACGATCCTAGCGGAGATTACGCAGCGCGGGTTGACCGAGCGACCGGTCCTCCCCCGCCGGACAAACACAAGAAAAGACACGAGGATTTATACAGGTTCGGGTCCCAATGGGGGCCCTAGTCCTGTCGACGCGCTCCCGACCGGAGTCGGTTGGGGAGGCTCTCTCCGGGGGAGAGGCTTCCGGAGCACGTCTGTGAGATTAGCTATTCCAAATAATAATGAGCTGATCTTTACAACAGAGTGGTACAAGGGCTATTTATAGCCCCAAAAAGAAGCAAAAAACCTAAACTACCCCGGAAGCCACCGTCGGATTGAAGGGTAAGACCATCCTTCTCCCGGTCAAACGTCTTGGATGCTTGACAGGTGGTCGCTGATTCCCGAGGCGTCCCTCGCGTGACCTGCACGTGATAAACAAACAGGGGTTTTACCTTTTAGGAGGGCGATGACGTCCGGGACCCCTTCCGGAGAGCAGGGTCCCGGGAACCTAAAAGGCGGCGCCCGGGGCAGGCACCGGAGGCCACTGTCCCCGGGCGCCCGGGACATGCCCGGGGGGCACGGTCCCGGGGGCCAAATGGCGGCGCCCGGGGCAGGCACCGGAGGCCACTGTCCCCAGGCAAATGGCGGCGCCCGGGACATGCCCGGGGGGCACGGTCCCGGGGGCCAAATGGCGGCGCCCGGGGCAGGCACCGGAGGCCACTGTCCCCGGGCAAATGGCGGTGCCCGGGACATGCCCGGGGGGCACGGTCCCGGGGGCCAAATGGCGACGCCCGGGGCAGGCACCGGAGGCCACTGTCCCCGGGCAAATGGCGGCGCCCGGGACATGCCCAGGGGGCACGGTCCCGGGGGCCCAATGGCGACGCCCGGGGCAGGCACCGGAGGCCACTGTCCCCGGGCAAATGGCGGCGCCCGGGACAGGCCCGGGGGGCACGGTCCCGGGGGCCCAATGGCGCCGCCGGGGGCAGGTAGCGGAGGCCGCTGTCCCCGGGCAAATGGCGGCGCCCGGGACATGCCCGGGGGGCACGGTCCCGGGGGCCCAATGGCGACGCCCGGGGCAGGCACCGGAGGCCACTGTCCCCGGGCAAATGGCGGCGCCCGGGACAGGCCCGGGGGCCACGGTCCCGGGGGCCCATTGGCGCCGCCCGGGGCAGGCAGCGGAGGCCACTGTCCCCGGGCAAATGGCGGCGCCCGGGACATGCCCGGGGGGCACGGTCCCGGGGGCCCAATGGCGACGCCCGGGGCAGGCACCGGAGGCCACTGTCCCCGGGCAAACGGCGGCGCCCGGGACAGGCCCGGGGGGCACGGTCCCGGGGGCCAAATGGCGGCGCCCGGGACACGCCCGGGGTGCACGGTCCCGGGGGCCAAATGGCGGCGCCCGGGGCAGGCACCGGAGGCCACTGTCCCCGGGCAAATGGCGGCGCCCGGGACACGCCCGGGGGGCACGGTCCCGAGGGCCAAATGGCGGCGCCCGGGACATGCCCCGGAGGCACGGTCCCGGGCGCCTAAAAGGCGGCGCCCGGGGCAGGCACCGGAGGCCACTGTCCCCGGGCAATCATGAACTTACCTGGACTTGACCGCGTGGAGATTTCCCCCAACAGCAGCCCCCCATGCCCTCCGGGGACGAAGCTTGAGCCCCCGGAGGGAATGGTTACGGTACCGGGAAAATCTCCGGACGAAAACTCCAGACGAAAATCACCGGAGCCCCGGCGACGCTTCGGTTTCTGTGCCGGGCGCTTTATGGCCGCGCCGTTTTCGCAATAAATGCACGCGCGGTTCGAACCGGCGTCTCGATTTATGCGCCTGTCCCTTCGTTTCCCGCGCACGGTTTGAATTTCAGTGGTCCAGATTGCCCCGAGGGGGCCACGTGGCGCGCATCTAGATCACGGCCAGCCTCTATAAATAGGGCCCTGGGGGGCCCCGGAAGCTCATTCCAAATCTTCAACTCCAGCTTCAGCTCTCCCGGTAGCGCTCTTCCGGTAGCTTCTCCGGTAGCCTTTTCCGGTAGCGAGCGTCCGGGAGTTGTTGACTTAGCCACCTGAAAACTTAGCCACCGAAAAACAAAGAACTCACCTAATGGCGCCCAAAGGTCGAGCGAAGACCACGGAGATGCCCCCGGAGGAAATCCCCGTGGATTTCCTCTGGGCCTCCGAGTTCTCGGCCTCGGACGCGGAGTCCCTGGTCAAGAAGGGCGTCGTTGAAGAGGGGGACATCCGGGTCCCCCTAAAGAAGGACGGAGCCCGCCGTCCCAGGCCCGGAGAGGTTGTGGCCTTTGAGGCCTTCCTCGAGGCAGGGCTCCGGCTCCCGGTGCACCCGATGCTCCGGGAGTTCCTGAAGGAGTACGGGGTGGCGCTCAACCACCTCACCCCCAACGCCCTCGTCCGGATGGGTCTCTTCATCTGGCTGTACGAGACGGCGACCGGGCGGGAGCCCACCCTCCGCGCCTTCCGGTACTTTTACGAGCCGGCAGCGCGGAGCTCCCACCTGGTGAAGGGAGGACCGAAGTCCCCCTTCGGCTCGGTGATGGTCCAGATGCTGCCCTCCCGGGTGGCGGACTACCCGGCGGCAGCCTCCCAGGACCACTGGGGGGACTGGCTCCGGAGGTGGTTCGACCTCCGGGTCCGGGACGAGGCGGTGGTCTACGCCCCGGAGCCTCCCACATACAGCCGGTCATCCGCACCGAAGCCGCCGGTGTGGACGGACGAGGAGTTCGAGCTCCTCGAGAAGGTGGTGCTGACGAAGAAGGCCCGCTCGATGCGGGACGCCGCGGAGGAGCTGGGGCTCCTGCGGCTTTCCCCCTTCTCACGCGGGGGAAGGGGGATTGGCATGGGCCCGGAGCAGCGGCCTCCGGTCAAGCCGGTGACGCGGCGTAAGTCCCCTGCATTTTTGTACTTGCAGTTTTTTATGAGAAATCGACTAACTTTTTACCTCTTGCAGTGCGCCCGTACCCGGCGGCGAGGGACAAGGCGGAGCACCTCCTGGGGAGGTACTTCGCCGACGAACACGAGCGCATCGTGCGCCTCGTGGGGGAGGGGCCTCCCCAGAACCTGGTGGCCGAGGCCTACGGGCTCAGGCTTCCGGAGAGGAAGCCCCTTCCCACCCCCGGGTCTCATAAGCGGGGGAAGGATGTGGCCGGGGGCTCGGAGCCCAAAAGGCCCCGGGTCCAAAAGACCCCCGCCCCGACAACGACGCCGGTGAGGGCCCGGGACGCGGCTCCCGGAGCCGAACATGCCCGGGCGGTGCCCCGGGCAGAGGCGACGCCTCCACCCCCGGAGGCCCCCGTCGAGGCCCGGGGGAAGGAGGTTGTTACCGGCGGGGCGGGGTCCGATTCCGCGGACTACGCCCCGTCGCCAGTTCGAGTGGCGCTCCTCTCACCTCTCCCGGCGACATTGGCGCCGGAGAGGCTGGAGGTGAGGTTCTCGGAGGCGGCGCCTCCGTGCCTCTGGCCGGTTGATGAGGAGGGGGGGAGCCCCTCAGTCTTCGAGGTCCCCCCGGAGCAGGAGGCTCCGAGGGCCCTCCGGCCTGGGGCGGGGAAAGGCCCGATGATCCCCCCCCCCGGGCGGAGGTCCCCGCCCAATCCTCGTCTTCGTCGTCCTCGGAGGAAACTTCGTCGACGAAGACGCCGGTGACGCCGGCTATTCTCCCGAACTCCGAGGTCCGGGGGCCCTCTCCCGGCCGCAACGGGGGCGCCGGGCAAGATACCTCTCTGCTCCCCGCGGGGGAGGTGGCCCGCTGCGCGGAGGGCCTGCACAGCCGGAAGGTGCAGGCCTTCGTAGCGGGGGGAATGCTCCACGAGCGTTTTGAGGGGCTCGAGTCCCTCGGAGCCCAGGTAGCCCGAGCTCTTATGATTTTCCTGCACTTAAGATTTTTCTAACTCTTTATGTATTTTGTAGGTAGCGACTGTTACCTGGGGCCTTGAGCAGCGGGTCACCCGGCTGCTCAAGGAGGCGGAGAGCCGGGCCGCGGCTTGCGTGGAGCAGCGGGAGGCGGCCCTCCGGGAGCGGGACGAAGCTCTTGATGAGCTGTCCCGGGCCCGGGCGCAGGTGCACCTTTCAGAGGGCGCCTACATCCGCCTCCGAGAGGAGGCCAAGGTGCGGGAGAAGGCGCTCCGGGAGCTCGAGAGCTCCAGCGTCCGGGCGCTGTCGGACGCAGGCCGCTCCGTCCGCTCGGCCTTGGAAAGCCTTGGCGTTAGCCTGGGCTCCGGGAGCGGCCCGGAGGTGCTCCCGGCGACCCTCGCGGAGGCTGTGCGTTTTCTTAACGCACTAGTCTCCGCCATCCCGGAGGCTGCGGACGTCCGGGCACGGGGCCGGGCGATCCCCGTCATCGCGGTGGCCGCGGGGCTCGTTGACTACCGTGGGGTCGGCGCCCGGGCGATCGGGGGGCGCATCCCCCGGAGCTTCCCGGAGGCCTTCGAGCCAACGCGCCGGGAGGTGGAGCTGCTGGCGGAGGGGTTCTACGACCGGATCATCCGGACGAGGTTCCCGACACCGGCGCCTCCGGCCGCGGATGCCCCTGCCCCGGCCACGGAGGAAGCTCCCCGGGGGGAGGACCCCAATGCTAAAGTATGAGCCTCCCCCGGGTCTTTAGCTAGGACCCCTTTTTATTTTGTTAGACATTTTGATTCCGGTAGCTTCTTAGGAGAAGCCCCGGGCACTTGTACAAAAACATTTTGCTATGAAATATATTTGAAATTTTTCTAAGTCTTTGCAATGAAATGTTACCAGGGTTCCCGGGGGGTTACTCCCGGGCAACGGTCCGGGAGAGGCTCTCCGGGGGACGCCCAAGCGGCTTTGATTTTGCAGAGCCTTGTCTACGGGAGGCGCGACGGGGGTACTGCCCGGGAGCCTGTCCGGTTGAGGTGGCGCCCGGAATGGCACTTGGATAATTTTGACAACAGCCGCGCTGAATTAACTCCCCCGCGCCCGAAGGCCCAAATGATACCTCCTCTCCGGATACTTCCGCCGGCTAGGTACGAGTTTTGGCCCGAAGACGTACTTCGGGACTCTCAGCGTCGCGTCCGGGCGCTGTACCGGGACTTGGCCCGGGAGCTGAGGGAGCGCCTCCGGGAGCTTTAGGCGTAGGGGCCTTCGGCTGGTAGAAAATCCCCCGGGTTAGGACCCGGGTTGTATCATTTCCGAAACCCACCGGAGGGGGAAGATGTCCTCCGGGTTTCCCGATCAATAAAGCACGTTGTTGTTGTTTCCTTTTATTGCGCCTCTTTATTTTCTTCTTCTTGGATGGTCTGGACGACTCATCTTAACAAGGATGAGCTAAGTTTCTTCGTGGGTGACCCGGGGGCCCCCTGTCCCCCCCCGCCCACAGCGGGCGGGAGGAGGCCTCCGCGCGCTGTGGGGGTAACAGGGTCCCCGGGGGGAGCATACCCTGTAGGACAAATATTTTCTATGTTAGAAAATTGTAAAAACAGGATTTCCGAGGGAGGGACCTTCCGGGGTGCCCGGGGGCACCGGGAGAGGTTCATCCGGCCGCCGGGAGAGCGGGGAACCGGGAACAAGGCGCGGAAGGGGCTCATGAAAAGCCAATAAGACCTCCGGAGGCGAGCTTCCCGGGAGACTTCGTCCGGTCGCCGTGAGAACGGGGAACCGGGAATAATGTTTCCGGGGGAAAATATATCTGAAAAATCCATATCTTCGTAAGGCAATCGTCCGGTCGCCGTGAGAACGGGGAGCCGGGAATAAGGTCTCCGAAAGATAATCATCCGGTCGCCGTGAGAACGGGGGGCCGGGAATAACGTCGACTCCCGGAGGAGGAAGATAGATCCAATCAAGCCGCAAGGGGCTGATCTTCCGGTCGCCGTCAGAACGGGGAGCCGGGAATAACGTCGACTCCCGGAGGAGGAAGAAAATCCAGAAAGCCATTAGACGTCCTGCTGAGGAGAGCGTCTACTCCCGGAGGAGGAAGTGCCCGAAGACGGGTCTTGAGTGTTTGGGCAGGGGACTAGTCTCCCAAAGTGACTCGTTACCACGGCCACTGCGACCGGGTTGCCGCTTACACCCTCAGTCCACGAGGGCTGATTGTAAGCCGCCCTACGGGAGTGCAGGCTCCGTTGTAGGGACTTGTTGGGGCTGGCCCACTTCCTCACGGGGAGGGCATCCTCACGGGGAGGGCATCCTCGCGGGGAGGGCATCCTCGCGGAGAGGGCTTCCTCGCGGGGAGGGCATCGCTGCTAGGGGCGGTAATGAGAAAAACCTGCAATGAGACAGTTGAAGAACAAAGGCTATGCATTTATTAACAAAATATACAAAGCCCCCCCCTGCGAAACCGCGAAGCGGGGGGGAAAGGGAAGCTACAGTGTCCCTCCTCCCCCTCCGGCGTGATCGCTCCGGGGGAAGGGACAGGCCCGTAAGGCTAGACGTAGAACTTGCGAAGTAAACGCAAGTTCCAGGTGTGCTTCAGCTCCTGCTCTTGAAGGTTGGAGAGCTTGTAGGCCCCCGAGCCTAGAACAGCGGAGATCCTGTAGGGGCCCTCCCACTTGGGGGAGAGTTTTCCCTGGGCTTGGGGGTCCGTGACGCGCTTGAGGACAAGGTCCCCAAGGCGAAAAGCTATTTCGCTCACGCGCTGGTTGTATGCGCGCGACATTTCGCGCTCGTAGATGGCGTGGCGGAGGAGCGCTCGGTCGCGTTCCTCCTCCACGAGGTCGATTTCCAGCCGCCGGTTGTCTTCGTTGGCCCGGTAGGCTGCGGTCGTGGCTCCGTTCAGGAGCTCGACCCGCAGCGACCGGAAGCCGATCTCCGGGGGGAGGACTGCCTCCGCCCCGTAGACTAGGGAGAAGGGAGCACGTCCTGTGGCCCGGGACGGGGTCGTGCGCATCGAGCAGAGGATGCTAGGGAGCTCCTCTGCCCACGTGCCCCGCTTGGAAGCGGTTTGTTCGAGTCTCCGGCGTAACCCCTGTAGGATTACGCCATTGACCCTCTCGACGGCCCCGTTGCTTTGAGGATGGGCCACTGAGGCGAAGTGGATGACGATCCCCAGGCCTTCGCAGAATTCCCGGAAATAAGCCGAGTCGAATTGGGTCCCGTTGTCCACAGTGATTTCCCGGGGGACACCAAAACGACAAACGACGTTTTTCCAGAAAAACCGCTGAACGGCCCGGGAGGTGATGCTAGCCAAGGGCTCCGCCTCAACCCACTTTGTAAAGTAGTCGACCGCGACTACCGCATACTTGTATCCTCCGGGCGCTGGGGGGAAGGGCCCTAAGAGGTCCATCCCCCAGCGCACGAAGGGCCAAGTGATGGGGATAGTCCGCAGCGCTACAGGGGGGAGATTCGAGCCCTTGGCCATCTTCTGGCATGCTTCGCACGCGGAGATAAGGTCTCGCGCGTCGCGCATGACTGTAGGCCAGTAGAAGCCCTGCCGAAGG
The DNA here is from genome assembly GCA_019359835.1 of Pharus latifolius. Taxonomy (NCBI): domain Eukaryota; kingdom Viridiplantae; phylum Streptophyta; class Magnoliopsida; order Poales; family Poaceae; genus Pharus; species Pharus latifolius. The sequence continues at coordinate 25,761,017 of CM033329.1, forward strand.
GCCTTGGCGGCGATGGCACGCGGGGCTAGGTGAGAACCACAGCTCCTCGCGTGAATGTCTTCCAGGAGTTGAAGTCCCTCCGACCGGGGGAGGCAGCGCAGGAGGGCTGAAGCCCCCCGCTTGTAGAGCCTTCCCTCCAACAGGAGATATGCCCGGGCTTTGGCCCGGAGGCGCTTAGCCTCGGTCTCGTGGGGAGGGTCCCCCTCTCCCTTGATGAAGGAGATGAGGGGGTCCATCCAAGATGAAGGCCGGACGATCTCGGCGACCTCCGGGACCGGAGGCTCGGGGCCTGCATCCGGGGAGGCCACCGAGGGCTTCATGATGATTTCCAAGAAGGCCCCCCTGGGGAGCGTTTCCCGGGCGCTTGCTGCCCGTGCCAAGGCATCGGCCCGGTCATTCTCCCTCCTCGGGATATGCCGGGCCTCAAGGCCGTCGAAGTGTTTCTCCATCTTCCGTACTTCCTGTAAGTAAAGACTTAAATTTGCGTCATGGCACAGGTAAGACTTGTCCATTTGGCAGACAACGGGCTGAGAGTCTCCCTTCACTAGTAGGCGCCGGATCCCCAGGGAGCGCGCGAGGCGCATCCCGAGGAGCAGAGCCTCGTATTCGGTGACGTTGTTGGTTGCGGGGAACTCGAGCCGCGCGGCGTACTCGAGCTCCTTCCCCTCGGGGCTCCAGAGGACTACCCCCGCGCCAGCCCCAGCGAGACACAGCGACCCATCAAACAGCAGGGTCCAATGGTCACTGCGTGGGGGCGGCACAGGGAGATCTTCGTCCCCGGACCCAGAGGCGGGAGTCCACTCTGCGACGAAGTCGGCGAGGACCTACGACTTGATTGCGGAGCGGCCGGTAAGGGACAGGGAGAAGGGGGCGAGCTCGGCCCCCCACTTCCCAATCCGGCCAGTGGCTTCTTTATTCCGCAGTACCTCCCCCAGGGGGAGGGACGACGGGACGGTGATGGGGTGCCCCAGGAAGTAGTGCCGGAGCTTCCGGGACGCCATGAGGAGAGCGTAGCAAATCTTCTCCATCTCCGTGTACCGAGTCTTGGCCCCTTGGAGGGCTTCACTGACGTAGTACACGGGACGTTGCTGCCCCCCTTGCTCCTTCACCAAAACCGCGCTGACGGCGACGGGGGTCGCGGCGAGGTAGAGGAGCAAGGGCTCTTCCGGAGACGGACTCACGAGCATTGGAGGGCTCGAGAGGTACTTCTTGAGGTCATTGAAGGCTTCCTGGGCCTCGGGGGTCCAGCGGAACCCCTCGAGCCCTCGGAGGATCTTGAAGAACTGGAGGCCCCGCTCCCTCAACTTCTGCTTGATAGGGGGGTGACCGGGGGTTACCGCGAGCTTGTGTTCAATAACCTCCCGGGCGACGCCCCGCATGTCCGAAGGCTTCCACGCAAAAACATCGGAGTTTTCGCGCAGAAAGGCTGTGAGTTGCGCTGCATGGTCTGGGGGGAGCTCTGCCCCGATTTGGACAGTTTTGTCCTCGCTGCCTGGGGACAGCGGGACCTTCCGGAGGCCCCCTTCCGGACGCGGTTTGAGAAGGGGCCTCCCAGGGGACGGCGCAGCGATGCCTACGTCCGGGGAGGGAGCCTCCCCCCCGGGCGCCTTGATCAGGTTGACGCTTCCTATTGTGGCAGCAGCTCGCTCGTATAGAGCACGGGCCATGTCTTGGTCCCCCCGGACGCTGATCACGCCATGCGGCCCGGGGATCTTCATGCACAGGTAGTTTTGGTGGGTGGCAGCCCCCAGGCGATTGATCGTAGTCCTCCCCATAATCACATTGTAGGAGGAGGGGAGGTCCACTACGTCGAAGCGGACTAGCTCGGTCCGGTAGTTCTCCGGGGTGCCGAAGGTGATCGAGAGATCTACCTTGCCCACGGGGTGGATCGCCTTCCCCGGGACAAACCCTGGCAGAGGCCCTGCCGCTGGTTGCAGGAGCTTCTCATCCACCTGCATTTCCTTGAAGGTTTTGAGGAACAGGACGTCGGCGGAGCTTCTGCCGTCCACGAGGATGCGGGCCAAGTGGCAGTTGTAGATTGTCGCGGAGACAATGAGCGCGTCGTCGTGGGGGAAGCGAACCCCTCGCGCGTCTTTCGCCGTAAAGGTGAGGGGGACGTCCGACCACTTGGGCGGCACGGACGCGTGTAGCACCCCCACTACCTTAACTTCTCGCGCGTACTCCTTGCGCTGGCGCTTGGAATCCCGCCCGGAGGCGGACCCCCCTACAATGACGTTGATGCGGCGCTGAGAAGTTTGAAAGGGGAGAGCGTCTGAAGGCTCCCCCTCCTGCACCTGCTGCCCCCCCGCGGGAGCGGGAAGGGCCGGAACAGCTGGCCGAGGGGGCAAGGAGGCCGGAGTCCCCCCCCTGCCCGCGCTGGTCGAGGAACGCCGCGAAGTGCTGCAGTAGCTGGTGGCAATCTCGGGTGGCGTGGGTACTGGACCCGTGGAAGCTGCACCACGGTCCTTCCCGGCTTCTCCCCGCGGGGCCTTCGCGGCCGCGCGAAGACTGTCCTCCCCCATGGCCTCTCGGCTTGGGAAAGGGGCGGTTGCCCTTCGGGGGGTCGCGCGAGCCGCCTCCGCCCTCGAGGACAAAAGTGTCCCGAGGCCGTGGTTCGCTACGGCCCCCCTGCCTGGGGCGCCTGGGGGGATCCCGGGCCCCCCGCTCGGCGGGGGAAGGAGCCCCCTGGGTCTTCTTCCAGATGTCGTCTTCCTCCGCGCGAGCGTACTTTTCGAGTACGTTAAAGAGCTCGTCGGCGGAAGAGGGGCAGCTTCGAGAGAGTCTTCGGTGGAGTTCCCCCGGGAGGATCCCGCTTTTGCAGGCTTCGATCACTGTGGAGTCCGGGACGTGGGCCACTTTGCTTTTTACTTGGGCAAAGCGCTTGAAGAAGCTTCTGATGGTCTCCCCGGTCCTCTGGCGCACTGTGTATAGCTGTGAAGAATCCAGGGGACGTACGTAATTTCCCTGAAAGTTGGCGCAGAACTCCCGCTTCAGCTGCGAGAAAGACTTGATGGAGCCCGCCTTCAGATTGTAAAACCAGGAGCGGGCAATGCCGGTGAGGTAGAGGGGGAAGACGTTGCATTGGACGCTCTCGTCCCCCCCCCCCCCCCCCCCCCCCCCGCCGCGGAGATGGCTGTGGAGTAGATCTGCACGAACTCGTAAGGGTCCGCTTCGCCATTATAATGTTCGATGTGCGGGGGACGGTAGGGCCGCGGCCATCGGATGCTGCGGAGTCTTTGACATAGAGGCTGGTTCGCCCCCTGCACTTCCCGGGGGGAGCCCCAGTCACTGTCTTCTTTAACGGGGGACGCCCCCTGGTTATCCGAGTCAGGTAGCGGCCCAAGAGGGCCGCCAGAGTGGTGGTGACGACGCTTCTCTTCCGGGCCGGGACTGATTTCCCGGACGTCCGGGCTTCCCTCCGGGGAGGATGGTTCTTCGGCGGGTCTCTTCCCCTGACCGGTGCGAGAGCGAGGCTCCCTGCGACAACGACCGGGGGGAAGCTCTTCCCCGCGGCTGGGAGAATGCATTCGCTCGACCTCTCCCCGGGAGAAGCGGACCTGCTTCGCCGGGGGAGGGAGCTCCTGCACTGTAGCAGCCGGCCCGGAAGCTACCGGGGCCTGCTGGGGGAAGCCCCCTGCGACGGCCCCCGGGACCGGAAAGGGGGGAGCCCCTGCACCATCCGGAACCAGGGAGGGGGCGCCCGGGGCGGCGTTTGGATCCGAAGAGGGGGCCCCTGCGGCAACGACCGGGACCGGAAAGGGGGAAGCCCCTGTGACATCCGGAACCAGTGGGGGGTGAGCCCCCTCGGCGACGTCCGGGGTTGGGGAGCCAATGCGGGGGGAAATTCGCTGAGGCACGGGAGCTGCTCTGTCGACCGGCCCCGGTGCGGTAAACGCAACGCGAGGGGCGGGACTGGCTCCCGGCGTAGGAATAACCCCCGGCATGAAATGACCCCCCAGCCCCGGAAGCGGGCCGGGGACGGGGTACCCCCCTGGTGCCACGAAGGGCCCGGGCATGAAATAGCCTCCCGGCACCGGGACAGGCCCGGGTGCCGAGAAGTGTCCGGAAGTATATCCCGCGGGGGGAGGGAACCCCCCAACGGGATCATACGGGGTAGACAGCCCCCCTGACGCCGGAGGGGCCGCTGGGTATCCCAACACACTAAGGAGCTCGTCCATAGAGCGCTGGGCGCGGAGCTGGCCCTCCACGAGAGCCTCCAGCAGGGCATCCCGGGGAGCCGGGGGGGCCGTCGGGGGGAAACTTGTCCCGGCCGAGGTCCCCGCGGCCTCCGGGAGCGACCCGGAGGTGGAGGAACCTAGATTGAGAGGAAAGGTGGGAGGCGGTACCTGGGAATGGTCGCCTCCGGACGGAAGCGCCGGAACAGCAGTGTCCCGGACGGGCGGGGGCCAGGCCACCAGGACCGGCGTCACTGGGAAGGGCGCGGGCCCTTGTTCTCGGAGGAGCCATGGCGATTCGTCACGGATCCCCACGGACGGCGCCAACTATCGTGGTATTGAGAATACCCGGCAGGTTTTGAAGACGATCCTAGCGGAGATTACGCAGCGCGGGTTGACCGAGCGACCGGTCCTCCCCCGCCGAACAAACACAAGAAATGACACGAGGATTTATACAGGTTCGGATCCCAGTGGGGGCCCTAGTCCTGTCGACGCGCTCCCGACCGGAGTCGGCTGGGGAGGCTCTCTCCGGGGGAGAGGCTTCCGGAGCACGTCTGTGAGATTAGCTATTCCAAATAATAATGAGCTGATCTTTACAACAGAGGGGTACAAGGGCTATTTATAGCCCCAAAAAGAAGCAAAAAACCTAAACTACCCCGGAAGCCACCGTCGGATTGAAGGGTAAGACCGTCCTTCTCCCGGTCAAACGTCTTGGATGCTTGACAGGTGGTCGCCGATTCCCGAGGCGTCCCTCGCGTGACCTGCACGTGATAAACAAACAGGGGTTTTACCTTTTAGGAGGGCGATGACGTCCGGGACCCCTTCCGGAGAGCAGGGTCCCGGGAACCTAAAAGGCGGCACCCGGGGCAGGCACCGGAGGCCACTGTCCCCGGGCGAACGGCGGCGCCCGGGACATGCCCGGGGGGCACGGTCCCGGGGGCCAAATGGCGGCGCCCGGGGCAGGCACCGGAGGCCACTGTCCCCGGGCGAACAGCGGCGCCCGGGACATGCCCGGGGGGCACGGTCCCGGGGGCCCAATGGCGGCGCCCGGGGCAGGCACCGGAGGCCACTGTCCCCGGGCAAATGGCGGCGCCCGGGACATGCCCGGGGGGCACGATCCCGGGGGCCAAATGGCGGCGCCCGGGGCAGGCACCGGAGGCCACTGTCCCCTGGCAAATGGCGGCGCCCGGGACATGCCCGGGGGGCACGGTCCCGGGGGCCAAATGGCGGCGCCCGGGGCAGGCACGGGAGGCCACTGTCCCCGGGCAAATGGCGGCGCCCGGGACATGCCCGGGGGGCACGGTCCCGGGGGCCCAATGGCGACGCCCGGGGCAGGCACCGGAGGCCACTGTCCCCGGGCAAATGGCGGCGCCCGGGACAGGCCCGGGGGGCATGGTCCCGGGGGCCCAATGGCGCCGCCCGGGGCAGGCTGCGGAGGCCACTGTCCCCGGGCAAATGGCGGCGCCCGGGACATGCCCGGGGGGCACGGTCCCGGGGGCCCAATGGCGACGCCCGGGGCAGGCACCGGAGGCCACTGTCCCCGGGCAAATGGCGGCGCCCGGGACATGCCCGGGGGGCACGGTCCCGGGGGCCCAATGGCGACGCCCGGGGCAGGCAGCGGAGGCCACTGTCCCCGGGCAAATGGCGGCGCCCGGGACATGCCCGGGGGGCACGGTCCCGGGGGCCCAATGGCGACTCCCGGGGCAGGCACCGGAGGCCACTGTCCCCGGGCAAATGGCGGCGCCCGGGACATGCCCGGGGGGCACGGTCCCGGGGGCCCAATGGCGACGCCCGGGGCAGGCACCGGAGGCCACTGTCCCCGGGCAAATGGCGGCGCCCGGGACATGCCCGGGGGGCACGGTCCCGGGGGCCCAATGGCGACGCCCGGGGCAGGCACCGGAGGCCACTGTCCCCGGGCAAACGGCGGCGCCCGGGACAGGCCCGGGGGGCACGGTCCCGGGGGCCAAATGGCGGCGCCCGGGACACGCCCGGGGGGCACGGTCCCGGGGGCCAAATGGCGGCGCCCGGGGCAGGCACCGGAGGCCACTGTCCCCGGGCAAATGGCGGCGCCCGGGACACGCCCGGGGGGCACGGTCCCGGGGGCCAAATGGCGGCGCCCGGGACATGCCCCAGAGGCACGGTCCCGGGGGCCAAATGGCGGCGCCCTGGACATGCCCCGGAGGCACGGTCCCGGGCGCCTAAAAGGCGGCGCCCGGGGCAGGCACCGGAGGCCACTGTCCCCGGGCAATCATGAACTTACCTGGACTTGACCGCGTGGAGATTTCCCCCAACAAGATGAAAATAGGGTTGAGACATCAGGGATTCCAAAGAAGATATGCTGACTCGTGAGCAGAAAAGATAGCCAAAAACTGGGATGTTACAACCACGATCAACCGCTTGGGGGCCGCAGTCCACCAAAGTTATCTCTGCGTGAAGATCCCTGGACCTCATAGCGTGATCACCGCCTGGGGCAACCAAGACGTGGCCCGCGCTTTAACGAGCATGCCGCCGCCATGATTGGGAGCGTCAACATGATCAAGACTCCGGGGAGACCTCTTCCCCAGCGCTGGACGCCACCGCCGTACCCTCCAGGAGGCTCCCCCAAGCCGTGTCCCGAAGGGGACCTCCAGAAGGTCCCGCTGTCCCAGGACGACACAGACAAGACCGTGAAGATCGGGGCGGATCTCCATGAAGAGCACGCGAAGCAACTCACGGCTTTCTTACGCCAGAACTCCGACATTTTCGCTAGAAGCCCTCCGACATGCGAGGAAGTCATCGAGCGTAAGCTCGCAGTGACCCCCGGTCACCCCCCGATCAAACAGAAGCTGAGAAAACTCTCCCTTGAACACCAAGAGGCAATAAAGGCCGAGATCGCCAAGCTCAGAGAGGTGGTGTTCATTCAGGAGGTTTTGCACCCCGAATGGCTCGCGAACCACGTCCTCTTGAATAAGTCGAACAGCAAGTGGTGAATGTGTGTGGACTTCACCGACCTCAACCGCGCTTGCCCCAAAGACAACTTCCAGCTCCCGCAGATCGACCAACTGGTCGACTCGACCGCGGGGTGCGAGTTGATGAGCTTCCTGGACGCATATTCGGGCTATCACCAAGTCCGGATGGCAGAAGGTGACGAGGAAAAGACGAGATTCATAACTCCCCTCGGAACCTTCTGCTACGTCCATATGCCCTTCAGGCTGAAGAACGCTGGAGCGACCTTCCAACGACTCATGATGCTAGTCCTCAAGGACCAGATCGGCCGCAACGTCAAAGTCTACATCGACGACGCAGTCGTCTAGAGCCTCCGCGCGGCCACTCACATCGATGACTTAACGGAGACCTTCCGCAACCTCCGAGCATACAGGTTGAAGCTCAACCCGGAAAAATGTGCCTTCGGCGTACGTGGGGGAAAGCTCTTGGGCTTCCTCGTGTCCCAGCGGGGCATAGAAGCCTACCCCAAAAAGTTTCGGGCATTCCTGGATATGCCCCCGCCGCACTCGGTCAAAGATGTGCAGTGACTCACCGGCTGCCTGGCTGCGCTGAGTCGCTTCGTCTCGCGGTCGGGGGAACGTGGCCTCCAGTTCTTCAAAATCTTCCGGGGCCTCGAAGGGTTCCGTTGGACTCCCGAGGCCCAGGAGGCCTTCGACGACCTGAAGAAGTACCTCATGAGCCCCCCAATGCTTGTATTGGTAAAGGAGCAGGATGGGCAACAGCGTCCCGTGTACTACATGAGTGAGGCCCTCCAAGGGGCTGAAACTCGATACACGGAGATGGAGAAGATCTACTACGCCCTCCTAATGGCACCCCGGAAGCTTCGTCACTACTTCCTGGGACACCCGATCATTGTCCCGTCATCCCTCCCTTTGGGGGAGGTACTCCGAAATAAAGAAGCCACCGGTCAGATCGGAAAGTAGGGGGCCGAGCTCGCTCCCTTCTCCCTTTCCCTCACTGGGCGCTCTGCCATCAAGTCACAAGTCCTCACCGACTTTGTGGCGGAGTGGACCCCTGCCTCCGGGTCCGGAGACGAGAGCCTCCCCGAACAGCCCCGACGTGGTGACCATTGGACGCACATGTTTGATGGCTCCTTGTGTCTCGCGGATCGAGTTCCCGCCACAAATAATGTCGCTGAATACAAGGCTTTGCTCATCGGGTTGAGCCTCACGCACTCCCTGAGGATTCGTCGCCTCCTCGTGAAAGGAGACTCCCAGCTCGTAGTTTTCCAAATGGACAAGTCCTACTTGTGCCATAACGCAAACTTGAGTCTCTACTTGTAGGAGGTACACAAGATGGAGAAGCACTTCGACGCCTAGAGGCCCGGCACATCCCACGGAGGGACAATGACCGGGCCGATGCGCTAGCCCGGGCAGCCAGCGCCCGGGAACCTCTCCTTAGGGGAGCTTTTTTGGAGATCATCGCGAAGCCCTCGGTGACCTCCCCGGACGCGGACAATGGGTCCCGCGTCCCGGAAGTCTCCGAGATTACCCGAGTTGCATCTTGAATGGACCCCCTTATCTCCTTCATGAAGGGGGAAGGGGACCCTCCCAACGAGATTGAGGCCATGCGCCTCTGAGCCAAGGCTCGAGCATACCTCCTGCTGGAGGGGAAGCTTTACAAGCGAGGGGCTTCCGCTCTGCTCCGCTGCCTCCCGCAGTCGGAAGGGCTCCAACTCCTCGAGGACATCCACTCGGGGAGTTGCGGGTCTCACCTGGCTCCGCACGCCGTTGCGGCCAAGGCCCTTCGTCAGGGCTTTTATTAGCCCATAGTGGTCCGTGATGCGCTAGACCTTGTCTCCACGTGCGAGGCCTACCAGAAGATGGCCAAGGGTTCCAACCTCCCCTCTGTGACGCTGTAGACTATCCCCATTACTTGGCCCTTCGGGCGCTGGGGGATGGACCTCCTGGGCCCCTTCCCCCTAGCACCCAAGGGCTACAAGTATGCGGTGGTCGCAGTCGACTACTTCACCAAGTGGGTAGAGGCCAAGCCTCTGGCCAGCATCACGTCCCGGGCAGTACAGCGGTTTTTCTGGAAGAATGTCATATGTCGTTTTGGGGTCCCCCGGGAAATCACTGTCGATAACGGGACCCAATTTGACTCGGCATATTTCTGAGAATTCTGCGATGGCTTGGGGCTCATCATCCACTTCCCCTCGGTAGCTCACCCCCAGAGCAACGGGGCCGTCGAAAGGGTCAATGGCATAATCCTACAGGGGTTACGCCGATGACTCAAACAAGCCGCCTCCAAATGGGGCGCATGGGCGGAGGAGCTCCCCAGCATCATCTGTTCCATACATATGACCCCGAGCCAGGTGACGGGACGCACACTCTTCTGCCTCGTGTACAGGGCAGAGGCGGTTCTCCCCCCAGAGATTGGCTTTCGGTCGCTGCGAGTCAAGCTCCTCGATGGAGCTACGACCGCAACGTACCAAGCCAACGAGGAAAATCAGCGACTGGAGGTCGACCTCGTCGAAGAGGAACACGACCAAGTGCTCCTCTGCCATGCCATCTACAAGCGTGAAATGGCGCGCGCATACAACCAGCGCGTCCGCGAGAGAACATTCCGCCTCGGGGACATTGTCCTCAAGTGCGTTACCGACACCCAAGCCCAGGGCAAGCTCTCCCTCAAGTGGGAGGGCCCTTACAAGATCTTAGCAGTCCTGGGCTTGGGGGCTTACAAGCTCTCCAACCTTCAAGAGTAGGAGCTGAAGCACACGTGGAACGCACGCTTACTTCGCAAGTTCTACATTTAGCCTACGGGCTCGTCCCCTCCCCTGGAGCGATTACGCCGGAGGGGAGGAAGACATTGTACTCACCGTTCCACCCCCCATCGCGATCTTGCAGGGGGAGGTGTTGTATCTCAATTCCTTGTTAATACAATTGGTTTTCCTTAGCTTCGGCTCACAGCAGGTCCCTACATTACCATCTCTCACGGCGATGCCCTCCCCGCGAGGATGCCCTCAGTCAGGATGCCCTCTCTACGAGGAAGTGGGCTATCACGACCCAAAAAGTCCCCACGACGGGAGCCCCCGCTCCCGTAGGGCTGTTTACAATCACCTCTCATGGACTGAGGGGGTAAGCGGCAACCCAGTCCTCAAGGACTGAGGTAACGAGACAATTTGAGAGACTAGTCCAATTCCGAGAAGCCCCCGGTGAGCTGCTCCACCTCTCACCGGAGCGGCTCGAAGAACTCGGGAAAGCCCCGGGGGATCCGGCCCCCAATCGCCCGGGCGCCGATCCCCCGGTGTTCCACAAGCCCCACGGCGTCGACCACTACTGGGATCGCCTGGCCCTGCGCCCGAGCATCGGCAGCCTCCGAGATCACAGAGACTTGTGCGTTTAGAAAACACACAGCCTCCGGGAGTGTCGCCGACCCCGCGTCAGAGCTGCCCTTGGGCCGAGGCTCACCCCAAGCCCTTTGAGGGCCGAGCGGACAGAGCGCCCCGCCTCCGCCACCGCCTGGGCGCTGGAGCCCTCCAGCTCCCGGAGGGCATCCTCCTTTGCAACTTGCCTCCCTCCGGAGTCGGTCGTCGGTGTTCTTGGAGGCGTGGAGCAGGGCCCGGACTTGGGCCAACTCCCAGAGCGCGTCGTCCCGCTCCTCGGAATAGGCAGCGGCCTTCCCCTCCACCTTCTTCAGCGCCTTGTCAAAGCGCGCCTCGATGCCCCAGGCGAGGACCGCCCCCTATGAACACGAAAGTTAGTCGAAGCCCGAGAGTTCGTAAAATCTTAGAAAAAATGACCCACTAGTTCGAGAACGAACCTGAATGTGGAGCGACTGCAGCTCCCAGCAACGGTAGCGGAACTTCCCTTGCGAAGACGTACCCCTACACCTTTCGGGTCTGGAGCCCCTCCGTGAACCGGAAGACCTTCCCCGCGGACAGTAGGGGGTCTCCCTCCCAACGGCTCCGGACCCGTCCGCACCGGCGGGCCCCTCACGAAGGTCGCGGGGGTAATGTGAACCGGAGTGGCAGGGGCCGGAGTCCTTGCCGCTGAAGAGGTGGCCAAAGAGGAGGTGGACGTGCTCTCCGAGGGGGTGCCACCCCGGGGAGGGATGAGGAGCCCTTTCCCCTTTCTGGGCCGTGCGGCCCCCGGGACCTCCATCGCTGCGGGGACCTCGTAGACCGACGGGCTCCCCCCCTCATCCACCGGCCATTCGACGCGTAGAGGGGAAGCCTCCGGCAAACGAACCTCCGGCCGCTCCGGCTCCAGTAGTCCCGGTGCCACCAGAGGTGCAATCGCCGGAAGCGGCGAGGGGGCGTAGTTCACTGAGTCGGACGCCCCCTCGTCGCCGGCCGGCTCCTTCCCCTGGGCCTCTTCGGAGGCATCGAGAAGGTGCGCAAACTCTTGCACCTCCACCGCCCCCCCCCCCCGGAGTTTTCTTCCAGAGGGGGCGGCGTCACCCTGTGTTGGGAAGGCGCTCGCACACATCCCGCCCCTGGGGCAGCGTCCCGGGCCTTCACGGGCGTGGAACCCGGCGTCGTTGCCGGACCGGGGGCCTTCTGAGCCTTGATGCGCTTCGGCTCGGAACCCCCGGCGGCCTCCTTCCCCCGCTTGTGAGAGCCGGGGGTAGGGAGAGGCGTCCTCTCCGGCAGCCTTAGCCCAAAGGCCTCGGCCACCAAGTTATGGGGAGGACCCTCCCCGATGACGCGCACGATACGCTCATGCTCGTCAGCGTAGTACCTCCTGAGGAGGTTCTCCGCCTTCTCCCAGGTAGCTGGGTATGGCCGGACTACAAAAGTGAAGAGTTAGCAAAATTAACAAAAAATGAAGAAAGTCGGCGGGGGCTTACATCGGGTCACCGGCTTTCGCGGAGATCGTTGCGCTGGGCACATTCCGATCCCCCTCCTCCCATGCGAAAGGGGGAGACCTTTAGTAATGTCAGCTCCTCGGCGGCATCCCTCATGGAACGGACGCCCTGGGAGCCAACCACCTTGCTGAGGAGCTTCAGCTCCTCCTCGGTCCACACCGGGGGCTTGGGGGCGGACAACCGGCTGTAGGAGGGGGGCTCTGGTAAGTAGGTCACCTCGGCGTCCCAGACCCGGAGGTAAAACCACCTCCGAACCCAATTCCCCCAGTGGTCCCGGGAAGCCGCCACCGGGAACTCCTGCACCACGACGGCAAGAGCTGTATCATGACGGAGCCGAACGGAGACTTCGGCCCTCCCTCCACCAAATGGGAGCTCCTCGCCGCCAGCTCATAGAAGTACCGGAACAGCCAGAGCGTCGGCTCCCGTCCGGGGGCTGTCTCGAACAGCCAGATGAAGAGCCCCATCTGAACAAAAGCGTTCGGCGTCAGGTGGTGAGCGCCACCCCGTATTCTCGGAGGAACTCCCGAGGCAACGGGTGCACTAGGAGCCGAAGCCCGGCCTCGAGGAAGGCCTCGAAGACGACCACTTCTCCGGGCCTAGGGCAGGGGGCGCCATCCTTCTTGGAGGGGATCCGGATGTCCTCGTCCGCGACAACGCTCCGTCTACGAGAGACTCTAAGTCCCCCGAAGTGAACTCGGAGGCCCAGAGGAAGTCCGCGGTGACTTCCTCCGGAGGCACCTCGGCGGCCTTGGCGCGACCCTTGGGACCCATTGTTTTCTCCGGTGGCTTAGGCTCTAAGGGGACTTAGGCTTAGGTTTCTGGTGGCTTGGCTTCCGGGAGAAGGCTACCGGGAGAGCTTAGGGCACCAGTGCCGTTTGAGGATCGAAGGTTTGAGTGGCTTCTCTAGGCCCCTCGAGGCCCTATGTATAGGGCATGAACGTGGCCCCGATGGGCGCCACGTGGCCTCTCGTGGTGAATCTGGGCCGCTCAATTCAAACGGCGTGCGGGAATCAAAGGGGCGGACGTGGCAAACGACTCATCGCCGGTTCAAACCGCACGCGACCATTATGGCCAAACGGCGCTCTCCAATCGAGACTAGGGGCGACATCATGACCGACGGCGCCGCGATAAGTGTGGCGCAAGATTCCAAGCATCGACAAGGCACCGGAAATATGTCCCGGGGGAGATGTTCCCGGTAATGTGAACCATCCCCTCCGGGGACTCGATCAACGTCCCGGAGGACATGGGGGACTGCTGTTGGGGGAAATCTCCATGGGATCAAGTTCAGGAAAGAGGTAAGGCTCCCAGGGACCTCGTCCCGGGCGCCGCCATTTTCCCAGGGACAAGGCCCCCGGTGACCCTCGTCTCGGGCGCCGCCATTTACCCGAGGACAAGGCCCCCGGTGACCTCGTCCCGAGCGCCGCCATTTACCCCGGGGACAAGGACAAGGCCCCCAGTGACCCTCGTCTGCCATCTACCTGGGGACAAGGCCCCCGGTGACCTCGTCCTGGGTGCCACTATTTACCCAGGGACTAGGCCACCGGTGACCTCCTCTTGGGCGCCGCCATTTACCAGGGGACAAGGCCCCCGGTGACCCTCGTCCGCCATCTACCTGGGGACAAGGGCCCCGGTGACCTCGTCCTGAGCGCCACCATTTACCCAAGGACAAGGTCCCCGGTGACCTTGTCCCGGGCGTCGCCATTTACCTAGGGACAAGGCCCTCGATGACCCTCGTCGCGGGCGCCGCCATTCTCCCGGGGACAAGGCTCCCGGTGACCTTGTCCTGGGCGCTGCTATTTACCTAGGGACAAGGCCCCCGGTGAGCTCATCCCGGGCGCCGCCATTTACCCAAGGACAAGGCCCCCAGCACTGAGTCACGTGAGAATCACGCGAGGAGCGCATCGGGACTGGCGAAGACACTTGTCAAACATCCAAGCCCCTTGGCCAGAAGAAGGACATTAGTGCCCTTCGATCCGACGGTTGCGGCCGGGATAGTTTAGTCTTTTTTGCATCTTTCGGGCCTATATAAGCCCTTGTACCCCTCCCTTGTAAAGGAGGAGACAACTCATTTTTACATCAATTCACAAACAAACAGGCGTGCTTAAGAGCACTCTCTCCCCGAGAGAATGCTCCCCTAGCCAACTCTTGTTGGGAGCACGTCGACAGGACTAGAGTCTCCACTGAGACCTGAACCTGCATAAATCCTCGTGTCATTCTTCATGTTTGCCCGACGAGAGAGGACTGGTCACGCGGTCAGCTCGCGTTGTCTTTTCTTCGCTAGGAACAACCAAAAAACCTGTCGGGGTATTCGTAATACAACGACAATATACTTCTTTAATTATATAGTATATTATTTTTGATAATATACCTTATAATTTAGAAAAATATATATATCATACTTCATTAAAATAGTTTTACATACATCTTAGTAATCAAAATAATATTTAGACAACTAGTAAAAAAATATATAATGTATTTGAATGCTAGAAATACATACTTCCAAGAGTGTAGAATCATATATGTATATATATATATATAAACCATCATTAAAAAAAGAATTAAAATGAAAAGAAGATAAAGGTAGAATCTTTGGACATGGGAGGGTACGGATATAGCCATTCAACTTCAAGGAATTCAACTTTCAGCCCTTTTTTTTTTTCTTACTTCAGTGCCACCATCTTCTCTTTACTACTTATAACAACCTAATTAAGCTTTCTTGATTCCATATCATTTCTATGAACTAGGGTTTCCCATAATAAAATATTAATACAATGAAAAGTTATACCCCGTTGATCTTGAAATCAGTATTGATTAGTGGAGGTGATGTCTTTTTGAGCATTGATCAGCATGGGCGATAAATTTTAGACATCTTGCGAGAATTTTAGAAGTATTGGTTTGTCTCGTCTCAATTTAGAGTATAAATTCTTGATCAAACTATCTCCAGAACTATCACACTCTTGATCTTATTTTATAAGAAAAATTAGTTTAAAGATACTATAAAATAAGATATTATCTAAAATTGAGTGTTAAACTCACGTATTATTAAGACATCAATAATTTTTAAATGTGGAATAGTAAATTACCCGAAGGTCCTACAAAAGATATTGGGCTATCTCTAACAAGGTTGGTTTTTGCTTGGTTTTTAAACAAAATATTTCCTGCCACATGTGCGAGCACCATCTTAAAGCACCAAGCCTCAACAACTTGGCTCTTGTTTGGCTCTTAGTGTGGACGCCACACTCCTAACTACCAAGCAAACACCAAGTAAGAGCCAAGCACTCCAATGGCTTGGCTCTTGCTTGACTCTATACGATTTGACAATTATATATTCAACGAATTTGTATTAATTCATGAATTTCAATATTAACACTATATTAACATATTACTTACGAAATTAAATTCGACATTTGCGACAAAAAAATAAATTCGACATTTTGGATTTAAAAATTGCACTTGACAAAAAAATAATAGATATTAAAATTCAAATAGTGGTACATTTCATAATTGCGAAATACACTAAAATTAAATTTGCAAACAAATGCCTACTACAAAATTCAGTAAAATACTACTCGTCGGCGTTTCCTTCGAAACATTACCAAATATGCTCAATCAAGTCTCTTTTGAGTTGCGTGTGCGTAGGTTGAGCACGGATGTCAGCATTTCTTCGAAGTATATCTTTGAATAAAGGCGTACCCCCAGTGTGGATAACAGGCGGTACTACCGTGGATGTGCCCGGATTATTGTTGTAGTCATAGTTTTCGGCATTGCCGTCACATTCATTGTATATGATCATGTTGTGCAAGATGATGCAAGCCCGCATGATCTTCACGAGGGTTGAATTTCTCCAAAATCTTGCGGCACCGTGCACAATGGCGAATCGAGACTGCTGGACTCCAAAAGCCCGCTCAACATCATTTCTTGCTCCTTCTTGATGTTGTGTGAACAACCGGGTTTTCGCCGTCTGCGGGAGTAGTATTGTCTTTACAAAGACAGCCCAATCCGGGTATATACCATCGGAGAGATAATACCCCATGTTGTACTGCCGACCATTGACAGTGTACTCAACACGAGGGGCTTGCCCTTTCATTACATCAGTGAACAATGGTGACTGATTCAGTACATTGATGTCATTGTTGGAGCCTGCCACACCAAAAAAAGCATGCCATATCCAGAGATCGTAAGAAGCCACCGCTTCAAGTATGATCGTCGGGACTCCATAATCTCCATGCGTAAATTGTCCCTTCCATGCTACTGGGCAATTTCTCCATTCCCAGTGCATGCAATCAATACTTCCCAGCATACCCGGAAAGCCACGAGCCTCTGCTTATTGCAGCAAGTGGTGGATATCCTCGACGGTGGGGCTGCGAAGATATTGCTCGCCAAACTTGTCGATGACGCCTTGCACTAAGTGCTCCAAACATTCAATCACCGTGGACTCCCCTATCCGCACGTACTCGTCGACGGCATCAGTGGGGCCACCATATGTTAGCATACGCATCGCTGCGGTGCACTTCTGTAAAGGGGAGAGTTCACGGCGATTAGTGGCATCCCTTCTTTCAGTGAAATAAGGGGACCACTCACCAAGCACTTCAACAATACGAAAAAAAAGGGGTCTCCCCATCCAAAATCGCCGATAGGAAATACTGTCGGGGTAGACCGGAGAGTCGGAGAAGTAGTCCGCGACGAGTCGTAGATGACCATCTTCGCGGTCTCTCTCAACATATCTTCTACTATTGCGTCGGCGACGTCCACAGGAGGAAGCAGCATCAAATCGGGCGTACAGACCGGCGATAAAATGATCTTCCTCCTCTTCCTCCTTCACAAAGTCCACCAAGAAATCTTCTATTTTGCTGATGGCATCCTCCTCAGGGTTGTTTGTGCTCGAACTAGAGCTAGACGACATTTTGTGAGTGGAAACGAAGGTGAGTTTGCGAAGTGTTATGCTGTTTTGTAAGAGAAGTTAGATTGTGAGGAGAACGTTCTCAGGTGGTTGAATATATACACAAAGAGTCCAACGGCTATATTCGAATGGGTTAGTTCCAATGGTTAGTTTCAAACGGCTATATTCCAACAACTATATTCCAACGGTCATATTCTAACAAGAATGCTAAATTTAATTCATGCATTAATTAATAAAGCATAGTACATAGATTAACAAAGAAATATACATGGTTGGCTATCCAAAGTAAATTCAAAACATCATAACTAATCTTCGTCCTCCAGGGCTTTAAGTTTATCTCTTATCATCTTCATGCCCACTGTATACTCCTCTTTCTGAGCGTCGTCCATGGTGGATTTGTCGATGCCCATCATTCTCGAGAATGTCTTGTATAAGGCAGACTTCTCCTTCGACTTCCCCAGGCTGCGCAATGACTCGGACACACGAAATGTGTCCTTCCTCTTTTCGGCACGGTCATGGTGATTGTTGATGAAGGCATCAAGATCCTCTCGCATTGCCGCCGTAGAATCCTGCGCTGCATCAATTTGGCTCTTACCTTTGCGCTTCGCCTTAGCGGCATCTCGTCCTTCTGGCCGTGTCTCTGCTAGTGATACATCATCGTTGTTGGACGATAACGTGTACGTGCCCGACTCAGACAACCTGCTTCTTTTGTTGGCGGCATTAACGTAACCTGTGAACCACTTAGGTTGCCCACGAACTGCCGTCCATCAATGATCCAAGATGAATGGATGACCCATCTCCGTCTTGTACATCTCACGGGCCTGCGCCATGAGTTGGTCATCGGAACAACTGCTGGCGTAGACATCTTTCAGTCGAAGCCAAACACCATTAAATTGGACCACTTTTTTATTGCTCCATTGCCAGTGGTCCTTGCAGTGTTTGATCTCTCTTCTCATGTTTCTTGGGACCATCTCGTTGAATGCCGCTGTGACATTTGCCCAGTACATGTCGCACTTCCTGTTGTTTTCATCAATAGGATCGAGCGAATTGCTAAGCCATGAACTGATCTGTGTGTTGTCAACAAAAATATTGAATAACGAAGTCGAATGTAAGTATATTTCCCTCATAGTACTCCTGTACGAAAATCACCGACTTACCAGTTTTATGTCATCATTGGTGGACCACGGTAAGCGCTTCATCTTCTAGCTAGCGTCGATCGAAGCACTGGTGTTCGTGTCATTGACGACAACTCGGGCCACCAGATTAGGTGGAGCAGAGTTTGGAGTGACGTTGTCGGAGACAGACGCAGAGTGCGGTTGAGGTGGGGAAAACTGTGTACAGGCCGGTGGCATACTGACAAAATGAAAATTTTGGCTATACTGTGGGGGCGGAGGAATTGCGTGGCCTTGTGGTGGATAGGGACTATAATTTTGGCTGTACTGTGGATACGCTGGCTGGTAAGTTGGTGGATATGACTGGTAATTCGGTGGATACGGCTGATAAGTCGGTGGCTGCGAATAACTGGGTTGTTGTTGGGTGTTTGGGCTTTCGGTGTTATCGCTAGGCAAATGGGAAGAGCGAAGCCAGTTAACGAAACCGCCCGGTGGATTAGAATCCATGTCAGATTTTTAAAAAAATTTGCGAGGATTTGGAATGGCCTTTGTTGTGGATGGATGAAGATTTTTGTGTCAAAATAGGTAACGAACATGCTCTTTATATAGGAGAGGGCTGACAAAATTTTCTGTGATTTTTTGGAATTTTTTTGGGATTTTTTCCTATTTTTTACGATTTTTTAAGCCCAGAAAATATTAAAATAACCTCTAACGGCTATTTTACAACGATTAAATTCCAACAGATATTTTTTGTGAGGCTGACAGGTGGGGCCACGGGCAAAAAAATGTTCAACGGCTCTGATTTTGTGTGGCCACTGACTGACGTGCGGGCCCGCGCGCCACTGAGGCCACATGTTAGCAGCTGAGGTCAAAACTGATGCAGTCCTCAACACAGTTTCTTTTTTTTCCAACACACGGGTTATTTTTTCTTTTACTCACTGACGCGTGGGCCCTAAAAATTGGTGGCCCCACTACTCCGTGACTCAAGCTAGCGTGCGTGCGCGTCGCTAACGCCAGCGTGGATGGCGCACTCACTCGTTTTACGAGCTGGTGGGGCCCACACGTTTACACTTTGTTAGGCATTTACCTATCAACCAATCACTGACGTGTGGGCCTTTTCTTTTTGTGGACCCATATGTCAAAGCCATTTTTGCGCGGGTTGAGTTTGCTGTTTGGTTTCTTCGTGGGGCCCGCAAAACGCGTCTCTTCGCGTCGCTTTTGTCACCAACGGCGGTGCCGCCCTCGCCTCGCGCTCACCGGCCGTTCAGCTTCACCTGTAGTGCACGCGCGTCACATCACGCCGACGAAACACCGAGCATGCCACCACTGCCGTCAACGCGAGCCAAGCTTCGCGCTGGTGTTGGAGGCAGCCTTATTCCATCATTCCTAGCGTCTAGGTTTTCCCATGATTAAATGCTGATACAATAAAAAGTCACACCCCCTTGATCTTGATGAGAAATCAGTATGAATTGGTGTAGCTAATTTCATTTTTGGCAAGCCTTGATGGGGACAAAGCCTTGATGACCAATTAATATATGTATTTGCATATGAAAATTGTTTCTATCCCACTAAATTTTGATTCTTAATATAATGTGTTTTTGATTTTTAGAACCCTTGTTATATACTATTGGATGTTTATTATCAAATATTATATATCATTTTTTACCCATCAACTCCAAAAAATGAACGAAAGACCCGTACTAGTTGAGACCTAATCATAGTAAATAGAAAGACTGAAACGCAAAATTTCCAATTTTGAAAATTCTACCACAAAATTTAAAGAATTCAAAAATTAGAAATTTTATTTTCTAGTCTTTTTATTTATTTAAAATTATGATTATATCTAAACTAACTTTTCTTGAGTTGATTGATCAAAAATGACATATAAAATTAGAAATAAATATGTAGTAGCATATAACAAAGAGTAAAAAATCAATAGCATATTATATTAGACACCAAAGTTCAGAGACAGAATCAATTTTCCCTATTTGCGTATAGCAGACACATAGCCGTTAGGTGGTCTTGTGGTAAATGGTGGATGGGAAATAGCAGGTGACATATCGAGTAATATGTTCCCATGAGACGTGCACATGTTTTCTGTACAAAAATATTTTGGTATGCATGTAAATATGAAATTTACGTCAATATGGTAAACAAATTTTTTTTTTGTTCTCTGTGCTTTTACTTTTATTGTTACATTTTTTTATTTTAGATTATCTCTTTTTTTAGGTTATCGCGTTTTCTTATTTTAAGTTCTACATTTCCTTAGTTAAGTTTGTCGCATTTCTTATTTCGGATTGTCTCATTTTTTGAGGTTTAGATTATTGTATTTCTTATTGAAGGTTGTCATATTTTCTTATTTTAAGTTGTCATAATATACAATTTTAGGTTGTCATATTTTCTTATGTCAGATTGTCATAATTTATCATGTTTAGGCTGTCGCATTTTATGAGTTAAGATTGTCTTATTTTCTTAGTAAAGGTTTTCATATTTTCTTATTTTAGGTTGTCATATTTTGTTATTTTATATTGTCATATTTTCTTAGTTATGATTGCCATATTTTTTATAAATTTTTTATGTATAAAAATTGTGAACATCTTAATCATACCCGTATGAAATTATCTTCCTAACTTATATTATTGTAATTCAAACAGAGCATAAGTTGCGAGTTTTGTCAGATATTTTCATCAAACTTTCCATCAATAGACTTGGTTCGGTATAGTTGCTTCCAAAATCTCAGACCAAAGATGATCCAAAAGCTGCCTATTATGAAACATGTTTTAAAGTTGCTATCAAAATTCAGATGATCTAGATTGGCATACTAGAGAAATTAAAGTGCCCAATCATTTCATAAGAAACTTTGAAATTCTCGCTCACGTTGATTATAAGTGGTCGATTTCTATTAAAAAAAGATATATATAGTGCAAACCACTAATTGAATACTTATAGGCTAATAACGCCAATTGTGATAAAATGATTAAAAAATCTAAAAAGTTTATGCTACTAGTACTTGGAGTCCAAACTCAATCAAATTTAACAGAGACAAAAAAAAAAAAGAAAAATTTTCTATGAATAGTAATGTTTATATTCTTTTCTTTTCGATTTTATTCTCATTAGTCAGAAATTTCTCTTTTTTGTTTATTATAACACGTATTGAATTTGGACATAGAATTATATATAATCATAAATTAATTATAGGACCATCATTTTGAGAATATTTATGATTTGTTAATTTATCCGGTATAATTAGTACAGTTAGTATGATATGTCCAAAAGAAAAACACGTGTCATTAAACACCCACCCACCCCCCTCTCCCATAATTGACACCACCCCCGCGTAGTGTATGCTTTTCTGTCTAAAGTAGAGAACATAGTCTGGCCACAACAGCCTATATATAATTGACACAATTCAGCCCCACTAGCTGTGTATGTTATTTTCACATCGTTTTTATTTGTTGACAAAGCAAATGCAAATGCTAACAGTCATGCTGGTGTGATGAGCTAACAAGCAAGCAAAAAATGTGAAAGTGGAATATTAATTGTTACTTTATAAGCTGAAATAAGGGGGTCACATGAAGCAACTTTATCCCACACTCTCACAGTACATGTTGGGTACATTTTTCTTCCATCCATTATATAATGTCGGGGATCTTTTTAGGAGGAAAAATATCAGAATAATTAACTCTATAGCAACATAGAAGTACTATTTTAGTAAAATAGTATTGAATATAAGGATGATATGTAGAATTTAGACTTAAATATCAGTGAGACGCTCCATAGTATTTTGATAAATACACAATTTTTATAGTACTATGAACTAAATCTCTCAAAATTTTGCATTTGAACTTTTATTCTTAAGAGTCAGCCTAGAATGTTATGTATCCTAAATTAATGTATTAAAAAAATACTTAATCTAAAAATAAGCAATAGCAATCCTCCGTAATATGAAGTCAAAATTATATAACACTTTCCTCAGTTTTTTTCAACAAATACCTCAAGCATATATCAACAAGCATGTACATTTCAGGCACCAATTTTGGACATATAGCAACATTATCAAAAAAATACAATCGAAAATGAAATATCATTATATATACTCCGTTTTTTACATACTTGTCTTTTCAGCAAATTAAGAGAGTTGTTACGGGGAGAATGTCTGGCAAATAACAACTAGCATATACTTTTGCACTTACATATATGTGTTGAGTGCTTAAAAATGAAGACTATATGCTCTTATATTTTCGGAGTCGAGTGTTTACATGCAATTTGTTACATAAAAAGTGCAGATTTGTTGTCTGACTATAAATTAAATTGTGACTACAAACAAATTTACACCAAACCTAATCTATACATGCCAAATAGCTTGCTTCATTAAATGAAGACAAGAATGAATGATTGTTTCAGTTATTTATAGCATCTGAAAAACTGTTTGGTGTTTAAGCAAAGTGAACATATATGTAAAAAAATTACAATTGACAAAATCCGTCATTATTTGTTGCCTTATATTTAATTACACGAGGAAATTGTTGAAAGGATCTGTTACTTTAAAATTTTTGGATCCTGACAGGTACAAAAATCCGTGACAAAAAGAAGAGGAAATTACAAAAAATCCATATAATATTACACTATTTGCACAAAATCTCATATTTTAGAAATCTTTTCACAAAATATAAGACATTTTTGTCAAGGAAAATTTTGTAATGTAAATAATTTAATATAGACCATTGATTTCTTGTAATCTAAGAGATCTTATTGCTTATTACCTCCTAGAAGGTAAGTCAGCTTTCAAACGATAAAATTATCTTTACGCCTCCTTTTATATCCTTAATTAACTATGCAAATTAGGAATTCTTTTATGCTTGAATAAAACTTTCCTTAGTAGCCTAAGAGAAGAACACCTTCCATACAAATCTTAACAAGTGCTACAGGACTAAGCCCTTCCTCTTCTAGATGGAAGCACATCCAAAGTCTAGATCTTGCACACAATAGACATTATTGTTTCTTAACAACAGCAAAGGATACGTATCCCGCATAAAAATGGTTCATGAGACTGTTGTTTCGGCTTGGCCCTTAGAGACTATTGAATGGGAGCAAAGGGATCAGCTAATACCCAAAATTCAATCTATATATAAAACCTTTCCTTTCTTATCAGCTTTGTAGAAAAATTTAGAACAAAAATGCCTTTTAACAATCAATGGTCATAATCAGTAGTACATTTTATCTCCTACGAAGTAATGGTTTCTTTATAAAAGAACACTTGTCAAATGCTTTTACTTCATCCAGTTTTTATTCATTTTCAGTTAAGAACTATTAATTGGGATGTAAAACTATCAATGAGTTCCACCAATAGCTGGCATAGCTTCATATGCATGCCTATACACAACCAAGAACATCACCAATGCCGGCCCTCTTACTCACGGAACCACTGTCCTCACTAGCCTACACAACTCCGGCATTGATGTAATCATTGACATACCTCAAAATGGACCTCACCATTGCTTTGAGCTGGCAAATGGAGCTGAATAAGTTGTCATGCCAGAAGTGCAAGAGCTAAATAGTGGCAAACACGTGTGTCCCCACACCACAAAATTGTTCTTAATGCGATGCCACAACACAATAATATTTATTGTTCGACTTTGTCAGTTGTTGGTATGATTTTTTGACCCAATTAACATATTTTAATTGAAATTAGATAAAAATTGGCAAAGTAAAACATTTAATAAAAATATCTTATTTTTGTGAAAAAAGATCGGAAACCTTGGATTTTGTGAAAATGACGTGAAACCACCGGGGATTTCAGAAATTTCCTAAAAAGAATAAAAATGTTCACATCGACGTTCGCGAGCAGGAACTTCATTTTATATGCAGGCCACAAACGTTCGAAACCTCTGACAGAGTGAGATTAAGCAAGAACACATGGATCGCCGGTTGATATTATGAATCTTCCTATGTGCTTCTATAACAATAATGTATTCACACAAAAACAGATGATTTCGTGCAAGATTATGGAATTGATCAACTAATGCAACAAGCAGCCAACCAATTGTATCTAAGCCTCTAAAGGGCCGTTTGGTTGGGAATTCGGAATGCTGCTTAAGATGATACATTCTAACTAGTATTGTCCTAGATGTACCATACAAGTTGATTATTGAGTTGTCTGTATGAAGCGATGTAGTATGGGTAAAAATTGTGTTTGGTCTACTGGACAAGTTCTGTTATGACCATGAAAATTTGAATTTTTAATATGAATGACCACGAAAAATTATCTCTAATCACCATTGTTACTACCAATCACCGCTAATTCATTGTCAATTATCACTAATCACTACTAAAAATTGACAGTCATTAACACTAGTCATTATTAATTGTCACTAATTATCAATAATCATCACTAATATCCCCTATGACTAATCACTACTAATAAGTGCTGATCACCATAAATTATTCATCATTAGTCTACGCAGGATGACACCACGTGGTGACCAAATTTATCACACCCCATATAGGATGAAGAGGGAATATGCTAGGCATATGTGCCCACTCATCTTACATCATCTCATCCACGATACCAATCAAACACTAGAATATCTTATATCTTGTATAAAATCAAGTAGGATAGCAAATCAAATAATTCTTAAATTGATAAACCACTCATATATCTAGTGGATATGAGAGAGTTCAAATCTCAACACTTATGATAATACTAAAATTTAATCCTGCAATCTTTCAAATATCTATTTTTTTTAAGATAAATATTATAGTCAGCTTGTCATGGTGCAAAAAAAAAAATGCAACAAGCGCCACATATTGTGCAAGTGCTAATACTTTTGCAAGTCTTATGGTAGCACAATCTGCAATTAAAAATGCTTGTTGTCAATTCTCTGTGTTACAGAAAGTTAGTTGCCAAAAACTCAATCAGAGTAGTATCTGCCTTTTAGGTGCTAGTTTGAAAATCATACTGATGGATTACACAGTTGGTCAAAGCCATTCTGAAAATTAGGCAGAAGGACATGAGACTAAACTTTCACATACTGTCTTTGTGGTATTAGTCTCATGCATTTACACGTACAACCCATTAGTTTTGCCCTTGCAAGCCACTCGTTTAGTTTAGCTGAGTTGGAGCCGGCCTAACAAAACTAAGTGCCATATTTTGACCCATAAAAGGAGCCATGATTATGACTTGCTACTAGATGATGCACCGCCCGCCTTGCTGCGGTAGCAAACGTATACGATGATACTTTCTCCATCCGTTTTTTAATTTCTCAGTCACAAAATGTAATTTTTCTCATTAATTTTTAAGTAAATTTTACAAAAATCGATTAATATTATTTTTATATGATCAACCTCAATATTTTATGTATTAGTGGATAAAATAGAACATGTTTGATTGCGCATAAACCAACACATCATTCTTTTAAGGCCTGTTTGGATAGTCTCGGATTAGGCCGGATCCGGCCCAATCCGGCGGCAATAAAATCCCACCCGGAATTAAATTCGGCCCAGCTAAAAATCGCGTTTGGGTCGGGCTGGGAACGGAAAAATTCCGACCCAAACCCACTGGATCGGCCGGGAAAAAAATAATGGCCTGTTGAGGCAATTTTTTTTCCCACTCTCTCTCTCGCGGTTGCTCCCTCTCACGACGGTGCCTCCCCACGATCTCTCTCGCCACAGCCTACTCCTCCCCTCGTAGCGCCTCGACTCCGTCGCCTACCCCTACCCGCACGACGCCGTAAACCCCTCTCTAGTGAGATCATCCCCTCCCCATCTAGGGTTTCGCAGATCTAGGGTTTCTCATATCTAGGGTTTCTCAGATCTAGGCAATTTTTTGATTTGTATGCACTGAACGTGCAGATCTAGCCGACACCAGGAAGGAGGACCGCCTGAGAGTAGCGTCGCGCCGGTGCCGCCTGATATCTGTGACAGGGGGTGTTAGTCTCTCTCAGATCAGAGCAAGAACACAAGCGCTTAGAAATCTTTGATCCAGGTACATAGCAATCTCCAATTCTTCTCCCCATCTCTTCTTCTCAACAGATCTATCTGCTTGTGTTATTTTCTTCTGTTCAGATCTTCACATATCTTCAGTGCGAGTGTTATTCATGCTTGTGTTATTCAGATCTTCACATATCTTCTTTTCAATAGATCTATCTACTTGTGTTATTCATGCTTGTGTTTCAATAGATCTATCTGCATGGTAATTTCTTCTGCTCAAATCCATGGGTAGAAGTATGTATGTGCTTCAGTGCGAGTGTTTCAGGATGCCTCTACATTTTTTTCTTCTGTGCTAGTGCAAGTTCTATCTTTGTTGTTCTAATTTTGTGGGTTAAAGATAGAACTGTTTTTTTGGAGGAAAGGATTTGAAGCAATAGTTCTAATTTTGATTAGGGATTCACTTGAAGAATTCATTTGTTTTTCCTAATGTCAATGGTCTATCTTTGCTGTTCCCAAAGGAAATACTGTCATTTTGCTGTTTCTACCTCATCTGGTTAATATTGCTCTGTCATCTGGTTAATAGTTCTAAGTTTGATGAATTTGGTTCTGTCATTAGTAGCAATAGAACTTGATTAATATTGCTTTTTCAGCGATAGAACTTGATGAATGCAGTTATGTTTCTATGATGTTTCTATGCCTTCTATGATTTTTTTTCATTTTGTTGTTCTCTGATACAAGTATCAGATATTTGTATATGATATATAGCTAATAGATATGTTTATGTTTATGTATGTGTATACAAGTATTTGGTTTCTCTACCAGTATCAGATTAGTTCTTCTCTTTCTCATCTGGCTACCAATCTAGGGACTTTAATCTGCATCTAGGTGTTCTTCTCTTTCTTAGAATTTTGCTCTATGTCAGGTTCTCTGATGCTTCTCAGCAGTTATTTGCTCGCCTCAATGCTCGTTGGGAGCAATTGATGCAAAATATTTTTAAAAATATGCACCATCTCTTTTCTCTAATCCTATAGTCATAGTCATCTGTAAGTGTGCTCATAATAACCTTACTTCAAACTTACTTCAAACTTTCAAACTTTCCCCTTGTTTATAAGATTATTCTTTGCTAAGAGTAACTAATATTTGGGCTAATTAATGTTGTATTTGTATTGAGTAGTGTAGATGGGTTCCAGAAGAGAACGACTTATGAGATTGTTGAGGATGGAGGAAGATGAGGATGATGAGATGTTTCTTGTTGTCTTGCCCTATTTACACTCACGTGTTAATAGGGAAACAAGACCAATTCATACATTAATTTTGACCGGCGCCAAACGTGTTGAGGAAATTCTTGAAGGGCACGAAAGTCGGTGTCAGATAGAGTTTCGTATGGAGCCGGAGATATTTAGAACTATTTCAAGTTTCCTTAGGAGAGCGAACTTGTTACACGATACCAGGGGCGTCACAGTTAAGGAACAACTTGGAATGTTTATGTATATGATCTCACATAATGCAAGCAATCGAGATCTACAAGAAGCATTCCAACATAGTGGGGAAACTATTCATAGACATATCAGGTCTTTTTTCATTGTCATTCCAAGTTTGACTTACAGATTTATCAAACTTCCACATTCAAGTCAAACTCATTGGAAGATATCTTCAGACCCACGATTTTGGCCCTATTTTCAGGTGAACAATACAAACTACACTCTTAGCTAGTCTAGCTACCATCAACCATTTCTTGGCTAACACAATGTGTTCCTTTGCAGAATTGTATTGGAGCAATTGATGGGACTCACGTACCCATCACTATCTCAGAAGATAGAGCTACTCCATATAGGAATAGAAAGGGCACACTCTCGCAGAATGTTATGCTGGCCTGCGACTTTGATTTGAATTTTGTTTATATTTCTTGTCATTGGGAAGGGTCAGCATCAGATGCCGGAGTCCTTCGGTCTGCTATTGACAATGGTTTTCATGTGCCAGTAGGTAAATTCTATTTGGTTGATGGTGGATACGCGAACACTCCAACATTCATTGCCCCTTATCGTGGTGTTCGGTATCATCTCAATGATTTTGGACGCCGTACGTCTCGATCAAGAGAATATCAAGATTACAAAGAATTATTTAACCACCGTCATGCACTACTACGAAATCACATAGAAAGGGCGATCGGTGTTTTGAAGAAGCGCTTTCCAATTTTGAAAGTGGGCACATTTCACCCCATAGATTCCCCAGTCAAGATTCTAGCGGCAGCTGCTGTGTTTCACAATATCATTAGGAAGCAAAAAGGCCAAGAAGAGTGGTTAGATCGCCAGCTTGATCTTATCTCGTCATCCCAGTTTGTTGATCTTCCCGAAGGAGACGACAACTATCATAACGATGTAGAGTCTTTGAATATTCAAGGAAATGATGGAAATATATTTAGGAATCAAATTGCACGGCAGATGTGGAGTGACTTTGTTCGTAGCAGAAAAAGACTAACAAACCATGTTTGATATATGTTTATTCTAGTATACAATTTGTTGTTTTCACTGTTTGGAATTGTTTACTACTTGTTCTTTACAGTATACAATTTCAGTTGAATTTACTTGTTTATTAAAGATTACAAAGAATTATTACAACTGGCTGCATGTTCAGTTTGAATACTTGTTTACTGAATGTACTGAATGTAAGCATTTTTTTAAACTGTGATATCCCAGCATTTCAGTTTGTGATGATTGTGTATTTTCAAACTTTGATGTTTCCTTTTGCACCCACTGAATGTACTGAAATGTGATATCCCAGCATTTCAGTATACAATTTCGGTTTAGAAATAACATCTTACAAAACTGATGGCTGCAAGTTAGAAGTTTTCTAATTATCTTTTGATAGTACCCATTATAGAGGGGTAGATTCTTGTTCGGTGTAGATTCTTATTGATGTAGTTTCCTTCAAGTTTAGCACTTTCCAATTAAATCGAAGTCATGACAAAGGGGGAGAGTTCTAGAGCTTCTTGGAACCCTGGGTATGAAAAAGGGCTTGTTGATTTGCTCCATGAGTACAATATCCCGAGATTTAAGGGACAAAATGGGTGGTCAACAGAAGTATGGAATAAAATTGTAAAGGAGTTCAATGAGAAGTTTCTGGAAGCTCAATTCTCAAAAATGCAGATTCAAGAACATGAGAGGGAGCTGAAGAGTAGTTATAAGGTACTAAAAGAGGCAAGAAAACAAAGTGGTGTTGGATGGGATAGCGTCCGTTGCATGATCTTAGCTGAACCACCCATTTGGAGTAACATTATTCAGGTAGCACTACTTGATCATAAGTCTCATTCGTACTTCTAAGTAAGATTACTAACATTGATTTTTCTGTTATTCAATAGTCACATCCTAAGGCAAAAAAAGTTTCGTTCCAAAGCTTTCCCCTTGTTTGATTCGTTAGGAGCTCTATACACTACTACAGAATTGCTTTTCACTATCGGTTTAAAATCGTCTCTACTATCGGTTCTCTTACCGCTAGTGATCGGCACGATAGAAAAAACGTAGCACAACTCTATCGGTTGCAAACCGATAGTAAAATACCTATATTCCAACATTCACTAATCGTGAATGATAATTTCTTCTATCGGCTCAGTGAACTCAACCGATAGTGATGTTAGATTTCTTGTAACGATTCTACACTGGAAACTGATAGTACTGTTAGTTTTCCTATCGGTTAGTTACTTGACACGGTTAGTACTGGAAACTTTCTTCTATCGGTTGTAGGATATGAACCGATAGTATTACAAAGGATTATTAACAGATACAACAATACAGAGAGACACACATTGGACAGATTGAATCTAATTATTCAGAGATTGAATTTATTCACAAATACACTAATACAAAGATATACACATGCATTGGATAGATTGGATCTAATTATTCACATATTAGGTTTATTCACAAATACACCAATACAAGTACACACATACACCAATTAACACATTCAATGTATATTACACAAGTCATTTACGATCGATCGTTGATAGCCACTTCATCCATCATATATTGAGCCCAAATTTGTCGCATCTGCTCCAATTGAGGCAACTCGTATTGGTCTTTCAACATGGCGCTCTGCATGCTTGTATGAAGTTAGGAAACTGATTTCATTTCAATTACTCTTTCCTAAAGAATACCTGGTTCTAATCGCGTTCAGTATCAATTTAAGAAACTGACACGAGGGGCAAGAACAATTTTAATCGGGTTGGTCAAGAACACTTACAGTTCGTGGAGTGGCCTACGATGGCGCGATGCAGTGACCGGCGGCTGTGAAGAACCCAAATGCGAGCGGCAATGGTGGTGCAGGAGCGAAAAAGGGGACGTCGGGGAGGCTAGGGTTTTCCGCGTGCGAGTAGAGACTTATTTGGAAATGTGTTTGGTTGGACTGGAGGGAAAACTCCCGCGCGTTTAACCCATTATAAGGAAGTTTATCTTTACTATCGGTTCGTACACTAATAACCGATAGTAAAAATGTAATTTTACTATCGGTTCAAAAACACAACCGTTAGTGAACTTTCCTCTCTTCTAAAGGTCCCCATTGTTTCTTTTACTATCGGTTGAATAAACAAACCGATAGTAAAAGTTCATCTTTACTATCGGTTCGTACACTAATAACCGATAGTAAAAATGTAATTTTACTATCGGTTCAAAAACACAACCGTTAGTGAACTTTTCTCTTTTCTAAAGGTCCCCATTGTTTCTTTTACTATCGGTTGAATAAACAAACCGATAGTAAAAGTTAATCTTTACTATCGGTTCGTACACTAATAACCGATAGTAAAGATGAACTTTTACTATCGGTTCAAAAACACAACCGTTAGTGAACTTTCCTCTCTTCTAAAGGCCCCCATTGTTTCTTTTACTATCGGTTGAATAAACAAACCGATAGTAAAAGTTCATCTTTACTATCGGTTCGTACACTAATAACCGATAGTAAAAGTTTATCTTTAATATCGGTTGGTACAGTACGAACCGATAGTATAAAGTGAGCAATTTTACTATCTGTTACGAATGAAAAACCGATAGTACTATTTTAATATATTATATCGGTTGGTACAGTAATAACCGATAGTATAAAGTGCGTAATTTTACTATCAGTTAAAAATGAAAAACCGATAGTACTATTTAATATATTATATCGGTTTGTACAGTCATAACCGATAGTATAAAGTGCGTAATTTTACTATCAGTTAAAAATGGAAAACCGATAGTACTATTTAATATATTATATCGGTTTGTACAGTAATGACCGATAGTAAAAAGTTTTTGCATTTCACTAACGTTGGACTAGTGTGTAACCGATAGTAAAATGCTTCTTTTCCGCCGCTGTCGTCCTATTCTATCGGATTTTTCCCAGATTGCTTATAACCGTTAGAAAATATGGGTTAGTGGAATGCACTTCTGTAGTAGTGATATGAGGGTAAGTCTTACTAATATTAATCATTAGTTGTATTTTTGTTTGTTTCACTAATATTAATTTAAGTTTGTCAAATAGGGAGCATCCTGAGGGTAGTATGAATTTCACATCAATTGAGCACATCGAAATTTCATCTGATCAAGTCAACACTGACAATAATATTGCCTCAAAAGTCAATGTAAACACCTTCTTTGAAGATCAAGATGCTGATGTGGAGTATGCTGCAAATCATTGTGACCTTGTATTTGCAACTTCTTCTGGAAATAAGACTGAAATTTCTTCTGGAAACAAAGAGAAAAGAGAGAAAAAACAGAAGCAAAGTGGTGACTGTAGTATTTTGTTTGAGAACTACTTGGAGTTTAGGAAGGAACGAGTTAATGAGATAATGAAGGACACAAATGAGGGTGAATTCTCAATCAAGAGGTGTATTGCTGTTTTGGATTCAATCGGGGAGATGTCGGATGAAGAAAAAGCAAAATCTTATCATCTCTTCAAAAATCCGCTGAATAGAGAGATTTTTCTCAATGCACTACCATCTACTCGTCTCATTTGGTTGAGATTACCCCAAAAGAAGAATGATTAACAGGTACGCTGACAGTTTTAGTTATTTGTTTTGCTACTCTGTATCAAACTACATGACAGTTTTATTTTCTTGCTGTTTTGTATGTGCTTCAGTGCTAGTGTTGGAGGATGCCTTCATTTTTTTTTTTTTGCTTCAGTGCTAGTGTAAGTTCTATCTGTATAATGCCTTCACATTTATATGTGATGATTAGTTATAGTTTTTTTGGGCATTTCTAAAGCTGATGCATTTTTTCCTCCATTGCCTATGGTGTGAACAGCCAGGGCCAAGGGAGTTCCCTATCTGGTGCTTCATCAAGCGAAACTAGAAGAACTCTGCATTCTATCAATATCCCAGGTTAGTTCATGCGAGTGATGCAAATGTCACTTTTTCCCTAATGTTTTTTTCAATATTGCTTACTGGTGGGGATCAATTTGAACTGAATATAGTTTGAACAATCTGGTTTGCTATCTAAATATGAGGTGTGAATCTATCTGGTTTGCTGTCTAAATATAGTTTGAATCAATTACCTCCTGTGTCCAAGTTTGCTATCTGATTTGCTATTTCATTTCAGTCAATTTGGTTTGCTGTCTGAGTATAGTTTGAATCAATTACCTCCTGTGTCCAAGTTTATTATTTGATTTCAGTCAATCTAGTTATATAGTCAGTCTTTGAATCAATCTGGTTTGCATGTTATTTGTGTGCTATATTATACAATCAGTCTTTATTTTATAAAGTTCAAATCCTATCTAAGTTGGTATGCACGGTAACATAATGCTAAGGTATGATTTGCTAGAGTTTTGTGGTGAGGATCAATTTACTTGGCTATGCACGGCAACAAAACTTATAGCATTGGTAGACATATGATGGCAACTCAGTACTATCTTCAGTTGTTGGTAAAATTGTTAGGAGACCATTGAGTATGGAGTATGAAACAAAAAATAAACAGATTTTCAGTATTATAATGCCTGCTTCTATCTATTTTGCCATTTAACAAACATGCATGGCAATTACTTATTTGCGCAGACAGCATCCTTTGGTTTATATCTTTATGGAATTGATAATGGTGATGATTGACAGGTCCAAATAACCTGTAGCCTAGTACTTTATCTTCTTTTACTTATCATTTTAGATCATGTGATGTGATGCAAATGTCACTTTTGCCTTAATGTGTTTTTTTCAATTCTCCTTTCTGGTTTGCTATCTAAATCTCCAATTTGGTTTGCTGTTTAAATACGATGCAAATCTTGTTTCTACTTTGCTAAGCTGTTCTCTTCCTATATACTTTATGCTGTTGCTAGACTTTTCCATAATTGCTATTCTTATTTCACTAGAAATCTGAGTATATCTTTATTTAGCACCTGTCGAAAGGACATCATGTTGTTGTTAATAGGGAAGTAGTTTGAGACTTCTAGATGCGCACAGAGTGAAATATTTTTAGTAATTGGAGAGAACCATAGCGATCTCAAAGTAATGTTCACATGCTTTTTGGATGCTAAATACCAGCTAATTTGGCTTTGCTAATATTCACAAGGATCTCAAAATAATGTTCTTCTCATTCAGTTTTGCTAATTTGGTTTTGGTTTTCACATGCTTCTTCAATGTGCTAACTATAGAACAAATTTCAGATCTTTTGGAGTCAATCAACTTGTGCTAGCTTGTTTTGGAATCAACAGAAGTTGCATTACTTCAATTTTGTACTTAACTGGGACAATTCTTGATTATGTACTGGAATATTGTATACTGAAAATATTATGTATTTGATGTAATTGATTACTTCAATTCTGGATTATGTACTGAAAATATTATTTTTTTAATATCTTTCTTGAACTGCGTAACCAAAGTAGCGATCTGAAAGGTTGAAATTAGGCGTTGGTTCGAGCCCCGCTCGCGACAAGGCCTTTGGTCATATCACATCTCGGCGCCTCCGTTTTATTAGTGGGTAGGAATTTTTTCCCGGTCACTCAAACAATCGGTGGGAAATTTTCTCACCGGGATTTTTTAACATCCCATGGGATTACAAAAATCCCGGCCGGGAATTTTCTTGACATGGAAAAAAATCCCGGTCACCCAAACAAGCTCTTAGTGGGAAATTTTAGAAAACCCTCGCATGTCAATTAGCAGTATCGATAACCTCCAACAAATCATTTTGTAAAATTAACCCCTTGCAAATTTTCTTTAGTTCCAAACAAACCAATATTCTCACTATTTCGCTAAGTTTACACAAACCTATTAAAAAAATAAAAAAAACAATGGACAATGACAAGTGAGGCCATGATAGTAGCATTAGGAACAACGGCAGGCAGGTGACAGTAGCATTGGGGGCCACTGTCGATGGCGGCGGTACAAGTGGCAATGACAGTAGTGAGCTATTTCAAATGGTAAAGTCATTGGTGCACATGACTAGCAGTTAGGCGAAGACTGGTACCATATGTCAGTGATGGTTGTTTTTGATTTTTTTAATCACCTTCTTTTAAACTTAACGAAATTATGACGCCAGAGGTATTTAGAATTGGAGACAACATACGCGGAATTAAAGTCATAAAATGACTTCTAGAGATTATTAAGATTGCTACTGACTTAGGGTTTTTTTAAAAAAGATTTGCCTCTCTTTTTGGGATGGACGGATAAGTTTTGTATGAACCGGATAAAACATTTCACAATTTATTAGTTGTTTTTTGTTTCTATTATGGTGATGGTTGTGTGACATGGAGAGGGCTCCAATAATAAATGATGATATACAGAGGAGACGGTGAAATGGAAGATCAGGATTACACCATGGACCAATAGCCATTCAGAATTGATCCATAGTTGAAAATGGATACTACTTTTGCTCATTCGCTTTCACATCGGATCACTCTGTTTCGTAGCATAAAGTATACACAAATTGATGGATTCAATTTGTATGTGTGGGGGAGAGGGGTGTTGTTTGTTGTTGACCATAGTTGAAAATGGATAATGCTTTTACTTATTCGTTTTTGTCATAAATAGAATATTTTGTCAATATTATTGAATATGTCTTTTGAGTAATCTTAATTTTTATTTATATATATATGTATATCTTGTAAAGAGATAATAAATCTAATAAAAATTTTCATTGATCATTCTTTCTATTTTTCCTCTCTCTATATGATTACTGCGTGATTGGTGTGATCAGAATTGACATCACGATGACAATAATTTATAACACGTTATCATCACGTATTTGCTTCAATCCGATATGTCATCGGACCCCTTTCTTTTATAGCAAAGCAATCAGGCAATACATTTTTTTTAGATCTGGAAATTTTTCTTATCTGGAAAAATGTATCCTGGTTGGCTTTTTGCCAGACTGTTGCCGGTGTTTGCTGTCTCCTCCATCGCAGGCTTGAAGCTACACTCCTCAGTTGTCGCTGCTGCCACCCATCGCTCGTTGACTGACCACACCGCACGTAGCGGCAGCCCGATGTTGAGCTATTAATGCCTGCACGCCACCCAAAGTGATGCCACTATGCGCCGTCTGAGGAGCACGCCGCCCGATGCAGCGGTTACCATGCTTCGCCACCACCGCCCAATGTGGTGGTTGTCGTGCCGCGACATATCGTCTCACCACCGTGTCACCCGAACCACTGCCACTGCTGAGATGACTCGTCCTCGACGTCACTGTCAATCGCGGCATCGCATTCCCGCTTGCCCCCAACGTGATCCCACCCAAAGCAATCGTAGCCGCCGTCTGTGCTACACTGTTGTTGTGGCCCGAAACCGCCGCCACGCACCACTGCACCGATGCCACCATCATGCTCCGTAACGCCCGCACCTCTAATTGGGACTAACTGACGGCAGAAGCAAGATCAGCATAGCCGCAGTTTTCAATGGCCCATGCGTCCTACCAAGGCCCACTAAAGAAAAAAAGATAAATAAAGAAAAAGGTGGCTGACAATTTTATAAAAACCTCATGGTTTTCGGGAATTTGAGGGAAAAACCACCTCAGTTGGTTAATTTTGCAAAATTAGCCCATGACTTTTGAAAAAATTAAAAATGGGCTTCCATCTTTTACAATTTTTCAAATTAGCTCCTAACTTTTCAAGAAATTAGAAAATTTGGCTTCCACCTTTTTGAATTTTTCATATAGGCCCTAATATGTTTTATTTCCTTACTTTTAGGCCCTCTGGTATTTCATTTTTCAGTTATTTACTTGTTTGCTATTGCAGTGCTTTATTATATTCATTTATAGGCACAAAAAATTGTAGAAAATCATAGAAATTGCAAAAAAATATTGAAAAATTTTAGAAAATTTATTGTCTTCTAAGAATTTATTCTCTTGCTCATTTTTAATTTAATACCTTCATACTTATTCCAGTTACATTCAAATTTTCCATAATAAATCCTAGTATGGAATAAAACTATATGAAAAGTATGTCTGACATCATAAAAAGAAAATTTGCTAAGCTTGCCCTTGATGAACAATTATTTGACATGAATTCTGAATGTTGAGAATTTTGCTATTGTTAGCATTGCTCCTGAAGCGGTGGCTAGGAATTATTTTCAAAATACTAAGAGGGATTTTAGTTCGTGTGTCTCCCTCTGGTTTGGGTGATGCTTTGGCTTCAATTTCAGAAGGGTTAGTTTCAATCAAGAGGTTTGGCTGCTGCTTTTGAATTTTCCTCAGGATTTTTGGTCGTTGAATAATCTGAGTAAAGTTGTTTCTTCCTTTGGCTTTCTTCGTGAATGGGATAATGATTATCAGAGGATGGGGGATAGGTCTCATGCCATGGTTAAATGTTTAGTGACTGCTCTTGTTGATATCCCTCGCTACCTGATTATTACGGAACCTAATGAAACTCTTGGTAAAAATTGGACTGTGCAGGTCATACTCTGTCATTCTTGTCATACTGGTGCATTTGATGGTAGTGAGGATGATCCTGAAGATCCTCATCCTCCTAAGGATGGTTTCAATGATAACGATAATGATGATGATCTTGGTAATTTAAATGATGAAGTTATGGATGATCAATTGGATGCTAATCAGAATGGTAATGATGAGGTGGGTGACCCAATGTAGGATGCTCTGGTGCCTTAACTGCCAAAGGTGTGGGATGCCTGGAGTATGATTGATGACTCTTCTTCCTCTTCGGATGATACTTCCTCTTCCCGGATTGTGGTTGGAAATTGCTGGTTTTCTTTGGGATATATTGCCCCCAGTTCTGGAAGGTTTATTGGTTTGATGAACTTGCTTCTCTGTCTAAGACGCTCCTAGATTTTATTCAATGCTGCCGCCCCTAGGAAGGACTCCTGAAGGTTTCATTGTAAAGCCTCTCAAGATTCAAAATCATGATTCTTTCAAGAAGAATAAGGGAAAGGCTCCTCTGGTTTGCTCTAGTCTTCGACGCAGTCCCAGGTTGGTGGCAAAGTTCAATGGTTTCAAACCAGGGACGTCTTCGACCAGAGTTTCTTCTCTGCCTACTCCAGAACTTTTGATTGAGCTACTTCAAGAATTTGGCTCCTTCTGTGGTATTCCTCTAGAGTTGATCTCCAAGGAAAAATTGCTGGCTCATTTAATCTTAGATCTAGATGATTAGTTTAGTTGGTGGAGTTATTCTGATGGATTGTAAGGGTTTATGGAACAACGTTTTTTGTCGTGGATTATTAGTCATGACCTGGTTTTGTTATGATCCTATATTATTTTTCTTCTAGTTTTATCATGAAACGTGTTAAGAACTTTTGCATTCTCAACTGGAAAATTAGAGGTCTTAATGCTCTTGATAAAAAGATTACTGTGTGTAGCAAAATTTTGGAAGAGAATTGTTCTATCATTTGTCTTCAAGAAACTAAAATTGAAGAGTTTAACTTTTTCCTTATTAAGACTTTCTGTCCAAGGAACTGGAATGGTTTTGAATTCATTCCTTCTAGAGGTAGTTCTGGTGGAATGCTTACTGCTTGGAATAGCAGGATTTTTCAGAAGGAGGATGTAGTTCATAATGATTTTTGTCTCACCGTGATTCTTAAGCATAGATTATCTGGAAAATGTTGGATGATTTCTAATGTTTATGGTCCTTGCTGCTCTCATGAAAAGTTGGTTTTTTTATCCTGGTTCCATAACATTTCGGTGTCCCATCACACTCCTTGGTTGATCATGGGAGATTTTAATCTTTTAAGATTTCCCTCCAATAAGAACAGAGGTAATTTTAATCATGTTGACGCTAATCTTTTTAATGATGCGATTGACCATTTGCATCTAGATGATCTTGTCCTTAAAGGAAAAGAATTCACTTGGTCTAACATGCAAGCCATACCTACTTTGGAGAAATTGGATTGGTTCTTTGCGAATGAGGGTTGGTTGAATTCTTTTCCTAATACTTTTGTTAGAACCTCTTCGAGATTGTTGTCTGACCACTCTCCTTGTATCATTTCAGTCTCTTCCATTATTCCTCATGCTAAATTATTCAGATTTGAAAACTTTTGGGTGGATAGTCTGGGTTTTGTGGACGTGGTTGAGAGTACATGGAAAACAGGTTTAAAGGATGTTAATTTGGCCAGAAGTATTAGCTCTAAATTCAAGCTTCTAAGAAGATCTCTAATGTTTTGGTCTAAACAATTTAAGATCTCCCATTATCAGGTGGATAATTGCAATAGCATTCTGGCTCTTCTGGATGGTTTAGAGGAACAGAGAGACCTCTATAGATCAGAATATAACTTTAGAACCATTTTTAAGGGACATTTATCTGTGTTGCTTAGAGTAAGAAATGAATATTAGGGGCAAAGAGGTCGCACTCAGTGGGCTAAATTGGAGATGAAAATACTAAATTCTTTCACTCAGTTGCCTCAAATAACTTCAGAGTTAATCATTTTGTCTCTTTGGAAGATGATAATTATAGGATTATGTACAATCATTCAGAAATGGCGGATCATCTTTGGCTTTCTTTCAAGGAAAGAATAGGTATATCTGATTATCAAGGAATGCAGTTTAATCTGGAGGAGCTGATTACTCCACTTTAGGATGATCTATCCTGCTTGGAATCTAGTTTTTCTATTCAGGAAATTGATTTTGCTATCTTGAACTTGCCTAGGGGAAAAAGTCTGGGTCCAGATGGGTTTAATGGCAATTTCTTTCGTGCTTGTTGGCACATTATTAGATATGATTTTTATGAGCTTATTCAATAGTTCTTTGAGGGACATGCAGATCTTGATAGGCTTAATTCCTCTTTTGTCATCTTGGTGCCGAAGAAGGATAGAGGAAAGAAAGTCTATGATTTTAGGTGTATTTCTCTTCTTAATAGCTCTTTGAAGTTGATCACTAAACTTCTTGCTAATCATCTTCAGCATGTGATCACTTCTATTGTTCATCATAATCAGTATGGATTTATTAAATCTAGATCGATTCAGGATTGTGTTGCCTGGGCTTATGAATATTTACATATTTGCAAATCTTCTCAAGAGTCCTTTGTGTTACTAAAATTAGATTTTGAAAAAGCATTTGATCTCATTGAATATGGAGCCATTTTGGATGTCTTAAAGACTAAAGGGTTTGGTGATAAATGGCTTAATTGGATTAAAATGTTGCTGGGTTTTGGAAGCTCTAAAATCCTGTTAAATGGAATCCCTGGGAAACAAATTCTTTGTAAAATAGGTGTTAGGCAGGGTGATCCGCTATCCCCTCTACTCTTTGTGTTGGTGGCAGATTTATTGCAATCTATTTTGAACTCAGCTAAGGATAAGGGTTTGCTTAGCCTTCCTGTTCGTGTGGAAGGAAATGTCAACTTTCTAATTATTCAATATGCAGATCATACTCTGATCATTGTCAAGGCGATTGCCACTAAGATTTTTCTTTTGAAGGCTCTTATACACTCTTTTGCTGCTTCTTTGGGCTTGAAGGTGAATTTTGTTAAATCATTCTTGATTCCTATTAATTTTTCTGAGGAGTGAACTTCAAGTTTAGTTGGAATTCTGGGATGTTAAGTTGGTTCATTTTCTTTCACATATCTTGGTCTTCCCCTCAGTCTCTCTAAGCCTTAAATTGATAATTATGAGAGGATGATTGAAAGAATTGAGAAAAGATTGTCTAGTTGGCAATTCTCCTTCCTTTCTTTGGGTGGTAGATTAACTCTGATTAATTCGGTCATTTCTTCTTTACCGATGTTTTTGATGTCTACTCTTGAAATTCCCGTTACCACTATAGGAAGAATTGATAGAATTCGAAGAGCTTTCTTTTGGAGGGGTCAATCCAGTTGTCATGGTGGTCATTGTTTAATTGCTTGAGATAAAGTTTGTAGGCCAAAAAGAAATGGGGGCCTTGGGGTTATTAACTTGAGAACTCAAAACTTGGCTCTTCTTTTAAAATTCTTGTTTAAGTTCTTTAACATGGTCCCATCTCCTTGGGCTCAGTTTATGTGGTCCTATTACTACTTAAATAAACTTCCTTCGGATCTTCATTTTGTGGGATCCTTTTGGTGGAGGGACTTGTTGCATCTCTTAACTTTCTTCAAAGGTATTTCTAAATGCCTGATTGGAAGGGGTGATACTTGTGAGTTTTGGAAAGATCTTTGGTTTTCGGAGATTCTTTCTCTCAAATGGGCAGAGTTATTCTCCTTTTCGGTTAGAAATATAACTGTGCAGCAATTTCGGAATATGGGAGATGGAGAGGTTAACTTTCAGCTTCCTTTATCTGATTTAGCATTTGCCCAATATCAACGTTTTCTCTCTTTGCAATTTGATTTTCCTGGAGATGCAAGACTAAATGATTGCTGGAACTGATTAATAGAAATCTTATGAAGTATGAAACAAATAAGGTTTATAAGTCTCTGACGGGGGTGTTTCCTACACATCCCATTTTCAAACAGTGTTGGAAAAATCACTATTTTCTCAAGATTAAAGTTTTCTTCTGGATTTTTCTTTGGGAGGGATTGAATACCAGAGCCATGTTGGATAAGAAGAATTTTCTTATTCATACAAATATTTGTGAATTATGTGCTCATGGGAATCTTGAAAATCAGTTTCATATCTTCTTTGAGTGCCCCTTTGCCATTTGTTGTTGGAACTTAATTGGTTTAAAATGGATCCTCAACCCCTCATTTATGGATATGATATGGATGGCGAAAAAAAGATAATATAGCTCTTGAAGATTTTTTTCATGGAGGTCATCATGGTGGCAATTTGGAACATTTGGAAGATTTATAATAAGAAGATTGA
This sequence comes from Pharus latifolius, assembly GCA_019359835.1. NCBI lineage: Eukaryota > Viridiplantae > Streptophyta > Magnoliopsida > Poales > Poaceae > Pharus > Pharus latifolius. Next base: position 25,802,084 of record CM033329.1, read on the forward strand.
CCAATTCAAGAACTTTAATACTTTGGTTTGGAAAAGGGCTTTTATATCAGACTCCAAATTGTTAGATGGCTTGACCTTTTGTAATCTTCTTTTTCTTCTCTTTTTGTCTTTTGCTTTTCTGTTTGCTGATGCTCTCTCCTTCATTTATATATATATATATTTAGCAGTAGGCTTCTTGCCTACTGCCATTGGTCAAAAAATGTTGAGATCCACCTGGACTCAAATGATCTCAGTGAAACCATTGTTTAAGAGAATTAGTGCACTAACACACCCAACCAAAAGCACTATTCTTTCTCAAATATCACCTGAACAAAGAACTCAATAATGAATACCTCACTGAGAAGGATCCGCTGGCACTATAGGAGTGCCTTAAGGGCCATTTTGACCAATAGAAAGCCCTAGTCCTTCCCTAGAATCAGTATGATTGTCGAATTTACATTTCCAAGACTTTAAATCCATAACAGCAAATAATTCAGCTTTCCACCGCATAGTGTCCCAATTGAACTTCAATACACAAGAAATTACAAAGAATGAAATAATAGAGAACACTCTATCTACCTGTGGGGAGCCACCCACCCGATACGGCGAGGGTCCCTTGCGTGCTTACCCCTGTTGCTCGGGATTCAGCCACACTCACTATAGAATTGTGTATCACAAACAAACTCCAATTACATTTTAAACCACAGAACATTTAGAGGTACAACATAGGGCCCTCAAGCCACATTACACAAGAACTTACATAGGGCCGAGATGGCCAATTACTTAAAGTTCACCCCACAGTCATAGCTCGAGTGTGGTGCGCAATCCTTCGTGACTCCTAGTGGTCATCTATCAAAAAGTCCACTTTTTATACCTCTGGATTTGCTATGTAAGCAAGGGTGAGTACGGAGTATTCAGCAAGCCATATAAACAAATGCAATTACGATCCAAATGTTGTAGGAAAGGTAGTAAGGAAGGTTAATGTAGTGGGTATATTCATTTTTTAATATAATTTAACTAAAATTACTTGATGGAAACTTTATAAGCATAGTTATAGGAAAGATCTAACTAAGTTAATGCTAGCATTCATTTTATTATAGAAGGGTGAATTAGCAATTTTTTCTTTTCAACAAGTTCATTAACTTAGTTAAACCATCACAAAACTACTTGTGCTACGTAATATAGATTAAATCTTTGACCATGACATACCCCAAGAACCCGGAGGCATGGAGTATTCAAATACATATTTAACTCTGTAGAGGGGTACCGCTTTACCCACATGATTCCTTCAACTACTATTCTCAGCGTATCTTCATGCACACTTTGAATGTGACTGACTTGATGGAAGCAAGACTGTTCTCAAACATAGTATTAACTTTTATTCCCACCTTAGCACCTAGACTGAAAGTCAAGCGTGTAGTTTTGATAGCCGAGCAGCCACTCAGGGTGGTGTCTTGCAAGTATTTGACACCCTTGATAACCAGGTAGTAACTTCATAAAACAAGGAGATGTTAATTTGGATTCTAGATGGAAAAACCAATCACATATCTAAAAGATAGATGACATGGCAGACAAAGTGACACGAACGGATTTTCGATCTGAGGTTCCTAACGCAGTGAATGACATATCTATGTCAGCAGAAGCAACATTGGACGGGGCTTGACGTGGATATAATATGTGCTGCAAGGTTGGATCGTGATTCAAGGCTGTGGATGGGTTGAAGTGCTGTGAGGGATAGTAATTTTCAGAATTTCCAATGAGAAAAATCAAGTTGTTGGCTCCAAATCTAATCAATTGTCATACATGATCACACATGCTGCTCTAACTCAGCTAGGTGCAAAATCTCTTTCAAACCCTAGATTTAGCATTAGAACACAGTGGTCATGTGTTCTCTTAACATACGAATACCAATCATCCTATGGAATATGAATAGTACCATGGATGAAGCACAAATCCATAGTTTAGATAATAAAATTCAAGAAATTAAGATGACAAACTTTCAGACAAAACAAAAACTAAAATCGCACCCTCCGGATTAGATCAACCCTAACCCTAGAGGAAAAACTACTCACTAAAAGACATGAAAATTAGTAAATATGCAAGAAATAATGAAAACATACCAAATTGGATTAATCACAAAAAACGGTCATCTAAGTCGGCTTACAACTTGATGCGAGAAATTGATTGAAAACTAGAGTAAAAACTAAACTTAAAACTAACCTAAGCTAGAGAGGGGGGCTAAACCTAACTTTCTTGAATTATAAACTAAACCAAAAGTCTCTCTTTTTACAGTATAGAAATCGAAGATTAAAACTATTACAACTCCTTAAAATCTTCAAAAAAGAATCCTTCAAAAATAATTCAAAATAGACTCAAAAACACAATTGACAAGGCATTAGCTGAGCTAAGCATGACCTTGGGCTTGACCAATGCTTAGCTCTGGGCACAGGCGTGCCCAAGGGAGTGCTCCCTTCAGCTGGCTGATTTTGTTGTGTTTTACTTTTCCAAATTCTTTTCCACTTCATTCCTCATTGTATTCTCATTGAAATTGTTCCACTTTGGCACGTTTATTCCCTAAAATATATTGAACCAACTCATAGAAGTGGATTGTTCATTTATCAAATTAAAGCACATAAAATAATGAGTCAAATGAGTTTCAGAGCCAAAAAAAGGGTCTAACTCAGAGCCGAAAAAGGGTCTAACTTAGGGAAAAATATATAAAAATAATATGCTTATCAAGGGGTTGGCAGTGGTACTCGTAACTACACTGAGAGGTAGTGGTAATGACATCCTAACTAATACTACATAGGTCTGACAGCAAAAATTTTTAAGAACACCAAAAATTCAAACTCTAATTTTCATTTTTCATCAACATCGTGACTCCTATCCAGCTTGAACACCGAAACTGTCGACTAGCTTCGTGGTCCTTACACCACAACCCGTTAGGGGTGAAAATGGTGTGGGTAATATTCTCCCAAGCCAATTTCATATTCATTAAATTATTAATATGGGTTGTAATTTTATGATACAGACGATATCTATATCCGTATTCAAATTCGATTTTAATTTTCTTCCTAGTATGAGTTAGGATACACGAAGAGCGATATCGGATTCCATATTCATATCCGATGGATATCCAATGCATATCCACTAAAATGAGAAATTAGATATCCATTTGCTCCTAAGATCACATAGCTATCCTTATTAATCAATATGCCTACATATTTTATTTTTTATTATAGGTGTTTGAAGCTCTCAATAGTAACTATAAATTAAGTAAAAGAAAGAAATTTGGAAATCAATATAAGTTCTCCATATTCGGAATTCCCTAAATTATAATATATATTATTATTATTGATAATATCTTAATTATTTCCAGACTAATATTTGCATCTGATCCATATTCGTTCCATATCTGAGTCCATAATTTACTAAGACAACTCCAGCCCCCGAGTGTTGGAAACTACGAGAGCCATCAAAATACATCGTCCAATGGTTGGTACACGACAAGTCTTCGGATTCTTACCTTGGAGGGTCAGGGTTAGTTCATTCGACCACAAAATCTGCAAGAATCTAAGACTTGACCGCAGTGCGAGGGGTGAAATGGATGTCAAATGCTCCAAGTTCCACAGTCCACTTCACAATTCGACCAGATTTCTCCAGTTTTCGGATAATATCTCCCAAGAGGAAGGATGAGGGCACTGTAATTTTATGTGCCTGAAAGTAATGTCATAACTTGCGGGAAGCCATCAGTAGCACGTAAAGTATCTCTTGGACGTCAGGGTAACGCTCCTTATGACCAGGGAAAATATTCATAGACCAAGCATGTAACACCCCTGTTTTTGCTAAACCCTAAAATAGCCAAAATCCACATCCGGACCCCAAAACCTAATCTGCTTCAGCCATTCCCTTCTAAATGCTGTTCAGAACATTTTTCCCTTCGGGACCATCTCCAAAATCTCACCCTAAAGCCGAGTTTCAAGCCTCGCCATTTTAAAACCCTAGTTACCCTGTTTTACCCTAAACTGTTTTCCCCAATTTTGTCGAAACCCTTCAGATCTTGCCCGATCTTACCAAACTTTGGCCAGACAAGTTCTAAAAATCTTTTGCAACCTAGCTGCCAAATCAGATTTCAGATCGGACTCTTAGATCTCCAAATTTGCAAACAGGCCCAAGTCCTATTCAAGTTTTCTTCGCAGAACAGCCCCTGGAGTAAGTTTCAGAAATAGCAAATCGGCCCAAACATTCTTTTCAGGCCCTTTCGACCAGCCCTGGTCGTTGCCACGACCAGTGCACGAGCCCGTTGCAGCGCCGTGGATTTCTCGCCGTGCTTGCTCGCCGCCGGCCACCGTTTCTGTCACCTGTGCCCGTGAGTTGCTGAGCCACCCCGTGCGCACGTGATAGCCACCGTGGCATCGCCTCGCCCAGCGGATAAACGGCCGCGCTCCCGAACCTTGTTTTCGCGCGCGCGCTCCCGTTGCCGTGGCATTGCATGCGTGTACGTGTCGATTGCCGGAGCTACGTTGTCGCCTCCGCATCTGCGCCTTCCCGGACGAAGTTCCAAGACGCCTTGGCATTGCTGGCAAAGCTGCAGCACCGCCTGAGCGCAATCACATCGCCGGTCAACCCTGTCGCAGCTGCACCCGGCCGGTCTCGTCCCCGGCACAAGTTCTCTCGCCGTTCCCCCTCGCAAGCTTCGCCTCAATGCCTATATAAACCCCTTCAGCACTGTGAAGAAATACAACGCCAGGACTTAGCCAAATTCCCGGTTCTTCACTGTTTCCCTTTCTTCTCCGGCGAGCTGTTTCTGGAGCCACCGTCGCCAGAGCAAACCATAGCCCATCTCTCCAATCCAGGTTCACCAGTGAGTCCCCCTCGTTCCCCTCTCTGTGTCATAGCAACCAATTGCACTAGATCGATCCCCATCGCCGGTGATCGCCGGATTCCCGATTTGCCCTGTTCCCCCAATGCCACTCGATTCAGCCCAAATTAACCCTCAATCCTGTAGAAGAAGTTGATCAGTAAGCCTAGTAGAGCAAGCCTGTAGAACCAGAATCCCCAATTAAGCTCAAATCGAAGAAATCCCAAATTTGAACCTCGGCCGTTCGCCGGACTTCGGCGCCAAGCTTCTCCGGCCGATATCCAATGAAATTAACCTCCCCAGTAGCTTTGTTGTGCCCTAGAGACCATCGCCAAGCTTGGAATTGAGCTCTTTCGCCCTGTACCGAAAATACCCAAGCTCCAGTGTCATCTTCTCCAGCGCCGGTCGCCGGAATTTGTTCCCGGCCGATCCAGTACCTGAAACCTTGTCCCTTAGATAGATTCCAGTACCCTGAGCAATATTGTCCACTAGCTCGACACCTGGATCTGCCTAGATTGTGAGTTATGCCTATGCCAAGATCACTGTCCAGTAACTCAGTTCATGTCCAGGCCACCGTGGTTCATCGCCGGATTTGGCCACCCTCCGGCCACTTTCAGCCCTTATGCCTGTTGAGTATATTGTTCCTGTTAGTAATGCCTACCTCCCAGACAAAGTGGTGCATCATTTGGAGCCCTAGATCAAAAGTTAAGCCATGCCCTAGTTTCTGGCCATGTCCAGCACTATGTCAGTACATGTCAGCCACTGGCATTAGCTTTGTTTGACCCCTTCTGGTTGAGCAATTGAAATGCCACCTTGTCCTTTAGATTCCTGGAGTTGAGATCTACAACTTTCTCTACTATCACTTCTCCAGAAAACCATCCTAAGACTAGTTTCCAGCTATGCCAAAGCCATGAACTGAATGTCAACCCTTCGACGTTCAATCCTTTTTAGCTGTTTCTTCAACCAGAGCCCTTGTAACCTTTCCCTAACCTTTTCCCCTGCATACATGAATTATTTACTTAACACTTTCTATAGAAACTATTTTCAGTATGCTTATGTGGTATGTGTTTGTGTGTTAATTGTTTGCCGCAGAGTCAGAAGCGGAAGGAACGGAAGAAGTCTTTGAAGAGCCGTCTGAGTTTTTAGACCCAACATTGCAAGGCAAGCCTCATTCCTTTGATCATGTCTCACCCAATATTTTCATATGAAGTATATTCACTGTTTCTTACTATGCATGCTTAATTGAAATACAAGTTATGTTTGAATGACATGAGTAGATATTACCTAATGGATCATGAAACCCTTTTTGTTATTGAACCTTCGTGTATATATACTCTTGTCACCCTAGGACTCATATACTGAATATCCACATTAAACTTAAATGGTCAAATGCATGAGATGTTATAATGAAAACCGTTTTGACAAGAAAACTGATAAAAGGGATCAGTAGTGAGGATTGGATTGTATGGAGAGGGTGCGGTGCGCATCAGGGTATGTGAATGTTCCTCACTAGTGGTTCATAAGGACGAGAACCTTGTGCTGTGTCTCGATACGAATTGTAGACGTACCAACCACTTGCCTGGTATGGGACAGGCACAACTCAGTAACCTTTTGGTATTAGCAGTTCCCTGCATGGGTTGACGATCTGGTTTCTCGCGTGGAAACTGGAAGGCCAAGATTCGGCCATGAGTGATGTGAGTCAGAAAAATGATGAGAGAAAAAGGCGTAAATGAAGGAAGGCGCCCTAGACCTGATTAAGCCGTGAGCGGCTGTAATCTTAAATGGTCGTATGTCTCGCGTGGACATAGACCAAGGCTATGTGTCCTGAGGGAACATAGACCAGAGAGGCTAGGAAGTAAGGCAGTGGGTAAGACCCACAACGGTACTTGAGACTTAATTGTCTATTTACCGGGCAGGGATACTGTTAATACTAAACTGTAAAGCGTTGTGTGATCTCGGCCTTGTCACATGTGTATAAGTCACATGGAGCTGATCCGACTTGAAAGCCGAGTGAACCAGTGGATTTAAAAAGAGGTACACCTTTGCAAAGCGTAAAAGAAGTGTCAGATACTCTGTACTCCCAGGTTCAGGAGTCTTTTCGTAGTGGATGTTATCCATGGGTTATAGCACAAGTAATGTTTTGGAATGTTTTAATAATGCGGTTAACAAAGTAGTGACTCATGGGAGACCACTACATCTAATGTTTTGTTGAAAACCTGTTTAATGTTTAAAGTAACATTTTAGTGACAAAGTACTGTTTCGTTAAACAAATGACTTGGAAATCTATATATTTCTATCCATATGAACCATAAACCCCGGAATCATATATTTCACTCTCATGTACATACAATTACAATAATCCCCGGAATGAGTGTTGCTGAGCACCAAGTGCTCACCCTTGCAATTTACTTCCAACTGTAGAAGAGGGATTCGAGGATCCCGATTCCTTCAGTTATGAGTTCCCGGCAGAAGATGGAAGTGCCCCGGACGAGCCCACGTTCTAGAAGGATTGCGCACCAAGTCAAGTCAGATGTGGGAGGAGCCACTTCAACCCCGCTGCGGATGGAAATCAAGCTTTTCGTCGTTGCTTTGTGTTTTATGCTGTGTGTTCGGTACTTAGATACCGACTCTGGTTCTGATAAACTTGTTATTTTCTTAGCAACTCTACTTAGCGCCATTTTCGGTGCTTTGGGTATGTAATATTGGCCAGGCTGGCCTGCTACCTGTTTAATGTTATTATTATGCTTGTCTGGTTTGGAGCTCATATGTCATCCTGCTGTGTGTAACCTACCTGGGCGGTTACCAAGGTGATCCTCAAATGGGGGTCTCACAAAGCATACCTCTAGGTGGGTGGTATACTAGGTCGCCACAATATCCACGCTTCGCCAGAGCGCGCCCCAGTGCATTAATCCATGTCTAGACAATGTCAGTCTGCAGCCTGACATTATCAAGACAATATTAGGCAATGCCAGACCTTGTCAGCCTATGTCCAAACACTGTCATCCTTTGTCCATGTAGTGTTAGCCATTGACATTCACCTCGTTTAGCAGCATACTTGCACGAAATCCAATGCCAATTTGTCCGTTGAGTCCACAACCACTTTTCACAAGATTTATTCAATATCCCTTCAGCGAGAAACCCTCATATCAAGCCTATTTCATCAATGTCAATCCAGATGAACGTCGTCCGTCGACACTCGTACGTCACCGCATCTACGTGCGATTAGAAAATCGACCTCACCCTTGTGTTCATACCAGAGTAGTGAATCAGAAACATGCTGATAATTATACAGGGTTTAACAAAATGGTACATAATTACATTTATTTAAGTTTGCTACAACAAAGGCATCACAAGACAATTGTTTCAAGTCAACTGCAGTTACGGGTCTTCAACATCTACATCGAAGTAGGACAGGTCATAATTGTAGATATCCACCTCAAAGCCCTCCAGATTGTCATCTTTTGCTTTGGTTGGCACCATGTACACTAACGGTTTTCTTCTGGATTGCGAGCAACTGTGAGACGATAGAGTTTAGTAGACTGCATTTCTGTACTATTGTGTGGTCTCAATGATTGTAGCCGCAACCTCTGTGGTCGCAATACTCAAGGTCGCAGAATCTGTGGTCACTACCCATGGTTATTATGGTCGTGGAGACATGGTAATCTCCAATACATGATCGCAGCCAGTATGCGACCATGTAATAAGAGAGTTATATTTAACCCTCACTAGTACATAAAAACTTTCTTCTAACAGTAAAAAACACACTTCTACTAACGATTTTTGTACCATTAGAGATAGACACGATAGAACAAGACAAGAAATTTTCTAACGGTAAATAACCGTTAGAAAAATTCGACTATTCTAACGGCATTTTCGTAGATAATCGTCAGAAAAACCGTTCTAGTCTAACGGTTAACTAGCACTATCCGTTAGAAAATGTACATTATTCTAACGGTTAATTAGTAGTATACCGTAAGAAAAACGAACATTATTCTCACGGTTACATGCGAGTTTATCGTCAGAAAAACTTGAACTCTTCTAACGGTTAATTTGGTGTATACCATGAGAAAAATGCACACTCTTCTAACGGGTAACTAAGAGCATACCGTTAGAACAAATAGTAGTGTTTTCATGGTTGTTTGGTAGTTTACCATCAGAAAAACGTACACTCTTCTAACGGGTAACTAAGAGTATACCGTTAGAACAAAAAGTAGTGTTCTCACGGATTTTTAGTAGTTTACCGTTATAAAATGTTGTTGTTTTCTAACTCTGCTTGCTATTTTTAGCCGTTAGAAAAGGCTGGATACACAATACAGTACAGATACAAAAAGGGTACATTCACATATACATTGAACAGATTGACACATTACACAGTTGTTCACATTTATTCACATTCAATTTATTCACATATATAAGAACCAATACAAATACTAACCAATATGGACAATTATTCACAGTTATTGCATACAAATACTAATTAATCAATAAGACTATAAACAATCTATGCACAGAGAGTACACGAAAAAGAGAAAAATTACAAGTGAGCCAAAAGCTTGTCATGACTGTTGGTTGGGCACAACTTCGTCCATAACATATTGTGCCCAGATTTTTCGGAGCTCTCTAATTTTTCCATTTTCATATTTGTCTTTGGACATGGCGATCTACTAGCATGTGTGAATACTCAATAATTAATTAACTTCCTAGTTTTGAACGTGACACCCAATTTTCAAATTTGAGTTAGCTAAGATGCTTACCTCGGGGAATTGGTCAAAGTTTGTCCGCACTAGGTCGTACATGTAGCGCAGCACATAAAACCCGCATTCCCACAAGTCTGGCTGCTGATGGCACTGAGATAATTGCATATGCGAAGACGTGTTAGCTATTCTTTCCATAAACTAATTAATCATAAACTAAAAGACTCGTGAGTACCTCATATTCTTTCCAAGAAATTCGGGAGCCCTGCGGTGCGGCATGCCTCCCTCCAATGGACACATAATTTTCAAAAGCCATGCATTTCAGTTAGCATTGCCGGTTAATGTGTTATCATTAGCTAGTGATGTCAAAATTTAAATCAAACATGTTACTTAAGTGTCCATATTCCCCTTGACGACAAATTCGTTCGGTAACCTGTCGCGCATCGAATCGAGGTAGTACATATGGCAATTAATTCTTCTTGGAGTTCCATAACTCAGTTGAGGATTGGAGACTAACTAGGGTTGCTAAAGGGATGTCAAAAGAAAATAGTACTAAAAGGCCAAAAATTGTTGAAGTGTTCAGCAATTTTTTCTATCGGTAAATACATGAGCTACCGATAGAACATAACAATTTTTTCTATCGGCAAAGACATGAGATACCGATAGAAGATGTTTATGAACACCTCCAACATATGAAGTACATTATATGGCAATTGGATACAATTGACTACACATACAACAGTATAGATAATTTCAAATATCAAAATAGGTTCATTACAGCAGTGAAACATATTATGTCAACCCTAGTTTAAATCAACAATGCCTGCGGAATTTTCTAAATCCTACACAATAGGGAACCCTAGTTTAAATCCAAAACATGAGCGGAGAAAAATAGTGAACCATAGTGTAAAAAACACAAAGATCAAATAAGGAAGATGCTGTAAAAAGGACGACGAACTAGGGTATTTTACGGCGATCAGTTGTGGCGATGGAGAGGCGGTGTAGAACGCAGTGGCGGCTGGTGGAGGACGAAAATAAGGACCAGCGGCAGTGGCGAACCGTAATCCAGGCGGCGATCGTGGTGCGGCAGTGAGAAAGTGGTCGCCGGCAAGGGTAGGGGTTTTCGCGCTCGAAGAGACATAGTTCTATAAGTTGGAACGGTTCGACTGGAGGGAAACTTTCGGGCGAAGTTTAATAAAGTAATGAGGGCCTTTTCTAACGGTACAAACAAGAAATACCGTCAGACTAATTATTTTCTTCTAACGGTACAACCCAATAATACCGTCAGACCATGTATGTGCACTTTTCTCATGGTAGTTTGAGAAAATTCCGTCAGAGTTTCCAACTTGGTCTAACGGTATGAGAACAAAATACCGTCAGAAAAAGTAAATTTTTTCCAAATCTTAATTTTTGAAGTGGGCAGGGCATTGGAAAATGATGTTTCAGGCCTGTTGAAGAAGCAAGAGGCTGCAATGGGATTTTGGCAAGAAAATTTGAAGGGAAGAATTAAGTTCTTAGAATATAAGGCTATTGTACATGTTAGAACTCATGATGTGGACTAAAATTGAGATATATTAATGCTGTGAACTAGCTTATCATTAAGTTATAAACAAAAATGTATTGCTTGATGTATTAATGATAAGTTCCTCACCATGATGCACAACTTGTGGGCTATTTGCCTGGCATTTTTCTTTCAAATAGAAAATAGTCATCAATGGTTCTCAACTCATAATCCTTCTTCGTGATCATCTTGCAGGTATGTTGTTTCGTCCATATCTTCAGTAGGGATAGATTGAATGTCCTCTAAAAACAGAGCTATTTCGTTGAACTGGTTATACTCCTCCTCGTCGACAACGTCTTTGACCCCAACAATATGTCTCTTGCTGTGGAGGACAACGTGCAACTTTGGATTGGCCAGGTCAACGATGCAGAATACCCGTGTGGCTTGCTTTGCAAGTATGAATGGATCGTCTTGGTGTCCTACTCTATCCCCATTTCCACCATGTCACGGTGAACTTTGACACCATCCTTTGTCTTTCCCGGAATATTCAACAACAAACCAATCAAACTGTTACAGACATTTTTCTCTACATGCATGACGTCAATGCAATGTCGAACTTGTAAGTGCTCCTAGTACGGTAGATCCCAAAGAATCGATCTCTTCTTCCAAACATTTTTTTCTTGAGTTTTGTAACACTTACCGAACTCAGCTTTGATGTCCTTCACGCGCAAGTAAACCTCCTTACCGGTCAGAAACACTGGGGCTGATCCCTTCTCAGGCTTCCCATTAAATGATTTCCTCTTCTTACAGTAGACGTGATGCACCGGAAGAAACCTGCGATGAACCATGTACACTGTTTTCCGGCAGTTTCGCAACCACATGCTCTCAGTTTCATCTAGGCAAATAGGGCAAGCCTTGGTTCCTTTCATACTATACCCCGACAAATTTTCATAGGCTGAGAAATCATTTATGGTGCAAAATATCAAGGCTCGCAAGATGAAATTCTCTTTCTTGTATACATCCCATACCTGCACCCCCTCGCTCCACAATTTATATAAGTCCACGATTAAAGGCGCTAGAAACACGTCAATATCATTCCCTGGTTGTCTAGGTCCTGAGATTAGTAACGACATCATGATGTACTTGCGCTTCATGCATAACCAAGGAGGAAGATTGTAGATGCATAAAAGAACCGGCCAAGTGCTATGCCGACTGCTCATATTACCGTGTGGGTTCATACCATTTGTACTCAGCCCGAACCTTATATTCCTAACTTTGCCGCTGAATTCATCAAACATTCTGTTGATGTTTTGCCATTGAATAGAATCAGCTGGGTGTCTCAGTTTTTCGTCTTGTTTCCAGCCTTCCACATGCCAACGCAAGTACTTCGTGACTTTCGAATTTGCAAATAGCCGTTTCAATCTAGAGATCATACGCAAGTACCACACAGTTTTGGCTGGAGGTCCTTCCTTTACCTCGTGACGTTCACTGTCAAGGAGGTCCCTATGCGTATACCTCGGTGCGATGCATCTTGGACAAACATGCAAATTCAAGTACTCGTTACGGTACAACACACAATCATTTGGGCATGCATGTATTCTCTCAATTTCCATTCCCAACAGACACAACAATTTTTTTTGCTTGGTAAGTAGATCTTGGCAATTCATTTCTCTCTGGAAGCATGTCCGCTAGAAGATCTAATAGTGTTGTGAAACTCTTATCGCTCCAACCGTTGCCTGCCTTCAAGTTATATAATCTTAGCACAGAAGACAACTTTGTAAATTTTGCGCATCCAGGGAACAGAGGCTTCTCAGAGTTAGCAATCAGTTTCTCAAATCCATTGAAGTCAATTTCGTTGTAATCTTCCTCTACATCACGTAACATCTCATCTAGATTGTCATCGTCGTCTACATGCACATCGGAATGAACATTATCAAAATTTGGATGATCATTGATATTAGTGCAATACTCCACATCTGGGTCCTGTAGATGGGTAGTGGTGCTTATTTCCTCAAGATCTTCGCCATGCCATATCCAGCGGGTATATCATGCATTAAAACCACGACGAATCAAATGACTCTTAATCTGATCAGAGTTGCTAAACCTCTTTAAGTTCATACAATCTGTACAAGGACAAAGCGTATCTTTCTCTCCCTTCCTCACCTTTTGTTGCTCAGCAAATTTAATAAACCCATTCACACCATCCAAATATTCAATAGTAGTACATTTTATTCCATACATCCAATATTTCCTGTCTATTTACAATTAACAAAATTTAACCAGTCAGGCATGCATGAAACCTGGCCAATTAAGCTATGTATATGTACAGCTAGCCTCTTACAACTGATATGTGAAACCCTAGCCTGATGAAACACTAATTAACCTAATTACACAATATATACAAGCTAGTGAGCTCCTAAAACATGAGGCATTTTTAGCTAGCTACCTAGCTCCCAAGCTTGGAGCTACAAGCTTAGAACTACACAATGCAGCTAGCTTGCAAGTAGAGAGAGGGAGATCTAGAGGGAGAGAGAGATAGGTGATCATGACAAGCTTACATTAAAGAGAGGGATCCAATTAACTTCCTTCCAGCTTGCCCTGATCACTCTAGCAGTGTAGCTTGGAGCGTGGATCTCTCATCGTAAACAGAGGGAGACAGAGTGCAACAGAACAAAACAGTAGCACAGCAATGGTTGAGTGGGGTTTTACTTATACTGGAATAATTTCTAACGGTAAATACATATAATACCCGTTAGAATATGTGCACTACTATTCCATATTAGTGTTTCTTCTAACGGTAAATATGTGGACTTCCCATTAGAACAGGTAGAAGTACATGGCTAAAACAAAAAGAGGTTGTTTCATGCAAGACGCAGCAATTTAGGTACAATTATACACCACAGTTCACAAATTCAAGTGCATGTCTGAAGCACATATGCAAATATAAGAGTTTTTTCTAACAGTAAATATGTGGTTTTACCGTTGAAAAGGTACAAGTACTTGGCTAAAAAAAATGAGGCTGTTTCATGCATGACACAGAAATTTAGGTACAATCATACACACCAGTTCATACATTCAAGTGCATGCCTGAAGCACATATGTAAACACCAGTGTTTCTTCTAACGGTAAAAATGTGGACTTACCGTTAGAATAGGTGAAAATACATGGCTTATACACCAGCAAGTTTTTTCATGCATGACAGAGCAATTTAAGTATAAACATACACACCAGTTCACAAATTCAAGTACATGTCTAAAGCACATTTGCAAATACATATGTTTCTTCTAACGGTAAATATGTGAACTTTCCGTTAGAACAGGTGCTTAAACAACAGCAATTTGTTCTTCTAACGGTAAATATGTGGACTTACCGTTAGAACAGGTGCAAATACATGGTTTAAATAACAGCAAATTGTTTCAAGCATGACAGAGAAATTTAAGTACAAACATACATACCAGTTCACATATTAATTTGTCTTAACAATCAAATAATCATATGTAAATACAATGTACGTAACACCAAACAAATCTTAACTAGAAGATAAAGAAATATTTCAACAGATGCTAATTTGTAGATTAACTAAGAGACACAAAAAGGCTTTTCAAACTGTCACTTGGTACATTCCATCACATTCAAGTTCATGTCCCAAATAGCATTACAAATACACAAATACAACAGTTCACACATTCGATGTATATTACAAAAGTCACGTCTGAAACAACATATATATCGTCACGAGGACCCAATGGCCCATACATTTTACATAAAAGAGAACCTTTGCAAGTTGCGACAATGTAACTACTGACTACAAGTTAGACCTGATACATCACAAATCCATTCATCCGAAACAGCAAATGTCTGAACCACATTTGACTTAACCATAGGAGTTCAGTTCAAAGACGCCTGAGGAGCTAGAACTGGCGTCGAGTTGAGTTGAGTGTGAGCCTGAGGAAATCACCGATACAAATGTAAGATGCTTTCTATTGGTCCTGATTTAAGAAACACGCCGGGCTTGAGGATCTTCTCGACCGAGCCAACTAGGATCTTACCCTTCACGTCCTTCCAGCTCTCGACGGTGATCTTCACCCTTTCTTTCGCCAACAAGCCAACGTAGGTAGCGTATTGCGATGAAGAACCGTCAAATACGTTTCCCCACATGAGCATCATCCAAGGACCTGCACAGATCATAAATAGGCATTCTAGCGAAAATTAAGATTATTTACTGCTTCCTAAATGGCTCCCTATATGAGAAGGACTACCAACTAAAGGTTAGGTTGTGCTTCATCATAGTAACATCAACTTGCAACTAGAGATCAAGATATTACATTTCTACTCTATTTCATCAGTTGAAATTACCTTCCCAATATACATTAATTATTTAATGAACTTTTTACATACACTTGATCACTGAGCAAGCTAGTTGGCATTTGACTATGTTATTGGCATTGAGCAACCTACAAAGAGATCAAAATATTTGTGTATCTCCTGATATTTGTAACTATCTTGATATTAATGATCTTTCAATTTCATGAGATATTTGTGTATCTCATGATACCTGTAAACTGTATATTTCAACTTAAATTTCAAGATCTTTCAATTTCAATTTCAATTTTCATGATCTTTCAATTTCAATTTCAATTACAAATATCTTTCAATTTCAATTTCAATTTCATGATCTTTCAATTTCAATTGTTACCAAGTCCAAGTTGGCATTGAGAAACCTACTTAGAGATGAAGATATTACATTTATACTCTTATTGGCATTTGACTATGTTAGCTAATGTTTGTCTTACAAATATATTCTTCATTTGATCGAATTTCAAACAACTGATGAACATTATCTGTCCCACAATGATATTATTTAGTTGTTTTAGTAAAAAACAGGAACAAGACACCGTACATAATCATATTGAAAAGAAGACACATCAAAATGAAGGATACAAAAATTGCAGGATAACTACCATCATAGGATTAGAATAATCTAACAACATAGAGAGGAAATTTTAATTGCCTTGGTTGCCATGCCGAAATCTAGTCAAAAGTGTTGAGCTTACGATCCATCTTGGACTTGATTCACCTAAGAAACAAGTGGAAGTCGATGGAGGTGTGGAGGAGCGACGGTCGCCAGTGGAGGTGCGCCGGCCGTCCATGGAGCTTACGGGTTAGGGCTACGACCGCCCAAGGAATTGTTCTAATGGAAGAGACATAACCGGGTATTTGTAGTAGTCGAACATTTCTAACGGTACACAACAGCCTACCATTAGTAATTTGGGCTCTCTTCTAACGGTATAAATATGCAGTACCGACAGAACAAAACAATTTGTAGAAGTCGAATGGTTCTAACGGTACACAACAGCCTACCATTAGTAATCTGGGATCTCTTCTAATGGCAAAAATATGCAGTACTGATAGAATAAAACTGTTTGTAAAAGTCGAACGGTTCTAATGGTTTCCAACAAACTATTGTCAGTACTTCTGCATCTCTTCTAATGGTAAATATGTTCATCACCGCTAGAGTAAATCATTCTGCTTTTTCTAACGGTACTCAAAATACTACCGTTAGTAATTGTGTTCCTCTTCTAATGGTATATGTATTATTTACCGTTAGAAAATCGCGCATAGCTTCTTCTAATGGTAAATTTCATAGAAACCGATAGTAAAAATACCTCGCACATCCTTCTGCGACTGCGAAGCACCTTTTCTAACGGTTTTCTTCTAAATCGCTAATAACCGTTAGAAGATAAGGGTTAGTAGACTGCATTTCTGTACTAGTGCCTCTTCATGAGGAAATCAATAGTTGTTTCTTTACCCTTACCAAGATAGTGAATTGAGACAAATATTAAACCTGGAAGTACCTTCGAGGTCAGGAACATAAGGTTTGGTCGAGACTTAACTTACTGACTATGGTCTAAGGATGATGCAGTTATGCAATCATGTTTGATAGACCATAACCACTCTCTGACCAAAGTTGTCCGTTATTCTCAGGGTAATACATGTATGTCTTCACTATTTAGAAGGATGAACGTGCGGTTATCCATAACCGTCACATCATAACTGGTGGATAGCAACCGCTTGCAAAACCTCTTGCGACCGCCAAAGCGCCCTTCTGATGAAGCAACTGATTCCTCTTGACGTAGTATAAAAAGAGAGTTAGAACTTGTAGAAAAGGGGGGCATGAAGTAGTAGAAAAACAAGAGAAGTGAGACTTATACAATACTGAGATTGTAAAACTCTACACTCTTTGTAATCTATTATTCTGACAATCAAACAGGAGTAGGACTATTACTCAGACTATGAGGGCCTGAACTTGTATCAACATAGTGTCTCTGGTTTCATTTTTACGGTGATATTCTTGGTGATTGATAGATACTGTCTCCCTTCTAAATAATTCAAATCTGTGTATGTTCGGCTTGAGATATTGTCCCAATCATCGACAATGCAGATGAACGGTGCTCACCCATGGCAACCTTCATGGTTTTGAGAACCTATTCCTGCAGAGGGGAAGAATATATGCCTTCTTTGACTGATTCAGAAAAGGTCTTTGTATATAGCCTAAAGCCACTACCTGTTCGCCTTAGTCTAGTCTTGTCTTCATCTACCTTTGGTCTCCTGCCACCTGATCACCTACAAAAGTGAGTACCCCTCTCTAATTATGGAGGCTCTGGGTCAGTTGCAACCATCTAACCACCAGAGATATTTGAGAGATTTTGAATTTGAAAAGGAGATAAACTCTATTATTTAAATAATTAAAAGATAAAGTTAGAGATTATCCTATTTGAGATCAGGCTGAATGTTGGTGTGTCCAGGCTCAAACTCAAGTCTGACTCAACCAGCTTCAATTCAGGTCTGACTCAACCAGACCTAGTCTGAGTCTAACTTGACGAAACCTAGTCCGAATCTGACTCAACCAGACCTAGTCTAAATCTGATTCGACAAGACCTAGTCAGGATTTGACTCGACTAATGGGCATTTAGTGGGATTTTGACATGGGACTCACATGTTACATGATGAATTTATTATAAAATTTCATCAAACACTATTTCAGATCTAATCTAATTATTTTCTAAAATTCGTAAATTCTCATCTTACATATAAATAATCTAATTATTTTATAATATTCATAAATACACAACTCACAGAAAAATAGAATTTATATTTACATACTATTAGTTCAGAACTAAATTTTTTTTACGACAGATGCAAATTTTCTACAAAATATCTAAATTTCTTATAACTAATCTAAATTACTTACAAATCAGATCTATATTTCCTATATTCTCATTCCACAAATAAATAATCTAATTATTTCTCTAATATTCAAAAATTCATAGCCCACAGATAAATAATATTAATTTCCTACAATAGATCTAAATTATCTATAAATCAGATTTATAATTCTATAGTAGATCTAAATTATATACAGATTAGATCTACATATTTTACAACATATCTACATTTTCCATAGATTAGATTTGATCTATATTTCCTACAACATATCTATATTTTTTATTTTATAAACGTAAATAACAATATGTTTAATGAAATTTAGACTAATTATCTATAGAAAAAAATAATATAAAGGTTTAAACATTATTACCGTAGTTAATTTTTTCTTCTAAACCTCGTCTTCTTCCCTCCTTTTCCTCTTCCTCTTCTCTTTTCTTCTCTCCTTTCCTTTTCCTTCTCTCTTCCTCTTCTCCCTTTTCACCTTTTCTTCTCAAGTTTTTTTTTACTCTGTCCGTTCAAGGGCACGCAGACTTTTTATAGTCCACTTACAATCGTCAATTGGGCTAGCAATTGATGGTTTTTTCTACCAGTCGTCAGTTGGACCGTCGATTAATGGTTTTAAATAGTAAGTCGCCAGATGGGCCATCGACTAGTGTCTTTTTAGCAAATATTTTTTATTTTGTGTTATTTGCTGAATTTTTATTCTTTTAGGCTTTCCGTACAAAAAATTTCTATTTCGAAGTATATTGCTAAATTTACGGTGTCCTACAATTGCTAATATTAGAAGGGTGCTACGCTATTACGATATTTTAAATAAAATATTAAAAATTATGAAAACATTAAAATATATAATAAACATTTCATGTCAATTTTAAATTTAAAATCTAACTTGAAGTCATGTACAGTGCGTGTATAGTATATGTTTGTTATTGATGTTTTGCTAAACTATATAGAAACCGGTTGTTCTGGTTGGTTTAACTCAATTTAATTGAAAGTCTAATAAGTTAGTAAAAGAGAGATTAATTTTATTTGAGTCTGCTAGTTTAAATGGGTTTCAATTTATAAAATAAGTTCTCAACTCTTCTAAGAAACTGGAACTGGATAACCCTACCAACGTGTTAGTCTTTTACAAAGCAAATAAGCACTAAAATAGGACAACGTGTTGACCTTTTTTTTTTTTTTGAAAGGAAACAATAGGAGAACCAACTGCAAAAGATATATTAGCAAGAGGATAATACAAAAGTCACAAAAAAAGTCAAACAGCCAAAAAAAATCAAAAAGAAAAATTACAAAAGATCAACCCATCTGGATAAACCAGTTTTAACAGTTGGATTAATTCGATGAATAATGAGCTTTAAGTCGAAGATGAAAAATTTTAACCAGTACTCCCTCGAACCTAAAAAGTTTTGAAAAATAGCTTTGTTTCTGAATTTCCATAAGGACCAAAAGAATAAAATAATCACTTCCCAATAGAATTCCTTAATGTCTAAAAAATATTTCTGTCCTTCTAATAACATATCCCAGATATTATCTTCAAGAATCCAAAAAATACCAATGTGCCTCCAACAAGCAATAGCAAAAGGGCAAAGAAAGAAAAGATGAAGTTGAGATTCGATCGCATTTTCCAAGCAGCAAACACAATCCTGATTGTTCAAATTTAAATGTTTTTCTCATAAGAAAGTCTTTAGTATGTAATCTGCCATGTAAGAAAATCCAGAAAAAGATCTTCTGCTTGAGAAGGCAATTATTCTTCCAACACATGGAAAAAATAGCATGCTTAGTCCCTTGACCCAATAAAGACAAATAAACCTTATTCGATAAATACCTCCCTTGATTAGTTCCAAAGAAAAACCAAGCATCTTTATTATGACCTACTTGTTGAAGGTCTTGATGAAGATTTGACAAAAGTAAGAACTGTTGATGCACAGTAGGAGACAAAGGGAGAGAAAAAAGCTCCTCCAACTCAATCAAGTTCACAAAATTACAGACCAATATCTCCTTATTAGGAAAAGAATATAACTCCGCCCAATCATGTGAGAGAATATTAGAATGCCATAAGTCAGTCCAAAGACTACACGTAGAGCCAATACCAATTGAACAATGAAATAAACCTTGGCAAAACGAAAGGTTAAGAAGCACATCTTTCCACCAAAAAGAACCATTAGCTTAAGCCCATTGGGGTAACTTATGCGCGTAGTAATATTCCCAAATCAAATTGGACCAAGGAATGTCCTTTTTGTTAAAGAACTTAAACAGGAATTTCATCAAAAAAGCTAAATTTTGCACTCTAAGGTTCAAAACTCCTAACCCTCCATTTCTTTTAGGTCTACAAATCTTTGACCATGCAACTAAACAATTTCCTCTAGCACAAGAATCATTTCCCTTCCAAAGGAAAGCTATTCTAATTCTATCAATCCTAGCAATTGATATCTCAGGAATCTTAAGAGTGCTCATAAAGAACATAAGCAAGGAAGATAAAACTGAATTAAGCAAAGTTATAACCTTCCTCCCCTCGAGAGAAAAGAGAGATGCCAACCCATCAATCTCTTCTCAATCTTATTAACAAAACCTTCGAACTCAGAGACCTTTGGCCTAGCGGTTCCAAGGGGCAACTCTAAATAAGTAAAAGGAAAAGATCCAACTTTGCAACCAAGAATTCCGGCTAGATTGATCAACTTCTCCTGGTCACTGCACACAGGGACTAAGAAGGATTTATCAAAATTGACTTTCAATCCAGTAGACTTAGCAAAAGTTTGCAGTAAAGCTTTAACCAAGAAAATATCTTTAGAGAGGCTCTGAGAATAATTAAAGTATCATCAGTGTATTGAATAATGGGAAATCCTTGAGAATGATGATTAGCAATAGGTAACTCCAAAATTCCTTTACTGTTGGCCTTATTCAATATACTCTGAAGAAGATCAGCAACCAAGACAAAAAGAAGAGGAGACAGAGGATCTCCTTGTCTAACCCCTCTTGCACAATTAAAAATTTTTCCAGGGACATTGTTAATAAGGATATTAGAAGATCCCAAATACAGGATAGAAGAAATCCAGCTTAACCATCTATTACCGAAACCTCTAGCTTTCATAATTGCTATAATGGCATTATGCTCAATAGTGTCAAAAGCTTTCTCGAAATCCAGCTTGAGCAACATAGTTGGATATTTTTTGACTTTGTAGATATGTAAATATTCAAACGTCCAGGCTAGACAATGTTGAATGGATCTTCCTTGAATAAACCCATATTGATTCTTATGAATAGTATTCTTAATAAATCTCTGAAGTCTAGAAGCCAAAATCTTAGTAATCAATTTGACGACACTATTAACCAAGGACATAGGTCAAAAATCTTTAACCAACTGAGCCTCTTCTTTTTTAGGTAAAAGAATAATCTAAAAAGAATTAAGCCTACTAAGATCCACAGCATTTGCATGAAACTTCTGAAAAAGTTTACAAAAATCTTGCTAAATAATTCCCCAGCAAACTTTATAAAATTGACCATTAAAACCAACAGGTCCAGGACTCTTGTCGTTAGGAAGCTGGGAATACAATTATCAATCTCATCATGTGAAAAAGAAACTTCTAAAGGCGAAAAGTCACCCTTAAAATCCAAAAGCAAGTCTTCAAGATTAAAATCAATGGAGGTGAAGTTAGATGAACCAAGCTTGTCTTTGAAAGAAGACCACAAGTAATCAACCATTTCAAGATGTGAATTAATAATACTACTAGAATCTGTGAAGATATAAAATTATTCCTGAAATTCTTCGAAGCTACCGCATGAAAAAATTTGGTATTCTCATCACCAAATTTAGCCCATCTGAATTTACCTCTTTGTCTCCAATACTCCTTATCAACTTTTAAAAGATGTTTCAAATGAGATTCAAAATAATCCTGAATTTGAATTCCAAGATACTTAGAGTCCTCTATTCCTCCATCCCATCTAAAAGAGCAATCATCAAATTGGAGTTATCAATCAAAACTTTGAACTGAAAAGTTTTCTTACTCCACGACCTCAAAGCCTTTTGAAGTAACTTGAATTTATAAACAATTGATTTAGCAATATTATCTTCACTAGGGACCGAGTTCCAAACCGAAGAAACAGTGTCTTTAAAGCCCACCCAGTTAATCCAATGATTCTCAAATCTAAAAATATGTCCCAAAGGAATCATAGAATTAACATTCATCACACACGGTGCATGATCCAACGTAGTTCTACTTAAAATAGAGACAGAAGAATTTGGAAATGCCTCAATCCAGGCCCCATTAGCAAAAAAACAATCCAGTTTTTCTAATAACGGATTAACCTACATGTTCGACCAAGTAAATCTTCTTCCTTTCAAAGGAATCTCTTTCAGTTGCAGATGATTAATAGCAGAGTTAAACTCATCCATTTCGTGCATATTAATACGACCTCTACTTCTGTTAGAGACTGATCTAACCAAGTTAAAATCACCCATGATTAACCAGTTGAAATGAGCTGGCATTACAATATTCTTGAACCAACTTATAAATTCCAATTTACCCCAAGGGGAACAATGAAAACCTCTATCCCATCCCTTCAGATGACCAAAAGTCGAAATAACCTTAGTCGGATTATGCACAGACCAGAAATCCAAAATAAAATTGAGAAGTATGAGCCAAACATGTTGATTAAAACTTTGCTTCCTCTGATTAGGGCCATCATCATGTTTTTAAGGACAAGAAGAAAATTTTCAGTAACATGTAATCCTTCCTCCATCATACTGTCTCTCTCTAAAGCAGAAACAAAACGCACCATGGCAAACGCCGGCCCCAGAGCAGACGGTGAGACTTGAACTTGCATTCCTCTCCCATTATGAAAATAATTGGCAACCACTTGCCGAGGGTGATTAGCAGTAGCGGCAAGAGCTGCCACTGCCACAGCTTCATTGGATTCTGTCCTAGAGGCAATGCATCTAGTTCTAAGAGGTCTATCAGGAACAATAACCTCTTCTAAACTATTTCTAAGAAAATGGATGGGATCAACCCAAAAGTTAGCCATAGAAGGAGAGGAAGCAAGAACAGAGAGGCCAGGAGAAAAAACAGCAGAAGAAACTTCTTTCTGAGAATGAGGAAGGGGTAACTTAGAAGACGAAGCACCACTACTACCATTTAATTTATTAAAAAAAATTAGAGAAACCATCAGTGACAATCAAATCAATCCTCTCCCCCGTTCGACCAAGGTAACTCTCCGATAACCCGAAAGCAAAATCATTAGGCTTACCACTAACCAGCTTTGAAGCATGAATACCAACCGGTTGCATAGAGAACTGAGCCTTGCACAAGGCACCCTTTGGAACAAAAATATGATTGGACTGCTTACGCTTAAAACAGAATTTACGAAGATGCCCATAATTGTAACACCCAAAACATCTCATAGAAGATGTACAATTTCTTTTAAAATGCTCAGGTACCAAACACTTAAAACAAACCAACTCAAACAGATGAGAATGATGACTAGCAAGAAGAGGAGGCTTCTCCAGAATAGAGTCAAGATCACTAGACTGACAACCAGCTGGTCTAAAAGATAATGAAGATTTGTTCGAA
Source organism: Pharus latifolius (assembly GCA_019359835.1). NCBI lineage: Eukaryota > Viridiplantae > Streptophyta > Magnoliopsida > Poales > Poaceae > Pharus > Pharus latifolius. The sequence goes on from CM033329.1 coordinate 25,825,910, forward strand.
AATGTGTCACTTTTGAAAAACGCCTTAACCCTGTAATCAGACTGAAAATTACCTCTAAAAGTCACAGGAGATTTTCTACTAACAAAAGTCCATTCTCTACTCTGTTCCAACGACCACTTGACAAATTCCAATCTCTAATTAGGACCACCATCCCTCCAAAGAAAGAATGACAGAGAGAACTGCTCATAAACAATACTTTTGGAGTTAAGAATTTTGAAACCCACCTTTTTGTTAGCCAAAGAGATGCGAAAACCAAAATTTGAGAATTGAAAAACATTGAACAATTCAGTCAAACTCCGAAAATATGTGGCTAAAACTTCTCCAATCACCTTCTTAGAAGGTCTGAAAGTACAACGACTAATAAAGAGAGTAAGGAAGAATTCCTTAGCATCTCTAGAAACATCAAAAGTAACACCAGAACGGAGAGAAGCCCAGACTTCCTCCTTGAAAGAGAAACCAATACTCCAATTCAACTTGAGCAGATCAAACATGATAAGCAGGATTCCCAGCAAAAGAAACTCGAAGAACGAAAAACGAAGCAGATCTCAAAAACAAGAAACAGATCTCTAGAACAACTCCCTCCAAAACGAACACCCTCCACAAGACGCCTGGAGAAGAAACATTTTGGGAAGGCTTTACCCCAATGTTTTTCTACCCTGCACACATTATTAACTTCCAACGTGTTGACTTTGCACAAAGTAAGTATGTTGTATGTTATATTACAGCGTGCTTAATTGTTATAATCAATTTTATTCGTATGAAAAACATGGTACATTATTCATACTATGTTCGTTCAGTAAAAAAGATTAATGTAAGAAGAATCTTTTTTAAAGGTTGTCACTGTACTATTTCTTATAGCATATTTGATTTAATGCCTACTTTATCTAGTGTGGCATACCACAACTTATGTAATCATCATTTGGCCTATGATAAAAAAAAGTGGCAAAAGGGTCACATGTCATTCTCAAATTTTTTTTTTCTAAGAAGTGTGATAAGGGTGATGTACTTTTTTTCTATCATAAAATTGTAGCGCACCATATTTTGAAAAGTGAGGAGGAGACAGGGAGGCAAGAGGATGTGTGAGGCCTTAGCAAAAACTTAGGGTTATTTTTATCATATCTTATTAAAGGAAAATTGATTCTATGTTATTAAAATTTGGTGTCTAATATATATCACTGATTTTTAGAGACTTTGCTATATGTCACTGGATTTTTTTTGTCTAACATTATATGCCATTTTGACCTATCATCTCGATAAAATGACCAAAATACCTCTATCAATTTATTTTTAGTTAGATTTAATTATGATTTTAAATAAATAGAAAACTAGCACACAAAATTTCCAACTTTTGAAAATTGCAATGCAAATTTTCAAAAATTGAAAAAGAGTGGGTAGGGAGGCGGGAAAGGAGAAGAGGAGACAGGAAGGCAAGAGAATGTGGGAGGCAGGAGAAGAGCAAACTGGGAGGCGGGTGATACCACCTAAAATGGGGCCTCGCAAGCGAATGAGGTCGTAGTAGTAGGTGAGTATGTCGTTCTCTCCCAAGGGACTAGATGAGAGAAAAATATGCCTAACTAAATTTAAATCCGAAATGCAGATGAAAGAAAATAGTCTAGTTCAATTTGCCTAATGCCGGATTAAGACTTCAAGTACTTCATTGCTTCAGAACACACAGTAATTCAGACTCAGTTCTCATACATCTATGCAATCACAACAGTTACTAAAATGCAACACAAGCAGTTCATGAGGAGAAGCAGCAAAGTAGACAGTAAGTCAAAATCAAGCTCAAGCTGCGACTCAAATGCATTCAGCTCTTATTCCTATCAAGGGTCACAGTTCAACATCAGTAGAGACAGAAACAAAGTTCTAAATTGAGGACAAACAAGCATGAACAGAGACAGCAACAAGAACTATGACACAAGAGATTAGAACACACAACTAAAATGGATTTTTCTCAAGCATTAACTGATCATCTGCAGTCGAATTCTGTTTATATACATGCATCACAGGAAAACAATAAGAGGGAAAAGAGAAGGATGAGAAGGGAAGATGTCACTGAAATAGTTGTCGAGGGAGAAGAGGATCGCCGGAGAGGTGGAAGAAGATGGCCGGAGTAGATGAAGCCGTGGTCGTAGTCGCTGTGGTGGTGCTGGAGAAGTGCTGGAGCAGAGCTTGAAGAAGTTGACGAAGTCGATGAAGAAAGGGAGATGCCGTGGCGTTGCGCCGGCATCGGGAGATGGCGGCACGGTGTGGAGACGTTGGCGGTGCAGTGGGGTGGCGCTCTCGTCGAGGGAGGCAGCGGCGAGGCGCAGAGGCGCGCGTGGGGGAGGCGATGGCGTGGCTCAGCTGCGGTGCGGAGGCCGGATCGGCGAGGTGTGGATCTGGTGGCGCCGTGGACGACGCGGCACAGATCCGGCGGCGGTGTGGCGCGAAGAAGAGGAGGCGCCGGCTGTGGGAGGCGTCGGTTTGGAGTGGTGGCGCCGGCACTGCCCTGGAGCAGATCGGCTGGATCTGGCGTGGCTGCTCGCCGAGGAAGGCGGCGCAGCGCCCGTGGGAAGCAGCAAATCGGCGGTGGGTTGTGGAGCAGCGCCGGTGGAGGCCACGAGGGGAGATGCGGCGGTGGCCGAGGGAGAGGAGGCTCCGACGCGGGATGGTGGTGGAGGCGGCGCCGGTGGCGCAGCTCGTGAGAGGTGGAGAACAGTGGAGAATTGGGGAAAGATCTGTGGAATTGGGGTTTTGTGGTGTAGTGGTGGAGTGGCGAGGGAATGGAGCACCGCCGGCGTATGGCCCGGCCGCCGGCGGCGAGGTGGAGGGAGGTGTGGAGGAGTGGTTTGGGGAAGAAGAAGAAGGGAAGAAAAAAAAATAAAAGCCGGGCTCAAAATGCAACCAATGCCGGCGGCTAGGAATAAAGCCCTTGGTTGGCAGTTTCGTAGAAAAGGCCCCGGAGTACTGGAAAATCACAAGTTGGACCTTGTGGCTAGGGTTTGGAATTTTGAGCCGCCAGAGACTCCGATTTCAGCGCGGTTGGTTCCTACGCGACCGCGGGAACACGCACTTCCATCAGGAATCGATCGGGAGTCGGAATGAGTCGATGAACCGGATCCGTTAGCCAAAAATCCATCCAATCGTCGCCGACCTGTGATAAAAATTGCAAAACGAGTAATCTGGTCGATTTGGCAATTAATCTGGAATAATCTAGGTATATATGCCGAAGAAAATGACTAATATGTGCGAAAGCATGAGGAGAATGTACAGAATAATAAGGCAAATCGAGTAAATATCATCCCCCCAAGCTTAATTCTTTGCTTGTCCTCAAGCAATGTGACATGAAATAAATCCAAGGAGTCAAGCAAGCAAACAGATGTCATGAAAGAGTAAAATGCAGCGTATAGTAAGCTCGGCAAACTAAGATATGTATCAAGCGCTCAACCATCTAATAATTGCACTGAAATTGCAAGTAACTAGCTTAGTTCTAGATACGGAGGAAATAAGAATGCTTAATTCTACTCATACCACCTACATCCATACGTGTATATAGAAATTCAAAGTGAGCATAAACAATACACAGGCATCGAAGAACTACGGTCTCCATAAACATCAAATAAACAGTTTCAACCTTATTAATTTTTGAGCTCTCTTTATTTGAAAAACAAAATCTGGTGCTCATGTAAGTCTCTACCCTTCGACTTATTTAGGCAGATCTCTCCATACTTCGCTCTAGGGTAGGTAGTCCACTAGAGTGTTTTATAAACATGCTCATGAGTCAAAAGATGCAGTGGGAAGGCTTGTGCACTTATTAGATTTGAAAATGTGCAAACCATACTTACATACCAAAGACTCAGGGGAGCAACGAAGCAGAAGAGCTTTTATTCAAAAGAAAAGAAAATTTGGCAGTGTCTACAAGGTAGAAAACGAACAAATGCGACCTTATTAGCAAGATTTTTTTTTCAAATCTGGTTTACACAAGTTATATGATTGTTTAGGAGACTCGTGTTCTAAACATGTGTGTAGAGATTAGGTTCACAATTGACATTTCAGTATACAAGATAGAATGCGGTAATAAAGATATCAGTAAGCATTCGAATTTCCACAATATCCACAACGAAACTAAGTACAAGCAGTTTTAGTACCATTAGAAGATCGTTAATCACAATTCAACCTATAATAGATTGTCAAGCTACTAAACCATGCAATAAAAAACTCAACACGACATGCAAGAGGCTCCAAAAGCCAAATGAGGATAGTGAAACGCAAAATGAAAGCACATGTAGTCATAACCACAACACTCATAGATACAAATCCACACAAGTCTAGAATTTCCAGAAAATTTCGACATGACCTTTCTAGATTTTTCTTGCAATCCAAACAACACAAGTATACAATAGGTCATAACACAACATAAACAAGCCCACAAGGCTGGATAAAGATCATTCACAACATAAGCAAGGCAGGATAAGCAAGTACATACAACAGATCTCATACATGAGCACAAACTTGCACAAAATTTGACCCAGATTTTCAGATTTTCAGAATTACAGCACAGCAAGAAATGCATTCCCCCCCCAAGCTTAAATGGTTGCATAGTCCACAATGCAACAACATGAGATGAACACATGGAGATGGGAACACAAAATAAATTTCATGCACAAGGGTCATATGAGAGGTCCGCAATAGCTCACCGGGTGAAGGATGAAGACGATGACACTACGAATGAGCCATCCAGAGTACTCCAAATGTGCCAAGCCGCCATACGAGGATGATGCCCTGAAAGAACAACCAAAGAAGAAACTAAGAACAAGTATATAAAAACAGGCAAAACAAAGTGAAAGGAAAGGAAGAAAAGAGAAGGTGCTCGGGTTGCCTCCCGAGAAGCGCTCGTTTTAGGTCATGAGCTCGACCCTCTACATATACATCATGTAGGCTCGTTAGAGGGAGGAGGGGCAAGATCGGGACCAAGATCAACTCCAAGTCCACCCTCCTCATCATCAAATGGTGGAATGGGCTCTCCGATGATATAGTGCTTGAGGCGTTGCCCATTCACTGTGAATACATCTCCCTTCAAACTCTCTACGAGAGTGAAGTCGCGCCAATGGATGCGATGGTCATCATCGAGCTCGCACAACTGAAGCTTGCGGTAAGCACCAGCGGCTCCAAGATCCATGTTGAGCTTCCGGATGGCCCAATGCGCTCTTTGCTCAAGCTCAACAGGATGGTGACAAGATTTCGTTGCATCCATCAAGTGGCACTACCAGAGAAAGAAAATGAATAGAGAAGAAAAGGAAAACAAAACAAATGAGATTGGAAAAAAAAACAAATAAAAAGAAAGAGCAAATGAGAAGAAAAAAAAAGAAAAGGGCAAATTGATTCAAACTTAGTTAAACAATTTTGCTCGAACTAGTCCCCGGCAACGGCGCCAAAAATTTGATACCACCTAAAACGGGGCCTCGCAAGCGGACGAGGTCGCAGTAGTAGGCGAGTATGTCGTTCTCTCCCAAGGGACTAGATGAGAGAAAAATATGCCTAACTAAATTTAAATCCGAAATGCAGATGAAAGAAAATAGTCCAGTTCAATTTGCCTAATGCCGGATTAAGACTTCAAGTACTTCATTGCTTCAGAACACACAGATAAACAGTAATTCAGACTCAGTTCTCATACATCTATGCAATCACAACATGGTATCATGGAGACGTTGGCGGTGCAGTGGGGTGGCGCTCTCGTCGAGGGAGGCAGCGGCGAGGCGCAGAGGCGCGCGTGGGGGAGGCGATGGCGTGGCTCAGCTGCGGTGCGGAGGCCGGATCGGCGAGGTGTGGATCCGGTGGCGCCGTGGACGACGCGGCACAGATCCGGCGGCGGTGTGGCGCGAAGAAGAGGCGGCGCCGGCTGTGGGAGGCGTCGGTTTGGAGTGGTGGCGCCGGCACTGCCCCGGAGCAGATCGGCGGGATCTGGCGTGGCTGCTCGCCGAGGAAGGTGACACAGCGCCTGTGGGAAGCAGCAAATCGGCGGTGGGTTGTGGAGCAGCGCCGGTGGAGGCCACGAGGGGAGATGCGGCGGTGGCCGAGGGAGAGGAGGCTCCGACGCGGGATGGTGGTGGAGGCGGCGCCGGTGGCGCAGCTCGTGAGAGGTGGAGAACAGTGGAGAATTGGGGAAAGATCTGTGGAATTGGGGTTTTGTGGTGTAGTGGTGGAGTGGCGAGGGAATGGAGCACCGCCGGCGTATGGCCCGACCGCCGGCGGCGAGGTGGAGGGAGGTGTGGAGGAGTGGTTTGGGGAAGAAGAAGAAGGGAAGAAAAAAAATAAAAGCCGGGCTCAAAATGCAACCAATGCCGGCGGCTAGGAATAAAGCCCTTGGTTGGCAGTTTCGCAGAAAAGGCCCCGGAGTACTGGAAAATCACAAGTTGGACCTTGTGGCTAGGGTTTGGAATTTTGAGCCGCCAGAGACTCCGATTTCAGCGCAGTTGGTTCCTACGCGACCGCGGGAACACGCACTTCCATCAGGAATCGATCGGGAGTTGGAATGAGTCGATGAACTGCATCTGTTAGCCAAAAATCCATCCAATCGTCGCCGACCTGTGATAAAAATTACAAAACGAGTAATCCGGTCGATTTGGCAATTAATCTGGAATAATCTAGGTATATATGCCGAAGAAAATGACTAATATGTGCGAAAGCATGAGGAGAATGTACAGGATAATAAGGTAAATCGAGTAAATATCAGCGGGGGAGAAGAAAAGGGGATAGAGAGTTGGGAGGTACCAATGTTATTCTCAGTATGATGCTAGTGCAGGGGTGGGCAGTGCCGACATGGTCACATATGACTAGGAGGAAGCACATGGTAGGGTTATGATGGCAACAGCAGGGGATGGGGAGGGGGAAGAAAGAAGTGTTGCGGAGTAGGGAGGGTGAAAATTAAATTCAATTTTTGAATGTATGATGCAATTTTTTTTTAAAAAAACAGATACTTACTCTTTAGATAGTTCATATTTTCTTTTGGTGTATCTATTTGTGCTTTTTTCAATAATATGTGGAGTAAAATACTTGATATGAATTACGATGGCCCGTATGTGAAAAAGAACAAACATGAAGGACCAAAAAAAAAAAAGAATAGGCAAGCCTTGTCCAACTTAGGCTTTTGTATATTCTCTTTTTTGTGCGTTCTTATCTTCTTTATTTATTTTCTTCTTGATAATTCATGGATCCACATATATGATGATTCCTGGATCCACATACAATATAGAAAAAGGGAAATTCTGTTCTTATCACGGTAAAAAATGCGTATTTTTGTATTTATTTTTGAAAAATTGATTCATTCTTATTTACCACTAAAACTTATATTGATATTTTGTATTCTCTATCATCATTTGATCAACTGCTAGTCAACAAGAAATGATATTTTTATCTTTCTCAGATGACATTTTTACCTTATAATTCAAACAAATATGCCTCTCAGAAAGACTGTAAAAAATTTTGTATTTTACATAAACAATACCTTTGCATCAAAAATATTTTTTTGTCTATAAATATATTTCTGTGGAGTAAAAATATCATTTTTCTTGTTAAAAAATGGTTGACCAAACAGTAAGAAAAAGTCAATTTTTCAATAATAGATACAAAAATAAACCCTTTTTCAGTGGTACCAAAAAAAATGTCCCTATATAAAAAACATGCTCGCCGGCTGGTCCATGACCCCATTAAGCTGAGCTTATGATCTGACTCGAATATTGTAATCAATGAATAATGTAACCTACCGGAAGTAATAGGAAAGGGATCTTCATATCGTACAGTAGGTAGAGGTCACCGGAGAGCAGAAATATGAATTGTCATGGTCTACGTCTGACAATGATTTGATTAATTTCCCTCAAAATAAAAACCAATAATTTCATTCATCAACTAGAGTCTAGAGATAATATCATATTTTTCGGTCCACAAAAACATATTGGTATATGCTCAGTCAAATTTATTTAATTTTGATTATTAATATATTTATAAATATATAGACTGATCACATAAAAATGATATAAATAAATATATTATTAAAAATATTTTTATAATATTATATTTTTATAATTTTTACTAACATATTAAAATAAAAAATGTTCAAAATTATTTATTGGAGATCATAAAAAATCAAATGTGACTGATTTTTCTTGATGAAAACAGTACTATGCTCGTTGAGAACTACTTTTTTTTTTGGGTTTTACACAAAAGAAATTTTTGATGGATAATACAACAATTATAATAAAAATTGCATGTTTCCTACCAGAGCTAAAAACTCTCTTATTTATTGAGAAAAAAATCTATACCATAATTTGGTGGGTCAAAATTATGAATGGATATAACTTTAATTATATATATATATATATATAGAAAGTTTTTCAAAAATTACAGTATTAATGTTCTGTTTAATTGTGTGAAACTTTTGGCTAGATCCCTTAAAAACCAATGATTTTATTCACCCACCATAATATGCTTATTGAGAAACATTTTTTTTTTTGCTTTTCACAAAAAGGAAATATAATCATGCAACAATTATAACTAATAATAATTAAGTACCAATCATCTCAGGGTTGTTTTCAAATTTATTAGTTTTACCATGGAAGATGCATGTAGTTTGCCTTTAAAAGTGATGACGTTATTATGCAAGTGCACATGTCTGACCAATTAAAATATTCTCAGGGGCCCATATTAACATTCTATGTGAACACAACTCCCAAAATAGTAAACAGAAAAAATGAAAAAAAATACATCATATGCCCACAAAACTAACCACGGTCTGATAATTCTCGCGTGGTCTCATGCAGCGGTAAAGGGAGGTTCATGTGTCCATGACTATTTAGTTGGTGTTTTTTCAAAAAATATATATTCATTTATCTATTTAAAACTTGTTTCGAGATTATTTAGTTTGTATCTCCACCTTGTTTAAATAAATTATACGTGATATCTTACTTAGATATACGTAGAAGTTCATAACACTCAAAATCAAATAACTAGTCATGTCTACTAGCTATTTATCAACCAAATAAATTAATTTTATGAACTAGATAAAAAATTTTAAGGCTATATACATTTTAAGGAGTTTTTATATAAATAATTTAGATTAAAAAATTAATTACAAAAATAACACACAGTTTCAAAATTTTATAAAAATAGACCAACATGTTAGTCTATCGAGTGCTGGACACTCGACAAACTGCTTGTCCTGTTTTGGAGTCGTGACAAGCAGCTTGTTGAGTATCCAGCACTCGACAAGTCTTCTGACTGACATAGAAATGGCATACACTGATATTTCTTGGCATTGGAATAGTATTGTTTTGGTGTGGTCAATAGACGGGCAAGATTTATGGTGTGGTCGTATGATCGTGTGAGGCCTCGATGTGGGCGCCAAGTTTGTCTGGGAGTTAGGCGCTGGTGGCAGAAACTCAATCGAGGTGGTTTCAAGCACTGGGGCAGACTGACGGCGATGATAAGCGTCGGAGAAGAACAGTGGCGACACGGCAAACTTACACTTCTGGACAGATTTTGACATAGAGTTAATTCGCTATTTGGTGTAGTATCAAAAGGCGATACAATGAAGTAAAACTCTTAGGAGGTCGAGGCGAATACATTGGACAAAGTGGCGTCGATGAGGATGGCCGGTGGCGACGGGGCGGCACGGCGGAGAGGAGTAAAATTATCCAATTCGAGTGTTAAGCATTTTCTGTGGCATTTATGTGGGCGGGAAGTTAATTTGGGTTGATTGGTACATGTAGGTGCAAAGGGATTGGCTGAAGGCTGGTCGACGGCGAGCGGTAGCAATTCGCGCCGGGACAAAAGAACAAAAATGGAGGCTTCGACAGTGCAGGAAGAAGACAATTTCGTCGACTCGCGATTGATTTTGAAATCTAGCTGGACAGAGACATTATTCGAGATGAGGAGTGTTTCTCTCTACAGATTTGACCACTGATTTGGACTAGAGATGGGTCTGATGAGGCCAACAAGGGAGTTCTGGTGGCGGGAAAAAAGTGAAATCAGCAACGGTTGAGATCATTGGAGTTCACGAAGATGCTACTAGAGTTTGGAGTAAGGTATAGGGTGAGGTTGGTTAAAGTAGTTTGGTCGATGATGGTCAAGATCACTGTGACGGCGGTGAGGCTTACTTTTACAAACATCGTATTCATAACAAATTCTCTATTTTTTTCTTTTGTCTTTTTCTGGTCAAGCCTGAGGACTTGTCGAGTACTGGGCACTCGACAAGCCTCTGGTCGAGTTGGAGTAGGAGGAGTGGTCGAGTCTGACAAGTTGTCGAGCGCTGAGAACTCGACAAGAGGCTTGTCGAGTCTTTGGCACTCGACAAGCGGCTTGTCGAGTTTTGAGTGCTCGATCAGTTGAGTCCAAGTGACAGATTACTTGTCGAGTGCTTAAAACTGGACAGGTTGAAATGGCGATTTATTTTTATAAAATTTTCAAACTATGAGTCATTTTTGTAATTAATGTTTTAATCCGAGTTATTTATAAAAAAAATTCCGTTGTGGTTAAATATATTCAAAAATCAAACATAATGGTAAAGTCGTGAACTAAACAGCGGCGAAACGATCCTCCTAATCTGCCCATTACCCCTCAACTATAAGACCCTATGCTCTCAGCTCTGAAAGACCACATGGTCTCCCAAATCTCGAACTTGTCTAGTGACAAAATATCTTACAAGGAGAAGACCCACAGAGAGAGAGAGAGAGAGAGAGAGAGAGAGAAGCAAACAAAACATAGAAAAGAGAGAAAAATATGAAGAGGTTGACGCCATGGCATAGGCTGTCGGAGGCCGCCGGCCGCGCCGAGGCCGCCGTGAACCGCTCGGTGGCCGACAGCAGCGTGGGCAGGTACTTCAAGCTGGATGCGCGCAAGAGCTCCTTCATCAAGGAGCTCCGCGCCGGCGTGGCCACCTTCCTTACGATGGCTTACATCCTCTCCGTCAACGCAGCCATCCTGACCGACTCCGGTGGCCCGTGCACCGAGCTCGACTGCATGCCGGCGGCGAACTCGACGGCCGCGCTGGGGTCGGAGTGTAAGCTCGGCTTGAACCCGGGCTACGAGGAGTGCCTGGCGCGCACCAAGAGCGACCTCATCGTGGCGACCGCCGTGGCGGCGATGGCCGGCAGCTTCGCCATGGGCGCGTTCGCCAACTTGCCGCTCGCGCTCGCTCCCGGCATGGGCGCGAACGCCTACTTCGCGTACAACATGGTCGGCTTCCACGGCTCCGGCCCCATCCCGTACCGCACGGCGCTTGCCGGCGTCATGCTGGAGGGAGTCATCTTCTTCGTCATCTCGGCCGTCGGCCTCCGGTCACGGCTGGCGCGCATTATCCCGCGCTCGATACGGTTCGCCTCGGCGGTCGGCATCGGCCTCTTCCTGGCCTTCACCGGCTTGCAGGCCCACCAGGGCGTGGGGCTCGTCGGCGCGAGCCCGTCGACGCTGGTCACCCTTGCCGCGTGCTCCGAGAACGACCCCGTCACCGGCGCGTGCGTTGGCGGCACCATGCGCAGCCCGACGTTCTGGCTCGGAACCGCTGGGTTCCTCCTCACGGCCACCTGCCTGGCCAGGGACGTCAAGGGCAGCATGATCTACGGCATAGTGTTCGTCACCGTCGTGTCTTGGATACGCGGCACGAGCGTCACAGTCTTCCCGGACACGGCCGCCGGCAATGCCAGCTTCGCATACTTCAAGAAGGTGGTGGACATCCACATGATCAGGAGCACGGCCGGGCAGGTAAGCTTCGCCGGCTTCCGGCACGGCGGCGTGTGGATGGCCGTCGCCACGCTCCTCTACGTCGACGTCCTCGACACGACGGGGACAATGTACTCGATGGCGGAGTACGCGGGGTTCGCCGACGGCGCCGGCGGCTTCGAGGGCGAGTACCGGGCCTTTCTCGTGGACGCCGGTGCCACCGTGGCCAGCGCGGCGCTCGGGAGTACCACGGTCACCACGTACATCGAGTCCACGGCCGGCATAAGGGAGGGCGGCCGGACCGGGATCACTGCGATCACCGTGGCCGTCTGCTTCCTGGCGTCGCTGTTCTTCGCGCCGCTGCTCATGAGCGTGCCACCGTGGGCCGTCGGGCCGTCGCTGGTGCTCGTCGGAGCCATGATGATGCGGGTGGCGAAGGAGATCGAGTGGGACAACATGGAGAAGGCCGTGCCGGCGTTCGTCACCATGTCGCTCATGCCGCTGACCTTCTCCATTGCTAACGGCATCATCGCCGGCATCGGCCTGTACGTCACGCTGCATTGGTACAACTGGGCGCTGCAGGGTTGTGGCAGGGCGAGAAAGATGATGGACGAGAGGCGGAACAAGATCGCCGCCACCGCCACAGGGGAGGCCGGCTTGACGTCGAATGTTTGATCGCCGGCTGCTGTGTGTTAATTAGGTTCAGCTCTGTGTTATGTTCTTAGTAGATTTATCAGTTTTGTTTGTATTCTTAGTGGTTCTTTTTTCAGCCAATTGTGCAATTTGGAAAAAAAATACATATGTTGTTTACCGTTTACAAATCAACCCGGGAGGTACCGCGGTTTTTTATATTTTGTGTATCCTACTACTTTTTTATGGAGGAAATTTTTACTTAACAACACAAAAAAACATACCCTTTTTTTTCTATTTTCCTCATCCATTTTACTCCAAAACTAATAACAAACTAGTGCAACTATGGCTGGTGTGTTAAATAAAACCACAAATATCTCTTATTTTAATTTTAAAATCATAGTTGGGTTTTTGCAATTTGAAATCATGGATTGCTTCGGGCACCATATTTTTTCTTAGCAGTAGGAACTTATAGAGTTTGAATGTTGGGAGTAGTGTAGTGGTGGATAGAGGCAAATTCTTTGCTGTTGAGAAGTAAAGGCATCACACTACAGTGTCTTGCCATTTTTCTACAGTTGTTGGATAAAAATGAGATTTTTTTGGACAATATACCTAAATTATTGAAATATTGATCAAACAATTGGCAGGGAATGAAAGGCAGGATGGTGTGTTTATCTACATTTATAATAGTAAAAGGCATAGGATCCACATGAATGGAATCATGTGATGAATTCCTTGGAAAGAGGATGGAAATGCTAAGTTTAGAGATTCTTGATGTTTACACTTTGATCAGTACTACAATATTCTTGTTAATTCAAGCACGTTTTTTCTTCTGGAAAAGATAAGTTTATAGAATAAAAACTGTCAGCAAGAATAGACCAGATGTAGTACTTGAAAAAAAATTAGGTACTGATGCCTTTCGTGGAAGTTTGGGGAGTTTGTAAGTTGTAGGTATCGTTTCAGATCGTAGAACAATCAGAATCAGTTTAAATATTTTGAAGCTCTTATATAAAAATAAAAAATAGATCTTATCTAGAAATTTTAAAAAATAATAATCATTGTATATGAAGTTCTTAGCTATTGGGTGTTGGTGATTGGTTAGCAAAGGAGTAAAACTATGCGGGACTTGTAGGTGTAAGGATGAGCAAAAGCCGCAATTGGACTATAGAAAGGCCTAGATCATTGGTTGGGGGTGCAGATGCTAAATATAGTCCTCACTTGTTGTTTGGAAACAAGTTAAGAAAGAAAAAAGATATGGAAAATAGGGAAGATGAGAATATAGAAGCAATGGTTGGCCATTGCTTCAATGGCTCACTATTTTGATAAAAAATGGAAAAAAAATAGAAAGAAACAGACAATATAAGGAGATTGAGAATTAATAAGGAGAAAATATGTGATGATAGAATTTCTAGACCTAATATACAAGTAATCCTAATGATGTCTCATACCTAGATGTTAGTGTGTGTAAACGAGCCAATAAAAAATGCAAGTCTTGTGTAGAGGTCCATTCTGTATTTGGTTAGGGCTGCTCCTAGATATGATAATTATGAAAAATATTTGTCATATCTAGTAATATATTATTGTCATCTCTATCTTTATCAATTAATCATAACTAAAAATAATATATCAAATAAAATTCTGATAATCATATGATGCAATAGGTACACGTAAATAAGTCAAAGCAACGATTATAGCACAACATAAATTTTATTATTTTTTGTTGAAAATTTCACTATACTACCTAAACTAAAAAGTCCAATTTTGAGCACTCAACTTTAGGGTTAGGCCCACTATATATCTCAACTTTTGAAATGCAAAATTTTGATCCTTACCTTTAGAGAAAAGCCTAATTCTGGTCCTTTTGAGTCACCGATAAGTAAAGTCAATTGGTAAGTAGGATCCATATTTGTCAGTGATTTAGAGGTTTTATGAACTTGTAGGTTTTTCTAATAAAAGGATTAAAATAATATCCACCCCCAAGTTGTCTTGATAAATCATAATGTAATCTAACACCATATTGAATTTAAGGTTTAATTCAATTGGTGCTAGAAGAACGAAAAGAGAAATTTCAGGGACCAAACAATGTGTCGAAAAGTTCAGGTCTAGAACAGATCCCTCAGTTGAAAGACAAAACCAATACCTTTTCTTTAAGTACTAAATTTGTCTATTAAAAGTAATTGAATACGGTAACTTACATGAAAAAATAATTAATAGTATCTGGCTATCTCAAAAAGCGAGCAATTCAAAAAGGGAAAAATTTACTTTTGTCTTTGAACTTTGATGCTAGTTAGACTCATTTTAACATTTCAACTTTGCGAAGGAGCAAAACAAATCCTGAACTTTGAAATTTGGTGTAAAATTGATTTTCCGTTATAATTGTGTAATAGAAAGTTGATATGACGAGTTTTTTGTCCCAAATTAATCACTTGGATCATAATCTATATAAGTAGCTCATTTTGGAGGTTAAAGACCCGCCTATTCTTTTTTAGATTTGTCGTGAGGTTAACGATCCCTAACAACGAGTCGTATGAAATTGACAACTCAGAATGACCGTGTGACCGGTCTCACCGAGTTGGGCAATCAAGAAAATGTGACATTGAGGATTTATACAAGTTGGGGTTTCGGGTGGTACCTTAGTCTTGTCGATGTGCCCCAGACGTTACTTGGTTAGGAAGCTTTCTCAAGGGGAAAAGAACTCCAAGACACACCATTGGTTGTTGGATGTATTGAATTGAAGTGAATTGAGTTACAAATAAATGTGTACAAGATATATTTATAACCTAAGAAAGTGGTGGATGACCATAATGCCTCTCACTATGGCCATTGGATGAGGGGTGATATGGTCAATTGGTTGTATCTTCACCTTAAATCTTCGACACATATCACTGTGGGTCTCATTGAAGCTTATGAGTTCCATTTTTAAAGCAAAGGATCCTTGCATCTCCCGATGCAGCTTGGCTAGAGCCCAGGCTTTGTCTTCTCAGAGAGGTGGTCCTTGGTTGTCCAGGACACTCAGGGAGACTTGTTGCCTGGGGTGTGCTCGGTTAGCTTGGGCTCCAAGCTTTATCTTCTTAGTGAGGAAGATGTCAGCTGGGTAGCCGTTTCTTTGTCTGTATTGCAGGGGAGACATTAGCTGTGTAACCAGCACTTTAGGAACTTCTTACCTGGGGTGTACTAGAGTAACAGGGTTTGAGCTTTGACTCCCTAGCGAGGGAGATGTTAGCCAGGTAGCCAACACTTTGGGAACTCGTTACCTGGGGTGTGCTCGGGTAACTGGCCCCCAGTTTCATCTCCCTAGTAAGGAGCTGTTAGCCAGGTAATTGGTTCTTTGGGGACTCATTACCTGGGTGTGTGTCTGAGTAACAGGCCCCGCACTCCAACTCCCTATCAAGGGAGATATTTGCACGGCAACTGGTGCTTTGGGACTTGTTACCTGGGATGTGCCCGAGTAACTGGCCTTGAGCTTTGACTCCCTAGTAGGGGAGAGGTTAGCTGGGTAACCGACGCTTTATGGACTTATTACTCGGGGTGTGCCCGAGTAATAGGCCCTGAGCTTTGCAAACTCGTTACCTGGGATGTGCCCCGGTAATAGGCCCTATGCTTCAACTCCCTAGCGGGGGAGACATTAGCCAAGTAACTAGTGCTTTGGGGACTTGTTACTAGGGTTTGTCCAAGTAACAGGCCCCACTCTTCGCCTTGTGAGCTTCGACTTTACTTGGGTGGTGTATCTTGGTTATATAGTAAGAGGAATCCACCAACAGCAGCCCCCCACATCTCCGATGCTTTTGAGCATCGTCTAAGGGTGTGATTGAACACACCAGGGACTCATTCTTCAGGAAAAAATTTCTGGGAGATCATTCCCCTTGCATTGCTTCTAGCATCCCTGGGAGGCTTGAGACCTAAGGCCAAGCTATTAGGGAAACTTGCTAGTTCATTTCTCGGGACGTCGCCTTGATCAAGCTGATGGTGACTTGTATACCAAGGCATCATTTTGGCTCAAATGGATGGGATCAACCCTGGGGGACACATGGCAAGCATCCGATGTCTCGCGAGCGCTTGTAAAAGGATGGGATCAGCGACGTCGGGAGAATATCTGGTGATTACGCAAAAAACTTTCTCTTCTTGCATCCGGTAACCTTTGAGTTCCTAGTAGTTAGTCCCTAGTAGTAAACTAAACTCGAAGCTAGAAAGCTCGATAGACATGGCCTCTAAAGTGCGGAGAAAGGCTTTATAGGTTGACTCGGGCTTGGTAACCTCAGACTACCTTGGGGTTTATTGAGTACTTGAGGATTTCCTCGCTTGAAACATCTTGAACGACACAGATGTCTACATCCGAACATGAATGAGAGCGTCTCCTACCCGGGAGAGGACGAGGTGGTCGCTTTTGAGGCGTGGTTTGATGATAGCCTTCGGCTACTGATGCACCCATTGCTCAAGGAGTTCTTGCAGAAGTACAAGTGGCGATCAACCATCTCACCCTGAACACCTTTGTCAGGATGGGGATCTTCATTTGGCTGTATAAGACCACAGCCAAAGTTAAGTCAACCCTTCCACTCCTCTCACACTTCTATGAAGCATCGACTAGGATGTTGGTGGTGGTAAAGTACGGCCCGAAGTTCACCTTTAGGGCTGTATTCATCCAACTACTAAAATCCTGGGCAAACGATTACCCGGTGATGGTGTCCCAGGACCACTGGATAGATTGGGCCTGGAGGTAGTTTTACCTTTCGGTTAATGATATGGAGATCATATATTGTTCAAATCACTCGACCTATACCTGGGTATCAGCGCCTCTAGTCCCGAAATGGGATGACGATGAGCTGGCTTTCATCTATAGGTTAAAGGAGGTCCTGTCCCAGTGTAGCATTTAGGGCCTTGGCTTCTCCAAATGAGTTCCTTCTGAACAAATTGGAGGGTATTGGGCCTGAGCCCGAACTACCATCCCCCAATCATGGAGACTTTCTGATGTAAGTATCTCCTATCCTTCAGTATCGTTATTCGGGATGGGCCCCCTCGCTAACACTCTTTTGCGCAATTCTTCCTTAAGTGGACACTTGGGCAAAGGCCGAGGTTCTCCTTAGGAAGTACTAACAGGATGAGCACGATAAGTGCCTCAAAGTTGTCAGGGATGGGCCTCCTCGGAACATAGTGGTAAACGCGTTCCGGCTTCAACTCCTGGCTCAGAAGCCTTGCCAACCCCAAGCTTTTGTAAATGAGGAAAGGAGCAAGCTAGGGGTCTACCGGCTAAGAGCACCAAGGTGGCTCCATCTTTTGGGGAGTTGTCTACCCCAGGGAAGGGCAAAGGGGTGACCAAGACCCCAGTGAAGCCACATTGAAGATCCCGGGGAAGACACCTTCTTGGGCTTTGGTTGTCACTATCTGAGGTACCCTAGTGATGATGCCGACTAAAACTTCACTGAAAGCACCGAAAAAGACCCCGTCCAAAACCCCGGCAAAGTACCCTAGTGCAGAGTGTTGAATATAAACTTGGTTAAGGTTTATAGTTTCAGTGATTAATGACAAAGGACAGTGTTAATGACGATAAATAGAACTAACATGTTTATTATTAAGTATTGTCAAGTTGCAGATCAAAGCATGATGGAATTCATGACAAAAGCAATAAGCTGAAAACCCTAAAGACAAATGAAGACAAACCCCGAGGAAGATTGTTGAAAATAAACCTGGTTAAGGTTTGGGGAGATTGTTGAAGATAAGCCCATTTTGGGTTTGAGGGAGTTTGATAAAACTTTAGAGCTTCAATGGTTAGCAACAACTAACAAAGCTAACTTGTTTACTATAAAGTGTTGTCAGTTTCAGATCGAGCTTGATGAAGCTGTATGCTGAAAACCCTCAAAGCCACATGGAAGATGACCAAAGTTTGTGACTATGACCTCTATGATCGAAATATCCATGGTCGTAGCATCCATGGTCTCAAAAGCTAAGAAGACGACCTATATGATCGAAGTATTGGTGGTGATGGCCAAACCAAAGATAAAGACTGAAGCTCTTCTAATGGTCATCAGTGGTATCTTCTATTGGTTATTCGTGGTATAGTCGACCTTCTTAATCTTTTCAGTTTTAGATTTTATGGTCGTACTATTAAGGGGGGTATAGCCCGCTTGATCTATCTTATGCACCTTGAAGCTCAAAATGCATATCATATAGCTTATACGCTAGCTTAAGATCATCTGCATATTTCTGAGCATCTGCTGCATAGTCTCTATTTTCTTCGACCATAGTCTCACAGTGTTTGTTCTCACTGTCCATGGTCGCACAGTATGTGATCGGTCTGCGACCTTAGTGATCTAAGGGACCATGTCTGCGACCTTCATGGTCTCAGTGAATGTGTTGGTGACCTTAGTGGTCCCAGCAACTGTGTCTGCGACCATAGTGGTCTCAAAACTATGTTTGCGACCTTTGTGGTCCCAGCAGCTGTGTCTGTGACCATAGTGGTCTCAAAACTATGTTTGCGACCTTGGTTGTCTTGGTGACCATTCATGAGCCCTTCGTGGTATCAAGACTGTGTGTGCGACCTTCGTGGTCATAAGACTATGTGTGTGACCATCGTGGTTGTAAGACTGTGTGTGCGGTCTTCATGGTCTCATGGCTGCGTCTGTGATTGTCATGGTAGCAGTGACTATGTGTGCGACCTTAGTGGTCGTGGTGTCGATTTTAAGACTGGTGAAGTCTCATTACCTTTGGTCACTGTGTCCATATTTGAATCAAGACTCAGTCATGATAGTGAAGTACTAATCTCGTCATAACAGGAATGAACTTGATCGCGGTTGTATCAGCTCAATATTGGTTATGGTCGTGTTTGTACTGAGACTGCGTGTGGTCGAATTGTGAATGGTTCCTATCCTATCTTCACTGAACTCTGTCGTGTTCATACCAAATGGTTCTCGGTATTGTTCAGTTCAGTAGGATTGTGATAAGTGAACATTCTTTTGTACTGACCGTAGTTCGCTAGAGTTTGCACCAAGGTTCTTCAGTAAGCTTGAGTTCAAACGGTCACTGACAAGTGCATTTAATGCTAGCGGCTAGTGGATGTCTTGTTAAGTTTAGACAAACAGCCAGTGTGCGTTTTGTCGGAGGGAGGCAAATAGCTAGTTACCAGTCGAAGGGCTATAAATGCAACTTGTGTGATCATCATAATGATGAATGTTGTTGCATTCTAGTGCTGATTTGCATTTACTCTAAATCATTCATTGCACTCGCATTTGCCGCTAGTTTTTGCTAGTAGAGAGCAAAGAGCTCAAAGCATTCATTTGCCGCTAGTTGGTGCTAGCAGAGAGCAAAAGGCTTAGAGCATTCATGTCTTATTCCTTCACATTGTCGTATCTGGAGCTGGCATAATTGTACTCAACTCATTCGTTGTTCTGAGGAGCCGGTCCAGGGAGTGAAGTGAGGAGCATTTATAGCTAGTATACTTGCATTCAATTCATCTGTGCATTGAAGAGCCAGCTCAGAGGAGTAATTGCATAGCATCTTGAGCTTCTGGTGTGGAAGTAGATCAAGGGGTGTGCTATACTTATTACTCTTGGTGATTGCCGTCACCTAGACGACAAGTAGAGACCAGCAATCTCTCCACAGACCATACTTGTCGAAGAGGTGTGGTATACGGTTGTGAAGGTTCGGTGCTTGCCTATCTAGGGAGGAGAAGAGCAATCAATAGTGGAATCGAGGCAATACTCTGGCGTGGAGTGCTTCAACGAGAATTAGTGGAAGTTGGCAAGCTTTAGGTACCTCGGGAAAAACTGATCGTGTCATCGGTTATCTCTCTCTCGCTCTATTTTATTTGAAGTTCTATTTCTGCTGCTAAGTTATTTTCGATCAGATCTCTTGTACTATTTGATTTTCAAACAGACATGTTGCTATCAGTAATTGTACTTAAATTGTCTTTTGGGATTAAATTTTAATATCTCCTATTCACCCCCCTCTAGTCGACATCCTTCGACCAACACGTGGTATCAGAGCAAGGTCTCTCAGCTCTAAGACTTTACCGTCTTGAGAGAGGATGTCTTTTGTAGAAAAAACTTACAATGGGAAGTTTTCCTTTTTCAAAGGAGAAAATTATATCTACTAGAAAATTAGAATGGAGGTATATTTAGAGTCAATTAGTTTAGATTCTTGGAGAGTCACTAAAGATGGTTTTAGAGCTCCTCTTGACATGGAAAACCCCACACCCCTAGAAACTAAAAACCTCCAAGCAAATGCTCAAGCTAAAAATGCTATTTTCAATGGTTTAGATCTAAATGAGTTTAATAGAATTAGCAATCTTGACAACTCTCATGAAATATGGAAAACTTTAGTAGTTATTCATGAAGGAACCTAAAAAGTTAAGGAGGCTAGGCTCAAAAGATAAACAGAGAATACAATTCTTTTGTTATGCTCGATAATGAAAATGTGAGTGACATGTTCACTCGACTAAATCTTCTGATCAATGATCTTAAAGGCTTAGGTACCAAGTTCGAAGACATTGATGTGGTGCGCAAAATGCTCATAGTATTGCCATCAAGATTCGACACCATTGTGACTGTGCTGATCAATGGGGACCTATCATCAACAACTCCCACCGAGCTGCTGGGTACTCTTATCACTCATGTGATGCAGAAGGTGGAAAGAAAAGAGTTTGAAGAAGCTTCAGGCTCAAAGAAGAAGAATTTGGCTTTCAAGGCCAAGGTCGAAGAGATCCACGACCAAGACTACAGTTCAGATGAAGCTTCTGATGATGACCTGGCTCTCCTTGTAAGAAAGACAAGAAAGCTTCTCAATAGATTCAACAAAGAAGGATCACGCAAGAAGATGTCTTTCAAGAACATCACTTGCTTTGAGTGTCATGAGAAAGGGAATTACGCTTCGAAGTGCCCAAACAGAAGAAGTGATAATCCAAGATCTCACGAGAAGAGAGATGACCAGAAAAGATTAAAGGGCAAGAAGCTACTCTTTAAGAAGCTCTACAACAAGAAAGGGAAGGGGGAAACATGCATTGGAGAATGGTACTCATGATCCAAAGATTCTGACTCCGACAATGAAGCACATCTAACTCCAAGAAGATGGCAAGAGTTGCAATCAGATAATGCATGTCTACAAGTGACTAGTCATTCCTTGTCTTATGGCAAGTGATGATACAAATGTATCAGACTATGAACCCTCGTATGCTGAGCTTATTGAAATGGTGATGGAACAAAATGAAATCCTTAGCAGAATAGCAAAAGAAAACAAAATGCTAAGAAAAGAAAATTCCTCACTGAATAGCTTATATGATGAATTAAAGGACTCACATGAAACTGTATTGCTCAAAGATCTTGTTAGCTTAGAGTCCAAGGTCGATATAGGTATTACTTGTGATATCTTAGAAAATTCATCGTGTCATATCTCATTCTATTTCAACCACTTGTGATGATCTAGATGACAAGAGTGTTGAATTATCAAATGCTTATAATATATCTGATGTCATGCTAGAGAATTTAGATTTGAAAGCTTAAGTTGAAACACTGAACAAGGGTCTTATCAAATGCTTTAAAAGTAAAGAAACCCTTGATCAACTTTTATGTGAGAAAAAATATTCTTTCAGAAAAGAAGGATTAGTATGTGATCCTCATAAAAGAAAGAAAGCAACAACTAAAACTATTTTTGCCAAATCTTGCAACAAATTCTGTGACAAATGCCATGATGTAGGACATCTCCCCGAATCATGCCCATTTGCTGTCAAAGTTGCTACCATAGACCATCTTGCTCACTACATGCTTAGGAAATCTAAAATGGCCGAATTGTTGCTATATTTATTGGGCAACATTCTTGAATGATCACAAGAAGAAAATCTGGGTGCTTAAGACACTCATCATTAACTCCCAAGGACCCAAACAAGTTTGGGAACCTAAACGTGCCTGAAATTTTTGTTGTAGGTGAACTACAAAACCGGTGGAAGACAAGGTGCTGGACAGTGGATGCACTAAACACATGACTGGTGATGGAAAAATATTCACCTCTTTCGACCAAGTAGTGATATTGACAAAATCACATTTGCTGATAACAGCAAAGGAAAGGTAATTGGACTAGATAAAGTTGCGATTACAAACAACCTTTCCATCTCAAATGTGTTGCTTGTTGAATCTTTGAATTTCAATCTTCTTTCGGTTGCAAAATTTTGTGATTTGGATCTTCACTGCATATTTGAACCAAATGGAATTATCATTGAAAGCATAAAAGACAAATCTCTTGTTTTCAAAGGTTTTTGTTATGGAGATTTGTATTTGGTCGATTTCAGTTCTAAAAGCTCATGCATTTCAACTTGCTTAGTAGCTAAAAATCCTTTGGGTTGGCTTTGGCATCGTAGATTAACTCATGTTGGAATGCATCAATTGAACAAACTTTTGAAAAAGGATTTGATTTTGGAAATGAAAGATGTGAAGTTTGAAAAGAACAAACTCTGTAGTGCTTGTCAGGCTGGAAAATAAGTTGCTAGCACTCATCCAGCTAAAAATGTTTTATCCACATCTAGACCTCTTGAACTTTTGCATATGGATTTGTTTGGCCCTACTGAACGTCAAAGCATTGGGGGCAGCAGCTTTTGTCATGTTATTGTTGATGATTTCTCCAGATTTACTTGGGTGTTCTTCTTAGCTCCCAAATTTGAAACTCCTTCATGTTTTAAAAGATTTGCAAAAAGAGCTGAAAAAGAATTTGAACTCTTTATCAAGAAACTTCGAAGTGATCATGGTGGAGAATTTCAAAATTCTGATTTCATTGATTTTTGTGATGAATCTGGAATCGAACACGTATTCTCTGTGCCCTACACACCTCAACAAAATGGTGTTGTAGAACGGAAAAATCGGACATTGATTGAAATGGCTAGAACAATGCTCGATAAGTACAAGAGGTCTACCCGATTTTAGGCAGAGGCAATCTACACAGCTTGTTATGCCATCAATCATCTCTATACTCATCCGCTTTTGAACAAAACTCCTTATGAACTGATTATTGGAAGAACACCAAACATTTCATATTTTTGAGTTTTTCGTTGCAAATGTTATATTCTCAAAAAGTGCATGCATCTTGGAAAATTTCAAAGATGTGTTGACAGAGGTTTTCTAGTTGGCTATTCATCCACTAGTAAAGCTTATCGGGTTTTCAACACTATAACATAATGCATTCAAGAATCTTGCAATGTTGAATTTGATGAATCTAATGGCTCTCAAGGAGAGCATGAAGATTTTGATGATGTAGGAAATAGTGGTTTGAGGGAAGCTATGAAGGAGATGACCATTGGTGATATCAAGCCCAAAGATGAAGAATAAAAGTCATCTGGTCAGAAAGATAAATCACCCATGACCACTCAGGCTAATGTCGAGTGAGAGCCTGCGATCACTCAGGTTGATATCGAGCAAGGGCCTGCAACCACAGATGCTGATGCTGCTCGAGAACTTGCGACCACACAGACTAATGCTGCTCGAGAAGACCTTGAACCAAAATCTGAAGAGAGCGATGATCAAGCATCACATAACCCAAGGTTCATCAAACGATTACCAAAGATCACCCCTTGAACCAAATCTTGGGTGATGTCAATAATGGCGTCCAAACTCGTTCTCGAATTTCATCCTTTTGTGAGCATGCATCATTTGTCTCTAGCTTTGAACCCAAAAGTATAAATGAGGCTTTAGCAGATCCTGATTGGGTAAATGCAATGCATGATGAACTAAATAACTTTGCTAGAAACAATGTTTGGACACTTGTAGAAAACCCACTCGATCATAACATAATAGGTACAAAGTGGGTTTTTCGAAATAAGAAAGATGAGAATGGATTAGTCGTAAGAAATAAAGCTCGACAGGTGGCTTAAGGTTATTCATAAGTGGAAGGATTAGATTTTGATGAAACCTTTGCCCCTGTAGCCAGATTAGAAGCCATTCGCATATTACTTGCATTTGCATCCAACTTTGATATCAAGTTATTTCTAATGGATGTTAAAAGTGCTTTCCTAAATGGTGAGATTTCTGAACTTGTGTTTATAAAACAACCTCTGGGTTTCGAAGACTCAAAATTTCCAAATCATGTTTACAAACTTTCAAAAGCTCTTTACGGTCTCAAACAAACTCCTAGAGCCCAGTACGAGCACCTAAGAGATTTTCTCATTGCAAAAGGTTTTAAAGTTGGTAAGATTGATACAACACTTTTTACTAAAATTATTGAAGATGATTTCTTTATATGTCAAATTTATGTTGATGACATTATTTTTGGGTCAACTAACGAATCACTTTGTCAAGCTTTTGGTGAAACAATGTCTATGGAGTTCGAAATATCAATGATTGGCGAATTAAGCTTCTTTCTTGGAATCCAAATCAAGCAAATCAAAGAAGGCATATTTATCAGCCAAAGCAAATACATGAAGGATTTGCTCAAACGTTTCGACATGGAGAATGCCCAACCGGTCAAGACTCCAATGGCAACCAACTGTCACCTAGATATGGACGAACGAGGTAAACTCGTAAATCTCACTCAATATCATTCAATGATTTGTAGCTTGCTCTATCTTACTGCATCAAGGCCAGATATGTAGCATATGCATGTGTCCTAGGTTTTAAGCTGCACCTAAGGACGCTAATTTTGATATTTGAAATACTCTCTGGGCTTTGGTATCCTAAGGACGCTAATTTTGATCTTCTTGGATATTCTGATTTGGATTATGCTGGATGTAAATTGATCAAAAGAGTACTTCTGGTGGATGTCATCTATTAGGAAGATCATTAGTGTCTTGATCATCAAAGAAACAAAACTCAGTTGCACTGTCAACGACAGAGGCCGAATATATTTTAGCTGGTAGTTGTGCACAACTTTTGTGGATGAAACAAACACTGATGGATTATGGAATTAAAATGAATAGTGTTCCTCTTTTGTGTGACAATGAGAGTGCCATCAAAATAGCCAATAATCCTGTTCAACACTCTCGCACAAAACATATTGATGTTAGGAATCATTTTTTGAGAGATCATGTATCAAAAGGGGATATAGTGATTAGTCATGTGTCAACAGAGCACCAATTAGCTGACATTTTCACTAAGCTCTTAGATGAGTCTAGATTCTGCAAGCTACGCAATGAATTGAATGTTATTGATATTTCAAATGTCATTTAATTTCTCAATTCTGCTCATTCTATCTCTTGCTCAATCTTTCAAAAGAGAAATCTATTTTGTGATTCTCATCAATTTGATTTCCTTGATAAAATATTTTGAACTCTTTCATATTTGAAAAGATCAAACTGTGCATCAAAATGTTTTTCATTAAAAGTGAGACAACACATTAAGGGGGAGTACTTCAAATTCATTGAAAGTTACATATCCCCTACCTATGTTCAAATGGAAATATGCAAGGTTGTTTCAATTGCAATCATTTCATTTCAAACAGTGTTTCATAAGATCTAAAAGTTGGAAATTTGAATCTCGAGCTTAAATTGTTACCTTTTTGAAACTTCAAGGGATATTGTTTTTGGCTCACAATGACTATTTCTTTCAAAACAAGATATGTTGAGTTGTGAAAAAAAATTGTTTTCATCAAGTTTTTGGGACTCATACCCTTGACATCAATTTATGATGAGCTTTATCTTCAACAACCTGTGTTTCTAAACTTAATTGTTTTCAAAGGTTGTAGAAAAATTATTCTTGACCTAAAAATATCTAGCACTTGCATATTGTGAGTTTAACCATCTGAGCCAGATTTCCTCTCATATCTGAACTTGATGTGGCTATTTGATCGAGGATGATCTTCAATGTCATGGTCGGAAAAGGCTCCACGACCTTAACCGAGTTCAGAAAGGTTTCACGACCATGATTGGTTTGCAACCTTGAAGGATTTGAACTCTGTTCAGAATTGTAATCTGATCCGAATACATGTAACTAAGTCTTAACTGTTAGGTTTAGTTAATGTCCGAGTCTAACATGTTTAGGTTACTGAGTCTGATACGTATTCATATGATAGGACTATAAATACCTTGCAAAATGTTGGAGTAATCTATCTAGCATCTACTAGGTTATCTACCTTGATATAGATTAGATCGAGTCTAGTTCATCGACGTAGACGAGTGTGTCTAACATTCGACGTGTAAAGCCCTCTTTGAAATAAAGAGTTGTGTGATTACTTTGAGCTGTGTTTTCAATCAATCTTTGGGCTCCGGTAATTTTGAGTAAGA
Organism: Pharus latifolius; assembly: GCA_019359835.1. NCBI lineage: Eukaryota > Viridiplantae > Streptophyta > Magnoliopsida > Poales > Poaceae > Pharus > Pharus latifolius. The sequence continues at coordinate 25,852,419 of CM033329.1, forward strand.
TCCCATTATTCTGTATATTAGAATATGGGCGAGCCTAGTGTGAAATCCAAGATTATGTCTCAAACAGATCAAGTTGGTATCAAAGCAACTATCCTATCCTTTGGATGGTGAAGACTCATCAGGGTTACAAAACTTCCAGCAAAACTCCAGGCGATAATTCGACAGTACCTACAGTTTCATCTCCGACAATGTCTGAAGGAACCTCCATACAACCTAACCTAGCTGATCAAATGGCTAAGCTCTCCACCGATATGGAAACCGTGCTTGGTTTGATTAAGCAGCAGGCCATGATTGTACCTCTTGAAGTAGGGAAGGTACAGGTGTGAAGACTGGTGAAGACTTGCGCAGGCTAGACGACAAGGAAGAAGAAGACCACCATAAGACCGACGACCTCGCCACCACCTCCTTAGCTGTTGGATCTTTTAAGGTCGATGTTAAGATTGATATACCCATATATGATGGGTTGATCGATGCTGAGAAGTTAGATTCTTGGATCGACCAGCTTGAGACCTACTTTGACCTGAAAGGGTTCAATAGCGTCCAAAATGTGAAATTCGCACATTTGAAGATGAAGGACCACGCCAAGACTTGGTGGAAGGCCCTTGTCGCCAGTGGTGAAGATGATGACCTTGCGCGGGTCAATTCAAGCGACTCATGCGACAAGAATTCTATCTGATGGATTACCTTGAGGAAACATGGGAACATTGGCACATATTATACCAACGGCGTGATTAGACTGTTTAGGACTATACTACAGAGTTTCGGAGACAAGCAATGGTCATTGGCATATCGCTGTCAGACCCTCAGGTATTTCGGAAATATATATCTGGACTTTAGAAATCAATCAGTGATGAGTTGAACCTGTTCAGCATCCAAGATATCATGACCGCGAGCACAACTGCTATGGCGATCAAGAAAAAGAACAAATCCTGCAGTGACAAAGGCATGAAGGACAGTGCGACCTCGACAAAAAGAAAACCGAGTATGAAGAAGAATGCTTCGAAATTGGGCATGGTTGCCTTTTGCAATCATTGTCAAGTCGCGGGACATACTAAGGACAAATGCTACAAGATTCATCCTGAGCTTCGACCAAAGAAGAACAGACCAGGGAAAAGAACAGCCACGGCTACTGCAACTTCACCCGACGAAGAAGTTGTTCGAGTGAATTCGGTCGATGAGGCGGATACGAGCTTGCCTCTGATGGCAATGCCGAAGGAGAAGGGTTTGGATTCACCTACCGACCATCATCAAATGAAGGTTTTGTTCACCATCAACATCTAGGTGAAGCATGAAGTGGTCGCAGTGATATTCGATCCCGGAAGTCAGAAGAATCTGGTCTACGCTGGACTGGTTCGGAGACTTGGGTTGAAGACAACCACACACCCGCAACCGTATCAGCTATGTTGGTTTACATCCGATGTGAGCCAACAGATAATGAATCAGTGTGTGTTGAAGTTTGCGATCTCTACACAATATATTGATGAGGTGCAATGCGACGTTGTTCCTATCGATATCTATCAGGTGATCTTTGAGATTCTGTTCTTGTATGATCGAGATGCTCATTACCAGCGGCGAGCGCAAGAGTATGACCTCACCAAAGATGGAGTTAAGTTTGTGATCAGTAGAGACGTCCACGTCAACACTTCGAACTTGATTACCATGAATCAGGCCAAGAGAATGGTCAATGCATGCCACAAATACGTGCTTGTCATGATTCGACCCATTGGTCAAAGTAATAGTACTCGAGCAGCATTTTCATTGGTGTACCAAGAAGATCCTGGTCGTTTGTTTGGTCTGTTGGAGAAATACAGTGATCTGTTCGAGAGTACCCAGGGTCGTCCGTTGAAACGTCCAGTCGAGCACGAAATTTAGCTCGTGTCCGATGCAACACTTCCCAATCTGAGTATGTATCGCAGCTCAGTATTGGAGAATGAAAAGATCGAGAGACAACTTGGTGAGTTGTTGAACAATGGTGTCATTCGACCAAGTAGTTCACTTTGTGGATATCCTATGATGTTAGTGCCAAAGAAAGATGGGACTTGGCATATGTGCATCAACTACCGCTCACTGAATAAGATCACCATCAAGAACCGGTACCCCTTTCCTCATATTGATGACCTGCTAGACCAATTGAAGCATGTTGCCGTCTTCTCGAAGTTGGAACTTAAGTCAGGATATCATCAAGTCAGCATCCGAGAGGAGGATACGTGGAAGACTGCGTTCAAAACGTGACAAGGTCTGTTCAAATGGCTGGTCATGCCGTTTGGCCTCTATGATGCTCCGGCAACTTTCATGTATCTTATGAATGACGTACTGTGACAGTTCATCAATGACTTTGTGATTGTTTACCTCGACGACATACTGGTTTATAATCGTTTGTGGCATGAGCACCTCATTCATGTCGAAAAGGTGTTCGAACAGCTTCGGCAACATCGACTTCACCTCAACCATAAGAAGTGTGAGTTTGGCCAGCAAACTCTAGTATGGGATTCATGGTCAGCAACGGTATGTTGCAAATCGATCCGGATAAGGTGAAAGTGGTTGGCGAGTGGCCACAACTGTGAACAGTTAAGGAAGTGCGTAGTTTTGTGGGAGCATGCCAATACCTTCGGAAGTTCATCTGACACTTCTCGATTGTGGCTTTTCCGTTGCATGCATTAACCAGGATCGACCAAAAGTTTGAGTAGACAAGAAAACATGAGGACACATTTCTCTTGCTGAAGAGGAAGATCAGTGAGGTGCCTGTGTTAGTTTTGTCAAATCTACAGAAACCATTCGAACTAGAAACCGATGCCTCAGGTTATGCAATGAGCGCAGTGCTCATGCAAGAAGGTTGACCAGTTGCATATCACTCTGAATTATTCTAGGGAGCTCAGAAGAACTACCCGACTTACGACAAGGAGTTGTGTACAGTGCATCAGGCCGTGAAACATTGGCGGTGTTACCTCTTGGATAAAGAGACTGTTGTCCACACCGACCACCAACCATTGTAATATTTGCAAACTTAGTCCAAGCTACAGCAAGCTTGGCACATGAAGTGGATGTCGTATCTGCAATAATTTAATCTGATGATTAACTACAAGAAGGGCATACACAACAAATTGGCGGACATGTTGCCACGACCACCAATTATGACCCTCTGCTTATCAGTATTCATGCAGATCAAGCCCTCATGTCATGATGACTATGCTACAATGTACAGTGAAGACCCTGATTTTCAAACAGCACTGACTGAGTTGGAAACAGGGAAAACTACGGAGTTCATTCATCGAGGACTCTTGTACAAAGGCAATTTGCTTTGTATACCTCGTGGAGCACCTCGAATTCAATGGTTGTGGGAAGCGCACACATCGAAGGTAGCTGGTCACTTTGGGGTTTCAAAGACTTTGCAAAATTTTCATCGACATGTATTCTGGCCACACATGTAGCAAGATGTGGCTACTTTTGTTCGAGGCTGTGGTCTCTGCAGCATCTAGAAACCAACAAACTGAAAATTAGGTTTGTACACTACTTTGCTAGTTCCATCGCTACCATGGGAAAACATATGCCTGGATTTTTTGGGAGGATTGCCTAAGACCCGACGTGGCAAAGACTATCTCTTTGTGGTCGTTGATCGGTTCTCCAAAATGATCATTCTCATACCTTGTCGAAAGACTATAACAGGAGAAGAAGCAGCTTGGGTATTCTTTCAGCACGTTTGGACACATTTCGAACTATCGACTTCTATTATGTCTGATCGTGATACCTGGTTCCTTAGTCACTTTTGGTGATCGCTCTGGATGATGATGGACACAAAGCTAAAGAGGAGTACTACTTTTCATCCTCAACCTAATGGTCAAACCGAGGTGGTAAATCGGATAGTCGTTCATCTCTTGTGAGGATATAACTCTAAGCATCCGAAGACTTGGGATGAAAGCATACCATACCTGCAGTTTGCTTTTAATCGAACAGTGCATGGTTCGACTGGAAAGTCGCCGTTTGAGGTCTGTTTGGGATTTCTACCACAGAGCCCATTTGACATGGAGTTTGTGATCCCTACCTCAGCGTAGAACAGCAAGGAAGCATTTAATCAGGTTCGAGCACAACGGTTCCTGGAAGGTATTCAACGGCTCCATTGAGAGGTTGAATAGAACTTACTGAAAGCTCAACTCAAGTACAAGGCACGACACGATTGGCACCGAGTTGATGCTCAATTCTAAGAAGGTGATATGGTCTGGTTACATCTGAGTAAGGAGAGACTTAAAGGTGAAGATAAGAAGCTTAAACCAATTCGTTATGGTCCTTTTTGGATTTTGCGGAAAATTGGGAATGATGCTTGTCAGCTCGAGTTACCTCCGTACATGGATATTTACTCGGTTGTCAATGTTGAACACCTCAAACTCTTCGAGCCTTCAATGCTGGATGACGAGCCAAATGCCATAGTACTATCTGTTGAAGACTTGGTCTATCAACGAGACGAACCTCTACACGAAGATGGGATCCTGGAGAAGAAGGTGACTACCACCAGCAATGGCACAAAAGAGACTTTTCGAATAGGTCAAAAAGGTCAACGCGTACGTACGGAAAAGTGGTACACCAGAGACAAAGGTCAATCTCAATTTCCACATCTTCAGTTTGATCAATAGATCACAACGGGAGTTGGCTCCTTCTGAACAAGGGAGTCATGATCCTGGAGGATCTTCAAGGTCATGGTCGGAAAAAGCTTCGTGACCTTAACCGAGTTCATCGACATAGACGAGCGTGTCTAACGTTCGACGTGTAAAGCTCTCTTTGAAATAAAGAGTTGTGCGATTACTTGGAGCTGTGTTTTCGATCAACCTTTGGGTTTTGGTAATTCTGAGTAACATCCTGATATTCTATATATTAGAATTTGGGCGAGTCTAGTGCGAAAACCAAGGCTAGGTCTCAAACGGATCACTGTTCATACTCATACAAATCCAAATGTTTCCAACATACATCATTTTCTTTGAAACCTGGATATTTGATGAAAACATATTTTCATGGTTGCTTGCGACCATAGGTAAAGTTCAATGTCGTATGCTCTTACTTTGGTTGTAGAATCATATTAAATTATTGGGATATTAAGGGCGAGAGAAACGATCACATGTGGTATCTATTATCAAAAATGCTTTGATTACCCTCTTCTAGATCTACTCCCGTCTATGTTGATGTATCAAATGGTAACCTCATTCAAGTTTCAGGTTATTAGTATAAGGGAAGAGAATAAGAGCATCCCGGCTGTTTCTCTGTTTACCTCTCTTTTTGGTGCTTAATGCCAAAGAGGGAGAGATTTATGAAAAAGCATGATGTAAGCATTCTGATAGGAAGAGACATGTTGTCATGATAAAGAAAAAGCATGGATATGGTGGCTGGCAGCACCCTCAAGGGGATAAAAAAATGACATCCCCATAAGGAGAGAAACGAAAAGAGCATCATGATATAAACTCAAACCAAAGGGGGAATCATGACGTGAGAGGGGGAGAGATGTGATGTTGCAATAGAAAAGAGAAAGGGGGGGTTTTCTAAACTACTCTCTTTATGCTTTAATTGCATACTCATGGCTTATGCATAATACTTTTCAATACATACCATTATGTGGGAGATATATGAAATAGGGGGAGAGATAAAAGAAAGCATGATACTTTTTACACACACAAGTCAGGGGGAGTTTTTTGAACAGTTGTTCTTTAATTTACTCCTCTTATCTTTTTATCTTGTATTCACGCATGTTGGGGGAAATCTCCGCCCGATCGGTCCCGATGATCTGGTTCCGGGGGCTACCACGAGGCCGGTGACAAAGGACCCCGGTGATCTAGTCCCGGGGGACGCCATTTGCCTGGTGGCAAAGGCCCCTGGTGGGCCTGTCCCGGGCGCTGCCATTTGCCCAGTGAATAGGGCCCCCAGTAGCCCGGTCCGGGGCGCCGCCATATGCCCGGTGACCAGGGCCCTCAATGGCCCAGTCTGGGGTGCCACCACTTGCCCGGTGACTAAGGCCCCCAGTGGCCCGGTCCGATGGGCCGGTCCCGGGCGCCACCATTTGCCCGGTGGCCAGGGCCCCCGGTGGCCCGGTCCTGGGCGCCGCCATTTGCTCGGCGACCAGGGCCCCCAGTGGGTCGGTCTAGATCGCTGCCATTTGCTTGGCCAAAGGCCCCCGGTGGCCCGGTCCGGGGCGCCGTCATTTGCCCGATGACCAGGGCCCTTGGTGGCCCAGTTTGGGGCGTCGCCATTTGCAAAGTGACCAGGGCCCTCGGTGGCCCGATCCCGGTCGCCGCCATTTGCCCGCTGGCATAGGCCCATAGTGGCCAAGTCCCGGGTGTCGCCATTTGCCCAGTGGCTAGGGCCCTCGGTTGCCCGGTCCCGGGCACCGCCATTTGCCCAATGGCAAAGGCCCTCGATGGTCCCGTCCCGGGTGCCGCTGTTTGCCCGGTGCCTAGGGCCCCCGGTGGCCCGGTCTGGGGAGCCGGCATTTGCCTACTGCCAAAGGCCCCCAGTGGCCCCGTCCCGGGCACCGCCATTTGCTCGGTAACCAGGGCCCCTGGTGGCCCCGTCCCGGGTGCCGCCATTTGCCCGGTGGCAAAGGTCCCCAGTGGCCCGGTCCTGGGCACCACATTTGCCTGGTGACTAGGGCCCTTGGTGGCCCTGTCCTGGGCGCCGCTATTTGCTCGGTGACACAGGACCCCGGTGGCCCTGTCCCAGGCGGCGCCATTTGCCTGGTGGCCCGGTCCCGGGCGCCACCATTCGCCTGGCGACAAAGGCCCCCAGTGGCTCCATCCCGGGGAAGGCCGCGGAGGCCCCCCGTATGGGGGTCACGTGAGGAGGACCTCGGGAACTAGCTAAGACACTTGTCAAGCATCCGAGCCCTTTGGCCTGCGAAAGGACATTGATACCCTCTGATCTGATGGCTGCAGCCAGGGTAGTCTTGTAATTTGTGTCTTTTGGGCCTATATATGCCCTTGTACCCCCATTTGTAACCAAGGACAATTCATTTGCATCACTACACAAAAAACCAATAGGCGTGTTTTGGAGCACTCTCCCGTGAGTGAACTCCCCAGCCGACTCAAGTTGGGAGCACGTCGATAGGACAAGGGTCTCCGTTGAGACCTGAACCTGTATAAATCCTTGGGTCACTCTCTGTGATTACCCGATGGGAGGTGACCGGTAACACGGTCAGCTTGCGTCGTTGTTCGTTAGCTAGAATCTTCCACAAAACCTGCCGGGGTATTTGCAATACCACGACAGTTGGCGCCGTCCGTGGGGACACGTGATGAATCGCCATGGCTCCCCCAAAAACGAGGGCCAAGGCCCTCTCCCTTCCCGGTGGTGCTGGTCCCGTGACCCGGCATCACCCATGCAAGAAGACGCCGTTGTGACAACCCTACTGGCCGGGGACGTACGGAGAGAGGTACATCCCCCAACTCCCGAAATCCCCGGTGCAGGTGTTCCCACTTCCTGGCCGCCGGACGCGACCGCACTTGCGGGGCCTAGTGCCCCCCAATTGGTGGTCCGGGCTGCCTGAGACCCCTTGCTTGGGGGTTTGGTCGAGGGCCTACTCCGTACCCAACACACGTTGGAGGAGTTGTTACGCGTCTTAGCGTGGCCCCCGGCTCCTGCTTACCTGCCCCCATATCCGTTATTGGGGAACCACCACCGTTCTTCATGGGGCTTCCGGCCACCTCCCCCACGCTGGGAACATCCAGAGCTTTCCCTGTGCCGGGAATGTTTCCGGCCCCCAAGGGCTTCCCCGTGCAGGGGATGTTCCCCGCGTTTGGAGCTGGGCCTGTGCCCAGGACCCTCCCCTTCGTGGGAGGCTATCCGGCGTCTGGTCCGGAACCCCCGTTACCCGACACCAAGCCCCGGGTGGCTACGCAAGCACCGGAGGAGGAGGCTATCCGCGCGCCGGGGGTCCCCCCCACGCCGGAAGCCTTCCCCGCATGCGTGGTAGCCCACATGCCCAGAGGCCTCCCCGGGTTAACACCCAGGGGTGCCCTAGTGATGAGGATTGTTACGCAAGCTAGTTCAGAATAAATGCACGTCTGATTCAAGACAGATTCAAACCAGGTAAGTGTCCGTCGATATGATCTCACATAAGCTTGAGAAGCGCGGACACATGGTGGCAGGCTTGTGCAATCAAGCCGCAGACAGTGCGCAGTCAGGGGCCCGTAGGTGATGCGCGGACAGGAGGTCGTAGACAGTACGCAGTCAAGTGATTGCGGACAATGCGTGGTCAGAAGGTCATGGACTATTTTCGACCAGGGTGACTCGGGATTGCTTATGCCCTACAACAAGCATATCCCGAGTATCCCGAAGATTCTTCCACGTATGAAGAAAACTGCCAGGAGGTTAATATGTGCAGTTATCTCTTAATTGCATGTGTTAAGCCTGCGTGGAAGTTAAGTGAAGTTGCCAAAACTGCACCCAAGCAACCATTCGAAGCCGTTGTGCATTGGCGCCCTTTCGACCAATATAAAAGGTTGATCAAATGCACCAGACAAAAAGACAGATGACACATTAGGGAACAGATCAACATTGACAAGTTTTCATAGGCTAGTTTTAGTGGTGTTTTACGTAATCACACGGAAAAGATTTTCGCCTGTGATGATCTTTTCCACAACTTTGTAATCTTTTTCCTACACATAGTGAAATCACAACAGGACGTAGGGCTATTACTCCCACCATCGAGGGCCCGAACCTGTATAAATCCTTCCATGTTCCAACCGACCTTGGCTCATCATCCCTTCTAGGAGGGACACCCTGAAAGGCCTCATAACTCACAAATTCTGCATAAGTTTGACTAAGGACCCCGAGTCCGATTCGTCGACAGTTGGCGCCCACCGTGGGGCTTTTCTCATGGCGTTCTTATTTCTATCTGGAGGTTCGGTGAGCCATGTCTGGAGCATATGACTCTGAGAACGACTTCGATCTCGAGGATTATGCCCATATCTAGATGCCCTCACCTAGTGATCCTATTCCAATGGAGGTAACTGGAGGCAAAGACATCCCAGAGGTTGATTCGACCACTCAGGTCATGTCCATCGACCAGGAGGCGACCGACACAGAACCAGAGCCTACTGCGGTTCTTACTGCGTTAGAGGTGGAATCCAGTCCATCGCATGGCCCTGCTGAGGGTAAGGTCGATGTCGACCGGGAACTTAGCCCAGGGAGATTTGATCCTGATAATCTCCACCGTCTCTTTGATTTCGAGTCTGACTCGAAACAAACCGAGATGTTTTCTCCATCGGCGACCTCGCTCCCTAGACAGTTCGCTGCTTTATCGGAAGAAACTCCCGATCAACAGACTGCTAGGGAAGAACAAGAACGCAAACAAAAGGAAGATCAAGATCGTGAGCAACAAGACAACGAACTTCGCAGAACAGCCATAGAGGCTCTTCAAAATGCACAGGCTCGTTACGATGCTGCTCCGAGTTCTTCCCGTCGATCACGTGGTCGCAAATGCGACCAAACACCGTCTTTACCCCAGGAGTGTTTCCCGACAGACGAAGAAACGGTGACACCTGGCGCACCCAGGAGAAGTACGCATGGCCGGCTGTGATCCATCGCGGAGGTCCTGTGTAATTTTCCTCCTATGGTCACAGATGCGCAGAAACCGGCTTTCGCCAGAATCCTGGCAGAGAGGTTGGACGAGGTCACATCTGAGCTGACGCCAACGGCCTCTTCCCGGTCAGCGACATGTTCCCATGACTGAGAGTACTCTAACACCAGTCCCATCTAGGCATGACAAATCCAGACGGGCAGAGGACTCTCGTGATAGGGAACGAATTCCTGTCCACTCTCGCTTGGGACGACGAGTGACCTCTCCTTTGCGTGAGGTCGCCCGTGATCAAGTCGAGAGTTGCAGGACCATTCACAGTCCTTATGTTGGTTGCAAAGCTTTCTTGCCCGGCCTTCGTGCGGTCGTTTGGCCAGACAAGTTTAAACCAGGGGCCATAGAGAGATTTGATGGAACTCAGAATCCGTCCGAGTTCCTCCAAATCTACATTACTGCCATTCAGGCAGCAGGCGGCGATGACCGTGTCATGGCCAACTATCTCCCTATAGTCCTCGAAGGACCGGTAAGAACCTGGTTGTTCAATCAACCTGAGGGTTCAATCTATAACTGGAAAATGTTGTGCGATGCCATCCTCAACAATTTCCAAAATTGTTATTAGAAGCCGGGTAAAGAGGACGACCTCCATCGACTACGGCAAACTTCGACTAAAACTCTTCGTCAGTTTGTCAAGAGATTTGTCGGGGTGAGAAATACCATCCCGAACATATCTGATCACTCCATCATCAGGGAGTTTAAACACGCCGTTTGATATCGGAGATTCACCGAAGATTTGCTCATCCATCCTCCTCGATCAGTAGCCGATCTCTTTGATATGGCCGATCGATATTCCGACGTGGCCGAGGCCATCAAATGGAATCGGATGGTTGATAAGGGGAACCTACCGCCTCAACCAGGTCTCAACGACGTAAAGAGGGAGGATTCAGGCAAGAAGCCAGAATCTTCATCAGGCGGGAAGTCGAAGAAATAAAAAAGGAGTTGATCTGGACAGTACCGAGAGGTAGCGGTTGCAGAGAAGCCTCCATCGACCAAAGGTAACGAACATTCGTTTAAAAATAAAACTGCTTCTGGTGGTCACAGTGTCGACCAGCCAGAGAAGTTGACTAACCCGCAGGAAGGCAAGAAATGGTGTCCGCTCCACAACTCCGCAGACCACGACCTCAAGAATTGCAAGAGTTGGTTGAAGCAGTTGGATGACTTCTACTAGGGGAACGGACCTATGCCGGCCTTACCAACTAAGGAACAAACTTGCGGGCTAAGAGAGACCGACAGGGACGAAGAGATGTCTTACCAGGTACCTCGTAATCATGTTAATGTTATTTTCGGAGGTTCCTCCTCTTTTGTTTCTAAGAGGCAATTTAAAGCCTTTTATCGAGAGGTTAACCAAACGGAGAATCCCCTTAGTGAACCTCAGTACCCCCGTTGGTCGGATACACCTTTGATGTTTGATTGCTCTGATTGTCCTGTGGGGCTTACTCAACCATTGAGGCTGCCTCTGGTCATTACCCCGATTATCAGCAATGCGAGAGTCGAAAGGGTCCTGATCGACAGAGGCAGTTCCTTGGACATCTTATTGGTCAAGGCTCTCGACGAGATGCAGATTCCTCGTTCAAAAATTAAGCCCATAATCCATCTATTTTATGGGATAATTCCTGGTCCCTCTATGATGCCATTGGGACAGGTGGTGCTCCCGGTTATGCTGGGAGAACCAGATAACTTCCGAACAAAATTAGTTACTTTTGATGTAATTGATTGTGATTCGGCTTACAACGCAATCTTTGGCAGGCCAACTCTTGCTAAGTTTATGATGGCTACACACTATGCTTACCAGTGCGGCAAGTTGCCTGGCCCCAAGGGTGTTATTTTGGTCCGAGGTAGTTGCAACGTGGCATTGACGTGTGATCGGCTATCCCTGGAGATGGTGGACCAACTTCCCCTCTGAGACGCCCAGATCACCACAGTGTCCACTGATACGATCAAAGCTGCTCCTCGACTAGATGAAACACTAAAACTGGTTCCATTGTACCCAAATGATCCGTCCAAGACGATTCGGGTTGGATCAGGCCTGGATGACAAATAGGAGCTCGAGCTCATTGCTTTCCTCCGGGCTAACGCAGATGTGTTTGCGTGGAAACCATCCGACATGCCTGGTGTCCCAAGGAAAGTAATCGAGCACAGGTTAGTAATTCGACCTGGACAGTGACCAATAAAGCAGAAGCTCAGGCATTTTGCTGTCGATCGGCAGGAAGCCATCCGAGAGGAGTTGGATAAACTCCAAAAGGCCAGATTTATTTGTGAAGTCGATCATCCGGAATGGCTTGCAAATCTGGTCATGGTCCGCAAGTCAAATGGCAAGTGGCGCATGTGCATCGACTACACTAGCCTAAATAGTGCCTGTCCGAAGGACGACTTTCTCCTTCCCCGCATCGACCAGCTGGTTGATTCCACTGCGGGTTGCGAACTGATGAGTTTTCTGGATGCTTACTCGGGATATCATCAAATTAGCATGGCAGAAGAAGATGAAGAGAAGACTGCCTTCATCACACCATTCGGCACCTGCTATTACGTCAGAATGCCGTTTGGTCTCAAGAACGCAGGTTCCACGTACTAGCACTTGATGCAAAAGATCTTTCTTTCCTAGATGGGGCGTAATCTTGAAGCTTACGTAGACGACCTGGTTGTAAAAAGTTCAAAAAGTTCGTCTCACTTAGACGATCTAGCTGAAACCTTCTGTAATTTAAATCGATATGGAATAAAATTAAACCCGGAGAAATGTTCTTTCAGGGTTTCATCGGGAAAACTTCTTGGTTTTCTTGTTTGTTCCAGAGGAATTGAAGTGAATCCTGAAAAAATCAAGGCTATCGAACACATGAGGTCTCCCTCGACCATCAAGGATGTTCAGCGCCTAGCAGGTCGCATGGCGGCATTAAGCCGGTTCATATCTTGACTAGGCGAAAGGGGACTACCTTTCTTCAAGGCCCTACGCAAACATCACAATTTTACATGGTCCGATGAGGCTGAAAAGGCATTTTAGGAGGTAAAAGCATATCTATCCAGTCCGCCGGTCTTGGTTTCTCTCGACAAAGAGGAACCATTCAAGAGTTTTTCTACAATGGGTTTGACCTCCTCCATGATAACCCCAAGCTGGTCTTCACTATCGACCTCTGCCTCTTCCACCGCTGGATTTATCTGGGCCATGGAGAAGACGAAGCTGGCAGAGGATGGCGGAGGCTGCTGATCGGACTCTTCACTTGATCGCCTCTTTTTGCCGCCTAGTATCTTTAGAAAGATACTCGAGAAGTGACACTGCTTGGGTCACGACTAGCGTGGTCCAGTCGCTAAGGCTGAGGTCATCCATTGCGGTTTTGACCACATCAGCCCTCAGCAGACCGGCCACCATCTTTAGTTTTTCGAAGATGTTTTGTTGAGCACTGCCGCAGGATGAGAGGGACGTGCTCAAGTCTTTGTTCTCCCCGCGGACAGAATCAATGGTCGCCTGGAGGTCTTTCTTCTCTTGGCCGAGCTAGCTTATTTGGTCATCTTGCACTGCAATAAAAGGCCATTACATACAGTTCATGTGACAAAAGTAATCTACTCTGGTCGAAAGTATGCCTACTAGAGAGCTGTGATCATAGTTTCTGGAGTTCGATCTCCAGGAATGAGATCTTGGAAACCGCCCGGAACTCCTGGTCTTCCCGATCAGCAAGGCCCTTCGTCAAATAGGCATTTTCTCTGCAACAAGAGAGACAATTGTCATGATGGAGTTTACACTTGGGCAGGTTTAGAAATGTCTCCCTTACCATTGCAGGCGACCCGTCTCCTCTTCCGCGACCTCGATGCTATTTGCCATAGCCATCAATTTGGTCGCCATACGGGTCAGTTCCTATGACATGGAAGGAGATCAGTTTCGAAATCTGGGTGTTCTAATGCGAAACTCATAAGGGGTGTTCGACATACCTCCACATACTTACGGGATGAGCTTTTTTTCGGTGCAACTAAAGGCTGAGTCGCTGGACTTGCCTTATCCCCAGCAGGTGCAGCGGATGAGTCTTCCCGCTGAGACTTATTTTTTTCTTGGGCCGCATATTGCAATAACTCCGATTGGACTTCTACAGCCAACCCATCTATAACGGCCCGAACGACTTCTCGGATCGAAGGGATGGAGCTTTGCTCCCCAGAGACCTCAGTAGCGGGGGAAGCTCCAACACTTGCCGAGACCGCTGGAGGGTTGGGCGCTAAGCCCCTATGCCTAAGCAAATAGAAAGACCATCAGTTAGGATTTTTACAATCAATCACTGTGATATGAACCTATCCCGACAGGGGAGATTCTTACCTTACTCGAAATCCCCCCAGCTTTTAGGATTTCGAAGATGGTTCCCCAAGGAAAAGAGGACAGTCGTCATCTGTCCTAGTCTTCCTCTTTCGTGAAGAGGACCCTGTCTTTTTCTCCCTGTGGGTACAAACTCATAGGCACATACTTGAGGAATGGTAAAGACTAAAGCCGTAAGAATCCTTACCGGGGTAACCTTCTCGGTCGGTAGGGATACGGCCGTTGGTCCAGACGTTTCCTGGACCATAGGCGCTGGGACTTCATCCGCGACCGCGTGGTTGGTAGTGGTCGTGGTGTCCTGCTCTGTTATTTCCACTCTTGTCGCCAGGAGTGGAGTGCTCGCCGCCCCAGGGTTGGCAAGAGTCACTTCGCGGAGAACAGGGGGGATGTCTTCTTCCTCCTGTACGAGCATAACTTAGTGGATGTTCATAGACGGGTAACGACCTCCAAGACTGTGAGAAATCTTACCGCAATCACCCCTTCTGTTTGGGGGGAGGTGTTGCAAATCCTGAAGCTTTCTGGGCTTCTGGTACTGGGGTTTCACCAGCAACCACTGTGATCCATTTGAGACCTAGCCTTGGTTTTCGCACTAGACTCACCCAGATTCTAATATGCGGAATAATGGGATCTTACTTGGAAATACCGAAACCCAAAGAGGGTTTTACACGTTGAACGTTAGACACACTTGCCTATGTCGAAGGAACTATAAGTGTCTAAAACTCAAATAAGTTCTATGACTCTTCGATGATCTAAACTAGACCTATTACAAGGTATTTATAGTCTAATCGTATGAATATGTATCAGACTTAGTAACCTAAACGTATTAAACTCGTATAACTAACTAATCCTAAACGGATAGACTTAGTAATCTATATTTGGATTGGATTACAATTCCGAACAGGGAACGATCGCGAAACCTTTCCGAACACGGTTAAGGTCGCGAAGCCATATGCGACTCAACCTAAAGATCCTCCCGGATCACACTGGGTCATCAGTGGTTGCGGGGCCCGCTACGGTCGTCTCTGTCCCTACGGGCAGGGACAAGACCCCACTGGACAAGGGAGCGATCGTCTTCCTCTTGCGACGGATCAGAGGGACGTCATCCTGCTCTTCCTCGCTCCCTTCACCCTGTACGACGAAGAAGTAATTCCAGTTCATACCTGGGGTAACAGGGGGCATTGAGTATCTTACCGCTGGTCTCTTCACGGTAAGGGGAGTCTTTGGCGGGGGAGCCTCTCCCAGAATCTTCTTGGACTTCTTGGGAGCAGGTTCCTTCGCCCTGCGCTTCGAAGAGATCATCTTCACCCTCTTCGGAGCCGGTTTCCCCAGGAGACCAACGTCCTCGATTGGACGCATCACCTCGGTAAATTTTCCCAGGAGCTATGTCATTCAAATTGTTCTCGTTAATGCGAGATGAGTGAATGATCTACAAATGGAGCCTGTTGAGAAAGTTCATACCTTTCAGCGCTCCTGTTTGAGGTCATCGCTGGCATTGATCAGGCTCTGGGGGCGAGGTGATCCCCTGGTTCCCTCCACATCGTCACTATACGCCTTGAGGAGGTAATTTGTCCGCTTTTCGATTTCGGACAGAGCCAGAGCTGCATCACAAGCGAACAGGTCAGCAAATATAACATTTCAGAAGAAATATATGTTTTTATTGACTGGAAGACGTACCGTTATTATAGTCCAAGGTGATATTCGCCATGGACTGGATTTCCCAAGCCGGATGAGCCCTTTCACGCAGGGGGCTCACCCGGTTCTTCACAAAGTCGCGGATGATGTCGCGAGCGGTTAGTCCCTGCTTGACTAAGTGAAGAATCACTTGGGCCTGTTTCTTGTGATCCGCGCTCAGAGCAGGAAGAGAATCCAATTCGTTGGACTTCTCTGGTCAGGAGTTCTCAAACCACAACCCGCTCTCCGATGGAGGGGTGTAGTAGAACCACTTCTGGTACCACCCGTGAACGGAGTCCCACAGGGGTGGGAAGCGATACTCTTTCTTCTCCCTTATCCGAAAGTAGATACATCCAGCGGCATTGGCGCTCTTCGACCATGCCGAGTAGTAGAAGCGTTGGAAGAGCTCCACGCTTGGGAGTACTCTGATGAAGGCTTCACACAAATGCTGGAAAATCGCCAGGATCAGGACAGCATTCAGGTGGAGATTCACCAACTCCAACCCGTAGTGCTCCAATATTCCTTTCAAGAATCGGCTCTCAGGGAATCGGAACCCGCATCGCAGGTATTCCTCAAAAACCACCAACTTGCCCTCTTGGACGATTTGGGTTTCTTGATCCTTCTCTGTGGGCCGCCAGTTGATTAGCAGCCGCGGAGGAAGGATCTCTTCTTTCTCTAGTGCCACCAGGCTCTCCTCTGTGTGGTGAACAGATCGGCTCCAGGACACCATTTCTTGCAAAGGATTGGGAGGAAAGGTGGAGATTTTGGAGGCGATGGAAGATGAGGAATGAGGGTTTTATGCGGTGAAAGTTCTAAGGCAAGTTTCTGGTTGTGTGGCTTCCTCAGCAAGCTACCTGCTCCTTTTATATGACCGAGGAAACGTTCCATTGAATACTTTATTCATTTCCCATAATGGATGCCTTCTCTCAGGAGACCCGTTATGCATTCCCCACAGTGAATCCGAAACGAAAAATATTTTTATAACCTTTGTTTCAAATTTGGGGGCTAGGGTGTACATAAGAATGTGAAGATGTTGCAAAAATTTTTGGAGGAAGTTATCCTTCATGTCTTTTGCAAGTTGAATTTTCAAGTATTGATCACAATGCGTTCCTGTGATCACCTTAAAAGTTTGCATTTTGATCACAATGATATTCTGTGATCATTGCAAATGGATAATCGCAATATAGACGGTTATCACCCGGTCAAAGCATTATGTTATCAGGACTTCAGTTCTGATCGGATTTCAGTTATGATCACGGCTTTGGTTCTGATTGCGGTACCAAACTGGTCGCGGTATGATTCATTAATACGTTTCTGATCGAAAGACTTGTTATCTCGGATTTGCCTGTGTATGTGTGGTCGTAAAGACATTACTTATGACCATATTTTCGCACAGAGATTATGAAGAGTCTTAATTCAAGTCAACCCTTATACTTATTCTCAAGAAGGAAAGTTGTGAAAAGTAAAGGAAATCTTTATTTCTGACAATCCTTGCATACAAAAGGGATACAAGCGACCAGAGCATCGACCTGATCTGACAAAAATTTACAGAGTTCTCCTAGGGACATACTTGTGTCAGTAGGATCTACACTGACCGCCCCAAGAGAACTGGCAATTATTCTAAGCCTATCTACATCGTCCCGAATCAGAGAAGCACTACCATCCCTAATCGAATCGGAGAGTTCTTGTTGTTGTCGAGCGTAGTCCCTCTCCTATCGGAATTGGTGCACCTCTTCGCGGGATCTGTCAAAACATTCTACCAGGTGCAAAATGGCCGAAGACATCTCTTTGGTCTTCTTCTCCAGAACCTCTTTCTCCCTCTGGAGAGTCTGTTCAAGGGAAAGAGGATGGATCTCAGTAGGCTGGTCGCTGGGGGCTCCAACAATTTTCATCTCCTACACATAAATGTGTTAGATTTACAAGTTAGAACAGCTAACAGAAGGGATGAAAATAGTTACCAATCCTCGCAAGTGAGAGAATGAAGTATTTCCCCCAGAAAGTAGATCACCTGACAAAAGTCGGGAACCGTCAGGTCGTGGGAGTGCAACTTTCCCACTAGAAGATTGTTTCCCCAACACAAGTTGAGGATCATCTGGTCGCGGAAGTACAGCTTGCCAACCAGAAAATTGATAACCCGTCAAAAGACGGGGATCACTTGGTCACAATGAAAAAGCTGAGAAGAAGGCTTTGAAGGATTATTATGAACCTCCAAAGGTGGAGATGAAGGTTCGACCTGCCGAGTTGCATGAACGGGACTACAGGAATCAAAGGAAGAGAGAGCAATGATGCGTCCCACACCCTTGTGCCACTGGAAGATCCCTCTTCAACCTTGGGTTTCTTCCCTGGAGGAACCGGATCTTCGGTCGTCTGTGAATTTCCAAAAGCATTTGGGAAATGATCAGAACATAAGATGGCAACTTGAACCAGGAGTTCCAGAAAAGACTTACCTTCTGGAGATCTTGGTCGAATTTGAGTGCCACTTCCTCTTCATCAATTTCAATTTCAATGATGTTTTGATCTGCCATTGAGGTAGAAACAGAAGAGAAGAAAAGATAGCTTTGGAGAAGATTTCGCCGGGAAAATTTTTTGTGAAGTTTTAAGGGTAAAGAGGCTTCGGTATTTATAGCCCCCAGGGGTGACGGTTTGTTTTTCGAATGCCTCGAGCTTTTAAAATATTTACAGTTTTTATCTCGGGTTAAAAGACAAATTCCACGGCACCATCATTACCTATCAAATACTACCCAGAGTCCGTCTCAGGAAATAAACCACCACACTTAGTGCGCCACTGAGTGGAGGATTTGAAGCGTCGGGTCACTTATTCGATGTAAGGTTTAAATTTGAAGTAAATATGTCCCTTCGTTTCCTTCAAATTTGGGGGCTAGCTGACAAGGATTGTTACCCGAGCTTGTTTAGAATAAATGCACGTCTGGTTCAAGACAGATTCGAACCAGGTAAGTGTCCGCCGATATGATCTCACATAAGCCTGAGAGGCGTGGACACATGGTCACAGGCTTTGCGCGATCAGGCCGCAGACAGTGCGCAGTCAGGGGCCCATAGGTGATGCCCGGACAGGAGGTCGTAGATAGTATGCAGTCAAGTGATTGCGGACAATGCGCGGTCAGAAGGTCATGGACTATTTTCGACCTTTGCCCGGTGACCAGGGGCCATTTGCCCGGTGTCCAGGGCCCCCGGTGGCATAGGCCCCCAGTGGCCCGGTCCTAGGCGCCGCCATTTTCCTGGTGGCAAAGGCCCCCGGTGGTACCATCCCGGGCGCTGCCATTTGCCCGGTGACCATGGCGCCCCGGCGGTCCAATCCCGGGCGCCGCCATTTGCGTGGTGGCAAATGGCCCCTGGTGGTCCAGTCCCAGGCACCGCCATTTGACCGGCGACCATGGCCCCCGGTGGTCCGGTCCCAGGTGCCGCCATTTGCCCAGTGACCAGGGCCCTCGGTGGCCCTGTCCCAGGCGCCGCCATTTGCCTGGTGGCTCGGTCCCGGGAGCCACCATTCTCCCGGCGGCAAATGCCCCCGGTGGCTCCATCCCGGGGAAGGCCGCGGAGGCCTCCCGTGTGGGGGTCACGTAAGGAGGACCTCAGGAACTAGCGAAGACACTTGTCAAGCATTCGAGCCCCCTGGCCAGCAAAATGACGTGGATACCCTCCGATCCAACGGCTGCAGCTGTGGTAGTCTTGTAATTTGCGTCTTTTAGGCCTATATATGCCCTTGTACCCCTCTTTTGTAACCAAGGACAATTCATTTGCATCAATACACAAAAAACCAATAGGCATTTTTGGAGCCCTCTCCCCGTGAGAGAACTCCCCCAGCCAACTCAAGTCGGGAGCACGTTGACAGGACTAGGGTCTCCACTGAGACTTGAACCTGTATAAATCCTTGGGTCATTCTCTATGCTTACCCGATGGGAGGTGACCGGTAACGTGGTCAGCTCGCGACATTGTTCGTTAGCAAGGATCTGCGACCTTAGTTTCGGTGATTAATGACAAAGGATAGTGTTAATGACAATAAACTGAACTAACATGTTTATTATTAAGTATTGTCAAGTTGCAGATCAAAGCATGATGGAATTCATAACAAAAGCAACAAGCTGAAAACCCTTATGACATATGAAGACAAACCCCAAGGAAGATTGTTGAAAATAAACCTGGTTAAGGTTTGGGGAGATTGTTGAAGATAAGCCCATTTTGGGTTTGAGGGAGTTTGATAAAACTTTAGAGCTTCAATGGTTAACGACAACTAACAAAGCTAACCTATTTACTATAAAGTGTTGTCAGTTTTAGATCGAGCTTGATGAAGCTGTATGCTAAGAACCCTGAAAGCCACATGGAAGATGACCAAAGTCTGTGACTACGACCTCTACGAATGAAATATCCATGGTCGTAGCATCCATGGTCTCAAAAGCTAAGAAGACGACCTATATGATCGAAGTATCGGTGGTGATGGCCAAACCAAAGATAAAGACGGAAGCTCTTCTAATGGTCATTAGTGGTATCTTCTATTGGTTATTCGTGGTATAGTCGACCTTCTTAATGTTTTAGGTTTTAGATTTTATGGTCGTACTATTAAGAGGGGTACACCCTGCTTGATCTATCTTATGCACCTTGAAGCTCAAAATGCATATCATCTGCATATTTCTGAGCATCTGTTGCACAGTCTCTGTTTTCTTCGACCATAGTCTCACAGTCTTTATTCTCACTGTCCATGGTCACACAATCTGTGATCAGTCTGCGACCTTAGTGATCTGAGGGACCGTGTCTGTGACCTTCGTGGTCTCAGTGACTGTGTTGGTGATCTTAGTGGTCCCAGCAGTTGTGTCTGCGACCTTAGTGGTCTCAAAACTATGTCTGCGACCTTGGTGGTCTTTGTTGACAATTTGGACTTGGGGTCCTTAGTCGATCTTAGGCAAATTTGTGAGTTGCAGGACCTTTCAGGGCACTCCTCCGAAAAGGTAGGGTGAATCAAGTCTGTGGAGGCGCAAGAGATTTTATACAGGTTCAGGCCCTCGAAGGTGGGAGTAATAGCCCTACGTCCTGTTGTGATTTCACTATACGTAATAAAATGTTTGTACAAGAGGGTAGAAGAGAAGATCACAGGCGATGATCTCTTCTATGTTAGTATCTACCTAACTATATCTAAGTCTTCAGGTTTGGCGAATGCCTGGTAGTGCTTGTATTCTTGACCAAATTAGTCACTTGTCACTTGTCTTTAGAACGTGCATTGACTACCTTTTTATACTGGACAAAAGGGCGCCAATACGAAACAGCCTTGGGCAGTTGTTAAGATGTAGTTTTGTTAACCGCACTTAACTTCCATGCAGGCTTAACACGTGCAATCAAGGGATAACCGCACATGTTAACCTCCTGGCAGTTGTCTTCATATGTGGAAATATCTTCTCGATTCTCGGGATATATCCAGTCAAAGTGCTAGGCCTTCCCTGACTATCCAGGTTGCAGATAATCAACAAACCTCTGACCGCGCACTGTCTGGAGTTTCCTGACCACGCATTGTCTGTGACCTCATGATCGTGCAGGGGCTGCGACCATGAAATATCTCTGTATCCGCGCCCTTTAGGTCGTCTGAGACCATAGCGACAGATTTATTGATACACGTCTAATCCGATTTTGTCTTAAACTAGAATGTAATACTTTGAACTATCTCGGGTGATAATCCACGTCAGCTAGCCCCGAAATTTGAAGAAAAAAATGAAAGAACATATTTACTTCAAATTTTTATCTTGCATCGAATTATGAACCCGACGTTTTAACTTCAACTGATACTGTTCCGCCATGTGATGGTTGATATCCCAAGAAAAACCTGAGTCTTTCTTGGCTGGTAATGATGACTTAGATGACTCATTGTGATGGAAACCGTAAGTGCGGTTTAAGAACCCGAGACGTGTTGAAGTTAAAATTGAAGAGCCTTTCGGTTCTTCGTACTCACGAGCTTCTTCACCACAACTAAATCTTTTTTCAGAGCAACTTCTCCTCTCCAGTTACCCCCTCTAAGCCTCAGTTCTTCGTTCTGATGGCAGATCAAGACCCCAAGAACGCCATTGAGATTGAGAGTGATGAAGAAGAAGTGATACCCGAACTTGACCAGGATTTCCAGAAGGTAAGTCTTTTCTGGAACTTTTGGTTCAAGTCGTCATTTTACATCCTGATCGCTTCCAAATGCTTTTTGGGAATTCACAGGTGACTGAGGAGCTGGTTCCCCTAAGGAAGAAATCCAAGGTTGATGAGGGATCCTCCAATGGAGCTTCATTCACGGGTGCGAAGGTTGGGGATGCATCATTGCACTCTCTTTCCTTGTCCCATGTAGTTCTTCCTGTCCATGCAACTCAGCAGGTCGAACCCTCATCTCCACCTTTGGAGATCCATAACAATCCTTCAAAGCTTTCTTCTCAGCTTTCTCCATTGTGATCAAGCAATCCCCAGCTTTTGTTGGGTTATCAATTTTCTGGTGGGAAGGTTGCACTCCCGCGACCAGATGGTCCTCGACTTTTGTCGGGTGATCTACTTTCTGGAGGAAGTGCTTCATCCTCCCGTCCAATCTTACTGCGAGGATTGGTAATCACTTTCATTCTCTCTACTGGTCGTTTTATCTTGTAAAACTAACACATACATGTTGTGCAGGAGATGAAAATCTCTGGAGCCCCCAGCGACCAGCCTACTGGAGTCCAGCCTCCGCTTTTTGGTGAGAGTGTTTCCCTCGAGCAAACTCTCCAAAAAGAAAAAGAGGCTCTGGAGAAGAAGACCGAAGAAATGTCTTCGACCATTCTGCATCTGGCAGAATGTTATGACAACTCCCGCGAAGAGGCGCACCAACTCCGCTTGGAGAGGGACTATGCTCGACAGCAGCGAGAACTCTCCGATGCAATAAGGAATAATAGCGCTTCTTTGATTCGGGATACTGTAGATAGGCTTAGAGCCATAGCCAGTTCTCTAGGGGCAGCCAGTGTTGATCCCACTGATGTTAATATGTCCCTGGGATAACTTTGTAAAATGCTATCAGACTAGGTTGACGCTTTGGTCGCCTGTGTCCCTTTTGTATGTAAAGATTGTCAGAAATAAAGAATTTCTTTTCCTCACATACTCGATCTTTTTGAAAGGATTATGTGGAACTTATAATCCGATTTAAGGTTCTTTACATTCTGTGAAAAATAGTTACACGAGAATGCTTCTGCGACCAAAAACTGGTTCAGTTCTTTGGTCTTAGACTAATATTAAGACCGTATCCTGCGATCAAAACTAGAGCAACGATCAGAAAACAGCTTTCCGGTCTCAGGATAGCATTGAGGCGGTAGACTGCGGTCAAAATGATCAAAGAACAAACAGTCTGTTGACCATATAGCGACCATAGCTGTCGTGATCACACATATCCGTTATGATCACAAGATTATGTTGCGATCAATGTAAAGACTATAAACTTATTCCATAGTCAAAAAGAATTATTCCCATAATAAAGATCTAGGAATTTCCAATATTTTTATCCGTACCATAGCCCCCGAATGCGAAATAAAATGATAAGAATATATTTCATTTCAGATTCATTACTGGGTAGGGATAACGGGTTTCAAGAGGAAAGACACCCATTATGGGAAATTAATAAAATACTTGGTGAAAGGTTGTCTCGGACATATAAAAGGAAGAGGTAGCTTACTGGAGAAGCCAAAAACCATTCGTTGTCTTAGACCCTCCTGCCGCACAACACCCTCTTTTGTATTCCTCGTCTTCGTCGTCTCCAAAGTCACCACTTTTCTCCTCAATCCTTCATAGTAATGGCGTCCTGGAGCCGATCCGTCCACCATACAGAAGAGAGTCTGGTGGAACTAGAAAAAGAAGAGTTTCTCCCCCCATGGCTGCTGATCAACTGGTGGCCAGCGGAGAAAGATCAAGAAACCCCAATCGTCCAAGAGGGCGAATTGGTGATCTTCGAGGAATACCTGCACTGCGGGTTCCGATTCCCAGAAAACGAATTTCTGTGGGGAATCTTGGACCACTACGGGCTGGAGTTAGTGAATCTCCACCCAAATGCAGTCCTTATCCTAGCAATTTTCCAACATCTCTGTGAAGCCTTTGTCGGAGTGCTTCCAAGCGTGGAGCTTTTTCGACGCTTCTACTTCTCGGCATGGTGAAAAAGTGCCAACGCCGCTGGGTGTATCTACTTCCGTATACGGGAGAAGAAAGAATACCCATTCCCGCCCCTATGGGACTCTGTTCATGGGTGGTGCCATAAATGGTTCTACTGTACCCCTCCGTCGGAGAGCGGACTATGGTTCGTGAACACCCGACTGGAGAAAGCCAGTGAGTTAGATTCCCTTCCTGTTCTGAGCGCAGAACAAAAGAATCAAGCCCAAACTATCCTTCACCTAGTCCAACAAGGCTTGACCGCACGTGATATCATACGCGACTTCGTGAAGAATCGGATAAGCCCCCTGCGTGAAAGGGCACATCCAGCTTGCGAAGTGAAGTCCATGGCCGAACAGCACCCTGGACTATAATAATGGTATGTCCTTTAATCAGCAAAATGAACATTTTTACTAATTAAAAGATATTGTATTTGTTAACATGTTTGTTTATAATACAGCGCTATCCTTGTCCGAGATCGAGAAACGGACAAACTACCTCCTTTGGGCATATAACGCCACTGTAGAGGGATCTAAAGGATTGCCTTGCCCCCAGAGCTTGATCAACGCCGGCGATGATCTTAAGGAATAACGCCGAAAGGTATAATTCATTCAAACAAGCCCTGTAGGAAACCATCCATTTGTCTTGTATTACCATTCCTCTGGTCGAGGGGCGACCTTGATCGTATCTGCACCCGTGGTGGTAATTTGGACATCACGAAGGGGAAGTTGATCCACGAGCTCCAGTGATAACCAATCGCAAGTCAATGCCACATTTCGGCTACCTCGGACCGAGATCACGCCTTTGGGGCGAGGTAACTTGCTGCACTGATAGGCGTAGTGCGTCGCCATCATAAATTTAGCTAGAGTTGGCCTGCCAAAAATCGCGTTATAAGCCGAATCACAATCAATTACATCGGAAGTAACTAACACTGTTCGGAAATTATCCGGTTCACCCAGTGTGACTGGGAGCACCACCTGTCCCATTGGCATCATTGAGGGACCAGGAATTACCCCATAAAACAGATGGATTATGGGTTTGATTTTTGAATGAGGGATTTGCATCTCATCCAATGCCTTGACCAGTAAAAGGTCCAAGGGACTTCCTCCATCGATCAGGACCCTTTCGACTCTTGCATTACTGATTATTGGGGTAATGACCAGAGGTAATCTCAGTGGTCGAGTAAGCCCAACGGGACAATCAGAATGATCAAATGTCAAAGGGGTGTTCTACCAATGGGGGTATTGAGGTTCGCCAAGGGGAGCTTCCGCTTGGTTAACCTCCCGATGAAATGCTTTAAACTGTTGTTTAGAAAAAAAAGAGGAGGAACCTCCAAAAATGACATTAACATAATTACGAGGTACCTGGTAGGACATTTCTTCGTCCCCGTCGGCGTCTCTAAGCCCGCAAGTCTACTCTTTCGATGGCAAAGTTGGCATCGACCCAATTCCCTGGTAGAAGTCATCTAGTTGCTTCAACCAGCTCCGGCAATTTTTGAGGTCGTGTCCCAGAGGGTTGTGGATCAGACACCATTTCTTGCCTTCCTGCGAGTTAGTCGGTTTTTTTGGCTGGTCGGAATTGCGACCACCAGAGGCAGTTTTATTTTTAAATGAAAACTTATTACCTTTCGCCGGCGGCGGCTTTTCCATTATTGCGACCTCTTGGTACTGTCCAGTTCGATTCTTTTTGGTTTTCTTTGACTTTCCGCCTGATGAAGACTTCGGCTTCTTGCCTGTATCTTCTTTTTTCATGTCCTTGAGACCTGGTTGGGCCAGTAAGTTTCCTTTAGCGACCATCCTATTCCATTCAACGGCCTCAGCCGCGTCTGAATAGCGATCAGCCATATCAAAGAGATCAGTGACTGATCGAGGGGGGTTGATAAGTAAATCTTCTGTAAATCTCTGATATCGAACAGTTTGCTTAAACACCCTGATAACAGAGCTATCGGATATGTTTGGGATGGTATTTCTCACCCCGAAAAACCTTTTGACAAACTGTCGGAGAGTCTCCGTAGAGGTTTGTCGTAGACGATGAAGATTGTCTTCTTTCCCAGGTTTTTGGTAACAATTTTGGAAATTGTTGAGGATGGCATCGCACAACATTTCCCAGTTATATATTGAACCCTCGGGCTGATTGAAGAGCCAGGTCCTTGCCGGCCCCTCAAGAACCGTCGGCAAATAGTTGGCCATGACGTGATCATCCCCACCTGCCACTTGGATAGCGGTAATGTAAATTTGAAGGAACTCCGACGGATTCTGGGTCCCATCAAACGTCTCAATTGCCCCTGGCTTGAACTTATCTGGCCAGACGACCTCACGGAGGCCTGGCGAAAAAGCCTTGCAGCCTACATATGGACTGTGGAGAGTTCTGCGACTTCTAGCACACTCACGAACGATTTCGCACGATGGAGATGCGCCACGTGGTCCCAGACGAGAATGCACAGAAATCCGATCTCGATCACGAGAGTTTCCTACACGCCTGGATTTGTCATGCTGAAGTGATCCGGATGGTAATCGATTACGCCTACCTTGACTAGGGTAAGAATACTCCTTTTCATGGGAACGTATCGTAGACTAGGAGGAAGTTGTAGGGGTTGTATCAGATGCGACCTCATCCAGTTTCTCCACCAAGATCCTAGCAAAAGCTGGTTTGTCCGTGTCAGTGAGGGTAGGAGGAAAATTACGCAAGACCTCCGCGATAGATCGAAGTTGGCCATGCAAACTCCTCTTTGGTGCGCCAGGTGTAATCGTCTCTTCATCCGCCGGTAAATGCTCCGATGGTGAAGAAGGCGTTTGGTCGTGCCTGCGACCATGTGGGCGACGGAAGGAACTAGGGGCGGCGTCATAACGAGCCTGCGTATTTTAGAAGGCGTCTAAGGCTGTCCTGCGGAGTTCGTTATCTCGTCGCTCGCGGTCTTGATCCTCCTTGTGCTTGCGTTCTTGTTCCTCCCTTTGTCTGCGCTCCTGTTCTTCCCTAGCGATCCGCTGATCGGGATTCTCTTCCGACAAGGCGGTGAATTCTTTGGGGAGCGAAGCTACAGAAGGAGTGAACATCTCTGTTTGCTCCGAGTCAGATTCGAAGTCAAAGAGAGAATGGAGGTTGTCAGGATCAAACCTCCCAGGACTGAGTTCCTGATCGCTGCCATCCTGGTTCCTGACGGGAAAACATGGTGACTGAGACTCAATTTTACAAATAGTGGAACTGACATCAAGTTCCAGACCTGTCTGTTCCATTCCCTGGTCGATGGACATGACCCGGGTAGGGGAAAACATGTCCTCTTGGAGTTCCTTTGGAATGTTTTCACAACTGACCTCTTCCATTGGAACGGGGTCACTGGGTGAAGGCATTTGTATATGGGCATAATCGTCGAGATCGAAGTTGTTCTCGGAATCATATGCCCCAGACATTGTTCGCCAAAACTCCAGATGAAGGGAAAGCACCTTGAGAAATGCCCCACGGTGGGCGCCAGCTGTCGACGATTTGGACTCGGGGTCCTTAGTCGATCAAATCTCTTGTACTATTTGATTTTCTAACAGATCTGTAGTTATCAGTAATTGTACTTAAATTGTGTTCGACATTTGTGAACGAAATTGAAATTGTCTTTTGGGATTAAATTTTAATATCTCGTATTCACCCCCCCTCTAGTAGACATCCTTCGACCAACACAGAGGAGGTTTTTATTGTATATTAAAGACGCAAAAGTTTAAAGAGATATTCAATAATAGCTGAGCTTCTAAACTATGGGCCACTTAAATGTAAGTATGCCATTACATAAAATGGTTCTTAGCCCTAAGAAAGTGAACTGAAAGCTTCATTTAAATTATAGGGCATAAATCTTAACACAATGCATATTCCAAAATCAACAGCAATGGGTAGACAACTCCAATTATTCCAAGCTATAAATGAATCAAGCTTCTAATAAGTACTTTGAATTGCATCGATAAGAATTATGTATCTCATGAAGGCAGTATTTTAAACCTTTAATCTCCTTGAGTTGCTGTCTTGATTGGATCATTCCTCTAAAATGCATATGATGCAAAAATGCATAAAAAGAAAAGAAAACAAAGAATAGTGTTTAGACTTCCAATTATCACAATAATAAATAAATTGCTGTAGTTAAAAGATAGAGAATTGAACATGCGATGGCTCCTCAAGCTAGCATTTTGCAATGCCTAAGCTTGATGAGATGAGAGCCTCGTGCTCTACTATTGTGGTGGTAGATTGCGAGGTCTTGGGTAGTGGAACTGATGAGAACATCCCTAGCACTAGTAGCACTAGCGTTCAATCAGAAGAACATACATGACTAATCACTCGAGCAAAAGCTAGAAAATTAAATCAACAGGTAACTTTGTTCCTCAAAGATTTAAATTATGATGAGAATATGCTACAACCTAATAGCTCTTGTTTAATATTGATTAGAAATGAAGAGGGAGAGCATAATAGGAAGGACATAGGCATGTATGAGCTAAAGGATTTCATCGAATCTAGTCGTACACATATTGAGTGGAAAGATGATTTCCTAAGCTTTCCATCGAGCCCAAGATTACTCAATTCCGTCAAGGATTGCACCCGCCACAACCAAAAGAACTCTGCTCGACATGAGTTTTTCGATCACTACCATAGAAACAGACATCCTGGACGGCACATCACAGACGGGTATGAACTGTTCAATGGAAAACTGTCTGCGAAGGCCTATTGGGAGAATATGTTCAGATATCACAGACGGTTCTGATGTCAAAAACAATTGTGACAGTAAACCAGACGGTTCTGAACACAAAACGGTCTGTGATAGTCTACTTATCACAGACAGCTCTAACTTAAAAACCAATTGTGATAGATACAATCGGTTCCCAGCTGAGAACCATCTATAATAGTATACTTATCACAGACGGTTCTAATCTAAAACCCGACTGTGATATATACAATCGGTTCTTAGCTGAGAACCGTCTGTGATAAGTATACTATCACAGACGGTTCTGAACTCAGAATCGACTGTGATTTATACAGTCGGTTGTGAACTACGAAGCGTCTGTGATAGTCTACTTATCACAGACGGTTCTGATGTCTGAACCGACTAGAAAAGTACTGGCGCTTCGAATTCTCAACGGTGATCATTTCTGTCTCCGATCTTCGCGTGCGGCGCCTAGGAGAACACGAAGCATCGCTTTGGAAGTTCTATAAATTGACAGTGGAAAAATTGTCATTTACTTTACAAGTTTTTATAGTTCTCAGATTGTTTGACTCATTAGCTTCTCTGCGCCAATGGCATCCTCGATGGCATCGTCAGCCTCGCCCTCCCCGGTAAGAACTCTCAATCAGTTGGACTTACCCCTGTATTGTTAATCCCTGTTCAATACATTCTTGACCTGTTGATTTGCACAGGGAAGGGGAGCCGTGGAAGACACTGGCAAAGTCAAGGCCGAGCTGAGGGCCCTCCAGGAGGAGCACAAGCTCCTCACAGAGAAGCACACTCGGCTACGGCTTGACCTTGACGATCTCTTCCAGCGCATTCAGCGCATGAAGACGGATGGTGACAATGCTAGGGCGAGGACGAGGCGTCTTCGCGAGGAGAAGAAAGCCGCGTATATGACCATCGCTGGCTGCAGTTTGACAATGAAGGATACCATCGCGAAGCTGAGGGAGGTCGCAGGCCTTCTCGACGCTGTAGTAGTTGATCCTGAGAAGGACAACTTGTCGCTGGAGGAGTCCTGCGTCCTGGCTGCAAGTCAAACTGACTTTATTCTAGATGCAGCCAGGGCTAAGACCACTCCTTGACCTAGCATTATGTATTTTTACTTTTTTTGTGAGTGATGAAAAAAATTATTGAAAACTTTGTTCTTATGTCAACTTTCCAATTTTTCAGCACATTCTTGGACTGCATGCAATCTTCCCTCTTTCTTTATCTTTCTTTAGCTTTTGTCGAACATTCGACCATACAAAGGTATGTACACTGTGTGCGATCAAGGAACGACTATCGCGAACTTTGGCTTGTGAGGGTAGTCCATCAGAGCTCTTCAAATAATATAGAAACAATATAGAAGTCGCAGGTCCCATGCAAATAATATAAAAAGAATATAGAAGTTATATATCAACGTGCTTTGAATATCACAAACGGCTCTGAGGTAAAAACATGTCTGTGATAGTCACATTAGAGACGGTTTTTATGTAAGGCCCGACTGTGATAGTCCCAACAATGTCCGCCGCCTCGAATTCTCAACTTTTATCAATATCACAGACGGTTTTAACTCCAAACCGTCTGTGATAGTAATATTACAGAGGGATTTTATGTAAGGACCGACTGTGATTGTCGAACAGTTATCGACGCTTCAAATTCTCAACTTCTTTCAAATTCTCAGCGGTTCAACTGGAAGCAAAACTCCAGGGAGGGAACAAGTATTTGTAGAAGTCGAACAGTTCAATATTCAATAGACATATTAAAGACGGTTCGGACATCAGAACCGTCTGTAATATTAACGCAGACGGTTTTGATCTCCCAACCGTCTGTGATAGTCCCAACAGTGCAATTCTCTACATGCAATTGTTGATAACCGCACATAATAACAGAGCAGATGAAGAGACTTATTTATTTACTTCAAATTTAATTTGCATCGAATTATGTAATCTGACGCTTCAACTTCCAAAGTGGGCACTACTGTTTTGCCATGTTCCAGTTTATCTCCCGAGAATATTTATCATGACGGTATTGATCTTGAAAAGAAAGTAGTGCGCTCCACTTCAAA
Organism: Pharus latifolius; assembly: GCA_019359835.1. Taxonomy (NCBI): domain Eukaryota; kingdom Viridiplantae; phylum Streptophyta; class Magnoliopsida; order Poales; family Poaceae; genus Pharus; species Pharus latifolius. The sequence goes on from CM033329.1 coordinate 25,882,864, forward strand.
TTCTCAACAGTGTGTTGTGTCTTTTCTATTTCTGATGTTTGCGCGGCGCACTAACTTGGGGACATGAAGCGTCGACTTGGAAATTGTTTTTCATTAATGTTGAAAAATGAACTAAAAATTTGTTCTTATGTAAATTTTGCAATTTTCCCTCATTTCTTGGAGAAAGAGAAGTGGAGCGGTTCGAATGGAAGCAAAACACTCCAGGGAGGGAACAAGTATTTGAAGAAGTCGAACAGTTCAATATTCCAGGCATAGTAAAGACGGTTCGGACATCAGAACCGTCTGTAATAGTCATATTACAGACGGTTTGGATATGAGAACTGTCTGTAATATTAAAGCAGACGGATTGATATCCCAACCGTCTGTGATAGTCCCAACAGTGCCCACCCTTCGAATTATCTACATGCAATTGTTGATAATCGCACATAATAACTGAGCAGATGAAGAGACTTAATTATTTACTTCAAATTTAATTTGCATCGAATTATCTAATCTGACTCTTCAACTTCCTTTTCCGTGTTGCAGTTTATCTCCCGAGAAGTTATCATGAATTTATTGACCTTGAAAACCAGTAGTGCGCTTTTTAAAACTCGAGGCACCCGCGCATATGAACCGTCACCTTCTGTTTCTATAAATAGCGAGGCTCCTAAATCCCTGTCTTTATTCCCTCCTCAACTCCCACCTTCATGGCGAGCCGAGATTCCAATGAGGTTATTGAAATTGAGAGTGATGAGGAAGAGATAAGGAATGAACTCGATCAGGATCTTCAGAAAGTAAGTCCTCTCTGAAACTCTAATGCAGATCTTTCTTTTATGACTTGATTACCTCGAAACAAATGCATTTCGAAATCCACAGGTGCCTGAGGAAATGCTCCCTCCAAAGAAGAGACTTAGAAATGATGAAAGATCCTCCAGTGGAGCTGCAGCGAAGACTCTAGAGGGTGCTGAGGCCTGTGTTGCCACATTGCCCCTTGCAACCCCTCCAGTTGCATCGACTCCACCTTTGGAAATCCACAACAATCCTTCCAATATCCCCTCTTCAACACCTTTGTATCATCAGCTTTTCTTGGATGATCAACTTTCTGGGGTAAGGCTCACACTTCCACGTCCAAATCCACTCTGAACCTTGGCAATCATCTTCACCCTCCCAGCATACGTCCCTAGGAGAAGCTGGAGAAGCATATGTGCAGGAGGAGAAAGCTGCCTTGTGCAGAACTCTCCAAAAAAAAAAAAGAGGCACTAGAGAAGCATTCTGAGGGGATGTCTTTTGCCATTCTGCACTTGGCAGAGTGCTTTGAGTTGCAGCTTCATCTCCACCTTTGTTGTATCAACTTTAATTTCTTGGATGATCCTATTGATGCCAAATCCACTCCTTTGCTGAGAGATGATGTTGATAGTCTTAGAGCCATTGGTAGTTCTCCTGGGCGGCCAGTGTAGATCCTACTGATGCCAATACGTCCCTAGGAGAACTTTGTAAGTTGCTTTCAGAACAGGTCGACGCTAATTAATTGGTCGCTTAATTGTATCTCTTATGTATGCAAAGATTGTAAGAAATAAGAAATTTCTTTTCCTTACATATCTGGCTTTTTGATTGATTATGTAACTGATAATCACCAAATGATGTTCTGTGTGAAAATGTTAACAAGAAAATACTACTGCGAACAAGATGGTTTTTAACTCAAAACCGTCTCTGATTGTAAGATTACAGACGGTTTTAATTTCAGGACCGACTGTAATAGTCTCAAAATTCTTTGAAGATCCACAGACATATATACAACAAATATGAAAAACAAGATAAAACCAAATAGTCTGAACGTTCATTTTTTTAAATACTAACATTGAAATAAGATAGAACCAAATATGAAAAATAAGTGGAACAAGTGATGACCAGTAGTCGAATCGAATGCAAACAAACAATCTGGGATATTATAGACGGTTCGGACCTTAAAATCGTCTGTGATAATCTTGCAGATTGTTGATTTTATAATTAACACAGACGGTTATGAGGTAAAAACCGACTGTGATAATCACGTACGGTTCTGATGTAAAATGCGACAGTGATAATCACAGACGGTTCTGAAGTAAAAACCGACTGTGATAGTAAAGCGGACGGTTTTGACCTAGGAACCGTCTGTGATATTGTAATTATCACGGACGGTTTGGAGTTCATAACCGTCTGTGATATTTCTGTCATAGTATCACAAAATGCGCCGATATTACCGACGGTTAATAGAGTGAAACCCGTCAGTGATATTCTGTTCTTCAAAAATCCACCGATATTACTGACGGTATTATATAGAACCGTCTGTATTGAACCTGGTATAAAAGGTCTTTTGGTGGATGTTTTGAGCTAGTTGTTCTCTCTTGCTCGACCTACACTGTCCAGTTCAGAGAGATTTGGGGCAAGGAAGAGCGAAATCTCGAAAGGCCGGGGGAGCATTTGGGGGCAAAAATTTGAGGATCGAACCAAGGTTGGTACTTGCTCCCAAGGCATACACATTACTTGATTTCATCATCAATATCGATCTCCATTGATTTATTAATTAGCATGTGTATGAATTTGATTAATTGCAGATGGTCCGAGACTGGATGTATAATGACAACCGAGTGGGTGAGGAATACATGAAAGGTATTTTTGATTTCGAAAAGGTTGCTGAGCAAGACATGGCGAAGAAGGGTTTACCATATATGTACTGTCCTTGTGTAGACTGCCAGAATATTAAGATGTTCACCAACTCATCTCAAATTGTCGCCCACTTGATCCGACGTGGTTTCAAAAAGGGGTACACGTGTTGGGTCCACCATGGAGAAGAGCCAACTGCAGAAACAAGTGCCACTCAGGTTGAGGAAGAGGACATGTCGGATCCGAACAACGACTTCGACGAGGATATGCCAGAGGATGACCATTTAGATGACATGTTGCGTGATGTGGAAGGAAATTACAGTGAAAGGGAGTTTGGCAAATTCAAGCACTTGATTGAGGACTCAGAAAAGCCGTTGTTCCCTGGTTGCAACTCGAAGTACACAAAGTTGGCCTCTGTGCTTGAACTGTTAAAATTGAAGGCAAGCAACAGATGGACCGACAAGAGTTTCAAAGCACTGTTAGATCTTTTGGCGGACATGCTCCCGGAAGGAAACGAGTTGCCAAAAAACACCTACCAAGCGAAAAAGCTGTTGTGTCCTTTGGGAATGGAAGTAGAAAGGATACACGCATGCCCTAATGATTGCATCCTTTACCGTAACGACTACAAGGATATGCATGTTTGTCCGGTGTGCGACACATCCCGCTATAAGCGTACTAAGGACCGAACAGACGACGGCGACTATGCTGAGATAAAGCAAGGACCTCCTGCTAAGGTGTTGTGGTATTTGCCAGTCATTCCCCGCTTGCAGCGTTTGTTTGCAAACCGTAAAGAGGCAAAATTACTGTGTTGGCACTCGGAAGACCGGAAGAAGGATGGAAAGCTGAGACACCCCGCTGATTCTTCGCAGTGGAGAAACATCGACAGGGAATTTGTTAACTTCGGAGCAGAATTGAGGAATATAAGGTTCGGGTTGAGTACCGATGGAATTAATCCTTTTGGTAACATGAGCAGTCGGCATAGCACTTGGCCGGTTCTTTTGTGTATCTACAACCTTCCTCCTTGGTTGTGTATGAAGCGCAAGTACATCATGATGTCTCTACTTATCTCAGGACCAAAACAACCCAGAAACGATATTGATGTGTACCTAGCACCATTGATAGAGGATCTCCTAACAATGTGGAACGAAGGGGTGCAGATATGGGACGCATACAAACGAGAGAACTTCATCCTACATGCTATGATATTCTGCACCATCAACGATTTCCCTGCCCTTGGAAATTTGTCGGGCCGTACTACGAAAGGAGCCAAAGCCTGCCCCCACTGCGAAGATGAGACTGAGAGCGTGTGGCTGAAGAATTGCAGGAAAACAGTGTACATGCGTCACCGTAGGTTTCTTCCGAAGAATGATGCATATCGTAAGAGGAAGAGGGAATTTGACGGCCACAAGGAAGATGGTTCAGCCCAGAAGCCTACGCGCGGGAAAGATGTTTACTCACGGGTGAAGGACATAGACGTTGTGTTTGGAAAGGGTGGTAAATTGAAACCCCGCACGAAGAACACTTGGAAGAAGAGATCGATATTTTGGGACTTACTGTATTGGGAGCATTTAGAGGTTTGTCATTGCATTGATGTCATGCATGTAGAGAAGAATGTTTGTGACAGTTTAATCGGCCTATTGCTGAACATTCCAGGGAAGACAAAGGATGGCGTCAATGTGCGGCGTGACATGATCGAAATGAGAATCAGGCCCGAGCTAGCACCGAGAGAGGACGATAAAGGCCGTATATACCTCCCCCCTGCATGCTACACTTTGTGCAAGGCTGAGAGGACAGAACTATGTAAGTGTCTCTGTGGTGTTAAAGTTCCATCGGGTTACTCCGCAAATATGAAAAAGCTTGTGTCCATGGGCGATTTGAAATTGCTGGGTATGAAGTCTCATGATTGTCACATGTTGATGACACAAATGCTTCCTGTTGCCATCCGGAGTATTCTGCCGCATAAGGTAAGAGAGACGATCACGAGGCTATGTTTTTTCTTCAATGCAATTTCTTTCAAGGTCATTGATCCCGATGGACTGGATTCTCTGCAGAGCGAGGTGGTTCGAACTCTCTGTCAGCTTGAGATGTATTTTCCTCCATCGTTTTTTGATATCATGGTCCATCTCACCGTCCACCTTGTCAGAGAAATCAAGATATGTGGACCCGTGTTCCTACGTTATATGTATCCATTCGAGAGGTACATGGGTGTACTTAAGGCCTACGTGAGGAATCGGTCCCGGCCCGAGGGTAGCATTGTCGAAGGTTATGCAGCAGAAGAGGTTGTTGAGTTCTGCGTCGATTACATGGCCGAGGTAGAAGCAATAGGAGTTCCTGTGTCTCGTCACGAGGGGAGGCTTGATGGTGTTGGCACTATTGGACGGAGAGCCATCACTCCTGATTTCGATATGTACTCGAAAGCTCATTTTTGTGTCTTGCAACACATGACGGAGGTGTCTCCGTACATCGACGAGCACAAGGAGATGCTACGACAAGACAATCCTCACCGATCCGAGGTTTGGATCACGGGACAACATAACAGTCGATTCAACGCGTGGATGAAGGTGTGAATCATCGGAGAGTCTGCAAGTGAGAACCTTAAATGGTTGGCAAAAGGGCCCACGTTTACTGTACAGACATGGCAGGGATACGACATCAATGGGTACACATTTTACACGAAAGCTCAAGATCGAAAGAGCACTGTGCAAAATAGTGGAGTGAGCGTAGAAGCTTTCCATGAGGGGTTCACCAAGACAGGCCCAACAAGGGTAGTACGTGGATTGAACTCGTACTACGGGTTCATTGAAGAAATTTGGGAGCTCGATTACGTACTGTTCAAGATTCCCCTGTTTCGATGCCGATGGGTCCAAATCCCACAGGGTGTGAAGGTTGATAGTTACGGTTTCACTTCTGTGGATCTCGATCGCGTTGCTTATAAAGATGAGCCATTCATACTTGCAAATAAAGCCATTCAGGTCATTTATGTCACTGACACGGCCAATAAGAAGTGGCACGTCGTCCTTCATGGCAAGAGAAGGATTGTTGGAGTTGAAAATGTCGTAGACGAGGAGGAATACAATCAATTTGATGAGATTCCTCCATTTGGAGATGGCGTACAGGTCAATACTGAAGACATCGACGAAACCAGTTACGTGCGTATGGATCACCAGGAAGGGTTATACTTTAAAAGTAATCAACTGTACGTCCTTATCTCTCTGTTTCCATCGGTATAGCTTATATCTCCTGTAATTCTCGTCTTTGTAGGGCCGCGGCAAGTGGAAAGTTGAGGATAACATGGCTGTGTACATGGAAATTGTCGGTGAAAGTTCCCATTTGTATGTAACATTAACTTGAGCATGCTCCACGTACATTGTATGTTAAATTTATTTGAGCATGCTCCACATTGTAACCAATTATCGGATCTACGTACACTGTAACCAATTTACAGAGCATTTGGACTACATTTGAAATATCTGAGTGTTCATTTAAAACAAGTTTTCGAGCATTCAGAGTTGAAAGCTACAGATCAGTTTCAAGTTGTAAAACTAACGTTCAATAGAGAGATTATGACGGACGGTTTTGACCTATCACAGACGAGTATGAATATAGAACCGACTGTGATATTCCCAACAGCGTCTCCGACTCTTCAAGTGTACACATGCACGATCGGTTCTCAAGTCGCAACCGTCTGTGATAATCTCAGTCACAGTCGGTTCTCAACTCACAACTGTCTGTGATAATCTCTCACTATGTAGATTACGACAGACGGTTTTTATTTGAGAACCGACTGTTATAATATTATCACAGACGGTTATATATATAGAACCGACTATGATATTTTCAACAGTGTCCGACTCTTCGAGTTCTTGACGTGCACCATCGGTTCTCAATTCCAAACCGTCTGTGATAATCAGAGTCACAGTTGGCTCTCAACTCAAAACCGTCTGTGATAATCTCTCTGGTGAGTATCACTATGTCGATTATTACAGACGGTTCTGATGCGAGAACTGACTGTGATAATATTATCACAGACGGTTGTGAGCATTGGACCGACTGTGATAATATCGTCGCGGTTAATAGTTCAAGGCGGGATTTGTCCCGCTCATTCCAGTCTTCGCAACTGTTTTCCCTAGCTCTCTCCGCCCTCGCACCGTCCGTCGCGATCACCTCCATCGCCTCCCACCTTCTCCTCCTCTCCGTCCGTCGCGATCACCTGCATCGCCTTTCCACCGTCAGGCGCGATCCCCTCCATCGCCCTCCCGCCTCCGATGCGATCACCTCCATCGCCTCCCCACCGTTTCTGTCATTCTTGGTTAATTATAAGTATATGGGTTTTGTTATAGAATTATTAGTTGAAGATTTACTTAAACTGTTCTCTCTTTCACTTATGTTAGGAACTATGTCTGGTGACGAAATGCACCACTCGGGGAGTCAGGGTGACCTCGCTGGCGATGAGACCCCTGGGCCGGAGGTCGCCTCGTCCGCAGTGACCCCGTAGAAGAAGAGAAAGGGGCGAGGCCAGACGACATGCGCGCTTCTGGACAAGCGGGAAAAGCAACATGTCCAGTTCGACGACAATGGTGTGCCGGAAGCTCCGGAAAAACTTGTCGGTCAGTACCGCTCACTATGCGGCAAAGTGGCAAGGGAGCGGGTGCCCATCACCACCTCCGACTGGGGTCAAGTGCCCCCAGAGTGCAAGGATGCGCTGTGGAAAGAAATGCAGGCGGCGTTTCACATTCCCGAGGATCGCCACTTCACCATCCGTCGGAGGACACTGATGTCAATAAACAAGGCGTGGAGGAACTTCAAGAGCCACCTTGTCAGGCTCTATGTGAAGGAGTCGAAGACCCCCTTCGATGACTTCCCTTTTGTGACTCCCAAGGCATGGCAGCAGTTCGTCGAGATGAAGGCCAAGCCAGAGTTCCAGGAGCTTAGTGCGAAGGGCCAGGCTAACCAGGCCAGGAATACCCACCCACACAGACTAGGCAGTGGTGGGTATGTGGGGAAGAAGGCGTTGTGGAGGAAGCAGGACGAGGAGGCTTCCAAGTCTTGGGCCGGCAGTCCTTATGCGGGCATAACGGACGTGGGCGCCCGCAATTGGTGCCGAGCAAGATTGATGATGAACTCCTCCGGAAGCGTCTCTGTGAGTAACCCTGCGGACAAGGAAGTGATCGACCGGCTGGTAAGATTGTCCGATCACGTACTATCCTCGTAACACGCATGCAATGGGCTGTATTGCTAAGTTCTCCTGTTGCAGGTGACGCTGAGTGCGTAGGCGGCATCCGGAGAGTTCAACCCGAGGAGGGACAGGGATATCCTCACAGCGGCGCTAGGAAACAAGGGGCATCCAGGCCGCGTGCGCGGCCTCAGTGCCACTGTGCCTTGGAGGTATGGTTTCCCTGATGATGAGGAGGCGGCTAAGAGGAGAAAGAGATCCCACCAAGCCCGCGATGAACGGCTCAAGGAGGAGATGAGATCGGAGTTCGCTGTTCGGGACAAAGCACTCCTGCAGCAGTTGTCGGAGATGCGGTCCATGTATGAAGAGCTAAGAAAGGTGACCCAGGGCACCCCCCTTCTAGCAGCGGAAGTACCGACCCCCATTCTTGACCACCGTAGTAGCTGCGCGTCTGCGTCGGGGTCTTCGCAGACGGAGCCCTCTCCAAAGTATCCGGTGGACTTTTTGCAGGTAATGACCGTTTGTCTATGTTAATTCATTCGAAAGTGAAAAGCGGTGAAATTCAACATGTTAATGCGCACTGTTTGTAGGAACCCGCCTCCTGCAAGCTTATGGTGCTGGCCGGTCTCTTCCCGATCGAGGCTGCCCGTGGGATGGTGCAACCATGCACGGCAGGGGCCACAATCCATGGTGCCCCTCTATGTGAGGGTTTTGCACGGGTCCAGGTGGACAGTGTCTTTGACCATTGCAAGGGTTTTCCGTTGGAGAAGCCGCCGAACGACGAGATTACCACTCTCGGGGATGCGGTGCACACGTTTGTGCAATGGCCCAAGAAAGACATCGTCCTGTATGAGGAAATTCCCCCACCAGTTTCATAATTCGTACTGTAATAATAGCCCTCAGAGTTAGTGTCCTAATACGTAGGTTCTTACATCACAGACATCACAGACCAACACACGGCCTACTAGCCAGCATACCCCTCCGATGACGAAGCTGACTCCGACTAAGAGGCAACCATTCAAGAAGCTGGCTAGTAGGGGAAAAGCAAAGAAGAGCCCGGCGAAGGAGAGCGAGAAGAGTACTGCGCCAGCTCTCATACCGTTTGCTCTGGGGATGCCCATGGCCTCCGATACCGCAATTTCGACCATGGGGTTAGCATGCCAGAGCCTGCATGCATGGTACATGAAGAAGACAAACCAGACCAGGATGCAGCGTCCGACGCACATCATGGTCAAGTACACAGTGGCAGAGTTCCATAACGACATTGGGACCTACTCGGTGACCTTCGAAGACCTGCACAATTTACTGAACAAAGATGCGCTCGACTTGTCAATCCTACGGTCTTGGGTGCTGTAAGTATCCTACTATCCGTGCATATACTGATATATGTCATTTATTAATTGGTTACTTCCGTGCAGCTACATGACCAACTATGCCAAATCTAAGGGCATACCTGTTGGTTTCTCGGACCCCCAGATGGTCGCCGAGGTGATGTTTAGGACCGACGCAGACTTCGTTGTCGACTACATCAAAAGAGGGTTGCTTGCTCAGGTCGACAAGGAGTATATACTTGTACCCTACAACCAGAGGTGAGTGCTTTCATCAGTATTTCACCCGTAGATTGGTGTCTCCATGTGCACACCCCCAAATTTAGATTAAATTTTTTATTCTTTACGTGTAATATGTAGCTACCACTGGATCCTGCTGCTACTTATTCTGAAAAGCAACAAGGTGTTCTACCTTGACTCATTGCAGAGGAAAGGCTACTCGTATTGCGGCGCACGAGATGTATTCGAAAGGTGATGTGGACCTGTCTTGCATGCATCTAGATTTACTGTCCTCAAATTGTCAATTTCGGCTATCCTCAAACTGTCAATTTTGACTATCTACAGGGCTTTCACGAAGTACTTTGCCGAGGTAGGGAGACAACATGAGCGGCGAGCCAATAAGTTTCAGTGGTTACAATTTTCGGTACAAATTTCAACTGGCATCTGTTTTACTTTATAACTTGTCCCCACCTAACTCTCGGTCTGTAAAATGGCAGTGCCATCAGCAGCCGGACGACAATACATGTGGGTTCTACGTGATGCGCCACATGTATGACCTGATCATCCCCTCACCGGCCAGATTTCCCCGAGGTATACAACTGCTCCCCTTTGTATTGATTTGACAGAATTTACAACTGCAGCTAATTTTTTATGTACCAACTCTTGTTGCAGGGGGTCGACTTCCCTTCAGAAAGCCTTGACTCTCGGCAGATTGGTATTGTCCGAGGGATGCTCGCTGAGTTTTTCCTTGCGGAGGTCATATCAACCAAGGGGAAGTTTAGGGACCCGCAAGGTTCGTATTAGTGCGGCCTTACATTTATTTGTACATCTAACACACTGACTTTAATTGTCGATTACATTTATTTGTTCAATTGTACATATTTCTGAGTTCAATTGTACATTTATTTGTTCAATTTGTACATTTTTTTGTTCATATGAAATGCTATTGTACATGTTTCTAAGTTGTGTGCATGTATATATGAGACTGTATATATTTGAGTACTGTGCATGTATGAAATTCATGAACTGTATATATGAAATGCAATTTGTACAGAGGACATCGGTGACTGTTATAATATCAGCCGGTTTGTAAGATCAAAACCGTCTGTGCATAATATTTGAGATTGCTTACGTGCTGGACATCAGCGGCGAAGAAACAGCAGGAGCGGTGATGCGACGGCGACAAGCTTTCAGCTGATCACAATGTCGCCTCATCGGGACCTGGCAAACCTTGTAGCAAGCGGTGGCGACAATACTGGCGCGGCAAGGCGACGTGGCGAGGGGTTGCTGACAAAAAGCCGTTGATCGCGCGCGGGAGTAGGCACTGGTCGTCGACGTAGCAGCGACCTTGCCACGGCACCAGCTGGAGCGAGGACACGTGCGCACCGGCATGCACGGTCACAAGCGCGGCGAAGGCTCACCGGCGGCGAGCAACCACGGCGCACAGGCACGGCGGTTTCTGGTCGTATGCTTGCTGCTGTCCTGGTCGAAAATGGACTAACTGCAGTTTCAATTCTTTGAATTTTGGACTGAAATGTAAATCTGGAATTCTGGAAGGTTTAGACTGAAATTGATTTCACTAATCTGGTAGATTATATTCAACAGGATATTTGGCAAAGGTAATTGATAAGGTTTGGCACATTTGAATAGTTTTCGATACAAACTGAAAATAGGGTAAATTAGGGTAAAGTAAGATTTGAGTTTTGTCGATTTCGAATTCTGGCAGTTAGGGTTCGATTTTGATATCTACACAGAAGAGAGACTTGTGAAAAATAGCAATTTGAGAAGATTTGCTGAAAAGATTTTGAGTTTGAAGTTAATCTGGAGATTTTAGCCTTTTTAAGTTTTCAGGTATCAGATAAGGACTAATTTGCGATAACTCTTGGACTGATTTGTGAAAAGAGTCTAGATGGTGAAATCTGGCTGTTAACTTTTTAGATTAAGGTATTGACATACCCATGATCATGTTCCAGGAATAATCTGGTCTGAACTTGGTCAAGATTCGGATTAAATCTGGATTTCTGAAACTTAGGGTATTTAGGTAATATAGGATATTCTGTTTTCGAAAACAGAATGGAGTTGATAATTCTGGAAGTTAGAGGTAGAATTAGATCTAGGTTCTGAAGGCTTTTAGATTCAGAATAACTAATAGATCACATCTGAACAATCTGATCTTGATTTGAGGTCACAGGATAGATTTTGGAGATTTTAGGGCTTAGGATAGATACTGATCTGGCTATTACTACAGATACATGCATGCATGCTATTGATGAAAAAGGAAATTTTCACCCCTAACTTAGGGTGTTACCATAGTTCTTGTAATTTCTTCGTTGATTGCAGGAACTGTGCATCTACTTTTACGTGGTCAAGTAGACAATGATCAAAGTGTGTGGTTGGACGAATTCTTGTGTCGCAGGTTGCTGTATTGATAGTGGTTGGCGGCATCAGTTCGTCAGGTTAAATGAATAATTGAGTTATCAACGATCCTATGTCGTGAAGATCAGGCACCCCGTATCATCTTGGTATTAGAGTTTCGGTTTACATGGTAGGATTTTTTATCCCTTAGCTTAGATCTGTTTTCAGCCTATACATTAAAAAGATAAAATAAATTTTCTTGTTTCGCCTTAGATTCAATCTGAAATTTTTGTGAGTTTTGTTAGGTCTTAGTCCATTGGAGTCTTTGTTTAGTTGATTGATCCAGACTTCTTTGCATAACTTTTGTTTCCGTTGAGTTCAAAAAAAATTTCAAATCACGCGTACCCTTTTGACAACCAATCTGTCTTTTGCGAAAACTTTGAACCTACATAAGACTAGCTATTGAAAATTGTATTTGGACTTTGCACACTTGAATTAATATCTTGAAAGTGATTGACCAGTAGGGTATCTTAATCTTGTACCTGTGCTTATGTGCTGATCCTAAATAAAAAAAAATTGACCAGTTTTTGCTTTGGTCAACATCATTTTGAAAGCTTAAAATAAATTTCTATGTTCGATCAGATTGTGTTCTTATTTCGTTGTGTGCAAATCCATAGCCCTATCTCATATTGTGCAATCAAGCTAGTTTCTTTCTATAACTTGTGCAACACGAGCTTTTTATGCTATCACTTACATTTTTGTTAGCTCATTCTTTTGGTTGCATCAAGTTACATCATCTTTGCGTGTGAGTTGCATTGTCCTGCGCTTATATCTTGAGATCAGCAATTAGGCATTGGATCTAGTTTGGATTGTTACCTAACTTTACAATATCGAAAATTTTGGATTACTTAGGATAACACTTAACCCTCTAAGCTCCACATACAAGCTATTGTTGTTACAGTACTTGGACAATGAATTCGCTTAATCCATCATCTTTGATCGTCTACTGCCACCAGAGTTCATACAACACCTCAATCTAGTGAAGAAAACATAGGAACTTTTGTTGGTAAGGATAGTGTGAGGTTGAGTAATTCCACAAAAAAAAATTACCCATATTGTTGCTTCTATTTGTACTCACCATAGCAGGACAAGAAGAGGAGGAACCGACACCCTATATGACCCAGGCTGATCTAGACAAGATGACCCATGTTTTCAATGTGCAATTGAATGAGAACATGAGCATCTTGCGAAGGGAGATTGCTTCGGAGATGGCCAGTAATGAGGATTGTTCGATGTTTTTAGGCCTCCATGGTCGCGATAGGGCCACATGGTCATACATGACTATAGCCGCGGCCCTCCCTACGGTCGCCAAAGGCTAGAAGGAGTAACATTGGGTAATCCAAAGGCATTCTGGATATAACTCAAAATCTTATCCATTTCGCGCAAAATCTAGGCATTCATTATCTTAAAACCTATGTTTTATGCTGTATCCAAGGGTGGTGTGGTCGCAGAGATTGTCCCAACAACCATCCTCTCTCGCGAATACAAGAACCAACCTTAGCACTGTGGTGGCAGTATTACGCGATCATTCCTTAAACATTACCCTATCATGATCCTTATGGTTATTCACGAGATAATCATAAGTCCCTGACAAGGTAACTGTTGAAGGAGGTTAAGACGGTAAGGTGGTTTCATGACGACCGAGTCAAGCCAGCCAAACCGCCACATACCGGTGATCTACAACAACTACCACACCCACGACCTCACAGCTACTACTGCAGGGTGGTTAGGAGAGATTGTTGGGCGTGCTTCCAGGAGAACAACCGGTAACCTCTTCGACAAGTATAAAAAGGTCTTCAAGGGAAGGATCATGGGGGAGGACGGACGAATCGACGACAGAGAGAAGAATAGGCTTAGCAAAGATAGGATTAGCTGGCTACACTTTGTAACCACCTCTCTATAATTCTTTTTCTCATATAGTCAATTACACAGGACATAGGGCTATTACCCAACTTAACGGGGGCTTGAACCTGGATAATCCTTGCTCCTCGTGTCTTTTGATTCGTAGATACCTTGAACGTCTTGAGAATCTGTCTGATTGGCCTCATACCTTCTAACTCACCATCTTGCATAAGATTGACAGAGGAACCCAGAGTTCCAATCATCGACAGTCGGTGAAGAAACTGGAGGAGTTACATTGATAACGAACACCAGGTGATGCTAGTGTTCATGGAGGAGGATTAGACAGCGACAAGACTGATGAGGAGATCGCTGCTTGTTTCGCACATGAGGTCCACACAAGGAGAGATCAAGCCGCTACCAACGCGGTCCAACCACCACTTCCAGGGTGTGGAGGAGGAGGCCGTGGTGCTGCCCATGGTCTAGGGAGAGGCCGTGGATGCGATGACATCGACGACAACTGCATGCTGCACTGCGATGATGACTATCAACGCCGTGGTCGCCGCCATGATGATCAACTTGAAGAAAAGTTTGGCAAACTCAAGTTCAATATCCCAAAATTTGAAGGTAACTCTGATCCTGATACCTATCTCACATGGGAGCCCAGGTAGAGAAGATATTTCGAATGCATAACTATTTAGAAGCAAAGAAGCTACACATGGCCTCACTTGAGTTTGATGGATATGTGCTGATTTGGTGGGAACAAGTGCTAAACCAAAGATTAGAGAATGGGGAGCCTCCAATTGCATCGTGGGTTGAGATGAAGTAAGAGATGAGAACACGTTTTGTCCTTGGTCATTACAAACGTGATCTCTTTGATCGATTGCAGAATTTGAGACAGGGAGCCCGCTCGGTGGAGGAATACTACAAGGAGATGGAGCAAGCTATGATTAGAGCACATGTGCATGAAGATGAATAGCAAACCATTGCGCGTTTTCTGTTTGCCTTAACAAGAACATTAAACGCGTTTTGGTATATCAGCCCTACAACACCGTTGTGGAATTAGTACACCAAGCTCAGAAGACGGAAAGGCAACTACTAGAATATACTAAACCAACCGCGAGAGTTCCATCCTTCAACTTGAGAGCTCCATCAACCAATGCAACCAAAGCATGCTTTAGTTTGGGACGAAGTACAATTTCAACTAGTACTAGTTCCAATACTACTGCTCATTCGTACTCGGTTGCAAAATCGGCATCTACTACAAGTGAGAAGAAGTCCTCGGCATCCACTACCTCTTCAATTGGCTCCACAGCCAAGAGTAGTGCTATTCAGTGCTTTAAATATTTGGGGCGTGGTCACATCGCCAAGGAATGCCCATATAATCATACTATGCTTGTCACCGATGAAGGAGTATGATTCCGCAAGTGAAGATGACCTAAAACAGCTAGCTCATCTAGAAAACTATGAAGAAGCATCGGAAGAAGAAGACAAGAATGAGGGGCTAACCTATTTTGGTTTTGAGCAAGGACTATTCGTGGGCGTAATTACACGCCCATTCCCTCTTCGAACTATTCGCCACCGGCAGAGGCGACCTCACCTAGAACTCCACTGGCATCCGGGCAAAATCCAGAAGATCGTCTCTAGAGGATTGCTTAAGCACTCCATAATCTGCCCTCCGGCCTCACAAATGATGACAGGATTATATTCGCAAGAGTGCTTGTAGATAATCTTGACAAGGTAGCCCTCGGGTTTACTCCAGAGGCATCCTCACGTTCGATGACCAGACGATAGGCCGGATCACTTCAAGGTCACAAGAGATGTAATCCTACACAGTCCCAACATGACAAAACCAGATGTACAGGTACTTCCCGTGACCATAACCGCATACCAGTACACTCACATTTGGGACCATGTCGTGAGCCTCCCCAGGTCGACTACTTCCGTGACCAAGGAGTTAGTTGCGATAATCAACGACCACGCAGTACGTACATGGGTTGCAAAGCTTTTTCACCCAGACTACGGAATGTAGTCTGGCCTGATAAGTTTAAACCTAGTACAATCGAGAGATTTGATGGGACTCAAAATCCAACCAAATTTCCCCAAATCTACGTTACGGCCATCCAAGCGGCCGGGGGAGATGAATGGGTCATGGCAAATTATTTGCCCATGGTCCTAGAAGGTTCGGCACAGACCTGGTTGTTCAACCAACTGGAAGGATCGATCTACAACTGGGAGATGTTGTGCCACGCTATCCTCAACAACTTCTATAACTGCTATGAGAAGCCTGGCAAAGAGGATGACCTTCATCGCTTGTGCCAAACTTCGATGGAGACACTTCGGCAGTTCATCCAGAGATTCGTAGGAGTAAGGAATACCATTCCTAACATCTCTGATTCTTCGATTCTCAGGGCCTTCAAACATGGTGTTAGATATCGACGGTTCACAGCGGACCTAAGTATCCATCGCCCGCAATCAGTGTCAGACCTATTCGACATGGCCGATCGCTATTCTGATGCAATGGAAGCTGTAGAATGGAATTGAATGGTGGACAAGGCCAACTTACCTCCTCAACTGGGCCTAAAAACTGAAAAGAAAGAAGATTCCACAAAGAAATTTGAGTTCTCTGCAGGTGGAAGATCTAAGAAGCCGAACAAGAATGGAGCAAGCCGATTCTGTGAGGTCGCAGTCTTGGACAAGCAACCACAAGAGAAAGATAAAAAATTTCCATTCAGATCTACTAAGCTTCCTTCCGGAGGTCGAACTCGCGACTGCCCGGAAAAAAAGACTATCACGCCTCCGGACACGACCTCAAGAATTGCCGCGCCTGGTTAAAGAGCTTGGACGATTTCTATCAAGGAACCGAACTCATGCCTACCATACCAGAAAATGGACAATCTCGAGATACAAAAGAAGTCGATCGAGATGAGGTAATGCAGGTACCTAGCAATCATGTTAATGTTATTTTTGGTAGTTCTTCATCTTATTATTCTAAGCGTCAATTTAAAACTATTCATTGTGAAGTGAATAGCGTTGAAGCTCCATTAGGAGAGCCACAGTTCTCCGGTTGGTTGGAGACCTCTCTGACATTCAACAGGGAAGATTGTCCCAAAGGAATGTCCAGCCCTAGACGACTCCCTTTGCTGATTACCCCCATTATTAGCAATGCTAAAGTGGGGTGCGTACTAGTCGATGGCGGAAGCTCACTCGACCTGTTGTCGCCAAAGCTTTTGATGAGATGCAGATACCTCATTCCAGGATTAAACCGCTGGCCCACCTATTTTTTGGGATTATACCTGGCTCCACGATGATGCCCATCGGGCAAATAGTGTTACCCGTAACACTCGAAGAGCCTATTAACTTTCGAACAAAATTAATTACTTTTAATATGATTGATTTTGATTCAGCTTACAATGCCATCTTTGGCAGGCCATCACTCGCCAAGTTTATGGCAATGACACACTACACCTACCAGTGCGTCAAATTATCAGGGCCAAAAGACGTGCTCAAAGTTACAGGTAGTCAACATATGGCTCTGACCTGTGATCGCATTTCTTTGGAGTTGGTCGACCAGTTACCCCTACGGGATGTCAAGCTAGTGAATAAAGAACCTGATGCGCTCAAGACAACTCCGCGACCAGATGAGAAACTAAAGCAAGTTCCTCTCACTAGTACAGAAATGCAGTCTACTAACCCCTATATTCTATCGGTTATTAGCGATTTAGTAGAAAATCGATAGAAAATGTGCCTCGCGGTCATAAAAGGCCAACGGGTGTATTTTTCCTATCGGTTTGTGAGAAACTTACCGATAGAAGAAGCAGTATGATTTACTCTAGCGGTGATGAACATATTTGCCGTTAGAAGAGATGCATAAGTCACTAGTACAGAAATGCAGTCTACTAACCCCTATCTTCTATCGGTTATTAGCGAAACAGCACAAAACCGATAGAAAATGTGCCTCGCGGTCAAAAAAGCCCGACGGATGTATTTTCCCTATCGGTTTCTAAGAAACTTACTGATAGAATAAATAGTATGATTTACTCTAGCGGTGATGAACATATTTGCCGTTAGAAGAGATGCATAAGTACTGACGGAAGAATGTTGTGGGCCGATAGGACTGGTCGACTTCAACAACTAGACTTATTCTATCGCTACTGTATGAATATACCGACAGAATATATTAAAAGTTCCTATCGGCAATATGTAGTTCGCCGATAGAATAGTTGACCTTATACAAATATTTTTATTCTATCGGTAATGGATTCTTTTACCGTTAGTATATATAGAAAATTGCTTAGACTGTTCGTCTTCTAATAGTTTTATTCTATCGGTAATGCATGTTTATACCGGTAGAATATTGCACAAAATATCTTAGAACTGTTGGCCTTCTACACTAGTAATATTCTATCGGTAGTGTACGTACAGACCGATAGAGTATGTATAAAAATTCCTATCGGTAATATTTATTGTGCCGATAGAACCGTTCGGCTTCTACAGATGTTTTTATTACTAACGGTATTCTGTTTTCTTACCGATAGAAAATATATAATTGTATAAATACACGGGTATGTCTCTTTCATTCTCACAGTTCATCTGGGCTCGTAGTCCTAACCCGTAAGCTCCATGGACGGCCGGCGCACCTCTACAGGGGACCGCTGCACCTCCGCACCTCCATCGACGCCCTCTAGACGTCGGCATCCCAAGGAAGGTACGTAAAATTTCTGCAATATTGTTAGATTATTCTAATCCGATTATGGCAATAATTCTGCTTTTTTTGTATCCTTCATTTTGATGTGTCTTCTTTTCAATATGATTATGATCTGTTCAGGTCCTTGGATGATGCTCGTGAGGGGCAACGTATTTCACGGTTCTTCATCGCAGTACGCTGCCTACGTTGGCTTGTTGGAAAAAGAAAAGGTGAAGATCACCGTCGAGAGCTGGAAGGACGTGAAGGGCGAGATCTTGGTTGGCTCGGTCGAGAAGATGCTTAAGCCCGGCGTGTTTCTCAAATCAGGACCTATAGAAAGCATCTTACATGTTTTTGCATGCACCAGCTTGTGGCCAGATGCTTACCTGCTTGGAGAAGAAGAATTATTGTTATTTGCACAGCCATTCTACACCATCACTACACAGAACAACATCTTGGAAGGTAGGTTCTTTTTGTTAATGGAGTTGAGTTGAGTTGAGTTGAGTTGATCGAGTTTGAGTCCGAGGAAATCACCATTACGTACAAATGTATGTCGACGGCAGTTCCAGCTCCTCGGGCGTCTTCGAACTGAACTCCTATGGTTAAGTCCAATGTGGTTCAGACATTTGCTGTTTTGGATGAATGGATTTGTGATGTATCAGGTCTAACTTGTAGTCGGTAGTTGCATTGTGGCAACCTGCAAAGGTTCCCTTTTATGTAAAATGCATGTATGGGCCACTAGGTCCTCGTCGTGATCTGTTGTTAATTTCAGACGTGGCTTTTGTAATATACATCGAATGTGTGAATTGTTGTATTTGTATATTGTTGTATATTTGTGTATCATGTATTGCTAATTGGGACATGAACTTGAATGTGCAGGGAGCATTTGTGTATTTAATTGTATTGGTAGGTAGGTGTGTATTTGTACTGCTGTTTCAGACATGCACTTCAATTTGTGAACTGGCATGTGTATGTTTGTACCTGAATTTGTATTGGTGAACTGGCATGTGTATGTTTGTACCTGAATTTGTGAACTGGCATGTGTAATTTCTTTGGCAAGATGAAGTCCCAACTACCTACGAAAAGTATTTTTGTGTCTCCTAGTTAATCCACAAATTAGCATTTCTTGAAATATATTGCTTTATCTTCTAGTTAAGATCCGTTTGATGTAAGATCTGTTTGATGTTACATTGATATGATTCCTTGAATGTGAGAAATGGCATGTGCATATTTGTCCCAGTTTGGTAACAGTACTTCCTCTAACGGTAAGTACACATATTTACCGATAGGAAAACATATATATTTGTTCAGTCATGCATATTCTAACGGTAAATACACATATTTACCGATAGGAAGCACATATATTTGTTCAGTCACGCATATTCTAACGGAAATGCACATATTTACCGATAGAAAAATACATATATTTGTTCAGTCATGCATATTCTAACGGTAAATACACATATTTACCGATAGGAAACACATATATTTGTTTAGTCATGCATATTCTAACGGTAAATGTACATATTTACCGATAGAAAAATACATATATTTGTTCAGTCATGCATATTCTAACGGTAAATACATATATTTACCGATAGGAAGCACATATATTTGTTTAGTCATGCATATTCTAATGGTAAATGCACATATTTACCGATAGAAAAATACATATATTTGCTCAGTAATGTATATTCTCTAACGGTATGTGTGTGTTTTTACCGATAGAATATGTGAGCGGCAAATTACCTAAGTTAGTCTGACGGTTATTTCATGTATTTACCGTTAGAAAAATGTCCATTATAAGGAAAACCCCAGTCGACCATTGCTGAGCTGCTCTTTAATTTGTTCTGTTGCACTCTGTGTCCCTCTGTTTGTGACGAAAGTTCCAGCTACACTGCTAGGGTGATCAGCGCAGGCTGGAGGGAAGTTGATTGCGCCCCTCTCTTTAAGGTATGCTTAATCGTCGACACCTATCTCTCTCTCCCTCTAGATCTCCCTTCCTCTCTACTTGCAAGCTAGCTGTATTGTGTAGTTCCAAGTTTGTAGCTCTAAGCTTGGGAGCTTGGTAGCTGGAAATGCGTCATGTTTTAGGAGCTAACTAGCTTGTATTGTGTAGTTAGCTAGGTTAATTAGTGTTAATTTCGTCAGGCTAGGGTTCAACACATGTATCTGTTGTAAGAGGCTGTACATGTACATATACATAACTTAATCGGGCAGGTTTCATGCATGGCTTACTCGTTAAATTTTGTTAATTGTAGATGGACAGGAAATATTGGATGTATGGAATAAAACGTACTACTCTTGAATATTTGGATGGTGTGAATGAGTTTATTAAATTTGCTGAGCAACAAAAGGAGAGGAAGGGAGAGAAAAATATGCTCTGTCCTTGTACAGATTGTATGAACTTGAAGAGGTTTAGCAACTCTGATCAAATTAAGAGTCATTTGATTCGTCGTGGTTTTAACGCGCGATACACCCGTTGGATATGGCATGGCGAAGATCTTGAGGAAACAAGCACCACTACTACCAATCAGCACGACTCGGATGTGGATTGCAATAATATCGATGATCATCCCAATTTTGGTAATGTTAATTCCGATGTGCACGTAGATGATGATGATGACAATCTAGATGAGATGTTACGTGATGTAGAGGAAGATTACAACGAAAATGACTTCTGTGAATTTGAGAAACTGATTGCTGACTCTGAGAAGCCTCTGTTCCCTGGATGTGCAACATTTACAAAACTGTCTTCTGTGCTGAGATTATATAACTTGAAGGCAGGAAACGGTTGGAGTGATAAGAGTTTCACGGCACTATTAGATCTTCTAGCGGACATGCTTCCAGAGGGAAATGAGTTGCCAAGATCTACTTACCAAGCCAAAAAACTATTGTGTCCGTTGGGAATGGAAATCGAAAGAATACACGCATGCCCAAATGATTGTGTGTTGTACCGTAACGAGTACTCCAATTTGCATGTTTGTCCAAGATGCGGCGCATCGAGGTATACGCGTAGGGACCGGATTGACAGTGAACGTCACGAGGTAAGGAAAGGGCCCCCGGCAAAAACTGTGTGGTACTTGCCTGTGATACCTAGATTGAAGCGGCTGTTTGCAAATCCGAAAGTCGCGAAGCACTTGCGTTGGCATGCTGAAGCCCGGAAACAAGACGGAAAACTGAGACACCCAGCTGATTCTATTCAATGGAGAAACATCAACAGAACATTTGCTGAGTTCGGCGGCGAACTTAGGAATGTAAGGTTCGGGCTGAGTACAGATGGTATGAATCCACATGGTAATATGAGCAGCCGGCACAGCACTTGGCCGGTTCTTTTATGCATCTACAATCTTCCTCCTTGGTTATGCATGAAGCGCAAGTACATCATGATGGCGTTACTAATCTCAGGACCCAGACAACCCGGAAATGATATTGACGTGTTTCTAGCACCTTTAATCGAGGACTTACAGAAATTGTGGAGCGAGGGTGTGCAGGTGTGGGATGCATACAAGAAAGAGAATTTCATCTTGCGGGCCCTGATATTTTGCACCATAAATGATTTTCCTGCCTACGGCAATTTGTCGGGGTATAGTACGAAAGGAGCCAAGGCTTGCCCTATTTGCCTAGATGAAACTGAGAGCATCTGGCTGCGAAACTGCCGGAAAACAGTGTACATGGGTCACCGCAGGTTTCTTCCGGTGCATCACACGTACCGTAAGAAGAGGAAATCATTTAACGGGAAGCCTGAGAAGGGATCAGCTCCAGTGTTTCTGACCGGTAAGGAGATTTACTCACGCGTGAACGACATCAAAGTTGAGTTCGGTAAGCATTCTAAACCTCGAGAAAAAAATGTTTGGAAGAAGAGATCGATTCTCTGGGATCTACCGTACTGCGAGCACTTACAAGTTCGACATTGCATTGACGTCATGCATGTAGAGAAAAATGTCTGTGACAGTTTGATTGGTTTGTTGTTGAACATTCCGGGAAAGAGAAAGGATGGTGTGAAAGCTCGCCGTGACATGGTGGAAATGGGGATAAGGACTGAGCTTGCACATTTAGAGAATGGAAAGCGTACATACCTCCCCCCGGCCTGCTACACGTTGTCCAAGAGCGAAAAAACAGAACTCTGTCGGTGCCTGCACGGTGTTAAAGTTCCATGTGGGTACTCCGCGAACTTGAAAAAACTTGTGTCTATGAAGGACCTAAGACTGGTTGGCATGAAGTCCCACGACTGTCATGTCTTGATGTCACAGATGCTTCCCATTGCTATCAGAGGTATTCTCCCAGTTAAAGTCAGAGAGACAATCACAAACCTATGTTATTTCTTCAACGCAATATCTTGCAAGGTAAGTACGTGCACTCGTACTATAAGTTCACTACCTCCATTTGTGGAGCTTAATGAGAAGATTTTTCTGATATGAATATTTGGCGCAACTGTGTCCTCGTAGGTAATTGATCCCGATGGACTGGACGCTTTGCAACGCGACGTGGTTACAACTCTTTGTCAGCTCGAGATGTATTTCCCTCCATCCTTTTTTGATGTTATGGTCCATCTGATTGTTCACCTTATCAGAGAAATTAAGTTTTGTGGACCTGTGTGCCTGTGCTACATGTATCCATTTGAGAGATTTATGGGTGTATTGAAGGGATACGTAAGGACTCGTCGTCGACCCGAGGGGAGTATCATGGAAGGTTATGCCGCCGAGGAGGTGATTGAATTTTGCACAGATTATATGGCCGGGGTTGACCCAATTGGTGTTCCTAGGTCCCGACACGAGGGTAGGCTTGAGGGAATTGGAACGATTGGATTCAAAGCTATCGTCCCCGCTCGTGATGTGTACGCAAAATCACATTTTTGGGTCTTACAACACATGACGGAGGTCGAGCCATACATACACGAGCACAAGGTAATGTTACGGTCACAGAATCCTTCGAAGTCAGACGTTTGGGTAAGCAGAGAACATAACAGGAAATTTGCTGAGTGGATCCAAGAAAGAGTCACGCGAGCTGCCGAGGGCTCCGTAAGTGAAACTGTGACATGGTTGGCTAGAGGCCCAAGATTCACTGTAGGGACTTGGCAGGGGTACGACATCAATGGGTATTCATTTTACACAAGAGCTCAAGACGCCAAGAGTAGCACGCAATATAGCGGAGTGACACTGTTTGCTATTTCCGAGGATGCCAGGTCAGTAAGGGCGCTGAACTCATATTACGGTGTTATTGACGAAATATGGGAGCTCGATTACGGATTACTTAAGATTCCCCTGTTTCGATGCCAATGGGTTGAAATCCCTCGAGGTGTTCAAGTTGACAGTTACGGGTTTACTCTCGTCGATCTTGGTAGAGTCGGACACCAAGACGATCCATTCATACTTGCAAAGCAAGCCACACAGGTATTCTACATCGTTGACCCGGCCAATCCAAACTTGCATGTTGTCCTCCACAGCAAGAGACGTATTGTTGGGGTCGAAGATGTTGTCGACGAAGAGGAGTATAACCAATTCGATGAAATACCTCCATTTTTAGAGGACATTCAATCTATCCGTACTGAAGATATCGATGAAACAACGTATCTGCGAGATGACCACGAAGAAGGATTATGGGTTGAGAACCATTGATGATTAATTTCTATTTCAGGGATAAATGCCAAGCAAACAGCCCACAAGTTCTGCAGCAAGGTGAGGAACTTATCATTAATACATCAGGCAGTACATTTTTCTTTAGAATTTAATGATAAGCTAGTTCACAGCATTAATACATCTCAATTTTACTCCACAGCATGAGTTCTAACATGTACAGTACCTTTATCCTGTAAATATTTAATTCTTCCCTTCAAATAGCACTTGCAAAAATCTCATCGCAGCCTCTTCAAAAATCCCTTTTTTCTGACAGTATTTTGTTATTTATACCGATAGAGAAGGACATCTTCTCTCAGGCACTTCAAAACGTTTTCTATCGGTATTGTTCTATTTTACCGTTAGAATAAATTAATTTGTCTCACGGTATTTGTTGTCTGACGGTTTTTTCCTGTTTTTACCGATAGAAGAATACTCTGCCGCTTCGAATTCTCAACCGTGTCGCCATGCGTCGCCTTGGAAACTCTATAAGTACCTCGCCATGCGTCGCGATATT
The DNA here is from genome assembly GCA_019359835.1 of Pharus latifolius. NCBI lineage: Eukaryota > Viridiplantae > Streptophyta > Magnoliopsida > Poales > Poaceae > Pharus > Pharus latifolius. The sequence goes on from CM033329.1 coordinate 25,907,279, forward strand.
TTGTTGTTTTTCTAATTCTCGAACGGTTGGACTCCTCATCTTCTCTTTCACAATGGCAACCTCCATGGGATCGTCATCCACGGCCTCCCCGGTAAGAACTCTAAATCTCCTCGGTTTACCCCTGTATTGTTAATCCATGTTCAGTTCATTCTGGACCTGTTGATTTGCACAGGGAATGGTAGCCGTGGAAGACACTACCAAAGTGAAGGCTGACCTGAGGGCCCTCCAGGAGGAGCACAAGCTCCTTACAGACAAGCACACTCAGCTACGGCTTGACCTTGACGATCTCTTCCAGCGCATTAAGCGCATGAAGACGGATGGTGACAATGCTAGGGCGAGGACGAGGCGTCTTCGCGAGGAGAAGAAAGCCGCGGATATGACCATCGCTGGCTGCGGTTTGACTATGAAGGATACCATAGCGAAGCTGACGGAGGTCGCAGGCCTTCTTGACGCGGTAGTAGTTGATCCTAGGGACAACTTGTCGCTAGAGGAGTCCTGCGTCCTGGCTGCAAGTCTAACTGACTCTATTCTACATGCAGCCAGGGCTAAGACCACCCCTTGACCTAGCATTTTGGGTTTTATTTTTTATGTAAGTGATAAAACAACAATGAATGAACAATTTCTTTTTATGTCAATTTTCCAATTTTCCGGCTATCTTCCCTCTTTCTTTAACATTCTGCAGCTTTCAACCACGGTCTGTTTGATGTTAAATTGTGTACCTTTTCATAACTCTGACGGTATTTTGTTGTTTTTACCGATAGAAAAAGGGCACACAAATCTCAAGCACTTAATCAAAAAAATTTTCTGGGGAAAATTGGGCTCACGGGATTTTTTTGTTTATACCGATAGAAAAGGGCACCTTTTCATTACTCTCACGGTATTTTGTTGTTTTTACCGATAGAAAAATGGCACCCAATCTCAAGCACTTTAAAAAAATTTTCTGTGGAAAATTGGTCTCACGGGATTTTATTGTTTATACCGATAGAAAAATGCAATCACTAATTCGAATATTTTTCCGGGAAATTTACTTTTTCTATCGGTATTATTTTGTTGTTTCGATAGAAAATTACATAAGTCTATCAGTATCATTTTGTTATACCGATAGAAAAGTTCCTCCGCTACTTTATTTCTCGTACACGGCCCTTTAGTTTCCCTCCACTCGAACAGTTCCACCTTAGAGCACTGCGTCTCTTTGAGAGCGAAGAAAACCCCAACCTCCGCCGTGAGCACTCACTTCCTCTCTCCCACACGACGATCGCCGGCTGGACACTGGTTCGTCACTGCCACCGGTTCTTATTTTCGTCCTTCGCCCGCCGCTGCTGCGTTCTACACCGCCTCTGCATCACCAGAACTGATCGCCGCCGTAAATACCCTAATTCGTCGTTCTATTTCCAGCATCTTCTTTATTTGATCCTAGTGTTTTGCACGTACTAATTCTTGGAGTTTTGCAATTACACTAGGGTTCCCTATTGTGTTGGCTTATGTACATTCCGCAGGCAATGTTGATTTTAATTAGGGTTTACATAATATGTTCCAGTGCTGTAATGAACCTGTTTTGAGATTTTAACTTCTCTATACTGCTGTATGTGTGATCAATTGTATCCAACTACCATGTAATGCAGATTATATGTTGGAGGTGTTCTTACACATATTCTATCGGCAGCTCACGTGTTTACCGATAGAAAATTTTCTGCACAAGTAGTAAAACTTAATTTGGATCTGGAAGGACATGAGCCATGCAATGTACTAGTTTGGTTGGGAATTTTTACTCACTTCGTATGAATATATGGCAATGTGGATGGGTCTTCGATGTATATGTTTCAAATGCCTATATACATGACTTTTCCCAACCTAATAGCTGTGAAGTCCTGATGACTCACATACAGGCTAGGCTAAAGATTATGCACAGTAGCACTTAGATGCTTGTGTGCATATTTACGTGTGAAATAATAATGCTGGCCCATGAATATTAGTGTAGCAAATCATCGAGAATGTTATGTGATGACAGTGAATGGTGGCTTGTCAACAAAATTCCATATGTAGAGAACATTGTTATGTTCTATCGGTATCTCACGTGTTTGCCGATAGAAAAATTGTCTTGTGTGGAGGTAATTGTTATGGTCTATCGGCAGCTCATGTGTTTACCGATAGAAAATATTTCTGAAGAGTTCAGTAAGTAATTTATGCATGTCTTTCTTTTTGTATTATTTTCCCTTTTGCCGCCCTAGTTAGTCTCCAGTCCTGGGCTGAGTTATGGAAGTCCAAGGCGAATTAATTGCCATATATATGGTTTGTTGAAGGTTTTGTAGGGGAAGACATGTCGTCGTCTTCATCGGATGGTACTAGTGGTTCGACTAGGGCCAACCCCATCGTAACTACTGAAGATGGGGCTGTTACATCCCAGCGCAAGAGGGTGGGGCGAGGCGCGACGACGTTGGGGCGTTTGGCCAAACGCACTGATCTTTCTTGTGAGTTCAACCAATTTGGGAGGCCGATTGGAAAGAATGCTGGGAGGTACGCGGCCTACGTTGGGCTGTTGGCGAAAGAAAGGGTGAAGATCACCGTCCAGAGCTGGAAGGACGTGACGGCGGACGAGAGGGATAGGTTGTGGGCGGAAGTGAAGGTTAAATGAACTGAAATCGCTGAACTCTTTCGTAATCACGTTCTCTTGGCTTATACTAAAGTTTAACTAACTCGTGATTAATTGTATGCATTTTTCGGAAACAGGCTAAGTGGAACATCCCCGACGATACACCTAGGACTGCCTGCTTGAAGGACATGAACGGAACATGGAAAACCTTTAAGAGCTGGCTCGTCAGTAACTTCCTAGCTGCGGGGAAATCTCCTTGCGAGAAGTACCCCTTCATATCGGAGGAGGTATGGGAGGAATTCACCAAGTAGAAGGGGACTGAGGAGTTCAAGGCCCTTAGCGAGAAGAATAGGGCGATCCAGAAGAGGAACGACCACCCGCATCGGCTCGGATCCCGGGGCTATGCGGGGAAGGAGGAACAGTGGAAGAAGGAAGATGAACAAAATCCTGTCATGGACACCCCTGAGTTGCCGCTCTCCGAGATCAGGGATGAGAGGTGCAAGCGATGGTGGAGGGGGAGGGGGTCTGTGTCGTCCACGGGGTCTGTGCAGTTTGCAACCCCTGGGGACGCCGACGTTGTGAGGCGAATGGTAAGTTGGCTAACCTCGTAAACTGTGTGCGCACAAGTGTATATAAGGCAATTTGTCTCACAAGGTACCTTCAAATGTAACAGATCTCTTTTGAGAAGGACGCAGCGGAGGGATTGTTTACCCCGCAGAGGGAGAACGACATCCTCACCCGAGCTCTAGGAAATAAGGAGCATCCCGGGCGGACACGGGCCGTGGGAGCCATTGTGTCGTGGAAGGCCGGTTTCGTAGATCCGGCTCCGCCGAGGAAGAAGGCCCGCACCTGGAAGGAAAAGGAAGCTGACCTCTCCGATAAGATACGGGCTGAGGTACGGGAGGAGATACGGGCGGAGATGCGGGCTGAGATACGGGCTGAGGTACAGTCTGAGGTGCAGACCGAGGTCGCACAAATGAGGGAAGAGTTTGCACGGTTGAGAGAAACATTGCTGGCCAAGAGTTTAGATGCGGATCCCCAGGACGACGGTACCCCGCGGGGTCGGATAAGCAGTTGCGCTTCGAAGGTACTCGCGGATCCAGTGGATCTACTTGAGGTACTGCAAGCCTTCATCTGTGCACTTAAGTTGATGCCACTCCCATTCTGTTAGAGTTGTTTCACTAACCTATTTTAATTGTTACAAATTTGCAGGGGCCGGAGGGCTGCATCCTACAGAATCACGTAGGCGCCGGGCAGGAAGTGGTTGGACACGGCTTCGTATATCCGTCTGGGCCGGATGTCCGGGTCCACTGTGTACCTCTGCGGTTGGGTTTCGCAAAGGTACAGGTGGACATGGCCATGCCGGGCTACAACGATTCTCCGTTGCCAGTCCCAACAGAGGAACTGCAGACACTTGCCGAGGCAGTGGGCTCCTACGTACAGTGGCCCAAGAAGTGTCTTGTAATACAACCGGTAAATCCTACACATTTTAGATTACATCCTACTCAGTACACTCAACTTGCATAATCTAACATACGTGCTCATTAATTGAAGTGGCCTGCCGCGGGGCTACCAGGGGACTGCGCCCCCAGCTCGGGGCATGAGGGCCGATCTCGTGCGAACCTGGACACATCAAAGACGGCCTCGACCCCACCCAGCGCATCCACGCCTCCACCTCGGAAGAAAGCCGCCATCACCTCGCCCTTGCCTTCGAAGGTACGCGCTCAGTCCCCGGCAAAAGGCAAGGGCGGCAAAGGCAAGGGCAAAGGGCGACAGGGACTGCCGCGGACGTTCACGAACGCGCTCCCACTCCTGTCGGAGGCATCTTTGCGGAAATTGGATCGATCAACCAGAGACCTCCACGACTGGTACCTACATCGAGCTCGGCGCAACCTGAACTTCTTAGTTCCCTACAGGCCTGGGCAGTTCCATCGTGAGCCCGGGACTATATCCGTGGCACACGAGGATCTGTTCGACCTCTACAACTGGCGGGAGCTCGATATGTCCATCATACGGACTGGAGTCCTGTGAGTTTGCTGATGCTATGTATTGCTGTTTTCTAACTCTGTTTGCTAACTCTGCATTAATGTTGCAGTTCATTTGAATACTGAGTAACTTTCTGTGAAATTAATATTAATCTCGTCCTTCGCATGCAGGTGCATGTACAGGCTAGCATCGGAGGCTGCGTGTGACAAGGTGGGTTTCCTCGACCCAGAGAAAATAAGCCTCACGATGCCAGAGCAGGACGCCGCGCACGCTGAGCAGTACATATCCAGCGCGCTGATGGCGCAGCAGGACAGGGACTTCATTCTGGTGCCGTACCACCAAAGGTTAGTGCATTTCGTACTAATTTAACTCAATCTTGTATGTTACACCTGAGATGTACTTTGAGCTAGCGGTCCTCTTTTACGTACAATGCAGGGGCCACTGGATCCTCATCGTGATCTGTCCGCCGAGGAACGAGGTGTACTACCTCGATTCGATGCGTGACAGATTATCGATGGAATATGTACTCAAGGGGAATATGGAGGCGTAAGTAACTTATATGTTTGATTTAAATTTTGACCTCACTAGCTAATGATAATACATTAACCGGCAATACTAACTGAAATGCAGGGCTTTTGATAAATATGTGTCCGCTGGAGGGAGGCATGCCGCACCGCAGGGCTCCCTACTAGCTTGGAAAGAATATGAGGTACTCACGAGACTTTTTGTTTATGCTTAATTAGTTTATGGAAACAATATATAGCTAACATGTATTCGCATATGCAATTATCTCAGTGCCATCAGCAGCCGCAATCGTGGGAATGCGGGTTTTATGTGCTGCGCTACATGTACGACCTAGTGCAGACAAACTTTTCCCGATTCCCCCAGGTAAGCATCGATAGCTAACTCAAATTTCAAAAATGGGTGTCACGTTCTAAATTAGGATCGAAGTTAGTTACTCAGTATGCACACATGCTTGCAGATCGCCATGTCGAAAGACCAATATGAAAATACAAAGATTATATATCTTCGACAAATCTGGGCACAATATGTCATGGAGGAAGTCATGGAGGAAGTAGCACCCAACCATCCAGCATGACAATTTTCTCCTTTTGGTGTACTCTGCATAGACTGTTCATATACATGTGAATAAATATATATATGTGAATAAATGTCCACATTGGATTGCAATCTGTATTTGTCCATACATATGTGAATAAATGTGAATAACTGCCTAATGTGTGAATTTGTTCTGTGAATTTACCTTGCATCTGTACTGTATTGTGTATCCAATCTATACTGTATTGCATCTGTACTGTATATGTGAATGTACTGTATTGTGATGCAAATAAAGTACTGTATATGTGAATGCTCTATCGGTAAATTCATCAACAACCGAGAGACTACTGTCCTTTTTTCTATCGGTACAATCAAAATTAACCGTTAGAAGAGTTTGACCTTTCCTGCCGGTGAACTCATACATATCCGATAGTGTACTAAGCTTTTTTCTGTCGGTAATCTTGTAGTTAACCGTTAGAATAGTGGTACTTTCCAATCGCTAATGACGAGTTTTCTATCGGTAAACTTGTAATATACCGATAGAATAGTGTGAGTTTTCCTATCGGTAAACTTATAATTAGCCGTTAGAATAGTGATACTTTTCAATCCGCTAGCGACGAGTTTTCTATCGGTACACTCTTAATATGCCGATAGAGTACTAAGCTTTTTTCTGTCGGTAATCTTGTAGTTAACCGTTAGAATAGTGGTACTTTTCAATCCGCTAGCGACGAGTTTTCTATCGGTATACTCCTAATATGCCGATAGAGTACTAAGCTTTTTTCTGTCGGTAATCTTGTAGTTAACCGTTAGAATAGTGGTACTTTTCAATCCGCTAGCGACGAGTTTTCTATCGGTACACTCCTAATATGCCGATAGAGTACTAAGCTTTTTTCTGTCAGTAATCTTGTAGTTAACCGTTAGAATAGTGGTACTTTTCCAACTGCTGGACGTAAGAATACGACGGGTTTTCTATCGGTAGATTCATAATATGCCGATAGAATAGTGAACTTCTTCTGTCGGTTATTTACCGATAGAAAATGTCCAGTCTTGTTCTATCGTGTCTATCTCTATCGGTACAAAAACCGATAGTAGAAGGGTTTTTTTTACCGATAGAAGACTGCATTTCTGTACTAGTGAGTACTGATGGGAGAATGTTGTGCGCAGATAGAACTGGTTGACTTCTACAACTAGACTTATTCTATCGGTACTGTATGTGTCTACCGACAAAATATCTCAAAAATTCCTATCGGCAACATGTAGTGTGCCGATAGAACCGTTCGCCTTCTACAAATATTTTTATTCTATCGGCATCTTGTACCGTTAGAATATATCGAAAATTGCTTAGAACTGTTCAAATAGTTTTATTCTATCGGTAATGAATGTTTATACCATTAGAATATAGAAAAAATATTTTAGAACTGTTCGCCTTCTACAACTAGTATTATTCTATCGGCAATGTACGTATATACCGACAGAGTATGTACAAAAATTCCTATCGGTAATACGTATTGTGCCGATAGAACCATTCGCCTTCTACAGATGTTTTTATTCTATCGATAATTTATTTGTATACCGTTAGAAGATATATAAAATTACTAACGGTATGCGGTTTTTGTACCGATAGAACTTATCTAGTACTATAAATACACGGGTATGTCTCTTTCATTCTCACAGTTCATCTGCGCTCGTAGTCCTAACCCGTAAGCTCCATGGACTGCCAGCGCACCTCTACAAGTGACCGCTGCACCTCCGCACCTCCATCAACGCCCTCTAGACTTCGGCATCCCAAGCAAGGTATGTAAAATTTCGGCAATATTGTTAGATTATTCTAATCCGATTATGGCAATTATTCTGCAATTTTTGTATCCTTCATTTTGATGTGTCTTCTTTTCAATATGATTATGATCTGTGCAGGTCCTTGGATGATGCTCATGAGGGGCAACGTATTTCATGGTTCTTCACCGCAGTACGCTGCCTACGTTGGCTTGTTGGCGAAAGAAATGGTGAAGATCACCGTCAAGAGCTGGAAGGACGTGAAGGGTGAGATCTTGGTTGGCTCGGTCGAGAAGATCCTTAAGCCCGGCGTGTTTCTCAAATCAGGACCTATAGAAAGCATCTTACATTTTTTTGCATGCACCAGCTTGTGGCCAGATGCTTACCTTCTTGGAGAAGAAGAATTGTTGTTATTTGCACAGCCATTCTACACCATCACTACACAGAACAACATCTTGGAAGGTAGGTTCTTTTTGTTAATGGAATTGAGTTGAGTTGAGTTGAGTTGAGTTGAGTTGATCGAGTTTGAGTCCGAGGAAATCACCAATACAAATGTAAGTCGACGGCAGTTCCAGCTCCTCGGGCGCCTTCGAATTGAACTCCTATGGTTAAGTCCAATGTGGTTCAAACATTTGCTGTCTTGGATGAATGGATTTGTGATGTATCAGGTCTAACTTGTAGTCGGTAGTTGCATTGTCGCAACCTGCAAAGGTTCTCTTTTATGTAAAATGTACGGGCCACTGGGTCTTCGTCGTGATCTGTTGTGTGAATTGTTGTATTTGTATATTGTTGTATATTTGTGTATCATGTATTGCTAATTGGGACATGAACTTGAATGTGTAGGGAGTATTTGTGTATTTAATTGTATTGGTAGGTAGGTGTGTATTTGTACTGCTGTTTCAGACATGTACCTGAATTTGTATTGGTGAACTGGCATGTGTATGTTTGTACCTGAATTTGTGAACTGGCATGTGTAATTTCTTTGGCAAGATGAAGTCCCAAGTACCTAAGAAAAGTATTTTTGTGTCTCCTAGTTAATCCACAAATTAGCATTTATTGAAATATTGCTTTATCTTCTAGTTAAGATCTGTTTGATGTAAGATCTGTTTGATGTTACATTGATATGATTCCTTGGATGTGAAAACTGGTGTCATGTGTGTTGGGTACAAGTACCTCCTCTAACGGTAAATACACATATTTACCGATAGAAAACACATATATTTGCTCAGTCATGCATCATTTAACTGTAAATACACATATTTACCGATAGAAAAACTCATGTTCGTGTGTCATGCATCATCTAACGGTTAATACACATATTTACCGATAGAACAAGACCTCTACTTGCTCAGTAATGTACATTCTCTAACGGTATATGTGTGTTTTTACCGATAGAATATGTGAGCGGCAAATTACCTTAGTTAGTCTAACAGTTATTTCATGTATTTACCATTAGAAAAAGCTCCATTATAAGGAAAACCCCACTCAACCATTGCTAAGCTGCTCTTTAATTTGTTCTGTTGCACTCTGTGTCCCTCTGTTTGTGATGAAAGTTCCACGCTCGCAGCTACACTGCTAGGGTGATCAGCGCAAGCTGGAGGGAAGTTGATTGTGCCCCTCTCTTTAAGGTATGCTTAATTGTCGACACTTATCTCTCTCTCCCTCTAGATCTCTCTCCTTCTCTACTTGCAAGCTAGCTGTATTGTGTAGTTCCAAGTTTGTAGCCTAAGCTTGGGAGCTAGGTAGCTGGAAATGCGTCATGTTTTAGGAGCTAACTAGCTTGTATTGTGTAGTTAGCTAGGTTAATTAGTGTTAATTTCGTCAGGCTAGGGTTCAACACATTTGTTGTAAGAGGCTGTACATGTACATATACATAACTTAATCGGGCAGGTTTCATGCATGGCTGATGTAACACCCCAGTTTTTGATTATCTTTTCTGCTTGCGAATCAGCATAACTTCTTTGGAAACCCTGATATTTTAACCCTATCTTGATCTTGGGTATGCCACTACCTTAACCTAAAAAGTTGGCTGCTAAACTTCTTTCCCCAGATCATTTTCACATTTCAGTCCAAAAGCGTTTCAATTTAGTCCTTTTCAGAAGTTTCAGAAAACCCAAAAAGGCTAAAAGTCCCAGATCACCTCAAAATCCAAATCTGATCAAGTGATAACCTTTCTTTCATTTTTCTGAACATTTTTCCCTTCTGGAAGAATTCCAGAATCTCGACCAAAACCCTAGTTTCAGCCTCGACAAAAGTTCAAACCCTATTTACCCTAATTACCCTGTTTTCGAATTTTGTCAAAACCACCAGATGTTATCGGATTTCATCATTTTTCCTGCTAGATGAGTCCAAGACATTTAGTAGCACTCATCTGCAAAATCAGAATTCAAATCAGCCCTTCAGATCTTCAGAATTGCAATTAGGCCCAAATTCCCGAGCCAAAACCTTCGCGTTTCAGTCCAAAGCCTTGCAAATAAGCCCCTGGCCTTTTCTTCGACCACGACCAGGAGACCACGTCCACAACCGCGACCAGTGCTCGTTCGACCAGCGCCCTGCCGCTTTGCCGCACCGTTGAACTCGTCGCCGGCGAAGCCCCTCGCGTTGCCACCTCACGGCCACGTAGCCCCCAGCCGTGCGCAGCTGTACCGCCACCGTGGAGCGCTCAAGCCCCACCGTGCCATCTTCTTCCCCGCGCGTGCCTGCTGCAGCTGCTGCTGCCAGGAGCTTTATGCCACTTGGCTGCCATCCCGAAGATCTTCGCCACCACCTCTTGACCGAATCCTGATATCCCGCGATTCACCGCCTCTGGCAGAACCCCGCCGCGTCCCGAAATGCATCGATGACCGTCCCGGCGTCAGAAGAAGATATCCCCGGCGATTGCTGCTGCTCCCGAGAGCCTCACCCGCGGCTATATAAGCCCCCTCCCTTGCCCAGCATTGCCTCACACCACCCCACAGCTTCCTTGCCTTAGTCTTAGCACCAGAGAGCAACCGAGCCCTCATCGCCGCCGCGAAGTTCATCTTCCCCAGCGAGCAACCGTTGAAGCTTACGGCGCCAGCCTCGCCCGAAGCTTCCCCCTTCAAACCAACGCCACCAGTAAGCTCCCTACACCTCTCTCTACGATTCATAGCCGTTAATTGGTCCCCGGCGCACCTCAACGCCGGCAATCACCGGAAAACTGAAAAGCCCCTGTTCCCGCAATGCCTAGCGATTTAGCCCGAATTGGCCTTCGTGCCAGTGATAGGAATTGACCAGTGCACCCATGTGAGCAAGCCTGTAAGCTTAGATTTCAAATTTGAGCAACAGTCATGGCTTTTCTGAAGTTTGCGCGCCACCAGTGAGCTGGTCCTCGTCGCCAAGCTTTTCCGGCCACCCTCCGGCCGATTCAACCCCGCAAATAGATCCCTCACCTCACCCTCTCACTCCCTGAGCAAGGAATCGAGCTCAAACCCTTTAGAACAGAAACGCCCAATCTGGAGGTTGTCTTCTCCAGCGCCGGTCGCCGGAATTTATCCCCGGCCGATCTAGCCTCGCTCACCTTGTCATTTAGATAGACCTCAACCCCCTGAGCAATTTTGTCTACTAGCCCGACCCCTAAATCGACCTGAATCAAAAGTTATAGCTATGCCAAGGTTGCTGTCCAGTGGCTCAGTCCATGTCCAGGCCACCGTGTTTGCTCACCGGATTTGGCCACCCTCCGGCCACTTTCAGCCCTTGAGCCTGTTGAGAGTTTTGTAGCTGATAACAATGCCTAAACCCTAGACAAAGTTGTGCATCAATTGGAGCTCTGAGTCAAAAGTTATGCAATGCCCTAGTTTCTGGCCATGTCAAACATTATGTCAGTGCATGTCCACCTGTGGCATTGGGTGATTTAGACTTGTTTCTTTTGAGCGATTGAAATGCCACTTTGTCCACTAAGCCTTTTGAGCCATGTTCTACAATATTCCCTACTATCACATCTCCAGAAAACAAACCTAGAACCGATTTAGGGCAATGTTAAGCCATGAGCCGAATGTCAGCCCTTCGACATTCAAGCCCTTTGAACCCATCTCTTCAACCAATGTCAAGTGACCTTGTCTAAACCAATTCCCCTGCATGCATGATGTATTTACGCATTATTTTCTAGTGCTTGTGTGCTTATATAGTGTGTATGTGTTGGTTGTACCCGTCGTGACACCAGACGTTGAAGGAGCAGAGGAGATCCCTGAAGATTCATTTGAGCAGCTAGACCCGTCACTGCAAGGCAAGTCTCAAACCCTTGATCATGTCTCACCTATTATTTTGGAATGAAGTATGTTAACTGTTTTCAAATATATGCATGCCTTAGATTCAAATAAGGATTATGTTTCAATAAAATGACTAGATATGACCTAAATGATTGTAAAGCCCCTTTTGACATTGAATATCCCTGCACCCTTGTTACCCTAGATTATCATGCTTAGGCTATGCTATGCTTAAAGATTATATGACAAATGTTGAATGGTCACATATGAGAAAAGCATGTTCAAAACCCCTTTTGTGAAAGAAAATGTGATTGGAATCGATAGTGAGGATGGTTTGATTGGATGGTGCTGTGTGCGCACTGGGAATGTGAAAGACTCCTCACTAAAGATTCATAAGGACTAGAACCTTGTGTTGTGCTTCTATGCGGCATGAAAAACGTACCAACCACCTGCCTGTTTATGGGACGGGCGCAACTTAGTAGCTTTCTTTAGTGTTAGCTTTTCCCTGCAATGGTTGTCGGTCCAGTTTCTTGCGAGAACTGGTGGGCCGCAGAAGGCCATGAGTGATGTGAGATCAGAAAAATCATGAGAGGAAAAGGTGGAAAGAAGGAAGACGCCCTAAGCCAGATTAAGTCGTGCGCGACTGTAATCAAGAGAGGCTATGTGTCTTGCGAGAACATAGGCCCAGGCTAGGAAGTAAGGCAGTGGGGAGGACCCACAACGGTACTTGAGACTTAACTGTCTATTTACCGGGCAGGGAAATGGTTAATACTAGGACTGTAAATTGTTGTGTCATCTCGGCCTTGTCACATGCGTAAAAGTCGCATGAAGCTGATCCGACTTGAAAGCCGAATGATTGGTGGATTAAGGTGGTACACCTTTGCAAAGTTTAAAAAGTATCGGATACTCTGAGCTCCCAGGTCATGGAGCCTGCGCGCTGTGAATTCTATTCACGTCGATGCAGCACAAGTAGCTTTCGGAAGTTTTTCACAAAATCTGAGTAAAGTGGTGACTCATGAAAGACCGCCACACACAACATTTCTGAAAATCTAGCTTAGGATTTCAAAAGCCCCGCTTTCGAAAATAAAGACCTTCCTTTAAAGCTGCATGTGAAAATCTATTTATACACAGAGCCAAAGAGTTGTTCTTTGAGAAATTCCCCATCATCTATATATTTATGCATTGTTACTTGGGACTTGTTGAGCACCATGCGGACAATGTGCTCAGCCTTGCTTTTACAAACAAATTTAGAGGAAGGATTCGCCGACCCTGAATCTTATGGTCTTGAACCCAATGTGGAACAAGAAGAAGAAACTGAGGACCCATCTAGTTAAAGGGTTATGCACCAAGGTGGAGTTCGATGTGGAGAAGGCCCAAGCAATACCGCCGCTGCAGAGAAAGAAGACTGAAGGAGTCCTTTTGTTTATCGTTGCTGTTTTATTTTGTGCCGACCCTCGTGTCGAAAACTCCTTAATTTGTATTAACAATTAAATGCGTCATTCCGACGCTAAGTTATTGTAATGTTGGTCCTTGTGATCAGCACTTGTTTTTAATTACTCGCATTTTTATATAATGCATCTTGTTCATGTGAGCTGTAATGTGCCTTTTCTGAGTGCAATCCACCTGGGCGATTGCCACTGGAATCCTCAAATGAGGGTCCCACAGCTGACTCATTAAATTTTGTTAATTGTAGATGGACAGGAAATATTGGATGTATGGAATAAAACGTACTACTCTTGAATATTTGGATGGTGTGAATGAGTTTATTAAATTTGCTGAGCAACAAAAGGAGAGGAAGGGAGAGAAAAATATGCTCTGTCCTTGTACATATTGTATGAACTTGAAGAGGTTTAGCAACTCTGATCAAATTAAGAGTCATTTGATTCGTCGTGGTTTTAACGCGCGATACACCTGTTGGATATGGCATGGCGAAGATCTTGAGGAAACAAGCACCACTACTACCAATCAGCAGGACTCGGATGTGGGTTGCAATAATATCGATGATCATCCGAATTGTGATAATGTTCATTCTGATGTGCACGTAGATAATGATGATGATGACAATCTAGATGAGATGTTACGTGATGTAGAGGAAGATTACAACGAAAATGACTTCTGTGAATTTGAGAAACTGATTGCTGACTCTGAGAAGCCTCTGTTCCCTGGATGTGCAACATTTACAAAACTATCTTCTGTGCTGAGATTATATAACTTGAAGGCAGGCAACGGTTAGAGTGATAAGAGTTTCACGGCACTATTAGATCTTCTAGCGGACATGCTTCCAGAGGGAAATGAGTTGCCAAGATTTACTTACCAAGCCAAAAAACTGTTGTGTCCGTTGGGAATGGAAATCGAAAGAATACACGCATGCCCAAATGATTGTGTGTTGTACCGTAACGAGTACTCCAGTTTGCATGTTTGTCCAAGATGCGGCGCATCGAGGTATACGCGTAGGGACCGGATTGACAGTAAATGTCACGAGGTAAAGAAAGAACCTCCGGCGAAAACTGTGTGGTACTTGCTTGTGATACCTAGATTGAAGCGGCTGTTTGCAAATCAGAAAGTCGCGAAGCACTTGCGTTGGCATGCTGAAGCCCGGAAACAAGACGGAAAACTGAGACACCCAGCTGATTCTATTCAATGGAGAAACATCAACAGAACATTTGCTGAGTTCGGCGGAGAACTTAGGAATATAAGGTTCGGGCTGAGTACAGATGGTATGAACCCACATGGTAATATGAGCAGTCGGCACAGCACTTGGCCAGTTCTTTTATGCATCTACAATCTTCCTCCTTGGTTATGCATGAAGCGCGAGTACATCATGATGGCGTTACTAATCTCAGGACCCAGACAACCCGGAAATGATATTGACGTGTTTCTAGCGCCTTTAATCGAGGACTTACAGAAATTGTGGAGCGAGGGGGTGTAGGTGTGGGATGCATACAAGAAAGAGAATTTCATCTTGCGGGCCTTGATATTTTGCACCATAAATGATTTTCCGGCCTACGGCAATTTGTCGGGGTATAGTATGAAAGGAGCCAAGGCTTGCCCTATTTGCCTAGATGAAACTGAGAGCATGTGGATGCGAAACTGCCAGAAAACAGTGTACATGGGTCACCGCAGGTTTCTTCCAGTGCATCACATGTACCGTAAGAAGAGGAAATCATTTAACGGGAAGCCTGAGAAGGGATCAGCTCCAGTGTTTCTGACCGGTAAGGAGATTTACTCGTGCGTGAAGGACATCAAAGCTGAGTTTGGTAAGCATTCTAAACCTCGAGAAAAAATGTTTGGAAGAAGAGATCGATTCTCTGGGATCTACCGTACTAGGGGCACTTACAAGTTCGACATTGCATTGACGTCATGCATGTAGAGAAAAATGTTTGTGACAGTTTGATTGGTTTGTTGTTGAACATTCCAGGAAAGACAAAGGATGGTGTGAAAGCTCGTCGTGACATGGTGGAAATGGGGATAAGGACTGAGCTTGCACCTTTAGAGAATGGAAAGCGTACATACCTCCCCCCGGCCTGCTATACGTTGTCCAAGAGCGAAAAAACAGAACTCTGTCGGTGCCTGCACAGTGTTAAAGTTCCATGTGGGTACTCCGCGAACTTGAAAAAACTTGTGACCATGAAGGACCTAAGACTGGTTGGCACGAAGTCCCACGACTGTCATGTCTTGATGTCACAAATGCTTCCCATTGCTATCAGAGGCATTCTCCCAGTTAAAGTCAGAGAGACAATCACAAACCTATGTTATTTCTTCAACGCAATATCTTGCAAGGTAAGTACGTGCACTCGTACTATAAGTTCATTACCTCCATTTGTGGAGCTTAATTAGAAGATTTTTCTGATATGAATATTTGGCGCAACTGTGTCCTCGTAGGTAATTGATCTAGATGGACTAGACGCTTTGCAACGCGACGTGGTTACAACTCTTTGTTAGCTCGAGATGTATTTCTCTCCATCCTTTTTTGATGTTATGGTCCATCTGATTGTTCACCTTATCAGAGAAATTAAGTTTTGTGGACCCATGTGCCTGCGCTACATGTATCCATTTGAGAGATTTATGGGTGTATTGAAGGGATACGTAAGGACTCGTCATCGACCCGAGGGGAGTATCATGGAAGGTTATGCCGCCGAGGAGGTGATTGAATTTTGCACAGATTATATGGCCGGGGTTGACCCAATTGGCGTTCCTAGGTCCCGACACGAGGGTAGGCTTCAGGGCATCGGAACGATTGGATTCAAAGCTATCGTCCCCGCTCATGATGTGTACGCAAAATCACATTTTTGGGTCTTACAACACATGACGGAGGTCGAGCCATACATACACGAGCACAAGGTAATGTTATGGTCACAGAATCATTCGAAGTCAGACGTTTGGGTCACCAGAGAACATAATAGGAAATTTGCTGGGTAGATCCAAGAAAGAGTCACGCGAGCTGCCGAGGGCTCCGTAATTGAAACTGTGACATGGTTGGCTAGAGGCCCAAGATTCACTGTAGGGACTTGGCAGGGGTACGACATCAATGGGTATTCATTTTACACAAGAGCTCAAGACGCCAAGAGTAGCACGCAATATAGCGGAGTGACACTGTTTGCTATTTCCGAGGATGCCAGGTCAGTAAGGGCGCTGAACTCATATTACGGTGCTATTGACGAAATATGGGAGCTCGATTACGGATTACTTAAGATTCCCCTGTTTCGATGCCAATGGGTCGAAATCCCTCGAGGTGTTCAAGTTGACAGTTACGGGTTTACTCTCGTCGATCTTGGTAGAGTTGGACACCAAGACGATCCATTCATACTTGCAAAGCAAGCCACACAGGTATTCTACATCGTTGACCCGGCCAATCCAAACTTGCATGTTGTCCTCCACAGCAAGAGACGTATTGTTGGGGTCGAAGACGTTGTCGACGAAGAGGAGTATAACCAATTCGATGAAATACCTCCATTTTTAGAGGACATTCAATCTATCCCTACTGAAGATATCGACGAAACAACGTATCTGCGAGATGATCACGAAGAAGGATTATGGGTTGAGAACCATTGATGATTAATTTCTATTTCAGGGATAAATGCCAAGCAAACAGCCCACAAGTTCTGCAGTAAGGTGAGGAACTTATCATTAATACATCAGGCAGTACATTTTTCTTTAGAACTTAATGATAAGCTAGTTCACAGCATTAATATATCTCAATTTTACTTCACAGCATGAGTTCTAACATGTACAGTACCTTTATCCTGTAAGTACTTAATTCTTCCCTTCAAATAGCACTTGCAAAAATCTCATTGCAGCCTCTTGCTTCTTCAAATTAAGCTCTCCAAAAATCAATTTTTCTGACGGTATTTTGTTATTTCTACCGATAGAAAAGTACATCCACTACTTTAATGTGTCTCAGGCACTTCAAAAGTTTCGCTGCGAAAAATTTACTTATTCTATCGGTATTATTATATTTTACCGTTAGAATAAATTCGTTAGTTCACGGTATTTTGTTGTCTGACGGTTTTTTGTTGTTTGTACCGATAGAAAAATACTCTGGCGCTTTGAATTCTCAATTGTGTCGCCATGCGTCGCCATCGAGGGTACGCGCTCAGTCCCCGTCGAAAGGCAAGGGCAAAGACAAGGGAAAAGGACGACAGGGACAGCCGGAGAGGTTCAGGAACGGGTTCCCACTCATGTTGGAGGCAGCTTTGCGCAAATTGGATCGATCAACCAGAGACCTCCAGGAGTGGTACCTACACCGAGCTCGGCGCAATATGAACTTCTTAGTTCCCTACAGGCCTGGGCAGTTCCACCGTGAGCCCGGGAGTATATCCGTGGCACACGAGGATCTGTTCGACCTCTACAACTGGCGGGAGCTCGATATGTCCATCATACGGATTGGTGTCCTGTGAGTTTGCTGATGCTATGTATTGCTGTTTTCTAACTCTGTTTGCTAACTCTGCATTGTTGTAGTTCATTTGAAATGTAGTAACTTTCTATGCAATACTAATGTCGTCCTTTGCATGCAGGTGCATGTACAGGCTAGCATCAGAGGCTATGTGTGACAAGGTGGGTTTCCTTGACACCGAGAAAATAAGCCTCACGATGCTAGAGCACGACGCCGCGCACGCTGAGCAGTACATATCCAAGGTGCTGATGGCGCAGCAGGACAGGGAGTTCATTCTGGTGCCGTACCACCCAAGGTTAGTGCATTTCGTACTAATTTAACTCAATCTTGTATGTTACACTTGAGATATACTTTGAGCTAGCGGTCCTCTTTTACGTACAATGCAGGGGCCACTGGATCCTCATCGTGATCTGTCCGCCGAGGAACATGGTGTACTACCTCGATTCGATGCGTGACAGATTATCGATCGAATATGTGGTCAAGGGGAATATGGAGGCGTAAGTAACTTATATGTTTGATTTAAATTTTGACCTCACTAGCTAATGATAATACATTAACCGGCAATATTAACTGAAATGCAGGGCTTTTGATAAATATGTGTCCGCTGTAGGGAGGCATGCCGCACCGCAGGGCTCCCTACTAGCTTGGAAAGAATATGAGGTACTCACGAGACTTTTTGTTTATGCTTAATTAGTTTATGGAAACAATAGCTAAAATGTCTTCGCATATGCAATTATCTCAGTGCCATCAGCAGCCGCAATCATGGGAATACGGGTTTTATGTGCTGCACTACATGTACGACCTAGTGTAGACAAACTTTGCCCAATCCCCCTAGGTAAGCATCGATAGCTAACTCAAATTTGAAAATTGGGTGTCACGTTCTAAATTAGGAAGTTAGTTACTCAGTATTCACACATGCTTGCAAATCGCCATGTCGAAAGACCAATACGAAAATGCAAAGATTAGAGATCTTCGACAAATCTGGGCTCAATATGTCATGGAGGAAGTTGCGCCCAACCATCCGCCATGACAATTTTCTCGTTTTCGTGTACTCTATGCATAGACTGTTTATATACATGTGAATAAATATATATGTGAATAAATGTCCACATTGGATTGGAATTTGTATTTGTCCATATATATGTGAATAAATGTGAATAACTGTCTAATGTGTCAATCTGTTCTGTGAATTTACTCTTCTTTGCATCTGTACTGTATTATGTATCCAATCTATACTGTATTGCATCTGTACTGTATATGTGAATGTACTGTATTGTGAATGTAAATAACGTATTGTATATGTGAATGTTCTATCGGTAAATTCATTCACAACCGAGAGACTACTACCACTTTTCTATCGGTAAACTCATCCACGACCGAGAGACTACTGTCGTTTTTTCTATCGGTACACTCCAAATTAACCGTGACAAGAGTGTGACTTTTCCTGCCAGTGAACTCACACACAATCGAGAGACTACTACCACTTTTTCTATCGGTAAACTCATCCACAACCGGGAGACTACTGTTGTTTTTCTATCGGTAAACTCGGAATTAACTGTTAGAAGAGTGTGACTTTTCCTGCCGGTGAACTCATCCATAACCGAGAGACTATTGTCGTTTTTTCTATCGGTACACTAGAAATTAACCGTTAGAAGAGTGTGATTTTTCCTGCCGGTGAACTCATACACAACCGAGAGAGTACAATAGTTTTTTCTATCGGTAAACTCATTTCCACCCGAGAGAGTACTAAGCTTTTTATGTTGGTAAACTTGTAATTAACCGTTAGAATAGTGGTACTTTCCCTGCCACTAAACGTCAGACTACGACGGGTTTTCTATCGGTACACTCCTAATATGCCGATAGAATAGTGAAGTTCTTCTATCGGTTATTTACTGATAGAAAATGTTCTGTCTTGTTCTATCGTGTCTATCTCTATCGGTATAAAAACCGATAGTACAAGGGTGTTTTTTACCGATAGAAGAAAGCTTTTCTGTACTAGTGCCCCCATGCACACCGAATGCGCACTTTTCGGGGTTGAGCTTCAACCCGTACTCGCGAAGGTTGCGGAAGGTCTCCGCAAAGTCTTCGAGGTAGGTGGTCGCACGGAGGCTCTTGATGACCGCGTCGTCGATGTAGACCTCCACGTTGTGGCTGATTTGGTCCCTGAGGAACAGGGACATGAGGCACTGGAAAGTTGCCCCGGCGTTCTTGAGCAGGAAGAGCATGTGAACGTAGCAGAAGGTGCCGAGGGGTGTTATAAAAATCGTCTTTTCCTCGTCCTCCTTAGCCATCCAGACTTGGTGGTAGCCCGAGTACGCGTCCAGGAAGCTCATGAGCTCTGCACCCCCGCTGTCGAATCCACCAGCTGGTCGATTCGGGAGTGTGGAAAGTCGTACTTCGGGCAAGCCTTATTGAGGTCGGTGAAGTCCACGCACATCCTCCACTTTCCGCTGGACTTTTTCACGAGGAGGGGCTTCACCAACCATTCAGGGTGTAGAACCTCCCGAATAAACTCTGCCTATTGGAGCTTGGTGATTTCGGCCTTGATGGCTTCTTGGCACTCAAGAGAGAACTTCCTTAGTTACTGCGAGCTTATGCTCGATAACGTCCCGGGCGACGCCCTGCATGTCTGCAGCCATCCACACGTAGATGTCTGAATTTTTGCGAAGAAAAGCCGTGAGCTGCTCCACGTGCTCCTCGGGGAGGTTCGCCCTGATTTTGATGATCTTCTCTCTATCCTCCGGGAACAGTCGGATCCTCCGGAGATCTCCCTCTGGGCATGGTTTCAGGAGAAACTTCTCGGAGGGGACAACCGGAGTGTCTGGAGCCGGAGAGGGGCTTCCCTCCCCTGGGGCTTTGATCAAGTTAACATCCCCGATCATCACAGTGGCGCGCTCGTAGAGAGTACGAGCAGCGTCCTGGTTGCCTCGGGTGATGATTACACCACGAGGCCCAGGGATCTTCACACAGAGATAGCTCGGGTGGATGGCAGCCCCCAAACGGTTGATCATGGTTCTCCCAATGATCGCATTGTACGAAGAGGGGAGGTCCACTACGTCGAACCAGACCATCTCCGTCTGGTAGTTGTCTGGGGCGTCGAAGGTCATGGGAAGGTCGATCTTCCCCACCAGGGAGATAGTCTTTCCCGGGACGAAGCCCTGTAGTGGCCTAACCGCGGGTTGCAGCAGTTTTTCGTCCACCTGCATTTCCCTGAATGCTTTCAGGTACAGGATGTCCACGACTCTTCCGCCGTCGACGAGGATGTGCGCCAGTTGGCAGTTGAAAACGGTAGCAGAGATGATGAGTGCATCGTCGTGCGGGAAGCGAACCCCGTGCGAGTCTGGGACGTGTTTAGCACCCCAACCACCTTTACTTCCCGTGCGTACTCCTTACGTTGGAGCTTGAAGTCCCACCCCAAGGCGGATCCTCCCATGATGACGTTTACATGTTTCTGGGAAGTTTGAAAAGGTAGCTCCTCAATTGAGCCCCTTTCTTGTGCCCGTCTCTACTGCTCCCCTGAGGGAGCAGGGAGAGCCGCCAAAGTCAGCGGAGGGGGCAAGAAGGTAGGGCTCCCCCTTGCCCACGCTGGTCGAGGAATGCGGCAAAGTGTTGCAGGAGCTATTTGCACTCTCGAGTAGCATGGGTAGTAGAGTTGTGGAAGGCGCACCACAAGGTGGTGGTGCCCTTGAGGACAAAGGTGTCCCAAGGCCATGGCTCACTGCGATTGCTCCTCTTAGGGCGCTTGTTGGAGAGGTCCTTCGCTTCCCGCTCGGTGGGGGCGGACGCCCCCTGGTTTTTCTTCCAGAGGTCGTCCTCCTCTACTCGAGCGTATTTCTTGAGCACGTTGAAGAGCTCGTCTGCTGAGTTGGGGCAGCTCTGGGAGAGCCTCCGGGGGAGCTCCCCGGGGAGGAGCCCGCTCTTGCAGGCCTCGATGATAGTCTAATCGAGAACGTGAGCCACCTTGCTCTTTACCTGAGTGAAGTGCTTGAAGAAGCTCTGGATGGCCTCCCCCGTTTTCTGCCTAATGGTGTAGAGCTGTGATGAGTCCAGGGGGCGTATGCAGCTCCCCTGAAAGTTCGTGCAAAACTCACACTTGAGTTGCGCGAAGGACTTGATTGACCCGGCCTTTACGTTATAAAACCATGACCGGGCGATCCCCGAAAGGTGAAGGGGAAGACCTTGCACTGCACAGTCTCATCCCCCCAACCGCCGAGATGGCCGTAGAGTACACCTGCAAAAATTCGTAAGGATTGGCCTCACCATTGTAGTGCTCGATGTGTGGTGGACGATATGGTCGCGGACACCGGATGCACCGGAGGAAGTGACACAGCGGCTGGTTAGCCCCCTTGACTTCCCGGGGGAACTCCCGGAAGCGACAGTGGCTTCCTGAGACAGCATCTTTCCCTGATTCGGCCGAGAGTCATGGGCCTGGTGCGGCTTTCACTGCGACAGTGGCTTCGATCGGCGATGGGGGGGAATCTTCTCGGCACCTACTGTACACATTGGCTCTACCTCCTCCCGAGAGAAGTGGGGCTGGTCCACCGGGCAAGCCCCTGGGGCCGGTCCCAAGGGAGGAGGGAGCTAGTGCGTGTGGGCCGCCAGCCCGGAGGATGTCGCCGGCGCGCAAACTGGTCCTGGCACCGGGAAGGTCCCAGGCGAAGGTTTGGCTTAGCACCGGGAAGGTCCCGGGTGCCACGGCGACTGTTGACCCGGGGACGTCTCCGGACATGTGGGCAATTACTTGTGAGGGGAGAGTGCTGGTGAGGGGAGCGTTCCCGGCACGACAGTGACGGCCGATATCGGCTAGCTTACCGACGTGTGGTGACCTCCTGGAAAGGGGAGAGCACCAGACGCCGGAGGACCTCCCGGGGAGGGGAGAGCTCTTGACGCCGGAGGACCTCCCGGTGCGGGAAACACTCCCGGGGCAGGGAAGGCGGCCTAATGCCCCACGAGAAACGGCGATGGAACCCCCATAAAAGGTAGTTGGGGCAGATAAACGGGAGCCGCGCTAAGATGCGCAACAGCTATTCCAATGTGCGCCAAGCGCGGAGCTGGCCATCGACCAAAGCCCTAAGCAATAGGTCTCCGAGAGCCGGGACAGTCACTTGGGGGGCACTCGTCCCCGCCAACACAATCACTGTCGCTGGGCTTGGTATGGGGGTCCCCCCCAGGGAAGGAGGGAGGAGGAGGCACTTCACTCCGGGCCTTCTCGGATGGCGGCACCATGACGGCATCTTGCGGGGGTGGTGCTGGGTCACTAGGACTGGCGTCACCGAAGAGGGGGAGAGCGCGAGCTCTCGTTCGTGGGGGAGCCATGGAGAATAGTCACGTGTCCGAATGGACGGCGCCAACTGTTGTTGTATAAAAAATACCCCGGTTGGTTTGAGGACGTGTTTCACGCGTGTACAGTGAAGCGAGCTGACCGTGCGACCGGTGACCTCCCACCGGGCAATCACAGAGATTGACACAGAGGATTCATACAGGTTCCGGTCCCAATGAGGTTGACACGGAGGCGCCTAGGACGGTTGGCACCGCCACCCGCTCGAAACGGTCGTTACCGAGACAGGGGACGCCTCTCCCCGGGGCACCTGTCACCAGGACGGCTGTCACCGGGTGGCGGTGCCTGGGACGGGGTTCGACTGTCACTGCGCACCGGCACCCGGGAAGGGGGGATGCCTCTCATCGGGACAGCTGTCACCAGGTGATGGTCCCCAGGACTTGAGGTCTCTTCCCCAAGAGCAGCGTCCGGGACGAACCAGGCCCCAGGAGCAGGACAAATATTTCCCCCAATATTTTTAATAATACAACTGTTTAAGATGCGGCTTTGTCTAGTCTTGTCTAACGTATATGTAACCCACTGGGGGGAGGTGGTGCTGAATCATCGACCAACTGGTGAAGGGAAGGTATACGGAGCATTGAGATTGCTTACAGGGGCTCTGGAAACTGACAAAGCTTCCTTTCTGTAAGTGCACTTAAGTAAGCTTCTTCAGCTGTGTCTCCTCTAGCCGCGACGGAATGACCCAGTAAAACCACTCTGGCCAAGAGCAATAAAAGTTGAAGAAAATAAATAAAAAGAAAAAGTGAATAAATCAAAAAACAGAAATATATGTGTTTTTGTTTTTCTGTAAAAAGGGAAATCTAGCAACTTTGTATAAATTGTAGCAAACAAGTGTCTTCTTTGTATGGTTTATTCTAAATCCTATATGAAAGAAGATTGTCAAGAGGATTTAATTGATTAAGCTCTCTCTTTTCTAAGGTTGAAATTTGATAATCTTTGTCGGGGGCAATCTCTGTCTTGCCCCCGGGGGCCTAATTCGACCCGGACGCTGCCCCTGGGCGAGAAGCCTCATGTCCTGGGCGCCGCTACCCGGGGACAACCCTCAGGCGCCGCCACCCGGCGGCAACCCGTGAGCGCCGCCACCCGGTGACAACTGTCCCGGGAGTTGCCACCCGGTGATAGCCGCCCCAGTGACAGGCGCCTCAGGGACAGGTGTCTACCACCCCGAACACTGCCACTCGGTTACAGTCGTCCTGGTGGCAAGCGCCCCGGGGACAGGCGTTTCCCCGTCCCGGGCGCCGCCACCCGGTGACAACCGTCCCGGGCGCGGCCACCCGGTGACACCCATCCCGGGGGCTGCCACCCGGTGACAACCCCCCCGGGCGCCGCCACCAGTGACAACGGCCTCCCAGGAGCAGGGCTCCCTTGGGAATTGAAGTCTGCATGTGTCAAGCATCCAGGTGCCCTGATCGGCAAAAATACCATCGCGTCCCCGATCTAACGGTCGAGGCTAGGTCGTTTTGGTCATTTGCATCTTTTGGGGTCTATATATACCCTTGTACTCTTCTCTTCTAACCTAAGTCTCTCATTTACACTGAATACACAAATCAATAGGCACTCCCTTGGAGACCTCCACACGAGAGAACCTCCCCGGGGACATACGTCCGGGGTGTGCCGACAGGACTAGGGTTCGCACTGCGACCTGAATCTGTATAAATCTTCCATGTCAATCTCTGTGATCACCTGGCGAGAGGTGACTGGTCGCACAGTCACGTCGCTGTCCATGTGTTACACACGTCAGAAAACCTGCCGGGTTATTTTTAATACCACGACAGTTGGCGCCGTCCGTGGGGAAACATGACGATTCTTCATGGCTCCCCCAAGAACGAGAGCTCACGCTCTCCCCCTCTCCGGTGATGCTGATCCCAGTAACCCGGAGCAGCCCCAGCAAGAGGTCATCATGGTGCCGCCATACGGGGAGGCCTGCAGTGAGGCATCTCCTACTCCCGCCTTCCCGGGGGGGGGGGGGGGGGGACCCCAGCACCGAGCACGATGACCGCGACCGCATTGGCAGGGAAAAGTGACCCCCAAGAGACCGTCTCGGCCCCGGGGGAACCATTGCTTGGGACCTTGGTCGAGGGCCAGCTTTGAGGTCAGCGCACCATGGAAGAGCTGTTGTGCGTCTTAGTGCAACCGCCGACCCACATTTACACGCCCCCGTTTCCTTTAATGGGGGCACCAGGCCGCCTTCCCTGCCCCGAGAGCTCTCCCGTTCCCGGGAGGTCATCCGGTGCCTGAAGCTCTCCCCTTAACGGCAGGTCCTTCGGCGTTTGGGGCTCTCCCCTTTCCGGGAGGTTACCACACGCCGGTAAGATGGCCTATACCGGTCGTCACTGCCGCACCGAGCATGCTCCCCGCATCGGAGGCTCTCCCTTCGTAAGTGATTGCCCACATGTCCGGAGATGTCCCCTGGTCAACAGTCGCCGTGGCGCCCGGGACCTTCCCGGTGCCAAGCCCACCCTTCGCGTCGAGCCCTTCCCCTGCCTCGACCCCTGTCGCCATCCCAAACGCATGCCCGGCGCTGGAAACAGTTTGCGCGCCGGTGACATCCACCGGGCCGGTGGACCACACGCACCAGCTCCCTCCACCCCCGGGACTGCCCCCAAGGGCTCCCCCTCCGGACCAGACCCGCTTCACCCGGGAGGAGGCAGAGCACATCTCGACAAAACTCTCCCCGCCCACGCCCCCCCCCCCCTGCGGCCACCGATCGGAGCCACCACCGCAACAAAAGCTGCCCCCGACCCCCGATTCAAGGGCAGACCTGGGGAAAGAGGCCGGCTCAGGAAGACACCGTCACTTCGGGGGGGGGACCCCAAAATTTAAGTGGTCGGCTCGACCAACCCGGAAGAGAAGAGGCGTTACCGCCGGGTGGGTGGCCCTCTATGCCCTCTGCCCGACTCCGACAATGAGAGCCCCTCTCCCGTCAAGGGGGATGACGTTCGGGTGTTTTCCTGAGAAGTTGAGGGGGCTAACCAGCCGCTGTGTCGCCGCCTCTGGTGCATCCGATGGCTGCGGCCGTACTGTCTGCCGCACATCAAGCACTAGAACGGTGAGGCCAATCCTTAAGAATTTGTGTCGGTGTACTCTACGGCCATCTCGGCTGTCTGGGGGGACGAGATGGTGCAATGTAATGTCTTCCCCCTCTACCTCTCGCGGATCACTCGGTCATGGTTTTACAACCTAAAGGCCGGGTCGATCAAGTCCTTCGCGCAAGCCCAAGTTTTGCGCGAACTTCTAGCAGAGTTACATACGCCCCCTGGACTCGTCACAAGTCTACACCGTCACACAGAAAATGGGGGAGACCATCCAAAGCTTCTTCCAGTGCTTCGCTCAGGTGAGAGCAAGGTGGCTCACGTCCCCAACTCGATGGTCATCGAAGCCTGCAAGAGCAGGCACCTACCCGGGGTGCTCCACCAGAGGCTCTCCTAGAGTTGCCCCAACTCGGCGGACGAGCTATTCAACGTGCTCAAGAAATACGCCCGAGCCGAGGAGGACAACATCTGGAAGAAAAACTAGGGGTCGCCTGCCCCCACTGAGTAGGAGGCCAAGGACCTCTCCAAGCATGCCAAGAGGGGCAATCGCAGTGAGCCACGGCCTTGGGACACCTTTGTCCTCGAGGGTAGAGGTGGCTTGCTCGAAGACAATAAGGAAACCGTCCCTCCTGGCCAAAAGGAAATGGGGGGGGCCAATCCTCCTGTAACCAGGAGGGCCCAAAACATGGTGGTAAGGAGGGCACAACCAACCTGTTGTGTGCCTTCCACAAGTCTACTACCTACGCCACTCGGGAATGCAACCAACTCCTATAGCACTTCATCGCATTCCTCGACCAGTGTGGGCAGGGGGGAGCCATGCCTCCTTGCCCCCACCCCCCCAGCAACATTGGTCGCTCTGCCCGCTCCCTTAGGGGAGCAACAGAGACAGGCACAGGAAAGGGGCTCAGTTGAGGAGCTACCATTCCAAACTTCCCAGAGACGTGTAAACGTCATCACGAGAGGATCCACCTCGGGGCGAGACTACAAGCGTCAGCACAAGGAGTACGCATGGGAAGTGAAGGTAGGGGGGTGCCAAACACGTCCCGGCCAACAAAGTGGTCGGACGTCCCCCTCACTTTCACGGTAGAAGACGTGTGCGGGGTTCGTTTCTCCCACGATGACGCACTCATCGTCTCCACTACCGTGTACAACTGTCAACTAGCCTGTATCCACGTCGACGGTGGAAGCACCGCGGACGTCCTGTACCTTAAAGCGTTCAGAGAAATGCAGGTGGACGAAAAACTACTACAACCCACAGCCGGGCCCTGGCAAGGCTTTGTCCCAGGGAAGACTATCTACCCGGTGGGGAAGGTCGACCTTCCCATGACCTTCGGTGCCCTGATCAACTACTGGATGGAAATGGTCTAGTTCGAATTGGTGCATCTCCCCTCTTCGTATAATGCGATCATGGGGAGAACCACGATCAACTGTCTGGGGCTGCAATCCACCAGAGCTATCTCTGTGTGAAGATCCCTAGCCCTCGCGACGTAATCACCGTCTGAGGTGACCAGGATGCAGCTTGTTAACTCTTCGAGTGCGCCACCGTGACAATCAGGGACATCAACCTGATCAAGGCCCTGGGGCGAGAGCCCCCCAGTCTTCGGACACCCCGGTCGCCCCCTCTGGGAAGTTTCTCCCAAAACCACGCCCAGAGGAAGAACTTCGGAAAGTCCGACTGTTCCCGGGAGATGAAGAGAGGATCATTAAAATCGGGGCAGATCTCCCCTCGGAGCACGCGGAGCGGCTTACGATCTTCCTCCGCGAAAATTCTGACATCTTCGTGTGGAAGCCTACAAACATGTGGGGTGTTGCCCGGGATGTTATCGAGCACAGGCTCACCTTAATGCGCGACCGCCCCCCAGTGAAGCAAAAACTGAGAAAGCTCTCCCTCGAGCACCAAGAAGCCATCAAGGCTGAGATCGCTAGACTCAGAGAGGCGGGGTTCGTCTGGGAGGTCTTGCACCCCGAGTGGCTCGCGAACCCCGTCCCCGTGAAAAAGTACAGTGGCAAGAGGACGATATGCGTGGACTTCACCGAGTTCAACAAGGCTTGTCCGAAAGACAACTGCCCACTCCCGCGGATCGACTAGCTGCTGGACTCAATAGCGGGGTGCGAGCTCATGAGCTTCCTGGACGCATACTCAGGCTACCACCAAGTCCGGATGGCTAAGGAGGATGAGAAACAGACGAGTTTTATAACCCCCCTCGGCACCTTTTGCTATGTTCACATGACCTTCAGGCTCAAGAACGCTGCAGCAACCTTCCAGCTCCTCATGTCCCAGGTCCTCAGGGACTAGATCGACCGCAATATAGAGGTCTATGTCGACGACGCAGTCGTCAAGAGCCTCCGCACGACCGCTCACCTCAAAGATTTAGCGGAGACCTTCCACAACCTCTGCGAGTACGGGTTGAAGCTCAACCCGGAGAAGTGCATGTTTGGCATTCACGGGGGGAAGCTGCTTGGCTTCCTCGTATCCCAGCGGGGCATAGAGGCCAACCCCGAAAAGATTCAGGCCTTGTTGGACATGCCCCCACCTCGCTCGGTGAAGGATGTATAGTGGCTTATCGGCCACCTTGCCGCACTGAGCCGCTTCGTCTCGCGGTCGGGAGAACACGGCCTCCAGTTCTTCAGGATCCTCTGGGGCCTCGAGGGTTTCAAATGGACCTCTGAGGCCCAAGCCGCTTTCGACAACCTGAAGAAGTACCTCACAAGCCCTCTGGTGCTTATGAATCCCTCTCTGGAAGGACCCCTACTCCTTTACCTCGCAGCCACCCCGGTCGTTGTGAGCGTGGTATTGGTAAAGGAGTAGGACAGGCAGCAGTGTCCCATGTACTACTTGAGCGAAGCCCTCCATTGGGCTAAGACACGGTACATAGAGATGGAGAAGATCTGTTATGCCCTCCTGATGGTGTCCCGGAAGCTCTGCCATTACTTCCTGGGACAACTGATCACAGTCCCGTCTTCCCTCCCCCTGGGGGAGGTGTTGCAAAACCAAGTGGCCACCGGCCGGATTGGGAAGTGGGGAGCCGAGCTAGCTCCTTTTTCTCTTTCCCTCACGGGTCGTTCCGTCATCAAATCACAAGTCCTTGCTGACTTTGTGGTGGAATGGACCGGGGAGACCCCCGTCGTGCCGCCCCAATGCAACGACCATTGGACGCTTATGTTCGATGGCTCCTTGTGTCTCGCTGGAGCTGGTGCGGGGGTAGTCCTCTAGAGCCCTGAGGGAAGGACACTGGAGTACGCGGCATGGCTCGAGTTCCCTGCTACGAACAACGTCGCCGAATACGAGGCCCTACTGCTGGGACTGCGCCTTGCGTGCTCCCTGGGAATTCGTCGCCTCCTAGTTAAGGGGGACTCCTAGCTCATGGTTTGCCAAATGCACAAGTCATTCTTGTGCCATGACGTAAACCTTAGCCTCTACCTAGGGGAGGTGCGCAAGATGGAGAAACACTTCGAGGGCTTAGAAGGGCGACATATCCCCCGGAGGGACAACGACTGTGCCGAAACTCTGGCACAGGCTGCCAGTGCCTGGGGACCTCTCCATGAGGGCACCTTCCTATAGGTCATCACAAAGCCCTTGGTTACCACTCAGGGTTCGGACCCCAAGTCCCGCAACTCAGAGGTCTCTGAGATCGTCCAAGCTGTGTTCTAGATGGATCCCCTCGTCTCCTTCATAAGGGGGGAGGGGGAACCTCCCGATGGTGTCACAGCCAAGCACTTCTGTGCGAACGCACGGGCGTATCTCTTTTTGGAATGGATGCTATACAAGAGGGGTGCTTCACCCTTGCTAAATTGCCTCTCGCAGGTGGAGGGGCTCTAGCTTCTCGAGGACATACACTCGGGGTGCTGCGGCTCTCACCTAGCCCCTCACGCAATCGCGACGAAGGTCATCGGCTGAGGCTTCTACTGGCCTACTGTGGTTCGTGATGTGCGGGACCTTGTCTCTCATGCGAGGCCTGTCAGAAGATGGCGAATGGTTCCAAACTACCCTTTGCAATGCTGCAGACCATCCTGATTACTTGGCCCTTCGCCCGTTGGGGGATGAACCTCCTCGGCCCCTTCCCCCAGTGCCGGGGGGCTACAAGTATGTGGTTGTCGCTGTGTACTACATTTCCAAATGGGTGGAGGCTGAGCCCTTGGTCAGCATCACCTCCTGAGCGGTACAACGGTTTTTCTGGAAGAACATCGTCTGTCATTTTGGGGTCCCCCATGAAATCATCGTCAACAACGGGACCCAATTCGACTCAGCATACTTCTGGGAGTTCTGTGAAAGCTTGGGCACTACCCCCCACTTCGCCTCTGTGGCTCATCCCCAAAGCAACGGAGCTGTCAAAAGGGTCAACGGTGTGATCCCACAGGGATTACATCGGCGACTCGAGCAGACTACCCCTAGGCATGGCACATGGGCAGAGGAGCTTCGGAGCATCCTCTACTCCATGTGCACGACCCTGAGCCGGTTGACAAGGTGCACCCCCTTTTCACTTGTGTAAGGGGCTAAGGCCGTCCTCCCCTCGGAGATTCGTTTTCGGTCGCTGCAGGTCGAGCTCCTAGATGGAGCTACGACTAGAAGTCGATCTCGTCGAGCAAGAGCGCGACAGAGCGCTCCTTCGCTACGCCATCTACGAGCGCGAAATGGCGCGTGCGTACAATCGGCGCGTCTCTGCAAGAGCTTTTCGCCTTGGGGACCTTGTCCTCAAGCGCGTTACTGACCCCCAAGCCCAAGGAAAACTCAGCCCGAAGTGGGCAGGCCCATACAGGATTACTACGGTCCTGGGCTCGGGGGCTTATAAGCTCTCCAACCTTGAAGACTAGGAGATGAAGCATGTTGCATCTAGGCCTTTATGCCTAACTCTAATTTTGATGATTAATGAAAAGAAAGTGTTTCAAACTAACTGTGCTTCTGAGACTGTCGTGGGGAAATCTCCGCGGGACTAAGTCCAGGTAAGTTGCGTCACGATTGCCCGGGGACCTGGCCTCCGGCGCCGTCCCGGGCGCCGCCATTGGCCCGGGGACGTGGTCTCCGGGGCCTCCCCGGGCGCCGCCATTTGCCCGGGGACGTGGCCTCCGGGGCCTCCCCGGGCGCCGCCATTTGCCCGGGGACGTGGCCTCCGGCCCCGCCCTGGGCGCCGCCATTTGGCCCTCGGGACCTGGCCTCTGGCGCCGTCCCGAGCGCCACCATTGGCCCGGGGACGGGGCCTCCGGCCCCTCCCCGGGAGCCGCCATTTTGGCCCCCGGGACCTGGCCTCCTGTGCCGTCCCGGGCGCCGCCATTTGCCCGGGGATGTGGCCTCCAGCCCCTCCCCGGTCGCCGCCTTTTGGCCCCCGGGACCTGGCCTCCGGCGCCGTCCCGGGCGCCGCCATTTGCCCGGGGACGTGGCCTCCGGCCCCTCCCCGGGCGCCGCCTTTGGGCCCCCGGGACCTGGCCTCCGGCGCCGTCCCGGGCCCCCTCGCCCGCCTAAAGGTAAAGTCTCGAGCTGTTTGTCACGTGCAGGTCACGCGAGGAGCGCCTCGGGAATCAGCGACCACCTGTCAAGCATCCAAGGCGTTTGACCGGAAGAAGGACGGTCCGACCTTTCAATCTGACGGTGGCTTCCGGGGTAGTTTAGGTTTTTTGCTTCTTTTTGGGGCTATAAATAGCCCTTGTACCCCTCTGTTGTAAAGGATCGGATCACTTGTATTGGAATAGCTAAACTCACAGACGTGCTCTGGAAGCCTCTCCCCCGGAGAGAGCCTCCCCAGCTGACTCCGGTCGGGAGCGCGTCGACAGGACTAGGGCCCCCACCGGGACCCGAACCTGTATAAATCCCTGTGTCATTTCTTGTGTTTGTCCGGCGGGGGAGGACCGGTCACCCGGTCAACCCGCGCCACGTAATGTTCGCTAGGATCATTCTCAAAACCTGCCGGGGTATTCGCAATGCCACGACAGAGACTTTTTGATACAGAGCTCTGTTGGGAAGATATGCGAGATGAACAAAATAAACCCAACGCAACAGTGATAAAAGCACAAGTCAAGGACGAGACTCAAGTCACAAAATGCAAAGGACCTAAGGTAATCCGAATTTATTTCTACCGATCTCGGCGTATGGAGTTGATCAGTGTAGGATTTTATTTTTAGATTTAACTGTACTATAAAGAGGGGTTGTAAGTCCTATCTACACCTCTGAATAAACTGAGAAATTACTAGGTCATTGCATTGCATCTTTTCGGTTGGATTTGATTTGAATTTGTTTTGAAAGATTTGGTTTTCAGTTGAGTTTTTGATAGTAGAAGGGTTTTTCAATTTTCTAGAAAGATCTAGGTAGATCTGGCTTTTGCTTCTGTCGAAACAAATGTAGCCCTTAAAATTATCTTTCAAACGAGCTATTAAAATCTCAATTTTGACTTATGGTTTGAAAGTTATGACAGATGTTGTTTATGCTAACTGTTGGTTTGCTATACTGACTGCCAGTTTGAATGTCAGTCCAATTAAACTGACAGTTGTCCAGAGAGGTTGTTTTTTGAGCTGAAATTTTATGTACTAACTGACTGTCAGTATGCCCATGCTGACTGTCAGTTTGTATTTCGACCTCAAACTGATTTGCTTGTGTTTCTATTTGATCTGGTTGATTTTGTGGTCCATACTGACTGTCAGTGTGTGATACTGACTGTCAGTATGAGGTAACAGTTTCCATATACGACCACGAACGGCTAGTTATTATTTTATCCGCAAATTTTTTCAGCCGTTGAGTTTGGAACTGACTGTCAGTTCCTCATACTGACTGTCAGTTTGCACTGATTTATTTCCATTTTCGACCTCAAACGGCTAGCTGAGTTTTCTCTGGATTTTACTTCTTTCTGGTCGTGACCCAAACTGACTGTCAGTTTGATCTGCTGATTTTCAGCCTTAGCTCCAACATCTCTTTTGAGACTTGAGGCTATAAATAGAGCCTTTGAGCACTTGTTTTAGACATCCAGCCACTTAATCATATTCACTCTTGAGTTTCAGTTCTTATACAAAATCTTTATCTTTTGATCAAGTCGAGTGCTTTTTCAATCCACCGAGTTTTTAGTTGACATCATATTTGCATACTTAGTATTTCTCGGTGATTGTTGGAGGTCTAGAAAATACCTTGGAGCTTATTACTCTTGGTGAACACCCTCACCTAGACTGTTTGGTGGGGGGCCGTTGACCTCTCCTATTCGGAGGTTGTTGGAGAGGCTCGGCAAGTTTGTACAAGGCATCTGTGCTCGCCTTTCCAGAGTGGATAAGGAGCAATCATTAGTGAGAAATATCCTTCGTGGATATTGTAGCAAGACTCATTCATTTGAGTGCTTCAATGAGGATTAGGGCAGACTGGGCGAGCCTCCGAGACCTCGGTAAAAATCGTTGTGTTCATTCTCTCTGTCTCTTCATTTCAATATATAAAATTGCCTTTGGTTCTTCTCTTTGCAACATTTGTTTTTAATTGAAAAGTTTTAAAGCCTCCTATTCACCCCCCTCTAGTCGGCATCCTTGATCCTACACGTGGTATCAGAGCAAGGTCTCTCAATTAATTAGGCTTTATCTCCTAGAGAGAGGGTGACGTCTAATGAGGGCTTCTCTCTTGGTCATGCCGGTCGTGCGCCTATCTTTGACGGGACGAACTATCATTATTGGAAAGTGCGCATGGCGGTATTCCTAGAGGCCATGGGGCTAGATGTATGGGACATCGTTAAACTTGGTTTTACTCCTCCAGATGATCCGGCAAGTCACTTCGATGACGACAGGAGAAAACTACATTTAAATGCCCGTGCAAAAAATACACTCTTTGCCGGTTTGTCTTTAAATGAGTTCAACCGTGTGAGTAATCTTATGACCGCTCACAAGGTTTGGACCACCCTCGAAGAAATCTACGAGGGCACAACTAAAGTCAAAGAGGCAAAGTTACTCATGGTAAGGCAACAATATGAGACATTCACAATGTCGTCAACCAAGTCCGTGGATTCCATGTTCACTCGGTTGAACAATATTGTAAATGAACCCAAGGGGCTAGGAGTTGTTTTTACTGACCTTGATATTGTAAGAAAGATGCTCAGGGCACTTCTAGAAAGCTTCGACACTCTAGTCACGGTGCTCACCAACTCCGATCTATTGACCACCACGCCTACTGATCTCTATGGGAACCTCATCACCCATGAGATGCATCCGAAGGAATAGAAGGAAGCTGCCGAACCTTCGAAAACAAAGAAGACGGCGTTGGCTTTCAAAGCCAGCTCCAAAATGGACTCAAGCGACGGCTCCTCCGACGAAGATCTAGCTCTAATGGTAAAAAATACTCAAAAACTTCTTCGCAGGTTGCACAAGAAGGGTGTCAACATCGACACTCGACCAAAGGGGCCTAAGCAAACAAACTTCAAGGACATCATATGCTACGGATGTCACGAAAAGGGACATATAGCATCAAGATGTCCTAACAAGAACAAGACTTTGAATAACAAGAAGAAATTCTTCAAGAAGAGAAATGAAGCAACAAAAGAAGTCTGCTTTGGAGAATGGATGTCCGGAGGTGAGAGCTCCGACTCCGACTCCGACAATGAAGGAGGTTGCTCCAAGAAGCTAGCCGGACTAGCTCTCGACAACATTTCTACTAGTTCATCTCTTTGTCTTATGGCTAAGAGTGATGAAAAGGTACACTCTAATGAACCTTCATATGCTGAATTAGTTGAAATGATTACTGAATTAAATGAAGTTTATGGAGCTACTAAAAAGAAGTATAGAGCGCTTAAAGAGGAACATTCTTCTTTACGCACTCAATACTCAGAACTAAAAGATTCTTATGAAAGCTTTCTTATCAAAGATATTACTCATGCTCCATCTAAAGTCGATGCATCCATTTCATGTGATTTAGATACTCCTTCTAGTAGTCATGATATACAATGTGCTTAAATCTTAAATGAGAATAATGAACTTAGGGCACAAGTTGAAAAACTTGGTAAAGGGTTAGAAAATTGCTACAAAGGTAAAGTATCCCTTGATCTCATTCTGAGCAAACAGAAGTGTTCATTTAGAAACGAAGGTCTTGGATACTTTCCGAAGAAAGGAAAGAAACCAAATACTAAAACTACTTTTGTAAAAGCATGCAAAACTTTTTTTTTTAAATGTCATGAAATTGGTCATTCGCATGAAGCATGTCCTCTAATGACTCCAAACTACTTTGATCTTGCTACATGCTTCAACGGTCGAAGAAAGGTTATGCTATAGCAAAGTTTGTTGGCGTACCCATGCTAAATAAAAAGAAGAAATCAATTTGGGTGCCCAAAACTTTGATCGCTAACATTGAAGGACCCAAAATGGTTTGGGTACCTAAAAGGACTTGATTCTTTTGTTTATGCAGGTGAACTACAAAACTGGTGGGAAGCATTGGGTGCTAGATAGCAGATGCTCCGAACATATGACCGGCAACAAGAAATTGTTCACCTCAATAAAAGACAACTCAAGCGAAAATCAAAAGATCACCTTTGGTGACAATTGTCAAGGAAATGTGGTAGGCTTGGGTAAAATTGCTATATCCAATGATCTCTCTATTTCAAATGTTTTATTGGTTGAATCTCTGAATTTTAATTTGCTTTCCGTTGCACAAATTTGTGATCTTGAATTTCGTTGCACATTTTATCCCAAAGAGGTTTTAGTTGAAAGTTTAAAAGATAATTCCTTAATCTCTAAAGGCTTTCGTTTTGGAAATCTTTATCTGGTTGATTTTCACTCAAAAGATGCATCTCTTTCAACATGCCTTGTCTCTCAAACCTCAAAGGGTTGGTTTTGGCATAGGAGACTTGCACATGTTGGAATGCATCAATTGAAAAAGCTTTTAAAACATGATTTGGTTGTTGGCTTAAAAGATGTGAATTTTGAAAAGGATAAATCCTGTAGCGCTTGTCAAGCTGGCAAGCAAGTAGCTACTTCACATCCAATTAAGTGCGTTCTTTCAACTTGCAAACCTTTGGAACTGCTACATATGGATTTATTTGGACCTTTTGAGTTCCAAAGTATCGGGGATAACAACTATGGCTTTGTAATTGTTGATTATTTTACTCGCTATACTTGGGTCTTCTTTATTTCCCAAATATCTGAAACCCGTGATGTTTTCAAAAGTTTTGCAAAACGTGTTTCAACTGAATTCGAACATTCCATAAAAAAAATCCGTAGTGATCATGGTGGAGAATTCGTAAATTCAACCT
This sequence comes from Pharus latifolius, assembly GCA_019359835.1. Classification (NCBI taxonomy): domain Eukaryota; kingdom Viridiplantae; phylum Streptophyta; class Magnoliopsida; order Poales; family Poaceae; genus Pharus; species Pharus latifolius. Next base: position 25,943,369 of record CM033329.1, read on the forward strand.
TATTTGATTTTTGTGACTCGCTCGGAATTAAACACGAATTTTCTACCTCTTACACTCCACAGCTAAATGGAGTTGTAGAAAGGAAAAATCGAACATTATTAGAAATGGTAAGAACTATGCTAAGTGAGTATGATACTCCTACTCGCTTTTGGGTTGAAGCCGTGCATACTGCATGCTATTCTATTAATTGGCTTTATTTGCATCATCTTCTAAATTTAACTCCTTATGAACTTCTTATTGGGCGTAAGCCAAATATTTCCTATTTTCGAGTGTTTGGTTGCAAATGTTATATCCTTAAGAAAAGAAATTTTGGTGGTAAATTTCAGAGAAGAGTAGATGAAGGCTTTCTAGCAAATACTCAACCACCAGCAAAGCTTATCGTGTTTTTAATAAAAATACAAGTTACATTGAAGAATCTTGTGATATAGAGTTCGATGAAACTAATGGCTCTCAAAAGGAGCAAGTCTCTTGTAAGTTTCAGGTGAAGATCTTCAAGAAGCCGTGAAGAACATTACCATATGAGACATCAAGCCAAGAGAAGATGATCAAGAAGATAATGAAAACATTGAGGATGATGATCAACATGCGTCATCATCACATACTGATTCACCAGAGCAAGATCAAGATGGAGCAGCACAACAAGAAGCACCAAGGCAACATCAAACGATCACCAAGGGTCACCCTTTAGATCAAATATTGGGTGATGTCAGTAAGGGTGTTCAAACTCGCTCTCATATCACTTCGTTTTGTGAACATCATTCATTTGTGTCTTCTTTAGAACCTAAGCATGTAGATGAAGCTCTAAGTGATCCTGATTGGGTTAATGCCATGCATGATGAACTAAACAATTTTTCTAGAAATGAAGTTTGGACTTTAGTAGAAAGACCCAAGGATCATAATGTAATTGGAACAAAATGGGTTTTCAAAAATAAGCAAGATGAAAATGGTGTAGTAATTAGAAATAAAGCTCGTCTTGTTGCACAAGGTTTTACTCAAGTCGAAGGTTTACACTTTGGTGAAACTTTTGCACCTGTAGCAAGACTTGAAGCTATTCGTATTCTTCTTGCTTATGCATCAAAATTTAATATTAAATTATTTCAAATGGATGTTAAAAGTGCATTTTTAAATGGTGAGATATCTGAACTACTATTTGTTGAACAACCTCCTGGTTTTGAAGATTCAAAATTTTCAAACCATGTGTTTAAATTGCCTAAAGCTCTCTATGGTCTCAAGCAAGCTCCTCGAGCTTGGTATGAGCGACTTAGAGACTTTTTTTTATCAAAAGGTTTTAAAATTGGAAAAGTTGATACAACTTTGTTTACAAAGAAAATTGAAAAAGATTTGTTCATTTGTAAAATATATGTTGATGATATTATCTTTGGATCTACTAATGAACATTTCTGTCATGAGTTTGGAGAAATGATGTCTAGGGAATTCGAGATGTCGATGATCAGTGAGCTAAGCTTCTTCCTTGAACTTCAAATCAAGCAACTCAAGAACGGTATGTTCGTGAGTCAAACAAAGTACGTGAAGGACTTACTCAAGCGCTTTGGGATGGAAGATGCTAAGGCAATTAAAACCGCCATGGCGACAAATGGACATCTCAACATGGACAACAACGGAAAATCGGTCGATTCTAAACTCTAAAGGTCTATGATTGTTAGCTTATTGTATCTTACTGCATCTAGGCTTGATATCATGTTTAGTGTGTGCTTATTTTCTAGGTTTCAACCAGATCCTAAGGAATGTCATTTAATTGCTCTTAAAAGAATTCTTAGGTATTTGAAATGCTATCCCAACCTAGGTCTTTGGTATCCGAAAGATGCAAACTTTGAATTAATTGGATATTCGAATTCTGATTATGCTGGGTGCAAGATTGACCGAAAAAGTACATCTGGTAGCTGTCAGCTTTTGGGGAGATCTTTAGTATCATGGTCATCTAGGAAACAAAATTCTGTAGCTCTCTCCACCGCTGAAGCTGAATATGTGTCTGCAGGAAGTTGTTGTGCTCAATTATTATGGATGAAGCAGACTTTTCTGGATTATGGAATTAAATTTGATAATGTGCCACTGTTTTGTGATAACGAAAGTACCATTAAAATTGCTAATAATCCTGTTCAGCATTCCAGAACTAAGCACATTGTAATACGGCATCATTTTATAAGAGATCATGTGGCAAAAGGTGATATATATGTGAGTTACATTAGAACTGATTTGCAACTAGCAGATATTTTTACCAAACCCTTAGATGAATAAAGATTTTGCTTTCTAAGAGGTGAACTGAACATCATTGATATATCTAATGCTAGTTGATATGTTATTTGTGTTAAACTATATTATAATATAATTTTATTCCCTCTCTAGTCAAATCCTGCTTCTGGTCGAATTTATCCAAACTGACAGTCAGTTCATCAAACTGATAGTCAGTTCCTTTGCTTAGAAACCTGTTCTTAGCCTCTGGTCATAGTCAATGACCATGCTGACAATCAGTTCCACAAACTGACCGTCAGTTTCATAAACTGACTGTCAGTTTCTAACTCAGTTCTATGAACTGACTGTCAGTGTTGTACACTGATTGTCAGTTCCATGTTTCTGAGTTTGGAACTGACAGTCAGTTGTGGGCCCCCGAACCCTAAAACCCTATTTCTGTCTTTGTGCCTCTTCGCCTCCTCCCATCGCCGCCATTGTCTCACTCACTGCCGCTGCACGCCTCGTTTTGCAGCGCCTCACCTCACCGCCGACAAACCGTGCACCACCGTGCCGCACCACCTTCTCGGCGGCGCCTCGTCGTTTTTGGCCACCGCCACACCTCTCCACCGCCGTTTCACCGCGCCACTGTGCAGCAACACTCCGTGCCTCGCCGTGGTTCACCTCCTCGTCGTTGATTGAGCCCCTCCTCACCTGTGTTTGCTCTTCTCTCGCCGGCCGATTTTGTTTCGACCGTCGTCATTGCTTCTTCGGCTTCCTCTGTTCGGCCTCCTCTGATCAGGTTTCTGTTTTTCATCATGTTTGATCAGCCATCTTCGTCTCGTCGCGTTGCCCGATGGAAGAACGCGGCAAACAGCTGTCGTTCATTGGGTCAGTCGACTGAGCCCCGCTCTTCACCTCCGCTCGAGCGCGTCCCCATGGATTATTCCCGATGGCACGCGAGCCGCCTTGGCACCCGTTGCGCCGCAAACCCATATCTCTCGTAGCGTCCCACTGGTCGCGACGCGTGCAATGTCCTCACTTTTTACACAAACCTACAACTCGACCTTTTCACCAGCGTCTGTAGCCGCGTCCCCATATTCGCCCATTCGCTCATTAAGTCTTGAAGTGTTCTTCGTAAAGGGACTTTTTGTAAAAATTTTCTTCAGTTTGAGGACCACTTTGTAACCTTATTTCTAAGATTTTTTGTGAGACCCCCATTTGAGGATCACCTTGGTAATCGCCCAGGTAGGTTACACACAGCAGGATGTCACATGAGCTCCAAACCACACAAGCATAGTAATAACATTAAACAAGTATCAGGCCAACATGGCCAATATTACATAGCCAAAGCACCGAAAATGGCGCTAAGTAGAGTTACTAGGAAAATAACCAGTTTATCGGAACCAGAATCGGTATCCAAGTACCGAACACACAACATAAAGCACAAAGCAACGACAAATAGCTTGATTTCCATCCGCAGCGGGGTTGGAGTGGCTCCTCCCACATCTGACTTGACTTGGTGCGCAATCCTTCTAGAACGTGGGCTCGTCCGGGGTGCTTCCATCTTCAGGTGAGTACTCATAACTGAAAGAATCGAGATCCTCGAATCCCTCTTCTACAGTTGGATATAAATGCAAGGGTGAGCACTTGGTGCTCAGCAACACTCATCCCGGGGATTAATGCAATTGTACTTACATGAGGGTAAAACATATGATTTCCGGGTTTTAGTTTCATATGGATAGAAATATATAGATTTCCAAGTCATTTGTTCAGTAAAACAGTACTTTTGCCATGAAAATGATACTTTAAACATTAAACAGGTTTTCAATAAAACATTAGATGTAGTGGTCTCCCATGAGTCACTACTTTGTTAACCGCATTATGAAAACATTCCAAAATATTACTTGTGCTATAACCCATGGATAACATCCACTACGAAAAGACTCCTGAACCTGGGAGTACAGAGTATCTGATACTTCTTTTACACTTTGCAAAGGTGTACCTCTTTTTAAATCCACTGGTTCACTCGGCTTTCAAGTCGGATCAGCTCCATGTGACTTATACACATGTGACAAGGCCGAGATCACACAACGCTTTTACAGTTCAGTATTAACAGTATCCCTGCCCGGTAAATAGACAGTTAAGTCTCAAGTACCGTTGTGGGTCTTCCCCACTACCTTACTTCCTAGCCTCTCTGGTCTATGTTCCCTTAGGACACATAGCCTTGGTCTATGTCCACGCGAGACATACGACCATTTAAGATTACAACCGCTCACGGCTTAATCAGGTCTAGGGCGCCTTCCTTCTTTTACGCCTTTTCCTCTCATCATTTTTCTGACTCACATCACTCATGGCCGAACCTTGGCCTTCCAGTTTCCACGCGAGAAACCAGATCGTCAAACCATGCAGGGAACTGCTAATACCAAAAAGCTACTAAGTTGTGCCTGTCCCATACCAGGCAAGTGGTTGGTACGTTTACAATTCGTATAGAGACACAGCAAAAGGTTCTCATCCTTATGAACCAATAGTGAGGAACATTCACATTCCCTGATGCGCACCGCACCCTCTCCATACAATCCAATCCTCACTACTGATCCCTTTTATCAGTTTTCTTGACAAAACGGTTTTCATTATAACTTCTCATGTATTTGACCATTTCAAGTTTAATGTGGATATTCAGTATATGAGTCCTAGGGTGACAAAAGCATATATAAGAAGGTTCAATAACAAAAAGGGGTTTCATGATTCATTAGGGAATATCTACTCATGTCATTCAAACATAACTTGTATTTCAACTAAGCATGCATGGTAAGAAACAGTGAATATACTTCATATGAAAATATTGGGTGAGACATGATCAAAGGAATGAGGCTTGCCTTGCAATGTTGGGTCTAAATACTCAGACGGATCTTCAAAGACTTCTTCCGCTCCTTCAGCTTCTGACTCTGCGGCAATCAACCAACACACAAACACACACCATAAGTATACAGAAAATAGTTTCTATAGAAATTGTTAAGTAAATAAGTCATGCATGCAGGGGAAAAGGTTAGGGCAAGGTCACAAGGGCTCTGCTCAAAGAAACGGCTAAAAAGGATTGAACGTCGAAGGGTCGACATTCGGTTCATGGCTTTGGCATAGTTTCGAACTGATCTTAAGATGGTTTTCTGGAGAAGTGATAGTAGAGAAAGATGTAGAACACCACTCCAGGAACCTAGGGGACAAAGTGACATTTCCATTGCTCAACCAGAAGGGGTCAAACAAGGCTAATGCCAGTGGCTGACATGCACTGACATAGTGCTGGACATGGCCAGAAACTAGGGCATGGCCTAACTTTTGATCCAGGGCTCCAATTGATGCAACACTTTGTCTGGGAGGTAGGCATTACTAACAGGAATAAAATACTCAACAGGCACAAGGGCTGGAAGTGGCCGGAGGGTGGCCAAATCCGGCGATGAACTGCGGTGGCGACACGGCACAGACATTGATCTGGACAAGAACTTGACAAAGGCATAACTCACAATCTAGGCAGATCCAGGTGTCGAGCTAGTGGAAGAAATTGCTCAGGGAGGTGAGGCGAAGCTAAGGGACAAAGTGGTGTCGGCTGAATCGGCCGGGAACGAATTCCGGCGATCGGCGCTGGAGAAGATGACACTGGACAAAGGGGGTTTTCGATACAGGGTGAATGAGCTCAATCCCAAGCTTGGGGATGATCTCTAGGGCACAACAAGGCTACTGGAGGGGTTAATTTCATTGGAGATCGGCCGGAGGGGCTCGGCGACGATGTCCGGCGAACTGCTGAGGTTCCAGTTTGGGATTTCTTCGATTTGAGCGCAATTGGGGATCCTGATTCAACAAGCTTGCTAAGAAATGGCTAAGGATCAAATTCTACTACTGGGACGAGAGCTAATTCGGGATGAAATGGTTAGCATTGGGGAAACAGGGCAAATGGGCCTTTCCGGCGATCACCGGCGATGGGGATCGATCTGGTGCAATTGGTTGCTACTGAACAGAGAGGGGAACGAGGGGAACTCACAGGTGAACTTGGATTGGAGAAAGGGGCTGTGGAATGGGCTAGCACCGTGAGCTCACCCACTGGCTCGCCGGAGAAGAAAGCGAAAACGGCGAGAGCTCTGGAAAAATGGCTAAGTCCTGAGATGAGGTTTAAGCACAGCACTGGAGGGTTTAAATAGGCACGGGGACGGAGCTTGCGAGGGAAAACACGACAGCGGTTGCTTGCGCCGGGGAGAAACTTGTCGGGCGCAGGCGCAACGACGGCGACGGCGATGTGATTGCGCTTAGGCGGTGCTGCAGCTTTGCCAGTTGCATTGGGACTTCACCAGTGATGGCGCAGACGCGGAGGCAACAGCAAAGCTCCGGCGGTGACACGTACACGTATGCAATGCCACGGCAACGGGCATGCGCACGTGAAAACGCTGCTGGAGCGCGGCCGTTTAACCGCTGGACATGGCGAAGCAACGGCGCTGGCACGTGCGCACGGGGTGGCACAGCAGCTCACGGGCACAAGCGACAAGAAGCGGTGACCGGCGGCGAGCAAACGCGGCGAAAACCACGGCGCGGCAACGGCGACGTGCACTGGTCGAAAGCAACGACCAGGCGCTGGTCGAATGGACCTGAAAAGAATATTTGGGCTGTTCTGCAATTTTTGAAACTTGTTCCAGGGACTGTTCTGTGAGGAAAACTTGAATAGAACTTGGGCCTGATTGCAAATCTGGAGATCTGAGGGTCCGATCTGAAATCTGATTTCGCAGCTAAGTTGCAAAAGATTAATAGAACTTATGTGGCCAAGATTTGGTAAGATCGGGCAAGATCTGAAGGGTTTCGACAAAATTGGGGAAAAGCAGTTTAGGGTAAAATTAGGGTAATTAGGGTTCTGAGACGGCAAGGGTCGAAACTCAGCTTTAGGATGAGATTTTGGAGATGATCCCGAAGGGAAAAATGTTCTGAACAACATTTAGAAGGGAATGGCTGAAGCAGATTAGGGTTTGGGGTCAAGATGTGGATTTTGGCTATTTTTAGGGTTTGGTGAAAACAGGGTGTTACATTTTTCATTACATGGACTTATTTGTAATTTAGCTCTTTCATTTTAATTGCAACAAGATTTCTTTTTGTATTTGAAACAATTTGCTAAAGGACGTATATGCAATTATTCATTTTACAATAAGGTCTCCAAGTTGCAAAACACTAAGAATTTATTTAATCCTAGATTTTCATGATTTTTACAAATTTTTTAGAAATTTTTCTTGCACACAACTTAATTAGGCTTTAAGACTATATTCTATCATTTTGATGTGATTTAGGTTTTTGACTTAATTAGCAATAGATTAAAGGACTTATTTGAAATTTATTTGGGATTTGTTCATAATTTTTACCTTGCATAAAACAAATATTAATGGCCTCTACATGATCATGTAATGGAATGTGGATGGAAATTTAATTAAAAGCTTGTTGCAATTCTACTGTCTCAGAGAAGAGGTAAGGAGACTCTTGTTGCAATTGTGATTCTTTTTCCCCAATTGACTCGCTTTTTGTATGATTCTTCCACTGAATTCTATAGTATTGAATATTTCTGCTTCTGAGTTTTCATTCCGTTGTTGCTAATATTCTTAAAGGTTGTTTTGATAGGTTAAATCCAGTTGTATTGTCACTTCTCCCGGTTGAATTTGGACATCTGGCCTTCTTAAGCTTTTACGTAGCTGTGACACATGAAAAACATCATGAATTCTGCTCATTTCTATCGTGCTTGAAATCTATGGACTCCTCTGAGTGGTGCCACTTTTAGGTAGAAAAGGTCATTTAATTCGAATGATAAGTCACGACGTCGATGGTCGGCATGACTCTTTTATCATGTTTGTGTTGTCTTCAATTTTTCTCTAATCAGTCAAACACTGGCTTTTGCTTATTGCACAATTTTTGGTCCTATTAATTGTCTCTCCCCTACTTCTGACCAATTTAAAGGTGTTCTACACTTTCCTCCATATAATGCCTCAAAAGGTGACATTTGTAAACTGGATTGGAAATTGTTATTATAAGTGAATTCCGCATATGGTAAACATGATGCCCATGTAGTATCATAATCGAATATGCAACTTCGTAGCATGTCTTCCAAGATTTAGTTTACTCTTTCGATTTTCCCTCCTATTTGCAAATGATATGTTGTACTAAAATTCAATTTGGTACCTAATACTTCATGTAAACTTTTCCAAAATTTTGAAACAAATTGGGGTCCTCGATCTAAGACTATCTTCTTTGGAATTCCATACAAAGTCACTACTTTAGATAGGTATGTTTCTGCCAATTTGTTACCATCGTTGGTGGTTTTTACAGGTATGAAATGTGCTACTTTCGTGAGTCTATCAACAACTACCCAGATAGAATCATAACCATTTTTGGTTTTGGGAAGTCTGGTAACAAAAACCATCCCTATTTCTTCCCACTTCCATTCAGGTATGGGTAAAGGTTGTAGTAATCCTGCTAATCTTTGATGTTCTGCTTTAACTTTCGAACAAATATCGCATTTTGCAATATATTTTGCGATTTCTCTTTTCATGTTACTCCACCAAAATCTACTTTTCAAATCTTGGTAATTTTTGTACTTCCAGGGTGAATAGAATGTGGTGTATCATGAGCTTCTTGCAGTATAAGTTGCTTAATTTCCTCACTATTAGGTGGCAAATTCTTCTCCTGCACCCATAGGTGCCTTGATCATCCTCAGAGAATTCTAGGCCTTTCCTCTTTTCATATCTTTCTTAATTTTCTGAATGTCTATGTCGTTTCCTTGTGCCTTTCTAATTTCCTCTTCTAAAGTAGGCGTTACTTTCAAGGTTGCTAGCAATGCTGATTCTACCCACTCAATCTTTTGTTTGCAGAGGTCTTGTAGTAATTATGGGGCTATACTAGCACTACAATGAACTTTTCTACTTAAGGCATCTGCCACCACATTAGTTTTTCCAGGGTGGTATTGTATATTCACAGCATAGAACTTTATTAGTCCCAACCATCTACGTTGTCTCATATTCAGGTTCAACTCGGTAAATACATATTTCAGACTCTTGTGATCTGAATAAATTTCACAATGGCTTCCCAAAAAATAGTGTCTCTAAATTTTTTTTTTGACCAAAGGCAGTAGGCAAGAAGCCTACTGCTAATAATATATTAATAAATATAGAAGAGAGGGTAACAACAAGAAACAGAAAATAAAGGGAAATTACAGAAGGTCAAGCCACTAACAATTTGAAGCCTAATGCTCTCCTGTAAATGAAAAGCAACTAGATTTAAGTCTAAAATGAAAGCCATTTTCCAATCTTGAACATTGGGGTCTTTGGATTGAAAAATTTTCTTATTACGAATCTTCCAAATGTTCCAAATTGCAACCATGATGATTTCCATGACAAAATCCTTGAGAGCAACATGATCACCCTTTGCCAACCAAATCATATCCAGAAAGGAGGAATTAAGGGGCCAATTAAAACCAATGAGGTTCCAACAACATTTGGCAAAGGGGCACTCAAAGATGTGAAACTGAGTTTCAAGCTCTCTATGCACACATAATTCACAAGAATTAGATTGAATAGTAATTTTTTTTCCAACATGGCTCTAGTATTCAGTTTCTCCCAAAGAAAAATCCAAAAGAAAACTTTGATCTTGAGAAAGTTGCGATTCCTCCAACAGAGATTGAAAATGGGATGGATAGGAAATCTTCCCATCAAAGATTCATAAACCTTATGTGTCTCATACCTCGGGAGATTACTGTTAATCAGCATCCAACAATCATTCAAACTTGAATCTCCAGATAAGACAAATTGTAAAGAGAGAAAACTTTGATTTTGTCCAAAGACTAAATCTGACAAAGCCAGCTGAAAATAAACCTCTCCATCTCCCATATTTCAGAATTGCTGAACAGAGAAACTCTGATTTGAGAAGGAGAATAATTCCGCCCATTTTAGAGCAAGAATTTCCAAACACCAGAGGTCTTTCCAAAACTCACAAGTATCACCCCTTCCAATCAGGCATTTAGAAATGCCTTTGAAGATAGTTAGGAGGCGCAAAATGTCCCTCCACCAAAAGGAACCCACTAAGTGAAGGTCAGAAGGAAGCTTGTTTGAGTAATAAAAGGACCACATGACCTGAACCCAAGGAGACGGGCACTTGTTGAAGAACTTAAACAGAAATTTTAAGAGAAGTGCAAAGTTTTAAGTTCTCAAGTTAATAACCCCAAGACCACCATTTCCCTTAGGTCTACAAACTTTTTCCCAAGCAACTAGACAATGGCCACCATGACAACTTGAGAGACCCCTCCACAGGAAAGCTCTTCGAATTCTATCAATCCTTCCAATGATGGTAACAGGAATTTTAAGCACAGACATGAGAAACATCAGTAACGAAGAGAGGACTGAGTTAATCAAGGTTAATCTCCCACCCAACGAGAGGAAGGAGAGTTTCCACCAGGATAATCTCTTCTCTATCCTTTCCACCATCCTATTGTAATTACCACACTTAGGCTTAGATAGGCTGAGAGGAAGGCCAAGGTACGTGAATGGAAAAGATCCAATTTGACATCCCAGAATACCAGCTAAATTGATAGTCTGCTCCCCTGAGCAATTAATAGGAATCAAAGAGGATTTAACAAAATTCACCTTCAATGAGTCAAAGAAGCAAAAGAGTGTAACAGGGACTTTAAGAGGAAAACTTCAGATGCAATCGCTTTGATAATAATTAGTGTATCATCTGCATATTGAATAATGGGAAAATCAACATTTCCGTCCACTTGAACCGGAAGACTAAGCAAACCCTTTTCCTTAGCAGAGTTCAAAATAGATTGGAGTAAGTCCGCCACCAACACAAAGAGTAGAGGGGATAGCGGATCACCCTGTCTAACACCCCTCTTACAAATAATTTGTTTCCCAGGGATGCCATTTAACAGAATATTAGAGCTACCGAAATCTAGCAACATATTAATCCAGATGAGCCATTTATCACCAAACCCTTTTGCCTTTAAGACTTCCAAAATGGCTCCATGCTCAATGAGATCAAAGGCTTTTTCAAAATCTAATTTCAGCACCACCAAGGATTCCTGAGAAGATTTGCAAATGTGCAAGTATTCAAAAGCCCAGGCAACACAATCCTGAATCGATCTAGATTTAATAAATCCATATTGATTGTTATGAACCAAAGAAGAGATCACATTCTGAAGACGATCGGCAAGAAGTTTAGTGATCAGTTTCAAAGAACTATTAAGAAGAGAAATAGGCCTGAAATCAAAGACTTTTTTCGCACCATCCTTTTTCGGAACTAAGACCACAAAAGAGGAGTTGAGTCTAACACCCTCAAAGAACTGATGAATGAGATCATAGAAATCCTCTTTAATAATGTGCCAACAAGAACAAAAGAAAGAGCTATTAAATCCGTCTGACCCGGACTTTTGCACCTGGGCAAGTTCGAAATGACAGAGTCAATCTCCTGAATAGAAAACTTATCTTCCAAGTGGGATAAATCATCCCGAAGAGGAGTAATCAGTTCATCTAGGTTAAACTACATATCTTGGTAATCCATAATACCAATTCTCTCCTTGAAAGAAAGCCAAAGATGCTCCTCCATATCAGAATGATTACACAGTATCCTATCAGTGTCATCTTCCAAAGAGACAATAAAATTCAGTCGAAAGTTGTTTGAAGCAACTTAATGAAAGTATTTAGTATTTTCATCTCCCAATTTAGCCCAATGAATATGACCTCTTTGCTTCCAGTAGTCATTTCTTATTCTGAGCAACACAGATAAATGTCTCTTAAGAATGGTTCTGAAATTAAATTCTGATCTAAAAAGACTTCTCTGTTCCTCTAGACTATCCAGAAGAGAAAGAATACAATTGCAGTTATCCACCTGATAACTAGAGATCTTAAATTTTTTAGACCAGAACTTTAGCGATCTTCTCAAGAGCTTGAATTTAGCATTAATACTTCTGGCCAAGTTGTCATCCTTTGGACAAGAGTTCCAAGTCCTGTCAACTAAGTCTAGAAAACTAGGACAGTCCACCCAAAAGTTTTCAAATCTAAACAATTTAGCATGAGGAATAACAGACGAGACTAAAACAATGCAGGGAGAGTGATCAGACAAAGTTCTTGGAGAGGTTCTAACAAAGTATTTGGAAAAGCATTCAACCAACCCTCATTCACAAAGAACCAATCCAACTTCTCCAAAGTAGGAATGGCTTGCATGTTGGACAAAGTGAAATCTTTACCTTTAAGAACAAGTTCCTCAAGATGTAGATGATCAATCGCATCATTAAACAAATCAGCTTCCCCGTGGTTAAAATAACCTCTATTCTTATTTGAGGGAAATATTAGAATATTGAAATCTCCCATGATCAACCAAGGGATATGATCCAGCACTGAAATGTTATGGAACCAAGATAAAAAAACCAACTTATCCTGAGAACAACATGGTCCATAAACATTAGAAATTATCCAATATTTCCTAGAGAATCTATGTTTAAGAATAACCATGAGACAAAATTCATTATGGATAACATCCTCCTTTTGAAATATTCTGCTATTCCAAGCAGTAAGAATTCCACTAGAACTACCACTAGAAGGGATGAATTCAAAATCATTCCAGAATCTAGGGCAAAAGGACTTAATCAGGAGGAGGTTAAACTCTTCAATTTTGGTTTCTTGGAGACAGATTATGGAACAGTTCTCATCCAAAATTTTACTACACACTGCAATCTTCTTATCAAGAGCATTGAGACCTCTAATATTCCAGTTGAGACTGCAAAAGTTCTTAATATGATTCATGACAAAAACCAGAAGACAACAAAACGAGGATCATGACACCACCAAGTCATGACCAATAAAGCATAACAAAAAAGGATGTTCCAAAAACCCTTACAAAGCAACATGATTACTGCTCTAACTAAACTAATCATCAAGGTCTAAGATTAAAGGAGCCAGCAGTTTTTCCTTGGAGATCAACTCCAGAGGTATACCATAGAAGGAGCCAAATTCTTGAAGCAGTTCAATCAAAAACTCTGGAGCAGTCAGGGGAGGAGCTTTGATCAGAGACGTCTCAGGCTTGAAACCATTGAACTTTTCCGCCAAACTGGGACTGCGACGAAGACTAGAGCAAACCTGACTAAATTTCGAATCTTGAGCAGCTTCAAAGAGAAACATTCAGTGGTGTCCTTCCTGGGGGTAGCAACATTGAATAAACACTAGGAACGACTTAGGCAGAGAAAGGAGTTCATCCCACCAATAAGTCTTCCATAGCTGGGGACCAAGCATCCCCACGGAAACTGAAAATTTCCAATTACCATCCGAGAAGGAGAAACATCTGAGGAAGAAGAAGAGGAATCATCAATCATACTTCAGGCATCCCAAATCTCTGGGAGTTGAGGCACCAGAGCATCCCAAACTAGATCCCCCATCTCATCATTGCCATTCAGATTGGCATCCGCTTGATCATCCATAACTTCATCATTAAGGTTTCCAAAATCATCATCATTATATTGGTTATTGAAACCATCCTCAGGGGGGTGAGGGTCTTCAGGATCATCTTCATTGCCATCGACTGCACCCGTAGGGCGGGAGTGGTAGATAATGACTTGAACCCTCCAGCTTTTACCAAGAGTTTCATTAGGTTCAGTAATGATCAGATAGTGGGGGATGTCTACCAGAGCAATCACTAAACATTTAACCAAGGCATGAGACCTATCCCCTGTTCTGTGATACTCATTATCCCATTCACATAGAAAGCCTAAGGAAGAAACCGCCCTACTCAAGTTATTCAAAGACCAAAAGTCCAGAGGAAAGTTTAAAAGAAGCAACCAGACATCTTGGTTAAAACTAACCCTCCTAAAATTTAGGCCTTCATCATGACGATTTAGAAAGAGCATGAAATCAGCATCAACATGTAATCACTCCTCCAACAAAATGTCCCTCTGAAGAGTTGAAGGGAAGTGCACCAGAGCATCACCTAGACCAGAGGGAGACACATACACCAGAACTCCTCTAGAAATTTGGAAGTAATTTCTCACCACTTGCCTCGGAGCAATCGCTTAGGAGCTATACTGACAATAGCAAAATTCTCGTTAACCTCCGAACGAGTGGAGACACATCTAGAGCGAAGGGGTCTTCCAAGCACAATTCTCTCTTCTAAACCTTCTCTCAGAAAAGGAGTAGGGTCTACCCAATAATTCGCCATCGCTTTGAGAGAATTGGCAAGAATGGCAGTAGTGAGAAAAGAAGCCAGCACAAAGTGATCAGCAGTGCTATTGGAGGAAGAAGAAGACTAGATAGCACTACGATTAATAGGAGGGTTTTCTCGAAATCCAAAAAACTCAGTGAAAGAATTGAAGCAGCGCATTACCTGCTTACCCTTGCATAAGTTAATCATGGCCGAAGAAGATAAGTTAGATCCAAACAAAGGGCAAATCAGAGCTGTAGGATCCGAAGAGACTTCTCCAGAAAAGGGCTCAAAAGGAGAGGCAAGCGCACCACAACCATTAACATGAATTGCTTTGGGTACCGACAGTCCCTTCCTCTTCCAACCCAGCGTGCGCTTAAAGCACGAACGCCTTAAATGACCATAATTGAAACACTTTAGACATCTAACCGAGGAGCCACACTCATTTTTGAAATGACCTGGAGCCAGACAATTGTCAGGTGATGCGAGCTCGAGAACTCAGAATGGAAGGCCTTGGATCCTGCAAAGGAAGAGGTCTAAAGGAGTTCTGCAAACGATTAAACACCGAAGAGACCGAGGGAATCGCCCGGGGATCATGATTCTCAAACTGAAGTCTATTAAAAACTGAAATCTTGTAACGAGAAGATCTCTTCTTAGAATGGACAAATTTCCAATCCTAATTTTGCTCCAGAAGCCAAAGATGAAATTCTTTCCGCCAATTAGGTCCCCCATCTCTCCAAAGGGAGAAGAAAACAGCAAAGTCATTATGAAATAAGTTGTTCAACTTAAGAATCACAAAACCAACTCTTCTATCATAAACAGAGAATCTAGAACTCAGAGAAATTAAAGAACAGACTCTAAAATTAGAAGCCTGCCGACCCAAATAGGCAGCAAGAATAACTCCAAGAGAATCCTCAGAAGGACAAAATTTTCTTCTGCCAAACATAGCCACAAGGAAGAAATCCTTAGAAGCAAACTTATCACCCTTAGTAACTGGGGAATGAAACAAGTTCCACATAAGGTTGGCAAAATGTTTTCCAGCAGACCAAGTCAAAGACGGAGAGTTGAACGCCATGGTTCACAAAACCACCACCAAACAAAAATAGAGAATCCACGAGAACCAAAGAGGAAGTCAGCAAACCGGAGAAGAAGGAAACCAAAAATAGGAAGGATAAGCCAAGTAAAAATCACTGAGAAGCTCCATCAAAGAACTCCTCAGCATCAAAATCTCCTCAAAAATCGCCCCCTGAATTGCCTCCTCTCATGGTGGCTTGTGTCTCTAAATTTTTAGTGCATGAACTACAGTTGCCAACTCTAAATCATAAGTAGGATAGTTTTCTACATGGGGTCATAGTTTTCTAGAGTGAAATGCCACAACTTGATCCTCTTGCATCAAAACGCATCCTAACCCTTGCTTAGATGCATCACAAAATATGTCTTAGTTCTTCTTGATGTCTGGGAGTACCAAAATTGGAGATGTGGTCAGCTTTAGTTTTAACTCTTCAAAACTTTTCTCACATTTGTCTGTCCACTTAAATGGTGCATTATTCTGTTAGTGAGTGGTTTGGCGATCTTTGAATATCCCTCGATAAACCTTCTATAATAACCCACTAGACCAAGGAAACTTCTAATTTCTAACACAGTTCCTAGTTGTTTTCGTTCTCTTACAGCCTTCATCTTTTTAGGATCCGCTAATATGCCTTCTTCTGTCATGATATGTCCTAGGAAAGAAATTTCCTTCATCCAAAAAT
Source organism: Pharus latifolius (assembly GCA_019359835.1). Classification (NCBI taxonomy): domain Eukaryota; kingdom Viridiplantae; phylum Streptophyta; class Magnoliopsida; order Poales; family Poaceae; genus Pharus; species Pharus latifolius. The sequence continues at coordinate 25,959,508 of CM033329.1, forward strand.
TACACTTCTCAAGTTTTGTGTACAACTGTAGTTTCCGTAATTTATCAAGAACCATCCTTATATGCATCGCATGTTCTTCTTTGCTTTCGAAATATATCAAAATATCATCAATAAACACTATCACAAACTAGTTTGGGTATTCCATGAATGCTTTGTTCATTATGTTCATTAATACAGTTGGTGCATTGGTTAACACAAATGGTAACACTGTGAACTTGTATAGTCCATATCGAGTTGTAAAAGCAGTTTTTGAAATGTCTTCTACCCTTATCTTTAACTGATGATAACCTGACCTAAGGTCGATTTTTGAGAAGACCTTTGCTCCTCTAAGCTGATCGAATAGATTATCAATTCTTGGCAAAGGATACTTGTTCTTTACAGTCACATCATTTAATGCTCTACACACATACGCAGTCCTCAATCTCTCTTTTTTACAAAAGGACTGGAGCACCCCATGGTGATATACTTGGTCGAATGAATCCTTCTGCTTCTAAATCTTCTAACTGTTTCTTGAGTTCCACCAGTTCTTTTATCGACATTCTATATGGTTGTTTGGAGATAGGACCAGTACCAAGTTTCAATTCTATGGTGAATTCTATTTCTCTGGCAAGTGGCATTCCAGGTAACTCATCGAAAAACACATCCAAGTACATGAGAAATTTCTAAATTCTCCAATTTGTGAAGAACTTGATTTGGATCCTCTATAGGGGTTCATTCTGCATATAATAAAATTTCTTTTCCTTTTGTACTAGTGAGGGTTATGTTTTCTATTCACAATCTAAACGACCCTTGTGTTTAGATAACCAATCCATTCCCAAAATTACATCTAACTGTTTTAGTTCCAAAATAAGAAGATTTGTGGAGAACTTCTCTCCAAAATTTCAAAAGTAACTCCTCTACATATTGTTCTCACACACATCCTAGCTCCAGGTGATTGAATGGTTGTAGAGTATTTTAGGGACACTATTTGCAATTTACTTTTGTTTGTGAAGGTTTTGGAGATAAAGGAATGGGTGGCACTAGGATCAAGAAAATCACTGAAATTTCTAATTGTATTAAAAACTTACCCGGCCAGAATTATGTTCATGGCTTCTCCTACTTCCTCCTTAGTGGCGTAGTTTAACTAGCCTCACCCTCGTGGTGCTGCTCCTTGGCCTCTTCCACGTGTAGTTGCGGCTCCTCCACAATTTTTTGCTGGAGGCATTCCCCTACCGTAAGCTTTCAGTGGTGCTAGTGTTGGGGCAATCGTTGAGGATTTCTCTCCTGATGTTTGTTCCCCATGTTGAGCTCTAGCCACTAAAGATAGTAGATGCCTCCAAAGGCATTTATCCCGATGATGTCTAGTTCTCCCACAATGGAAACATCATCCATTGACGATAGGGCAATCCTATAGATAATGATTACCTTAACACCGTGGACAATTAGTTTGAAATGATCGGGGAATTGCTTGCTGAGCCAGTGGTCTGTACGAAGGCGTAGTGGTTGTACGACCCCGTGCCACTTTGTTCAATATGAGTGACTGAAACTTAGCTTTCCTTTTCTGGGTGTCCTCTACGGCCCCATGTTTTTTCTTCAACTTGAAGTACGCGATTCACCATCACTTGGAAATCTATTAACTCATGGGACGCGATGTGTAATTGCAGAGTTTGTTGTAGCCCTTTGATAAAATGCTTGATTTTCTTAGGTTTAGTATTAAAGTCCTCCGGGCATATCGAGCTAACTGACTAAATTGATGCAAGTACTCTGTTACTGATTGTGTCCCTTGTCGTACATTTCAAAATTCTCTGTGTTTTGTGGCCATTACCCCCGTAGGAATGTGAGCTTTACGGAATTGCTCAGAGAACTCTTCCCAGTTGATGGTTTCTCGGTGCAGATGCATATTTTGGTAATTTATCCACCATACTGCGACTAGGCCCGCAAGTTGATGGGATGCATAGGGACCTTTTCAGCATTAGAGCACCTTACCATGTCTATTTTTTGCTCTACATCTCGTAACTAGTCGTCAGCCACAATTGGATCTGTTGTGCTAGAAAATGTTGGGGGACGCGTCTTCTAGAAGTTAGTGAGTCGTGCACTTATAACTATCCCCTTCTACTGGTGTCGTTAGAATTCTTCGAGTCATCTGTTCCAATAATTGTGCTTGAACTGCTTGATTATCTCAAAGCATTTGAGCTTGTGCTTCTTGATTATCCTACATTATCTGCACTTGTATAGTTTGTGATTCTTGTCTCTCTCTTTCCATCCATCATAGTAGTTCCGATATCCCAGTTTGGGTTCATTCTTGTCCCATTAGGGTAGTTGGCTGTGACCAACCCTCGTCACCTCACCTTCCTCCTGAAGCAGAGGTCCCTACTTCATATTCTTCTTGTCTTGTCTATCGCCATGTATTTGTCATCTCGTCTTGATCCAAATTATCCAATAATTACTCTTGGTAGTGGATTTCAAGTAAAAAGGTTCATCCAAACATGATGAGAAATGAATAATACAATAGATTTTTATATGAAATTAACAAGTTATAAAATATTTATACATGATGCATGAGTGAGTTATTCAAAGATAGTTTGTGCAAGTACCTTTACAAGCTCTAGGAGCCTTCATAGGATATTTACATCACAAAACATTTATAATACTAGTCAGAGGCAAAAGGAGGGTTAGTTGCCAGTTACACGCAAAAAGAAGCTAGCTGGACTCCTATACTACTCTCAATCCTGTCCTTTCCACCTAGTCAGTCTGATCCCCACTCAAAAAACTGAGCTCGATGGGGCTCTCACTCCTCAGGATCCTCTTCATCGTCAGAATCGATTGGATTCCCGATCGCCAATAAGTCTCACCCACGTGTTTAACTGACATTGTCTCCTTGTCGATGCATGGAACCCTCCACTCACTGCTAGAGGTGCAGAGTCTGCTGCTGCAGCATCTCCCAGAAGTAGACTCTCGTGTTGCCTACCCGTCTGTGGATCACTCCCAGTCCATGTGACTAATCTCCATCACAGGGGGTTAGCTTCTCCTTTCCCTTTCCCACTACACCCGAATTGCATGCTGGTGTCTTGAGGCTCCATGTCTTATCGTATTTGGCCTCCTGATGGAGTGGGAGCTTTGCCTGTGGTTTGAGTCTACAGCTCATTGTATCATCGCCGCAAATCATGATGATCATGGAGCAGACGAGAGTAGCAGCGGTCCAAAGTGACCACCTAGTCTGCAGTGGCAGTCAGACATAGATTCTAACACTCCTGAGTGCTAAAGGCAGTATGGTAGCATCCAGACCCCGCAGTCATAGGAACATAACGATAAGGAGAATCCCGAAGTCTAGCGGAAAATCTTTGACAGATCAAACCAAGGGCTCTCTAGGCTGCATCCTGGATGCCATTGATGTAATGCTCCCGGTTGACCTCCAGTTAGATAGGATAACTGCCCTTGGTGTTCAAAGCATACACCAAGATGGAGACGAGATAATCAAAAGGCTTCCCGTGAGCCACTCATCCTGCCACCTCATACAGTGGCCTCACCTGCCACCAAAGAACTGTAGCACTAGCCAGAGTAACATCGCCCACTCCCCTAAATGCTCCGTGTAAGTGAAACGCTGAATCACCATCAACAAACAGTAAACAACTTAATAAGAATTTTTCTTTCCTTAAATCAAAACTTACTGCGTAATTAATAGAAACATGAATGCAGACTAGAAATTTTTATATATTTATAATTTTGTATCAATATAGTTTTTCTATATACTTAAAACAAGTAGTTTCACTACTACAAAAATGCTGAGTACTAATGGTTCAAAAATGTCTATACAAATGGTTCTCCAATCGATAGTGATCGGCACGATTGAACAAGCCAAGCACTATTCTAATGGTTCGAAACCGTTAGAATAGCTTACCATATTCTAACGGTTCTTAATAATAAACCATTAGAATAGCTTACTACATTCTAACGATTCTTATTACTGAACAGTTAGAATATCTTACTATATTCTAACGGTTCTTATTACTGAACCGTTACGATAGCTTACTATATTCTAACGGTTTGTAACATCCTGAGTATTGGGGTGAAAAGTTTCTTTCTTAAAAGTCATGCATGCATATGTCTCTTCTAGATCAACCAAATCAGCCTCAGCTTTATTCTGTTCTAGCCCTAAAATCTCCAAAATCTATCCTGTAACCCCAAATCAAGATCAGATTGTTCAGATGTGATTTATCAGTTAACCTAAACCTAAAAGCCTTCAGAACCCAGATCCAATTCTATCTCTAACTTCCAGATTTATCAACTCCTATCTGTTTTTGAAAACAGAAATATCTTGTATTACCCAAATACCCTAAGTTTCAGAAATTCAGGTTTAATCAAAATCTTGACCAAGTTCAGACCAGATTATTTTTGGAATATGATCATGGGTATGCCAATACCTTAAACCAAAAAGTTGGTAGCCAGATTTCACCATCTAAACCTTTCTTGCAAATCAGTCCAAGAGTTATTGCAAATTAGTCCTTTATCCGATATCTGGAAACCTAAAAAGGCTAAAATCTTCAGATTAACTTCAAATTTAGAATTCCTTCAGCAAATCTCTTCTAAATGTTATTTGACACAAATATCCCTTCTGTTCAGATTTCAAAATCTCAGTCTAAATGCCAGAATTCGAAATCAATTGAAATCCAGATTTCAAATACCCTAAATCTATTCTATTTTCAATCTATATCAAAAATCATTCAAACATCCCAAATTTTATCTTTAATCTCTGCTAAATCATCTGTTGAATTAAGTCTGCCAAATCAGCAAAGTCAAATTCCACTCTAATCTTCTAAATCTTCAGAATTGCAGATCAGTCCAAAGTCAAGAATCAAATATTGCAATCAGGCCCCTAATTCGGCCAGGGCAGCAGCCAGTTCACGACCAGAGCCTCGCCGTGCGTTTGCGCCGTGCTTGCTCGCCACCGGCCACGCCTCGCCTGCGCCTGAGCTCGTGCTCACTTGAGTTTGCATGTGCACACGCGTCCACGCCCCAGCCATCGCTGTGGCAGCGCCATTGAACAGCACTTGCTCCCATGCGCGATCAGCAACAGCCGTTGTCAGCATCTTCTTGCCACGTTGCTTTGCATTGCCAGCTTCTGTTGCCACTGCTTGCACCGCCCGACAATGTGGAGTTCCAACGAGCTGACAAGCTAATCAGTAGTCACCTCGCCTGAGCGCCGTCGCGTCACCGCTCGCCGTTGTTGCATCTGCGCCCGGCAAATCAAATCACTGACTCCAATTCCCTTTCTTCCACTTCATTGCAAGCATCGCCCTCTGGTCTATATAAGCAGCCATACATTGTATCATCTCCTCTTCACCAGAACTTAACCAAATCTCCAAATTACCTCCGCTGCAGTCGTCTTCTCCGACGAGCTGTCGAGGAGGCTCACGGTGCCAGCACGCCTTGCTGCACCAACCTTCGAATTAAAGCCATCAGTGGGTTTCCCTACTCATACTCTCTGTGTAGTATCATCTAATTGCTCTCTGGTGGACTCTAACGCCGGCGATCACCGGAATTGCCGATTGCCCTGTTCCTACAATGTAGCTTAATTCAGCCCGAATTAGCTTTCGAAATTGTAATCTAATTTGATCAGTGAACCTTTTCAAGCAAGCCTGTGAGCTTAGAATCTCCAATTGAACCCCAATCAAAGCTTTTACCAAAATTGATTTTCACCAGAAACCGACGATCGTCGCCAGGCCTCACCGGCGATCCTCCGGTCAAATTGATGCTACCAGTAGCTTCCTCATACCCTACTATCACTTCCCAAGCTTGGAATCGAGTTCATTCGGCCTAAATCGAAAACCCCCAAATGACAGTGTTCTTCTCCAGCGCCGATCACCGAAAAACCTTTCCTAGCCGTTTCAGCCCTAATCACTTTGTCCAGTGTGTGTGCCTTAACCTCCTGAACATTTTTGTCTTCTAGCCCGACACCTAGATCGGCCTAGATTGGAAGTTACAGCTTTGCTAAGATTTTGTCCAGTGGCTTCACTGTGCCGTGTCGCCACCACTTTTCTTCATTGAATTTCATCACCTTCCAGCCATTTTCAGCTTTGGATCCTGTTGAATGATTTGCTCCTGTTATCATTGCCTACCTCCCAGACAAAGTGGTGCATCATTTGAAGCCCTAGATCAAAAGTTATGCCAAGCCCTAGTTTCTGGCCATGTCAAGATCAATGCCAGACTATGTCAGTCAGTGGCATTAGCCCTTTTCACTTCCTTCCAGATGTTCATTTTGAGCATAACTTTGTCCCTTAGATTCCTGAGGTTGTGATCAGCAATTTCTTCTTCTATCACAACTTGATTTGAGCCCTTGAATTATATTTGCTGCTAAACCCTAGTTTTTGACAATGTCTCAATGCATGCCAGCCAATGGCATTGGCCTTATTTACCTATTTCTGATTGTGCATTTTGAAAGCCACTTTGTCCACTGAATTTGTAGGGTTATGATCTACACTTTCTTCTACTGTCATAACTTGAGATAAGCTCTCTAGTTTTCCTTGAAGTTATGTCAGAGCCTTGATCCGAATGTCAATCTGCTGACATTCGCTGTTTTTGATCAAACCAGCCACAAAACTGATGTTCTTATTGCAACCTTGAGATCCTAAGAGCATCTAACACTCATCCTTAGCCAATTCCTTAAAACCCTAGATCTCAACTCAGTTCAGCTTGCAATCTCAATTATCTCCAGTATCGTTCAATCATCCTTGTTAAGCATATCTGCATATAGATCCTAAATCATTTTAATATATAAGTAATATTTGTGTGTATTGTTTGTTTGTCGTCGAGCAGATCCAGAAGCTGAATTTGAGGACTTTGCTGTTGACCCGTTATCAACTACTGTATTTTACGACGCGGAAGGCAAGTCATATCCTTGGTCATCTTGAACCTATATTTTAAATGTTGCTAAAACATAACCTTGAATATAGATAATATTGCATGTGAAAGATTGATTTATGAATTGGCAGTACTAGACTGGTTATCTGTGAAATGTGAAATAAACAAGTTTTGAGCCATGAACTATTATATATGTATATATATATATTTATATTCATAAAATAAAACCCCTAGCCGTGACCAGAAAATGGTATGGATGGTAGTAGCACTGGAGGTGCTAAACTACGAAGGAATGCAGGCACTGAAGGTGCAGGGTTGTGGATGGTCTGGTCACTGGCATATAAGGACTAGAACCTTGTGTTGTGCGTCTAGTGGCATGAATAGCGTGCTAACCGCAAGCCTAGTATGGGACAGGCCTGAACAAGTACTTATGTGGATCGCACATGAAACCCCTGCATGAGATGTGTTGTGATGATTGACTTGGAGGTTGACTCCCACTATCACTGAAGGTGATCTGATACGTTGACCCAGCAATGGGGAAATATGAGTAAGGGTGGGGGTATAGCCCGCCACAACTGTGTTTCGCGAGAGATCCACAGGGGCAGGGGTGAATTGTGAGTGATACATAACAAAAGTTCTTGTTATTTCTACCTTGCCGCTCACAATATGAAGTGAGTCAGGGGTCCAATCATTTTGTTATGTTAGGAAAGGCTTGAAAGTGGAATATCTTGCGGGTAAATTGGTACCTCTCTGCAGAGTTAAAAACGTATTCGAATACTCCGAGCTCCCGGGTTTATAGGAGTCTGCTGCGGTGGATTAAATCCACGGGGTGTGACACAAGTATTATTTTCTAAATAAAATGTGTTAAATCAAGATTACCCAAATGACATGTGTTGTCATGATAAGGAGTGCTGCCGTGGGCTGTCGTGTGTCGATGTGTCGCGGTAGTGCTATAATTTAGTGAACATGAATGATGATGTTATATTATGAAAAGTGCTGCCATGAGATGAGGTATGAAAGAAAAAGATTATTTTATAAACACCCATAATTCTTGACTAGTCTAGGTTCATATCATCACTACTATATGTATCTACTCTTACCTATGACTTGCTGAGTACGTAAGTGCTCACCCTTACAACCTACAAATCAGTAGATGGAGCGTTCAATGATCAAGATGAAGGCATGGAGAACTTCTTGGATCCAGAAGGAGAAGAGTCAGTCCCGCCATTGCCCTGATGTGTTGTTCTGTCGTCCACTTCTCTTTGTGGGTGGGTCACCTATCTTCTGCTGTGTAGTTGTTATTTTGCTAAACCATGTATGCCGTGAAGGCATTGTAATCTTCTTATGTAATATCAAGGCCAGCAGGCCACACTGCTTAAATATTTTGTAAGTTACTCTGTTACAATGTGAATATACTCCTGTGCTTGACTTATCCTGGGAAGTCAAGGGTATGTGTATGCTATGCATATATGGAACTAGCTGCAGCGAGCTAGGTCTCTTTAGGAGTAGTCGTAGTCCCAGTTTCGGGGCGCGACACGGTTCATTCTTAATAACCATTAGAATATTACACTATATTCTAATGGATCGTGCTAGTAAATCGTTAGAATAGCTTATATATTCTAACAGATATTAATTAAGAACCGTTAGAATATAGTAAGCTATCCTAACTATTGTGGTGAATGAACTGTTAGAATATGTTGTTCTCTTCTAACTTTCTATGATGTAAAACTGTTAGAAGAAACTTACATACACAATACAAATACAAAAAAGGTACATTTGCAAATACACAGATTGAATTTATTTACAAATACACCAATACAAATACAAAAAACACCAATTCATATATTCAATGTATATTTTTGACCAAAGGCAGTAGGCAAGAAGTCTAAGAATTTGAATAAGCCAAAGAACAAAAGAAAAATTACAATAAGTCAATCCATTGAGGAATTTGAATTCCTTGGATCTGTGATGAATGAAGTCATGACTGATTGTTGATATCCACTTCGTCCATCACATATTGAGCCCAAATTTGACGCAGCTCTTTTATCTTCGAATTCTCGTATTTGTCTTTGGACATGGCGCTCTGCATGCATGTATGAAGAGTCAGTAATTAATTTTCTAGTTTCAAACGTCACATCCAATTTTCAAATTTGAGTTAACTAAAATGCTTACCTGAGGAATTTGAACAAAGTTTGTCCTGACTAGGTTATACATAAACCTCATCACATAAAACCCACATTCCCATGATTCTGGCTGCTGATGGCACTGAGATAATTGCATATGCGAAGACATGTTAGCTATTCTTTCCATAAACTAAAAGACTAATGAGTAGTTCGATCCTTATTAATTACCTTATATTCTTTACAGGAAATTCTTGTGCCCTCCGATGCGTCATGCCTCCCTCCCGTGGACACATAATTTTTGAAAGCTCTGCATTTAATTTCACATTGCCGGTTAATATGTTATCATTAGCCAGTGAGATCAAAATTTAAATCAAACATGTTACTTATGCGTCCATATTCCACGAGATCACATATTTATTCGATACCCTGTCGTGCATTGAATCGAGGTAGTACACATCATTCCTCTAGGGACAGATCATGAGAAAGATCCAGTGACCCCTACATTGTACATAAAAGAGAACCGCTTAAAGTATATGTTAGGCGTAACATACAAGAATGAGTTAAATTAGTAGGAAATACACTAACCTTTGGTGGTACGGTGTTAGAATGAACTCCCTGTCTTGCTGCACCAGCAGTGCCCTTGATATGTACTACTTCGCTTGTGTTGGGTCCTGCTCTAGCATCGTGAGGCTTATTTTCTCTGGGTCGAGGAAACCCACCTTGTCACACTGCCCTCATCGACGCCAATCTATACATGCACCTACATGCAAAGGATGACATTAGTATTTCATAGAAAGTGATTAGATTTATTAAATGTACTAGAAAAATATATATGATCAACAAACTCACAGGACTCCAGTCCGTATGATGGAGATATCAAGTTCCCGCCAGTTAAAGAGGTTGAACAAATCCTCGTGCACCACGAATATGCTCCCGGCCTCATAGTGGAACTATGCAGGTCTAAAGGGAACTAGGAAGTTCAAGTTGCACCGGGACTGGGTAAGGTACTACTCATGGAGGTCTCTAGTTGTGTGATCCAATTTATGCAAAAGGGCCTCTAACATGAGTGGGAACCCATTCTTGAATGTATCAGGCTGCCCCTTTCTCCCTTTGCCTTTGCTCGTGCCCTTGCCTTTTGCTGAGGAGCAAGTGTGTACCTTCGAAGTTCGGGGCGGGGTGCTGACAACTTTCTTTGATGGCGAAGGGGCTTTCTGAGGAGGTGTGGATCCTTTGGCTGGGGTCGAGGTTGTCTTTCGAGGCTTGAGGGCTGGAAGAGATCTCTCAGGCCCTATGCTAGGGGTGGGCTCCTGAGGTAGTACACTGGCATCCATCGTCCACTTCAATTTATGAACACATATGTTTGATTTTGCAAGTTGAGTATATTAAGTAAGTTGTAAACTAAAATGGATACGAGTTACCTCCTGTATTATAACGTCCTTCTTGGGCCACTATACATATGAGCCCAATACTCAGCAATTGTCCGGATTTCCTTCGTTGGGACGAGCAACGGAAAAGCGGCGTAGCCCGGGAGGGGCATGTCCACATGTACCTTTTGTTGCATCTAGGCCCTTTTTGGGTTGATTTTGATTATTGATGACATTAAGTTTCCTGGACTAATCGTGTCTTTCAGCTATTTGTATGCAGTGCCGTCCGAGGTCGCAGTCCAAGGACGCCAGCCAAGGTCGCAAGCGCAAGGTCGCAGTGTCGCCCGAGGTCGCAGTCCGAGGACGCGAGCCAAAGTCGCAAGTGCAATGTCGCTAAGAAAGAAGCAGCAAAGACCTAAGGTAAGTACTTGTTTATTGTACCAGTCTTGGAGTTTGGAGTTGGACCGGTTTTATAAGAAATTTTTTTTTAGTTTAACCGTACTATTAAGAGGGGTTGCAAAATCTCTTTTAGTTTCGGAAAAAACTGAGAAACTCTTAGGTGATATGTTGCATCTTTTCTATTCGTTTTGAGTAGTTTCGGTTCACTTTTTGAGCAGTTTTATAAACAATTTTGGAACTAATTTTTGATCAGTTTTACAAACACTTTTGAGCAGATTTTCTCTACTGTTTTTGAGCAGTTTTAAAACACTTTTCAGCAGTTTTTTTAAAACACTTTTGAGCAGATTTTCTCTACTATTTTTGAGCTATTTTAAAACACTTTTGAGCAGTTTTTTAAAACACTTTTGAACAGATTTTCTCTACTATTTTTGAGCTATTTTAAAACACTTTTGAACAGTTTTGATCAGATTTTTGAGTAGTTTTTGTTCACATTTTTGAGCAGTTTTTAAACAGTTTTTGAGCAGATTTCTCTACTGTTTTTGATCAGTTTTACAAACACTTTTGAGCAGATCTTTGAGCAGTGTTTGAGCAGATTTTTTAGAAGCTTCTGTTCATATTTTTGATCAGTTTTATAAACACTTTTGGGCAGATTTTTTATCAGTGTTTATAAACAATTTTTAAGCTATTTTTCTAAAGAACCAAGAGATATATTTTTTGATATACACTTGAGCCCAAGTGCAAAAATCTTGATGTTTTGATCAAGTATTATTCATTGTGATTGACAGAGATCTTTTGAGAGTAGTCATTTGCATCATTTGCATCCTTAGAAGTTTCTCGATATTTGTTGGGGGTCAAGAGAAGATCTTGCAACTTGTTACGCTTGTGAACGCCCTCACCTAGATGGTTTGGAGACGTGGCCGTTGACCTCTCCATTAACAGAGGTTGTCGGAGAGGCTCAGCATATTTTGTGAAAGGCATCGGTGCTCGCCTATCCGGAGTGGAGAAGGAGCAACCTTAGTGAAAAATATCCTTCGTGGATATTGAAGCAAGACTCATTCATTTGAGTGCTTCAACAAGGAGTAGAGGAGACCGGGTGAGTCTCTGAGACCTCAGGATAAATCACTGTGTTTGTTTTTCTTACTCTTTGTTAGTGCAAAATATTATTAAATTGTTTCAGTTTATTTGCTCTTTGTCTTTTCCTTGCAAAAACTGTTGTTAGTCGAAAAGTTTTAAAGCCTCCTATTCACCCCCTCTAGTCGGCATCCTCGATCCTACACTTTTGAGAATCCCATCTTCAAGGGTACGTAGTGGATCCGGACATCCTCCTCAGATCGATATACGAACCTGTGTGCAACCACTATGGGGCCTTCACCTAGGTGAACCACTAGGCTGCAACTCTCCGGCTTCTACAAATTTGCAACAATTAGAACAGGTTAGAGAAACAATTCTAACGCAACGAGAGTGGCATCAACTTAAATGCATAGTTCAAGGCCTGCAATACCACAAGTAGATCCACCGGATCCACGTGGACCTTCGAAGAGCAACTGCTTAGCCCACCCTGCAGGATACCGTCGCCCTCAGGAACTGGATCTACACCCTTGGACTGCACAATTTGTTGAGCTGTCCTAACTGTTCGCTCATTTTAGTGAACCTGGCCTCGAATTGTGCAATAACATTTGCCCGTATCTTCTCAGTCAGCTCCGATTCCTTATCCTTTCAAAAGCTAGTCTTCTTCCTCGGTGGCCCACACTCTTCAAAGCCGTCCTTCCTCGGCACGATGATTCCCACGGTCCACATCCACCTGGGATGCTCCTTATTTCCTAGAGAGTGGGTGAGGATGTCGTTCTCCTTCTGCAGAGTAAACAATCCCTGCATTGCCTCCTCGGCAGAGATCTGTTACATTTAAAGCTACGTTGTGAGACAAATATATATATATAAACTTGTCCATACACAATTTATGAAGTTAGCCAACTTACCATTCATTACATGACCTCGGCGTCCTTAGAGTTTGAGAACCCCACAGACCCTGTGGATGACATGGATGCTCTCCCCCACCACCATTGCTTGCACCTCGAATCGCAGATCTCGGAGATCAGCAAGTCAGGGGAGTCAACGAGAGTATTTTTCTCGTCTTCCTTCTTCCACTGCTCCACCTTCCCTGCATAGCCCCAAATTCGAGCTGGTGTGGGTGGTTGTTCCTCTTCTGGATTCCCTTATTCTTCCCGCTAAGGGCCTTCGAAGTAAAAACAAGCAAATGTACCATTGGTTAGTCCATACGATCGACCATATAGTGTAACCAAGCAAAGGAAGCATATAAACCTTGAACACAGGGGTCCCCTTCTGCTGGGTAAATTGCTCCCATACCTCCTCTATTATGAAAGGGTACTTCTCACAAGGAGAATTCCCCGCAACAAGGAAGGTACTGACAAGGAAGCTCTTGAAGGTTTTTCATGTGTTGTTCATATCCTTCAAGCAGGCCCGTCTTAGGTCCATCGTCGGGGATGTTCCACTTAGCCTGCTCTCAAATAGTGCATATAAGCAGGATTTAGTTAAACTTCAGGATAAGCCAAGGGAATGTGATTACGAAAGAGCTCAGGGATTTCGATTAATTTTACCTTTACTTTTGCCCACAACCTATCCCTCTCATCAGCCTTCACGTCCTTCCAGCTCTCAACAGTGATCTTCACCCTTTCTTTCACAAACAAGCCAATGTAGGCAGCATACTGCCCAGTGTTCTTTCTGATCGGTCTCCTAAACTGGTTGAACTCACAGGAAAGATTGGTGCGTTTCACCAAACAGCACAACATCATCGCGCCTCGCGCCATCCTCTTGCGCTGGGATGAAGCAGCATCAGCTATATTGCCCCTCGTCGAACCACTACTATCAGTCGAGGAAGAAGCCGACATGGCTTTGCCTAAAATTTCATAAACAAACCATCAAAAAGGCTGAGTACAAATTTTAAACATGGGACTAAATCAATACACTACTAGACCTCTTAAACTAAATTGGGACTATAGAGTTACACCAGAATGAACAAGGTCTTAAATTTTGGGTTTATCATTTAAGGTAGAGACCCTTTCAAACTAGATACTCCAAATAAACTCAAGCCTCCTCTACTAGCTTATATAAACTTAAACTGGCTTATAAATTTAACCTAAATTAAACCAAACAAGCCCTTACTTTTGTTCCCAATTCTATTTGAGAAATTTCACGAGCGCCCTTGCAAAAATATATGTATTTCATAATTGCCCTTGCAAAACTAAAAATATCTCAAACACTCTTACAAAACTAATACAAGACATATTCATACTCCTATTTTTTTTAATTTGCATGGTTAATACAAGATAAGCACAAAATAAAATTTGATGAACCAATTGGTATTTACCTTCTGTTCTACAACTAACTAATAAAAAATATTAATCAATCACCTTATTCAAGGCCAAGGTATGATTAGTGGGATTTAGCATGAAGAGCTCACAAATAATGCACACAAGACAAACAATATAATTGTAAAAATCGAATCCTAACCTAAATACAATATTACATTTTGACACTCGAAGAAGATACTCTGGCACTATAGGTTATCATACCTGTTCTTGAACTGAATCTCAAAAAAGAACAACCCTAGTTTAAATCCTAAACAAGAGCATCCAAATCCTAGTTTAAATACTGAAGTGCAAATTAAGCTAATCCTAGACTCAGAACCATGCACTAGGCATAGGGCAGGAGTACGTTACGACAAAATGTAGTGGTCGGCGGTGGTGGAGAATAGTGTGTTCGCCGACAATGGTGCAAAGTAGTGCTCGGCAACGGTGGAGAATCATAATATCGGCGGCGATGGTGGTCTGGCGGCGAAGAAGTGGTCATCGGCAAGGGTAGGGCTTTTCGCGCCTGAGGATAAAAATAATTGGAACGGTTCGACTGGAGGGAAATTCTAGGGCAAGGGTTATTTAGAGTGAGGCCTTATTCTAACGGTTCTACAAAAAGAACCGTTAGTACAAGTACTTTTCTTCTAACGGTAAATATATGAACAACCGTTAAAAGAAATCATGTGGTTTATTATAATGGTTAATACACTATGAATCGTTGAGGAAAGCATGTGATTTCTTCTAACGGTTCACGAGCATTAACTGCTAGAACTTAGAGAATTCACTAACGATTTATGAACTCAAACCATTAGAATACAAGTTCTACCTCTGAACTTGTCCTCAAGTAAGATTATGATCCGTTTGAGACCTAGTCTTGGTTTTCGCACTAGGTTCGCCCAGATTCTAATATGCGGAATAACGGGATCTTATTCGGAAATACCGAAACCCAAAGTAATTGCACAACTCTTTATTTCAAAGAGAGCTTTACACGTCGAACGTTAGACACACTTATCTACGTCAAAGGAACTATAAGTGTCTAAAACTCAAATAAGTTCTATGACTCTTCGATTGAGTTCGATGATTTAAACTAGACCTATTACAAGGTATTTATAGTCCAATCGTATGAGTACGTATCAGACTTAGAGACCTAAACGTATTAGACTCATATAACTAACCCTAAAAAGATAAGCTTAGTCATACACATTTGGATCGGATTACAATTCCGAACAGGGAACGAATTCCTTTTCCTGGGCACGAACCAATCCATGGTCGCGGACTCATCCAGGTCGCGAATCCTTTCCGAACACGGTTAAGGTCGCGAATCCGTATGCGATCAGGACTTGGTCGCGAATCCGTATGCGATCAGGACTTGGAGATCCTCCCAGATCATGACTCCCTTGTTGAGAAGGAGCCAACCCCCGTTGCGACCTCTCGATCAAACTGGAGATGTGGAAATTGGGCTTGTCCATCTTCTTTTGTGTACCACTTTGCCGCACGTGCTTGTTGATCTTTCCGACCGATTCGAAAAGTCTCCCTTGTGCCACTGCGGGTGGTAGTCACCTTTCTCTCCAGAATCACATCTTCACGTAAAGGTTCACCTCGTTGATAGACCAAGTCTTCAACAGATGGTACTATGGTATCTGGCTCATCATCCAACATTGAAGGCTCGAAGAGTTTGAATCCTTCCCAAGGTCGCAAACCTTTCCAAAGTCGCAAACCTTTTCGTGGTCGCAAATCCGTTGCGAACTCAACCTGAGATCCTCCCGGATCATGACTCCTCTGTTGAGAAGGAGCCAACTCCCGTTGGTGACCAACTGTGAAGTTGTAGAGAACGACTGGGAGTTTTTGAACGAACACACGATAAGCAATGCTACAATCGTCGGATCGAATGTATGGATAGGCGCTCATAGAGCTTGGCACCTCCGTCATGGATTGTGGCATTGGCCACTCGCGGATAGCCTTCCCCTTGTCGAGGTTAATACCATCACCGATCCCAAAGCTAGGATTGCGAAGTTTGAATAGTGGCGCCGTAGAGACAAGTTGCATGTCGTTTTCAACTATTCGTTGTGGTGATCGACTATATACCTCTGCGAATAGCGCATTGTTTTCTTCCGGCAAGCTTGCTAAACAACCACCACTTTCCATACTCGATGCAGCACAATCCTCTTGGCTAATTGGACGCATCACGCTCAACACACACTTTGAGCATGCATTGACAATCCGTTTTGCTTGATTTGCTGTCAACAAGTTCTTGGTGTCGACGTGGTCGTTTTTGCTGATGATAAATTTCATCCCATCCTTTGTGAGGTCGTATTCTTGAGCTCTTCGGTGGTAATGGGCGTCACGATCGTACAAGAACGGACTTCCAAAAATCACTTGGCAAATATCGATGGAGATGACATCGCATTGAACCTCGTCGATGTAACGAGAAGATATTGCAAACTTTAGAGTACATTGACTCTTGATTTGCTGATTTACGTCGGAAGTGAACCATCCCAGAGGATATGGTCGAGGATGTTGAGTCGTCTGCAAACCAATTCATCGAACCAGCCCGGAGGAGACCAAATTCTTTTGGCTTCCGGGGTCGAAGATGGCTGCGACCACCTCGTGCTTCACCTGTATGTTAACAGTGAACAATTTCTCTGTCGGGTTGTGGTCAATTGATGAACCCAAACCTTTCTCCTTCGGCATTGCCATTAGAGACAAGGTCGTGTCCGCCTTTTCAACCGAATCCAACTGGATAATTTCCTCTGCGAGCGGAATAGAAGTAACTATAGCTGTTCGTGTGCTTGGTTCATCCCTCCTTTTTCTTTCTGGTCGCAGTTCAGGATGAAGTTTATAACACTTCTCTTTTATGTGCCCAGCAACATGACAATGCTCACAAGTGTTACCCGTATCGTGGGTACCCTCTCCGGAGCTCGTCGTGGTTGAAATCTCCCTCAAGTTCTTGTCGTTGCGGGTCTTATTTTTCTTCTCAATCGCCAAAGCAGTCGTACTCGCGGTCGAGATGTCTTGGACGTCGAACAGACTTAGCTCAGTACTGATCAATTTCTGAAGTCCAGATGTATACTTCCGAAATACCTGAGGGTCGGATAGTGAGATGCCAATGACCATTGCTTGTCGCCGAAACTCTGTCGTATAGTCTTGGACGGTCTGGTCGCGCCGTTGGTACAATCTGTGCCAACACTCCCATCTCTCCTCAAGGTAACCCATCGGATAGAATTCTTGTCGCCGAAGTCGTTTGAATTGACCCCACGCAAGGTCGTCAGCTTCACCACTGGCGACAAGGGCCTTCCACCATGTCTTGGCGTGGTCCTTCATCTTCAAAGGTGCAAATTTGACCTTTTGAGCGCTACTGAACCCTTTCAGGTCAAAGTAGGTCTCAAGCTGATCGATCCAAGAATCCAGCTTCTCGGCATCGATCACCCCATCATATATGGGTATATCAATCTTAGCGTCGACTTTAGAAGATCCGACAGCTAAGGAGGTGTTGGCGAGCTCGTCGGTCTTGTGGTCGCCTTCGTCTTCATCTTCGTCTGCCCTGCGCAAGTCTTCACCAGTCTTCGCACCCATACCCTTCCCTACTTCAGGAGGTACAATCATGGCCTGCTGCTTAATCCAAGCAAGCACGGTTTCCATGTCGGTGGAGAGCTTAGCTACTTGTTCGGCTAGGTTAGCTTGAACGGAGGTATCGTCAGACATTGTCGGAGACGCGGCTGTAGGAACCGTCAATTGATCGCCTGGAATTTCGCCGGAAGTTTTGTAACCCTGGCGAGTCTTCACCATCCACAAGATAGGAAGTCGCTCTGATACCAACTTGATCCGTTTGAGACCTAGCCTTGGTTTTCGCACTAGGCTCGCCCAGATTCTAATATGCGGAATAACGGGATCTTATTCGGAAATACCGAAACCCAAAGTAATTGCACAACTCTTTATTTCAAAGAGGGCTTTACACATCGAACGTTAGACACACTTGTCTACGTCGAAGGAACTATAAGTGTCTAAAACTCAAATAAGTTCTATGACTCTTCGATTGAGTTCGATGATCTAAACTAGACCTATTACAAGGTATTTATAGTCCAATCGTATGAGTACGTATCAGACTTAGAGACCTAAACGTATTAGACTCATATAACTAACCCTAAAATGATAAGCTTAGTCATACACATTCGGATCGGATTACAATTCCGAATAGGGAACGAATTCCTTTTCCTGGTCGCGGACTCATCCAGGTCGCGAATCCTTTCCGAACACGGTCAAGGTCGCGAAGCCGTATGCGATCAGGACTTGGTCGCGAATCCGTATGCGATCAGGACTTGGAGATCCTCCCAGATCAGATTATCACATCAACTATTGCATATGAAAATAAAGAAATGGTCCA
Source organism: Pharus latifolius (assembly GCA_019359835.1). Taxonomy (NCBI): domain Eukaryota; kingdom Viridiplantae; phylum Streptophyta; class Magnoliopsida; order Poales; family Poaceae; genus Pharus; species Pharus latifolius. Next base: position 25,977,980 of record CM033329.1, read on the forward strand.
ATTATTCAATTTTGCTTAATAATTTTATATCACATATTTCATGAGGGGATTTTAAAATTGGAAGGGAAAAAGTCAAGTACTAGCATGCTTTTTTAACTTTAAGCACTTGCTTGTAGTAACTACTTTCACATGTATTACTGGGAAGTGGTGATTACAGCTCTGTAGAATCTATGAAAAATTAGAAATGAGATCATTTTTCAAAATCAATCAAGAGCAGTAGTAGATTGGGTGAAGAATTTTGTTTCTGATCTTCACATTGTGTTATTTAGAATTAAACCAGATAGAAACCATGGTCTAAGTAGATTGATTAATATTTTGTAATTTTCTTTTCTTGTCTTGGTTTTCATTTGTATCTCTTTTATTATCTTCTTGATAATATATTTCTTTCGGTAGGGCTATCCTACTATTCTCCTAAAAAAACTACTTTCACATGTATTGATCACATCTACATAAAGATCAGCTGACATGCTATATGTAGTAGCCTAATTGCCACACTAAATTATCCTCATACCTAGCTACACCCTTGAATTGATTCCAAGAAAGTCAAGAATGGTTGTCAACCCATAATCCTTCTTCGTGATCAACTCGCAGGTAACTTGTTTCGTCAATATCTTCGATAGGGACAGATTGAATAGCATCTAAAAATGGAGGTATTTCGTCAAACTGATTACACTCTTCCTCATCGACAACGTCTTCGACCCCAACAATATGTCTCTTGCTGTGAAGGACAATGTGCAACTTTGGATTGGCCGGATCAACGATGTAGAATATCTGTGTGACTTGTTCATCAAGTATAAATGGATCGACGAGAGTAAACCCGTAATTGTCAACTTTAAAACCTCGAGGGATTTTGACCTATTGGCATTGAAACAAAGAAATCTTAAATAATACATAATCGAGCTCCTATATTTCTTCAATAACACCGTAATATGTGTTCAGTGCCTCAACTACCCTGACATTCTCCGAAATAGGAAATAGTGTCACTCCACTATATGCATAGTACTCTTCTCGACCTGACTTCTTATGTAAAATGAATACCCATTGATGTCGTACCCCTACCAAGTCCCTACAGTAAATCTTGGGCCTCTAGCCAACCATGTAACAGTTTCACTTACAGAGCCATCGGTAGCTCACAGGACTCTATTTTCGATCCACCAAGTAAATTTCCTGTTATGTTCTCTGGTGACCCAAATCTCTAAGTTCGAAGGATTCTGTTTCCATAACATTGCCTTGTGCTCGTGTATGTATGGCTCCACCTCCGTCATGTGTTGTACGATCCAAAAATGTGCTTTTACATACAGATCACTGGAGGGGACGACTACTTTGAATCCAATCATTCCGATGTCTTCAAGCTTGACCTCGTGTCGGGACTTAGGAACGCCAATTAGGTCAACCCCGACCATATAATTGGTGCACAATTCAATCACCTCCTCTACGGCATAACCTTTGATGATACTGCCCTCGGGCCGATGAGGATTCCTTACATATCCCTTCAAGATACCCATAAATCACTCAAATAGATACATATAGCACAGGAACACAAGTCCACAAAACTTAATTTTCTGACAAAGTGAACAATTACATGGACCATAACATCAAAAAAGATGGAGGGAAATACATCTCGAGCTAACAAAGAGTTGTAGTCACATCGCGTTGAAAATCGTCCAGTCCATCCGAATCAATTACCTACAAGGACATAGTTGCGGCAAAAATTCGGATCAAAAAAATCTGGGAATTAAGTTCCATGAATGGAGCTAATTAACTTAGTAGGAATACACTTACCTTGCAAGATATTGTGTTGAAGAAATAACATAACTTTATAATTTTCTCTCTGACTTTAATTGGGAGAATACCTCTAATAGCAATCAGAAGCATTTGTGATATCAGCACATGACAATCATGGGACTTCATACCATCGAGTTTCAAGTCCTTCATGGACACAAGTTTTTCAAGTTCTCAGAATACCCACATGGAACTTTAACACCATACAAGCACCGACAGAGTTCTATTTTTTCGCTTTTTGACAAAGTATAGTAGGCTGGGGGGAGGTATGTATGCTTTCCCTTCTCCAACGGTGCAAGCTCAGTCCTTATCCCCATTTCTACCATGTCACAGTGAACTTTAACACCATCTTTTGTCATTCCCGGAATGTTCAACAACAAACCAATCAAACTGTCACAAATATTTTTCTCTACATGCATGACATCAATACAATGTCAAACATGTAAGTGCTCCCAGTATGGTAGATCCCAAAGAATCGATCTCTTCTTCCAAACATTGTTTATTGAGGTTTAGAACATTTACCGAACTCAACTTTGATGTCTGTCACACGCAAATAAAGCTCCGTACTGGTCAGAAACACTGGGGCTTATCTTTTCTCAAGCTTCCCGTTAAATGGTTTCCTCTTCTTACGGTAGGCATGATGCATTGGAAGAAACCTGCGGTGACCCATATACACTGTTTTTATGTAGTTCTGTAACCACATGCTCTCAGTTTCATCTAGGAAAATAGGGTGGCAAGCCTTAACTCCTTTCGTACTATAGCTCGACAAATTTCGTAGGCCAGGAAATCATTTATGGTGCAAAATATCATGGACTACAATATGATATTCTCTTTCTTATGTGCATCCCACACTTGCACTTCCTCGCTCCACAATTTCTGTATATCCTTGATTAGAGGCGCTAGAAACACATCAATATCATTTCTGGGTTATCTAGGTCTTGAGATTAGTAATGACATCATGATGTACTTGTGCTTCATACATAACCAAGGAGGAAGATGTAGATGCATAAAAGAACCGACCAAGTGCTATGCCGACTGCTCATATTTCCGTGTGGATTCATACCATCTGTACTTAGCCCAAAACTTATATTCCTCACTTCGCCGGAACCTTATATTCCTCACTTCACCACCAAACTCATCAAATGTTCTACTAATGTTTCTCCATTGAATAGAATCAGCTGGATGTCTCAGTTTTCCGTCTCGTTTTCGGCCTTCAGCATGCCAACGCAAGTACTTCGGATCGTGTGGAATTGCAAACAGCTGTTTCAATCTAGAGATCACAAGAAAATACCACACAGTTTTGGTTGGAGGTCCTTTCTTTACCTCATCACATTCACTGTCAATCCGGTCCCTACGCTTGTAACACGATGCACCGCATCTTGGACAAACATGCAAATCCTCATACTCGTTACGGTACAACACACAATCATTTGGGCAGGTATGTATTCTTTCGATTTCCATTCCCAATAGACACAACAGTTTTTTGTCTTGGTAAACTGATCTTGGCAACTCATTTTCCTCTGGAAGCATGTCCGCTAAAAGATCTAATAGTGCCATGAAACTCTTATCGCTCCAACGGTTACTTGCCTTCAAGTTATATAATCTAATCACAGAAGATAGCTTTGTAAATTTTGCACATCCAGGGAACAGAGGCTTCTCAGAGCCAGCAATCAGTTTCTCAAATTCACCAAAGTTGTTTTCGTTGTAATCTTCCTCTACATCATGTAACATCTCAACTAGATTGTCATCATCTACATACACATCAGAATGAACATTATCAAAATTCGGATGATCATCGATATTACTGCAATCCACATCCAGGTCCTGCTGATTGGTAGCGGTGCTTGTTTCCTCAAGATCTTCGCCATGCCATATCCAACGGGTATATCGTGCGTTAAAACCACGGTGAATCAAATGACTCTTAATCTGATCAGAGTTGCTAAACCTCTTTAAGTTCATACAATCTGTACAAGGACAAAGCATATCTTTCTCCCCCTTCCTCGCCTTTTGTTGCTCAGCAAATTTAATAAATCCATTCACACCCTCTAAATACTCAAGAGTAGTACATTTTTCCATACATCCAATATTTCTGGTCCATCTACAACTCAAAAAGTTGACAATTGCAAAAAATAATGATCAGTCAGGTATGCATGAAACCTGACCAATTAAGCTATATATTGTACAGCCACCTACAACTGACATATGAAACCCTAAATTGATGAAACACTCACCTAACTACACAATGCAAGTTAGTGAACTTACATTAGAGAGAGATGATGATGACAAGCTTACATTAGACAGAGGGATCGAACCTTTTTCCAACTTGCCCTGATCACTACCTAATTGGAGAGTGGAACAGAAGGAAATAGAGAGAGAGAGAGCGTGGAACAGAACGAAACAAAAAGGATCGAGTGCATTTGACTTATAGTGGAACTTTTACTAACGGTTTGCAACACTACAACAGTTAGAAGATAGCACATTTTTTCTAACGGTTATGTATGTATATTCGGTAGAATAAATCTAAATCTATTCTAACGGTTCCCAAATAAGAACCGTTACTATATGTACATTTCTTCTAATGGTTATTTACAAAAAACCGTTAGAATAAAATCAACTATATTCTAATGGTTCCCAAAATACAACCATTAATATAAGTATCGATCTTCTAACGGTTAATATATTCAGAACCATTAGAATAAATCATGTGGTTTTTACTAACGGTTTCTCACAACCCAACCGTTAGGACAAATTTCCTTCTGCACTGCACACCATGTACATTAACAGTTTTCTTCCAGATTGCGTAAAACCATTAGAAGATAGGGGTTGGTAGATTGCATTTCTGTAATAGTGTTTTTAGTAAACCTCAACCTAAAATGACCACTTCTATCTAAGGCCACGTCCTACAAACAAGCTGTGCTCTGATACCACCCACTGTCAGGGCCGGTGACCCCATGGCAATTGCCCAGGATGGGTTGCCTTCAGAGAGTGTGTCACAATCACAACTCGAACAAAACATAAACTTATCTTACAACCATTATTGGGTTTAGAGTACAAGAGACTCTATGCCATAATTTACAATAAAGGCCAACCAAGCCAACATAAAGTTTTCAGAGTTTTTTTAACAAACTCATCTCGAAGCATAGCTTCGGACAAAATGGTCAAAGTCGAAGTCTTCAGGAGGTTCCAGTTCCTCTTGCTCTGGAGTAGTTTCTTCAATAAGGGTATCTACTAAGGGGAATAGCAAGAGTGAGTACAGATGTACTCAGCAAGTCTCAATTTAAGAATTCATCTTTTGTATGAGGGAGAATATTATTGAATGGTTTGTGGTGCATAGAATAGTAAGTTTCACAATTAAGTTTCCATGATAAGAGAGAATCATTAACCAATAATAATAATAATAGAAAGCATTTCTATAATTTAAAAGTTGGATCCAGGCTAAACATCCATGTTTACCTTTTTCAATTTAAAACCCTCAAAACTATTGTGCTATTCAAATATTACCCATGGCATGCCCCAAATCGGGGGCACGGAATACTCGAATATTTTTTAAACTCTGCAGAGGGGCACCCCTTTACCTACATGAGTCCATAAACCTTTCATGTTAGGTCAATTTCATGCACAATTGTGCATGCAACTAATTGAGGAGACAAGGTTTTCAAATGCTTTGTATTAATTTGTATCCCTGCCTGACAAGTGCACTTCATTAGTCAATCTTACCGCTGTGAGGTATACCTCAATCGGAGGTGTACTTCAGACCTTCATCACGGAACTCAAGGTCAAAGTCCCAAATGGCCACTACTCTCACAACTCCCCCATCACCCATTGAGGCCATAACTTTAAGTGACTAAACTTATTAAAGTACAAATATTTCAAATTAGGAATCTTGAATGAGAAGGACCACCATACATGAATAGAAATCGATACATAGTAAATTACTGATCAAGTTCGATTGCTTGATTATGTGGTTGGCACATTAATATGCCTACGGTTGTTTAGCACAATTAGTTATATCCTTATTCCGCGTGTGGCTACCATCTCATTCCCCTTTTAAGCCAAATCTCAATTGACTCTTTTCCATCTTTCTATTCGTAGCCTTTCACATGCAATGATAATATTCAAAAGTGTAATCTTTGCTTCATCAAATCACTTATTACTATGCTACTGCTTTCAAATACTAATTAACTCATTTTTGTATACATATAAACCTAGGGTATCAAGGATTTTATCATTCGGATCGATGGCTGAGCAATTCTAGTCGTAATCTATACAGTGTTATCAAAAGTACACGTCTTAATAAATAAATGCATCTTAACATATTTAGAGTTTAAATTAATTAACTTAAAAATACTGGTTGACGAGATGATCAAGGTTTTTGAGACTTGCCTGAATCTGGGAGAGTTGGATTCTTGATGGTCGAGTCAGGTTCGCGCTCCTAGAACTCAAGAATTTCATCTTATGAGCACAAATAAGCAATGATATACTAATCAATCACACAAAATTATTTTAATAATATACTAAAATACGTACAAAATGTAGAAATGCAAGTTTGAGTGCAAATGCAGTTGATTTGGTACAATTTAGGGTTAAAACGAACTAAAATACGCTTTTCTACTGCAACAGGGCTCAAACGGCCTCGGATTTCGACCAAACTTCAGGGATAAACTAATATTACTAAAGAATACATGGTGACGCGAGTGGTCTTGCAATTTGGCCCTTGGAAAATCAGAATTGACATAGCTATGCCCTCTGTTGGCATTCGGGGGACGCACGGCGCAGCGCTGACACACGCTGGTACTGCACTGGCCTCGGCCACGCTGGCACAGGCACGCGCGTGTAGATACAAGCATGTGCCCGCATGCGGGAGTCAGTTTGCACCGAAACTAAGCACTGGCTTGCGTTGCTGGGGACCTGGGACATGCTTTGGAGGCATTGGCGTCACCGGAGCTTTGCTGGCTGTGAGGTTCCAACAGTAGCGCGGCGCTACAAGCAACGATCGCAAACAAAACTATGCCACGGCCACTAGCTTGCGCGCCGGCGGTGTGTAGTGGAACGCTTAGACTCCATAGAGTGTCGATGAAGAGCTGGCCAGCGGCGAGCTCGCCGGGAAGGCTAGCAAACGCGAGGCAGCTGGAAACAGGGAGGCGGCGATGGGTTCACCGTGGACAGTCCAAATGCGGCCACGCCTCGGCGATCCAGTGACCCGACCCGGCTATAGGTTCAGTAGAGGCGATTAAACCGAAGGGAATTGACCGGCGGAAACCGGAGCCCGAAGAATTTGAGCTCGATGACGCCGGCGACGCGCATAGGAGCCCAAGCGGAGAACTTCTTCGACACAGCATGGAGGCACCTGAAACTTAACAGATATGCAATCAAAGCCAAGGCGAGAAGGGTGACGCGGTCGGTTTCTCTGGTGCACGGCCACGACGGCCGGGCAGGGAAGCCCTAATTTTTTTTTTAAACAGCAACTATGGCGGGAACGGTGGCCGGCTGCGATATGGCCACGGCGGCTGATTTTGGAGCACCAGGGAGGCATGAGGAAGCTTTTTGACAAGGTGGGACTAATCGGCGGTGACTGGAGCATGGCGTTTGGCGGTGGCGCAACGTTGGACGCAGCTGGAGCGCGCTCTGCCAGTGTCTGGCTATGTCTAGGTGCGCTCTAGCTTTGTCTACAGGCTACAGGAAGGCAAACTTGAATGTTCTGCTCACGTCAAAGTGCTTAAAATAGATTTTAACCTTTGACGGGGATGTTGGATTGGATTTACCACAGATTTTGCAATGTTTTCATTAATTTTTCCATGTTTATCACTTGGCATGAGGTAGCAATTGAGGTGAAAAGTTTGAGCAACCAGACCAGAAACTGTGTGAGGGCATTATGGTCATTTTTTAGTATCCTTAGTAATTTTCTCAGAGTTAAAACAGTAATTTTACACTAAAAGAGTCCAAAACTACATGGAAAGGGTTTCTTTTTAATTTGTAAAAACTTGTAGACTGCAGGGAAAATGGGGTTTTCTTAAAGAAGGGTAGTTTTAGTCAATTTACTATTCATTTTAAAAAATTTTGAGGGAATTTTGGTAATTTTTCAATCATCAAATCATGGCTTCCTTATTTAATTCTAAAACTTTTATTAAGTATTGAAGACTTCTTCATAAAGGGGCTTTTTGTAAATATTTTCTTCAGTTTGAGGACCACTTTGTAACCTTATTTCTAGGATTTTTCATTACATGGACTTATTTGTAATTTTTCTCTTTCATTTTAATTGCAACAAGATTTCGTTTTGTATTTTAAAAAATTTGCTAAAGGACCTATTTGCAATTATTCTTTGTACAACAGGTCTCCAAGTTGTAAAACACTAAGAATTTATTTAATTCCTAATTTTCATGATTTTTACAAGTTTTTAGAAATTTGTCTTGCGCACCACTTAATTAGGGTATAAGACTATATTCTATCATTTCATGTGATTTAAGTTTGTGACTTAATTAGAAATAGATTAAAGGACTTATTTGAAATTTATTTGGGGTTTGTTCATGATTTTTACCTTGCATAAAACAAATATTATTGGCCTCTACACGATCATGTAATGGAATGCAGATAGAAATTTTAATTAAAAGCTTAATTTTTAGAAAATGGAAATTAAGGATGTGACACCGAGCTTCGGTGGCCTTCCTCCCTGGCGTCTCTCAGGCGATCCTCCTCCTCAGTGTTGACTAGATCTGGGTGTTTAGTGGAAAAAAAATCAAAAAACACTTGCGAAACCTTAGGTCTATGATACCCTTAATGGGGAGGGAGTGAACTCACTGGAGAGGAGGTGACGGCGTCCTGCGGGGAGGGATAGGCAGCGGCATCAAGGCATCACGAGGGGAGGGTAGGTGGCAGCGAGAGAGATCGCGAGGGGAGGTGTTGTCGCGAGAGAGGTGGGAAAAAATTGCCTTTATATGTGTTTATTTTTTTCCGAGCCAATCCTAGAGGTTTGGGCCGGATTATTCTTGTTCCCAACCCAACCCAAACCCATTTTTGGGTTGGGCCAGATTTAATTTTGTGTGAGATTTAATTACCCTCAGATTGGGTCAGATCTAATGCAATCCGAGGCTTTCCAAACAAGGCCTAAGTACAGCACCACCATACTTGTGAGAACACGGTACAAAATCACAAAGTAATCCATAAATCTCATGTTAGAAAAGTAATCTCACTGACTAGTTATTTCAATGTTGTAAAAGTTTTGTAGATATTTGGTTTGGAGAATTCTTCTCGGCATTCCTATTTTGATTAGATTACTCTATAATCGAAATATATAACCGTATTCAAAATACACTATAATAGAAATTTCAATACATCTAAGGTGGATGTATTCTTAATTTCTGTATCTTCAATTCTAATAAATTCTAAAACACATTGTTATAATGATTTTGGTTTCGAACCAAATACCACACAAGTACATTGTCAAAATCAACCAAGCAATACTTGTAATCCCTCTGCACCTAAAATAATGTTCTTTCTTTTGCAGAGTAAAATCTGTAACAAAAAGAATTTCGTTCTATCTTTCAAGGTGAAATATGATCTCTTCTTAAAATATCCTCATAACTATTACTCAATTGAATTATTAATTGTTTATACGTAAACTATATACTTATCATATAATCACAAATATTAGAAATAAATATGTAATTTGATTTCACTTTTAAAAAATTATACATAGAACTTGTCGTGGTATTGCGAATACCCCGGCAGGTTCTACAGAGTTTCCTAGCGAATGAAAAGCGACGCGAGCTGACCGCGTGACCGGTCCTCTCCCGTCACACCAACGCAGAGAGTGACACAAGGGTTTATACAGGTTTGGGCCTCGGTGGAGACCCTAATCCTGTCGACGTGCTCCCAACAAGGGTTGGCTAGGGGAGCTCTCTCGTGGGGAGAGTGCTCCTAAGCACGCCTATTCGTTTTTTGTATCTTGATGATAATGAATTGTCCTCCTTACAAAAGTGGGGTACAAGGGCATGTATAGGCCTAAAAGACGCAAATTACAAGACTACCCCGGCTACAACTGTCGAATAGAGGGGCACCGACGTCCTTCTGCTGCCCAGGGGGCTCAGATGCCTGACAAGTGTCTTCACCGATTCCCGAGGCGCTCTTCGCGTGATCCCCACGTGACCCTGCGCAGGAGACCCCCACGGCCTTCGCCGGGGACGGGGCCATCGGGGGCCCCGTCACAGGGCAAACGGCGACGCCCGGGACGGTACGGGGTCACCGGGGGCCCTGGTCCCCAGGCAAACGGCGGCACCCGGGACAAGTCACCGGAGACCCCTGACACCGGGCAAATGGTGGCGCCCGGGATTGGTCACTGGGGGCCCGTGTCACTGGGCCAACGGCAGCGCCCGAGATGGGTCACCAGGGGTGCCTCTCACCGGGCAAACGGCGGCACCCGGGATGGGTCACCAGAGTCCCCTGTCAGCGTGCCAAGGGCGGCTCCCGGGACGGATCACCGGGGGCCCTTGTCCCCGGGGACAGATCACTGGAGACCCCTGTCACCGGGAAAGGGCGTCGCCCGGGACGGGTCACCGGGGGCCCTTGTCCCCGGGCTAATGGCGGCGCCCGGGACAGGTCACTGGGGATGCCTGTCACCAGGCAAACGGCGGCACCCAGGACGGGTCACTGGGGACCCCTGACACAGGGCAAAGGGCGGCACCCGGGATGGATCACTGGGAAAACGGCGACACCCGGGACGAGTCACTGGGCAAACGGCGGCACCCGGGACGGGTCACCGGAGGCCCCTGACACCTGGCAAAGGGAGGTGCCCAGGACGGGTCACCGGGGATGCCTATTGTTGGGGGAAATCTCCACGCGGTCAAGTCCAGGTAAGTTCATGATTGCCCGGGGACAGTGGCCTCCGGTGCCTGCCCCGGGCGCCGCCTTCTAGGCGCCCGGGACCGTGCCTCCGGGGCATGTCCCGGGCGCCGCCATTTGGTCCCCGGGACCGTGCCCCCCGGGCATGTCCCGGGCGCCGCCATTTGGCCTCCGGGACCGTGTCCCCCGGGCATGTCCCGGGTGCCGCCATTCGCCCGGGGATAGTGGCCGCCGGTGCCTGCCCCGGGCGCTGCCATTTGGCCCCCGGAACCGTGTCCCCGAGCATGTCCCGGGCGCCGCCATTCGCCCGGGGAGAGTGGCCTCCGGTGCCTGCCCCGGGCGCCGCCGTTTGGTCCCCGGGACCGTGTCCGCCGAGCATGTCCCGGGCGCCGCCATTCGCCCGGGGAGAGTGGCCTCCGGTGCCTGCCCCGGGCGCCGCCATTTGGCCCCCGGGACCGTGTCCCCCGAGCATGTCCCGGGCGCCGCCATTCGCCCGGGGAGAGTGGCCTCCGGTGCCTGCCCCGGGCGCCGCCATTTGGCCCCCGGGACCGTGTCCCCCGAGCATGTCCCGGGCGCCGCCATTCGCCCGGGGAGAGTGGCCTCCGGTGCCTGCCCCGGGCGCCGCCGTTTGGTCCCCGGGACCGTGTCCCCCGAGCATGTCCCGGGCGCCGCCATTCGCCCGGGGAGAGTGGCCTCCGGTGCCTGCCCCGGGCGCCGCCGTTTGGTCCTCGGGACCGGGCCCCCCGGGCATGTCCCGGGCGCCGCCATGTGCCCGGGGACAGTGGCCTCCGGTGTCTGCCCCGGGCGCCGCCTTTTGGGCTCCCGGGACCCTGCTCTCCGGAAGAGGTCCCAGACGTCACCGCCCTCCTAAAAGGTAAAAGCCCTGTTTGTTTATCACGTGCAGGTCACGCGAGGGGCGCCTCGGGAATCAGCGGCCACCTGTCAAGCATCCAAGGCGTTTGACCGGGAGAAGGACGGTCCTACCCTTCAATCCGACGGTGACTCCTGGGGTAGTTTAGGTTTTTTGCTTCTTTTTGGGGCTATAAATAGCCCTTGTACCCCTCTGTTGTAAGGGATCAGTTCATTATTATTTGGAATAGCTAATCTCACAGACGTGCTCCGGAATCCTCTCCCCCGGAGAGAGCCTCCCCAGCCGACTCCGGTCGGGAGCGCGTCGACAGGACTAGGGCCCCCACCGGGACCCGAACCTGTATAAATCCACGTGTCAATTCTTGTGTTTGTCCGGCGGGGGAGGACCGGTCACCCGGTCAACCCGCGCTGCGTGATCTCCGCTAGGATCGTCTTCAAAACCTGCCGGGGTATTCTTAATACCCCGACAGTTGGCGCCGTCCGTGGGGACCCGTGACGAATCGCCATGGCTCCTCCGAGAACAAGGGCCCGCGCCCTTCCCGGTGACGCCGGTCCTGGCGACCTGGCGCCGCCCGTCCGGGACACTGCTGTTCCGGCGATTCCGTCCGGAGGCGTCCATTCCCAGGTACCGCCTCCCATCTTTCCTCTCAATCTAGGCGCCTCCACCTCCGGGTCGCTCCCGGAAAATGCGCGGACCTCGTCCGGGACGAGTTTCCCCCCGACGGCCCCCCCGGCTCCCCGGGACGCCCTGTTGGAGGCTCTCGTAGAGGGCCAGCTCCGCGCCCAGCGCTCTATGGACGAGCTCCTTAGTGTGTTGGCGCGGCCTTCGGCCCCCACATTTTCGCAGCACCCGTATCCGGGGATCATGCCCCCGTTCATGGGATACCCAGCGGGCCCTCCGGCGTCGAGGGGGCTGTCTACCCCGTATGATCCCGCTGGGGGGTTCCCTCCCCCCGCGGGATATACTTCCGGACACTTGTCGGCACCCGGGCCTGTCCCGGTGCCGGGAGGCTTTTTCATGCCCGGGCCCTTCGTGGCACCAGGGGGGTACCCCGTCCCCGGCTCGCTTCCGGGGCTGGGGGGTCATTTCATGCCGGGGGCTATTCCTACGCCGGGAGCCAGTCCCGCCCCCCGCGTTGCGTTTACCGCACCGGGGCCAGTCGACAGAGCAGCTCCCGTGCCTCAGCGAATTTCCCCCCGCATTGGCTCCCCAACCCAGGACGTCGCCGAGGGGGCTCACCCCCCACTGGTTCCGGATGTCACAGGGGTTTCCCCCTTTCCGGTCCCGGTCGTTGCCACGGGGGCCCCCTCTTCGGATCCTAACGCCGCCCCGGGCGCCCCCTCCCCGGTTCCGGATGGTGCAGGGGCTCCCCCCTTTCCGGTCCCGGGGGCCGTCCCAGGGGGCTCCCCCCAGCAGGCCCCGGTAGCTTCCGGGCCGGCTGCTATAGTGCAGGAGCTCCCTCCCCCGGCGAAGCAGGTCCGCTTCTCCCGGGGGGAGATTGAGCGAATGCATTCTCCCAGCCATGGGGAAGAGCTTCCCCCCGGTCGTTGTCACAGGGAGCCTCGCTCTCGCACCGGTCGGGGGAAGAGACCCGCCGAAGAACCATCCTCCCCGGAGGGAAGCCCGGACGTCCGGGAAATCAGTCCCAGCCCGGAAGAGAAGCGTCGTCACCACCACTCTGGCGGCCCTCTTGGGCCGCTACCTGACTCAGATAACGAGGGGGCGTCCCCCGTTAAAGAAGACAGTGACTGGGGCTCCCCCCGGGAAGTGCAGGGGGCGAACCAACCTCTATGTCGAAGACTCCGCAGCATCCGATGGCCGCGGCCCTACCGTCCCCCGCACATCGAGCATTATAATGGCGAGGCGGATCCCTACGAGTTCGTGCAGATTTACTCCACAGCCATCTCCGCGGCGGGGGGGGACGAGAGCGTCCAATGCAACGTCTTCCCCCTCTACCTCACCGGCGTTGCCCGCTCCTGGTTTTACAATCTGAAGGCGGGCTCCATCAAGTCTTTCTCGCAGCTGAAGCGGGAGTTCTGCGCCAACTTTCAGGGGAATTATGTACGTCCCCTGGATTCTTCACAGCTATACACAGTGCGCCAGAGGACCGGGGAGACCATCAGAAGCTTCTTCAAGCGCTTTGCCCAAGTGAAAAGCAAAGTGGCCCACGTCCCGGACTCCACAGTCATCGAAGCCTGCAAAAGTGGGATCCTCCCGGGGGAACTCCACCGAAGACTCTCTCGAAGCTGCCCCTCCTCCGCCGACGAGCTCTTCAACGTACTCGAAAAGTACGCTCGCGCGGAGGAAGACGATATCTGGAAGAAGACCCAGGGGGCTCCTGCCCCCGCCGAGCGGGGGGCCCGGGATCCCCCCAGGCGCCCCAGGCCAGGGGGCCGTAGCGAACCACGGCCTCGGGACACTTTTGTCCTCGAGGGCGGAGGCGGCTCGCGCGACCCCCCAAAGGGCAACCGCCCCTTTCCCAAGCCGAGAGGCCATGGGGGAGGACAGTCTTCGCGCGGCCGCGAAGGCCCCGCGGGGAGAAGCCGGAAAGGACCGTGGTGCAGCTTCCACGGGTCCAGTACCCACGCCACCCGAGACTGCCACCAGCTGCTGCAGCACTTCGCGGCGTTCCTCGACCGGCGCGGGCAGGGGGGGGGGACTCCGGCCTCCTTGCCCCCTCGGCCAGCTGTCCCGGCCCTTCCTGCTCCCGCGGGGGGGCAACAGGTGCAGGAGGGGGAGCCTTCAGACGCTCTCCCCTTTCAAACTTCTCAGCGCCGCATCAATGTCATCGTAGGGGACTCCAAGCGCCAGCGCAAGGAGTATGCGCGAGAAGTTAAGGTAGTGGGGGTGCTACACGCGTCCGTGCCGCCCAAGTGGTCGGACGTCCCCCTCACCTTTACGGCGGAAGACGCACGAGGGGTTCGCTTCCCCCATGACGACGCGCTTATTGTCTCCGCGACAATCTACAATTGCCACTTAGCCCGCATACTCGTGGACGGCGGAAGCTCCGCCGACGTCCTGTTCCTCAAAACCTTCAAGGAAATGCAGGTGGATGAGAAGCTCCTGCAACCAGCGGCAGGGCCTCTGCAAGGGTTTGTCCCGGGGAAGGCGATCCACCCCGTGGGCAAGGTAGATCTCCCGATCACCTTCGGCACCCCGGAGAACTACCGGACCGAGCTAGTACGCTTCGACGTAGTGGACCTCCCCTCCTCCTACAATGTGATTATGGGGAGGACTACGATCAATCGGCTGGGGGCTGCCACCCACCAAAACTATTTGTGCATGAAGATCCCCGGGCCGCATGGTGTGATCAACGTCCGGGGGGACCAAGACATGGCCCGTGCCCTATACGAGCGGGCTGCTGCCACAATAGGAAGCGTCAACCTGATCAAGGCACCCGGGGGGGAGGCTCCCCCCCCGAACGTAGACGTCGCTGCGCCATCCCCTGGGAGGCCCCTCCTCAAGCCGCGTCCGGAAGGGGCCTCCGGAAGGTCCCGCTGTCCCCGGGCAGCGGGGACAAAACCGTCCAAATCGGGGCAGAGCTCCCCCAAGACCGTGCAGCACAACTCGCAGCCTTTCTGCGCGAAAACTCCGATGTTTTTGAGTGGAAACCTTCGGACATGCGGGGCGTCGCCCGGGAGGTTATTGAACACAAGCTCGCGGTAACCCCCGGTCACCCCCCTATCAAGCAGAAGTTGCGGAAGCTCTCCCTCGAACGTCAAGAAGCCATCAAGACGGAGATAGCCCGGCTCCGAGAGGCGGGGTTCATCCGGGAAGTGTTGCACCCCGAGTGGCTCGCAAACCCCGTCCTCGTCAAGAAATCAACTGGCAAGTGGCGCATGTGCGTGGACTTCACCGACCTTAACCGCGCTTGCCCCAAAGACAACTTCCCGCTCCCGCGGATCGACCAGCTCGTTGACTCCACCGCGGGGTGCGAGCTGATGAGCTTCCTAGACGCCTACTCGGGATACCATCAAGTCCGGATGGCGGAGGGGGACGAGGAAAAGACGAGTTTCATAACTCCCCTCGGAACCTTCTGCTACCGCCACATGCCCTTCGGGCTCAAGAATGCGGGAGCCACCTTCCAGCGCCTGATGACGCTGGTCTTCAAAGATCAAGTCGGCCGCAACGTCGAAGTCTACGTAGACGACGCGGTCGTCAAGAGTCCCCGTGCAGCCTCCCACATCGACGACCTCACAGAGACCTTCCGCAACCTCCGCGCGTTCGGGCTTAAGCTCAACCCGGAGAAGTGCGCCTTCGGGGTGCGCGGGGGAAAGCTCCTGGGTTTCCTCGTGTCCCAGCGGGGCATTGAGGCAAACCCCGAGAAGATCCGGGCCTTCCTAGACATGCCCCCGCCGCGCTCCGTCAAAGATGTCCAGCGGCTCTCCGGCCGCCTGGCCGCACTCAGTCGCTTCGTCTCCCGTTCGGGGGAGCGGGGCCTCCAGTTCTTCAAGATCCTCCGAGGGCTTGAGGGGTTCCGCTGGACCCCCGAGGCCCAGGAAGCCTTCAACGACCTCAAGAAGTACCTCTCGAGCCCTCCAATGCTCGTGAGCCCGTCTCCGGAAGAGCCCTTGCTCCTCTACCTCGCCGCGACCCCCGTCGCCGTCAGCGCGGTTTTGGTGAAGGAGCAAGGGGGGCAGCAACACCCCGTGTACTACGTCAGTGAAGCCCTCCAGGGGGCCAAGACTCGGTACACGGAGATGGAGAAGATTTGCTACGCTCTCCTCATGGCGTCCCAGAAGCTCCGGCACTACTTCCTAGGGCACCCCATCACCGTTCCGTCGTCCCTCCCCCTGGGGGAGGTACTGCGGAATAAAGAAGCCATCGGCCGGATTGGGAAGTGGGGGGCCGAGCTTGCCCCCTTCTCCCTGTCCCTTACCGGCCGCTCCGCAATCAAGTCGCAGGTCCTCGCCGACTTCGTCGCGGAGTGGACTCCCGCCTCTGGGTCCGGGGACGAAGATCTCCCTGTGCCGCCCCGACGCAGTGACCATTGGACCCTGCTGTTTGATGGGTCGCTGTGTCTCGCCGGGGCTGGCGCGGGGGTAGTCCTCCGGAGCCCCGAGGGGAAGGAGCTCGAGTACGCCGCGCGGCTCGAGTTCCCCGCAACCAACAACGTCGCCGAATACGAGGCTCTGCTCCTCGGGATGCGCCTCGCGCGCTCCCTGGGGATCCGGCGCCTCCTAGTAAAGGGAGACTCTCAGCTCGTTGTCTGCCAAATGGACAAGTCTTACCTGTGCCATGACGCAAATTTAAGTCTTTACTTGCAGGAAGTACGAAAGATGGAGACACACTTCGACGGCCTTGAGGCCCGGCATATCCCGCGAAGGGAAAATGACCGGGCTGATGCTTTGGCCCGGGCGGCAAGCGCCCGGGAAACGCTCCCCAAGGGGGGCCTTCTTAGAAACAATCACGAAGCCCTCAGTGGTCTCCCCGGACGCAGGCCCCGAGCCTCCGGTCCCGGAGGTCGCCGAGATCGTCCGGCCGTCGTCATGGATGGATCCCCTCATCTCCTTCATCAAGGGGGAGGGGGACCCTCCCAACGAGACCGAGGTTAAGCGCCTCCGGGCCAAAGCCCGGGCATATCTCCTACTGGAGGGAAGGCTCTACAAGCGGGGGGCTTCAGCCCTCCTGCGCTGCCTCCCCCGGTCGGAGGGACTTCAACTCCTGGAAGACATTCACGCGGGAAGCTGTGGTTCTCACCTAGCCCCGCGTGCCATCGCCGCCAAGGCCCTTCGGCAGGGCTTTTACTGGCCTACAGTCATGCGCGACGCGCGAGACCTTGTCTCCGCGTGCGAAGCATGCCAGAAGATGGCCAAGGGCTCGAATCTCCCCCCTGTAGCGCTGCGGACTATCCCCATCACTTGGCCCTTCGTGCGCTGGGGGATGGACCTCTTAGGGCCTTTCCCCCCAGCGCCCGGAGGATACAAGTATGCGGTGGTCGCGGTCGACTACTTTACAAAGTGGGTCGAGGCGGAGCCCTTGGCTAGCATCACCTCCCGGGCCGTTCAGCGGATTTTCTGGAAAAACATTGTTTGTCGTTTTGGTGTCCCCCGGGAAATCACCGTGGACAACGGGACCCAATTCGACTCGGCATATTTCCGGGAATTCTGCGAAGGCCTGGGGGTCGTCATCCACTTCGCCTCAGTGGCCAATCCCCAAAGCAACGGGGCCGTCGAGAGGGTCAACGGCGTAATCCTACAGGGGTTACGCCGGAGACTCGAACAAACCGCTTCCAAGCGGGGCGCGTGGGCAGAGGAGCTCCCTAGCATCCTCTGCTCCATGCGCACGACCCCGTCCCGGGCCACAGGGCGTGCTCCCTTCTCTCCAGTCTACGGGGCGGAGGCAGTCCTCCCCCCGGAGATTGGCTTCCGGTCGCTGCGGGTCGAGCTCCTGAACGGAGCCACGACCGCAGCCTACCGGGCCAACGAAGACAACCGGCGGCTGGAAATCGACCTCGTGGAGGAGGAACGCGACCGAGCGCTCCTCCGCCACGCCATCTACGAGCACGAGATGTCGCGCGCATACGACCAGCGCGTGCGCGAGAGAGCTTTCCGCCTTGGGGACCTTGTCCTCAAGCGCGTCACAGACCCCCAAGCCCAGGGTAAGCTCTCCCCCAAGTGGGAGGGCCCCTACAGGATCTCCGCTGTCCTAGGCTCGGGGGCCTACAAGCTCTCCAACCTTGAAGAGCAGGAGCTGAAGCACACCTGGAACTTGCGTTTACTTCGCAAGTTCTACGTTTAGCCTTACGGGCCTGTCCCCTCCCCCGGGGCGGTCACGCCGGAGGGGGAGGGGGGACACTGTAGCTTCCCTTTTTCCCCCTTCGCGGCTTCGCAGGGGGGCTTTGTATATTTCGTTAATAAATGCATAGCCTTTGTTCTTCAACTGTCTCACTGCAGGTTGTTTTTGTTTACCGCCCCTAGTGGTGATGCCCTCCCCGCGAGGAAGTGGGCCAGTCCCAACAAGTCCCTACAACGGAGCCTGCACTCCCGTAGGGCGGCTTACGATCAGCCCTCGTGGACTGAGGGTGTAAGCGGCAACCCGGTCCCCAGCGGCCGTGGTAACGAGTCACTTTGGGAGACTAGTCCCCTGCCCAAACACTCAAGTCCCGTCTTCGGGCACTTCCTCCTCTGGGTGTGGACGCTCTCCTCAGCGAGACGTCTAATGGCTTTCTGGATTATCTTCCTCCTCCGGGAGTCGACGATATTCCCGGCCCCCCGTTCTCACGACGACCGGAAGATCGGCCCCTTGCGGCTTGATTGGATCTATCTTCCTCCTCCGGGAGTCGACGATATTCCCGGCTCCCCGTTCTCACGGCGACCGGAAGATCGGCCCCTTGCGGCTTGATTGGCTCTATCTTCCTCCTCCGGGAGTCGACGTTATTCCCGGCTCTCCGTTCTCACGGCGACCGGATGATTATCTCCCGAAGACCTTATTCCCGGTTCCCCGTTCTCACGGCGACCGGACGAACCCTCCCGGGAAGCTCCCCTCCGGAGGTCATTGGCTTTTCATGAGCCCCTTCCGCGCCTTGTTCCCGGTTCCCCGCTCCCCCGGCGGCCAGATGAATCTCTCCCAGTGGCCCCGGCCACCCCGGAAGGTCCCTCCCTCGGAAATCCTATTTTCACAATTTTCTAACTTAGAAAATATTTCTACAGGTTATGCTCCCCCCGGGGACCCTGTTTCCCCCACAGCACGCGGAGGCTTCCTCCCGCCCGCTGTGGGCGGGGGGGGGACAGGGGGTCCCCGGGTCACCCACGAAGGAACTTAGCTCATCCTTGTTAAGATGAGTCGTCCAGACCATCCAAGAAGAAGAAAATAAAGAGGCAGTAAAAAGTTTAACAATGCGCTTTATTGATCGGCAAACCCGGAGGACATCTTCCCCCTCCGGTGGGTCTCGGAAATGATACAACCCGGGTCCTAACCCGGGGGATTTTCTACGAGCCTAAGGCCCCTACGCCTAAAGCTCCCGGAGGCGCTCCCTTAGCTCCCGGGCCAGGTCCCGGTACAGCGCCCGGACGCGACGCTGAGAATCCCGAAGTACGTCTTCGGGCCAAAACTCGTACCCAGCCGGCGGAAGTATCCGGAGAGGAGGTATCATCTGGGCCCTCGGGCGCGGGGGAGTTAATTCAGCACGACTGTTGTCAAAATTATCCAAGTGCCATTCCGGGCTCCACCTCAACCGGACGGGCTCCCGGGCAGTACCGCCGTCGCGCCTCCCGGAGACAAGGCTCAGCAAAATCAAAACCGCTTGGGCATCCCCCGGAGAGTTTCTCCCGGACCGTTGCTCGGGAGCAACCCCCCGGGAAACCTGGTAACATTTTATTGCAAAGACTTAAAAAAATTTCTAATATATTTCATTGCAAAATGTTTGTGTACAAGTGCCCGGGGCTTCTCCTAAGAAGCTACCGGAATCAAAATGCCTAAAAATAAAAAGGGGTCCTAGCTAAAGACCCGGGGGAGGCTCATACTTTGGCATTGGGGTCCTCCCCCCGGGAAGCTTCCTCCGTGGCCGGGGCAGGGACATCCGCGGCCGGAGGCGCCGGTGTCGGGAACCACGTCCGGATGATCCGGTCGTAGAACCCCTCCGCCAGCAGCTCCACCTCCCGGCGCGTTGGCTCGAAGGCCTCCGGGAAGCCCCGGGGGATGCGGCCCCCGATCGCCCGGGCGCCGACCCCACGGTAGTCAACGAGCCCCGCGGCGGCCGCGATGACGGGGATCGCGCGGCCCCGTGCCCGGACGTCCGCAGCCTCCGGGATGGCGGAGACTTGTGCGTTAAGAAAACGCACAGCCTCCGCGAGGGTCGCCGGGGGCACCTCCGGGCCGCTCCCGGAGCCCAGGCTAACGCCAAGGCTCTCCAAGGCCGAGCGGACGGAGCGGCCCGCGTCTGACAGCGCCCGGACGCTGGAGCTCTCGAGCTCCCAGAGCGCCTTCTCCCGCACCTTGGCCTCCTCTCGGAGGCGGACGTAGGCGCCCTCCGAAAGGTGCACCTGCGCCCGGGCCCGGGACAGCTCATCAAGAGCTTCGTCCCGCTCCCGGAGGGCCGCCTCCCGCTGCTCGACGCAGGCCGCGGCCCGGCTCTCCGCCTCCTTGAGCAGCCGGGTGACCCGCTGCTCGAGGCCCCAGGTAACAGTCGCTACCTACAAAATGCATAAAGAGTTAGAAAAATCTTAAGTGCAGGAAAAAAAAGACGAAGTGTTGAGAGCTCGAGTTACCTGGGCTCCGAGGGACTCGAGCCCCTCAAAACGCTCATGGAGCGTTCCTCCTGCTACGAAGGCCTGCACCTTCCGGTTGTGCAGGCCCTCCGCGTAGCGGGCCACCTCCCCCGCAGGAAATAGGGAGGTGTCTTGCCCGGCCCTCCTGTCGCGGCCGGGAGAGGGCCCCCGGACCTCCGAATCCGGGAGAACGGCCGGCGTCGCCGGCGTCTTCGTCGACGAAGTTTCCTCCGAAGACGAAGATGAAGGTTGGGCGGGGATCTCCGCCCGGGGGGGGATCATTGGGCCTTTCCCCGCCCCAGGCCAGAGGGCCCTCGGAGCCTCCTGCTCCGGGGGGACCTCGAAGACTGAGGGGCTCCCCCCCTCCTCATCCACCGGCCAGAGGCGCGGGGGCGCCGCCCCCGAAAACCGCACTTCTAGCCTCTCCGGCGCCAATGCCGCCGGGAGAGGCGAGAGGAGCGTCACGCGAACTGGCGACGGGGCGTAGTCCGCCGAATCGGACCCCACCCCATCGACAACCACCTCCTTCCCCCGGGCCTCGACGGGGGCCTCCGGGGGCGGAGGCGTCGCCTCTGCCCGGGGCGCCGCCCGGGCATGTTCGGCTCCGGGAGCTGCGTCCCGGGCCCTCACCGGCGTCGTCGTCGGCGCCGTCGCCGGAGCCGGGGTCTTCTGGACCCGGGGCTTTTTGGGCTCCGAGCCCCCGGCCGCGTCCTTCCCCCGTTTATGAGACCCGGGGGTGGGAAGGGGCTTCCTCTCCGGAAGCCTGAGCCCGTAGGCCTCGGCCACCAAGTTCCGGGGAGGCCCCTCCCCCACGAGGCGCACGATGCGCTCGTGTTCGTCGGTGAAGTACCTCCCCAGGAGGTGCTCCGCCTTGTCCCTCGCCGCCGGGTACGGGCGCACTGCAAGAGGTAAAAAGTTAGTCAATTTTTCATAAAAAACCGCAAGTACAAAAATGCAGGGGACTTACGCAGCGTCACCGGCTTGACCGGAGGCCGCTGCTCCGGGCCCATGCCGATCCCCCTTCCCCCGCGTGAGAAGGGGGAAAGCCGCAGGAGCGCCAGCTCCTCCGCGGCGTCCCGCATTGAGCGGGCCTTCTTAGCCAGCACCACCTTCCCGAGGAGCTCGAACTCCTCGTCCGTCCACACCGGCGGCTTCGGTGCGGAGGATCGGCTGTAGGTGGGAGGCTCCGGGGCATAGACCACCGCCTCGTCCCGGACCCGGAGGTAGAACCACCTCCGGAGCCAGTCCCCCCAGTGGTCCCGAGAGGCCGCCGCCGGGTAGTCCGCCACCCGGGAGGGCAGCATTTGGACCATCACCGAGCCGAAGGGGGACTTCGGTCCTCCCTTCACCAGGTGGGAGCTCCGCGCCGCCGGTTCATAGAAGTACCGGAAGGCGCGGAGGGTGGGCTCCCGCCCGGTCGCTGTCTCGTAGAGCCATATAAAGAGGCCCATACGGACAAGCGCGTTCGGGGTGAGGTGGTTGAGAGCCACCCCGTACTCTTTGAAAAACTCCCGGAGCATCGGATGCACCGGGAGCCGGAGCCCCGCCTCGAGGAAGGCCTCGAAGGCCACGACCTCTCCGGGCCTGGGGCGGGGGGCTCCGTCCTTCTTTAGGGGGACCCGGATGTCCCCCTCTTCGACGACTCCTTTCTTGACCAAGGACTCCGCGTCCGAGGCCGAGAACTCGGAGGCCCAAAGGAAATCCACGGGGATTTCCTCCGGGGGCACTTCCGTGGTCTTTGCTCGACCTTTGGGCGCCATTAGGTGAGTTCTTTGTTTTTCGGTGTCTAAGTTTTCAGGTGGCTACGTCTACAACTCCCGGACGCTCGCTACCGAAAAAGGCTACCGGAGAAGCTACCGGAAGAGCGCTACCGGGAGAGCTGAGGCTGGAGTTGAAGATTTGGAATGAGCTTCCGGGGCCCCCTAAGGCCCTATTTATAGAGGCTGGCCGTGATCTAGATGCGCGCCGCGTGGCCCCCTCGGAGCAATCTGAACCACTGATTCAAACCGTGCGCGGGAAACGAAGGGACAGGCGCGTAGATCGAGACGCCGGTTCGAACCGCGCGTGCATTTATTGCGAAAACGGCGCGGCCATAAGGTGCCCGGCACAGAAACCGAAGCGTCGTCAGGGCTCCGGTGATTTTCGTCCGGAGTTTGCGTCCGGAGATTTTCCCGATACCGTAACCATTCCCTCCGGGGGCTCAGGCTTCGTCCCCGGAGGGCATGGGGGGCTGCTGTTGGGGGAAATCTCCACGCGGTCAAGTCCAGGTAAGTTCATGATTGCCCGGGGACAGTGGCCTCCGGTGCCTGCCCCGGGCGCCGCCTTCTAGGCGCCCGGGACCGTGCCTCCGGGGCATGTCCCGGGCGCCGCCATTTGGTCCCCGGGACCGTGCCCCCCGGGCATGTCCCGGGCGCCGCCATTTGGCCTCCGGGACCGTGTCCCCCGGGCATGTCCCGGGCGCCGCCATTCGCCCGGGGATAGTGGCCGCCGGTGCCTGCCCCGGGCGCCGCCATTTGGCCCCCGGGACCGTGCCCCCCGGGCATGTCCCGGGCGCCGCCATTTGGCCCCCGGGACCGTGCCCCCCGGGCATGTCCCGGGCGCCGCCATTTGGCCCCCGGGACCGTGCCCCCCGGGCATGTCCCGGGCGCCGCCATTTGGCCCCCGGGACCGTGTCCCCCGGGCATGTCCCGGGCGCCGCCACACGCCCGGGGATAGTGGCCTCCGGTGCCTGCCCCGGGCGCCGCCATTTGGCCCCCAGAACCGTGTCCCCCGAGCATGTCCCGGGCGCCGGCATTCGCCCGGGGAGAGTGGCCTCCGGTGCCTGCCCCGGGCGCCGCCGTTTGGTCCCCGGGACCGTGTCCCCCGAGCATGTCCCGGGCGCCGCCATTCGCCCGGGGAGAGTGGCCTCCGGTGCCTGCCCCGGGCGCCGCCATTTGGCCCCCGGGACCGTGTCCCCCGAGCATGTCCCGGGCGCCGCCATTCGCCCGGGGAGAGTGGCCTCCGGTGCCTACCCCGGGCGCCGCCATTTGGCCCCCGGGACCGTGTCCCCCGAGCATGTCCCGGGCGCCGCCATTCGCCCGGGGAGAGTGGCCTCCGGTGCCTGCCCCGGGCGCCGCCGTTTGGTCCCCGGGACCGTGTCCCCCGAGCATGTCCCGGGCGCCGCCATTCGCCCGGGGAGAGTGGCATCCGGTGCCTGCCCCGGGCGCCGCCGTTTGGTCCTCGGGACCGGGCCCCCCGGGCATGTCCCGGGCGCCGCCATGTGCCCGGGGACAGTGGCCTCCGGTGTCTGCCCCGGGCGCCGCCTTTTGGGCTCCCGGGACCCTGCTCTCCGGAAGAGGTCCCGGACGTCACCGCCCTCCTAAAAGGTAAAAGCCCTGTTTGTTTATCACGTGCAGGTCACGCGAGGGGCGCCTCGGGAATCAGCGGCCACCTGTCAAGCATCCAAGGCGTTTGACCGGGAGAAGGACGGTCCTACCCTTCAATCCGACGGTGACTCCCGGGGTAGTTTAGGTTTTTTGCTTCTTTTTGGGGCTATAAATAGCCCTTGTACCCCTCTGTTGTAAGGGATCAGTTCATTATTATTTGGAATAGCTAATCTCACAGACGTGCTCCGGAAGCCTCTCCCCCGGAGAGAGCCTCCCCAGCCGACTCCGGTCGGGAGCGCGTCGACAGGACTAGGGCCCCCACCGGGACCCGAACCTGTATAAATCCACGTGTCAATTCTTGTGTTTGTCCGGCGGGGGAGGACCGGTCACCCGATCAACCCGCGCTGCGTGATCTCCGCTAGGATCGTCTTCAAAACCTGCCGGGGTATTCTTAATACCCCGACACCTATCACCAGAAAAACGGAGGCGCCCGGGATGGGTCACCGGATGCCCCTGTCACCGAGGAAATGGAGGCACCCAGAACTGGTCACCGGGGGCCCGTGTCACCGGGCTAATGCTGGTGCCCGAGACGGGTCACCCGGGGCTCTTGTCCCCGGGTAAACGGCGGCGCCCGGGACATGGTCCCCGTGGCACTTCTCACCGGGCCAATGGCGGCGCCAAAGACATGGTCCCGGGGGCGCTATCACCGAGACTGATCGGGTGGAGATTTCCGCCGACAGCAGCCCCCCATGCCCTCCGGGGACATGCCCCATGTCCCCAGAGGGGATGGTCTACATCAATGGGAACATCTCCCCGGAGGAGGTCTCTGGCACTTGGCGACGCTTCGGTTTTTGCGCCGCTCATTTATGGTCGTGCGGCCGATCATCATGACGTTGTGGTCCTTGATTAGCGTGCGCCGTCGATCATCATGGCTTCACGCGGTTCGAGCGTGGGTGCGTTGTTTCCTGTGCGTCTCTTCAGTTTGCGTGCGACGTTTTAAATGGCCGACCCCGATTGATCCCGAGGGGCCACGTGTCGCCCATCGGGGCCGCGCTTGGCCACTATAAGTAGGGCCTCGGGGGGCCCGGAGAGCTCACATTCAAGCCTTACCCTCCAACTCCTCACCGGCGCTCTGAGCCTCTCCCGATAACCTGGTCCCCCGAGAACTTAGCCTCCTGGCAACCTAGCCTCTGGGAATTTCGCTATCGAAAACCTAGCCCCCAGAAACTTTTCTCCTAGAAACCTAGCCACCGACAACTACATGGCGCCAAAAGGCCATGCCAACACCGTCGATGTGCCCTCGGAGGAAGTTACCGCGGACTTCCTCTGGGCCTCGAAGTTCACGTCGGGGGACTTGGAGTCCCTCGTGGAGCAGGGGGGTCCTCCCTGACGGGTACATCCGGATCCCCCTGAAGGACACCATGCCTCACCCCCGGGCCGGGGAGGTGGTTGTTTTCGAGGCCTTCACAGAGGCCGGCGTCTGGCTCCCGGTGCATCCGTTGCTCCGGGAGTTCCTCCGGGAATATGGGGTGGCGCTTAACCACCTGACGCCCAACACCCTTGTCCAAATGGGCCTTTTTATTTGGCTGTACGAGACAGCCACTGGACGGGAGCCGACGCTCTGGCTCCTTCGGTACTTCTACGAGCCCTCAGCGAGAGGCTCGTACATGATCAAGGGTGGGCCGAAGTACGCCTTCGGCTCCATCATGATTGTTGGGGGAAATCTCCACGCGGTCAAGTCCAGGTAAGTTTACGATTGCCCGGGGACAGTGGCCTCCGGTGCCTGTCCCGGGCGCCGCATTTTTGCCTCCCGGGGCCGTGCCTCCGGTGCCTGCCCCGGGCGCCGGCATTTGGCCCCCGGGACCGTGCCCCCCGGGCATGTCCCGGGCGCCGCCGTTTGGCCCCCGGGACCGTGCCCCCCGGGCATGTCCCGGGGGCCGCCATTTGGCCCCCGGGACCGTGCCCCCCGGGTATGTCCCGGGCGCCGCCCTTTGGCCCCCGGGACCGTGCCCCCCGGGCATGTCCCGGGCGCCGCCATTTGCCCGGGGATAGTGGCCCCCGGGACCGTGCCCCCCGGGTATGTCCCGGGCGCCGCCATTTGCCCGGGGACAGTGGCCTCCGGTGCCTGCCCCGGGCGCCGCCATTTGGTCCCCGGGACCGTGCCCCCCGGGCATGTCCCGGGCGCCGCCATTTGCCCGGGGACAGTGGCCTCCGGTGCCTGCCCCGGGCGCCGCCATTTTGTCCCCGGGACCGTGCCCCGCGGGCATGTCCCGGGCACCGCCATTTGCCCGGGGACAGTGGCCGCCGGTGCCTGCCCCGGGCGCCGCCATTTGGCCTCCGGGACCGTGCCCCCCGGGCATGTCCCGGGCGCCGCCATTTGGCCCCCGGGACCGTGCCCCCCGGGCATGTCCCGGGCACCGCCATTTGCCCGGGGACAGTGTCCTCCGGTGCCTGCCCCGGGCGCCGCCATTTGGCCCCCGGGACTGTGCCCCCCGGGCATGTCCCGGGCGCCGCCATTTGCCCGGGGACAGTGGCCTCCGGTGCCTGCCCCGGGCGCCGCCATTTGGTCCCCGGGACCGTGCCCCCCGGGCATGTCCCGGGCGCCGCCATTTGCCCGGGGACAGTGGCCGCCGGTGCCTGCCCCGGGCGCCGCCATTTGGCCCCCGGGACCGTGCCCCCCGGGCATGTCCCGGGCGCCGCCATTTGCCCGGGGACAGTGGCCTCCGTTGCTTGCCCCGGGCGCCGCCATTTGGCCCCCGGGACCGTGCCCCTCGGGCATGTCCCGGGCACCGCCATTTGCCCGGGGACACTGGCCGCCGGTGCCTGCCCCGGGCGCCGCCATTTGGTCCCCGGGACCGTGGCCGCCGGTGCCTGCCCCGGGCGCCGCCATTTGGTCCCCGGGACCGCGCCCGCCGGTGCCTGCCCCGGGCGCCGCCATTTGGTCCCCGGGACCGTGCCCCTCGGGCATGTCCCGGGCGCCGCCATTTGCCCGGGGACAGTGGCCGCCGGTGCCTGCCCCGGGCGCCGCCATTTGGTCCCCGGGACCGCACCCGCCGGTGCCTGCCCTGGGCGCCGCCCTTTGGGTCCCCGGGACCCTGCTCTCCGGAAGGGGTCCCGGACGTCATCGCCCTCCTAAACGGTAAAATCCCTGTTTGTTTATCACGTGCAGGTCACGCGAGGGACGCCTCGGGAATCAGCGACCACCTGTCAAGCATCCAAGACGTTTGACCGGGAGAAGGACGGTCCTACCCTTCAATCCGACGGTGGCTTCCGGGGTAGTTTAGGTTTTTTGCTTCTTTTTGGGGCTATAAATAGCCCTTGTACCCCTCTGTTGTAGAGGATCAGTTCATTATTATTTGGAATAGCTAATCTCACAGACGTGCTCCGGAAGCCTCTCCCCCAGAGAGAGCCTCCCCAGCCGACTCCGGTCGGGAGCGCGTCGACAGGACTAGGGCCCCCACCGGGACCCGAACCTGTATAAATCCACGTGTCAATTCTTGTGTTTGTCCGGCGGGGGAGGACCGGTCACCCGGTCAACCCGCGCTGCGTAATCTCCGCTAGGATCGTCTTCAAAACCTGCCGGGGTATTCTTAATACCACGACAGTTGGTGCCGTCCGTGGGGACCCGTGACGAATCGCCATGGCTCCTCCGAGAACAAGGGCCCGCGCCCTTCCCGGTGACGCCGGTCCCGGTGACCTGGCGCCACCCGTCCAGGACGCTGCTGTCCCGGCGCTTCCGTCCAGAGGCGGCCATTCCCAGGTACCGCCTCCCACCTTTCCGCACAATCTAGGTGCCTCCACCTCCGGGTCGCTCCCGGCGGCCGCGGGGACCTCGGCCGGGACAAGTTTCCCCCCGACGGCTCCCCCGGCTTCCCGGGATGCCCTGCTGGAGGCTCTCGTGGAGGGCCAATGCCGCCGGGAGAGGCGAGAGAAGCGTCACTCGAACTGGCGACGGGGCGTAGTCCGCGGAATCGGACCCCGCCCCGCCGGTAACAACCTCCTTCCCCCGGGCCTCGACGGGGGCCTCCGGGGGCGGAGGCGTCACCTCTGCCCGGGGCGCCGCCCGGGCATGTTCGGCTCCGGGAGCCGCGTCCCGGGCCCTCACCGGCGTCGTCGCCGGCGTCGTCGTCGGGGCGGGGGTCTTTTGGACCCGGGGCCTTTTGGGCTCCGAGCCCCCGGCCGCATCCTTCCCCCGCTTATGAGAGCCGGGGGTGGGAAGGGGCTTCCTCTCCGGAAGCCTGAGCCCGTAGGCCTCGGCCACCAGGTTCCGGGGAGGCCCCTCCCCCACGAGGCGCACGATGCGCTCGTGTTCGTCGGCGAAGTACCTCCCAAGGAGGTGCTCCGCCTTGTCCCTCGCCGCCGGGTACGGGCGCACTGCAAGAGGTAAAAAGTTGGTCAATTTCTCATAAAAAACTGCAAGTACAAAAATGCAGGGGACTTACGCCGCGTCACCGGCTTGACCGGAGGCCGCTGTTTCGGGCCCATGCCGATCCCCCTTCCCCCGCGTGAGAAGGGGGAAAGCCGCAGGAGCGCCAGCTCCTCCGCGGCGTCCCGCATCGAGCGGGCCTTCTTCGCCAGCACCACCTTCCCGAGGAGCTCGAACTCCTCGTCTGTCCACACCGGCGGCTTCGGTGCGGATGACCGGCTGTAGGTGGGAGGCTCCGGGGCGTAGACCACTGCCTCGTCCCGGACCCGGAGGTAGAACCACCTCCGGAGCCAGTCCCCCCAGTGGTCCCGGGAGGCCGCCGCCGGGAAGTCCGCCACCCGGGAGGGCAGCATTTGGACCATCACCGAGCCGAAGGGGGACTTCGGTCCTCCCTTCACCAGGTGGGAGCTCCGCGCCGCCGGTTCATAGAAGTACCGGAAGGCGCGGAGGGTGGGCTCCCGCCCGGTCGCTGTCTCGTAGAGCCATATGAAAAGGCCCATACGGACGAGCGCGTTCGGGGTGAGGTGGTTGAGAGCCACCCCGTACTCTTTGAGAAACTCCCGGAGCATCGGATGCACCGGGAGCCGGAGCCCCGCCTCGAGGAAGGCCTCGAAGGCCACGACCTCTCCGGGCCTGGGGCGGGGGGCTCCGTCCTTCTTTAGGGGGACCCGGATGTCCCCCTCTTCAACGACGCCCTTCTTGACCAGGGACTCTGCGTCCGAGGCCGAGAACTCGGAGGCCCAGAGGAAATCCACGGGGATTTCCTCCGGGGGCACCTCCATGGTCTTCGCTCGACCTTTGGGCGCCATTAGGTCAGTTCGTTCTTTTTTGGGTGGTTAAGTTTTCAGGTGGCTGTCAACAACTCCCGGACGTTCGCTACCGGAGAAGCTACCGGAAGAGTGCTACCGGGAGAGCTGAAGCTGGAGTTGAAGATTTGGAATGAGCTTCCGGGGCCCCCTAAGGCCCTATTTATAGAGGCTGGCCGTGATCTAGATGCGCGCCACGTGGCCCCCTCGGGGCAATCTGGACCACTGATTCAAACCGTGCGCGGGAAACGAAGGGACAGGCGCGTAAATCGTGACACCGTTTCAAACCGCGCGTGCATTTATTGCGAGAACGACGCGGCCACAAAGCGCCCGGCACAGAAACCGAAGCGTCGCCGAGGGTCCGGTGATTTTCGCCCGGAGTTTTCGTCCGGAGATTTTCCCGGTACCGTAACCATTCCCTCCGGTGACACAAGCTTCGTCCCCGGAGGGCATGGGGGGCTGCTATTGGGGGAAATCTCCACGCGGTCAAGTCCAGGTAAGTTTACGATTGCCCGGGGACAGTGGCCTCCGGTGCCTGTCCCGGGCGCCGCATTTTTGGCTCCCGGGACCGTGCCTCCGGTGCCTGCCCCGGGCGCCGGCATTTGGCCCCCGAGACCGTGCCCCCCGGGCATGTCCCGGGCGCCGCCGTTTGGCCCCCGGGACCGTGCCCCCCGGGCATGTCCCGGGGGCCGCCATTTGGCCCCCGGGACCGTGCCCCCCGGGTATGTCCCGGGCGCCGCCCTTTGGCCCCCGGGACCATGCCCCCCGGCCATGTCCCGGGCGCCGCCATTTGCCCGGGGACAGTGGCCCCCGGGACCGTGCCCCCCGGGTATGTCCCGGGCGCCGCCATTTGGCCCCCGGGACCGTGCCCCCCGGGCATGTCCCGGGCGCCGCCATTTGCCCGGGGACAGTGGCCTCCGGTGCCTGCCCCGGGCGCCGCCATTTGGTCCCCGGGACCGTGCCCCCCGGGCATGTCCCGGGCGCCGCCATTTGCCCGGGGACAGTGGCCGCCGGTGCCTGCCCCGGGCGCCGCCATTTGGCCCCCAGGACCGTGCCCCCCGGGCATGTCCCGGGCGCCGCCATTTGGCCCCCGGGACCGTGCCCCCCGGGCATGTCCCGGGCGCCGCCATTTGCCCTGGGACAGTGGCCTCCAGTGCCTGCCCCGGGTGCCGCATTTGGCCCCCGGGACCGTGCCCCCCGGGCATGTCCCGGGCGCCGCCATTTGCCCGGGGACAATGGCCTCCGGTGCCTGCCCCGGGCGCCGCCATTTGGTCCCCGGGACCGTGCCCCCTGGGCATGTCCCGGGCGTCGCCATTTGCCCGGGGGCAGTGGCCGCTGGTGCCTGCCCCGGGCGCCGCCATTTGGCCGCCGGGACCGTGCCCCCCGGGCATGTCCCGGGCGCCGCCATTTGCCCGGGGACAGTGGCCTCCGGTGCCTGCCCCGGGCGCCGCCATTTGCCCGGGGACACTGGCCGCCGGTGCCTGCCCCGGGCGCCGCCATTTGGTCCCCGGGACCGTGGCCGCCGGTGCCTGCCCCGGGCGCCGCCATTTGTTCCCCGGGACCGCGCCCGCCGGTGCCTGCCCCGGGCGCCGCCATTTGGTCCCCGGGACCGTGCCCCCCGGGCATGTCCCAGGCGCCGCCATTTGCCCGGGGACAGTGGCCGCCGGTGCCTGCCCCGGGCTCCGCCATTTGGTCCCCGGGACCGCGCCCGCCGGTGCCTGCCCCTGGCGCCGCCCTTTGGGTCCCCGGGACCCTGCACTCCGGAAGGGGTCCCGGACGTCATCGCCCTCCTAAAAGGTAAAATCCCTGTTTGTTTATCACGTGCAGGTCACGCGAGGGACGCCTCGGGAATCAGCGACCACCTGTCAAGCATCCAAGACGTTTGACCGGGAGAAGGACGGTCCTACCCTTCAATCCGACGGTGGCTTCCGGGGTAGTTTAGGTTTTTTGCTTCTTTTTGGGGCTATAAATAGCCCTTGTACCCCTCTGTTGTAGAGGATCAGTTCATTATTATTTGGAATAGCTAATCTCACAGACGTGCTCCGGAAGCCTCTCCCCCGGAGAGAGCCTCCCCAGCAGACTCCGGTCGGGAGCGCGTTGACAGGACTAGGGCCCCCACCGGGACCCGAACCTGTATAAATCCACGTGTCAATTCTTGTGTTTGTCCGGCGGGGGAGGACCGGTCACCCGGTCAACCCGCGCTGCGTAATCTCTGCTAGGATCGTCTTCAAAACCTGCCGGGGTATTCTTAATACCACGACAATGATGCAGCTCTTACCGGGCCGGGTGGAGGAGTACCCGGTGGCGGTCTCTCGGGATCACTGGAGGGACTGGCTCCAGAGATGGTTCTATCTCTGGGTCCGGGACTCCTGGGTGATGTACTCCCCGAAGCCCCCCTCTTACTGCTGCTCATCCGCCCCCAAGCCCCCGGTCTGGACCACCGATGAGTTGAAGCTCCTCAAGCTCTCCCCCTTCTCCCACGGGAAGAGGGCGATCGGGATGTGCCTGGCGCACCGGCCCCCACAGAGGCCGGTGGCCTGACATGAGTATCTGGTGATCCCTACCTTTGGTCTTCGATATTTTGGCTAACTCTTGTTCTTTGTAGTCCGGCCATATCCGGCCACTCGGGAGAAGGCGGAGAACCTCCTCGGGAGGTACTACGCCGACGAGCACGAGCGCATCGTGCGCGTCATCGGGGAGGGCTCTCCCCGTAACTTGGTGGCGGAAGCCTTTGGGCTGAAGCTACCGGTGAGAGAACCTCTCCCCACCCCCGGCTCCCACAAGCGGGGGAAGGAGGCCGCCAGGGGACCCGAGCCAAAGCGCGCCAAGGCGCGAAAGGCCCCCGGTGCGGCCGCGACGCCGGACGCTGTGCCCAGCAACGTCCGTGAGGTGGCCCCTGGGTTGGGGCACGCACAAACTACCCCGAGGCCCGGGGGACATCGCCCCTCCCAGAGGGTGAGCCCTCCCCCGACCCGGGAATGATGGGGGAGTTCATGCGCCTCCTCGACGCGCCCATCAGATCGAGCGAGACGGGGAAGGCGACTGGCGACGGGGGTGACTCTGACTCGGCGAACTACAACCCTTCGCCCTCTTTGGCAGCCATGCCTTCGGCGGTCCTGGAGCCGGCAAACGTGGAGCGCCTGGAGGTGCGGTTCACGGAGACGTCTCCTCCGTGCTTTGACTGGCCAGTGGACGAGGGTGCCAGCCCTTCAGCGGTCCAAGGGGAGTTGGGGGCCCCGCAGCCCAGGAGGGGCAAGGGGCTCCTTGTCCCCCCCCACAGGCCATGTTTCCTCTGGGAGTTCGTCCTCTGACTCCTCGGAGACTGAGTCCCCGGTGGCTGGGGGTGTGGCCGAGACCGAACAGGTCCACATCACCCCCTGTGATGGCTGGAGGGGGCCCACTGGTGGAGACGGCTCCGATGTCGTCGGGAGGGAGACCCCCGTGCTATCCCCGGGCAAGGCTCGGAGGTTCGTCGTGGGCCTCCAAACCCGGAAGGTCCAGGCCTACGTCCAGCAGGGGACCATCTGGGAGCGGAGCTCTGAGTTTGTCTCCCTCCACCTCCAAGTATGTTCGCCTTCAAGTCGTCCGTTTATCTTTCTCAGGGTTCATCTAACCCTTGGGTCTACAGGGGGCAGCCCTCGCTCAAGGCATCGAGGACTGCTTCAAGGCGGCGCTCAAGGAGGCGGAGGACAAGGCCGCCGCCTTTTGCGCCAAGAGGGATGAGGCCTGAGCTGGCCAAGGTTTGGGCCCAGCTCCTCGCCTCGGAGGACGCCAACGCCCGTCTCCGGAGGGAGGCGAAAGGAGAGCGGCCGCCGGGACCTCAACGACTCCAGCTCCCGAGCGGTTGCGGAGGCGGGCCGCTCGGTCCGCTCGGCCCGGGAGGTAGCTCCGGTGTAGCCCCGGCCACGTTCACGGAGGCTATGCGCTTTCTCCATGCGCAAGTCTCCATGATCCCAGAGGCCATTGACGCACGGGCCCGGGGCCGGGCGATTCCGGTGGTGGTCGCAGCTGCGGCCCTCAAGCACCGGGGGACCGGCGCCCGGTGTGATCGGAGGTTGGCTCCCCCAAAGCTTCCCCAACTTCTTTGAGCCGCAACGGCAGGAGTTGGAGGAGTTGGAGGGGGGCTTCTACGATCTAATCGTCTGGGCTCGGTTCCCGGCTTCAACGCCCCCAAGGGCGGACGCCCGGGCGGCAGAGGAGACTCCCCAGGGGGGGGGACAGCAATGGGCAAGTATGAATCTCCCCCTCCCCCCGGGCCTTCAGATAGGTCTTTTTTTTTTGTTTTGCTAGGATTTTTGCTCCCGTTAGCTTCTTAGAGAAAGCCTCAGAGACTTGTAAATTTTTTTTTCTCAATCAATGAAATGAATATTTTGCTAAGTCTCGGCTCGTTGTGAACAGGTCCCCCGGGAGCCTCCTCCCGGGGGAGAGTTTCTGAGGCTTGAACGTCTTAACACGAGGGGCTCCCCGGTGGCCCAGGGGCTCGCTCCCGAGAAGGGGCTTCCGGGTCCCGGGGGGCGTAATCCGGGAGATGCCCAAGTAGCCCTGGCTTTGCTAAGCCTCGCCACCGGGGGGTGTGGTGAAAATGCTTCTTGGGAGCCGATCCGGTTGCGATGGCTTCCGGAGTGGCACCTGGATAACTTTGATAATAGTCGCGCCGAGTTGTCCCCTCCGAGCCAGGGTCCTGGAGGATCCCTCCACTTAGGATACGCCCTCCAGCCGGCTACGAGTATTGTCCCGCAGACTTGCTTTGAGAAGCCTAGAGGCGCATATGGAGCTTGTACCGGGACCTTTCTCGGGAATTATCACAAGGCCTCCGAGAGTACTAGGTGTAGCCACCTCCCAGAGAGGGTTGTCCTCCGGAGTAGTTTTCTGCGGGAGCTTAACTCCCCGTATTGTATCTTGTATTTGCCCGGGGCTTGTGGTCCCCTGAACATCTTGGCCCACCCGGGGGATGGGGATTTTTCCCCAGTTAAATGTTGTATGAGTACACTCCGTAGGGGATGTCCCCCATTAAATGTATCAATAAAGCTAAGTTTGCTTGTTCCTTGAACTTGTCTTCAAAAAATTTTCAAAAATATTCCTGTCCAGGCAGGAGTTATCCCCCCCCCCCAGCGGGGTGTAGCTTGACTCCAGGCGCTGTGGGTAAGGAAAGAAGAGGCCCGAGCGTTAAAGACCATCGGGGTTACGAAACCCTTGGTCCAAAAAATTTTGAGACAAGTGAAAAAACTCCCCCAATAAATAATCTCTGGGAGGAAAATTTCCAAAAATCTCAGTGAAAAATCCCCCGGTCGCCGTGAGAACAGGGAGCCGAGTAGAGGGTCTCTGGGAGGAGGCTTTCCAGAAATCCCGGTGAGAAATCCCCTGGTCTCCGTGACAACGGGGAGCCGGGTAAAGGCCCTTCGGGAGGAAGCTTTCTGGCGATCCCGATGAGAAATCCCCCAGTCGCCGTGGGAACGGGGAGCCGGGTAAAGGCCCTCTAGGAGGAAGCTTTCCATAGATCCCGGCGAGAAATCCCCCGGTCGCCGTGGGAACGGGGAGCCGGGTATATAATTTTGAAAAAACCAAAAATTCTGTGTCTCATTGAGGGGACAATTTGCTCCCGGAAGAGGATAAGCCCGATGACGGGTCTAAGTGTTTGAGGGGGGACTAGTTTCTCAAATTGAGTCGTTACCGCAGTCCTTGAGAACTGGGTTGTTGCTTACCCCCTCAATCCACGAGGGGTGATTGTAAGTCGCCCTACGGGAGCGGGGTTCCCGTCGTAGGGGCTTTTAGGCTGCGATAGCCTACGTCCTCGCGGAGAGGGCATCCTCACTTGGAGGGCATTGTCTTAGGAGACGATAAGTCAAGAACCTAAGAAAAATTCCAGTTGACCAAAAAGCCATTTGTAGTGATATAAATTGAAATACAATGCCTCCCCCTGCAACGCTGCGGTGGGGGAGGGAATAGTGAATACAACGCCTCCCCCCGCGTAATCATGGTGGGGGAGGGAGTGATGAATACAGTGCCTCCCCATGCAAAGTCGCGACGGGGGAGGGAGTAAGCCTTGAGGCTAGATATTGTCGTGGTATTGCGAATACCCCGGCAGGTTTTGTGAATGATCCTAGCAAAGATTATGCGGCGCGGGTTGACCGGATGACCGGTCCTCCCCCGCCGGACAAGCACAAGAAATGACACACGGGTTTATACAGGTTCGGGTCCCGGTGGGGGTCCTAGTCCTGTCGACGCGCTCCCGACCGGAGTCGGCTGGGGAGGCTCTCTCCGGGGGAGAGGCTTCCGGAGCACGTCTGTGAGTTTATCTATTCCAATAAAAGAGAACCGATCCTTTACAACAGAGGACTACAAGGGCTATTTATAGCCCCAAAAAGAAGAAAAAACCTAAACTACCCCGGAAGCCACCGTCGGATTGAAGGGTAGGACTGTCCTTCTCCCGGTCAAACGCCTTGGATGCTTGACAGGTGGTCGCTAGTTCCCGAGGCGCTCTTCGCGTGACCTGCACGTGACAAACAGTTCGAGGCTTTACCTTTAGAAGAGCGATGAGGCCCGGGACGGCGCCGGAGGCCACGTCCCGGGGGCCAAAAGGCGGCGCCCGGGAGGGCACCGGAGGCTACGTCCCGGGGGCCAAAAGGCGGCGCCCGGGGAGGCCCCGGAGGCCACGTCCCCGGGCCAATGGCGGCGCCCGGGACGGCACCGGAGGCCACGTCCCGGGAGCCAAATGGCGGCGCCCGGGAGGGCACCGGAGGCCACGTCCCGGGGGCCAAAAGGTGGCGCCCGGGGAGGGGCCGGAGGCCACGTCCCCGGGCAAATGGCGGCGCCCGGGACGGCACCGGGGGTCACGTCCCGGGAGCCAAATGGCGGCGCCCGGCAGGACACCGGAGGCCACGTCCCGGGACGGCACCGAAGGCCACGTCCCCGGGCAAATGGCGGCGCCCGGGACGGCACCGGAGGCCACGTCCCGGGGGCCAAATGGCGGCGCCCGGGGAGGGGCCGGAGGCCACGTCCCCGTGCAAATGGCGGATCCCGGGGAGGCCCCGGAGGCCAGATCCCCGGGCAATCGTTACACAACTTACCTGGACTTAGTCCCGCGGAGATTTCCCCCGACAGATATAGAACTTGCGAAGCAAGCCTACACTCCATGTATGCTTCAGTTCTTGATCTTGGAGGTTGGAGAGCTTATAAGCCCCCGAGTGCAGGACCGCAGAGACCCTGTAGGGGCCTTCCCGCTTGGGGGAAAGTTTTCCCTGGGCTTGGGGGTCGGTCACGTGCTTGAGGACAAAGTCCCCGAGGCAGAAAGCTCTCACGCGAACACGCTGGTTGTATGCGTGCGCCACTTCGTGATCGTAGATGGCGTAGCGAAGGAGCGCTCGGTTGCGCTCCTCCTCGACGAGGTCGACTTCCAGCCGCTGGTTTGCTTCGTTGGCCTAGTACGCTGGGTCATAGCCTCGTCTAAGAGCTCGACCCGTAGCGACCGGAAGCCAATCTCCGAGGGGAAAACTGCTTCAGCCCCGTACAGGAGTGATGAGGATTGTCACCTGGGTCACTTCTAATAAACTTTTGGTTCAAGACAGGTTCAAA
Source organism: Pharus latifolius (assembly GCA_019359835.1). Lineage (NCBI taxonomy): Eukaryota > Viridiplantae > Streptophyta > Magnoliopsida > Poales > Poaceae > Pharus > Pharus latifolius. The sequence goes on from CM033329.1 coordinate 26,014,846, forward strand.
CCAGACATGTATCTGGTGATGCGAATTCAAACTATTCTGAGGGGCATCACCATGGGGTCGCAAGCTTTACGCGATCAGGTCGCGGGTTTCGTGCGATCAGGCCGACAGCCTTGTGCGGTCAGAAGTTCGTATGCTATACGCGAACTGGATATCCGGGATGTTGCGCGGTCAGCCCACATTCCGCGGTCAGAACATTCTCGACCAGGATGCTTGGAGTTTATTCGGTTATCCTTATATCAGGATATTCCAAGCATCCCGAAGATTCCTCCACGTTGAAGACTAACCGTCAGAGGTTAATATATGCGGTTATTCATGATTAACACGTGTTAATAACCTCCGTGGAAGTTAACAGCGGTTCTCCAGAAACCGCATCCAACCGTTTGATGCAGTTTTCTTCATATGGCACATTTTCGACCAGTATAAAAGGGTGGCAAAGTACATCAAACGGGGGGATCCAAGACATTCGGAAGAACAAGACCCTTGATACAAGTGAGATATAACGTATCTCAACCACTCAAACAGCCAAGTCTACGGCTTAGATTAGACAATATTCACAAGTCTCCTAGAGCTTCTTTTTTGTACACTTATATAGGAAAAACTTTCGCCTGTGAAGGTTTCTTCCCGCTAGTTTGTAAACCTTTATCACATATAGAGAAATTCTAACAGGACGTAGGGCTTTTACTCCCACCATCGAGGGCCCGAACCTGTATAAATCTCTCTGTGCTCCTATTCACCATTGTTCTACATACCTTCCCGGAGGGTCATCTTGAAAGGTCTCACAATTACAAATTTTGCATAAGTTCGGCTGAGGACCCCGAGTCCGAATCGTAGACAGCTGGCGCCCACCGTGGGGCCTTTCTCAAGGCATCCTAATTGAAATTCGGAGGTTCGCTGAAACATGGCTGGAGCATATGATTCTGAGAACGATTTCGATCTCGAGGATTATGCCCATATACCAATGCCTTCCCCAAGCGATCCTGTTCCGATGGAGGAAGTCAAAGGCCAGAATCTTCCACAGGTTGAATCGTCTCTCCAGGTCATGTCAATCGACCAGGGAGCAACTGGCGCAAGGTCAGAACCCACGGAGATTCTTAATGTGCTAGGTGATGAATCCGGCCCGTCATACGACCCCGCTGAGGGAAAATATGATGATGACCCGGAAATTAGCACAGGAAAGTTCGACCCTGATAACCTTCACCGTCTCTTTGATTTCGAGTCCGACTCAGAACAAACTGAGATGTTTTCCCCATCGGCAACCTCTCTCCCTAGGCAATTTGCCGCGTTGTCGGAAGAAACTCCCGATCATCAGGCTGCCAGGGAAGAACAGGATCGCAAACAGAAGGAGGATCAAGATCTCGAGCAACAAAACAACGAATTGCGCAGAACTGCCCTAGAGGCTCTTCAAGATGCGCAGGCTCGTTACGATGCTGCTCTGAGTTCTTCTCGACGGTCGCGTGGTCGAAAACGTGACCAGACCCCTTCTTTGCCACCAGAGCATTTCCCAGTGGACGAAGAAACAATAACACCTGGAGCACCTAGGAGAAGTACCCATGGGCGACTGCGATCTATCGCGGAAGTCATGCGTAATTTTCCTCCTACGGTCACGGATGCGCAGAAACCGGCCTTTTTTAGGATCCTGGCGGAAAGACTGGATGAGGTCGCATCCGAAGCGACCCCAACGGCCTCCTCCCGCTCGGTAACGCATTCCCGTGAACGGGATGGTCCTCATTCTGGCTCCGGCCGGCGGAGTTACCCGCCGCCCGTACCGTCCCGACAGGACAAATACCGGCGAATGCAGGACTCTCGTAGTAGGGATCGAGTTCCAGTTCACTCTCGTTTGGGACCACGAGTAACCTCGCCATTGTATGAGGTCGCTCGAGACCCAACCGGGAGTCACAGGGCGATTCACGGTCCTTACGTTGGTTGCAAGGCCTTTTCGCCTGGCCTACGAGCAGTCGTTTGGCCAGATAAGTTTCGACCAGGGGCCATTGAGAGGTTTGATGGAACTCAGAACCCATCCGAGTTCCTTCAGATTTATATTACTGCCATCCAAGCAGCAGGAGGCGATGACAAGGTCATGGCCAACTACCTTCCTACAGTCCTCGCAAGACCGGCTAGAACCTGGTTGTTTAATCAACCCGAGGGTTCCATCTACAATTGGGAAATGCTGTGCGATGCCATCCTCAGCAATTTCCAAAATTGTTACCAAAAGCCGGGTAAGGAGGACGACCTGCACGGGCTGCGGCAAACTTCGACCGAAACACTTCGGCAGTTTGTCAAGAGGTTTGTCGGGGTGAGGAATACCATCCCGAACACATCTGATGGCTCCGTAATCAGGGCATTCAAGCATGCCGTTCAATACCGGAGATTCACTGAAGATTTGCTCATCCACCCTCCTCGATCAGTGGCCGATCTGTTCGACATGGCTGATCGATATTCCGATGCAGCCGAAGCGGTCGAATGGAACCAAATGGTCGACAAGGGGGACCTACCGCCCCAACCAGGCTTCAAGGACGCCAGGAAAGAAGATTCAAGCAAAAAGCCGGAGTCTTCACCGGGTGGGAAGTCAAAGAAGTCGAAGAGGAACCGCTCTGGACAGTACCGCGAGGTCGCAGTCGCAGAGAAGCCACCTTCGACCAAAGATAATAAGTCTTCATTTAAAAGTAAAACTGCCTCTGGTGGTCGGGATTCCGACCAGCCAGAAAAATCAACTAATCCGCAGGAGGGCAAGAAGTGGTGTCCACTCCACAACTCCGCAGGCCACGACCTCAAAAACTGCAGGAGTTGGTTGAAACAACTGGACGATTTCTACCAAGGAGTTGGGCCGATGCCAACCTTACCGCCTAAAGAGCAGGCGTGCGGGATTAGAGACGTCGACGGAGACGAAGAAATGGCTTACCAGGTACCTCAAAATCATGTTAATGTCATTTTCGGGGGTTCTTCCTCTTTCGTTTCCAAAAGGCAGTTTAAAACCTTCTGCCGAGAGGTTAACCAAATGGAGACATCCCTTGGTGAACCTCAATACCCCCGTTGGTCGGATATGCCTTTGACGTTTGATCGCGCTGATTGTCCTGTGGGGCTAACTCGACCATTGAGGCTACCTCTGGTCATTACCCCAATCATCAGTAACGCGAGAGTCGAAAGGGTCCTGATTGACGGGGGAAGTTCCCTTGATCTTTTATTGGTCAAGGCACTCGACGAGATGCAAATTCCTCGTTCGAAGATCAAGCCCATAATCCATCCATTTTATGGGATAATCCCAGGCCCCTCCATGATGCCATTGGGACAAGTGGTCCTCCCGGTCACTCTGGGAGAACCAGACAACTTCCGGACAGAATTGGTTACTTTTGATGTAATCGATTGTGACTCAGCTTATAATGCAATCTTTGGCAGGCCGACTCTTGCTAAGTTCATGATGGCAACGCACTATGCTTATCACTGCGGGAAATTGCCTGGCCCCAAAGGTGTCATCTCGGTCCGAGGCAGTCGCAACGTGGCACTCACGTGCGACCGGCTATCTTTGGAGATGGTCGATCAACTTCCCCTCTGGGACGCTCAGGTCGCCACTGTTACCACTGACGCGATCAAAGCTGCTCCTCGACCAGATGAAAAGCTCAAATTGGTTCCTTTGTACCCAGATGATCCATCCAAGACAATTCGGGTCGGATCAGCCCTGGATGACAAATAGGAACTCGACCTCGTTACTTTCCTCCGGGCTAACGCAGACGTGTTTGTGTGGAAACTGTCCGACATGCCCGGTGTCCCAAGGGAAGTAATTGAGCACAGGTTAGCAATTCGACCTGGACAACGACCAATAAAGCAAAAGCTCAGGCGTTTTGCTACTGACCGACAGGAAGCCATCCGAGAGGAGTTGGACAAACTCCTGCAGGCCGGGTTTATCCGCGAAGTGGATCACCCGGAATGGCTCGCCAATCCGGTCATAGTCCGCAAGTCAAATGGCAAGTGGCGCATGTGCGTCGACTACACTAGCCTCAACGCTGCCTGTCCGAAGGATGACTTTCCCCTTCCCCGCATCGACCAGCTGGTCGACTCGACTGCGGGTTGCGAACTGATGAGTTTTCTGGACGCTTACTCAGGATATCATCAAATTAGCATGGCAGAAGACGATGAAGAGAAGACTGCCTTCATCACCCCGTTCGGCACATACTGCTACGTCAGAATGCCGTTCGGTCTCAAGAACGCAGGTTCCACGTACCACTGCTTGATGCAAAAGACCTTTCTTTCCCAGATAGGGCGTAATCTCGAAGCATATGTAGACGATTTGGTTGTAAAAAGTACCAAGAGATTGTCTCATTTGGACGATCTCGCTGAAACCTTCTGTAATTTGAATCGCTTTGGAACAAAATTAAATCCGGAGAAATGCTCTTTCGGGGTTTCTTCAGGAAAACTCCTTGGCTTCCTTGTGTGTTCCAGGGGCATTGAAGTTAATCCTGAGAAAATCAGGGCTATTGAACAAATGAGGTCGCCCTCGACCATGAAGGATGTTCAACGCCTGGCTGGTCGCATGGCGGCTTTAAGTCGCTTCATATCGCGATTAGACGAAAGGGGATTGCCTTTCTTCAAAGCCTTGCGGAAGCATCATAACTTTACATGGTCGGATGAGGCCGAAAAAGCATTTCAGGAGGTAAAAACATATCTATCCAGTCCGCCAGTATTGGTGTCTCCCGACAAAGGAGAACCATTGCTTCTTTACCTGGCGGCCACACCACATGCAGTCAGTGCCGTTCTGATCGCGGATAGGGAAGGAATACATAGACCCGTCTACTATGTGAGCGAGGTACTTCATGGTCCTAAGGAGCGTTACCCTGAGGTCCAGAAGATACTTTACGCGCTACTGATGGCTTCCCGTAAGCTACGACATTACTTTCAAGCGCACAAGATCACAGTACCCTCCTCTTTTCCTTTGGGGGATATTGTCCGAAACCCAGAGAAATCTGGTCGAATCGCCAAATGGGCGGTCGAACTCGGCGCCTTCGAGATCCATTTCACACCCCGCACGGCGGTTAAGTCTCAGGTTTTGGCCGACTTTGTGGTCGAATGGACCAACCCTCAGCCACCCGTGCAGTTGGCAGAGGAACTGGAGTGCCCCGATTACTGGACAATGTACTTTGACGGCTCCCGTAGTTTTCAACACTCGGGGGCTGGAGTGGTCTTAGTTACGCCCCAGGGCGAACAGCTTAAGTATGTCATTCAACTACACTTTGTTGCGACCAACAATGCAGCAGAGTATGAAGGTCTTCTTGCAGGGCTCCGGGCAGCAAAATTCCTCGGAGTCCGTCGATTAGTGGTGAGGGGAGACTCACAACTGGTCGTAAACGAGGTAAACAAGGAGTACAGCACCTCCGATGAGACAATGGCTCATTACCTGGGGGAAGTGAGGAGATTGGAAAAACACTTCAGTCATTTCAAAGTCCAATACATCCCGTGAAAGGACAATATTCTCGCAGACCAATTATCCAAAATTGGGTCCTCACGCTCATCCGCTCCGGCAGGAGTGTTCATTGAACACTTGGACCATCCTTCGATCATGACTTCGGTCGAGGATGATCCGGTAATAGCCTTCGTTACCAACCTCGGTCAGGAACAAGATTGGACTCATCCATTGAGGGTCTATCTTGAACATGGGACCCTACCCGAGGACGAAACCGAAAGTGATCAGTTAATTCGAAAAGCGCGTCTGTACAAACTCATAGATGGGATTTTGTACAGAAAGGGTACTCAAGGAGTATTCATGCGTTGTATATCTCAGGAGGACGGAAAATCCCTCTTGAAAGAAATACATGACGGTGTATGCGGTGCGCACGCGTCATATCGGACTCTGGTCGGAAAGGCTTTTCGACAAGGATTCTACTGGTCTTCGGCACTTGATGATGCCAAACATATGGTCAAGACGTGTCCCCAGTGTCAGTTCCACGCAAGACAAGTTCATCATCCTGCCTATGCGTTGCAAACCATTCCTCTCGCATGGCCATTCGCGGTCTGGGGGATGGATATCGTCGGTCCTATGCCACAAGCGGTCAATGGGTACAAGTTTCTGTTCGTAGCCATTGACACATTTACAAAGTGGATTGAGGCCGAACCAGTACGAAATATTACCGCATCAGCCGCACAAAAGTTCTTCCATAAGAACATTGTGGCACGATTTGGTGTTCCAAACCGTCTCATCACAGACAATGGTTCTCAGTTCGCCAGCGGTCTTTTCCTGGACTACTGCGATCAGGTTGGGACCAAGGTGTGCTTTGCTTCTGTGGCACACCCACAAAGCAATGGTGCCGTAGAACGAGTCAATGGGCAAATACTGCAAGGCATTAAAAAGCGCGTCTTTGATCGCCTTAAGACCCGCTCGGGGGCTTGGGCAGATGAGCTCTATACCGTTCTATGGGCATTGCGGACTACTTCTAGTCGAGCCACCGGCGAGACGCCCTTCCATTTGGTCTATGGGGCCGAGGCCGTATTGCCTATGGAAGTAAGTATTGGTTCTGTTCGGACAGATCAGTTCGAACAGATTAATCAGTCCGAACAACGGGCGCAAGATCTCATCCTCTTAGAAGAACGGCGTGATCGCACCCTGGTTAAATCCGCGGCATACTTGCAAGCTTTACGCAGGTATCACAGTAAAAAGGTGCAACCACGTGATCTCAACGTGGGCGACTTGGTTTTACGAAAAATTCAAGACCAGTATAATCACAACAAATTCTCCCCAAAATGGGAAGGTCCTTATACTGTTGTCTCAGTGCCGCGAACAGGATCTACGCGGTTAGCTATGGAGGATGGTCGGATTTGGTCCAATACTTGGAACATCGATCAACTTCGCAAGTTTTACGTGTAAGTATTCCAATCACTTTTTTCCTGTTCAATTAGCATCTTTTCATAACATAAAATATGTTTTGCTTCCATACAATGAGTTTTTCTCTTTAAGCCCGTATCATATGCATTCAACCTGGGGGCTGACCGCCGGCGATCAGATCATTACAACGATCTGATCGGATTCGCTGGTTGATCTCAGGACCACTTCCAGATAAGTCACTCCTAATAAGCCGTTTCTCAGCGCATACGGGGCTATCTGGCAAGTCCTTGGTCATCTGAGTGACTACCAGTTCGCAATAAGATTAGACGTTACATTGATCCTGATCGTCGGTTTAAAACACACACCCCTGGTCGTTACGCTTATGTTTTCTCCTCTACTTATAACACTAAGGCTTCAGTATTCATAAGCAGAGGCGGGGGCTAGGGGGGATGTGCTTATAGTATGGAACTCATAATATAAAAATGCAAAATATGTACTTCCTGTCAAAAATGATTTTTTACATACATTGCATTATACACAATTGTCTAGATACAAAAATAAGGATCATTCGATCCCCAGCTCAGTCAGGAGCCTATCTACTAAGGGCTTGACCTCCTCCATGACTGCATCGAGCAGCTCTTCACTCTCGACCTCAACCGGACCCACCAGTGCGCTCAGATCTGCATCTGGGCCATGGTGAAGTCGAACCCGGCTGAGTACGGCTACTGTGGCTGATCGAACCCTGGTTCTGATCACCTCTTCGCGTCGCTGTGTATCTCCAGGGAGATACTCAAGCAGTGATTCTACCTAGGCAGTGAGCAGCGATGTCCAGTCGCTTACACTGAGGTCATCCTTCTTCGGTTCTACCACATCGGTCTTCAAAAGATCAGCCATGGCCTTCAGTTTTTCGAAGACCGGGAGGCTCAGCTCTTTGATCGCCCGATCGGTGTGGCGAATCGAGGATTCAAGAATCCCCTTGTCCCGACTAAGCTGTATAATTCGACCTGCTTGCGCTGTACAGAGAGAGGAGATTATTTGCATATTATGGATTCAAGTCTTCTTAATCAGGAATCGGCTTACCAGCATTTTCTGATCGAAGTTTGTTGATTTCGGTCTCTTGTTTCTTAAACATCGAGACTGAACTAAGACTCATTTTGGCCACCTCTTTCTTCAAAAATGTAACCTCTCTGCAACGAAATCAAAGCAGTCACAACCAAAATGCACCCATACTAATCAAAGGGTAATGATCCTCACCTGCGCAAGCTGTCGCGTTCTTTCTGAATGGCTTCTGTACTGGCCATCACAACATGCGACTGGCTTGTTAGCCAGGATAACCCCTGTGATGCAAAGGAAGAGGATCAAAGGTGTCCTAAGTACAATTCAGGCACGAGAGCAAAGGTTTATTATACCTTCATAAACTTTTGTAAAACAGCATCATCCAATCCAGCGGGGATCCTCGCCAGAGCCCCGGATGTGCTTACTACAGGGACAGTTGGTGGGAGTGCCGGCTGGGCGCTACCCCCAGTGGTCATCGGTTGTGACTGGGTCCCTGCATTTATTCCTTCCCCTGCGGTCTGGACGACTTCCTGGACCACAGGGGTGGAGCGTTCTTCGTTGGAAGCTCCTGTACCAGCTGCGACTTCAACCCCTCCGGAGGCGGTTGAAGAGCTGGGCGCCGTCTTTCTTTGCCTGACAAGAAAGACAATTTGACCAGTTTTTATTTAAGATTATTGCCAGTTTAAGGTTCTTACCTTATTTGAAATCCCATTCGCTCTTGAGATTTCTGGGAAGGTTCCCCTTGGGAAGGAGAACCATCGTCGGTTCTTGCCTTCCTCATGGCAAACAAGGTAGCTCCCCCCTGGATGTGTTCTGCTATGAGCATATTTCTAAGAAAAAGATAAAAACAAAAAGCAAGGTCTTTACCTGGGCTACCGTACTGGCTGGTGGGGCTACATCCGAAGGCCTTGACAACTCCTGGGTCGCTGGAGCCGCCGCAACCGGCCTTTGCTCAACTACCTCCCCCTCTGTCCACGGAGGAGGAGGATTTTCCTCTCTAGGACTCGCGGTAGTCGCAGGGAGAAGCTCTTCTCCCTGTATAAACATTGACTCGTCAAAAAATACAGAAGAAATTGAAGAAAGTATGACTGTAAGAAATCCTTACCGAGGTCGTCCTTTCGACCAGGGAAGCAGAGACAATTAACCCTGAAGCCTCGGGGGCTTCAGGAACTTGGAGGTCATCTGCGATCCCAAGATTTTCCGCGGTGGCAGGATCTGCCACGACCACCTCTTCGGTAACAGTGGTCTCTGCGGGGCAGCTTGGGGCATCGCCGGATGAGAGATCCGCGATCTTCCTCCTCCGAAGGACCAGAGGAACGTCATCCTCTTCCTCCTCGCTCCCCTCTCCCTGTACGACAAAGAAGTGATTCCAATCTGCGCCTGGTAAAACAGAAGGGATGTGATATCTTACCGCTGTCTTTCTCGCGGTAGGAGGAACACTCCGTGAAGACCCCTCCCCGGGATTTGGCCTGGCCTTCTTGGGGGCAGGACTCTTTGTCCTGGGTCTTTGGGAGACCTTCTTCACGTTCTTTACCGTTGGCTTCCCAAGAGAGCCGACGTTCTCACTCGGGAAAATCGTCTCGGCAAACCTTCCTAGGAGCTGATTCACATTTTCGATGGAAATGTTTAACGCTGGACATGCATAAGACCTGAAAAACGGAGGCCAGATAGAGAATATACCTTTCGGCGCTCCTGTTTAAGGTCGTCGCCGGCGTGAATCAGACTCTGTGGACGAGGCGATCCCTTAGGGCCCTCTACATCGGCGTTGTAGGCCCTAAGGAGGGAGTTGGTCCGCCTTTCAATTTCAGATGAAGGCAGGATTGTTCCCAAATTCGAGTCAGAATTCGCACAATTCAAGAATGGGAAAGCTCAGCGCCAAAGAAATAAATACCTTTACTATAGTCCAGGGTGCTATCCGCCATGGACCTAATCTCCCATGCCGGATGAGCCCTTTCACGCAGAGGACTCACCCGGTTCTTCACGAAATCTCGAATAATGTCGCAAGCCGTCAATCCTTGATTGACCAAGTGAAGGATCACCTCGGCATTCTTCGAAAGCTCCAAGTTCATCGCCGGGCGAACATCTAACTCGCTCGACTTCTCTGGTCGCGAGTTTTCAAACCATAGACTGCTTTCAGATGGTGGAGAGCAGTAAAACCACCTTTGGTGCCACCCGTGCACAGAGTCTCGCAGGGGTGGGGAGGGATACTCCTTTTTGTCCCTCAGCCGGAAGTAGATGCATCCGGCGGCGTTGGTGCTCTTCGACCACGCCGAAAAGTAGAATCACCGAAAAAGATCCACACTGGGATATATTCCGACGAACGCTTCACAGAGATGCTGGAATACCGCAAGGATCAGCATCGCGTTAGGGTGGAGGTTAATCAGTTCCCACCCATAGTGCTCAAGGACATCCTTGAGGAACCGACTCTCAGGGAATTGGAACCCGCAGCGCAGGTACTCCTCAAAAACCACCAACTCACCCTCTTGGACGGTTGGGGTTTCTTGGTCCTTCTCCGCGGGCCGCCAGTTGATGAGCAACCGCGGAGGAAGGATCTCCTCCTTCTCTAGCGCCACTAGGCTCTCCTCAGAATGGTGAATGGATCGGCTCCAGGAGGCCATCTTTGGTGGAGAATCAAAGGAAAAGTTGGCGATTTTGGGAAGACGAAGGCTAAAGAAAATGAGGGTTTTGTGCGGCGGGAATGATGAGGGTTTTTGGCTGTGTGGCTTCTTTGAGAAGACATCTGCTCTTTTTATAGACCCAAGGCGGCGCATTAATGTGAGTAAACGGTTCATTTCAAACGTTCCATTGAATGCTTTATTCATTTCCCATAATGGATACTGCCTCTGGCAGACCCGATAAAGTGTTCAGTTATCGGATCTGGAACAAAAAGACTTCTTTGTTTCGGAAACTGAAAGTGCAAAAGGACTGAAAAATTTTCAGTACTTTTCAGAAGACGTTTTTCCTTTATATGTTTTGAACATTTTTTATGGAAATGCTTTGCAACTCAATTTTTAACGTACTGGAATGTTTCTAATTGGGTTATGGTTTGATCGAAACCGTGTTTTAGACTAAAACTTCGATTCGAATCGGAGTGACAGTCTGACCGAGTTCTGACTTTGGTCGCAATTTAGTTCTGACCGCAGCCCTAAAACTGATCGCGGTATCAGGGCAGGTCGCAATGCTTTTGGAAGCATGATTCTGATCGCAGAATTAAAGTTTCCTTTGTATGAGTGGTCGCGAACATAAAGTTTAAGGCCATATTTTCGCACAGAAGATGTGAAGAATATTCATGAGAAATAAGAAACTTTTATTTCTTACATTCTTTACATACAAAAGGGATACAGTCAATCAAAACATCGACTTGCTCCGAAAGAAGTTTACAAAGTTCCCCAAGGGACATGTTGTTGTCAGTAGGATCTACACTGGCAACCCCCAGGGAACTAGCAACTACCCTAAGTCTATCTACGTCGTCCCTAACAACAGACGCACTATTGTCCCTAATCAAGTCAGAGAGTTCTCGCTGTTGCTGAGCGTAGTCCCTCTCTCGACGAAAATGGTGCGCCTCTTCCCAGGATCGATCAAGACATTCTGCTAGACGCAGAATCTTCGAGGCCATCTCCTCGGTCTTCTTCTCCAGGGCATTCTTCTCCTCCAGAAGAGTCTGTCCGGAAGGAAGAGATGGAGCAGCAGAAGGCTGATCGCTGGAGCCTCCAACCTCCTGCATTTTGCAAAAGTTAGTCGCACTAACTATAATTATCAGCAAAAGGGGAGAAGAATTGTTACCTGTCCCGACGCATGACCCGTTAATATACCCATCTTGGGAGGAGGATCATCAGATGGTGGAAGTGCAACCTTCCCATCAGAAGATTGCTTCGCCAACCCAATATGGCAATCATCTGATCGAGGGATAGTCACCGCTTGCCGACCAGAATGTTGATCACCCAAAAGGATGGGAGAATTGGATGTGATGGGATCTTTCTCCAAGGACAAAGGCCTAACTTGCCGAGAGGCATGAACGGGGAGGGTCAAAGGAACTGAAAGAAGAAAGACACTTGCTACATTCTTCACCTTTGTTCCACTGGAAGATCCTTCGTCAACCTTGGGTTTCTTCCTTAAGGGAGACAGGACTTCAATCGTTTGAAGCCCTTGTTCGACAACTTTCTCTTCATCACTCTCAATCTCGATGATATCGTGATCTGCCATTGGGAGGAGTATGTGAAAAGGAAGAAGGCAGGATAACAAGAAAAGGACTTAGGCGTGGAGGGAAATTGTGGAGTTTTACAAATCCAGGAGCCTGGTATTTATAGCCGCCTGGGTGACGGTTTGCATTCCAGACACTTCGGGTTTCGTCAAAGCATTTACTATTTTACCTCGAGATAAAAACAGTTCTACGGTGCTATCATTGCCCGTCACATAATGTCAGAACCCATCTTGGGAAACCAACCATTTTCACTTAGTGTGCCACTAAGTGGAAAAATTGAAGAGTCGGGTTAAAAATCCAATGCATGGTTTTAAAATTCGAAATAAACACGTCTCTTCGTTTTCTTCGAATTTGGGGGCTAGCTGACGAGGATTGTCACCCGGGTCACTTCTAATAAACTTTTGGTTCAAGACAGGTTCAAACCAGACATGTATCTGGCAATGCGAATTCAAACTATTCTGAGGGGCATCACCATGAGGTCGCAAGCTTTACGCGATCAGGTCGCGGGTTTCGTGCGATCAGGCCGACAGCCTTGTGCGGTCAGAAGTTCGTATGCTATACGCGAACTGGATATCCGGGATGTTGCGCGGTCAGCCCACATTCCGCGGTCAGAACATTCTCGACCAGGATGCTTGGAGTTTATTCGGTTATCCTTATATCAGGATATTCCAAGCATCCCGAAGATTCCTCCACGTTGAAGACTAACCGTCAGAGGTTAATATATGTGGTTATTCATGATTAACACGTGTTAATAACCTCCGTGGAAGTTAACAGCAGTTCTCCAGAAATCGCATCCAACCGTTTGATGCAGTTTTCTTCATATGGCACCTTTTCGACCAGTATAAAAGGGTGGCAAAGTACATCAAACGGGGGGATCCAAGACATTCGGAAGAACAAGACCCTTGATACAAGTGAGATATAACGTATCTCAACCACTCAAACAGCCAAGTCTACGGCTTAGATTAGACAATATTCACAAGTCTCCTAGAGCTTCTTTTTTGTACACTTATATAGGAAAAACTTTCGCCTGTGAAGGTTTCTTCCCGCTAGTTTGTAAACCTTTATCACATATAGAGAAATTCTAACAGGACGTAGGACTTTTACTCCCACCATCGAGGGCCCGAACCTGTATAAATCTCTCTGTGCTCCTGTTCACCATTGTTCTACATACCTTCCCGGAGGGTCATCTTGAAAGGTCTCACAATTACAAATTTTGCATAAGTTCGGCTGAGGACCCCGAGTCCGAATCGTCGTCAAGGAGCGAAAAGGTCGTGCGCCCCGTCGCCCAGCTCAGGGTTGTGCACATGGAACAGAGGATGCTCGGAAGCTCCTCTGCCCACGCAGCCCACCTGGAGGTGGCCTGCTCGAGTCGCCGGGGTAACCCCTGTAAGATCACACCGTTGACCCTTTCGACGACTCTGTTGCTCTGGGGGTGAGTGTAGGATCAAAGATGCCGACTAGAGGGGGGGTGAATAAGAGGCTTTAAAAACTTTAACTAAAAACAAATTTTGCTAATAGAAGAACCAAATTGCAATTCAATATATTAAAACGAAAAGATAGAGAGAACAAACACAAGATATTTTCCGAGGTCTGGGAGACACGGCCGGTCTCCCCTAATCCTTGTTGAAGCACTCAAGTGAATTGAGTCTTGCTTCAATATCTACGAAGGATATTTCTCACTAGTGGTTGCTCCTTGTCCACTCCGGAAAGGCGAGCACCGATGCCTTCTACAATCTTGTTGGGGGAAATCTCCACGCGGTCAAGTCCAGGTAAGTTCATGATTGCCCGGGGACAGTGGCCTCCGGTGCCTGCCCCGGGCGCCGCCATTTGGCCCCCGGGACCGTGCCTCCGGGGCATGTCCCAGGCGCCGCCATTTGGCCCCCGGGACCGTGCCTACGGGGCATGTCCCGTGCGCCGCCATTTGGCCCCCGGGACCGTGCCCCCCGGGCGTGTCCCGGGCGCCGCCATTGGCTCGGGGACAGTGGCCTCCGGTGCCTGCCCCGGGCGCCGCCATTTGGCCCCCGGGACCGTGCCCTCCGGGCCTGTCCCGGGCGCCGCCATTTGCCCGGGGACAGTGCCCTCCGGTGCCTGCCCCGGGCGCCGCCATTTGGCCCCCGGGACCGTGCCCCCCGGGCGTGTCCCGGGCGCCGCCATTTGGCCCCCGGGACCGTGCCCTCCGGGCATGTCCCGGGCGCCGCCATTGGCCCGGGGACAGTGGCCTCCGGTGCCTGCCCCGGGCGCCGCCATTTGGCCCCCGGGACTGTGCCCTCCGGGCATGTCCCGGGCGCCGCCATTTGCCCGGGGACAGTGCCCTCCGGTGCCTGCCCCGGGCGCCGCCATTTGGCCCCCGGGACCGTGCCCCCCGGGCGTGTCCCGGGCGCCGCCATTTGGCCCCCGAGACCGTGCCCTCCGGGCATGTCCCGGGCGCCGCCATTTGCCCGGGGACAGTGCCCTCCGGTGCCTGCCCCGGGCGCCGCCATTTGCCCGGGGACAGTGCCCGGGACCGTGCCCCCCAGGCATGTCCCGGGCGCCGCCGTTCACCCGGGGACAGTGGCCTCCGGTGCCTGCCCCGGGCGCCGCCTTTTAGGTTCCCGGGACCCTGCTCTTCGGAAGGGGTCCCGGACGTCATCGCCCTCCTAAAACGTAAAACCCCTGTTTGTTTATCACGTGCAGGTCACGCGAGGGACGCCTCGGGAATCAGCGACCACCTGTCAAGCATCCAAGACGTTTGACCGGGAGAAGGACGGTCTTACCCTTCAATCCGACGGTGGCTTCCGGGGTAGTTTAGGTTTTTTGCTTCTTTTTGGGGCTATAAATAGCCCTTGTACCCCTCTATTGTAAAGGATCAACTCATTATTATTTGGAATAGCTAAACTCACAGGCGTGCTCCGGAAGCCTCTCCCCCGGAGAGAGCCTCCCCAGCCGACTCCGGTCGGGAGCGCGTCGACAGGACTAGGGCCCCCACCGGGACCCGAACCTGTATAAATCCTCGTGTCTTTTCTTGTGTTTGTCCGGCGGGGGAGGACCGGTCGCCCGGTCAACCCGCGCTGCGTAATCGCCGCTAGGATCGTCTTCAAAACCTGCCGGGGTATTCTGAATACCACGACAGTTGGCGCCGACCGTGGGGACCCGTGACGAATCGCCATGGCTCCTCCGAGAACAAGGGCCCGCGCCCTTCCCGGTGACGCCGGTCCTGGTGACCTGGCGCCGCCCGTCCGGGACACTGCTGTTCTGGCGCTTCCATCCGGAGGCGACCATTCCCAGGTACCGCCTCCCACCTTTCCTCTCAATCTAGGTGCCTCCACCTCCGGGTCGCTCCCGGAGGCCGCGGGGACCTCGGCCGGGACAAGTTTCCCCCCGACGGCCCCCCCGGCTCCCCGGGACGCCCTGCTGGAGGCTCTCGTGGAGGGCCAGCTCCGCGCCCAGCGCTCTATGGACGAGCTCCTTAGTGTGTTGGCGCGGCCCCCACCGGGACCCGAACCTGTATAAATCCTCGTGTCTTTTCTTGTGTTTGTCCGGCGGGGGAGGACCGGTCGCCCGGTCAACCCGCGTTGCGTAATCGCCGCTAGGATCGTCTTCAAAACCTGCCAGGGTATTCTGAATACCACGACAAATCTTGCTGAGCCTCTCCAACAATCTTCGAACAGGAGAGATCAGCAGCCACGCCACCAAACCATCTAGGTGAGGGCGTTCACCAAGAGTAATAAGGAGCAAGGTCTTCTCTAGACATCTAACAATCACCGAGAAACTAATACGATGCAAATGATGCGAATAGAAAGCACTCGGTGGATCTGAAAAGCTCACGACTTGATCAAAAGATTAAGATTTTAACTCCAAAAACAAATGCTCAAGTATGTGTATGAGAGGAGGCTACTTAGTTTTAAAAAAACATCTGCTCAAAGCCTCTATTTATAGCCTCAAGGATCAAAAGAACCGTTGGAGCTCAAGCTGAAAATCAGTAGCTCAAACTGATAGTCAGTTTGGGACACGACCAGAAAGAAGTAAATCCGGAGAAAACTCAGCTAGCCGTTTGCGGTCGAAAATGGAAATAAATCAGTGCAAACTGACAGTCAATATGGGAGACTTACAGTCAATCTCAAACTCAACGGCTGACAAAATTTACGGATAAAAAATAGCTAGCCGTTTGTGGTTGTATATGGAAAGAAAACATTTCATACTGACAGTCAGTCTCATAAACTGACAGTCAGTTTCGACCACAAAACGTCCAGATCAAACAGAAACTCAAATAAAACCATTTGAGGTCGAAATTCAAACTGACAGTCAGTTTAGGTCAAAAAAATTTTGGCTCAAAAACAACCTCTCTAGGCAACTATTAGTTTAACACAAACTGACATTTAAACTGACAATCATCCTGGATAAAAACAGTTATAACATTTAATCTAGAGATCTGATTTAAGAGTTTAATAGTTCGTTTGAAATATAATTTAAAGGGCTATCTTTTTGTCAACAAAAGAAAAAGTCAGATCTACGTAGATCTTTCTAGAAAATGGAAAAGCTCTTCTACTGTCAAAAACTCAACTGAAAATCCAAATCTTTCAATATCAAAACCAACCAAAAATGATGCAATGCAATGACCTAGTAGTTTCTCGGTTTATGCAGATGTCTAGAGAGGACTTGCAACCCCTCTTTATAGTACGGTTAAATTAAAAAAATAAGATCCTAAACTGATCAACTTCCAAACGCCGAGATCGGTAAAAATGAAAACTCAGATTACCTTAGGTCCTTTGCATCTTCATGTTTGCAATTACATCTCATCTTTGCTCGTTTGCGACTTGTGCTTCTATTTATTTTACATCGGGTTCATCTTTTGCAAATCTTCTCAACAGAGCTTTGTATCAAATATCTCAAAAGCACAGTTAGTCTGAAACACTTTGTTTTCATTAATCATCAAAATTAGGTTTAGACATAAAGGCCTAGATGCAACAGTGGGCCACAAAGGCGAAGTGGAGGGTAGTCCCTAAGCCTTCGCAGAATTCCCAGAAGTATGTGGAGTCGAATTGGGTCCCGTTATCGACAGTGATTTCTTGGGGGACCCCAAAGCGATACACGATGTTCTTCCAGAAAAACCACTGTACTGCTCGGGAGGTAATGCTGGCCAAGGACTCAGCCTCTACCTACTTGGAGAAGTAGTCCACTATGACCACCGCATACTTGTAGCCCCCGGGCGGCGGGGGGAATGGACCCAAGAGATCCATCCCCCAACGCGTGAAGGGCCAAGTGATGGGGATGGTTTGCAGCGCTGTGGAGGGCAGATTGAATCCCTTCGCCATCTTTTGGCAAGCCTCATACACGGATATGAGATCTTGCGCGTCGTGGACCACTGTGGGCCAATAGAAGCCTTGGCCAATTACTTTTGCCACGACAGTGCGTGGAGCCAGGTGAGACCCACAGCTCCCCGAGTGAATGTCCTCGAGGAGTTGAAGGCCTTCTGCCCGCGAGAGGCAATGGAGCAAGGCAGAAGCCCCCCACTTGTATAGTTTCCCTTCTAGTAAGAGGTAAGCCCGTGCCTTGGCGCGGAGCCGTTTCGCCTCGGTCTCACTGGGAGGGTCCCCCTCCCCCCTTATAAAGGAGACGAGGGGATCCATCCAGGATGCCGCTTGGGCGATTTTGGAGACCTCTGGGGCATGGGACTCATGGTCCATGTCCGAAGAGGTCACCGAGGGCTTCGCGATGATTTCTAGGAAGGTGTCGCGCCCCTGCCTTGGGGACAACGACTACTCCCATAGGGACCCAGCTCATTGCAGCTGATCCCATAAATGCATACCATTGACTTCCCAGGATAAGTCAAGCACAGAGTATATTTACATCACAACAAAGTAACTTACAAAATATTTAAGTAGTGTGGCTTGCTGGCCTTAATATAACATAAAGAGATTACAATGCCTTCGCGGCATAGAAGGTTTAGCAAAATAACAACTACACAGCGGAAGATTAGGTGAACCCCCACAAAAAAGAAGTTGACGGCAGAGCAACACACATCAGGGCTCTGGCGGAATTGGCTCTCCTCCTTCTGGATCCACGAAGTTATCCACGCCTTCATCTTGATCATTGAACGCTCCATCTATTGGATTGTGGTTAGTACGTTTTTCATGACACTAGACACACAACACAAGGTTCTAGTCCTTATATGCCAGTGACCAGACTATCCAGTGCTTACACATCCAGTGCTACCACCATTCCATACCAAAATACTAGTCACGGCTAGGGATTTTATTTCATAAATATAAAATATATACATGTATACTAGTTATGGCTCACTACTTGATTATTTCATATTTCACAAGCATCCAGCCTAATACTGCCATTTCATATCATAAGTCAATCAATCTTTCACATGCAAATACTACTTATACTCAAGGTTATATTATAGCAACTTGTGAAATATAGGTTCAATATGCTCAAGAATATGACTTGCCTTCCGCGTCGTAAAAATCAACAGTTGGTGTCGGGTCAACAGCGAAGTCCTCAAACTCAGCTTCTGGATCTACTCGGCAACAAACAAACACACAATGATTACTAACTATATTAAAATGTTTTATGACCTATATGCAGATATGCTTTAAGAATAACTAAACAATACTGAAAATGATTGAGACTGCAAGCTGAACTGAGTCGAGATTCTAGGGTTTCAAGGAATTTGGGCTAAGGATGGGTGTTAGAGGCTCTCAAGGTTTCAAGGTTGCAATATGGACATTAAGTCCGCGGTTGGTTTGCTCAAAAACAACGAATGCCAACAGATCGATCGACATTCGGTTCACGCCTGGCATAGCTTCAAGGAAAGCTAGAGAGCTTATCTCAAGATGTGGTAATTGAAGAAAAGATAGAACATGGTTCTACCAGCTTGTTAGACAAAGTGGTTTCCAATTTGCATAATCAGAAGTGGTTGAATTGGTCCAATGCTATTAGCTAACATGGGTTGACATAGGCTTGACATGAACAGAAACTAGGGCATAGCTGTTAAATTGATTCAAGGCCTCAATTGCTTCGCCAATTATGTCTAGGAGGTAGGCGAAGACAACAGGAACTCATTGGTGGTGGTTTCAGGAAGTGAAATGGTCGGACGGAGATGCACGGTGGCGAGGAAACACAGTGGCGACACGGCATAGTATAGCTACTAGACAAATCTTGGCATAGCTGTAGCTTGCAATTTTGGGCAGAATCAGAGGTTGAGGCAGTTAAGAGTTATGCTCAGGAGGTCAAAGCGAATCTGCTGGGCAAGGTGGCGACGATGGCAATGGCTGGCAGCGACCGGACGGCACACGGGCGATGATGCCAAAAACGGCTCATGGTGACAAAGCACAGGAATTAATAGAACCTGAAATTGATCGAGGGCTTTTGCTCCTGAGGTGATGTTGATCATGCTGGAGCAGGGAATTTGGTTGCAGTTCTGGTTTTAGGGTTGCCGGCGTTGACACCGGAGTCGAAGAAGATGGCAAAGATGGTGCAACTGCTACAAAGCAGTGCTGGACAATTAAACTTGGCTACACCATCTACGAGATACAAGGAACAAGTTGGTGCAATTGGTTGGGTCGGAGATGAGGTGGAGCTCGCCGGTGACGTGAGGCATTCATGGCAGTGCGCGAAAATTGGGGATGCCTCAATTCGAGCTCGAATTTGAAATCTAAATGCACAGGCTTGCTAGGATTAAGCTACTAATCAATTGATTCAACAAAAGGGAAGGCTAATTCGGGCTAAATCAATTGGCATTGCCGAAACAGGGAAAATCGATGATTCTGGCAATCATCAGCGTTAGAGGGCGCCGGAGTGCAATTAAATGGTACAGCACAGATAAGTGGGTGAGAGGTACTCACTGGTGAGGTTGGATCAAAGGATGGTGTAGTGGATTGAGCTAGCACCGTGCTCCTCCTCGGCGGCTCGCTGGAGAAGAAGATGAAAACGAAGAAGATTGGGACTTAGCCAATTTCTGGTGAAGTGAGAATTACACAGGATGGTGGGGCATTTAAATAGAGCAGGGACAGAGCTTGCGAGGAGGGAACAACAACAAAATTTGCGTCAGTGATGAGATTGGCCGGGTGCAGAAGAAACAGCGGCGACGAGGCACTGGTGAAGCAACAGCGGCAATGACGCGACGGCGAGCAGGCGGCTCTGCAACTGCGATGGTCAGCACTTTGGAACTTGGCGCTAGCGGTGGAGGCGACAAGGTTGGCACAGCATGGCTACGTGGCGCGGAGTTGCTAACAAAAGGCTGCTGCGGTCACTGCTGGTCGCACGCACGTGCGGTTGCTGGTCACTGGCGCTACCACAGCGACGATGTAGGCGCGGACATGTGCGCACATGCAGGCGCAAGCGTACACGACCACAGGCGAGGGGGAAATTGGCCGGCGGCGAAGATCGTGGCAAGGAGCAAAGCAGTCGCTGGTCAAAAAGGGCTGGAGAGCTCTGGTCGAATCTGGACTGAAATGAAATTACAGGAATTTGGGTTTTGGACTTATCTGTAAAATATGAGGTTTAAAGAATTAGGGCTGATTTGAACTTCATAAATCTGGCAAACTTTATTCAATAGATGATTTGGCAAAGATACGAAATGAGATTTGGAACATTTGAGTAGTTTTTGAACGAAAACGACAATAGAGTAATTTAGGGTATTTGAAATCTGGATTTTGCCACATGCTGAAATTCTGGGATTTAGGATTTGATTTTGAGATATTCATAGAAGAAGATTTTATGTTGAATAGCATTTGGGAGGTGTTCCCTGAAACAGATTTGAATTTGAGGTTGATTTGCAACATTTAGCCTTTTCAGGCCTCTGGAAAATCAGGTAAGGACTGATCTGCGATATTTCTTGGACTGATTTCTGAAAAGGGCCTAAATAATGAAATCTGGCTACCAACTTTTTGGATTAAGGTATTGGCATACCCATGATCATAATCCAAGAGTAATCTGGTCTGGATTAGGTCAAGATTTGATTAAATCAGAGTTCAGAGTATTTAGGGTAATTAGGATATTAATTAAATTTCTGTTTTCGAAAACAAGAAAGGTTTGACAAATCTGAGAGTTAGAGATGGAATTGAATCTGACTTCTAAAAACTTTTATACTTAGGATAAATAATAGGTTAAATCTGGAAAGTCATATCTTGATTTGGATTCACAGGGAAGATTTTGAAATTTAGGGCTTAGAATAGAGTAAGTCTGGGGTGATTTTGCTGATCTTGAAGAGACCTATGCATGCATAACTTTTTATGAAAAGAATTTTTCACCCCAAACCCAGGGTGTTACAGAAGGCACCCTCGGGGAGAGGTTCCTGGGTGCTAGCGGCCCTGACCAAGGCATCGACCCGGTCGTTGTCCCTCCGGGGGATATGCCGGGCCTCCAAACTCTCGAAGTGCTTCTCCATCTTGCGCACCTCCCCCAGATACAGACTCAGGTTCGCGTCATGACACAAGTAAGACTTGTCCATTTGGCAAACCACAATCTGGGAGTCTCCTTTGACGAGGAGGTGACGGATCTCCAGGGAGCGCGCAAGGCGCAGTCCCAGGAGCAGGGCCTCGTACTCGGCAACATTGTTAGTAGAGGGAAACTCGAACCTCGCCGTGTACTCCGGCACCCTTCCCTCAGACTCCGAAGGACTACCCCCGTCCTAGCCCCAACCCCAGCGAGACATAAAGAACCATCGAACATGAGTGTCCAATGGTCTTTGCGCCGAGGCAGCTCAGGAGGAGTCCCACCCTTCGTTCTGGAGGCGGGGGTCCATTCCGCCATGAAGTCGATGAGGACTTGTGATTTGATTGCGAAATGACCTGTAAGGGATAGGGAGAAAGGAGCGAGCTCGGCTCCCCACTTCCCAATCCGGCCGATGGCTTCTTTGTTCCGCAGCACCTCCCCCAAGGGGAGAGATGACGGGACCATGATCGGATGTCCCAGGAAGTAGTGACGAAGCTTCCGGGATGCCATGAGGAGGGTGTAGCAAATCTTCTCCATCTCCATGTACCGCATCTTAGCCCCTTGGAGAGCTTCGCTCACGTAGTACACAGGGTGCTGCTGCCCGTCCTGCTCCTTCACTAGTACCACACTTACAGCGACCGGGGTCGCGACGAGGTAGAGGAGCAGGGGTTCTCCCGGAGAGAGGCTCACAAGCATTGGGGGGCTCGTGAGATAAATCTTCAAGTCGTCGGAGGCTACTTGGGCCTCGGGGGTCCACCGAAACCCATCGAGGCCTCGAAGGATTTTGAAGAAGTGGAGGCCGCGTTCTCCTGACCGCAAGACGAAGCAGCTTAGTGCGGCCATGCGGCCGATAAGTCGCTGTACATCTTTGACGGAGCGCGGAGGGGGCATGTCCAGCAAGGCCTGAATTTTTTCGGGGTTAGCCTCTATGCCCCACTGGGACACGAGGAAGCCCAGCAGCTTCCCCCCGCGTACTCTGAACGCGCATTTTTCTGGGTTGAGCCTCAACCTGTACTCACGAAGGTTGCGGAAGGTCTCCGCTAAGTCGTCGATGTGAGCGGGTGCGCGAAGGCTTTTGACCACCGCGTCGTCAACGTAGACTTCGATGTTGTGGCTGATTTGGTCCTTAAAGACCAACGACATAAGTCGCTAGAATGTTGCTCCAGCGTTCTTTAGCCTGAAGGGCATATGGACATAGCAGAAGGTACCGAGGGGAATCATAAAACTCGTCTTTTCCTTGTCCCCTTCCGCCATCCGGACCTGGTGATAGCCCGAATACGCGTCCAAGAAGCTCATAAGCTCACACCACGTGGTCAAATCGACCAGCTGGTCAATCCGCTGGAGTGGGAAGTCGTCTTTTGGACAAGCCTTGTTGAGGTCGGTGAAGTCAACACACATCCTCCACTTGCCTTGATCAGGTTGACAATCCCGATCATTGCGGTGGCGAGCTCGTAAAGAGCGCATGCCACGTCCTGGTCGCCTCGGGTGGTGATCACACCTCAGGGCCCAGGGATCTTCACACAGAGGTAGCTTTGATGGATTGCGACCCCCAGACGGTTGATAGTGGTCCTCCCCATGATGGCGTTGTACGAAGAGGGGAGGTCTACCACGTCAAATCAGACTAGCTCGGTCCGGTAGTTTTCTGGGGAGCCGAAGGTCATGGGGAGATTGACCTTCCCCACCGGGTAGATGGTCTTCTTGGGGACGAAGTCTTGCAAGGACCTGACTACGGGTTGTAGCAGTTTTTCATCAACCTGCATTTCCCTGAATGCCTTCAGGTACAGGATGTCGACGGAACTCCCATTGTCGACGAGGATGCGTGCAAGTTGGCAATTGTAGACAGTAGCGGAGATGATGAGCGCGTCGTCATGGGGGAAGTGAACCCCGCGCGCATCTTCCGCTATGAAGGTGAGGGGGACGTCCGACCACTTTGGTGGCCGGGGTGTGTGTAGCACCCCTACCAACTTTACCTCTCGTGCGTACTCATTATGCTGGTGCTTAGAGTCTCGCCCTGAGGCGGATCCCCCCATAATGACGTTTACACGCCTTTGGGAGGTTTGGAAAGGGAGCTCTTCGGTTGAGCCCCTTTCTCGCACCTGTCCTTGCTGCTCCCCCGAGGGGGCAAGGAGGCAGGACTCCCCCCCCCTGCCCACGCTGGTCGAGGAATGCGGCGAAGTGCTGAAGAAGCTGTTGGCATTCCTGAGTAGCGTGGGTATTGGACTTGTGGAAGGTGCACCACAAGCCGGTCATGCCCTCCTTGCCTCCCGTTGCGGGGACTTCCCGGCCGCGAGATGGCGGTCCCCCCCCCCCAACGGCCTTTTGGCTTGGGGAAGGGGCGGTTGCCCTTGGGGGCATTGCGAGCCGCCTTCGCCCTCGAGGACAAAGGTATTCTAAGGCCGTGGCTCACTGCGGTTGCCTCTCTTGGGACACTTAAGGGGGTCCCTAGCCTCCCGGTCGGCGAGGGCAGGGACCCCCTGGTTCTTCTTCCAAAGGTCGTCTTCCTCCACCGGAGCGTATTTTTCAAGTACGGTGAAGAGCTTGTCGGCAGAGGAGGGGCAGCTCCGAGAGACTCTCCGATGGAGCTCCCCGGGAAGCATGCTGCTCTTGCACGCCTCAATGACTGTGGAGTCGGGGACGTGAGCCCCTTTTCTCTTGACCTAAGCGAAGCGCTTGAAGAAGCTGCGGATTGTCTCCCCCGTCCTCTGCCGGACGGTGTAGAGCTGGGACGAGTCCAGGGGACGCACATAGTTCCCCTAGAAGTTTGCGCAGAATTCATGCTTGAGTTGCGTGAAGGACTTGATGGAACCAGCCTTTAGGTTGTAAAACCACGAACGGACGATCCCGGTGAGGTAGAGTGGGAAGACGTTGCACTGCACCGTCTCATCCCCCCGGCCGCTGAAATGGCCGTGGAGTACACCTGCACAAACTCATAAGGATCGGCCTCACCGTTGTAGTGCTCAATGTGTGGTGGGCGGTAGAGTTGCAGCTAGCTGATGCATCAGAGTAGATGGCGCAGCGGCTGGTTGGCCCCCTCCACCTCCCGGGGGGAGTCCCGGTCGCTGTCCCCCTTAACGGGGGAAGCGCGTTTGTTGTCGGAGTCTGGGAGGGGTCCAAGCGGTCCGCTAGTGCGGCGATAGCGCCTCTTCTCCTCCGGGTTGGTCGAACTTGCCACATCTAGGCCCCTATTATTGTGGATTTTGATTATTGATGACATTAAGTGTTTTTATCTAATCATGTCTTTGAGTTATATGTATGCAGAGTCGCAAGCACAAGGTCGGCAAGTAGAAAGCCACAGAGATCTAAGCTATCTGGAGGATCTACAAGTAGCAAGCATAAGGTCGCAAGCCGAGGATGAAAGCACAAGGTCGCAGTGTCGTCAGAGGTTGCAAGTCCAAGGTCACCAAGATTGAACATGCAAAGGACTTAAGGCAAAATGAGTCTTTATTTTGTACCGGTCTCGGTGTTTGGAGGTTGATCGGTTTATAAAAAATTTGTTTTTAGATTTAACCGTACTATAAAGAGGGGTTGCAAAGTCCTCTCTATATTTCTAGCATAAACCGAGAAACCTATGTCACTACATTGCATATGTTTTGGATGGATTTGTTTTTGAAAGATTTGGATTTTCAGTTGCGTTTTTTACAATAGAAGAGTTTTTTCATTTTGTAGAAAGATGTAGGAAGATCTGGTTTTTGCTTCTGTTGACAAAAATGTAGCCCTTTAAATTATCTTTCATACGAGCTATTAAACTCTTAATTTGGATTTCTGGATTTAAAGTTATGGCTGTTTTTATTTATATTAACTGTTAGTTTGCTATGCTGACTGTCAGTTTGAATGTCAGTTTGTGTTAACTGACAGTTGTCCAGAGAGGTTGTTTTTTGAGCTGAAATTTTTTGAACTAAACTGACTGTCAGTATGACCATGCTGACTGTTAGTTTGCATTTTGTTGGGGGAAATCTCCGCGGGATCATCCAAGTAAGAGGTGAGGTTCCCGGTGGCCCCATGTCCCGGGCGCCGCCATTTACCCGGGACGAGGCCCCCGGTGACCCCCATCCCGGGCGCCGCCATTTACCCGGGGACGAGGCCCCTGGTGACCCCCATCCCGGGCACCGCCATTACCCGGTGACCCCCATCCCGGGCGCCGCCATTTTCCCGGAGGAAAGGGTCCCCTTGGTGACTCCGTCCTCGGTGCCGCCACCTGCCCGCTGGCAAAGGCTCCTGGGGTCTTCACCCTGGGCTCCCCCATTTGCCCGGAGGCAAGGCTCCCGATGACTCCCCTATCCCGAGCGCCGCCATTTGCTCGGAGGCAAGGCTCCAAGTGACCCCCTGTCCCGGGTGCCGCCATTTGCCCAGAGGCAAGGCTCCCAGTGACCCCTGTCCCGTGCGCCGCCATTTATCCTGGACAAGGCCCCCGGTGACCCCCATCCTACGCGCCGCCATTTGCCCGGAGGCAAGGCTCCCGGTGACCCCTGTCCCAGGCACCGCCATTTGCCCAGAGGCAAGGCCCCCGGTGACCCCCATCCCGGGGGCCGCCATTTGCCCAGAGGCAAGGCTCCCGGTGACCCCTGTCCCGGGCACCGCCATTTGCCCAGAGGCAAGGCTCCCAGTGACCCCTGTCCCGGGCACCGCCATTTACCTAGGGCCGAGGCCCCCGGTGACCCCTGTCCCGGGTGCCTCCATTTGCCTGGAGGAAAGGGCCCCCCCGGTGACTCCGTCCCGGGCGCCGCCACCTGCCCCGTGGCAAAGGCTCCCGGGGTCTTCGCCCCGGGCGCGCCATTTGCCCGGAGGCAAGGGCTACCGAGGATGAGGCTCCCGGTGAACCCCGGCCCGGGCGCCACCATTTGCCCAGGGACGAGGCCCCAGATGACCCTCGTCCCGGGTGCCGCCTTTTTCCCGGAGGCAAGGGCCCCCGGTGCCGGTCATGTGAGGATCACGCGAGGAGCACCTCGAGAACTGGCGAGGACACCCGTCAAGCATCTAACCCCTTCAGTCGGGAGAAGGACGTTAGTGCCCTCTGATCCAACGGCTGCTGCCAGGGTAGTTTAGTCTTTTTGCAACTTTTGGGCCTATATAAGCCCTTGTATCCCTCTATTGTAAGGGGAGACAACTCATTTTTACATCAATACACAAACGAACACGCGTGCTTTGGAGCACTCTCTCCCCGAGAGAACTCCCCTATCCAACTCTTGTTGGGAGCACGTCGACAGGACTAGGGTCTCCACCGAGACCTGAACCTGTATAAATCCGAGTGTCATTCTTTGTGCTTGCCCGACAGGAGAGTACCGGTCACGCGGTCAGCTCGCGTCGTCTTTTCTTCGCTAGGAACAACCAAAAAACCTGCCGGGGTCTTTGTAATACCACGACACATTTCGACCTCAAGCTGGTTTATTTGAGTTTCTATTTGATCTAGTCGCTTTTGTGGTTGAACTGACTGTCAGTTTGGATAACTGACTGTCAGTTTGGGGTTTCAGTTTCCATATACGACCACAAATGGCTAGCAATTTTTTATCCGTAATATTTGTCGGCCGTTGTGTTTGTTACTGACTATCAGTATTGTAAACTGACTGTCATTTTGAGCTGCTAATTTTCAGCTCGAGCTCTAACGGCTAATTTGATCCTTGAGGCTATAAATAGAGCCTTTGAGCAAAACACTTGGGATGATGGGCCCGCCGGGGGAACGTAGCCCCCGGCGGGGTCATAGGTCCCGATGATGGCCGGGCCTCCGAGAATTGGGGAGGCTACTGGGTGCCCCATGAATGGGAACTGCGACGGACAGACGGGGGCCGGCAGCCGCGCCAAGACGCGGAGCAGCTCCTCCATGGTGCGCTGGGCGCAGAGTTCGCCCTCGACAAGAGCTTCGAGCAGCCGAGGCGGCCGCGGTCACCGGGCCGGGTCCGGAAGCCTGTCCACCAAAAGTAACCGAGAGGGTAAGAGGTGATACCTTGATGTGGCCGCGTCCGGGCGAAAGCACCGGGGTGACCGTGTCTCGAGGGGGTGGCGCCGGGTCACTGGGACCGGCGTCACCGAGTAGGGTATGAGCACTCGTTCTTGGGGGAGCCATGGCGATTCGTCACGCGTTCCACGGACGGCGCCAACTGTCGTGGTATTGCGAATACCCCAGTAGG
Organism: Pharus latifolius; assembly: GCA_019359835.1. NCBI lineage: Eukaryota > Viridiplantae > Streptophyta > Magnoliopsida > Poales > Poaceae > Pharus > Pharus latifolius. Next base: position 26,042,456 of record CM033329.1, read on the forward strand.
TTCTAAAGATGTTCCTAGCGAATGAAAAGTGATGTGAGCTGACCGCGTGACCGGTCCTCTCCCGTCAAGCCAACACAGAGAGTGACACAAGGGTTTATACAGGTTCGAGCCTCGGTGGAGACCCTAATCCTGTCGACATGCTCCCAACAAGGGTTGGCTAGGGGAGCTCTCTCATGGGGAGAGTGTTCCTAAGTACGCCTATTCGTTTTTTGTATCTTGATGATAATGAATTGTCCTCCTAACAAAAGTGGGGTACAAGGGCATGTATAGGCCCAAAAGACGCAAATTACAAGACTACCCCGGCAGCAACCGTCGGATCGAGGGGCACTGATGTCCTTCTGCTGCCGAGGGGGCTCGGATGCCTGACAAGTGTCTTCGTCGATTCCCGACGCACTCCTCGCGTGATCCCCACGTGACCCTGTGCAGGAGGCCCCACGGCCTTCGCCAGGGATGGGGCCGCTGGGGGCCCCCATCACACAAATCACCAGAGACCCTTGACACCAAGCAAATGGCGGCGCCCGAGACTAGTCACCAGGGGCACGTGTCACCAGGCCAACGGCGGCCCGAGACGGTTCACCAGGGGCCCTTGTCCCCGCCCGAGACGGGTCACCGAGGGTGCCTGTCACCGGGCAAACGGCAGCGCCCGGGATGGGTCACCGAGGGTGCCTGTTGTGCCTGACCTAATTTTGATGATTAATAAAAAAACAAAGTGTTTCAGACTAATTGTGCTGTTGAGATATTTGATACAAAGTATTGTTGGGAAAACATACAATACGATCAAGATGAATCAACATGAAGCACAAGTGGCAAAGTACAGAGACAAGACGTAAATCGCAAACATGAAGATGCAAAGGACCTGAGGTAATCTGTATTTCTTTTTACCGATCTCGGGGTTTGGAGGTTGATCGGTTTAGGAATTTATTTCTTAGTTTTAACCGTACTATAAAGAGGGGTTGCAAGTCCTCTCTAAATTTCCAACATAAACCGAGAAATTACTAGGTCACTGCATTGCATTCATTTCGGTTGGATTTGGTTTTGAAAGATTTGGATTTTCAGTTGAGTTGTTGATAGTAGAAGAGTTTTTGTATTTTCTAGAAATAAATAGGCAGATCTGGTTTTTTCTTCTGTTGACAAAAATATAGCCCTTTAAATTATCTTTCAAACTAGCTATTAAACTCTTCAATCAGATCTCTGGATCAAAAGTTATAACTATTTTTATCTACACTAACTATCAGTTTGCTATGCTGACTGTCAGTTTGAATGTCAGTTTGTGTTAACTGACAGTTGTCCAGAGAGGTTGTTTTTTGAGCTGAAATTTTTTGAACTAAACTGATTGACAATTGTCCAAACTAACTGTCCGTTTGCATTTCGACCTCAAGCTGATTTATTTGACTTTCAGTTTTAACTGGTTGATGTTTTGGTCGAAACTGACTGTCAGAGTTGATTTTAGGGCTTTATTGCTTGCTTGTAAAAATTGATACAATTATTCTTCTTTTATAATCCTTAACAAAGGATTAATAAGAATCCTAATAGGCTACGAATCCTAATAGACTGCTATATTCAACACTCCCCCTCAAGTTGGGCGATAGATATCAATCATCCCCAACTTGTTACAAGCTAACACACACTCTTTGGGACTAATTTCTTTTGTCAAACAATTAGCAAGTTGCTCTCCAGAAGATACATACTCTAGTTTCAAGCTTTCTTCGTCTAAGCGCTCTTTAATGAAGAAGCGATCAATTTTCACATGCTTGGTACGATCATGTTACACTAGATTATTAGCAATATTGATTGCTGACTTATTGTCACACCATAGTGTCAAAGCTCCACCTCGAAACAATCGTAACTCTGACAACAAACCTCTCAACCAGAGCATTTCACATAAGCTAGAAGACATAGCCCTGTACTCTTCTTCTGCGGTAGATCGAGAAACAACATTCTGTTTCTTACTTCGCCATGACACCAAGTTGCCTCCCACAAAAACACAATACCCTGATGTTGATCTCCTGTCATCTAAACAACTTGCGCAGTCAGCATCACAATAGCCAACCACATCAAGATTCATATTCTTCCTGAACCAGAGACCTTTTCCTGGACTACCCTTCATATATCTTAGAATCCTATATACTGCTTCCATGTGCTCCACTCTTGGGTCATGCATATATGTACTTACCACACTCACCGCATAAGTAATATCGGGTCTTGTGTGACAAAGGTAAATAAGACGCCCAACAAGTCTTTGATAACTCTCCTTGTTAGTTGGGTTTCCACCTTGATCACTTAACTTGTGATTCTGCTCAATGGGAGTAGAGACAACATGACATCCTAACATTCCAGTTTCATTCAGCAAATTTAGAGTATATTTCCTTTGTGAGAGAACTATACCCTTTTTAGACCGTGCAATCTCTATACCAAGAAAATATTTGAGATGATCCAAATCCTTCACTTCAAATTATTTACCTAACTTGTTCTTCAGACGGACAATCTCCTCAACATCATCACCTGTGATGACAATATCATCAACATAAACAGAAAGTATTGTAATGAATGCTCCAGAGTACCTGAAAAAGACAGTATGATCCCCATTACACTGCTTGTAACCCATATTACATACTGCACGTCAGAATCTATCAAACCAGGCCCTTGGAGATTGTTTTAAGCCATACAAGGACTTCTTCAGCTTGCACACCTTTCCACTATCACCAAAACCTGGTGGGACCTCCATATATACCTCTTCCCGTAAATCACCATGCAAAAAGGTATTCTTCACATCAAGCTGATGTAGGGGCCAGTTGAAGTTTACTGCACACGAGATTAAAGTTCTCACCATACTCATTTTTGCTACTGGTGCAAAAGTCTCATCATAGGCAATCCTGTACGTTTGACTATATCCCTTTGCCACTAATCTCACCTTATATCTCTCAATCTTGCCTTCTGCATTTTGCTTTATGGTATACACCCATTTGCATCCAACAGCTTTCTTCCCGACTGGAAGAGAGACTAGTTCCCAAGTCTCATTTTTCCTTAATGCCTGAAGTTCCTCCTGCATAGCACGAAGCCACAAAGGATCTTGCATTGCCACTTTCCAATCTTTTGGTATGGGCACAGATTGTAATAATGCAATGAAAGACTTATATGCAGGAGACAAAGAAGAATATGAGACAACATGAGAAAGATCACCCTCAAAACCATACCTAGCCGGAGGCTTACCAGCATTGACTCGGGGCTCTCTACGATGAGCAATAGGAAGATCAAGAGATACATTACCACCTGTTTCAGAGGGAGACGAGATCAAAGGTGAGACAACTGAGGAGGGGTCAGGGACAATGACTTGCGTGGATGACTAGTCATCAATCTCAATCACAGGAGACTGGGGCTGCTGCTACTCCCCCTAAACTCCAGTGCCACGAAAACACTTCATCTTCAGAGCTCTAGTATCCACCCCCTCATCTGCAACAGGACATGGAATTATACTCACAACAACATCGCCACCTCCACCATGGTCACCAGTACTCACTCCATGGTCACTACTACTCACTTCATCATTCTCCCCCTCTCTATCAACACTAGGCAGGCGAGAAGAGATATCACCAAATAAAGGCATCAATTCAGTTTTCTCACCATAGAAGGGCTCAAACTCCCAAAAAGTGACATCCATACTCACAAACATCCGTTTGGATTGAGGACTCCAACACATGTAGCCCTTCTGTCGAGAAGAATATCCCACGAATATACACTTCAAAGCCTGAGGGTCCAGCTTTCCTGTAGAGGGTCGATAATCCCGAACAAAGCACACACATCCGAACACCTTCAGAGGGACAACAAATGTATTCATTCCCATAAGCAGCTCACAGGGAGTTTTCATGCCTAAAACTCTTGAGGGCATGCGGTTAATTAAGTAAGCCACTGTCATAACGGCTTCACTCCACAGGATTTTTGGCACATTCATCCCATACATGAGTGAGCGGGCAGTCTCCAAAAGATGTCTGTTTTTTCGCTCGGCCACACCATTCTGTGCCGATGTATCCGGACAGGTTGTCTGATGCAAGATCCCTTGAGCTGAAAGAAAAGTCACAAACTCCTTGTTGACATATTCAGTTCCATTGTCAGTTCTAACAATACGAACATGAGTATTGAATTATCTTTGCACAAGAGCACAGAAATCTTGAAAGCAACGTAAAACTTCATTCTTATTCTTCATCATATAGAGCCAAGTCATACGGGAATAACAGTCAATGAAAATAACAAAGTACTTAAAACCATGAATAGAGATAACCGGAGAGGTCCAAACATCTGAGTGAATAAGTACAAATGGTTCAATACTATGAAGCCCAATACTACCATAAGATGATCATGTGTGCTTGCCAAACTCACAAGCATCACACATGAGTTTCTTCATGGGCACTCGACTCATAACATCCGGATACATACTCCTCAATCGGTCAAATGATAGATGACCCAAACGTTAGTGATAAAGCATCACTTCAGCCTCTTCTCCACCTACAGCAGTAGTCAAAGCAGCACTCACAGCATCCACAGTCCCTCGATCCAAATACCACAATCCATCACGCCTAGTCCCAGTCCCCAAGACCCTCCTTGTCTGCCTCTCCTGAATATGACAGACATCTCGGTCAATATAAACACCACAATCAATTTGATTCACCAAAGCACTCACAGAAAGAAGATTGACCGGGAAGGATGGAACATGCAAAACAGAGGAAAGTGTAATGGTAGGTGTACACTGAACTGTGCCAATTCCCTTGATGGGTTGTGCAGTCCCATCAGCAGTTTGAACAGTTTCACGATGCATGGAAGAATATGGAGAATATGATGCAAACTCACTAGAAGCACCAGTGACATGTCTAGATGCACCTGAATCGACAATCCAATCTAAAGGAGAAGTATGCGAGGATGCAAAAGCCTGTGCCTCAATACCTGTGCCCGCATGGGAATAATTGGCAAAAGTACCAAATGTAGTGGTCATAGGGATCTCCTGGGTGGCCATGGACTTGCTGGTGGAACTCTCAACCTTTGCTTTCAACTGTCGTAGCTCCTCCAATTCAGAAAGCTCCTCTTTGTCATGCGCAACTGATCTCTCATCAGACACGACAAGATTGACTTTAGGACCTTGGCGCCTACCACCACGTTCTCTACCTCGGCCTCTACCACGTCCTCCACCACCCCTGCCACGCCCAAAATCACGTGATTCTGGGCAATTCCAGCTAATGTGGCCAATCTTTCCACAAGTAAAGCACTCGCGGTGATCTGCAACAGTCAACGCAGATCTAGTAGGAGGTGGTAGGGTACCCGATGTCATGACTCGTAACCGGGTCTCCTCCATCACTATAGCAGCAAATGCCTCCTCCATGGTGGGCAGATGTGGCTGGTGGCAAATGGCAGCTCTTCTAGGCTCAAACTCAACATTCAAGCCTTGCAGAAAGTCAAGTACTCTCATGCGATCCACCCACTTTTTGAACATAGTCAGATGTTCAGCACGAGGAATGTCTAACGGATCATAGTGGTCCAAATCTGTCCATAATCGCTGGAGTTCATTGTAGTACTCAGATACAGTCCGCTCCCCCTAGTCATCCCTCGAAGCTTCCCATGCACCTCAGCCATCATCATGGCATTACCAGCTCCAGAATATAGTCTAGCTAGTACAGCCCACATCCCGGCTGCGGTTGGAGTAGCTTCCACCATCCCAGCAATAGAAGGGTTCATTGAGTTAATCAACCACTCTTTCACTAGAGAATTAGTGGTTTTCCAGTTCTGCCATTCTGAACTATCTTTAAGGAGCTCGACAGATGTCTCCTGCACACAGTTAGTAAGCCCCTTTGCCTCTAAAATCATAAACACCCTCCTAGACCAACTCAAATAGTTTTTGGTTCTCTCCAGCTTCACATCATTTGGCATGAGCTCTATCTTTTTCACCATCTGTGAATATGGCACTGCCATCACAGCTTTGTCCGATGATGAGATGTCATTCGTCCTCATTGTCATCATCTCCATCATCTTCGCCATAAACTCCTCCATGGTTGGAACCGTGGTTGTCATCTCAACAGGTCCCAAAAAGAAATTGAGCTCATGCACTCACAAACCCCTTCTCTCTCTCTCTTTTACGCCACAGAGGATCTGGTATACATAAGATCCAGATCTACCACAAAAGATCTTGACTTGGAGTCCTCTAAATCATTGAGAAAAAAAATTTGGCGGGCGGGCTCGGTAGGGAATTGGCTCGGCAGGCGACATGCGGACACAGACTTGGCGGTGGTCGCGGCGCACGGGTGCAGAGCATTAGCCGCCGTCACCGGGCGCAGGCGGCCGGGCGTCGACGGCGCGCGGGTGCGAGGCGTGGCGGCGGGCGACTGATGAAGTCAGGTAAGTAAACACGACGGTGGCACTTGAGCGGTGATGGCTCTGATACCAAGTTGATTTTAGGGCTTTATTGCTTACTTGTAAAAATTGATACAATTGTTCTTCTTTTATAACCCTTAACAAAGGATTAATATGAATCCTAATAGAAAAACTAATACGAATCCTAATAGGCTACTATATTCAACAGTTAGTTTGGGGTATCAGTTACCATATACGACCACAAACGGCTAGCAATTTTTTATCCGTAAATTTTGTCAACCGTTGTGTTTGAAACTGACTGTCAGTTTGTGCTGCTGATTTTCAACTCGAGTTCCAACGGTTCTTTTGATCTTTGAGGCTATAAATAGAGGCTTTGAGCTATTGTTTTGTACATCTAGCAGCCTCACATTCTTATACACTCTTGAGTTTTAGTTCTTTAAACAAAATCTTGATTTGTTGATCAAGTAGAGTGTTTCGGAGATCCATCGAGTTTTTTGGTCGCGTCGTTCTTGCATACTTAGAGTTTCTCGGTGATTGTTAGAGGTCTAGAAGAGACCTTGCTGCTTATTACTCTTGGTGAACGCCCTCACCTAGACGGTTTGGTGGTGTGGCCGTTGACCTCTCCTGTTCGGAGATTGTCGGAGAGGCTGGCGTGTTGTTAAAGGCATCGGTGCTCGCCTTTTCGGAGTGGACAAGGAGCAACCACTAGTGAGAAATATCCTTTGTGGATATTGAAGCAAGACTCAATTCACTTGAGTGCTTCAACGAGGATTAGGGGAGACCGGGCGTGTCTCTGAGACCTCGGGAAAAATTTTGTGTTCGTTCTCTCTATCTTTTCTTTTTAATATATTGAATTGCAATTTGGTTCTTCTCTTTGCAAAAATTTGTTTTTATTTGAAGTTTTTAAAGCCTCCTATTCACCCCCTCTAGTCGGCATCCTTGATCCTACACGTGGTATCAGAGCTTGGTCTCTCAATTAAATAGGCTTTACCGCCTAGAGAGGATGACGTCAAATGAGGGGTTTCATCTCGGTCATACTGGACGTGCGCCTATCTTTGATGGGACTAACTATCCCTATTGGAAAGTGCGCATGTCGGTATTTCTAGAGGCCATGGGGCTTGATGTATGGGACATCGTTAAACTTGGTTTTACTCCTCCGGATGATCCGGCAAGTCCCTCCGATGACGATAGGAGAAAACTATATTTAAATTCCTGGGCCAAAAATGCACTCTTTGCAGGTTTGTCTTTGAATGAGTTCAACCGTGTGAGCAATCTCACCACCGCTCACAAGGTTTGGACCACCCTCGAAGAAATATATGAGAGAACTACTAAAGTCAAAAAGGCAAAGTTGCTCATGGTAAGGCAATGATACGAGACATTCACAATGTCGCCAACCGAGTCCGTACATTCCATGTTTACTAGGTTGAACAATATTGTAAATGAACTCAAGGGGCTAGGAGTTGTTTTCACTGACATCGATATTGTAAGAAAAATGCTCAGGGCTCTTCCAGAAAACTTCGACACTCTGGTGACGGTACTCACCAACTCCGACCTATCGACCACCACACCTACCGATCTCTATGGGAATCTCATCACCCATGAGATGCATCGAAAGGAGAAGAAGGAAGCAGCCGAACCTTCGGAGACAAAGAAGAAGGCGTTGGCTTTCAAAGTCGGCTCCAAGAACGACTCAAGTGATGGCTCCTCCGACAAAGATCTAGCTCTTATGATAAAGAACACTCAAAAACTTCTTCGCAGGTTACACAAGAAGGGTGTCAACATCGACACACGACCAATGGGGCCAAAGAAATCGAACTTCAAGGACATCATATGCTATGGATGTCACAAAAAGGGACATATAGCCTCAAGATGTCCAAACAAGAACAAGACTTGGGAAAAGAAGAAGAAATTCTTCAAAAAGAACAATGGCGCAACCAACGAAGCATGCTTCGGAGAATGGATGTCCGGAGGTGAGAGCTCCAACTCCAACGAAGAAGGAGGTTGCTACGAGAAGCTAGCCGAACTAGCACTCGGCAACATTTCGACTAGCTCATCCCTTTGTCTTATGGCTAAGGGTGATGAAAAGGTACATTCTTCTGAACCTTCATATGATGAACTTGTTGAAATGATCACTGAATTGAATGAAGTGTTTGGAATCACTAAAAAGAAGTATAGAGCACTTAAAGAAGAGCATTCTTCTTTACGTACTCAATACTCAGAATTAAAAAATTCATATGAAAGTCTGCTCATTAAAGATATTACACATGCTCCATCTAAGGTTGATGTAGCCATTTCATGAGTTCTAGATGACACTCCTTCTCATGCTATTCCTACTTGTTCTCTTGATATTCCATGTGCTTCAAATGAAACAATTTTAAATGAAAATAATGAACTTAAGGCACAAGTTGAAAAACTTGGAAAAGGTCAAGAAAATTACTACAAAGGAAAAGTATCTCTAGATCTTATTCTTAGCAAACAAAAGTGCTCATTTAGAAAAGAAGGACTTAGATACTTTCCGAAGAAAGGAAAGAAATCAAGTACAAAAACTATTTTTGTAAAAGCATGCAACACATTTTTCTTTAAATGCCATGAAACTGGTCATTCACATGAAGCATGTCCTTTAATGACTCCAAACTATTTTGATACTTGCTACATGCTTCAAAGGTCGAAGAAAGGGTATGCTATAGCAAAGTTTGTTAGTGCACCCATGCTAAATAAAAAGAAGAAATCAATTTGGGTGCCCAAAACTTTGATTGCTAACATTGAAGGACCCAAAAAGGTTTGGGTACCTAAAAAGACTTGATTCTTTTATGCAAGTGAACTACAAGACCGGTGGGAAGCATTGGGTACTAGACAGCGGATGCTCCGAACATATGACCAGCAACAAGAAACTGTTCACCTCACTAGAAGATAACTCAAGTGAAAATCAAAAGATCACCTTTGGTGACAATCATCATGGAAATGTGGTAGGCTTGGAGAAAATTGCGATATCAAATGATCTCTCAATCTCAAATGTTTTACTTGCTAAATCTCTGAATTTTAATCTGCTTTCCATTGCACAAATTTGCGATTTTGGATTTCGTTGCACATTTTATCCTAAAGAAGTTTTAGTTGAAAGTTTGAAGGACAATTCTTTGATCTTCAAAGGTTTTCGTTTTGGAAATCTTTATCTGGTTGATTTTCACTCTAAAGATGCATCTCTCTCTACATGTCTTGTCTCTCAAACCTCAAGAAGTTGGCTATGGCATAGAAAACTTGCACATGTTGGAATGCATCAACTTAAAAAGCTTTTAAAACGTGATTTGGTTGTTGGCTTAAAAGATGTGAATTTTGAAAAGGATAAACCCTGTAGTGCTTGTCAAGCTGGCAAGCAAGTAACTACTTCACATCCAATTAAGCACGTTCTTTCAACTTGCAAACCTTTGGAATTGCTGCATATGGATTTATTCGGACCTTCTGAGTTCCAAAGTATCGGGGTAACAACTATGGCTTTGTTATTGTTGATGATTTTACTCGCTATACTTGGGTTTTCTTTATTTCCCAAAAATCTGAAACCCCTGATGTTTTTAAAAGTTTTGCAAAATGTGTTTCCACTGAATTCGAACTTTCCATCAATAAAATCGGTAGTGATCATGGTGGAGAATTCGTTAATTCAACCTTGGTTGATTTTGTTGCAGCTAGGCTGTTATGCCTGACCTAATTTTGATCATTAATGAAAATAAAGTGTTTCAGACTAATTGTGCTGTTGAGATATTTGATACAGAGTTATGTTGGGAAGAAATGCAAGTTGATCAAGATAAACTTGACGTAAAATGGATCAAGCACAAGTCACAAAGCACAAATATGAGAAGAAAAGCGAGATGCAAAGGACCTAAGGTAATATTGTTTTTAATTTTATTGATCTCGGCGTTTGGAGGTTGATCGGTTTAGGATGTTATTTCTTAGATTTAATCGTACTATAAAGAGGGGTGGCAAGTCCTCTCTAAATTTTCAACATAAACCGAGAAATCACTAGGTCACTGCATTGCATTCATTTCGGTTGGATTTGATTTTGAAAGATTCAGATTTTCAGTTGTGTTTTTTACAACAAAAGAGTTTTTGCATGTTCCAGAAAGATCTAGGCAGATCTGGATTTTCCTTCTGTTGACAAAAAGATAGCCCTTTAAAATATCTTTCAAACGAGCTATTAAACTCTTAAATCAGATCTCTGGATTAAAAGTTATAACTATTTTTAATCCATGCTAACTGTCAGTTTGCTAAACTGACTGTCAGTTTGCTAAACTGACTGTCAGTTTGGATTGTCAGTTTTGTTAACTGACAGTTGTCCAGAGAGGTTGTTTTTTGAGCCAAAAATTTTTGTGATAAAATGACTGTTAGTTTTCATTTCGACCTCGAGCTGTTTGATTTGATTTTCTGTTTGAACTGGTCGATTTTGTGATCGAAACTGACTGTCAGTTTGTGATACTGACTGTCAGTTTGTGATACTGACTGTCAGTTTGAAGTATTAGTTTTCATATACGACCAGCAAAGTTTTATCTGTGATTTTTGTCAGCCGTTGAGGTAGGAATTGACTATCAGTTTGACAAACTGACTGTCAGTTTGTGCTATTTTGTTTCCATAAACGACCTCAAACGGCTAGCTGAGTTTTCTCCGGATTTTACTTCTTTCTGGTAGTGACCCAAACTAACTGTCAGTTTGTACTGTTGCTTTTGTGTGTGAGCTCCAACGGTTCTTTTGATCTTTGAGGCTATAAATAGAGACTTTGAGCTATTGTTTCACCAACCAAGCAGCCTCATACTCTCATATACACTTGAGCATTCTTTTAGAGTTTTAAAAATCTTGATCTGTTGATCAAGTCGTGAGTTCTGAAATCCACCGAGTTTTCTGTTGGCATCATTCTTGCATACTAAGAGTTTCTCGGTGATTGTTGAAGGTCTAGAAGAGACATTGCTGCTTATTACTATTGGTGAACGCCCTCACCTAGACGGTTTGGTGGCGTGGCCGTTGACCTCTCTCGTTCGGAGATTGTTGGAGAGGCTCGACGTGTTTGTAAAAGGCATCGGTGCTCGCCTTTCTGGAGTGGACAAGGAGCAACCACTAGTGAGAAATATCCTTCATGGATATTGAAGCAAGACTCAATTCACTTAAGTGCTTCAACGAGGATTAGGGGAGACCGGGTGTGTCTCCGAGACCTCGGGAAAAAATCTTGTGTTGTTTCTCTCTATCTTTTCCTTTTAATATATTGAATTGCACTTTGGTTCTTCTCTTTGCAAAAATTTGTTTTTATTTGAAGTTTTTAAAGCCTCCTATTCACCCCCCTCTAGTCGGCATCCTTGATCCTACAGATTTTTGTGACTCGCTAGGTATAAAACACGAATTTTCTACTTCTTACACTCCACAGCAAAATGGAGTCATGGAAAGGAAAAATCGAACATTATTAGAAATGGCAAGAACAATGCTAACTGAGTATGACACTCCTACTCGCTTTTGGGCTGAAGCCGTGCACACTGCTTGCTATTCTATTAACCAACTTTATTTGCATCCTCTTCTGAACTTAACTCCCTATGAGCTTCTTATTGGGTATAAGCCAAATATTTCTTATTTTCAAGTTCTTGGTTGCAAATGCTACATCCTTAAGAAAGGAACTTTTGTGGTAAATTTCAAAGAAGAGTAGATGAAGGCTTTCTAGTCGGATACTCTACCACTAGCAAAGCTTATCGAGTTTTTAACAAAAATACAAGTTGCATTGAAGAATCTTATGATGTAGAATTTGATGAAACTAATGGCTCGCAAAAAGAGCAAGTCTCTTATGAAGTTTCAGGTGAAGATCTTCAAGAAGCACTGAAGAACATTACCATTAGAGACATCAAACCAAGGGAAGATGATCAAGAAGATGATGAGAACATTGAGGATGATGATCAACATGTATCATCACCTCACGTTGATCCATCAGAACAAATTCAAGAAGATGCTGCACAAGAAGAAGCACCACGGCAACATCATACCATCACCAAGTATCACCCTATAGACCAAATATTGGGTGATGTTAGTAAGGGTGTTCAAACTCGCTCTCGCATTGCTTCATTTTGTGAATATCATTCTTTTGTATCATCTTTAGAACCTAAACATGTAGATGAAGCTCTAAATGATCCTGATTGGGTAAATGCTATGCATGATGAACTAAATAATTTTTCTAGAAATGAAGTTTGGACTTTAGTAGAAAGACCCAAGGATCATAATGTTATTGGAACAAAATGGGTTTTTAGAAATAAGCAAGATGAAAATGGTGTTGTTATTAGAAACAAAGCTCGTCTTGTTACACAAGGTTTTTCTCAAGTCAAAGGTTTAGACTTTGGTGAAACTTTTGTACCTGTGGCAAGACTTGAAGCTATTCGGATACTCCTTGCTTATGCATCTAGCTTTAATATTAAATTATTTCAAATGGATGTAAAAAGTGCATTTTTAAATGGTGAGATATCTGAACTAGTCTTTGTGGAACAACCTCCTGGTTTTGAAGATTCTAAATTATCAAACCATGTGTTTAAATTGTCTAAAGCTCTCTATGGTCTCAAGCAAGCTCCTCGACCTTGGTATGAATGACTTAGAGACTTTCTTTTATCAAAAGGTTTTAAAATTGGAAAGGTTGATACAACTCTTTTTACAAAAATGATTGAAAAAGATCTGTTCATTTGTCAGATATATGTTGATGATATTATCATCAGATCTACTAATGAACATTTCTGTCATGAGTGTGGAGAAATGATGTCTAAGGAATTCGAGATGTCAATGATCGTGAGCTAAGCTTCTTCCTTGGACTTCAAATCAAGCAACTCAAGAACGGTACGTTCGTGAGTCAAACGAAGTACGTGAAGGACTTGCTCAAGCACTTTGGGATGGAAGATGCTAAAGCAATCAAAACTCCCATGGCCACAAATGGACATCTCAACGTGGACAACAATAGAAAAGTGGTCGATTCTAAACTCTATAGGTCTATGATTGCTAATTTGCTTTATCTCATTGCATCTAGGCCTGATATCATGTTTAGTGTGTGTTTATGTGCTAGATTTCAATCAGCCTCAGGAATGCCATTTAATTGCTATTAAAAGAATCCTTAGGTATTTAAAATGCTACCCAAACTTAGGTCTTTGGTATCCGAAAAATGCAAACTTTGAATTATGCTGGTTGTAAGATTGATAGAAAGAGCACATCTGGAAGTTGTCAATTGCTGGGGAGATCATTAGAGTCGTGGTCTTCTAAGAAACAAAATTCTGTAGCTCTCTCCACCGTTGAAGCGGAATGCGTCTGCAGGAAGTTGTTGTGCTCAAATTTTGTGGATGAAGCAGACATTTCTGAATTATGGAATTAAATTTGATAAAGTGCCACTCTTATGTGATAATGAAAATGTCATTAAAATTGCTAATAATCCTGTTTAACACTCTAGAACTAAACATATTGAAATACGGCACCATTTTATAAGAGATCATGTGACAAAGGAGATATTGATGTGAGTTATATTAGAACAAACATGCAACTAGCAGATATTTTCACCAAACCCCTAGATGAGACCAGATTTTGCTTTCTCAAAGGTGAATTGAACATTATTGATATATCTAATGCTAGCTGAAGTGATAAGTGTATTAAAATATAGTAATATATATTTTCTTTCCCTCTCTAGTCAAATCCTCCTTCTAGTCGAATTTGTCCAAACTGACAGTCAGCATGACAAACTGACTGTTAGTTCCTTTGCTTAGGAGCCTGTTCTTAACCTTTGGTCGAAGTCGTTGACCATGCTAACAGTCAGTTTTGTGAAATGGTCTCTGGTCGTAGCCCTTGGTCGTTTTTGAGACTCAAACTGACTGACAGTTTCAAAACTCAGTTATATGAACTGACTATCAATGTTGTACATTGATTGTCAGTTCCATATTTCTAGGTTTGGAACTGACTGTTAGTTTGTGTCTCCAAACCCTAGAACCCCCATTATGTTTCCCCATCTCCTCGTCTTCTCCTTCTCGCCGCCGCTTGTTCCATCTCGCCAGTGCTCCCTCGCCGCGCCACCGCCATTGTGCCTCTCGCCGCAGGTACCTCCTCTCGCCACAGTGCACCGCCACCGTTGCCTCCACATCGCTGCCGCCACCACCATCGCACCTCCTCGTGCCACGCCTCACCGCCGCCGTGCCGTAGCTTCGCTGTGCGCCACTGTGCTCGCCGGCGTTGAGACCCACCTTGTGCTTCTCTAGCCCGTGCCGTGCCTCCATCTCCGGCCATTCTGTTCGACGTCGTCATCGTTCATCGGCTTCCCCTGCTTAGTTCGTCTTCCTCTGTTCGTCGGCCTCCTCTGTTCAGGTCTCTATTCTTTCACTTCTCTGTTCCTTTTGTTTAGCCATGTCTGGTAATCAGCCCTCGTCCTCTCGACGTGTTGACCGTCGCAAGAATGATGCAAACAACAGTCGTTCAATGGGACAACCGTCTGAGTCCCTCTCGTCGCCTCCTCCCGAGCGTGTCCCCGTGGATTATTCCCGATGGAACGCGAGTCGCCTCCACTCACTCCGCTTCACAAACCCGTACCTTTCCCCTCGTCCCACTGGTCGCGACACCTGCAGTGTCCTGACTTTTTACACAAACCTACAGCTAGACCTTTTCACCAGCGTCTACAGTCGCATCCCTATCTTTGCCCATCGCTCCCTCTCCTGGCAGACGATCACGTCTCGCACAGGCATCGTCTCCCTTGCAGACTCTTTTGCCTTCGTCGGGATCAGAGATCTCATTTCTGATTCTTCCCTTCACTAGGCCGATGAGCCCATCCACCAGTTCTACTCCACAGTCTTTATCTCTCTCCAGCGCGACTCACTGACCTTCATGATAGGCCTCCAGGTCTACACTGTCACGAAGGAGTAGCTTGAGGCCGCTCTCGGATTGGTTCGCCCCGCTTCTGGGCGCCAGCTCCACACTCTCCCCGACCTTGAGGATCGGGAGGTGGCCATGCTGTATTCCGGCCCCTTCCAACTCCGTCACATCGCTGGCCTGCGCCGCAATGTAGATCTGGCCCTACGGATCCTCCATCTCACTTTGGTCCCCATGACCGGAGACAGGGCTAGAGTCACTTATCTTTGGCTCCACGTCCTGATTTCTATCTTCCAGGAGGAGCCATTCGATGTTGCTGGTCTCATCATCAGTGAGCTTCAGCACATCATTCTTTCTCCTCGTCGTCAGCTCTTATATGCACCATACATCATGGCGATGCTTCTGCACATTTGAGTTGTCGACACTGAGCTTCCTCAGCCCCATCACCTGTTGCAATTCTACCCTCCGGGTCAGGCTGATCGTCGCCTCGGTGCCCGGCCTGCAGCTCCGGGGATACAGCCGTGCTAGGCTTTTCTGATGATGATGAGCATTAGGCTCTGCTTTTGTATTAGCTCCCTTTTTGTGCTTGATTCCAAAGGGGAGAAGTATTTTATTCTGGATGTTTATGATTATAGACATGCTTATGTTATTGTTGGACGTTGGTTATTTTATGACTTTATATTGGATGGATATATGTTTATATTTCAGTTATGGATGATATGGATATATTTGGATGAGTTTCTTATATGATGTATTGATTTATGAGTATGTTTTGTGGATGATATTTGTGGTTATGGATACGATTTGATTCTGTTGGTTTATGATGCTCTGATATTTGTGTTGTTTGAGATATCATGCATACACTCAGGGGGAGTCAGGGGGAGTTATTCATTTATTATTTTATATCGAACACTTGTTGTCATCAATCATGAAAAAGGGGGAGATTGTTGCATCTAGGCCGTTATGCCTGACCTAATTTTGATGATTAATGAAAACAAAGTGTTTCATACTAATTATGCTGTTGAGATATTTAATACAGAGTATTGTTGGAAAAACGTACAAGACGATCAACATGAATCAACATGAAGCACAAGTCGCAAAGTACAAACACAAGACGTAAATCGCAAACATGAAGATGCAAAGGACCTGAGGTAATCTGTATTTATTTTTACTGATCTCGGCGTTTGGAGGTTGATCAATTTAGGAATTTATTTCTTAGTTTTAACCGTACTATAAAGAGGGGTTGCAAGTCCTCTCTAAATTTCCAACATAAACCGAGAAATTACTAGGTCACTGCATTGCATTCACTTCAGTTGGATTTGGTTTTGAAAGATTTGGATTTTCAATTGAGTTTTTGATAGCAGAAGAGTTTTTGTATTTTCTAGAAATAACTAGGCAGATCTGATTTTTGCTTCTGTTGAAAAAAATATAGCCCTTTAAATTATCTTTCAAACGAGCTATTAAACTCTTCAATTGGATCTCTGGATCAAAATTTATAACTGTTTTTATCCATGCTAACTGTCAGTTTGCCATGCTGACTGTCAGTTTGCTATGCTGACTGTCAGTTTGAATGTCAGTTTGTGTTAACTGACAGTTGTCCAGAGAGGTTGCTTTTTGAGCTGAGATTTTTTGAACTAAACTGACTGTCAGTTTGCATTTCGACCTCAAGCTGATTTATTTGACTTTTTGTTTTAACTGGTCGATGTTTTGGTCGAAACTTACTGTCAGTTTGTGATACTGACTGTCAATTTTGGGTATCAGTTACCATATACGACCACAAACGACTAGCAATTTTTTATTCGTAAATTTTGTCAACCGTTGTGTTTGAAATTGACTGTCAGTTTCCCAAACTGACTGTCAGTTTGTGCTGCTGATTTTCAGCTCGAGTTCCAACGGTTTTTTTGATCTTTGAGGCTATAAATAGAGGCTTTGAGCTATTGTTTTGTACATCTAGCAACCTCACATTCTTATACACACTTGCGTTTTAGTTCTTTACACAAAATCTTGATCTGTTGATCAAGTCGAGTGTTTCTGAGATCCACCGAGTTTTCTGTTCGCATCGTTCTTGTATACTTAGAGTTTCTCAGTGATTAATGGAGGTCTAGAAGAGACCTTGCTGCTTATTACTCTTGGTGAACGCCCTCACCTAGACGGTTTGGAAGCGTGGCCGTTGACTTCTCCTGTTCGGAGATTGTCGGAGAGGCTAGCATGTTTGTAAAAGGCATCAGTGCTCGCCTTTCCGGAGTGGACAAGGAGCAACCACTAGTGAGAAATATCCTTCGTGGATATTGAAGCAAGACTCAATTCACTTGAGTGTTTCAACGAGGATTAGAAGAGACCGAGCATGTCTCCGAGACCTCGGGAAAAATCTTGTGTTCGTTCTCTCTATCTTTTCTTTTTAATATATTGAATTGCAATTTGGTTCTTCTCTTTGCAAAAATTTGGTTTTATTTGAAATTTTTAAAGCCTCCTATTCACCCCCTCTAATCGGCATCCTTGATCCTACACCTGTCACTGGGCAAAGGGCAGCGCCCGGGACAGGTCACCGGGGACCCTTGACACAGGGCAAAGGGTGGCGCCCGAGACAGGTCACCAGGGGCCTTTGTCACCAGGCAAATGGCGGCGCCCGGGACAGGTCATCGGGGGCCCTTGTCCCCGAGCAAACGGCGGCGCCCGGGACATGATCCCTGGGGCACTTCTCACCAGGCCAGTGGCGGCGCTATCACCGGGACTGATCGGGTGGAGATTTCCCCCGACAGAACTAAAAATGATATTCTTTTAGGTTTAGATGGAGTATAAAACAGCGATAGATTCTTGACCAGCACAAACTCTTTCTAACTCGATCTATGAACAACATATATATGTAAATAGGATTGGAAATATAGTTCTGAATCTGTTGTGCTTATCTTTCAACAGTGTTTGGTTCATGATTTTTTTTTATATTCTGATTGTATGTAATAGATTTATGTTATTTGCTATTTAATTAAAGTATTCTGTAATCACAATATATGTATTTAAAATATATTTTAATATATGCTCCAAATACATTCATATAAATATATTTTAAAACCATCCCCTCATTTCATTTCACACTTTAACTATATATGTTTTATATCTATTTATTCCACCCCAACTCCAATAAATTCTAAAATCTTACAATTATCATTACGGTTTTGAACCAATCACCACCTCCATTTCGCCAGGATATATGTTCAAAGTGCATCGGGAGAACCAATCAGATAATTCTAGCATTGTTCTTCTTTCCCTTCTATTTAGAAAGCATACCACACAATTTTACAAATCTCTTAATCTCTTGCAATTTTTCTTGTTAATCTCACAACAATCAGACATTACCAGAGAAAGAGAGAGAGAGAGAGAGAGAGAGAGTGTTTCCAACATGGCCATTTTCCATCTTTAAAATTCACTTGATCCGTAATAGCATTCATAACCTTCTGTAAGCCAAAGAAAAAACAAAGCCCCAGAAGCACTTGCAATATCTTCTTGGACAACTTTGTACAGCTAACAGTGGAGGCTATATTACAAGGAGCTAGAATCTTATTCATCTTTCATTGCCATCTGATGCCTCCGTTTCTGTGCAACCTCGACGAGCAGGGTCAGCAGAGCTTCACATACCTGTGACGTATCTGCCTCATCCCTGGGCTCCTCTTTCACTGAGGAGTACACCATCCATGCATGGTCTAGCTTATGCTCTGGCCGGACCACCACCGAGCCAGGAACCTCAGCATCCCTCCTGGTGACGAGACCGTCATTCTTCTCACCATACCTGGCAACCAAGAGCTGTGAGCAAGCTGCCATTGCAGCTGCAAGTGGCATTACAACTGGAACCCTTGTAGGGTTGCCATCAGTGGCAATTGGGAGCTCGAGATGTGCAACATGAGAGAGGGCTGTGAGCACACTAGGAGTGATGCTCGCCTCTGTGTGGAATGATACAATTGGAACTTCATTAGGCAATGGGTGCTGCCTCAGGAATTCTTTCCTCCTATCATATGTCAGGTCTTCTAAAGCCTGCAGATCACCCTGAAGTAGACAACGAAATGCAAAGTCAAGAACACTGCGTTATCCGTTGTCACAGTCTATAAGAACTGGAATGATCAAGGTAAATACCTTAAGGACTTTACATATTAGGATCTCCATGAGTTTACGTAACCTGACATAGTCACCAAGCTGCCCCTCTCGCAGGATATCTGAGGCAACCGGGCTTCCTCCGTATGGGCTCTGGGCTAATACCAACCCTGCGACTTTGTCATTTAGCTGTGGCCAGTAGAGGGAGAGAGCTGCTGCTGCATCCACACCACCCTTGCTATGACCCAGGAGTAGTACACGTTTCTTAGACCCCCAGTATATTTCTTCTATGTATTCTTTTATCTCCCTTGCATTTTTACTAACTGAAGACTGCAGGATGCTTTATGTCTTAGTTGATAGAAAGAAGATTCAAAGCACGTAAAATGCATGCATGGATTAATGTAGGGAAGTACCTCACTATGAATCTTGGCAATGTGACAAGCTAGACCCATCTTGGAGAAGTATGATTTTGTCTTGACAAAGTAAAGTGGGCCATGGTTACTAAACAAGCCTATAAACAATTGGACACAGAAAGTCATTATGAAAAGTTGGCAATTTCGCAAACAAGAGGCAGCAGACTAACCTGGAAGCAACAAATAGACCATCGAATCAGGCAGCTTGTGCTCATTTTTCCTGAGGAACAAAATGAGCACATCAGATAAGGCTCATATTCCACCTGTTATCAAAGCATTTATAGATCATAAACACTGAAAACATCAGTTCTTTTCTTCGCTGACCTTATGGAGTCGAGAATCTCCAAGAATCTGGCTGTCCCATCTTCCGTTGGAGGCATGCTTCGATCCCACTGGAGCCATCCAATATCATCTGCTGAACCACGAACAGTTTTCCGAGCACGTTCTACAAGACTGCACACAAAGGCATCAAACACCAGCCATATTGACATGTCTATATCTTATGAAATTCATTCCATGCATTAAAGTTGAATTTTTCACTCTAATTTAATCTAAATGAAATACATAATGCCACTAGCTTCACATTTCAACTCACAAATGGTGAATTTGATATGGTGTATAAAATCAGGGGCATTTACTTGAAAATGGGTTGGTTCCGACTGTCTCCATGGCCAAATAGATCCATTGAGTGGCAAAACTACCAAAAATGCAATTCACATTTCATATACTAATATGAGTAAATTGCATCATAGATCCTTAAACTCGTATAAGTGTGCTACTTAGATTCCTAAACTTGAAAACTCATCAAATATGTCTCTAAACTTGTTTTTTAATCAAAATAGGTCGAAATGTTAATTTTATGATAGAATTTACTTATATGGGAGGATGACACTATAATGATGTCCTATTCGACTAGGTGAATTACTGATATGACAATTGCATGCAAATGGATCATGAGGTGTGATCCAAGATGTTTTTAAAAATCCTTGTATTTGTCATATTTGGTTTGATTATTTTGTCTTCTCATCAAATCCGTAGCAGCAACATGCTCACAAAGAAGATATTCACTCTACAACATACTCATGAAGGAGAATAAGAGTTGGGTGAGGTGATAGATTGCTCTAGATAGCAATCGCAAATGGCACTGAAGCTTCATGGAAGGAGATACTGCATGGGTGTACAGTTAGTATTAATATGAACCTTACTATAGATTTTGTTGAGATAATTTGTCTGTTTAGGATTCATGTATGATCATTGATTAAGAAAATTTTATCATTTTAGTCACCATATAAGATCTTTTCATAAAATCATCATTTAGACCTGTTTTGATTAGCAAATATGAGATTAGAGGCCTATTTGATGAGTTTATTTAAGTTTAGAGATCTAAATAACACACATATACAAGTTTAGAGACCTACGGTGCAATTTACTCTACTACTATACTAGTATATGCACAGTTAGTTAATTAAGCAGCTCATGTCACATTGTCATGTCACCTCAATGTATAGATTTAAGTATGATAGAAAAGGAACAAAACATAACAATAGCAGGATAATCCATACCCTTGAAACATTGAAGTTCCATTCTGAAAAAGAAGCAATGGTAACATCTGTCCTGAGATTTCCTGCGAGGGGCTTCTACCAGAATCTACTTGACCAGGAGATAAATTAGTGTGAAGCACATTAGACTCTGCTGAAGAAGTCGGCTGTGAGAGCCTGCCAGCAGTCGAAGCAGGTGGTAGTGTTACTAGTTCTTGGCCCTCATCACCTAGACCTTCATTTAGTAATGTAATTGACATGAGGGGCAAAATGGTGAAATGGAATTACTACCCAAGTACAGTTTAGTAATGCAATTGACATAAGAGAATCATCTGTTAAATTGATCTAGACATTCGTAATCAAAAAAGGAGCTAACCTGTGTAACCTGGGACCGGGAGGCACTGGGTAAGATATGAAGCTGTTTGGGCGAGATAAGATGCAGCCTGGTTTAAAGCTGGAAGGGAGAGGGAGAGTTGCAAATCTTGAACTGCATCTGCTGAAGAACTGTCTCCAATCTAGATTCATGAATTACTTGTTAAAAAAAGAAAATAAAACAAAACAGCTCAAACTATGTCCACAAAGGCCTTTTTCTGTACTAGTAGCAGAACGCTATTCTTCTAAAATAATTAGATAAGCAAGAAGGGGTATAGAGGTAACATCAAATAGTTCACATCAGTTAGATAATTGATTGAGTGGATTTAGCTAGATATTAATAGCATGGCAAGCAAAGTTTGGTTTAGAAGGCTTCACAGTTAACAGTGGTTCATCCGATGGCTAAGCTAGTGACAAAACCAGCTTTCCTAGGGCAGGAAAGCACTGCAACAGTTTAACAAGAAGGCATAAAAACAGGCCAAATAGGTATTGCACACTTTTTTTTTTTTTAATAAAATCTATGTGGGGTGCAGTTCTTATTGGCAGAATTACACATGATGTCCACAGAATTTAATTACACTTTGTTCTTTTGATGATGGGCAGGTTTTCAAACATCAATAGGATAACCAAATCAAATGTCAAGCAGTATAACATGAGTTATGACATCATGGCCTTTCCACTTAAATGTGCAATACTGGGCTTGAAGAACAAAGATCAAAGACCAGCTTGGGTCAGTCTTTGATGATTTAATATTACCATCCATTTCAAGTTATCTCACAAATTTTGCAGTCCAAACAAGCAATTCGACAAGGAAATAACATGTTATGGCTCATATGAACACAAAATAACCGAGGTTAGACTTGGACTAAGTTCTGGCAACATAATACACAACACAAGAAGAAAGAAAAAGCCTAAGCAACTAGAAAACACATACCTCCGCAGATGTTGAAGCATCTCCATGGGCGACAGGCCTTTCCTCCATATTTGGTTCATTCGGGAAACTCTCCTAAGTCCTAACAAGGCTCACACTGTCAGTGTCAATGCACAACCGAGCAATGCATCTATATCTTTTCAAGGTAACAAAACTCAAAAGCCAACAAGAAGCCTAATGTACAAGTAAAAAGGGAATACAGCAGAAGGAGGAGTCATGAGTCATGACAAAGTACAAAGCTGCCATTGTTGGTCAGTACACCAGAGAGTAAAGCTGGGTTCCAAACAAAACTCCAAGGACCGTTAATCTCTCAAACAAGATTTCTTCTAGAAGTTTCTATGCAACCATGCCATGGTACTTTGGAACTCTTACCCAGTCTCACAACTCTTACCATAGTTATCAGAATCAGAGCGGTGATCAAACTGGTCAACTGATTGGGTCATCAGTTCACTAGTAGGACCGTTGGTTCTTTAATATTATTATTTTAATGGTTTCCATCATTTTTAACCCTAAACTTGATTTTAGATACTTATATACCAATTTTAATTCAGATATTTGTACATACAAAAGAAGACACTCTTCCTAGGAAATGCGTAATTCAAAGCTAAACTAAAGAACAAAAAGTGAAAACCATTATGTTCTAGGTATGAAAAACTGCAAGTTAAGGAAAAATAAGTGAAAATAAGCAAGGGGCCACAAATAACTGTACACAAACTCACAAGCCAAAAAGAGTATGAACCATCAGTGGGATCACAAAGGAACACCAACAATTTCTCCATGTCTCTTTGGTCACATGCCCAATGTAAGATACTGAAGGTATGTTTGGTTTGTTAGTGATATGTTTTAGGGACAATCATAGAGATATTTTTATTCTTATTATGTCATGTTATGAACATTTGAATAATATATTGTTCTGTCTTTGAATAAATTATTATCTTTCTTTGATAAGCAAGTATGTGATTTGTTCGTAATTTGGTGATGTTATTTTGTAAAATCCCTAATCTACTATTATTAAATAAAACATTATTGATTAACAGATCAACACATGTATTAATTGATAGTCATCTTTCACAGATCATAAATATGAGATATCAAATCAATAATGTAGACATATATTGAAGACTATAATGTTGGATTGAGCTATTTTAAAACAATGTTCAGATTCACTAGTTGGTCTCAAATAATGTTTATGATTGATGCTTAGACTTGAGATCATCCTACTTTCCTACATATGCTTTAGTATATTTTGGTGCTACCAAACACAATTTTTAATTGGGTGTTAATGAAGGTAATATTCAGATATACTATGAACCATGCGGAGGAATATGAATGATAAAATGAAATTAACTTCTCTCATATAACAAGCGAGGTATCTCTGGGCCCCTCGATATAGATAAACTGAGAAGTGCATGCCCATACCGTATGTGATCGATTAGCAACTATAGAGACGTCAGTTCATTATAAGATCGAGAAATGATTTAACCATGCAAGGGTAGCATGCATCCTGCCTTATATTTAATCTGGTATTGTATAGCAAAGCCAATAACATGAGAACATTATATATAGGTTAGTTGGATATGATTTTCGTGTATATTCGGATAGTCGTTATGTTCTGCCAGGAAAAACTATTGATTCATGATTCGGGTAAGTGTTCCCAGACTGCGACTAACTATGCATGAACCTACAGGTTCACACATTTATCGAGTTGGAACAACTCATTTCATATTAGATCCATTATGGGGCTTTTGTATCACATTAGGCGACTTACCATAGGATTCCACTTACAATTCAAACAGGATTTTTAACGGGATTTCATATCACATCAAGAAATCTAACGTATTAGGACTCCTCAAATGCAAGGCTCTATATAAAGGGAGGCGTGGTAGGCATAGAATCTAAGAAAAACCTTATGCGCCACCTCTCCACCGAAGCAACAACCCCTAAACTCTTGTCGCGCGTATCGGTGCTAGCACACCAAAATACGACTTTCTATCCCGAAACATGTGGATATTGGCGGAGGCACCGCTGCCATTGCTCTACTGATCAGGAGTGATTGCAGACTGATTGCAGTGATCCACGAACGGTTGCTGTGATCCACAAGCAATTCCTATTCCACGAGCTGTTGTTGTTGATTGCTGAAAGTGCACATTGTTGTTGGATTGGTCGCTTTTCTAACTCTCTTTCCACTGCCAAAAACAACTAATCTATGGTCTAATACTTGCAGTTTTCAAATAAAATTTTTTGAAATTTCTACTCACGTAGCTTACTCATTTCCCAACATGGTTCTCTAGCTCGAATGGGCAAAACACTTTCAAGCCTAGCCTAGCAAGCATGAATGTTTGCTATCATTACCCAATGAACCAAATCCTTACTTTGCCTTTGTAGTTTGCCGAAATGAGCTAGGAAATCCTAGCGCATGGCGGAAAGAAAACAATTTCCTCCCCCAAGCAGGCAAGGTTGCACCAACTCATCCTCCGCACCAATGTCGACACAGTCATCTAGTCCCTATCATGAAAGGCCGCCGCATCCATTATCCGGGCCGTTTATTGGTTATTCTGCATCGAGTATTTTGGTTTTACGCTTTTGGAAAGAGGGAATCTGACACTGTTTTTCTCCTAGCCGGGCTTGCCCATTTGGACTAGTTTGTGCATATGGGCAATATCTCAAGTGGGCAAAAGAACCAAACTGACCCTAAGATTGCTTGCCCAAAGATGCCATCACAAGTTCACAGCTCCTACATTAAGCATCTCACTCCCCTCCTCCATACAAAAAACACACGATCCAACCCTCTCCGATAAGAACAATATGTGTCTTAGGACAAGAAGCAGATTAACAAATGGAATAAACAACGAATTCGGCGAATTAAGAAAGGATCAAGAAAGTGCAATGCAAATTATACCACGTGAGGGAGGAATTAACCATGGGGATGAGACCGACCTGAGGAATGGTAGCCGTCGCAGCTGCCGTGCAGGCCGTTTCGCCGGGAGCAGAGATTGGTCGCGGCTCGGAGTCGGCGGTGTATTGGGGAAGTTTGGGAGAAATCAGAAATGGCGGCTTGAGGAGAATAACCTATCTCTCTTGCAGTATATTCCAATCTTACCCCACACGGCCACACCACAGTAGAATGCAATCGGAAGAAGCAAGCATGAAGCAGAATTATTTTTATAAATAATCCAATAAAGAAAATTTCAAAACTAACTCAAAATTTTAAAAAATTTTAAAACTAATCAGTCGCGATATGGTACACGACTGATCTTCAATCACTAACTGAACTAGCGACTGAAGACGTGGCACGGCCTAATACACCACTGACTCAATTCGTGTGGCACGTATGTTTTCAGTTGCTAGTTGGACTAGTGACTGAAAAAGGTATAAAATCGTACGGCAATAAATTACACAAATTAGTTGTAGTCTAGTTGGTGAAGAAAATCTCTCTACAAAGAGTACACGGTTTGAATCCCACTCACCGTAAATATTTGTGGATTTTTAATCATTTTGGGTTAGTTTTGAAATTTCTTTTTTTATTGGATTATCCTTAAAAAAAATTTCCATGAATCATTAGTCCGATGGTTAAGAAAAATGATGGACCCACCACTGAATCTTACAGGTAAAATTGAACTAGGTGCAAGTCATCACCAAAATTTAAACGATTGAGATTCATCGTGGTACAAAAATAAAAATAATTTTTTTATTTTGAGTAAATTGTATCTGACGTCTCTATACTTGTCTCATTTTTTTTTTACCAATATCTATGATTATAAAATCATCCGCACAGATCCTTAAATTTGAATAAGTAACGGGACTAATCTATAAGTCAAAATGACATAACATAACTAGTTGATGTGATGGATGAAATTTGATATGCATGATTACGTGGTGTTATGAGTTATTTATTGTTGGAGAAATTTTCGTAAGACTAAGTTCAAGTAAGTTGCGTCACATGCGTCCGGGGACGTGGTCTCCGGCGCCGGTCCCGGGCGCCGCCTTTTGGCTCCCGGGATCCGGCATCCGACGCCGGTCCCGGGCGCCGCCATTTACCCTGGGACGTGGCCTCCGGTGCCTGCCCCGAGCACCGCCTTTTGGCTCCCGGGACCCGGCCTCCGGCACTGGTCCCGGGCGTCGCCATTTACCCGGGGACGTGGCCTCTGGTGCCTGCTCCGGGCGCCGCCTTTTGGCCCCCGGGACCAGGCCTCCGGCGCCGGTCCCGGGCGCCGCCA
The DNA here is from genome assembly GCA_019359835.1 of Pharus latifolius. Taxonomy (NCBI): domain Eukaryota; kingdom Viridiplantae; phylum Streptophyta; class Magnoliopsida; order Poales; family Poaceae; genus Pharus; species Pharus latifolius. The sequence continues at coordinate 26,069,205 of CM033329.1, forward strand.
TTTGCCCAGGGACGCGGCCTCCAGCGCCTGCCCCGAGCGCCGCCATTTGCCCGGGGACGTGGCCTCCGGTGCTTGCCCTGGGCGCCGCCTTTGGCCCGGGGACCTGGCCTCCGGTGTCTGTCCCGGACCTCATCGCCCTTCTAAAGGTAAAGTCTCTGGTTGTTGATCACGTGCAGGTCACGCGAGGAGCGCCTCGGGAATCAGCGACCACCTATCAAGCATCCAAGATTCTTGACCGGGAGAAGGACGTTGCTACCCCTTAATCCAACGGTAGCGTCTGGGGTAGTTTAGTCTTTTTTGCTTCTTTTTGGGGCTATAAATAGCCCTTGTACCCCTCTGTTGTAAGACAGGTGATTCATTGTTATTGGAATAGCTAAACTCACAGGTGTGCTCCGGAAGCCTCTCCCCCGAGAGAGCCTCCCCAGCCGACTCCGGTCGGGAGGACGCCGACAGGACTAGGGCCCCCACCGGGACCCGAACCTGTATAAATCCTCGTGTCTTTTCTTGTTTTTGTCCGGCGAGGGAGGACCGGTCACCCAATCAGCCCGCGCCGCGTTTTCTTTGCTAGGATCGTTCACAAAACCTGCCGGGGTATTCGCAATACCACGACAGTTGGCGCCATCCGTGGGGACTCGTGACAAGATGCCATGGCTCCCCCAAGAACAAGGGCTCGCACCCTACCCGGTGACACCGGTCTCAGAGACCCGGCACCGCCTGTCCGGGACACGGCTGCCCCGGTGCTTCCGCCCAGAGGCGGCCAGGCCCAGGTACCGCCTCCCGTCTTTCCTCTTAACTTAGGCGCTTCTACCTCCAGGTCGCTCCCGGTGACCGCGGGGACCTCGGCCGGGACCAGTCTCCCCCCGACGGCTCCCCCAGCTCCCCGGGACGCCCTGCTTGAGGCTCTCGTGGAGGACCAGCTCTGCGCCCAGCGCTCAATGGATGAGCTGCTCAGCATGTTGGCGCGGCCTCCGGCCCCGACATTTGCGCCGCACCCATACCTGGGGGCTATGCCCCCGTTTATGGGTCACCCGGCGGCCCCTCCTGTCTCCGGAGGTTTGGCCGCCCCGTATGACCCCGCCGGGGGATTCCCTCCCCTTGCGGGCTATACGTCAGGACCCTTCCCGGCACCCGGGCCCGTCCCGGTGCCGGGGGGCTACTTCCTGCCTGGGCCCTTCGTGGCGCCTGGGGGGTACCCCGTTCCTGGCCCATTCCCGGGGCCGGTGGCCCATTACGTGCCGGGGGTTTTCCCTACGCCGGGAGCCAGTCCCGCCCCGCGTGTCGCGTTTATCGCACCGGGGGCGGTCGACAGAGCAGCTCCCGTGCCTCAGCGGACTTCCCCCCGCATCGGCTCCCCGGCTGCGGACGACGCCCCGGGGGCTCCCCCGACGCCGGTTCCGGATATTACAAGGTCTTCCCCCTTTCCGGTTCCGGTCGTTGCCGCGGGGGCTCCCTCCACTTCGGTTCCAAACGTCGCCGTGGGCGCCCCCTCCCCTGATGAGGACATCATACCTTCAGATACGCGCATTGAACCAGCCCTTGAAGGTCCCATAACAAGAGCTCGAGCACGACTACTTCCTCAACAGGTGAACTCGCTCCTAAGTGAATCGCATTGTATTTTCGAGGATGGATTTCTATTTAATGATGCTATTATACTTAGGAATCATGGAGAGGATCACCGCAGGCATGGAGACTAGCAAGGAAGCAAAGGAGGCCAACAACCACGTCGAATTCGAGTTGGAGGTGAAGCCCATCCACAAAGAAGCAAAGGAGGCCAACAACCACGTCGAATTTGAGTTGGAGTTGAAGCCCATCCCGTCACCAATTCGAAGTTCGAGTCCACCTCGGAATCAAGGAGCTGTCTGCACTAAAATCGTCGCCCAGGACGCATACGGACTCCGTTTTCAACGGTTTATATACCGTTGGAAAGCTAAGGAGATAAGCTTTCCAATGGACCTGGTCCCACGTCAAAATTCCACCGGAGCCAATGGGAATCGTCAAAACAATTCAGCATCCAGAATCTGTCAGGGTGCTGCGCCACCGTCTTTGGGCCGTTGGCCCATGTACCTCGTTGGAGCTCATTAGAGCGCGTCCAGGGTTCCTTGGCCGACCCTAACACCTTATATTCAGTAGCCGTCATCCAAGTTAGGAGGGGGTTTTGCTTAGATTATTCTGTCTTCGAACAGTTTCGCCGTTTGATCGGTTTGTGAGACCCCAACTTGTGAGATTAATCATTCGTATTTGCAATTCAGTTTGCTTTCTTCCGTGTTCTTGCTTGTGTTCTCGATTCGCAGCAGGGATAAGCCTTCTTGGCGAGGTCAATTACGCTCACGCGAGATTGATAACCAACGGAGTAGTGGTGTTGCGATTGCGGGTTTCAGATCGTGCCTGATTTGAAGCCGGATCGTTCTACGTCGAAGCTCCACCAATCGATCTATCACGTACCTTTCGGAAGATCGAGCACCCAGTGTCACACCAAGTGGTATCAGAGTCTCGGTTGTCCGTCAGATATACTTGTATCCCCTTTGTTCATTATTCATCTTTCACCTAGAGTCCAGAAAATTGCCCCACAAAAATATTTGAGTTCGCCGTCATATCCATCGTCCAAGCCACTTTGTGCCCTTCGCGATTTCGTTTTCAGTTTCGCGTTGTTGAATTTGTATCCATCGTCATCGCCTTGTTGCTGGTTTAGAGTAAGTTCTTGATCTACTTTGAGTCTTGCATCTTGACGTCGAGTCTAACGCCATCACGTCGTCGTCGCCGCCGCGTACAAATCGGGTGTCAATCTGTCAAGTTCGATATTTTCCTTTTATCTCCTTCGTCTGAACTCCAAATTGGACAAATTCAGAGTCTAAATTGTAGCTCAGAAAATTCTCTACAACTTTGTCCATTGTGAGAAGTTCTAGAAACGCCGTTTTCAAGTCCAAAATCGCGTTGGAAGTGAATCTGTTTGATTTCGGATTTCCTACACAGACTGTATTGCGGGGCCCATATCTCCTAGATTCGTTATCCAAAATTGGTATTCCATATATGCAAATTGATCAGCACGAAACGATCTACAACTTTGCTGTTATACGTTTTAGCGTTTGAGGCCTCCAAAAATCCGAAAACAGCATAGGAAGTTTCTGTATAGTAGATCTGTTTTTTCAGCAAGAGAAAATTGAGTGTTTGTGTATATATCTTGTAATCTCTCATATGCGGCACTATTGATATTTAAAAAACAAGGTGAAAAAGGCAAGTGCATAAAAAAGAAGCCGCACAAAGATAAAAAAAGAAAAAAAACCAAGAAATAAAAAAGAAATAAAAAAATCAGAAGTGCTTGCATCTTTTGTATCGACAGTATTACGTCATTCGTTTTGCTTGCTTGAGCTAGGTCTGAGAACGAGTTTAGGCCAGAAACTTTGACAAGTACTTTGGATATTTATTCAGCTTTGCTATTCTAATTTCGATGATTGCATATTCCTTGCTACTAAATATTGCATATCCAAGCTCCACATACTTCTTATCAGGTACGGATTGGGTCTTGCAATCGCTTCACATACTGTTGGTATACCTCTGAGTTGTGCTACCTGTCGCCTTGGTAAGAACCTAGTAAGAACTTGGTAAGACGCAGGAGAGTGTGTGATCTCACTTCCCCATAAACTAGTGATTGCTAGGGATAATATTTTCTGTTATCTTTTGTTGTCTTGCTCACAATGACAGAAAGTTCCAACGGGAAGGACAGGGTTTCTACTGAGGACTGTGTGCTGCACAGCGAGCTTAGGGACTTGTTGGGCGGTTTGGAGGAGAGGCTGGCCAAGATGCTCAGTGAACATGCCACGACTTCACAGCATCAACTTGAGGGCCTCGACAGACGCGTGTCCACCCTTGCTGGACGAATTGAAGCTTTGGAGCCACAACAGCCACCCCTCCATGACGATGACCAAGACGTTGAATATGGCGACAATGGAGAGGTGAACCAACGGACGACACAAGAGGCACGACTACGTCAACGCCTTCACCGCAATCAGCACGGTATGGGAGGTAATAACAACCACCATCATGGTCGTGCCGATGATGATCCTTTTGCTAAGGTGAAATTTTCCATCCCTCCTTTTCATGGTGCCTATGATGCTGAGGTTTACTTAGATTGGGAGATGACTGTTGAGCAAAAGTTTAATTCTCACTTAGTTCCTGAGCAACATAGAGTTAGGCAAGCCACTAGTGAATTTAAATACTTTGCTATCATCTGGTGGAATGAACTTGCTACCCTCCGCTTACAACCTGACACATGGGCTAGGTTAAAAGAAGCTATGCGTGAACGTTTTGTTCCTCCTTCCTACCAACGTGATTTGCGTAAGAAATTGCAGCGCTTAGAGCAGGGTAATATGTCTATCCAGGAATATTACGCTGAGCTACAAAAGGGCATGATACATTGTGGGGTACAAGAGGAAACCGAAGATAAAATTTGTCGGTTTTATGGGGGGTTGAGGCGTGAAATTCAGGATATTGTTGACTACAAAGAATATACTACTGTCAATCGTTTGTTCCAGCTTGCTATGTTGGCAGAAAAAGAATTGCAGGGACGACATTTAGCGGACCGGAGACAGCGGAACAAGTTCTCCAATAACTTTGTTCCTCGGACTACGCAATCCGGTCGCGACAACCAAACTGTGCAGCCACCTGTCCCTTCCAAGAGCACCTCGCGTCCAGCACCATCTTCATCACCTTCGCGACCTCCTGAGGTACGCAAATCTATGACTTTGCAGGCACCGACAGCGAGCTCCATTTCGGTGGCTTCCACAGGACGTTCTACAGGGACCGTGTGCCACCGCTGCAAGGGCATGGGTCATGTACAGAAAGATTGTCCTAGCAAAAGGGCATATATTGCTACGGCTGATGGCGGGTATGTTAGTGCTTCTGATGTTGAAGATGAATATTCCCTCGCCACTAACGTTGCAGGCGAAGAAGAGGACGAGGAGTGCAGTGATGAGGAGGTACTTGGCACCGCAGCAACGGAGACCTACAGAACCATCATTGTGCAGCGCTCGATGAGTGCCCAAGTTGAGACGGATGACAAGTTGCAGCGTCACAACTTGTTCAACATGTTCCTCATCGTCAAGGACTGCCGCGTCCGCACCATCATTGATGGCGGCAGCTGCAACAATTTGGTGAACACCGACTTGGTCCAGATGCTTGGCTTGACCACGAGAGCACACCCCCATCCCTACCACATTCAGTGGTTCAACAACAGCGGCAAGGTCAAGGTAACTCAAACAGCAAGAGTGCATTTTTCTATTGGCTCCTACCACGATTTTGCTGATTTCGATGTCGTACCTATGGATGCTTGTGCCCTTTTGTTGGGGCGTCCTTGGGAGGTTGATACTGATGCAACTCACCATGGTCGAGCTAATAAGTACACTCTTATCCATAAGGGAAAGAAACTTACATTGCTTCCTATGTCCCTGGCTGAAATTGTGCAATATGAAAAGGATAGGACGCGTAATGATAAGCAAAAGAACCTGTTACAATCTGAAAATCAGCAAGTAATTAAATTGAAAACTCCTACTTTGCTTGCAAATAAAATTGATCTTGCTGAAATTGATGAGCCTAATGGGATATGCTATGCTTTGGCTTGCAAAAAGGCATTGTTTTCGCTTGAGGACATGTCTTTTTCGGTGCCCCCCGCTGTTGCTAACCTTTTGCAGGAGTACAAGGATGTGTTTCCCTCTGAGCTTCCACCGGGGCTGCCACCTGTGAGGGGAATTGAGCACAAGATTGATTTGATTCCAGGGACGAGCTTGCCAAACCGTGTTGCTTACAGGACCAATCCCGAGGAAACTAAGGAGATACAGCGACAAGTCCAAGACCTTTTGGACCGTGGGTACGTACGTGAGAGCCTTAGTCCTTGTTCTGTTCCTGTTCTTTTGGTTCCTAAAAAAGACGGCAGTTGGCGCATGTGTGTTGATTGTAGAGCCATTAATAACATCACCATTCGATATCGCTATCCTATTCCTAGGTTAGATGACATGCTTGATGAGTTGAGTGGTTCTATTATTTTCACAAAAATTGATTTGCGTAGTGGGTACCACCAGATTCGAATGGCTTTGGGAGATGAATGGAAAACTGCTTTCAAAACTAAGTTCGGGCTTTATGAGTGGTTAGTCATGCCTTTTGGTTTAACTAATGCACCTAGCACTTTCATGTGTTTGATGAACGAAGTTTTGCGTGCTTTTCTTGGCAAATTCGTGGTGGTATACTTTGATTATATTCTCATTTACAGCAAGTCACATGATGAACATATTGAACATTTACGAGCTGTTTTTACTGCCTTGCGTGATGCACGCTTGTTTGGTAACCTTGAGAAGTGCACCTTTTACACCAATCGAGTCTCGTTTCTTGGCTATGTTGTCACTTCACAGGGAATTGAGGTGGATGAAGCGAAAATTGAAGCCATTACTAGCTGGCCGATTCCGACGACTGTCACGCAGGTGCGCAGTTTTCTTGGTCTTGCAGGATTTTATCGGCGATTTGTGCGGGATTTCAGCACCATTGCAGCACCTCTCCACGAATTGACAAGGAAAGGAGTTCCTTTTCGTTGGGGACCAGCGCACGACCATGCTTTTGACGTCCTCAAAGCGAAGCTTACACAGGCGCCTTTGCTACAACTTCCTGATTTTGACAAGACATTCGAGCTAGAATGTGATGCGAGCAGCATTGGCATTGGAGGAGTGCTCCTACAAGGAGGTAAACCCATTGCTTTCTTTAGTGAGAAGTTGAGTGGTCCGTCTTTGAATTATTCGACTTATGATAAAGAATTGTATGCTTTAGTGCGTGTTTTGCAAACTTGGCAACATTATCTTTGGGCTAAAGAATTTGTCATACATTCTGATCATGAATCTTTGAAGTACATTAGAGGACAAGCTAATCTGAATAAACGACATGCTAAATGGATTGAATTCATAGAGTCGTTTCCATACATCATTAAACATAAGAAAGGAAAAGACAATGTTATTGCAGATGCTTTATCTAGGCGATATACCATGTTGTCACAACTTGATTGCCGAATTTTTGGCCTAGAAACGATCAAAGCTTTGTATGCCACTGATCTTGATTTTAAAGATGCTTATGCTCAGTGCAAAGCGGGACGAACTTGGAATAAATATGTGTTGCATGATGGTTTGCTATATCGTGCTAACAAGCTATGCGTTCCAGCTAGCTCGGTTCGTCTTTTGTTGTTGCAGGAAGCACACGGAGGCGGATTGATGGGACATTTTGGCGTGAAGAAAACGGAGGAGGTGCTGGTCACACACTTCTTTTGGCCACGGCTGTGGCGCGACGTCGAGCGTTACGTCGCACGCTGTACTACATGCAGCAAAGCTAAGTCCTGTCTTAATCCCCATGGTCTTTATATGCCTCTACCTGTTTCTAGCGCGCCTTGGGAGGATATATCGATGGACTTTATTTTAGGATTGCCTAGGACCAAGAAGGGGAGGGATAGTATTTTTGTGATAGTGGATCGATTTTCGAAGATGGCACATTTTATTCCTTGTCATAAGAGCGACGATGCCACAAACATAGTTGATTTATTTTTTAGAGAAATCGTTCGCTTGCATGGTGTGCCTATTACTATTGTTTCAGATCGCGATGCGAAATTTTTGAGCCACTTTTGGAGATCGCTTTGTGTCGCGCCCCGAAACTGGGACAACAACTACTCCTGTAGAGACCTAGCTCGCTGCAGCTAGTCCCAATTCTCACAACCCTTTGACTTCCCAGGATGAGTCAAACACAGAAGTATATTACATTGCAACAGAGTACTAACAAAATATTAAGCAGTGTGGCCTGCTGGCCTTAATATTACATAAAGAGGATTACAATGCCTACAAGGCATTCAGGATTTAGCAAAATATTTAACTACACAGTAGAAGATAGGTGACCCTCCCACAAAAGAAGTTGACGGCAGAACAACACACTTCAGGGCTCTGGCGGAACTGATTCTCCTCCTTCTGGATCCACGAAGTATTCCATGCCATCATCTTGATCAAGGTAGGCTCCATCTATTGAGTTGAATGTTGCAAGGGTGAGCACTTACGTACTCAGCAAGTCATAGGTAAGAGTAGATACATATAGTAGTGATGATATGAACCTAGACTAGTCAAGAATTATGGATATTTGTAAAATAATCTTTTTCTTTCTTATCTCATCTTATGGCAGCACTTTTCATAATATAACATCATCAATCATGTTCACTAGATTATAGCACTACCGCGACACGTCGACACACGACAGCCCACGGCAGCACTCCTTATCATGACAACACATGTCATTTGGGTAATCTTGATTAAACATATTTTATTTAGAAAATAGTACTTGTGTCATACCCCGTGGATTTAATCCACCGCAGCACTCCTATAAACCCGGGAGCTCGGAGTATTCGAATACGTTTTTAACTCTGCAGAGAGGTACCAATTTACCCGCAAGATATTCCATTTTCAAACCTTTCCTATCATAACAAAATGATTGGACCCCTGACTCACTTCATATTGTGAGAGGCAAGGTGGAGATAACAAGAACTTTTGTTATGTTTTACTCACAATTCACCCCCGACCCTGTGGCTCTCAGCGAGACACAGTTGTGGCAGGTTGTATCCAAACCTCCACCCCTTTGCTTATTCCCATTACTGGGTCAGCGTGCTTGATCACCTTCAGTGATATGTGTGGGAGCCGCGCTCCGTGTTTATCATGCATCACTGCACATCTCATGCAGGGGTTTCTTGTGCGATCCACATAATTACTTGTTCAGGCCTGTCCCATACCAGGCTTGCGGTTAGCACGTTATTCATGCCACTAGACGCACAACACAAGGTTCTAGTCCTTATATGCCAGTGACCAGACCATCCACAACCCTGCACCTTCAGTGCCTGCATATCCTTTGCAGTCTAGCACCTCCAGTGCTACAGCCATTCCACACCATTTTTCTGGTCACGGCTAGGGGTTTTATTTCATGAATATAAGTATATATATACATATAATAGTTCATGGATCAAAACTTGTTTATTTCACATTTCACAGATAACCAGTCTAGTACTGCCAATTCATAAATCAACCATTCTCAATCTTTCACATGCAATATTGCCTATATTCAAGGTTATATTATAGCAACATTTAAAATATAGGTTTAAGATGACCAAGGATATGACTTGCCTTCCGCGTCGTAAAATACAGCAGTTGACGTCGGATCTGCAGTGAAGTCCTCGAACTCGGGCTCTTGATCTGCTCTCCAATCAAACAAATAACCAATAATCACAATCTTTTCAATACATTCTTATACTATATGCTATGATGCGAAGATGAAGTCTTGATGATTCTGAAATGATTGGGTTTAGAGGCTGATTAGAGTTAAGTTAAGGAAACCAATGTTAAGATTAGCTGTCAAAGGTTTACAAGGTTCCAAATGTCTCAAAATATCAGAATGATATCAAGGTTGCGACTGGTTCGCTCAAAAACAGCGAACGTCTTTAGGTCGACATTCGGTTCAAAGCATCGACATAGGGTCGATGAATGATAGAGGGGTTATCTCAACTTGTGGTAGAAGAAGAAAATGTAGATCACAACTCTACAAATTCAGTGGACAAAGTGGTTTTCAAAATGCACAAACAGAAGTGGGTAAACAAGGTCAATGCCACTGGCTGACAAGCTCTGGCATAGGGCTGACAATGCCAAAAACTAGGGCTTAGCATAAAATGCTGTTCAAGGGCTCAACTGATGTGCTAACTTTGTCTAGGAGGTAGGCTTGAGTAACAGGAACAAAAGTTACAATAGGATCTATGGCTGAAAATGGCTGGACAGCAAGAAATTTGATGATGAACTGGGATGAACTGGTTGCACTGGAGCAGTTCTGGACAAGATCTTGGCATGGCTATATCTTTTGATCTAGGCTGATTTAGGTGTCGGGCTAGAAGACAAAAGTGCTCAGGAGGCTAAGGCACATCTAAAAGACAAGGCGATTTGGGCTGAAACGGCTGGGAACACTTTTCCGGTGATCGGCGCCGGAGAAGAACACTGCCATTTGGGGGTTTCTACTACAGGCCAAAAGAACTTAATTCCTTTCTTGGAGAGCATCTAGGAGGTATAAGAAAGCTTCTGGTATAATTAGATTGGCCGGAGGATCACTGGAGAAGCGTGGCGACGATCGCCGGTTTCTGGTGAAGCTCAGGTTAGGGAAAAGCTTCGAATGGTGTTTAATTGGAGATTCTAAGCTTACAGGCTTGCTTGAAAAGGTTCACTGATCAATTTTGTTTACAAAATCGAAAGCTAATACGAATTGAATCGGGCTGCATTGCCGGAACAGGGCATTTTGCAATCCCGGCGATCACCGGCGTTAGGGTCCACCGGAGAGCAATTAGATGATATCACACAGAGAGGATGAGTAGGGAAACTCACTGATGGCTTCAATTTGGACATTGGTGCAACGGATGAAGCTGGCACCGTGAGCCTCCTCGACAGCTCACCGGAGAAGATGACTGAAACAGCGAGATTTGGATTTTGGCTGGTTTCTGGTGAAGTGTGGAGAAGCTGCTGAACACAATGGGGTTTAAATAGGCCAGGCGAAGCTTGCGAAGAGGGGACAATGAAGTGATTGGCTGCTGTGATGAGATTTCTTGCGTGCTGGACATCAGCGGCGAAGACACAGCAAGGAGCGGTGATGCGACGGCGACAAGCTTGCAGCTGATCACAGTGTCGCCTCATCAGGACCTGGCAAAGTTGTAGCAAGCGGTGGCGACAACACTGGCGCGGCAAAGCGACGTGGCGAGGAGTTGCTGACAAAAAGCCGTTGATCGCGCGCGGGAGCAGGCGTTGGTCGTCGACGTAGCAGCGACCTTGCCACGGCACTAGCTGGAGCGAGGACACGTGCGCACCGGCATGCACGGTCACAAGCGCGGCGAAGCCTCACCAGTGACGAGCAACCACGGCGCACAAGCACGGCGGTTTCTGGTCGTATGCACAGTAATTGGCCTGGTCGAAATTTGGACTGAACTGCAGTTTCAATTCTTTGAGTTTTGGACTGAATTGCAAATCTGGAAATTCTGAAAGGTTTAACTGAATTTTCTTTCACTAATCTGGCAGATATAATCAACAGGATATTTGGCAAAAGTAGTTGATAAGATTTGGCACATTTGAATAATTTTTGATACAAACTGAAAATAGGGTAAATTAGGGTAAAGTAAGATTTGAGTTTTGTTGATTTCGAATTTTGGCATTTAGGGTTTGATTTTGATATCTGCACAGAAGAGAGACTTGTGGCAAATAGTATTTTGAGAAGATTTGTCGAAGAAATTTTGAGTTTGAAGTTAATTTGGAGATTTTAGCCTTTTTGGGTTTTCAGATATCAGATAAGGACTAAGTTGCAATAACTCTTGGACTGATTTGTGAAAAGAGTCTAGATGATAAAATCTGGCTGCCAACTTTCTGGTTTAAGGTATTGGCATACCCATGATCATATTCCACGAATAATCTAATCTGAACTTGGTCAAGATTTAGATTAAATCTGGATTTCTGAAACTTAGGGTATTTAGGTAATATAAAATATTTCTGTTTTCGAAAACAGAAAGGAGTTGATAAATCTGGGATTTAGAGATGGAATTGAATCAGGCTTCTGAAGACTTTTAAGTTCAGAGTAACTGATAGATCACATCTGAACAATCTGATCTTGATTTGGGGTCACAGATTAGATTTGGAGATTTTAGGGCTCGAGATAGATACTGATCTGGCTACTACTACTGATACATGCATGCATGCTATTGATGAAAAAGGAAATTTTCACCCCTAACTCAGGGTGTTACAGATCTACCCTCCTTAAAGAAATCTCGCCCCGAGATTTACCTAAGACAGGAAAAGATAAGGATAGGTTTGCTTAAGATCTTCTTCCTTCTCCCAAGTAGCCTCTTGCCCTGAATGGTTCTTCCATTGAACTTTACACAATTTGATTTTCTTCCTTCTGAGCTGACGTTCATCAGTGGCTAGGATCCTGATTGGGTGCTCAAGGTAAGTAAGATTCTTCCGTAATGGCACATCTTGTACATCTATCTGGTCAGTAGATTCCTTCAAACATTTCCGGAGCTGAGAGACATGAAACACATCATGCACTCCTGCTAATCCCACAGGTAATTCCAATTTATATGATACTTCTCCCTTTCTCTTGATTATCTTAAATGGTCCAATGTATCTTGGAAATAACTTTCCTTTCACTTGGAATCTTTGTAATCCCTTGAATGGTGTGACCTTGAGATACACAAAATCTCCTGGTTCAAATGATAATTCTCTCCATCGTTTATCTGCATAACTCTTTTGTCGTGATTTTGCTGTTTTCAACCTTTCTCTGATGAGTCTGACATGAGCTTCTGCTTCTTCTACTATCTCTGGTCCTATGACCTTTCGTTCTCCTGGCTCATTCCAATGCAATGGGGTTCTGCATTTACGTCCATATAAAGCTTCAAATGGTGCCATCTGTATGCTAGCTTGATAACTGTTATTATATGTAAACTCTGCAAATGGTAAACATTTATCCCATGATGTTCCATAATCTAGTATACAAGCTCTTAGAAGATCTTCTAGGATTTGGTTGACTCTTTCTGTCTGTCCTCCTGTCTGCGGATGATATGCAGTACTGAAATCCAACTGGGTTCCTAGGGTTTCATGTAGTCTATTCCAAAATTTGGAGGTAAACTGTGTTCCACGATCTGAAACTATCTTCTTAGGAATACCATGCAATGCCACTATTCTTTGCATGTATAACTCTGCTAATTTACTGCCATCATAGATCTTTTTGACTGGTATGAAATGAGCTACTTTAGTAAGTCTGTCCACAATAACCCATATGGAATCATATCTTCCTTGAGTTTTAGGTAATCCTGTAATGAAATCCATACCAATTTCTTCCCATTTCCATAATGGTATTGGTAGAGGTTGTAGCTTTCCTGCTATTTTCTGGTGTTCTGCTTTAACTCGCTGACATGTATCACAGTTTGCAATGTATTCTGCAATCTCCTTCTTCATATTATCCCGCCAGAATCTGGTCTTCAAATCTTGATACATCTTTGTGTTACTAGGGTGTATTGAGTATGGAGTTTTATGAGCTTCATGGAGAATTATTTCCTTAAGATCTGCGTTTTGAGGTACAGAGATTCTTCCTCGATACCATACAATCCCTTGGTTATCTTCAGTAAAGCCTTGAGCCTTTCCTAACTTGATTCGACTCTTGATCTTACAAATTTCTTCATCTTTCTTCTGGGCATTTCCTATCTGTTCTTCAAGTTGAGGTTTTACTGTTAAAGTAGCTACCGTTCCCTGCGGTACTATTTCCACTTGATGATTCTGCAACTTTTGTTGTAGGTAAGGGTTCTTCAACATAACCATTCCTTGTAGGTTATAAACTTTTCTGCTTAGGGCATCAGCCACTACATTAGCTTTCCCTGGATGGTACTGAATATTAAGATCATAATCTTTGATCAATTCCAGCCATCGTCGTTGACGCATGTTGAGCTCCGTCTGTGTGAAAATATACTTGAGGCTTTTATAATCTGTAAAGATCTCACACTTATGTCCAATGAGATAATGCCGCCATATCTTTAAAGCATGCACCACTGCTGCTAACTCCAAATCATGAGTCGGATAATTTTCCTCATGTGGTCTCCATTGACGTGAAGCATAAGCCACTACTCGACCTTGCTGCATTAACACACAGCCTATTCCTTGCTTTGAAGCATCACAGTAAACTACAAAATCTTCTTTGCTGTCTGGTAAGGTGAGGACTGGTGTTGTTATCAATTTCTGCTTCAGCTTCTGAAAACTTTCTTCACACTTGATGGTCCATTCAAATGCAACATCCTTCTTTAGCAGGTTCGTAAGCGGTTTGGCAATCTGGGAAAATCCTTCGATGAATCTCCTATAATACCCTGCCAATCCCAAGAAACTTCTAATCTCTGAAACTGAGGTAGGTTGCTTCCACTCCTTGATTGCAGAGATTTTAGCTGAATCCACTGAAATTCCTTCTGCTGTCAACACATGTCCAAGAAATGAAATTCTTGACATCCAAAATTCACATTTGTCAAACTTGGCATAAAATTGCCTCTCTCGTAGCCTTTCCAAGACTAGGTGTAAATGTTGCTCATGTTCTTCTGTACTCTTGGAATATATCAGAATGTCATCTATGAATACTATGACAAACTTGTCAAGAAAATCCATAAATATACTGTTCATGACATTCATGAATGCTGCCGGAGCATTGGTCAAGCAAAAAGGTACTACTGTAAACTCATATAAACCATATCTGGTAGTGAAAGCAGTCTTCGGTATATCTTCCTTCTTGATCTTCAGCTGATGATATCCAGATTTCAAATCTATCTTGGAAAATACTTTGGCTCCTCGAAGTTGATCGAACAAGTCATCAATTCTTGGTAATGGGTACTTGTTTTTAATAGTGACTTCATTCAAAGCTCGGTAGTCTACACACATTCGTAAAGTTCCGTCTTTCTTCCTCACAAACAAAACTGGGGCTCCCCATGGCGAAGCACTGGGTTTGATAAATCCCTTGTTTTCCAAGTTTTCGAGTTGATTCTTGAGCTCCTCCAAATCTGTAACTGGCATCCTATAGGGACGTTTTGCTATAGGTGCTGCTCCTGGTTTAAGCTCAATACTGAATTCTATTTCTCTGTCAGGTGGCATTCCCGGAAGTTCTCTTGGAAACACATCAGAATATTGTTGTACTACAGGCACTTGTTCCAGGCATAACTTTTGCAATGCTTGAACAGATCTTAGCGGTTTCTTGACTGATGATCTTTCTGCATAGAATAGAACTCTCTCCCCTTGGCTACTGACAAGACAAAGGGTTTTCTCTTCACAGTCTACTAGACCTTTATGTTGGGACAACCAATCCATTCCCAAAATAATGTCTAGACCTTGCAGTTCTAGAACTAGTAGATTTGCCTCAAATTCTACCCCTTCTATATTGAAGGTTACATTTGGGCAGATCGAGTAGACAGATAATCTAGCCCCTGGAGTTTGTATAACCATAGAGTACTCTAGTGGTACTTGCTCTATATGCATTTCAACTTCAGATGCAAATGCTTTTGACATGAATGAATTTGTAGCACCAGGATCAAACAATATTAAGGCAGATGCAGATTGAATCAGAAATCTACCTAGAAGAATGTCGGTGGCGTTGCCTGCTTCTTGAATTGAAGTATAGTTGAACCTTCCTCCTTGGGTTGTAGCTGGTGCTCTACCTCTTCCTCTTCCTCGATTAGCCATGTTTCCTCCTCTTCCTGCTGAATTTCCTCTAAAATTCTGTGATGGTGATGCTCTGGTTACTACTGGCTGTGTTCCTGCCTGAGATCTGGCAATGGACATCAGAAGTTGTATCCAAGGACAGAATTCTTTGCGATGCCCACGCTGTCCACAATGATAACACTCGACACGAGGATGAGGGCAATCCTTCTGAGGATGATTTCCTCTGCAGTTGGGGCACAATGTCGTTGCTGGTCTGGGATTCTGATAGGATGGTCGGGAGCTGGGAGTAACGGGAATTCTTCCTCTGATTGGATTTGGCTGTGGTCGTGTTTGCTGGAACATCCTCTGCTTTCGGCTTTCTTCCCCCATATTCTTCTTTTCTTCTACCTTTAAAGCTCTGTTCACTAGGGTTTGAAATTCCGTAAGTTCATGTGAAGCAATTTGATACTGCAAGTAGTGTTGAAGTCCTTCTGTGAAGCGCTCTATCTTCTTCTCTTCAGTATCCACATATCCAGGTGCGTATCGAGCCAAATGAGTAAATTGGTGTAGATACTCGGTAACTTACTTACTTCCTTGAGTTAAATTCCGAAATTCCCGACGCTTAGCTGCCATAACACCAGTAGGTATATGAAATTTCCGAAATTGATCCTTAAATTCCCTCCAAGAAATATTATCTTTATCAAGGTGGGCTTCCTGGTAGTTCATCCACCATGCAGCTGCAGCTCTTGATAACTGATGAGATCCAAACAAAACTTTCTCTCGTTCGCTGCATCGGACCGTGTCCAGTTTCCTCTCGATATCCTGTAACCAATCATCGGCAACCATGGGATCGGTCGCACTAGAGAATGTTGGTGGACGGGTCTTTTGGAAATCTGTTAATCTTGCTCCAACAGCAGAAGTAGTTCCTTCTGTTGTTCCAGTAGGCAGTTTCTGAACTATCTGGGCTAACAACTGGGTATGAGCTATCTGAGCTTCCTGTCGACTTTTCTCCATTGACAACAGAATTTCCTGAAGACTGGGTTGTTCATTCTGAGGAGGATTGGAACTCTGAGATCCTTGCTGAAACAAAGGGTCTCTTGTCATAGTTTCTTCTTCTTGCGGAGTCTGACCCATATCTTCTCTTCCACTTCGAGATCTCCTTCTTGTGTCAACCATGGTGGCTCTGAAAAAGAAATTTGGGCTGATCTAACTAACTACGGCCAACTAAGACAACAATGCAGAAATTAATGCAACTACTTTAATGCATAAAATTACTTAGGCTATCAGCCATAATACACAAATTAACCATTGCCAAAGCAACAGCGAATCACAAAGCTATCAAGAGCATCCACTAGCTCTGTCTACACCAACCCCTAAGACACTCTGAAACAACAGAACGCACTCTCACAATCTTACCGAATTTTAGAAAATCCAAATAAAATTTTGAAATGAAGGTTTTCAAGAGCTACAAAGCTCATAATTTTTATCAAAATAAAGTTTTCAACAAATAGTTTTATCACGCCCCGAGACTGGGACTACGACTACTCCTGTAGAGACCTAGCTCGCTGCAGCTAGTCCCATTCTCACAAACCTTTGACTTCCCAGGATGAGTCAAACACAGGAGTATATTACATTGCAACAGAGTACTCAAAATATTAAGCAGTGTGGCCTGCTGGCCTTAATATTACATAAAGAGGATTACAATGCCTACAAGGCATTCAGGGTTTAGCAAAATATTTAACTACATAGCAGAAGATAGGTGACCCTCCCACAAAAGAAGTTGACGGCAGAACAACACACTTCAGGGTTCTGGCGGAACTGATTCTCCTCCTTCTGGATCCACGAAGTACTCCATGCCATCATCTTGATCAACGTAGGCTCCATCTATTGAGTTGAATGTTGCAAGGGTGAGCACTTACGTACTCAGCAAGTCATAGGTAAGAGTAGATACATATATTAGTGATGATATGAACCTAGACTAGTCAAGAATTATGGATATTTGTAAAATAATCTTTTCCTTTCTCATCTCGTCTTATTTCAGCTTATGGCAGCACTTTTCATAATATAACATCATCATTCATGTTCACTAGATTATAGCACTACCGTGACACGTCGACACACGACAGCCCACGGCAGCACTCCTTATCATGACAACACATGTCATTTTGGTAATCTTGATTAAACATATTTTATTTAGAAAATAATACTTGTGTCACACCCCGTGGATTTAATCCACCGCAGCAGACTCCTATAAACCCGGGAGCTCGGAGTATTCGAATACGTTTTTAACTCTGCAGAGAGGTACCAATTTACCCGCAAGATATTCCACTTTCAAGCCCATCCTATCAAAATGATTAGACCCCTCCTCACAACCATGTGTGAGTGGCAAGGTGGAGATAACAAGAACTTTTGTTATGCATCACTTACAATTCACCCCCGACCCTGTGGCTCTCAGTGAGACACAGTTGTGGCAGGTTGTATCCAAACCTCCACCCCTTTGCTTATTCCCATTACTGGGTCAGCGTGCTTGATCACCTTCAGTGATATGTGTGGGAGCCGCGCTCCGTGTTTATCGTGCATCACTACACATCTCATGCAGGGGTTTCATGTGCGATCCACATAATTACTTGTTCAGGCCTGTCCCATACCAGGCTTGCGGTTAGCACGTTCTTCATGCCACTAGACGCACAACACAAGGTTCTAGTCCTTATATGCCAGTGACCAGACCATCCACAACCCTGCACCTTCAGTGCCTGCATATCCTTTGCAGTCTAGCACCTCCAGTGCTACAGCCATCCATACCATTTTTCTGGTCACGGCTAGGGGTTTTATTTCATGAATATAAGTATATACATACATATAATAGTTCATGGCTCAAAACTTGTTTATTTCACATTTCACAGATAACCAGTCTAGTACTGCCAATTCATAAATCAACCATTCTCAATCTTTCACATGCAATATTGCCTATATTCAAGGTTATATTATAGCAACATTTAAAATATAGGTTCAAGATGACCAAGGATATGACTTGCCTTCCGCGTTGTAAAATACAGCAGTCGATGACGGGTCAACAGCAAAATCTTCAAAGTCAGCTTCTGAATCTGCTCGACGACAAACAAACACACAATAATTACTTATAATATTAAAATGTTTTATGACTTATATGCAGAAATGCTCAACAAGCATGATTGAACTATACTGGAGATAATTTGAACTGCAAACTGAACTGAGATTCTAGGGTTTCAAGGAATTTGGGCTAAGGATGGTGATTAGATAATCTTAGGGTTTCAAGATTACAATAGGGATAACAATTTTGTGGCTGGTTTAATCAAAACAGCGAATGTCAACAGATCGACATTCGGATCAAGGCTTGGACATAGCTTTAAGAAAAGCTAGGATGCTTATCTCAAGTTGTGGTAGTAGAAGAAAATGTAGATCACAACTCTACAAATTCAGTGGATAAAGTGGTTTTCAAATTACACAACCAGAAGTGGGTAAACAAGGTCAATGCCACTGGCTGACAAGCTCTGTCATAGAGCTGACAATGCCAAAAACTAGGGCTTAGCATAACTTTTGATCTGGAGCTCCAAATCATGCACCACGTTGTCTGGGAGGTAGGCTTGAGTAACAGGAACAATTAAGTCAACAGAATCTAGGGCATGAAATGGCTGGAAAGCAAGAAATTTGATGATGAACTGAGATGAACTGGCTGCACTAGATCATTTCTGGACACAAACTTGGCAAAGCTATAACTTTTGATCTAGGCTGATTTAGGTGTCGGGCTAGAAGACAAAAATGCTCAGGAGACTAAGGCACATCTAAAAGACAAGGTGATTTGGGCTGAAACGACTGGGAACACTTTTCCGGTGATCGGCGCCGGAGAAGAAACACTGCTAATTGGGGGTTTCTGCTACAGGCCAAAAGAACTTAATTCCTTGCTTGGAAAGCATCTAGTAGGTATAAGAAAGCTTCTGGTATAATTAGATTGGCCGGAGGATCACTGGAGAAGCCTGGCGACGATCGCCGGTTTCTGGTGAAGCTCGGTTTAGGGAAAAGCTTCGATTCTTGCTTAATTTCGAAATCTAACTTCACAGGCTTGCTTGATTTGGCTTACTGATCAATTTTGTTTACAGAATCGAAGGCTAATTTGTACTGGATTGAGCCACATTACAGGAACAGGGCAATTGACAATTCCGGTGATCGCCGGCGTTAGGGGTCACCGGTGAGCAATTAAATAGTACTACACAGAGAGGATAAGTAGAGGAACTCACTGATGGATTCAATTTGAAGATTGGTACAACGGATGAAGCTGGCACCGTGAGCCTCCTCGACGGCTCGCCGGAGAAGAAAACGAAAACAGGAATTCCCGGACTTGGCTGATTTCTGGTGAAGTGTGGAGAAGCTGCTGCACACAGTGGGGTTTAAATAGACCAGGCGAAGATTGCGAAGAGGGGACAATGAAGTAATTGGCAGCCGGTGACTTGACTGGTTGCGTGCAGGAGCACTAGCGGCGAAGAAACAACAAGAGCGGTGATGCGACGGCGACAAGCTTTCAACTGATCACAATGTCACCTCATCAGGACCTGGCAAAGCTTGTAGCAAGCGGTGGCGACAAGTACTGGCGCGGCGAAGCGACGTGGCGATGAATTGCTGACAAAAGCCGTTGATCGCGCGCGGGAGCAAGCGCTGGTCGTCGACGTAGCAGCAACCTTGCCACTGCACTGGCTGGAGTGAGGACACGTGCGCACTGGCATGCACGGTCACAAGCGTGGCGAAGCCTCACTAGCGATGAGCAACCACGGCGCACAGGCACGGCGGTTTCTGGTCGTATGCTTGCTGCTGTCCTGGTCGAAATGGGCTGAGTTGCAATTTCAATTCTTTGAATTTTGGACTGAAATGTAAATCTGGAATTCTGGGAGGTTTAAACTGAATTTGCTTTCACTAATCTGGCAGATATAATCAACAGGATATTTGGCAAAGGTAGTTGATAATATTTGACACATTTGAATAGTTTTCGATACAAACTGAAAATAGGGTAAATTAGGGTAAAGTAAGATTTGAGTTTTGTCGATTTCGAATTCTGGCATTTAGGGTTCGAGTTTGATATCTGCACAGAAGAGAAACTTGTGGCAAATAGCATTTTGAGAAGATTTGCAGAAGAGATTTTGAGTTTGAAGTTAATCTGGAGATTTTAGCCTTTTTGGGTTTTCAGATATCAGATAAGGACTAATTTGCGATAACTCTTGGACTGATTTGTGAAAAGAGTCTAGATGATAGAATCTGGCTGCTAACTTTCTGGTTTAAGGTATTGGCATACCCATGATCATATTCCAGGAATAATCTGGTCTGAACTTGGTCAAGATTCGGATTAAATCTGGATTTCTGAAACTTAGGGTATTTAGGTAATATAGGATATTCTGTTTTCGAAAACAGAATGGAGTTGATAAATCTGGGAGTTAGAGATAAAATTGGTTCTGGGTTCTGAAGTCTTTTTGATTCAGGATAACTAATAGATCACATCTGAACAATCTGATCTTCATTTGAGGTCACAGGATAGATTTTGGAGATTTTAGGGCTTAGGATAGATACTGATCTGGCTATTACTACAGATACATGCATGCATGCTATTGATGAAAAAGGAAATTTTCACCCCTAACTCAGGGTGTTACAAGTTTCTAAATAAATTACATCTTCCTGGCACGGCCAATCCCTAAAGGTGTCGTCCTACAGTCAAGTTCTCATGTTGCTCTGATACCAACTTTTCTGTCGCGCCCCGAAACTGGGACAACGACTACTCCTGTAGAGACCTAGCTCGCTGCAGCTAGTCCCAATTCTCACAACCCTTTGACTTCCCAGGATGAGTCAAACACAGGAGTATATTACATTGCAACAGAGTACTAACAAAATATTAAGCAGTGTGGACTGCTGGCCTTAATATTACATAAAGAGGATTACAATGCCTACAAGGCATTCAGGATTTAGCAAAATATTTAACTACACAGCAGAAGATAGGTGACCCTCCCACAAAAGAAGTTGACGGCAGAACAACACACTTCAGGGCTCTAGTGGAACTGATTCTCCTCCTTCTGGATCCACGAAGTATTCCATGCCATCATCTTGATCAAGGTAGGCTCCATCTATTGAGTTGAATGTTGCAAGGGTGAGCACTTACGTACTCAGCAAGTCATAGGTAAGAGTAGATACATATAGTAGTGATGATATGAACCTAGACTAGTCAAGAATTATGGATATTTGTAAAATAATCTTTTTCTTTCTTATCTCATCTTATGGCAGCACTTTTCATAATATAACATCATCAATCATGTTCACTAGATTATAGCACTACCGCGACACGTCGACAAACGACAGCCCACGGCAGCACTCCTTATCATGACAACACATGTCATTTGGGTAATCTTGATTAAACATATTTTATTTAGAAAATAGTACTTGTGTCACACCCCGTGGATTTAATCCACCGCAGCAGACTCCTATAAACCCGGGAGCTCGGAGTATTCGAATACGTTTTTAACTCTGCAGAGAGGTACCAATTTACCCGCAAGATATTCCATTTTCAAACCTTTCCTATCATAACAAAATGATTGGACCCCTGACTCACTTCATATTGTGAGCGGCAAGGTGGAGATAACAAGAACTTTTGTTATGTTTTACTCACAATTCACCCCCGACCCTGTGGCTCTCAGCGAGACACAGTTGTGGCAGGTTGTATCCAAACCTCCACCCCTTTGCTTATTCCCATTACTGGGTCAGCGTGCTTGATCACCTTCAGTGATATGTGTGGGAGCCGCGCTCCGTGTTTATCATGCATCACTGTACATCTCATGCAGGGGTTTCTTGTGCGATCCACATAATTACTTGTTCAGGCCTGTCCCATACCAGGCTTGCGGTTAGCACGTTCTTCATGCCACTAGACGCACAACACAAGGTTCTAGTCCTTATATGCCAGTGACCAGACCATCCACAACCCTGCACCTTCAGTGCCTGCATATCCTTTGCAGTCTAGCACCTCCAGTGCTACAGCCATTCCACACCATTCTTCTGGTCACGGCTAGGGGTTTTATTTCATGAATATAAGTATATATATACATATAATAGTTCATGGCGCAAAACTTGTTTATTTCACATTTCACAGATAACCAGTCTAGTACTGCCAATTCATAAATCAACCATTCTCAATCTTTCACATGCAATATTGCCTATATTCAAGGTTATATTATAGCAACATTTAAAATATAGGTTCAAGATGACCAAGGATATGACTTGCCTTCCGCGTCGTAAAATACAGCAGTTGACGTCGGATCTGCAGTGAAGTCCTCGAACTCGGGCTCTTGATCTGCTCTCCAATCAAACAAATAACCAATAATCACAATCTTTTCAATACATTCTTATACTATATGCTATGATGCGAAGATGAAGTCTTGATGATTCTGAAATGATTGGGTTTAGAGGCTGATTAGAGTTAAGTTAAGGAAACCAATGTTAAGATTAGCTGTCAAAGGTTTACAAGGTTCCAAATGTCTCAAAATATCAGAATGATATCAAGGTTGCGACTGGTTCGCTCAAAAACAGCGAACGTCTTTAGGTCGACATTCAGTTCAAAGCATCGACATAGGGTCGATGAATGATAGAGGGGTTATCTCAACTTGTGGTAGAAGAAGAAAATGTAGATCACAACTCTACAAATTCAGTGGACAAAGTGGTTTTCAAAATGCACAAACAGAAGTGGGTAAACAAGGTCAATGCCACTGGCTGACAAGCTCTGGAATAGGGCTGACAATGCCAAAAACTAGGGCTTAGCATAAAATGCTGTTCAAGGGCTCAACTGATGTGCTAACTTTGTCTAGGAGGTAGGCTTGAGTAACAGGAACAAAAGTTACAATAGGATCTATGGCTGAAAATGGCTGGACAGCAAGAAATTTGATGATGAACTGAGATGAACTGGTTGCACTGGAGCAGTTCTGGACAAGATCTTGGCATGGCTATATCTTTTGATCTAGGCTGATTTAGGTGTCGGGCTAGAAGACAAAAGTGCTCAGGAGGCTAAGGCACATCTAAAAGACAAGGTGATTTGGGCTGAAACGGCTGGGAACACTTTTCCGGTGATCGGCGCCGGAGAAGAACACTGCCATTTGGGGGTTTCTGCTACAGGCCAAAAGAACTTAATTCCTTTCTTGGAGAGCATCTAGGAGGTATAAGAAAGCTTCTGGTATAATTAGATTGGCCGGAGGATCACTGGAGAAGCGTGGCGACGATCGCCGGTTTCTGGTGAAGCTCGGGTTAGGGAAAAGCTTCGAATGGTGTTTAATTGGAGATTCTAAGCTTACAGGCTTGCTTGAAAAGGTTCACTGATCAATTTTGTGTACAAAATCGAAAGCTAATACGAATTGAATCGGGCTGCATTGCCGGAACAGGGCATTTTGCAATCCCGGCGATCACCGGCGTTAGGGTCCACCGGAGAGCAATTAGATGATATCACACAGAGAGGATGAGTAGGGAAACTCACTGATGGCTTCAATTTGGACATTGGTGCAACGGATTAAGCTGGCACCGTGAGCCTCCTCGACAGCTCGCCGGAGAAGATGACTGAAACAGCGAGATTTGGATTTTGGCTGGTTTCTGGTGAAGTGTGGAGAAGCTGCTGAACACAATGGGGTTTAAATAGGCCAGGCTAAGCTTGCGAAGAGGGGACAATGAAGTGATTGGCTGCTGTGATGAGATTGCTTGCGTGCTGGACATCAGCGGCGAAGACACAGCAAGGAGCGGTGATGCGACGGCGACAAGCTTACAGCTGATCACAGTGTCGCCTCATCGGGACCTGGCAAAGTTGTAGCAAGCGGTGGCGACAACACTGGCACGGCAAAGCGACGTGGCGAGGAGTTGCTGACAAAAAGCCGTTGATCGCGCGCGGGAGCAGGCGTTGGTCGTCGACGTAGCAGCGACCTTGCCACGGCACTAGCTGGAGCGAGGACATGTGCGCACCGGCATGCACGGTCACAAGCGCGGCGAAGCCTCACCGGCGACGAGCAACCACGGCGCACAAGCACGGCGGTTTCTGGTCGTACGCACAGTAATTGGCCTGGTCGAAATTTGGACTGAACTGCAGTTTCAATTCGTTGAGTTTTGGACTGAATTGCAAATCTGGAAATTCTGAAAGGTTTAACTGAATTTTCTTTCACTAATCTGGCAGATATAATCAACACGATATTTGGCAAAGGTAGTTGATAAGATTTGGCACATTTGAATAATTTTTTATACAAACTGAAAATAGGGTAAATTAGGGTAAAGTAAGATTTGAGTTTTGTTGATTTCGAATTCTGGCATTTAGGGTTTGATTTTGATATCTGCACAGAAGAGAGACTTGTGGCAAATAGTATTTTGAGAAGATGTGTCGAAGAAATTTTGAGTTTGAAGTTAATCTGGAGATTTTAGCCTTTTTGGGTTTCCAGATATCAGAGAAGGACTAAGTTGCAATAACTCTTGGACTGATTTGTGAAAAGAGTCTAGATGATAAAATCTGGCTGCCAACTTTCTGGTTTAAGGTATTGGCATACCCATGATCATATTCCACGAATAATCTGGTCTGAACTTGGTCAAGATTTAGATTAAATCTGGATTTCTGAAACTTAGGGTATTTAGGTAATATAAAATATTTCTGTTTTCGAAAACAGAAAGGAGTTGATAAATCTGGGATTTAGAGATGGAATTGAATCTGGCTTCTGAAGACTTTTAAGTTCAGAGTAACTGATAGATCACATCTGAACAATCTGATCTTGATTTGGGGTCACAGATTAGATTTGGAGATTTTAGGGCTTGAGATAGATACTGATCTGGCTACTACTACTGATACATGCATGCATGCTATTGATGAAAAAGGAAATTTTCACCCCTAACTCAGGGTGTTACACTTTGGAACAAATTGGGGACAAAGTTGCTGTTTTCTACTACATGTCATCCCCAAATTGACGGACAGACAAAGGTCGTTAATAGAACTTTATCAACCATGTTGCGAGCTGTCCTAAAGAAGAATTTGAAGATGTGGGAACAGTGTCTACCGCATGTTGAGTTTGCTTACAATAGAGTGGTTCACTCCACCACCAAGGTAAGTCCTTTTCAGGTAGTATATGGTTTTACTCCTCGTGCTCCAATTGATCTTTTACCTTTACCTGCCGATGAGAGAGTTAATTGTGATGCTCAACAATGTGCTGAATTTATTCTTAAGATGCATGCTGCAACTAAGGAAAATATTGAGAGGATGACTAAAAAATATAGGATTGCTGGTAGTAAATGTAGAAAGGACGTAAAACTTGAACCGGGCGATTTAGTGTGGTTGCATTTGAGAAAGGATAGATTTCCAGAATTCCGCAAGTCTAAGTTAATGCCACGTGCTGATGGTCCTTTTAAAATTCTTGCAAAGATAAATGACAATGCATATAAGTTAGACCTGCCTGCAGATTTTTGGGGTTAGTCCCACATTTAACATTGCAGATTTGCGACCATACATGGGAGAAGAAAGTGAGCTTGAGTCGAGGACGACTCAAATTCAAGAAGGGGAGTCTGATGAGGACATCATACCTTCAGATACGCGCATTGAACCGGCCCTTGAAGGTCCCATAACAAGAGCTCGAGCACGACTACTTCCTCAACAGGTGAACTCGCTCCTCAGTGAATCGCATTGTATTTTCGAGGATGGATTGCTATTTAATGATGCTATTATACTTAGGAATCATGGAGAGGATCACCGCAGGCATGGAGACCAGCAAGGAAGCAAAGGAGGCCAACAACCACGTCGAATTCGAGTTGGAGGTGAAGCCCATCCGCAAGGAAGCAAAGGAGGCCAACAACCACGTCGAATTTGAGTTGGAGTTGAAGCCCATCCCGTCACCAATTCGAAGTTCGAGTCCACCTCGGAATCCAGGAGCAGTCTACACTAAAATCATCGCCCAGGACTCATACGGACTCCGTTTTTGACAGTTTATATACCGTTGGAAAGCTAAGGAGATAAGCTTTCCAATGGACCTGGTTCCACGTCAAAATTCCACCGGAGCCAATGGGAATCGTCGAAACAAGTTAGCGTCCAGAATCAGTCAGGGTGCTGCGCCACCGTCTTTGGGCCGTTGGCCCATGTACCTCATTGGAGCCCATTAGGGCGCGTCCAGGGTTCCTTGGCCGACCCTAACACCTTATATTCAGTAGCCGTCATCCGAGTTAGGAGGGGGTTTTGCTTAGATTATTCTGTCTTCGAACAGTTTCGCCGCTTGATCGGTTTGTGAGACCCCAACTTGTGAGATTAATCATTCGTATTTGCAATTCAGTTTGCTTTCTTCCGTGTTCTTGCTTGTGTTCTCGATTCGCAGCAGGGATAAGCCTTCTTGGCGTGGTCAATCATGCTCACGCGGGATTGATAACCAACGGAGTAGTGGTGTTGCGATTGCGGGGTTCAGATCATGCCTGATTTGAAGCCGGATCGTTCTACGTCGAAGCTCCACCAATCGATCTATCACGTACCTTTCGGAAGATCGGGCACCCAGTGTCACACCATCCCCGGTTCCGGATAATACAGGGGCTTCCCCCTTTCCGGTCCCGGGGGTCTTCGCAGGGGGCTCGCCCCAGCCGGCCCCGGAAGCCTCCAGGCCGGTAGCTACAGTGCATAAGCTTCCTCCCTCGGCGGAACAGGTCCGTTTCGCCTGGGGGGAGGTTGAGCGAATGCATTCACCTGAGCACGGGGAAGAACTTCCCCCTGGTCGCGGGTGTGGGGAGCCTCGCTCTCGCGCCGGTCGGGGGAAGAGACCCGCTGAAGAGCCAGCCTCTCCGGAGGAGAGCCCGGACGTCCGGGAACTCAGCCCGGTCCAGAAGAGAAGCGTCGCCACCGCCACTCCGGTGGACCCCTTGGACTGCTCCCAGACTCCGACGACGAGGGTGTATCCCCCGTCAAAGAAGACAGCGACCGGGACTCTCCCCGGGAAGTGCAGGGAGCTAACCAGCCCCTATGCCGGAGACTTCGCAGCATCCGGTGGCCGCGGCCCTACCGCCCTCCGCACATCGAGCACTATAACGGTGAGGCCGATCTCCACAGCCATCTCCGTGGCCCTACCGCACTCCACAGCCATCTCTGCGGCCGGGGGGGACGAGACGGTACAATGCAACGTCTTCCCCCTCTACCTCACCGGCATTGCCCGCTCCTGGTTCTACAACCTGAAGGCCGGCTTCATCAAGTCTTTCACGCAGCTCCAGCGGGAGTTCTGCGCGAACTTCCAGGGGAACTACGTGCATCCCCTGGACTCCTCGCAGCTGTACAACGTCCGGCAGAGGACCGGGGAAACCATCAGAAGCTTCTTCAAGCGCTTTGCCCAAGTGAAGAGCAAAGTGGCCCACGTCCCCGACTCTACGGTCATCGAAGCATGCAAAAACGGGATCCTCCCGGGGGAGCTCCACCGAAGGCTCTCCCGGAGCTGTCTCTCCTCCGCCAATGAGCTCTTTAACGTACTCGAAAAGTACGCTCGGGCGGAGGAAGATGACATCTGGAAGAAGACCCAGGGGGCTCCCGCCCCCGTCGACCGGGGGGCCAGGGATCCCCTCAAACGCCCCAGGCAGGGGGGGCATAGCGAGCCACGGCCTCGGGACACCTTTGTCCTCGAGGGCGGAGGCGGCCCGCGCGACCCCCCGAGGGGCAACCGCCCCTTCCCCAAGCCGAAAGGCCATGGGGGAGGACAGTCTTCCCGCAGCAGGGAAGCCCCCGCGGGGAGAAGCCGGGAAGGACCGTGGTGCAGCTTCCACGGGTCCAGTACCCACTCTACCCGAGACTGCCATCAACTGCTGCAACACTTCACGGCGTTCCTCTACCAGCGCGGGCAGGGGGGGGACTTCGGCCTCCTTGCCCCCTCGGCCAGCTGTTCCGGCCCTTCCCGCTCCCGCGAGGTGTCCGCAGGGGCAGCCGCAGGAGGGGGAGCCTTCAGAAGCTCTCCCCTTCCAAACTCCTCAGCGCCGCATCAACGTCATCGTGGGAGGGTCCACCTACGGGCGGGACTCTAAGCGCCAACGTAAGGAGTACGCGCGTGAAGTCAAGGTTGTGGGGGTGCTACACACGTCCCCGCCACCCAAGTGGTCGGACGTCCCCCTCACCTTCACGGCGGAAGACGCGCGAGGGGTTTGCTTCCCCCACGACGATGAGCTCATCGTCTCCGCGACCATCTACAACTGCCACCTGGCCCGCATCCTTGTGGACGGTGGGAGCTCCGCCGACGTCCTATTCCTAAAGGCCTTCAAAGAAATGCAGGTGGATGAGAAGCTCCTGCAGCCCGTGGCAGGGCCCCTGCAAGGGTTCGTCCCGGGGAAGGCGATCCACCCCATGGGCAAGGTGGATCTCCCTATGACATTCGGCACCCCGGAGAACTACCGGACCGAGCTGGTCCGCTTCGACGTAGTGGACCTCCCCTCCTCCTACAACGCGATTATGGGGAGGACCACAATCAACCGGTTGGGGGCTGCCACCCATCAAAACTACCTCTGCATGAAGATCCCCGGGCCGCATGGCGTGATCAACATCCGGGGAGACCAAGACATGGCCCGTGCTCTGTACGAGCGCGCTGCCGCCACAATCGGAAGCGTCAACCTCATAAAGGCGCCCGGGGGGGAGGCCTCTCCCCCAGATCCAGACGTCGCTGCGCCACCGCCCAGGAGGCCCCTCAAGCCGCGTCCGGAAGGGGGCCTCCGGAAGGTTCTACTGTCCCCGGGTGGCGGAGACAAAACTGTCCGGATCGGGGCGGAGCTCCCCGAGGAGTATGCAGCGCAGCTTTCAGCCTTCCTGCGCAAAAACTCCGATGTTTTTGCGTGGAAGCCTTCGGACATGCGGGGCGTCGCCCGGGAGGTTATTGAGCACAAGCTCGCAGTGGCCCCCGGTCACCCTCCAATCAAACAAAAGCTGAGGAAACTCTCCCTCGAGCGCCAAGAGGCAATCAAGGTGGAGATCACCCGGCTCCGAGAGGCGGGGTTCATTCGGGAGGTCCTGCACCCCGAGTGGCTCACGAACCCCGTCCTCGTGAAGAAGTCAACCGGCAAGTGGCGGATGTGCGTGGACTTCACCGACCTTGACCGCGCCTGCCCCAAAGACAACTTCCCGCTCCCGCGGATTGATCAGCTCGTCGACTCCACCGCAGGGTGCGAGCTGATGAGCTTCCTAGACGCCTACTCGGGCTACCATCAAGTCCGGATGGCGGAAGGGGACGAGGAAAAGACGAGTTTCATAACTCCCCTCGGAACCTTCTGCTACGTCCATATGCCCTTCGGGCTCAAGAACGCGGGAGCGACCTTCCAGCGCCTCATGACGCTGGTCTTCGAAGATCAAGTCGGCCGCAACGTCGAAGTCTACGTAGACGACGCGGTCGTCAAATGCCCCCGCGCAGCCTCCCACATCGACGACCTGGCGGAGACCTTCCGCAACCTCCGCACGTTTGGGCTCAAGCTCAACCCGGAGAAGTGCGCCTTCGGGGTGCGCGGGGCAAGCTCCTGGGTTTCCTCGTGTCCCAGCGGGGCATAGTGGCAAATCCCGAAAAGATCCAGGCATTCCTGGACATGCCCCCGCCGCGCTCCGTCAAGGACGTCCAGCGGCTCTCCGGCCGCCTAGCCGCACTCAGTCGCTTCGTCTCGCGGTCGGGGGAGCGAGGCCTCCAGTTCTTCAAGATCCTCCGCGGGCTTGTGGGGTTCCGCTGGACCCCCGAAGCCCAGGAGGCATTCGACGATCTCAAGAAGTACCTCACGAGCCCTCCAATGCTCGTGAGTCCGTCTCCAGAAGAGCCCTCCAATGCTCGTGAGTTTGCCTCCGTCAGCGTGGTCTTGGTAAAGGAGCAAGGGCGGCAGCAGCGTCCCGTGTACTACGTACGTGAGTGAGGCCCTCCAAGGGGCCAAAACTCGGTACACGGAGATGGAGAAGATCTGCTACGCCCTCCTAATGGCGTCCCGGAAGCTTCGCCACTACTTCCTGGGACACCCCATCACCGTCCCGTCGTCCCTCCCCCTGGGGGAGGTACTGCGGAACAAAGAAGCCACCGGCCGGATTGGGAAGTGGGGGGCCGAACTCGCCCCCTTCTCCCTGTCCCTCACAGGCCGCTCCGCAGTCAAGTCGCAGGTCCTCGCTGACTTCATCGCAGAGTGGACTCCTGCCTCTGGGTCCGGGGATGAAGACCTCCCTGTGCCGCCCCGACGCAGTGATCATTGGACTCTCATGTTCAATGGGTCGCTGTGTCTCACCGGGGCTGGTGCGGGAGTAGTCCTCCGGAGCTCCGAGGGGAAGGAACTCGAGTACGCCGCGCGGCTCGAGTTCCCCGCAACCAACAATATCGCCGAGTACGAGGCTTTGCTCCTCGGGATGCGCCTTGCGCGCTCCCTGGGGATCCGGCGCCTCCTAGTGAAGGGAGATTCTCAGCTCGTTGTTTGCCAAATGGACAAGTCTTACCTGTGCCATGACGCAAACTTGAGTCTTTATTTGCAGGAGGTGCGAAAGATGGAGAGGCATTTCGACGGCCTCGAGGCCTGGCATATCCAGCGAAGGGACAATGACTGGGCCGACGCCTTGGCCTGGGCAGCAAGCACCCGGGAATCGCTCCCCACGGGGGCCTTCTTGGAAATCATCACGAAGCCCTCGGTGGCCTCCCTGGACACGAGCGACGAGCCCCGTGTCCCGGAGGTCGCCGAGATCACCCGGACTCTGTCATGGATGGACCCCCTCATCTCCTTCATGAAGGAAGAGGGGGACCCTCCTAGTGAGACCGAGGCTAAACGCCTCTGGGCCAAAGCCCGGGCATATCTCCTGCTGGAGGGGATGCTCTACAAGCGGGGGGCTTCCGCCCTCCTGCGCTGCCTCCCCTGGCCGGAGGGACTCCAACTTCTCGAAGACATCCACGTGGGGAGTTGTGGTTCTCACCTAGTCCCGCGCGCCATCGCGGCCAAGGCTCTCCGACAGGGCTTCTACTGGCCCACGGTCATGCGCGATGCGCGAGACCTTGTCTCCGCGTGCGAGGCATGCCAGAAGATGGCCAAGGGCTCGAACCTCCCCCCTGTAGCGCTGCAGACCATCCCCATCACTTGGCCCTTCGTGCGCTGGGGGATGGACCTCTTAGGGCCCTTCCCCCCAGCGCCCGGAGGATACAAGTATGCGGTGGTCGTGGTCGATTACTTTACAAAGTGGGTAGAGGCGGAACCCTTGGCCAGCATCACGTCCCGGGCCGTTCAGTAGTTTTTCTGGAAAAACGTCGTTTGTCGTTTTGGTGTCCCCCGGGAAATCACCGTGGATAACGGGACCCAATTCGACTTGGCTTATTTCCGAGAATTCTGCGAAGGCCTAGGGCTCGTCATCCACTTCGCCTCAGTGGCCCATCCCCAGAGCAATGGGGCTGTCGAGAGGGTCAACGGCGTAATCCTGCAGGGGTTGCGCCGGA
This sequence comes from Pharus latifolius, assembly GCA_019359835.1. Lineage (NCBI taxonomy): Eukaryota > Viridiplantae > Streptophyta > Magnoliopsida > Poales > Poaceae > Pharus > Pharus latifolius. The sequence continues at coordinate 26,100,901 of CM033329.1, forward strand.
GACTCGAGCAAACCACTTTTAAGTGGGGCGCATGGGCAGAGGAGCTCCCTAGCATCCTCTGCTCCAAACGCATGACCCCGTCCCGGGCGACGGGACGTACTCCCTTCTCCCTAGTCTACGGGGCAGAGGCAGTCCTCCCCCCGGAGATTGGCTTCCGGTCGTTGCGAGTCGAGCTCCTAGACGGAGCCACGACCGCAACGTACCAGGCCAACGAGGCCAACCAGCGACTGGAGGTCGACCTCGTGGAGGAGGAACGCGACCGAGCGCTCCTCCGCCACGTCATCTACGAGCGTGAGATGGCGCGCGCATACAACCGGCGAGTGCGTGAAAGATCCTTCCGCCTTGGGGACCTTGTCCTCAAGCGCGTCACAGACCCACAAGCCCAGGGTAAGCTCTCCCCCAAGTGGGAGGGCCCCTACAGGATCTCCGCGGTCCTGGGCTCGGGGGCTTACAAGCTCTCCAACCTTCAAGAGTAGGAGCTGAAGCACACGTGGAACTTGCGTTTACTTTGCAAGTTCTATGTTTAGCCTAACGGGCCTGTCCCCTCCCCCGGAGTGATCACGAGGGAGGGGGAGGAGGGACACTGTATTTGCTTTTCCCTCCCCCTTCGAGGCTTCGCAGGGGGAGGCGCTGTATTTCATTTTGTTATTAATACATAGATCTTGCTCTTCAACTGTCTCATTGCAGGTCCTTCTCATTACCGCCCCTAACGGCGATGCCCTCCCCACGAGGATGCCCTCCCGGCAAGGAAGCCCTCCCCGTGAGGATGCCCTCTTGATCCATTTGAGACCTAGCCTTGGTTTTCGCACTAGGCTCGCCCAGATTCTAATATGCGGAATAACGGGATCTTACTAGGAAATACCGAAACCCAAAGTAATTGCACAACTCTTTATTTCAAAGAGGGCTTTACACGTCGAACGTTAGGCACACTTGCCTACGTCGAAGGAACTATAAGTGTCTAAAACTCAAATACGTTCTATGACTCTTCGATGATCTAAGCTAGACCTATTACAAGGTATTTATAGTCCAATCGTATGAGTACGTATCAGACTTAGAGACCTAAACGTATTAGACTCATATAACTAATCCTAAACAGATAAGCTTAGTTATACACATTCGGATCGGATTACAATTCCGAACAGGGAACGAATTCCTTTTCCTGGTCGCGGACCAATCCATGGTCGCGGACTCATCCAGGTCGCGAATCCTTATGCGATCAGGACTTGGTCGCAAAGCCACATGCGTTCAGGACTTGGTCGCGAAGCCGCATGCGATCAGGACTTGGAGATCCTCCCGGATCATGACTCCCTTGTTGAGAAGGAGCCAACCCCTGTTGCGACCTCTCAATCAAACTGGAGATGTGGAAATTGGGCTTGTCCATCTTCTTTGGTGTACCACTTTGCCGCACGTGCTCGTTGATCTTTCCGACTGATTCGAAAAGTCTCCTTGGTACCACTGCGGGTGGTAGTCACCTTCTTTTCCAGAATCACATCTTCACGTAGAGGTTTATCTCGTTGATAGACTAAGTCTTCAACAGATGGTACTATGGTATCTGGCTCATCATCCAGCATTGAAGGCTCGAAGAGTTTGAATCCTTCCCAAGGTCGCAAACCTTTCCAAAGTCGCAAACCTTTTCGTGGTCGCAAATCCGTTGCGAACTCGACCTGAGATCCTCCCGGATCATGACTCCTCTGTTGAGAAGGAGCCAACTCCCGTTGGTGACCAACTGTAAAGTTGTAGAGAACGACTGGGAGTTTTTGAACCAACACACGATGAGCAATGCTACAATCGTCGGATCGAATGTATGGATAGGCGCTCATAGAGTTTGGCACCTCCGTCATTGATTGTGGCTTTGGCCACTCGCGGATAGCCTTCCCCTTGTCGAGGTTAATACCATCACCGATCCCAAAGCTAGGATTGCGAAGTTTGAATAGTGGCGCCGTAGAGACAAGTTGTATGTCATTTTCAACTAGTCATTGTGGTGATCGACGATATACCTTTGCGAACAGCACGTTGTTTTCCGCAGGCAAGCTCGCCAAACAACCATCATTTTCCATACTCGATGTGTCACAATCCCCTTGGCTAACTGGACGCATCACGCTCAGCACACACTTTGAGCATGCATTGACAATCCGTTTTGCCTTATTTGCTGTCAACAAGTCCTTGGTGTCGACGTGGTCGTTTTTGCTGATGATAAATTTTGTCCCATCCTTTGTGAGGTCGTAGTCTTGAGCTCTTCGGTGGTAATGGGCGTCACGATCGTACAAGAACGGACTTCCAAAAATCACTTGGTAAATATCGATGGGGATGACATCGCATTGAACCTCGTCGATGTAACGAGCAGATATTGCAAACTTTAGAGTACATTGACTCTTGATCTGCTGATTCACGTCAGAAGTGAACCATCCCAGAGGATACGGTCGAGGATGTTGAGTCGTCTGCAAACCAAGTAGTCGAACCAGCCCGGAGGAGACCAAATTCTTTTGGCTTCCGGGGTCGAAGATGGCTGCGACCACCTCGTGCTTCACCTGTATGTTAATAGTGAACAATTCCTCTGTCGGGTTGTGGTCAGTTGATGAACCCGAACCTTTCTCCGTCGGCATTGCCATTAGAGACAAGGTCGTGTCCGCCTTTTCAACCGAATCCAACTGGACAATTTCCTCTGCGAGCGGAATAGAAGTAACCATAGCTGTTCGTGTGCTTGGTTCATCCCTCCTTTTTCTTTCTGGTCGCAGTTCAAGATGAAGTTTATAACACTTCTCTTTTGTGTGCCCAATAACATGACAATGCTCACAAGTGTTACCCGTATCGTGGGTACCCTCTCCGGAGCTCGTCGTGGTTGAAATCTCCCTCAAGTTCTTGTCGTTGCGGGTCTTATTTTTCTTCTCAATCGCCAAAGCAGTCGTACTCGCGGTCGAGATGTCTTGGACGCCGAACAGACTTAGCTCAGTACTGATCGATTTTTGAAGTCCAGATGTGTACTTCCGAAATACCTGAGGGTCGGATAGTGAGATGCCAATGACCATTGCTTGTCGCCGAAACTCTGTCGTATAGTCTTGGACGGTCTGGTCGCGCCGTTGGTACAATCTGTGCCAACGCTCCCATCTCTCCTCAAGGTAACCCATCGGATAGAATTCTTGTCGCAGAAGTCGTTTGAATTGACCCCACGCAAGGTCGTCAGCTTCACCACTGGCGACAAGGGCCTTCCACCATGTCTTGGCGTGGTCCTTCAGATTCAAAGGTGCAAATTTGACCTTTTGAGTGCTACTGAACCCTTTCAGGTCAAAGTAGGTCTCAAGTTGATCTATCCAAGAATCCAGCTTCTCGGCATCGATCACCCCATCATATATGGGTATATCAATCTTAGCGTCGACTTTAAAAGATCCGACAGTTAAGGAGGTGTTGGCGAGGTCGTCGGTCTTGTGGTTGCCTTCGTCTTCATCTTCGTCTGCCCTGCGCAAGTCTTCACCAGTCTTCTCACCCATAACCTTCCCTACTTCAGGAGGTACAATCATGGCCTGCTGCTTAATCCAAGCAAGCACGGTTTCCATGTCGGTGGAGAGCTTAGCCACTTGTTCGGTTAGGTTAGCTTGAACGGAGGTATCGCCAGACATTGTCGGAGACGCGGCTGTAGGAACCGTCAATTGATCGCCTGGAGTTTCGCCGGAGGTTTTGTAACCCTGGCGAGTCTTCACCATCCACAGGATAGGAAAGTTGCTCTAATACCAACTTGATCCGTTTGAGACCTAGCCTTGGTTTTCGCACTAGGCTCGCCCAGATTCTAATATGCGTAATAACGGGATCTTACTAGGAAATACCGAAACCCAAAGTAATTGCACAACTCTTTATTTCAAAGAGGGCTTTACACGTCGAACGTTAGGCACACTTGCCTACGTCGAAGGAACTATAAGTGTCTAAAACTCAAATACGTTCTATGACTCTTCGATGATCTAAGCTAGACCTATTACAAGGTATTTATAGTCCAATCGTATGAGTACGTATCAGACTTAGAGACCTAAACGTATTAGACTCATATAACTAATCCTAAACAGATAAGCTTAGTTATACACATTCGGATCGGATTACAATTCCGAACAGGGAACGAATTCCTTTTCCTGGTCGCGGACCAATCCATGGTCGCGAACTCATCCAGGTCGCGAATCCTTATGCGATCAGGACTTGGTCGCGAAGCCACATGCGTTCAGGACTTGGTCGCGAAGCCGCATGCGATCAGGACTTGGAGATCCTCCCGGATCACCTCTCCGTGAGGAAGTGGGCCCAGACCCAGCAACTCCCTCCAGTAGGGCGGCTTACGATCAGCCCTCGTGGACTGAGGGTGTAAGCGGCAACCCGGTCCCCAGCGGCCGTGGTAACGAGTCACTTTGGGAGACTAGTCCCCTACCCGAACACTCAGACCCGTCATCAGGCACTTCCTCCTCCGGGAGTAGACGCTCTCCCCAGCGGGACGTCTAATGGCTTTCTTGGATATCTTTTTCCCGGAGACTTTATTCCCGGCTCCCCGTTCTCACGGTGACCGGACGATTGTCTCCCGGAAGGATTTTCTCCGGAATCTTCCTTAGGATTTCTGGCCTTATTCCCGGCTCCCCATTCTCACGGCGGCCGGATGATTGTCTCCCGGAGGAATTACGGATTTCTTGGACATTTCTTCCCCGGAGACCCTATTCTCGGCTCCCCGTTCTCACGGCGACCGGATCGTCTCCCAGGACATTTCTTGGGTTTCTTCCACACGAGGCCTTATTCCCGGCTCCCCGTTCTCACGGCGACCGGATGACTGTCTCCTGGAAGGTCTTTCCCTTGGAAAACTCATTTTAGAATTTTCTAACTTAGAAAAATTCTCATGCTACAGGTTATCTCCACTCCGGGGGCCTTGTTATCCCCACAGCGCGTGGAGCTACCCTCCGGCCCGCTGTGGGCGGGGGGGATAAGGAACCCCCGGGTGTCGACCACACCGACCACGAGCAAACTTAGCTCATTCTTGTCGAAAGGAGTCGTCCAGACCATCCAAGAAGAAAATAAAAGAAGACACTCAAAGAAGAAAGCAACAACACAGCTTTATTGATCACGACCCGGAGGACATCTTCCCCCTCCGGTGGGCATCGGAAACGGTACAACCCGGGCTCTAACCCGGGGGATTCTCTACATCCTAAGGCTCCTACGCCTAATAGTTCCGGAGGCCCTCTGCTAGCTCTCGGGCCAAGTCTCGGTACAATGCGCAAACGCGGCGTCGAGCTTCCCGGAGCACACCCTCAGGCCAGTACTCGTAGCCCGCCGGGGAAGTATCCGAAGTGGGGGGATCATCTGGAACCCCGGACGCGGAGGGGACAATTCGGCGCGATGATTGTCAAAATTGTCCAAGTGCCACTCCGGATGCCACCTCAACCGGGTCGGCTCCCGGACGGCCCCCGCTGCGCTTCCCGGAGACGAGGCTTAGCAAGATCAAGGCCGCTTGGGCGTCCCCCGAGGGGCCTCTCCCAGACCTTCGCCCGGAAGTAACCTCCCGGGTACCCTGGTAACATTGCATTCAATTCAAGACTTAGAAAAATTTCTAATTGTATTGCATTCAAAATGTCTTTTTACAAGTGTCCGGGGCTTCTCCTAAGAAGCTACCGGGATCAAAATCCTAAGAAAGCAAAAAGGGTCCTATCTAAGATCCGGGGGGAGGCTCATACTTTGTCATTGGTGTCCTCCCCCCGGGGAGCTTCCGCCGGGGCCGGGGCACCCTCTACCGGAGGCGCCGGCGCCGGGAACCTCACCCGGACAATCCGGTCGTAGAAGCCCCCGGCAAGTTCCTCCACCTCCCGGCGCGAGGGCTCGAAGAACTCGGGGAAGCTCCGGGGGATGCGGCCCCCGATCGCCCGGGCACCGACCCCCCGGTGCTCAACAAGCCCCGACGCGGCCGCAACGACGGGGATCGCCCGGCCCCGCGCCCGGGCGTCGGCAGCCTCCGGGATGACGGAGACCTGTGCGTTGAGAAAACGCACAGCCTCTGCGACGGTCGCCGGGGGCACCTCCGAGCTGCTCCCGGAGCCTAGGCTCACGCCAAGGCTCTCGAGGGCTGAGCGGACGGAGCGGCCCGCGTCTATCACCGCCCGGACGCTTGAGCCCTCGAGCTCCCGGAACGCCTCTTCCCTCGCCTTGGCCTCCTGCCGAAGGCTGCCGTTGACGGCCTCGGAGACGTGAACCTGGGCCGGACCCAGGCCAGCTCCTGGAGGGCTTCGTCGCACTGCCCCAGGTAGGTCGCGGCCCTGTCCTCCGCGTCCTTAAGCAGCTGGCCGATCTGCTGCTCAAGGCCCAAGGTAATGGCCGCCGCCTACAAACTCTAGAGTTAGAAAAAATTCAAGTGCAGGGCACGAAGGAAGACGTCACCGATTCGGGTTACCTAGGCCTGGAGAGATTGAAGCCCCCCAAAACGCTCATGGAGCATCCCCTCCGCAACGAAGGCCTGCACCTTCCGGGTTTGCAGGCCCTCCGTATAGCGGGCGACCTCCCCCGCAGAAAGCAGGGAGGTCCCCCGCCCGGCGCCGATCCCGTCGCGGCCGGTGAGGGGTCCCCGGACCTGGGCGTCCGACAGCGTAGTCGGCGTCTTCGTCGCCGAGGAGGTGGCCTCCGTGGAAGTGGCCGAGGAGCTCTCGGAAGAGGTCCCCGCCCGGGGAGGGACCATCAGCCCTTTCCCCTTCCCGGGCGGGAAGGCCCCCGGGGCCTCTACTTCCGGAGGGATCTCGAAGACTGAGGGGCCCCCCCCTCGTCCACCAGCCACTCCATCCGCGGAGGTGAGGCCTCCGCAAACCTCACCTCCAGTTTCTCCGGCTCCAAGGGGGCCGGGGGCGCTGGGAGGGCCGCTACCGAAGGCGGCGATGGGGCATAGTCTGCCGAATCAGACGCCGCCCTGCCCGCGGCCGGTTCCTTTCCCCGGGCCTCAACGGGCTCTTCGGGGGAGGGGGAGTTACTTCTTTCCGGGCCGGCGCCCGGGCGCGCCCAGTCCCGGGGGTATCGTCCTGGGGCTTCGCCGGTGTCAAAATCGGCGTCGTCGATGGGTCGGGGGCTTTTTGAACTCTGGCCTTCTTAGGCTCAGAGCCCCCGGCGGTGTCCTTCCCCCGTTTGTGCGACTCGGGGGTGGGGAGGGGCTTCCTCTCCGGCAGCTTCAACCCGTATTCCTCAGCTACCAAGTTCCGGGGAGGGTCCTCGCCCACGAGGCGCACGATACGCTCGTGCTCGTCGGCGAAGTACCTCCCCAGGAGGTTCTCCGCCTTCTCCCGTGCCGCCGGGTACGGCCGGACTACAAAAGGTAAAGAGTTAGTCAAATTTCCAAAAATTTGTAAATGCAATGAAGCAGGTAACGGACTTACGTCGGGTCACCGGCTTGACCGGGGGCCACTGCTCCGGGCCCATCCTGATCCCCCTTCTCCCGCGCGAGAAGGGGGACACCCTCAGGAGCATCACCTCCTCGGCGGCGTTCGCATAGAGCGGGTGCCCCGGGAGATGATCACCTTGCCGAGGAGCTCGAGCTCCTCGTCCGTCCACACCGGAGGCTTCGGCGCGGACGATCTGCTGTAGGCGGGGGGCTCCGGAGCGTACGTCACCTCGTCGTCCCGGACCCAGAGGTAGAACCACCTCCGGATCCAGTCGCCCCAGTGGTCCCGAGAGGCCGCTGCCGGGTAATCAGCTACCCGGGACGGCAGCATCTGCACCATCACCGAGCCGAAGGGGGACTTGGGTCCCCCCTTCACCAGGTGGGAGCTCCTCGCCGCCGGTTTGTAGAAGTACCGGAAGGCGCGTAGGGTAGGCTCCCGCCCGGTCGCCTTCTCGAAGAGCCAAATGAAGAGGCCCATCCGGACGAGTGCGTTCGGGGTGAGGTGGTTTAGAGCCACCCCATAGTCCTTCAAAAACCCCCAGAGCAATGGATGCACCGGGAGCCAGAGCCCCGCCTCCAGGAAGGCCTCGAAGGCCACGATCTCTCCAGGCCTGGGGTGGGGGGCTCCGTCCTTCTTCACGGGGACCCGGATGTCCCCGTCCTCAACGACCCCGCATTCGACCAGGGACTCCGCGTCCTCGGTCATGAACTCGGACGCCCAGAGGAAGTCCGGAGCGACCTCCTCCGGGGGCACCTCGGTCGTCTTCGCTCGACCCATCGGTGCCATCAGGTTTGTTTTTTCCGGTGGCTAACGTTTCAGGAGGCTACGACTAAATGTCCCGGACGACTGCTACCGGGAGCTAGCTACCGGGAGAGAGCTACCGGGAGAGAGCTACCGGGAGAGCTAAATGCGCTAAGGTTGAGAAGTTTGGAATGAACTTCCCGGGCCCCCCAAGGCCCTATTTATAGGGGCGAGCCGTGATCCAAATGAGTGCCACGTGGTACTCCGCGGAGCAATCTGGGCCGTTGAAGTTCAAACCGTGTGCGGGAAATGAAGGGACTGGTGCGTGAATCGAGGTACCGGTTCGAACCGCGAGCGCATTTATGGCGAAGCGGCCCGGTCATAAGCGTGAGGCACGGGAGCCGAAGCGTCACGGCTCCGGTGGCTTGGTCCGGAGATTTTCCCGGTGGTATGTACCATTCCCACCGAGGACGCGAGCATCGTCCCCGGGGGGCATGGGGGGCTGCTGTTGGGGGAAATCTCCGTGAGACTAAGTCCAGGTAAGTTGCGTCACATGCGCCCGGGGACGTGGCCTTCAGCGCCGGTCCCGGGCGCCGCCATTTGCCAGGGGACGTGGCCTCCGGGCCTGCCCCGGGCGCCGCCATTTGGCTCCCGGGACCCGGCCTCCGGCGCTGGTCCCGGGCGCCGCCTTTTTCCCGGGGACGTGGCCTCCGGGCCTGCCCCGCGCGCCGCCTTTTGGCTCCCTGGACCCGATCTCCGGTGCCGGTCCCGGGCGCCGCCTTTTGCCCGGGGACGTGGCCTCTGGTGCCTGCCCCGGGCGTCGCCTTTTGGCCCTCGGGACCGGGCCTCCGGCGCCGGTCCCGTGGCCTTTGGTGCCTGCCCCGGGCGCCGCCTTTTGGCTCCCAGGAACCGGCCTCCGGTGCCGGTCTCGGTCCCGGACGCCGCCTTTGGCCCGGGACCTGGCCTCCGGTGTATGTCCCGGGCCTCATCACCCTTCTAAAGGTAAAGTCTCTGGTTGTTGATCACGTGCAGGTCACGCGAGGAGCGCCTCGGGAATTAGTGACCACCTGTCAAGCATCCAAGGCGCTTGACCGGGAGAAGGACGTTGCTACCCCTCAATCCGACGGTAGCGTCCGGGGTAGTTTAGTCTTTTTTGCTTCTTGTTGGAGCTATAAATAGCCCTTGTACCCCTATGTTGTAAGACAGGTGATTCATTGTTATTGGAATAGGTAAACTCACAGGTGTGCTCCGGAAGCCTCTCCCCCGAGAGAGCCTCCCCAGCCAACTCCAGTCGGGAGCACGCCGACAGGACTAGGGCCCCCACCGGGACCCGAACCTGTATAAATCCTCGTGTCTTTTCTTGTGTTTGTCCGGCAGGGGAGGACCGGTCACCCGGTCAGTCCGCGCCGCATTTTCTTCGCTAGGATCGTTCACAAAACCTGCCGGGGTATTCGCAATACCACGACATTTATGATCAGAGTTTTTGAGGGAGTTATATTGTTAAGGTTATGTCCAATGTATCGGTGTTTCGCGAGGTGTTTCAGCAGAATATTCGTCAATATACTCTGTGTCATGTGTGCGCAATACCACTCGAAGCAGCACCCCCTACTCTAATACAAAGGCACTTCGCGAGGTACCTTCTCAGTGCCAACCACTCCAATGTGCTTCGAGAGGCGCTTCGTGTGGATCCCGCGTATATAATATTTATTAAAGATTAACAAATCGCTAAAATAAAATTCAGATAATTCAAATACAACAAAATAAAAGATAAAAATTGTAAATAACATAGAATTTTTTTATTTTTTTAATATATTTTTTTAAATTGCACAGGGAAAAAAACATGACAAGTACTAATTAAAATTCAAATATATTCGGCCGTTAACGACCGCACAAACTACTATTCCTCGGTATCGTCACCCCCAAAACGCTACCAAAGGTGGTCGACAAGATCCCATTTCAGTTGTTGAAGCGTTGGGCGAGCACGGATTGCAGCATTTCGAGCTAGCATATGTTCAAAAATTGGCGGAGCACTACAGTGGATAGTCGGTAGTGTTACGAAGGATATCCCTTGACTATCGTATGATGCATAGATCGGGTCATGAGAGTGCCGCTCATCCTCGATTATCATATTGTGGAGGATGACATACGCTTTCATAATATTGGCAAGGGTTGACCGTCGCCAAAATCAACCCGGACCGCGGACAATAGCAAATCGACTTTGCAAAACCCCAAAAGCTCGCTCCACATCTTTTCTTGCCCCTTCTTGATGCTATGCGAATAACCTGAGTTTCTCCGTTTGGGGCAAAGGTATGGTCTTCACGAAGACAGCCCATTCGGGGTAAATACTGTCGGCCAGGTAATACCCCATATGTACTCTATCCCATTAACAGTGTACTGAACAGTAGGAGCTCGGCCGCACAACACATCGGTGAAAAGGGGGATTGGTTCAGCACGTTGATGTCGTTATTGGATCCAACAACACCAAAGAAGGCATGTCATATCCACGGGTCTTTTGACGCGACCACTTCAAGTATTATTGTAGGGACTCCTTGATCACCATGGGTGAATTGGCCCCTCCATGCAACTGGGCAATTGGGCCATTTCTGGTGCATGTAATCATGCTTCCCAGCATCACTGGGAAACCTCGATCCTCTCCTTGCTGGAGCAGACACCAGAAGTCATCCACAGTAGGTTTACGGAGATATTCCTCTACGAAACGATAAATGATTCCTTCGACGAAATGTTCCAGACACTCGATGGCCATTGGGTTTCCAATGCGTACGTACTCGTCGACGGCATCGACGAGGGAGCCATAGTACAACATCCACAATGTCGCAGTGCACTTCTGCAAAGGAGATAGCCCCTTTCAAAGGAGGGCATCCCTCCTCTCATTAAAGTACGGGGACCACTCCCTAAGAGCTTCGACGATTCACAGAAAGAGGGGTCTCCTCATTCGGAATCGTCTGCAAAACAAGTACCCGGGGTAGACCAGAACGATGGCGAAGTAGTCCACGACTAGACAGTTATGACCGCCTTCGTGATCTCTGTCGATGTACCTTCTGCTGTCTCAGAGGCGGTGCGAGGTACCAGCGTCTATGCTGGCTTGAGGATCGTCAAGAACGTGACAGTGGAGGGGTTGGACCGTCACAAACTCCGCCATGAACTCCTCAATTTGGTTGATGGCTTTGTCCTCGGCACTACTTGTGCTTGAGCTGGACGACATTTTGGTAGACAAGGCAAGGTCTCTTGGTGTTGGAAGTGTCAACGATTAGGACTCGTGGTCCTTAATCGATATTACACAAATTTGTGAGTAGGGAGTGAGACCTTTCAGGGTGTTTATCAGGTAAGTTAAGGTAAGTACGAGTTAGTGACACACGGAATTATACAGGTTCAGGCCCTTAATGGATTGAGTAATAACCCTAAGTCCTGTGGTGCTTCTACTATATATAAGACTGTTTACAGGGAAAAGGGAGATTGTTAAAGGGATTGACAATCTCTCTTTTATACTGTTGTCTACTGACTATTGCTTGATATATCTCATATATCTCTATTGATAATCTATATTTTTGCTCTCATCCTGTGCTTCCTTCCCTCCTTTTATACTGAATGAAAGGATGCCAACATAAAGCAGTTTGAACGGTTGCTAATATGCAGTTTGCATAACTGCACTGATCTCTTCACCGGTTAACACATGCAGTTATAGATAACTGCACATCTTAACTCCTTGACGGTTGTCTTTACACGTGGGAGAAGAAATTATCTTTATCCTGGGAACGTGTCCGATAAAGCTCAAACACAACTCAGGTTAAAGGTAACCCTTAGGTCACCTTGGTCGCGCATAGCCTGCGACCTTATGGTCGCGCAAGTTCTGCAACTATAGACTGGTTCTACCACTCGCGATCTTCTGGTATACAGGAAGTTGCTTCTGTGACCATAGTGGCTTCTAATGCACAGGTTTATGTATCATATCCGAAATATCTTGAATGTGATATTTAAATGAACAACTAGCTCGGGTAATAATCCTCGTTAGCTAGCCCCCAAATTTGAAGTGATAAAAAGATTATAACTTCAAATTTAAAAATTATTGGACATAGTACCCGACGCTTCACCTTCTTCTAATGTACTGTACACCGTGTGGCGGTTTACTTCCCATGAAAATCTCTGGGTTTAACTTGATGGGTAGTCATGAAGTCTTTTACCTCATATTCGAGGCAAAACGTAAGTGCGTGAGCTCGAGGCCTCTGCGAATGCGAACCATCGCATTTGGGCTCTATAAATAGCAGAGCCTTTCAGTTCTAAGACTCACAAGTTTTCTTTGGCTAAGTTTTTTAGAATTTCTTCTCATCTTCTTACTTCAGTTTTCCTTCTCTACTCTCATCTTAATGGCGAACCGAGACTCCAAAAAGATTGTTGAGAGCGATGAGGAAGAAATAGAGATAGAAGACAAGATTGAACAAACTCTTCAGAAGTTAATTCTCTTCTGAAACATCTGTGTGAATCTTTCCTTGAATCCTTCAGTGGAGATTCATCCAAAAAGCTAATGGGAGCAAAGAACTGGGCTGCCACATTGCCCTCAGCTCTTTCTTTGCATCCAACTTCTATTCTACCTTCTTCTCTTTCTTTGCATCCATCTTCAGGGGTGTTAGGTGTCACTGCACCTGCAGTGCCTTTGCCACCAAGACCTCCTCCTTCCTTAGCTTTTGCCACCCAAACTTGCGACCTAGGTTATCATCTTTATCCTCTCTTCTTGTTACATACTTTTGGAATTGACTCATGTACAGGAGGAGAAGGCTCTCTGGGTCCTCAGCCAACAGCTTGCTGAGGTCCAGGTTCTTCTGAGGGAGAAGTCTGCTTTGTGCAGAACTCTCCAAGAAGAAAAAGAGAAGCTGCTGGAGCGCTTCAACAGGCGAGGACACAACCTTGAGACTGTTCTCTCGGTTATGGAGCATCTGTCAGAGTGCTATGATGGAGCTTGCGAAGAGGCACTGTTGGCCCGCATAGAGAGGGATCTCGCTCGAGACCAGAGGGACCTCTCTAATGCAATTATGGACAATTGCCTTTTTGTAATAAAAGACAACATCGATAGATTGAGGGACATCACGAGTTCCCTTGGGGCAATTAGTATTGATCCCACTAATATTAACCTGTCCTTTGGAGAATTTTGTAAATTACTTTCAGATCAGGTTGACGCTTTGGTCGCCTGCATCCCTTTTTTATGTAAAGAATGCAAGAAATAAAATTCCTCTTCTTTACATTTCGAATTCTTTTAATGATTACACATAATCTATAATCATTAGTTAGAATCTTTGAATGAATATCTCTGTGTGAAAAATGGTGACAGGTAAATGTCTTTGCGATCATAACATCCACAGTAATAAATACTTTGTCCATGGTCAAACCAGAACACTACTAAGGTCACAAAATAACATTGAGACCATAAGGAGCACTGAGGTCACAGAATAGCATTGCGACCACAGATTGCACCGAGACCATGCATAGTACTAAGATCACAGAACTAGAATTACAAGGTTACCTTGGAATCATAGCAAAAAATTCCCATATAATTACTTGTACCGTAGCCCCCGAATTAAAAATAAAATGACCGTTTAATTTCCAAAAAGGTGCATTTTATTTCAAATTCTACCAGGGTAACGACGTGGTTTCGGATTCAATCCGTGAAAAACCTGTTATGAGGAAATATTAAAATAATGAACACAATAGGTAGTGGCCTTGGGCAGATAAAAGGAAGGTACCTTGCTTGAGAATCTTCAGAAAACCCTCTTTTGCATTAACCACTCCACCGCAAAAAACCCTCATTGTTCACTTGTGCTCTCACCGCCATTAAAGCCTTCATCTTTCCAAAGATTCTCACAGCGATGGCGTCCTGGAGTCGATCAAGCCACTACAATGTTGAGAGTTTGGTGGTGTTGGAAAAAGAGGAAATCCTCCCATCGCGACTGTTGATCAACTGGCTGCCAACAAAGAAGCAAGAAGAAACCCCCAATGTTCAAGAAAGTGAATTGGTGATTTTCGAAGACTTTCTGCGATGTGGATTCCGCTTGCCAGAAAGAAAATTTTTGCAAGACGTTTTGACGCACTTCGACTTGGGGTTGGTAAATCTTCATCCCAACGCTATCCTCATTCTGGTTGTCTTCCAGCATTTGTGTGAGGATTTTGTGTGATCATTTGGTCGCACCAATATTGATCTTAACATAATACCGAAGTTTGTTACGAACTGGCAGCCCCTTGTATGATCATAAACATACTAGTAAGTCCCGTATGCGTTGATAAATGGCTTATTTAGGGATGTCTTATCTAGATGCGACCATGAGATCGGCCAGTGAAATCCAACTTGGTTACTATAATAAGATGATCATTGCCGACCAGCCCCCGAGCATAGCTCGACAAAGGGAGGGTAAAAGTGTGGAATTAAACCATAATGTAACACGACAAAAGGTACATGTTGTTTTTAACGAGATCATGCTAATTGAAAAGGAAAAAGGAAATGTAAAAACTTACACATAAAACTTGCGTAGCTGATCTATGTTCCAAGTATTGAACAAGATCCTTCCATCTTCCATCACCAATCGGGCTGATCTTGGTCGCAGCACTGAGACCACAGTATAAGGGCCTTCCCACTAAGGGGGGAATTTGTTGCGATTAGTCTGGTTTTGGATTTTTTTCGTAAAACCAAGTCGCCCATGTGAAGACTAGGGGGTCGCACCTGTTTACTGTGGTATTTACGCAAAGCTTGTAAATATGCTGCAGACTTAATCAATGCCCGATCGCGTTTCTTCTCAAGGAGGGTAATATCTTGGACATGTTGTTCATGTTGATCAGAATGATCAAATTGGTCTATACGAACAGAACCAATATGAATTTTCATAGGTAAGATAGCCTCGGCACTATATACCAGCTGAAAAGATGTCTCACTCGTAGCTTGACTACATGTAGTGCGTAGTGCACATAGAACAGAGTAGAGTTCATCTACCGAAGCCCCCGAGCGCATTTTAAGGTGATTGAAAACCCATTTTTTAATGCCTTGTAATACCTGCCCGTTGGCACGTTCAATGGCACCATTGCTCTATGGATTAGCCACAGATGCAGAACACACTTTGGTCCCAAAAAAATCACAATAGTCTCAAAAAAGACCACTAACGAATTGGGAACCGTTGTCGGTAATAAGATGACTTGGAACACCAAATCATGTCACAATATTCTTATGAAAGAATTTCTTCGCTGTGGCGGCGGTAACATTGCAGATTGGTTCAACTTCTATCCATTTAGCAAATGTATCAATGGCTACAAACAAGAACTTGTATCCATTAACCGCTTGGAGCATAGGACCCACTATATATATATTCCCCACATCGCAAAAGACCAAGTGAGAGGAATAGTTTGTAAAGCATATGCAGGCTGATGAACTTGCTGTGCATGGAATTGACACTGTGGGCATGTCTTGACCAAATGCATGGCATCATCAAGTGCTGAAGGCCAAAAAAAACCCTGTCGGAATGCCTTTCCGACCAGCGTTCGATAAGATGCATGTGCACCACATGCACCGTCGTGAATTTCTTTCAAGAGGGATTTACCTTTCTCTTGGGATATACAACACATGAATACTCCTTGAGTACCCTTTCTATATAAAATTCCATCGATTATTTTATATAGACGCGCCTTTCGAACTAACCGATCACTTTTGGTTTCATCCTTGGGCAAGGTCCCATGTTCAAGATAGATCCGCAATGGTCGGGTCCAATCTTTTTCATGTCCAAGGTCGGCAACGTGAATTGTCACCAAATCATCCTCGACCGGAGTGGATGTGCGTGAGGACCCAATTTTTGATAATTGGTTTGCGAGTATATTATCCTTTCACGGAACAAATTGGACTTCGAAATGACTGAAGTATTTTTCCAATCTCCTCACTTCTTCCAGGTAATGAGCCATTATCTCAACGGAGGTGCTGTACTCCTTGTTTACCTAGTTTATGACTAGCTGTGAGTCTCCTCTCACCACTAATCGACGGACTCCAAGGAATTTTGCTGCTCGAAGCCCAACAAGAAGACCTTCATACTCTGCTACGTTGTTGGTCGCAACAAAGTGTAATTGAATGACATACTTGAGTTGGTTTCCTTGAGGCATCATTAAGACCACTCCAACCCCCGAGTGTTGAAAACTACAAGAGCCATCAAAATACATCATCCAATGGTCAGTGCATTGTAAATCTTTGGATTCTTGCGCAGGAGGGTCGAGATTAGTCCATTCAACCATAAAATCTACAAGAATTTGAGATTTAACTGGTGTAAAATGGAAGTCAAACGCTCCAAGTTCCACTACCCATTTTGCAATGCGACCAGATTTCTCCAAATTTTGGATAATATCTCCCAATGGAAAGGATGAAGGCACAGTAGTTTTATGTGCTTGAAATTAATGTCGTAGCTTGCGGGAAGCCATCAGAAGAGCGTAAAGTAACTTCTGGAGTTCAGGGTAACGCTCCTTTGATCCATGAAATACTTCACTTACGTAATAGATTGGTTGCTGTACACCTTCTCTCTCCACGACTAGGACTGCGCTGACCGCGTGAGGGGTGGCTGCCAAGTAATGGAGTAATGGCCCCCAAGTTTGGAGAGACTAGTACTGGTGGGCTAGATAGATATGCTTTTACCTCTTGAAAGGCTTTTTTGGCTTCATCCGACCAGGTAAAACCATTGTGCTTACGGAGAACCTTAAAGAAAGGAAATCCGCGTTCCCCTAGTAGGGATATGAAATGGCTTAGAGCGCCATGCCACTTGTTAGGCTCTGGACATCCTTCATGGTCGAAGGAGATCTCATTTGCTCAATGACCCTGATTTTTTCAAGATTAACTTCGATTCCTCTCGAACAAACAAGGAAACCCAAAATTTTACTAGAAGAAACTCTGAAGGAGCATTTTTCAGGGTTTAACTTTATTCCATGCTTATTCAAATTACAAAAGGTTTCAGCGAAGTCATCTATGTGATTAGAGCTTTTCAAACTCTTTACAACCAAATCATCGACATAAGCTTCCAAGTTACGCCCTAATTGGGAAATAAAGGTCTTTTGCATCAAGCGCTGGTACATGGAACTGGCGTTCTTGAGACCGAATGGCATTCTGACATAGCAGTAAGTGCCAAAAGGTGTGATGAAGGTAGTTTTCTCTTCATCTTCTTCTGCCATGCTAATTTGATGGTAGCCTGAATAAGCATCCAGGAAGCTCATCAGTTTGCAACCCGCTGTAGAATCGACCAACTAATCGATGTGAGGAAGGGAAAAATCATCCTTTGGGCAGGCACTGTTTAGTATTGTGTAGTCGATACACATGCGCCACTTACCATTTAACTTTAGGACCATGACCGAGTTCGCAAGCCATTCAGGATGATTGACTTCGCGAATAAATCCTGCTTTCTGGAGTATGTCTAACTCCAATCGGATAGCTTCTTGTCGGTCAACAGCAAAGTTTCTGATCTTTTTCTTTATTGGTCACTGTCCAGGCCGAATTGCTAGCGTGTGCTCAATCACTTCCCTTGGGACTCCAGGCATGTCGGATGGTTTCCAAGCAAACACATCTGCGTTAGCCCGGAGGAAAGTAATGAGCTTGAGTTTCTATTTGTCATCCAAACCTGATCCAATCTGAATGGTTCTGGATGGATCATCCGGGTATAATGGAACCATTTTTAGTTTCTCATCTGGTCGCGGGGCAACTTTGATCGATCTGAGGCCGTGGTTGCAATTTTAACATCTCAAAGGGGAAGCTGGTCCACCAACTCTAGAGATAGCCGATCACAAGTAAGAGCCATGTTCCGGCTGCCTAAGATCAAAATAACACCTTTTGGGCCTGGTTGCTTGACGCATTGATAAGTGTAATGCGCTGCCGCCATGAACTTAGCAAGTGTTGGCCTGCCAAAAATAGCGTTATATGCCGAATCTCAATCAATTACATCAAATGTAATTAATTCTGTTCGGAAATTGTCTGGTTCTCCCAATGTTACCAGTAAGACAATTTGTCCAATC
Source organism: Pharus latifolius (assembly GCA_019359835.1). Lineage (NCBI taxonomy): Eukaryota > Viridiplantae > Streptophyta > Magnoliopsida > Poales > Poaceae > Pharus > Pharus latifolius. Next base: position 26,119,044 of record CM033329.1, read on the forward strand.
GGCATCATTGAGGGACTAGGGATTATTCCATAAAATGGGTGAATTATGGGGTTTAATCTTTGAGCGAGGAATTTGCATCTTGTCCAGTGGCTTGACCAATAACAGGTCCAAGGAACTACCACTGTCGATCAGAACCCTTTCGACCCTAGTATTGCTAATTATAGGGGTAATGACCAAAGGAAGATGCAATGGTCATGTGAGCCTCTTGTGACAATCATCTCGGTCGAAGGTTAAGGGAGTTTCTGACCAATAGGGATATTGTGGCTCTCCAAGGGGAGCCTCAACTTTATTTACCTCACGGTAAAAAGTTTTGAACTGACGCTTAGAAGTAGCATAAGAAGAAGAACCACCAAAAATAATATTGACATGATTTTGGGGTACCTTGTAAGACATTTTTTCGTCTCCATCAGCGTCTCTAATCTCGCAGGCTTGATCTTGCCGTGGTATGGTTGGCTTGGGTCCAATTCCTTGATAGAAATCATCCAATTGCTTCAACCAATTGTGACAGTTCTTGAGATCATGTCCAAAGAATTATGGAATGGACACCACTTCTTGTTTCCCTGTGGGTTAGCTTGTTTTCCTAAATGGTCGCTGTCGTGGCCGCTAGAAGGAGTTTTACTTTTAAATGAAAACTTATTACCTTTCCCTGGCGGCGGTTTGTCGGCAACAGCGACATCTTAGTATTGTCCAGCCCGATTTTTCTTAGACTTCTTGGATTTCCCGCCTGATGATGACTCTGGTTTCTTGCTAGAATCATCCTTCTTGTCATTCTTGAGACCTGGTTGAGGTGGAAAATTCCCTTTATCCACCATTCTATTCCATTCCACAGCCTCGACCGCATCGGAATAACAATCAACCATGTCGAAAAGATCGGCTACTGATCGAGGCGGATGGATAAGTAAGTCTTCGGTGAATCTCTGATATCGCACGGCATGTTTGAATGCCTTGATAACGGAGCTATCAGAGATGTTTGGAATGGTATTTCTCACTCCAACAAATCTCTTGACAAACTGCCGAAGAGTCTCCGTAGAAGTCTGGCGCAAATGATGAAGATCATCCTCTTTGCCATGCTTCTGATAACAATTTTGGAAATTGTTGAGTATTGCATCACACAACATTTCCCAATTATAAATTGACCCTTGCGGTTGATTAAACAACCATGTGCTCGCCGGTCCTTCAAGAACCGTTGGCAAATAGTTTTCCATTACGCGGTCATCTGCCCTTGCCGCTTGGATGGCAGTGATGTAGATCTGAAGAAACTCCGTGGATTTTGAGTTCCATCGAACATTTCGATCATTCTTGGTTTAAACTTATCTGGCCAGACCACAGCATGGAGTCCTGGCGAGAAAGCTTTACAACCAACATAGAAACTACGGAGATGTCTGTGACCTTCCATATGGTCGCGGGCGACATCACCTTGAGGAGATACACCTCGCGGCCCCAGGCGAGAATGGACTAGTACACGATCTCGACCGCGGGAACTTCCAACTCGCCTGACCTTGTCATCCCGAATTGGCCCTGCTGGCACTCGACTGCACCTCCCATGACTAGAGTGAGAATAATCTCGCTCATGGGAACGAATTGTGGAACGGGACGACGCCGTTGGAGTTGCATCAGAAGCAACTTCGTCGAGCATGTCCACCAGGACTCTGGCAAAGTTTGTTCTATCAGCATCTTCAATACTGTAACACCCTGGGTTTGGGCTGAAAATTTCTTTCTTAAAAAGTCATGCATGCATATGTCTCTTCTAGATCAGCCAAAAGAGCCCCAGCTTTATTCTATTCTAAGCCCAAAATCTTAAAATCTATCCTATAGACCCAAATCAAGATCTGACTTTTCAGATTTGATCTACTATCTATCTTGAGTATAAAAGCCTTCAGAACCCAGATTCAATTCTATCTCTAACTTCCAGATTTATCAACTCCTTTCTGTTTTCGAAAACAGAAATATCTTATATTACCCCAAATACCCTAAGTTTCAGAAATTCAGATTTAATCAAAATCTTGGCCAAGTTCAGACCAGATTATTCTTGGATTATGATCAAGGGTATGCCAATACCTTAATCCAAAAAGTTGGCAATCAGATTTCATCATCTAAACCTTTTTCGTAAATCAGTCCAAGAGTATCGCAGATTAGTCCTTTTCCAGATTTTCTAGAAGCCTGAAAAGGCAAAATATTACAAATCATCTCCAAATCCAAATCTGATTCAGGGAACACCTCCCAAATGCCATTCAACACAAAATCTTCTTATATGAGTATCTAAAAATCAAATCCTAAATCCCAGAATTTCAGCATTTGACAAAATCCAGATTTCAAATACCCTAATCTACCCTATTTTCAGTTTATATCAAAAACCATTCAAATATTTCAAATTTTATCTTCTATCTGTGCCAAATTATCTGCTGAATCAAGTCTGCCAAATTAGTGCAATCAATTTCGGTATAAATCTCCTAAATCTCCAGATTTACAGATCAGTCCAAAGCCAATAAAAAATCATCACAATCAGGCCCCTAATTCGACCACGGGCTGCTATTCACGAATAGAACCCGCGTTCGTTTGATTTCACCATTTTCGACCGCAATCAGCTGCGCCGCGCCACTGCGTTCTTCGTTGCCGGTGAAGCTTCACCTGCGCTTGTGGCCGTGCATGCTTGTGTGTACGTGTCCTCGCTTCAGCCATCGCCGTGGCAGCGCCAACGACCAGCAAACGCTCCCGCGCGCGACCAGCAGCAGCAACAACAACCTTTTGTCAGCAACTCCAAGCCACGTTGCTTTGCCGTGCCAGCCATTGTCGCCACCGCTTGCACCAGCCAGTGCCGAGTCCCGATGAAGCGACAATTTGATCAGCTGTTGCACCGCCTGCACGCCATCGCATCACCGTTCACTGTTGTCGTACCTGTGCCCAGCCAGTCTCGTCACCGACGCCAATTTCTTTGCTGTCCCCTCTTCGTAAGCTTCGCCCTGGTCTATTTAAGCACCACATCGCCGTGTAATCTTCACTTCACCAGAATTCAGCTAAGTCCCAAATCTCCTCCACCTTCGTCTTCTTCTCCGGCGAGTCCAGCACGGATGCTCACGGTGCCAGCACACTCCACTGCACCACCTGCCAAATTGACACCACCAGTGAGTTCCCCGTATCTTATTATCTGTGATGTATCCTTTAATTGAATCCTCATGCATCTCATCGCCGGTGATCGCCGGCAATTGCTGAACTTCGAAAATGCCCTGTTCCTGTTACACAATTCAAATTAATCCGAATTAGCTTTCGATTCTGTAGAATAAATTGATCTGTGAACTGAGTTTAGCAAGCCTGTCAGCTCAGAATCCCCAATTGAACCCCAATTGAAGTTTTCCCCAAATTTGAATTTCACCAGAAACCGGCGATCATCGCCTGGCTTTTCCGATGATCCTCCGGCCAACCTAATCATCCGAACAGTTTCCTTATACTTCTCAGATACTCTCCAAGAAAGGAATTGAGTTCAATTGACCTGTATCAAAAATCCCCAAATCTTGTCTTCTTCTCCGGGGCAGGCCACCGGAAATCTATTCCCGGCCAATCCAGCTTCAACCACCTTGTCCACCAGATGTGCCTCAATCTCCTGAGCACTTTTCTCTTCTAGCCCGATCTCTGAAACCGTCTAGATCGCAAGATATAGCTATGCCAAAGACCTTGTCCAGTGGCTTCACTGTGCCGTGTCGCCACCACACTTCTTCACTGATTTTCATCACCATCCAGCCATCTTCCACCTTGGAACCTATTGAATCATTTGTTCCTGTTATCAAGGGCTACCTCCCAGACAAAGTGGTGCATCAATTGGAGCCCTAGATCAAAAGTTATGGCAAGCCCTAGTTTCTGGCCATGTCAGTCCAATGTCAGTCTATGCCAGTCAGTGGCATTAGCCCTTTTCACTTCCTTCCATATGTGCATTTTGAGCATAACTTTGTCCCTTAGACTCCTGAGGTTGTGATCTACAATTTCTTCTTCTATCACAACTTGATTTGAGCCCTTGAACTGCATTTTATGCTAAGCTCTAGTTTTTGACACTGTCAGCACTATGTCAGTGCATGCCAGCCAGTGGCATTGGCCTTGTTTGCCCACTTCTAGTTGTGAAATTTGAGAACCACTTTGTCCACTGAATTTGTAGAGTTGTGATCTACACTTTCTTCTTCTGTCACAACTTGAGATAAGCTCTCTAGCTTTCCTTGAAGCTATGTCAGAGCCTAGATCCGAATGTCAATCGGCTGACATTCGCTGTTTTTTTGAACAAACCAGCCACGGACTTGATGTCCTTATTGCAACCTTGAAACCCTAAGAGCTTTTAACACCCATTCTTGGCCCAGATTCCTTGAAACCCTAGAATCTCGACTCAGTTTAGCTTGCAATCCCAATTATCTCCAGTATCATTCAGTTATTCTGTTAAGCATATCTGCATATAGATCATAAATCATTTTAACATAGTTAGTAATTATTGTATGCTTGTTTGTCACCAAGCAGATCCAGAAACTAAGTTCGAGGACTTTGCTGTTGACTCGACATCGACTGCTGTTTCTTACGACGCGGAAGGCAAGTCATATCCTTGGACATCTTGAACCTATATTTTAAGAGTTGCTATAACATAACCTTGAATATAGATAATATTGCATGTGAAAGATTAAGAATGGTTGAATTATGAATTGGCAGTACTAGACTGGTTATCTGTGAAATGTGAAATAAACAAGTTTTGAGCCATGAACTATTATATATGATTTATATACTTATATTCATGAAATAAAACCCTAGCCGTGATCAGAAATTTGGTATGGATGGCTGTAGCACTGGAGGTGCTAAACTGCAAAGGATAGCAGGCACGGAAGGTGCAGGGTTGTGGATGGTCTGGTCACTGGCATATAAGGACTTGAACCTTGTGTTGTGCGTCTAGTGGCATGAAACACGTACTAACCGCAAGCCTGGTATGGGACAGGCCTGAATAAGTACTTATGCGGATCGCACATGAAACCCCTGCATGAGTTGTGTAGTGATGCACGATTGGCACGGAGAATGGCTCCCACACATATCACTGAAGGTGATCTTGCACGCTGACCCAGTAATGGGAATAAACAAAGGGGTGGAGGTTAGGGTACAACCTGCCACAACTGTGGTTCGCGGAGATCCACAGGGTCAGGGGTGAATTGTGAGTGAAAAATAACAAAAGTTCTTGTTATCTCCACCTTGCCACTCACAGTATGAAGTGAGCCAGGGGTCCAATCATTATGATAGGAAGGGATTGAAAGTGGAATATCTTGCGGGTAAATTGGTACCTCTCTGCAGAGTTAAAAACGTATTCGAATACTCCGAGCTCCCGGGTTTATAGGAGTCTGCTGCGGTGGATTAAATCCACGGGGTGTGACACAAGTATGTTTTCTAAATAAAATTTGTTAAATCAAGATTACCCAAATGACATGTGTTGTCATGATAAGGAGTGCTACCGTGGGCTATCGTGTGTTGACGTGTCGCGGTAGTACTATAATCTAGTGAACATGAATAGCAATGCTATTTTATGAAAAGTGCTGCCATAAGATGAGATGAGATATGAAAGAAAAAGGTTATTTTACAAACATCCATAATTCTTGACTAGTCTAGGTTCATATCATCCCTATTATATGTATCTACTCTTACCTATGACTTGCTGAGTACGTAAGTGCTCACCCTTGCAACCTACAAATCAGTAGATGGAGCGTTCAATAATCAAGATGAAGGCGTGGAGAATTTCTTGGATCCAGAAGGAGGAGTGTTAGTTCCGCTAGAGCCCTGATGTGTGTTGTTCTGCCGTCAACTTCTCATTGTGGGAGGGTCTCCTATCTTCTGCTGTGTAGTTATTATTTTGCTAAACCTTGAATACCGTGAAGGAATTGTAATCTCTTTATGTAATATTAAGGCCAATAGGCCACACTGCTTAAATATTTTGTAAGTTACTCTGTTGCAATGTAATATACTCCTGTGCTTGACTTATCTTGGGAAGTCAAGGGTATGCATATATGGGACTAGCTGCAGCGAGCTAGGTCTCCACGGGAGTAGTCGTAGTCCCAGTTCCGGGGCGCGACAAATACCAGGAGGAGGATTACGTAGGGTATCTGCGATAACACGAATTCGATCTTGTGTACTCCTCCTGGGCACCATGGGTTTCACCGTTTCTTCAACTGCCGGAGGATAATCCGGGGCCAAAGAAGGTGTTTGGTCGCGTCTGCGACCGTGCGGATGATGAGAAGTGCTAGGAGTGGGATCTCGAACAACGGCATCGTGGCAAGATTGGGCAAGGTGTAAGGCTTCCTTAGTGGCCCTGCGAATCTTGTTTTCTCGTTGCTCGCAGTCCTGATCCACCTTTTCTCTGCATTCCTATTCCTCCCTAGCAGTTCGTTGCTCAGGAGTTTCCTTCGATAGTGCAGCAAATTCTCGAGGAACTGAGGTCGCAGACGAGGGAAACATTCCTCCTTGTTCCAAATCAGATTTGAAATCAAAAAGGGATTTGAGATTGTCCTGATCAAACTTTCCAGGACTAAAGTTAAGATTGTCATCCTCCACATCATCTGGAACAACGTATTGTGGCACGTACTCAGCCTCTGATGTGGCGGGTTCTCCATGTGAGGGAAGCATCTATCTTCTTTGTACCTTGGTCGACAGACATCATCAGAGTTGGAGAAGACGTAGCTTCTGGATGTAATTCATGGATGTCCTCGTCATCGACCTCTTCCATAGGAACGGGGTCGTTAGGCGAAGGCATCTGAATCTGGGCATAATCATTGAGACCAAAATCATTCTCGGAATTGTATGCCCCAGACATGACTTAACAAATCTCCTGATGAAGAAAACGCCTTGAGAAAGGCCCCACAGTGGGTGCCAGCTATCGATGATTGGGACTTAGGGACCTTAGTCTATCTTACGCAAATTGATGAGTAGGGAGTGAGATCTTTCAAGGTGTTTATCAGGTAAGTTAAGGTAAATACGAGTCAGTGACACACGGAATTATACAGGTTCGGGCTCTCAATGGATTGAGTAATAACCCTACGTCCTGTGGTGCTTCTACTATGTATAAGAGTGTTTACAGGGAAAGGGAGATTGTTACAGGGATTGACAATCTCTCTTTATACTGCTGTCTACGGACTATTGCTGATATATCTCATATATCTCTATTGATAATCTATATTTTTTCTCTCATCCTATGCTTCCTTCCATCCTTTTATACTGAATGAAAGGATGCCAACGTGAAGTAGTTTGGACGGTTACTAATATGTAGTTTGCATAACTACACTGATCTCTTCGCGGTTAACACATGCAGTTATAGATAACTGCACATCTTAACTCCTTGACGGTTGTCTTTACACGTGGGAGAATAAATTATCTTTATCCTGGGAACGTGTCTGGTCAAGCTCAAATACAACTCAGGTTAAAGGTAACCCTTAGGTCACTTTGGTTCTACACAGGGATCCGTTTGATACCTAGCCTTGGTTTTTGCACTAGGCTCACCCATATTCTAATATGCGGAATAACGGGTTCTTACATGGAATTACCGAAGCCCAAATGATGATAAAAAACACAGCTCAAAGTAATTGCACAACTCTTTATTTCAAAGAGGACTTTACACGTCGAACGTTAGACAGACTTGTCTACGTCGATGAAATATAAGTGTCTAAAACTCAAATAAGCTCTATGACTTTTCGATTGTATTCGATGATCCTAACTAGACCTATTACCAGGTATTTATAGTCCAATCGTATGAGTACGTATCAGACTCAATAACCTAAATGTATTAGACTCATATAACTAACTAACTAATCCTAAACTGATAAACTTAGTTATATATATTCGGATCGGTTTACAATTCCGAATAGGGAATGAATTCCTTTTCATGGTTGCTAACTAATCCATGGTCGCGAAACCTTTCTGATCACGGTTAAGGTCGCGAAGCCATATGCGATCAGGACTTGAAGATTCTCCCGGATCATGACTCCCTTGTTGAGAAGGAGCCAACCCCTGTTGCAACCTCTCGATCAAACTGGAGATATGGAAATTGGGCTTGTCCATGTTCTCTGGTGTACCACTTTGCCGCACGTGCTCGTTGATCTTTCCGACCGATTCGAAAAGTCTCCTTTATGCCACTGCGGGTGGTAGTCACCTTCTTCTCTAGAATCACATCTTCGCATAGAGATTCGTCTCGTTGATAGACCTAGTCTTCAACAGATGGTACTGTGGTATCTGGCTCATCATCCAGCATTGAGGGCTCGAAGAGTTTGAGGTGCTCAACATTAATAACCGAGTAAATATCCATGTATGGAGGTAACTCGAGCTGACAAGCATTATTACCCACTTTCCGCAAAATCCGAATAGGACCATAACAAATGGGTTTGAGTTTCTTACCTTCACCTTTAAGTCTCTCCTTACTCAGATGTAACCATACCATATCACCTTCTTGAAATTGCGCATCGACTTGGTACCGATCATGTCGCGCCTTGTACTTGAGTTGAGCTTTCAGCAAGTTCTGTTCAACCTCATGATGGAGTCGTTGAATACATTCCAGGAACTTTTGTGCTCGATCCTGATCAGATGCTTCCTTGCTGTTCTGTGCTGAGGTAGGGATCACAAACTCCATGTCAAATGGACTCTGTGGTAGAAATCCTAAACATATCTCAAATGGCGACTTTCCAGTCGAACCATGCACTGCTCGATTAAAAGCAAACTGCAGGTACGGTATGCTTTCATCCCAGGTCTTCGGGTGCTTCGAGTTATATCCTCTCAAGAGATGAATGACTGTGCGATTTACCACCTCAGTTTGACCATCAGTTTGTGGATGAAAAGCAGTACTCCTCTTTAGATTGGTGTCCATCATCGTCCAGAGCGATCGCCAAAAGTGACTAAGGAACAGGTATCGCGATCAGACACAATAGAAGTCAGCAGTCCGAAGTATGTCCAAACGTTTTGAAAGAATACCCGAGCTGCTTCTTCTCCTGTGATAGTCTTTCGACAAGGTATGAGAATAATCATTTTGGAGAACCGATCAACGACCACGAATAGATAGTCATTGCCACGTCGGGTCTTAGGCAATCCTCCCAACAAATCCATGGATATGCTCTCCCATGGTCGCGATGGAACTGGCAAAGGAGTGTACAAACCTAATTTTCGGTTTGCCGGTTTCGAGATGCTACAGAGACTACAACCTCGAACAAAACTAGCCACATCTTGCTGCATACACGGCCAGAACACATGTCGGTGAAGATTTTGCAACATCTTTGTAACCCCAAAGTGACCAGCTACCTTCGATGTGTGCGCTTCTCGCAACCATTGAATTCGAGGTGCTCCACGAGGTATGCAAAGTAAATTGCCCTTGTACAAGAGTCCTTCTCGACGAACAAACTCTATAGGTTTCCCTGTTTCGAGCTCAGTCAGTGCTGTTTGAAAATCAGGGTCTTCACTGTACATATTGGTATAGTCATCATGACATGAGGGCTCGATCTGCATGAACGCTGATAAACAGAGGGTCATAACTGGTGGTCGCGACAACATGTCCGTCAATTTGTTGTGTACGCCCTTCTTGTACTTAATCACCAGATTAAACTGCTGCATATACGACATCCACTTCATGTGCCGAGCTTGCTGTAACTTGGATTGAGTTTGCAAATATTGCAACGGTTGATGGTCGGTGTGGACAACAGTCTCTTTACCCAAGAGATAACACCACCAATGTTTCACGGCTTGATGCAGTGCACACAACTTTTTGTCATAAGTCGGGTAGTTCTTCTAAGCTCCCTGGAATAACTCGGAGTGATATGCCACTGGTCAACCTTCTTGTATGAGCACAGCGCCCATGGCATAACCTGAGGCATCGGTTTCTAGCTCGAATGGTTTCTGGAGATTCGGCAAAGCTAACACAGGCGCCTTGCTGATCTTCCTCTTCAGCAAGAGAAATATGTCCTCATGTTTCCCTATCCACTCGAACTTTTGATCGATCCTGGTTAATGCATGCAATGGAGAAGCCACAATCGAGAAGTGTCGGATGAACTTCCGAAGATATTGGCATGCTCCCAAAAAAGTACGCACGTCCGTAACTGTTCGCGATCGCGGCCACTCGCGAATCACTTTTACCTTATCCGGGTCGATTTGCAACGTACCGTTGCTGACCATGAATCCGAGGTAAAGTAGAGTTTGTTGGCCGAACTCACACTTCTTATGGTTGAGGCGAAGTCGATGTTGCCGAAGCTGTTCGAACATCTTTTCGACATGAATGAGGTTCTCATCCCACGAATGACTATAAACTAGTATGTCGTCGAGGTAAATGATCACAAAGTCGTCGATGAACTGTCTCAATACGTCATTCATAAGACGCATGAAAGTTGCCGGGGCGTTGCAGAGACCAAACGGCATGACCAGCCATTCGAACAGACCTTGTCGTGTTTTAAACGCGGTCTTCCACGTATCCTCATCTCAGATGCTGACTTGATGATATCCTGACTTAAGATCCAATTTGGAGAAAACAACGGCATGCTTCAATTGGTCTAGCAGGTCGTCAATACGAGGAAGGGGGTAGCGGTTCTTGATGGTGATTTTGTTCAGTGCTCAGTAGTCGATGCACATACGCCAAGTCCCATCTTTCTTTGGCACTAACACCACAGGAGATCTACAAGGCGAACTACTCTGTTGAATGATACCATCGTTTAGCAACTCACCAAGTGGTCTCTTGATCTGTTCATTCTCCAATACTGAGTTGTGATATATACTCAGATTGGGCAGTGTCGCATCGGACACAAGCTGAATTTCGTGCTCGACTGGACGTTTCGGCAGACGACCCTGGGTAGTCTCGAATAGATCACTGTATTCCTCCATCAGTCCCGACAAACGACCAGGACCCTCTCGGCACGCCAACGACAACGTTGAGCGAGTACACTCACCTTGACCAATGGGTCAAATCATGACAAGCACATACTTGTGACATGCATTAACAATTCGTTTGGCTTGATTTGCTGTAATCAAGTTCAAAGTGTTGACGTGGATGTCTCTACTGATTACAAACTTAACTCCGTCTTTGGTGAGGTTGTACTCTTGCGCTCACCGATGGAAATGAGTGTCTCGATCATACAAATACGGACTCCCAAAGATCACCTGACAGATATCGATAGGGACAACATCGCATTGCGCCTCATCGATATATCGTGCAGAGATCGCAAACTTCAACACACACTGACTCGTAATCTGTTGGTTCACGTCGGATGTAAACCAACCCAGCGGATATGGTCGCGGGTGTGTGGTTGTCTTCAAACCAAGTCGCCGAACCAGTCCAGTGAAGACCAGATTCTTCTGACTTTCGAGATCGAATATCACTGTGACCACTTTGTGCTTCACCTGAATGTTGATGGTAAACAAGTCCTCCGTTGGGTGATGGTCGTTTGGTGGATCCGAACCCTTCTCCTTCGGCATTGCCATTAGAGACAAGGTCGTATCCGCCTCATTAACCAAATTCACTCGGACAACTTCTTCATCGGGTGAAGTCGCAGTAGTCGTGGCTGTTCTTTTCCCTGGTCCGTTTTTCTTTGGTCGAAGTTTAAGATGAAGCTTGTAGCATTTGTCCTTGGTATGTCCCGCGTGTTGACAATGTTCACAAAAAGAACCCATGCCCGACTTCGAAGCATTTTTCTTCGGACTCGGTTTTCTTTTTGTCGAGGTCGCACTGTCCTTCGTGCCTTTGTCGCTGCGGGATTTCTTCCTCTTCTCGGTCGCCATAGCGGTTGTGCTTGAGGTCGCGATGTCTTGGACGTTGAACAGACTTAGCTCTGTACTGATCATTTTCTGAAGTTTAGATGTGTATTTTTGAAATACCTGAGGATCGGATAGTGAGATGCCGATGACCATTTCTTGTCGCCGAAACTCCGTCTTATAGTCTTGGACGGTCTGGTCGTGCCGTTGGTACAATCTGTGCCAACACTCCCATCTCTCCTCAAGGTAACCCATCGGATAAAATTCTTGTCGCAGAAGTCGTTTGAATTGACCCCACGCAAGGTCATCAGCTTTACTACTGGCGACAAGGGCCTTCCACCATGTCTTGGGGTGGTCCTTCATCTTCAAAGGTGCAAATTTGACCTTTTGAGAGCTACTAAACCCTTTCAGGTAAAAGTAGGTCTCAAGTTGATCGAGCCATGAATCTAACTTCTCGGCATCGATCTCCCCATCATATAAGGGTATATCAATCTTAGCGTTGACCTTGAAAGATCCAACAGCTAAGGAGGTGTTGGCGAGGTCGTCGGTCTTTTGGTCGCCTTCGTCTTCATCTTCGTCTGCCCTGTGCAAGTCTTCACCAGTCTTCACACCCATAACCTTCCCTATTTCAGGACGTACAATCATGGCCTGCTGCTTAATCCAAGAAAGCACGGTTTCCATGTCAGTGGAGAGCTTAGCCACTTGTTCGGCTAGGTTAGCTTGAATGGAGTTATCGTCAGACATTGTCAAAGACGCGGCTATAGGAACCGTCAATTGATCACCTGGAGTTTCGCCGGAAGTTTTGTAACCCTGGCGAGTCTTCACCATCCACAGAATAGGAAAGTCGCTCTGATACCAACTTTATCTGTTTGAGACCTAGCCTTGGTTTCGCACAAGGCTCGCCTAGATTCTAATATGCGGAATAACGGGTTCTTACTCAGAATTACCAAAACCCAAATGATGATCGAAAACACAGCTCAAAGTAATTGCACAACTCTTTATTTCAAAGAGGGCTTTACCCGTCGAACGTTAGACAGACTTATCTACGTCGATGAACTATAAGTGTCTAAAAGTCAAATAAGCTCTATGACTTTTCGATTGTATTCGATGATCCTAACTAGACCTATTACAAGGTATTTATAGTCAAATTGTATGAGTACGTATTAGACTCAATAACCTAAACGTATTAGACTCATATAACTAACTAACTAATCCTAAACGGATAAACTTAGTTATATATATTCGGATCGGTTTACAATTCCGAATAGGGAACGAATTCCTTTTCATGGTCGCGAACTAATCCATGGTCACGAAACCTTTCCGATCACTGTTAAGGTCGCGAAGCCGTATGCGATCAGGACTTGAAGATTCTCCCGGATCACATAGCCTACGACCTTATGGTCGCGCAAGTTCTGCGACCATAGACTGGTTCTTCCACCCATAATCTTCTGGTATATAGGAAGTTGCTTTTGCGACCATAGTGGCTGCTATTGCACAGGTTTATGTGTCATATCTGAAATATCTTGAATATGATATATTAAATGAACAACTAGCTCAGGTAATAATCCTCGTCAGGAAGAACAAAGGCTTCAATTGTGTAGATGAGATTACTTAGCTGTGAAGATGAGGGCATGGGGGGTTCGAATATATAGGGGGAGAAGCGCATCGATCACATCGTCGGTTCCAATGTTTAAAATCCAAAAGCATCGAGCAGATGTCTCAGTTCCAATGGCTAAAATCCAAAAATATTGATCACATGCGTCGGTTCCAATGATTCAAATCCAAAAGCATCGAGCAGATGCCTCAGTTCCAACAGCTAAAATCCAAAAGTATCGGTCACATGCGCCGGTTCCAACAGTTAAAATCCAAAATTGTCGAGCAGATGTCTCAATTCCAACGGCAAAAATCCAAAAGTATCGATCACATGCCACAGTTTGAATAGGTAAATTGAAAACAACTTAAATTAATAGTGCGAGTACAATTTTACAAATGAAAGGTACATCATGCGGGCTACTATTTATTCTTCATCTCCTTAATCATGTCGTTGACGTACTTTAATGCGGCCGCATGCGCAGCCTTACTGGTATTCGAGAAATGGGATGTGTCCTCCACAATCAGTTTCGTCAACGACTTCACAAATGTGACCTTTTCTTTGTTTTTGGCCATCTCTTGCAAATTTTCGGCTGCAGCGACGGCTTTATCGGCCACCCTATCGAGGTCGGCATTGGTTTTGCTGTTGCGTTGTAGGGTTTCCTCGCATGTCGATGATGTTGCGCCTAGTTTGCTCTTACCCTTTTGCTTCTGCTTTGCCGCGTCCCGCCCTTCCGGTCGTGGAAGCTTGATGGGGTTGTCATCATTGTTCGACGATGACGCGTGGGCACCTTCTTCACTGAGGCGAGCTCTTTTAGAAGAATCCAAGTAGCTTTGGCACCACTTCGGTTGAACACCTACAGCACTCCACCAGTGCTCAAGGATGAAGGCCTGACCCACCTCCTGCCTGTACATGTCGCGTGCTTGCGACATCAACTATTCGTCAAAACGACCACTAGCGTAGGCATCCTGCTACTTGCAGTAGATGCCATTGAACTGAACAATTTTCTTATTGCTCTTTTACCAATGGTCTTTCTAGTGCCTGACGTCTCTTCTGCGATTAGGCCGACTACTCACCTTGTACGCCTCAGCAACCTTTGATGAATACTTGTCAAATTTTTGGTTGTTCCCATCGACCGAGTTGAGGGAGTTATTCAACCATGCACTGATCTGGAGACATGGAAAATCCAAATTTAATAATAAAATCTATGATAACAAAATTTACTATTCAGATGAACACTCACAAGTCGAATGTCGTCCTACTGTGACCAGAGCATTCGTTTACGCCGTGGTCCAGCGGTTCCTTCGCCTTTGCCAACGTTGTTGTCGTCCTTGATTACAACCGGGGCCGTGCTATGTGGACTGCCGGTATCTTATACGGACGTGGAGCGGGAATTTTTTCTCGGTGGTTGTGGAGGCGATATTTCTGCAGGGATGGTCGGAACTCCGATGAAATGAGGATTTTGGCCGTAAGGGCTGTAGGGGGGTTGTGCGTATGGATGTGCATATGGATGTGGTTGGCTGTATGGAGGGGGCGGAGCGAACGGTGGATAGCACATCGGGTATGGTGGGGGAGGGGGTTGAAAACTAGGTGGATTTTGATTGCTTGGCGCTTAGGAGTTCTCCTCATCTAAATTTGGTTTGCCAAACCAGTTGACATAACCGCCGGGGGGATTGTTAGCCATCGAAAAAAATTTTGGAAAAAAATTTTGGAAAAAAATTAATGAACAGGAGAGTGCAAAGTGTGTGGTTTGTGCCCAAGATTGAGTGAAAATGAGCTGAAACATGGTCATATTTATAGGCAGAGGATCACACAATTTTTCTACAATTTTTAGTAATTTTTTTCTAATTTTTATCATTTTTAATCTCAAAAATGAATAAAATAATTCCAACGGGTAATTTTAAATGGTTAGATTTCAACGGATAATTTTTTGAGTCACTGACATGTGGGACTGGTTGTACAAAACATCCAACGGCTAATTTTCCTAAACCCTCACACGCACACGCCACTGACATGTGGCCCCTATCCACATTGGGCCCACCTGGCAGTGACTGTCGACCAAAACACGTCGGGTAATAAATGGCACGCGACTCGAGTGCACTCGCGGGGCCTCACGCGTTTTGTGGGCCCCACTGATTTTCGCACCGCGCACTTCGCCACCCTAAACCCACACGCTGACAAGAGGGCCAGAGTTTTGTTTGGGCCCACGCGTCAGTTATGTTTCTTGGGCGCGTTCGGGGGCACAGGCTGGTGCAATGTGGGCCCCACAAAATGCGTCGCGAGGCATCTGTGAGCACTCCAACGCGGCAGCTTCGACCAGGGAGGTGTCGGTGGGCCCACATGTCAGGGCGTCGTGGTCAAAGCCTCGCAAGGCGTTCTCCCTCTCCTCCTGCGGTAGAAATATTAATTTTTTATTGTGGACCCACTTGTCAGCGCATTGGGGCACCAACGTTGTACATAGCCAAGGGAAAGTTTTATATAAAAATAATATCTTGAGCTTTGTTGGGGGAAATCTCTGCGAAACTAAGTCCAGGTAAGTTCACACTTGCCCGGGGATTGTGGCCTCCGGTGCCTGCCCTGGGCGCCGCCATTTGGCCCCCGGGACCGTGCCTCCGGGACAGGTCCCGGGCGCCGCCACTTGGCCGGGGATTGTGGCCTCCGGTGCCTGCCCCGGGCGCCGCCATTTGACCCCCGGGACCTTGCCTCCGGGTATGTCCCGGGCGCCGCCATTTGGCCCCTGGGACCTTGCCTCCGGGGCACGTCCCGGGCGCCGCCATTCGCCCGGAAACTGTGGCCTCTGGTGCCTGCCTCGGGCGCCGCCATTTGGCCCCCGGGACCGTGCCTCGGGGACAGATCCCGGGCGCCGCCACTTGCCTGGGGATTGTGGCCTCCGGTGCCTGCCCCGGGCGCGGCCATTTGGCCCCCGGGACCCTGCCTCCGGGTACGTCCCGGGCGCCGCCATTTTGCCCCCGGGGCCTTGACTCCGGGTATGTCCCGGGCGCCGCCATTTGGTCCCCGGGACCTTGCCTCCGGGACAGGTCCCGGGCGCCGCCACTTGCCCGGGGATTGTGGCCTCCGGTGCCTGCCCCGGGCGCCGCCATTTGGCCCCCGGGACCTTGCCTCCGAGACAGGTCCCGGGCGCCACCACTTGCCCGGGGATTGTGGCCTCCGGTGCCTGCCCCGGGCGCCACCATTTGGCCCCCGAGACCCTGCCTCCGGGTACGTCCCGGGCGCCGCCTTTTGGCTCCCGGGACCTTGCCTCCGGAGCATGTCCCGGACATCATCGCCCTCCTAAAAGGTAAATTCCCTGTTTATTCATCACGTGCAGGTCACGCGAGGGGCGCCTCGGGAATCAGCGACCACCTGTCAAGCATCCAAGGCACTTGACCGGGAGAAGGACGTTGCTACCCCTCGATCCGACGGTAGCGTCCGGGGTAGTTTAGACTTTTTGCTTCTTTTTGGGGCTATAAATAGCCCTTGTACCCCCTGTTGTGAAGGATCGAATCACTTTTATTGGAATAGCTAAACTCACAGGCGTGCTCTGGAAGCCTCTCCCCCGGAGAGTGCCTCCCCTGCCGACCCCGGTCGGGAGCGCGTCGACAGGACTAGGGCCCCCACCGGGACCCGAACCTGTATAAATCCTTGTGTCATTTCTTGTGCTTGTCCGGTGGGGAAGGACCGGTCACCCGGTCAACCCGCGCCGCGTAATCTTCGCTAGGATGGTTCACAAAACCTGCCGGGGTATTCTTAATACCACGACAAGCTTTATATATGTGAGTATTTGGTTCTTCTCCATGCACATTAACTTTACATATTTGGACTTGAGGGTTTTTTTAGACTAGACTTCAAGGTCATGACTTATAGCCACATGGAGAAGGACCAAATACTCAAATATGTACAGTTCAACATTTTTTCACGAGTTTTTTTATAAATAATCCAGATTAAAAAATTAATTACGAAAATGACCCACAGCTCGCAAATTTTACAAAAATAGACCGCCACATCAGCATATCGAGTGCTGGGCACTCGACAAGTAACCTGTCACGTAGTAGCCTCTTGTTGAGTGCCCAGAACTCGACAAGCTGCTTTCAAGTTCCCAGAACTCGACAAAACTATTGTTGAGTGTTGCTGCTCAAGAATTCTCTTGTCGAGTGCCCAGCACTCGATAAGTCATTTGCCCTCGACGACCGGTTGCACACTCGACCAGTTGACTTGACCAGCCTCTTGTCGAGTACCCTGTGCTTGACAAGGCACCTATCAAGTACCCAACACATGACAAGACACCTGTCGAGTGGCCAGCACTCGACAAGCTCCTGCCTCACGTCAAAATTTGATCCCCCCTCTGTTGAGCTCATTTAACTTCTCCCTCTCTCTCACACACACACACACACCCATCCGAGGTTATCTCTCTCCTTCACTCCGATTTTGTCTCTTAGATCTAGCAAATTACAATCGTTAAATTGATTTGGTGCATAAGGGAAATTTGTAGAGGATTCCGAGCTCTTCGAAACGGTAATTTTTTTTGAAATGCAATTACATTTTTGTTAAGTATGTTGATAATCACGTAAGTAGCAGTAATATAATATAGAAGAATTATGGTTTATGTTTACGTGTGTATGTACTGTGTGTAGGTATTATGGTTTTGTACATGTTTGTTTATGTGTATGTGTATGTGTGTAGGTATTATATTTTTAGGATTTATATGCATATGCATGTTTTGTTTAGAAATTAGGGTTTTTTTAAATGTATATGTGTATGTTTTTAGGAATTATATGCATGTGCATGTGTATGTTTTATGTTTAGAAATTAAGTTTTTTTAAATGTATATGTGTATGTTTTTAGAAATTTTGTGCATATGCATGTGTATGTTTAGGAATTATGTGCATGTTACATGTTTAGAAATTAGGTTTTTTTAAATGTATGTGTATGTTTTTAGGAATTAGGTGCATGCGCATGTGTATGTTTAGGAATCATGTGCATGTTTTATGTTTAGAAATTAGGTTTTTTTAAATGTATATGTGTACGTTTTTAGAAATTATGTGTATGTGTATGTTTTTAGGAATTATGTGCATGTGCATGTGTATGTTTAGGAATTATGTGCATGTTTTATGTTTAGAAATTAGTTTTTTTAATGTATATGCGTATGTTTTTGGGAATTATGTGCATGTGCATGTGTATGTTTAGAAATTATGTGCATGTTCTATGTTTAGAAATTAGGTTTTTTAAATGTATATGTGTAAGTTGGAAGAAATTGCAATGTAGACCAACAAAATTTTAGACAGATGTAGCACAAATGTAATGCATCACTTGTTGTAGTAAAAATAATTTGTACTTAAAAATAATATGTAAAGAAATTAATAAAACTAAATAATTTAGTTGTAAGTATAGGATAATTAGGGTAATTGAAGTAATTTAGGAAACTCTGTTTTCGAAAACATAACTGTGTTTGGTTTGAGGGCTATAGGAGATGAATTTGATCTGCTTTCAGAAGGCAAATTTGTATAACATACATAACAATGCACATCTGTGCAGTCTAAACGCAAATCTGGACTAGTAGGAAGGAGTTGGAAGCTTTTGGGATAGAAAAAAATGTATTCGTAAATTATGAAAATACATGGATGCATGGTTGCCGAACTTTAAAAAAAATGGGTCCATAGAGTTTGGGTTGTTAAACATAATGGTGTCATGTTATTTATGCATGGGATGAATGTGTGTAGGAAATGGAGACTCCAGAAAAAATTTGCATATTTTACGGTGACGACTTGTTCACGAGGGGCAAAGCGGGGTTGATATGAGCCGTTGCCAGTATGTGACAGGCGAGCTGAGCGAACATAACACCTCATTCTTGGACCTGAATTTATGGATCCTCAATCTGTTTGGGAAGAGCCCTCACGACGAAATAGTTCTAATTGAAGGGTTGTGTGGGACCCTCATTTGAGGAATCCGGTGGCAACCGCCTGTAGGATCAAGGATGCCGACTAGAGGAGGGGTGAATAGGAGGCTTTAAAAACTTTAAGTAAAAACAAATTTTGCAAAGAGAAGAACCAAATTGCAATACGATAAATTTAAAACGAAAAGATAGAGAGAACGAAACACAAGATTTTTTCCGAGGTCTTGGAGACACGCCCGGTCTCCCCTAATCCTCGTTGAAGCACTCAAGTGAATTGAGTCTTGCTTCTATATCCACGGAGGATATTTCTCACTAGTGGTTGCTCCTTGTCCTCTCTGGAAAGGCGAGCACCGATGCCTTTTACAAACACACCGAGCCTCTCCGACAATCTCCGAATAGGAGAGATCAACTGCCACGCCACCAAACCGTCTAGGTGAGGGCGTTCACCAAGAGTAATAAGCAGCAAGGTCTTCTCTAGACCTCTAACAATCACCGAGAAACTAATAGGATGCAAATGATGCGAACATAAAGCACTCAGTGGATCTGAAAAGCTCATGACTTGATCAAAAGATCAAGATTTTAACTCCAAAAACAAATGCTCAAGTATGTGTATGAGAGGAGGCTGCTTAGTGTTGAAAAACATATGCTCAAAGCCTCTATTTATAGCCTCAAGGATCAAAAGAACCGTTGGAGCTCGAACTGAAAATCAGCAGCTCAAACTGACAGTTAGTTTGGGTCACGACCAGAAAGAAGTAAAATCCGGAAAAAACTCAACTAGCCGTTTGAGGTCGAAAATGGAAATAAATCAGTGCAAACTGATAGTCAGTCTCAAACTCAATGGCTGACAAAATTTACGGATAAAAAATAGCTAGCCGTTTGTGGTCGTATATGGAAAGAAAACATTTCATACTGACAGTCAGTCTCACAAACTGGCTGTTAGTTTCGACCACAAAACGTCCAGATCAAATAGAAACTCAAATAAAACCACTTGAGGTTGAAATGCAAACTAACAGTCAATTTAGACAAACTGACAGTCAGTTTAGGTCAAAAAATTTTGGCTCAAAAACAACCTCTCTGGACAATTGTCAGTTTAACACAAACTGACATTCAAACTGATAGTCAGTTTAGCAAACTGACAGTCAGCCTGGATAAAACAATTATAACATTTAATCCAGAGATCTGATTTAATATTTTAATAGGTCGTTTGAAAGATATTTTAAAGGGCTATATTTTTTTCAACAGAAGAAAAAGCCAGATCTGCCTAAATCTTTCTAGAAAAAGCAAAAACTCTTCTACTGTAAAAACACAACCGAAAATCCAAATCTTTTAAAACAAAATCCAACCAAAAATGATGCAATGCAATGACCTAATAGTTTCCCGGTTTATGCAGAAGTCTAGAGAGGACTTGCAACTCCTCTTTATAGTACGGTTAAATTCTAAAAAAAATTCTAAACCGATCAACTTCCAAACGCCGAGATCGGTAAAAATGAAAACTCAGATTACCTTAGGTTTTTTGCATCTTCATGTTTGCAATTACGTCTCGTCTTTGCTCTTTTGCCACTTGTGCTTCTATTTATTTCACGTTGGGTTTACCTTGATCATCTTGCATGTCTTGCAAACAATGCTCTTAAGTCTTTTGTAGCTTCATTCTTGGCGACCTTACGCTTGTGACCATAGCTCACGACCTTGGACTTGCAACCTCAGACGACACTGCGACCTTGTGTTTGCGACTTGCAAATCCTCCAGATAGCTTAGGTCTCTGCGGCTTTCTTCTTGCCAACCCACCTGTGCTTACTACTTTGGCGAAATAGCTCTTTAGGTCTCTGCATACATATAGCTCAAAAACATGATTAGATCAAAAACACCTAATGTCATCAATAATCAAAATCCACAATAATAGGGGCCTAGATGCAACACCGCCCAGGTGGGTTGCACTCAGAAAGGTACATCACAAGCTCACAACAACAGTATTTACTTTAAACAATAAAGCAGATAATTAAAATAAGTACAAGGACCAATATTACAGTACCATAACGTCAAGGATGACACTAATTAAAGTTGATGTAAAAATAGTGTGTTTCTCAATACAAGAGTCGGTACCTTGATAGTCCAAGTGCTGGAACTGGCCTAGACTCAGATCTAGCTCAAGCAAGCAACAGGAATCACAAAGGACTAGAACCCAAGATGCGCCACTAAAAATTCTCCTCTTTACTACGCATATGTTTCTTCTATGATTTTTTTTGCACTTGATTTTTTTATTTCCCTTTTTTTAATAAACAGTGCGGCTTTTTTTTTGCACTTGCCTCTTTCTTTTGCAACTGTACAACGAAACAGAAACGTTGTTCAGAAATTTCACACTCCAAAAGCCTCGAATCTGAAGATCTAGCCAACAGGAACGTTGTAGAGGATCTTTTTATCTTTCCAACAAGTACAAGAACGTCAAAAACGGAGTTGGGAATCAAAAGATATGGCAGTTTTACCGAAGCTGTCTCAGATTGAGCAATTTGAATCCGAATTGGACTAGAGTTTGAAGATTACACAACTAACTTTGCCCAAATTTTAATGTGACAAAAACAGCCGAATTTGAAGATTACCCCAACTAACGTTTTGTGGGATTTCTTGCAACGATTCCTGAAAGTATAAGTTTATCCCAATCCAAGCTCGGATGAAAGAATTATAATGAAAATACCGAAACAGACGTATTAGATTCAAACTCTACACCATCTACATTATTGTCCCAATATATCATAGATGGATGCCGAATCTGACTTCAACCTCAACAGAAAAGTTGTAGAGCATGATCTGATATTTCTAGAAAGTACAAGAATGTGAAAATCCAAGTTCATATTCAGAATATATGATGAAAGAAACAAACTGGACAGCGGCAGATTTGAATTGGACGCGATGACGAGGAGATCCACGTGCAATTCGACTCCGCGACGAGATGCAAGACTAAAAATAGACCAAGACTAAAACTAAAAACCAGCACTCGACAATGATGGACAAAAATTCAAAGATGCAAACTGACAAGAACAATGCAAGTTTAATGGCTAGGGTTTGGACAAGGAAACAACTTTTTTTTTGTAGGCCAAATTTTCTGGACTTTAGGACGAAGAACATAATCAATCTAAACAAAGAGGGGATACAGTGTTACCTATCGGGCAACCTTTGCTTTGATACCAACTGATGTGAACAGTGTCCTGATCTTCCGATAGGTAGAGGTAAGTCGATTGATGGAGAACTCGACGTTGACGATCCGGCTTCCAATCAGAACTGATTCGAACCCCCTGCAATCTCTACACCATGGCTCAGTTGGTTATCAACCACTCCAAGACACGGTTGACCTCGCCATGAAGGCTTATCCCTGCATGCGAATCAAGAACACAAGCAAGAACACAGTAGACGCAATCTAAATATTGCCAATTACCAATGAAGAGTACGAGCTGGGGTTCCACAGACCGATGAACGGCGAAAACTGTCTAAGTAGTATAAGCTAAGCAAAACCCAAATCTAAATAGTGACGGCTATTGAGTATATGAAGAGGCGGCGTGGCTAGGGTTTCTCACGCCTTACTAGAGAATACATGGGCCGAAGGCCCGAAACAAGGTGTCGCAGCACCGACTTGGCCCAATCAGAATCTGGTCGAAATTTGTTTTGTTAATTTCCGGCGATCCAGAAGGAATTTGGATATGGGGCTAGATCCATTAGAAATATCTCATCGTGGGCTTCTCCGTGGACTATAAGAACGTCCCAATTGACCTTCGTATGAGGGAGTTATGGTCGTTTGAAGGCAGGCTACACCTGGATGGCCGAACCGGACTCCAACTCAAATCCGTCTTGGACTCCAGCTCGACTTGGGGTCCTTACTTGTCCTTGGATCCTTGCTGGTCCTCTCCATGGTTCCTAAGTATAATATTATCACCATTAGGTAGTAAACCATTCTCAAAACCATATATATATAACTTAGGAGCGAGTTCACCTTGCAAAGCAACAATCGGGCTCGGCTGCGCGTTATTTGTCCTTGTGTAACAAGCGGAAGATTATGGTTGGTGCGTGTATCCGAAGAAGTGATGTCCTCATCAGATTAAAGTATTGGCATACCCTTGATCACAATCCAAGAATAATCTGGTCTGGATTAGGTCAAGATTTGATTAAATCAGAGTTCAGAGTATTTAGGGTAATTAGGATATGTAATTAATTTTTGTTTTCGAAAACAGAAAGGATTGACAAATCTAGGAGTTAGAGATTGAATTGGATATGGCTTCTGAAGGCTTTTATTCTCAGGATAAGTAGTTGGTCAAATCTGGAAAGTCAGATCTTGATTTGGGTCCACATAGAAGATTTTGAGATTTTAGGGCTTAGGATAGAATAAGTCTGGGTTGATTTTGCTGATCTTGAAAAGACATATGCATGCATGACATTTTATGAAAAAGAATTTTCACCCCAAACCCAGGGTGTTACAGTAAGCTTCTTCTAATGGTTCTACAACATTGAAAGTTAGAAGAGAACAACATATTCTAACGGTTCATTCATCACAACAGTTAGGATAGTTTATTATATTCTAACAGTTCATTATTAAGTACCGTTAGAATATACTAAACTATTCTAACGGTTTCGAACCGTTAGAGTTGTGCTTGGCTTGTTCTATCGTACCGATCACTAGCGGTTGGAGAATAGTTAGTGTAGATGTTTTTGAACCATTAGTACTCAGTAGTGAGAGATAGCTGAAGCCCAGAGGGTAGGTAGCGAAGGGCTTGCTGAAACTCTAGCGCTTGGGGCCAAACTGAAGGGCGCTGAAGAACAGGTGGCGACCTTGGAGCAGAAGGCTATGTTAGCTGATTTGCTCCTAGGCAAAGCCGAGAGCCTTCAGATAGTTTGCAACCAATTTCAAACTAGGGTGGATGGTAAGCTCATTTCGGCAGAAACTTTCATTGCCTTCATGAACTTTCATGAATTCAACTGAGTTTATTTCTTCCTCTGTTTAGAACGAAGAGAGGAGAACCTGAAGCTGGCTAAGGAAAAAGATCATTATGAAAAGAAGAGCATTGAACGTGGAGAGGATCTGGATAAAGTTCAAAGGCTCATCAGCCACTTTAGGACGGCCAAGGAGAAGGCCGAAGAGACCACTAAGCTTACCCTCAATGAGAAGGGTGCTTTGGAAGAAATCATCAAAAGAGGCGGTCTCATAGAAAAGGAAACCTTCGCACAGCTGTGAAAGGTCGTAGACTCACTAAAGGCAGATGTTATCGATCGTAAGAAGGGCAATTTTTCCTTTGGTGAGTCTTGCAAACTAGTCGGGGCTCAAGTTGATCTCTTGGTCGCCAATGTTCCTGAAATTGCAAGGAGGCACAAAGAGGCACTAAAGAATGATGTCGTATCTGTAGCCTCCGCCATCCTTTGCAAACTTAGGCTCGACCATGGTCCAAACTTGAATTTGAACCCACTGGTGGAAGAAGCGACCTTTGACATCCAAGACCAACTAGAGGCGACAATGGCTGAGGTCAGGCCCTTAATTGAGAAATTGTTGCGCGACCTCATCCTTTCTTGAAAAAACTGTGTCTCCACTCATGTAAATTTTTGTAATAATGGAATGGAAATATTATGTAGAGAATTTACCTTATTATTGCAACAAAAATCTTTGTTTTATACCTTGCAAATGCATTATGAATGATCAGAAGAACGATAAATTGTAATAATAGAAAATACTTAGTTTTCTGACTCAATGTTATAGTTATATTCCCCTAGCCTGTTCTTGCGACCAGTCAAACTAAAGACCTAGTATAGTGTGGAAGACCTAGTATAGTGGTCGCATGATATAATATGGCGGTCACAAAATAAGTCACTATGGTTGCAAAGAAACTGACCTAGTTCAAATGCATAAATATTTTGCTAACTGACAGCCACATGATTTCTCAGAGCATATTAGTAAGTCCCTTATGTGGTAAGAACCAGCGATATCGACCTAGACCATCTCGCAAGAGAATGAGATCGGAGCAGTAAGGCGAGTATTCTATCGTTCTTTCCACAGGGACTAGAGAAAATGAATCGTGTAGAACTAAACTAAATCGATGGCAAATGAAATAAACTAGATGAGAGAAAGAGAGAAGATGTCCGAAGAAAATAAAGAGAGGTGAGATCACAGCCCGACCATTAGTTAATGCTAGATCTGTACGTGTCATCGTGAATACATGCGATTGAAACGTATCGTTCGGTGGTTCCACAAGAAGGACAGTGAAATAGACTATAATGAATATGTCTCTGGACGGTATCAACGAATAGACACACAGAGATAGCACAAACCATTCCCTAACAGCCTCTCATTCCAGCAACAACAAGCACAAAATCAATTGAGAACTCGACTCACAATCTTTCATTCACAGTCATTTGCATTCCATCTAGAAATGTATGTTGGGTTCAATTCAAGCAGAATCACCTCAATACTCTCTGGCTAACTAACAAACTGATCCTCAGAAAACACAAGCAATGGAGAAGCATTCAGGTTCACAAGCAACCAAGAGAAACACAAAACAATTCGCAACCAAAGAAACTTTAGTTTCCAGCTTCAAACACCCCAGTTCTGTTCATTCATAGAAAAGAAACACAAAACTAGAAATCAAAGAACAATATGAGGCTTAATCACTAGGATTTCCAATCCAATATCATTACAGGGATTTTGAAAATAGACAGCAAGCAATTCCAGACAAGGACAACTGCATCACAGAAAAACCAGAAGTTGGAATTAACAATTTAACATGTTCTGCAATCAAAAAGAGAGAATCAAATGGAGGATAGTTGATTTGTAATTCCACAGAAAAGCAGCACAGAAAAGCAGCAATTCATTTAAATAGAAAATCATCATCTAGATCATGGAATTTTCCTCTGTTCATCACTGTGAATTACAGTTCAGCCTACAATTTACATTTGTTCATCACAGAGCAATTGAGAGGGAGAGGAAGAAGAGATTTGTCACTAAATGTTGCTTGTTGGAGTTGTTGTCGTGCTAGTCGAAACAGTCCAGGCTTGCCGTGGGTTGCTGTGGAAGCAGTCGAAGATGCTGGTCGAAGCTGAACCGTGGATGCCGTGGACGAGGTCGTCAAAGCCATCGTAGACGACACCGGTGCCAGCCCAAAGGACTAGGCCGTCGGGAATAAGAACGGCGGCGCAACAGATCCCACGGAGGCGGCGCGACGGATCAGGAGCGGGAGCGTCGGCGCAGTGAGCCCGGCTCCGGTACTGACGAGGTGATGGCGCAAGTTGTGGCGGCGCTTGAGCGGATCGGCGGCGGGAGGTGCGGATCCGGCGCAGGATGGCCAAATCCGACGGGGTGGAGCTACGGCAACGGGATGCGGATTTGGGGGAAGAAGAGGAGATCTGGTGCAGATCCGGCGGATTAGGGGCTTTTGGAGTTAGATGGTGGAGGTCATTGGGTAGAGAGCACCGGATCTGGAGAGAGAGGTGGACAGAGAGGAACAAGAAGGTAGGGAAAAGAAGAAGAACAAGAAAGAGGGAGAAGGAGGAAGAGGAGAGAAGAAGAAGAATACTAGAGGAAGTAATGAGGAACCAGGAAGAAGAAGAAAAGGGAGGAAAAAGAAAGGGGAAGGAAGAAACGAGGAGGAAAAGAAAAGGGGAGTAGCTGGCGGTGAAGATGAACGGAAGTAGAGGAGACGAATGTGGTGAGAGAGGATGAAGGGGGAGAAAACCGGTGGCTCACCGGAGGGGGAAAGAGGAAGAAAGGGAGAGGAGACTGGCAGCTTACCGTCGGCGTGGACCTGGCCGCCGGCGGCAAGTTCGTCGGGGTTGGGAGAGAAGAAGCAGTGGGGGAGATTTAGGGTATGTGCCAGGTCGAACTGAAATGGCGGTTCGGGCTAGGGTTTATCAGTGTTTTGGCTATTTTACAGAAAGGCCCTCAGAGTTTTAGGAAATAGCAATTAAGTCCCTCCGAGTTAGGGTTTGGAGTTTCTGTGTGTTGCCTTTATGCAGTTTGGTACTCAGGTGTTTAGGGAATTAGAATTGGACCGTAGGCTGATTGGTTTAGTTGCTCTAGACTCCCGGAGACTCTGAGTTTGATGCGGTCAGCTCCTATGCATCCGTAACGACGCGTATTCTGTACGGAATCGTCCCTTCACTAGATTCAGTCGATGAAACTCATCCATTCAGCCATAAATTGCCCGAATTGCGTTGACCTGCGATTAAAATAAACAAAACACACAGTCGAGGTCGAACGACAGCCAATACAAATATATTTGAGTATTTGATGATCTTATGACTAAAGTGAGCATGAATGCGGGAAAAATATCTAGAAAATATGCACAAATATGAGAATTATCAACCAGCTTGGAAAGAGATGTCTCAGCTAAATGCGATCATAATTCGGCCAGCGAATCTACTTACACATCAAACCAATCTGCTTATTTGTACACTGCGACCAGCCCCCAAGTATGACTCATAAAAAGAAGGCTCAGAATGGGAATGCAACCATAATAAAGAGTGATAAATATACTTCTTTAATGATAATGAATTTAAAATAGGAATGAGAAAGAATGTACGAATAAAACTTACGGAACTGGTCCATGTTCCAGACGTTTGATAATATCCTTTCATCGTTTATAGCCAATCGAACTAATCCTTGTCGCGGAATAGTGACCACAGTAAAGGGACCTTCCCACTGAGGAGAGAATTTATTGCAACCAGACTGGTTTTGGATTTTTCTTTAAACCAAGTCCCCCACATTTAGTGTTCATGGTTGCACCCTTTTATTATGATATTTACGCAGAGCTTGTAAATATGCTGCTGAGTAGATCAGTGCTCGATCGTGCTTCTCTTCAAGGAGGGTAATATCATCTTTGCATCTTTAACTTTGATTTATGACATCTAAGTGATCCATACGAGAAGAGCCAAGTTTAACTTCAATTGGCTACATTGCTTCTGCACCATAAACCAGTTGGAAAGTCGTCTCACCTGTGGCCCTACTGGATGTAGTGCGTAATTGTAATATCCCAAAAATAAGGTCTAAAAATTTCATTTTATAAAAATCTAACCCTAAAAATTCCATTTTCTTTTAACTCTAAAACTACTTCTAAGAGTACACTCTAAGAAGTTTTAACCAAAATATAAAATTAATTTTCATCTAGTTTAAAAGTATTTTCCTTAAATGTACTTGTGCATATGTGCACAAATATGTGTATGTATGTGTACTTATTTTATTAAAATACTCTCAACCAGACCATAATTTAGATCAAATTGGATAGATAGGATCTCCTGCCTATTTTATACAGATTTGTCTTTAGCGTCCAGACCATACTCAGATCCTAAAGCCCAAAAACTAACCCCAGTTCTGTTTTCGAAAACCAAATTCCTAATTACCCTAATTAGCCTTTTCGGATTTCAGTTCCACTAGTTCTGGAATAGTTTTCTCCTGGATCTCTCCAGCATCTTAAATCTTAGTACGCTAGCATACCAGTCCTAACACTTCTCAGCCAAATAAATTCATTTGACCACTTTTCACTATTCAATCCAGATTTAATCGCGAATCAGTCCTTTTCAGCTCTCGAAGGCCAGAAATGGCTAAATCCTCCAATTCACCTCCAAATCCAAATCTAATTGAACTGTCATGTTTCTTTCACTATTCAACACAAGTTTCCCTTTTGTACGAAGTTCAGATTCAGCCCTGAAACTTAGTTACTCTCGTTTTCAGCCATTTTCAGTAAAAGTACTATTTACTTTTACCTTAATTCTATTTTTGTTTTTGTTTTCGTTTTTGTCTCCTTCTCATTTCCAACCCAGATCACCTTCTATTTAGCTATTCAACCAAAACCTATATATTGATCTAAATCCCAATCAACATTCAGATTGTGATTATTTGCATTTTAGTCCAAACAGGTTTACTAAATCACAATTCAGCCTTCCAAACCATTCTTGCCTCCTTTTCCTGATTCTCTTCTGTCTTCATACACCACCTTTGCTTAACCATGAAGCCAACCAACAACAGCAAACACACACATACCTGTTTCAGGTCAACAGTAGTCACAAACACCTCCATCTGTCTTCCTCCTCCAGCCACAGTTTCTTCACTGTGCATCTTCTACACCCTTCTTGGCAGCAGCTGTCCTTCTTTGACTCCTTTCTTCTCTCTTTAATCATCTAGATAGTTTGGCATTATGCAGTAGCAGCATACATCAACAAACACACACACCAACCTTTGCTCCTGTTCATCTTCTTCTTCTTTTCCCTCCGCCGTGTGAAGAGAGCAAGCCACCCCAAGCCACCACACCTCCAAACGACACTCCAAGGTAAAATATTCTTCCCTCTTACTCCCCTTGGCCACCTCAAGCATCCTCGTGAGTTTCGATGTCCTCAGTGCCCGTGAATTTGCATTCTCCTCGCCACCGGCGATGTTCTCTGCTAGCCTCATCGGACTATACTCCGGCCACCAAAACTGATCGAATCAATAGTGAAATCCTTGTCTCCATTGTAAAAACATCTTCCTTCTCATCTTTTCGAAGGATTCGTCGCCATTTGATGAAGCTGATGTTGTCCTGTTCTACGCCGCCGTGCTCTCACCGCTGGCCCGCACCGTCGCTTCTCCGGCCAAATTAATCACACCAGTAGGTTTCCCTTGCCTCCCTCTCACTCCAACAGAAAAGAATCGAACTCCAAAAGACCGTAGCCCAAAAGCCCAAATCTGATCTTCTTCGTCTCCGGCCGCGTCATCGAGCTCGTCGCCGGCGCCGTTCTAGTTCAATCCGCGTTGTCTCACCATCTGGACCACCCCAGAAACCTATCCGCGCCCTTAATTTTGAGAATATAGCACCCCATCGCCCTAGCACCATCGAAGCTATCGCTTTCGTTTTGATGCTTCGGCGCAACCAGCCACCGCTCACCGTTGCTTCACCGCCGATCAAGTCATTAGCTAAAACTCATGAGAAGTAGTGACTTAAAGCTCTTAGATGACCTAGAGCCTCATGCCAAAGCCTCGATAGCAAAATTTCATTTTGCCATGACTTACACGTGCCGCTGCCGTGCCACGCCGTCGCCGCCGGCGAAAACCATCGTCACCACCTTGTCCACCAGACCCGTCTCACCAAAGCAAACTTATCTCCCCACTGTATGACCTCCTGATACCACACTTGTCATGGTATTGCGAATACCTCGACAGGTTTTGTGGAGGTCTCCTAGCTAAGGAAAGACGACGCGGGGTGACCAAGTGACCGGTCCTCCCACATCGTACAAATGTAGCAAGTGACACGAATATTTATACAGGTTCAGGTCTCAGTGGAGACACTAGTCCTATTGACGTGCTCCCAACAAGAGTTGGCTGGGAGAGTTCTCTCGTAGGGAGAGTGCTCCTGAGCACGCCTATTCCATTTTGTTCATTGATACCAAATGAGTTGTCCTCCTTTTACAATAGAGGGATACAAGGGCTTATATAGGCCCAAAAGACTAAACTACCCCAGCCGTAGCCGTTGGATCAGCGGGCACTAACGTCCTTCTTTTGGTTGAGGGGGCTGGATGCTTGACAAGTGTCCTTGCCAGTTCCCGAGGTGCTTCTCGTGTGATCCTCACGTGACCCTGTCACCGGGAGCCTTGTCCCCGGGCAAATGGCGGCGCCCGGAATGGGGGTCACCCGGAGCCTTGTCCTCGGGCCAATGGCGGCGCCTGGGATGGGGGTCACCGGGCACCTAGTCCCTGGGCAAATGGCGGCGCCCGGGACGGGGGTCACCGGGAGCCTTGTCCCCGGGCAAAAGGCGGGGCCCGAGAAGGGTGTCACCGAGAGCCTAGTCCCTGGGCCAATGGCGGCGCCCTGGATAGGAGTCACTGGGAGCCTTGTCCTCGGGCAAAAGGCGACGCCCCGGATGGGGGTCACTGGGAACCTTGTCTCCGGTAAAATGGCGGCACCCGGGACGGGGGTCTCCGACAGCCTTGTCCCCCGGCAAAAGGAGGCGCCTGGGATGGGGGTCACTGGGAGCCTAGTCCCCGGGCCAATGGCGGCCCACGGGACGGGGGTCACTAGGAGCCTTGTCCCTGGGCAAAAAGCGGCGCCCGAGATGGGGGTCACCAGGAGCCTTGTCCCCGGTCAAAAGGTGGTGCCTGGGACGGGGGTCACCGGGAGCCTAGTCCCCGGGCCAATGGCGGCGCCCGGGACAGGGCTCATGGCCCGGGGGTCACTGGGAGCCTAGTCCCCGGGTCAATGGTGGCGCCCGGGTGGGGGGTCACCGGGAACCTTATCCCCGGGCAAAAGGCGGTGCCCGGGACGGGGGTCAACGGGAGCCTTGTCCCCTAGCCAATGGCGGCGCCCGGGACAGGGGCACCAGGAGCCTTGTCCCCGGGCAAAAGGCGGCGCCCGGGATGGGGGTCACCGGGAGCCTTGTCCCCGGTGAAATGGCGGTGCCCAGGACGGGGGGTCACCAGGAGCCTTGTCTCCAGGCAAGTGGCGGCGCCCGGGACGGGGGCACCTGGACTTGATCCCGTGGAGATTTCCCCCAACAGCAGGCCCCCATGTCCTCCGGGGACGCTGCTCGAGTCCCCTATGGGGATGCCTCACATTAGCATGAACATCTGCTCTGGGATGGATTCCCGGTGCCTTGTCGATGCTTCAAATTTTGCACTAGATACTTAAGGCGGCGCCGTCGGTCATCATGTCACCCCCAGTCTCGATTGGAGTGCGTCGTTTGGCCTTAATGGCCTCGCGTGGTTCGAATCGACGATGCGTCGTTTCCCGCGTCCTCACCTTCGATTCCCACGCGCCATTTGAATTGAGTGGCGCGGATTCATCACGAGGGGCCATGTGGCACCCATCGGGGCCACGTTCGAGCCCTATAAATTGGGCTTCGAGGGGCCCAGAGAAGTCACTCGAACCTTCGATCCTCAAACGCCACCAGCACCCTAAGCTCTCCCGGTAGCCTTCTCTCTGAAGCCTAGTCTCCAGAAACCTAAGCTCCCCAGTCAGTTCCCTGAGAGCTCACCCCACCAGAAGAACAAATGGGTCCCAAGGGTCGCGCCAAGGCCGCCACGGTGCCCCCGGAGGAAGTCACCGCGGAATTCCTCTGGGCCTCTGAGTTCGCTTCATGAGACTTAGAGTCCCTCGTGGATAGGGGGGTCATCGTGGATGGGGACATCCGGATCCCCTCCAAGAGGGATGGCGCCCCCCGCCCCCAGCCGGGAGAAGTCGTCGTCTTCGAGCCTTTCCTCGAGGCTGGGCTCCAGCTCTCGGTGCATCCATTGCTCCAGGAGTTTCTCTGGGAATATGGGGTGGCGCTCAACCACCTGACGCCAAACGCTTTCGTTCGGATGGGGCTCTTCATCTGGCTGTTCGAGACAGACACCGGACGGGAGCCGACGCTTCGACTGTTCTAGTACTTTTACGAGCCAATGGGGAGGAGCTCCCACTTGGTGAACGGAGGGCCGAAGTCTCCGTTCGGCTCTGTCATGATACAGCTCCTACCGTCACGGGTGCAGGAGTATCCTGTGGCGGCCTCCCAGAATCGCTGGGGAGAGTGGGTCCGGAGGTGGTTTTAGCTCTAGGTCCGGGACCCCGAGGTGACGTACTCACCGGAGCCCCCATCCTATAGCTGGTCGTCCGCCCCCAAGCCCCCGGTATGGACCGAGGAGGACCTAAAGCTCCACAGCAAGGTGGTTGGCTCCCGGGGTGTCCATTCCATGAGGGACGTCGCGGAGGCGCTGACGCTGCTGAAGGTCTCCCCCTTCTCGCATGGGTGGAGGGGGATCGGAATGTGCCCAGCACAGTGGCCCCCACAAAAGCCGGTGACCCGACGTAAGCCCCCGGCGACCTTCTCTTGATTTTCTGTTAATTTCGCTAACTCCCTTCATTTTTACAGGCCAACCATACCCGGCCGCTCAGGAGAAGGCGGAGAACCTCCTCGGGAGCTACTACGCCGACGAGCACGAACATATCGTGCGCATCATCGGGGAGGGTCCCCCCCAGAACTTGGTGTCCGAGGCCTTTGGGCTAAGGCTACTGGAGAGGACGCCTCTCCCGACCCCCAGCTCTCACAAGAGGGGGAATGAGGCTGCCGGGGGTTCTGAGCCGAAGCGTGCCAAGGCTCAGCAGGCCCCCGGTCCGGCGTCGACACCGGGCTCTGTGCCTGTGAAGGCCTGGGGTGCCACCCCCGGGTCGGGACGCGCACGAGCGTCTTCTAGGGGTGAGGTGACGCCGTTCCCCCAGAAGAGCACTCCGGGGGGGGGGGGGGGAGGGTGTGTAACATCCCTGTTTTTGCTATCTTTTCTGCTTACTAGTCAGCATATCTTCTTTGGAATCCCTGATATCTCAACCCTATTTTGATCTCTTATCTCAAAATCATGATCTTAGCTATGCCACTACCTTAACTTAAAAAGTTGGTAGCTCAACTTCATCTCCCAGATCATTTTCACCTTTCAGTCCAAAAGTATTTCAGTTAGTCCTTTTCAGAAAGCCCAAAAAGGCTAAAAGTCTCAGATCACCTCCAAATTCAAACCTGATCCAATGATTGTCTCCCATTTACTTTTCTGAACATTTTTCCCTTCTAGAAGAACTCAAAAATCTCAACCGAAACCCTAGTTTCAGCCCCGACAAAAATGTCAAACCCTAATTACCCTATTTTACTCTGTTTTTGGTTTTTGTCAAAACCACCAGATCTTATCAGATTTTGCCATTTTTCCTGCTAGATGAGTCCAATTATTTTGGTAACACTCATCTGCAAAATCAGATTGCAAATCAGCCCTTCAGATTTCCAAATTTGCAACCAGGTCCTAAATCGCGAGAAGAATCTTCACAAATCAGTCCAAAGCCTCACAAACTAGTCCCTGGCCCCGTTTCTCGACCACGACCAGAGCCCCGCGTGCACGACCATGACCTGAGGAAGTTTCGACTGTGGTTACCACTGTTCGCCGTGAACCATCGTAGCCTTCACCGTCGGCCAGTTGTGCCTCCACCAACGGTCGAATCCTACGTGTTCACACGTGCTCACGTCGCGCCAAAGGAGCTCCACCGTGGCGATGACCGGAGACTGCCAGCTTCACCGTTCGCGCGCGTGTGCCTGTTGTTGTCAGAATCTTTGCGCCACTTTGCTGCCATGCCGAGGCTCGCCATCCCGTCGTTCTGCCGAATCCGGATATTGCGCGATACCTTCATCTCTGGCAGAGCTCCCGCCATGTTCCAACACGCCTCGTTGACTGCTCCGGCACCAGAGAGTATCCCCCGTCGATTTGCTGCCACTCCCGAGGACTCAACCCCACGGCTATATAAAGCCCCACGCCCTGCGCTTCACTCCACACCAAAGCTCACCAGCAAACCCGTAGCATTAGCTCTAGAGCTTGCCATTGCCATCGTCTTCTTCCCCGGTGAGCCACTTCTGGAGCTCACGGTGCCGGCCTCAACCGCAGCATCTCTCTCCAATCCAAAGCTACCAGTGAGTTCCCCTCACCTTCCTGTCCGTTTCATAGCTTTTAATTGAACCCCGGCGAGACCTAATGCCGGCGATCGCTGAAACTGTTTGTTGCCCTGTTCCCCAATGCCAAGTGATTCAAGCCAAATTGATCCTCGTGCCAGTAGAGAAAGATGATCAGTGAGCTAGGAGAAGTAAGCCTGCAAGATTAGAATCCCCAATTTTGGCCTGAGCGAAGAATCCCTAATTTTGGATTCTGTCAGTTCGCTGGAGAACGCTGCCGAGCTTCTCCAGTGACCCCCTGGCAAAATTAAGCACCCCAATAGCTTCCTGTTATCCCCTAGATGCTTCCCAAGCATGGAATTGAGTTCAAACGCCTTAGATTGAAAACGCCCAAATCTGTGCCTTCGTCTTCGGCTCCGTTCACCGGAGTTTGTTTTTCGGCCGAACCAGCTGATGCGACATTGTCATCTAGCTAGGCCTCGACCCCCTGAGTATTTTACTCCACTACCTCGAACACTGAATCGGCCTAGATCAAAAGTTATGATCATGCCAAGTTTTGTCCAGAACCTTGCCTGTGCCGTGTCGCCACCGTGGTTCATCGACGCCGTTCATCGCCGTCCGGCCACTTTCTGCCCTTAAGCCTGTTGAGTAATTTGTTCCTGTTACCAAGGCCTAACTCCCAGACAAAGTTGTGCATCAATTGGAACCCTGGATCAAGAGTTATGCCATGCCCTAATTTTTGGCCATGTCCAGCACTATGTCCGTGCATGTCCACCAGTGGCATTGAGTGATTTAGACCTATTACATTTGAGCAATTGAAATGCCACTTTGTCCACTAAGCCTTTGGAGCCATGTTCTACAATATTCCTTACTGTCACATCTCCAGAAAACGTACCTAGAACCAATTTAGGGCTATGTCTAGCCATGAACCGAATGTCAGCCTTTCGACATTCAAGTCCTTTTGAGCCTATCTCTTCAATCAACACCAAGTGACCTTGTCCAAACCTTTTCCTCTGCATGCATGATATAATTAATTATTATTTTCTAGTATTTGTGTGCTTATATGGTGTATATGTATTGTTTGTGTCCGCCGTGGAACCAGAAGTTGAAGGAGCGGAAGATATCTTCGAGGAATCATCTGAGCAGCTAGACCCATCACTGCAAGGCAAGTCTCAAACCCTTGATCATGTCTAGCCTAATATTTTGAAATGAAGTATGTTAGCTGTTTTCAAGTATATGCATGCCTTATATTCAATCATAAAAGAGTTATATTCAAATAAAGTGATTAGATTTGACCTAAATAATTGTAAAGCCCCTTTTGACATTGAATATCCCTGCACCCTTGTCACCCTAGAATATCATGCTTAGGCTATACTATGCTCAAGATTATATGTTAAATGTTGAATGGTCACATATGAGAAAAGCATATTCAAAACCCCTTTTTGTGAAAGAAAATGTGATTGGAATCGATAGTGAGGATGGTTTGATTGGATGGTGCTGTGTGCGCATTGGGAATGTGAAAGACTCCTCACTAAAGATTCATAAGGACTAGAACCTTGTGCTGTACTTTTATGCGGCATGAAAAATGTACCAACCACTTGCCGGGTTATGGGACGGGCGCAACTTAGTAGCTTTCTCAGTATTAGCTTTTCCCTGCAATGGTTGTCGGTCCGGTTTCTTGCGAGGAACTGGTGGGCCAGTAAGAGCCGTGAGTGATGTGAGTTCAGAAAAATTATGAGAGGAAAAGGTGGAAAGAAGGAAGACGCCCTATGCCAGATTAAGTCGTGCGTGGCTGTAATCAAGAGAGGCTATGTGTCTTGCGAGAAGCTCATCAGCCCGAGTATGCATCCAAGAAGCTCATCAGCTCGCACCCCGCGGTCAAGTCGACAAGTTTGTCGACCCGCGAGAGTGGGAAGTTGTCTTTTGGGCAAGCGCAGTTGAGGTCGGTGAAGTCTACGCACATCCGCCACTTGCCGTTCGACTTCTTCACGAGGATAGGATTCGCCAGCCACTCGGGGTGCAGGACCCCCCGAATGAATAATTTTCCCACTAAACCTTATATAATCTGACATGAAGTATTCTAAAGGTACTTGCTCTATATGTATTTCAACTTCAGATTACTTTTGACATGAACTCGCAGTACCAGGATCAAATAGTATTAAGGCAGATGCAAACTGGATTAGAAATCTACCTAGAAGAATGTCGGTGGCGTTTCCTGCTTCTTGAATGGAAGTGTAGTTTAGCTTTCCTCCTCGAGTTGCAGTTGGTGTTCCACCTCTTCCTCTTCCTCGGTTGGCCATGCTTCCTCCTCTTCCTGGTGGAGTTCCTCTAAAATTCTGTGGTTGTGACACCGGTACTTTGGGTGCTGTTGGTTGTGTTCTTGCCTATAACCTGGCAATGGGTGATGGAAGTCGAATCCAAGGACAAAATTCCCTACAATGTCCACGCTGTCCGCAGTGGAAACAATGAATGTTCATGTAAGAGTTTCCTCTGCTTCTGGTAACCATGGCTCCTCTTCTTTGTATGTTTCCCTTGGGGTTCTGCAGTGGTGATGTTTTGGGTGCTACTGACTGCGTCTTTGGTTGAGATCTGGCTATGGACACAGGGAGTTGAATCCATGGGCAGTGAACTCGACGATGTACAAATTGTTTACAATGATAACACTAAATACGGAAATGAGGACAATTCTTCTGAAGGTGGTTTCCTTTGCAGTTGGGGCATAACATTGTTATTGGTTTGGGAGTTTGGTATGATGGTTGAAAAGTAGAGGCGGTAGAGATTCTCTTTCTAGTTGAGTTTAGTTGTGGTTGCACTTGTTGAGGCATTCTTCTCTTCTGACCCTCTCCCTCTATATTTTCCTTCTGTGGAGGATTGGAACTCTGAGATCCTTGCTGAAACAAAGGGTCTCTTGCCATAGTATCTTCTTCTTGCGGAGCCTGTTCTATATCTTCTCCATTGCTTCGAGATCTTCTTCTTGTATCAACCATGGTGGCTCTGAAAAGGTTTAGACTGATCTAACTAACTAAGGCCAACTAAGAAAGCAGTGCAGAAAATAATGCAAACTACTTTAATGCATGAAATACTTAGGCTACTAGCCATAATACACAAGTTAACCATTGCAAAAGCAACAGCGAATCACAAAACTATCAAGAGCATCCACCAGCTCTATCTACACCAACCCCTAAGACACTCTGAGACAACAGAACGCACTCTCACAATCTTACCGAATTTTTAGAAAATCCAAATAAGACATTGAAATAAAAGTTTTTAGGAGCTACAAAGCTCATTATTTTTATCAAAATAAAATTTTCAACAAATAGTTTCTAAATAAATTACGTTTTCTTGGCACAGCCAATTCCTAAAGGTGTCGTCCTACAGTCAAGTTCTCATGTTGCTTTGATACCATATTTTTGTCGCGCCCCGAAACTGGGACTACGACTAATCCTGTAGAGACCTAGCACGCTGCAGCTAGTCCCATATATGCATACCCTTGACTTCCCAGGATAAGTCAAGCACAGGAGTATATTACATTGCAACAGAGTAACTTACAAAATATTTAAGCAGTGGGCCTGCTGGCCTTGATATTACATAAAAAGATTACAATGCCTTCACGTCATACATGGTTTAGCAAAATATTAACTACACAGCAGAAGATAGGTGACCCTCCCACAATGAGAAGTGGACGGCAGAACAACACACATCAGGGCACTGACAGAACTGACTCTCCTCCTTCTAGATCCAAGAAATTCTGCACGCCTTAATCTTGATTATTGAACACTCCATCTACTGATTTGTAGGTTGCAAGGGTGAGCACTTACGTACTCAGCAAGTCATAGGTAAGAGTAGATACATATAGTAGGGATGATATGAACCTAGACTAGTCAAGAATTATGGATGTTTGTAAAATAACTTTTTTCTTTCATAACTCATCTCATCTTATGGCAGCACTTTTCATAATATAGCATCACTATTCATGTTCACTAGATTATAGCACTACCGCGACACGTCGACACACGACAGCCCATGGCAATACTCCTTATCATGACAACACATGTCATTTGGGTAATCTTGATTTAAATAATTTTATCTAGAAAATATACTTGTGTCACACCCCGTGGATTTAATCCACCGCAGCAGACTCCTATAAACCCGGGAGCTCGGAGTATTCGAATATGTTTTTAACTCTGCAGAGAGCTACCAATTTAGCCGCAAGATATTCCACTTTCAAGCCCTTCCTATCATAACATAATGATTGGACCCCTGGGTCACTTCATATTGTGAGTGGAAAGGTGGAGATAACAAGAACTTTTGTTATGTATCACTCACATTTCACCCTTGACCCTGTGGATCTCTCGCGAACCACAGTTGTGGCAGGTTGTACCCAAACCTCCACCCCTACTCATATTCCATTGCTGGGTCAGTGTACAAGATCACCTTCAGTGATATATGTGGGAGCCATTCTCCGTGTAAACATTAAACCATGCATCACTACACAATTCCAGCAGGGGTTTCATGTGCGATCCGCATAAGTACTTGTTCAGGCCTATCCCATTCCAGGCTTGCAGTCAGCACGTTGTTCATGCCACTAGATGCACAACACAAGGTTCTAGTCCTTATATGCCAGAGACCAGACCATACCACAAACCTTGCACCTTCAGTGCCTGCTATCCTTCGCAGTCTAGCACCTCCAGTGCTACCACCATCCATACCATTTTTTTGGTCACGGCTAGGGGTTTTATTTCATGAATATATATAAATACATAAATATATATATTAGTTCATGGCTCAAAGCTTGTTTATTTCACATTTCACAGATAACCAGTCTAGTACTGCCAATTCATAAATCAACCATTCTCAATCTTTCACATGCAATATTATCTATATTCAAGGTTATGTTATAGCAACTCTTAAAATATAGGTTCAAGATGACCAAGGATATGACTTGCCTTCCGCGTCGTAAGAAACAGCAGTTGATGACGGGTCAACAGTAAAATCCTTACAGTCAGCTTCTGGATCTGCTCGACGACAAACCAAACAATACACACAATGATTACTTATTATATTAAAATGTTTTATGACTTACATGTAGATATGCTTTACAAGAATGACTGAACGATATTGGAGATAGTTGGGATTGCAAGCCGAACTGAGTCGAGATTCGAGGGTTTCAAGGAATTGGCTAAGGATGGGTGTTAGAAGCTTTTAGGATCTCAAGGCTGCAATAAGAACATCAATTTTGTGGCTGGTTTGATCAAAAACAGCGAATGTCAGCCGATTGACATTCGGATCAAGGCTCTGACATAGCTTCAAGGAAA
Source organism: Pharus latifolius (assembly GCA_019359835.1). Lineage (NCBI taxonomy): Eukaryota > Viridiplantae > Streptophyta > Magnoliopsida > Poales > Poaceae > Pharus > Pharus latifolius. The sequence continues at coordinate 26,158,941 of CM033329.1, forward strand.
GCTGGAGAGCTTATCTCAAGTTGTGACAGAAGAAGAAAGTGTAGATCACAACTCTACAAATTCAGTGGACAAAGTGGCTCTCAAATTGCACAACCAGAAGTGGGTAAAGAAGGCCAATGCCACTGGCTGGCATGCACTGACATAGTGCTGACAGTGTCAAAAACTAGGGTTTAGCATAAGATGCAGTTCAAGGGCTCAAATCAAGTTGTGATAGAAGAAGAAATTGTAGATCACAACCTCAGGAATCTAAGGGACAAAGTTATGCTCAAAATGCACATCTGGAAGGAAGTGAAAAGGGCTAATGCCACTGGCTGACATAGCCTTGCATTGAACAGACATAGCCAGAAACTAGGGCTTGCCATAACTTTTGATCTAGGGTTCCAATTATCGACGATTCGGACTCAGGGTCCTCAGCCGAACTTATGCAGAATTTGTAATTGTGAGACCTTTCAAGATGACCCTCCGGGAAGGTATGCTGAACAATGGTGAACAGGAGCACAGAGAGATTTATACAGGTTCGGGCCCTCGATGGTGGGAGTAAAAGCCCTACGTCCTGTTGAGATTTCACTAAGTGTGGTAAAAGGTTTACAAATGAACGAAAAAGTCCTCACAGGCGAGGATTTTTCCTGTAAGAGTGTACAAGGATAAGCCAAAGAGGGCTTGCTGAAATACTATTTAAGGTGGGCCGTAGACTTGGCTAACTTGAGAGATTTTGGATTTCTTTATTAATCTTCCGATCTCTCAGTTGATGTTTTTTATCGATCCCCCCCTTGATTGATGCTCCATGCCATCCTTTTTGTACTGTTTGAAAGGGTGCCATGTGGAGGAAACTGCATCAAACGGTTGCACGGACGGTTGGATGCGGTTTTTTGGAACTGCTCTCAACCTCCACGCAGGTTAAACACGTGTTATTCATGGATAACTGTATGTGTTAACCTTCTGACGGTCGATTCTCCACGTGTAAGAATCTTCGGGATACTTAGAATATCCCGTTGTATGGGCAACCGAATAGATAGATCCCAAGTATCTTGATCGGCAGATGTTCTGACCGCGGGATATTGGCTGACCGCGCAATATCCCGAATGTGTAGTTCGCGTATAGCATACGAACTTCTGACCGCGCAAGGCTTACGGTCTGACCGCGTAAAGCTGGCGATCACATAGCGACGTCCCTCAGAACAACTTGAGCTCGTATCGCCAGATACACTTCTGACTCGAACCTGCCTTTGACCAGAAGTCCAATAGAAGTGGTCCGGGTGTCAATCATCGTCAGCTAGCCCCCAAATTCGAAAGAAACGAAGTGACGTGTTTATTTCGAATTTTAAGACCATGCATCGGATTTTTAACCCGGCCCTTTAACTTCTCCACTTAGTGGCGCACTAAGTGAAAACGGTTGGTTTTTCAAGACGGGTTCTGACATTATGTGACGGGCAATGATGGCGCCATAGAAATGTTTTTATCTCGAGGTAAAATTGTAAATGTCTTAACGAAACCCGAGGTGTCTGGGAGGCGAACCGTCGCCCTGGTGGCTATAAATACCAGACCCCTGGACATGTAAAGATCTACAATTTCCCTCTCACGCCTAAGTCCTTTTCTTGTTATCCTGCCTCCTTCCTTTTCACATACCCCTCCCAATGGCTGATCATGAAATCATCGAGATTGAGAGCGATGAAGGGGAAATTGTCGAACAAAGGCCTCAAACGATTGAAGTCCTGTCTCCTTTAAGGAAGAAACCCAAGGTCGACGAAGGATCTTCTAGTGGAACAAAGGTGAAGAATGTAGCAAGTTTCTTTCTTCCTTCAGTTCCTTTGACCCTCCCTGTTCATGCCTCTCGGCAAGTTAGGCCTTTATCCTTAGAGAAAGATCCCATCACATTCAATTCTCCCATTCTTTTGGGTGATCAACATCCTGGTCGGCAAGCGGTGACTATCCCTCGATCAAATGATCGCCATATTGGGTTGGCGAAGCAATCTTCTGATGGGAAGGTTGCTTTTCCACCATATGATGATCTTCCTCCCAAGATGGGTGTATTAACGGGTTATGCACCGGGACAGGTAACAATTTTTCTCCCTTTTTGCTGATAATTTTAGTTAGTATGACTAACTTTTGCAAAATGCAGGAGGTAGGAGGCTCCAGCGATCAGCCTTCTGCTGCTCCATCTCTTCCTTCCGGACAGACTCTTCTGGAAGAGAAGAATGCCCTGGAGAAGAAGACCGAGGAGATGGCCTCCAAGATTCTGCGTTTAGCAGAATGTCTTGATCGATCCCGAGAAGAGGCGCACCATTTCCGTCGAGAGAGGGACTTCGCTCAGCAACAGCGAGAACTCTCTGACTTTATTAGGGACAATAGTGCGTCTATTGTTAGGGACGATATAGATAGACTTAGGGTAGTTGCTAGTTCCCTGGGGGTTGCCAGTATAAATTCTACTGACAACAACATGTCCCTTGGAGAACTTTGTAAACTTCTTTCGGAGCAAGTCGATGTTTTGATCGACTGCATTCCTTTTGTATGTAAAGAATGTAATAAATAAAGTTTCTTTTATTCATATGAACATTCTTCATACCTTCTGTGTGAAATTATGGCCAAAAGCTTAGTTCGCGACCATTCATACACAGGAAATTTCAGTTCTGCGATTAGAATCGCGCTTTAAAAGATCACCGTGACCTGCCCTGATGCCGCGATCAGACTTAAGGCCGCGGTTAGAACTGAATTGCGACTAGAGTCGAACGCTCGGTTAGACCATTACTTCGATCAGAAACGAAGTTAAATAACATAGTTTTAACCAAACCATAACCCAGTTAGAATATACCCGTACGTCAAAATTTGAGTTACATGATATTTTTTACAAAAATGTTCAAGTAAAAAGAAAGGTAAATACCCCTCAAAAAGCCTTAGCAGACTTCTCGAGTTTTAGCCCTTTCAGCTTCCGAAATAAAGAAGTCTTTTTATTTCAGATCCGATACCCGAAATGCTTTAAAGGGTTTATCAGAGAGTATCCATTAGGGGAAATGAATAAAATATTTAAGAGGACGTTTGAGTGGAACGTTACTCACAGAGGCGTGACTCCTCGAGTCTATAAAAGCAGTAGGTAGCTTCTTGAGGAAGCTATTCAGCCGTAAAAAACCCTTAGAGTTCCCGCCGCACAAAACCCTCATCTTCTTGCCTTCATCTTCCACAAAATCATCGATTTTTTGACCGATCTTCCTCAAAAAATGGCATCTTGGAGTAGATCCAACCACCATTCTGAGGAGACTCTGGTGGCGTTGGAGAAGGAGGAGATCCTTCCATTGCGGCTGCTGATCAATTGGCGGCCTGCGGAGAAGGACCAAGAAACTCCAACCGTCCGAGAGGGCGAGTTGGTAATCTTCGAGGAGTATCTGCGCTGCGGGTTCCGATTCCCTGAGAGTCGGTTCCTAAAGGACATCCTCGAACATTATGGGTGGGAACTGATCAACCTCCACCCAAATGCGATGCTGATCCTGGCGGTGTTTCAGCATCTTTGCGAGGCCTTCGTCGGAGTATATCCTAGCGTGGACCTCTTCCGACGGTTCTACTTCTCGGCATGGTCGAAGAGCACCAATGCCGCCGGATGCATCTACTTCCGGCTGAGGGACAAGAAGGAATATCCCTCCCCACCTCTGCGGGATTCGGTGCACGGGTGGCACCAGAGGTGGTTTTACTGCTCTCCGCCGTCCGAGAGTAGTTTATGGTTTGAGAACTCGCGACCAGAGAAGTCAAGCGAGTTGGATGCTCCCCCGACGCTGGGCGTGGAGCACCTGAAGCACGCCGAGGTGATTCTTCACTTGGTGGGTCAAGGATTGACAGCGAGGGATGTCATCCGAGACTTTGTGAAGAACCGAGTGAGCCCCCTGCGCGAAAGGGCTCATCCTGCTTGGGAAATCAAGTCCATGGCGGATGGAACCCTGGACTACAATGAAGGTACTCAACCCTTTAGCACTGTGCTTTGTCATTTCTGAAATTTATGTTTTCTGACTTGAATTTGGGAACAGTTCTGTCTTCAGCCGAAATTGAGAGGCGAACTAATTCCCTCCTTAGGGCCTACAATGCCGATGTAGAGGGCCCTAAGGGATCACCTCGCCCGCAGAGTTTGATTCATGCTGGCGATGATCTCAGACAGGATCGCCGAAAGGTAATTTCCTTGTCTGGCTTCGGTTCTGCAGGTCTTGTGTGTGTCCAACGCTAATCCATTGTAATGGACTGTGAACCAGCTCCTAGGGAAGTTTGCTGATGCGACGTTCCCAAGCGAAAATGTCGGCTCTCTGGGGAAACCGACGGCGAAGAATGTGAAGAAGGTCTCTCAGAGACCCAGGACAAAGAGTCCTGCCCCCAAGAAGACCAAGCTGAACCCTGGGGAGGGGTCTTCACGAAGCATTCCTCGTCCCGCAAGAAAGACTGCGGTAAGATATCGCATTCCTTCTACCTTTTCAGGCGCGACATGGAATCACTTCTTCGTCGTACAGGGAGAGGGGAGCGAGGAGGAAGAGGACGATGATGTGCCTCTAGTCATCAAGAGGAGGAGGACCGAGGAGTCCCCTGCTGGTGACGCCTCAAGCTGCCCCGTAGGGACCACAGCTACCGAAGAGGTGGCCGTGGCTGACCCTGCGACCACCGAAGATCTTGTGGTCGCAGGTGACCTTCCAATTCCTGAAGCCCCCGAGGTTTCAGGGTCAATTATCTTTGCTTCCCTGGTCGAAGGGACGACCAAGGTAAGGAATCTTTTCGACCGTTCCTTCTATGACTCTTTCTGCACATTTGACAAGTTAATGTACATACAGGGAGGAGAGCTTCCCCCTGGGACCACTGGGGGTTCCAGGGAGGAAAATCCTCCTCCTCCGCGGACAGAGGAGGAGGTAGATGAACAAAGGCCGGCTGTGACGGTCCCAGCAACTCTGGAATCGCCAAGGCCTTCGGATGCAGCCCCACCAGTTAGCCCGGTGGCTCAGGTAAAAACCTTTCTATGTGTTTTCATCTTTTTTCCTAGGAATGCGCTCGTAATAGAACATTTCCAGGGAGGTGCTGCCTTGTTTACTATAAGGAAGGCGAGAATCGGAGACGGCTCTCCTTCGCAAGGGGAATTTTCCCAGAAGTCCCAGGAACGAATGGGATTTCAAATAAGGTAAGAACTCTTACTTGACAGTAATCTTAGATGAAAGCTGCCTGACCCATTCTTCTTGTTAGGCAAAAGAAGACAGCACCTAACCCTTCAACCGCCACTGGGGAGGTTGAAATTAGGGCTGATGAGGGAGCCTCTAATGAAGAGCGCTCCGCTCCCGTGGTTCAGGAAGTCGTCCGGACCGCGGGAGGAGAAACAAGTACAGGGACCGGGTCACAACCAGTGGCCTCTGGGGGTGGTGTTCAGACGGCACTTCCCCCAACTATCCCTGTCGCAGGCACTTCCGGTGCGCTAGCAAGGATTCCTGCTAGCATGGATGATGCCGCTTTAAACAAGTTTATGAAGGTATGATCACCCCTGTTTCAGCGCTTGAACCGCCTTTAGAGTATATTTAACTCTCTTGCTTTGTATCACAGGGCTTGTCATGGGTGACGAGCCAGTCGCATGCTGCAATGGCTAGCATGGCGGCTGTTCAAAGAGATCGTGACGGCTTGCGCAAGTGAGGATCGTCACTCTTCTGTTAATATAAGTAGGCTTTATCTGTAACTGACTTGATTTTGCTGCAGAGAGGTTACATTCTTGAAGAAAGTGTTAGCCAAGATGAGGCTGAACTCAGTTGCAGAGTTCAAGAAACTACGAACTGAAATCAATAAACTTTAGTCTGAGAATGCTGGTAAGTCGATTCTCAACTTGAGAAGACTTAAAGCCATGCCTTGTTAATAACCTCTTTTCTCTGTACAGCGCAAGCAGGTCGCATTATACAGCTCGGCCAGGACAGGACGCTTCTTGAGTCCTCGATCACCCACACCGACCGAGTGGTCAAAGAGTTGAGCCTACTGGTCTTCGAAAAACTGAAGGCCATGGCCAATCTTTTGAATACCAACGTGGTAGAGTTGAAGAAGGACGACCCAAGTGTCAGCGATTGGTCATCACTGCTCACAACTCAAGCAGAATCACTGCTTGAATATCTCCCTGGAGATATACGGCGACGTGAAGAGATAATCAGGACGAGAGTCCGATCAGCCGCTTCTACCGTACTCAGCCGGGTTCGACTTCACCATGGCCCAGATGCGAATCTGAGCGCGCTGGTGGGACCGGTTGAGGTCGAGAGTGAAGAACTGCTTGACGCCGTTATAGAAGAAGTCAAGCCCTTCGTTGATAAACTCTTGGCTGAGCTGAGGATCGAATGATCCTTATATTTTGTATCCAAACAATTGTAATTACAATGCCATGTATGTAAAACTATTTTTTAAAAGAAAGTGCATATTCACATCATAAGTTTCATACTATAAGTATATCCCCCTAGCCCCCGCCTCTGTTTTGTGAATACTGAAGCCTTAGTATTTTAAGCAGAGGGGAAAACATAAGTATGATGACCAGGGATATGTGCTTCAAGCCGATGGTCAAGATTAAAGTAACATTTTAACCTTATTGCAAACTGGTAGCCACCCAGATGACCGAGGACTAGCCAGATAGTTCCGTGTGCGTTGAGAAACGGCTTATTTAGGAGTGACTTATCTGGAAGTGATCATGAGATCGACCAGCGAATCCGGTTGAAAAATGCTGTAATAACCTAACCGCCGGCGATCAGCCCCCAGGTCGAATTTGTATAATTTGGGCTTAAAGAAAAACACTCATTGTATGAAAACAAGACATGCTTTTTATGAAAAGATGCTAATTGAACAGGAAAAGGGTTGTGGTACTTACACGTAAAACTTGCGAAGTTGATCGATGTTCCAAGTATTGGACAAAATCCGACCATCCTCCATGGCTAACCGCGCAGATCCTGGCCGCGGCACTGAGACGACAGTGTATGGTCGTTCCCACTTTGGGGAGAATTTATTGCGGTTAGACTGGTCTTGAATTTTTCGTAAAACCAAGTCGCCCACGTTGAGATCACGTGGCCGCACCTTTTTACTGTGGTACTTGCGTAGAGCCTGCAAGTATACCGCGGACTTGATCAGGGCGCGATCACGCCATTCTTCCAGGAGGATGAGATCTTGCGATCGCTGTTCGGATTGGTTGACCTGTTCGAATTGATTCGTGCGAACAGATCCAATACGAACTTCCATAGGCAACACAGCCTCGGCCCCATAGACCAAATGGAAGGGTGTCTCACCGGTGGCTCGACTAGAGGTAGTCCGTAGTGCCCATAGAACAGTATAAAGCTCGTCTGCCCAAGCCCCCGAGCGGGTCTTGAGGTGATCAAAAACACGTTTTTTGATGCCTTGCAATACTTGCCCATTGGCCCGTTCTACGGCACCATTGCTTTGTGGATGTGCCACAGAAGCAAAGCACACCTTGGTCCCAATTTGATCGCAGTAGTCTAGGAAGAGACCGCTAGCGAACTGAGAACCGTTGTCTGTGATGAGACGGTTTGGAACACCAAATCGTGCCACAATGTTCTTGTGAAAGAACTTTTGTGCAGCTGATGCAGTAATATTTCGTACTGGTTCGGCCTCAATCCACTTTGTGAACGTGTCAATGGCTACGAACAGGAACTTGTACCCATTGACTGCTTGAGGCATAGGACCGACGATGTCCATTCCCCAGATCGCGAAGGGCCATGCGAGAGGAATAGTTTGTAATGCATAAGCAGGTTGATGAACCTGTCTTGCATGAAATTGGCACTGTGGACACATCTTGACCATAAGCTTGGCATCATCGAGTGCCGAAGGCCAGTAGAATCCTTGTCGAAAAGCTTTTCCGACCAGTGTTCGGTATGACGCGTGCGCACCGCATACACCGTCATGTATTTCTTTCAGGAGGGATCTTCCTTCCTCCTGAGATATACAACGCATGAATACTCCTTGAGTACCCTTCCTGTACATAATCCCGTCTATGAGTTTGTACAGACGCGCCTTTCGAGTTAACGGATCGCTTTTGGTTTCATCCTCGGGTAGGGTTCCGTGTTCAAGATAGACCCTCAATGGATGAGTCCAATCTTGTTCCTGACCGAGGTTGGCAACGAAGGCTATTGCCGGATCATCCTCGACCAAAGTCATGATCGAAGGATGGTCCAAGTGTTCAATGAACACTCCTACCGGAGCGGATGAGCGTGAGGATCCAATTTTGGATAATTGGTCTGCGAGAATATTGTCCTTTCGCGGGATGTATTGGACTTCGAAGTGACTGAAGTGTTTTTCCAATCTCCTCACTTCCCCCAGGTAATGAGCCATTGTCTCATCGGAGGTGCTGTACTCCTTGTTTACCTGGTTTACGACTAGCTGTGAGTCCCCCCTCACCACTAATCGACGGACTCCGAGGAATTTTGCTGCCCGGAGCCCTGCAAGAAGACCTTCATACTCTGCTGCGTTGTTGGTTGCAACAAAGTGTAGTTGAATGACATACTTAAGCTGTTCGCCCTGAGGCGTAAGTAAGACCACTCCAGCCCCCGAGTGTTGAAAACTGCGGGAACCGTCAAAGTACATTGTCCAAAAATCAGGGCATTCCAATTCTTGTGGCATTCGCACGGGTGGTTCAGGGTTGGTCCATTCGACCACGAAGTCGGCCAAAACCTGAGACTTAACCGCCGTGCGAGGTGTGAAATGGATATCAAATGCTCCGAATTCGACCGCCCATTTGGCGATTCGACCAGATTTCTCTGGATTTCGGACAATATCCCCCAGAGGAAAAGAAGAAGGCACTGTGATCTTGTGTGCTTGGAAGTAATGCCGTAGCTTACGGGAAGCCATCAGTAGTGCGTAAAGTATCTTCTGGACCTCAGGGTAACGCTCCTTAGGCCCATGAAGTACCTCGCTCACATAGTAGACGGGTCTGTGTACTCCTTCCCTTTCCGCGATCAGAACAGCGCTGACCGCGTGTGGGGTGGCCGCCAAATACAGAAGTAATGGTTCTTCCTTTTCAGGAGACACCAATACTGGCGGACTGGACAGATATGTTTTTACCTCCTGAAACGCTTTTTCAGCCTCGTCGGACCATGTGAAGTTATGATGTTTCCGCAAGGCTTTAAAGAAAGGTAGTCCCCTTTCGCCTAGTCGCGATATAAAGCGACTTAAAGCCGCCATGCGACCAGCCAAGCGTTGAACATCCTTCATGGTCGAGGGTGACCTCATTTGTTCAATAGCTCTGATTTTCTCAGGATTAACCTCAATGCCCCTGGAACACACAAGGAAACCAAGAAGCTTTCCTGAAGAAACCCCGAAAGAACATTTCTCCGGGTTCAATTTTATTCCAAAGCGATTCAAGTTACAGAAGGTTTCAGTAAGATCGTCCAAATAAGACAATCTTTTGGTGCTCTTTACAACCAAGTCGTCTACATATGCTTCGAGATTATGCCCTATCTGGGAAAGAAAGGTCTTTTGCATCAAGCGCTGGTACGTGGAACCAGCGTTCTTGAGACCGAACGGCATTCTGACGTAGCAGTAGTGCCGAACGGGGTGATGAAGGCAGTCTTCTCTTCATCTTCTTCTGCCATGCTAATCTGATGGTACCCTGAGTAGGCATCCAGGAAACTCATCAGTTCGCAACCCGCAGTGGAGTCGACCAGCTGGTCGATGCGGGGAAGGGGAAAGTCATCCTTCGGACAGGCACTGTTGAGGCTAGTGTAGTCGACGCACATGCGCCACTTGCCATTTGACTTGCGGACCATGACCGGATTGGCGAGCCAGTCCGGGTGATTCACTTCGCGGATAAACCCGGCTTGTAAGAGTTTGTCTAACTCTTCTCGGATGGCTTCCTGTCGGTCCGGGTGTCAATCCTCGTCACCAATTGATGCACTACTTTGTCTGGGAGGTAGGCCTTAATAACAGGAACAAATGATTCAATAGGTTCCAAGGCTAGAGATGGCTGAGTGTGGTGGCGACACGGCACAGTGAAGCCACTGGACAAGGTTTTTGGCACAGCTATATCTTGCAATCTAGACAGTTTCAGAGATTGGGCTAGAAGACAAAAATGCTCAGGAGATTGAAGCACATCTGGAGGACAAGGTGGCTGAAGCTAGATCGGCCGTAATCACTTTTCCGGTGAACGACGCCAGAGAAGATGACATGGGAATTGGGCGTTTTCGATATAGGTCAATTGAACTCAATTCCAAGCTTAGGGAGTGATAGAGGGGTATGAGTAAGCTATTTTCACGATCAATTTGGCCGGAGGATGGCCGGTGTGGCCTGGCGACGTGAGCCAGCAGCTGATAAAATTCAAATTTGGGGAAAGCTTCGATTAGAGCTAAATTTGGAAATCTTGATGCACAGGCTTGCTAAATGAAGATCACTGATCATTTTCTTCTACTGAATCGAGAGCGGATTTGGGATAAATCGGGCTGCATTACCGGAACAAGGCATTTGGCATTTCCAGCGATCACCGGCGTTAGGGTCCACCGGAGAGCAATTGAATGCAACAGTACGATCAGGAGGATAAGAGATACTCACTGCTGGCTTCAATTTGGCAGGAGGTGCAGTGATTGGAGCTGGCACCATAAGCCTTCGTACTGGACTCGCCGGAGAAGAAGATGACAGTGGAGTAGATTTGGGATTTAGCTAAGTTCTGGTGAAATAGAGATTACACAAGGTGTTGGTTGCTTAAATAGACCAGGGACGGAGTTAGCAAGGAGGTAACAGCAAAGAAATCGGTGCCGGTGACTTGACTGGCCGGGCGCACGTGCGACAGCAGTGAACAAATAGCGGCAGCGACAAAGGATGAGCAGGCGGCTCTGCACTGATCCAATTGTCGGCTCATTGGAACTCAACATTGTTGGGCGGTGCAAACGGTGGCAACAAGAGCTGGCACGACGAAGCAACGTGGCATGGAATTGCTGACAAAAGGCTGTTGCCGGTCGCGCGCGGGAGCAGATTTTGGTCGTCGACGTTGCAACGGCGTTGCCACGGCGATGGCTGAGGCGTGGACGCGTGTGCACAAGCATGCACGGTCACAAACGCAGGCGAGGCTTGGCCGGCGGCGAGCGAACACGGCACAAAGATCACGGCAAGCTTCTGGTCGAAACTCAGCAGCTGCCCTGGTCGAATCTGGACTGATTTGTGATTTATAAATCTTAGCTTTGGACTGATCTGTAAATCTAAAGATTTAGAGGGTTTAATCTGAAATTGATTCTGCTGATTTGGCAAACTTGATTCAACAGATAATTTGGCACAGATAGAAGATAAAATTCGAAACAATTGAATGGTTTTTGATATAAACTGAAAATAGAGTAGATTAGGGTAAAATAGATCTGAATTTTGTTGATCTCGAATTCTGGGATTTAGGATTTGGTTTTGAGATACTCATAAAAGAAGATTTTGTGTTGAAAAGCATTTGGGAGCTGTTCCCTAAATCAGATTTGGAATTGAAGATGATTTGTAATATTTTGCCTTTTCAGGCTTCTAGATAATCTGGAAAAGGACTGATCTGCGATACTCTTGGATTAATTTGCGAAAAAGGTTTAGATGATGAAATCTGACTGCCAACTTTTTGGATTAAGGTATTGGCATACCCTTGATCATAATCCAAGAATAATCTGGTCTGAACTTAGCTAAGATTTTGATTAAATCTGAATTTCTGAAACATAGGGTATTTGGGTAATATAAGATATTTCAGTTTTCGAAAACAGAAAGGAGTTGAAAAATCTGGAAGTTAGAAATAGAATTGAATCTGGGTTTTGAAGGCTTTTATACTCAAGATAGATAGTAGATCAAATCTGAAAAGTCAGATCTTGATTTGGGTCTACAGGATAGATTTTAAGATTTTGGGCTTAGAACAGAATAAAGCTGGGGCTAATTTGGCTAATTTAGAAGAGACATATGCATGCATGACTTTTTAAGAAAGAAATTTTCACCCCTAAACTCAGGATGTTACAGCTGTGGCGTCCGGCGCCGGGGAAGAGGTCTCCTCCCCCGGGGTCCTGATCATGTTGACGCTCCCGATCATCGCGGCGGCTCACTCGTATAAAGCGCGGGCCACGTCTTGGTCGCCTTGGGCGGTGATCACGCGTGAGGCCCCGGGATCTTCACACAGAGATAGGTTTGGTGGATCGCCGCCCCCAAGCTGTTGATCGTGGTCCTCCCCATGATTTCGTTGTATGAAGAGGGGAGGAGGTCCACCACATTGAACCGGATTATCTCCGTCTGGTAGTTGTCTGGGGTACCGAAGGACATGGGGAGATCCGCCTTCCCCACCGGGTGCATCATCTTCCCCGGGACGAATCCCTGCAAGGGCCCTGCTGCGAGGTGCAGTAGCTTCTCGTCGACTTGCATCTCCCTAAACGCCTTCAGGTACAGGATGTCGGCGGAGCTTTCTCCATTGACGAGGATGCGTGCCAGGTGGCAATTGTAGACGGTGGCGAAGATGATGAGCGCATCGTCATGGGGGAAGCGAACCCCGCATGTGTCTTCCGCTATAAAAGTGAGGGGGACGTCCGACCACTTTGGTGGCCAAGGCGTATGCAGTACCCCCACAACCTTTACTTCACGCGCGTAGTCCTTGCGCTGGCGCTTGGAGTCTCGCCCAGAGGCAGACCCTCCCGTGATGACGTTGACACGCCTTTAGGAGGTTTGGAAGGGGAGAGTTTCTGATGGACCCCCTTCCCGCGCTTGTCCTTGTTGCTCCCCCACGGTGGCAGGAAGGGCCAGTAAAGCTAGCTGAGAGGATAAGGAGGTAGGAGTCCCCCCTGCCCATGTTGGTCGAGGAATGTGGCGAAGTGTTGGAGAAGTTGGTGGCATTCCCGGGTAGCGTGGGTACTGGACTTGTGGAAAGTGCACCACAGGCCTTCCATTCCTCCCGCTGCGGGGCCTTCACGGCCGAGGGATGACTGCCCCCCCCCACACGGCCTTTCGGCTTGGGGAAGGGACGGTTGCCCTTGGGGGCATCACGCGAGCCGCCTCCGCCCTCGAGGGCAAAGGTGTCCCGAGGCCGTGGCTCACTACGATTGCCCCTCTTGGGGCGCTTGAGGGGGTCCCTAGTCTCCCGGTCAACGGGAGCAGGAGCCCCCTGGTTTTCCTTCTATAGGTCGTCCTCCTCCGCTCGAGCGTATTTCTCAAGTACAGTGAAGAGCTCGTCGGCGGAGGAGGGGTAGCTTCGGGAGAGTCTCCAATGGAGCTCCCCGGGGAGGATCCCGCTCTTGCACGCCTCAATGACTGTGGAGTCAGGGACGTGAACTACTTTGCTCTTGACCTGAGCAATGCGCTTCAAGAAGCTGCGGATGGTCTCCCCTGTCCTCTGTCGGACGGTGTAGAGCTGCGATGAATCCAGGGGACGCACGTAGTTCCCCTGGAAGTTCACACAGAATTTGCGCTTGAGCTGCGCGAACGACTTGATGGAGCCGGCCTTCAGGTTGTAGAACCATGAGTGGGCGATCCCGGTAAGGTAGAGGGGGAAGACGTTGCACTAGACGGTCTCGTCTCCCCCAGCCGCTGAGATTGCTGTGGAATACACCTGCACAAACTTGTAGGGATTGGCCTCACCAATGTAGTGTTCGATGTTCGACGGTCGGTAAGGCCGCGGCCATCAAATGCACTGGAGCCGACGGAACAACGGTTGGTTAGCCCCCTCCACCTCCCGGGGAGAGTCCCTGTCAGTGTCCCCTTTGACAGGGGACGCGCGTTCTTTGTCGGAGTCAGGAAGGGGTCCACCGACCTGGTGGTAGCGCCTCTTCTACTCTGGGTTAGTCGAGCTAAACTCCTAGACGTCCGGGCGGCCTTCAGTAACGGCGATTGCTTCCTTAGCGGGCGTCTTCCCTCGGTTGGGACGGGAATGTGGTGCATCGTGTCTATGAGCTGGGGGAGACTCCGGCCGGTAGCGTGAGGGAGCCTCTCCAGACTTGGTGGTACGCATCTGCTCGACCTCCCCCTGGGTAAAGCGGACCTGATCGACCGGGGGAGCCCTAGGGGGCGGTCCAGGGGGAGGAGGAAGCTCATGCGCAGTGGTCACGGGCTCGAAAGGTACTACCGGGTGGTGGGCGGAACCCACCACCGGGCAGTCCCTGGGAGCGACGCCCGAAACCGGAGAGGGGGACCCACACGAGGGAAGTCCAACGGCGGTGTGGGAACCATCCGGCGGCCAACCTCCTGCGCGACAAACGCGACCGGGTGGGCGAAACCGGCCCCCGGCCTTGGGAAGACCCCCAGTGTTGAGTGAACACCCTGTATAGGGAAGGTTCCGGGGACGATGTAAGCCCCTGGCATCGGGAAGGTTCCGGGGACGATGTAAGCCCCTGGCATCGGGAAGGTTCCCGGCGCCGAGAAGGCGCCGGATGGTGTGCCCATCGGGGGAGCGTAACCCCCGGTGCAATCGTAGGTCCCGGGAAAGGCCGGGCCTCCGAGGATCGGAGGGGCCGCCAGGTGTCCCATAAACGGGGGCATTGCCCCCATGAACGGGAACTGCGGCGGATAGATGGGGGCCGGTGGCCGCGCCAAAACGCGAAGGAGTTCATCCATAGAGCGCTGGGCGCAGAGTTGGCCCTCCATAAGAGCTTCGAGCAGGGTGTCCCAGGAGCTGGGGGAGCTACCGGGGGAAGGCTAGTCCCTCTCGGGGCGCCCACGGTCACCGGAGTAGACCCGGAGGTCTGCCCACCGGAAGCTACCGGGAAATTTGGAGGTGGTACCTGAGTCTGGCCGTGTCCGGGCGGAAGTGCCAGGATAGCCGTGCTTCGGGGAGGTGGCGCCAGGTTACTGGGATCGGCGTCACCGGGTAGGGCGCGAGCCCTAGTTCTTGTGGGAGCCATGGCGATTTGTCGCGAAGTCCCCATGGTCGGTGCCAACTGTCATGGTATTGCGAATACCCCAGCAGGTTTTGTGGAGGTCTCCTAGCTAAGGAAAGACGACACGGGGTGACCAAGTGACTGGTCCTCCTCCGTCGTACAAACATAGCAAGTAACACGAATATTTATACAGGTTCAGGTCTCAGTGGAGACCATAGTCCTGTTGACGTGCTCCCAATAGGAGTTGGCTGGGGGAGTTCTCTTGTGGGGAGAGTTCTCCTGAGCACGCCTATTCCTTTTTGTCAATTGATACCAACTGAGTTGTCCTCCTTTTACAATAGAGGGATACAAGGGCTTATATAGGCCCAAAATATGTAAAAAGACTAATGTCCTTCTTCCGGTTGAGGGGGCTGGATGCTTGACAAGTGTCCTTTCCAGTTCCCGAGGTGCTTCTCACATGATCCTCACGTGACCCGGGCAAAAGGTGGTGCCCGGGACGGGAGTTACCGGGAGCCTTGTCCCCCGGCAAATGGCGGTGCCTGGCATGGGGGAGTCACCGGGGGGCTGTGTCCCCGGGCAAATGGCGGCAACTGGGACAGGGGTCACCAGGGGCCGTGTCCCCGGGCAAATGGTGGGCTCGAGACGAGGTCACCGGGGGCCTCGTTCCCGAGCATATGGTGGCACCCAGGATGGGGTCACTGGGGGCCTTGTCCCCGGGCAAATGGCGGCGCCCGGGATAGGGGTCACCGGGGGCCGTGTCCCCGGGCAAATGGCGGTGGCACTAGTACAGAAATGCAGTCTACTAACCCCTATCTTCTATCGGTTATTAGCAAAACAGCACAAAACCGATAGAAAATGTGCCTCGCGGTCATATAAGCCCGACGGATGTATTTTCCCTATCGGTTTCTAAGAAACTTACCGATAGAATAAATAGTATGATTTACTCTAGCGGTGATGAACATATTTGCCGTTAGAAGAGATGCATAAGTACTGACGGAAGAATGTTGTGCGCCGATAGGACTGGTCGACTTCAACAAGTAGACTTATTCTATCGCTACTGTATGAATATACCGACAGAGTATATTAAAAATTCCTATCGGCAATATGTAGTTCGCCGATAGAATAGTTGACCTTCTACAAATATTTTTATTCTATCGGCAATGGATTCTTTTACCGTTAGAATATATAGAAAATTTCTTAGAACTGTTCGTCTTCTAATATTTTTTTCTATCGGTAATGAATGTTTATACCGGTAGAATATTGTAAAAAATATCTTAGAACTGTTGGCCTTCTACAACTAGTAATATTCTATCGGTAATGTACGTACACACCGATAGAGTATGTACAAAAATTCCTATCGGTAATATTTATTGTGCCGATAGAACCATTCGGCTTCTACAGATGTTTTTATTACTAACGGTATTCTGTTTTCTTACCGATAGAAAATATATAATTGTATAAATACACGGGTATGTCTCTTTCATTCTCACAGTTCATCTGGGGCTCGTAGTCCTAACCCGTAAGCTCCATGGACGGCCGGCGCACCTCTACAGGGGACCGCTGCACCTCCGCACCTCCATCGACGCCCTCTAGACGTCGGCATCCCAAGGAAGGTACGTAAAATTTCTGCAATATTGTTAGATTATTCTAATCCGATTATGGCAATAATTCTGCTTTTTTTGTATCCTTCATTTTGATGTGTCTTCTTTTCAATATGATTATGATCTGTTCAGGTCCTTGGATGATGCTCGTGAGGGGCAACGTATTTCACGGTTCTTCATCGCAGTACGCTGCCTACGTTGGCTTGTTGGCGAAAGAAATGGTGAAGATCACCGTCGAGAGCTGGAAGGACGTGAAGGGCGAGATCTTGGTTGGCTCGGTCGAGAAGATGCTTAAGCCCAGAGTGTTTCTCAAATCAGGACCTATAGAAAGCATCTTACATTTTTTTGCATGCACCAGCTTGTGGCCAGATGCTTACCTGCTTGGAGAAGAAGAATTGTTGTTATTTGCACAGCCATTCTACACCATCACTACACAGAACAACATCTTGGACGGTAGGTTCTTTTTGTTAATGGAGTTGAGTTGAGTTGAGTTGAGCTGATCGAGTTTGAGTCCGAGGAAATCTCCAATACGTACAAATGTATGTCGACGGCAGTTCCAGCTCCTCGGGCGTCTTCGAACTGAACTCCTATGGTTAAGTCCAATGTGGTTTAGACATTTGCTGTTTTGGATGAATGGATTTGTGATGTATTCGGTCTAACTTGTAGTCGGTAGTTGCATTGTGGCAACCTGCAAAGGTTCCCTTTTATGTAAAATGCATGTATGGGCCATTGGGTCCTCGTCGTGATCTGTTGTTAATTTCAGACGTGGCTTTTGTAATATACATCGAATGTGTGAATTGTTGTATTTGTATATTGTTGTATATTTGTGTATCATGTATTGCTAATTGGGACATGAACTTGAATGTGCAGGGAGCATTTGTGTATTTAATTGTATTGGTAGGTAGGTGTGTATTTGTACTGCTGTTTCAGACATGCACTTCAATTTGTGAACTGGCATGTGTATGTTTGTACCTGAATTTGTATTGGTGAACTGGCATGTGTATGTTTGTACCTGAATTTGTGAACTGGCATCTGTAATTTCTTTGGCAAGATGAAGTCCCAACTACCTACGAAAAGTATTTTTGTGTCTCCTAGTTAATCCACAAATTAGCATTTCTTGAAATATATTGCTTTATCTTCTAGTTAAGATCCGTTTGATGTAAGATCTGTTTGATGTTACATTGATATGATTCCTTGAATGTGAGAAATGGCATGTGCATGTTTGTCCCAGTTTGTTAACAGTACCTCCTCTAACGGTAAGTACACATATTTACCGATAGGAAAACACATATATTTGTTCAGTCATGCATATTCTAACGGTAAATACACATATTTACCGATAGGAAGCACAAATATTTGTTCAGTCATGCATATTCTAACGGTAAATATGTGTTTTTATCGATAGAAAAATACATATATTTGCTCAGTCATGCATAGTCTAACGGTAAATGCACATATTTACCGATACAAAAACTAATGCTCGAGTGTCATGCATCATCTAACGGTAAGTACACATATATACCGATAGAAAAACTCATGTGCTTGCTGTGTCATGCATGATCTAACGGTAAGTACACATATTTACCGATAGGAAAACACATATATTTGCTCAGTAATGTATATTCTCTAACGGTATGTGTGTGGTTTTACCGATAGAATATGTGAGCGGAAAATTACCTAAGTTAGTCTGACGGTTATTTCATGTATTTACCGTTAGAAAAATGTCCATTATAAGGAAAACCCCACTTGACCATTGCTGAGCTGCTCTTTAATTTGTTCTGTTGCACTCTGTGTCCCTCTGTTTGTGACGAAAGTTCCAGCTACACTGCTAGGGTGATCAGCGCAGGCTGGAGGGAAGTTGATTGCGCCCCTCTCTTTAAGGTACGCTTAATCGTTGACACTTATCTCTCTCTCCCTCTAGATCTCCCTTCCTCTCTACTTGCAAGCTAGCTGTATTGTGTAGTTCCAAGTTTGTAGCTCTAAGCTTGGGAGCTTGGTAGCTGGAAATGCATCATGTTTTAGGAGCTAACTAGCTTGTATTGTGTAGTTAGCTAGGTTAATTAGTGTTAATTTCGTCAGGCTAGGGTTCAACACATGTATCTGTTGTAAGAGGCTGTACATGTACATATACATAACTTAATCGGGCAGGTTTCATGCATGGCTTACTCGTTAAATTTTGTTAATTGTAGATGGACAGGAAATATTGGATGTATGGAATAAAACGTACTACTCTTGAATATTTGGATGGTGTGAATGAGTTTATTAAATTTGCTGAGCAACAAAAGGAGAGGAAGGGAGAGAAAAATATGCTCTGTCCTTGTACAGATTGTATGAACTTGAAGAGGTTTAGCAACTCTGATCAAATTAAGAGTCATTTGATTCGTCGTGGTTTTAACGCGCGATACACCCGTTGGATATGGCATGGCGAAGATCTTGAGGAAACAAGCACCTCTACTACCAATCAGCACGACTCGGATGTGGATTGCAATAATATCGATGATCATCCTAATTTTGGTAATGTTCATTCCGATGTGCACGTAGATGATGATGATGACAATCTAGATGAGATGTTACGTGATGTAGAGGAAGATTACAACGAAAATGACTTCTGTGAATTTGAGAAACTGATTGCTGACTCTGAGAAGCCTCTGTTCCCTGGATGTGCAACATTTACAAAACTGTCTTCTGTGCTGAGATTATATAACTTGAAGGCAGGAAACGGTTGGAGTGATAAGAGTTTCACGGCACTATTAGATCTTCTAGCGGACATGCTTCCAGAGGGAAATGAGTTGCCAAGATCTACTTACCAAGCCAAAAAACTGTTGTGTCCGTTGGGAATGGAAATCGAAAGAATACACGCATGCCTAAATGATTGTGTGTTGTACCGTACCGAGTACTCCAGTTTTCATGTTTGTCCAAGATGCGGCGCATCGAGGTATACGCGTAGGGACCGGATTGACAGTGAACGTCACGAGGTAAGGAAAGGGCCCCCGGCAAAAACTGTGTGGTACCTGCCTGTGATACCTAGATTGAAGCGGCTGTTTGCAAATCCGAAAGTCGCGAAGCACTTGCGTTGGCATGCTGAAGCCCGGAAACAAGACGGAAAACTGAGACACCCAGCTGATTCTATTCAATGGAGAAACATCAACAGAACATTTGCTGAGTTCGGCGGCGAACTTAGGAATGTAAGGTTCGGGCTGAGTACAGATGGTATGAACCCACATGGTAATATGAGCAGCCGGCACAGCACATGGCCGGTTCTTTTATGCATCTACAATCTTCCTCCTTGGTTATGCATGAAGCGCAAGTACATCATGATGGCGTTACTAATCTCAGGACCCAGACAACCCGGAAATGATATTGACGTGTTTCTAGCGCCCTTAATCGAGGACTTACAGAAATTGTGGAGCGAGGGTGTGCAGGTGTGGGATGCATACAAGAAAGAGAATTTCATCTTGCGGGCCCTGATATTTTGCACCATAAATGATTTTCCTGCCTACGGCAATTTGTCGGGGTATAGTACGAAAGGAGCCAAGGCTTGCCCTATTTTCCTAGATGAAACTGAGAGCATGTGGCTGCGAAACTGTCGGAAAACAGTGTACATGGGTCACCGCAGGTTTCTTCCGGTGCATCACACGTACCGTAAGAAGAGGAAATCATTTAACGGGAAGCCTGAGAAGGGATCAGCTCCAGTGTTTCTGACCGGTAAGGAGATTTACTCACGCGTGAACGACATCAAAGTTGAGTTCGGTAAGCATTCTAAACCTCGAGAAAAAAATGTTTGGAAGAAGAGATCGATTCTCTGGGATCTACCGTACTGGGAGCACTTACAAGTTCGACATTGCATTGACGTCATGCATGTAGAGAAAAATGTCTGTGACAGTTTGATCGGTTTGTTGTTGAACATTCCGGGAAAAACAAAGGATGGTGTGAAAGCTCGTCGTGACATGGTGGAAATGGGGATAAGGACTGAGCTTGCACCTTTAGAGAATGGAAAGCGTACATACCTCCCCCCGGCCTGCTACACGTTGTCCAAGAGCGAAAAAACAGAACTCTGTCGGTGCCTGCACGGTGTTAAAGTTCCATATGGGTACTCCGCGAACTTGAAAAAACTTGTGTCTATAAAGGACCTAAGACTGGTTGGCATGAAGTCCCACGACTGTCATGTCTTGATGTCACAGATGCTTCCCATTGCTATCAGAGGCATTCTCCCAGTTAAAGTCAGAGAGACAATCACAAACCTATGTTATTTCTTCAACGCAATATCTTGCAAGGTAAGTACGTGCACTCGTACTATAAGTTCACCACCTCCATTTGTGGAGCTTAATTAGAAGATTTTTCTGATATGAATATTTGGTGCAACTGTGTCCTCGTAGGTAATTGATCCCGATGGACTGGACGCTTTGCAACGCGACGTGGTTACAACTCTTTGTCAGCTCGAGATGTATTTCCCTCCATCCTTTTTTGATGTTATGGTCCATCTAATTGTTCACCTTATCAGAGAAATTAAGTTTTGTGGACCTGTGTGCCTGTGCTACATGTATCCATTTGAGAGATTTATGGGTGTATTGAAGGGATACGTAAGGACTCGTCGTCGACCCGAGGGGAGTATCATGGAAGGTTATGCCGCCGAGGAGGTGATTGAATTTTGCACAGATTATATGGCCGGGGTTGACCCAATTGGTGTTCCTAGGTCCCGACACGAGGGTAGGCTTGAGGGAATTGGAACGATTGGATTCAAAGCTATCGTCCCCGCTCGTGATGTGTACGCAAAATCACATTTTTGGGTCTTACAACACATGACGGAGGTCGAGCCATACATACACGAGCACAAGGTAATGTTACGGTCACAGAATCCTTCGAAGTCAGACGTTTGGGTAAGCAGAGAACATAACAGGAAATTTGCTGAGTGGATCCAGGAAAGAGTCACGCGAGCTGCCGAGGGCTCCGTAAGTGAAACTGTGACATGGTTGGCTAGAGGCCCAAGATTCACTGTAGGGACTTGGCAGGGGTACGACGTCAATGGGTATTCATTTTACACAAGAGCTCAAGACGCCAAGGGTAGCACGCAATGTAGCGGAGTGACACTGTTTGCTATTTCCGAGGATGCCAGGTCAG
The DNA here is from genome assembly GCA_019359835.1 of Pharus latifolius. Taxonomy (NCBI): domain Eukaryota; kingdom Viridiplantae; phylum Streptophyta; class Magnoliopsida; order Poales; family Poaceae; genus Pharus; species Pharus latifolius. Next base: position 26,180,442 of record CM033329.1, read on the forward strand.
TAAGGGCGCTGAACTCATATTACGGTGTTATTGACGAAATATGGGAGCTCGATTACGGATTACTTAAGATTCCCCTGTTTCGATGCCAATGGGTCGAAATCCCTCGAGGTGTTCAAGTTGACAGTTACGGGTTTACTCTCGTCCATCTTGGTAGAGTCGGACACCAAGACGATCCATTCATACTTGCAAAGCAAGCCACACAGGTATTCTACATCGTTGACCCGGCCAATCCAAACTTGCATGTTGTCCTCCACAGCAAGAGACGTATTGTTGGGGTCGAAGATGTTGTCGACGAAGAGGAGTATAACCAATTCGATGAAATACCTCCATTTTTAGAGGACATTCAATCTATCCGTACTGAAGATATCGACGAAACAACGTATCTGCGAGATGACCACGAAGAAGGATTATGGGTGGAGAACCATTGATGATTAATTTCTATTTCAGGGATAAATGCCAAGCAAACAGCCCACATGTTCTGCAGCAAGGTGAGGAACTTATCATTAATACATCAGGCAGTACATTTTTCTTTAGAATTTAATGATAAGCTAGTTCACAGCATTAATACATCTCAATTTTACTCCACAGCATGAGTTCTAACATGTACAGTACCTTTATCCTGTAAATATTTAATTCTTCCCTTCAAATAGCACTTGCAAAAATCTCATCGCAGCCTCTTCAAATTAAGTTCTGCAAAAATCCCTTTTTTCTGACGGTATTTTGTTATTTATACCGATAGAGAAGGACATCTTCTCTCAGGCACTTCAAAACGTTTTCTATCGGTATTGTTCTATTTTACCGTTAGAATAAATTCGTTTGTCTCACGGTATTTATTGTCTGACGGTTTTTCCCTGTTTTTACCGATAGAAGAAGACTCTGCCGCTTTGAATTCTCAAACGTGTCGCCATGCGTCGCCTTGGAAACTCTATAAGTACCTCGCCATGCGTCGCGGTATTTTGTTGTTTTTCTAATTCTCGAACGGTTCGACTCCTCATCTTCTCTTTCACAATGGCAACCTCCATGGGATTGTCATCCACGCCCTCCCCGGTAAGAACTCTAAATCTCCTCGGTTTACCCTTGTATTGTTAGTCCATGTTCAGTTCATTCTTGACCTGTTGATTTGCACAGGGAATGGTAGCCGTGGAAGACACTGCCAAAGTGAAGGCTGACCTGAGGGCCCTCCAGGAGGAGCACAAGCTCCTTATAGACAATTACACTCAGCTACGGCTTGACCTTGACGATCTCTTCCAGCACATTAAGCGCATGAAGACGGATGGTGACAATGCTAGGGCGAGGACGAGGCGTCTTCGCGAGGAGAAGAAAGCTGCGGATATGACCATCGCTGGCTGCGGTTTGACTATGAAGGATACCATAGCGAAGCTGAGGGAGGTCGCAGGCCTTCTCGACGCGGTAGTAGTTGATCCTAGGGACAACTTGTCGCTAGAGGAGTCCTGCATCCTGGCTGCAAGTCTAACTGACTCTATTCTACATGCAGCCAGGGCTAAGACCACACCTTGACCTAGCATTTTGGGTTTTATTTTTTTTTGTAAGTGATAAAACAACAATGAATGAACAATTTCTTTTTATGCCAATTTTCCAATTTTTTGGCTATCTTCCCTCTTTCTTTAACATTCTGCAGCTTTCAACCACGGTCTGTTTGATGTTAAATTGTGTACCTTTTCATTACTCTGACGGTATTTTGTTGTTTTTACCGATAGAAAAAGGGCACACAAATCTCAAGCACTTAATCAAAAAAATTTTCTGGGGAAAATTGGGCTCACGGGATTTTTTTGTTTATACCGATAGAAAAGGGCACCTTTTCATTACTCTCACGGTATTTTGTTGTTTTTACCGATAGAAAAATGGCACCCAATCTCAAGCACTTTAAAAAATTTTTCTGTGGAAAATTGGTCTCACGGGATTTTATTGTTTATACCGATAGAAAAATGCATCCACTAATTCAAATATTTTTCCGGGAAATTTACTTTTTCTATCGGTATTATTTTGTTGTTTCGATAGAAAATTACATAAGTCTATCGGTATCATTTTGTTATACCGATAGAAAAGTTCCTCCGCTACTTTATTACTCGTACACGGCCCTTTAGTTTCCCTCCACTCGAACAGTTCCACCTTAGAGCACTGTGTCTGTTCGAGAGCGAAGAAAACCCCAACCTCCGCCGTGAGCACTCACTTCCTCTCTCCCACACGACGATCGCCGGCTGGACACTGGTTCGTCACTGCCACCGGTTCTTATTTTCGTCCTTCGCCCGCCGCTGCTGCGTTCTACACCGCCTCTCCATCACCAGAACTGATCGCCGCCGTAAATACCCTAATTCGTCGTTCTATTTCCAGCATCTTCTTTATTTGATCCTAGTGTTTTGCACGTACTAATTCTTCGAGTTTTGCAATTACACTAGGGTTCCCTATTGTGTTGGCTTATGTACATTCCGCAGGCAATGTTGATTTTAATTAGGGTTTACATAATATGTTCCAGTGCTGTAATGAACCTGTTTTAAGATTTTAACTTCTCTATACTGCTGTATGTGTGATCAATTGTATCCAACTGCCATGTAATGCAGATTATATGTTGGAGGTGTTCTTACACATATTCTATCGGCAGCTCATGTGTTTACCGATAGAAAATTTTTCTGCACAAGTAGTAAAACTTAATTTGGATCTGGAAGGACATGAGCCATGCAATGTACTAGTTTGGTTGGGAATTTTTACTCACTTCGTATGAATATATGGCAATGTGGATGGGTCTTCGATGTATATGTTTCAAATGCCTATATACATGACTTTTCCCAACCTAATAGCTGTGAAGTTCTGATGACTCACATACAGGCTAGGCTAAAGATTATGCACAGTGGCACTTAGATGCTTGTGTGCATATTTACGTGTGAAATAATAATGCTGGCCCATGAATATTAGTGTAGCAAATCATCGAGAATGTTATGTGATGACAGTGAATGGTGGCTTGTCAACAAAATTCCATATGTAGAGAACATTGTTATGTTCTATCGGTATCTCACGTGTTTGCCGATAGAAAAATTGTCTTGTGTGGAGGTAATTGTTATGGTCTATCGGCAGCTCATGTGTTTACCGATAGAAAATATTTCTGAAGAGTTCAGTAAGTAATTTATGCATGTCTTTCTTTTTGTATTATTTTCCCTTTTGCCGCCCTAGTTAGTCTCCAGTCCTGGGCTGAGTTATGGAACTCCAAGGCGAATTAATTGCCATATATATGGTTTGTTGAAGGTTTTGTAGGGGAAGACATGTCGTCGTCTTCATCGGATGGTACTAGTGGTTCGACTAGGGCCAACCCCATCGTAACTACTGAAGATGGGGCTGTTACATCCCAGCGCAAGAGGGTGGGGCGAGGCGCGACGATGTTGGGGCGTTTGGCCAAACGCACGGATCTTTCTTGTGAGTTCAACCAATTTGGGAGGCCGATTGGAAAGAATGCTGGGAGGTACGCGGCCTACGTTGGGCTGTTGGCGAAAGAAAGGGTGAAGATCACCGTCCAGAGCTGGAAGGACGTGACGGCGGACGAGAGGGATAGGTTGTGGGCGGAAGTGAAGGTTAAATGAACTGAAATCGCTGAACTCTTTCGTAATCACGTTCTCTTGGCTTATACTAAAGTTTAACTAACTCGTGATTAATTGTATGCATTTTTCGGAAACAGGCTAAGTGGAACATCCCTGACGATACACCTAGGACTGCCTGCTTGAAGGACATGAACGGAACATGGAAAACCTTTAAGAGCTGGCTCGTCAGTAACTTCCTAGCTGCGGGGAAATCTCCTTGCGAGAAGTACCCCTTCATATCGGAGGAGGTATGGGAGGAATTCACCAAGCAGAAGGGGACTGAGGAGTTCAAGGCCCTTAGCGAGAAGAATAGGGTGATCCAGAAGAGGAACGACCACCCGCATCGGCTCGGATCCCGGGGCTATGCGGGGAAGGAGGAACAGTGGAAGAAGGAAGACGAACAAAATCCTGTCATCGACACCCCTGAGTTGCCGCTCTCCGAGATCCGGGATGAGAGGTGCAAGCGATGGTGGAGGGGGAGGGGGTCCGTGTCGTCCACGGGGTCTGTGCAGTTCGCAACCCCTGGGGACGCCGACGTTGTGAGGCGAATGGTAAGTTGGCTAACCTCGTAAACTGTGTGCGCACAAGTGTATATAAGGCAATTTGTCTCACAAGGTACCTTCAAATGTAACAGATCTCTTTTGAGAAGGAGGCAGCGGAGGGATTGTTTACCCCGCAGAGGGAGAACGACATCCTCACCCGGGCTCTAGGAAATAAGGAGCATCCCGGGCGGACACGGGCCGTGGGAGCCATTGTGTCGTGGAAGGCCGGTTTCGTAGATCCGGCTCCACCGAGGAAGAAGGCCCGCACCTGGAAGGAAAAGGAAGCTGACCTCTCCGATAAGATACGGGCTGAGGTACGGGAGGAGATACGGGCGGAGATGCGGGCTGAGATACGGGCTGAGGTACAGTCTGAGGTGCAGACCGAGGTCGCACAAATGAGGGAAGAGTTTGTACGGTTGAGACAAGCATTGCTGGCCAAGAGTGCAGATGCGGATCCCCAGGACGACGGTACCCCGCGGGGTCGGATAAGCAGTTGTGCTTCGAAGGTACTCGCGGATCCAGTGGATCTACTTGAGGTACTGCAAGCCTTCATCTGTGCACTTAAGTTGATGCAAGCCTTCATCTGTGCACTTAATTGTTACAAATTTGCAGGGGCCGGAGGGCTGCATCCTACAGAATCACGTAGGCACCGGGCAGGAAGTGGTTGGACACGGCTTCGTATATCCGTCTGGGCCGGATGTCCGGGTCCACTGTGTACCTCTGCGGTTGGGTTTCGCAAAGGTACAGGTGGACATGGCCATGCCGGGCTACAACGATTCTCCGTTGCCAGTCCCAACAGAGGAACTGCAGACACTTGCTGAGGCAGTGGGCTCCTACGTACAGTGGCCCAAGAAGTGTCTTGTAATACAACCGGTAAATCCTACACATTTTAGATTACATCCTACTCAGTACACTCAACTTGCATAATCTAACATACGTGCTCATTAATTGAAGTGGCCTACCGCGGGGCTACCAGGGGACTGCGCCCCTAGCTCGGGGCATGAGGGCCGATCTCGTGCGAACCTGGACACATCAAAGACGGCCTCGACCCCACCTAGCGCATCCACGCCTCCACCTCGGAAGAAAGCCGCCATCACCTCGCCCTTGCCTTCGAAGGTACGCGCTCAGTCCCCAGCAAAAGGCAAGGGCGGCAAAGGCAAGGGCAAAGGGCGACAGGGACTACCGCGGACGTTCACGAACGCGCTCCCACTCCTGTCGGAGGCATCTTTGTGGAAATTGGATCGATCAACCAGAGACCTCCACGACTGGTACCTACATCGAGCTCGGCGCAGCCTGAACTTCTTAGTTCCCTACAGGCCTGGGCAGTTCCACCGTGAGCCCGGGACTATATCCGTGGCACACGAGGATCTGTTCGACCTCTACAACTGGCGGGAGCTCGATATGTCCATCATACGGACTGGAGTCCTGTGAGTTTGCTGATGCTATGTATTGCTGTTTTCTAACTCTGTTTGCTAACTCTGCATTAATGTTGCAGTTCATTTGAATACTGAGTAACTTTCTGTGAAATTAATATTAATCTCGTCCTTCGCATGCAGGTGCATGTACAGGCTAGCATCGGAGGCTGCGAGTGACAAGGTGGGTTTCCTCGACCCAGAGAAAATAAGCCTCACGATGCTAGAGCAGGACGCCGCGCACGCTGAGCAGTACATATCCAGTGCGCTGATGGCGCAGCAGGACAGGGACTTCATTCTGGTGCCGTACCACCAAAGGTTAGTGCATTTCGTACTAATTTAACTCAATCTTGTATGTTACACCTGAGATGTACTTTGAGCTAGCGGTCCTCTTTTACGTACAATGCAGGGGCCACTGGATCCTCATCGTGATCTGTCCGCCGGGGAACGAGGTGTACTACCTCGATCGATGCGTGACAGATTATCGATGGAATATGTGCTCAAGGGGAATATGGAGGCGTAAGTAACTTATATGTTTGATTTAAATTTTGACCTCACTAGCTAATGATAATACATTAACTGGCAATACTAACTGAAATGCAGGGCTTTTGATAAATATGTGTCCGCTGGAGGGAGGCATGCCGCACCGCAGGGCTCCGTACTAGCTTGGAAAGAATATGAGGTACTCACGAGACTTTTTGTTTATGCTTAATTAGTTTATGGAAACAAATATAGCTAACATGTCTTCGCATATGCAATTATCTCAGTGCCATCAGCAGCCGCAATCGTGGGAATGCGGGTTTTATGTGCTGCGCTACATGTACGACCTAGTGCGGACAAACTTTTCCCGATTCCCCCAGGTAAGCATCGATAGCTAACTCAAATTTCAAAAATGGGTGTCATGTTCTAAATTAGGATCGAAGTTAGTTACTCAGTATGCACACATGCTTGCAGATCGCCATGTCGAAAGACCAATATGAAAATGCAAAGATTATATATCTTCGACAAATCTGGGCACAATATGTCATGGAGGAAGTAGCGCCCAACCATCCAGCATGACAATTTTCTCCTTTTCGTGTACTCTGCATAGACTGTTCATATACATGTGAATAAATATATATATGTGAATAAATGTCCACATTGGATTGCAATCTGTATTTGTCCATACATATGTGAATAAATGTGAATAACTGCCTAATGTGTCAATTTGTTCTGTGAATTTACCTTGCATCTGTACTGTATTGTGTATCCAATCTATACTGTATTGCATCTGTACTGTATATGTGAATGTACTGTATTGTGAATGCAAATAAAGTACTGTATATGTGAATGCTCTATCGGTGAATTCATCAACAACCGAGAGACTACTGTACTTTTTTCTATCGGTACAATCAAAATTAACCGTTAGAAGAGTGTGACCTTTCCTGCCGGTGAACTCATACATATCCGATAGAGTACTAAGCTTTTTTTCTGTCGGTAATATTGTAATTAACCGTTAGAATAGTGGTACTTTTCCAACCGCTGACGACGAGTTTTCTATCGGTACACTCATAATATGCCGATAGAATAGTATGATTTTTTCTGTCGGTAATCTTGTAGTTAACCGTTAGAATAGTGGTACTTTTCCAACCGCTAGCGACGAGTTTTCTATCGGTAAACTTGTAAGATGCCGATAGAATAGTATGATTTTTCCTATCGGTAAACTTGTAATTAACCGTTAGAATAGTGGTACTTTTCCAACCGCTAACGACGAGTTTTCTATCGGTACACTCCTAATATGCCGATAGAATAGTATGATTTTTTCTGTCGGTAATCTTGTAATTAACCGTTAGAATAATGGTACTTTCCCTGCCGCTGGACGTAAGACTACGACGGGTTTTCTATCGGTAGATTCATAATATGCCGATAGAATAGTGAACTTCTTCTGTCGGTTATTTACCGATAGAAAATGTCCAGTCTTGTTCTATCGTGTCTATCTCTATCGGTACAAAAACCTATAGTAGAAGGGTGTTTTTTACCGATAGAAGATTGCATTTCTGTACTAGTGTGCCCGAGACAGGGTCGCCGGGGCCCTTGTCCCCAGGTAAATAGTGGCACCCGGGACGGGGCCGCCGGGGGCCTTGTCCCCGGGCAAATGGTGGTGCCCGGGACGGGGTCACCGGGGGCCTCACCTCTTACCAGGATTTGGTCCCGCGGAGATTTCCCCCAACACATAAGGATCATAGTGAGGTAATGTTCAAGGAGTGATCGGGTCGTACTGCGACCATGGTAATGAGATCAGTCCTTGTTTCTGTGAGAAAGGATGGTCGTAAGGACTATCTCTGCACCCATACTATTCTCGGATACAGCATAAGACATGGGTTCTGCGATGGTAAGTGTCGACGATTCAGACTTGGGGTCCTTAGTCGAACTTATGCAGAATTTGTGAGTTATGAGGCCTTTCAGGGTGTCCCTCCAGAAAGGGATGATGAGCAATGTCGGTTGGTGGACAGAGAGATTTATACAGGTTCGGGCCCTCGATGGTGGGAGTAATAGCCTTACGTCCTGTTGTGATTTCACTATGTATAGGTGAAAAGGTTACAAAGTTGTGGAAAAGATCATCACAGGCGAAGATCTTTTCTGTGTGATTGTCTAAAAAATGACTAAACTAGCCTATGGAAGCTTGTGGATGTTGATTTCTCAGATCTATTCAATCTCTGGGATCTGTTCGATCTGTCAAATCTTGATGTGTCTTGAATCCCCCCTCTCCTTGTGCATCTGCTTACCCTTTTATACTGGTCGAAAGGGCGCCAATGCACAACGGCTTTGAACTGTTGCTCGGGTGCAGTTTTGATAACCGCACTTAACTCCCATGCAGGCTTAACACGTGCAATTAAGGGATGACCGCACGAGTTAACCTCCTGGCAGTTGTCTTCATACGTGGAAGGATCTTCGTGATTCTCGGGATATGCCTGTTGTAGAGCTTAAACAATCCCGAGTCATCCTGGTCGAGAGTAGTCAACGACCTTCTGACCGCGCACTGTCTGTGACCTCCTGACCGCGCACAGTCTGTGACCTCCTGACCGCGCACTGTCTGCAGCCTCCTGACCGCGCACTATCTCCGGCCTCATGATCGCGCAAAGCCTGCGACCATGTGTCCGCGCTTCTCAGGTCGTCTGAGATCATAGCAACGGGCCTCCGGACACTTGTCTGGTCCGAATATGTCTTGAACCAGATGTATATTACTCCAAACTAGCTCGGGTAACAATCCTCATCAGTAAGTGTCTTGAATTGGCACAAAATAAGTATGGTTCTTGAGTTATATCCAGAATTCCCTTGGATTACCCAACGTTCTTCCTTCTGGCCTTGGGTGACCACTGGGAGGACCGCGACCATAGTCAGGTGTGACCATGAGGCGCTAGGGCGACCATGGAGGCCTAAAAATGGCTAACAATCCTCATAAATGGGTGCTGTTGTGGTGGAGTTTGCTCAACTTGCTCCAGTTGATCTTCAATTCTGTCAAGACGGTTCTCCAAGCCAGTCAAACGAACAACTACTTGTTCGTACAGCATCTGCTCAAATTTGCATTCGACTTGATCCAACAATGCTTGAGAACACGGGGACGACGGGATCACTGATGGTCGATCCACGCTCTCCTCAGCATCACTGTCATGCGACATACCATGGGAACCTTTCAAACCTGCCATGGTTAGCAAAAACAAGAAACACAAAAATCTCCTACCAAACTACTAAATGTATGTGGAACTCTCAACCTCACAAATCTTACCAACCAAAACTCTTAATGTTTGTAATTAGCTTTCCTGGTCGTGATAACACTAAAAAGGAGATAAGTACAACGATTGAAACGTGAGGCACACAAAAGGACTAGTGGTAAAATATGTGGATTATAGGTAGGGAAAATTATGTGTATGAAGGAAAAACTATGAGTGATTCCAAAAATTGTGAAGTTGAATAATAGTTCACACAAGTACTAGTCTTAGTTGCTGATCAATCAAGGAAAGGCTTTGTCTCTAGCAACAAATTATAGTACTTCAAAATATTCTCAACTTGAGTGAATACTCTCTCTTTTGTTTATACTTTCTTGCCTCCTTTTGGTATTTTTATTATAGGATTCACGGCAAGATGCAATCTACTAACTCAACAGCAAGAGCTCAATCTAACTTTGTATTTTCGGCCAACAAGATTAAGACCAGCAACTGGACAAGGCTCAACGAAATGAAAACTCAATTAAGCAAACTGAAATTAACAGATTGAAGGCAACAACAGGCTAGGAAACTATTTTTTTCTTGACTGGCAATTTTTCTTTACTCTAGGTAAAAAAAATCAAACTATAAACTAGGGATAAATGAATTCCTACCTGCAACGTAAGCTCTGATGCCAACAAATATGCACACTCCTCTCTTTAAGATGCGTCCATGAAGTTTGGTCCCCATCTTCTGTTGTAGGAGAAATGCATGGATAAATGAGAGTTGTGACCTTGATGAAGGGGAGGCTAACCACGATCCAAGAACGCGACCAACCATCTCACAATCGCTAAACTACTCCTCAATTGGTTATCAACCGAGCAAAACTATATTGACCTGTTCAGAAAGAACAACTCAAGCAAATCAATAAGAAAAGCAAGAGTAATAGCAGAAGGATATCAACACTCAATAATCTGAATTATGACTTAAACTGTGAGACTCCGAATTGTACAAGTCGGTAACAAGGCACAAGAATACAATCTGAAAATCAACAAAGTCTACCTAAAACTAATACCACGCCTTCTCTATTGTAGAGGATGGTGTCTACAAAAGATAGAAGTTTTAAACTAGAATTCTAATCTTAATCTAATTCGAAATAGAATAGAATCCTAACATACTATAAGACATAAAAGAAATCCAGAACTATTTTTCATGGATTCGGACTGGACACTTTTCTCTCATGCACTTGTCATTCTTTCGGGTGTCCTGGTTGCATATGACGTTGGATTTTGATGATTCTTGATGCATTGGAAAGCTCTTTCCAATATCTTTCCAACAAGTACTCACATGACCCTCAAACATCTGTGCTGAAATTGGCGCTTGGTCGATGTCTCTGATCAAACATCTGATCGTCGTTGTTTGGCAGGCTGTATGGTCCCCATGCTGCGACCATGTGCTTCCGAGCATGGGCTGCGACCTCGAGCCTTTCTGGTCGAGCGCAGAGTTCTTCTAATCGATGTGGTTGAAGTGATCGTTGGTCGAAGATGCCAAAAAGTGTATTTCATTCTTCCTTGGCTAAAATCTGGATCAATAACTTCGTCTAGAACTCCCTCACATGTAACAACAAGCAAAGAACAATCATTCGGTAATATCATTTGTTCTGTGATTAAATAATTAATTTGCCCAAGAATCGAATTCAACTATTGCCCAAGGCGACGCGCATGCGCTCGTGTGAATGCATGTTAGTGTGTGGTCATGATGTCCTCATTACAATGGCTCTATACTTGGACGATGTGAGGAAATTGACAAGAACACTTTAGAAATTTTGAAGTCCAATTCGTTCTGCGAAGAGACAATATTTTCACAGACCAATTGTCAAACATTGGTTCCTCATATGCATCTGCTCCGGCAGGAGTGTTCATTAAGCACTTAACAGCCTGCAATTGTGACCATCGCAGAGGCAACAGATGCGATGACTAGCATTTCCGCCCTCGAGCAGGAAGCAGATTGGATTCAACCATTGGGAATCTATCTAGTGCATAGGACCTTGCCTGAGGACAAAACCGAAAGTGTTGGTTAGTTAGAAAAGCGTGCATGTATATACTGGTCGAAGGAACCCGGTACAGAAAAGGTACTCAAGCAGTACTAATGCATTGTATACCTCAAGAAGATGGAAAATCCCTTCTGAGAGGAATTCATGGAGGTATGTGTGCTGCACACGCCTCCTATCGGACATTGGTCGAAAAAGCTTTTTGACAATGTTATTACTGGCCTTCGGCACTTAATGATGCCATGCAATTGGCCAAAGCATGCCCATAGTGTCAATTTCATGCTGGACAAGTTCACCAGCCAGCATATGCTCTTCAAACTATTCGCTTAACCTGGCCATTTTCTGTATGGGGAATAGATACTGTGGACCCTATGCCCCAAGCAGTTAATGGAAACAAGTTTCTGTTCGTAGCCATTGATATGTTTACTAAATGGATTAAGGCTGAACCAGTCCAAACCATTACCGCCGCTACGGCAAAGAAGTTCTTCCATAAGAATATTGTGACACGATTGGGTGTTCCAAATATTCTCATTACTGTTGGGGGAAGTCTCCGCGGGACTAAGTCCAGGTAAGTTGCGTCACAATCGCCCGGGGACCTGGCCTCTGGTGCCGTCCCGGGCGCCGCCATTCGCCTGGGGACCTGGCCTCCGGTGCCGTCCCGGGAGCCGCCATTTGGCTCCTGGGACCTGGCCTCCGGTGCCGTCCTAGGTGTCCGCCATTTGGCTCTCGGGACCTGGTCTCCGGTGCCGTCCCAGGCGCCGCCTTTTTGGCCCCTGGGACCTGGCCTCCGGTGCCGTCCCGGGCGCCGCCATTTGGCTCCCGGGACCTGGCCTCCGGTGCCGTCCCGGGCGCCGCCATTCGCCCGGGGACGTGGCCTCCGGTGCCTCCCCGGGCGCCGCCTTTTTGGCCCCCGGGACCTGGCCTCCGGTGCCGTCCCGGGCGCCGCCATTTGCCTCCCGGGACCGGGCCTCCGGTGCCGTCCCGGGCGCCGCCTTTTGCCTCCCGGAACTCGGCCTCCGGCGCCGGTCCCGGGAGCCGCGTTTGGTCCGGAGACCTGGCCTCCGGCGCATGTCCCGTGGCTCATCGCCCTTCTAAAGGTAAAGTCTCGAGTTGATTTGTCACGTGCAGGTCACGCGAGGAGCGCCTCGGGAATCAGCGACCACCTGTCAAGCATCCAAGACGTTTGACCGGGAGAAGGACGTTCCTACCCTTCAATCCGATGGTGGCTTCCGGGGTAGTTTAGGCTTTTTGCTTCTTTTTGGGGCTATAAATAGCCCTTGTACCCCTGAGTTGTAACCAGGTGATTCATTTGTTGGAATAGCTAAAAAACTAACAGGTGTGCTCCGGAAGCCTCTCCCCCGGAGAGAGCCTCCCCAGCCGACTCCGGTCGGGAGGGCACCGACAGGACTAGGGCCCCCACCGGGACCCGAACCTGTATAAATCCGTGTGTCATTTCTTGTGCTTGTCCGGCGGGGGAGGACCGGTCATCCGGTCAACCCGCGCCGCGTAATCTTCACTAGGATCGTTCTCAAAACCTGCCGGGGTATTCGCAATACCACGACAGTTGGCGCCGACCGTGGGGACCCGTCACAAGACGCCATGGCTCCCCCAAGAACAAGGGCTCGCACCCTTCCCGGTGACGCCGGTCTCGGAGACCCGGCGCCGCCCGTCCGGGACACTGCTGTCCCGGCGCTTCCGCCCGGAGGCGGCCTGGCCCAAGTACCGCCTCCCTCTTTTCCTCTTAACTTAGATGCTTCTACCTCCAGGTCGCTCCCGGCGGCCGCGGGGACCTCGGCCGGGACCAGTCTCCCCCCAACGGCTCCCCTGGCTCCCCGGGACGCCCTACTTGAGGATCTCGTAGAGGGCCAGCTCCGCGCCCAGTGCTCTATGGATGAGCTGCTCAGCGTGTTGGCGCGGCCTCCGGCCCCCACATTTGCGTCGCACCCATATTCGGGGACTATGCCCCTGGGTTACCCGGCGGCCCCTCCGGGCTCCGGGAGTTTGTCCGCCCCGTATGATCTTGCCGGGGGGTTCCCTCGCCCTGCGGGATCTACGTCCGGACCCTTCCCGGCACCCGGGCCCGTCCCGGTGCCGGGAGGCTACTTCATGCCAGGGCCCTTCGTGGCACCAGGGGGGTACCCCGTCGTAGGCCTATTCCCGGGGCCGGGAGCCCAATTTATGCCTGGGGTTTTCCCTATGCCGGGAGCCAGTCCCGCCCCTCGCGTCGCGTTTACCGCACCGGGGGCAGTCGACAGAGCAGCTCCCGTGCCTTAGCGGACTTCCCCCCGCATGGGCTCCCCGGTTCCGGACGTCGCCACGGGGGCTCCCCCCTCGCCAGTTCCGGATGTTACAGGGGCTTCCCCCTTTCCGGTTCCGGTCGTTGCCATTGGGGCCCCCTCCATTTCGGTTCCAAACGTCGCCATGGGCGCCCCCTCCCCGGTTCCGGATAATACAGGGGCTTCCCCCTTTCCGGTCCCGGGGGCCTTCGCAGGGGGCTCCCCCCAGCCGGCCCCGGAAGCCTCCGGGCCAGTAGCTACAGGGCATAAGCTCCCTCCTCGGGCGGGACAGGTCCGTTTCGCCCGGGGGGAGGTCGAGCGAATGCATTCACCAGAGCGCGGGGAAGAACTTCCCCCCGGCCGCGGGGGTGGGGAGCCTCGCTCTCGCACCGGTCGGGGGAAGAGACCCGCTGAAGAGCCAACCTCTCCGGAGGAGAACCCGAACGTCCGGGAACTCAGTCCCGGTCCGGAGGAAAAGTGTCGCCACCGCCACTCTGGAGGACCTCTCAGACCGCTTCCAGACTCAGACAACGAGGGTCCCGTGAAAGAAGACAGCGACCGGGACTCTCCCCGGAAGGTGCAGGGGGCTAACCAGCTCCTGTGCCGAAAACTTCGCAGCATCCGGTGGCCGCAGCCCTACCGCCCTCCACACATCGAGCACTATAACGGTGAGGCAGATCCTTACGAATTTGTGCAGGACTACTCCACAGCTATCTCCGCGCCCGGGGGGGACGAGACGGTACAGTGCAACGTCTTCCCCCTCTACCTCTCCGGCATTGCCCGCTCCTGGTTCTACAACCTGAAGGCCGGCTCCATCAAGTCTTTCACGCAGCTCAAGTGGGAGTTCTGCGCGAAGTTCCAGGGGAACTATGTGCGCCCCCTGGACTCCTCACAACTCTACACTGTCCGACAGAGGACTGGGGAAACCATCAGAAGCTTCTTCAAGCGCTTTTCTCAGGTGAAGAGCAAAGTGGCCCACGTCCCCGACTCTACAGTCATCGAAGCCTGCAAAAGCGGCATCCTCCCGGGGGAGCTCCACCGAAGGCTCTCCCGGAGCTGCCCCTCTTCCGCCGACGAGCTCTTCAACATACTCGAAAAATACGCTTGGGCGGAGGAAGAAGACATCTGGAAGAAGACCCAGGGGGCTCCCGCCCTCGCAGACCGGGGGGCCAGGGATCCCGTCAAGCGCCCCAGACAGGGGGGCGTAACGAGCCACGGCCTCGGGACACCTTTGTCCTCGAGGGCGGAGGCGGCTCGCACGACCCCCCGAAGGGCAACCGCCCCTTCCCCAAGCCGAAAGGCTATGGGGGGGACAGTCCTCGCGCGGCCGGGAGGGCCCCGCGGGCAGAAGGCGGGAAGGACCGTGGTGCAGCTTCCACAGGTCCAGTACCCACGCTACCCGAGACTGCAGCCAGGTGCTGCAGCACTTCACGGCAGTCCTCGACCAGCGCGGGCAGGGGGGACTCCTGCCTCCTTGTTCCCTCGGCCAGCTGTTCCGGCCCTTCCCGCTCCCGCGGGGGGTCAGCAGACGCAGGAGGGGGAGCCTTCGGAAGCTCTCCCCTTTCAAACTTCTCAGCGCCACATCAACGTCATCGTGGGAGGGTCCGCCTCCGGGCGGGACTCTAAGCGCGAGCGTAAGGAGTACGCGCGCGAGGTCAAGGTTGTGGGGGTGCTACACGCGTCCCCGCCACCTAAGTGGTCGGACGTCCCCCTCACCTTCACAGCAGAAGACGCGCGAGGGGTTCGCTTCCCCCACGACGACGCGCTCATTGTCTCCGTGACCATCTACAACTGCCATCTGGCTCGTATACTTGTGGACGGTGGGAGCTCCGCCGACGTCCTATTCCTGAAGGCCTTCAAAGAGATGCAGGTGGATGAGAAGCTCCTGCAGCCCACTGCTGGGCCCCTGCAAGGTTTTGTCCCGGGGAAGGCGATCCACCCCATGGGCAAGGTAGATCTTCCTATGACATTCGGCACCCCGGAGAACTACCGGACAGAGCTAGTCCGCTTCGACGTAGTGGACCTCCCCTCCTCCTACAACGCGATTATGGGGAGGACCACAATCAACCGGCTGGGGGCTGCCACCCATCAAAACTACCTCTGCATGAAGATCCCCAGGCCGCATGGTGTGATTAACGTCCAGGGAGACCAAGACATGGCCCGTGCTCTATACGAGCGCGCTGCGGCCACAATCGGAAGCGTCAACCTCATAAAGACGCCCGGGGGGGAGGCTTCTCCCCCGGAACTAGACGCCGCTGCGCCATCGCCTGGGAGGCCCCTCCTGAAGCCGCGGCCGGAAGGGGGCCTCTGGAAGGTCCTGTTGTCCCCGGGCGACGAAGACAAAACCGTCCGGGTCGGGGCGGGGCTCCCCGAGGAGCATGCAGCCCAACTTGCGGCCTTTCTGCGCGAAAACTCCGATGTTTTTGCTTGGAAGCCTTCGGACATGCGGGGCGTACTCCCTTCTCGCCTCTGGGTCCGGGGACGAAGACCTCCCTGTGCCGCCCCGACGCAGTGATCATTGGACTCTCATGTTCGATGGGTCGCTGTGTCTCGCCGGGGCTGGTGCGGGAGTAGTCCTCCGGAGGCCCGAGGGGAAGGAACACGAGTATGCCGCGCGGCTCGAGTTCCCCGCAACCAACAACGTCGCCGAATACGTGGCTTTGCTCCTCGGGATGCGCCTTGCGTGCTCCCTTGGGATCCGGCGCCTCCTAGTCAAGGGAGATTCTCAGCTCGTAGTTTGCCAAATGGACAAGTCTTACTTGTGCCATGACTCAAACTTAAGTCTTTATTTGCAGGAAGTGCGAAAGATGGAGAGGCATTTCGACGGCCTTGAGGTCCGGCATATCCCGCGAAGGGACAATGACCGGGCCAACGCCTTGGCCTGGGCCGTAAGCGCCCGGGAATCGCTCCCTAAGGGGACTTTCCTGGAAGTCCTCACGAAGCCCTCGGTGGCCTCCCCGGACACGGGCGACGAGCCTCATGTCCCGGAGGTCGCCGAGATCACCCGGACTCCGTCTTGGATGGACCCCCTCATCTCCTTCATCAAGGGGGAGGGGGACCCTCCTAGTGAGACCGAGGCCAAACGCCTCCGGGCTAAAGCCCGGGCTTATCTCCTGCTGGAGGGGAGGCTCTACAAGCGGGGGGCTTCCGCCCTCCTGCGCTGCCTCCCCCGGCCGGAAGGACTTCAACTTCTCGAAGACATCCACGCGGGGAGCTGTGGTTCTCACCTAGCCCCGCGTGCCATCGCGGCCAAGGCCCTCCGGCAGGGCTTCTACTGGCCCACGGCCATGCGCGACGCGCGAGACCTTGTCTCCGCGTGCGAAGCATTCCAGAAGATGGCCAAGGGTTCGAACCTCCCCCCTATAGCGCTGCAGACAATCCCCATCACTTGGCCCTTCGTGCGCTGGGGGATGGACCTCTTAGGGCCCTTCCCCCCAGCGCCCGGTGGATACAAGTATGCGGTAGTCGCGGTCGACTATTTTACAAAGTGGGTTGAGGCGGAGCCTTTGGCCAGCATCACGTCCCGGGCTGTCCAGCGGTTTTTCTGGAAAAACGTCGTATGTCATTTTGGTGTCCCCCGGGAAATCACTGTGGACAACGGGACCCAATTCGACTCGGCTTATTTCTGGGAATTCTGCGAAGGCCTGGGGCTCGTCATTCACTTCGCCTCAGTGGCCCATCCCCGGAGCAATGGGGCTGTCGAGAGCGTCAACGGCGTGATCCTACAGGGATTGCGCCGGAGACTCGAGCAAATCGCTTCTAAGCGGGGTGCATGGGCAGAGGAGCTTCCTAGCATCCTCTGCTCCATGCGCACTACCCCGTCCCGAGCAACGGGGCGTACTCCCTTCTCCCTGGTCTACGGGGCGGAGGCAGTCCTCCCCCCAGAGATCGGCTTTCGGTCACTGCGGGTTGAGCTCCTGCAAGGAGCCACGCCCGCAGCGTACCAGGCCAATGAGGCCAACCAGCGCCTGGAAATCGACCTCGTGGAGGAGGAACGCGAGCGAGCGCTCCTCCGCCATGCCATCTACGAGCAAGAGATGGCGCGCGCGTACAACCAGTGCGTGCGCGAGAGAGCTTTCCGCCTCGGGGACCTTGTCCTCAAGCGCGTCACAGACCCCCAAGCCCAGGGGAAGCTCTCCCCCAAGTGGGAGGGCCCCTACAGGATCTCCGCGGTCCTGGGCTCGGGGGCTTATAAGCTCTCCAACCTTCAAGAGCAGGAGCTGAAGCACACGTGGAACTTGCGTTTACTTCACAAGTTCTATGTTTAGCCTTACGGGCCTGTCCCCTCCCCCGGAGCGGTCACGCCGGAGGGGGAGGAGGGACACTGTATTTCCTTTTCCTCCCCTTTTGCGGCTTCGCAGGGGGAGGCACTGTACTTCATTTTACTAGCAATACATAGGTCTTGCTCTTCAACTGTCTCATTGCAGGTTCTTTTCATTACCGCCCCTAGCGGCGATGCCCTCCCCGCGAGGACGCCCACCCTGTGAGGATGCCCTCCCCGCGAGGAAGCCCTCCCCGTGAGGATGCCCTCCCCGCGAGGAAGTGGGCCCAGACCCAGCAAGTCCCTCCTGTAGGGCGGCTTACGATCAGCCCTCGTGGACTGAGGGTGTAAGCGGCAACCCGGTCCCCAGCGACCGCGGTAACGAGTCACTTTGGGAGACTAGTCCCCTGCCCAAACACTCAAGATCCGTCATCGGGCAGTTCCTCCTCTGGGAGTAGACGCTCTCCCCAGTGGGACGTCTAATGGCTTTCTTGGATATCTCTTCCTCCTCCGGGAGTAGACGCTCTCCCCAGTGGGACGTCTAATGGCATTCTTGGATATTTGGTCCCCGGCGACCTTGTCTCCCGGAGAGGCTACTAATTTCTCGGACATCTTTTCCCTGGAGACCCCATTCCCGGCTCCCCGTTCTCATGGCGACAGGACGATCATCTCCTAGGGAGCTCGCCTCCGGAAATCTCGTCGGGTTTTTCTTGGATGTTTCTTGCACGCGAGGACTTATTCCCGGCTCCCCGTTCTGAGGGCGACCGGACGATTGTCTCTCGGAAGGTCTTCCCCTTGGAAACCCCATTTTAAAATTTTCTAACTTACAAAAATTCCTATGCTACAGGTTACTTCCACCCCGGGGGCCTTGTTACCGCCACAGCGTGTAGAGCTACCCTCCGGTCCGCTGTGGGCGGGGGGGGGGGGGGGGGATAAGGAACCCCCAGGTGTCGGCCGCACCGCCCACGAGCAAACCTAGCTCATTCTTGTGAAAAGGAGTCCTCCGGACCATCCAAGAAGAAGAAACAAAAAGATGACAAAGAAGAAAAGCAACAATACAGCTTTATTCATCGTCAAACCCAGAGGACATCTTCCCCCTCCGGTGGGCTTCGGAAATGATACAACTCGGGTTCTAACCCGGGGGATTCTCTACGTTCTAAGGCTCCTACGCCTAATAATCCCGGAGGCTCTCTGCTAGCTCCCGGGCCAAGTCCCGGTACAATGCGCGCACGTGGCGCCGAGCGTCCCGGAGCACACCTTCGGGCCAGAACTCGTATCCCGCTAGTGGAAGAATGCGAAGTGGGGGGACCATCCAGAACCCCGGTCGCGGAGGGGACAATTCGGCGTGATGATTGTCAAAATTGTCCAAGTGCCACTCCGGATGCCACCTCAACCGGATCGACTCCCGAACGCTGTCCCCGCCGCGCTTCCCGGAGACGAGGCTTAGCAAGATTAAAGCCGCTTGGGCGTCCCCCGGGGAGCCCCACCTGGACCTTCGCCCGGGAGTAACCTCCCGGGAACCCTGGTAACAATGCATTCAATTCAATGAAAATTTCTAACTCTATTGCATTCAAAATGTTTTTGCACAAGTGTCCGGGGCTTCTTCTAAGAAGCTACCGGGAGCAAAACCTAAGAAAACAAAAAGGGCCCTAACTAAGACCCGGGGGGAGGCTCATACATTTTCATTGGAGTCCTCCCCCCGGGGGGTTTCCCCCGAGGCCGGGGCCGGAACGTCCACTGCCGGAGGCGCCGGTGCCGGGAATCTCGCCTAGATGATCTGGTCGTAGAAGCCCCCGGCGAGCTGCTCCACCTCCCGGCGTGAAGGCTCGAAGAACTCGGGGAAGCTCCGCGGGATGCGGCCCCCAATCGCCCGGGCGCCCACTCCCCGGTGCTCGACGAGCCCGGCCGCAGCCGCAACGACGGGGATCGCCCAGCCCCGAGCCCGGGCGTCAGCCGCCTCCGAGATGACGGAGACCTGCGTATTAAGAAAACGCACGGCCTCCGCGAGGGTCGCCGGGGGCACCTTCGAGCTACTCCCAGAGCCTAGGCTTACGCCAAGGCTCTCGAGGGCCGAACGGACGGAGCGGCTTGTGTCCACCACCGCCCGGACGCTCGATCCCTCGAGCTCCCGGAAGGCCTCCCTCCTCGCCTTCGCCTCCTCTCGGAGGCGGCCATTCACCGTCTCTGAGACGTGAACTTGGGCCCGGACCCTGGCCAGCTCCTGGAGAGCTTCGTCCCGCTGGCCCAGGAAGGAGGCGGCCCTGTCCTCCGCGTCCTTAAGCAGTCGGATGACGCGCTGCTCGACGCCCCAGGTAATCGCCGTCCCCTAAAAATTCTGGAGTTAGAAAAATTTTGAATGTAGGAGCCAAAGGAAAGCGACAACCGCTTCGGGTGAATACCTGGGCTTGGAGGGACCGAAGCTCCGCAAAGCGATCGTGGAGCGTCCCCCCCGCGACGAAGGCCTGGACCTTCGGGGTCTGCAGGCCTTCCGCGTAACGTTCGACCTCCCCTGCGGAAAGTAAGGGGGTCTCCCGCCCGGCGCTTGTCCCGGTGCGGCCGATAACGCGCTCCCGGACTTGGGCGCCCGGCGCGACCTCGGTCGGGGTGGCGGTCGTCGTCGTCCTCGTTGCAGAGGTGCCCCCAGAGGAAGTGGCCGAGGAAGTCCCGGAAGGGGTCCCTCGCCGGGGGGGACCATCAGACCCTTCCCCTTTTCTGGGCTGGAGGGCCCCCGGGGCCCCCACTTCCGGTGGGACCTCGTAGACCGAGGGGCTCCCCCCCTCGTCCACGGGCCATTCCATCCGCGGAGGTGAGGCCTCCGCGAACCTCACCTCCAGTTTCTCTGGCTCCAAGGGGGCCGGGGGTGGTGGCGGGGCCACCACCGATGGCGGCGATGGGGCGTATTTCGCCGATTCGGAGGCCGCCCTGTCCGCGGCCGGTTCCTTCCCCCGAGCCTCAACGGGACTCTTCGGGGGAGGGGGTGTTGTCTCCTTCTGTGCCGGCGCCCGGGCGCGCTCGGTCCCGGGGGTCTCGTCTCGGGGCTTCGCCGGAGTCGCCGCCGGCGTCGTTGACGGTGCCGGCGGTCGCCGGAGTCGCCGCCGGCGTCGTCGACGGGCCGGGGGTCTTTTGGAATCTAGCCTTCTTAGGCTCAGAGCCCCTGGCCGCGTCCTTCCCCCGCTTGTGCGACCCGGGGGTGGGGAGGGCTTCCTCTCCGGGAGTTTCAGCCCGTAGGCCTCAGCCACCAGGTTCCGGGGAGGGCCCTCCCCCACGAGGCGCCCGACGCGCTCGTGCACGTCGGCGAAGTACCTCCCGAGGATGTTCTCCGCCTTCTCCCACGCCGCCGGGTACGGCCGGACTACAAGAGGTAAAGAGTTAGTCAAATTTTCAAAAATTTGTAAATGCGATGCAGCAGGTTACCGGGACTTACGTCAGGTCACCGGCTTGACTGGAGGCCGCTGCTCTGGGCCCATGCCGGTCCCCCTCCTCCCGCGCGCGAAGGGGGAGATCATCAGGAGCATCATCTCCTCGGCGGCGTCCCGCATAGAGCGGGTCTTCCGGGAGATGATCACCTTGCCGAGGAGCTCGAGCTCCTCGTCCGTCCACACCGAAGGCTTCGATGTGGATGACCTGCTGTAGGAGGCGGGCTCCGGGGCATACGTCACCCTGTCGTCCCAGACCCGGAGGTAGAACCACCTCCGGATCCAATCGCCCCAATGGTCCCGAGAGGCTGCCGCCGGGTAGTCGGCCACCCGGGACGGCAGCATCTGCACCATCACCGAGTCGAAGGGGGACTTGGGTGCCCCCTTCACCAGGTGGGAGCTCCGCGCCGCCGGCTCGTAAAAGTACCGGAAGACACGTAGCGTGGGCTCCCTCCCGGTCGCCGTCTCAAAGAGCCAGATGAAGATACCCATCCGGACGAGGGCGTTCGGGGTGAGGTGGTTGAGCGCCACCCTGTACTCCTTCAAAAACTCCTGGAGCATGGGATGCACCGGGAGCTGTAGCCCCGCCTCCAGGAAGGCCTCAAAGGCCACGACCTCTCCGGGCCTGGGGCGGCGGGCTCCGTCCTTCTTCACGGGGACCCGGATGTCCCCGTCCTCGACGACGCTGCGCTCGACCATGGACTCGGCATCCTCGGCCTTGAACTTGGACGCCCAGAGGAAGTCCAGAGCGACCTCCTCCGGGGGCACCTCGGTCGTCTTCGCTCGACCCTTCTGTGCCATCAGGTTTGTTTTTTCCGGTGGCTAACTTTTCAGGGGGCTACGTCTAAAGATTCCGGACGCTTGCTACTGGGCGCTAGCTACCGGGAAAGAGCTACCGGGAGAGAGCTACTGGGAGAGCAAGATTCGCTAAAGCTGAGAAATTTGGAATGAAGCTACCAGGCCCCCCAAGGCCCTATTTATAGGGTCGAGCCATGATCTAGATTGGCGCCACGTGGCACCCCGCGGATCAATCTGGGCCGTTGAAGTTCAAACCATGCGCGGGAAACGAAGGGCTGGCGCGCGAATCGAGGCATCGGTTCGAAGCGCGAGTGCATTTATGGCGAAACGACACGGCCTTAAGCGTGGGGCACGGAAACCAAAGCGTCACAGCTCCGGTGGCTTGGTCCGGAGATTTTCCTGGTGACATGTACCATACCCACCGGGGACTCGAGCATCGTCCCCGGGGGGCATGGGGGGCTGCTGTTGGGGGAAATCTCCGCGGGACTAAGTCTAGGTAAGTTGCGTCACAATCGCCCGGGGACCTGGCCTCCGGTGCCGTCCCGGGCGCCGCCATTCGCCCGGGGACGCGGCCTCTGGCGCCTCCCCGGGCGCCGCCTTTTTGGCGCCCGCCATTGGCCCGGGGACGTGGCCTCCGGTGCCGTCCCGGGCGCCGCCTTTTTGGCCCCCGGGACCTGGCCTCTGGTGCTATCCCGGGCACCGCCATTTGGCTCCCGGGACCTGGCCTCCGGTGCCATCCCGGGCGCCGCCATTCGCCCGGGGACGTGGCCTCCGGCGCCTCCCCGGGCGCCGCCTTTTTGGTCCCCGGGACCTGGCCTTCGGTGCCGTCCTGGGCGCCGCCATTTGCCTCCGGTGCCGTCCCGGGCGCCGGTCCCGGGAGCCGCCTTTGGTCCGGAGACCTGGCCTCCGGCGCATGTCCTGGGCCTCATCGCCCTTCTATAGGTAAAGGCTCGAGTTGATTTGTCACGTGCAGGTCACGCGAGGAGCGCCTCGGGAATCAGCAACCACCTGTCAAGCATCCAAGACGTTTGACCGGGAGAAGGACGTTCCTACCCTTCAATCCGACGGTGGCTTCCGGGGTAGTTTAGGCTTTTTTCTTCTTTAAGCCTTGGTCTTACTAGCATGTTTCTTACTAAAGACTTACTAGCATGTTTCTGATTATTTAAGCCTTGGTCTAATTAGTCCAGACTAATTATCCTGCGATCACTATACTACGTCTTTAGTATCATTGATCACAGGAGGGGGTTAGGAGAATATAACTATAGCATTCAGTGAAAAACGAAGTACTTCGCATTTTTATCATTTATTTTTTCTAGCTAATCATATGTATTTGCAAGGTACAAAGACTCTAATAAAGCAAACTATTTCCATTTCCATTGTCAACTTTTACATTGAGGGGAGATACATCAAATAAGGTCGAGGTCGTGTAATAATTTATCTAAAAAGGGCTTGACCTCAGCCCTAGTTGCATTTAACTAATCCTCACTGTCGAAAGCCGCATCTCCCACCATTGGATTCAGATCCAAATTTGAACCATCGTGATGCCTAAGTTTGCAAAGAATGGTAGAGAACATAGCACCAATATTGGTTTTCAGTGTCTCTTTGTACCTCTTCACAAATTCTAGAATGTTGGCGACTAGAGAATCAGCTTGAGCCACAACCAAATTGCAGGACTCACGAAGAGATAAATCATCCTTCTCAGGATTGATAATGTCCGCATCAAGTGAGTGCGCAACTTCCCTTAGCTTTTCAAGGGTACTCCTCTCAGCGAGATCGCAACTCTTGATGATTATTTCCAAGGCACCCTTTCCATTATGGGCAAACTTTGCGGTCTCCCTAGCCCTCTCGCTGGCGTCCTTGTAGCGGTCGATGATATGGTGAAGTTCATCAAGGTCGAAACCTCGCCTAGTAAACTTCTCGTAATATCTTTTTTCTTCGGTCACCCCGAAGTTTATTTCTCTTTGATCTAATCAGACAAAGAAATGAATTTGATTATAAAAGTTCACTACAGCAATGTTAGATTCTGCCAAAGTAAACTTATAATCTACATCGGTTCGCAATTTATTACAAACCAATTGGAGGCGCGCTTTTTCTCCAAGGATGTTCTCTTCTCCACCAAGGATGCTAGGGCTTCAGAAAGTTTTTCCCTATTTACCCTCTGAGCTTCCTCCTCCTCTGCTTGTACGACCATGAGATAATTCATAGTCGTATATAGAAAACTTTGAAGAGTAAGAATCCTTACTGCAACGATTTTTGCGACAGATGCTGACTGGACCACAGAAGAGGTTGGGACATTCACTACTCCTCCAGCTGTAGTCGCCACCTTTTCGACCACAATTGGTTCAGTTTCAGATACTGAAACAGGCTGAACAGTGGTCCAGTTTGTCCTGTACTTCCAATTTATAATTGGATAAGTTATTCCTAACTAAGCAATGTAACTTAGTTAGAGAGAAAACAAAAGTTTACCTGAAGCAATGTCCAAGGAGATATCGGGGAGCAGTTTGCGTGTCTTGGATGTGGGTGCCCCTGTAACTACAGCTGATGACTGTGGACTCGCAGCCTCCTCGAAAAAGAGATGAACATTTTGATTGTCGATGCTCTTGGCCAAATCTTTAGAAACAGAAGAGGTCTTCATTAGTTTTTTTTAAGAAGAACCACCAGAGGGTCCAACATCATCACTAGTTCACTTCTTTTGAGCAACAAGATACTCAAGCAACTATAAAAACCAAAATGCTTTACTTTGGAAACTTTTGCTCAAGAAAAAGACTTGTACAGATTTTCCAAAAGAGAATCACCTTTTGAGACACCTGTGCAATGTCAACAACATTGCTAACCATGCCTTGAGGTTTTGGTGCCTCGATATTGCCTTCTACGACCGGACTTTCTTCTTCATTTCTAGTAAGCTGCTCTAGGATCCGGGATGCCATTACGATGAAAATAGAAAAAGTAAAGGAAAGGTTAAGAAGATGAAGAGTCTAAGATTTAGGAACTTTGAGGAAAAAAGTTGGAAATTCTGAAAAGCTTGAAGACTCTGAAACATGGAGGCCAAATATATAGAGTTTCGAAGGTGACGCTTCAAGTTCCTGGTATTGGGACACGGCAAATTACATCAAAATTTTTTCCATTTAATGCCTGTCATGATAATTTGACAACCGCACCCAAAGTATCTTCTTGGGCTCTGTTGGAATTCGAAGCGATAGAGTAACTTTTTTAAATCCAAAACATCAAATTAAAAAGAAACTTGTCATTTGGAATTCGGGAGCTAGCTGACTGAGATTTACTTATGCCTTTCAGTGGTCGAACGAGACTACAAAAAGAGAGAGAGCCAAATGAGTTTCCTCTTTGTAGTTGTGGGACACCATGGGGGAGACAATAAGGTACTCCAAGATATTATGGGCTTAACTTGACCCTTACTACATATGCCCTTCCTGTAATAAGGGTAGTCATGGTTGTGATCTCTGTGATCGTAAAATATCTGTTATCGCAGAGTCCAAGTTTCATGAACTACGGGCATCCTGGTCGTAGAGATGTGACAATCACTAACATTTGGTCATGGCCAGTACACGACGAAAATGTACATTAGTTACCTTTTTCTTTGTTAATAAATCACGACCTGCATGTAACTTCAAAGGACTAGTCGAAGACTTATTTGCCCACCATGGTCTAAAGATTCAATGGTTATGTTTGTTGCATCTAGGCCTTTATGCCTAACCTGATTTTGATGATTAATGAAAACAAGCATTTTAGACTAATTATGTTTTTGAGCTATTTGATACAGAGCTGTGTTGGGAAGATACGCAAGATGATCAAGAGATAAAGCACAAGTCGCAAGGTACAAAGACGAGACGCAAATCACAAAATTGAAGTTGCAAAGGATCTAAGGTAAAATTTGTTTTTATTTTTACCGATCTCGGTGTTTGGAGTTTGATCGGTTTAGAAATTTGTTTCTTAGTTTTAACCGTACTATAAAGATGGGTTGCAAGTCCTTTCTATATTTCCAGCATAAACTGAGAAACTCTTAGGTCACTGCATTTCATTCTTTTTGGTTGGATTTGATTTGTTTTTCAGATGAGTTTTTGGCAGTTGAAGTGTTTTTGCTTTTTCTAGAAAGATCTATGCTGATCTGTCATGCTGACTGTTAGTATGGATAAAAAATAGCCATAACTTTTGATCCAAAGATCCGATTAAAGTGTTTGATAGCTCGTTCGAAAGATAATTTAAAGGGCTATATTTTTGTCAACTTAAGCGAAAGCCAGATCAGCTAGATCTTTCTAGAAAAAGCAAAAACACTTCTACTGAGCCTGAAATGTTAGTTTTGTTTTCTGACATTTGTCCAGAGAGCGTGTTTTTTTGAGCAAATTTTTTTTGCCTATGCTGACTGTCAGCATGAGTTTCGACCTCGAGCTAATTTGTTTGAGAGTTTGTTTTAACTGGTCGTTTTTGTGGTCGATGCTGATTGTCAGCATGAGTGACTTCTTTCCATATGTGACCACAAACGGCTAGCTAAGTTTTATCTGTGATTTTTGTCGAGCTGTGGTTATGGATGCTGACTGTCAGCATGTGTTGCTGACTGTCAGCATGTGTTGCTGACTGTCAGCATGTGTTGCTGACTGTCAGTATGTGCTGTTTTGTTTCCTTTTTCGACCTCAAACGGCTAGCTAAGTTTTCTCTGAGATTTACTTTTTACTGGTCATGACCTTTGCTGACTGTGAGCATGGTATGTTGACTGTCAGCATGCACTGTGAATTTTTCAGCTCATGCACAATGGCTCTTTTGATCTTTTGGGCTATAAATAGAGGCTTTCAGCTACTGTTTTATACACCAAGCAGCCTCATATTCATATACACACTTGAGCTTTAGTTCTTAACACAAAATCTTGTTCTTTTGATCAAGCCGTGAGTTTTTGTGATCCACCGAGTTTTCTGTTCGCATCATTTTGCATATCTGGAGTTTCTCGGTGATTGTTGGAGGTCTAGGAGAGACCTTGCAACTTATTACTCTTGGTGAACACCCTCACCTAGATGGTTTGGTGGCGTGGCTATTGACCTCTTCTATTCGGAGATTGTTGAAGAGGCTCGGTGTGATTGTAAAAGGCATCGGTGCTCGCCTTTCCAGAGTGGACAAGGAGTAACCACTAGTGAGAAATATCCTTCATGGATATTGAAGCAAGACTCATTCATTTGAGTGCTTCAACGAGGAGTAGGGGATATCGGGCGAGTCTCTGAGGCCTCGAGAAATATCCTTGTGTGTGTTTTCTTCTCTCTTCCTTTTAATTGTGCTAAATTGTTTTTGTTCTTATTCTTTGCAAGAGTTGTTTTTAATTGAAAAGTTTTAAAGTCTCCTATTCACCGCCCTCTAGTCGGCATCCTCGATCCTACCCGTGGTATCAGAGCATCGTCTCTCAATTAATAGGCTTTATCGCCTAGAGAGAGGATGATGTGGAATGAGTGATTTCATCACGGTCATACCGGTCGTGCGCCTATCTTTGATGGGACAAACTATCCTTATTGGAAAGTGCACATGTCAGTATTTCTAGAGGCCATGGGGCTTGATGTTTGGGGCATTGTTAAGCTTGGGTTTACTCCTCCGTATGATCCGGCAAGTCACTCCGATGACGATAGGAGAAAACTCCACTTAAATGCCCGTGCCAAAAATGCTCTCTTTGCCGGTTTGTCCTTAAATGAGTTCAACCGTGTGAGCAATCTTACCACCTCTCACATGGTATGGACTACCCTCGAGGAAATATATGAGGGCACTACTAAAGTCAAAGAAGCAATGTTGCTCATGATAAGGCAACGATACGAGACATTCACCATATTGTCAACCGTGTCTGCGGATTCCATGTTTACTCGGTTGAACAACATTCTGAATAAACTCAAGGGACTAGGAGCTGTTTTTACTGACATCGATATTGTGAGAAAATACTCAGGGCTCTTCCAGAAAGTTTCGACACTCTAGTGACAGTACTCACCAACTCCGACCTGTCGACCACCACACTTCTTGATCTCTATGGCAACCTCATCACCTATGAGATGCATCAAAAGGAGAAGAAGGAAGCGGCCAAACCTTTGGAGACAAAAAAGAAGGCTTTGGCTTTCAAAGCCAGCTCCAAAACAGACTCAAGTGACGGTTCCTCCGATGAGGATCTAGCCCTTATGGTAAAGAACACTAAAAAAATTCTTCGCAGGTTGCACAAGAAGGGAGTCAACATCGACACACGACCAAAGGGGTCGAAGAAATCAAACTTCAAGGACATCATATGCTATGGATGTCACAGAAAGGGACATATAGCCTCAAGATGTCCAAACAAGAACAAGACTTGGGACAAGAAGAAGAACAATGGCGCAACCAAAGAAGCCTGTTTCAGAGAATGGATGTCTGGAGGAGAGAGCTCCGATTCTGACTCCGATGATGAAGGAGGTTGCTCCAAGAAGCTAGCCGGACTAGCTCTCGGCAAAATTAACACATCAACTAGTCCATCCCTTTGTCTTATGGCTAGAGGTGATGAAAAGGTACATTCTTCTGACCTTTCATATGATGAACTTATTGAAATGTTCACTGAATTAAATGAGGCTTTTTGGAATCACAAAGAAAAAGTATAGAGCGCTTAAAGAAGAACATTCTTCTTTGCTCACTCAATACTCAGAGTTAAAAGATTCATATGAAAGTCTTCTCATTAAAGATATCACTAATGCACCATCTAAGGTAGATGTAGCCACTTCTTGTGATCTAGCTTCTAATGTTATCCCTCACAATAATATGACTACTAGCTGTCATAATTCTCTTGATATACCATGTGCTTCAAACGAAATAATTTTAAATGAAAATAATGAACTTCAGGCACAAATTGAGAAACTTGGAAAAGGTTCGAAAATTGTTACAAAGGAAAAGTATCTCTTGATCTTATTCTTAGCAAACAAAAATGCTCGTTTAGAAAAGAAGGACTTGGATACTTTCCGAAGAAAGGAAAGAAATTAAATACAAAAACCGTTTTTGTAAAAGCATGAAACAAATTTTGTTTTAAATGCCATGAAACATGTCATTCACAGGAAGCTTGTCCTTTAATGACTTAAAATTATTTTGATATTTGCTATATGCTCAAAAGGTCTAAGAAAGGATATGCTATAGCAAAGTTTGTTGGTGCACCCATGTTAAATAAAAAGAAGAAATCAATTTGGGTGCCCAAAGCTTTGATTGTTAACATCGAAGGACACAAAAGAGTTTGGGTACCTAAAAGAACTTGATTCTTTTTGTAGGTGAACTACAAGACCGGTGGAAAACATTGGGTGCTAGATAGCGGATGCTCCCAACATATGACCGGTAACAAAAAGTTGTTCACCTCATTGGAAGATAACTCAAGCAAAAATCAGGAGATCATCTTTGGCGACAATCATCAAGGAAATGTAGTAGGCTTGGGTAAAATTGCAATATCCAATGATCTTTCAATCTCAAATGATTTACTTGTTGAATCTTTGAATTTTAATTTGCTCTCCGTTGCACAAATTTGCGATCTTGGATTTCGTTGCATTTTTTATTCTAAAAAGTTTTAGTTCAAAGTGTCGGGGGAAATCTCCGCGAGACTAAGTCCAGGTAAGAAGTTGTGCGATTTAACCCGGGGACGTGGCCTCCGGGGCCTCCCCGAGCGCCGCCTTTTGGCTCCCGGGACGTGGCCTCCGGTGCCCTCCCGGGCGCCGCCAGTTGCCCGGGGACGTGGCCTCCGGGGCCTCCCCGGGCGCCGCCTTTTGGCTCCCGGGACCTGGCCTCCGGCGCCGTCCCGGGCGCCGCCATTTGCCCGGGGACGTGGCCTCCGGGGCCTCCCCGGGTGCCGCCTTTTGGCTCCCGGGACCTGGCCTCCGGCGCCGACCCGGGCGCCGCCAGTTGCCCGGGGACGTGGCCTCCGGGGCCTCCCCGGGCGCCGCCTTTTAGCTCCCGGGACGTGGCCTCCGGTACCCTCTCGGGCGCCGCCTTTTGGCTCCCGGGACCTGGCCTCCGGCGCCGTCCCGGGCGCCGCCAGTTGCCCGGGGACGTGGCCTCCGGGGCCTCCCCGGGCGCCGCCTTTTGGCTCCCGGGACGTGGCCTCCGGTGCCCTCCCGGGCGCCGCCATTTGCCCGGGGACGTGGCCTCCGGGGCCTCCCCGGGCGCCGCCTTTTGGCGCCCGGGACCCGGCCTCCGGCGCCGTCCCGGGCGCCGCCAGTTGTCCGGGGACGTGGCCTCCGGGGCCTCCCCGGGAGCCGCCTTTTGGCTCCCGGGACGTGGCCTCCGGCGCCGTCCCGGGCCTCATCGCCCTCCGAAAGGTAAAGTGTTCAACTGTTTATCACGTGCAGGTCACGCGAGGAGCACCTCGGGAACTAGCGACCACCTGTCAAGCATCCAAGGTGTTTGACCGGGAGAAGGACGGTCCTACCCTTCAATCCGACGGTGGCTTCCGGGGTAGTTTAGGTTTTTTGCTGCTTTTTGGGGGCTATAAATAGCCCTTGTACCCCTCTGTTGTAAGGGATCGATTCGTTTATTGGAATAGCTAAACTCACAGGCGTGCTCCGGAAGCCTCTCCCCCGGAGAGAGCCTCCCCAGCCGACTCCGGTCGGGAGCGCGTCGACAGGACTAGGGCCCCCACCGGGACCCGAACCTGTATAAACCCGTGTGTCATTCTTTGTGTTTGTCCGGCGGGAGAGGACCGGTCATCCGGTCAATCCGAGCCGCGTAATCTTCGCTAGGATCACTCTCAAAACCTGCCGGGGTATTCGCAATACCACGGCACAAAGTTTAAAAGATAATTCTTTGATCTTCAAAAGCTTTCGTTTTGGAAATCTTTATCTTGTTGATTTTTACTCTAAAGATACATCCCTTTCAACATGTCTTGTCTCTCAAACCTCAAAAGGTTGGCTATGGCATAGAAGGCTTGCACATGTTGGAATGCATCAACTTAAAAAGCTTTCAAAACATGATTTAGTTGTTGGCTTAGAAGATGTGAATTTTGAAAAGGATAAACCTTGTAGCGCTTGTCAAGCTGGCAAGCAAGTAGCTACTTCACATTCGATTAAGCGTGTTCTTTCAACTTGCAAACCTTTGGAACTGCTACATATGGATTTATTTGGACCTTCCGAGTTCCAAAGTATCGGGGTAACAACTATGGTTTTGTTATTGTTGATGATTTTATTCGCTACACTTGGTTCTTCTTTATTTCTCAAAAATCTAAAACCCCCGATATTTTCAAAAGTTTTGCAAAATGTGTTTCCACTGAATTCGAACTTTCCATCAAGAAAATCCGTAGTGATCATGGTGGAGAATTCATTAATTCAACTCTCGTTGATTTTTGTGACTCGCTAGGCATTAAACACGAATTTTTACTTCTTACACTCCACAGCAAAATGGAGTTGTGGAAAGAAAAAATCGAACACTAATAGAAATGGCAAGAACAATGCTAAGTGAGTATTATACTCCTACTCACTTTTGGGCCGAAGCCATGCATACTGCTTGCTATTCTATTAATTGGCTTTATTTGCATCCTCTTCTGAATTTAACTCCCTATGAGCTTCTTATTGGGAGTAAGCCAAATGTTTCTTATTTTTGAGTTTTTGGTTGGAATTGTTATATTCTTAGAAAAAGAAACTTTGGTGGTAAATTTCAAAGAAGAGTAGATGAAGGCTTTCTAGTCGGATACTCCACCACTAGCTCGGCTTATCGAGTCTTTAATAAAAATTCTAGTTGTATTGAAGAATCATGCGACATAGAATTTGATGAAACTAATGGCTCGCAAAAGGAGCAAGTCTCTTGTGAAGTTTCAGGTGAAAATCTTCAAGAAGCTGTGAAGAACATTACCATTAGAGACATCAAGCCAAGAGAAGATGATCAAGAAGATGATGAAGATATTGAGAATGATGATCAACATACATCATCAGCTCATATTGATCCACCAAAACAAAGTCAAGAAGAAGCAGCACAAGAAGCACCAAGGCAACATCAAACCATCACCAAGGATCACCCTCTAGATCAAATACTGGGTGATGTCAGTAAGGGTGTTCAAACTCGCTCTCGTATTGCTTTTTTCTGTGAACATCATTCTTTTGTATCATCTCTAGAACCTAAACATGTAGAAGAAGCTCTTAGTGATCCTGATTGGGTAAATTTTATGCATGATGAACTTAATAATTTCTCTAGGAATTAAGTTTGGACTTTAGTAGAAAGACCCAAGGATCATAATGTAATTGGAACAATATGAGTTTTTAGAAATAAGCAAGATGAAAATGGTGTAGTCATTAGAAATAAAGCTCGTCTTGTTGCACAAGGTTTTTCTCAAGTTGAAGGTTTAGACTTTGGTGAAAGCTTTGCACCGGTAGCAAGACATGAAGCTATTCGTATACTTCTTGCTTATGCATCAAGTTTTAATATTAAGTTGTTTCAAATGGATGTAAAAAGTGCCTTTTTAAATGGGGAAATATCTGAACTAGTTTTTGTAGAACAACCTCCTGCTTTCGAAGATCCCAAATTTCCAAACCATGTGTTTAAATTGTCTAAAGCTCTCTATGGTCTCAAGCAAGCTCCTCGAGCTTGGTATGAATGACTTAGAGACTTTTTTTTATCAAAAGGTTTTAAAATTGGGAAGGTAGACACAATGCTTTTTACAAAAATGATTGAAAAAGATTTGTTCATATGTCAGATATATGTTGATGACATTATTTTGGGTCTACTAATGAATATTTCTATCATGAGTTTGGAGAAATGATGTCTAGGGAATTTGAGATGTCAATGATTGGTGAGTCAAGCTTCTTCCTTGGACTACAAATCAAGCAACTCAAGAACAGAACGTTCGTGAGCCAAACCAACTATGTGAAGGACTTGCTCAAGCGCTTTGGGATGGAAGATGCTAAAGCAGTCAAAACTCCCATGCCCACAAATGGACATCTTGATATGGACAACAACGGAAAAGCGGTTGTGTTGACGATTTGGACTCGGGGTCCTTACTCGATCTTACGCAAATTTGTGAGTTGCAGGACCTTTCAGGGCGCTCCTCCGGAAAGGTAGGGTGAATCAAGTCTGTGGAGGCACAAGAGATTTTATACAGGTTCGGACCCTCGATGGTGGGAGTAATAGCCCTACGTCCTATTATGATTTCACTATATGTAATAAAATGTTTGTACAAGAGGGTAGAAGAGAAGATCACAGGCAATGATCTCTTCTATGTTAGTGTCTACCTAACTATATGTAAGTCTTCATGTTTGGTGAATGCTTGGTAGTGCTTGTATGCTTGACTGAATTAGTCACTTGTTACCCCTCCTTAGAACATGCATTGACTACCTTTTTATACTAGACAAAAGGGCGCCAATACGAAACGGCCTTGGGAAGTTGTTAAGATGCATTTTTGTTAACCGCACTTAACTTCCATGCAGGCTTAACACGTGCAATTAAGGGATAACGCACATGTTAACCTCCTGGCAGTTGTCTTCATACGTGGAAATATCTTCGTGATTCTCGGGATATGCTCGTTCAAAGTGCTAGGCCTTCCCTGACTATCCAGGTCACAGATAATCAACGACTCTTTGACCGTGCACTGTCTGGAGTTTCCTGACTGCGAACTGTCTGTGACCTTATGATCGTACAGGAGCTGCGATCATGAAATATCTCTGTATCCGCGCCCTTTAGGTCGTCTGAGACCATAGCGACGGATTTATGCATACACGTCTAATCCTATTCTGTCTTAAACCAGACGTGTAATACTTTGAACTACCTCGGGTGATAATCCTCGTCAGCTAACCCCCAAATTTGAAGAAAAATGAAAGAACATATTTACTTCAAATTTTTATCCAGCATCGAATTATGAACTCGACATTTTAACTTCAGTTGATACTGTTCCGCCGTATGATGGTTCATATCCCGAGAAAAACCTTGAGTCTTTCTTAGCTGGTAATGATGGCTTAGGTGACTCGTCGTGATGGCAACCGTAAGTGCGGTTTAAGAACCCGAGACGTGTGTGGAAACGAACTGACACCTTCAAGCTCTATAAATTGAAGAGGCTTTCGGTTCTTCATACTCACGAGTTTCTTCACCATGACTAAGTCTTTTTTTTAGAGCAACTTCTCTTCTCTAGTTACTCCCTCTAAGCCTCAGTTCTTGTTCCGATGGTAGATCAAGACCCCAAGAACATCATTGAGATTGAGAGTGATGAAGAAGAAGTAATGCCTGAACTTGATCGGGACTTCCAGAAGGTAAGTCTTTTCTGGAACTTTTGGTTCAAGTTGTCATTTTACATCCTGATCGCTTCCAAATGCTTTTTGGGAATTCACAGGTGACTGAGGAGCTGGTTCCCCCAATGAAGAAACCCAAGGTTGACGAGGGATCCTCCAGTGGAGCTTCGTTCACGGGTGCAAAGGTTGGAGATGCATCATTGCACTCTCTTTCCTAGTCCCATGTAGTTCTTCCTGTTCATGCAACTCAGCAGGTCGAACCCTCATCTCCACCTTTGGAGATCCATGACCCTGCTTCAAGGCTTTCTTCTTCTTAGCTTTCTCCATCGCGATCAAATGATCCCCATCTTTTGATGGGTTATCAATTTTCTGGTGGGAAGGTTGCATTCCTGTGATCAGACGATCCTCAGCTTTTGTTGGGTGATCAATTTTCTCGTGGGAAGGTTGCACTTCCACAACCAGATAGTCCTCGACTTTTGTCGGGTGATCTACTTTCTGGGGGAAGCACTTCATCCTCCCGTCCAATCTTACTGCGAGGATTGGTAATTATTTTCATTCTCTCTGCTGGTCATTTTATCTTGTAAAACTAACGCGTACATGTTGTGCAGGAGACCAAAATTAATAAAATATTCAGCGAAGGGTTGTCTTGGACATACAAAAAGAAGAAGTAGCTTACTGGAGAAGCCAAAAACCCTTCGTTGTCTTAGACCCTTTTGCCGCAGAAAACCCTCTTTTGTATTCCTCATCTTCGTCGTCTCCAAATACATCACCTTTTTCCTCAATACCTGCGCTGTGGGTTCTGATTCCCAGAAAGCGAGTTTATGCGGGGAATCTTGGACCACTACGGGCTGGAGTTAGTGAATCTCCATCCAAATGCAGTCCTTATTTTGGCGATATTCCAACACCTCTGTGAAGCCTTTGTCAGAGTGCTTCGAAGAGTGGAGCTTTTCCGACGCTTCTATTTTTCGGCATGGTCAAAAAGTGCCAATGTCGCTGGGTGTATCTACTTCCGTATATGGGAGAAAAAAGACTACCCATTCCCGCCCCTACGGGACTTTGTTCATGGGTGGTACCATAAATGGTTCTACTGCACCCCTCTGTCGGAGAGCGGACTGTGGTTCACGAACACCCGACTGGAGAAAGCCAGTGAGTTAGATTCCCTTCAGTTCTGAGCGCAGAACAAAAGAAGCAAGCCCAAGCTATTCTTCACCTAGTCCAACAAGGCTTGACCGCGCGTGATATCATACGCGACTTCGTGAAGAATAGGATAAGCCCCCTGCGTGAAAGGGCACATCCAGCTTGGGAAGTGAAGTCCATGGCGGACAGCACCCTAGACTATAATAACAGTATGTCCTTTAATCAACAAATTGAACATTTTTACTGATTAAAAGATATTATATTTGTTAACATGCTTGTTTGTAATACAGCGCTATCCTTGTCCGAGATCGAGAAACGGACAAACTACCTCCTTCGGGCGTATAACGCCATCGTAGAGGGAGCTAAAGGATCGCCTCGCCCCCATAGCTTGATCAACGCCGACGATGATCTTAAGGAAGAACGCCGAAAGGTATAATTCATTCAAACAAGCTCTGTGGAAAACCATCCATTTGTCTTGTATTACCAAAAACATGTTGAATAATATAGCTTCTGGGAAAATTTGCCGAGGCAACGCGTCCAAGTGAAGACGTTGGTCCTTCGGGAAGACCGACTGCGAAGAGGGTGAGAAGAACCCCTTCAAAGCATGAGGCGAAGGAGTCTGCTCCCAAAAAACCCAAGAAGATCCTGGGAGAAACTTCTTCGCGAAAGAAAAACATTACTGCGAAAAATACTACGGTAAGATTTTCGATACCTCCTGTACCCCCAAGTACGAGTGGAAATTACTTCTTCGTCGTACAGGACGAAGGGAGCGAGGACGAGGAAGAGAACATTCCTCTAGTTCACCGCAAGAGGAAAACAAGCCACCTTCTGGGAAGAAGCGTCCCAGAGAGGTCGACTTCCCTTCTGGTCGATGAAATCTTGTCCCCAACCGCAGGGACAGAAATGGTTATAGTGGGCCCAGTGACCACTGACAATCCAGTGGTTTCGGGTGGAACCCTGGTGCCTGAAGCTCATGAAGCCTCATGACTTGCAACACCTCCCCTTCTGATAGAGGTACCAACTATGGTAAGAATTCTCACAATCTTGCATATTTTCGTTTCCCTATACACCCCATCGAATTGTGTTCATACAGGGAGAAGAGGATACCGGCCTGTTTAAGAGAAGGAAAACAAGGACGAATGAAGACTCTTCCCCGAGAGCAGCCATCAAGCTCCTCTCCTTCGAGAGCACATCATCGAAACCCAAACCGTGGGTGGGGTTTCGGATAAAGTGAGGACATTTCCAATCGTCATCTAAATATGATCGACGGGAGGTTTCTTCACCTTACAATGTGTCTGTCTATTGGCGTAGGGATGCTACACCCAGTACCCCGGTTGTCGCGCCCCGAAACTGGGACTACGACTACTCCTGTAGAGACCTAGCTCGTTGCAGCTAGTCCATATATGCATAGCATACACATACCCTTGACTTCCTAGGATAAGTCCAGCACAGGAGTATATTCACTTTACAATAGAGTAACTTACAAAATATTTAAGCAGTGTGGTCTGCTGGCCTTAATATTACATAAGAAGATTACAATGCCTTCGCGGCATACATGGTTTAGCAAAATAACATCTACACAGCAGAAGATAGGTGACCCACCCACAAAGAGAAGTGGACGGCAGAACAACACATCAGGGCAATGACGGGACTGACTCTTCTCCTTCTGGATCCTAGAAGTTCTCCATGCCTTCATCTTGATCATTGAACGTTCCATCTACTGATTTGTAGGTTGCAAGGGTGAGCACTTACGTACTCAGCAAGTCATAGGTAGGAGTAGATACATATAGTAGTGATGATATGAACCTAGACTAGTCAAGAATTATGGGTGTTTGTAAAATAATCTTTTTCTTTCATACCTCATCTCATCTTATCTCATGGCAGCACTTTTCATAACATAACATCATTACTTATGTTCACTAGATTATAGCACTACCGTGACACGTCGACACACGACAACCCACGGCAGCACTCCTTATCATGACAACACATGTCATTTGGGTAATCTTGATTTAACACATTTTATTTAGAAAATAATACTTATGTCACACCCCGTGGATTTAATCCACCGCAGCAGACTCCTATAAACCCAGGAGCTCGGAGTATTCGAATACGTTTTTAACTCTGCAGAGAGGTACCAATTTACCCGCAAGATATTCCACTTTCAAGCCCATCCTATCAATATGATTAGACCCTTCCTCACAACCATGTGTGAGTGGCAAGGTGGAGATAACAAGAACTTTTGTTATGTATCACTCACAATTCACCCCTGACCCTGCAGTTTTCTTCACACAAACCGCAGTTGTGGCGGGATTACCCCCACACCCGGATGCCTCTTCCCATTACTGGGTCAACGTGCTT
The DNA here is from genome assembly GCA_019359835.1 of Pharus latifolius. NCBI lineage: Eukaryota > Viridiplantae > Streptophyta > Magnoliopsida > Poales > Poaceae > Pharus > Pharus latifolius. The sequence goes on from CM033329.1 coordinate 26,218,147, forward strand.
GATCAAATCACATTCAGTGATATGTGGAGGAGCTGAACCCCGCGAGTTTAGTGTATTATTTTCCATCTCATACAGGGGTTTCATGTGCGATCCACATAAGTACTTGTTCAGGCCTGTCCCATACCAGGCTTGCGGTTAGCACGTTGTTCATGCCACTAGACGCACAACACAAGGTTCTAGTCCTTATATGCCAGTGACGAGACCATACACAACCCTGCACCTTCAGTGCCTGCATTCCTTTGTAGTTTAGCACCTCCAGTGCTACCACCATTCCATACCATTTTCTGGTCACGGCTAGGGGTTTTATTTCATGAATAGAAGTATATGAATACATATATATATAGTTCATGGCTCAAAACTTGTTTATTTCACATTTCACAGATAACCAGTCTAGTACTGCCAATTCATAAATCAACCATTCTCAATCTTTCACATGCAATATTGTCTATAGTCAAGGTTATGTTATAGCAACATTTAAAATATAGGTTGAAGATGACCAAGAATTTGACTTGCCTTCCGCGTCGTAAAATACAGCAGTTGATGACGGGTAACAGCGAAGTCCTCAAACTTAGCTTCTGGATCTACTCGACGACAAACAAATACACAAATAATTACTTATATATTAAAATGATTTATGATCTATATGCAGATATGCTTTACAAGAATGATTGAACGATACTGGAGATAATTGAGATTGCAATCTGAACTGAGTCAAGATTCTAGGGTTTCAAGGAATTGTCTAAGAATGGGTGTTAGATGCTCTTAGGATCTCAAGGTTGCAATAAGAACATCAGTTTTGTAGTTGGTTTGATCAAAAACAGCGAATGTAAGCAGATTGACATTCGGATCAAGGCTCTGACATAACTTCAAGGAAAGCTAGAGAGCTTATCTCAAGTTGTGACAGTAGAAGAAAGTGTAGATCATAGCTCTACAAATTCAGTGGACAAAGTGGCTTTCAAATTGCACAATCAGAAGTGGGTAAACAAGGCCAATGCCATTGGCTGGCATGCACTGGGACAGTGTCAAAAACTAGGGTTTAGCATAAAATGCATTTCAAGGGCTCAAATCAAGTTGTGATAGAAGAAGAAATTGTAGATCACAACCTCAGGAATCTAAGGGACAAAGTTATGCTTAAAATGCACATCTGGAAGGGAGTGAAAAGGGCTAATGCCATTGATTGACATAGTTTGGCATTGAATCTGACATGGCCAGAAACTAGGGCTTGGCATAACTTTTGATCTAGGGCTCCAAATGATGCACCACTCTATCTGGGAGGTAGGCAATGATAACAGGAACAAATCATTCAACAGGATCCAAGGCTGGAAATGGCTGGAAGGTGATGAAAATCAGTAAGGAAGTGTGGTGGCGACACGGCACAGTGAAGCCACTGGACAAGGTTTTTGGCATGGCTATAACTTGAAATCTGGACAGTTTCAGAGATCGGGCTAGAAGACAAATATGCTCAAGAGCTTGAAGCACACCTGAAAGACAAAGTGGATGAAGCTGAAACGGCCAGGAATAGGTTTCTGGTGAACGGTGCCGGAGAAGAAGACATGGGATTTGGGGGTTTTTGCTACAGATCAATTGAACTCAATTCCAATCTCAGGGAGTATGAGGGAAGCTTAGGGATGCTACTGGGATGATCAATTTGGTTGGAGGATGGCCGGTGTGGCCTGGCGACGATCGCCGGCAACTGGAGAAACTCAAATCTGGGGAAAGCTTCGATTGAAGCTCAATCTGGAGATCTGGATGCACAGGCTTGTTTATTAGAGATCACTGATCAATTTAGATTACAATTTCAAAAGCTAATTCGGGCTGAATTAAGCTACATTGCAGGAACAGGGCAATCGGGAATTTCCGGCGATCACCGGCGATAAGATGCAAGATAATTCAATTAAGTGGTACAGCATGATGAGGGAGATAAGGGAAACTCACTGATGTTGTTAATTTGGCAGAAGGTGCTGTGGAATGAGCTGGCACCGTGAAGCCTCTTGCTGGACTCGCCGGAGAAGATGACTGCAGTGGAGGTAATTTGGAATTTGGCTTGATCCTGGTGAAGAGAGGATATCACAAGATGTGGGCTGCTTAAATAGACCAGTGGACGAAGCTTGCAAGGATTAAACAGCAATGAATTGGCATCAGTGACTTCCCGGGCGCAGCTGCAACAACGGCGAGCGGTGATGCGATGGCGCTCAGGCGAGGTGACTACTGATCAGCTTGTCGGCTCGTTGGAACTCAACATTGTCGGGCGGTGTAAGGCGGTGGTATCAGGAGCTGGCAATGCAAAGCAATGTGGCAAGAAGATGCTGACAATGGCTGCTGCTGATCGCGCACAGGGGCAAGCTTTGGTCGTCGGTGCTGCCACGGTGTTGCCACGGCGATGACTGAGATGCGGACACGTGCGCACAAGCATGCACGGTCACAATTGCAGGCGAGGCTCGGCTGGCGGCGAGCGTGCACGGCGCAAGGAAACCACGGCGAGCTCTGGTCGCGCACAGCAACTACCTGGTCGAATTAGGGCTGATTTGCAATAATTGATTTTTGATTTCGGGCTGAATTGCAAATCTGATGATTTGGAAGGTTAAATCTGAAATTGATTGCATTAACTGGTAGGCTTGATTCAACAGATGACTTGGCACAAATAGAAGATAAAATTTGAGATGTTTGAATGATTTTTGGTATGAACTGAAAACAGAGTAGATTAGGGTAAAATAAGTCTGAATCTTATTGATCTCGAATTCTGGGATTTAGGGTTTGATTTTGAAATACTCATATAAGAAGAATTTGTGTTGAAGAGCATTTGGGAGGTGTTCCCTGAATCAGATTTGAATTTGGAGATGATTTGCAACATTTTGCCTTTTCAGGCTTCTGGAAAATCTGGAAAAAGGACTGATCTGCGATACTCTTGGACTGATTTGCGAAAAGAGTCTAGATGATAAAATCTGGCTGCCAACTTTTTGGATTAAGGCATTGGCATACCCTTGATCATAATCCAAGAATAATCTGGTCTGAACTTGGCTAAGATTTTGATTAAATCTGAATTTCTGAAACTTAGAGTATTTGGGTATAAGATATTGCTGTTTTCGAAAACAGAAAGGAGTTGATACATCTGGAAGTTAGGGATAGAATTGAATCTGGGTTCTGAAGGCTTTTAGGTTCAGGATAACTGATAAATCATATCTGAACAATCTGATCTTGATTTGGGGTCACAGGATAGATTTTGGAGATTTTAGGGCTAGAACAGAATAAAGCTGAGGCTGATTTGGCTGATCTAGAAGAGACATATGCATGCATGATTTTTAAGAAAGAAACTTTTTACCCCAAAACTCGGGATGTTACACCAGTGACCTCGACAATCCATGGTACACCCACTACAGAGGTCGCGGGAGAGCCAAGCCCAATTCTTGTGGTTGAAGAGGTTCTTCAGGCCATTGTGGATGGAATGGCAGAGGAAATCTGATCCCAAGGGACGGAAACCGAAGTCCCGGTCATAGAAGGGCAACAACAGGAAAAGTCATCTGCTGCCCCTACCGCGGACACAACAAGTCCTGAGGTTAGGCCTCATGATGATGTTGAGAGCGACTCAATCGGCCATTACATAGAGGTATGAATAACTCGTCTTTTTTATTTCCCAATCCGCAAAAAATTCCGGAACATTTCAAGTTTCAACAGCAATTTATTATCATGTTCCAGGACTTGGCCCGGGTTGCAACCAAGTCAACAGCTATAGCAAAGCATATTGAGGTTGCCCAACGGGAGATCAGCCGGCTACAACAGTAAGTATAGTGCTCTTTATCCATGTTAACTTGGATCCGTATTAAAGCGTAACTGGTCATCCCTCTTGCTACAGAGAAAATGCCTTTCTGCACAAGAGCATAGCTGACCGAAAGAATCAAGAACAGACCGCAGCTGTGAGATATTCTTCTCTGGAGAAGGAACTTCGCGAAGCACAGTCAAAGCTTTCTTGTAAGTATACCACCGGTCAGAAGAAATCCTCTCATCATATGAGCTTTACTTATAGTAAATGTTTACTGTGTCCATACAGCTCAAGAGGATCAAATCAGCCGTCTTTCATAAGAGAAAAGACACCTTCAGGCGACCATTGAGTTAGAAAGCTCGAAAATTGATACTGCCAGCATGGAGAATAAGGGGCTAAATGAAACAATTTCCTCCTGTGGCGGTACTCAATCAGACATCTTCGAAAAGTTGAAGATGGTGGCTACTCTGCTAAAAGCAGATGTGATCGAGTCGCAAAAGGACAATCCAAGCCATAGCGAGTTAGCCAGATTAGTTGCGGCCCAAGCCGAATCACTCCTCGAGTATCTTCTTGAAGATACCAAACGGCAAGAAGAGGCGTTGAGGTCAAATGTCAGATCTGTAGCCTCTGCCATTCTCTGCAGATTACGATTCCGCCACGGCCCAAATTTGAATCTGAAGCCGGTGGTAGAAAATGTAGCGATCAAGAGTGATCGATTTGAAGCCATCTCTGAAGAAGTCAAGCATCTAGTTGAAGATCTACTGAAAGAACTAGGCCTTGTTTGATTTCTTGTAATGATCTCTCTTAGTAATTATACTTGCGAAATTACATTTATAACATGCAAATGCGTGCCTTAAATTTTTGGAAAAGAGTGATACTTTCTGCGCTTCATAGTATGACCATATCCTCTTAGCCCCCTCCAGAAGTCACAAATATTGAAAATTTAGTATTATAATTTCTGGAAAAATATGGGCATGATGAATACCCAGGAAAATGCTTTAACTTAGATATAATCATCCGATCAAACTGACACTAACCTCAATACAACATTCGACCTTATTACGAACTGGTAGCCACTCGAATGATCACGAACATGCCAGTAACTCCCGTGTGCATTGAGAAACGGCTTATTGAGGGATGTCTTAGCTGGATGCGACCATGAGATCGGCCAATGAATCCGGTTAAGATATTTGTAACAAGATGATCATCGGTGATCAGCCCCCGAGACAGGCTTGGTATGGCAAACAAAGAAAACGGACATAACACGAACCAAAGAAGTGTACTCACTAAGTTTTTGTTAAACCATGCTAATTGAACGGGAAAAAAGATTAGGGAACTTACACGTAAAACTTGCGCAATTGATCAATGTTCCACGTATTGGATAAGATTCTATTGTCCTCCATTGCTAACCGAGCCGATCCTGGTCGCGGTACTGAAACAACAACATAAGGGCCTTCCCACTAAGGAGAGAACTTATTGCGGTTAGACTGGTTTTGTATTTTTCGTAAAACCATATCACCCACGTGAAGACTACGCGGCCGCACCATTCTGCTGTGATATTTTCGCAAAGCCTGCAAATATACTGCTAACTGTATTAATGCTCGATCACGCTTTTCTTCGAGGATGGTTAAATCCTGGTTACATTGTTGGATCTGATCAATCTGGTCGAATTAATCTGTTCGGACAGAACCAATACGGATTTCCGTAGGTAACACCGCCTCGGCGCTATATACCAACTGGAAAGGTGTGTCATCAGTGGCCCAACTGCAGGTAGTGCGTCGTGCCCATAGAACGAAGTAGAGTTCATCCACCCAAGCCCCCGAGCGCCTCTTAAGGCAATCGAAAACACGTTTCTTGATGCCTTGTAATATCTGCCCATTGGCACATTTGATAGCACCATTGCTCTGTGGATGAGCTACAGAAGCAAAGCATACCTTGGTTCCAATGTTATCGCAATAGTCCAGAAAGAGGCCACTAATGAATTGGGAACCGTTGTCGGTAATGAGACAACTTGGAACACCAAATCGAGTAACGATGTTCTTATGAAAGAACCTCTGTACCACAGCAGCGGTGACATTGCGGACTGGCTTAGCCTCAATCCACTTTGTAAATGTGTCAATGGCTACGAACAGGAATTTGTAACCATTAACGGCCTGTGGCATAGGTCCTACAATATCCATCCCCCATACCATGAAGGGCCACGCTAAAGGGATAGTTTGCAAGGCATACGTGGGCTAATGAACCTGTCTAGCATGAAATTGACACTGGGGGCATGTCTTGACAAAATTCTTGGCATCATCAAGTGCCGAAGACCAGAAAAAATCCTGTCCAAAAGCTTTTCTGACCAGTGTACGAAATGACGCGTGCCCACCACACACACCATCATGGATTTCTTTCAAGAGGGACTTACCTTCTTCTTGAGTAATACAATGCATGAACACTCCTTGAGTACCCTTCCTATATAGAACTCCTTCCATAAGTTTGTATAGGTGCGCTTTTTGAATCAACCGATCACTTTCGATTTCATCCTTGGGCAAGGTCCCATGTACGAGATAGACTCTCAATGGATGAGTCCAATCCCCTTCTTGTCCAAGGTTGGTAACGAAGACTGTTACCTGGTCATCTTCGACTGTAGTCATGATCGAAGGATGCTCTAAATGTTCAACGAACACCCCTGCTAGAGCAGATGTACATGAGGACACAATTTTGGATATTTGGTCTGTGAGAATATTGTCCTTTCGCGGGAAATATTGGACTTCGAAATGACTAACGTGTTTTTCCAATCTCCTCACTTCCCCCAGGTAATGAGACATTGTTTCATCGGAGGTGCTGTACTCCTTGTTTACTTGGTTTACGACTAGCTATGAGTCTCCCCTCACCACTAATCGACGGACTCCGAGGAATTTTGCTGCCTGGAGCCCTGCAATAAGACCTTCATACTTTGCTACGTTGTTAGTCGCAACAAAATGTAGTTGAATGACATACTTGAGCTGGTCGCCTTGAGGCGTTACTAATACAACCCTAGCTCCCGAGTGTTGGAAACTTCGAGAACCGTCAAAATACATCATCCAATGGTTGGTGTACGATAAGTCTTCGGACTCTTGCTTTGGAGGGTCAGGGTTAGTCCATTCGACCACAAAATCTGCAAGGATCTGAGACTTGACCGCAGTGCGAGGGGTGAAATGGATGTCAAATGCTCCAAGTTCCACAGTCCACTTCGCAATTCGACCAGATTTCTCCGGGTTTCGGATTATATCTCCCAAGGGGAAGGACGAGGCCACAGTAATTTTATGTGCCTAAAAGTAATGTCGTAACTTGCGGGAAGCCATCCGTAGCGTGTAAAGTATCTTCTAGACTTCAGGCTAACGCTCCTTCGGACCATGAAGTACCTCGTTTACGTAATAGACAGGTCGTTGCACACCTTCTCTTACTACGATCAGGATGGCGCTGACCGCATGAGGTGTGGCCGCCAAATAAAGAAGTAGCTATTCCCCTATGACTGGGGAAACCAACACCGGCGGACTATATAAGTATGCTTTAACCTCTTGGAATGATTTCTCGGCTTCATCCGACCAGGCAAAACCATGGTGCTTGCGGAAAGCTTTGAAGACAGGTAATCCCCTTTCGCCTAGTCGCGATATAAATCGACTTAAAGCCACCATACAACCTGTTAGGCACTGGACTTCCTTCATGGTCGAAGGAGACCTCATTTGCTCGATCGCCCTGATTTTCTCGGGATTAACCTCGATTCCTCTAGAACAGACGAGAAAGCCTAAAAGTTTACCAGATGAAACCCCGAAAGAACACTTTTTTGGGTTTAATTTTACTCCAAATTGGTTTAAATTACAGAAGGTTTTAGCAAGATCATCTAAATGAGTCAAGTTTTTAAGCTTTTTACAACCAAGTCATCTACGTAAGCTTCAAGATTACGCCCCATCTGGGAAAGAAAGGTCTTTTGCATCAAGCGCTGGTACTGGAACCGGCGTATTTGAAACCAAATGGCATTCTGACGTAGCAGTAGGTGCCAAATGGTGTGATGAAGGCAGTCTTCTCTTCATCTTCTTTTGCCATGCTAATTTGATGATATCCTGAGTAAGCATCCAGAAAACTCATCAGTTACCAACCCGCAGTAGAATCGACCAAGTGATCGATGCGGGGAAGGGGAAAGTCATCCTTCGGGAAGGCACTGTTTAGGCTGGTGTAATCGACGCACATGCGCCACCTACCATTTGACTTAAGGACCATGACCGGATTTGCAAGCCATTCCGGATGTTCGACTTCTCGAATGAACCCGGCTGCTTGGAGCTTATCTAACTCCACGTGGATAGCTTCTTGTCGATCAACATCAAAGCGCCTAAGCTTCTGCTTTATTGGTCGCTGTCCAGGTCGAATTGCTAACCTGTGCTCAATTATCTTCCTTGGGACACCGGGCATGTCGGATGGTTTCCACGCAAACACATCTGCATTAGCCCGGAGGAAAGTAACGAGCTCGAGTTCCTATTTGTCGTCCAGGCCTGACCCAATCCGAATTGTTCTAGATGGATCATCTGGGCATAATGGAACCAGTTTTAACTTTTCCTCTGGTCGAGGGGCGACCTTGATCGTATCCGCACCCGTGGTGGTAATTTTGACATCCCGAAGGGGAAGTTGATCCACGAGCTCCAGTGATAACCGATCGCATGTCAATGCCACATTACGGCTACCTCGGACTGAGATAACGCTTTTGGGGCCTGGTAACTTGCTGCACTGATAGGCGTTGTCGTGGTATTGCGAACACCCCGGTAGGTTTTGTGAAGGTTCCTAGCGAAGAAAAGACGACACGAGTTGACCGCGTGACCGGTCCTCTCCAGTCGGACAAACGCAGAAAGTGACATGAAGATTTATACAGGTTCGGGCTTCAGTGGAGACCCTAGTCCTGTCGACGTGCTCCTAACTAGAGTTGGCTACGGGAGTCCTCTCTGGGAGAGATGGCTCCTAAGCACGCCTATTTGATTTTGTGTATTGGAGTAAATGAGTTGTCCTTAGTTACATGAGAGGGATACAAGGGTTTATATAGGCCCAAAAGATGCAAAAAGACTAAACTACCCTGGCTACAACCGTTGGATCGAAGGGTACTAGTGTCCTTCTTTCGGTCAAGGGGCTTAGATGCTTGACAGGTGTCCCCGCCAATTCCCGAGGTGCCTCTCGCGTGATCCTCACGTGACTCGGCACCGGGGGTCCCTTGTCCCCGGGTAAATGGCTCCTTGGGGCCTTGTCCCCAGGCAAATGGCGGCGCTCGGGACGGGGTCACTGGGGGCCTTGGCCCCGGGCAAATGGCGGCGCCCGGGACGGGGTCACCGGGGGCCTCACCTCTTACCTGGACTTGGTCCCGCGGTGATTTCCCCCAACATGCGTAGTGCGTCGCCATTATAAATTTAGCAAGAGTTGGCCTGGCAAAAATCGCATTATAAGCTGAATCACAATCAATGACATCGAAAGTAATTAACTCTATTCGGAAATTATCCGGTTCACCCAGCGTGACCGGGAGTACTACCTGTCCCATTGGCATCATCGAGGGACCAGGAATTATCCCATAAAATGGATGGATTGTGGGTTTGATTTTTGAACGGGGGATTTGCATCTCGTCCAATGCCTTGACCAATAAAAGGTCCAAGGAACTTCCACCATCGATCAGGACCCTTTCGATTCTTGTATTATTGATTATTGGGGTAATGACCAGAGGTAATCTCAGTGGTCGAGTAAGCCCGACGGGACAATCAAAATGATCAAATGTCAAAGGGGTGTGCGACCAACGAGGGTATTGAGGTTCACCAAGGGGAGCTTCCGCTTGGTTAACTTCTCGATGAAATGTTTTAAATTGTCGTTTAGAAACAAAAGAAGAGGAACCTCCAAAAATGACATTAACATAATTACGAGGTACCTGGTAGGACATTTCTTCGTCCCCGTCGGCGTCTCTAAGGATGCAAGTCTGCTCTTTCGATGGCAAAGTTGGCATCGGCCCAATTCCCTGGTAGAAGTCATCTAGTTGCTTCAACCAGCTCCGGCAATTTTTGAGGTCGTGTCCCGGAGAGTTGTGGATCGGACACCATTTCTTGCCTTCCTGTGAGTTAGTCAGTTTTTCTGGCTGGTCGGAATTGTAACCACCAGAGACAGTTTTATTTTTAAATGAAAAGTTATTACCTTTCGCCGGCGGCGGCCCTTTTGTGACTGTGACCTCCCAATACTGTCCGGTTCGATTCTTTTTGGTTTTCTTTTACTTTCCGCCCAATGAAGACTCCGGCTTCTTCCCTGCATCCTCTTTTTTCACGTCCTTGAGACCTGGTTGGGGTGGTAAGTTTCCTTTCTCGACCAGCCTATTCCATTCAACGGCCTCAGCAGCGTCTGAATAGCGATCAGCCATATCAAAGAGATCGGTGACTGATCTAGGGGGCTGATAAATAAATCTTCCGTAAATCTCTGATATCGAACAGTGTGTTTAAACGCCCTGATAACAGAGCTATCGGATATGTTTGGGATGGTATTTCTCACCCCAACAAACCTTTTGACAAACTGTCAGAGAGTCTCCATAGAGGTTTGTCGTAGACGATGAAGATCGTCTTCTTTCCCAGGTTTTTGGTAACAATTTTGGAAATTGTTGAGGATGGCATCGCACAACATTTCCCAGTTATATATCAACCCCTTGGGTTGATAGAAGAGCCAGGTCCTCACCGGCCCCTCAAGAACTGTCGGCAAATAGTTGGCCATGACGCGATCATCCCCACCTGCCGCTTGGATAGCGGTAATGTAGATTTGAAGGAACTCCGACGGATTCTGGGTCCCATCAAACCTCTCAATAGACCCTGGCTTGAACTTATCCGGCCAGACGACCGCACGGAGGCCTGGCGAAAAAGCCTTGCAACCTACATATGGACTGTGGAGAGTTCCGCGACTTCCAGCATACCCACGAGCGATTTTGCACGATGGAGATGCGCCGCGTGGTCCCAGACGAGAATGCACAGGAATCCGATCTCAATCTCAAGAGTTTCCTAAGCACCTAGATTTGTCATGCTGAAGTGATCCGGATGGTAATCGATTACGCCTACCATGACTAGGGTAAGAATACTCCTTTTCATGGGAACGTATCGTAGACCAGGAGGAAGCTGTAATGGTTCCATCAGATGCGACCTCATCTAGTTTCTCCACCAGGATCCTAGCAAAGCCGGTTTGTCCACGTCAGTGAGAGTAGGAGGAAAATTGCTCATGACCTCTGCGATAGATCGAAGTCGGCCCTGCTTACTCCTCTTTGGTGCGCCAGGTGTAATCGTCTCTTCATCAGCCGGTAAATGCTCCAATGGTGAAGAAGGCGTCTGGTCGTGCCTGCGACCATGTGGGCGACGGGAGGAACTAGGGGCGGCGTCATAATGAGCCTGCGCGTCCTGTGGAGTTCGTTATCTCACCGCTCGCGGTCTTGATCCTCCTTCTGCTTGCGTTCTTGTTCCTCCCTTTGTCTGCGCTCATGTTCTTCCCTAGCGATCCACTGATCGGGATTCTCTTGCAACAAGGCGGCGAATTCTCTGGGGAGTGAAGCTACAGAAGGAGTGAACATCTCTTTTTGCTCCGAGTCAGATTCAAAGTCAAAGAGAGAGTGGAGGTTGTCGGGATCAAACATCCCGGGACTAAGTTCCTGGTCGCTGCCATCCTGGTTCTTGATGGGAACACATGGTGACCGAGACTCGATTTTGCAAATAGTGGAACTGACATCAAGTTCCGGACATGTCTCTCCCATTCCCTGGTCGATGGACATGACCCGGGTAGGGGAAAACGTGTCCTCATGATGTTCCTTCATAATGTCTTCACAACTGACCTCTTCCACAGTAACGGGGTCACTGGGTGAAGGCATTTCTATATGGGCATAATCATCGAGATCAAAGTCGTTCTCAGAATCATATGCCCCAGACATTGTTCGCCAAAACTCCGGATAAAGGGAAAGCACTTTGAGAAAGGCCCCACGGTGGGGGCCAGCTGTCGATGATTTGGACTCGGGGTCCTTAGTCGATCTTACACAAATTTGTGAGTTGCAGGACCTTTCAGGGCGCTCCTTTGGAAAGGTAGGGTGAATCAAGTCTGTGGAGGCACAAGAGATTTTATACAGGTTCGAGCCCTCGATGGTGGGAGTAATAGCCCTACGTCCTATTATGATTTCACTATATGTAATAAAATGTTTGTACAAGAGGGTAGAAGAGATCACAGGCGATGATCTCTTCTATGTTAGTGTCTACCTAACTATATGTAAGTCTTTATGTTTGGTGAATGCTTGGTAGTGCTTGTATGCTTGACTGAATTAGTCACTTGTTACCCCTCCTTAGAACGTGCATTGACTACCTTTTTATACTAGACAAAAGGGCGCCAACACGAAACGGCCTTGGGAAGTTGTTAAGATGCAGTTTTTTGTTAACCGCACTTAACTCTCATGCAGGCTTAACACGTGCAATCAAGGGATAACCGCACATGTTAACCTCCTGGTAGTTTTCTTCATACGTGGAAATATCTTCGTGATTCTCGGGATATGCCCATTCAAAGTGCCAGGCCTTCCCTGACTATCCAGGTCGCAGATAATCAACGACCCTCTGACCGCGCACTGTCTGGAGTTTCCTGACCGCGCACTGTCTACGACCTTATGATCGTGTAGGAGCTACGATCACGAAATATCTTTGTATCCGCGCCCTTTAGGTCGTCTGGGGCCATAGCGATGGATTTATTGATACATGTCTAATCCTATTTTGTCTTAAACCAGACGTGTAATACTTTGAACTAGCTCGGGTGATAATCCTCGTCAAGTTGATTCTAAACTTTATAGATCTATGATTGATAGCCTGCTTTATCTCACTGCATCTAGGCCTGATATCATGTTTTGTGTTTGTTTATGTGCTAGATTTCGGTTAGCCCCTAAGGAATGTCATTTGATTGCTATTAAAAGAATCCTTAGGTACTTGAAATGCTATCCCAATTTAGGCCTTTGGTATCCAAAAAATGCAAACTTTGAATTAATTGGATATTCTGATTCAAATTTTGCGGGCTGCAAGATTGATAGAAAAAGCACATCTTGTAGTTGTTAACTTTTGGAGAGATCATTAGTATCCTGGTCATCTAAGAAACAAAACTCCGTAGCTCTCTCCACTGCTGAAGCAGAATATGTTTCGGCAGGTAGTTGTTGTGCTCAAATTTTGTAGATGAAGCAAACATTTTTGGATGGGATTACAATTGAAAAAGTGCTACTCTTGTGTGATAATGAAAGTGCCATTAAAATTGCTAATAATCCTGTTCAACATTCTAGAACTAAGCATATTGAAATACGGCACCATTTCTAAGAGATAATGTAGCAAAAGGGGATATAGATGTGAGTTACATCAGAACTGAGTTGCAACTAGCAGATATTCTCACCAAACCCTTAGATGAAACTAGATTTTGCTTTCTCAGAGGTGAATTAAATATAATTGATATTTCAAATGCTAGTTGATATGTTAATTATATTAACATATATTTTATTCCCTCTCTGGTAGAAATTTTTTATCTGGTCGAAGTGGTTGCCCATGCTGACAGTCAGCATCACAAAGTGACTGTCAGTTCCCTGCTTAGGAGCCTTGTTGAAACCTCTGGTCGAAGTCGTTGCACATGCTAACAGTCAGCTTCACACACTGACTGTCAGTTTCAAAACTCAGTTCTGTGTACTGACTGTCAGTGTTGTACACTGATTGTCAGTTCCATGTCTCTGGTTTTTGTGCTGACTGTCAGTATATCACACTAACTGTCAGTGTGTGTATCCTGAACCCTAAAACCCTCGTTTCTGTTCACGTCTCCTCGCCTTCTCATCTCGCCGCCGGTGCCTCCTCTCGCCACACCGCGCCTCTGCCTCATCACGCCGCCACCTCGACGCGCCACCGACTCACCGTGCCGCAGCTTCTCCACACCGCTCCTCGCCAGTGTTTGGTCGCACCTCGTCGTGTCTTGCCGCCCTTGGTGTGCCTCTCCTCGCCGATGCCGTGCCTCTGATCTCCGTGCCTCTCCTCACCGACCCTATTCCCTGTCGTCGTCGCTTCGACCATTCGCCGGCATTCTCTGTTCGGTTCTCCGCTTAGGACCTTGTTTCTTTCTCCTCTCTGTTTCTTTCCTTCGCTATGTCTCATCAGCCGTCTTCGTCTCGATGTGTTGCCAGTCGAAAGAATGCTACAAATAATAGTCGTTCAACGGGACAGCCGTCCGAGTCTCGCTCCTCGCCTCCACCCGAGCGTGTCCCCATGGATTATTCCCGATGGCACGCGAGTCACCTCCGCACACTCTGCTCCACAAACCCCTACCTGTCCCCATGTCCCACAAGTTGTGACTCTTGTAGCATCTTGACCTTCTACACAAACCTTCACCTTGACCTCTGGACCAGTATTTATTGCCGTGTCCCCATTTTTGTCCACCGCTCTCTTTCTTGGCAGACGATTGCCTCTCACATAGGCATCGTCTCCCTGGCAGATTCCTTCGCTTCTATTGGGATCAGAGACCTCGTCTCTGACTCCTCTCTTCACTGGGCTGATGAGCCCATCCACCAATTCTATGCCACTGTCTTTATCTCTCCCCAGCGTAACTCGCTGACCTTCATGACAGGCCTCCAGGTCCACACTGTCACGAAGGAGCAGTTTGAGGCCGCTCTTAGACTGGTTCGTCCTGCTTCTGGACGCCAGCTCCACATTCTCCTAGATCTCGAGCATCGGGAGGTTGCCATGCTTTACTCTGGCCCCTTCCAGTTCGGTCACATCGCTGGCCTGTGCCGCGATATTGACCTGGCCCTGCGGATCCTCCGTCTCACCCTGCTCCCGATGACTGGAGACAGGGACTGGGTCACTTATCTCACTCTCCATGTCTTGATCTCCATTTTTTGCAAGGAGCCATTTGACGTCGATGATCTCCTCATTAGTGAGATTCAGCACGTTATTCTTGCCCTGCGACGCCATCTGGTGTATGCTCCATACATCATGGCGATGCTTCTTCATATCACGGCCGTCAACTTTGAGCTTCCTCGGACCCATCATCCTCTTGTGTTTTATCCACCGGGCCAGGTAGATCGGCGTCTTGGTGCTCGCCCTGCAGCTATAGTTGGACCCGCCTCTCCCGCATCTGACGACGATGCTGCGGGTGAGTTAGGCGATGAGGCTGCAGGACAGGCAGCAGATCCGGCACCTACCGGAAATAGGAGCACTGGATCCTGCTCCCTTTCTCAGCACTAGCAGGTGATTCGGATGCAGCAGCAGATTCTGCGCACCCAGGAGGAGCAGCACCAGATCCTGCTTCGTCTGCTTGCCCAGCAGGAGCAGCTTCTGGATCAGTTGCCCTCGTCAGGCGCGTCAATCCCTCGCAAGAGGGCCCACCAGCTCCTCCTCGCCGGGTACAGCTTCAGATGCTGCACTGGCCTCTACTACACCAGCCTTCGCAGCTAGAGCTCCTCCAGCCATCAACCTGACGGGATCTCCTGCAGGATCCAGAGATACAGCCGTTCTAGGTTTCTCTAGTGAGGAGGATTAGGCTGTAGGTTCTGCTCCCGCCTTTTTGTGCTTGATGCCAAAGGGGGAGAATTTTGTATGACTTATGACTTATGTTTTTGTTATGGTTGGATATTTTTGTATGACAGTATGACATTTATGTTTTTCTTATATGGATATGGATGCCTTCTGTTACTTATATTATGTTATGGATATGATGTGGATGGTTTATATATATGTGATGATTTGTGGATGATATAAGTGTTGATTTGGTCTTTGTTATTGATTGATATTTATATGACCAGGGGGAGATTTATGATATTGATTTGCGATCTCATGCATACACTCAGGGGGAGTTATTGATTTTATTATTATCAAACACTTGTTATCATCAATCATCAAAAAGGGGGAGATTGTTGCATCTAGGCCTTTATGCCTAACTGGATTTTGATGATTAATGAAAACAAGCGTTTTAGACAAATTGTGTTTTTGATCTATTTGATACAGAGATGTGTTGGGAAGACACGCAAGATGATCAAGAGATAAAGCACAAGTCACAAGGTACAAAGACGAGACGCAAATCACAAAATTGAAGTTGCTAAGGATCTAAGGTAAAATTTGTTTTTATTTTTACTGATCTCAGTGTTTGGAGTTTGATCGGTTTAGAAATTTATTTCTTGGTTTTAACCGTACTATAAAGATGGGTTGCAAGTCCTCTCTATATTTCTAGCATAAATTGAGAAACTCTTAGGTCACTGCATTTCATTCTTTTTGGTTGGATTTGATTTGGTTTTTCAGATGAGTTTTTGGTAGTAGAAGTTTTTTGGTTTTTCTTGAAAGATATAGGCTGATCTGGCTTTTACTGATGTTGACAAAAATATAGCCCTTTAGATTATCTTTCAAACGAGCTATGAAACACTTTAATTGGATCTCTGGATCAAAAGTTATGGCTATTTTTTATCCATACTGACAATCAGCATGACATGCTGATAGTTAGCCTGAAATGTCAGTTTTGTTTACTAACATTTGTCTAGAGAGCGTGTTTTTTTGAGCAAATTTTTTTTACCTATGCTAACTGTTAGCATGTGTTGCTGACTGTCAGCATGAGTTTCGACCTTAAACTGATTTGTTTGAGAGTTTTATTTAGCAGGTTGTTTTTGTGGTCGATGCTGACTATCAGCATGAGCGACTTCTTTCCATATGTGACCACAAACGGCTAGCTAAGATTTATCCGTGATTTTTGTCGAGCTGTGGTTATGGACGCTGACTGTCAGCATATGTTGCTGACTGTCAGTATGTGTTGTTTTGTTTCCTTTTTCGACCTCAAATGGCTAGCTAAGTTTTCTTTGAAATTTACTTCGTACTGGTCGTGACCTATGCTGACTGTCAGCATGGTAAGCTAACTGTCAGCATGTACTGTCAATTTTCTAGCTCGTGCATAACGACTCTTTTGATCTTTTGGGCTATAAATAGAGGCTTTGAGATATTGTTTTATACACCAAGCAGCCTCATATTCATATACACACTTGAGCTTTAGTTCTTAACACAAAATCTTGATCTTTTGATCATGTCATGAATTTTTGTGAACCACTGAGTTCTCTATTCGCATCATTTTGCATATCTAGAGTTTCTCAGTGATTGTTGGAGGTCTAGGAGAGACCTTGCAAATTATTACTCTTTGTGAACGCCCTCACCTAGACGGTCTGGTGGCGTGGCCATTGACCTCTTCTGTTCATAGATTGTTGAAGAGGCTCGGCGTGATTGTAAAAGGCATCGGTGCTCGCCTTTTTGGAGTGGACAAGGAGTAACCACTAGTGAGAAATATCTTTCGTGGATATTGAAGCTTGACTCATTCATTTGAGTGCTTCAACGAGGAGTAGGGGAGACCGGGTGAGTCTCCGAGACCTCGGGAAAAATCCTTGTGTTTGTTTTCTTCTCTCTTCCTTTTAATTGTGCTATATTGTTTTTGTTCTTATTCTTTGCAAGAGTTGTTTTTAATTGAAAAGTTTTAAAGCTTCCTATTCACCCCCCTCTAGTCGGCATCCTCGATCCTACAATGTTGTCACGATTGTTCGACCATAACCGTCCTTTGG
Source organism: Pharus latifolius (assembly GCA_019359835.1). Classification (NCBI taxonomy): domain Eukaryota; kingdom Viridiplantae; phylum Streptophyta; class Magnoliopsida; order Poales; family Poaceae; genus Pharus; species Pharus latifolius. The sequence continues at coordinate 26,235,501 of CM033329.1, forward strand.
ACTGGTGCAATCCTTTGTTTTCCCAACAGCAATACAACTCCCTTTCTTACTAATAGAGCAACTGTCAAGAAGATAGGGATGGACGTGAAGTTACCTATAACTACACGAGGTAACTGGCAAGAAGATAAGAATAAAATGTGCTATTAACTATAACTACACGCAGCAACTGCTAAACTACCAAACCTCCCTCTATTGGCACCCTTTCGACAAGTATAGAAAGAGGGGAACTCAGAGGGGTCCGAGGAGACTTGTTAGACTTTACAGCAAATTCTCTCTATATTTCATCTTATTCATAGTGAAAACACCATAGGAGTAGAGCTATTACTCATACTTTGTGGGCCTGAACCCGTATAAACTTCGTGTCATTTGGATTCATCAATACAGTGACTTCTTAGGTGATTGTTTGGATTGTCTACCTACTAAACAAACTAAATTCATGTAAGTTCGACTGGGAACCCCTGGTTCCAATCGTCGACTGCCTGTTTGCACTTTATGTCGGGTTCTAGGACATAGAACCGCTGGAGTGTCTTGTGGGAAGAAGAAAAAAATGCATCACGTCCGTGATTGCACCTCGAGTTGTGGGCGGGCCGCGATTGGTTGTATTAACCACAAGCGAATAGTTCAACGTTGAGCACTTGAGGTCAAATTCCACAAGGAATAAGCATATTCGTCTTTTAGGTTAACGAATTACCGATTAAGTCTAAACAAATTGAGGGGGTTACTTTCTACTACTATAGCTATCAATCTAGGGTTTAAAGCAGTAAAGAGCAAATATGAAAACTAGGGTTTTAGAAACGAAAAAGGAAAACCTAGGGTTTCCGGAATTTTTAGCATTCGTGAAAGCATTTTGTAAAATAATATAAAATTACGCTTAAATGTCGCATCGAAGGAGCTTTTAGCATTTTTTTGCATGTTTTCAGTAGCAAACTTTAGGTAAAAATGTTACCAATTTAACACTTATCAAATTTCCCCAAGCTATCATTTTGCATGTCCTCAAGCAAAGAATGTGAATGATTTTTCCAAAAATTGGGATGCTTTGGTTAATTAGATTTTCAATAAAAAACTTCTGAAAATTCACATCACATCTATGCATATAAGATAATTGATGCAAGCAATTTAAACTCTCCAAATGCGAATATTCAGATTATCAAACTTCAACCTTAGGAAAGAGAGACCTTAATCAATTAAATCATCTTGAAAACCTCCTTCATATAGGATTTAGAACAAATGATAGCTAAAGAAAAAAATTCATTATGCTAAAATTTATACAAAGTTTGCTAGATTGCCCTTTTTAGAGAGAAATTAAAACACTTTTATTTCTTTTTTTTATTCATTCATTTTTTTTCTTCTTCTTCAACTTTTTCGTGCTCTTGGCTAGAATGTTTTGAACTGGATAATTCCCGTCGCGGCTAGAGGAGACATAGCTGAAGACACTTACTTAAGTGCAGTTATAGAAAGGTAGCTTTGTCGATTTCTCGAGGCCCTATAATCAATCACAATGCTCCATATACCTTCCCTTCACCAGCTGGTCGACGATTCACCGCCGCCTCCCCCCAGCGGGTCGCATGTACATTACACAAGACTAGACAAAGTTGCATCTTAAGCAACTATTTTATAAAAATATATATTTTTGTGTGCATAAGTTAAGTAAATCTTCCCTTCCCCAGCTGGTTGACGATTCACCACCATCTCCCCCCAGTGGGTAGATTATACTTTACTCTTACACTTTTTTTTTTAAAGAGAAGGGCTATTAGCAATCTAAGCGTAAAAAGTGACATAAGAGAGTTAATTTTAGATAATAGTTTATTGGAAACCTTCAATTTGGAAGAAGTCAATAACAATCTAAAAGACAAGTTCAAGCTTTAATGGTCAATTCAAGATAAAAACTGAACAAAGACAAATGAACACTAGTACAGAAAAGTTTTCTTCTATCGGTAAAAAACACCCTTCTACTATCGGTTTTTGTACCGATAGAGATAGACACGATAGAACAAGACAGAACATTTTCTATCGGTAAATAACCGATAGAAGAACTTCACTATTCTATCGGCATCTTAGGAGTGTACCGATAGAAAACCCGTCGTAGTCTGACGTTTAGCGGCAGGGAAAGTACTACTATTCTAACGGTTAATTACAAGTTTGCCGACAGAAAAAAGCTTAGTACTCTCTCGGCTGGAAATGAGTTTACCGATAGAAAAAACGATTGTCCTCTCTCGGTTGTGTATGAGTTCACCGCCAGGAAAAGTCACACTCTTCTAACGGTTAATTTCAAGTGTACCGATAGAAAAAATGACATTAGTCTCTCGGTTGTGGACGAGTTCACCGGCAGGAAAAGTCACACTCTTCTAACGGTTAATTTCTAGTTTACCACTAGAAAAACGACAGTAGTCTCTCGGTTGTAGATGAGTTTAGCGATAGAAAAAGTGGTAGTAGTCGCTCGGTTGTGTGTGAGTTCACCGGCAGGAAAAGTCACACTTTTCTAACGATTAATTTGGAGTGTACCGATAGAAAAAACGACAGTAGTCTCTCGGTTGTGGATGAGTTTACCAATAGAAAAGTGGTAGTAGTTTCTCGGTTGTGAATGAATTTACCGATAGAACATTCACATATACAGTACGTTATTTACATTCACAATACAGTACAGATGCAATACAGTATAGATTGGATACACAACACAGTACAGATGTAACACCCCGATTTTTCCAAATCCTGGCCTGTCTTGTCCCTTTCTATTTCAGAATGAGATCCCTGTTGTGCCAGCAGTTTACCCCAAAAAGTTGGCAATCAAACTCATGTCATTCATACCTTTTCACAAATCAGCCCTTTTCAGAAATTGTCAGAAGCCCAAAAAGACTAAAAGTCTCAGACCATCTCCAAACTTTGATCTGATTCAGTGAACACCTTCCTTTCACTATTCTGAACATTTTTCCCTTCTGGAAGAATTTCCAAATCTTACCCTAAACCTGAGTTTCGACCTTTCCCGTTTTTGAAACCCTAATTACCATGTTTTACCCTAATTACTCTGTTTTCGGATTTTTGTCGAAACCCTCAAATCTTGTTCAATTTCACCAAATTTCCTGCCAGATGAGTCCCAGCATTTTAGTGTCACTCAGCTGCGAAATCAAAGTTCAATTTGGACCCCCAAATCTCCAGAATTGCAATCAGGTCCAAACTCCAAAGAAAGATCATCGCAAATCGGTCCTTTTATTGAATTTAGGCCCCTGGCCGTGTCTCAGCAGAACCCGCCGCAGTGCATCGCCGTGTTCTTCGCCGCCGGTGAACCTCCTGCCGTGCCAACACCTCAGCCACGTAGCTGACACCCGTGCGCACTCGTGGCACCGCCGTGGACGCCACCTCGGCCGCGCCAGCACAACCAATTTCTTCCCCGCGCGCGAGCCCGCGAACCAGCAAGTCCAGCTTCGCCGGCACAAGTCCCCGCCGTGTCCGGTCGCTTCGCGGTCAAAATTCGTCGCCGCTGTTCCCCAATTTGTCGACCAGAGGATTGCTCTAGCATCTATAAATACCCCTCAGTGTATTGCTTCAGTTCCCAGCAACAGAAACCGACTAATTTCTCACTGCCGCCGAGTTCGCTTTCTTCTCCGGCGAGCAATTTCTGGAGCTCATGGTGCCAGCCCAATTCGCTACACCATTCTTTAAACCGAAGCCACCGGTGAGTTCCCCTCTTCTCCCTCTCTGTGTCATAGTAGCCAATTGCATCCCGGCGATCCCTAACGCCGGCGATCATCGGAAAGGCCCAATTGCCCTGTTTCCCCAATGCTAACTATTTCATCCCGAATTAGCTCTCGTCCCAGTAGTAGAAATTGATCCTTAGCCATTTCTTAGCAAGCCTGTGGAATCCAAATCACCAATCGTGCTCAAATCGAAGAAATCCCAATCTGGAAGTTCATCAGTTTGCTGGACCTCGTCGCCGAGCTTCTCCGGCCATCCTCCAGCAAAATTAACTCGTCCAGTAGCCTTGTTGTGCCCTAGAGATCATCCTCAAGCTTGGAATTGAGCTCATTCGCCTTGTATCAAAAGTCCCCAATTTCAAAGTCATCGTCTCCGGCACAGTTCACCGGAATTTGCTTCCCGGCCGATTCAGCCGACACCACTTTGTCCCTTAGCTTTGCCTCACCTCCCTGAGCATTTTCTTCCACTAGCTCGACATCTGGATCTGCCTAGATTGTGAGATATGCCCTTGCCAAGATCACTGTCCAGAAGCCCAGTTCTTGTCCAGATCACAACAGTTCATCACTGAATTCCATCACCTTCCATCCACTTTCAGCCCTTGATCCTGTTAAGTATTTTGTTCCTGTTATCAATGCCTACCTCCCAGACAAAGTTGTGCATCAATTGGAGCCCTAGATCAAAGGTTAAGCTTTGCCCTAGTTTTTGGCAATGTCTGCACTATGTCAGTGCATGTCAGCCACTGGCATTAGCCTTGTTTGACCCCTTCTGGTTGAGCAATGGAAATGTCACTTTGTCCCCTAGATTTCTGGAGTTGTGTTCTACATCTTTCCCTTCTGTCACTTCTCCAGAAAACCATCCTAATACCAGTTTAAAGCTATGCCAAAGCCGTGAACTGAATGTCGACCCTTCGACGTTCAATCCTTTTTAGCCGTTTCTTCGACCAGAACCCTTGAGACCTTGCCCTAACCTTTTCCCCTGCATGCATGACTTATTTACTTAATATTTTCTATGGAAACTATTTTATGTATGCTTATGTAGCGTATGTGTTGTATTGCTTGTGTCCGCCGCAGAGCCGAAGCTGAAGGAGCGGAAGAAGTTTTTGAAGATTCGTCCGAGTAATTAGACCAAGCAGTGCAAGGCAAGCCTCATTCCTTTGATCATGTCTCACCCAATATTTTCATATGAAGTATATTCACTGTTTCTTACCATGCATGCTTAGTTGAGATACAAGTTATGTTTGAATGACATGAGTAGATATTACCTAATGAATCATGAAACCCCTTTTTGTTATTGAACCTTCTTATATATGCTTTTGTCACCCTAGGACTCATATACTGAATATCCACATTAAACTTGAAATGGTCAAATACATGAGAAGTTGTAATGAAAACCGTTTTGTCAAGAAAACGGATAAAAGGGATCAGTAGTGAGGATTGGATTGTATGGAGAGGGTGCGGTGCGCACCAGGGAATGTGAATGCTCCTCACTATTGGTTCATAAGGACGAGAACCTTGTGCTGTGTCTCTATGCGAATTGTAAACGTACCAACCACTTGCCTGGTATGGGACAGGCACAACTTAGTAGCTTTTTGGTATTAGCAGTTCCCTGCATGGTTTGATGATCTGGTTTCTCGCGTGGAAACTGGAAGGCCAAAGTTCGGCCACGAGTGATGTGAGTTCAGAAAAATGATGAGAGGAAAAGGCGTAAAAGAAGGAAGGCGCCCTAGACCTGATTAAGCCGTGAGCGGTTGTAATCTTAAATGGTCGTATGTCTCGCGTGGACATAGACCAAGGCTATGTGTCCTGCGGGAACATAGACTAGAGAGGCGAGGAAGTAAGGCAGTGGGGAAGACCCACAACGGTACTTGAGACTTAACTGTCTATTTACCGGGCGGGGATACTGTTAATACTGAACTGCAAAAGCGTTGTGTGATCTCGGCCTTGTCACATGTGTATAAGTCACATGGAGCTGTACCGACTTGAAAGCCGAGTGAACCAGTGGATTTAAAAAGAGGTACACCTTTGCAAAGTGTAAAAGAAGTATCAGATACTCTGTACTCCCAGGTTCAGGAGTCTTTTCGTAGTGGATGTTATCCATGGGTTATAGCACAAGTAATGATTTGGAATGTTTTCATAATATGGGTTAAGAAAAATGATGACTCATGGGAGACCATCACATAACGATTTCTAAAGTATAAATTAAGATTTTTAAAGTATTCCTCTTGGAAACAAAAAGCCTTTCTTTATGATTTTAGAGTAAAAATCTACTCTATTTATATATATATATAAAACCAAAACTCCTTTTCTTGATCACTCCTCATCTATATACCTACATTTTTGTAACGAGACTTGCTGAGCATTGTGTAAAAATATGCTCACCCTTGCCTTTGCAAACAAATTCAGAAGAAGGCTTTGAGAATCCCGATTCCCTTGGTCTTGAGCACCAAGAAGAGGAAAGAGCCTTTCTAGACGATTTGAGCTTCTAGGAGGGTCATGAGCCAAGTTGAGTCCGATGTGGAGGAAGCCCTTCCAGAGCCGCTGCAGAAGGAAGTGAAGACCCTTGTGGTTGCTTTTTGTGTTGTTTTTCTGTGTTCGGTACTTCAATACCGATTCTTGATTTTGAAAAACTCTCTATTTTTGTATCAACTTTAATTAGTGCCACCCTTGGCATTATGATATTGTAATAGTGGTCCTCGTGACCTTGTACTTGCTTTATCTACCAGCTTTATTATTTAAAGTGAATCCTGTTGTTGTGAGCTTGTGATGTACCATTCTGTGCGCAATCTACCTGGGCGGTTGCCAAGGTGACCCTCAAATGGGGGTCTCACAGCGAATGGTATCAGAGCAAAGGCTCGACTGTAGGTCGTGACCCTTCTATAGACATTGGCGTCCCTAGAAAGAAAATCGTTCGTTTATTTGACTAAAATCTAATTTGTCTAAGAAAAATATATTATGTAGTTATCCTTTTTGATTATTTGAAAAAGCTTTAAACATTATTTCCAACTTTTAGGTGTTTTTGTGTTATGTCCCCTTAGATAGCTTTCGTGCTTCAGTGGTAGTCTACGAAATCCCAGAACTTGGAATTGAACCTGATGGGCGCAGATGAAGATCAGGAGGAGGACTCAGAAGAGGTAGAGCCTCACGGTTCTTCCAATACCGACGTGTGATCCCAGACTTTCCCCTGGTTTAACCTTTTGTGCCTAACCACAGCAGACGTTAGATCTCTTGTGTAGTAGTTGCTTGTTTTGATGTGTGTTGGTTGCTAAGTATTCCTATAAGCCGTAGAGGCAAAACTATGTATTTCATAAAAATCTAATTTATGAAAAACATCTTGCACTTTCCAATCCTTGTCTCACGGATTGATCCCAGCTTTCCGCTTGTACACTATCTGCGTTTCCCTCTGAATCAGCAATCTTTTCCTTGACCGCCTATTAGAGTAGATGGGTTAACTCAAGAGGAAGACCTCATGGAATAGAACCTGAGGAAGATACCAGTGACATGAGGAACACATCTGAAAGAAGAGCCCGTACCAATTAAGATCAACCCGGATCACCAACCCCATGTCATAAGGAGGAAATATCAATGATATGTTGGTATGGATGCAGTGAGAATCCCAATCAAATCCAGCTGTAGAAATATTGCCTTTTTGTATCGGCAACCTAGGATTCCTAGCAGATTTGCTAGTTCTGAATCTTCAAGAGTTAGACATCATTCCTGGAATGAACCGGCTAGCCAAAAACACAAAGGTCAGATAGATTGTAAGAAGAAGACCGTCATTCTAACCAACGTCGAAGGAGAACAAGTCACGTTCTGTGCAGAATGGAAAAGAAAAGAGCAGAACAGAAAAGAACAGAGCAGAACAGAACAGAAAAGAAGAGAAGAAGAAAAGAAAAGAAAGATCTCCACTAATTGACCATATGGACAGCTTGAACAGTGTTGAAGAGATCAAAGAAGGGAATACCCCAAAGACTGTATTCATGACAACATATGGATTATATGAGTTTATAGTGATGTCATCCGGACAAATGAATGCACCGGCAATGTTCATGAACTTAATGGAAAAAGTCCTCATGGAATACCTATGCAAGTACATTATCGTGTTTGTGGACAATATTCCCATCTTTTCCCCGAGAACGAGGAAAAGCATAATCAGCATCTAAGTTTAGTGCTAAGGAGGTTAGCAGATCACCAATTGTACGCCAAGATTGATAAGTGTACTCTCTGGTTGAAAAAGATTCTTTCTTAGACCACATTATATCAAGTGAAGGAATATTCATGCATTCATTAAAGACCCAAGCCGCACCACAATATCAGTCAAGTCTACAGTACCCAAGACCCATGACAGCCAAGTGCCTGGCTTGTCACAGAAACCACTATTAGCATGATTGTCCCCACACTGCTACCATCATGGACAAATTGGTCATTGTCAAGAGAAATCCCCTAGAGGAATCTGTCAAATCCAATAGCCAAGAGAAGAAGTGAAGGTCAACAACAGCCTGCAGTTCAGACACTAATCCCAATGCCTGCCCCGATACAACAGTATGGATAAGAAGCTCCAGCTGCAAAAGAAAGATTTCCAACTAACCATGGAAGAAGTAGAGGAAAACCCGGTACCAACTCAAGGCAAACTCAACTATGTCACATCAGAAGAAGAAGGAGGATCATCAGACAAAAATTTTTGCTATTTAAAGTGGACTGGAGATGACGTATCTAGAATACCCTATCACTACTCAGTTTCCCGACTCTAGGAAACCAGTAAAGTCAGTGTGCAAAGGAGTAAAATTTAATATAAGTGGAAAGGAGTTTTCTGCTAAACTACTGGCACTAGAACTACAAGGATTGAGATGTTACACCTAGAATGGACTGGTTGTCGGAGCATGAAGGACAAGTGGATTGTGAGTGTAAGGCCGTTGCCCTTACTAGTCCTAATGGAAAAGAAGTTTTGTTCCAACCCTGAGAGGATGTTAGTAGAACACCCAGCCCAAAATCCGCACAGTTCGAAGAAAGAGGTGAACCAGATCCCTGAAGTTGGAAGATACCCAAGCGTGTTTCCAAAAGAGTTACCAGAAGTGCCCTGATTAAGGTTTTGAACTCAATGTTGAATTGAAACCTAGAACAGCAACCGTATCAAAAACACCATATCGGATGTCATTCAAGGACCAAGAGGAGTATCCTGACTACCTACGAAAAGTCTTGGATAAACTAAGGGAGCAACAATTTAATGCTAAGCCGGATAAGTGTGAATTTGGACACAGGAAATTTCATTTTTAGGTCACCTGACGAAAGCCGAAGGAGTGCAAGTGAATCGAGTTAAAAGTCGAGACCGTGAAAGAGTGGTAACAACCAGAATCAGTGACTGAGGTCAAAAGTTTTCTTGGATTAGCTGAGCACTGTCACCGATTCATTGAAAGATTTTTTCCAAGCTAGCCAAGCCGCCCACTAGTTTGTTGAAAAAGGATGTCCAATCTGAGTGGACAGAAGATTGTCAGAAGAGCTTCGAAGAGTTGAAACGAAGGCTAACAACCACACCGATCCTAGTACTCCCTGATAATAGGAAGAATTATGAGATGTAGCGTGATGCATCTAGGCATGAACTGAGTTGTGTCTTAATGCAAGGAAGAAGAACAGTCGCATCTGCATCGAGATAACTGCAGTCTCATGAGAAGAATTACCCGAACCGTGACGTGAAGTTAGCACCAATGATTCACGCACTCAAGATTTGGAGACATTATCTACTAAGGAATCGATGTGCAATCCACTCAGACCACAAGAACTTAAAGTATGATTTGCCTAGCAGAATTTGAACATGAGGCAACATCGATGGCTAGAGTTAATAAAGAACCATGGCCTAGACATGCATTACCATCCTGGTAAAGTTAATGTCATTGCAGACACCTGGAGCAGAAAGGTTTACTGCAGCACCATTGTTGCACTAGAATTAATGGAGGATTGCATCGGCAAATGATTAAATCAGTAGATTAAGGTTCTGTGACCATGTACGTTGTCAGTTACACCTACTTTAGAAGAAGAGATTCGAAAATCACAAGGAAGTGATGAAGGAACTCGGAAGATCAAAGAGAATATGAGGATCAGAAAGGCAGTAGAATTTCGGGAAGATGAGCAAGGTGCAATTTAGCAAGATAAAAGGATGTGTGTTCCAGAGGTTAAGGAGATCAAGACACTAACTTCGAAAGAAGCTCATAACACTCCATACTATATTCACCCCGGAAGTACTCGGATGTGTTAGGACTCGAAGAATCAATTTTGGTGAAGTCACATGGACAGAGATTGCCGAGTAAGCGGTAAAGTGTGACACATGTCAAGAGGATGAAGATCAAGCATCGAAGGCTAGCAGGATTGTTACAGCCACTAGCCATACTGGAATGGAAATGAGAAGAAGATGGAATAAACTTTATCACAGGACTCCCGAAGACTAAGAATGGATAGAACTAGTGAATCAAATGCCGGAGGATAAGTTGCAAACCTGTGTGCTCAAATATGGAATTTCATGAGAGTTATACTGCCATACACAGAATTCACCCACAGCAGTAGCTACCATACTAGTTTGCAGATGTTCCCACTTGAAGCTCTATACAGCCGCAAGTGCAGAATGCCTTTACATTAGTCAGAAATTGGAGAAAGGCAACTAATCAGCTCAGAAATAGCTCAAGATATAGAAGCTCATGTACGGATCATTAAGAAGAGGTCAAAAACTGCACAGTCCAGACAAGAAGAGTTATGCTGATAACCGACAGAGCAGACATCTCCCAAGGAAGTAGAGGTTCAATCAGACTCGTTCTACCAAGAATACCCCATCAAGATATTTAAGGTCAGAAGAATAAAATCAAGAACCATTCGATTCGGCAAAATTCAATGGAACAACCACTCAGAAGGTGAGTCGACATGGAAAAGGGAAGAAGGACTGCATCAAGATTTCCCTTACCTGTTTTCAGACCTACCAGAATCTCGAGGACGAGATTGTTTTTAAGGAGGTTAGATTTGTAACACCCCGATTTTTCCAAATCCTGGCCTGTCTTGTCCCTTTCTATTTCAGAATGAGATCCCTGTTGTGCCAGCAGCTTACCCCAAAAAGTTGGCAATCAAACTCTTGTCATTCATACCTTTTCACAAATCAGCCCTTTTCAGAAATTGTCAGAAGCCCAAAAAGACTAAAAGTCTCAGACCATCTCCAAACTTTGATCTGATTCAGTGAACACCTTCCTTTTACTATTCTGAACATTTTTCCCTTCTGGAAGAATTTCCAAATCTTACCCTAAACCTGAGTTTCGACCTTTCCCGTTTTTGAAACCCTAATTACCCTGTTTTACCCTAATTACTCTGTTTTCGGATTTTTGTCGAAACCCTCAAATCTTGTTCAATTTCACCAAATTTCCTGCCAGATGAGTCCCAGCATTTTAGTGTCACTCAGCTGCGAAATCAAAGTTCAATTTGGACCCCCAAATCTCCAGAATTGCAATTAGGTCCAAACTCCAAAGAAAGATCATCGCAAATCGGTCCTTTTATTGAATTTAGGCCCCTGGCCGTGTCTCAGCAGAACCCGCCGCAGTGCATCGCCGTGTTCTTCGCCGCCGGTGAACCTCCTGCCGTGCCAACACCTCAGCCACGTAGCTGACACCCGTGCGCACTCGTGGCACCGCCGTGGACGCCACCTCGGCCGCGCCAGCACAACCAATTTCTTCCCCGCGCGTGAGCCCGCGAACCAGCAAGTCCAGCTTCGCCCGTTCGACACGTCTCGGCCACGCGTCGATGGAGCTTTCACTTCACCGTTCCCTCGCCGCTTGCGCCTGTGCCATCCACTGCCAAAAGCCTGCACCGCTGCACGCCAGTGCCTCGCCATCATCGTCGGCACAAGTCCCCGCCGTGTCCGGTCGCTTCGCGGTCAAAATTCGTCGCCGCTGTTCCCCAATTTGTCGACCAGAGGATTGATCCAGCATCTATAAATACCCCTCAGTGTATTGCTTCAGTTCCCAGCAACAGAAACCGACTAATTTCTCACTGCCGCCGAGTTCGCTTTCTTCTCCGGCGAGCAATTTCTGGAGCTCACGGTGCCAGCCCAATTCGCTACACCATTCTTTAAACCGAAGCCACCGGTGAGTTCCCCTCTTCTCCCTCTCTGTGTCATAGCAGCCAATTGCATCCCGGCGATCCCTAACGCCGGCGATCATCGGAAAGGCCCAATTGCCCTGTTTCCCCAATGCTAACCATTTCATCCCGAATTAGCTCTCGTCCCAGTAGTAGAAATTGATCCTTAGCCATTTCTTAGCAAGCCTGTGGAATCCAAATCACCAATCGTGCTCAAATCGAAGAAATCCCAATCTGGAAGTTCATCAGTTTGCTGGACCTCGTCGCCGAGCTTCTCCGGCCATCCTCCAGCAAAATTAACCCGTCCAGTAGCCTTGTTGTGCCCTAGAGATCATCCTCAAGCTTGGAATTGAGCTCATTCGCCTTGTATCAAAAGTCCCCAATTTCAAAGTCATCGTCTTCGGCACAGTTCACCGGAATTTGCTTCCCGGCCGATTCAGCCGACACCACTTTGTCCCTTAGCTTTGCCTCACCTCCCTGAGCATTTTCTTCCACTAGCTCGACATCTGGATCTGCCTAGATTGTGAGATATGCCCTTGCCAAGATCACTGTCCAGAAGCCCAGTTCTTGTCCAGATCACAGCAGTTCATCACTGAATTCCATCACCTTCCAGCCACTTTCAGCCCTTGATCCTGTTAAGTATTTTGTTCCTGTTATCAATGCCTACCTCCCAGACAAAGTTGTGCATCAATTGGAGCCCTAGATCAAAGGTTAAGCTTTGCCCTAGTTTTTGGCAATGTCTGCACTATGTCAGTGCATGTCAGCCACTGGCATTAGCCTTGTTTGACCCCTTCTGGTTGAGCAATGGAAATGTCACTTTGTCCCCTAGATTTCTGGAGTTGTGTTCTACATCTTTCCCTTCTGTCACTTCTCCAGAAAACCATCCTAATACCAGTTTAAAGCTATGCCAAAGCCGTGAACTGAATGTCGACCCTTCGACGTTCAATCCTTTTTAGCCGTTTCTTCGACCAGAACCCTTGTGACCTTGCCCTAACCTTTTCCCCTGCATGCATGACTTATTTACTTAATATTTTCTATGGAAACTATTTTATGTATGCTTATGTAGCGTATGTGTTGTATTGCTTGTGTCCGCCGCAGAGCCGAAGCTGAAGGAGCGGAAGAAGTCTTTGAAGATTCGTCCGAGTAATTAGACCAAGCAGTGCAAGGCAAGCCTCATTCCTTTGATCATGTCTCACCCAATATTTTCATATGAAGTATATTCACTGTTTCTTACCATGCATGCTTAGTTGAGATACAAGTTATGTTTGAATGAGATGAGTAGATATTACCTAATGAATCATGAAATCCCTTTTTGTTATTGAACCTTCTTATATATGCTTTTGTCACCCTAGGACTCATATACTGAATATCCACATTAAACTTGAAATGGTCAAATACATGAGAAGTTGTAATGAAAACCGTTTTGTCAAGAAAACGGATAAAAGGGATCAGTAGTGAGGATTGGATTGTATGGAGAGGGTGCGGTGCGCACCAGGGAATGTGAATGCTCCTCACTATTGGTTCATAAGGACGAGAACCTTGTGCTGTGTCTCTATACTGAACTGCAAAAGCGTTGTGTGATCTCGGCCTTGTCACATGTGTATAAGTCACATGGAGCTGTACCGACTTGAAAGCCGAGTGAACCAGTGGATTTAAAAAGAGGTACACCTTTGCAAAGTGTAAAAGAAGTATCAGATACTCTGTACTCCCAGGTTCAGGAGTCTTTTCGTAGTGGATGTTATCCATGGGTTATAGCACAAGTAATGATTTGGAATGTTTTCATAATATGGGTTAAGAAAAATGATGACTCATGGGAGACCATCACATAACGATTTCTAAAGTATAAATTAAGATTTTAAAGTATTCCTCTTGGAAACAAAAAGCCTTTCTTTATGATTTTAGAGTAAAAATCTACTCTATTTATATATATATATAAAACCAAAACTCCTTTTCTTGATCACTCCTCATCTATATACCTACATTTTTGTAACGAGACTTGCTGAGCATTGTGTAAAAATATGCTCACCCTTGCCTTTGCAAACAAATTCAGAAGAAGGCTTTGAGAATCCCGATTCCCTTGGCCTTGAGCACCAAGAAGAGGAAAGAGCCTTTCCAGACGATTTGAGCTTCTAGGAGGGTCATGAGCCAAGTTGAGTCCGATGTGGAGGAAGCCCTTCCAGAGCCGCTGTAGAAGGAAGTGAAGACCCTTGTGGTTGCTTTTTGTGTTGTTTTTCTGTGTTCGGTACTTCAATACCGATTCTTGATTTTGAAAAACTCTCTACTTTTGTATCAACTTTAATTAGTGCCACCCTTGGCATTATGATATTGTAATAGTGGTCCTCGTGACCTTGTACTTGCTTTATCTACCAGCTTTATTATTTAAAGTGAATCCTGTTGTTGTGAGCTTGTGATGTACCTTTCTGTGCGCAATCTACCTGGGCGGTTGCCAAGGTGACCCTCAAATGGGGGTCTCACAACAGATGCAAAGAATGGTAAATTCACAGAACAGATTGACACATTAGACAGTTATTCACATTTATTCACATATATATGGACAAATACAAATTGCAATCCAATGTGGACATTTATTCACATATATATTTATTCACATGTATATAAACAGTCTATGCACAGAGTACACGAAAAAGAGAAAATTATCATGGCGAATGATTGGGCGCAACTTCCTCCATGACATATTGAGCCCAGATTTGTCGAAGATCTCTAATCTTTGCATTTTCGTATTGATCTTTTGACATGGCGATCTGCAAGCAAGTGTGAATACTGAGTAACTAACTTCCTAATTTAGAACGTGACACCCAATTTTCAAATTTGAGTTAGCTATCGATGCTTACCTGGGGGAATTGGGCAAAGTTTGTCTGCACTAGTTCGTACATGTAGCGCAGCACATAAAACCCGCATTCCCACGATTGCGGCTACTGATGGCACTGAGATAATTACATATGCAAAGACATGTTAGCTTTTGTTTCCATAAACTAATTAATCATAAACAAAAAGTCTCGTGAGTACCTCATATTCTTTCCAAGCTAGTAGGGAGCCCTGCGGTGCGGCATGCCTCCCTCCAGCGGACACATATTTATCAAAAGCCCTGCATTTCAGTTAGTATTGCTGGTTAATGTATTATCATTAGCTAGTGAGGTCAAAATTTAAATCGAACATATAAGTTACTTATGCCTCCATATTACCCTTGACCACATATTCGACCGATAATTTGTCACGCATCGAATCGAGGTAGTACACCTCGTTCCTCGGCGGACAGATCACAATGAGGATCCAGTGGCCCCTGCATTGTACATAAAAGAGGACCGCTAGCTCAAAGTATATCTCAGGTGTAACATACAAGATTGAGTTAAATTAGTACGAAATGCACTAACCTTTGGTGGTACGGCACCAGAATGAACTCCCTGTCCTGCTGCGCCATTAGCGCCTTGGATATGTACTACTCAGCGTGTGCGGCGTCGTGCTCTAGCATCGTGAGGCTTATTTTCTCTGGGTCAAGGAAACCACCTTGTCACACGCAGCCTCCGATGCTAGCCTGTACATGCACCTGCATGCAAAGGACGACATTAGTATTGCACAGAAAGTTACTACATTTCAAATGAACAACAACAATGCAGAGTTAGCAAACAGAGTTAGAAAACAGCAATACATAGCATGAGCAAACTCACAGGACTCCAGTCCGTATGATGGACATATCGAGCTCCCGCCAGTTGTAGAGGTCGAACAGATCCTCGTGTGCCACGGATATACTCCCGGGCTCACGGTGGAACTGCCCAGGCCTGTAGGGAACTAAAAAGTTTAGATTGCGTCGAGCTCGGTGTAGGTACCACTCGTTGAGGTCTTTGGTTGATCGATCCAATTTGCGCAAAGCTACCTCCGACAAGAGTGGGAACCCGTTCCTGAACCTCTCCGACTGTCCCTGTCGCCCTTTGCCCTTGCCTTTGCCCTTGCCTTTTGCCGGGGACTGAGCGCGTACCTTCGAAGGCAAGGGCGAGGCGATGGCGGCTTTCTTTCGAGGTGAAGGCGTGGATGCGCTGGGTGGGGTCGAGGCCGTTTTTGATGTGTCCAGGTTCGCACGAGATCGGGCCTCATGCCCCGAGCTGGGGGCGCAGTCCCCTGGTAGCCCGACGGCAGGCCACTTCAATTAATGAGCACGTATGTTAGATTTTGCAAGTTGAGTGTACTGGGTAGGATGTAATCTAAAATGTGTAGGATTTACCGGTTGTATTAGAAGACACTTCTTGGGCCATTGTACGTAGGAGCCCACTGCCTCAGCAAGTGTGTGCAGTTCCTCTGTTGGGACTGGCAATGGAGAATCGTTGTAGCCCGGCATGGCCATGTCCACCTGTACCTTTGCAACCCCAACCGCAGAGGTACGCAGTGGACCCGGACATCCGGCCCAGACGGATATACGAAGCCGTGTCCAACCACTTCCTGCCTGTCGCCTAGGTGATTCAGTAGGATGCAGCCCTCCGGCTTCTGCAAATTTGTAAATATTAAAACAGGTTAGCGAAACAACTCTAACAGAATGGGAGTGGCATCAACTTAAGTGCACAGATGAAGGCTTGCAGTACCTCAAGTAGATCCACTGGATACGCGAGGACCTTCGAAGCGCAACTGCTTATCCGACCTCGCTGGGTACCGTTGCCCTAGGGATCCGCATCTACACTCTTGGCCAGCAATGCATCTCTCAACCGTGCAAACTCTTCCCTCATTTGTGCGACCTCAGACTGCACCTCAGCCCGTATCTCCGCCCGTACCTCAGCCCGTATCTTATCGGAGAGCTCCACTTCCTTTTCCTTCCAGGAGCGGGCCTTCTTCCTCGGTGGAGCTGGATCTGCGAAACCGGCCTTCCATGACACAATGGCTCCCACGGCCCGTGTCCGCCCGGGATGCTCCTTATTTCCTAGAGCCCGGATGAGGATGTCGTTCTCCCTCTGCGGGGTAAACAATCCCTCCACTGCCTCCTTCTCAAAAGAGATCTGTTACATTTAAAGGTACCTTGTGAGACAAATTGCCTTATATACACTTGTGCGCACATAGTTTACGAGGTTAGCCAACTTACCATTCGCCTCACAACGTCGACGTCCCCAGGGGTTGCGAACTGCACAGACCCCGTGGATGACACCCCCTCCCGCTCCACCATCGTTTGCACCTCTCATCTTGGATCTCGGAGGGCGGCAGCTCAGGGGTGTCAATGATAGGATTTTTCTTGTCTTCCTTCTTCCACTGCTCCTCCTTCCCCGCATAGCCCCGGGATCCGAGCCGATGCGGGTGGTCGTTCTTCTTCTAGATCGCCCTATTCTTCTCGCTAAGTGCCTTGAACTCCTCTGTCCCCTTCTGCTTGGTGAATTCCTCCCATACCTCCTCCGATATGAAGGGGTACTTCTCGCAAGGAGATTTCCCCGCAGCGAGGAAAGTACTAACGAGCCAGCTCTTAAAGGTTTTCCATGTTTTGTTCATGTCCTTCAAGCATGTCGTCCTAGGTGTATCGTCGGGGATGTTCCACTTAGCCTGTTTTCAAAAAATGCATGCAATTAATCACGAGTTAGTTAAACTTTAGTATAAGCCAAGAGAATGTGATTACAAAAGTGTTCAGCGATTTTAGTTAATTTAACCTTCACTTCTGCCCACAACCTATCCCTCTCGTCCGCCGTCACGTGCTTCCAACTCTGAACGGTGATCTTCACCCTTTCTTTCGCCAACAGCCCAACGTAGGCCGCGTACTTCCCAGCATTCTTTCCAGTCGGCCTCCCAAATTGGTTGAACTCACAAGAAAGATCCGTGCGTTTGGCCAAACGGCCCAACGTCATCGCGCCTCGCCCCACCCTCTTGCGCTGGGGTGTAACAACTGCATCTTCAGTTACATTGGGGTTGGCCCTAGTCGAACCACTAGTACCATCCGATGAAGACGATGACATGTCTTTCCCTACAAAACCATCAACAAACCATCAAAAATTTAATGGAAACACAAACCAAATCATTTTACAAAGCAAAAGGACGTATTTTAAATATTTTTTCCATCGGTAAACACAGAAGCTACCAATAGAAGATAAGATTCTATTTCTCAGCATTTTCGTCTACACATTTTCATATAGGAAGCAGGCAACATATGGCAATTAATTCTTCTTGGAGTTCCATAACTCAGCCCTGGACTGGAGACTAATTAGGGTCGCAAAAGGGATGTCCGAAGAAAATAATACTAAAAGAAATACATGCATAAATTACTTCCTGAACTGTTCAGAAATATTTTCTATCGGTAAACACATGAGCTGTCGATAGACCATAACAATATTTTCCATCGGCAAAGATAAAAAAATGAGATACCGATATAACATATTGTTCTGGAATATTGTTGATAAGCCGCCATTCACTGGCATCACATAGTCTTGGTTTAAGTTAACATTCTCCATGATTTTCTAAACTAATATTCATGGGCCAGCATTATTATTTCACACATAACAATGTTTTCTATCGGTAAACACATGAGCTGCCGATAGAACATAACAATTTTTCTATCGGCAAACACCTGAGATACTGATAGAACATAACAATGGTCTCTATATATGGAATTTTGTTGATAAGCCACCATTCACTGTCATCACATAACATTCTCCATGATTTTCTATACTAATATTCATGGGCCAGCATTATTATTTCACACATAAATATGCACACAAGCATCTAAGTGCCACTGTGCATAATCTGACAAACCTAATGCTAATGGAATATATATAAAGATATTGAAGTAGCACAGAAAGTAGGTCACAACCAAAAAAGGAATAATATGGTTTATAGCACCCTCTCTTGGTTATCTTTAGCATTACCTGTATGCAAGTCATCAGGACTTCACATCTATTAGTTTGGGAAAAGTCATGTATAGGCATTTCAAACATATACATCGAAGACCCATCCACATTGCCATATATTCATACCAAGTGAGTAAAAATTCCCAACCAAACTAGTACATTGCATGGCTCATGTCCTTCCAGTTCCAAAGTTTTAATACTTGTTCAGAAATATTTTCTATCGATAAACACATGAGCTGCCGATAGAGCAGACCAATTTTTTCTATTGGCAAATACAGGAGATACCGATAGAATATGTGTAAGAACACCTCCAACATATAATGTGCATTACATGGCAGTTGGATACAATTGATCACACATACAACAGTATAGATAAGTTAAAATCTCAAAATAGGTTCATTACAGCACTAGAACATATTATGTGAACTCCAATTTAAATCAACATTGCCTGCGGAATGTACATAATTCAACACAATAGGAAACCCTAGTGTAATTGCAAAACTAGAAGAATTAGTACGTACAAAACACTAGGATCAAATAAGGAAGATGCTGGAAATAGAACGACGAATTAGGGTATTTACGGCGATCAGTTGTGGTGATGGAGAGGCGGTGTAGAACGCAGCGGGGGCCGGCGGAGGACGAAAATAAGAATCGGTGGCAGTGGCAAACCAGTATCCAGCTGGCGATCGTCGTGTGGGAGAGAGGAAGTGAGTGGTCACGGCGGAGGTTGTGGTTTTCTTCGCTCTCGAAGAGACGCAGTGCTATAAGTTGGAACTGTTCGACTGGAGGGAAACTCAAGGGCCGTGTATGAGTAATAAAGTAGTGGATGATCTTTTCTATCGGTACAACAAAATAATACTGATAGAATTATGTCCGTTTCTATCCGCACAACAAAATAATACCGATAGAAAAAGTAAATTTCCCAGAAAAATATTTGAAGTAGTGGATGCCTTTTTCTATCGGTATAAACAATAAAATCCCGTGAGACCAATTTTCCCCAAAAAAATTTTTTAATTAAGTGCCTGAGATTATAGTATTGGGTGCCCTTTTTTTTATCGGTAAAAACAACAAAATACCGTCAGAAAACGAAAAGGTACACACAATTTAACATCAAACAGACCATGCTTGAAAGCTGCAGAATGATAAAGAAAGAGGGAAGATAGCCGGAAAATTGGAAAATTGACATAAAAAGAAATTGTTCATTCATTGTTGTTTTATCACTTATAAAAAAAAATAAAACCCAAGATGCTAGGTCAAGGGGTGGTCTTAGCACTGGCTGCATGTAGAATAGAGTCAGTTTGACTTGCAGCCAGGACGCAACACTCCTCTAGCGACAAGTTGTCCCTAGGATCAACTACTACCTCGTCGAGAAGGCCTGCGACCTCTCTCAGCTTCGCTATGGTACCCTTCATAGTCAAACCGCAGCCAGCGATGGTAATATCTGCGGCTTGCTTCTCCTCGTGAAGACACCTCGTCCTCGCCTTGGAATTGTCACCAGCCGTCTTCATGCGCTGAATGCACCGGAGGAGATCGTCCAGTTCAAGCCGTAGCTGAGTGTGCTCGTCCGTAAGGAGCTTGTGCTCCTCCTGGAGGGCCCTCAGCTCGGCCTTCACTTTGCCAGTGTCTTCCACGGCTCCCATTCCCTGTGCAAATCAACAGGTCAAGAATGTACTGAACATGGATTAACAATACAGGGGTAAACCCAGGAGATTTAGAGTTCTTACCGGGGAGGGCGTGGCTGACGATCCCATGGAGGTTGCCATTGTGAAAGAGAAGATAAGGAGTCGAAGCGTTCGAGAATTAGAAAAACAACAAAATACCGCGACGTATGGCGAGGTACTTATAGAATTTCCAAGGCGACGCATGGCGACACAGTTAAGAATTCAAAGCACCAGAGTATTTTTCTATCGGTACAAACAACAAAAAACAGTCAGACAACAAAATACCATGAGACTAACGAATTTATTCTAACGGTAAAATATAATAATACCGATAGAATAAGTAAATTTTTCGCAGCGAAACTTTTGAAGTGCCTGAGACACATTAAAGTAGTGGATGTCCTTTTCTATTGGTACAAATAACAAAATACAGTCAGAAAAATTGATTTTTGGAGAGCTTAATTTGAAGAAGCAAGAGGCTGCAATGAGATTTTTGCAAGTGCTATTTGAAGGGACTAATTAAGTACTTACAGGATAAAGGTACTGTACATGTTAGAACTCATGCTGTGGAGTAAAATTGAGATATATTAATGCTGTGAACTAGCTTATCATTAAGTTCTAAAGAAAAATATACTGCCTGATGTATTAATGATAAGTTCCTTACCTTGCTGCAGAACTTGTGGGCTGTTTGCTTGGCATTTATCCCTGAAATAGAAATTAATCATCAATGGTCCTCAACCCATAATCCTTCTTCGTGATCATCTCACAGATACATTGTTTCGTCAATATCTTCAGTAGGGATAGATTGAATGTCCTCTAAAAATGGAGGTATTTCATCGAATTGGTTATACTCCTCTTCGTCGACAACATCTTCGACCCCAACAATACGTCTCTTGTTGTGGAGGACAACATGCAAGTTTGGATTGGCCGGGTCAATGATGTAGAATACCTGTGTGGCTTGCTTTGCAAGTATGAATGGATCGTCTTGGTGTTCGACTCTACCAAGATCGACGAGAGTAAACCCGTAACTGTCAACTTGAACACCTCGAGGGATTTTGACCCATTGGCATCGAAACAGGGGAATCTTATGTAATCCGTAATCGAGCTCCCATATTTCATCAATAGCACCGTAATATGAGTTCAGCGCCCTTACTGACCTGGCATCCTTGGAAATAGCAAACAGTGTCACTCCGCTACATTGTGTGCTACTCTTGGCGTCTTGAGCTCTTGTGTAAAATGAATACACATTGATGTCGTACCTGCCAAGTCCCTACAGTGAATCTTGGGCCTCTAGCCAACCATGTCACAGTTTCACTTACGGAGCTCTCGGCAGCTCGCGTGACTCTTTCTTGGATCCACCCAACAAATTTCCTGTTATGTTCTCTGGTGACCCAAATGTCTGACTTCGAAGGATTCTGTGACCGCAACATTACCTTGTGCTCGTGTATGTATGGCTCGACCTTGGTCATGTGTTGTAAGACCCAAAAATGTGATTTTGCGTACACATCACGAGCGGGGACGATAGCTTTGAATGCAATCGTTCCGATGCCCTGAAGCCTACCCTCGTGTCGGGACCTAGGAACGCTAATTGGGTCAACCCCGGCCATATAATCTGTGCAAAATTCAATCACCTCCTCGGCGGCATAACCTTCCATGATACTCCCCTCGGGTCGACGACGAGTCCTTACGTATCCCTTCAATACACCCATAAATCACTCAAATGGATACATGTAGCACAGGCACACGGGTCCACAAAACTTAATTTCTCTGATAAGGTGAACAATCAGATGGACCATAACATCAAAAAAGGATGGAGGGAAATACATCTCAAGCTGACAAAGAGTTGTAACCACATCGCGTTGCAAAGCGTCCAGTCCATCCGGATCAATTACCTACGAGGACACAGTTGCGGCAAATATTCATATCAGAAAAATCTTCTAATTAAGCTCCACAAATGGAGGTAATGAACTTATAATACGAGTGCACATACTTACCTTGCAAGATATTGCGTTGAAGAAATAACATAGGTTTGTGATTGTCTCTCTCACTTTAACTGGGAGAATGCCTCTGATAGCAATGGGAAGCATTTCTGACATCAAGACATGACAGTCGTGGGACTTCATGCCAACCAGTCTTAGGTCCTTCATGGACACAAGTTTTTTCAAGTTCGCAGAGTACCCACATGGAACTTTAACACCGTGCAGGCACCGACAGAGTTCTGTTTTTCGCTCTTGGACAACGTATAGCAGGCCGGGGGGAGGTATGTATGCTTTCCATTCTCTAAAGGTGCAAGATCAGTCCTTATCCCCATTTCCACCATGTCACGACGAGCTTTCACACCATCCTTTGTCTTTCCTGGAATGTTCAACAACAAACCAATCAAACTGTCACAGACATTTTTGTCTACATGCATGACGTCAATGCAATGTCGAACTTGTAAGTGCTCCCAGTACGGTAGATCCCAGAGAATCGATCTCTTCTTCCAAACATTTTTTTCTCGAGGTTTAGAATGCTTACCGAACTCAGCTTTGTTGTCGTTCACGCGCGAGTAAATCTCCTTACCGGTCAGAAACACTGGAGCTGATACCTTCTCAAGCTTCCCGTTAAATGATTTCCTCTTCTTACGGTATGTGTGATGCACCGGAAGAAACCTGCGGTGACCCATGTACACTGTTTTCTGGTGTTTCGCATCCACATGCTCTCAGTTTCATCTAGGCAAATAGGGCAAGCCTTGGCTCCTTTCGTACTATACCCTGACAAATTGCCGTAGGCCGAAAAATCATTTATGGTGCAAAATATTAGAGCCAGCAAGATGAAATTCTCTTTCTTGTATGCATCCCACACCTGCACCCCCTCGCTCCACAATTTCTGTAAGTCCTCGATTAAAGGCGCTAGAAACACGTCAATATCATTTCCGGGTTGTCTGTGTCCTGAGATTAGTAATGCCATCATGATGTACTTGCGCTTCATGCATAACCAAGGAGGAAGATTGTAGATGCATAAAAGAACCTGGCCAAGTGCTGTGCCGATTGCTCATATCACCATGTGGGTTCATAACATCTGTACTCAGCCCGAACCTTATATTCCTAAGTTCGCCGCCGAACTCAGCAAATGTTCTGTTGATGTTTCTCCATTGAATAGAATCAGCTGAGTGTCTCAGTTTTTTGTCTTGTTTCCGAACTTCAGCATGCCAACGCAAGTGCTTCGCGACTTTCGGATTTGCAAACAGCCGCTTCAATCTAGGTATCACAGGCAAGTACCACACAGTTTTTGCCGGAGGTCCTTTCTTTACCTCGTGACGTTCACTGTCAATCCGGTCCCTACGCGTATACCTCGATGCGCCGCATCTTGGACAAACATGCAAACTGGAGTACTCGTTACGGTACAACACACAATCATTTGGGCA
Source organism: Pharus latifolius (assembly GCA_019359835.1). Classification (NCBI taxonomy): domain Eukaryota; kingdom Viridiplantae; phylum Streptophyta; class Magnoliopsida; order Poales; family Poaceae; genus Pharus; species Pharus latifolius. The sequence goes on from CM033329.1 coordinate 26,259,184, forward strand.
TGCGTGTATTCTTTCGATTTCCATTCCCAACGGACACAACCGTTTTTTGGCTTGGTAAGTAGATCTTGGCAACTCATTTCCCTCTAGAAGCATGTCCGCTAGAAGTTCTAATAGTGCTGTGAAACTCTTATCACTCCAACCGTTGCCTGGCTTCAAGTTATATAATCTCATCACAGAAGATAGTTTTGTAAATGCTGCACATCCAGGGAACAGAGGCTTCTCAGAGTCAGCAATCAGTTTCTCAAATTCACAGAAGTCATTTTCATTGTAATCTTCCTGTACATCACGTAACATCTCATCTAGATTGTCATCATCATCATCTACGTGCACATCGGAATGAACATTATCACAATTCGGATGATCATCGATATTATTGCAATCCACATCCGAGTCCTGCTGATTGGTAGTATTGGTGCTTGTTTCCTCAAGATCTTCGCCATGCCATATCCAACGGGTGTATCGTGCGTTAAAACCACGATGAATCAAATGACTCTTAATTTGATCAAAGTTGCTAAACCTCTTCAAGTTCATACAATCTGTACAAGGATAGAGCATATTTTTCTCTCCCTTCCTCTCCTTTTGTTGCTCAGCAAATTTAATAAACTCATTCACACCATCCAAATATTCAAGAGTAGTACGTTTTATTCCATACATCCAATATTTCCTGTCTATCTACAATTAACAAAATTTAACGAGTCAGCCATGCATGAAACCTGCCCGATTAAGTTATGTATATGTACATGTACAGCCTCTTACAACAGATGTGTTGAGCCCTAGCCTGACGAAATTAACACTAATTAACCTAGCTAACTACACAATACAAGCTAGTTAGCTCCTAAAACATGACGCATTTCCAGCTACCTAGCTCCCAAGCTTAGAGCTACAAACTTGGAACTACACAATACAGCTAGCTTGCAGTAGAGAGGGAGGGGATCTAGAGGGAGAGCGAGATAAGTGTCGACAATTAAGCATACCTTAAAGAGAGGGGCGCAATCAACTTCCCTCCAGCTTGCGCTGATCACCCTAGCAGTGTAGCTGCGAGCGTGGAACTTTCATCACATACAGAGGGACACAGAGTGCAACAGAACAAATTAAAGAGCAGCTCAGCAATGGTAGAGTGGGGTTTTCCTTATAATGGAGCTTTTTCTAACGGTAAATACATGAAATAACCGTTAGACTAACTAAGGTAATTTGTTTCTCACATATTCTATCGTTAAAAACACACATATACCGTTAGAGAATGTACATTACTGAGCAAGTAGAGGCCTTGTTCTATCGGTAAATATGTGTATTTACCGTTAGATGATGCATGACTGAGCAAATATATGTGTTTAATTTCTATCGGTAAATATGTGTATTGACCGTTAGATGATGCATGACACAGCACGAACATGAGTTTTTCTATCGGTAAATATGTGTATTAACCGTTAGATGATGCATGACACACGAACATGAGTTTTTCTATCGGTAAATATTTGTATTTACCGTTAGATGATGCATGACTGAGCAAATATATGTGTTTTCTATCGGTAAATATGTGTATTTACCGTTAGGGGAGGTACTTGTACCAAACACACATGACACCAGTTCTCACATCCAAGGAATCATATCAATGTAACATCAAACAGATCTTACATCAAAAAGATCTTAACTAGAAGATAAAGCAATATTTCAAGAAATGCTAATTTGTGGATTAACTAGGAGACACAAAAATACTTTTCTTAGGTACTTGGGACTTCATCTTGCCAAAGAAATTACACGTGCCAGTTCACAAATTTAGGTACAAACATACACATGCCAGTTCACCAATACAAATTCAGGTACATGTCTGAAACAGCAGTACAAATACACACCTACCTACCTACCAATACAATTAAATACACAAATACTCCCTACACATTCAAGTTCATGTCCCAATTAGCAATACATGATACACAAATATACAACAATATACAAATACAACAATTCACACATTCAATGTATATTAGAAAAGCCACGTCTGAAATTAACAACAGATCACGACGAGGACCCAGTGGCCCGTACATTTTACATAAAAGATAACCTTTGCAGGTTGCGACAATGCAACTACCGACCACAAGTTAGACCTGATACATCACAAATCCATTCATCCAAAACAGCAAATGTCTGAACCACATTGGACTTAACCATAGGAGTTCAGTTCGAAGACTCCCGAGGAGCTGGAACTGCCGTCGACTTACATTTGTATTGGTGATTTCCTCGGACTCAAACTCGATCAACTCAACTCAACTCCATTAACAAAAAGAACCTTGTCGACGATTCGGACTCGGAGTCCTCAGCCGAACTTATGCAAAATTTGTAATGGTGAGACCTTTCAAGATGACCCTCCGGGAAGGTATGTAGAACAATGGTGAACAGGAGCACAGAGAGATTTATACAGGTTCGGGCCCTCGATGGTAGGAGTAATGGCCCTACGTCCTATTAGGATTTCACTATGAGTGTTAAAGAGTTACAAAATGGTAGAAAAACTCCTTCACAGGCGAAGGGTTTTTCCCTATGTAAATGTACAGAGTAAAGCCAAGGAGACTTGTAAGAACTATCTAATTTAGGCCGTAGACTTGGCTGTTTTTAGTGGTTGAGATGCGTTATGTCTCACTTGCATCAGGAGTCTTGTTCTTCCAAAATGGATCGGATGTCCCCCGTTTGATGTATTTTGCCACCCTTTTATACTGGACGAAAGGATGCCATGTCGTAACTGCATCAAACAGTTGTTCGGATGGTTGGATGCGGTTTATTGAACCACTATTAACTTCCAAGTAGATTAAGCACGTGATATTCATGAAATAACTGCTTGTATTAACCTCCTGGCGGTTAGTTTTCTACGTGGAGGAATCTTCGGTATACTCGGAATATTCTCACCATAGGGATAACCGGTCAGATAAATTCCAACTACCTTGGTCGAGAACTTTCTGACCGCGGGTTGTTGGCCGACCGCGCGACATCTTCGACCTTCTGTTCGCGCATAACATACGAACTTCTGACCGCGCAAAGCCTGTGGTCTGATCGCACGAGGCTTGCGACATGATCGCGCACAGCCTGCGACCTTAGGCAGATGCTTCCCAAAATGACTTGAGTTCACACCGCCGGGCATGTGTTTGACTCGAATCTATCTTGAGCCAACAGCGCATTTATTTGAACTGACTCGGGTGTCAATCTTCGTCAGCTAGCCCCCAAATTTAAAGAAAATGAAGGGACGTGTTCACTTTAAATTTAAAGAAATGCATCGGATTATTAACCCGATTCTTCAAATCTCCCGCTTAGTGGCGCACTAAGTAGGTCGGTTGGTTCCCCGAGACATGCTTTGGGTATTATGTGACAGGTCATGATAGCACCGTAAAAATGTTTTTTAACTCGAGGTAAAATTATAAATGCTTTGTAGAAAACCAACGCACCTGGAATGCGAACCGTCACCTTGGCGGCTATAAATACCGGGTTCTTGGTTCTGTAAAGCTTCACAATTTCTTCCCACGACTAAGTTCCTCCCTAGACAACCTTGATTCTTTTCTTTATACACTTCCTGATGGCAGATCACAACATCATCGAAATTGAGAGTGATGAAGAGAAAGTTGTCGAACAGGGGCCTCAGATATATGAAGATTTGTCTCCTTCAAGGAAGAAACCCAAGGTTGACGAGGAATCTTCCAGCAGAACGAAGGTGAAAAATGTAGCAAGTCTCTTTCTTCCTTTAGTTCCTATAACTCTTCCTGTTCATGCTTCTCGGCAAATTAGGCCTTTGACTTTGGAGAGAAACCTTTCACCATTTCATCCTAATACCTCCAACCTTTATTTGGGTGATCAACATTCTGGTCGGCAAGCGGTGACTATCCCTCGACCAGATGATTCCCAAATTGTGTTGGCGAAGCAATCATATGGTGGGAAGGTTGCACTTCCACCATCTGATGATCCTCTTCCCAGGACGAATATATCAACATGCCATGAGCTAGGACAGGTAATAATTCTTTTCCTTTTGCTGATAGTTATGGTCAGCACATCTAATTTTTGTAAATGTAGGAGGTTGGAGGCTCCAGCAATCAGCCTTCTGTTGCTCCATCTTTTCCTTCCAGAGAGATTCTTCTAGAGGAGAAGAATGCCCTGGAGAAGAAGATCGAAGAGATGTCTTCGAAGATTCTGCATTTAGCAGAATGTTTCGAAAGGTCCCGTGAAGAGGCGCGCCAGTTCCGTCGAGAGAGGGATCATGCTCAGCGATAGCGAGAACTCTCTGACTTGATTAGGGACAATAGTGTGTCTCTTGTTAGGGATGATGTAGATAGACTTAGGTTAGTTGCTAGTTCCCTAGGGGTTGTCAGTGTAGATCCTACTGACAACAACATGTCCCTTGGGGAACTTTGTAAACTCCTTTTGGATCAAGTCGACGCTTTGATCGACTGTATCCCTTTTGTATGTAAAGAATGCAAGAAATAAAAATTTCTTTCTTCAAATATTTATTTTTTACATCTTCTGTGTGAATACATGGCCATGAGTAACGCTTTCGCGACCATTCATACACAGGGAAATTTCAGTTCTGCGATCAGAATCACGCTTTTATAAAAGCACCGCGACCAGATCTGATACCGCGATTAGACCTAAGGCAGCTGTTAGAACTGAATTTCGACCAAGATTGAGGCTTGGTCGGACCGTCACTTCGATTAGAATCGGAGCTTAATCCAAAGCATAATTTCAATCAAACCACAACCCGATTAGAAATACATCCGTACGTCCAAAAATAAAGTTGCATGATTTTTTCGTAAAAAATGTTTAAAGCATACAAAGGAAAAACGTCTTCTGAAAAGTACTGAAAATTTTTCAGTCCTTTTGCACTTTCAGTTTCTGAAACAAAGAAGTCTTTTTGTTTCAGATCCGATGCCTGAACACTTTATCGGGTCCGCCAGAGGCAGTATCCATTATGGGAAATGAATAAAGCATTCAATGGAACGTTTGAAATGAAACGTTACTCACATTAATGCGCCGCCTTGGGTCTATAAAAAGAGCAGATGTCTTCTCAAAGAAGCCACACAGCCAAAAACCCTCATCGTTCCCGCCGCACAAAACCCTCATTTTCTTCAGCCTTCGTCTTCCCAAAATCGCCAACTTTTCCTTTGATTCTCCACCAAAAATGGCGTCCTAGAGCCGATCCATTCACCACTCTGAGGAGAGCCTAGTGGCGTTGGAGAAGGAGGAGATCCTTCCTCCGCGGTTGCTCATCAACTAGCGGCCCGCGGAGAAGGACCAAGAAACCCCAACCGTCCAAGAGGGCGAGTTGGTGGTTTTTGAGGAGTACTTGCGCTGCGGGTTCCGATTCCTCAAGAGTCGGTTCCTCAAAGATGTCCTTGAGCTTTATGGGTTGGAGCTGATCAACCTCCACCCAAATGCTGTACTGATCCTGGCGGTATTCCAGCATCTTTGCGAGGCGTTCGTCGGTGTGTATCCCAGTGTGGACCTCTTCCGACGATTTTATTTCTCGGCGTGGTCGAAGAGCGCCAATGCCGCCGGATGTATCTACTTCCGGCTGAGGGATAAGGAGGAGTATCCCTTTCCACCCCTGCGAGACTCAGTGCATGGGTGGCATCAGAAGTGGTTTTACTGTACCCCGCCGAAGGAGAGCAGGCTATGGTTTGAAAACTCGCGGCCAGAGAAGCCGAGCGAATTGGACACTCTCCCAGCGATGAACTCGGAGTTCATGAAACACGCCGAGGTAATTCTTCACTTGGTCGAAGAAGGATTGACGGCTCGGGACATCATCCGAGACTTCGCGAAGAACCGGGTGAGCCCCCTGCGTGAAAGGGCTCATCCTGCTTGGGAGATTAGGTCCATGGCGGATGGCACCCAGGACTATAATGAAGGTATTTGTTTCTGACACTGAAAAACTTTCATGTCTTTCTTGCAATATATTCATTCCAGCTTGTATTTGGTAACAGTCCTGTCCTCTGCTGAAATTGAGAGGCGGACTAATCACCTCCTCCGGGCATATAACGCCGAGGTAGAGGGTGCTAAGGGGTCGCCTCGCCCCCAGAGCCTGATTCACGCCGGTGACGACCTCAGGCAAGAGCGCCGAAAGGTACATTCTCCACTTGGCCTCTGTTTTGCAGGTTTTATGTCGGTCCAGTACTAATCCCGTGTGAACAGCTTCTTGGGAGGTTCACTGAGGCGACATTTCCTAGTGAGAACGTCGGTTCCCTGGGAAAGCCGACGACCAAGAACGTGAAGAAGATTTCCTCGGGACCCCGGACGAGGAATCCCGCCCCCAAGAAAATCAAGCTAAATCTTGGGGAAGGATCTTCACGAAGTACTCCTTCCACGGCCCGAAGAACTGCGGTAAGATATCAACTCCCACCGCTCTTTCCAGGTGCAAACTCGAATTACTTCTTCGTCATACAGGGAGAGGGGAGCGAGGAGGAGGAGGACGATGATGTCCCTTTAGTTCACCGGAGGAGGAGGATCGCAGGCTCTCCATCCGGTGATGCTCCAACCCATTCCGCTGGGATGACTGCTACTGCAGAGGCAGCTGTAGCAGACCCTACGACCACTGAAAGCCTTGTGGTCGCAGATGATCCTTTAGCCCCTGAAGCTCCCGAGGCTTCAGAGCCAGTTGCCTCTACCTTCCCGGTCGAGGGGACGACCGTGGTAAGATTTTCCCACATTCCGTTTTCTTCAATTCCCCCTGTGTACTTGATGAGCTAATGCTTACGCAGGGAGAAGAGCTTCCCCCTGCGACTCCTACTAGCCCCAGGGAAGAAAATACCTCTCCTCCGCAGACAGGAGCGGAGGTGGTTGTTCAAGATCCTGTGGTGGTTACGCATGAGGTACCGGCTACAGGATCCCAGGAGACAGCAAGGTCCTTGGACGGGACGTCGCCAATGAGATCAACTGCCCAGGTAATGATCCTTCTTGTTAGCCTTTTATCTTTCCCTTGAAAAAGTGTTCATAGGGGAAGACATACAGGGAAGGGGGCCCTTGTTTTCCAAGAGGAAGATCAGGGCGGACGATACTTGTCCCCGTACTCAAGGAGAACCTTCTCAGAAATCCCAAAAGCTAATGGGATTTCAATTAAGGTAAGAACCTTCATTCTGGTTGTATTAGAAATGATGGTCATGAATCATTACCATTTGATTTCTCTTTTCCTCCATCAGACGGAAAGAAATAGCACCCAGTCCTCCAACCGCTTCGGGAAGGGTTGAAGTCACTACTGGTGCAGGAGCCTCCAGTGAGGAGCGCTCCACCCCCTCGGCCCAGGAAGTTGTCCGAGTCGCGGGGGGAGAAACAGATACGAGGACCCAGTCGCAGTCGCTGGCGACTAGAAGCAGTACTCAGCAGGCACTTCCTCCTACTGTCCCTACTGTAGGCACTTCCGGGCCTTCGGCGAATCTCCCCATTAGTCCGTAAGATGCCTCTCTGGAGAAATTCATGAAGGTATAATGAATCCCTCTCTGGGTGTCCTGAATTGTACATAGGACACTTTTAACTCTTTCTTTGCATTACAGGAACTGTCCCGGATGATGGCCCAATCCCGCGCTACGGTGGCGAGCATGGTGGCCATACAAAGAGAACGAGACAGTTTGCGCAAGTAAGGATCATCATTCTTCAATTTATAGAGGTATAAATTGGTTACGACCATTCCTTCTGTTTTACTACAGGAAGGTGGCATTGCAGGACAAGGAAATGGCCACAATGAAGCTCCATTCGATCTCAGTGATAAGGAAGCAAGAGATCAAAAATAACAGACTACGGTCGCAACTTGCTGGTAAGTCGCCTCCTGAGCTAGGAAGACTTGTCTTAGGAATATGCGAGTAACCTTTTCCCTTGTTGCAGCGCAAGCAGGTCAAATAAAGCAGCTCAATGTGGATAATAAACTCCTCTAGGATTCTATCGAAGCCTCCACAAGGGCGATTGGAAAGCTGAGCCATTCAGTCTTCGAAAAGCTGAAGTCGGTGGCTCATCTTCTAAAGGCTGATGTGGTCGAAACCACTCGAGACGATCTCAGCCAAGAGGATTGGGCTGCCCTAGTTATAGCTCAAGCAGAGTCACTTCTCGAGTATCTCCCTGAGGATACACAGCGAAGAGAAGAGGTGATCAGAACCAGAGTTTGGTCAGCCGCTTCCACTATTCTAAGCCGGATTGGACTCCACTATGGCCCAGATGCAGATCTGAATCCACTGGTGGGACCGGTTGAGATCGAGAGTGAAGAGCAACTAGAGGCCGTCATGGAGGAGATTAGTCCCCTTGTAGATAAACTCCTGACTGAGCTCGGGATCGAATGACCCCTATACCTGTACAGAAACAGTTTTATACGATGCAATGCACATGAAAATTCACTTTTGAAAATGAATATATTTTTGTTTTATGTTGGTTTATATTATAGACCTATCCCCCTAGGCCCCGCCTGTGATTGTAGATACTGAAGGCTTAGTATTACAAACGCAGGGAAAAAATGAATATAACGACCAGGCACTAGTACAGAAATGCAGTCTACTAACCCCTATCTTCTATCGGTTATTAGCGAAACAGCACAAAACCGATAGAAAATGTGCCTCGTGGGCAAAAAAGCCCGACGGATGTATTTTCCCTATCGGTTTCTAAGAAACTTACCGATAGAATAAATAGTATGATTTACTCTAGCGGTGATGAACATATTTGCCGTTAGAAGAGATGCATAAGTACTGACGGAAGAATGTTGTGCGCCGATAGGACTGGTCGACTTCAACAACTAGACTTATTCTATCGCTACTATATGAATATACCGACAGAATATATTAAAAGTTCCTATCGGCAATATGTAGTTCGCCGATAGAATAGTTGACCTTCTACAAATATTTTTATTCTATCGGTAATGGATTCTTTTACCGTTAGAATATATAGAAAATTGCTTAGAACTGTTCGTCTTCTAATAGTTTTATTCTATCGGTAATGCATGTTTATACCGGTAGAATATTGCACAAAATATCTTAGAACTGTTGGCCTTCTACAACTAGTAATATTCTATCGGCAATGTACGTACAGACCGATAGAGTATGTACAAAAATTCCTATCGGTAATATTTGTTTTGCCGATAGAACCATTCGGCTTCTACAGATGTTTTTATTACTAACGGTATTCTGTTTTCTTACCGATAGAAAATATATAATTGTATAAATACACGGGTATGTCTCTTTCATTCTCACAGTTCATCTGGGCTCGTAGTCCTAACCCGTAAGCTCCATGGACGGCCGGCGCACCTCTACAGGGGACCGCTGCACCTCCGCACCTCCATCGACGCCCTCTAGACGTCGGCATCCCAAGGAAGGTACGTAAAATTTCTGCAATATTGTTAGATTATTCTAATCCGATTATGGCAATAATTCTGCTTTTTTTGTATCCTTCATTTTGATGTGTCTTCTTTTCAATATGATTATGATCTGTTCAGGTCCTTGGATGATGCTCGTGGGGGGCAACGTATTTCACGGTTCTTCATCGCAGTACGCTGCCTATGTTGGCTTGTTGGCGAAAGAAAAGGTGAAGATCACCGTCGAGAGCTGGAAGGACGTGAAGGGCGAGATCTTGGTTGGCTCGGTCGAGAAGATGCTTAAGCCCGGCGTGTTTCTCAAATCAGGACCTATAGAAAGCATCTTACATGTTTTTGCATGCACCAGCTTGTGGCCAGATGCTTACCTGCTTGGAGAAGAAGAATTGTTGTTATTTGCACAGCCATTCTACACCATCACTACACAGAACAACATCTTGGAAGGTAGGTTCTTTTTGTTAATGGAGTTGAGTTGAGTTGAGTTGAGTTGATCGAGTTTGAGTCCGAGGAAATCACCATTACGTACAAATGTATGTCGACGGCAGTTCCAGCTCCTCGGGCGTCTTCGAACTGAACTCCTATGGTTAAGTCCAATGTGGTTCAGACATTTGCTGTTTTGGATGAATGGATTTGTGATGTATCAGGTCTAACTTGTAGTCGGTAGTTGCATTGTGGCAACCTGCAAAGGTTCCCTTTTATGTAAAATGCATGTATGGGCCACTGGGTCCTCGTCGTGATCTGTTGTTAATTTCAGACGTGGCTTTTGTAATATACATCGAATGTGTGAATTGTTGTATTTGTATATTGTTGTATATTTGTGTATCATGTATTGCTAATTGGGACATGAACTTGAATGTGCAGGGAGCATTTGTGTATTTAATTGTATTGGTAGGTAGGTGTGTATTTGTACTGCTGTTTCAGACATGCACTTCAATTTGTGAACTGGCATGTGTATGTTTGTACCTGAATTTGTATTGGTGAACTGGCATGTGTATGTTTGTACCTGAATTTGTGAACTGGCATGTGTAATTTCTTTGGCAAGATGAAGTCCCAACTACCTACGAAAAGTATTTTTGTGTCTCCTAGTTAATCCACAAATTAGCATTTCTTGAAATATATTGCTTTATCTTCTAGTTAAGATCCGTTTGATGTAAGATCTGTTTGATGTTACATTGATATGATTCCTTGAATGTGAGAAATGGCATGTGCATGTTTGTCCCAGTTTGGTGACAGTACCTCCTCTAACGGTAAGTACACATATTTACCGATAGGAAAACATATATATTTGTTCAGTCATGCATATTCTAACGGTAAATACACATATTTACCGATAGGAAGCACATATATTTGTTCAGTCACGCATATTCTAACGGAAATGCACATATTTACCGATAGAAAAATACATATATTTGTTCAGTCATGCATATTCTAACGGTAAATACACATATTTACCGATAGGAAACACATATATTTGTTTAGTCATGCATATTCTAACGGTAAATGTACATATTTACCGATAGAAAAATACATATATTTGTTCAGTCATGCATATTCTAACGGTAAATACACATATTTACCGATAGGAAGCACATATATTTGTTTAGTCATGCATATTCTAACGGTAAATGCACATATTTACCGATAGAAAAATACATATATTTGCTTAGTAATGTATATTCTCTAACGGTATGTGTGTGTTTTTACCGATAGAATATGTGAGCGGCAAATTACCTAAGTTAGTCTGACGGTTATTTCATGTATTTACCGTTAGAAAAATGTCCATTATAAGGAAAACTCCAGTCGACCATTGCGGAGCTGCTCTTTAATTTGTTCTGTTGCACTCTGTGTCCCTCTGTTTGTGACGAAAGTTCCAGCTACACTGCTAGGGTGATCAGCGCAGGCTGGAGGGAAGTTGATTGCGCCCCTCTCTTTAAGGTATGCTTAATCGTCGACACCTATCTCTCTCTCCCTCTAGATCTCCCTTCCTCTCTACTTGCAAGCTAGCTGTATTGTGTAGTTCCAAGTTTGTAGCTCTAAGCTTGGGAGCTTGGTAGCTGGAAATGCGTCATGTTTTAGGAGCTAACTAGCTTGTATTGTGTAGTTAGCTAGGTTAATTAGTGTTAATTTCGTCAGGCTAGGGTTCAACACATGTATCTGTTGTAAGAGGCTGTACATGTACATATACATAACTTAATCGGGCAGGTTTCATGCATGGCTTACTCGTTAAATTTTGTTAATTGTAGATGGACAGGAAATATTGGATGTATGGAATAAAACGTACTACTCTTGAATATTTGGATGGTGTGAATGAGTTTATTAAATTTGCTGAGCAACAAAAGGAGAGGAAGGGAGAGAAAAATATGCTCTGTCCTTGTACAGATTGTATGAACTTGAAGAGGTTTAGCAACTCTGATCAAATTAAGAGTCATTTGATTCGTCGTGGTTTTAACGCGCGATACACCCGTTGGATATGGCATGGCGAAGATCTTGAGGAAACAAGCACCACTACTACCAATCAGCACGACTCGGATGTGGATTGCAATAATATCGATGATCATCCCAATTTTGGTAATGTTAATTCCGATGTGCACGTAGATGATGATGATGACAATCTAGATGAGATGTTACGTGATGTAGAGGAAGATTACAACGAAAATGACTTCTGTGAATTTGAGAAACTGATTGCTGACTCTGAGAAGCCTCTGTTCCCTGGATGTGCAACATTTACAAAACTGTCTTCTGTGCTGAGATTATATAACTTGAAGGCAGGAAACGGTTGGAGTGATAAGAGTTTCACGGCACTATTAGATCTTCTAGCGGACATGCTTCCAGAGGGAAATGAGTTGCCAAGATCTACTTACCAAGCCAAAAAACTGTTGTGTCCGTTGGGAATGGAAATCGAAAGAATACACGCATGCCCAAATGATTGTGTGTTGTACCGTAACGAGTACTCCAGTTTGCATGTTTGTCCAAGATGCGGCGCATCGAGGTATACGCGTAGGGACCGGATTGACAGTGAACGTCACGAGGTAAGGAAAGGGCCCCCGGCAAAAACTGTGTGGTACTTGCCTGTGATACCTAGATTGAAGCGGCTGTTTGCAAATCCGAAAGTCGCGAAGCACTTGCGTTGGCATGCTGAAGCCCGGAAACAAGACGGAAAACTGAGACACCCAGCTGATTCTATTCAATGGAGAAACATCAACAGAACATTTGCTGAGTTCGGCGGTGAACTTAGGAATGTAAGGTTCGGGCTGAGTACAGATGGTATGAACCCACATGGTAATATGAGCAGCCGGCACAGCACTTGGCCGGTTCTTTTATGCATCTACAATCTTCCTCCTTGGTTATGCATGAAGCGCAAGTACATCATGATGGCGTTACTAATCTCAGGACCCAGACAACCCGGAAATGATATTGACGTGTTTCTAGCACCTTTAATCGAGGACTTACAGAAATTGTGGAGCGAGGGTGTGCAGGTGTGGGATGCATACAAGAAAGAGAATTTCATCTTGCGGGCCCTGATATTTTGCACCATAAATGATTTTCCTGCCTACGGCAATTTGTCGGGGTATAGTACGAAAGGAGCCAAGGCTTGCCCTATTTGCCTAGATGAAACTGAGAGCATCTGGCTGCGAAACTGCCGGAAAACAGTGTACATGGGTCACCGCAGGTTTCTTCCGGTGCATCACACGTACCGTAAGAAGAGGAAATCATTTAACGGGAAGCCTGAGAAGGGATCAGCTCCAGTGTTTCTGACCGGTAAGGAGATTTACTCACGCGTGAACGACATCAAAGTTGAGTTCGGTAAGCATTCTAAACCTCGAGAAAAAAATGTTTGGAAGAAGAGATCGATTCTCTGGGATCTACCGTACTGGGAGCACTTACAAGTTCGACATTGCATTGACGTCATGCATGTAGAGAAAAATGTCTGTGACAGTTTGATTGGTTTGTTGTTGAACATTCCGGGAAAGACAAAGGATGGTGTGAAAGCTCGTCGTGACATGGTGGAAATGGGGATAAGGACTGAGCTTGCACCTTTAGAGAATGGAAAGCGTACATACCTCCCCCCGGCCTGCTACACGTTGTCCAAGAGCGAAAAAACAGAACTCTGTCGGTGCCTGCACGGTGTTAAAGTTCCATGTGGGTACTCCGCGAACTTGAAAAAACTTGTGTCTATGAAGGACCTAAGACTGGTTGGCATGAAGTCCCACGACTGTCATGTCTTGATGTCACAGATGCTTCCCATTGCTATCAGAGGCATTCTCCCAGTTAAAGTCAGAGAGACAATCACAAACCTATGTTATTTCTTCAACGCAATATCTTCCAAGGTAAGTACGTGCACTCGTACTATAAGTTCACTACCTCCATTTGTGGAGCTTAATGAGAAGATTTTTCTGATATGAATATTTGGCGCAACTGTGTCCTCGTAGGTAATTGATCCCGATGGATTGGACGCTTTGCAACGCGACGTGGTTACAACTCTTTGTCAGCTCGAGATGTATTTCCCTCCATCCTTTTTTGATGTTATGGTCCATCTGATTGTTCACCTTATCGGAGAAATTAAGTTTTGTGGACCTGTGTGCCTGCGCTACATGTATCCATTTGAGAGATTTATGGGTGTATTGAAGGGATACGTAAGGACTCGTCGTCGACCCGAGGGGAGTATCATGGAAGGTTATGCCGCCGAGGAGGTGATTGAATTTTGCACAGATTATATGGCCGGGGTTGACCCAATTGGTGTTCCTAGGTCCCGACACGAGGGTAGGCTTGAGGGAATTGGAACGATTGGATTCAAAGCTATCGTCCCCGCTCGTGATGTGTACGCAAAATCACATTTTTGGGTCTTACAACACATGACGGAGGTCGAGCCATACATACACGAGCACAAGGTAATGTTACGGTCACAGAATCCTTCGAAGTCAGACGTTTGGGTAAGCAGAGAACATAACAGGAAATTTGCTGAGTGGATCCAAGAAAGAGTCACGCGAGTTGCCGAGGGCTCCGTAAGTGAAACTGTGACATGGTTGGCTAGAGGCCCAAGATTCACTGTAGGGACTTGGCAGGGGTACGACATCAATGGGTATTCATTTTACACAAGAGCTCAAGACGCCAAGAGTAGCACGCAATGTAGCGGAGTGACACTGTTTGCTATTTCCGAGGATGCCAGGTCAGTAAGGGCGCTGAACTCATATTACGGTGTTATTGACGAAATATGGGAGCTCGATTACGGATTACTTAAGATTCCCCTGTTTCGATGCCAATGGGTCGAAATCCCTCGAGGTGTTCAAGTTGACAGTTACGGGTTTACTCTCGTCAATCTTGGTAGAGTCGGACACCAAGACGATCCATTCATACTTGCAAAGCAAGCCACACAGGTATTCTACATCATTGACCCGGCCAATCCAAACTTGCATGTTGTCCTCCACAGCAAGAGACGTATTGTTGGGGTCGAAGATGTTGTCGACGAAGAGGAGTATAACCAATTCGATGAAATACCTCCATTTTTAGAGGACATTCAATCTATCCGTACTGAAGATATCGACGAAACAACGTATCTGCGAGATGACCACGAAGAAGGATTATGGGTTGAGAACCATTGATGATTAATTTCTATTTCAGGGATAAATGCCAAGCAAACAGCCCACAAGTTCTGCAGCAAGGTGAGGAACTTATCATTAATACATCAGGCAGTACATTTTTCTTTAGAATTTAATGATAAGCTAGTTCACAGCATTAATACATCTCAATTTTACTCCACAGCATGAGTTCTAACATGTACAGTACCTTTATCCTGTAAATATTTAATTCTTCCCTTCAAATAGCACTTGCAAAAATCTGATCGCAGCCTCTTCAAAAATCCCTTTTTTCTGACGGTATTTTGTTATTTATACCGATAGAGAAGGACATCTTCTCTCAGGCACTTCAAAACGTTTTTTATCGGTATTGTTCTATTTTACCGTTAGAATAAATTCATTTGTCTCACGGTATTTGTTGTTTGACGGTTTTTTCCTGTTTTTACCGATAGAAGAATACTCTACCGCTTCGAATTCTCAACCGTGTCGCCATGCGTCGCCTTGGAAACTCTATAAGTACCTCGCCATGCGTCGCGGTATTTTGTTGTTTTTCTAATTCTCGAACGGTTGGACTCCTCATCTTCTCTTTCACAATGGCAACCTCCATGGGATCGTCATCCACGGCCTCCCCGGTAAGAACTCTAAATCTCCTCGGTTTACCCCTGTATTGTTAATCCATGTTCAGTTCATTCTTGACCTGTTGATTTGCACAGGGAATGGTAGCCGTGGAAGACACTGCCAAAGTGAAGGCTGACCTGAGGGCCCTCCAGGAGGAGCACAAGCTCCTTACAGACAAGCACACTCAGCTACGGCTTGACCTTGACGATCTCTTCCAGCGCATTAAGCGCATGAAGACGGATGGTGACAATGCTAGGGCGAGGACGAGGCGTCTTCGCGAGGAGAAGAAAGCCGCGGATATGACCATCGCTGGCTGCGGTTTGACTATGAAGGATACCATAGCGAAGCTGACGGAGGTCGCAGGCCTTCTTGACGCGGTAGTAGTTGATCCTAGGGACAACTTGTCGCTAGAGGAGTCCTGCGTCCTGGCTGCAAGTCTAACTGACTCTATTCTACATGCAGCCAGGGCTAAGACCACCCCTTGACCTAGCATTTTGGGTTTTATTTTTTATGTAAGTGATAAAACAACAATGAATGAACAATTTCTTTTTATGTCAATTTTCCAATTTTCCGGCTATCTTCCCTCTTTCTTTAACATTCTGCAGCTTTCAACCACGGTCTGTTTGATGTTAAATTGTGTACCTTTTCATAACTCTGACGGTATTTTGTTGTTTTTACCGATAGAAAAAGGGCACACAAATCTCAAGCACTTAATCAAAAAAATTTTCTGGGGAAAATTGGGCTCACGGGATTTTTTTGTTTATACCAATAGAAAAGGGCACCTTTTCATTACTCTCACGGTATTTTGTTGTTTTTACCGATAGAAAAATGGCACCCAATCTCAAGCACTTTAAAAAAATTTTCTGTGGAAAATTGGTCTCACGGGATTTTATTGTTTATACCGATAGAAAAATGCAATCACTAATTCGAATATTTTTCCGGGAAATTTACTTTTTCTATCGGTATTATTTTGTTGTTTTGATAGAAAATTACATAAGTCTATCGGTATCATTTTGTTATACCGATAGAAAAGTTCCTCCGCTACTTTATTTCTCGTACACGGCCCTTTAGTTTCCCTCCACTCGAACAGTTCCACCTTAGAGCACTGCGTCTCTTTGAGAGCGAAGAAAACCCCAACCTCCGCCGTGAGCACTCACTTCCTCTCTCCCACACGACGATCGCCGGCTGGACACTGGTTCGTCACTGCCACCGGTTCTTATTTTCGTCCTTCGCCCGCCGCTGCTGCGTTCTACACCGCCTCTGCATCACCAGAACTGATCGCCGCCGTAAATACCCTAATTCGTCGTTCTATTTCCAGCATCTTCTTTATTTGATCCTAGTGTTTTGCACGTACTAATTCTTGGAGTTTTGCAATTACACTAGGGTTCCCTATTGTGTTGGCTTATGTACATTCCGCAGGCAATGTTGATTTTAATTAGGGTTTACATAATATGTTCCAGTGCTGTAATGAACCTGTTTTGAGATTTTAACTTCTCTATACTGCTGTATGTGTGATCAATTGTATCCAACTGCCATGTAATGCAGATTATATGTTGGAGGTGTTCTTACACATATTCTATCGGCAGCTCATGTGTTTACCGATAGAAAATTTTCTGCACAAGTAGTAAAACTTAATTTGGATCTGGAAGGACATGAGCCATGCAATGTACTAGTTTGGTTGGGAATTTTTACTCACTTCGTATGAATATATGGCAATGTGGATGGGTCTTCGATGTATATGTTTCAAATGCCTATATACATGACTTTTCCCAACCTAATAGCTGTGAAGTCCTGATGACTCACATACAGGCTAGGCTAAAGATTATGCACAGTAGCACTTAGATGCTTGTGTGCATATTTACGTGTGAAATAATAATGCTGGCCCATGAATATTAATTAGTGTAGCAAATCATCGAGAATGTTATGTGATGACAGTGAATGGTGGCTTGTCAACAAAATTCCATATGTAGAGAACATTGTTATGTTCTATCGGTATCTCACGTGTTTGCCGATAGAAAAATTGTCTTGTGTGGAGGTAATTGTTATGGTCTATCGGCAGCTCATGTGTTTACCGATAGAAAATATTTCTGAAGAGTTCAGTAAGTAATTTATGTATGTCTTTCTTTTTGTATTATTTTCCCTTTTGCCGCCCTAGTTAGTCTCCAGTCCTGGGCTGAGTTATGGAAGTCCAAGGCGAATTAATTGCCATATATATGGTTTGTTGAAGGTTTTGTAGGGGAAGACATGTCGTCGTCTTCATCGGATGGTACTAGTGGTTCGACTAGGGCCAACCCCATCGTAACTACTGAAGATGGGGCTGTTACATCCCAGCGCAAGAGGGTGGGGCGAGGCGCGACGACGTTGGGGCGTTTGGCCAAACGCACTGATCTTTCTTGTGAGTTCAACCAATTTGGGAGGCCGATTGGAAAGAATGCTGGGAGGTACGCGGCCTACGTTGGGCTGTTGGCGAAAGAAAGGGTGAAGATCACCGTCCAGAGCTGGAAGGACGTGACGGCGGACGAGAGGGATAGGTTGTGGGCGGAAGTGAAGGTTAAATGAACTGAAATCGCTGAACTCTTTCGTAATCACGTTCTCTTGGCTTATACTAAAGTTTAACTAACTCGTGATTAATTGTATGCATTTTTCGGAAACAGGCTAAGTGGAACATCCCCGACGATACACCTAGGACTGCCTGCTTGAAGGACATGAACGGAACATGGAAAACCTTTAAGAGCTGGCTCGTCAGTAACTTCCTAGCTGCGGGGAAATCTCCTTGCGAGAAGTACCCCTTCATATCGGAGGAGGTATGGGAGGAATTCACCAAGCAGAAGGGGACTGAGGAGTTCAAGGCCCTTAGCGAGAAGAATAGGGCGATCCAGAAGAGGAACGACCACCCGCATCGGCTCGGATCCCGGGGCTATGCGGGGAAGGAGGAACAGTGGAAGAAGGAAGACGAACAAAATCCTATCATGGACACCCCTGAGTTGCCGCTCTCCGAGATCAGGGATGAGAGGTGCAAGCGATGGTGGAGGGGGAGGGGGTCCGTGTCGTCCACGGGGTCTGTGCAGTTCGCAACCCCTGGGGACGCCGATGTTGTGAGGCGAATGGTAAGTTGGCTAACCTCGTAAACTGTGTGCGCACAAGTGTATATAAGGCAATTTGTCTCACAAGGTACCTTCAAATGTAACAGATCTCTTTTGAGAAGGACGCAGCGGAGGGATTGTTTACCCCGCAGAGGGAGAACGACATCCTCACCCGAGCTCTAGGAAATAAGGAGCATCCCGGGCGGACACGGGCCGTGGGAGCCATTGTGTCGTGGAAGGCCGGTTTCGTAGATCCGGCTCCACCGAGGAAGAAGGCCCGCACCTGGAAGGAAAAGGAAGCTGACCTCTCCGATAAGATACGGGCTGAGGTACGGGAGGAGATACGGGCGGAGATGCGGGCTGAGATACGGGCTGAGGTACAGTCTGAGGTGCAGACCGAGGTCGCACAAATGAGGGAAGAGTTTGCACGGTTGAGAGAAACATTGCTGGCCAAGAGTTTAGATGCGGATCCCCAGGACGACGGTACCCCGCGGGGTCGGATAAGCAGTTGCGCTTCGAAGGTACTCGCGGATCCAGTGGATCTACTTGAGGTACTGCAAGCCTTCATATGTGCACTTAAGTTGATGCCACTCCCATTCTGTTAGAGTTGTTTCGCTAACCTATTTTAATTGTTACAAATTTGCAGGGGCCGGAGGGCTGCATCCTACAGAATCACGTAGGCGCCGGGCAGGAAGTGGTTGGACACGGCTTCGTATATCCGTCTGGGCCGGATGTCCGGGTCCACTGTGTACCTCTGCGGTTGGGTTTCGCAAAGGTACAGGTGGACATGGCCATGCCGGGCTACAACGATTCTCCGTTGCCAGTCCCAACAGAGGAACTGCAGACACTTGCCGAGGCAGTGGGCTCCTACGTACAGTGGCCCAAGAAGTGTCTTGTAATACAACCGGTAAATCCTACACATTTTAGATTACATCCTACTCAGTACACTCAACTTGCATAATCTAACATACGTGCTCATTAATTGAAGTGGCCTGCCGCGGGGCTACCAGGGGACTGCGCCCCCAGCTCAGGGCATGAGGGCCGATCTCGTGCGAACCTGGACACATCAAAGACGGCCTCGACCCCACCCAGCGCATCCACGCCTCCACCTCAGAAGAAAGCCGCCATCACCTCGCCCTTGCCTTCGAAGGTACGCGCTCAGTCCCCGGCAAAAGGCAAGGGCGGCAAAGGCAAGGGCAAAGGGCGACAGGGACTGCCGCGGACGTTCACGAACACGCTCCCACTCCTGTCGGAGGCATCTTTGCGGAAATTGGATCGATCAACCAGAGACCTCCACGACTGGTACCTACATCGAGCTCGGCGCAGCCTGAACTTCTTAGTTCCCTACAGGCCTGGGCAGTTCCACCGTGAGCCCGGGACTATATCCGTGGCACACGAGGATCTGTTCGACCTCTACAACTGGCGGGAGCTCGATATGTCCATCATACGGACTGGAGTCCTGTGAGTTTGCTGATGCTATGTATTGCTGTTTTCTAACTCTGTTTGCTAACTCTGCATTAATGTTGCAGTTCATTTGAATACTGAGTAACTTTCTGTGAAATTAATATTAATCTCGTCCTTCGCATGCAGGTGCATGTACAGGCTAGCATCGGAGGCTGCGTGTGACAAGGTGGGTTTCCTCGACCCAGAGAAAATAAGCCTCACGATGCTAGAGCAGGACGCCGCGCACGCTGAGCAGTACATATCCAGCGCGCTGATGGCGCAGCAGGACAGGGACTTCATTCTGGTGCCGTACCACCAAAGGTTAGTGCATTTCGTACTAATTTAACTCAATCTTGTATGTTACACCTGAGATGTACTTTGAGCTAGCGGTCCTCTTTTACGTACAATGCAGGGGCCACTGGATCCTCATCGTGATCTGTCCGCCGAGGAACGAGGTGTACTACCTCGATTCGATGCGTGACAGATTATCGATGGAATATGTGCTCAAGGGGAATATGGGGGCGTAAGTAACTTATATGTTTGATTTAAATTTTGACCTCACTAGCTAATGATAATACATTAACCGGCAATACTAACTGAAATGCAGGGCTTTTGATAAATATGTGTCCGCTGGAGGGAGGCATGCCGCACCGCAGGGCTCCCTACTAGCTTGGAAAGAATATGAGGTACTCACGAGACTTTTTGTTTATGCTTAATTAGTTTATGGAAACAATATATAGCTAACATGTATTCGCATATGCAATTATCTCAGTGCCATCAGCAGCCGCAATCGTGGGAATGCGGGTTTTATGTGCTGCGCTACATGTACGACCTAGTGCAGACAAACTTTTCCCGATTCCCCCAGGTAAGCATCGATAGCTAACTCAAATTTCAAAAATGGGTGTCACGTTCTAAATTAGGATCGAAGTTAGTTACTCAGTATGCACACATGCTTGCAGATCGCCATGTCGAAAGACCAATATGAAAATGCAAAGATTATATATCTTCGACAAATCTGGGCACAATATGTCATGGAGGAAGTAGCACCCAACCATCCAGCATGACAATTTTCTCCTTTTGGTGTACTCTGCATAGACTGTTCATATACATGTGAATAAATATATATATGTGAATAAATGTCCACATTGGATTGCAATCTGTATTTGTCCATACATATGTGAATAAATGTGAATAACTGCCTAATGTGTGAATTTGTTCTGTGAATTTACCTTGCATCTGTACTGTATTGTGTATCCAATCTATACTGTATTGCATCTGTACTGTATATGTGAATGTACTGTATTGTGATGCAAATAAAGTACTGTATATGTGATTGCTCTATCGGTAAATTCATCAACAACCGAGAGACTACTGTCCTTTTTTCTATCGGTACAATCAAAATTAACAGTTAGAAGAGTTTGACCTTTCCTGCCGGTGAACTCATACATATCCGATAGAGTACTAAGCTTTTTTCTATCGGTAATCTTGTAGTTAACCGTTAGAATAGTGGTACTTTTCAATCGCTATTGACGAGTTTTCTATCGGTAAACTTGTAATATGCCGATAGAATAGTGTGAGTTTTCCTGTCGGTAAACTTATAATTAGCCGTTAAAATAGTGGTACTTTTCAATCCGCTAGCGACGAGTTTTCTATCGGTATACTCCTAATATGCCGATAGAGTACTAAGCTTTTTTCTGTCGGTAATCTTGTAGTTAACCGTTAGAATAGTGGTACTTTTCAATCCGCTAGCGACGAGTTTTCTATCGGTACACTCCTAATATGCCGATAGAGTACTAAGCTTTTTTCTGTCGGTAATCTTGTAGTTAACCGTTAGAATAGTGGTACTTTTCGAACTGCTGGACGTAAGAATACGACGGGTTTTCTATCGGTAGATTCATAATATGCCGATAGAATAGTGAACTTCTTCTGTCGGTTATTTACCGATAGAAAATGTCCAGTCTTGTTCTATCGTGTCTATCTCTATCGGTACAAAAACCGATAGTAGAAGGGTTTTTTTTACCGATAGAAGACTGCATTTCTGTACTAGTGAGGGGTGTAAGAAAAAATCAACAATTATAATTATTATAACACCCAGACTTGTTTGCTAAACAGCAGCCACTCGGATAACCAAGGACTTGTCAGAAAGCCCCGTGTGCGTTAAGAAACGGCTTATTTAGGAGTGACTTATCTGAAAGTGGTTATGAGATCGGCCAACGAATCTGACCAAGTTGTTATAATGATCTAACCGCGTGCGACCAGCCCCCGAGCCGAATTCACAATGGATGGGCATAAACGGAAATATTCCTCATATAAACGCAAAACATTTTTAATTTTATGAAAGAATGCTAATTGAATAGGAAAAATGGGGTTGAGTACTTACACGTAGAACTTGCGAAGTTGATCGATGTTCCAAGTATTGGACAAAATTCGACCATCCCCCATGGCTAACCGCGCCGATCTTGGTCGCGGCACCGTGACCACAGTGTAAGGGCCTTCCCACTTCGGGGAGAATTTGTTGCGATTAGACTGATCTTGGATTCTTCGTAAGACCAGGTCGCCCAGGTGAAGATTATGTGATCGCACCCTTCTACTGTGATACTTGCGCAAAGCTTGCAAGTATGCCGCGGATTTGACCAAAGCGCGATCACGCCTTTCTTCTAAGAGGATAAGATCTTGTGAGCGCTGTCCGGACTGATTAATCTGTTCGAATTGTGTTGTCCGCACAGACCCAATACTAACTTCGATAGGCAATACAGCCTCGGCCCCATAGACCAGATGGAAGGGCGTCTCACCGGTGGCTCGACTAGAAGTAGTTCGTAGTGCCCATAGAACAGTATAAAGCTCGTCCGCCCAAGCCCCCGAGCGAGTCTTCAGGCGATCAAAAACACGTTTTTTAATGCCTTGTAGAATCTGCCCATTGGCCCGTTCTACAGCGCCATTGCTCTGTGGATGCGCCACAGAAGCAAAGCACACCTTAGTCCCAATCTGGTCGCAGTAGTCTAGGAAGAGACCACTAGCGAACTGGGAACCGTTATCATTGATAAGGCGGTTTGGAACACCAAATTGAGCAACAATGTTCTTGTGAAAGAACTTTTGTGCTGCTGATGCGGTAATATTGCATACCAGTTCGGCCTCGATCCACTTTGTAAACGTGTCAATGGCTACGAACAGGAACTTGTACCCATTGACCGCTTGTGGCATAGGACCTACAATATCCATCCCCCAGACCGCGAAAGGCCATGCGAGGGGAATAGTTTGCAACGCACAGGCAGGTTGATGAACCTGTCTGGCATGGAACTGGCACTAAGGACACGTCTTGACCATACGCTTGGCATCATCGAGTGCCGAAGGCCAATAGAATCCTTGTCGAAAAGCTTTTCCGACCAGTGTTCGATAGGACGCGTGTGCACCACATACACCGTCATGTATTTCTTTCAAGAGGGATTTTCCTTCCTCCTGAGATATGCAACGCATGAATACTCCTTGAGTACCCTTTCTGTACAAAACCCCATCTATGAGTTTGTACAGTCGTGCTTTTCGAATTAACCGATTGCTTTCGGTTTCGTCCTCGGGTAGGGTCCCATGTTCAAGATAGACTCTCAATGGATGAGTCCAATCCTGTTCCTGACCGAGGTTGGTAATGGAGGCTATTACCGGATCATCCTCAACCGAAGTCATGATGGAAGGATGGTCCAAGTGTTCAATGAACACTCCTGCCGGAGCGGATGTGCGTGAGGACCCAATTTTGGATAATTGGTCTGCGAGAATGTTGTCCTTTCGCTGGATATATTGGACTTCGAAATGACTGAAGTGTTTTTCCAATCTCCTCACTTCCCCCAGGTAATGAGCCATTGTCTCATCGGAGGTGCTGTACTCCTTGTTTACCTGGTTTACGACCAGCTGTGAGTCTCCCCTCACCACTAATCGACGGACTCCGAGGAATTTTGCTGCTCGGAGCCCTGCAAGAAGACCTTCATACTCTGCTGCATTGTTAGTCGCAACAAAGTGTAGTTGGATGACATACTTAAGCTGTTCGCCCTGAGGCGTAACTAAGACCACTCCAGCCCCCGAGTGTTGAAAACTACGGGAGCCGTCAAAGTACATTGTCCAGTAATCGGGGCACTGCAGTTCCTCTGCCAACTGCACGGGTGGCTCAGGGTTGGTCCATTCGACCAAAAAGTCGGCCAAAACCTAAGACTTAACCGCCGTGCGGGGCGTGAAATGGATCTCGAAGGCACCGAGTTTGACCACCCATTTGGCGATTCGACCAGATTTCTCTGGGTTTCGGACAATATCCCCCAAAGGAAAAGAGGAGGGTACTGTGATCTTGTGCGCTTGAAAGTAATGTCGTAGCTTACGGGAAGCCATCAGTAGCGCGTAAAGTATCTTCTGGACCTCAAGGTAGCGCTCCTTAGGACCATGAAGTACCTCGCTCACATAGTAGACAGGTCTATGTATCCCTTCCCTATCCGCGATCAGAACGGCGCTGACCGCGTGCGGTGTGGCCGCCAGGTAAAGAAGCAATGGTTCTCCTTTGTCGGGAGACACCAATACTGGCGGACTGGATAGATATGTCTTTACCTCTTGAAATGCTTTTCCGGCCTCATCCGACCATGTAAAGTTATGATGCTTCCGCAAGGCTTTGAAGAAAGGCAATCCCCTTTCGCCTAATCGTGATATGAAACGACTTAAAGCCGCCATGCGACCAGCCAGGCGTTGAACATCTTTCATGGTCGAGGGCGATCTCATTTGTTCAATAGCCCTGATTTTCTCAGGATTAACTTCAATGCCCCTGGAACACACAAGGAAACCAAGGAGTTTTCCTGAAGAAACCCCGAAAGAACATTTCTCCGGGTTTAACTTTATTCCAAAGCGATTCAAATTACAGAAGGTTTCAGCGAGATCGTCCAAATGGGACAATTTCTTGGTACTTTTTACAACCAAATCTCTACATATGCTTCGAGATTACGCCCTATCTGGGAAAGAAAGGTCTTTTGCATCAAGCGCTGGTACGTGGAACCTGCGTTCTTGAGACCGAACGGCATTCTGACGTAGCAGTATGTGCCAAACGGGGTGATGAAGGCAGTTTTCTCTTCATCGTCTTCTGCCATGCTAATTTGATGATAACCTGAGTAGGCGTCCAGAAAACTCATCAATTCGCAACCCGCAGTTGAGTCGACCAGCTGGTCGATGCGGGGAAGGGGAAAGTCATCCTTCGGACAGGTAGCGTTGAGGCTAGTGTAGTCGATGCACATGCGCCACTTGCCATTTGACTTGCGGACCATGACCGGATTGGCGAGCCATTCCGGGTGATCCACTTCACGGATAAACCCGGCCTGTAGGAGTTTGTCCAATTCCTCTCGGATGGCTTCCTGTCGGTCAGCAGCAAAACGCCTGAGCTTTTGCTTTATTGGTCGTTGTCCAGGTCGAATTGCTAACCTGTGCTCAATTACTTTCCTTGGGACACCGGGCATGTCAGACGGTTTCCACGCAAACACATCTGCGTTAGCCCGGAGGAAAGCAACGAGGTCGAGTTCCTATTTGTCATCCAGAGCTGATCCGACCCGAACTGTCTTGGATGGATCATTTGGGTACAAAGGAACCAATTTGAGCTTTTCATCTGGTCCAGGAGCAGCCTTGATCGCGTCGGTGGTAACAGTGGTGACCTGAGCATCCCGGAGGGGAAGTTGATCGACCATCTCCAAAGATAGCCGGTCGCACGTGAGTGCCACGTTGCGACTGCCTCGGACCGAGATGACACCTCTGGGGCCAGGCAATTTCCCGCACTGATAAGCATAGTGCGTTGCCATCATGAACTTAGCAAGAGTTGGCCTGCCAAAGATCGCATTATAAGCTGAGTCACAATCGATTACGTCAAAAGTAACCAATTCTGTCCGAAAGTTGTCTGGTTCTCCCAGTGTGACCGGGAGGACCACTTGTCCCAACGACATCATGGAGGGGCCTGGGATTATCCCATAAAACGGATGGATTATGGGTTTAATCTTCGAACGAGGAATTTGCATCTCGTCGAGTGCCTTGACCAACAAAATGTCAAGGGAGCTTCCTCCATCGATCAGGACCCTTTCAACTCTCGCGTTACTGATGATCGGGGTAATGACTAGAGGGAGCCTCAATGGTCGTGTTAACCCCGCCGGACAATCAGTGAGATCAAATGTTAAAGGTGTATCCAACCAACGGGGGTACTGAGGTTCGCCAAGGGATGTCTCCGTTTGGTTAACCTCTCGGTAAAAGGCCTTAAACTGCCTTTTGGAAACGAAAGAAGAAGAACCTCCAAAAATAATGTTAACATGATTTTGAGGTACCTGGTAGGACATTTCCTCGTCTCCGTCGGCGTCCCTAAGTCCGCACGCCTGTTCTTTAGGTGGTAAGGTTGGCATTGGCCCAACTCCCTGGTAGAAGTCCTCCAGTTGTTTCAACCAACTCCTGCAATTCTTGAGATCGTGGCCTTTGGTCGAGGGTGGCTTCTCTGCGACTGCGACCTCGCGGTACTATCCAAAGCGGTTCCTCTTCGACTTCTTTGACTTCCCACCCGATGAAGACTTGGGCTTCTTGCTTGAATCTTCTTTCTTGGCGTCCTTGAAGCCTGGTTGGGGTGGTAGATCCCCCTTGTCGACCATGCGGTTCCATTCGACCGCTTCGGCTGCATCGGAATATCGATCGGCCATGTCGAACAGATCGGCCACTAATCGAGGAGGGTGGATAAGCAAGTCTTCAGTGAATCTCTGATATCGAACGGCATGTTTAAATGCTCTGATAACGGAGCCATCAGATATGTTCGGGATGGTATTCCTCACCCCGACAAACCTCTTGACAAACTGCCAAAGTGTTTCGGTTGAATTTTGCCACAGCCGATGCAGGTCGTCCTCCTTACCCGGCTTTTGGTAACAATTTTGGAAATTGCTGAGGATGGCATCGCATAGCATTTCCCAATTGTAGATGGAACCCTCGGGCTGATTAAACAGCCATGTTCTAGCCGGTCCTGCGAGGACTGTAGGCAAGTAGTTGGCCATGACCTTGTCATCGCCGCCCGCTGCTTGGATGGCAGTGATATAGATTTGAAGGAACTCGGATGGGTTCTGAGTTCCGTCAAACCTCTCAATGGCCCCTGGTCGAAACTTATCGGGCCAAACGACTGCTCGTAGGCCAGGCGAAAAGGCATTACAACCAACGTAAGGACCATGAATCGCCCTGTGACTCTCGGTTGGGTCTCGGGCGATCTCACGCAATGGCGAAGTTACTCGTGGTCCCAAACGAGAGTGGACAGGAATTCGATCCCTACTACGAGAATCCTGCATTCGCCGGTATTTGTCCTGTCGGGACGGCACGGGCGGCGGGTAACTCCATCGGCCGGAACCAGGATGAGGATCATCTCGCTCGCGGGAATGCGTTACCGAGCGGGAGGAGGCGGTTGGAGTCGCCTCGGACGCGACCTCATCCAGTCTCTCCGCCAGGATCCCAAAAAAGGCCGGTTTCTGCGCATCCGTGACCGTAGGAGGAAAGTTACGCATGACTTCCGCGATAGATCGCAGTCGACCATGGGTACTTCTCCTAGGGGCACCAGGTGTTATCGTTTCTTCGTCCACCGGGAAATGCTCCGGTGGCAAAGAAGGAGTCTGGTCACGTTTGCGACCACGCGACCGTCGAGAAGAACCCGGAGCAGCATTGTAACGAGCCTGCGCATCTTGAAGAGCCTCTAGGGCAGTTCTGCGCAGTTCGTTGTTTTGTTGCTCGAGATCTTGATCCTCCTTTTGTTTGCGATCTTGTTCTTCCCTAGCTGCCTGTTGATCGGGAATTTCTTCCGACAACGCAACAAACTACCTAGGGAGATAGGTTGCCGATGGGGAAAACATCTCAGTTTGTTCCGAGTCGGACTCGAAATCAAAGAGACGGTGAAGGTTATCAGGGTCGAACCTTCCTGGGCTAATTTCCGGGTCATCATCATATTTTCCCTCAGCGGGGTCGTATGACGGGCCGGATTCATCGCCTAGCACATTAAGAACCTCCATGGGTTCTGACCTTGCGCCAGTTGCTCCCTGGTCGATTGACATGACCTGGAGAGACGATTCAACCTGTGGAAGATTCTGGCCTTCGACCTCCTCCATCGGGACAGGATCACTTGGAGAAGGCATTGGGATATGGGCATAATCCTCGAGATCGAAATCGTTCTCGGAATCATATGCTCCAGCCATGTTTCAGCGAACCTCCGGATTTCAGTTAGGACGCCTTGAGAAAGGCCCCACGGTGGGTGCCAGCTGTCGACGATTCGGACTCGGAGTCCTCAGCCGAACTTATGCAAAATTTGTAATGGTGAGACCTTTCAAGATGACCCTCCGGGAAGGTATGTAGAACAATGGTGAACAGGAGCACAAAGAGATTTATACAGGTTCGGGCCCTCGATGGTAGGAGTAATGGCCCTACGTCCTGTTAGGATTTCACTATGAGTGTTAAAGAGTTACAAAATGGTAGAAAAACTCCTTCACAGGCGAAGGGTTTTTCCCTATGTAAATGTACAGAGTAAAGCCAAGGAGGCTTGTAAGAACTATCTAATTTAGGCCGTAGACTTGGCTATTTTTAGTGGTTGAGATGCGTTATGTCTCACTTGCATCAGGAGTCTTGTTCTTCCATAATGGATCGGATGTCCCCCGTTTGATGTATTTTGCCACCCTTTTATACTGGACGAAAGGATGCCATGTCGTAACTGCATCAAACAGTTGTTCGGATGGTTGGATGCGGTTTATTGAACCACTATTAACTTCCAAGTAGATTAAGCACGTGATATTCGTGAAATAACTGCTTGTATTAACCTCCTGGCGGTTAGTTTTCTACATGGAGGAATCTTCGGTATACTTGGAATATTCTCACCATAGGGATAACCGGTCAGATAAATTCCAAGTACCTTGGTCGAGAACTTTCTGACCACGGGTTGTTGGCTGACCGCACGACATCTTCGACCTTCTGTTCGCGCATAACATACGAACTTCTGACCGCGCAAAGCCTGTGGTCTGATCGCACGAGGCTTGCGACCTGATCGCGCAAAGCCTGCGACCTTAGGCAGATGCTTCCCAAAATGACTTGAGTTCACACCGCCGGGCATGTGTTTGACTCGAATCTGTCTTGAGCCAACAGCGCATTTATTTGAACTGACTCGGGTGTCAATCTTCGTCAAACCTACCTTCCAAGATGTTGTTCTGTGTAGTGATGGTGTAGAATGGCTGTGCAAATAACAACAATTCTTCTTCTCCAAGCAGGTAAGCATCTGGCCACAAGCTGGTGCATGCAAAAAAAATGTGAGATGCTTTCTATAGGTCCTGATTTGAGAAACACGCCGGGCTTAAGGATCTTCTCAACTGAGCCAACCAAGATCTTGCCCTTCAAGTCCTTCCAGCTCTCGACGGTGATCTTCACCGTTTCCTTCGCCAACAAGCCAACGTAGGCAGCGTACTGCGATGAAGAACCGTGAAATACATTGCCCCTCATGAGCATCATCCAAGGACCTGGACAGATCATAATCATATTGAAAAGAAGGATACAAAAATTGCAGAATAATTGCCATAATCGGATTAGAATAATCTAACAATATTGCCGAAATTTTACGTACCTTGCTGGGATGCTAAAGTCTTGAGGACATCGATGGAGGTGCGTAGGTGCAGCGGTCGCCTGTAGAGGTGCGCCGGCCGTCCATGGAGCTTACGGGTTAGGACCACGAGCCCCAGATGAACTGCGAGAATGAAAGAGACATACCCGTGTATTTATAGTACTAGATAAGTTCTATCGGTAAAAAAACCGCATACCGTTAGTAATTTTACATATCTTATAATGGTATACAAATAAATTACTGATAGAATAAAAACATCTGTAGAAGGCGAATGGTTCTATCGGCACAATACATATTACCGATAGGAATTTTTGTACATACTTGTCGGTATATACGTACATTGCCGATAGAATAATACTAGTTGTAGAAGGCGAACAGTTCTAAAATATTTTTGCTATATTCTAACGGTATAGACATTCATTACCGATAGAATAAATCTATTTGAAGACGAACAGTTCTAATCAATTTTTGATATATTCTAACGGTACAAGAATCAATTACCGATAGAATAAAAATATTTGTAGAAGGCGACCGGTTCTATCGGCACACTACATATTGCCGATAGGAATTTTTGAGATATTCTATCGGTAGACGCATACAATACCGATAGAATAAGTCTAGTTGTAGAAGTCGACTAGTCCTATCGGCGCACAACATTCTCCCGTCAGTACTTATGCATCTCTTCTAACGGCAAATATGTTCATCACCGCTAGAGTAAATCATACTGCTTCTTCTATCGGTAAGTTTCTTACAAACTGATAGGAAAAATACACCCGTTGGCCTTTTATGACCGCGAGTCACATTTTCTATCGGTTTTCTACTAAATCGCTAATAACTGATAGAATATAGGGGTTAGTAGACTGCATTTCTGTACTAGTGGAAATCTTTAAGATAGCTAAGTTCAATGGATCATATGCAAAGATGTAATAGAATAGTCATCTAATTGATTAAAGATCATCTTCAAAACGAGGAAAAAATTTATTATAGAATGTGGTGGAATGGTGATTTGATGAAGACTAAGCAAACGGTTAAGTGAACACCCCCCAAGCTAAATCAGATATTGTCTTCAATGTATGGAGAGAGATATAGATTATCGTTTGTGGTCGTCAATCCTGGAGTTAGATGTTGTGGAAGATGTCGTGGTGAAAGAGGATGTTTTGGTCCACATGGCTCCAATGGTGCAGTCCAAGGCGTCGCAAGTGAAAACCCGAAAACAAAAACAAAAAGAAACAAAAAAGAAAAGGAAAAATAAAAACAAGTACTTGCGTACCTTGGAGATCACTTGTCAGAGGCCGGGGGGGTGAATGGCATAAAAATGGCGGAGGAGGATAGGGTTGTGGAGGAATGCAGTGGGTGTGAAGATGGTCCCCGTGGTGAGCACGTGCGCCTGGATATGTGCCGTTCGGAAGGATGGGCTTGCGTGTACAAGATGATCATAGAGTCGATCTACGTGGCCGGCGAGGTCATCCATCCTGGAATCCATCATAGTCTTGTAATCTCTTTGCGCTTCGTGACCTTCTTGATGCTGTGTCCGGGCGTCAACAATGCCTTAGAAAATTCAGATCCGGGGGTGTCGAGGCGCGAGAAGCCCGAATCCGCAGTCGGATCGAAGTTTGGACGATCGGCTGTGGAGATCTAGGGCTAGGTGTGAAGAGGTTTTGAGGTGTTTGGGGAGCTCAACAATGGTGTTATGCTATTTGGAGAAGATGGGTGGCTATAAATAGGGTGGTAGGTAAGAGTTGTAGAGGTTTGGGTGAAGGAAAAGTCAAAATCAGCACTTCTGGCCGAAAAATAGGGGGAAACCGAGTGTGGCACCACCACGGGCATGGGGCGTGCTCCAGGTCGTGCTCGGTTTGGGTTTACCCAGATTCGACCTGTTGGTTGCACCAACAACATTATGACCACAAGCATGGTCGTGCTCGACCAGGGCACGGAGTGTGCCACTTGATCTGATTCAAACCTAGACCAGGTTTTGATCTAGCCTTGATCGGATATTGTTTGTTTTGATTGAAGTATAGACAGGCTTCGATTATACTCGATCAGATGCTATTATGCGGAACAACGGGAACTTACTCGGAGTTACTGAAACCCAAGTTGATCAAAAATACAGTTGAAAAGATAGCACAACTCTATATTGCAAAGAGGGATCTTGTACACGTTGAAAATTAGGACGCACTTCTGTACATCGATGAACTATGTGTCTAAGAATTAAATAAGTTCAACCTAGACTCGATGATATTCCATGATTTGATGATCTAAACTAGAACTATTACAAAGTATTTATAGTCCAATTGTATGAATATGTATCAGACTCAATAACCTAAACGTATTAGATTTGGACAACTAACTAAACCTATATAGGACTCAATTATATGTATATTGATCGAAATACAATTCCAACCAGAGATCGAATCGTGGTCATGAACCCTTTCTGAGGTTGCGAACCTTTTCGAGGTTGCGAATACTTTCTGAACTCGACTAGAAGTATTCGACCTGAAGAACCAGAAGATCCTCTTGCATCATGACTCCCCTCTTGAGAAGGAGCCAACCCCTGTTGGCGACCACTTGATCAAAACTGGAGATGTGGAAATTGACCTTGACTATCGTCTCAGGTGTACCACTTTGATGCACGTGCTCATTGATCTTTCCAGCCGATTCGAAAAGACTCTCGTGTGCTGGTGTGCGTGGTTGTCACCTTCTTCTCCAAGACTATATCGTCAGGTAGAGGTTCTTCTCGTTGATAGACCAAGTCTTCAACAGACGGTACTATGGTATCAGGCTCATCATCCAGCATTGAAGGCTCAAAGAGTTTGAGGTTTTCAACATTGACAACCGAGTAAATATCCATGTATGGAGGTAACTCGAGCTGACAAGCATTAGTACTAACTTTCCGCAAAATTCGAAAAGGACCATAACGGATGGGTTTAAGCTTTTTACCTTCACCTTTAAGCCTCTCCTTACTTAGATGTAACCATACCATATCACCTTCTTCGAATTGAGCATCAACTCGATGCCGATCATGTCACGCCTTGTATTTGAGTTGAGCTTTCAGCAAGTTCTATTCAACCTCACCACGGAGATACCTTCTAGGAACTTTTATGCTCGATCCTAATCAGAGGCTTCCTTGCTATTATGCACTAAGGTAGGGATCATAAACTCCATGTTGAATGCACTATGTGGTAGAAATCCCAAATAGACCTCAAAGTGTGACTTTTCAATCGAACCATGCACTACTCGATTAAAAGCAAACTGCAGGTACGGTATGCTTTCATCTCAGGTCTTCGAATGCTTAGAGTTAAAGCCCCTCAAGAGATGAACGATTGTTCGATTTACCACCTCAGTTTAACCATCAGTTTGAGGATGAAAAACAGTAATCCTCTTTAGCTTTGTATCCATCATTGTCCAGAGTGATCGCCAAAAGTGACTAAGGAACCGGGTATCACGATCAGACACAATTGAAGTCGGCAGTCCAAAATGTGTCCAAACATGCTGAAAAAATACCCGAGCCGGTTCTTCTCCCATGATAGTCTTTCGACAAGGTATGAGAATTATCATTTTAGAGAACCGATCAACGACCACAAAGAGATAGTCATTTCCACGTCGGGTCTTAGGCAATCCTCCCAAGAAATCGATGGATATGCTTTCCCATGATCGTGATGGAACTGGCAAAGGATTGTACAAAGCTAATTTTTGGTTTGCTGGTTTGCTGGTTTTGAGATGTTGCAGAGACCACAGCCTCGAACAAAACTGGGCACATCCTGCTGCATTCGCGGCCAAAACACATGTCGATGAAGATTTTGCAAAGTCTTTTTAACCCCAAAGTGACCAGCAACCTTCGACATATGTGCTTCTCGCAACCATTGAATTCGAGGTGCTCTACGAGGTATACAAAGTAAATTGCCTTTGTACAAGAGTCCTTCTCGACGAACAAACTTTGTAGGTTTCCCTGTTTCAAGCTCAGCCAGTGTTGGTCAAAAATCAAGATTGAT
The DNA here is from genome assembly GCA_019359835.1 of Pharus latifolius. NCBI lineage: Eukaryota > Viridiplantae > Streptophyta > Magnoliopsida > Poales > Poaceae > Pharus > Pharus latifolius. The sequence goes on from CM033329.1 coordinate 26,292,819, forward strand.
CTAATTATGGGCTAGACCGGGTTTCGATCTAGCCTCGACTAGATTCTACTTTGCTCTAATTGAAGTATTGATGAGCTTCGGTTATACTGGATCAAATGCTAATATGCGAAATAACGGGATCTTACTCGGAATTACCGAAACTCAAGTTGATCGAAAACACAATTCAAAAGATAGCACGCTCTTTATTTCGAAGAGGGATCTTGTAAGCGCCACACGTTAGGACGCTCTCTCCTACGTCGATGAACTATGTGTCTAAGACTTGATGATATTCGATTATTTAAACTAGACCTATTAGAAAGTATTTATAATCCAATCGTATGAATACATATCAGACTCAATAACCTACATGTATTAGACTCCGACACTAACTAAATCTAATAGATAGGACTCAGCTATATATATATGGATCAGAATACAATCTGACCAAAGTTCAAATCCTCCCCAAGATCGGATCCTCCCAAGGTCGCGATCCAATCCGTGGTCATGAATCCTTTCTGAACTCGATTAAGGTCACGAAGCCTTTGAGAACTTGACCAGAAAGACCCGCAGATCCCCCCTGATCATGACTCCCCTGTTGAGAAGGAGCCAACCCCCATTGGCGACCATGTGATCAAAATTGGAGATGTGGAAATTGAGCTCGTCCATCTTCTCTTGTGTACCACTGTGCAGCCCGTGCTCGTTGCTCTTTCCAACTGATTCGAAAAGATTCCCGTGTGCCGCTGCGGGTGGTTGTCACCTTCTTCTCCAAGATCACGTCATCAGTTAGAGGTTCTTCTCGTTGGTAGACAATGTCGTCAACAGATGGTACTATGGTATTTGGCTCATCATCCAACACAGAAGGCTTGAAGAGTTTGAGGTGCTCAACATTGACAACCGAGTAAATATCCGTGTATGGAGGTAACTCAAGCTGACAAGCATTAGTACCAATTTTTCGCAAAATTTGAAAAGGACCATAACGGATGGGTTTAAGCTTTTTACCTTCACCATTAAGTCTCTCCTTACTCAGATGTAGCCATATGATATCACCTTCATGGAATTGAGCATCAACTCGGTGCCGATCATGTCGCGCCTTGTACGTGAGTTGAGCTTTCAACAAGTTCGGTTCAACCTCACCATGAAGCCGTTGAGTACCTTCTAGAAAGTTTTGTGCTTGATTCTAATTAGATACTTCCTTGTTGTTCTGTGTTGAGGTAGGGATCACAAACTCCATGTTGAATGGACTCTGTGGTAGAAATCAGAAAAAGACCTCCAAAGGCGACTTTCTAGTCGAACCACGCAGTACTTGATTAAAAGCAAACTGTAGCTATGGTATGGTTTCATCCCAGGTTTTTGGATGCTTAGAATTAAAGCCCCTCAAGAGATGAACGACTGTTCGATTAACCACCTCGGTTTGACCATAAGTTTGAGAATGAAAAGCAGTACTCCTCTTTTGCTTTGTATCCATCATCGTCCAGAGTGATCACCAGAAGTGACTAAGGAACCGGGTATCACGATTAGACACAATAGAAGTCAGCAATCCGAAATGTGTCCAAACGTGTTGAAAGAATACCCGAGTCACATCTTCTCCCGTGATAGTCTTTTGACAAGGTATGAGAATTATCAGTTTGAAGAACCGATCAACAACCATAAAGAGATAGTCATAGCCACACCGGGTCTTAGGACACTAGTACAGAAATGCAGTCTACTAACCCCTATCTTCTATCGGCTATTAGCGATACAGGAGAAAACCGATAGAAAACGTGCCTCGCGGTCATAAAAGCCCGACGGATGTATTTTCCCTATCGGTTTATAAGAAACTTACTGATAGAATAAATAGTATGATTTACTCTAGCGGTGATGAACATATTTGCCGTTAGAAGAGATGCATATAGTATTGTGTGAACTTACGGAAGAATGTTGTGCGCCGATAGGACTGGTCGACTTCAACAACTAGACTTATTCTATCACTACTGTATGAATATACCGACAGAGTATATTAAAAATTCCTATCGGCAATATGTAGTGCGCCGATAGAATAGTTGGCCTTCTACAAATATTTTTATTCTATCGGTAATGGATTCTTTTACCGTTAGAATATATAGAAAATTGCTTAGAACTATTCGTCTTCAAATAGTTTTATTCTATCGGTAATGAATGTTTATACCGGTAGAATATTGCAAAAAATATCTTAGAACTGTTGGCCTTCTACAGCTAGTAATATTCTATCGGCAATGTACGTACACTCCGATAGAATATGTACAAATATTCCTATCGGTAATATTTATTGTGCCGATAGAACCATTCGCCTTCTACAGATGTTTTTATTACTAACAGTATTCTGTTTTCGTACCGATAGAAAATATATATTTGTATAAATACACGGGTATGTCTCTTTCATTCTCACAGTTCATTTGGGGCTCATAGTCCTAACCCGTAAGCTCCATGGACGGCCGGCGCACCTCTACAGGGGACCGCTGCACCTCCGCACCTCCATCGACGCCCTCTAGACGTCGGCATCCCAAGGAAGGTATGTAAAATTTCTGCAATATTGTTAGATTATTCTAATCCGATTATGGCAATAATTCTGCTTTTTTTGTATCCTTCATTTTGATGTGTCTTCTTTTCAATATGATTATGATCTGTTCAGGTCCTTGGATGATGCTCGTGAGGGGCAACGTATTTCACGGTTCTTCATCGCAGTACGCTGCCTACGTTGGCTTGTTGGCGAAAGAAATGGTGAAGATCACCGTCGAGAGCAGGAAGGACGTGAAGGGCGAGATCTTGGTTGGCTCGGTCGAGAAGATGCTTAAGCCCGGCGTGTTTCTCAAATCAGGACCTATAGAAAGCATCTTACATTTTTTTGCATGCACCAGCTTGTGGCCAGATGCTTACCTGCTTGGAGAAGAAGAATTGTTGTTATTTGCACAGCCATTCTACACCATCACTACACAGAACAACATCTTGGAAGGTAGGTTCTTTTTGTTAATGGAGTTGAGTTGAGTTGAGTTGAGTTGATCGAGTTTGAGTCCGAGGAAATCACCAATACGTACAAATGTATGTCGACGGCAGTTCCAGCTCCTCGGGCGTCTTCGAACTGAACTCCTATGGTTAAGTCCAATGTGGTTCAGACATTTGCTGTTTTGGATGAATGGATTTGTGATGTATCAGGTCTAACTTGTAGTCGGTAGTTGCATTGTGGCAACCTGCAAAGGTTCCCTTTTATGTAAAATGCATGTATGGGCCACTGGGTCATCGTCGTGATCTGTTGTTAATTTCAGACGTGGATTTTGTAATATACATCGAATGTGTGAATTGTTGTATTTGTATTTTGTTGTATATTTGTGTATCATGTATTGCTAATTGGGACATGAACTTGAATGTGCAGGGAGTATTTGTGTATTTAATTGTATTGGTAGGTAGGTGTGTATTTGTACTGCTGTTTCAGACATGCACTTCAATTTGTGAACTGGCATGTGTATGTTTGTACCTGAATTTGTATTGGTGAACTGGCATGTGTATGTTTGTACCTGAATTTGTGAACTGGCATCTGTAATTTCTTTGGCAAGATGAAGTCCCAAGTACCTACGAAAAGTATTTTTGTGTCTCCTAGTTAATCCACAAATTAGCATTTCTTGAAATATATTGCTTTATCTTCTAGTTAAGATCCGTTTGATGTAAGATCTGTTTGATGTTACATTGATATGATTCCTTGAATGTGAGAAATGGCATGTGCATGTTTGTCCCAGTTTGGTACCAGTACCTCCTCTAAAGGTAAGTACACATATTTACCGATAGGAAAACACATATATTTGCTCAGTCATGCATATTCTAACGGTAAATACACATATTTACCGATAGAAGAATCATGCTCGAGTGTCATGCATCATCTAACGGTTCATACACATATCTACCGATAGAAAAGCTCATGTGCGTGCTGTGTCATGCATGATCTAACGGTAAGTACACATATTTACCGATAGGAAAACACATATATTTGCTCAGTCATGCATATTCTAACGGTAAATACACATATTTACCGATAGAAAAACTCATGCTCGAGTGTCATGCATCATCTAACGGTTCGTACACATATCTACCGATAGAAAAACTCATGTGCGTGTTGTGTCATGCATGATCTAACGGTCAATACACATTTTTACCGAAAGAAGAAGTCCTGTACTTGCTCGGTAATGCACATTATCTAACGGTATGTGTGTGTTTTTACCGATAGAATATGTGAGCGGCAAATTACCTAAGTTAGTCTGACGGTTATTTCATGTATTTACCGTTAGAAAAATGTCCATTATAAGGAAAACCCCACTCGACCATTGCTGAGCTGCTGTTTAATTTGTTCTGTTGCACTCTGTGTCCCTCTGTTTGTGACGAAAGTTCCAGCTACACTGCTAGGGTGATCAGCGCAGGCTGGAGGGAAGTTGATTGCGCCCCTCTTTAATGTACGCTTAATCGTCGACACTTATCTCTCTCTCCCTCTAGATCTCCCTTCCTCTCTACTTGCAAGCTAGCTGTATTGTGTAGTTCCAAGTTTGTAGCTCTAAGCTTGGGAGCTTGGTAGCTGGAAATGCGTCATGTTTTAGGAGCTAACTAGCTTGTATTGTGTAGTTAGCTAGGTTAATTAGTGTTAATTTTGTCAGGCTAGGGTTCAACACATGTATTTGTTGTAAGAGGCTGTACATGTACATATACATAACTTAATTGGGTAGGTTTCATGCATGGCTTACTCGTTAAATTTTGTTAATTGTAGATGGACAGGAAATATTGGATGTATGGAATAAAACGTACTACTCTTGAATATTTGGATGGTGTGAATGAGTTTATTAAATTTGCTAAGCAACAAAAGGAGAGGAAGGGAGAGAAAAATATGCTCTGTCCTTGTACAGATTGTATGAACTTGAAGAGGTTTAGCAACTCTGATCAAATTAAGAGTCATTTGATTCGTCGTGGTTTTAACGCGCGATACACCCGTTGGATATGGCATGGCGAAGATCTTGAGGAAACAAGCACCACTACTACCAATCAGCACGACTCGGATGTGGATTGCAATAATATCGATGATCATCCCAATTTTGGTAATGTTCATTCCGATGTGCACGTAGATGATGATGATGACAATCTAGATGAGATGTCACGTGATGTAGAGGAAGATTACAACGAAAATGACTTCTGTGAATTTGAGAAACTGATTGCTGACTCTGAGCAGCCTCTGTTCCCTGGATGTGCAACATTTACAAAACTGTCTTCTGTGCTGAGATTATATAACTTGAAGGCAGGAAACGGTTGGAGTGATAAGAGTTTCACGGCACTATTAGATCTTCTAGCGGACATGCTTCCAGAGGGAAATGAGTTGCCAAGATCTACTTACCAAGCCAAAAAACTGTTGTGTCCGTTGGGAATGGAAATCGAAAGAATACACGCATGCCCAAATGATTGTGTGTTGTACCGTAACGAGTACTCCAGTTTGCATGTTTGTCCAAGATGCGGCGCATCGAGGTATACGCGTAGGGACCGGATTGACAGTGAACGTCACGAGATAAGGAAAGGGCCCCGGGCAAAAACTGTGTGGTACTTGCCTGTGATACCTAGATTGAAGTGGCTGCTTGCAAATCCGAAAGTCGCGAAGCACTTGCGTTGGCATGCTGAAGCCCGGAAACAAGATGGAAAACTGAGACACCCAGCTGATTCTATTCAATGGAGAAACATCAACAGAACATTTGCTGAGTTCGGCGGCGAACTTAGGAATGTAAGGTTCGGGCTGAGTACAGATGGTATGAACCCACATGGTAATATGAGCAGCCGGCACAACACTTGGCCGGTTCTTTTATGCATCTACAATCTTCCTCCTTGGTTATGCATGAAGCGCAAGTACATCATGATGGCGTTACTAATCTCAGGACCCAGACAACCCGGAAATGATATTGACGTGTTTCTAGCGCCTTTAATCGAGGACTTACAGAAATTGTGGAGCGAGGGTGTGCAGGTGTGGGATGCATACAAGAAAGAGAATTTCATCCTGCGGGCCCTGATATTTTGCACCATAAATGATTTTCCGGCCTACGGCAATTTGTCGGGGTATAGTACGAAAGGAGCCAAGGCTTGCCCTATTTGCCTAGATGAAACTGAGAGCATGTGGCTGCGAAACTGCCGAAAAATAGTGTACATGGGTCACCGCAGGTTTCTTCCGGTGCATCACACGTACCGTAAGAAGAGGAAATCATTTAACGGGAAGCCTGAGAAGGGATCAGCTCCAGTGTTTCGGACCGGTAAGGAGATTTACTCGCGCGTGAACGACATCAAAGTTGAGTTCGGTAAGCATTCTAAACCTCGAGAAAAAAATGTTTGGAAGAAGAGATCGATTCTCTGGGATCTACCGTACTGGGAGCACTTACAAGTTCGACATTGCATTGACGTCATGCATGTAGAGAAAAATGTCTGTGACAGTTTGATTGGTTTGTTGTTGAACATTCCGGGAAAGACAAAGGATGGTGTGAAAGCTCGTCGTGACATGGTGGAAATGGGGATAAGGACTGAGCTTGCACCTTTAGAGAATGGAAAGCGTACATACCTCCCTCCGGCCTACTATACGTTGTCCAAGAGCGAAAAAACAGAACTCTGTCGGTGCCTGCACGGTGTTAAAGTTCCATGTGGGTACTCCGCGAACTTGAAAAAACTTGTGTCTATGAAGGACCTAAGACTGGTTGGCATGAAGTCCCACGACTGTCATGTCTTGATGTCACAGATGCTTCCCATTGCTATCAGAGGCATTCTCCCAGTTAAAGTCAGAGAGACAATCACAAACCTATGTTATTTCTTCAACGCAATATCTTGCAAGGTAAGTACGTGCACTCGTACTATAAGTTCACTACCTCCATTTGTGGAGCTTAATTAGAAGATTTTTCTGATATGAATATTTGGGGCAACTATGTCCTCGTAGGTAATTGATCCCGATGGACTGGATGCTTTGCAACGCGATGTGGTTACAACTCTTTGTCAACTCGAGATGTATTTCCCTCCATCCTTTTTTGATGTTTTGGTCCATCTGATTGTTCACCTTATCAGAGAAATTAAGTTTTGTGGACCCGTGTGCCTGCGCTACATGTGTCCATTTGAGAGATTTATGGGTGTATTGAAGGGATACGTAAGGACTCGTCGTCGACCCGAGGGGAGTATCATGGAAGGTTATGCCGCCGAGGAGGTGATTGAATTTTGCACAGATTATATGGCCGGGGTTGACCCAATTGGTGTTCCTAGGTCCCGACACGAGGGTAGGCTTGAGGGAATCAGAACGATTGGATTCAAAGCTATCGTCCCCGCTCGTGATGTGTACGCAAAATCACATTTTTGGGTCTTACAACACATGACGGAGGTCGAGCCATACATACACGAGCACAAGGTAATGTTACGGTCACAGAATCCTTCGAAGTCAGACGTTTGGGTCAGCAGAGAACATGACAGGAAATTTGCTGAGTGGATCCAAGAAAGAGTCACGCGAGCTGCCGAGGGCTCCGTAAGTGAAACTGTGACATGGTTGGCTAGAGGCCCAAGATTCACTGTAGGGACTTGGCAGGGGTACAACATCAATGGGTATTCATTTTGCACAAGAGCTCAAAACGCCAATAGTAGCACGCAATGTAGCGGAGTGACACTGTTTGCTATTTCCGAGGATGCCAGGTCAGTAAGGGCGCTGAAGTCATATTACGGTGTTATTGACGAAATATGGGAGCTCGATTACGGATTACTTAAGATTCCCCTGTTTCGATGCCAATGGGTCGAAATCCCTCGAGGTGTTCAAGTTGACAGTTACGGGTTTACTCTCGTCGATCTTGGTAGAGTCGGACACCAAGACGATCCATTCATACTTGCAAAGCAAGCCACACAGGTATTCTACATCATTGACCCGGCCAATCCAAACTTGCATGTTGTCCTCCACAGCAAGAGACGTATTGTTGGGGTCGAAGATGTTGTCGACGAAGAGGAGTATAACCAATTCGATGAAATACCTCCATTTTTAGAGGACATTCAATCTATTCGTACTGAAGATATTGATGAAACAACGTATCTGCGAGATGACCACGAAGAAGGATTATGGGTTGAGAACCATTGATGATTAATTTCTATTTCAGGGATAAATGCCAAGCAAACAGCCCACAAGTTCTGCATCAAGGTGAGGAACTTATCATTAATACATCAGGCAGTATATTTTTCTTTAGAATTTAATGATAAGCTAGTTCACAGCATTAATACATCTCAATTTTACTCCATAGCATGAGGTCTAACATGTACAGTACCTTTATCCTGTAAATACTTAATTCTTCCCTTCAAATAGCACTTGCAAAAATCTCATCGCAGCCTCTTGCTTCTTCAAATTAAGTTCTGCAAAAATCCCTTTTTCTGACGGTATTTTGTTATTTATACCGATAGAAAAGGACATCTTCTCTCAGGCACTTCAAAACGTTTTCTATCGGTATTGTTCTATTTTACCGTTAGAATAAATTCGTTCGTCTCACGGTATTTGTTGTCTGACGGTTTTTTCCTGTTTTTACCGATAGAAGAATACTCTGCCGCTTTGAATTCTCAACCGTGTCGCCATGCGTCGCCTTGGAAACTCTGTAAGTACCTCGCCATGCGTCGCGGTATTTTGTTGTTTTTCTAATTCTCGAACGGTTCGACTCCTCATCTTCTCTTTCACAATGGAAACCTCCAGGGGATCGTCATCCACGCCCTCCCCGGTAAGAACTCTAAATCTCCTCGGTTTACCCCTGTATTGTTAATCCATGTTCAGTTCATTCTTGACCTGTTGATTTGCACAGGGAATGGTAGCCGTGGAAGACACTGCCAAGGTGAAGCCCGACCTGAGGGCCCCCCAGGAGGAGCACAAGCTCCTTACAGACAAGCACACTCAGCTACGGCTTGACCTTGACGATCTCTTCCAGCACATTAAGCGCATGAAGACGGATGGTGACAATGCTAGGGCGAGGACGAGGCGTCTTCGCGAGGAGAAGAAAGCCGCGGATATGACCATCGCTGGCTGTGGTTTGACTATGAAGGATACCATAGCGAAGCTGAGGGAGGTCGCAGGCCTTCTCGACGCGGTAGTAGTTGATCCTAGGGACAGCTTGTCGCTAGAGGAGTCCTGCGTCCTGGTTGCAAGTCTAACTGACTCTATTCTACATGCAGCCAGGGCTAAGACCACCCCTTGACCTAGCATTTTGGGTTTTATTTTTTTTTTGTAAGTGATAAAACAACAATGAATGAACAATTTCTTTTTATGTCAATTTTCCAATTTTCCGGCTATCTTCCCTCTTTCTTTATCATTCTGCAGCTTTCAACCACGGTCTGTTTGATGTTAAATTGTGTGTACCTTTTCATTACTCAGACGGTATTTTGTTGTTTTTACCGATAGAAAAAGGGCACACAATACTATAATCTCAAGCACTTAATCAAAAAATTTTTCTGGGGAAAATTGGTCTCACAGGATTTTATTGTTTATACCGATACAAAAAGGCACCTTTTCATTACTCTGACGGTATTTTGTTGTTTTTACCGATAGAAACTATTATCTCAAGCACTTTAAAAAAATTTTCTGTGGAAAATTAGTCTCACGGGATTTTATTGTTTATACCGATAGAAAAAGGCATCCACTACTTCAAATATTTTTCTGGGAAATTTACTTGTTCTATCGGTATTATTTTGTTGTACCGATAGGAAAGTACATAAGTCTATCGGTATCATTTTGTTATACCGATAGAAAAGTTCCTCCACTACTTTATTACTCGTACACGGCCCTTTAGTTTCCCTCCACTCGAACAGTTCCACCTTAGAGCACTGTGTCTCTTCGAGAGCGAAGAAAACCACAACCTCCACCGTGACCACTCACTTCCTCTCTCCCACACGACGATCGCCGGCTGGACACTGGTTCGCCACTGCCACCGGTTCTTATTTTCATCCTTCGCCGGCCGCCGCTGCGTTCTACATCGCCTCTCCATCACCAGAACTGATCGCCGCCGTAAATACCCTAATTCTTCGTTCTATTTCCAGCATCTTCTTTATTTGATCCTAGTGTTTTGCACGTACTAATTCTTAGAGTTTTGCAATTACACTAGGGTTCCCTATTGTGTTGGCTTATGTACATTCCGCAGGCAATGTTGATTTAAATTAGGGTTTACATAATATGTTCCAGTGCTGTAATGAACCTGTTTTGAGATTTTAACTTATCTATACTGCTGTATGTGTGATCAATTGTATCCAACTGCCATGTAATGCAGATTATATGTTGGAGGTGTTCTTACACATATTCTATCGGCAGCTCATGTGTTTACCGATAGAAAATATTTCTGCACAAGTAGTAAAACTTAATTTGGATCTGGAAGGACATGAGCCATGCAATGTACTAGTTTGGTTGGGAATTTTTACTCACTTCGTATGAATATATGGCAATGTGGATGGGTCTTCGATGTATATGTTTCAAATGCCTATACATGACTTTTCCCAACCTAATAGATGTGAAGTCCTGATGACTCACATACAGGCTAGACTAAAGATTATGCACAGTGGCACTTAGATGCTTGTGTGCATATTTACGTGTGAAATAATAATGCTGGCCCATGAATATTAGTATAGCAAATCATCGAGAATGTTATGTGATGACAGTGAATGGTGGCTTGTCAACAAAATTCCATATGTAGAGAACATTGTTATGTTCTATCGGTATCTCACGGGTTTGCCAATAGAAAAATTGTCTTCTGTGGAGGTAATTGTTATGGTCTATCGGCAGCTCATGTGTTTACCGATAGAAAATATTTCTGAACAGTTCAGGAAGTAATTTATGCATGTCTTTCTTTTTGTATTATTTTCCCTTTCGCCGCCCTAGTTAGTCTCCAGTCCTGGGCTGAGTTATGGAACTCCAAGGCGAATTAATTGCCATATATATGGTTTGTTGAAGGTTTTGTAGGGGAAGACATGTCATCGTCTTCATCGGATGGTACTAGTGGTTCGACTAGGGCCAACCCCATCGTAAGTACTGAAGATGCAGCTGTTACATCCCAGCGCAAGAGGGTGGGGCGAGGCGTGATGACGTTGGGGCGTTTGGCCAAACGGACGGATCTTTCTTGTGAGTTCAACCAATTTTGGAGGCCGATTGGAAAGAATGCTGGGAGGTACGCGGCCTACGTTGGGCTGTTGGCGAAAGAAAGGCTGAAGATCACCGTCCAGAGCTGGAAGGACGTGACGGCGGATGAGAGGGATAGGTTGTGGGCGGAAGTGAAGGTTAAATGAACTGAAATCGCTGAACTCTTTCGTAATCACATTCTCTTGGCTTATACTAAAGTTTAACTAACTCGTGATTAATTGTATGCATTTTTTGGAAACAGGCTAAGTGGAACATCCCCGACGATACACCTAGGACTGCCTGCTTGAAGGACATGAACGGAACATGGAAAACCTTTAAGAGCTGGCTCGTCAGTAACTTCCTCGCTGCGGGGAAATCTCCTTGCGAGAAGTACCCCTTCATATCGGAGGAGGCATGGGAGGAATTCACCAAGCAGAAGGGGACTGAGTAGTTCAAGGCCCTTAGCGAGAAGAATAGGGCGATCCAGAAAAGGAACGACCACCCGCATCGGCTCGGATCCCGGGGCTATGCGGGGAAGGAGGAGCAGTGGAAGAAGGAAGACGAGCAAAATCCTGTCATCGACAGCCCTGAGTTGCCGCTCTCCGAGATCTGGGATGAGAGGTGCAAGCGATGGTGGAGGGGGAGGGGGTCCGTGTCATCCACGGGGTCTGTGCAGTTCACAACCCCTGGGGACGCCGACGTTGTGAGGCGAATGGTAAGTTGGCTAACCTCGTAAACTGTGTGGGCACAAGTGTATATAAGGCAATTTGTCTCACAAGGTACCTTTAAATGTAACAGATCTCTTTTGAGAAGGAGGCAGCGGAGGGATTGTTTACCCCGCAGAGGGAGAACGACATCCTCACCCGGGCTCTAGGAAATAAGGAGCATCCCGGGCGGACACGGGCCGTGGGATCCATTGTGTCGTGGAAGGCCTGTTTCGTAGATCCGGCTCCACCGAGGAAGAAGGCCTGCTCCTAGAAGGAAAAGGAAGCTGACCTCTCCGATAAGATACGGGCTGAGGTACGGGAGGAGATACGGGCGGAGATGCGGGCTGAGATACGGGTTGAGGTACAGTCTGAGGTGCAGACCAAGGTCGCACAAATGAGGGAAGAGTTTGCATGGTTGAGAGAAGCATTGCTGGCCAAGAGTGCAGATGCGGATCCCCAGGACGACGGTACCCCGCGGGGTTGGATAAGCAGTTGTGCTTCGAAGGTACTCGCGGATCCAGTGGATCTACTTGAGGTACTGCAAGCCTTCATCTGTGCACTTAAGTTGATGCCACTCCCATTCTGTTAGAGTTGTTTCGCTAACCTATTTTAATTGTTACAAATTTGCAGGGGCCGGAGGGCTGCATCCTACAGAATCACGTAGGCACCGGGCAGGAAGTAGTTGGACACGGCTTCGTATATCCGTCTGGGCCGGATGTCCGGGTCCACTGTGTACCTCTGCGGTTGGGTTTCGCAAAGGTACAGGTGGACATGGCCATGCCGGGCTACAACGATTCTCCGTTGCCAGTCCCAATAGAGGAACTGCAGACACTTGCTGAGGCAGTGGGCTCCTACGTACAGTGGCCCAAGAAGTGTCTTGTATTACAACCGGTAAATCCTACACATTTTAGATTACATCCTACTCAGTACACTCAACTTGCATAATCTAGCATACGTGCTCATTAATTGAAGTGGCCTGCCGCTGGGCTACCAGGGGACTGCGCCCCCAGCTCGGGGCATGAGGCCCGATCTCGTGCGACCCTGGACACATCAAAGACGGCCTCCACCCCACCCAGCGCATCCACGCCTTCACCTCGGAAGAAAGCTGCCATCACCTCGCCCTTGCCTTCGAAGGTACGCGCTCAGTCCCCGGCAAAAGGCAAGGGCAAAGGCAAGGGAAAAGGGCGACAGGGACAGCCGGAGAGGTTCACGAACGGGTTCCCACTCATGTCGGAGGCAGCTTTGCACAAATTGGATCGATCAACCAGAGACCTCCACGCGTGGTACCTACACCGAGCTCGACGCAATCTGAACTTCTTAGTTCCCTACAGGCCTGGGCAGTTCCACCGTGAGGCCGGGAGTATATCCGTGGCACACGAGGATCTGTTCGACCTCTACAACTGGCGGGAGCTCGATATGTCCATCATACGGACTGGGGTCCTGTGAGTTTGCTGATGCTATGTATTGCTGTTTTCTAACTCTGTTTGCTAACTCTGCATTGTTGTAGTTCATTTGAAATGTAGTAACTTTCTGTGCAATACTAATGTCGTCCTTTGCATGCAGGTGCATGTACAGGCTAGCATCGAGGGCTACGTGTGACAAGGTGGGTTTCCTCGACCCAGAGAAAATAAGCCTCACGATGCTAGAGCATGACACCGCGCACGCTGAGCAGTACATATCCCAGGCGCTGATGGCGCAGTAGGACAGGGAGTTCATTCTGGTGCCGTACCACCAAAGGTTAGTGCATTTCGTACTAATTTAACTCGATCTTGTATGTTACACCTGAGATATACTTTGAGCACGCGGTCCTCTTTTACGTACAATGCAGGGGCTACTGGATCCTCATCGTGATCTGTCCGCCGAGGAACGAGGTGTACTACCTCGATTTGATGCGTGACAAATTATCAATGGAATATGTGGTCAAGGGGAATATGGAGGCGTAAGTAACTTATATGTTTGATTTAAATTTTCACCTCACTAGCTCATGATAATACATTAACGGGCAATACTAACTGAAATGCAAGGCTTTTAATAAATATGCGTCCGCTGGAGGGAGGCATGCCGCACCGCAGGGATCCCTACTAGCTTGGAAAGAATATGAGGTACTCACGAGACTTTTTGTTTATGCTTAACTAGTTTATGGAAACAATATCTAACATGTCTTCGCATATGCAATTATCTCAGTGCCATTAGCAGCCGCAATCGTGGGAATGCGGGTTTTATGTGTTGCGCTACATGTACGACCTAGTGCAGACAAACTTGCCCAATTCCCCCAGGTAAGCATCGATAGCTAACTCAAATTTGAAAATTGGGTGTCACGTTCTAAATTAGGAAGTTAGTTACTAAGTATTCACACATGCTTGCAGATCGCCATGTCGAAAGACTCATACGAAAATGCAAAGATTAGAGATCTTCGACAAATCTGGGCTCAATATGTCATGGAGGAAGTTGCGCCCAACCATCCGCCATAATAATTTTCTCTCTTTCGTGTACTCTGTGCATAGACTGTTTATATACATGTGAATAAATATATATGTCAATAAATGTCCATATTGGATTGCAATTTGTATTTGTCGATATATATGTGAATAAATGTGAATAACTGTCTAATGTGTCAATCTGTACTGTATTGTGTATCCAATCTATAATGTATTGCATCTGTACTGTATATGTGAATGTACTGTATTGTGAATGCAAATAATGTACTGTATATGTGAATGTTCTATCGGCAAATTCATTCACAGCCGACAGACCACTACAAATTTTCTATCGGTAAACTCATCTACAACCGAGAGACTACTGTACTTTTTTCTATCGGTAAACTTGAAATTAACCATCAGAATAGTGTGACTTTTCCTGCCGGTGAACTCATCCACAACCGAGAGACTACTGTGGTTTTTTCTATCGGTAAACTCATCCACAACCGACAGACTACTACCCATTTTTCTATCGGTAAACTTGAAATTAACCGTTAGAATAGAGTGACTTTTCCTGCCGGTGAACTCATCCACAACCGAGAGACTACTGTGATTTTTTCTATCGATAATGTCATTTCCAACCGAGAGAGTGCTACACTTTTTTCTGTCGGTAAACTTATAATTAATCGTTAGAATATGGGTATTTTTCCCAACGCTAAACGTTAGACGACGACGGGTTTTCTATCGGTACAATCATAAGGTGCCGATAGAATAGTAATATTTTCCTGTCGGTAAGCATGTAATTAACCGTTAGAATAGTGGTACTTTTCCCACCGTTAATCGTCAGACTACGACGGGTTTGCTATCGGTACACTCCTAAGATGCCGATAGAATTGTTAATTTCTTCTGTCGGTTATTTACCGATAGAAAATGTTCTGTCTTGTTCTATCGTGTCTATCTCTATCGATACGAAAACCGATAGTAGAAGGGTTTTTTTTACCGATAGAAGAAAGCTTTTCTGTACTAGTGGGAAATCCTCCCAAGAAATCCATGCATATGCTTTCCCATGGTCATGACAGAGCTGGCAAAGGAGTGTACAAACACAATTTCCAGTTTGCTACTTTCGAGATGCTGCAAAGACCACAGCCTCGAACAAAACTAGGCACATCCTGCTGCATTCATGGCCAGAACACTTGTCGATGAAGTTTTTGCAAAGTCTTCATAACCCCAAAGTGACCAACAACCTTCTACATATGCGCTTCTCGCAACCATTGAATTCGGGGTGCTCTACGAGGTATACAAAGTAAATTGCCTTTGTACAAGAATCCTGTTTTTAGCTCAGCAAGTGTTGATCAAAAATCAGGATTGATCTAATTACGGGCTAGACCGGGTTTCAATCTAGCCTCAACCAGATGCTACTTTTCTCTGATTGAAGTATAGATGAGCTTCGGCTATATTCGATCAGATGCTAATATGCAAAATAATGGGATCATACTCGGAATTACCAAAACCCAAGTTGATCGAAAACACATTTCAAAAGATAGCACGCTTTTTATTTGAAAGAGGGATCTTGTACATGCCACACGTTAGGACGCGCTCGCCTACGTCGATGAACTATGTGTCTAAGACTTGATGATATTCGATTATTTAAACTAGACCTATTAGAAAGTATTTATATTCCAATCGTATGAATACATATCAGACTCAATAACCTACACTTATTAGACTCAGACATGTCGATGAAGATTTTGCAAAGTCTTCGTAACCCCAAAGTGACCAGCAACCTTCAATGTATGCGCTTCTCGCAACCATTGAATTCGAGGTGCTCCACAAGGTATACAAAGTAAATTGCCCTTGTACAAGAGTTCTTCTCGCCGAACAAACTCTGTGGGTTTCCCTATTTCGAGCTCAGCCAGTCTTGATTGTAATTCAGGATCTTCACTGTACATTGTGGCATAGTCATCATGACATGAGGGCTCGATATGCATAAATGCTGATAAGCAGAGGGTCGTAACTAGTGGTCGCGACAACATGTCAGCCAATTTATGGAATACGCCCTTCTTGTACTTAATCACCAGATTGAATTGCTGCAGATACGACATCCATTTCATATGTCGAGCTTGTCGTAACTCATGGCCAGTATGGACAACAGTCTCTTTACCCAAAAGGTAACACGGTCAATGACGAGGATTGACACCCGGGTCACTTCTAATAAACTTCTGGTTCAAGACAGGTTCAAACCAGACATGTGTCTGGAGATGCGAACTCAAGCTATTCTGAGAGGCATCACCACGAGGTCGCAAGCTTTACGCGATCAAGTCGCAGCTTTACGCGGTCAGACCGTAAGCCTTGCGCGGTCAGAAGTTCGTGGGCTATACGCGAACTACACATTCGGGATATTACGCGGTCAGCCGAATCCCGCGGTCAGAACATCTGCCAGCCAGGATACCTGGGATCTATCTATTCGGTTGTCCATACGACAGGATATTCTAGGTATCCCGAAGATTCCTACACGTGGAAAATCAACCGTCAGGAGGTTAACACGTACAGTTATTCATGAATAACACATGTTTAACCTGCGTGGAGGTTAAGAGCAGTTTCAAAAACCGTATCCAACCGTCCGTGCAACCGATTGATGCAGTTTCCTTCACATGGCACCCTTTCAAGCAGTATAAAAGGATGGCATGAAGTATCAATAAAAGGAGGATCCAAGTTAGCCAAGTCTACGGCACACCTCATATAGCATTTTTAAGTCTTCTTTAGCTTATCTTTGTACACTTTTATAGGAAAAATCCTTGCCTGTGAGGACTTTTCCTTCCATTTGTAAACATTTTACCACACTTAGTGAAATCTCAACAGGACGTAGGGCTTTTACTCCCACCATCGAGGGCCCGAACCTGTCTAAATTCTCTGTGCTCCTGTTCACCATTGTTCAGCATACCTTCCCGAAGGGTCATCTTGAAAGGTCTCACTATTACAAATTCTGCATAAGTTCGGCTGAGGACTCCGAGTCCGAATCGTCGACAGCTGGCGCCCACCGTGGGGCCTTTCTCAAGGCGTCTTAATTGAAATTCGGAGGTTTGCCGAAACATGGCTGGAGCATATGATTCCGAGAATGATTTCGATCTCGAGGATTATGCTCATATCCCAATGCCTTCTCCAAGTGATCCTGTTCCGTTGGAAGAGGTCGAAGGCCAGAATCTTCCCCAGGCTGAATCATCTCCCCAAGTCATGTTAATCGACCAAGAGGTAACTGGCACAAGGTCAGAACCCACAGAGGTTCTTAATGTGCTAGGTGATGAGTCCGGCCCATCGTACGATCCCGCTGAGGGAAAATATGATGGTGACCCTGAAATTAGCCCAGGAAGGTTTGACCCTGATAACCTCCACCGTCTCTTTGATTTTGAGTCCGACTCGGAACAAACCGAGATGTTCTCCCCATCGGCGACCTCTCTCCCTAGGCAGTTTGCTGCGTTGTCGGAGGAAACTCCCGATCAACAGGCTGCCAGGGAAGAACAAGATCGCAAATAGGAGGAGGAGCAAGATCTCGAGCAACAAAACAACGAACTACGCAGAACTGCCCTAGAGGCTCTTCAAGATGCGCAGGCTCGTTAGGATGCTGCCCCGAGTTCTTCTCGACGGTCGCGTGGTCATAGACGTGACCAGACTCCTTCCTTACCACCGGAGCACTTCCCAGTGGACGAGGAAACAATAACACCTGGTGCCCCTAGGAGAAGTACCCATGGTCGACTGCGATCTATCGCGGAAGTCATGCGCAATTTTCCTCCTACGATCACGGATGCGCAGAGACCGGCCTTTTACAGGATCCTGGCGGAAAGATTGGACGAGGTCGCATCCGAGGCGACCCCAACAGCCTCTTCCCGCTCAGTGACACATTCCCGTGATCGAGATGGTCCTCATTTTGGCTCTGGCCGACGGAGTTACCCGCCGCCTATACCGTCCCGACAGGACAAATATCGGCGAATGCAGGACTCTCGCAGTAGGGATCGAGTTCCCGTTCATTCTCGTTTGGGACCCCGAGTAACCCCGCCATTAAGTGAGTTTGCTCGAAACCCGACCGAAAGTCGCAGGACGGTTCACGGTCCTTACGTTGGTTGCAAAGCTTTCTCGCCTGGCCTACGAGCAGTCGTTTGGCCCGATAAGTTTCGACCAGGGGCCATTGAGAGGTTTGATGGAACTCAGAACCCATCCGAGTTTCTTCAAATCTATATTACTGCCATCCAAGCAGCAGGAGGCGATGACAAGGTCATGGCCAACTACCTGCCAACAGTCCTCGTAGGACCGGCTAGAACCTGGTTGTTCAATCAGCCTGAGGGTTCTATCTATAATTGGGAAATGCTATGCGATGCCATCCTCAGCAATTTCCAAAACTGTTACCAAAAGCCGGGTAAGGAGGACGACTTGCATAGATTGCGGCAAACTTCGACCGAAACGCTTCGGCAGTTTGTCAAGAGGTTTGTCGGGGTAAGAAATACCATCCCGAACATATCTGATTGCTCCGTAATCAGGGCATTTCAGCATGCCGTTCGATACCGGAGATTCACTGAAGACTTGCTCATCCACCCTCCTCGATCGGTGGCCGATCTGTTCGATATGGCTGATCGATACTCCGATGCAGCCGAGGCAGTCGAATGGAACCGAATGGTTGACAAGGGGGACCTACCGCCCCAACCAGGCTTCAAGGACGCCAAGAAAGAAGATTCGAGCAAAAAGCCGGAGTCTTCACCGGTTGGGAAGTCAAAAAAGTCGAAGAGGAACCGCTCTGGACAGTACCGTGAGGTCGCGGTCGCGGAGAAACCACCTTCGACCAAAGGTAATAAGTCTTCTTTTAAAAGTAAAACTGCTTCTGGTGGCCGGGATTCCGACCAGCCAGAAAAATCAACTAATCCGCAGGAGGGCAAAAGGTGGTGTCCCCTCCACAATTCCGCAGGCCACGATCTCAAAAACTGCAGGAGTTGGTTGAAACAGTTGGATGATATCTACCAAGGAGCTGGGCCAATGCCAACCTTACCGCCCAAAGAGCAGGCGTGCGGGGTTAGAGACGTCGATGGAGACGAAGAAATGGCTTACCAGGTACCTCAAAATCATGTTAATGTCATTTTCGGAGGTTCCTCCTCTTTCGTTTCCAAAAGGCAGTTTAAAACTTTTTGCCGAGAGGTTAACCAAACGGAGACATCCCTTGGTGAACCTCAATATCCCCGTTGGTCGGATATGCCTTTGACGTTCGACCGCGCTGACTGTCCTGCGGGGCTAACTCGACCATTGAGGTTACCTCTGGTTATTACCCCAATCATCAGTAACAAGAGAGTCGAAAGGGTCCTGATCGACGGGGAAGTTCCCTTGATCTTTTATTGGTCAAGACACTCGACGAGATGCAAATTCCTCGTTCGAAGATCAAGCCCATAATCCATCCGTTTTATGGGATAATCCCAGGCCCCTCCATGATGCCATTGGGACAAGTGGTCCTCCCGGTTACTCTGGGAGAACCAGATAACTTCCGAACAGAATTGGTTACTTTCGATGTAATCGATTGTGATTCAGCTTATAATGCAATCTTTGGCAGGCCTACTCTCGCTAAGTTCATGATGGCAACGCACTATGCTTATCAGTGCGGGAAATTGCCTGGCCCCAAAGGTGTCATTTCGGTCCGAGGTAGTCGCAACGTGGCACTCACGTGCGACCGGCTATCTTTGGAGATGGTCGATCAACTTCCCCTCCGGGACGCTCAGGTAGCAACTGTCGCCATCGATGTGATCAGGGCTGCTCCTCGACCAGATGAAAAACTCAAACAAGTTCCTTTGTACCCAGATGACCCATCCAGGACAATTCGGGTTGGGTCAGCCCTGGATGACAAATAGGAACTCGACCTCGTTGCTTTCCTCCGAGCTAACGCAGACGTGTTTGCGTGGAAACCGTCCGACATGCCCGGTGTCCCAAGGGAAGTAATTGAGCACAGGTTAGCAATTCGACCTGGACAATGACCAATAAAGCAAAAGCTCAGGCGTTTTGCCACCAACCGACAGGAAGCCATCCGAGAAGAGTTAGACAAACTCTTACAAGCCGGGTTTATCCGTGAGGTGAATCACCCGGACTGGCTCGCCAATCCGGTCATGGTCCGCAAGTCAAATGGCAAGTGGCGCATGTGCGTCGACTATACTAGCCTCAACAGTGCCTGTCCGAAGGAGGACTTTCCCCTTCCCCGCATCGACCAGCTGGTTGACTCCACTGCGGGTTGCGAACTGATGAGTTTTCTGGATGCCTACTCGGGATATCATTAAATTAGCATGGCAGAAGACGATGAAGAGAAAACTGCCTTCATCACCCCGTTCGGCACATACTGCTACGTCAGAATGCCGTTCGGTCTCAAGAACGCTGGTTCCACGTACCAGCGCTTGATGCAAAAGACCTTTCTTTCCCAGATAGGGCGTAATCTCGAAGCATATGTAGACGACTTGGTTGTAAAGAGCACCAAAAGATTGTCTCATTTGGACGATCTTGCTGAAACCTTCTGTAACTTGAATCGCTTTGGAATAAAATTGAACCCGGAGAAATGTTCTTTCGGGGTTTCTTCAGGAAAGCTTCTTGGTTTCCTTGTGTGTTCCAGGGGCATTGAGGTTAATCCTGAGAAAATCAGAGCTATTGAACAAATGAGGTCGCCCTCGACCATGAAGGATGTTCAACGCCTGGCTGGTCGCATGGCGGCTTTAAGTCGCTTCATATCGCGATTAGGCGAAAGGGGACTACCTTTCTTTAAAGCCTTGCGTAAACATCATAACTTCACGTGGTCCGACGAAGCCGAAAAAGCGTTTCAGGAGGTAAAAACATACCTTTCCAGTCCGCCGGTATTGGTGTCTCCTGAAAAGGAAGAACCATTACTTCTGTATTTGGCGGCCACCCCGCACGCGGTCAGCGCAGTTCTGATCGCGGAAAGGGAAGGAGTACACAGACCCGTCTACTATGTGAGCGAAGTACTTCATGGTCCTAAGGAGCACTACCCTGAGGTCCAGAAGATACTTTACGCACTACTGATGGCTTCCCGTAAGCTATGACATTACTTTCAAGCACACAAGATCACAGTACCCTCCTCTTTTCCTTTAGGGGATATTGTCCGAAATCCAGAAAAATCTGGTCGAATCGCCAAATGGGCGGTCGAATTCGGTGCCTTTGAGATCCATTTCACCCCTCGCACGGCGCTTAAGTCTCAGGTTTTGGCCGACTTTGTGGTCGAATGGACCAACCCTGAGCCACCCGTGCAGTTGGCAAAGGAACTGGAGTGCCCCGATTATTGGACAATGTACTTTGACGGCTCCTGTAGTTTTCAACACTCGGGGGCTGGAGTGGTCTTAGTTACGCCTCAGGGCGAACAGCTTAAGTATGTCATTCAACTACACTTTGTTGCAACCAACAATGCAGCAGAGTATGAAGGTCTTCTTGCAGGGCTCCGGGCAGCAAAATTCCACGGAGTCCGTCGATTAGTGGTGAGGGGGGACTCACAGCTGATCGTAAACCAGGTAAACAAGGAGTACAGCACCTCCGATGAGACAATGGCTCATTACCTGGGGGAAGTGAGGAAATTGGAAAAACACTTCAGTCACTTCGAAGTCCAATACATCCCGCGAAAGGACAACATTCTCGCAGACCAATTATCCAAAATTGGATCCTCACGCTCATCCGCTCCGGCAGGAGTGTTCATTGAACACTTGGACCATCCTTCGATCATGACTTCGGTCGAGGATGATCCGGCAATAGCCTTCGTTGCCAACCTCGGTCAGGAACAAGATTGGACTCATCCATTGAGGGTCTATCTTGAACATGGGACCCTACCCGAGGACGAAACCAAAAGCGATCGGTTAATTCGAAAGGCGCGTCTGTACAAACTCATAGATGGGGTTATGTACAGAAAGGGTACTCAAGGAGTATTCATGCGCTGCATATCTCAGGAGGAAGGAAAATCCCTCTTGAAAGAAATACATGGCGGTGTATGCGGTGCACACGCGTCATACCGAACACTGGTCGGAAAAGTTTTTCGACAGGGATTCTACTGGCCTTCGGCACTCGATGATGCCAAGCTTATGGTCAAGATGTGTCCACAGTGTCAGTTTCATGCAAGACAGGTTCATCAACCTGCTTATGCATTGCAAACTATTCCTCTCGCATGGCCTTTCGCGATCTGGGGAATGGACATCGTCGGTCCTATGCCACAAGCGGTCAATGGATACAAGTTTTTGTTCGTAGCCATTGACACATTCACAAAGTGGATTGAGGCCGAACCAGTACGAAATATTACTGCATCAGCTGCACAAAAGTTCTTTCACAAGAACATTGTGGCACGATTTGGTGTTCCAAACCGTCTCATCGCAGACAACGGTTCTCAGTTCGCTAGCGGTCTTTTCCTAGACTACTGCGATCAGATTGGGACCAAGGTGTGCTTTGCTTCCGTGGCACATCCACAAAGCAATGGTGCCGTAGAACGGGCCAATGGGCAAGTATTGCAAGGTATCAAAAAACGTGTTTTTGATCGCCTCAAGACCCGCTCGGGGGCTTGGGCAGACGAGCTCTATACTGTTCTATGGGCACTACGGACTACCTCTAGTCGAGCCACCGGTGAGACACCCTTCCATTTGGTCTATGGAGCCGAGGCTGTGTTGCCTATGGAAGTAAGTATTGGATCTGCTCGCACAAATCAATTCGAACAGGTCAACCAATCCGAACAGCGATCGCGAGATCTCATCCTCCTGGAAGAACGGCGTGATCGCGCCCTGATTAAGTCCGCGGTATACTTGCAGGCTCTACGCAAGTATCACAGTAAAAAGGTGCGACCACGTGATCTCAACGTGGGCGACTTGGTTTTACGAAAAATTCAAGACCAGTCTAACCGCAATAAATTCTCCCCAAAGTGGGAGGGACCATACACTGTTGTCTCAGTGCCGCGGCCAGGATCTGCGCGGTTAGCCATGGAGGATGGTCGGATTTTGTCCAATACTTGGAACATCGATCAACTTCGCAAGTTTTACGTGTAAGTATTCCAATCACTTTTTTCCTGTTCAATTAGCATCTTTTCATAAAAAGCATGTCTTGTTTTCATACAATGAGTGTTTTTCTTTAAGCCCAAATTATACAAATTCGACCTGGGGGCTGATCGCTGGCGGTTAGGTTATTACAGCATTTTTCAACCGGATTCGCTGGTCAATCTCATGATCACTTCCAGATAAGTTACTCCTAAATAAGCCGTTTCTCAACGCACATGGGACTATCTGGCTAGTCTTCGGTCATCCGGGTGGCTATCAGTTTGCAATAAGGTTAAAATGTTATTTTAATCTTGATCATTGGCTTGAAGCGCATATCCCTGGTCATCATACTTATGTTTTCCCCTCTGCTTAAAATACTAAGGCTTCAGTATTCACAAAACAGAGGCGGGGGCTAGAGGAATATACTTATAGTATGAAACTTATGATGTGAATATGCACTTTCTTTTGAAAAAATAGTTTTACATACATAGCATTGTAATTACAATTGTTTGGTTACAAAATATAAGGATCATTCGATCCTTAGCTCAGCCAAGAGCTTGTCAACGAAGGGCTTAACTTCTTCAATAACGGCATCAAGCAGTTCTTCACTCTCGACCTCAACCGGTCCCACCAGTGCGCTCAGATTCGCATCTGGGCCATGGTGAAGTCGAACCCAGCTGAGTACGGCAGAAGCGGCTGATCGGACTCTCGTCCTGATTGTCTCTTCACGTCGCCGTAAATCTCCAGGGAGATATCCGAGCAGTGATTCTGCTTGAGTTGTGAGCAGTGATGCCCAATCGCTGACATTTGGGTCGTCCTTCCTCAACTCTACCACGTTGGTATTCAAAAGGCTGGCTATGGCCTTCAGTTTTTCGAAGACCAGTAGGCTCAACTCTTTGACCACTTGATCAGTATGGTTGAGCGAGGACTCGAGAAGCATCTTGTCCTGGCCGAGCTATTTAATGCGACCTGCTTGCGCTGTACAAAGAAAAGAGGTTATTAACAAGAAATGTCTTTAAGTCTTCTCAAGTTGGGAATCGACTTACCAGCATTTTCAGACTGAAGTCTATTGATTTCAGTCCGTAGTTTCTGGAACTCTGTAACTGAGATCAGCTTTATCTTGGTTAACTCTTTCTTCAAGAACGTAACCTCTCTGCAGCAAAATCAGGTTAGTCACAATTAAAGCCAATTTATATTAACAGAAGAATGACGATCCTCACTTGCGCAAGCCGTCACGATCTTTTTGAACAGCCGCCATGCTAGCCATTGCAGCATGCGACTGGCTCGTCACCCATGACAAGCCCTGTGACACGAAGCAAGAGAGTTAAATATACTCTAAAGGCGTTTCAAACGCCGAAACAGGGGTCATCATACCTTCATAAACTTATTTAAAGCGGCATCATCCATGCTAGCAGGAATCCTTGCTAGCGCGCCTGAAGTGCCTGCGACGGGGACAGTTGATGGGAGTGCCGGCCGGACGCCACCCCCAGAGGTCACTGGTGGTAACCTAGTCCCTGTACTTGTCTCACCTCCCGCGGTCCGGACGACTTCCTGAACCACGGGAGTAGAGCGCTCTTCATTAGAGGCTCCCTCATCAGCCCTAGCTTCAACCTCCCCAGTGGCGGTTGAAGGTATAGGCGCTGTCTTCTTTTGCCTAACAGGAAGAGTGGGTCAGACAGCTTTTATATAAGATTACTGTCAAGTAAGAGTTCTTACTTTATTCGAAATCCCATTCGTTCCTGGGACTTCTGGGAAAATTCCCCTTGCGAAGGAGAACCGTCTCCGGTTCTAGCCTTCCTTATGGTAAATAAGACAGCACCCCCCTGGAAATGTCATGTTATAGGCATAGTCTTAGGGAACGGGTAAAAACACATAGAAAGATCTTTACCTGGACCACCGGACTAACTGGTGGGGCTGCATCCGAAGGCCTTGGCGATTCCTGAGTTGCTGGAACCGTCACAGCCGGCCTTTGTTCGTCTACCTCCTCCTCTGTCCACGGAGGAGGAGGATTTTCCTCCCTGGAATCCCCAGTGGTCCCAGGGGGAAGCTCTCCTTCCTGTATGTACATTAACTTGTCAAATGCGCAGAAAGAGCCATGGAGGGAATGATCGAAAAGATCATTTACCTTAGTCGTCCCTTCGACCAGGGAAGCAGAGATGATTGACCCTGAAGCCTCGGGGGCTTCAGGAATTGGAAGGTCACCTGCGACCACAAGATCTTCAGTGGTCGCAGGGTCAACCACGGCCGCTTCTTCGGCAGCTGTGGTCTCTGCGGGGCTGCCTGGGGCATCGCTGGATGGAAGATCCGCGATCTTCCTCCTTCGAAGGATCAGAGGAACGTCATCCTCTTCCTCCTCGCTCCCCTCTCCCTGTACGACGAAGAAGTGATTCCATG
Organism: Pharus latifolius; assembly: GCA_019359835.1. Lineage (NCBI taxonomy): Eukaryota > Viridiplantae > Streptophyta > Magnoliopsida > Poales > Poaceae > Pharus > Pharus latifolius. The sequence goes on from CM033329.1 coordinate 26,318,467, forward strand.
TCGCGCCTGAAAAAGTAGCAGGAATGCGATATCTTACCGCAGTCTTTCTTGCGAGACGAGGAATGCTTCGTGAAGACCCCTCTCCAGGGTTCAGCTTGGTCTTCTTAGAGGCAGGACTCTTTGTCCTGGGTCTCTGAGAGACCTTCTTCACGTTCCTCGCCGTCGGCTTCTTCAGAGAGCCAACATTTTCACTTGGGAATGTTGCATCCGCAAACCTCCCTAGGAGCTGTTCTCATTCCAATGGGATTGATTAGTGCTGGACATACATGAAACCTGCAAAACAGAGGCCAAGTGGAAAGTTTACCTTTCGGCGCTCCTGTTTAAGGTCGTCGCCAGCATGAATCAAGCTTTGGGGGCGAGGTGATCCCTTGGGGCCCTCTACCTCGGCATTGTACGCCCTGAGGAGGTAGTTAGTCCGCCTCTCAATCTCAGCTGAGGGCAGGACTGTTCCCAGATACGAGTTAAATTGATACATTTCAAAAATGACAAAAGGATTTCAATGTCAGAAATGAGTACCTTCGTTATAGTCCAGGGTAGTGTCCGCCATGGACTTGATCTCCCAAGCCGGATGAGCCCTTTCACGTAGGGGGCTCACCCGATTCTTCACAAAGTCTCGGATGACGTCACGTGCCGTCAGCCCTTGTTCGACTAAGTGAAGGATCACCTCGGCATGCTTCATGAACTCCGCGTTCATCGCTGGGAGAGTATCCAACTCGCTCGTTTTCTCCGGCCGCGAGTTCTCAAACCACAGCCCGCTCTCGGTCGGCGGGGTGCAGTAAAACCATTTCTGGTGCCACCCGTGCACTGAGTCTCGCAGAGGTGGGGAGGGATACTCCTTTTTATCCCTCAGCCGGAAGTAGATGCATCCAGCGGCGTTGGTGCTCTTCGACCACGTCGAAAAGTAAAATCGTCGGAAAAGATCCACGCTGGGATATACTCCGACGAAGGCTTCACAGAGATGCTGGAATACTGCAAGAATCAGCATCGCGTTGGGGTGGAGGTTGATTAGTTCCCACCCGTAATGTTCAAAGATATCCTTAAGAAACCGATTCTCAGGGAATCGGAACCCGCAACGAAAATACTCCTCAAAAACCACCAACTCGCCTTCTTGGACAGTTGGGGTTTCTTGGTCCTTCTCCGCAGGTCGCCAGTTAATGAGCAGCCGCGGAGAAAGGATCTCCTCCTTCTCAAGCGCCATCAGGCTCTCCTCAGAATGATGAATGGATCTGCTCCAGGACGCCATCTATGGTGTAGAATCAAAGGGGAAGCTGGCGATTTGGGGAAGATGAAGGCTGAAGAAAGTGAGGGTTTTGAGCGGCGGGAATTCTAAGGGTTTTTTCGCGGCTGAATGGCTTACTCAAGAAGCTACCTACTGCTTTTTATAGACCCAAGGCGACGCATTAATGAGTAAACGGCTCGTTTCAAACGTTCCATTAAATGCTTTATTCATTTCCCATAATGGATACTGTCTCTGATGGACCCGATAAAGTACTCAGGCGTCGGATCTGAAACAAAAAGACTTCTTTGTTTTGGAAACTGAAAGTGTTAAAGGACTGAAAAATTTCCAGTACTTTTCAGAGGAAGTTTTTCCTTTTTATACTTTGAACATTTTGTTCGAAAAAATCACGTAACCCAATTTTTAACGTACTGAAGTGTTTCTAATTGGGTTATGGTTTTATCGAAATCGTGTTCTAGACTAAAACTTCGTCTCTAATCGAAGTAATAGTCTAACCGGATGTTCAACTCTGGTCGCAATTCAGTTCTAACCGCGGCCTTAAGTCTGATCGCGGCATCAGGGTAGGTCATGGTGATCTTTTAAAGCGCGATTCTAATCGCAGAACTGAAATTTCCTGTGTATGAATGGTCGCGGACTAAGCCTTTAGCCTTAATTTCGCACAGAAGGTATGAAGAATGTTCATATGGATAAAAGAAACTTTATTTATTACATTCTTTACATACAAATGGGATACGGTCGATAAAAGCATCGACTTGTTCCGAAAGAAGTTTACAAAGTTCCCCAAGGGACATATTGTTGTCAGTAGGATCTACACTGACAACCCCCAAGGAACTAGCGACTACTCTAAGTCTATCTATATCGTCCCTAACAACGGACGCACTATTGTCCCTAATCAAGTCAGAGAGTTCTCGCTGTTGCTGAGCGAAGTCTCTCTCTCGACGGAAATGGTGCGCCTCCTCTCGGGATCGATCAAGACATTCTGCTAAACGCAGAATCTTCGAGGCCATTTCCTCGGTCTTCTTCTCCAGGGCATTCTTCTCTTCCAGAAGAGTCTGTCCGGAAGGAAGAGATGGAGCAGCAGAAGGCTGATCGCTGGGGCCTCCTACCTCCTGCATTTTGCAAAAGTTAGTCATATTAACTAAAATTATCAGCAAAAAGGGAGAAGAATTTTTACCTGTCCCGGTGCATAACCCGTTGATACACCCATCTTGGGAGGAAGATCACCATATGGCGGAAGTGCAACCTTCCCAGAAGAAGATTGCTTCGCCAACCCAATATGGCAATCATCTGATCGAGGGATAGTCACCGCTTGCCGACCAGGATGTTGATCACCCAAAAGGATGGGGGAATTGGATGTGAAGGGATCTTTCTCTAAGGATAAAGGCCTAACTTGCCGAGAGGCATGAACGGGGAGGGTCAAAGGAACTGAAGGAAGAAAGAAACTCGCTACATTCTTCACCTTTGTTCCACAGGAAGATCCTTCGTCAACCTTGGGTTTCTTCCATAAGGGAGACAGGACTTCATTCGTTTGAGACCCTTGTTCGACAATTTCCCCTTCATCGCTCTCAATCTCGATGATTTCGTGATCTGCCATTGGGAGGAGTAAGTGAAAAGGAAGGAGGCCAGGTAACAAGAAAAAGACTTAGGCGTGAGAGGGAAATTGTAAATCTTTACATGTCCAGGGGTCTGGTATTTATAGCCGCCAGGTCGACGGTTCGCCTCCCAGACACCTCGAGTTTCGTTAAAGACATTTACAATTTTACCTCGAGATAAAAATCTCTACGGCGCCATCATTGCCCGTCACGTAATGTCAGAACCCGTCTTGAAAAACCAACCGTTTTCACTTAGTGCGCCACTAAGTGGAGAAGTTAAAGGGCCGGGTTAAAAATCCAATGCACGGTTTTTAAATTCGAAATAAACACGTCTCTCCGTTTTCTTCGAATTTGGGGGCTAGCTGACGAGGATTGACACCCGGGTCACTTCTAATAAACTTCTGGTTCAAGACAGGTTCGAACCAGACATGTGTCTGGAGATGCGAACTCAAGCTATTCTGAGAGGCATCACCACGAGGTCGCAAGCTTTACGCGATCAAGTCGCAGCTTTACGCAGTCAGACCGTAAGCCTTGCGCGGTCAGAAGTTCGTGGGCTATACGCGAACTACACATTCGGGATATTACGCGGTCAGCCGAATCCCGCGGTCAGAACATCTGCCGACCAGGATACCTGGGATCTATCTATTCGGTTGTCCATACGACAGGATATTCTAGGTATCCCGAAGATTCCTACACGTGGAAAATCAACCGTCAGGAGGTTAACACGTACAGTTATTCATGAATAACACATGTTTAACCTGCGTGGAGGTTAAGAGCAGTTTCAAAAACCGTATCCAACCGTCCGTGCAACCGATTGATGCAGTTTCCTTCACATGGCACCCTTTCAAGCAGTATAAAAGGATGGCATGAAGTATCAATAAAAGGAGGATCCAAGTTAGCCAAGTCTACGGCACACCTCATATAGCATTTTTAAGTCTTCTTTAGCTTATCTTTGTACACTTTTATAGGAAAAATCCTTGCCTGTGAGGACTTTTCCTTCCATTTGTAAACATTTTACCACACTTAGTGAAATCTCAACAGGACGTAGGGCTTTTACTCCCACCATCGAGGGCCCGAACCTGTCTAAATTCTCTGTGCTCCTGTTCACCATTGTTCAGCATACCTTCCCGAAGGGTCATCTTGAAAGGTCTCACTATTACAAATTCTGCATAAGTTCGGCTGAGGACTCCGAGTCCGAATCGTCGACAGTCAATGCTTTACGGCCTGATGCAGTACACACAACTCCTTGTCGTATGTCGGGTAGTTCTTTTGAGCTCCCTGGAATAACTCAGAGTGATATGCTAGTGGTCGACCTTCTTGCATGAGCACAGTGCCCATTGCTTAACTTGAGGAATCAGCAAAGCTAACACAAGAGGTTCACTGATCTTCTTCTTCAACAAGAGGAATGTGTCTTCGTGCTTCCTTGTCCACTCGAACATCTGATCGATCCTGGTTAATGCATGCAACGGAGAAGCCACTATTGAGAGGTGTCGTATGAACTTTAGAAGGTATTGGCATGCTCCCACAAAACTATGCACTTCCGTAACTTTTCACAGTCACGGCTACTCGTGAATCACTTACCGCACTGTTGCCGACCACGAATCCCAAGTAGAGTAGAGTTTACTGGCCAAACTCGCACTTCTTATGGTTTAGGCGAAGTCGATGTTGCCAAAGCTGTACGAACACCTTTTCGATATAATTAGGTGCTCGTCCCATAAACGACTATAGACCAGTATGTCGTTAAGGTGAACGATCACAAAGTCGTTAATGAACTGTCACAATATGTCATTCATGAGACGCATAGAACTAGCTGGAGCATTACACAGGCCAACTGGCATGACCAGCCATTCGAACAGACCGTCACATTTTGAATGTGGTTTTCCAAGTATCCTCCTCTCGGATGCTGACTTGATGATATCTTGACTTAAGATCCAATTTGAGAACATAGCAACATGCTTCAATTGGTCTAACAGGTTGTCAACACGAGGAAGGGGGTGCCGATTCTTGATGGTGATCTTGTTTAGTGCTTGGTAGCCGATGCACATATGTAATGTCCTATCTTTCTTTGGCACTAACAGCACAGGAGAACCACAAGGTGAACTATTTGGTTGAATGACACCATCAGTTAGCAATTCACCGAGATGTCTTTTGATCTCTTCATTCTACAATACTGAGTTGTGATACATACTCAGATTGGGAAGTGTCGCATCGGACACGAGCTGCATTTCGTGCTCAACTGGATGTTTTGGTGGACCACGCTGGATACTTTCAAACAAATTACTGTATTTCTCCAGTAGTCCCGACAAATGACTAGAATCTTCTTAGCACATAGTACTAGGCTGGATGCCTGTGAAATGTGAAATGATCAAGTAATGAGCCATAAACTAGTATATATGTATTTATGTATATTCATGAAATAAAACCCCTAGCCGTGATCAGAGTTTGGCATGGAATGGTGGTGGCACTGGATGTGCAGGGTTGTGGTATGATTTGGTCACTGGCATATAAGGACTAGAACCTTGTGTTGTGCATCTCGTGGCATGGAAAACGTGCTAACCGCAAGCCTGGTATGGGACAGGCTTGAACAAGTAAGTATGCAGATCGCACATGAAACCCTTGCATGAGATTGGAAGTGATGCATGATTTGGCACGGAGTGCGGCTCCCACACATATCATTGGATGTGATTGCACGCTGACTGTAACACCCTGAGTTTAGGGGTGAAAACTTTCTTTTTCATGAACAGCATGCATGTATCTGTAGTAGTAGCCAGATCAGTATCTATCTCAAACCCTAAATTCCCAAATCTTTCCTGTGAACCCCAAATCAAGATCAGATTGTTCAGATGTGATTTCTCAGTTACTCTGAACCTAAAAGCCTTCAGAACCCAGATTCAATTCTATCTCTAACTTCCAGATTTATCAAGTCCTTTCTGTTTGCGAAAACAGAAATACCTTATATTACCTAAATACCCTAAGTTTCAGAAATTCAGATTTAATCAAAATCTTGACCAAGTTCAGACCAGATTATTCTTGGATTATGACCAAGGGCATGCCAATACCTTAATCCAAAAAGTTGGCAGTCAGATTTCATCATCTAAACCTTTTTCGCAAATCAGTCCAAAAGTATCGTAGATCAGTCCTTTTCCAAATTTTCCAGAAGCCTGAAAAGGCAAAATGTTACAAATCATCTCCAAATCCAAATCTGATTCAGGGAACACCTCCCAAATGCTTTTCAACACAAAATCTTCTTATATGAGTATCTCAAAATCAGATCCTAAATCCCATAATTCGAGATCAACAAAATCCAGATTTCAAATACCCTAATCTACTCTATTTTCAGTTAATATCAAAAATCATTCAAACATCTCAAATTTTATCTTCTATCTGTGCCAAATCATCTGTTGAATTAAGTTTTCCAAATCAGCAGAGTCAAATTCAACTCTAAACTTCTAAATCTCCAGAATTACAGATCAGCCCAAAGCCAATCAAAAATCATCACAAACCAGTCCAAATTCGACCAGGGCAGCAGCTAGCACTACTACAGAAATGCAGTCCACTAACCCCTATCTTCTAACAGTTATATGCAATCTGGGAGAAAACCGTTAGTGTACGAGGACCGTATTGGAGAAGAGATTTTGTACTAACGGTTATGGTCTGGGAAACCATTAGTGAATAGCACGTAACCTTTACTATCGGTTATTAGTATACGAACCGATAGAAGAGAGGAAAGTTCACTAACGGTTGTGTTTTTGAACCGATAGTAAAATTACGGTATTTTTACTATCGGTTATTAGTGTACGAACAGATAGAATAGATAAACTTTTACTATTGGTTTGTTTATTCAACCGATAGTAAAAGAAACAGTGGGGACCTTTAGAAGAGAGAAAAGTTCACTAACGGTTGTGTTTTTGAACCGATAGTAAAATTACGTTATTTTTACTATCGGTTATTAGTGTACGAACCGATAGAAGAGATAAACTTTTACTATCAGTTTGTTTATTCAACCGATAGTAAAAGAAACAGTGGGGATTAGAAGAGAGGAAAGTTCACTAACGGTTGTGTTTTTGAACCGATAGTAAAATTATGTCATTTTTACTATCGGTTATTAGTGTAAGAACCAATAGAAGAGATAAACTTTTACTATCGGTTTGTTTATTCAACCGATAGTAAAAGAACTTCATATATAATAATGATTATGACAGTGGGGACCTTTAGAAGAGAGGAAAGTTCACTAACGGTTGTGTTTTTGAAACCGATAGTAAAATAGTACAAGACCCCTATAATAGGTTAAACGCGCGGGAGTTTTCCCTCCAATCCAACCAAACACATTTCCAAATAAGTCTCTACTTGCGCGCGGAAAACCCTAGCCTCCCCGACGTCCCCTTTTTCGCTCCTGCACTACCATTGCCATTCACATTTGGGTTCTCCACCGCCGCCGGGCACTGCATCACGCCATCGTAGGCCACTCCACGAACTGTAAGTGTTCTTGACCAACCCGATTAAAATTGTTCTTCCCGCTCGTGTCAGTTTCTTAAATTGATACTGAACGCGATTAGAACCAGGTAGTCTTTAGGAAAGAGTAATTGAAATGAAATCAGTTTCCTAACTTCATACAAGCATGCAGAGCGCCATGTTGAAAAACCAATACGAGTTGCCTCAATTGGAGCAGATGCGACAAATTTGGGCTCAATATATGATGGATGAAGTGGCTATCAACGATCGATCGTAAATGACTTGTGTAATGTGTTAATTGGTGTATGTATGTACTTGTATTGGTGTATTTGTGAATAAACTTAATATGTGAATAGTTAGATCCAATCTGTCCAATGCATGTGTATATCTTTGTATTAGTGTATTTGTGAATAAATTCAATCTCTCAATAATTAGATTCAATCTGTCCAATGTGTGTCTCTCTGTATTGTTGTATCTGTTAATAATCTTTTGTAATACTATCGGTTCATATTCTACAACCGATAGAAGAAAGTTTCCAATACTAACCGTGTCGAGTAACTAACCGATAGGAAAACTATACAGTACTATCGGTTTCCAGTGTAGAACCGTTACAAGAAATCTAACATCACTATCGGTTGAGTTCACTGAGCCTATAGAAGAAATTATCATTCACGATTAGTGAACATTGGAATATAGGTATTTTACTATCGGTTTGCAACCGATAGAGTTGTGCTACGTTTTTTCTATCGTGCCGATCACTAGCGGTAAGAGAACCGATAGTAGAGATTATTTTAAACCGATAGTGAAAAGCAATTCTGTAGTAGTGTAGCTTCGACCAGAGCTCGTCGTGAATCCTTGCGCCGTGTTTGCTCGCCGCCGGCCAAGCCTTGTCTGTGTTTGTGACCGTGCATGCTTGTGCGCACGCGTCGACGCCTTAGCCATCGTCGTCGCAACACCGTTGCAACGTCGATGACCAAAACCTGCTCCTGTGCGCGACCAGCAGCAGCAACCACGACCGTTGTCAGCAACACCGCGCCACGTTGCCTTGCTTTGCCAACCATTTTCGCCACCGCTTTGTATCGCCCGACATCGTTGAGTCCCGATGAAGCAACAGCTTGATCAGTAGTCACCTCGCCTGTGCGCCATCGCATCACCGTCACCGTTGTCGCGCCTGCGCCCGGCCAGTCAAATCACCGGTGTCAATTACTTTGCTGCTACCTCCTTGCCAGCTCCACCCCTGGTCTATTTAAACAACCCAGCACTCTGTATCAGCGTCACTTCACCAGAAGTTAGCTAAATCCCAAATCTCCTCGCTGCAGTCGTCTTTTCCGGCGAGTGCAGCTCGAGGCCTCACGGTGCCAGCACGCTCCACTGAACCTCTTGCCAAATTGAAGCCAGCAGTGAGTATCTCTCATTCCCCTGATTGTACTGTTGCATTGAATTGCTCTCCGGTCGACCCTAAGGCCGGTGATCGCCGGAATTGCCAAATGCCCTGTTCCGGCAATGCAGCATGATTTACCCCAAATTAGCTTTCGATTTTGTGGAACAAAATGATCAGTGAGCTATTTGAAGCAAGCCTGTGCATCCAGATTTCAGATTTGAACCTTAATTGAAGCTTTCCCCAAATTTGAGCTTCACTAGTCGCCGGCGACCGTCGCTAGGCTTTTCCGATGATCTTCCAGCCAAATTGTTGTCGCCAGTAGCTTTCTTGTACCCCTCTTTCACTCCCTGAGCTTGGAATTGAGTTCATTTGACCTGTATCGAAAACCCCTAATTGCAGTGCCATCTTCTCCGGCGCCGGCCACCGGAATTTATTCCCGGCCGATTTAGCTTCAACCACCTTGTCCACCAGATGTGCCTCAACCTCTTGAGCATTTTTGTCTTCTAGCCCGATCTCTGAAACTATCCAGATTGCAAGTTATAGCCATGCCAAAATTTTGTCCAGTGGCTTCACTGTGCCGTGTTGCCACCACATTTCTTCACCGATTTTCATCACCTTCCAGCCATCTTCAGCCCTGGAGCCTTGTGAGTTATTTGTTCCTGTTATCAAGGCCTACCTCCCAGACAAAGTGGTGCATCATTTGGAGTTTTAGATCAAAAGTTATGGCAAGTCCTAGTTTCTGGCCATGCCAGTTCAATTCCAGGCCATGTTAGTCAGTGGCATTAGCCCTTTTCACTTCCTTCCAGATGTGCATTTTGAGCATAACTTTGTCCCTTAGATTCCTGAGGTTGTGATCTACAATTTCTTATTCTATCACAACATGATTTGAGCCCTTGAATTGCATTTTATGCTAAAACCCTAGATTTTGACATTGTCAGCCCTATGCCAGAGCATGTCGGCCAGTGGCATTAGCTCTTTTCACCTCTTTCCAGTTGTGCAAACTGAAAATAACTTTGTCCCTTAGACTTGTGGAGTTGTGCTCTACATTTTATTCTACTTCCATAGCCTCTATGTTGATGCCTTGAACCGAATGTCGACCTAAAGACGTTCGCTGTTTTTGAGCGAACCTGTCGCAACCTTGATATCATTCTGATATTTTGAGACATTTGGAACCTTGTAAACCTTTGACAACTAATCTTAACCTTGGTTTCCATAACTTAATTCTAATCAGCTTCTAAATCCAATCATTTCAGAATCATCAAGACTTCATCTTTGTATTATTGCATATAGTATAATAATGTATTGAAAAGATTGTGATTATTGGTTGCTTGTTTGATTGGAGAGCAGATCAAGAGCCCGAGTTCGAGGACTTCACTGCTGATCCGACATCAACTGCTGTATTTTATGACGCGGAAGGCAAGTCATATTCTTGGTCATCTTGAACCTATATTTTAAGAGTTGCTATAATATAACCTTAAATATAGATAATATTGCATGTGAAAGATTTATAATGGTTGATGAATTGGTAGTGCTAGACTGGTTATCTGTGAAATGTGAAATAAACAAGTTTTGAGCCATGAACTATTATATGTATTTATATATATCCATGAAAGAAAACCCCTAGTCGTGACCAGAAAAATGGTATGGAATGGTGGTAGCACTGGAGGTGATAAACTGCAAAGGATGTGCAGGCATTGAAGGTGCAGGGTCGTGGATGGTCTGGTCACAGGCATATAAGGACTAGAACCTTGTGTTGTACGTCTAGTGGCATGAACAAACGTACTGATCGCAAGCCTGGTATGGGACAGGCCTGAACAAGTACTTATGTGGAACGCACATGAAACTCCTGCATGAGATGAAAAACAATACACTAAACTCACGGGGTTCAGCTCCTCCACGTATTATGATCAAGCACGTTGACCCAGTAATGGGAAGAGGCATTTGGGGTGTGGGGGTATATCCTGCCACAACTGCGGTTTGTGTGAACAAAACTGCAGGGTCAGGGGTGAATTGTAAGTGAAACATTACAAAAGTTCTTGTTATCTCCACCTTGCCGCTCACAATATGAAGTGAGTCAGGGGTCCAATCATTTTGATAGAAAGGGCTTGAAAGTGGAATATCTTGCAGGTAAATTGGTACCTCTCTGCAGAGTTAAAAATGTATTCGAATACTTCGTACTCTCGAGTTTATAGGAGTCTGCTGCGGTGGATTAAATCCACGGGGTGTGACACAAGTTTATTTTCTAAATAAAATTTGTTAAATCAAGATTACCCAAATGACATGTGTTGTCATGATAAGGAGTGCTGCCGTGGGCTGTCGTGTGTCAACATGTCGCGGAAGTGCTATAATCTAGTGAACATGAATAATGATGCTATATTATGAAAGGTGCTGCCATAAGATGAGATGAGTTGAGATATGAAAGAAAAAGATTATTTTACAAATATCCATAATTCTTGACTAGTCTAGGTTCATATCATCACTACTATATGTATCTACTCTTACCTATGACTTGCTTAGTACGTAAGTGCTCACTCTTGCAATCTACAAATCAGTAGATGGAGCATTCAATAATCAAGATGAAGGCGTGGAGAACTTCTTGGATCCAGAAGGAGGAGTGTCAGTTCCGCCAGAGCCCTGATGTGTGTTGTTCTGCCGTCCACTTCTCTTTGTGGGAGGGTCACCTATCTTCTGCTGTGTAGATGTTATTTTGCTAAACCTTGAATGCCGTGAAGGCATTGTAATCTTCTTATGTAATATCAAGGCCAGCAGGCCACACTGCTTAAATATTTTGTAAGTTACTCTGTTGCAATGTGATATACTCCTGTGCTTGACTTATCCTGGGAAGTCAAGGGTATGTGTATGCTATGCATATATGGGACTAGCTGCAGCGAGCTAGGTCTCTACAGGAGTAGTCGTAGTCCCAGTTTCGGGGCGCGACACTGACTCGGTAATGGGAGGAGGCATTCGGGGTGGGGGTATAGCTCACCACAACTGTGGAAGGTCTGGTAGTCCGACCGTAGGGTCATGGGTGAATTGTGAGTGAAACATAACAAAAGTTCTTGTTATCTCCACCTTGCCACTCACAATATGCAGTGAGGAAGGGTCTAATCATCTTGATAGGACGGGCATTAAAGTGGAATATCTTGCGGGTAAATTAGTACCCCTCCGCAGAGTTAAAACCGTATTCGAGTACTCCGAGCTCCCGGGTTTATAAGAGTATGCTGCGGTGGATTAAATCCATGTGGTGTGGCACAAGTATGTTTTGTAAATAAAATTTGATAAGTCAAGATTACCCAAATGACATGTGTTGTCTTGATAAGGGGTACTGCCGTGGGCTGTCATGTGTTGACGTGCCACGGTAGTACTATAAATAGTAGAACATGAATAGTGATGCTGTCCTATGAAACGTGCTGCCATGAGATATAAAGAAAAAGACTATTTCACAATCATCCACACTTCTTTACTAGCATAGGTTCATATCATCACTACTATATGTATATACGCTTACTTATGACTTGCTGAGTACATAAGTACTCACCCTTGCAACCTATAATCCAATAGATGGAGGGTTCCATGATCAAGATGAATGCCTGGAGAACTTCTTGGATCCAGAATGAGGAGATCCATTTCCACCAGAGCCCTGATGTGTGTTGTTCTGCTGTCAACTTCTTGCTGTGGGGGTTCACCTAACTTCCGCCTTGTAGTTGTTATCTTGCTTTAGCTAGACCATGTATGTCGTGAAGGCATTGTAATCTCTTTAAGTTGTACTAAGGCTAGCAGGCCACACTGCTTAAAATATTTTGTAAATTACTCTGCTGTAATGTAAATATACTCATGTGCTTGACTTATCCTGGGAAGTGAATGGCATGCATGTATGGGACTAGCTACAGTGAGCTGGGTCCCCACCAGATTAGTCGTAGTCCCCAAGTCGGGGTGCGAAAAAATCTTTCCCTTATAGTTTGACCATTTCCAAAGTAGGGCATTTTGGAATTTACAGGTGTTCGAGGAACTGATCCCTCCAAAGAAGAAGTTCAGAAATGACAAAGGATCTTCCAGTGGGGCTGCCCCGAAAACGCTTATGGATGCAAAGGTTGGGGATGCATAGTTTCTCTCTCTTTCTTTGCATCCTCTAGTTCACTCAGCCCTTACAACACATCAAGTTGCATCTTCATCACCTTCTTTGGATCATCACTCTTCTGGGGAAAGTCTTACCACGCCCATAGGGCCTTTGGGACCAAGTACTATGCCTTCCTCATCTTTTGCCACCCAGCCTGCGAAGAAGGTTAGCACCTTTATTCTCTTCAATCGACACATGCTTTAGGAACTAACCCATGCATTTACAGGATGAGAAAGCTCTTTGGGTCCTTAGAAATTAGCTTTCTAAGATCCAGGTTCTTCTAGTGGAGAAATCTGCCTTGTGCAAAACTCTCCAAGAAGAAAAAGACTTCTTGAAGCAGCATCTCGATGATATCTGCCCGGTCATGCTGCACTTGGAAAAGTGCTGTGATTGATACCGTGAAGAGGCACGCACGTTCCGGCTGGAGAGAGATCATGTCCTAGAGCAGCGAGACCTCTCCAACACCATTAGGGATAGATGCTCCTTAATAATAAGGGATGACGTCGATAGGTTGAGAGACGTCGCTAGTTCTCTTGGGCCAGCCAATGTTCATCCCACTGATGCCAATATGTCCCTGGGAGAACTTTGTAAATTACTTTCGGATCAGATCAACACTTTGGTCGCCTGCATCCCTTTCTTATGTAAAGACTACAAGAAACAAAGTTCCTTTTCTGTCGAGCCCTGAAACTGGGACTACGACTACTCCTGAAGAGACCTAGCTCGCTGCAGCTAGTCCCATATATGCATAGCATACACATACCCTTGACTTCCCAGGATAAGTCAAGCACATGAGTATATTCACATTACAACAGAGTAACTTACAAAATAGTTAAGCAGTGTGGCCTGCTGGCCTTGATATTACATAAGAAGATTACAATGCCTTCACGGCATACATGGTTTAGCAAAATAACAACTACACAGCAGAAGATAGGTGACCCACCCACAATGAGAAGTGGACGGTAGAACAACACATCAAGGCAATGACGGGACTGACTCTCCTCCTTCTGGATCCAAGAAGTTCTCCATGCCTTCATCCTGGTCATTGAACTCTCCATCTACTAATTTGTAGGTTGCAAGGGTGAGCACTTACGTACTCAGCAAGTCATAGGTAAGAGTAGATACATATAGTAGTGATGATATCAACCTAGACTAGTCAAGAATTATGGATATTTGTAAAATAACCTTTTTCTTTCATACCTCATCTCATGGCAGCACTTTTCATAATATAACATCATCATTCATGTTCACTAGATTACAGCACTACCGCGACACGTCGACACACGACAGCCCACGGCAACACTCCTTATCATGACAACACATGTCATTTGGGTAATCTTGATTTAACACATTTTATTTAGAAAATAGTACTTGTGTCACACCCCGTGGATTTAATCCACCGCAGCAGACTCCTATAAACCCGAGAGCTCAGAGTATTCGAATACGTTTTTAACTCTGCAGGGAGGTACCAATTTACCCGCAAGATATTCCACTTTCAAGCCCATCCTATCAATATGATTAGACCCTTCCTCACAACCATTAGTGAGTGGCAAGGTGGAGATAACAAGAACTTTTGTTATGTATCACTCACAATTCACCCTTGACCCTGCAGTTTTATTCACACAAACCGCAGTTGTGGCGGGATTACCCCACACCCGGATGCCTCTTCCCATTACTGGGTCAACGTGCTTGATCAAATCACATTCAGTGATATGTGGAGGAGCTGAACCCCATGATTTTAGTGTATTGTTTTCCATCTCATGCAGGGGTTTCATGTGCGATCCACATAAGTACTTGCTCAGGCCTGTCCCATACCAGGCTTGCGGTTAGCACGTTGTTCATGCCACTAGACGCACAACACAAGGTTCTAGTCCTTATATGCCAGTGACCAGACCATCCACAACCCTGCACCTTCAGTGCCTGCATTCCTTCGCAGTTTAGCACCTCCAGTGCTACCACCATTCCATACCATTTTCTGGTCACAGCTAGGGGTTTTATTTCATGAATATAAGTATATAAATACATATAATAGTTCATGGCTCAAAACTTGTTTATTTCACATTTCACAGATAACCAGTCTAGTATTGCCAATTCATAAATCAACCATTTCCAATCTTTCTCATGCAATATTATCTATATTCAAGGTTATGTTTTAGCAACATTTAAAATATAGGTTCAAGATGACCAAGGATATGACTTGCCTTCCGCGTCGTAAGATACAACAGTTGATAACGGATCAACAGCGAAGTCCTCAAACTTAGCTTCTGGATCTGCTCAACGACAAACAAACAATACACACAAATATTACTTAATATATTAAAATGATTTATGATCTATATGCAGATATGCTCAACAAGAATGATTGAACGATACTGGAGATAGTTGCGATTGCAAGCTGAAGTGAGTTGAGATCTAGGGTTTCAAGGAATTGGCTAGGAATGGATGTTAGATGCTCTTAGGATCTCAAGTTTACAATAAGAACATCAGTTTTGTGGCTGGTTTGATCCAAAACAGTGAATGTCAGCAGATTGACATTCGGATCAAGACTCTGACATAACTTCAAAGAAAGCTAGAGAGCTTATCTCAAGTTGTGACAGTAGAAGAAAGTGTAGACCATAACTCTACAAATTCGGTGGACAAAGTGACTAGGGCTCCAAATGATGCACCACTTTGTCTGGGAGGTAGGCATTGATAACAGGAACAAATCATTCAACAAGATCTAGGGCAGAAAATGGCTAGAGGGTGATGAAATTCACAGGAGAAGTGTGGTGGCGACACGGCACAGTGAAGCCACTGGACAAAATCTTGGCATGGCTATAACTTAAAATATGGGCAGTTTCAGGGATCGGGGTAGAAGACAAATATGCTCATGAGGTTGAAGCACACCTGAATGACAAAGTTTAAGAAGTTGAAACGGCCGGGAATAGTTTTCCGGTGATCGGCGCCGGAGAAGAAGCACTACCAATTGGGGGTTTCTGCTACAGGCCAAAAGAACTTAATTCCTTGTTTGGAGAGTATCTAGGAGGTAAAAGAAAGCTTCTGGTAACATCAAATTTACCGTAGGATCACCGGAGAAGCCCGGCGACAATCGCCGGTTTCTGGTGAAGCTCGGGTTAGGGAAAAACTTCGATTCTTCCTCAATTTCCAAATCTAACTTCACAGGCTTGCTTGATTTAGTACACTGATCAATTTTGTTTACAGAAACGAAAGCTAATTTGTACTGGATTGAGCCACATTATAGGAACAGGGCAAACGGCAATTTCCGGTGATCGCCGGCGTTAGAGGTCACCGGGGAGCAATTAAATGATATCATACAGGGAGGATGAGTAGGGGAACTCACGGATGGCTTTAATTTGAAAGTTGATGCAGCAGGGCGTCCTGGCACCGTGAGCCTCCTCGACGGCTTGCCGGAGAAGATGACTGAAATAGAAAGATTTGGAATTTGGCTGGCTTCTGGTGAAGTGTGAGGGAATTGCTGAGCATAGGAGTGCTTAAATAGGCCAGGTGAAGTTTTCAAGGAGGAGACAACGAAGTAATTGGCAGCTGTGATGAGATGGATTGCGTGCTGAGCATCAGCGGTGAAGACACAGCATTAACCGGTGATGCGACGGCGACAACGGCTCTGCAGCTGATCATCATGTCGGTTCGTTGGGACATTGCAAGGCTGGAGCAAGCGGTGGCGACAACAACTGGCGCGGCAAAGCAACATGGCGGTGAATTGCTGACAAAAGGCTGTTGATCGCGCGCGGGAGCGGGCGTTGGTCGTCGACGTTGCAGTGGCGCTGCCACGACACGGGCTGAAGCGAGGACACGTGCACACCGGCATGCACGGTCACAAGTGCGGCGAAGCCTGGCCGGCGGTGAGCAAACACGGCGCAAACGCACGGTGAGGTTCTGGTCGTGCACAGCAGCTGCTGGTCGAATCTGGATTCATTTGTGATTTCAAATTCTTGATTTGGACTGAATTGTAAATCTGGAATTCTGGAAGGTTTAAACTGAATTTGCTTTCACTAATCTGGCAGATATGTTTAACAAAACATTTGGCAAAGGTATTTGATAAAATTTGGCACATTTGAATGGTTTTTGACAAAAACTGAAAATAGGGTACTTTAGGGTAATTGAAACCCGAATTTCAATTGATTTCGAATTCTGGCATTTAGGGTTTGATTTTGAAATCTGCACAGAAGAGAAACTGGTGTCAAATAGCATTTTGAGAAGATTTGCCGAAGAAATTCTGAATTTGGAGTTAATCTGGAGATTTTAGCCTTTTTGGGTTTTTAGACATCAGATAAGGACTAATTTGAAATAACTCTTGGACTGATTTGCAAAAAAGGTCTAGATGATGAAATCTGGCTGTCAACTTTTTGGATTAAGGTATTGGCATACCCTTGATCATGTTCCGGGAATAATTTGGTCTGAACTTGGTCAAGATTTGGATTAAATCTGGATTTCGGAAACTTAGGGCATTTGGGTAATATAAGATATTTCTATTTTCGAAAACAGAAAGGAGTTGAAAAATCTGGAAGTTAGAGATGGAATTGAATCTGGGTTCTAAAGGCTTTTAGATTTAGGATAACTGATAGATCAAATCTGGAAAGTCAGATCTTGACTTGGGGTCACATGATAGATTTTTGTAGATTTTAGGGCTAGAACAGAATAAAGCTGAGGCTGATTTGGTTGATCTAGAAAAGACATATGCATGCATGACTTTTAAGAAAGAAACTTTTCACCCCAAAACTCAGGATGTTACATTTTCTTTACATATTGACTTTTTTTAATGATTACATATAATATATAATCATCCATTGGAGTTCTTTAAATCCTCTGTGTGAAAATTGGTTACAGGAAAATACCTTACAACCAAGACATACACATGTAGTTAATCCTCTATCCTAGATCAAATTCGGAGAATACTTAGGTCTCAGAATAGCATTGAGGCCACAAAGGATAGCGCGGTCACAAAACAGCACTGAGACCAAGCGTAGCACTGAGGTCACAAAATAGCATCGAGATCACACAATACCGAGATCCCAGGATAGCATTGCGATCACACATGGTACTTGCGATCACCAAAGTTTTGCTTTTGAGATGGTAAGAGTGCTGAAAATACAAGATTACCATAGAATCATAAGGTATTAATTCCTCATATAATTATCTGTACCGTAGCCCCCGAATGTGAAATAAAATGATCTATTAAATTCAAACAGATACATTTTGTTTCAAATTTAAACAGGGTTAATGATATGATACTAGGTACCAACTGAGAAGACGCCTGTTATGAGAAATTATGAAAATAATGAACCTGGTGAGTAGTGGTCTCGGGCATATAAAAGGAAGAAGTAGCTTGCTTGAGAATCTTCAGAAGAAAAAAAACCCTCTCTGTGCACCTTGCTCTCATCACCACCAAAGCCATTGCCTTTCCACTCATCTCACTAGCAATGGCGTCCTGGAGCCGATCAATCCACCATAGTGAAGAGAGCATAATGGAGATCATTTCCCCACAGCTGCAAATTAACTGGCGGCCGGCGGAGAAGAATGAAGAAACCCCAATTGTTTATGAGAATGAACTGGTGATCTCCGAAGAGTTCTTGCGTTGCGGGTTTTGATTCCCAGAAAGCAAGTTCCTTCAGGATGTCCTAGCGCATTATGGTCTAGAACTGGTTAATGTGCACCCCAACGCCATTCTGATTCTGGAAATTTTCCAGCACCTTTAGGAGGCTTTCGTCAGAGTGCTACCAAGTGTAGATCTCTTCCGACGGTTCTACTTTGCAGCATGGTCGAAGAGCGCCAATGCTGTAGGATGTATATCCTTCTACGTAAGGGAGAAGAAAGATTATCCCTTTCTTCCTTAGTGGGATTTTGTGCACGGATGGCACCATAAGGAAGCGACTAGTCGCTTCTGGCGAAGCTTAACAAAGGCCGACTACTGCACCCCCCCATTGAAAAGTGGTCTCTGGTTCGAGAATCATTGACTGGAGAAGAGCAGTGAAATGGACACCATTCCTGCACTGACTCAAGAGTTGAAGAAGCGGCCCAAGTGATTCTTCAGTTAGTTCATCAGGGATTAACCGCACGGGACATCATCCGTGACTTCGTGAAGTACAGGATAAGCCCCCTGTGGAAGAGGGAACATCCTGCTTGGGAGGTGGAATCCATGGTAGACAACAGCTTGGATTACAATACTGGTACGTCCTCTGGTCCATAAAATACGCAATTTTACTGATGAAAAATGCCATACCAACTAATTTTCTTTTTGTGATGCAGTTCTGTCCTTATGTGGCCATATAATGTGGCAACAGAAGGAGCTCAAGGATCACCCTGACCTTAGAGCTTAATCAACAGCAGCGACGACTTAAGACAAGAGCCTCAAATGGTAAGACGACTTTCGAGGAAGATGTCCCAAAAAATGCATGTTGGTTTTTATCATCAAATCAAAATTCCTGAAATGGTGCAGCTGCTGAAGGGGCGAACTGCCGGGACAAAGCATCCTGGTGGTGATGCTGGGCCTTCTGGGAGGTCAGCATCGAAGAGGGTAAAGAGAACCTCTTCTAAGTTAAAGAAAGCGAAGGAGCCAACCCCTGAACCATCCAAGAAGAAGATCGTAGGAGGGGCTTCTTCAAAGAAGAAGAAAACAACCGTGAAAGATATTTCGGTAAGATTTTCTCTTCCCTCTGTTATGCCAAGTAAAAATAGGAGTCACTTCTTAGTCGTACAGGGTGAGGGGAGCGAGGATGAGGAAGACATAGTTCCTTTCATCTGTTGTATGAGGAAGGCGACTAGCCCTCTGGAAATTGACATTCCAGAGAGGCCATCCTCTCCTACCATGGTCGATATCTTGTCCTCCATGGCGGAGGGAATTACTGTCACAGTAGACCCCATGATCACAGAACTTGCTGTCAGGGGGAATACCCCAATCCTGAGGTTGCTGTTTCAACTACCTCAGGGTTGGTGATACCTCCTTCGAATACTGAAGGGATTGTTGTGGTAATAACTTCACAGTTTTCAAGTTTTCACTCTTTTGCATATGCCAATTGTATTTTGAGCATGCAGGAGGAAGAAGACACTGTCCTGTTCAAGAAGAGGAAACCACGGACAGACATCGATGACACTTCAACAGGGGTGCCCAGTTGGCTTCTTTCTCTCTAGAGCACATCACTGAAACCCACAGCTGTGATGGGGTTTCGACTCAAGTAAGGATATCACATCTTGCCACATCGTGTATGTTTGGAAACTTGGATGTCACAAGTCATGATATTTTCAGGACCCCTGTGTCTAGTGCCTTGCCGACCTCCTCAAGAACCGGTGCAACTCCTACCGTGGAGGTCAAGGGAGACACAGGTACGAGCACAATGGCTGAGGTAGCCTCTCTGGCCATTGTGGAAGAAATAATTGCGGACCTGCAATCTCAGGGCATGGAAACCACAGCCTTGACTGCAGGAGTCAACCAGCAAGAACAATCATTTGCTGCTCCTGTTGTCAAGGAAAGAACTGATCTCGATGTTCAACCTTTGAATGACCTTGAGGATACTTCTTTCAGCAATTTCATAGAGGTAAGTAAAACTCTTTTACCTTTTCTGGAATTGCAAATACTAGGAATGTTCAATTTGAACAGCAATGTCTCACTGTGTTTCAGGATCTGACCCGAGTGGAAACCAAGTCAAAAGCATTAGCAAAGCATATCGAGGTCACGCAACGGGAGATTAGCAGGTTACAACAGTAAGTATATGTATCTTTGTCGTGGTATTGCGAATACCTCGGTAGGTTTTGTGGAAGTTCCTAGCTGGACGAAGACGACACGAGCTGACCAAGTGATTGGTCCTCTCCTGTCAGACAAACACAGCAAGTGACGCGAAGATTTGTACAGGTTCAGGTCTCAGTGGAGCCCTTAGTCTTGTCGACGTTCTCCCAACAAGAGTTGGCTAGGAGAGTTCTCTTGAGGGGAGAGTGCTCCTAAGCACGCCTATTCATTTTTGTGTATTGATGTCAAATGAGTTATTCTTGGTTACAATAGAGGGATACAAGGGCTTATATAGGCCCAAAAGATGCAAAAAGACTAAACTACACCGGCTGCAGCAGTTGGAGGGCACTGACATCCTTCTCCCGACCGAGGGGGCTGGATGCTTGACAAGTGTCCTCGCCAGTTCCCGATGTGCTCCTCGCGTGACCCTCACTTGACCGCGCCCAGGACCGAGGTGCTGGTGGTCTTGTCCCCAGACAAATGGTCGCACCCGGGACAGGGGTCACCGGGGGCCTTGTCCCCGAGCGAAGAGCGGCGCCCAGGACGGAGGCACCGGTGGGGCGGCGCCCGGGACGGAGGCACCGGGGGCCTTGTCCCCGGGAAAATGGTGGCGCCCGGGACAGGGGGTCATTGGGGGCCTTGTCCCCGGGCGAATGGCGACGCCCGGGACAGAGGCACCGAGGGCCTTGTCCCCAAGCCAATGGCGGCGCTCGGGACGGAGGCATCGGGGGCCTTGTCCCCGGGCCAATGGCGGCTCCCGGGACGGAGGAACTGGGGGCCTTGTCCCCGGGCAAATGGCAGCGCCGGGGACAGGTGTCACCGGGGGCCTTGTCCTCGGGAAAGTGGTGGCGCCCGGGACAGGGGTCATTGAGGGCCTTGTCCCTGGGCGAATGGCTGCGCCCAGGACAGGGGTCACCAGGGCCCTTGTCCCCGTGCGAGTGGTGGCGCCTGGGACGGAGGCACGGGGGGCCTTGTCCCCGGGCGAATGGTGGCACCTGGGACAGGGGACACCGGGGCCTTGTGCCCGGGCGAATGGCGGTGGCCGGGACAGGGGTCATTGGGGGCCTTGTCCCTGGGCGAATGGTGGCACCTGGGGCGCAGGCACCGAGGGCCTTGTCCCTGGGCAAATGGCGACGCCCGGGACGTGGGTTATCGGGGGAGTTGTCCCCAGGCGAATGGCGGCACTCGGGACGGAGGCACCGGGGGCCTTGTCCCCGGGACAATGGTGGCGCTCGGTAGAGGGGTCACCGGGGGCCTTGTGCCAGGGCAAATGGCGGCCCGCGGAATAGGGGTCGCTGGTGGCGTTGTCCCCGGGGAAATGGCGGCGCCCAAGACGGAGGCATCCGGTGCCTTATCCCGGGGCAAATGGCGACGCCCAGGACTGTAACACCCCTGTTTTTGCCAAACCCTAAAATAGCCAAAATCCACATCTTGACCCCAAACCCTAATCTGCTTCAGCCATTCCCTTCTAAGTGTTGTTCAGAACATTTTTCCCTTCGGGATCACCTCCAGAATCTCATCCTAAAACTGAGTTTCGACCCTTGCCGTCTCAGAACCCTAATTACCCTAATTTTACCCTAAACTGCTTTTTCCCAATTTTGTCAAAACTCTTCAGATCTTACCCGATCATACCAAACTTTGGCCGGATAAGTTCTAATAATCTTATGCAACTTATCTGCGAAATCAGAATTCAGATCGGACCCTTAGATCTCCAGATTTGCAATCAAGTCCATTTCCTATTCAACTTTTCCTCAATAATCAGTCCCTGGAGCAAGATTTGAAATTGCAAATTAGCCCTGGGCCTTCTTTTTAGCCCCTGTGCCGTTCGACCGCGCCCAGTTCGCCGTTGCTTCGCCGCAGAGCTCGCCGCCGGCCATCCTCTCTGGTCGCCGCGCTCGTAATCGGTTGAGCCACCCCGCGCGCACGTGATAGCCACCGTGGCATCGCCTAGCCCAGCGGATAAACGCCCTCGCCCCAGAGCCGTGTCTTCGCGCGCGCAACCGTTGCCGTGGCATTTGCATGCGCGTACGTGTCGTTGCCGGAGCTGCGCCATTGCCTCCGCATCTGCGCCATCACTGGTGAAGTCCCAATGCAACTGGCAAAGCTGCAGCACCGCCTGAGCGCGATCACATCGTCGTCGCCGTCGTTGCGCCTGCGCCTGACAAGCTTCTCCCCGGCGCAAGCAACCACTGTCACTTAATCCCTCGCTAGCTTCGCCCCTGGACCTATTTAAACCCCCTCAGTGCTGTGAAGAAGCACAACTTCAAGACTTAGCCAAATTCCCAGTTTTTCACTGTTACCCTTTCTTCTCCGGCGAGCTGTTTCTGGAGCCACCGTCGCCAGAGCAAACCGTAGCCCATCTCTCCAATCCAGGTTCACCAATAAGTTCCCCACACCCATCTTCCCGTGCCCAAGCAAGCAATTGCATCATAGTGCTCCCCATCGCCGGTGATCGCCGGAAAACCAGAAAACCCCTGTTCCCTCAATGCTATCCCATTCAGCCCGAATTAGCTCTCGATTCTGTAGAAGAACTTGATCAGTGAGCTTAGTAGAGTAAGCCTGTTGAATCAGGATCCCCAATTGCGCTCAAATTGAAGAAATCCCGATCTCAAGGTCCACCAGTTCGCCGGACCTCGTCGCCGAGCCCCTCCGGCCGATCTCCAATGAAATTAACCCCTCCAGTAGCCTCCTCATACCCCTCAGATCGCTCTCAAGCTTGGAATTGAGCTCTTTCGCCCTGTATCAAAAATCCCCGAGCTCCAGTGTCATCTTCTCCAGCGCCGGTCGCCGGAATTCTTTCCCGGCCGATTCAGCCGACACCACTTTGTCCCTTAGCTTCGCCTCACCTCCCTGAGCATTTTATTCCACTAGCTCGACACCTGGATCTGCCTAGATTGTGAGTTATGCCTTTGCCAAATGTTTGTCCAGAGTTGTGTCTGTGCCGTGTCGCCACCGCAGTTCATCGCCGGATTTGGCCACCCTCCGGCCACTTTCAGCTATTGTCCCTGTTGAGTATTTTATTCCTGTTAGTAATGCCTACCTCCCAGACAAAGTGTTGCATCAATTGGAGCCCTGGATCAAAAGTTAAGCCATGCCCTAGTTTCTGGCCATGTCCAGCACTATGTCAGTGCATGTCAGCCACTGGCATTAGCCTTGTTTGACCCCTTCTGGTTGAGCAATGGAAATGTCACTTTGTCCCCTAGATTCCTGGAGTTGTGTTCTACATCTTTCCCTTCTATCACTTCTCCAGAAAACCATCCTAAGATCAGTTTGAAGCTATGCCAAAGCCATGAACCGAATGTCGACCCTTCGACGTTCAATCCTTTTTAGCCGTTTCTTTGACCAGAGCCCTTGTGACCTTGCCCTAACCTTTTCCCCTGCATGCATGACTTATTTACTTAATAATTTCTATGGAAACTATTTTCTGTATGCTTATGGTATGTGTTTGTGTGTTGGTTGATTGCCGCAGAATCAGAAGCGGAAGGAGCGGAAGAAGTCTTTGAAGATCCGTCTGAGTATTTAGACCCAACATCGCAAGGCAAGCCTCATTCCTTTGATCATGTCTCACCCAATATTTTCATATGAAGTATATTCACTGTTTCTTACTATGCATGCTTAATTGAGATACAAGTTATATTTGAATGACATGAGTAGATATGACCCAATGAATCATGAAACCCCTTTTGTTATTGAACCTTCATATATGTGCTTTTGTCACCCTAGGACTCATATACTGAATATCCACATTAAACTTGAAATGGACAAATACATGAGAAGTTGTAATGAAAACCGTTTTGTCAAGAAAACTGATAAAAGGGATCAGTAGTGAGGATTGGTTTGTATGGAGAGGGTGCGGTGCGCACCAGGGAATGTGAATGTTCCTCACTATTGGTTCATAAGGACGAGAACCTTGTGCTGTGTCTCTATGCGAATTGTAAACGTACCAACCACTTGCCTGGTATGGGACAGGCACAACTTAGTAGCTTTTTGGTATTAGCAGTTCCCTGCATGGTTTGTCGATCTGGTTTCTCGCGTGGAAACTGGTAGGCCAAGATTCGGCCATGAGTGATGTGAGTTCAGAAAAATAATGAGAGGAAAAGGCGTAAAAGAAGGAAGGCGCCCTAGACCTGATTAAGCCGTGAGCGGTTGTAATCATAAACGGTCGTATGTCTTGCGTGGACATAGACCAAGGCTATGTGTCCTACGGGAACATAGACCAGAGAGGCTAGGAAGTAAGGCAGTGGGGAAGACCCACAACGGTACTTGAGACTTAACTGTCTATTTACCGGGCGGGGATACTGTTAATACTGAACTGTAAAAGCGTTGTGTGATCTCGGCCTTGTCACATGTGTATAAGTCACATGTAGCTGATCCGACTTGAAAGCCGAGTGAACCAGTGGATTTAAAAAGAGGTACACCTTTGCAAAGTGTAAAAGAAGTATCAGATACTCTGTACTCCCAGGTTCAGGAGTCTTTTCGTAGTGGATGTTATCCATGGGTTATAGCACAAGTAATGTTTTGGAATGTGTTCATAATGCGGTTAACAAAGTAGTGACTCATGGGAGACCACTACATATAATGTTTTGTTGAAAACCTGTTTAATGTTTAAAGTATCATTTTCATGACAAAAGTACTGTTTTACTGAACAAATGCATTGGAAATCTATATATCTCTATCCATATGAAACTAAAACCCCGGAATCATATGTTTCACCCTCATGTAAGTACAATTGCATTAATCCCCGGAATGAGTGTTGCTGAGCACCAAGTGCTCACCCTTGCATTTATATCCAACTGTAGAAGAGGGATTCGAGGATCCCGATTCCTTCAGTTATGAGTACTCAGCTGAAGACGGAAGCACCCCGGACGAGCCCACGTTCTAGAAGGATCATGCACCAAGTCAAGTCAGATGTGGGAGAAGCGCCTCCAACCCTGCTGCTGATGGAAGTCAAGCTGTTTGTCGTCGCTTTGTGCTTTATGTTGTGTGTTCGGTACTTGGATACCGATTCTGGTTCTGATAAACTAGTTATTTTCTTA
Source organism: Pharus latifolius (assembly GCA_019359835.1). NCBI lineage: Eukaryota > Viridiplantae > Streptophyta > Magnoliopsida > Poales > Poaceae > Pharus > Pharus latifolius. The sequence continues at coordinate 26,344,017 of CM033329.1, forward strand.
GCAACTCTACTTTGCTCCATTTTCGGTGCTTTGGCTATGTAATATTGGCCATGTTGGCCTGATACTTGTTTAATGTTATTACTATGCTTGTGTGGTTTGGAGCTCATGTGACATCCCGCTGTGTGTAACCTACCTGGGCGGTTACCAAGGTGATCCTCAAATGGGGGTCTCACAGCGAATGGTATCAGAGCATGAAGCTTGACTGTAGGTCGTGACCCTTACTAGAATGGGCGTTCCTAATGTAGAGAATCGCTAGATTATTTGGTAAAAATCTAATTGTGAAAAACCTAATTTGTTTAAGAAAATCATAATGAGTATTATTTGAAAATTTTCAAAACCTTTTTCCTACTTTTAAGTGTTCCGTGTCTCATCATCGCAGATGGCCCCTGGTAAGAAGCTAATTCACGGAGACGAGTTGGGATCATGGGCGTTGATGCTTTGGATGATGTTACAATTTCTGGGAGCAAGAGACAACCAGCGACCAGTCTACTACGTCCGTCGAGAAGAAGTAGATGGTAGACCTTTTGGTTTCCGTGCCTCGGTGATTGTGTACGAGATTCCAGAGATCGGGAGAGGATCAACAAGAAAGGAAGCTCGTAGAGAAGAAGAAGAAGATGCTATCCAAGACGCTGCTCGTCGTGCTATAGGTACCATCCGCCAGCTGTACGATGATTTTCTTATAGGTTCTCCTTTCTGTTTTGTACCCTACCAAGTTCCCGGATCGGATCGTCGAACTGTTCATCCCTCCACCAACCAGAGAGACGCCATCCTGACCAAAACCAGAGATGTAGTCCAAGTCTTGGAGCCAAGCTACACTCGGTTGTTGCGTGAGCATGAAAATGCTCGGGATGACCGTCACTATCTCGAAGGAGCGCTTGCAAAACTTCGCTCAGAACTCCAAGAGAAAGAGAAGCAAATTCAGGAGTTGGCTGAACCTAGCAGAGCACGAGAAGTCGTAGACGAAGGATCGGTGAACAAGAAGAACCGCTTGAAGATAAGACTCACAGCCCGCAAGAGTGTGGGAAGACCTAGGGATTACCTGGGTTATTTCACACCTGCTTCGCGTGGCATTGTGATCAACACCCCTGCACCAGAATATCCTACTCTCTCGAAAGGGAAGGAAGTTCCTGAAGGCAAACGAAAAGAGATTGCTACATGCGACACCAACGGTTCATCTGAGGAAGAAGAGGACAATGATATGGAATGGGACCCTATGGATGCCGACGAAGATCAAAAAGAGGAAGACCCTGAAGAAGTGGAACCTTGCAGTTCTTCCAGGACCGACAGGAGATCCTAGTTTTCTCTTCAGCTTGACCCTTCTGCTCTAACCCTTGTAATCGTTAGTCTTTAGCTCGTGGTGTGGTAGTTGCTTTGTTTGTATTGTTTGTTGGTAACTCTAAGGCTGTAAAGGTGAAAACCTTGTATCTTTTGAAAACCTTTGAAAATAGCAATCGCATGTTCCAATCCAATCTCTTGGGTTGATCTTTCATTTCAGCTTGTGTTCAATCTGTGCTCTCTTGAATTAGTAGTCTTTTCTCAATTATCTTGTCAGAACAGAATGGTGAACACCAGAGGAAGAATCCAAGACTCGGAAGAAGCCCCAAGGAACACATCAACGAGAAGGACTAGAGATACCTCAGATCAGCCAAATTCATCGACCTCAGTACCCCAAGGAGGAAATCTGACAGAAATACTGATATGGATGGAACAAAACCGACAGAGATCCGCAGAGGTACAGAGTCAAATTCTGGAACAGTTGATGCAAAACTCCGCAACACGCCGCGAGGAAGGTTCGAACATTGGAGCAAGACTGACAGACTTTCAAAAGACGCGCCCTCCAACTTTCTCCTGCACTGAAGACCCGATTGTGGCAGACGATTGGTTAAGAGAAATTGAGAGGAAATTGGACACTGTCAGGTGTAATGATGAAGAGAAGCTGCTGTATGGACCCCATCAGCTCACAGGATCGGCTGCAGCATGGTGGGAAAATTACAAGACGGTACACCCTGATCAGAATTCCATTACCTGGAATGAATTCAAGGAACAGTTCCATAAGTACCATGTCCCCAAAGGAGCTATTCAAGCCAAACGCAGAGAATTCTTGAATCTAAGGCAAGGAGGAAGGACGGTGAAGCAGTATCTGCATGAATTCATCAAATTGGCCAGGTATGCACCTGAAGATATCATGACAGAAGAGCGGAAGATCGACAGATTTTGCGAAGGCCTACAAAAATCATATCAATATCACCTGTCAACGCATGAGTTCACGGACTTCCAAGTCCTTGTGAATCGAGTGCTCAAAATGGAGGAGAAAAGAGGCATAGTAGAAGAGGACCGCAAGAGGAAAAGTATAGCATACCCTTTTCAAGGAAATTCTAGTCGAGGAAGACCAGCACCATATGCCAGAGCCGCTTTCAGAGCACCCGCACCTCCAAGACCCCAGAGGACTCCATCACCAACAACTCTAACATGTCCCGGATGCAAAGGGAGTCACCTCTATAAAGATTGTACACTGAAGAATGCAGAGTGTTTCCATTGTGGTAGAAGAGGACACCACAGAGAGACTTGTCCACTTCGGCATTTACCTCCCAGCGTTGCTAAAGCTCAGGCAGCCAAATCCCCTGCACCTGCACGAACTATTGCCAGAGGAGCACCACAAGCCAGAGGGGCACCACAAGTCAGAGGAGGAAGATTCCAAACCAGCAGAGGGAGAGGAACACCAACCGCCGGAGGAAGACTCAACTTCGTGACTGCTGCAGAAGCAGGAGAGGCAACTGACGTCGTGATCGGTAGACTCTTGATCTCCTCTCAGATTTCAGTTGTTTTATTTGATCCCGGTGCAACTCATTCATTCATGTCAAAAGATCGCTTGTTGAGTAATAACTTGCCTGTGGTTGCTTTAGAGCATCCTATCATCATTCAGTCACCTGGTGCTAGGATGATTGTTAATTCTATCTGTAGAAATGTTGCCTTCTGTATCGGCAATCTAGAATTCCTGGCAGACATGCTAGTTCTAAACCTTCAAGGATTAGATGTCATTCTTGGAATGGATTGGCTGGCCAAGCATAAGGGATTGATGGATTGTGAAAAAAAAACAATCACCCTGACAAGTGCCATTGGAAAGCAAGTTACATTCCATGCAGACAGAACTCCAATCTGCGACCACCTGCAGAGATTGAACTGCATTGAAGAAGTGAAACTTGAAGAGGTGCCGATTGTCAATGAGTACCCAGAAGTCTTTCCAGAAGAACTTCCCAGATTACCACCAAATAGGGACATAGAGTTCACCATTGAACTGAAACCCGGATCTGCTCTGTATGCTAGGAAGTTGTTTCGGATGACAGGTCATGAGCAAGAGGAACTGAAGAAGCAGATAGCTGAATTGGAAGAAAAAGGATTTATCAGATCAAGCTCATCACCATGGGGAGCCCCAGTGCTCTTTGTCAAGAAGAAAGATGGTAGCATGCGACTTTGCATAGACTACCGTAAGCTAAACGACATGACCATTAAGAACAAATACCCCTTACCAAGGATAGATGATCTTTTTGACCAGCTCAGAGAAGCGAAAGTGTTCTCAAGAATAGACCTGAGATCGGGATACCACCAGTTGAGGATCCGAGAACAGGACATCCGTAAAACTGCTTTCGTAACCAGATACGGGTTGCATGAGTTTACAGTGATGCCCTTTGGATTAACAAATGCACCCGCGGTATTTATGAATCTAAAGAACAAGATCCTTATGGAATTCCTGGATAAGTGCATCATCGTGTTTATAGATGATATTCTTATCTATTCCAAGACAGAGGAGGAGCACGCATATCACCTGAGGATAGTGCTACAGAAACTGGTAGACCACCAGCTATACGCCAAGTTCAGCAAATGTGCTTTTTGGCTGAAGAAGATCTCTTTCTTAGGACACATCATCTCAGGAGAAGGAATATTTATGGACCCGTTGAAGATACAAGCTGTTACTGAATGGAAACAACCGGAAACCGCAACAGAAGTTAGAAGTTTCTTGGGATTAGCGGGATATTATCGAAGATTCGTAGAAGGATTCTCGAAGATCACCAAACCGCTGACCCAGCTACTGAAGAAGAACGCCTCTTTTAATTGGACCGAGGAGTGCGAAAGAAGTTTTGAGGAATTGAAGAAAAGACTGACAGCTGTACCAATTCTTATACTACCAGACGTCAAAAAGGACTTTCAAGTCTACTGTGACGCCTCCAAACAAGGATTAGGATGCGTATTGATGCAAGAAAGGAAAGTGATAGCTTATGCTTCTAGACAGCTACGACCTCATGAGGAGAATTATCCAACACATGATTTGGAGTTAGCTGCGGTCGTACATGCACTAAAGATATGGAGACACTACTTACTAGGCAGTAAGTGCGAAATTTACACGGATCATAAGAGCCTGAAATATATCTTCACGCAACAGGAGTTGAATATGAGGCAGAGAAGATGGCTAGAGCTGATCAAAGATTATGATCTAGAGATCCACTATCACCCGGGAAAAGCCAATGTAGTAGCTGATGCTTTGAGCAGGAAATCTCGTTGCAACCAGATAACACAGCTAGAAGTGCCAACACAACTGATCAAGGACTTCGAAAGGTTGCAATTGGAATTAGTGGACCAAGGAACCATCACTACTCTAAAGATGGAATGTGAGTTGAAGGATAAGATCAGACAAGCTCAAGCGATTGACCCAGACCTTCAAGAGATGAAGGAGGACATGAAGAGCAAAGATACAACCAACCTTCGAGAAGATGAACAGGGAATTCTATGGTACGATGACCGTATCTGCATTCCAAATGACAATGAGATCAAAGGCCTGATCATGCAAGAAGCTCATCAAACCCCATATTCCATACACCCAGGCAGCACCAAAATGTACAAGGACCTGAAGAAAAATTTTTGGTGGAAAGGAATGAAGAGAGAAATTGCCAAGTTTGTCGCAGCTTGTGACACATGCCAAAGAGTGAAAGCAGAACATCAAAAGCCTGCGGGACCGCTACAACCTTTACAAATCCCAGAGTGGAAGTGGGATGAAATCGGAATGGATTTTATTGTGGGACTACCAAGGACGAGAAAAGGATTCGATTCTATATGGGTCATAGTAGATAGATTAACAAAGGTAGCACATTTTCTCCCAGTAAAGACCCTATATACAGCTAAGGACTTAGCAGAGCTGTATCTCAGCAGAATAGTAGTACTGCACGGAGTGCCGAAGGCTATCGTTTCCGACAGAGGAGCCCAGTTCATTTCAAGATTTTGGCAGGAGTTGCAGAAAGCCCTGGGCACAAAGTTAAAGTTCAGTACCGCTTACCACCCTCAAACTGGAGGTCAGACTGAAAGGGTAAACCAAATTTTGGAAGATATGTTGAGGGCTTGTGTTTTGGATTATGGAGACTCTTGGGAGTTATTTCTACCTTATGCAGAATTCACATATAACAACAGTTTCCAAACAAGCCTGCAGATGGCACCATATGAAGCTCTATATGGAAGAAGATGCCGCACGCCTCTGTATTGGACGGAAATAGGTCAAAAACAACATCTAGGACCCCAGTTGATAGAAGAAGCCACAGCCCATGTCAGGATCATACAAGAAAAACTGAAAACAGCTCAATCTAGACAGAAAAGCTATGCAGATAATCGTAGAAGAGAGTTATCATTCGAAGAGGGCAATTATGTGTATCTCATGGTTATGCCATACAAAGGAGTTCGAAGATTCCAGATGAAGGGAAAGTTAAAACCTAGATATGTAGGACCATATCGAATTCTGGAAAAGCAGGTGAAATGGCATACAAGTTGGAATTGCCACCAGAACTGAGCGGAATTCATGACGTATTTCATGTGTCTCAGCTGAAGAAATGCTTGAGAAAACCCACGGAACAGATATCTCCTGCAGAGATTGAGATTCAACCAGACTTATCTTGTCAAGAATACCCTGTTAGAATTCTGGAAACCAGAGAGAAAGTACTGAAGTCAAGAACCCTCCGATTCTGCAGAGTCCAGTGGAATAATCACTCAGAGGAGGAGTCAACTTGGGAAAAAGAAGAAGATCTCCGCCGAGAATTTCCCTTCCTATTCTTTGACCTGCCCTAATCTCGAGGACGAGATTGCTTCTAAGGTGGGTAGATTTGTAACACCCCTGTTTTTGCCAAACCCTAAAATAGCCAAAATCCACATCTTGACCCCAAACCCTAATCTGCTTCAGCCATTCCCTTCTAAGTGTTGTTCAGAACATTTTTCCCTTCGGGATCACCTCCAGAATCTCATCCTAAAACTGAGTTTCGACCCTTGCCGTCTCAGAACCCTAATTACCCTAATTTTACCCTAAACTGCTTTTTCCCAATTTTGTCAAAACTCTTCAGATCTTACCCGATCATACCAAACTTTGGCCGGATAAGTTCTAATAATCTTATGCAACTTATCTGCGAAATCAGAATTCAGATCGGACCCTTAGATCTCCAGATTTGCAATCAAGTCCATTTCCTATTCAACTTTTCCTCACAGATCAGTCCCTGGAGCAAGATTTGAAATTGCAAATTAGCCCTGGGCCTTCTTTTTAGCCCCTGTGCCGTTCGACCGCGCCCTGTTCGCCGTTGCTTCGCCGCAGAGCTCGCCGCCGGCCATCCTCTCCGGTCGCCGCGCTCGTAATCGGTTGAGCCACCCCGCGCGCACGTGATAACCACCGTGGCATCGCCTAGCCCAGCGGATAAACGCCCTCGCCCCAGAGCCGTGTCTTCGCGCGCGCAACCGTTGCCGTGGCATTTGCATGCGCGTACGTGTCGTTGCCGGAGCTGCGCCGTTGCCTCCGCATCTGCGCCATCACTGGTGAAGTCCCAATGCAACTGGCAAAGCTGCAGCACCGCCTGAGCGCGATCACATCGCCGTCGCCGTCGTTGCGCCTGCGCCCGACAAGCTTCTCCCCGGCGCAAGCAACCACTGTCACCTAATCCCTCGCTAGCTTCGCCCCTGGACCTATTTAAACCCCCTTAGTGCTGTGAAGAAGCACAACTTCAAGACTTAGCCAAATTCCCAGTTTTTCACTGTTTCCCTTTCTTCTCCGGCGAGCTGTTTCTGGAGCCACCGTCGCCAGAGCAAACCGTAGCCCATCTCTCCAATCCAGGTTCACCAATAAGTTCCCCACACCCATCTTCCCGTGCCCAAGCAAGCAATTGCATCATAGTGCTCCCCATCGCCGGTGATCGCCGGAAAACCAGAAAACCCCTGTTCCCTCAATGCTATCCCATTCAGCCCGAATTAGCTCTCGATTCTGTAGAAGAACTTGATCAGTGAGCTTAGTAGAGTAAGCCTGTTGAATCAGGATCCCCAATTGCGCTCAAATTGAAGAAATCCCGATCTCAAGGTCCACCAGTTCGCCGGACCTCGTCGCCGAGCCCCTCCGGCCGATCTCCAATGAAATTAACCCCTCCAGTAGCCTCCTCATACCCCTCAGATCGCTCTCAAGCTTGGAATTGAGCTCTTTCGCCCTGTATCAAAAATCCCCGAGCTCCAGTGTCATCTTCTCCAGCGCCGGTCGCCGGAATTCTTTCCCGGCCGATTCAGCCGACACCACTTTGTCCCTTAGCTTCGCCTCACCTCCCTGAGCATTTTATTCCACTAGCTCGACACCTGGATCTGCCTAGATTGTGAGTTATGCCTTTGCCAAATGTTTGTCCAGAGTTGTGTCTGTGCCGTGTCGCCACCGCAGTTCATCGCCGGATTTGGCCACCCTCCGGCCACTTTCAGCTCTTGTCCCTGTTGAGTATTTTATTCCTGTTAGTAATGCCTACCTCCCAGACAAAGTGTTGCATCAATTGGAGCCCTGGATCAAAAGTTAAGCCATGCCCTAGTTTCTGGCCATGTCCAGCACTATGTCAGTGCATGTCAGCCACTGGCATTAGCCTTGTTTGACCCCTTCTGGTTGAGCAATGGAAATGTCACTTTGTCCCCTAGATTCCTGGAGTTGTGTTCTACATCTTTCCCTTCTATCACTTCTCCAGAAAACCATCCTAAGATCAGTTTGAAGCTATGCCAAAGCCATGAACCGAATGTCGACCCTTCGACGTTCAATCCTTTTTAGCCGTTTCTTTGACCAGAGCCCTTGTGACCTTGCCCTAACCTTTTCCCCTGCATGCATGACTTATTTACTTAATAATTTCTATGGAAACTATTTTCTGTATGCTTATGGTATGTGTTTGTGTGTTGGTTGATTGCCGCAGAATCAGAAGCGGAAGGAGCGGAAGAAGTCTTTGAAGATCCGTCTGAGTATTTAGACCCAACATCGCAAGGCAAGCCTCATTCCTTTGATCATGTCTCACCCAATATTTTCATATGAAGTATATTCACTGTTTCTTACTATGCATGCTTAATTGAGATACAAGTTATATTTGAATGACATGAGTAGATATGACCCAATGAATCATGAAACCCCTTTTGTTATTGAACCTTCATATATATGCTTTTGTCACCCTAGGACTCATATACTGAATATCCACATTAAACTTGAAATGGACAAATACATGAGAAGTTGTAATGAAAACCGTTTTGTCAAGAAAACTGATAAAAGGGATCAGTAGTGAGGATTGGTTTGTATGGAGAGGGTGCGGTGCGCACCAGGGAATGTGAATGTTCCTCACTATTGGTTCATAAGGACGAGAACCTTGTGCTGTGTCTCTATGCGAATTGTAAACGTACCAACCACTTGCCTGGTATGGGACAGGCACAACTTAGTAGCTTTTTGGTATTAGCAGTTCCCTGCATGGTTTGTCGATCTGGTTTCTCGCGTGGAAACTGGTAGGCCAAGATTCGGCCATGAGTGATGTGAGTTCAGAAAAATAATGAGAGGAAAAGGCGTAAAAGAAGGAAGGCGCCCTAGACCTGATTAAGCCGTGAGCGGTTGTAATCATAAACGGTCGTATGTCTTGCGTGGACATAGACCAAGGCTATGTGTCCTACGGGAACATAGACCAGAGAGGCTAGGAAGTAAGGCAGTGGGGAAGACCCACAACGGTACTTGAGACTTAACTGTCTATTTACCGGGCGGGGATACTGTTAATACTGAACTGTAAAAGCGTTGTGTGATCTCGGCCTTGTCACATGTGTATAAGTCACATGTAGCTGATCCGACTTGAAAGCCGAATGAACCAGTGGATTTAAAAAGAGGTACACCTTTGCAAAGTGTAAAAGAAGTATCAGATACTTTGTACTCCCAGGTTCAGGAGTCTTTTCGTAGTGGATGTTATCCATGGGTTATAGCACAAGTAATGTTTTGGAATGTGTTCATAATGCGGTTAACAAAGTAGTGACTCATGGGAGACCACTACATATAATGTTTTGTTGAAAACCTGTTTAATGTTTAAAGTATCATTTTCATGACAAAAGTACTGTTTTACTGAACAAATGCATTGGAAATCTATATATCTCTATCCATATGAAACTAAAACCCCGGAATCATATGTTTCACCCTCATGTAAGTACAATTGCATTAATCCCCGGAATGAGTGTTGCTGAGCACCAAGTGCTCACCCTTGCATTTATATCCAACTGTAGAAGAGGGATTCGAGGATCCCGATTCCTTCAGTTATGAGTACTCAGCTGAAGACGGAAGCACCCCGGACGAGCCCACGTTCTAGAAGGATCATGCACCAAGTCAAGTCAGATGTGGGAGAAGCGCCTCCAACCCTGCTGCTGATGGAAGTCAAGCTGTTTGTCGTCGCTTTGTGCTTTATGTTGTGTGTTCGGTACTTGGATACCGATTCTGGTTCTGATAAACTAGTTATTTTCTTAGCAACTCTACTTTGCTCCATTTTCGGTGCTTTGGCTATGTAATATTGGCCATGTTGGCCTGATACTTGTTTAATGTTATTACTATGCTTGTGTGGTTTGGAGCTCATGTGACATCCCGCTGTGTGTAACCTACCTGGGCGGTTACCAAGGTGATCCTCAAATGGGGGTCTCACAGCGAATGGTATCAGAGCATGAAGCTTGACTGTAGGTCGTGACCCTTACTAGAATGGGCGTTCCTAATGTAGAGAATCGCTAGATTATTTGGTAAAAATCTAATTGTGAAAAACCTAATTTGTTTAAGAAAATCATAATGAGTATTATTTGAAAATTTTCAAAACCTTTTTCCTACTTTTAAGTGTTCCGTGTCTCATCATCGCAGATGGCCCCTGGTAAGAAGCTAATTCACGGAGACGAGTTGGGATCATGGGCGTTGATGCTTTGGATGATGTTACAATTTCTGGGAGCAAGAGACAACCAGCGACCAGTCTACTACGTCCGTCGAGAAGAAGTAGATGGTAGACCTTTTGGTTTCCGTGCCTCGGTGATTGTGTACGAGATTCCAGAGATCGGGAGAGGATCAACAAGAAAGGAAGCTCGTAGAGAAGAAGAAGAAGATGCTATCCAAGACGCTGCTCGTCGTGCTATAGGTACCATCCGCCAGCTGTACGATGATTTTCTTATAGGTTCTCCTTTCTGTTTTGTACCCTACCAAGTTCCCGGATCGGATCGTCGAACTGTTCATCCCTCCACCAACCAGAGAGACGCCATCCTGACCAAAACCAGAGATGTAGTCCAAGTCTTGGAGCCAAGCTACACTCGGTTGTTGCGTGAGCATGAAAATGCTCGGGATGACCGTCACTATCTCGAAGGAGCGCTTGCAAAACTTCGCTCAGAACTCCAAGAGAAAGAGAAGCAAATTCAGGAGTTGGCTGAACCTAGCAGAGCACGAGAAGTCGTAGACGAAGGATCGGTGAACAAGAAGAACCGCTTGAAGATAAGACTCACAGCCCGCAAGAGTGTGGGAAGACCTAGGGATTACCTGGGTTATTTCACACCTGCTTCGCGTGGCATTGTGATCAACACCCCTGCACCAGAATATCCTACTCTCTCGAAAGGGAAGGAAGTTCCTGAAGGCAAACGAAAAGAGATTGCTACATGCGACACCAACGGTTCATCTGAGGAAGAAGAGGACAATGATATGGAATGGGACCCTATGGATGCCGACGAAGATCAAAAAGAGGAAGACCCTGAAGAAGTGGAACCTTGCAGTTCTTCCAGGACCGACAGGAGATCCTAGTTTTCTCTTCAGCTTGACCCTTCTGCTCTAACCCTTGTAATCGTTAGTCTTTAGCTCGTGGTGTGGTAGTTGCTTTGTTTGTATTGTTTGTTGGTAACTCTAAGGCTGTAAAGGTGAAAACCTTGTATCTTTTGAAAACCTTTGAAAATAGCAATCGCATGTTCCAATCCAATCTCTTGGGTTGATCTTTCATTTCAGCTTGTGTTCAATCTGTGCTCTCTTGAATTAGTAGTCTTTTCTCAATTATCTTGTCAGAACAGAATGGTGAACACCAGAGGAAGAATCCAAGACTCGGAAGAAGCCCCAAGGAACACATCAACGAGAAGGACTAGAGATACCTCAGATCAGCCAAATTCATCGACCTCAGTACCCCAAGGAGGAAATCTGACAGAAATACTGATATGGATGGAACAAAACCGACAGAGATCCGCAGAGGTACAGAGTCAAATTCTGGAACAGTTGATGCAAAACTCCGCAACACGCCGCGAGGAAGGTTCGAACATTGGAGCAAGACTGACAGACTTTCAAAAGACGCGCCCTCCAACTTTCTCCTGCACTGAAGACCCGATTGTGGCAGACGATTGGTTAAGAGAAATTGAGAGGAAATTGGACACTGTCAGGTGTAATGATGAAGAGAAGCTGCTGTATGGACCCCATCAGCTCACAGGATCGGCTGCAGCATGGTGGGAAAATTACAAGACGGTACACCCTGATCAGAATTCCATTACCTGGAATGAATTCAAGGAACAGTTCCATAAGTACCATGTCCCCAAAGGAGCTATTCAAGCCAAACGCAGAGAATTCTTGAATCTAAGGCAAGGAGGAAGGACGGTGAAGCAGTATCTGCATGAATTCATCAAATTGGCCAGGTATGCACCTGAAGATATCATGACAGAAGAGCGGAAGATCGACAGATTTTGCGAAGGCCTACAAAAATCATATCAATATCACCTGTCAACGCATGAGTTCACGGACTTCCAAGTCCTTGTGAATCGAGTGCTCAAAATGGAGGAGAAAAGAGGCATAGTAGAAGAGGACCGCAAGAGGAAAAGTATAGCATACCCTTTTCAAGGAAATTCTAGTCGAGGAAGACCAGCACCATATGCCAGAGCCGCTTTCAGAGCACCCGCACCTCCAAGACCCCAGAGGACTCCATCACCAACAACTCTAACATGTCCCGGATGCAAAGGGAGTCACCTCTATAAAGATTGTACACTGAAGAATGCAGAGTGTTTCCATTGTGGTAGAAGAGGACACCACAGAGAGACTTGTCCACTTCGGCATTTACCTCCCAGCGTTGCTAAAACTCAGGCAGCCAAATCCCCTGCACCTGCACGAACTATTGCCAGAGGAGCACCACAAGCCAGAGGAGGAAGATTCCAAACCAGCAGAGGGAGAGGAACACCAACCGCCGGAGGAAGACTCAACTTCGTGACTGCTGCAGAAGCAGGAGAGGCAACTGACGTCGTGATCGGTAGACTCTTGATCTCCTCTCAGATTTCAGTTGTTTTATTTGATCCCGGTGCAACTCATTCATTCATGTCAAAAGATCGCTTGTTGAGTAATAACTTGCCTGTGGTTGCTTTAGAGCATCCTATCATCATTCAGTCACCTGGTGCTAGGATGATTGTTAATTCTATCTGTAGAAATGTTGCCTTCTGTATCGGCAATCTAGAATTCCTGGCAGACATGCTAGTTCTAAACCTTCAAGGATTAGATGTCATTCTTGGAATGGATTGGCTGGCCAAGCATAAGGGATTGATGGATTGTGAAAAAAAAACAATCACCCTGACAAATGCCATTGGAAAGCAAGTTACATTCCATGCAGACAGAACTCCAATCTGCGACCACCTGCAGAGATTGAACTGCATTGAAGAAGTGAAACTTGAAGAGGTGCCGATTGTCAATGAGTACCCAGAAGTCTTTCCAGAAGAACTTCCCAGATTACCACCAAACAGGGACATAGAGTTCACCATTGAACTGAAACCCGGATCTGCTCTGTACGCTAGGAAGTTGTTTCGGATGACAGGTCATGAGCAAGAGGAACTGAAGAAGCAGATAGCTGAATTGGAAGAAAAAGGATTTATCAGATCAAGCTCATCACCATGGGGAGCCCCAGTGCTCTTTGTCAAGAAGAAAGATGGTAGCATGCGACTTTGCATAGACTACCGTAAGCTAAACGACATGACCATTAAGAACAAATACCCCTTACCAAGGATAGATGATCTTTTTGACCAGCTCAGAGAAGCGAAAGTGTTCTCAAGAATAGACCTGAGATCGGGATACCACCAGTTGAGGATCCGAGAACAGGACATCCCTAAAACTGCTTTCGTAACCAGATACGGGTTGCATGAGTTTACAGTGATGCCCTTTGGATTAACAAATGCACCCGCGGTATTTATGAATCTAAAGAACAAGATCCTTATGGAATTCCTGGATAAGTGCATCATCGTGTTTATAGATGATATTCTTATCTATTCCAAGACAGAGGAGGAGCACGCATATCACCTGAGGATAGTGCTACAGAAACTGGTAGACCACCAGCTATACGCCAAGTTCAGCAAATGTGCTTTTTGGCTGAAGAAGATCTCTTTCTTAGGACACATCATCTCAGGAGAAGGAATATTTATGGACCCGTTGAAGATACAAGCTGTTACTGAATGGAAACAACCGGAAACCGCAACAGAAGTTAGAAGTTTCTTGGGATTAGCGGGATATTATCGAAGATTCGTAGAAGGATTCTCGAAGATCACCAAACCGCTGACCCAGCTACTGAAGAAGAACGCCTCTTTTAATTGGACCGAGGAGTGCGAAAGAAGTTTTGAGGAATTGAAGAAAAGACTGACAACTGTACCAATTCTTATACTACCAGACGTCAAAAAGGACTTTCAAGTCTACTGTGACGCCTCCAAACAAGGATTAGGATGCGTATTGATGCAAGAAAGGAAAGTGATAGCTTATGCTTCTAGACAGCTACGACCTCATGAGGAGAATTATCCAACACATGATTTGGAGTTAGCTGCGGTCGTACATGCACTAAAGATATGGAGACACTACTTACTAGGCAGTAAGTGCGAAATTTACACGGATCATAAGAGCCTGAAATATATCTTCACGCAACAGGAGTTGAATATGAGGCAGAGAAGATGGCTAGAGCTGATCAAAGATTATGATCTAGAGATCCACTATCACCCGGGAAAAGCCAATGTAGTAGCTGATGCTTTGAGCAGGAAATCTCGTTGCAACCAGATAACACAGCTAGAAGTGCCAACACAACTGATCAAGGACTTCGAAAGGTTGCAATTGGAATTAGTGGACCAAGGAACCATCACTACTCTAAAGATGGAATGTGAGTTGAAGGATAAGATCAGACAAGCTCAAGCGATTGACCCAGACCTTCAAGAGATGAAGGAGGACATGAAGAGCAAAGATACAACCAACCTTCGAGAAGATGAACAGGGAATTCTATGGTACGATGACCGTATCTGCATTCCAAATGACAATGAGATCAAAGGCCTGATCATGCAAGAAGCTCATCAAACCCCATATTCCATACACCCAGGCAGCACCAAAATGTACAAGGACCTGAAGAAAAATTTTTGGTGGAAAGGAATGAAGAGAGAAATTGCCAAGTTTGTCGCAGCTTGTGACACATGCCAAAGAGTGAAAGCAGAACATCAAAAGCCTGCGGGACCGCTACAACCTTTACAAATCCCAGAGTGGAAGTGGGATGAAATCGGAATGGATTTTATTGTGGGACTACCAAGGACGAGAAAAGGATTCGATTCTATATGGGTCATAGTAGATAGATTAACAAAGGTAGCACATTTTCTCCCAGTAAAGACCCTATATACAGCTAAGGACTTAGCAGAGCTGTATCTCAGCAGAATAGTAGTACTGCACGGAGTGCCGAAGGCTATCGTTTCCGACAGAGGAGCCCAGTTCATTTCAAGATTTTGGCAGGAGTTGCAGAAAGCCCTGGGCACAAAGTTAAAGTTCAGTACCGCTTACCACCCTCAAACTGGAGGTCAGACTGAAAGGGTAAACCAAATTTTGGAAGATATGTTGAGGGCTTGTGTTTTGGATTATGGAGACTCTTGGGAGTTATTTCTACCTTATGCAGAATTCACATATAACAACAGTTTCCAAACAAGCCTGCAGATGGCACCATATGAAGCTCTATATGGAAGAAGATGCCGCACGCCTCTGTATTGGACGGAAATAGGTCAAAAACAACATCTAGGACCCCAGTTGATAGAAGAAGCCACAGCCCATGTCAGGATCATACAAGAAAAACTGAAAACAGCTCAATCTAGACAGAAAAGCTATGCAGATAATCGTAGAAGAGAGTTATCATTCGAAGAGGGCAATTATGTGTATCTCATGGTTATGCCATACAAAGGAGTTCGAAGATTCCAGATGAAGGGAAAGTTAAAACCTAGATATGTAGGACCATATCGAATTCTGGAAAAGCAGGTGAAATGGCATACAAGTTGGAATTGCCACCAGAACTGAGCGGAATTCATGACGTATTTCATGTGTCTCAGCTGAAGAAATGCTTGAGAAAACCCACGGAACAGATATCTCCTGCAGAGATTGAGATTCAACCAGACTTATCTTGTCAAGAATACCCTGTTAGAATTCTGGAAACCAGAGAGAAAGTACTGAAGTCAAGAACCCTCCGATTCTGCAGAGTCCAGTGGAATAATCACTCAGAGGAGGAGTCAACTTGGGAAAAAGAAGAAGATCTCCGCCGAGAATTTCCCTTCCTATTCTTTGACCTGCCCTAATCTCGAGGACGAGATTGCTTCTAAGGTGGGTAGATTTGTAACACCCCTGTTTTTGCCAAACCCTAAAATAGCCAAAATCCACATATTGACCCCAAACCCTAATCTGCTTCAGCCATTCCCTTCTAAGTGTTGTTCAGAACATTTTTCCCTTCGGGATCACCTCCAGAATCTCATCCTAAAACTGAGTTTCGACCCTTGCCGTCTCAGAACCCTAATTACCCTAATTTTACCCTAAACTGCTTTTTCCCAATTTTGTCAAAACTCTTCAGATCTTACCCGATCATACCAAACTTTGGCCGGATAAGTTCTAATAATCTTATGCAACTTATCTGCGAAATCAGAATTCAGATCGGACCCTTAGATCTCCAGATTTGCAATCAAGTCCATTTCCTATTCAACTTTTCCTCCCAGATCAGTCCCTGGAGCAAGATTTGAAATTGCAAATTAGCCCTGGGCCTTCTTTTTAGCCCCTGTGCCGTTCGACCGCGCCCTGTTCGCCGTTGCTTCGCCGCAGAGCTCGCCGCCGGCCATCCTCTCCGGTCGCCGCGCTCGTAATCGGTTGAGCCACCCCGCGCGCACGTGATAACCACCGTGGCATCGCCTAGCCCAGCGGATAAACGCCCTCGCCCCAGAGCCGTGTCTTCGCGCGCGCAACCGTTGCCGTGGCATTTGCATGCGCGTACGTGTCGTTGCCGGAGCTGCGCCGTTGCCTCCGCATCTGCGCCATCACTGGTGAAGTCCCAATGCAACTGGCAAAGCTGCAGCACCGCCTGAGCGCGATCACATCGCCGTCGCCGTCGTTGCGCCTGTGCCCGACAAGCTTCTCCCCGGCGCAAGCAACCACTGTCACCTAATCCCTCGCTAGCTTCGCCCCTGGACCTATTTAAACCCCCTTAGTGCTGTGAAGAAGCACAACTTCAAGACTTAGCCAAATTCCCAGTTTTTCACTGTTTCCCTTTCTTCTCCGGCGAGCTGTTTCTGGAGCCACCGTCGCCAGAGCAAACCGTAGCCCATCTCTCCAATCCAGGTTCACCAATAAGTTCCCCACACCCATCTTCCCGTGCCCAAGCAAGCAATTGCATCATAGTGCTCCCCATCGCCGGTGATCGCCGGAAAACCAGAAAACCCCTGTTCCCTCAATGCTATCCCATTCAGCCCGAATTAGCTCTCGATTCTGTAGAAGAACTTGATCAGTGAGCTTAGTAGAGTAAGCCTGTTGAATCAGGATCCCCAATTGCGCTCAAATTGAAGAAATCCCGATCTCAAGGTCCACCAGTTCGCCGGACCTCGTCGCCGAGCCCCTCCGGCCGATCTCCAATGAAATTAACCCCTCCAGTAGCCTCCTCATACCCCTCAGATCGCTCTCAAGCTTGGAATTGAGCTCTTTCGCCCTGTATCAAAAATCCCCGAGCTCCAGTGTCATCTTCTCCAGCGCCGGTCGCCGGAATTCTTTCCCGGCCGATTCAGCCGACACCACTTTGTCCCTTAGCTTCGCCTCACCTCCCTGAGCATTTTATTCCACTAGCTCGACACCTGGATCTGCCTAGATTGTGAGTTATGCCTTTGCCAAATGTTTGTCCAGAGTTGTGTCTGTGCCGTGTCGCCACCGCAGTTCATCGCCGGATTTGGCCACCCTCCGGCCACTTTCAGCTCTTGTCCCTGTTGAGTATTTTATTCCTGTTAGTAATGCCTACCTCCCAGACAAAGTGTTGCATCAATTGGAGCCCTGGATCAAAAGTTAAGCCATGCCCTAGTTTCTGGCCATGTCCAGCACTATGTCAGTGCATGTCAGCCACTGGCATTAGCCTTGTTTGACCCCTTCTGGTTGAGCAATGGAAATGTCACTTTGTCCCCTAGATTCCTGGAGTTGTGTTCTACATCTTTCCCTTCTATCACTTCTCCAGAAAACCATCCTAAGATCAGTTTGAAGCTATGCCAAAGCCATGAACCGAATGTCGACCCTTCGACGTTCAATCCTTTTTAGCCGTTTCTTTGACCAGAGCCCTTGTGACCTTGCCCTAACCTTTTCCCCTGCATGCATGACTTATTTACTTAATAATTTCTATGGAAACTATTTTCTGTATGCTTATGGTATGTGTTTGTGTGTTGGTTGATTGCCGCAGAATCAGAAGCGGAAGGAGCGGAAGAAGTCTTTGAAGATCCGTCTGAGTATTTAGACCCAACATCGCAAGGCAAGCCTCATTCCTTTGATCATGTCTCACCCAATATTTTCATATGAAGTATATTCACTGTTTCTTACTATGCATGCTTAATTGAGATACAAGTTATATTTGAATGACATGAGTAGATATGACCCAATGAATCATGAAACCCCTTTTGTTATTGAACCTTCATATATATGCTTTTGTCACCCTAGGACTCATATACTGAATATCCACATTAAACTTGAAATGGACAAATACATGAGAAGTTGTAATGAAAACCGTTTTGTCAAGAAAACTGATAAAAGGGATCAGTAGTGAGGATTGGTTTGTATGGAGAGGGTGCGGTGCGCACCAGGGAATGTGAATGTTCCTCACTATTGGTTCATAAGGACGAGAACCTTGTGCTGTGTCTCTATGCGAATTGTAAACGTACCAACCACTTGCCTGGTATGGGACAGGCACAACTTAGTAGCTTTTTGGTATTAGCAGTTCCCTGCATGGTTTGTCGATCTGGTTTCTCGCATGGAAACTGGTAGGCCAAGATTCGGCCATGAGTGATGTGAGTTCAGAAAAATAATGAGAGGAAAAGGCGTAAAAGAAGGAAGGCGCCCTAGACCTGATTAAGCCGTGAGCGGTTGTAATCATAAACGGTCGTATGTCTTGCGTGGACATAGACCAAGGCTATGTGTCCTACGGGAACATAGACCAGAGAGGCTAGGAAGTAAGGCAGTGGGGAAGACCCACAACGGTACTTGAGACTTAACTGTCTATTTACCGGGCGGGGATACTGTTAATACTGAACTGTAAAATGTTGTGTGATCTCGGCCTTGTCACATGTGTATAAGTCACATGTAGCTGATCCGACTTGAAAGCCGAGTGAACCAGTGGATTTAAAAAGAGGTACACCTTTGCAAAGTGTAAAAGAAGTATCAGATACTCTGTACTCCCAGGTTCAGGAGTCTTTTCGTAGTGGATGTTATCCATGGGTTATAGCACAAGTAATGTTTTGGAATGTTTTCATAATGCGGTTAACAAAGTAGTGACTCATGGGAGACCACTACATATAATGTTTTGTTGAAAACCTGTTTAATGTTTAAAGTATCATTTTCATGACAAAAGTACTGTTTTACTGAACAAATGCATTGGAAATCTATATATCTCTATCCATATGAAACTAAAACCCCGGAATCATATGTTTCACCCTCATGTAAGTACAATTGCATTAATCCCCGGAATGAGTGTTGCTGAGCACCAAGTGCTCACCCTTGCATTTATATCCAACTGTAGAAGAGGGATTCGAGGATCCCGATTCCTTCAGTTATGAGTACTCAGCTGAAGACGGAAGCACCCCGGACGAGCCCACGTTCTAGAAGGATCATGCACCAAGTCAAGTCAGATGTGGGAGAAGCGCCTCCAACCCTGCTGCTGATGGAAGTCAAGCTGTTTGTCGTCGCTTTGTGCTTTATGTTGTGTGTTCGGTACTTGGATACCGATTCTGGTTCTGATAAACTAGTTATTTTCTTAGCAACTCTACTTAGCGCCATTTTCGGTGCTTTGGCTATGTAATATTGGCCATGTTGGCCTAATACTTGTTTAATGTTATTACTATGCTTGTGTGGTTTGGAGCTCATGTGACATCCTACTGTGTGTAACCTACCTGGGCGGTTACCAAGGTGATCCTCAAATGGGGGTCTCACAGGGACGGCGGCATCGGGGGCCTTGTCTCCGGGCGATTGGCAGGGCCCAGGACAGGGGTCACCGGGGGCCTTGTCCCCGGGCAAATGGCGGTGCCCGGGACATGGGTCACCGGGAGCTTTGTCCCCGGGCAAATGGGGGCGCCCGGTACGGCGGCATCGGGGGCCTTGTCCCCGGGATAGTGGCAGCCCCCGGGACAGGGGTCACCGGGGTCGTTGCCCCTTACCGGGACTTGATCATGCGGAGATTTCTGCCAACCACAGTCCCCCCATATCTTCCGGGGACATTGGTCGAGTCCCCGGAGGGGATGGTTCATATTACCGGAAACATCCCCCTCGGGAGGGATTTTCGGTGTCTTGTCGACGCTTCGAATTTCACGCTAGATACTTATGGCGGCACCGTCAGTCATCATGTCGACCCTAGTCTCGATTGTAGCGCACCGTCGGCCATAATGGCTCCGCGCGGTTTGAACCATCGATGCGTCGTTTCCCGCGCACGTCCCCTCGGTTCCCATGCGCCATTTGAATTGAATGGCGCGGATTCATCACGAGGGGTTACGTGGTGCCCATCGGGGCCACGTTCAAGCCCTATAAATAGGGCTTCGAGGCGCCGGGGGAGGGCACTTGAACCTTCGAGCCTCAAACACCACCGGCGCCCTAAGCTCTCCCGGTAGTCTTCTCCCGGAAGCTTAGTCTCCAGAAACCTAAGCCCCTCAAACTTAGTTACCTGATAGCTTAAGCCACTGGAAACCAAATGGGTCCCAAGGGTCGTGCTAAGGCAGCCGATGTACCTCCGGAGGAAGTCACTGCGGATTTCCACTGGGCCGCCGAGTTCACTTTGGGGGACTTAGAGTCCCTCATCGATCGGGGGGTCGTCGCGGATGGGGACATCAGGATCCCCTCCATGAAGTATAGCGCCCCCTGCCCTTGGCCCGGAGATGTTGTCGTCATCGAGTCCTTCCTCGAGGCCGGGCACTGGCTCCCGGTGCATCCGTTGCTGCGGGAGTTTCTCCAGGAGTACGGGGTGGCGCTCAACCACCTGACACTGAACGCCTTCGTTCGGATGGGGCTCTTCATCTGGCTGTTCGAGACAGCCACCAGACGTGAGCTGACGCTCTGGCTATTTCACTACTTTTACAGGTCGGCAGCGAGGAGCTCCCATTTGGTGAAGGGAGGGCCGAAATCTCCGTTTGGCTCCGTCATGATATAGCTCTTGCCGTTGTGGGATTGGGTCCAGAGGTTGTTTTCCCTCTGGGTCTGGGACGTCGACGTGGCCTACTCACCGGAGCCCCCCTCCTATAGCCGATCGTCCGCCCCCATGCCCCCGGTATGGACCGAGGAGGAGCGGAAGCTCCTCAGCAAGGTGGTTGGCTCCTGGGGCGTCCGTTCCATGAGGGACGCCGTGGAGGAGCTGACGCTACTGAAGGTCTCCCCCTTCTCACACGGGAGGCGGGGGATTGGAATGTGCCCGGCACAGCAGCCCCCGCAAAAGCCGATGTCCCGACGTAACCCCCCAGCGACTTTCTTTTGATTTTTGGTTAACTTCGCTAACTCCCTACATTTTTACAGTCTGGCCATACCCGCCCGCTTGAGAGAAGGCGGAGAACCTCCTCGGGAGGTACTACACCGACGAGCACGAACGTATCATGTGCATCATTGGGGAGGGTCCTCCCCGGAGCTTTGTGGCCGATGCCTTTGGGCTAAGGCTATCGGAGAGGATGCCTCTCCCGACCCCTGGCTCACAAGCGGGGGAAGAGTGCCGCCGGGGGTTCCGAGCCGAAGTTTGCCAAGGGTCAGAAGGCCCCCGGTCCGGCGACGACACTGGGCTCTACGCCCATGAAGGCCCGGGACGCCACCCCCGGGTCGGGACGTGCGCGAGCGCCTTCTAGGCGCGAGGTGACGCCGGCCCCCCCGTAAGAGCACTCAGGGGGGCGGTGTAGGTGCAAGAGTTCACGCGCCTTCTCGAGGCCGCCGGAGAGGCTCGGGGGAAGGAGCCAGCAGGTGACGAGGGGACGTCTGACCCGGCAAATTATGCCCCCTCGCCACCTCCGGCGATCGCACCTCCGGTGGCACTGGGACTACCGGAGCCGGAGCGGCCGGAGGTTCATTTCGCGGAGTCTTCCCCTCCGCACGTCGAATGGCCGGTGGACAAGGGGGGAAGCCCCTCTGATGAGACCATGTACATCATGGTTATGACCAAGACGACATCAACATGGTGGTCATCAAGATGTCATCGTCCGCCACCTTGGCCAGGACGCGAAAGCTGGCAGCACGTACGTCGTCTGGATTTTGTGCTGTCGCCGCCACAAGTTCGGCCTCCACCTTGCCCACCTCCCCAAACACAAGACGTGCTCAAGAAAGGCGCCTCTACACCTCTAAGGTCGCACAAGCCACGTCGCTCCAAGGCCAGCCCACAAGTGAGCTCAATTCATCCGCGAGTCCGGTTCGGCCATCTGCGCATAGTCCAACTTCAAACGGACGTACAGGCCACATACGAAGTCCGTTTTCGACGTTCTTGGACTCTACGGACAAGAGAACGACGAGAGCTTTCCAACGGATCGAGTCGCATGTCAAAATTCCTTACGAATCAGCAGGAATCATCAAAACAAGATTACGACCAGAATCTGACGTGCGCTGCGACGCTCCACTTTGGGCCCAAGGCCCATGTAACCCTACGGTTTCCTCCTCCACCCCATGGCCGCCCCATACAGTATATATATGGCCGCCATGGCTGCCGTTTAGACTTGGGTTTTGCTTAGATTAATCTGTCAAAGAACAGTTTCGCCGTGTATCGGTTTGTGGAACCCCAACTCGTGAGATTCAATTTATATTTGCAATATTTCAGATTGCTTCTTTCTCGTTCTTGCTTGTGTTCTCGATTCGCATGCAGGGATAAGCCTTCTTGGCGAGGTCAATCGTGTTTGTGCATGGTTGATAACCAACGGAGCCGTGGTGTAGCGATTGCTGGGTTCGGATCGGTTCTGATCGGAAGCCGGATCGTCAACGTCGAGTCTCCACCAATCGACTTACCTCTACCTGTCGGAAGATCGGGCCACCGTGCGCATCAAGTGGTATCAGAGCCTTGGTTGCCCGTCAGGTATACTTGTATCCCCTTTGTTCATTATTCATCTTTCACCTAGAGTCCAGAAAATTGCCCCACAAAAATATTTGAGTTCGCCGTCATATCCATCGTCCAAGCCACTTTGTGCCCTTCGCGATTTCGTTTTCAGTTTCGCGTTGTTGAATTTGTATCCATCGTCATCGTCTTGTTGCTGGTTTAGAGTAAGTTCTTGATCTAGTTTGAGTCTTGCGTCTTGACGTCGAGTCTAACGCCATCACGTCGTCGTCGCCGCCGCG
This sequence comes from Pharus latifolius, assembly GCA_019359835.1. Lineage (NCBI taxonomy): Eukaryota > Viridiplantae > Streptophyta > Magnoliopsida > Poales > Poaceae > Pharus > Pharus latifolius. The sequence continues at coordinate 26,367,115 of CM033329.1, forward strand.
TCCAAATCGGGTGTCAATCTGTCAAGCTCGGTATTTTGCTTTTATCTCCTTTGTCTGAACACTAAATTGGACAAATTCAGAGTCTAAATTGTAGCTCCGAAAATTCTCTACAACTTTGTCCATTGTGAGAAGTTCTAGAAACGCCGTTTTCAAGTCCAAAATTGCGTTGAAAGTGAATCTGTTTGATTTCGGATTTCCTACACAGACTGTATTGCGGGGCCCATATCGCCTAGATCCGTTATCCAAAATTGGTGTTCCATATATGCAAATTGATCAACACGAAAGGATCTACAACTTTTCTGTTATACGTTTTAGCGTTTGAGGCCTCCAAAATCCCGAAAACAGCATAGGAAGTTTCTGCATAGTAGATCTGTTTTTCCAGCGAGAGAAAATTGAGTGTTTGTGTATATATCTTGTAATCTCTCATATGCGGCACTATTGATATTTAAAAAAAAAGGTGAAAAAGGCAAGTGCAAAAAAAAGAAGCCGCACAAAGATAAAAAAATAAAATAAAATAAAAAAGCAAGGAAAAAAAAATCAAAAGTGCTTGTATCCTTTGTATCGACAGTATTACGTCATTCGTTTTGCTTGCTTGAGCTAGGTCTGAGAACGAGTTTAGGCCAGCAACTTTGACAAGTACTTTGGATATTTATTCAGCTTTGCTATTCTGATTTCGATGATTGCATATTCCTTGCTACTAAATATTGCATATCCAAGCTCCACAAATACATCCTTCTGATCAGCACAGGTTATTGACCCTTGCAATCGCTTCATCACGCTCTCACGGTGTCACGAACCAGCCACCGGTTGCACCGTCCCTCGCTGTGTTGGTAAGAACAGGGTAAGAACTTGGTAAGATTGCTTGAGAGCGTGAGATCTAACCTAGTAGTTGATAGGGATAATACTTTTGTGTTATCTTTTGTTTTCTACTGACAATGGCAGGTTCATGGATCATTGGGGAAAATGTACAACTATATCAACGCTGGAATCACGATCGAAAAGATAATGGAGGTGACAATGCCAATGGTAAAATAGCCTTACCTTCTTTTTATGGTGCATATGATGGTGAAATTTACTTTGACTGGGAGATGATAGTTGGACAGAAATTTAATTCCCATCTAGTTCCCGAGATTCATAGAGTTAGACAAGCCACTAGTGAATTTAAAGATTTTGATATAATCTGGTGGAATGAACTAGTAAATGCCCGTTACAACCTGATTCTTGGGCGAGATTAAAAGATGCTATGCGTAATAGATTTGTTCCTCCTTCCTACCAACGTGATATGCGCAAGAGATTGCAACGATTAGATCAAGGTAGTATGACTGTTCAGGAATATTACCAAGAGCTGCAAAAGGGTATGTTACGTTGTGGGGTAGTAGAGGAACCTGAGGATAAAATTGCTCGTTTTTACGGTGGTTTGCGTCCAGAAATTCAGGATATTGTTGATTATAAAGAATATACAACTGTCAATCGCTTGTTTCAACTTGCTATGTTAGCAGAGAAGGAGTTGCAGGGACGCCATTCTAAGAGCAGGAGCAACACCGGCAGCACCTTCACGCCCCGAATGACTACGGGACAAGCGAAGACAGTGCCTTCTTCCACCTTTCGACCAGCTGGACCGCCACCTTCGACGAGCACACGACCGGCATCGACGGCACCGCCCGCCCGTGCCGCGGACAGCAGCAAGTCGACCCCGCCAACACTGGTCAAGAGCTCCTCCTCCGTCGCTTCCACGGGCCGTGCATCGACGGTAATTCGCTGCCACAAGTGCCAAGGGATTGGCCACGTCAAGAAAGAGTGCCCCAACCAGCGGGCATACATCGCCACAGACGACGGAGGTTACATCAGCGCCTCCGATGTTGAGGATGAGATCGACGACACCAGGGTGGACGGCGACGAGGTTGATGCTGATGCCACCTTTGGTGCCGAGGATACCGCTGCGTACAGGTCCATCATTGTCCAGCGTGTCCTTAGCGCACAAATGGAGCAAGCCGAGCAGCAGCAGCACCACAACTTGTTCCAGATTTTCTTCGTCATCAACAACCGACGAGCGCGCGTGATCATTGACTCCGGCAGCTGCAACAACTTGGTGAGTACAGATTTGGTCAAGAAGCTTGGCTTGACCACACGCCCGCACGCACATCCATACCACATTCAGTGGCTGAATGATTCCGGCAGAGCTAAGGTAACACAAACAGTTCGGGTTCATTTTTCCATTGGTTCCTATTCTGATTTTGCTGATTGTGATGTGGTGCCGATGCAAGCTTGCTCTCTTTTATTGGGTCGCCCATGGGAATATGACACTGATGCACTTCACCACGGTAGAAGTAATAAATACACTTTTATGCATAAGGGAAAGAAAATTACACTTCTACCTTTGACCCCCGTTGAAATTGTTAAATCCGATAGGGAGCGGCTTGCTAATGACAAGAAAACCATTGATGAAAAATTTGAAATTCAGCATGTAGCCAACCAAATTAAATTGAGGAATCCCGTCTTGCTTGCTACAAAATCTGATCTTGCTGCAATTAATGAAAATGCCACCTAATCATGTCTTGCCATGTCACACTAATTCAATTTTCAAGGTATATGATAGTTTTCAAGAAAGGGAGTATATAAATGTTAATGGTTCTGTGTCTAATGATTTGATTATCAAAGATATGCATATTGTTGTGCTCTCTGTTGGTGCTAACATTTTGCAGAAAAACACAATGGAGTCGAGGACGACTCCACTTCAAGAAAGGGAGAATGATGAGACCATGTACATCATGGTTATGACCAAGACGACATCAACATGGTGGTCATCAAGATGTCATCGTCCGCCACCTTGGCCAGGACGCGAAAGCTGGCAGCACGTACGTCGTCTGGATTTTGTGCTGTCGCCGCCACAAGTTCGGCCTCCACCTTGGCCACCTCCCCAAACACAAGACGTGCTCAAGAAAGGCGCCTCTACACCTCTAAGGTCGCACAAGCCACGTCGCTCCAAGGCCAGCCCACAAGTGAGCTCAATTCATCCGCGAGTCCGGTTCGGCCATCTGCGCGTAGTCCAACTTCAAACGGACGTACAGGCCACATACGAAGTCTGTTTTCGACGTTCTTGGACTCTACGGACAAGAGAACGACAAGAGCTTTCGAACGGATCCAGTCCCATGTCCAAATTCCTTACGAATCAACAGGAATCATCAAAACAAGATTACGATCAGAATCTGACGTGCGCTGCGACGCTCCACTTTGGGCCCAAGGCCCATGTAACCCTAGGGTTTCCTCCTCCACCCCATGGCCACCCCATACAGTATATATATGGCCGCCATGGCTGCCGTTTAGACTTGGGTTTTGCTTAGATTAATCTGTCAAAGAACAGTTTCGCCGTGTATCGGTTTGTGGAACCCCAACTCGTGAGATTCAATTTATATTTGCAATATTTCAGATTGCTTCTTTCTCGTTCTTGCTTGTATTCTCGATTCGCATGCAGGGATAAGCCTTCTTGGCGAGGTCAATCGTGTTTGTGCATGGTTGATAACCAACGGAGCCGTGGTGTAGCGATTGCTGGGTTCGGATCGGTTCTGATCGGAAGCCGGATCGTCAACGTCGAGTCTCCACCAATCGACTTACCTCTACCTGTCGGAAGATCGGGCCACCATGCGCATCACCCTCGGTCTACGAGGTCCCTATGGCGATGGAGGTTTCGGGGGCCCCATGGCCCGGAAAGGGGAAAGGGCTCCTCATCCCTCCCCGGGGTGGCACCCCCTCGGCGAGCTCGTCCACCTCCTCTTCGGCCACCTCCTCAGTGGCAAGGACCTCGGCCGCTGCCACTCCGGTCCACATCACCCCCACAACCTTCGTGAGGGGGCCCGCCAGTGCGGACGAGTCCGGAGCTGTCGGGAGGAAGACCCCCCCGCTGTCCGTGGGGGAGGTCTTCCTGTTCGCGGTGGGGCTCCAGACCCGGAAGGTACAGGACTACATATCGCCAGGGACGCTCCACGACCGGTGCGGGGAGCTGCAGTCGCTCCATATCCAGGTTCTCTCCCGGATCACCAGGTCGTTTCTTTCGAAGATTTTACTAACTCTTGGGCTTCGAATAACCTTCGTGTTTACAGGGGGCGGCCCTCGCCCGGGGCATCGAGGCGCGCTTCGATAAGGCATGGAAGGAGGTGGAGGGGAAGGTCGCCGCCTTTAATGAGGAGCGGGACGATGCGCTCATGGAGTTAGCTCGACTCCAGGCTCAACTCCACGCCTCAGATGGCGTCAATGACCGGCTCTGAAGGGAGGCAAGGGCAAAGGAGGATGCCCTCCAGAAGCTCGAGGGCTCCAGTGCCCTGGTGGTGGCGGAAACGGGTCACTCCATCCGCTCGGCCCTCGGCACGGGGGGCAGCTCTGACGCGGCACCGGCGACGCTCGCGGAGGCTGTGCTTTTCTTAACGCACAAGTCTCTATGATCCCGGAAGCCGCCGACGCTCGGGCAGGGGGCCGGGCGATCACAGTGGTGGCCGCCGCGCCGGGGCTTGTGGAACTCCGGGGGCCGGATCCCCTGAGGTTTTCCTGAGTTCTTCGAGCCGCTCCGGTGAGAGGTGGAACAGCTCGCCGGGGGCTTCTACGACTGGATCGTGCGGGTGCGATTCCTAGCGTCGGCGCCCCCGAGGGTGGACACCATGGCTCCGGTGGAGACCTAGCAGGCAGAGGACAAAAATGAACAAGTATGAGCCTCCCCCCTGGCCTTTAGATATATCCTCTTTTTTGTTTTAGGATTTGTGCTCCCGGTAGCTTCTTAGAGGAAGCCCCGGAGGCTTGTACAAAAGACATTTTAATGAAATGAAATGAATTTTTTGCTAGGTCTTGAATTCAATTCATCAGGCGCCCTGGGAGGTTACTCCTGGGGGAGGGATCCCGTGAGTTGAGCGCAACCTTAGTGGCACCCTAGTGGTGCGAGGAGACTCTCCAAAGATAAGGCCTCCGGGCTCCGGAAGGTATCACCTGGGCGATGCCCAAGCTGCCTAAATTTTACTAAGTCTCATCTCCGGAGGTCATGGCAGGGGTGTCTCCCAGGTGCCAATCCGGTTGCGGTGGCTCCCAGAGTGGCACCTTGATAACTTGGACAACCACCGTACCGTACCGAATTGTCCCCTCCGCGACAGGGGTCCCGGAGGGTTCCACCGCTTCGAATACTCCCACCGGCGGGCTATGATTATTGGCCTGAGAACTTGCTTCAGGAGGCCTAGCGGCGTATACGAGGCTTGTATCGAGACCTGGCCCGAGAGCTATCGGAGGGCCTCCGGGATTATTAGGTGTAGGAGCCTCCAGAGGGGGACTGTACCCCATAGTATTTCCCGCGGGAGTTAAATTCCCCTAGTTGTATCTTGCATTTGCCCACCGGGGGGGGGGGGGGTTGTCCCCCGGTTAGATGTATTGATACCCACCGGGGGGGAAGATGTCCTCCGGTTAAATATATATATAAAGCTAAGTTTGCTTGTTCCTTAACTTGTTTTCTAAATTTTCCGAGTCCAAAGGATGGTCCAGGAAAGGACGATCTGGGCCCGTGTTACCCCTGTCCCCATAGCGGATTGTAGCTTAGCACCACACGTTGTGGGGAAGTTGTGAAGGGCCCAGATATTAATGATTACCGGGGCAAAAATTCTCCAAGAATATTTTCCAAAGGTCCCGGTGAGAAATTTCCCAGTCACCGTGAGAATGGTGATACGGGTAAAAAACCTCCGGGAAAATTTTTCGAAAGTCCCGATGAGAAATTCTCTGGTCACTGTGAGAACGGGGAGCCGGGTAAAAACCTCTGGGAAAATTTTTCGAAACTCCCGGTGAGAAATCCTCCTATCGCCATGAGAATCGGGGATCTGGGTAAAAACCTTCAGCAAAATTCTTCAAAAATTCCATCTCGCTAGGGAGACAATTTTGCTCCCAGAGGAGGGTGAGCCTGATGATGGGTCTGAGTGTTTGAGGGGGGACTAGTCTCTCAAATTGACTCGTTACCTCAGTCCTTGAGGACTGGGTTGCCGCTTTCCCCCTCAGTCCACGAGGGGTGATTGTAAGCCGCCCTATGGGAGCGGGGCTCCCGTCGTAGGGAGTCTTAGGTGGCGATAGCCTACTTCCTCACGGGGAGGGCATCCTCAATGGGAGGGCATCATCAAAGGGACGGTAATCTAAGAACCTGCAAAGAACTCGAGTTGGAGAAAAAACCAATCGTATTGATAGAACATGAAGTACAACGCCTCACCCCGTAAAGCCGAGGTGGGGGAGGGAAAGCGAATACAATGCCCCCCCCCCCCCCCCCCCCCGCGTGTAACGGCGGTGAGGGACAGTGCCTCCCCCTGTGACGTCGCGACGAGGGAGGGACAAGGCCTGGAGGCTAGACATAAACTTGCAAAGCAAGTCTACATTCCATGTATGCTTCAGCTCTTGATCTTCGAGGTTAGAGAGCTTGTAAGACCCCGAGCCAAGGACTGCAAAGACCCTATAGGGGCCTTTCCATTTGGGGGAGGGGTCAGTCACGCGCTTGAGGACAAGGTCCCCAAGGTGAAAAGCTCTCGCACAGACGCGCCGGTTGTATGCATGCTCCATTTCACGCTTGTAGAAGGCGTGGCGGAGGAGCACTCTGTCATGTTCTTCTTCGACGAGGTCGACTTCCAGCCGTTGATTGGCTTCGTTGGGTTGGTACGTTGCGGCCGTGGCTCCATCTAGGAGTTCGACCCACAGCGACCGGAAGCTGATCTCCGAGGGTAGGACCGCTTCGGCCCCATACACGAGGGAGAAAGGCGTGCCCCCCCATCGCTCGACTCGGCGTCGTGCGCATGGAACATAGGATGCTCAGGAGCTCCTACGCCCATGCACCACGCCTAGATGCAACTTGCTCAAGCCTTCGGCGTAACCCCTGTAGGATCATGCCGTTGACCCTCTCGACAGCCCCGTTGCTCTGGAGGTGAGCCACAGAGGCGAAGTGGAGGGTGGTCCCCAAGCCTTCACAGAATTCCCAGAAATATGCTGAGTCGAATTGGGTCCCGTTATCGACAATGATTTCCCAGGGGACCCAAAATGACACACAATATTCTTCCAGAAGAACCGCTCCACTGCTCGGGACGTGATGCTGGCCAAGAGTTCGGCTTCCATCCACTTGGAGAAATAATCAACCGCAACCACCGCATACTTGTAGCCTCCGAGTGCCGGGGGGAAGGGACCAAGGAGGTCCATCCCCCAGCGTATGAACGGCCAAGTGATGGGGATAGTTTGTAGCACTGTGGAGGGTAAATTGGAACCCTTGGCCATCTTCTGGCAGGCCTCGCACGCAGAGATAATATCTCATGCGTCGCGAATGACTGTGGGCCAATAGAAGCGCTGGCGAAGGGCCTTTGCCGCGACGGTGCGTGGGGCCAGGTGAGAACCACAGCTCCCCGAGTGGATGTCCTCGAGGAGTTGAAGTCCCTATGCCCGTGGAAGGCACCAAAGCAAGGTGGAGGCCCCCCGCTTGTAGAGCTTCCCTTCTAGTAGAAGGTATGCCCATGCTTTGGCACGAAGCAGCTTTGTCTCGGTGTCACTGGGAGGGTCCCCTTCCCCCCTTATGAAGGAGACAAGGGGATCCATCCAGGACGCCACCCGAGTGATCTCAGTGACCTCCGGGACACAGGACTCAGGATCCGTGTTCCTCCGGGATGAGGTTCCTAAGCGCTTGCTGCCCGGGCTAAGGCGTCAGTGCGGTCGTTTTCTCTTTGGGGGATATGCCGGGCCTCCAAGCCCTCGAAGTGTTTTTCCATCTTGCGCACTTCCCCCAAGTAAAGACTCAGGTTCGCGTCATGGCACAAGTAGGACTTGTCCATTTGGCAGACCACGAGTTGGGAATCTCCTTTGACGAGGGGGCGACGGATCCCTAGGGAGCGCGCGAGGCGCAGTCCTAGGAGAAGGGCCTTGTACTTGGCGACGTTGTTGGTGGCGGGGAAGTCGAGCCTCACTGCGCACTCCAGCATCATGCCTTCGGGGATTCAAAGGACCACCCCCGCGCCAGCCCCAGTGAGGCATAAGGAGTTATGGAACATGAGGGTCGAATGGTCATTGCGCTGGGGCGGCTCACAGAGAGTCTCCCCCTCTGTCCTGGGAGCGAGGGTCCATTCCACCACGAAGTCAATGAGGGCTTGTGATTTGATGGCGGAACGCCCTGTCAGGGAGATGGAGAAGGGAGCAAGCTCGGGCCCCCACTTCCAGATCTGGCCGGTTGCCTCCTTGTTCCGCAGTACCCTCCTCAAGAGGAGGGATGACGAGACCGTGATCGGGTGTCACAAGAAGTAGTGGCGAAGCTTTTGGGTCTCCATGAGGAGGGCATAGTAGATCTTCTCCATTTCTGTGTACCGAGTGTTAGCCCCTTGAAACTCAGGTAGTATATGGGGCGTTGCTGCCCATCCTACTCCTCTACCAATACCGCGCCCATAGTGACTGGGGTCGCAGTGAGGTAAAGGAGCAGGGGCTCTCCCAGAGATGGGGCGTACGAGCATTGGAGGGCTCGTGAGATATCTTTTCAAGTCATCGAAGGCCTCATGGCCCTCGGGAGTCCATCGAAACACCTCAGCCCCTGGAGGAGTTTGAAAAATTGGACGCCGCGCTCCCCCGATCGCCAGACGAAGCAGCTCTGCGCGGCCAAGCGACTGGTGAGCCGCTGTACCTCTTTGATGGAACGTGGGGAATGCATGTCTAGGAAGCCCAGAATTTTTTCAGGGTTGGCCTCTATGCCTCGCTGAGACACAAGGAAGCCAAGCAGCTTCCCTCCTCATACACCGAAGGTGCACTTTTTCGAGTTGAGCTTTAACCCGTACTTGCGGAGGCTGCGGAAGGTCTTTGCGAGGTCGTCGACATGACTGGTCCCACGGGAGCTTTTGACGACTGTGTCGTCGGCATAAACTTCGACGTTGCGGCTGATTTGGGTCTTTGAAGACCAGTGACATGAGTTGCTGGAAGGTTGCTCCCGCGTTCTTCAGCCCGAAGGGCATGTGGACATAGCCGAAGGTCCTGAGGGGAGTATAAAACTTGTCTTTTCCTCATCCCCTTCTGGCATCCGGACTTGGTGATAGCCCAAATATGTGTCCAAGAAGCTCATCAGCTCGCACCCCACGGTCGAGTCGACAAGCTGGTCAATTCGCGGGAGTGGGAAGTTGTCTTTTGGGCAAGCACGGTTGAGGTCGGTGAAGTCTACGCACAGCCTCCACTTGCCATTTGACTTCTTCACAAGAATAGGATTCACTAGCCACTCGGGATGCAGGACCTCCCGAATCAATCCTGCCTCCTGGTGCTTGGTAATCTTGACCTTGATAGCCTCTTGGCATTCAAGGGAGAGCTTTCTCAGCTTCTGTTTGACCGGGGGGTGACCGGGGGTCACTGCAAGCTTATGCTCGATGACCTCCCGGGCGACACCTTACATGTTGGTGGGCTTCCATGCAAAGACGTTGTAGTTCTTGTGCAAGAAAGCCGCGAGTTGCTCGGCGTGCTCTTCAGAGAGATCCGCCCAGATCTTGACGATCTTGTCCACGTCGTCCGGGGACAGCGGGACCTTCCAGAGGTTCCATTCCGGACGTGGCTTGGGGGGAGACCTCCCGGAGGGGACGGCCGTGGTGTCCGGTGCCAGGGAAGAGGTCTCTCCCCCCGGGGTCTTGATCAAGTCGACGCTCCCGATCATCGCGGCGGCGCACTCGTACAAAGCGCGGGCCATGTCTTGGTCTCCTTGGGCAGTGATTACGCCGTGAGGCCCAGGGATCTTCACGCAAAGGTAGCTTTGGTGGATCCCCGCCCCCAAGCTGTTGATGGTGGTCCTCCGCATGATTGCGTTGTATGAAGAGGGGAGGTCCAGCACATCAAACCGAACCATCTCTGTCCGGTAGTTGCCTGCGGTACCGAAGGTCATGGGGATATCCACCTTCCCCACAGGGTGGATCGTCTTCCCCGGGACGAACCCCTGCTATGGCCCTGCTACGGGCTGCAGTAGCTTCTTGTCGACCTGCATATCTCTAAACGCCTTCTGGTATGGGACGTCGGCGGAGCTTCCGCCTTCGATGGGGATGTACGCCAGGTGGTAGTTGTAGACGGTGGCGGAGATGATGAGCACGTCGTAATGGGGAAGCGAACCCCAAGCGCGTCTTCTGCTGTAAAAGTGAGGGGGACGTCCGACCACTTTGGTGACCGAGACGTATGCAGCACCTCCACAACCTTTACTTCACATGCGTACTCCTTGCACTGGCGCTTGGAGACTTGCCCAAAGGCAGACCCTTCCGTGATGACGTTGGCAAGCCTTTGGGAGGTTTGGAAGGGGAGCTCTTCTGATCCTCCCCCTTCCCGCACTTGTCCTTGCTACTCCCCCGAGGGGGCACGAAAGGCCGGCAAAGCTGGCTGGGAGGGCAAGGAGGCAGGACTCCCCGCCCTGCACACGTTGGTCGAGGAATGCGGCGAAGTGTTTGAGAAGCTGGTGGCATTCCCGGGTGGCGTGGGTATTGGACTTGTGGAAAGTACACCACAGGCCCTCCTTGCCTCCCGCCGCGGGGCCTTCACAACAGCGGGACGACTACACCCCCTCCCACGGCCTTTCGGCTTGGGGAAGGGACGGTTGCCCTTGGGGGCATCTCGCGAGCCACCTCCTCCCTCGAGGACAAAGGTGTCCTGAGGCCGTGGCTCGGTACGATTGCTGCTCTTGGGGCGCTTGAGGGGGTCCCTAGCCTCCCGATCAACGGGAGCATGAGTCCCCTGGTTTTACTTCCAGAGGTTGTCGTCCTCCGTCTGAGCATATTTCTCGAGTACAGTGAAGAGCTCATCGGCGAAGGAGGGGCAACTTCGGGAGAGTCTCCGGTGGAGCTCCCCGGGTAGGATCCCGCTCTTGCACGCCTCAATGACTATGGAGTCAGGGACGTGAGCTACTTTGCTCTTGACCTGACCAAAGCACTTGAAGAAGCTGCGGATGGTCTCCCCTGTCCTCTGTCGGACGGTGTAGAGCTGTGATGAATCCAGGGGACGCACATAGTTCCCCTGGAAGTTCGCACAAAATTCACGCTTGAGCTATGTGAACGACTTGATGGAGTCGGCCTTCAGGTTGTAGAACCATGAGCGGGCGATCCCGGTAAGGTAGAGGGGGAAGACGTTGCACTGGACTATCTCATCCCCCCCAGCCGCTGAGATGGCTGTGGAATACACCTGCACAAACTCGTAGGGATTGGCCTCACCATTGTAGTGTTCAATGTGCTGCAATCCGTAAGGCCGCGGCCATCGAATGCACCAGAGCCAGCGGCACAGCGGTCGGTTAGCCCCCTCCACCTCCCGGGGAGAGTCCCTGTCGCTGGCCCCCGGGGGACACGCGTTCGTTGTCGGAGTCAGGAAGGAGCACAAGAGGTTCACCGACGCGGCAGTAGCGCCTCTTCTCCTCTGGGTTAGACGAGAAAATCTCATCGACATCTGGGAGCCCCAATGTAGCGGCGGTTGCTTCCTCAGTGGGCCTCTTCCCTCGGCTGGGACGGGAATGTGGTGGACTGCGTCTACGAGCCAGGGGATACTCCGGCCGGTAGAGTGAGGGGGCCTCTCCAGACGTGGTGGTACTCATTTGCTCAACCTCCTCCTAGGTAAAGCGGACCTGATCCGCATGGGGAGCCCTCAGGGGTGGTCCTGAGGGAGGAGGGAGCTCATGCGCAGCGGTCACGGGCTTGGCAGGTACTACCGGGACATTGGCGGAATCCACCACCGGGTAGTCCCCAGGAGCGACGCCCGGAGCCGTAGAGGGGGGCCCTCACAACAGAGGTCTAGCGGCGGTGTGGGAGCGGTCCGGCGGGCCGCCTCCGGCACGACAGACGCGACCGGCTAGGTGAAACCGGCTCTCGGCCTCGGGAAGACCCCCAATTCAGAGTGAACCCCCGGTATGGGGAAGGCTTTGGGGACGAGGTAAGCCCCTGGCATCGAAAAGGTTTTGGGCGCAGGGAAGGCTCCGGACGATGGGCCCACCGGGGGAGCATAACCCCCGGTGGAATCATAGGTCTTGGGAGCGACCGGGCCTCCAAGGATTAGAGGGCCACCGGGTGTCCCATAAACGGGGGCATTGCCCCCATGAACGGGAACTGCGGCGGATAGATGGGGGCCGGCGGCCGCGCCAACGCGAAGCAGTTCATCCATGGAACGTGGGGCCCAGAGTTGGCCCTCTGCAAGAGCTTTGAGCAGGGTGTCTCGGGAGGCTGGGGGAGCCACCGGGGGAAGGCTAATCCCCCCGGGGCGCCCACGGTCACTGGATTAGACCGAGACGCCTGTCCATCAGAAGCTACAAGAAAGGTTAGACGTGGTACCTGGGTCTCGCCGTGTCCGGGCGGAAGTGCCGGGGCGGCCGTGCTTTGAGGGGGTAGCGCCGGGTCACTGGGACTGGCGTTACCGGGTAGGGCGCGAGCCCTCATTCTGGGGGGAGCCATGGCGATTTGTTGCGAAGTCCCCATGGACGGCGTCAACTGTCATGGTATTGCGAATAGCTCCGCAGGTTTTGCGGAAGTTCCTAGCTGGACGAAGATGACATGAGCTGACCAAGTGATTGGTCCTCTCCTGTCGAACAAACACAACAAGTGACGTGAAGATTTATACAGGTTCAGGTCTCAGTGGAGACCCTAGTCCTGTCGACGTGCTCCCAACAAGAGTTGGCTAGGGGAGTTCTCTCGTGAGGAGAATGCTCGTAAGAACGCCTATTCATTTTTGTGTAATGATGTCAAATGAGTTGTTCTCGGTTACAATACAGGGATACAAGGGCTTATATAGGACCAAAAGATGCAAAAAGACTAAACTACCCCGGCTGCAGCCGTTGGATCAGAGGGCACTGACATCCATCTCCCGACCGAAGGAGCTGGATGCTCGACAAGTGTCCTCGCCAGTTCCTGATGTGCTCCTCGTGTGACCCTCACATGACCGCACCCGGGACAGGGGGCACTGGGGCCATTGTCCCCGGGCAAATGGCAGCGCCCGGGATGGGGGTCACCGGGGCCATTGCCCTGGGCAAATGGTGGCGCCCGGACCGAGGCACCAGGGGCCTTGTCCCAGGGCAAATCGCGGCGCCCGGGACAGGAGTAACCGGGGGCCTTGTCCCCGGGCAAAGGGCGGCGCCCGGGACAGAGGCACCAGGGGCCTTGTCCCTGGGCGAACGGCGGCACCCGGGACAAAGGCACTGGGGGCCTTGCCTCCAGGCGAATGGTGGCACCCGGGATAGGGGTCACCGGGTGCCTTGTCCCCTGGCCAATGGTGGCGCCCAGGAGAGAGGGACCGGGGGCCTTGTCCCCGAGCAAATGGCGTCGCCCGGGACGGAGGCCCCTGGGGCCTTGTCCTTGGGCAAATGGCGGCGCCCGGGACAGGGGTCACCGGGGGCCTTGTCCTCGGGCCAATGGCGGCGCCCGGGACGGAGTTATAGGGGGCCTTGTCCCCGGGCCAATGGCGGCGCCCAGGACGGAGGCAACGGGGGCCTTGTCCTCGGGCCAATGGCGGCGCCTGGGACGGAGGCACCGGGGGCCTTGTCCTCGGACAAATGGCGGCGTCCGGGACAGGGTTGACCGGGCGCCTTGTCCCCGGGCTAGTGGTGGCCCCCGGGACAGGGGTTACCGGGGTCGTTGCCCCTTACCGGGACTTGATTGTGTGGAGATTTCCCCGAACAATCTTGTTAATTCCAACTTGAACTTCATCAAAGTATGACCACTGCCTTCCTTGTCGTAGGGAAAATGCATCCTTGAGAAAGCGCATGGCTGATCGGCAAAACCAGGAAGAAGCTGCGGCTGCGAGATCTTCTGTGGAGAAGGAACTTCACGAGGCGCAGTTAAAACTTTCCTATAAGTTTACTTCCGACCGGAAGGAATTATTTCTTTACATGAACTGTTGTAAAATCAATTACTACGCTCATGTAGTACAAGAGGATCAGATAAGCTCTCTTTTAGAAGAGAAAAATGACCTTCGTGCGACCATTATGCTCCAAAGCTGAAAGATTGAGACTGTCTGTGAGGAGAATTAGACCTTATAGGCGACTGTTTCATCCTGCAGCAATGTCCAAATAGAAATCTTCAAAAAACTGAAGTTGGTTACAGATTTACTAAAGGCAGATATAATCGAGCCTCAAATGGACAACTTAAGCCTCAACGAATCATGCAAACTGGTCAAGGCACAAACTGAGTCACCTCTCTAGTATTTTCCTGAAGATACAAAGCGGCAAGAAGAGGCAATGAAGACCAAAGCAAGATCTATAGCCTCTGCCATTTTATGCAAATTAAGACTTCACCACGGCCCAAATCTGAATCTGAATTCGGTGGTGGGAGATTCAAAAATCGAGAGTGAAGATCAGCTTGAAGCCATCGTAGAAGAAGTCAAGCCTCTTATTGAAGGTCTTTTGAAAGAACAGGGCTTATTGTAACTCATTGTAATGAACAATGACCCTCTATGATAATTGTACCTATACACATACAATTGTAATAGAAAATGTGCAAATGCATGCCTCATGTTTTTTGGAAAGATGTACTCATTTTTGTTTTACATTATGGTTATATCCCACTAGCCCCCTCTTGAAATCATGCATACTGAGAGTATTGTATCATAATCTCAAGAGAAATGTGGGTTATTGATGACCAGGAGATATCTGGTGAGTTCCTAATACGTTTAGAAACGGTTTATAAAGGAATGTCTCGACCTAGATAAGATCATTTGGTCGCACCAATACTGATCTTAATACAATACCAAGGTTTATTACGAACTGGCAACCACTCGAATGATCAAAAACATGCTAGTAAGTCCCGTATGCGTTTACAAACGGCTTATTTAGGGATTTCTTATCTAGAAGCGACCATGAGATCAGTCAGCGAATCCAACTAGGTTATCATAGTAAGATGATCATCGACGACTAGCCCCCGAGCATAGCTCGGTCAAAATGGGACAAAAGGAATTAAGCCATAACATAGTGCGAAGGAAAGTACATAAAATTTTTTATCAAAATCATGCTAATTGAAAAGGATTAAAGAAATTGTAAAATTACACATGGAACTTGCATAACTGATCTATCTTCCAAGTATTGGACTGTCGTGACTGCCACGACTGTGACATCACCTGTGAGGAGCCCAGCTCGGTGCAGCTGGTCCCTTAAACCACTTGACTTCCCAGGATGAGTCAATCACAGGGATACATTGAAGCAGCAAAATAATACAGTAGTCATAATTGTATGGCCATCAGGCCTTAGTACAAAACGAGGTACAGTGCCTTACAAGGCACAAGGGTCTAACAAAATAACACATCTAGTCGGCGGAAGCTAGGCCCAAAAGCAATCCACAGGAAACAGAGGTTGACAGCAAGACAGCACCACATCAGGGCTCCGAAGGAAACTGCTCATCATCTCCTGGGTCCGCAGCATCTTCAGGGTATCCTCCAAGGTCGTAGAACGCTCCATCTATTGAGGAGTTGTTGCAAGAGTGAGTACTTATGTACTCAGCAAGTCATAGGGGAGGTAGAGATATAGTTACAGTATAAATGACATGAGCCTATGCTATTGGGGAAAGAGTGAAGGGTTTTTCCCAAAATACATTTCTTTCTCAATTCTTACTCAACTTCTGATCATACCCATGGCAGTAAATAAATCATATTGATGGTGATACATATATCCCATATCCAAGGCGAAATAATCTCATATCACACTATTTTTATTCAAGTCTTTCAATCATATACTCATAGCAGTATTTCATAACTTAGGGCATAAACCACATGCCTCTTAATTATCATATGATCTCTATATTATGGTATTACCGCGACACGTCAACACATGATAGCCCACGGCAACGCCCCTTATCATGACAACACATGCCACTTGGGTAATCTTGAGCTAACAAATTTTAGTTTATAAAACAATACTTGTGTCACACCCCGTGGATTTAATCCACCGCGGCATACTCCTAAAACTCGGGAGCACGAAGTATTCGAATACATTTTTAAACTCTGCAAAGATGTACCTCTTTTTAAATCCACTTTTTCACTCGACTTCCAAGTTGGGCCAACTCCATGCGACTTATACGCATGTGACAAGGCCGAGATCACACAACATTTTGCAGTCTTGTATTAACAGTATCCCTGCCCGGTAAATGGACAATACCGTCCCAAGTACCGTTGTGGGTCCTCCCCACTGCCTTACTTCCTAGCCTGGGTCTATGTTCCCGCAGGACACATAACCTCTTTTGATTACAGTCGCGCATGACTTAATCTGGCGTAGGGCGTCTTCCTTCTTTACACCTTATCCTCTCATAATTTTTCTGATCTCACACCACTCATGGACGAACTGCGTCCCACCAGTTTCCACGCGAGAAACCGGATCGACAAGCCATGCAGGGAACTGCTAATACCAAGAAAGCTACTAGATTGCGCCTGTCCCATACCAGGTAAGTGGTCGGTACGTTTTTCATGCCACTAGGCGCACAACACAAGGTTCTAGTCCTTATATGCCAGTGACCAGATCATACCACAAACCATGCACCTTCAGTGCCTACACCTTCAGTGCAGCCAAGCACCTCCAGTGCTAGCACCATTCCATACCAAAATACTGGTCACGGCTAGGGGTTCTATTTCATGAATATAAATGTACATGTTTATACTTTTATTAGTTCATGGCTTACTATCTTATCAAGTTCACATTCCTCAAGTATTCAATCTATCACTGCCATAATATCATTGATCTCAACACATGCAATATTAATGAGATATCTATTCATGGAATAGCATAGCAATTCATAAAATATGGGTTTCAATATGATCAAAGTATGACTTGCCTTCCGCGTCGTAAGTATCAGCAGTCGATGATGGTTCAGCGACAAGATCTTCAACCCCGGACTCTTGCTCTGAACAAGATCAAACAAGCAAACAGGCATTACAATCAATCCTATTCTTACTAATCCACTACATGCAAAGATGCAAGGAGAAAATACTCTGGTGATACAAGGTTTGAAAGCGATTTGAGTTTAACTATGGAAACCAGGGTTAAAATTAGCTGTTAAGGTTTACAAGGTTCCAAAATATCAGGGTAATATCAAGGTGGTGACTGGTTCGCCCAAAAACAACGAATGTCTTTAGGTTGGCATTCGGTTCAAGGCATCGACATAAGGTCGATGGGTGATAGAGGGCTCAACTCAAGTTGTGACAGTAGAGAAAAGTGTAGATCACAACGTCAGGAGTCTAAGGGACAAAGTTATTTTCAAAGTGCATGGCTGGAAGTGGGTGAAAAGGCTCAATGCCACTGGCTGACATAGGCTGACAGTGTTCTAGAATGGCATTGACATGGTTTGAGCAGTTTCCAGTGGCCAAAGTAGGTTTTGATCCAAGCATATGGTGCACAAGGTAGTGAGACAACTATTTGACAAAGTAGTTTCTGTTTTACATGACCAGAGGTGGGTGAACAGGGCTAATGCCACTGGCTGACATAGCCTGGCATAGGCTTGACACGGCCAGAAATTAGGGTTAGCCATATCTTTTGACTCAGGGCTCCAAATGATGCACCACTTTGTCTGGTGGTTAGGCATTTGTAACAGGAACAAATGTCTCAACAGGATCTAGGGCAGGGGATGGCCGGAAAGTGATGAAAATCGGCGAAGAACACGGTGGCCGAACTGTTCTCAACAGTTTCTGGACAAAACCTTGGCATGGTGATAACTCTTCATCTGGCCGATCCAGGTGTCGAGCTAGAAGGCAAAAATACTCCTGGGGTCGAGGCACATCTACTAGACAAGGTGGTTGGGGTTGAAACGGCCGGGAACAAAATCCGGCGACCGGAGCTAGGGAAGAAGACACAAAATTTGGGCATTTCTGATCTAGGGCAAACGAACTCGAATCCTTGCTTGAGGATGGTCTCTGGGGCATAACAGAGCTAGGTGTGAAGTCAATTTAACTGGAAAATCACCACAGAAGCTTAACGGCGAGTTCCAGTTTGCATGCAAGGTGTAAACTTGGGGTTTTTCATATTTTAGCGAAATTGGTGATTCTGGTTGCTTAGATGTGTTCCACACAGTCCATTGATCAATATTGATCACAGGCTCGAGAGTTAAATCGGTTCAATTGGGGTTTAATTGCTCGCCGGAGTTGTCGGGGAAAAACAGCAATTTCCGGCGATGAGGTGCGATAGAACTCAATTGGCTGCTACTACACAGGTAAGTGGTTGAGAGTAACTCACTGGTAGCTTCAATTTGGAGTTCGGTGCAGTGGATTGACCTGGCACCGTGAGCCTGTTCTCGAGCTCGCCGAAGAAGACGAAGACGACGGCGTGGTTAAGAATTTGAGTGGTTCTGGCGTGTGAGTGTGTTTGAGCTGAGCTGGGGTGGCTTTTATAGGCACAGCAAGGAGCTTGCAACGGCTGGAATTGCCTGGAGAATTGAAGCTCGAATCGATGGCGAATTGACCGGCCGGGCGGGACAGCAGCGAAGCGACGCGCTCCAGCGGCCGTGCCGGCTTTAGCCTGCTGCTCTGGTGGAGGTGAAGGCGAAGTGATGCGTCCCCAAGGCATGCTTGCGACGTGGCGCAATTGTGCTGCCGTTGTCGGGCGCGCGCGCGGGAGAACGAAGGCGCTGCTGGCGGGCGAGGCGATTCCACGGTGGCGAACACGATGCGCACACGCGGCAGGGAAACAGTGGCTGGGGTGGCAACGCTGGAGATCGCCGGCGACGAAACCACAGCGGTGGCAACGGCGACGACCAAAATCCGGCGCTCGTGGTCGTTTGAACGGCCTGGTCGTGCACAGCAGCCTGTGGTCGAACCAGGGACTGATTTGCGATGATTTTTGGTTTGGCTTTGGACTAGATTGCAAATCTGGTCTTTGAGAGGTTTAATTTGAGATTTGATTTCATGCCTGAGTATAATATTTCTATTAATACCCATTTAGCTCAATTTTGGAGAAAGTTTGATAAGATTTGAGGGATTTCACCTATTTTCGAAAATAGGGTAAAATTAGGGTAAACTAAATCTGGATTTTGTCGATCTCGAATTCTGGTGATTGGAGAGAGATTTTGAAGTCTGATCAAACAGGAGATCTGTATCAAATAGCATTTGGGAGGTGTTCCCTGAAGAAATTCTGGAGTTGGAATTGATTTGCAGATTTTAGCCTTTTCAGGCTTCCAGGTAACAGAAAAGGACTTATTCGCAGTAAAATTTGGACTAAACTGCGAAAAGTGTTTAGATGAATTAATCTGGCTCCCAACTTTTTGAAGTGAGTTGAGGATGAACCTAGGAACATATTCCAGGGGTTACTTGAGTCTGGATAAGGTTAAATTAAGATAACTCAATTATCTGGAAACTGGGGTACTTAGGGTAAATCTGAATTTTCCTGTTTTCGAAAACAGAGAGAGGCTTAGGTACTGGGAGTTAGGGTCAGAATTTGATCTGGCTCCTGAAGACTTTTATCTTCAGGATAACTGGTAGGTTAAATCTGGATGGTCAGATCTTGATCTGGATCTAGAGAATAGATTTGGAGATTTTTAGGGTTTGGGAGAGATTAGAGTTCAGCTGATCTGGCTACTACTACAGAGATACATGCATGCAGGGTTTTTATGCAAAACTTTTCACCCCCAAAACTAGGGTGTTACAAGCCTACCCTCCTTAAAGAAATCTCGCCCCGAGATTTACCTAGAGAAGGGAAGAGGTAGGGATAAGCCTGCCGCAGATCATCCTCTTTCTCCCAAGTCGCTTCTTCCTTTGAGTGATCTTCCCATTGAACCTTGCAAAGCTTGATTTTCTTCCTTCTGAGTTGACGCTCATCGCTAGCCAGTATTTGCAGTGGTTGAGTGAGGTAGGTGAGATTCTTCTGAAGCGGAATCCCCTGGTGTTCTATCTGATCCGTTGGTTCCTTGAGGCACTTACGGAGTTGCGAGACATGAACCACGTCATGAATTTCTCCAAGATCTGATGGTAAATCTAGTTTGTAAGATACCTCTCCTTTCCTCTTAAGGACTTTGAATGGCCCAATGTACCTTGGGGACAGTGTTCCTCTCTGATGGAATCTTCTTATCCCTTTTAACGGTGTAACCTTGAGATAAACTGATTCGCCTGGTGCAAACGACAATTCCCTTCTTCGGTTGTCGGCATAGCTCTTCTGGCGTGACTGTGCTGCCTTTAATCGTTCTCTGATGAGCTTGACGTGTGCCTCAGCTTCTTCGATGAGTTCGGGTCCAATGACTTGCCTTTCTCCTGGGTCGTCCCAATGTAGTGGAGTTCTGCACTTGCGCCCATACAAAGCTTCAAAGGGTGCCATTTGCAGACTAGCTTGGTAACTGTTATTATAAGTAAACTCCGCAAATGGTAAGCACTTTTCCCAAGAGGTTCCATAATCTAAGATGCAAGCTCTGAGAAGGTCTTCCAAGATTTGATTTACACGTTCAGTCTGTCCTCCTGTCTGTGGATGATATGCAGTGCTAAACTGCAATTGGGTTCCCTTGGCTTCGTGGAGTCGGTTCCAGAATTTGGATGTGAATTGTGTTCCTCGATCTGAAACGATCTTTTTCGGGATACCATGCAGTGTCACTATTTGCTGCAGGTATAGCTCCGCTAATTTGTTGCCATTATACGTTTTCTTGACTGGTATAAAATGAGCAACTTTCGTGAGTCTATCCACAATGACCCATATGGAATCATATCCCCCTTGTGTTCTGGGAAGTCATGTGATAAAATCCATACCAATCTCTTCCCATTTCCAAGTTGGCACTGGTAAGGGTTGCAGCTTTCCAGCTATCTTCTGATGATCGGCCTTAATCCTTTGGCAAGTGTCACATCTTGCGACATATTCCGCGATTTCCCTCTTCATTCCATTCCACCAGAATTGCGTTCTCAGATCCTTGTACATCTTGGTGTTTCCAGGGTGTAGTGAATATGGGGTTTTATGAGCTTCGAAAAGAATTAATTCCTTAAGGTCTGTATTTCGGGGTACACAAATCCTTCCCCGATACCACACAATTCCTTGATGATCTTCAATGAAATCCTGGGTTTTTCCTGATCTGATGTGGCTCTTGATCTTATGTATCTCCTCATCTTCTTTCTGAGCATCCTCAATCTGCTTTTGGAGTTGAGACTCCACAGTCAATGTAGCTAATATCCCAGATGGCACTATGGTTACTTCAAGATTCTGAAATTCCTGCCGTAAGCACGGGTTCTTGGGTGTAGCTCCTTGTAGGGTATAAGCCTTCCTGCTCAAGGCATCTGCCACTACGTTGGCTTTCCCTGGATGGTAGAGTATGCTGAGGTCGTAGTCCTTGATCAGCTCGAGCCATCGGCGCTGACGCATATTGAGCTCCGTCTGTGTGAAGATATACTTGAGGCTTTTATGATCTGTAAAGATCTCACACTTATGTCCAATGAGATAATGCCGCCATATCTTTAAGGCATGCACCACTGCTGCTAACTCCAAATCATGAGTCGGATATGTCGACGATTCGGACTCGGAGTCCTCAGCCGAACTTATGCAGAATTTGTAATAGTGAGACCTTTCAAGATGACCCTTCGGGAAGGTATGCTGAACAATGGTGAACAGGAGCACAGAGAATTTAGACAGGTTCGGGCCCTCGATGGTGGGAGTAAAAGCCCTACGTCCTGTTGAGATTTCACTAAGTGTGGTAAAATGTTTACAAATGGAAGGAAAAGTCCTCACAGGCAAGGATTTTTCCTATAAAAGTGTACAAAGATAAGCTAAAGAAGACTTAAAAATGCTATATGAGGTGTGCCGTAGACCTGGCTAACTTGGATCCTCCTTGATTGATGCTTCATGCCATCCTCTTATACTGCTTGAAAGGGTGCCATGTGAAGGAAACTGCATCAATCGGTTGCACGGACGGTTGGATACGGTTTTTGAAACTGCTCTTAACCTCCACGCAGGTTAAACACGTGTTATTCATGAATAACTGTACGTGTTAACCTCCTGACGGTTGATTTTCCACGTGTAGGAATCTTCGGGATACCTAGAATATCCTGTCGTATGGACAACCGAATAGATAGATCCCAGGTATCCTGATCGGCAGATGTTCTGACCGCGGGATTCGGCTGACCGCGTAATATCCCGAATGTGTAGTTCGCGTATAGCCCACAAACTTCTGACCGCGCAAGGCTTACGGTCTGACCGCGTAAAGCTGTGACTTGATCGCGTAAAGCTTGCGACCTCGTGGTGATGCCTCTCAGAATAGCTTGAGTTCGCATCTCCAGACACATGTCTGGTTCGAACCTGTCTTGAACCAGAAGTTTATTAGAAGTGACCCGGGTGTCAATCCTCGTCAGCTAGCCCCCAAATTCGAAGAAAACGGAGAGACGTGTTTATTTCGAATTTAAAAACCGTGCATTGGATTTTTAACCCGGCCCTTTAACTTCTCCACTTAGTGGCGCACTAAGTGAAAACGGTTGGTTTTTCAAGACGGGTTCTGACATTACGTGACGGGCAATGATGGCGCCGTAGAGATTTTTATCTCGAGGTAAAATTGTAAATGTCTTTAACGAAACTCGAGGTGTCTGGGAGGCGAACCGTCGACCTGGCGGCTATAAATACCAGACCCCTGGACATGTAAAGATTTACAATTTCCCTCTCACGCCTAAGTCTTTTTCTTGTTACCTGGCCTCCTTCCTTTTCACTTACTCCTCCCAATGGCAGATCATGAAATCATCGAGATTGAGAGCGATGAAGGGGAAATTGTCGAACAAGGGTCTCAAACGAATGAAGTCCTGTCTCCCTTAAGGAAGAAACCCAAGGTTGACGAAGGATCTTCCAGTGGAACAAAGGTGAAGAATGTAGCGAGTTTCTTTCTTCCTTCAGTTCCTTTGACCCTCCCCGTTCATGCCTCTTGGCAAGTTAGGCCTTTATCCTTAGAGAAAGATCCCTTCACATCCAATTCCCCCATCCTTTTGGGTGATCAACATCCTGGTCGGCAAGCGGTGACTATCCCTCGATCAGATGATTGCCATATTGGGTTGGCGAAGCAATCTTCTTCTGGGAATGTTGCACTTCCGCCATATGGTGATCTTCCTCCCAAGATGGGTGTATCAACGGGTTATGCACCGGGACAGGTAAAAATTCTTCTCCCTTTTTGCTGATAATTTTAGTTAATATGACTAACTTTTGCAAAATGCAGGAGGTAGGAGGCCCCAGCGATCAGCCTTCTGCTGCTCCATCTCTTCCTTCCGGACAGACTCTTCTGGAAGAGAAGAATGCCCTGGAGAAGAAGACCGAGGAGATGGCCTCGAAGATTCTGCGTTTAGCAGAATGTCTTGATCGATCCCGAGAGGAGGCGCACCATTTCCGTCGAGAGAGAGACTTCGCTCAGCAACAGCGAGAACTCTCTGACTTGATTAGGGACAATAGTGCGTCTGTTGTTAGGGACGATATAGATAGACTTAGAGTAGTCGCTAGTTCCTTGGGGGTTGTCAGTGTAGATCCTACTGACAACAATATGTCCCTTGGGGAACTTTGTAAACTTCTTTCGGAACAAGTCGATGCTTTTATCGACCGTATCCCTTTTGTATGTAAAGAATGTAATAAATAAAGTTTCTTTTATCCATATGAACATTCTTCATACCTTCTGTGTGAAATTAAGGCTGAAGGCTTAGTCCGCGACCATTCATACACAGGAAATTTCAGTTCTGCGATTAGAATCGCGCTTTAAAAGATCACCATGACCTGCCCTGATGCCGCGATCAGACTTAAGGCCGCGGTTAGAACTGAATTGCGACCAGAGTTGAACATCCGGTTAGACTATTACTTCGATTAGAGACGAAGTTTTAGCCTAGAACACGATTTCGATAAAACCATAACCCAATTAGAAACACTTCAGTACGTTAAAAATTGGGTTACGTGATTTTTTCGAACAAAATGTTCAAAGTATAAAAAGGAAAAACTTCCTCTGAAAAGTACTGGAAATTTTTCAGTCCTTTAACACTTTCAGTTTCCAAAACAAAGAAGTCTTTTTGTTTCAGATCCGACGCCTGAGTACTTTATCGGGTCCATCAGAGACAGTATCCATTATGGGAAATGAATAAAGCATTTAATGGAACGTTTGAAACGAGCCGTTTACTCATTAATGCGTCGCCTTGGGTCTATAAAAAGCAGTAGGTAGCTTCTTGAGGAAGCCATTCAGCCGCGAAAAAACCCTTAGAATTCCCGCCGCTCAAAACCCTCACTTTCTTCAGCCTTCATCTTCCCCAAATCGCCAGCTTCCCCTTTGATTCTACACCATAGATGGCGTCCTGGAGCAGATCCATTCATCATTCTGAGGAGAGCCTGATGGCGCTTGAGAAGGAGGAGATCCTTTCTCCGCGGCTGCTCATTAACTGGCGACCTGCGGAGAAGGACCAAGAAACCCCAACTGTCCAAGAAGGCGAGTTGGTGGTTTTTGAGGAGTATTTTTGTTGCGGGTTCCGATTCCCTGAGAGTCGGTTCCTTAAGGATATCTTTGAACATTACGGGTGGGAACTGATCAACCTCCACCCCAACGTGATGCTGATTCTTGCAGTATTCCAGCATCTCTGTGAAGCCTTCGTCGGAGTATATCCCAGCGTGGATCTTTTCCGATTATTTTACTTTTCGGCGTGGTCGAAGAGCACCAACGCCGCTGGATGCATCTACTTCCGGCTGAGGGATAAAAAGGAGTATCCCTCCCCACCTCTGCGAGACTCAGTGCACGGGTGGCATCAGAAATGGTTTTACTGCACCCCGCCGACCAAGAGAGGGCTGTGGTTTGAGAACTCGCGGCCGGAGAAAACGAGCGAGTTGGATACTCTCCCGGCGATGAACGCGGAGTTCATGAAGCATGCCGAGGTGATCCTTCACTTAGTCGAACAAGGGCTGACGGCACGTGACGTCATCCGAGACTTTGTGAAGAATCGGGTGAGCCCCCTACGTGAAAGGGCTCATCCGGCTTGGGAGATCAAGTCCATGGCGGACACTACCCTGGACTATAACGAAGGTACTCATTTCTGACATTGAAATCCTTTTGTCATTTTTGAAATGTATCAATTTAACTCGTATCTGGGAACAGTCCTGCCCTCAGCTGAGATTGAGAGGCGGACTAACTACCTCCTCAGGGCGTACAACGCCGAGGTAGAGGGCCCCAAGGGATCGCCTCGCCCCCAAAGCTTGATTCATGTTGGCGACGACCTTAAACAGGAGCGCCGAAAGGTAAACTTTCCACTTGGCCTCTGTTTTGCAGGTTTCATGTATGTCCAGCACTAATCAATCCCATTGGAATGAGAACAGCTCCTAGGGAGGTTTGCGAATGCAACATTCCCAAGTGAAAATGTTGGCTCTCTGAAGAAGCCGACGGCGAGGAACGTGAAGAAGGTCTCTCAGAGACCCAGGACAAAGAGTCCTGCCTCTAAGAAGACCAAGCTGAACCCTGGAGAGGGGTCTTCACGAAGCATTCCTCGTCTCGCAAGAAAGACTGCGGTAAGATATCGCATTCCTGCTACTTTTTCAGGCGCGACATGGAATCACTTCTTCGTCGTACAGGGAGAGGGGAGCGAGGAGGAAGAGGATGACGTTCCTCTGATCCTTCGAAGGAGGAAGATCGCGGATCTTCCATCCAGCGATGCCCCAGGCTGCCCCGCAGAGACCACAGCTGCCGAAGAAGCGGCCGTGGTTGACCCTGCGACCACTGAAGATCTTGTGGTCGCAGGTGACCTTCCAATTCCTGAAGCCCCCGAGGTTTCAGGGTCAATCATATCTGCTTCCCTGGTCGAAGGGACGACTAAGGTAAAGGATCTTTTCGATCATTCCCTCCATGGCTCTTTCTGCGCATTTGACAAGTTAATGTACATACAGGAAGGAGAGCTTCCCCCTGGGTCCACTGGGGATTCCAGGGAGGAAAATCCTCCTCCTCCGCGGACAGAGGAGGAGGTAGACGAACAAAGGCCGGCTGTGATGGTTCCAGCAACTCAGGAATCGCCAGGGCCTTCGGATGCAGCCCCACCAGTTAGTCCGGTGGTCCAGGTAAAGATCACTAGTACAGAAATGCAGTCTTCTATCGGTAAAAAAAACCCTTCTACTATCGGTTTTTGTACCGATAGAGATAGACACGATAGAACAAGACTGGACATTTTCTATCGGTAAATAACCGACAGAAGAAGTTCACTATTCTATCGGCATATTATGAATCTACCGATAGAAAACCCGTCGTATTCTTACGTCCAGCAGTTTGAAAAGTACCACTATTCTAACGGTTAACTACAAGATTACCGACAGAAAAAAGCTTAGTACTCTATCGGCATATTAGGAGTGTACCGATAGAAAACTCGTCGCTAGCGGATTGAAAAGTACCACTATTCTAACGGTTAACTACAAGATTACCGACAGAAAAAAGCTTAGTACTCTATCGGCATATTAGGAGTATACCGATAGAAAACTCGTCGCTAGCGGATTGAAAAGTACCACTATTCTAACGGCTAATTATAAGTTTACCGACAGGAAAACTCACACTATTCTATCGGCATATTACAAGTTTACCGATAGAAAACTCATCAATAGCGATTGAAAAGTACCACTATTCTAACGGTTAACTACAAGATTACCGACAGAAAAAAGCTTAGTACTCTATCGGATATGTATGAGTTCACCGGCAGGAAAGGTCAAACTCTTCTAACGGTTAATTTTGATTGTACCGATAGAAAAAACGACAGTAGTCTCTCGGTTGTTGATGAATTTACCGATAGAGCAATCACATATACAGTACTTTATTTGCATCACAATACAGTACATTCACATATACAGTACAGATGCAATACAGTATAGATTGGATACACAATACAGTACAGATGCAAGGTAAATTCACAGAACAAATTCACACATTAGGCAGTTATTCACATTTATTCACATATGTATGGACAAATACAGATTGCAATCCAATGTGGACATTTATTCACATATATATATTTATTCACATGTATATGAACAGTCTATGCAGAGTACACCAAAAGGAGAAAATTGTCATGCTGGATGGTTGGGTGCTACTTCCTCCATGACATATTGTGCCCAGATTTGTCGAAGATATATAATCTTTGCATTTTCATATTGGTCTTTCGACATGGCGATCTGCAAGCATGTGTGCATACTGAGTAACTAACTTCGATCCTAATTTAGAACGTGACACCCATTTTTGAAATTTGAGTTAGCTATCGATGCTTACCTGGGGGAATCGGGAAAAGTTTGTCTGCACTAGGTCGTACATGTAGCGCAGCACATAAAACCCGCATTCCCACGATTGCGGCTGCTGATGGCACTGAGATAATTGCATATGCGAATACATGTTAGCTATATATTGTTTCCATAAACTAATTAAGCATAAACAAAAAGTCTCGTGAGTACCTCATATTCTTTCCAAGCTAGTAGGGAGCCCTGCGGTGCGGCATGCCTCCCTCCAGCGGACACATATTTATCAAAAGCCCTGCATTTCAGTTAGTATTGCCGGTTAATGTATTATCATTAGCTAGTGAGGTCAAAATTTAAATCAAACATATAAGTTACTTACGCCCCCATATTCCCCTTGAGCACATATTCCATCGATAATCTGTCACGCATCGAATCGAGGTAGCGGACAGATCACGATGAGGATCCAGTGGCCCCTGCATTGTACGTAAAAGAGGACCGCTAGCTCAAAGTACATCTCAGGTGTAACATACAAGATTGAGTTAAATTAGTACGAAATGCACTAACCTTTGGTGGTACGGCACCAGAATGAAGTCCCTGTCCTGCTGCGCCATCAGCGCGCTGGATATGTACTGCTCAGCGTGCGCGGCGTCCTGCTCTAGCATCGTGAGGCTTATTTTCTCTGGGTCGAGGAAACCCACCTTGTCACACGCAGCCTCCGATGCTAGCCTGTACATGCACCTGCATGCGAAGGACGAGATTAATATTAATTTCACAGAAAGTTACTCAGTATTCAAATGAACTGCAACATTAATGCAGAGATAGCAAACAGAGTTAGAAAACAGCAATACATAGCATCAGCAAACTCACAGGACTCCAGTCCGTATGATGGACATATCGAGCTCCCGCCAGTTGTAGAGGTCGAACAGATCCTCGTGTGCCACGGATATAGTCCCGGGCTCACGGTGGAACTGCCCAGGCCTGTAGGGAACTAAGAAGTTTAGCCTGCGCCGAGCTCGATGTAGGTACCAGTCGTGGAGGTCTCTGGTTGATCGATCCAATTTCCGCAAAGATGCCTCCGACAGGAGTGGGAGCGCGTTCGTGAACGTCCGCGGCAGTCCCTGTCGCCCTTTGCCCTTGCCTTTGCCGCCCTTGCCTTTTGCCGGGGACTAAGCGCGTACCTTCGAAGGCAAGGGCGAGGTGATGGCGGCTTTCTTCCGAGGTGGAGGCGTGGATGCGCTGGGTGGGGTCGAGGCCGTCTTTGATGTGTCCAGGTTCGCACGAGATCGGCCCTCATGCCCCGAGCTGGGGGCGCAGTCCCCTGGTAGCCCCGCGGCAGGCCACTTCAATTAATGAGCACGTATGTTAGATTATGCAAGTTGAGTGTACTGAGTAGGATGTAATCTAAAATGTGTAGGATTTACCGGTTGTATTACAAGACACTTCTTGGGCCACTGTACGTAGGAGCCCACTGCCTCGGCAAGTGTCTGCAGTTCCTCTGTTGGGACTGGCAACGGAGAATCGTTGTAGCCCGGCATGGCCATGTCCACCTGTACCTTTGCGAAACCCAACCGCAGAGGTACACAGTGGACCCGGACATCCGGCCCAGACGGATATACGAAGCCGTGTCCAACCACTTCCTGCCCGGCGCCTACGTGATTCTGTAGGATGCAGCCCTCCGGCCCCTGCAAATTTGTAACAATTAAAATAGGTTAGCGAAACAACTCTAACAGAATGGGAGTGGCATCAACTTAAGTGCACAGATGAAGGCTTGCAGTACCTCAAGTAGATCCACTGGATCCGCGAGTACCTTCGAAGCGCAACTGCTTATCCGACCCCGCGGGGTACCGTCGTCCTGGGGATCCGCATCTAAACTCTTGGCCAGCAATGTTTCTCTCAACCATGCAAACTCTTCCCTCATTTGTGCGACCTCGGTCTGCACCTCAGACTGTACCTCAGCCCGTATCTCAGCCCGCATCTCCGCCCGTATCTCCTCCCGTACCTCAGCCCGTATCTTATCGGAGAGGTCAGCTTCCTTTTCCTTCCAGGTGCGGGCCTTCTTCCTCGGTGGAGCCGGATCTACGAAACCGGCCTTCCACGACACAATGGCTCCCACGGCCCGTGTCCGCCCGGGATGCTCCTTATTTCCTAGAGCTCGGGTGAGGATGTCGTTCTCCCTCTGCGGGGTAAACAATCCCTCCGCTGCGTCCTTCTCAAAAGAGATCTGTTACATTTGAAGGTACCTTGTGAGACAAATTGCCTTATATACACTTGTGCGCACACAGTTTACGAGGTTAGCCAACTTACCATTCGCCTCACAACGTCGGCGTCCCCAGGGGTTGCGAACTGCACAGACCCCGTGGACGACACGGACCCCCTCCCCCTCCACCATCGCTTGCACCTCTCATCCCTGATCTCGGAGAGCGGCAACTCAGGGGTGTCCATGACAGGATTTTGTTCGTCTTCCTTCTTCCACTGTTCCTCCTTCCCCGCATAGCCCCGGGATCCGAGCCGATGCGGGTGGTCGTTCCTCTTCTGGATCGCCCTATTCTTCTCGCTAAGGGCCTTGAACTCCTCAGTCCCCTTCTGCTTGGTGAATTCCTCCCATACCTCCTCCGATATGAAGGGGTACTTCTCGCAAGGAGATTTCCCCGCAGCTAGGAAGTTACTGACGAGCCAGCTCTTAAAGGTTTTCCATGTTCCGTTCATGTCCTTCAAGCAGGCAGTCCTAGGTGTATCGTCGGGGATGTTCCACTTAGCCTGTTTCCGAAAAATGCATACAATTAATCACGAGTTAGTTAAACTTTAGTATAAACCAAGAGAACGTGATTACGAAAGAGTTCAGCGATTTCAGTTCATTTAACCTTCACTTCCGCCCACAACCTATCCCTCTCGTCTGCCGTCACGTCCTTCCAGCTCTGGACGGTGATCTTCACCCTTTCTTTCGCCAACAGCCCAACGTAGGCCGCGTACCTCCCAGCATTCTTTCCAATCGGCCTCCCAAATTGGTTGAACTCACAAGAAAGATCAGTGCGTTTGGCCAAACGCCCCAACGTCGTCGCGCCTCGCCCCACCCTCTTGCGCTGGGATGTAACAGCCCCATCTTCAGTAGTTACGATGGGGTTGGCCCTAGTCGAACCACTAGTACCATCCGATGAAGACGACGACATGTCTTCCCCTACAAAACCTTCAACAAACCATATATATGGCAATTAATTCGCCTTGGACTTCCATAACTCAGCCCAGGACTGGAGACTAACTAGGGCGGCAAAAGGGAAAATAATACAAAAAGAAAGACATGCATAAATTACTTACTGAACTCTTCAGAAATATTTTCTATCGGTAAACACATGAGCTGCCGATAGACCATAACAATTACCTCCACACAAGACAATTTTTCTATCGGCAAACACGTGAGATACCGATAGAACATAACAATGTTCTCTACATATGGAATTTTGTTGACAAGCCACCATTCACTGTCATCACATAACATTCTCGATGATTTGCTACACTAATTAATATTCATGGGCCAGCATTATTATTTCACACGTAAATATGCACACAAGCATCTAAGTGCTACTGTGCATAATCTTTAGCCTAGCCTGTATGTGAGTCATCAGGACTTCACAGCTATTAGGTTGGGAAAAGTCATGTATATAGGCATTTGAAACATATACATCGAAGACCCATCCACATTGCCATATATTCATACGAAGTGAGTAAAAATTCCCAACCAAACTAGTACATTGCATGGCTCATGTCCTTCCAGATCCAAATTAAGTTTTACTACTTGTGCAGAAAATTTTCTATCGGTAAACACATGAGCTGCCGATAGAATATGTGTAAGAACACCTCCAACATATAATCTGCATTACATGGCAGTTGGATACAATTGATCACACATACAGCAGTATAGAGAAGTTAAAATCTCAAAACAGGTTCATTACAGCACTGGAACATATTATGTAAACCCTAATTAAAATCAACATTGCCTGCGGAATGTACATAAGCCAACACAATAGGGAACCCTAGTGTAATTGCAAAACTCCAAGAATTAGTACGTGCAAAACACTAGGATCAAATAAAGAAGATGCTGGAAATAGAACGACGAATTAGGGTATTTACGGCGGCGATCAGTTCTGGTGATGCAGAGGCGGTGTAGAACGCAGCAGCGGCGGGCGAAGGACGAAGATAAGAACCGGTGGCAGTGACGAACCAGTGTCCAGCCGGCGATCGTCGTGTGGGAGAGAGGAAGTGAGTGCTCACGGCGGAGGTTGGGGTTTTCTTCGCTCTCGAAGAGACGCAGTGCTCTAAGGTGGAACTGTTCGAGTGGAGGGAAACTAAAGGGCCGTGTACGAGAAATAAAGTAGCGGAGGAACTTTTCTATCGGTATAACAAAATGATACCGATAGACTTATGTAATTTTCTATCGAAACAACAAAATAATACCGATAGAAAAAGTAAATTTCCCGGAAAAATATTCGAATTAGTGATTGCATTTTTCTATCGGTATAAACAATAAAATCCCGTGAGACCAATTTTCCACAGAAAATTTTTTTAAAGTGCTTGAGATTGGGTGCCATTTTTCTATCGGTAAAAACAACAAAATACCGTGAGAGTAATGAAAAGGTGCCCTTTTCTATCGGTATAAACAAAAAAATCCCGTGAGCCCAATTTTCCCCAGAAAATTTTTTTGATTAAGTGCTTGAGATTTGTGTGCCCTTTTTCTATCGGTAAAAACAACAAAATACCGTCAGAGTTATGAAAAGGTACACAATTTAACATCAAACAGACCGTGGTTGAAAGCTGCAGAATGTTAAAGAAAGAGGGAAGATAGCCGGAAAATTGGAAAATTGACATAAAAAGAAATTGTTCATTCATTGTTGTTTTATCACTTACATAAAAAATAAAACCCAAAATGCTAGGTCAAGGGGTGGTCTTAGCCCTGGCTGCATGTAGAATAGAGTCAGTTAGACTTGCAGCCAGG
The DNA here is from genome assembly GCA_019359835.1 of Pharus latifolius. Taxonomy (NCBI): domain Eukaryota; kingdom Viridiplantae; phylum Streptophyta; class Magnoliopsida; order Poales; family Poaceae; genus Pharus; species Pharus latifolius. The sequence goes on from CM033329.1 coordinate 26,399,199, forward strand.
ACGCAGCACTCCTCTAGCGACAAGTTGTCCCTAGGATCAACTACTACCGCGTCAAGAAGGCCTGCGACCTCCGTCAGCTTCGCTATGGTATCCTTCATAGTCAAACCGCAGCCAGCGATGGTCATATCCGCGGCTTTCTTCTCCTCGCGAAGACGCCTCGTCCTCGCCCTAGCATTGTCACCATCCGTCTTCATGCGCTTAATGCGCTGGAAGAGATCGTCAAGGTCAAGCCGTAGCTGAGTGTGCTTGTCTGTAAGGAGCTTGTGCTCCTCCTGGAGGGCCCTCAGGTCAGCCTTCACTTTGGCAGTGTCTTCCACGGCTACCATTCCCTGTGCAAATCAACAGGTCAAGAATGAACTGAACATGGATTAACAATACAGGGGTAAACCGAGGAGATTTAGAGTTCTTACCGGGGAGGCCGTGGATGACGATCCCATGGCGGTTGCCATTGTGAAAGAGAAGATGAGGAGTCCAACCGTTCGAGAATTAGAAAAACAACAAAATACCGCGACGCATGGCGAGGTACTTATAGAGTTTCCAAGGCGACGCATGGCGACACGGTTGAGAATTCGAAGCGGCAGAGTATTCTTCTATCGGTAAAAACAGGAAAAAACCGTCAGACAACAAATACCGTGAGACAAATGAATTTATTCTAACGGTAAAATAGAACAATACCGATAGAAAACGTTTTGAAGTGCCTGAGAGAAGATGTCCTTCTCTATCGGTATAAATAACAAAATACCGTCAGAAAAAAGGGATTTTTGAAGAGGCTGCGATGAGATTTTTGCAAGTGCTATTTGAAGGCAAGAATTAAATATTTACAGGATAAAGGTACTGTACATGTTAGAACTCATGCTGTGGAGTAAAATTGAGATGTATTAATGCTGTGAACTAGCTTATCATTAAATTCTAAAGAAAAATGTACTGCCTGATGTATTAATGATAAGTTCCTCACCTTGCTGCAGAACTTGTGGGCTGTTTGCTTGGCATTTATCCCTGAAATAGAAATTAATCATCAATGGTTCTCAACCCATAATCCTTCTTCGTGGTCATCTCGCAGATACGTTGTTTCGTCGATATCTTCAGTACGGATAGATTGAATGTCCTCTAAAAATGGAGGTATTTCATCGAATTGGTTATACTCCTCTTCGTCGACAACATCTTCGACCCCAACAATACGTCTCTTGCTGTGGAGGACAACATGCAAGTTTGGATTGGCCGGGTCAACGATGTAGAATACCTGTGTGGCTTGCTTTGCAAGTATGAATGGATCGTCTTGGTGTCCGACTCTACCAAGATTGACGAGAGTAAACCCGTAACTGTCAACTTGAACACCTCGAGGGATTTCGACCCATTGGCATCGAAACAGGGGAATCTTAAGTAATCCGTAATCGAGCTCCCATATTTCGTCAATAACACCGTAATATGAGTTCAGCGCCCTTACTGACCTGGCATCCTCAGAAATAGCAAACAGTGTCACTCCGCTACATTGCGTGCTACTCTTGGCGTCTTGAGCTCTTGTGTAAAATGAATACCCATTGATGTCGTACCCCTGCCAAGTCCCTACAGTGAATCTTGGGCCTCTAGCCAACCATGTCACAGTTTCACTTACGGAGCCCTCGGCAGCTCGCGTGACTCTTTCTTGGATCCACTCAGCAAATTTCCTGTTATGTTCTCTGCTTACCCAAACGTCTGACTTCGAAGGATTTTGTGACCGTAACATTACCTTGTGCTCGTGTATGTATGGCTCGACCTCCGTCATGTGTTGTAAGACCCAAAAATGTGATTTTGCGTACACATCACGAGCGGGGACGATAGCTTTGAATCCAATCGTTCCAATTCCCTCAAGCCTACCCTCGTGTCGGGACCTAGGAACACCAATTGGGTCAACCCCGGCCATATAATCTGTGCAAAATTCAATCACCTCCTCGGCGGCATAACCTTCCATGATACTCCCCTCGGGTCGACGACGAGTCCTTACGTATCCCTTCAATACACCCATAAATCTCTCAAATGGATACATGTAGCGCAGGCACACAGGTCCACAAAACTTAATTTCTTTGATAAGGTGAACAATCAGATGGACCATAACATCAAAAAAGGATGGAGGGAAATACATCTCGAGCTGACAAAGAGTTGTAACCACGTCGCGTTGCAAAGCGTCCAGTCCATCGGGATCAATTACCTACGAGGACACAGTTGCGCCAAATATTCATATCAGAAAAATCTTCTCATTAAGCTCCACAAATGGAGGTAGTGAACTTATAGTACGAGTGCACGTACTTACCTTGGAAGATATTGCGTTGAAGAAATAACATAGGTTTGTGATTGTCTCTCTGACTTTAACTGGGAGAATGCCTCTGATAGCAATGGGAAGCATCTGTGACATCAAGACATGACAGTCGTGGGACTTCATAGACACAAGTTTTTTCAAGTTCGCGGAGTACCCACATGGAACTTTAACACCGTGCAGGCACCGACAGAGTTATGTTTTTTCGCTCTTGGACAACGTGTAGCAGGCCGGGGGGAGGTATGTACGCTTTCCATTCTCTAAAGGTGCAAGCTCAGTCCTTATCCCCATTTCCACCATGTCACGACGAGCTTTCACACCATCCTTTGTCTTTCCCGGAATGTTCAACAACAAACCAATCAAACTGTCACAGACATTTTTCTCTACATGCATGACGTCAATGCAATGTCGAACTTGTAAGTGCTCCCAGTACGGTAGATCCCAGAGAATCGATCTCTTCTTCCAAACATTTTTTTCTCGAGGTTTAGAATGCTTACCGAACTCAACTTTGATGTCGTTCACGCGTGAGTAAATCTCCTTACCGGTCAGAAACACTGGAGCTGATCCCTTCTCAGGCTTCCCGTTAAATGATTTCCTCTTCTTACGGTACGTGTGATGCACCGGAAGAAACCTGCGGTGACCCATGTACACTGTTTTCCGGCAGTTTCGCAGCCAGATGCTCTCAGTTTCATCTAGGCAAATAGGGCAAGCCTTGGCTCCTTTCGTACTATACCCCGACAAATTGCCGTAGGCAGGAAAATCATTTATGGTGCAAAATATCAGGGCCCGCAAGATGAAATTCTCTTTCTTGTATGCATCCCACACCTGCACACCCTCGCTCCACAATTTCCGTAAGTCCTCGATTAAAGGTGCTAGAAACACGTCAATATCATTTCCGGGTTGTCTGGGTCCTGAGATTAGTAACGCCATCATGATGTACTTGCGCTTCATGCATAACCAAGGAGGAAGATTGTAGATGCATAAAAGAACCGGCCAAGTGCTGTGCCGGCTGCTCATATTACCATGTGGGTTCATACCATCTGTACTCAGCCCGAACCTTACATTCCTAAGTTCGCCGCCGAACTCAGCAAATGTTCTGTTGATGTTTCTCCATTGAATAGAATCAGCTGGGTGTCTCAGTTTTCCGTCTTGTTTCCGGGCTTCAGCATGCCAACGCAAGTGCTTCGCGACTTTCGGATTTGCAAACAGCCGCTTCAATCTAGGTATCACAGGCAAGTACCACACAGTTTTTGCCGGGGGCCCTTTCCCTACCTCGTGACGTTCACTGTCAATCCGGTCCCTACGCGTATACCTCGAGGCGCCGCATCTTGGACAAACATGCAAACTAGAGTACTCGTTACGGTACAACACACAATCATTTGGGCATGCGTGTATTCTTTCGATTTCCATTCCCAACGGACACAACAGTTTTTTGGCTTGGTAAGTAGATCTTGGCAACTCATTTCCCTCTGGAAGCATGTCCGCTAGAAGATCTAATAGTGCCGTGAAACTCTTATCACTCCAACCGTTTCCTGCCTTCAAGTTATATAATCTCAGCACAGAAGACAGTTTTGTAAATGTTGCACATCCAGGGAACAGAGGCTTCTCAGAGTCAGCAATCAGTTTCTCAAATTCACAGAAGTCATTTTCGTTGTAATCTTCCTCTACATCACGTAACATCTCATCTAGATTGTCATCATCATCATCTACGTGCACATCGGAATTAACATTACCAAAATTGGGATGATCATCGATATTATTGCAATCCACATCCGAGTCGTGCTGATTGGTAGTAGTGGTGCTTGTTTCCTCAAGATCTTCGCCATGCCATATCCAACGGGTGTATCGCGCGTTAAAACCACGACGAATCAAATGACTCTTAATTTGATCAGAGTTGCTAAACCTCTTCAAGTTCATACAATCTGTACAAGGACAGAGCATATTTTTCTCTCCCTTCCTCTCCTTTTGTTGCTCAGCAAATTTAATAAACTCATTCACACCATCCAAATATTCAAGAGTAGTACGTTTTATTTCATACATCCAATATTTCCTGTCCATCTACAATTAACAAAATTTAACGAGTAAGCCATGCATGAAACCTGCCCGATTAAGTTATGTATATGTACATGTACAGCCTCTTACAACAGATACATGTGTTGAACCCTAGCCTGACGAAATTAACACTAATTAACCTAGCTAACTACACAATACAAGCTAGTTAGCTCCTAAAACATGACGCATTTCCAGCTACCAAGCTCCCAAGCTTAGAGCTACAAACTTGGAACTACACAATACAGCTAGCTTGCAAGTAGAGAGGAAGGGAGATCTAGAGGGAGAGAGAGATAGGTGTCGACGATTAAGCATACCTTAAAGAGAGGGGCGCAATCAACTTCCCTCCAGCCTGCGCTGATCACCCTAGCAGTGTAGCTGGAACTTTCGTCACAAACAGAGGGACACAGAGTGCAACAGAACAAATTAAAGAGCAGCTCCGCAATGGTCGACTGGGGTTTTCCTTATAATGGACATTTTTCTAACGGTAAATACATGAAATAACCGTCAGACTAACTTAGGTAATTTGCCGCTCACATATTCTATCGGTAAAAACACACACATACCGTTAGAGAATATACATTACTAAGCAAATATATGTATTTTTCTATCGGTAAATATGTGCATTTACCGTTAGAATATGCATGACTAAACAAATATATGTGCTTCCTATCGGTAAATATGTGTATTTACCGTTAGAATATGCATGACTGAACAAATATATGTATTTTTCTATCGGTAAATATGTACATTTACCGTTAGAATATGCATGACTAAACAAATATATGTGTTTCCTATCGGTAAATATGTGTATTTACCGTTAGAATATGCATGACTGAACAAATATATGTATTTTTCTATCGGTAAATATGTGCATTTCCGTTAGAATATGCGTGACTGAACAAATATATATGTTTTCCTATCGGTAAATATGTGTACTTACCGTTAGAGGAGGTACTGTTACCAAACTGGGACAAACATGCACATGCCATTTCTCACATTCAAGGAATCATATCAATGTAACATCAAACAGATCTTACATCAAACGGATCTTAACTAGAAGATAAAGCAATATATTTCAAGAAATGCTAATTTGTGGATTAACTAGGAGACACAAAAATACTTTTCGTAGGTAGTTGGAACTTCATCTTGCCAAAGAAATTACACATGCCAGTTCACAAATTCAGGTACAAACATACACATGCCAGTTCACCAATACAAATTCAGGTACAAACATACACATGCCAGTTCACAAATTGAAGTGCATGTCTGAAACAGCAGTACAAATACACACCTACCTACCAATACAATTAAATACACAAATGCTCCCTGCACATTCAAGTTCATGTCCCAATTAGCAATACATGATACACAAATATACAACAATATACAAATACAACAATTCACACATTCGATGTATATTACAAAAGCCACGTCTGAAATTAACAACAGATCACGACGAGGACCCAGTGGCCCATACATGCATTTTACATAAAAGGGAACCTTTGCAGGTTGCCACAATGCAACTACCGACTACAAGTTAGACCTGATACATCACAAATCCATTCATCCAAAACAGCAAATGTCTGAACCACATTGGACTTAACCATAGGAGTTCAGTTCGAAGACGCCCGAGGAGCTGGAACTGCCGTCGACATACATTTGTACGTAATGGTGATTTCCTCGGACTCAAACTCGATCAACTCAACTCAACTCAACTCAACTCCATTAACAAAAAGAACCTACCTTCCAAGATGTTGTTCTGTGTAGTGATGGTGTAGAATGGCTGTGCAAATAACAACAATTCTTCTTCTCCAAGCAGGTAAGCATCTGGCCACAAGCTGGTGCATGCAAAAACATGTAAGATGCTTTCTATAGGTCCTGATTTGAGAAACACGCCGGGCTTAAGCATCTTCTCGACCGAGCCAACCAAGATCTCGCCCTTCACGTCCTTCCAGCTCTCGACGGTGATCTTCACCGTTTCTTTCGCCAACAAGCCAACGTAGGCAGCGTACTGCGATGAAGAACCGTGAAATACGTTGCCCCTCACGAGCATCATCCAAGGACCTGAACAGATCATAATCATATTGAAAAGAAGACACATCAAAATGAAGGATACAAAAAAAGCAGAATTATTGCCATAATCGGATTAGAATAATCTAACAATATTGCAGAAATTTTACGTACCTTCCTTGGGATGCCGACGTCTAGAGGGCGTCGATGGAGGTGCGGAGGTGCAGCGGTCCCCTGTAGAGGTGCGCCGGCCGTCCATGGAGCTTACGGGTTAGGACTATGAGCCCAGATGAACTGTGAGAATGAAAGAGACATACCCGTGTATTTATACAATTATATATTTTCTATCGGTAAGAAAACAGAATACCGTTAGTAATAAAAACATCTGTAGAAGCCGAATGGTTCTATCGGCACAACAAATATTACCGATAGGAATTTTTGTACATACTCTATCGGTCTGTACGTACATTGCCGATAGAATATTACTAGTTGTAGAAGGCCAACAGTTCTAAGATATTTTGTGCAATATTCTACCGGTATAAACATGCATTACCGATAGAATAAAACTATTAGAAGACGAACAGTCCTAAGCAATTTTCTATATATTCTAACGGTAAAAGAATCCATTACCGATAGAATAAAAATATTTGTAGAAGGTCAACTATTCTATCGGCGAACTACATATTGCCGATAGGAACTTTTAATATATTCTGTCGGTATATTCATACAGTAGCGATAGAATAAGTCTAGTTGTTGAAGTCGACCAGTCCTATCGGCGCACAACATTCTTCCGTCAGTACTTATGCATCTCTTCTAACGGCAAATATGTTCATCACCGCTAGAGTAAATCATACTATTTATTCTATCGGTAAGTTTCTTAGAAACCGATAGGGAAAATACATCCGTCGGGCTTTTTTGCCCGCGAGGCACATTTTCTATCGGTTTTGTGCTGTTTCGCTAATAACCGATAGAAGATAGGGGTTAGTAGACTGCATTTCTGTACTAGTGGATCTTTCTATGTGTTTTTACCCGTTCCCTAAGAATATGCCTGTAACATGATATTTCCAGGGGGGTGCTGTCTTATTTACCATAAGGAAGGCAAGAACTGGAGACGGTTCTCCTTCGCAAGGGGAATTTTCCCAGAAGTCCCAGGAACGAATGGGATTTCGAATAAAGTAAGAACTCTTACTTGACAGTAATCTTATATAAAAGCTGTCTGACCCACTCTTCCTGTTAGGCAAAAGAAGACAGCGCCTATACCTTCAACCGCCACTTGGGAGGTTGAAGCTAGGGCTGATGAGGGAGCCTCTAATGAAGAGCGCTCTACTCCCGTGGTTCAGGAAGTCGTCCGGACCGCGGGAGGTGAAACAAGTACAGGGACTAGGTCACCACCAGTGACCTCTGGGGGTGGCGTCCGGCCGGCACTCCCATCAATTGTCCCCGTCGCAGGCACTTCAGGCGCGCTAGCAAGGATTCCTGCTAGCATGGATGATGCCGCTTTAAATAAGTTTATGAAGGTATGATGACCCCTGTTTCGGCGTTTGAAACGCCTTTAGAGTATATTTAACTCTCTTGCTTCGTGTCACAGGGCTTGTCATGGGTGACGAGCCAGTCGCATGCTGCAATGGCTAGCATGGCGGCTGTTCAAAAAGATCGTGACGGCTTGCGCAAGTGAGGATCGTCATTCTTCTGTTAATATAAGTAGGCTTTAATTGTGACTAACCTGATTTTGCTGCAGAGAGGTTACGTTCTTGAAGAAAGAGTTAACCAAGATAAAGCTGAACTCAGTTACAGAGTTCCAGAAACTACGGACTGAAATCAATAGACTTCAGTCTGTGAATGCTGGTAAGTCGATTCCCAACTTGAGAAGACTTAAAGACGTTTCTTGTTAATAACCTCTTTTCTTTGTACAGCGCAAGCAGGTCGCATTAAACAGCTCGGCCAGGACAAGATGCTTCTCGAGTCCTCGCTCAACCATACTGATCAAGTGGTCAAAGAGTTGAGCCTACTGGTCTTCGAAAAACTGAAGGCCATAGCCAGCCTTTTGAATACCAGCGTGGTAGAGTTGAGGAAGGACGACCCAAATGTCAGCGATTGGGCATCACTGCTCACAACTCAAGCAGAATCACTGCTCGAATATCTCCCTGGAGATTTACGGCGACGTGAAGAGACAATCAGGACGAGAGTCCGATCAGCCGCTTCTGCCGTACTCAGCCGGGTTCGACTTCACCATGGCCCAGATGCGAATCTGAGCGCACTGGTGGGACCGGTTGAGGTCGAGAGTGAAGAACTGCTTGACGCCGTTATTGAAGAAGTTAAGCCCTTCGTTGACAAGCTCTTGGCTGAGCTAAGGATCGAATGATCCTTATATTTTGTAACCAAACAATTGTAATTACAATGCTATGTATGTAAAACTATTTTTTCAAAAGAAAGTGCATATTCACATCATAAGTTTCATACTATAAGTATATTCCTCTAGCCCCCGCCTCTGTTTTATGAATACTGAAGCCTTAGTATTTGAAGCAGAGGGGAAAACATAAGTATGATGACCAGGGATATTTGCTTCAAGCCAATGATCAAGATTAAAATAACATTTTAACCTTATTGCAAACTGATAGCCACCCGGATGACCGAAGACTAGCCAGATAGTCCCATGTGCGTTGAGAAACGGCTTATTTAGGAGTAACTTATCTGGAAGTGATCATGAGATTGACCAGCGAATCCGGTTGAAAAATGCTGTAATAACCTAACCGCCAGCGATCAGCCCCCAGGTCGAATTTGTATAATTTGGGCTTAAAGAAAAACACTCATTGTATGAAAACAAGGCATGCTTTTTATGAAAAGATGCTAATTGAACAGGAAAAAAGTGATTGGAATACTTACACGTAAAACTTGCGAAGTTGATCGATGTTCCAAGTATTGGACAAAATCCGACCATCCTCCATGGCTAACCGCGCAGATCCTGGCCGCGGCACTGAGACGACAGTGTATGGTCCCTCCCACTTTGGGGAGAATTTATTGCGGTTAGACTGGTCTTGAATTTTTCGTAAAACCAAGTCGCCCACGTTGAGATCACGTGGTCGCACCTTTTTACTGTGATACTTGCGTAGAGCCTGCAAGTATACCGCGGACTTAATCAGGGCGCGATCACGCCGTTCTTCCAGGAGGATGAGATCTCGCGATCGCTGTTCGGATTGGTTGACCTGTTCGAATTGATTCGTGCGAACAGATCCAATACTTACTTCCATAGGCAACACAGCCTCGGCTCCATAGACCAAATGGAAGCGTGTCTCACCGGTGGCTCGACTAGAGGTAGTCCGTAGTGCCCATAGAACAGTATAGAGCTCGTCTACCCAAGCCCCCGAGTGGGTCTTGAGGCAATCAAAAACACGTTTTTTGATACCTTGCAATACTTGCCCATTGGCCCGTTCTATGGCACCATTGCTTTGTGGATGTGCCACGGAAGCAAAGCACACCTTGGTCCCAATCTGATCGCAGTAGTCTAGGAAAAGACTGCTAGCCAAATGAGAACCGTTGTCTGTGATGAGACGGTTTGGAACACCAAATAGTGCCACAATGTTCTTGTGAAAGAACTTTTGTGCGGCTGATGCAGTAATATTTCGTACTGGTTCGGCCTCAATCCACTTTGTGAATGTGTCAATGGCTACGAACAAAGACTTGTATCCATTGACCGTTTGTGGCATAGGACCGACAATGTCCATTCCCCAGATCGCGAAAGGCCATGCGAGAGGAATAGTTTGCAATGCATAAGCAGGTTGATGAACCTGTCTTGCATGAAACTGACACTGTGGACACATCTTGACCATAAGCTTGGCATCATCAAGTGCCGAAGGCCAGTAGAATCCCTGTCGAAAAACTTTTCCGACCAGTGTTCGGTATGACGCGTGTGCACCGCATACGCCGTCATGTATTTCTTTCAAGAGGGATTTTCCTTCCTCCTGAGATATGCAGCGCATGAATACTCCTTGAGTACCCTTTCTGTACATAACCCCATCTATGAGTTTGTACAGACGCGCCTTTCGAATTAACCGATCGCTTTTGGTTTCGTCCTCGGGTAGGGTCCCATGTTCAAGATAGACCCTCAATGGATGAGTCCAATCTTGTTCCTGACCGAGGTTGGCAACGAAGGCTATTGCCGGATCATCCTCGACCGAAGTCATGATCGAAGGATGGTCCAAGTGTTCAATGAACACTCCTGCCGGAGCGGATGAGCCTGAGGATCCAATTTTGGATAATTGGTCTGCGAGAATGTTGTCCTTTCGCGGGATGTATTGGACTTCGACGTGACTGAAGTGTTTTTCCAATTTCCTCACTTCCCCCAGGTAATGAGCCATTGTCTCATCGGAGGTGCTCTACTCCTTGTTTACCTGGTTTACGACCAGCTGTGAGTCCCCCCTCACCACTAATCGACGGACTCCGAGGAATTTTGCTGCCCGGAGCCCTGCAAGAAGACCTTCATACTCTGCTGCATTGTTGGTTGCAACAAAGTGTAGTTGAATGACATACTTAAGCTGTTCGCCCTGAGGCGTAACTAAGACCACTCCAGCCCCCGAGTGTTGAAAACTACGGGAGCCGTCAAAGTACATTGTCCAATAATCGGGGCACTCCAGTTCCTTTGCCAACTGCACGGGTGGCTCAGGGTTGGTCCATTCGACCACAAAGTCGGCCAAAACCTGAGACTTAACAGCCGTGCGAGGGGTGAAATGGATCTCAAAGGCACCGAATTCGACCGCCCATTTGGCGATTCGACCAGATTTTTCTGGATTTCGGACAATATCCCCTAAAGGAAAAGAGGAGGGTACTGTGATCTTGTGTGCTTGAAAGTAATGTCGTAGCTTACGGGAAGCCATCAGTAGTGCGTAAAGTATCTTCTGGACCTCAGGGTAGCGCTCCTTAGGACCATGAAGTACTTCGCTCACATAGTAGACGGGTCTGTGTACTCATTCCCTTTCCGCGATCAGAACTGCGCTGACCGCGTGCGGGGTGGCCGCCAAATACAGAAGTAATGGTTCTTCCTTTTCAGGAGACACCAATACCGGCGGACTGGAAAGGTATGTTTTTACCTCCTGAAACGCTTTTTCGGCTTCGTCGGACCACGTGAAGTTATGATGTTTACGCAAGGCTTTAAAGAAAGGTAGTCCCCTTTCGCCTAATCGCGATATGAAGCGACTTAAAGCCGCCATGCGACCAGCCAGGCGTTGAACATCCTTCATGGTCGAGGGCGACCTCATTTGTTCAATAGCTCTGATTTTCTCAAGATTAACCTCAATGCCCCTGGAACACACAAGGAAACCAAGAAGCTTTCCTGAAGAAACCCCGAAAGAACATTTCTCCGGGTTCAATTTTATTCCAAAGCGATTCAAGTTACAGAAGGTTTCAGCAAGATCGTCCAAATGAGACAATGTTTTGGTGCTCTTTACAACCAAGTCGTCTACATATGCTTCGAGATTACGCCCTATCTGGGAAAGAAAGGTCTTTTGCATCAAGCGCTGGTACGTGGAACCAGCGTTCTTGAGACCGAACGGCATTCTGACGTAGCAGTATGTGCCGAACGGGGTGATGAAGGCAGTTTTCTCTTCATCGTCTTCTGCCATGCTAATTTGATGATATCCCGAGTAGGCATCCAGAAAACTCATCAGTTCGCAACCCGCAGTGGAGTCAACCAGCTGGTCGATGCGGGGAAGGGGAAAGTCATCCTTCGGACAGGCACTGTTGAGGCTAGTACAGTCGACGCACATGCGCCACTTGCCATTTGACTTGCGGACCATGACCGGATTGGCGAGCCAGTCCGGGTGATTCACTTCGCGGATAAACCCGGCTTGTAAGAGTTTGTCTAACTCTTCTCGGATGGCTTCCTGTCGGTCGGTGGCAAAACGCCTGAGCTTTTGCTTTATTGGTCGTTGTCCAGGTCGAATTGCTAACCTGTGCTCAATTACTTCCCTTGGGACACCGGGCATGTCGGACGGTTTCCACGCAAACACATCTGCGTTAGCTCGGAGGAAAGCAACGAGGTCGAGTTCCTATTTGTCATCCAGGGCTGACCCAACCCGAATTGTCCTGGATGGGTCATCTGGGTACAAAGGAACTTGTTTGAGTTTTTCATCTGGTCGAGGAGCGGCCCTGATCGCATCGATGGCGACAGTGGCGACCTGAGCGTCCCGGAGGGGAAGTAGATCGACCATCTCCAAAGATAGCCGGTCGCACGTGAGTGCCACGTTGCGACTACCTCGGACCGAAATGACACCTTTGGGGCCAGGCAATTTCCCGCACTGATAAGCATAGTGCGTTGCCATCATGAACTTAGCGAGAGTAGGCCTGCCAAAGATTACATCGAAAGTAACCAATTCTGTTCGGAAGTTATCTGGTTCTCCCAGAGTAACCGGGAGGACCACTTGTCCCAATGGCATCATGGAGGGGCCTGGGATTATCCCATAAAATGGATGGATTATGGGCTTGATCTTCGAACGAGGAATTTGCATCTCGTCGAGTGTCTTGACCAATAAAAGATCAAGGGAACTTCCCCCGTCGATCAGGACCCTTTCGACTCTCGCGTTACTGATGATTGGGGTAATAACCAGAGGTAACCTCAATGGTCGAGTTAGCCCCGCAGGACAGTCAGCGCGGTCGAACGTCAAAGGCATATCTGACCAACGGGGATATTGAGGTTCACCAAGGGATGTCTCCGTTTGGTTAACCTCTCGGCAAAAAGTTTTAAACTGCCTTTTGGAAACGAAAGAGGAGGAACCTCCGAAAATGACATTAACATGATTTTGAGGTACCTGGTAAGCCATTTCTTCGTCTCCATCGACGTCTCTAACCCCGCACGCCTACTCTTTGGGCGGTAAGGTTGGCATTGGCCCAGCTCCTTGGTAGAAATCATCCAGCTGTTTCAACCAACTCCTGCAGTTTTTGAGATCATGGCCTGCGGAATTGTGGAGTGGACACCACCTTTTGCCCTCCTGCGGATTAGTTGATTTTTCTGGCTGGTCGGAATCCCGGCCACCAGAAGCAGTTTTACTTTTAAAAGAAGACTTATTACCTTTGGTCGAAGGTGGTTTCTCCGCGACCGCGACCTCACGGTACTGTCCAGAGCGGTTCCTCTTCGACTTTTTTGACTTCCCACCCGGTGAAGACTCCGGCTTTTTGCTCGAATCTTCTTTCTTGGCGTCCTTGAAGCCTGGTTGGGGCGGTAGGTCCCCCTTGTCAACCATTCGGTTCCATTCGACTGCCTCGGCTGCATCGGAGTATCGATCAGCCATATCGAACAGATCGGCCACCGATCGAGGAGGGTGGATGAGCAAGTCTTCAGTGAATCTCCGGTATCGAACGGCATGCTTAAATGCCCTGATTACGGAGCCATCAGATATGTTCGGGATGGTATTTCTTACCCCGACAAACCTCTTGACAAACTGCCGAAGCGTTTCGGTCGAAGTTTGCCGCAATCTATGCAAGTCGTCCTCCTTACCCGGCTTTTGGTAACAGTTTTGGAAATTGCTGAGGATGGCATCGCATAGCATTTCCCAATTATAGATAGAACCCTCAGGCTGATTGAACAACCAGGTTCTAGCCGGTCCTACGAGGACTGTTGGCAGGTAGTTGGCCATGACCTTGTCATCGCCTCCTGCTGCTTGGATGGCAGTAATATAGATCTGAAGAAACTCGGATGGGTTCTGAGTTCCATCAAACCTCTTAATGGCCCCTGGTCGAAACTTATCGGGCCAAACGACTGCTCGTAGGCCAGGCGAGAAAGCTTTGCAACCAACGTAAGGACCGTGAACCGTCCTGCGACTTTCGGTCGGGTTTCGGGCAAACTCACTTAATGGCGGGGTTACTCGGGGTCCCAAACGAGAATGAACGGGAACTCGATCCCTACTGCGAGAGTCCTGCATTCGCCGATATTTATCCTGTCGGGACGGTATAGGCGGCGGGTAACTCCGTCGGCCAGAGCCAAAATGAGGACCATCTCGATCACGGGAATGTGTCACTTAGCGGGAAGAGGCTGTTGGGGTCGCCTCGGATGCGACCTCGTCCAATCTTTCCGCCAGGATCCTGTAAAAGGCCGGTCTCTGCGCATCCGTGACCGTAGGAGGAAAATTGCGCATGACTTCCGCGATAGATCGCAGTCGACCTTGGGTACTTCTCCTAGGGGCACCTCATTTTGATTCTCCTAGGGGCACCACGGTGGGCGCCAGCTGTCGACGATTCGGACTCGGAGTCCTCAGCCGAACTTATGCAGAATTTGTAATAGTGAGACCTTTCAAGATGACCCTTCGGGAAGGTATGCTGAACAATGGTGAACAGGAGCACAGAGAATTTAGACAGGTTCGGGCCCTCGATGGTGGGAGTAAAAGCCCTACGTCCTGTTGAGATTTCACTAAGTGTGGTAAAATGTTTACAAATGGAAGGAAAAGTCCTCACAGGCAAGGATTTTTCCTATAAAAGTGTACAAAGATAAGCTGAAGAAGACTTAAAAATGCTATATGAGGTGTGCCGTAGACCTGGCTAACTTGGATCCTCCTTGATTGATGCTTCATGCCATCCTCTTATACTGCTTGAAAGGGTGCCATGTGAAGGAAACTGCATCAATCGGTTGCACGGACGGTTGGATACGGTTTTTGAAACTGCTCTTAACCTCCACGCAGGTTAAACACGTGTTATTCATGAATAACTGTACGTGTTAACCTCCTGACGGTTGATTTTCCACGTGTAGGAATCTTCGGGATACCTAGAATATCCTGTCGTATGGACAACCGAATAGATAGATCCCAGGTATCCTGATCGGCAGATGTTCTGACCGCGGGATTCGGCTGACCGCGTAATATCCCGAATGTGTAGTTCGCGTATAGCCCACAAACTTCTGACCGCGCAAGGCTTACGGTCTGACCGCGTAAAGCTGTGACTTGATCGCGTAAAGCTTGCGACCTCGTGGTGATGCCTCTCAGAATAGCTTGAGTTCGCATCTCTAGACACATGTCTGGTTCGAACCTGTCTTGAACCAGAAGTTTATTAGAAGTGACCCGGGTGTCAATCCTCGTCAGGATAATTTTCCTCATGTGGTCTCCATTGACGTGAAGCATAAGCCACTACTCGACCTTGTTGCATTAACACACAGCCTATTCCTTGCTTTGAAGCATCACAGTAAACTACAAAATCTTCTTTGCTGTTTGGTAATGTGAGGACCGGTGTTGTCGTCAATTTCTGCTTCAGCTTCTGAAAACTTTCTTCACACTTAATGGTCCATTCAAATGCAACATCCTTCTTTAGCAGGTTCGTAAGAGGTTTGGCTATTTGGGAAAATCCTTCAATGAATCTCCTATAATATCCTGCTAATCCCAAGAAACTTCTAATCTCTGAAACTGAGGTAGGTTGCTTCCACTCCTTGATTGCAGAGATTTTAGCTGAGTCCACTGAAATTCCTTCCGCTGTCAATACATGTCCAAGAAATGAAATTCTTGACATCCAAAATTCACATTTGTCAAACTTGGCATAAAATTGCCTCTCTCGTAGCCTTCCCAAGACTAGGTGTAAATGTCGCTCATGCTCTTCCGTACTCTTGGAATATATCAGAATGTCATCTATGAATACTGTTCATGATATTCATGAAAGCTGCCGGAGCATTGGTCAATCCAAAGGGCACTACCGTGAATTCATATAGCCCGTATCTTGTAGTGAAAGCAGTCTACGGTATATCTCCCTTCTTGATTTTCAGCTGATGATATCCAGATTTTAAATCTATCTTAGAAAATACTTTGGCTCCTCGAAGTTGGTCGAACAAGTCATCAATTCTTGGTAATGGGTACTTGTTCTTAATAGTGACTTCATTCAAAGCTCGGTAATCTACACACATCCGTAAAGTTCCGTCTTTCTTCCTTACAAACAAAACTGGGGCTCCCCAAGGTGAAGCACTGGGTCGGATAAATCCTTTACCCTCCAGTTCCTCTAACTGATTTTTCAACTCTTCTAAGTCCATTACCGGCATCCTATATGGTCTCTTAGCTATAGGTGCCGCTCCTGGTTTAAGCTCAATGGTAAACTCTATCTCCCTGTCAGGTGGCATCCCTGGGAGTTCTTCTGGGAATACATCCGGGTATTCATGTACTGTGGGCACTTGATCCAAGCATACTTCTTGAAGTGCATGGACTGATCCCTGCAGTTTTTCGACCGATGATCTTTCCGCATGGAATAGGACTTCCTTCCCTGGTTACTAACAAGGCTTAGAGTTTTCTTTTCACAATCCACTAGACCTTTATGCTGAGATAACCAATCCATTCCTATTATAATGTCTAGGCCTTGCAGTTCTAGGACTAATAGATTTGCCAAGAACTCTACCCCTTCTAATTCGAAGGTTATATGACGACAAGCTGAATATACAGGCAGCTTAGCTCCTGGGGTCTGTATAGCCATAGAGTACCCTAGAGGTACCATAGGTATTCCCACTTTAAATGCAAAATCTTCTGATATGAATGAGTTTGTAGCTCCAGGATCAAACAGTATTAAAACAGATGCAGACTGGATCAAGAATCTACCTAGGAGAATGTCAGAGGCATTGTCCGCTTCTTGAAGGGAGGTGAAGTTCAGTCGGCCTCCTCGGCCTGCCATTTGTCTTCCTCCTCGCCCTCGTCCTCGGCCTGCTACATTTCCCCCTCTGTTGGGCAAACCTCCTCTGGGGCTCTGCAATGGTGGTGAAGCTGTGGTTCTAGGTGCCATCGCTTGTGTTCCAGCTTGCGATCTTGCTATCTCAATTAGGAGTTGGATCCACGGGCAACTGTCTTTGCGGTGTCCCATCTGTCCGCAATGATAGCATTGAGTCCTTGTCTGAGGGCAATCCCGTTGATAGTGTGCTCCTCTGCAGTTGGGGCATGTCGGCGTGAATGGTGGTCTTGACGCCGGGTAGGGCGGACGAAAATTTGGGGATGTTGGGGCCCTTCCCCTAGATGAGCTGGCTGGCGGTCGCGACTGTTGCATCATCTTCCTCTTCCGATTTTCTTCTCCGAGGCCTCGCTTTTCTTCTATCTTTAATACTCGATTCACCAGGGTCTGGAATTCTGTGAACTCATGGGAGGCAATCTGATACTGCAAATAGTGCTGAAGTCCCTCGGTGAAGCGTTCAATCTTCTTATCTTCCGTGTCGATGTCGTTGGACGCATACCGAGCTAGATGGTGGAATTGGTGCAGGTACTCAGTGACAGTCCGGTTCCCTTGAGTCATGTTCCGGAATTCTCGGCGTTTAGCTGCCATGACGCCTGTGGGGATATGGAATTTTCGGAATTGGTCCTTAAATTCCGTCCAGGTGATGTTGTCTTTGTCCAAGTGTGCTTCTTGATAATTCATCCACCAACCAGCTGCTGCTCCAGTGAGTTGGTGTGATCCGAATAACACCTTGTCTCGATCATTGCAACGAACAGTGTCCAGTTTCCTTTCGATGTCCCGCAGCCAGTCATCTGCGACGATTGGGTCGGTCGCGCTTGCGAAGGTTGGCGGTCGCGTCTTCTGGAAGTCTGAGAGTCGAGTTCCGACGGCAGTACCTTCAGCAGTCCCTGGCATTTTCTGAATGACTTGAGCTAGCAACTGGGTATGTGCAGCCTGGGCTTCTTGGCGGCTCCTCTCCATTGAAAGAAGAATTTCTTGGAGACTTGGTGAGTCTTCTTGTGGTGGTAGTGAGCTCTGCGATCCTGGATGAGGTGTGGTTCCTCTTCGTGGTGTAACTGGGTCTTGGCCCTCTTGGTCATCTTGGGTCCTTCTCCTTGTGTGAACCATTCTGATCATCTGAAGGGAGAAGCAGACAGGTCTAACTAACTAGAGAGAATTAGGGTACTAATGCAGAAATTAATGCAAAGCTGATTCATTAATGCGCAAGTAGTTGATACAAAAGCGGCTAAACGCCTTAGTCTGATACAATCAAAATACAAGTAATGGTGATGATAACAACCCAAAAGCATCACCAAACCTAGAAGATCTACCCTGGCCTGAGGATCTAAAAGAACAGGCAACTAACTGCTCCCACAGGGCTCAACCTCCTCTGGCTCCATCTCGTCGTCGGACTCCTCCAGAGTGACAACCCCGGGTGGTCCAGACTCATGGAACAGTAGCGCTGACCCACTGCCCTCTGCCTGGCGGGTGCTAGGGGTAGAGAATGAGCGTCGGTACCCAGCTGCATTAGCAACCCTCCGAGGAATCAAGCTAGGTCCCGCACTGGGTCCAAGGGTACGAGCTGGGGAGACAACTGTCGGAGCAACCTCCTCAACTGTGCGGCGTCTCTGAGCTGCAGGCTGAGAAGTCAACGACGGGGAAGCGGTTCGGCCACGTTTCTTCTGCTCCCCCAACTCCTTGCGGAGCTCCTGATGCTCAGCAAGCAAAGTGGAGTAGCGCGAGTCGAGGGTCCTCAACAGACCTACGGTGCCTGCCAGACACGGGTCCGGGTACTCCACGATGGGTGACAACCCAGAGGGAGATGAAGGCACGTGACGGAAAGGTGACTCCTGGAGCCGACATGAGTACACCTGGCGTACCCGATGCACAGCCTCTCGAGCTGCGTCCTGGATAGCATCCAGTCGGCTTGCCCTGCTGGCCTCCACCCTGATCACCCGTCCTTCACGACAATCGAGAGCGTGCACCAGCACTTTGGCCTTGAAGCCATAGCGACGCCCCTCATAATAGTCCCAAATAGTCTCGCAGATCGGGCGCTCATCAATCCCTAGGAATTGAGCAATATGCCACAGCAATGTGGCCCATCCACTGAGACGCTCGATGTAGCTGAAACGCTCCTTGGCCATCCTGCCGAGAAATTTTGGAAGCAAAATAAGATTTTGAAATCAACATTTTTATAAGAGCAAGAACATCCTTTGCAAAATAAAAATTTTTTTTCAGAAATAATTTTTAATAATTTACGAGGTCCTGGCGCTACCAAGCCCTGAGGGTATCGTCCTACAGTCAAGGTCTGTGCTGCTCTGATACCACTATTTTTGTCGTGACTGCCACGACTGTGACATCACCTGTGAGGAGCCCAGCTCGGTGCAGCTGGTCCCTTAAACCACTTGACTTCCCAGGATGAGTCAATCACAGGGATACATTGAAGCAGCAAAATAATACAGTAGTCATAATTGTATGGCCATCAGGCCTTAGTACAAAACGAGGTACAGTGCCTTACAAGGCACAAGGGTCTAACAAAATAAGACATCTAGTCGGCGGAAGCTAGGCCCAAAAGCAATCCACAGGAAACAGAGGTTGACAGCAAGACAGCACCACATCAGGGCTCCGAAGGAAACTGCTCATCATCTCCTGGGTCCGCAGCATCTTCAGGGTATCCTCCAAGGTCGTAGAACGCTCCATCTATTGAGGAGTTGTTGCAAGAGTGAGTACTTATGTACTCAGCAAGTCATAGGGGAGGTAGAGATATAGTTACAGTATAAATGACATGAGCCTATGCTATTGGGGAAAGAGTGAAGGGTTTTTCCCAAAATACATTTCTTTCTCAATTCTTACTCAACTTCTGATCATACCCATGGCAGTAAATAAATCATATTGATGGTGATACATATATCCCATATCCAAGGCGAAATAATCTCATATCACACTATTTTTATTCAAGTCTTTCGATCATATACTCATAGCAGTATTTCATAACTTAGGGCATAAACCACATGCCTCTTAATTATCATATGATCTCTATATTATGGTATTACCGCGACACGTCAACACATGACAGCCCACGGCAACGCCCCTTATCATGACAACACATGCCACTTGGGTAATCTTGAGCTAACAAATTTTAGTTTATAAAACAATACTTGTGTCACACCCCGTGGATTTAATCCACCGCGGCATACTCCTAAAACTCGGGAGCACGAAGTATTCGAATACATTTTTAAACTCTGCAGAGATGTACCTCTTTTTAAATCCACTTTTTCACTCGACTTCCAAGTCGGGCCAACTCCATGCGACTTATACGCATGTGACAAGGCCGAGATCACACAACATTTTGCAGTCTTGTATTAACAGTATCCCTGCCCGGTAAATGGACAATACCGTCCCAAGTACCGTTGTGGGTCCTCCCCACTGCCTTACTTCCTAGCCTGGGTCTATGTTCCCGCAGGACACATAACCTCTTTTGATTACAGTCGCGCATGACTTAATCTAGCGTAGGGCGTCTTCCTTCTTTACACCTTATCCTCTCATAATTTTTCTGATCTCACACCACTCATGGACGAACTGCGTCCCACCAGTTTCCACGCGAGAAACCGGATCGACAAGCCATGCAGGGAACTGCTAATACCAAGAAAGCTACTAGATTGCGCCTGTCCCATACCAGGTAAGTGGTTGGTACGTTTTTCATGCCACTCGGCGCACAACACAAGGTTCTAGTCCTTATATGCCAGTGACCAGATCATACCACAAACCATGCACCTTCAGTGCCTACACCTTCAGTGCAGCCAAGCACCTCCAGTGCTACCACCATTCCATACCAAAATACTGGTCACGGCTAGGGGTTCTATTTCATGAATATAAATGTACATGTTTATACTTTTATTAGTTCGTGGCTTACTATCTTATCAAGTTCACATTCCTCAAGTATTCAATCTATCACTGCCATAATATCATTGATCTCAACACATGCAATATTAATGAGATATCTATTCATGGAATAGCATAGCAATTCATAAAATATGGGTTTCAATATGATCAAAGTATGACTTGCCTTCCGCGTCGTAAGTATCAGCAGTCGATGACGGTTCAGCGACAAGATCTTCAACCCCGGACTCTTGCTCTGAACAAGATCAAACAAGCAAACAGGCATTACAATCAATCCTATTCTTACTAATCCACTACATGCAAAGATGCAAGGAGAAAATACTCTGGTGATACAAGGTTTGAAAGCGATTTGAGTTTAACTATGGAAACCAGGGTTAAAATTAGCTGTTAAGGTTTACAAGGTTCCAAAATATCAGGGTAATATCAAGGTGGTGACTGGTTCGCCCAAAAACAGCGAATGTCTTTAGGTTGGCATTCGGTTCAAGGCATCGACATAAGGTCGATGGGTGATAGAGGGCTCAACTCAAGTTGTGAAAGTAGAGAAAAGTGTAGATCACAACGTCAGGAGTCTAAGGGACAAAGTTATTTTCAAAGTGCATGGCTGGAAGTGGGTGAAAAGGCTCAATGCCACTGGCTGACATAGGCTGACAGTGTTCTAGAATGGCATTGACATGGATTGAGCAGTTTCCAGTGGCCAAAGTAGGTTTTGATCCAAGCATATGGTGCACAAGGTAGTGAGACAACTATTTGACAAAGTAGTTTCTGTTTTACATGACCAGAGGTGGGTCAACAGGGCTAATGCCACTGGCTGACATAGCCTGGCATAGGCTTGACACGGCCAGAAATTAGGGTTAGCCATATCTTTTGACTCAGGGCTCCAAATGATGCACCACTTTGTCTGGTGGTTAGGCATTTGTAACAGGAACAAATGTCTCAACAGGATCTAGGGCAGGGGATGGCCGGAAAGTGATGAAAACCGGCGAAGAACACGGTGGCCGAACTGTTCTCAACAGTTTCTGGACAAAACCTTGGCATGGTGATACCTCTTCATCTGGGCCGATCCAGGTGTCGAACCTAGAAGGCAAAAATACTCCTGGGGTCGAGGCACATCTACTAGACAAGGTGGTTGGGGTTGAAACTGCCGGGAACAAAATCCGGCGACCGGAGCTAGGGAAGAAGACACAAAATTTGGGCATTTCTGATCTAGGGCAAACGAACTCGAATCCTTGCTTGAGGATGGTCTATGGGGCATAACAGAGCTAGGTGTGAAGTCAATTTAACTGAAAAATCACCACAAAAGCTTAACGGCGAGTTCCAGTTTGCATGCAAGGTGTAAACTTGGGGTTTTTCATATTTTAGCGAAATTGGTGATTCTGGTTGCTTAGATGTGCTCCACACAGTCCATTGATCAATATTGATCACAGGCTCGAGAGTTAAATCGGTTCAATTGGGGTTTAATTGCTCGCCGGAGTTGTCGGGGAAAAACAGCAATTTCCGGCGATGAGGTGCGATAGAACTCAATTGGCTGCTACTACACAGGTAAGTGGTTGAGAGTAACTCACTGGTAGCTTCAATTTGGAGTTTGGTGCAGTGGATTGACCTGGCACCGTGAGCCTCTTCTCGAACTCGCCGAAGAAGACGAAGACGACGGCGTGGTTAAGAATTTCAGTGGTTCTGGCATGTGAGTGTGTTTGAGCTGAGCTGGGATGGCTTTTATAGGCACAGCAAGGAGCTTGCAACGGCTGGAATTGCCTGGAGAATTGAAGCTCGAATCGATGGCGAATTGACCGGCCGGGCGGGACAGCAGCGAAGCGACGCGCTCCAGCGGCCGTGCCGGCTTTAGCCTGCTGCTCTGGTGGAGGTGAAGGCGAAGTGATGCCTCCCCAAGGCATGCTTGCGACGTGGCGCAATTGTGCTGCCGTTGTCGGGCGCGCGCGCGGGAGAACGAAGGCGCTGCTGGCGGGCGAGGCGATTCCACGGTGGCGAACACGATGCGCACACGCGGCAGGGAAACAGTGGCTGGGGTGGCAACGCTGGAGATCGCCGGCGACGAAACCACAGCGGTGGCAACGGCGACGACCAAAATCCGGCGCTCGTGGTCGTTTGAACGGCCTGGTCGTGCACAGCAGCCTGTGGTCGAACCAGGGACTGATTTGCGATGATTTTTGGTTTGGCTTTGGACTAGATTGCAAATCTGGTCTTTGAGAGGTTTAATTTGAGATTTGATTTCATGGCTGAGTATAATATTTCTATTAATACCCATTTAGCTCAATTTTGGAGAAAGTTTGATAAGATTTGAGGGATTTCACCTATTTTCGAAAATAGGGTAAAATTAGGGTAAACTAAATCTGGATTTTGTCGATCTCGAATTCTGGTGATTGGACAGAGATTTTGAAGTCTGATCAAACAGGAGATCTGTATCAAATAGCATTTGGGAGGTGTTCCCTGAAGAAATGCTGGAGTTGGAATTGATTTGCAGATTTTAGCCTTTTCAGGCTTCCAGGTAACAGAAAAGGACTTATTCGCAGTAAAATTTGGACTAAACTGCGAAAAGTGTTTAGATGAATTAATCTGGCTCCCAACTTTTTGAAGTGAGTTGAGGATGAACCTAGGAACATATTCCAGGGGTTACTTGAGTCTGGATAAGGTTAAATTAAGATAACTCAATTATCTGGAAACTGGGGTACTTAGGGTAAATCTGAATTTTCCTGTTTTCGAAAACAGAGAGAGGCTTAGGTACTGGGAGTTAGGGTCAGAATTTGATCTGGCTCCTGAAGACTTTTATCTTCAGGGTAACTGGTAGGTTAAATCTGGATGGTCAGATCTTGATCTGGATCTAGAGAATAGATTTGGAGATTTTTAGGGTTTGGGAGAGATTAGAGTTCAGCTGATCTGGCTACTACTACAGAGATACATGCATGCAGGGTTTTTATGCAAAACTTTTCACCCCCAAAACTAGGGTGTTACATGGACAAGATCCTTCCATCTTCCATAGCTAATCGGGCTGATCCTAATCGCGATACTAAGACCACAGTATAAGGCCCTTCCCACTGAGGGGATAATTTTTTGCGGTTATACCGGTTTTGTATTTTTTGTAAAACCAAGTCACCCACGTGAAGACTACGCGGCTGCACCCGTTTACTGTAGTATTTATGCAAAGCTTCTAAATATACTGGAGACCTGATCAACGCCTGATCGATTTTCTCCGGGTACTATCTTGGGCATGTTGTTCATGTTGATCAGAATGATCAAATTGATCCACACGAACAGAACCAATGCTAATTTAAGTGGGCAAGGCAACCTTAGCACCATACACTAGTGGAAAAGGCGTCTCACCCGTAGCTCGACTACAAGTAGTGCGTAGAGCCCATAGAATGGAGAAGAGTTCATCTACCCAAGCCAACGAGCGCATTTTAAGGCGAGTGAAAACACATTTCTTGATGCCTTGTAATATCTGCCCACTGGCACGTTCAACGGCTCTATTGCTTTGCGGATGAGCTACAGAGGCAAAGCACATTTTGGTTCCAATATCGTCGCAATAGTCCAAAAAGAGACCACTAACGAACTGGGAACCATTGTCGGTAATAAGACGACTTGGAACACCAAATCGTGTGAAAATATTCTTTTGAAAGAATTTCTTCGCCGCAGCGGTGGTAACATTGTGGATTGCTTCAGCTTCAATCTACTTGGTAAACCTGTGAATAGCTACGAATAGGAACTTGTATCCATTAACCGCTTGGGGCATACAACCCATGATATCTATTCCCCAGACCGCAAAAGGCCATATCAAAGGAATAGTTTGTATGGCATATGCAGGCTAATGAACTTGCCTCGCATGAAATTGACACTGTGGGCATATCTTGACCAAATGCTTGGCATCATCAAGTGCCGAAGGCCACTAAAAACCCTGTCAGAATGCTTTTCCGACCAGTGTGTGATATGACACGTGTGCACCACATACAA
The DNA here is from genome assembly GCA_019359835.1 of Pharus latifolius. Classification (NCBI taxonomy): domain Eukaryota; kingdom Viridiplantae; phylum Streptophyta; class Magnoliopsida; order Poales; family Poaceae; genus Pharus; species Pharus latifolius. The sequence goes on from CM033329.1 coordinate 26,424,064, forward strand.
CATCATGAATTTCTTTCATGAGGGATTTACCTTCCTCCTGAGATATGTAGCGCATAAATACTCCTTGAGTACCCTTTCTATACAAAATACCATCAATGATTTTGTATAGGCACGCTTTCCGAACTAACCGATCACATTCAGTTTCATCCTTGGGCAAGGTCCCATGTTCGATATAGATCCACAATGGATGGGTCCAATCTTCTTCATGTCCAAGTTTGGTGACGTAAACTATCACCTGGTCATCCTCGATCGAAGCCATGATCGAAGGGTGTTTTAAGTGTTCAACAAACACTCCTGCCGGAGCGGATGTGCATGAGCACCCAATTTTTGATAATTGGCCTGCGAGTATATTGCCGTTTCACGGGATGTATTGGACTTTGAAATGACTGAAGTGTTTTCCCAATTTCCTCACTTCCCCCAGGTAATGAGCCATTGTCTCATCGGAGGTGCTGTACTCCTTGTTTATCTGGTTTACGACTAGCTGTGAGTCTCCCCTCACCACTAGCCGACGGACTCCGAGGAATCTGGCTGCCCGGAGCCCTGCAATAATACCTTCATACTCTGCTGCATTGTTGGTTGCAACAAAGTGTAATTGAATGACATAATTGAGTTGGTCGCCCTGAGGCGTGATTAAGACCACTTCAGCTGCCGAGTGTTGAAAACTGCAAGAACCGTCAAAATACATCGTTGAATGGTCGGTGCCTTGTAAATCTTTAGATTTTTGCGCAGGAGGGTTGGGATTAGTCCATTTGATGACAAAGTCCTCAACAATTTGAGATTTAACTGCTACGTGAGAGGTGAAATGGATGTTAAATGCTCCAAGTTCCACTGTCCACTTCGTGATACGACCAGATTTTATGGGTTCCGGATTATATCTCCCAATGGGAAGGACGAAGGCAAAGTAATCTTGTGCACTTGAAAGTAATGTCGTAGCTTACGGGAAGCCATCAGAAGTGCGTAAAGTATCTTTTGGACCTCAGGGTAATGCTTCTTTGGACCATGAAGCACTTCACTTATGTAATAGATTGGTTGTTGTATACCCTCTCTCTCTGCGACCATAACTGCATTGGCTGCGTGAGGGGTGGCCGCCAAGTAAAGGAGTAGTGGCTCCCCCAAATTCGGAGAGACCAGTACTCGTTGGCTAGACAGATATGCTTTAAACTCTCAAAAGAATATTTCGGCTTCATCTGACCAGGTAAAACCAATGTGTTTGCGAAGAGCCTAAAAGAAAGGCAATCCTCATTTTCCTAGTCGCGATATGAAACGGCTCAGAGCCACCATGCGACCTGTTAGGCTCTGGATGTCCTTCATGGTCGAAGGATATCTCATTTGCTCAATGGCCCGGATTTTTTCAAGATTAACCTCAATTCCTCTTGAACAAGCAAGAAAACCTAAAAGTTTGCCAGAAGAAACTCCGAAAGAACACTTTTCTGGATTCAATTTTATTCCATGCTTGTTTTGATTACAAAAAGTTTTAGCAAGATCATCTAAATGCGAGCTTTTCAAACTTTTTACAACCAAATCATCAACATAAGCTTCGAGATTACGCCCCAACTGAGAAAGAAAGGTCTTTTGCATCAAGCGCTGTTACGTGGAACCGGCGTTCTTGAGACCAAATGGCATTTTGACGTAGCACTAGGTGCCAAATGGTGTGATGAAGGAAGTTTTCTCTACATCTTCTACCATGCTAATTCGATGCTACCCTGAGAATGCGGAGAAGGCAAAATCATCCTTCGGACATGCATTGTTTAAGCCACTCAGGATGATCGATTTCGCAAATAAATCCTACTTTTTGGAGTTTGTGTAACTCTGAACGAATGGCTTCTTGCTGATCAACAGCAAAGCGTGTGAGCTTTTGCTTTATTGGTCGTTATCCAGGTCGAATTGCTAACCTGTGCTCAATTACCTCCCTTGGGACTCCAGGCATGTCGGATGGTTTCGACGCAAACACATCTGCGTTAGCCCCAAGGAAAGTAACGAGCTCGAGTTCCTATTCGTCATCAAGGCCTGATCCAATCCGAATGGTTCTAGATGGATCATCTAGGTACAATGGAACTTGCTTTAGTTTCTTATCTGGTCGTGGGGAAACTTTGATCATGTCTAAGGCCGTGCTCGCAGTCTTAACATCCCGAAGGGGAAGCTGATCCACCAATTCCAAAGATAGCCGATCACAAGTAAGTGCCGCGTTCCGACTGCCTCGGACCAAAATAACACCTTTGGGGCCTGGTAACTTGGTGCATTGATAAACATGATACGTTGCCGCCATGAACTTAGCAAGCGTTGTCTGGTTCTCCCAATGTAACGGGTAACAAAATCTATCCCATCGGCATCATTGAGGGACCAGGGATTATCCCATAAAATGGATGAAATATGGGTTTAATCTTCGAACCAGGAATTTGCATCACGTCCAGTGCCTTGACAATAGAATGTCTAAGGAACTGCCACCGTCGATCGAAACTATTTCAACCCTAGCATTGTTGATTATCAGGGTAATGACCAGAGGAAGCCTCAATGATCGTGTGAGCCCAATGGGTCAATCAGAACGATAAAAGGTTAAAGGAGTTTCTGACCAATGAGGATACTGAGGCTCACCATGGGGAGCCTCAGCTTGATTTACCTCATGGTAAAAAGTTTTACATTGATGCTTTGAAGCAAAAGAAGAGGAACCACCAAAAATAATATTGTTTTGGGGTACCTGGTAAGACATTTCTTCATCTCCATCAGTGTCTCTAATCCTGTAGGCCAAATCATTTTTTGGTATGGTCGACATAGGTCCGATTCCTTGGTAGAAGTCATCCAATTGCTTCAACCAATTGCGGCAATTCTTGAGATCATGCCCCTCCGAATTGTGGAACAGACACCATTTCTTATTTCCCTGCGGATTAGTTTGTTTTCCCTACTAGTCGCTATTGCAGCCACCAAGAAAAGTTTTATCTTTGAATGAAAACTTGTTACCTTTCCCTGGAGGTGGTTTCTCAGTGACAGTGACCTCTCGGTATTGTCCAGCACGATTATTCTTGGACTTCTTTGATTTCCCACCTGATGATTCAGGTTTCCTGCTAGAATCATCCTTTTTGTCATCCTCGAGACCTGGCTGACGCGGCAAGTTTCCTTTATCCACCATCCTATTCCATTCCACGGCCTCGACTGCATCAGAATAACAGTCAGCCATGTCGAAAAGATTGGCCACTTACCGGGGTGGATGGATAAGTAGATCTTCGATGAACCTTCGATATCACACGACATGTTTAAATGCGACTAATAACGGAGTTGTCAGATCTGTTCGGAATGGTATTTCTCACTCCAACAGATCTCTTGACAAATTGCCAAAGAGTTTCTGTAGAGGTCTGGCATAGACGATGAAGGTCATCCTCCTTGCCAGGCTTCTGGTAACAATTCTGGAAATTATTGAGTATTGCATCACACAAATTCCCAATTGTAAATCCATCCCTCTGGTTGGTTAAACAACCAGATTCTCGCTGCTCCTTCGAGGACCGTTGGCAAGTAATTTTCCATGACGCGGACATCTCCGCCTGCCGCTTGAATGGCAGTGATGTAGATTTGGAGGAACTTGGATGGGTTCTGAGTTCCATCAAATCTCTTAATCATTTCTGGTTTAATCTTGTCCAGGTAGACCATGGCACAAAGGCTTGGTGAGAAAGTATTATAACCGACATAGGAACTACGGAGGGATCTGTGACTTTTGACTTGGTCGTGGGCGACCTCACCCTGAGGAGATACGCCTCGCGATCCCCGGCGAGAATGGATAGGCACATGAGCTCGATCACGGGAACTTCCAACTCGCCTGGCCTTGTCATGCCTAACTAATCCTGGTGGTAATCGATTATGCCTACCATGACTAGAGTGACAATAATCTCTCTCATGGGAGCGAATCGTAGACCGGGATGACGCCATTGGAGTTGCATCAGATGCTACTTCATCAAGCGTATCCACCAGGATTTGGCAAAAGAACGCCTGTCTGCGTCTTCAATATTAGGAGGAGGATTACGTAGAGCATCTGCGATGATACAAAGTCGATGTTGTGTACTCCTCCTAGGCGCACCAGGTGTCACCGTTTCTTCAACTGCCGGTGGATAACTCGAGGCTAAAGAAGGTGTCTGGTCGCACCAGCGACCATGTGGACAACGGGAGGAACAAGCAGCGGCATCATAATGAGATTGTGCAAGTTGCAAAGCTTCCCTCGCAGTCCTGCGAATCTCATTTTCTTGTTGCTCCCGATCTTGATCCTCCTTTCTCTTTCGTTCCTGTTCATCCTTTTTCCTGTGTTCCTGTTCCTCCCTAGCAATTCGCTGCTGAGGAGTTTCCTCCGATAAAGCAGCAAATTCTCAGGGGAGCAAGGTCACAGAAGGAGAAAACATCTTTGTTTGTTCCAAATCGGATTCGAAATGAAAGGGAGACTAGAGGTTATCAGGGTCAAACCTCTTAGGACTAACCTCTTTGTTACCATCATCCACATCCTCAGAAGCGATGTGTTGTGGTACATATTCAGCCACCAATGTGGCAAAACTCACATTAGGCATTGGGCTATCTCCTCTGTCTCGTGGTCGTTAGACATGACCAGAGTCCGAGAAGATGCATCCTCAGGATGTTCCATGAGAACATCCTGGCGATCACCCTCTTCCATAGGAACAGGATCGCTAGGTGAGGGCATCCGAACATGGGCATAGTCATCGAGATTGAAATCGTTCTCAGAATCATACGCCCCAGACATGACTTATCAGAACTCCTGGTGAAAAAGAACACCCTGAGAAAGTCGCCACGGTTGGCGCCAGCTGTCGACGATTCGGACTCGAGGTCCTAAGTCGATCTTACGCAGATTTGTGAGTTGTATGTGAGACCTTTCAGGGCACCCTCAGGTAAGTTATGATAAGAAATGAAATAAAGACGCAAGGATTTATCCAGGTTTGGGCCCTCGATGGAAGGAGTAAAAGCCCTATTTCCTGTTGTGATTTCACTATGTATAAAAGAGTTTACAGGAGAGAGAGATTGTCATAGGAGATAATCTCTCTTTATACACTTTTGTTTAATGCCTATTGTGCTGCAAGATCCTTGACCTTTGCCTAGTTCGCCGCCCTTGTATCGCTCATCAACCATCCTTTTATACTAAATGAAAGGATGCCAATGTGAAGTCGTTTTGGACGGTTGCCGTAGTGCAGTTCGTATAACCGCACCAGTCTTCTTCACCGGTTAGCACGTGAAATTATAGATAACCACACATGCTAACCTCCTGGCAGTTGTCTTTATACGTGGAAGAAGTTATCTTGATCCTGAGAACATGTCCAGTAAAGGCTCAAACACACGCAGGTTATCTTGGTCGCACATAGCCAGCGATCTCATGACTGTGCAAGTACTGCGGTCATAGACTGACTCTGTGCTTGCAACCTTTTGGTGCACAGGAAGCTGTCCATTTGCGACCATAGTGGCTGCTAGGGCACAGGCTCATATATCACATCCAAAAAATTTCTTGGATATGATATATTAAATAAATGACTAGCTCGGGTGATAAACCTCGTCACTAGTATTGGAAGATACCTGGATAACTAGTATGACCTGATGAAACCAGATAGCCAACCACTTGCAGAGCAAGTACTTGCGTAGCAATGAATTTACCCAACCACACACTGAATTACCTATCCACATGGTCACGCACGGAGTTGGCGCACAGATAGGGTGATCTCGACCATGCCTCTCTTTTATAGTGGGTGGTATGAACAAAAGATAGAAGAACTAAATTAGAATTCTAATCTGAATCTAATTCAAAATGGAATAAAAATTCTAACAAACTATAAAAGATAAAAGTTCGAAATAAATATTCTCTGAGTTGGATTCGGATTCGGATTAGACTCTTTCCTTCTGTGCAGTTGTTACTCCTATGGGTTTCTTGGTTGTATACGATATCAGGATTTAATGATTCTTCATGAGCTCGAAAGCCCTTTTGAATACCTTTCCAACAAGAACTCACATGATAAAATTGGATATTTTTTCTGAGAATGGAGCTTCATTGAAGTTGGACTGTCACTTGGTCGGCAGACTGCATACCGAGCAAAATTCTTTTGGTTGTAGCAGCGGCAATCCTTGACAGAATCGAGTGATCCTAGGCTTGTTGGAAAGCTAAGGAAATCCTCTTTCTACTCAGTAGGTGTATGACCAGATTTGATGAAGTTCTTTGGCCCATATGTCAATATGTCCTTCATGTTATGCTCTCCCTCTCTATATCTAATCAATGTTAAACAAGAGCTATTAGGTAACACCATATTCTCATCATAATTTAATTCTTTAAGGAACAAAGTCACCTGTTGATGTAGTTTTCTGGCCTTCGCTCGAGTGATTGGTCCCTTATATTCCTCGGGTTGAGTTCTAGTGTTACTTGTGCTAGGGGTGTCCTCATCATTCTCCCTTCTTGAAAGGGACTCATCCTCGAGTCTGACAGCGTAGAATCGATGAACGGAGAAAGATCTGAAACATTGAATTTAGCATAGACTCCATATTCACCTGGTTGTTCTATCTTGTAAGCATTGTCGTTAATCTTCTCCAAAACATTGAAAGGTCCATCTCCACGTGGCATGAGTTTTGATTTGCGCTGTTCGGGAAATCGATCCTTTCGCAAGTGTAGCCAGACAAGATCACCTGGAGAAAACACCAGCTTCCTCCTCTTTTTATTTCTACTGGTCGCATATTGCTGGGTCATCTTCTCAATATGTTCCTTTGTCATAGCATGGAGGTTTTTCATGTATTCAACACTCTTAGATGCATCCATGTTTATTCATTCTGGCATAGGCTAAGGCAACAAATCAATAGGAGCAAGTGGTTTAAAGCCATAAACAATTTCAAAAGGACACAAATTAGTGGTCGAATGTAGCACCCTGTTGTACGCAAACTCCACGTGCGGCAAACATTCTTCCCATTTTTTAAGCTCTTTTTCAGCATTGTCCTCAGCATGGTCGACAATGTACGGTTGACGACCTCAGTCTGTCCATTAGTTTGAGGATGGCAAGTAGTAGAAAATAAGAGTTGCGTACCTAGCTTACCCCATAGTGTTTTCCAAAAGTAGCTCAGGAATTTGGCGTCTCGATCTGAAACAATAGGGCGTGGCATGCCATGCAAGCGAACAATTTCTCGAAAAAAATATGTTAGCAATATTTGAAGCATCATCGCTCTTTTGACATGGAATAAAGTGCGCCATTTTAGAAAACAGATCAGCGACCACAAACACCGAGTCGCTTCCTCTCTTAGTTCTAGGAAATCCTAAAATAAAATCCATGCTAATGTCTTCCCAAGGAGCACTAGGTATAGGTAAAGTAGTATACAAACCATGAGGTTGGAGTTTTGACTTAGCTTCAAGACATGTGACGCAACGACCTACCAAGCATTCAACATTTCTTCGCATCTAGGGCCAGTAAAAGTGGTCGGTCAGCATGTCGTGGGTTTTCTTTATGCCAAAGTGACCCATCAACCCACCTGAATGCGCTTCCAGGAACAATAAAAGATGAACAGAAGACTCCGGCACACACACTTTGTTAGCTCGAAACAAATATCCATCATGCACATAATATTTCTCCCAACCTTTTCTCACACCACACTTAGAATATGGATTAAGAAAATCATGATCAATGGCATATAAGTCCTTTAAGCTCTCAATACCAGGTACTTCAACATCAAGTTGAGAAAGTAAAACATAACGCCTAGACAGTGCATCAGGTATGACATTATCTTTACCCTGCTTATATTTCACAATATATGGAAAGGTTTCAATGAATTCAACCCACTTAGCATGACTACGATTCGACTTACTCTGACTTTTTAAATATTTTAAAGATTCATGATCAGAGTGTATGACAAATTCTTTCGGCCAGAGATAATGTTGCCAAGTTTCGAGTACACGAACTAAAGCATATAATTCTTTATCATAAACAGAATAATTCAATGTAGCTCCACTTAGCTTTTCACTAAGATATGCTATTGGCTTACCTTCTTTCATCAACACACCGCCAATTCCGATACCACTAGCATTACATTCAATATCAAATGTCTTACCAAAATCAGGTAGTGCTAGTAATGGCGCCTCAGTTAGCCTCTTTTTCAATGTTTGGCAGCAATGTTCTTGTGCTTCACCCCACCTGAAAGGAACTTCCTTCTTTGTCAACTCATTGATCGGGGCAGCAATGGAGCTGAAATCTTTCATGACCCTATAGTAGAAAACTGTAAGTCCATGAAAGCTCCGAACTTGGCTCACATTAACAGGATTTGGCCAATCCTTGATTGCTTGCACCTTCGATTTATCAACGGCCACATCCTGTCCAAAAACAACAAAGCCAAGTAACACTACTCGATCAGTGCAAAAAGTGCACTTGTCGAGGTTAGCATACAACCGTTCTTTCCGAAGGACAGAAAGGACATGTTCAATATGAGAAACATGTTCATCGAGTGACTTGCTATATATCAGAATATCATCAAAGTAGACGACCACAAATTTGCCAAAAAATTCCCTTAAAACATGATTCATTAATCTCATGAACGTGCTAGGTGCATTAGTTAAGCCAGAAGGCATAACTAGCCACTCATATAATCCAAATTTTGTCTTAAAGGTTGTTTTCCATTCATCTCCATGTTTCATGCGAATTTGATGGTAACCACTACGCAAGTCAATCCTAGAAAAGATAGTTGAATCACTTAACTTATCTAGCATATCATCTAACCTAGGGATAGGATGATGATATCAAATGGTAATATTGTTAATTGCTCTACAATCTACGCACATTGTTCAAAACTATCTTTCTTGGGTACCAAGATAACAGGTACAGCACAAGGACTAAGGATTTCACGTACATACCTTCGATTAAGTAGTTCTTGTACCTGCCATTGTATTTCCTTAGTCTCTTCAGGGTTGGTGCGATACTGTGGTTGATTGGGCAGTGTTGCGCCAGGTATGAGATCAATCTGATGCTTGATTCCTTGTAAAAGGGGAAGTCCGGATGGTACATCTGCTGGAAATACATCATTATAAACCTGCAAAATAGTGGTACCCACACTAGGAAGAGCAGTTAAGTCATTAGTTGAAATCGAGGATTCTTTGTACAAGAGTACAAAACAATCCGGCAATAGGTGTCTCACAACTCCCAAATCTGATTTTGTAGCTTTTAAAGCTAAACTATCTTTCTCTCTGTTCTTTTGCTCACTCATATTTGGTTTGTGGCTCTCTCTCACTGATATGTGGTGCTCACTCATATGTTCACTCACACCATCAACCTTACTGTCAGAGTTAAGCCAACTAATGCAATATGGATGAGGATGTTTGAGCACTGTAAGTCCAAGTTTGTCCACCATCTCCTTACTAGCAAGATTATGAAAACTACCTCAATTAATGATCAGCTTGCATACCTTGTCTTGGACCTTACATCGAGTTTGAAAAAGATTATGTCATTGCCCTCGTTCAGCTTCCATCATTTGAACACTGAGCACAATCTTGACCACAAGAGTTTGACCAAATTGGTGTGGTTGAAAAGTATGATCATGACCAGTTTGACGTGGTCAAAAAGTTGGAGAACCGCGATGATTCTTGCCTTCTACTAATCGCGCATCTTCCCAATGTCCTTCTTATGGTGTAGGACATACGTTTTGCCCCTGAGGTGGAGCTTTCGGGTTTACGACCGCAACTCGGAGTTGCTGTAGTTCATCAATGACAGAATCAAACCGTCCCATGACAAATGTTCAGAATGAAATATGTTCAGCTCGAGTGACATAAGCTTCTGGATTGATTGATGAAGTGGATGATCCGTTTCCTTCCATCGGTTAATATAGAAAAAAGACAAAATATGTGGAATAGGAAATATATGTGGAATCACTCAATCTCACCTACTCTTACTAATCCAAAGTTCTTATGCTTTCTTGGGGAATGCTCAGCGCGTTCCAGCAATAACCAGTGGGGCTTATCAGAGACTGACGTGGCGAATTCACAATAAGGTCTTTACGTTCAACAAGTGGATTTATATGTGTAGATAGGTTAGGTAATATATGATATAATCTGTAACTTAGCAATGCAAAATCGAATAACAATCCAATGGTATGGCAATCCTAAGTTGCTTATCACAAGAGAGATGGCATGCCAAAGGGTAAATCAACAATTGTACTACTTAGAGCAATTTTTTTATATCAGATGATATTTGACTCAAGGATGGTCATCGATGATCATGATATATATATATATATCTTCTCTTTTTTTTTTGGGTTTTTTTTGTTTTTGTTTTGTTTTGTTTTTTTTTACCCTTCAAAAACTAAACGAAAAGCCAAACTTGAGGCACCAAGATTGACTCGACCACGACAAGAACTAAATCATGGATTAAAAACTCGATAAAGCAAACTAAATTAACAAATTAAAATATGGAGCTCAGTGATATATTTTTGTGGGCCATTTTCTGGACTCTAGGAATGAAAAACCTAACAACTAATCAACAGAAATAAAGAAAAGATTCTACCGTGGAAACAGAAGCTCTGATACCAACAGATACGAACACGTCGATGAAGGATGCATTCATGGAGGGTGGCTCGATCTTCACGACGTAGAACCTGGATAACTAGTATCTGAAGATATCTGGATAACTACTATGACCTAATGAAACGAGATAGCCAACCACTTGTAGAGCAAGGACCTGCGTATCAGTGAATTCACCCAACCACACTCTAAATTACCTATCCACACGGCCATGCACTGAGTTGGCGCATAGATAGGGTGATCTCGAAGATCGCTCGAGCAATTCCGAAGGAAACCACAAGAGCAAAGGATGGAGATATCCAACTCTCAACTAAACTAGGGCTTCAATCTGATAGAAGAATTAAACTATAATTCTAATCTGAATCTAATTCAAAATGGAATAAAAATCCTAACAAACTATAAAAGATAAAAGAAGTTTGGAATAAATATTCTCCGAGTTGGATTTGGATTCGATCGAGACTTTTTCCTTCCGTGCAATCGTTACTCTTTTGGGTCTCCTGGTTGAATAGAATGCTGGAATTTAATGATTCTTGATACGTTGGAAAGAACTTTTGAATACCTTTCCAACAAGTACTCACATGATCAAATTGGATATTTTTTCTGAGAATGGTGCTTCGCTGAATTTGGACTGTCGCTTGGTTAGCAAACTGCATGCTGAGCAAAATTCTTTTTGTTGTAGCAGTTGCAATCCTTGACAGAATCAAGTGATCTTGGGCTTGTTGGAAAGCTTAGGAAATCCTCTTTCCACTCAGTATGTGTACAACCAGATTGGATGAAGTTCTTTGGCCCATATGTGGCTATCTCCTTCCCGTTATGCTCTGCCTCTTTATATCTAATCAATGTTAAACAAGAGCTATTATGTAGCAGCATATTCTCATCATAATTTAATTCTTTAAGGAAAAAAGTCACCTGTTGATGTAGTTGTCTGTCCTTCACTCGAGTTCTAGTGTTACTTGTGCTAGGAATGTCCTCATCAGTTCGGGGTGACATGGTTGAGCGTGATGTTATACTCCCGGAGTAAGTGCTGGAGCAATGGGTGCACCGCGAGCCGGAGGCCCGCCTCAATGAAGGCCTCGAAGAAAAACGCCTCCCCATTCCGGGGGCAGGGTACCACCTCCCCCGGCCCGGGGATACGAATGTCACCATCCGCAAACGACTTTCGGTCAAGGACTCTCGTGTGGTCCCGGGCAGTGACTCGGTAGGGCCTAGGAAGTCTGAGGTGATCTCCTCCAGCGCTAGTTCCGACGCCTTGCTGCAACCTCTCAGAGCCATGATCAGTAGATTCGAGTGTTCGGGAGAGGAAAGTGAGAAAGGTGGCTAACCGGGGGTTTAAGTCTTCGGCAGAGCACTAGGACTACCGGGTGAGGAGGGGACGAGCTGGGGGCTTATGATTGAATCAGCCCATGCACACTCCCTCTATTTTTATGTGACGGGAGGGTTCACTAATGGGCGCCATGTGTCCACTAGTAGAATTTCGGCCCTGGATTTGAACCGTCGCATTGAAACTGAGTTGTCACGTGGGAAATAACGCGACGTGCGGACGCTGTGCACGCGAATCACGGGATCACGCAGGGATGACCCTGGAAGCCAAAGGAGAAGATGCGTCGCGCGGACCGGGCTGCTGCACGGCAGAGGAAGAGTCACCCGGAGGGATCGAAGCGACTCTCCAAGAAAGGTGTGACATGTACCCTCCGGGACCACCCCTTGTCCCCGAGGTCCTGGGGGCTGCTGTTGGGGGAAATATCTGTACGGTCACTGTAAAGGGCCGCGCCCCTTGGCCCCGACTACCTCGGGAGCGCCCACATCCAGGACCGCGTCACCGTGCCTATGCCCGTTCCTGGGGGCTCAAGGCGTGCCTGTAAAGGGACATGGGTCTCTGCTCCCTGGGTGGCCCGGGACGCCCCCTCCTCCGGGACTGTGTCACCTTGCCTGTGCCCGGAGGCTCAAGTTGTGCCTGTCGAGGGACACGGGTCGCCCCGCCCCTAGTGGCCCGGGACGCCCCCTCGTCCGGGCCTGAGCCACCGTGCCGATGGCCGTGAGCTCGAAGTTGTGCCCGTAGAGAGACACGGGTCTCTCCCCGGGTAGCCCACGACGCCCCGATGTCTGTGACCGTGTCACCGTGCCCGCTCCTGGGGGCTCGAGCCGTGCCCGTAGAGGGACACGGGTCGCCTCGCCTCGAGTGGGGTCCTCAGGTAGTACGCTAGCAAGCTACTTAAAGTTATGAACACATATGTTAGATTTTGCAAGTTGAGTGTATTAAGTAGGTGGTAAACTAAAATAGGTAGGATTTACCTACTGTATTATAAAACACTTCTTGGGCCATTGTACGTAGTAGCCCACTGCCTCAGCAACTGTCTGCATTTCCTCCATTGGGACGGGCAATGCAAAAGTGGTGGATCCCAGGATGGCCATGTCCACCTGTACCTTTAGAAACCCCGACTTCAGAGGTACGCAGTGGATCCAGACAGCCTCCCCAGACTGACATACGAACCCATGGGCAACCACTTCGTGCTCGTCACCTAGGTGAGTCACTAGGCTGCAGCTCTCCGGCTTCTACAAATTTGTAACAATTAAAACAGGTTAGCAAAAATATTCTAATGGAATGGGAGTGGCATCAACTTAAGTGCACAATTCAAGGCTTGCAATATCTCAAGAAGATCCACCGAATCCACGAGGACCATCGAAGAGCAATTGCTCAACCGACCCCGCTGGGTACTGACAGAGTTCTATTTTTTCGCTTTTGGACAAAGTATAGTAGGCCGGGGGGAGGTATGTACACTCTCCCTTCTCTAGCGGTGCAAGCTCAGTCCTTATTCCCATTTCCACCATGTCACAGTGAACTTTAATACCATCCTTTGTCTTTCCCGGAATGTCCAATAATAAACAAATCAAACTGTCACAAACATTTTTCGTTACATGCATGACGTCAATGCAATGTCGAACTTGTAAGTGCTCCCAGTATGGTAGATCCCAAAGAATTGATCTCTTCTTCCAAACATTTTATTCTCGAGGTTTACAACATTTACCGAACTTAGCTTTGATATCCTTCATTCACGAGTAAAGCTCCTTATCGGTTAGAAACACTGGGGCTGATCCTTTCTCAGGCTTCTTGTTAAATGATTTCCTTTTCTTACGGTAAGCATGATGCATCAGAAGAAACTTGCGGTGACCATGTACATTGTTTTTCAGCAATTCCGCAATCACATGCTTTCAGTTTCATCTAGGCAAATAGGGTAAGCCTTGGCTCCTTTCGTACTATAGCCCGACAAATTACCGTAGGCCGGGAAATCATTTATGGTGCAAAATATTATGGCCCGCAAGATAAAATTCTCTTGCTTGTATGGATCCCACACCTGCTCCCCTTCGCTCCACAATTTCTGTAAGTGCTCAACTAAAGGTGCTAAAAACACATCAATATAATTTCTGGGTTGTCTGGGTCCTGAGATTAGTAACGACATTATAATGTACTTGCGCTTCATATATAACCAAGGAGGAAGATTTTGGATGCATAAAAGACCCGGCCAAGTGCTATGCCAACTACTCATATTTCCGTGTGGATGCATTCTATCTGTACCCAGCCTGAACCTTATATTCCTAACTTTGCTTCCGAACTCATCAAATGTTTTGCTACCGAACTCATTAGTTGGGTGTCTCAGTTTTTTGTCTTGCTTTCGGCCTTCAGCATGCCAACACAAGTACTTTGCATCTTTCGGATTTTCAAACAGGTGTTTCAATCTAGAGATCACGGGCAAATACCACACAGTTTTAGTTGGAGGTCCTTTCTTTACCACACAGGCATTCACTATCAATTCGGTCCCTACGCTTATACCATGATGCACCACATCTTGGACAAACATGCAAATCCAAATGCTCTTTGTGGTACAACACACAATCATTTGGGCATGCGTATATTCTTCTGATTTCCATTCCCAACGGACACAACAGTTTTTTGGCTTGATAAACTGATCTTGGCAACTGATTTTCCTCTGAAAGCACGTCTGCTAAAAGATCTAATAGTGCCATGAAACTCTTATCATTTCAACTGTTTCTTGCCTTCAAGTAATATAATCTCAGCATAGAAGACAGCTTTGAAAATTTTGCACATCCAAGGAACAACGGCTTCTCAGAGTCAGCAATTAGTTTCTCGAATTTACCAAAGTTATATAATCTTCTTCTACATCACGTAACATCTAATCTTGATTGTCATCATCTACATGCACATCGGAATGAATATTATCAAAATTCGGATGATCATCGATATTACTGCAATCCACTTACTTGTCTTGCTGATTGGTAGCAGTGATTATTTCCTCAAGATCTTCGCCATGCCATATCCAATGGGTATAACGTGCGTTAAAACCATGACAAATCAAATGGCTATTAATCTGATTAGAGTTGCTAAACCTCTTTAAGTTCATACAATATATACAAGGACAAAGCATATCTTTCTCTCCCTTATTCTCCTTTTCTTCCTTAGAAAATTTAATAAACACATTTGCACCCTCCAAATACTCAAGAGTGGTACGTTTTATTCCATACATCCAATACTTATGGTCCATCTACAATTTACAAAATTGACAAATTGCAAAACATAATGGGTTAGGCATGCATGAAACCTATCCAATTAAGCTATATATATGTATATATATATATGTATATATATGTATGTATATATATATCTATATATGTGTATATATATGTATATATATACAGCCTCTTACAACTGATATATGAAACCCTAACTTGATGAAACACTAATTAACCTAACTACACAATACAAGCTAGTGAGCTCATAAATCATGATGCATTGTAGAAGCTAGCTTGCTAGCTGGCTCTCTACCTTGAAGCTACAGCTAGCTTGCAAGTAGAGAGAGAGAGAGGTGATGAGAAGTTTACATGAAAGAGAGGGATCGAATTAACTTCCTTCCAACTTGCCCAAATCACTCTAGCAGTGTAGCTTGGAGTGTGGAACTCTTATCGGAAACAGAGAGACAGAGCATGGAATAGAACGAAACAGCAAGGGTCGAGTGGGTTTTTACTTATAGTGGAACATTTAGTAATGGTTTACAACACTAGAACTGTTAGAAGATAAGGGCTAGTCGAAAGCTATATATTCTAACGGTTCTCCAAAATACAACCGTTAGTAGATGTACGTTTGTACTAATAGTAAATCTATTATGAACCATTAGAAAAAGTGCAACTAACAGTTTGTAAGAACCCAACCGTTAGTAAAACTACATGTCTGAAACAGAAGCCAAGATGGTACATGTCTCAAACAGCAATACAATTACACAAAAATACGCCAATACAAATACAACAATTCACACATTCAAGTACATGTCTCAAACAACAATACAAATACACAAATATACACCAATAGAAATACACAAATACACCAACTCATACATGCAAGTACATGTCTCAAATAGAAGCAAGCAAGTACATGACTGAAACAGCAATAATACAAATACACAAAACACGAATTCACACATTCAATGTATATTACCAAAGTCATGTCTGAAAGAGAAGATCATGAAGAGGACCCAGTGGCCCCTACATTGTACATAAAATAGAACCATTTCATGTTGAGTATATTAAGTAAGTTGTTGCTAATTCTCGTATTTGTGCATATTTTCAAGATATTTTCCCCTCATTCATGCTCATTTTAGTCATAAAGATCATCAAATACTCAAATATATTTCTATTCGCTGCCGTTCGACCCCGACTGTGCATTTTGTTTATCTTAATCGCAGGTCGACGCAATTCGGGTGACCTTTGGGTAAATGGATGAGCTTCACCGACTGGATCTAGCCAATGGTTGATTCCATACAGAAGTACGCATTGCTATGGATGCGTAGGAGCTGACCGCATCAAAGTCAGAGTCTTCGGAGGTCTAGAACAGCTAAACCTAGCAGCCAAGACACATAAACCCGAGCCGCCACAACATAAGGATCTATTCGTAATTTCTACAATGGTCGAGGGCTTTTCTGCAAAAATGCCAAAATCAACTAAAGTCGCTTCAGCCGGCCCTAGCTTCGTCGGCCTGGCACATACCCAAATTCTCTCCCCCACTGTTCTTCTCTCCAAACCCCGGTGAGCTTGCCGCCGGCGGCCAGGGGTACGCCGGCGGTAAGCCGCCGGTCTCCTTCCCCACTTCTACCTCCCCCTTTCTTAATCTTCTCCCCCCCCCCCCCCGATGAGCCGCTGGTCTTCTCCCCCTTCATCCTCTCTCACCACATTTCATCTCCTCTCCCATTCGTCCTCACCGTCAGCGAGCTGCCCTTTTCTTTCCCTCCTCCTTCCACTCTGTTTCCTCTCCTCCCTCTCTTATTCTTCTTCTCTTTTCCTCCAGCTTCCTTCCTTCCTCTTTCTTTTTCCTCCCTTCTTCTTCCTCTCCGTTCCACCCTCTCTCCACTGCTCCACTCCCATGCCGGATCCACCATCCTGTGCCGCCGCACCTCCTCTCTCGATTTCTTTGCCTCTCTTCCCGATCGTGCTCTCCAGCGCCACGCCACTCCTTCCTTGCCCTGTCACACGCCGGCGCCGCTCCTGATCCCGTGCTGCTACCCGATCTATGCCACCTCCACGCCGGATCTGCTCTGAGAGCAACCACCATCAACCGCACCATCGTGCCGCCGATCGTGCCTCCCGCGCCGCCGGAGCCGCCTCTCTCTCCGATCTTGTGCCTCGCCGCCACATCTCCACGCCGCCGCCCGATCCCACGCACGCCACATCTCGTGCCGCCGCTGGTCCAGCGCCGTGCCTCCGCCTCCCTCCACCGGATCCACGTCACCGTACCGCAATCACGTCTCTGTGAAGCTCCAAGACGGCGACGACTACCAGCGCTGCTACGACCACCACTCCGCTTCCGCAACAACCATCCTCTTTGACCTTGTCCTTGACGGCGAGCTCGAGCAGCTTCCATAACCACGTCCTGTGGGTAATGACCATTCTGCTCAAGGCACGACTTCGACCGCTCCTCCGACCACTTCCTCTACAACCTACAGCAAAACATCACATGGTTTAACTTCTGTTTCTCTGATCTCTCTTCTGTTCTGGACATCTAGAGAATGAACTATGAAATGATATGAATTTCCTGTGCTTTGAGATGAATGGTTCCTGTAGATTGATACACTGAAACTATGTTGAATTAATTTTCACCTTCTGATTGACTGCGTTGCTTTGAATGCCTTAGTTCAGAGTCTTGTTGAATGAGCATGACAAGTTCTTCACTATGATGAGAAACTGTTGATCACTCTTCTGTGTAACTTTGATTGCTACTGGTGATTGATGGTTAATTAGTGTGAGTGATTCTTGCATGAGTGTGTTTTGGGTAGACGGCTTCAAATGCTGGGTGCTCCAACCCTGTATTTTTTGTATTGCCTTGATCATATTCCTAGATGGTTGATTTGATTGTGTCATGTCTTGTGCTCTATTCAGCTGGTGATCCTGAGAGATATGTGTTGTCTCCTTTTTAAATCATCTGTGATCATCCTCTTGAAAGAATACTGTTGGAAGTGTATGCATTTCGTGTATGTTGTCTGAAAATTGTTGTGACCTTGAGTTCTTATTTTAGTGCCGAATGGTTCTAATTCTTCGTTTGAACAAATCTTTGTCACCTATGTTTGCTGTTGTGGTTGTGGCTGAGAAGAGTTGGTGTCTAATTTTGTGATTGTTTTGTTCTTGTGATTCATGGGTACTCGTTATAGATTGCGATCGATGATGGATTTTTGCGCTACCTCACGCGCTACCACTATACGATTTCTTTCTATCGCTTGTATTACGAAATGCGAGTCAAGAACGAACACTAGTGCTTGTCGAGGCAACCACCTCTTTTCTTTCTTCTGACATTCTCTCTCTCTTTCTCTCGTCTATTTTAGTTTCATTTGCCATCAATTTAGTCTAGTTTTACACGATTCGTTTTCTCTAGTCCCTATGGAAAGAACGACTGAATAGTCACCTTACTGCATCGACCTCGTTCTCTTGCAAGACTGTCTAGGCCGGTATCAGTTGTGAGCTAGTGTTGGTACACCAAGCATGGCGCATTGCTACAATGTAACTACTAATTACAAGTTAGACTTGATACATTACAAATCCATTCATCTAAAATAGCAAATGTATGAACCACGTTTGACTTAACCATAGGAGTTCTGTTCAGAGATGCCCGAGGAGCTGGAACTAGCATTGAGTTACATTTGTATTGGCGTTCAATTGAGTTGAGTTGAGTTGCGTTGGGTTGAGTTCAGTTGATTTGATTTTGAGCTCGAGGAAATCACCAATACAAATAAGATTCTTTCTATATGTCCTGAGTTGAGAAACACTCCGAGCTTGAGGATCTTCTTGATCGAGCCAACTAAGATCTCGCCCTTCACGTCCTTCCAGCTCTCGACGGTGATCTTCACCCTTTCTTTCGCCAACAAGCCAATGTACACAACGTGCTCGGACGAAGAACCATGAGCTACATTGCCACTCATGAACATCGTCCAAGGACCTGCACAGAATCAATAGGCATTCAAGAGAAAATTAAGATTGTTTACTGCTACCTAAATGGCTCCCTATCTAAAAAGAACTACCAAGATAAAAATTATGTGGTATAGAATTCCTTTTACCCCTCAAAAGACAATTACAGAAAAAAGACCTATCTATTGAAACCAAGTTTTGTCATTTTTTAAAAATAGAGAACTTAGATCTTTTGGATAGAGAATTTCACTTATTTGGTGCAGAAGAAAGAAATATCTGAACAAATAAACACAAAAACTTTATATTTGAATTTATCCCACGAACCAATCAAAGCAAATTATATCCATTTAATTATAGTATTTGATTGTCACTCAACCACAAATCCTTTTTGTTGCATCTAGGCTCTTTTTGGTTGATTTTGATTTTAGGTGACAGTAGTGTCATGGACTAACCATGTCTTTGAAGAGCTATTTCTGTAAAGTTTGCAAGTGATCTGGGAGGATCTGTATGTCGCAATGTCACAGTCCAAGGTCGCAAGTGCAAGGTCGCCAAGAAGGAAGCCGCAAAGACCTAAGATAAGTGCTTGTTTATTGTACTAGTCTCGATGTTTGGAGTATTGACCTGTTTTATAGAAATTCTTTTTAGTTTAATCATACTATTATGAGGGGTTGTGAAATCTTTTTTAGTTCCGGAAAAAATTAAGAAACTCTTAGTTCATATGTTGCATTCATTTTCTTTCATATTTTTGGTTGAAATCTGAGAAAAATATATAGATTTCAAAGAGGAACTGAAACTGGTCTTTTGAGCACTATTCATTCGACCTGGAACACTATTCATTCAACTAGAGGTCATTCGAGCACTGTTCATTCGACCAGAGGTCTTCTGAGCACTGTTCATTTCAACGGTTACTTACTAGCCATTAGAGGTCAAAGTTGTCTATTAGCTATACTGATTTCTTTCCATCTCGACATTAATGGCTAGCTGAGAGGTTGGGTGTCGTGGTATTGCGAATACCCCGGCAGGTTTTGAGAGTGATCCTAGCGAAGATTACGCGGCGCGGGTTGACCGGATGACCGGTCCTCCCCTGCCGGACAAGCACAAAGAATGACACACGGGTTTATACAGGTTCGGGTCCCGGTGGGGGCCCTAGTCCTGTCGACGCGCTCCCAACCGGAGTCGGCTGGGGAGGCTCTCTCCGGGGGAGAGGCTTCCGGAGCACGTCTGTGAGTTTAGCTATTCCAATAAAAATGAACCGATCCCATACAACAGAGGGGCACAAGGGCTATTTATAGCCCCAAAAAGCAGCAAAAAAATCTAAACTACCCCGGAAGCCACCGTCGAATTGAAGGGCAGGACCGTCTTTCTCCCGGTCAAACGCCTTGGATGCTTGACAGGTGGTCGCGAGTTCCCGAGGGGCCCCTCGCGTGACCTGCACGTGACAAACAGTTCGAGATTTTACCTTCAGGAGGGCGATGAGGCCCGGGACGGCGCCGGAGGCCACGTCCCGGGTCAAAGGCGGCGCCCGGGGAGGCCCCGGAGGCCACGTCCCCGGGCAAGTGGCGGCGCCCGAGAGGGCACCGGAGGCCACGTCCCGGGAGCCAAAAGGCGGCGCCCGGGGAGGCCCCGGAGGCCACGTCCCCGGGCAAATGGCGGCGCCCGGGAGGGCACCGGAGCCCACGTCCCGGGAGCCAAAGTGTGGCGCCCGGGGAGGCCCCGGAGGCCACGT
This sequence comes from Pharus latifolius, assembly GCA_019359835.1. Lineage (NCBI taxonomy): Eukaryota > Viridiplantae > Streptophyta > Magnoliopsida > Poales > Poaceae > Pharus > Pharus latifolius. Next base: position 26,444,760 of record CM033329.1, read on the forward strand.
CCCCGGGCAAATGGCGGCGCCCGGGAGGGCACCAGAGGCCACGTCCCGGGAGCCAAAGGGCGGCGCCCGGGGAGGCCCCGGAGGCCACGTCCCCGGGCAAATGGCGGCGCCCGGGAGGGCACCGGAGGCCACGTCCCGGGAGCCAAAAGGCGGCGCCCGGGGAGGCCCCGGAGGCCACGTCCCCGGGCAAATGGCGGCGCCCGGGAGGGCACCGAAGGCCACGCCCCGGGAGCCAAAAGGCGGTGCCCAGGGAGGCCCCAGAGACCACGTCCCCGGGCCAAAGGCGGCGCCCGAAGGCCATGTCCCGGGAGCCAAAGGGCGGCGCCCGGGGAGGCCCCGAAGGCCATGTCCCGGGAGCCAAAGGGCGGCGCCCGGGGAGGCCCCGGAGGCCACGTCCCTGGGCAAATGGCGGCGCCCGGGAGGGCACCGGAGGCCACGTCCCGGGAGCCAAAGGGCGGCGCCTGGGGAGGCCCCGGAGGCCACGTCCCCGGGCAAATGGCGGCGCCCGGGAGGGCACCGGAGACCACGTCCCCGGGTAATCGTGACTCATCTTACCTGGACTTAGTCTCGCGGAGATTTCCCCCGACATTGGGCTATATATGTGTGTGTTTTGAGCAGTATTTTAACACATCTTCAAGCCACATTTTCATATATATACAACTTTGAGCAACTTTTCTATACTTTTTGAGCAGTTTTTAGAAGATTTTTTGAGGAGTTTTTAGAAGAAGTTTTGAGCAGTTTTTAGAAGTTTTGAGCTGTGTTTACAAACTTTTTCGAGCAGTGTTTTTAAACACTTTTGAGCAGATTTCTAAACATTTTCGAGCAGTGTTTTTAAACACCTTTTTGACCAGTTTTCTAAACATTATTGAGCAGTATTTTTAAACACTTTTGATCAGATTTTGAAATATTTTCAAGCAGTGTTTTTTAACACCTTTTTGAGTAGTTTTCTAAACATTTTCGAGTAGTGTTCTTTAAACATTTTTGAGCAGTTTTTCTAAAGAAGCAAGAGATATATTTTCATATGCACTGGAGCCCAAGTTCCCTAGTGCTAAAATCTTGATCTTTTGATCAAGTATCATTCATTGTGGTTGAGAGAGAGAGCCTCCAAGAGCACTTAGTTGCATCATTTTCATCCTTAGAATTTTCTCTGTATTTGTTGGGGATCACGAGAAGATCTCACAACTTGTTATTCTTGGTGATCGCCTTCAATTAGACGGTTTGGTGGCATGGCCATTAATCGCTCCATTGACGAAGCTTGTCGGAGAGGCTCGGCATGTTTGTGAGAGGTTTGGTGCTCACCTTTCCGAAGTGGAGGAGTAATGTAACAGCCGAAAAATCTAACTTTTGATCCCCCCTTCAAATTTTTCCTTAGAAGAATCCTTCTAAAAATTCAACTCATTCCAGTTTCAACTCAGCTAATTTCTTTCTCTCTTCTCTATCAGTTTGTTTCTATCCATCTGTAAATCTCCTAATCATCTGCTCCATCTTATCTTCATGCATGCATATTTGAAAACCCATCATATCATAATTTTTATGCATAAAATAAAATAATTTAATCACATGAAATGACACTCTTTTATTTACAAGAATGCATCTAGGATTTGTTTTAATTTCCAAACTGCATAGAAAATTGTTCCAAAAATTTTATAATATTTTAATTGGCATAAGTAACCAGAAGTGCTACTTTTCATGCTGGCACTTTTTGCAAATCAGCCCCCACAGCTTTTGTCGTTGTTCTCCTAGCTCTAACCATAGTCTACTTGTCTTGGTATGTCATCTGTGTCCGCCTCACCTCTCTGAGTGTATTTCACAATTGGAGTCCAGCCGTTTGGTCGCCGGAGCTCCATTTTTGTTGCATGGAAGCTTTGTCGCCGCCGGTTACTATTGTTGTCCATTAGATCCGGCCGTGCGTTTCTGGATCTGTTCGCGTCAACAGGTTCGCCTTGCTTCCAATCGTGCTCCTACTAAGTTTCACCCTTCTCATGGTCGTTCACCAGAGTTTCACCATCGACCTTCCTTTCTTCCCTGTTTTTGGATGCCTAGGAGGTCTCGTCAACTCTAGCCACCATTCTTCGATTACTTTCTGTTTCACCATCTCCAGCTTGTCTACATCCCCTTTCCAAGTCTTTCCGACCACCTCATCATCCCCAAGCACTACCGCTATCATCCTGGTTGCGGCATGCAGTGCACCATGCTGCCTCACTGTGGAGAGCCATCTTGGCCACTTCGCCGGCCAAGCAGTCACTGCCATTATATTCTCCATATATCCTGCACACTCTTAGACATTTTCTCTACCATTTTTGGTAGCTTCGCCGTCGTTTCCGTCGCCAGTAGCCGCTGTGTGGACTTTGTCACTGATCTGGTGCTTGTCGGCTGAGTGCGGCCTTCGCCAACATTGTCCTTCATCTTCTCTGTTGTCCAAGCCCCATAGCCACTAAAGCTCAGCTTCGGCCAAGGTCGGGCTAGCCGCCGGTGAGCCTATGTGCCGCCTGTGCCAACGGGCGTGGCCAGTGCCAACCCTTTACACTGCTATAGTGTGCTCTTGTATGTCTGTGTCTATCTCTCTAACATGCAATACCATTCTCAGCGTTAGGATACTCTGATTGAGAATCCGACCACGTCGTTTTCTTTGTCTCATTTTCTTCGAAGATGTGTGATTTGTTTTTCCATCCGATGTCCAGATCTCAGTATTGTTGTGTTAGGCAGTATTGTGTCATCGGCTTGATCTTGTCAAATCCATCTTAGAGACTTCTGATCGAAGATCAATCTACACCATTAGATTCATCTCAGCCCAAATCTTTCATATATGCAATTTTCGTTCATATCCAAATCTTGGATCTCATTTCCATCATTTCCGGATGAAGTTCTTACCATGTTTTACCCTAAAACCACGCCAAATGTGAGTTTTCTTCATCCAAGCTCCAAACCTAAATGTGTCTGGACCATCCTACCACTGAATAACCCTAATACATATTCTCCTTCTACCACTTATTCAAATACCAATCCTAAAACCCTATTTCAACACTCTTAGCCATTTTTGAGAACGGTTACTATTCATTTTATCCCTAAACACTCTGTTTTTGAAAGTTCAGCGTTTCAACCTTGATCACCTCCTATTCTTGGTCCAGATTACCTAGACTTAATATGATTTAGTACTTGCATTTTATAGTCTGATACTTATGCATGTTTGATTGATTGATCGATTCGGTGTGCTTATCGCATTTAGAAATCACTCATTCCGAGCTCAAGGAGTAGCCAATCGAAGACATTGCAGAAGATTCTGTCATGGGAAATCGAGGCAACTTACCATCTCCTTGAGCATGTTGATCCTATGCTTTCAAATTAGTTAAGTATTTTGTTTTGTAAATACTATGCATGTTATTTGAGTAAATTCTTGTATGTTTGAATATACCTGCTTAGTTATTGTCCCACATGGAAAAGCCATTCTTGATTCTCAAGCCATGTATAACATCCTTGATGCCCAAGATTAAGCTATAATGGTAGTATGAGTTATCCACACGACGAGGACCCAGTGGCCCGTACATTTTACATAAAAGAGAACCTTTGCAGGTTGCAACAATGCAACTACCGACTACAAGTTAGACCTGATACATCACAAATCCATTCATCCAAAACCGCAAATGTCTGAACCACATTGGACTTAACCATAGGAGTTCAGTTCGAAGACGCCCGAGGAGCTGGAATTGCCGTCGACTTACATTTGTATTGGTGATTTCTTCGGACTCAAACTCGATCAACTCAACTCAACACAACTCAACTCCATTAACAAAAAGAACATACCTTCCAAGATGTTGTTCTGTGTAGTGATGGTGTAGAATGGCTGTGCAAATAAGAACAATTCTTCTTCTCCAAGCAGGTAAGCATCTGGCCACAAGCTGGTGCATGCAAAAAAATGTAAGATGCTTTCTATAGGTCCTGATTTGAGAAACACGCCGGGCTTAAGGATCTTCTCAACTGAGCCAACCAAGATCTCGCCCTTCACATCCTTCCAGCTCTCGACGGTGATCTTCACCGTTTCTTTCGCCAACAAGCCAACGTAGGCAGCGTACTACGATGAAGAACCGTGAAATACATTGCCCCTCATGAGCATCATCCAAGGACCTGCACAGATCATAATCATATTGAAAAGAAGACACATCAAAATGAAGGATACAAAAAAAGAAGAATAATTTCCATAATCGGATTAGAATAATCTAACAATATTGCCGAAATTTTACGTACCTTGCTTGGGATGCCGAAGTCTAGAGGGCGTCGATGGAGGTGTGGAGGTGCAACGGTCGCCTGTAGAGGTGTGTCGGCCATCCATGGAGCTTACGGGTTAGGACTACGAGCCCCAGATGAACTGTGAGAATGAAAGAGACATAGCCGTGTATTTATAGTACTAGATAAGTTTTATCGGTACAAAAACCTCATACCGTTAGTCATTTTATATATCTTCTAACGGTATACAAATAAATTACCGATAGAATAAAAACATCTGTAGAAGGCGAATGGTTCTATTGGCACAATACATATTACCGATAGGAATTTTTGTACATACTATGTCGGTATATACGTACATTGCTGATAGAATATTACTAGTTGTAGAAGGCAAACAGTGCTAAAATATTTTTGCTATATTCTGACGGTATAAACATTCATTACCGATAGAATAAAACTATTTGAAGATGAACAATTCTAAGTAATTTTTGATATATTCTAACGGTACAAGAATCAATTACCGATAGAATAAAAATATTTGTAGAAGGCGAACGATTCTATCGGCACACTACATATTGCCGATAGGAATTTTTGAGATATTCTGTCGTTAGACACATACAGTACCAATAGAATAAGTCTAGTTATAGAAGTCGACCAGTCCTATCGGCGCACAACATGTTCCCGTCAGTACATATGCATCTCTTCTAATGGCAAATATGTTCATCACCGCTAGAGTGAATCATACTGCTTCTTCTATCGGTAAGTTTCTCATAACCCGATAGGAAAAATACACCCGTTGGCCTTTTATGACCGCGAGGCACATTTTCTATCGGTTTTCTACTAAATCGCTAATAACCGATAGAATATAGGGGTTAGTAGACTGCATTTCTGTACTAGTGCACCAATCTCATGGTCACATCTAGATAAGACATCTCTTTGTAAGCCATTCTTAACACATAAGAGACTTACTAGCATGTTTCTGATCATTCGGGTGGCTGTCAGTTAGTGAAAAGCTTATGCATTTGTATTAAGATGTTTGTTCTTACGATCATATGATAGCATCTAGTTACACCATTCTTTTATAAGCTGTTTCATAGCACATAAAGGACTTACTAGTATGTCTCTACTCATTTTAGCTGTGATATTCTTATCCTGCCACCATGATACTATGTTTTCAGTATCAATTATCGTAGGAGGGGACTAGGGGAATATAACTATAACACTCAATCAAGAGGTTTAGCATTTTGCATAGTATTTATCACTTAAAATTTCTGCTAATCATATGTATTTGCAAGGTATAATAACTCCCATAAACCAAAGTATTTCTATACTCATTGTCAATCTCTCAAAGGTTACAATGAAAAGAAATACATAAAGGGAGGCCGAGATCATGCAATAATTTTTCTAGAAGACTCTTGATCTTGTTCCTGATCGCAATCAATTGATCCTCGCTGTCAAAAACTATGTTTTCCACCACTGGGTTCAACTCCAAGTTCAGACCATGGTGATGTCTTAGTTTGCAGAGTATGGGAGAGGTCACTTCACTGACATCGGTCCTTAGTGCGTCCTGGCGTTTCCTCATAAACTCGGGAATATTGGCAACAAGAGAATCAGATTGAGCTACGACCAGGTTACATGGCTCTGTAAGTGATAAATCATCCCTCTCAGGATTGATAATTTTCTGCATCAAACGAGTCTGCAACCCCCTTTAGTTTTGCAAAGGTGCTCTTCTCAATGAAATTGCAATTTCTGATGATTTCCTCCAAATTTTTCTTCCCGTTGAGAGTTAGCTTTGCAGTCCCTTTGGCTTTATTATTGGCCGACTCAAGGTGGTTAATGATATCATGGAGTTTATCAAGGTCGAGTCCTCGACTGATAAATTTCTCCTCAAATTGATCCCTTTCCTCAGTCAGTTTAAGATGTATTTCATTTTGATCTGATAAGAAAAAAACAAATTCAGAATAATTTGTTCTTAAGCAGTTTAGAAATTCAATGACAAATTCTGCTGAAGTGAACTTACGATCAACATCGGCTTGCAATTTGTTGCAAACCAATGTGAGGTTTTCTTTTTCCCCTTGGAGAGAACCATATGATCGTGTTTTCTCCTCCAATGATGCGAGGGTTTCAGAAAGTTTTTCTTCGTTTACCCTCAGAGCTTGAGCCATTGTAACTTCTTTATTGTTGCATTATCTCGCAATGTCTTTTATTAAAGCAGAGTTTTCCCTGCAACAACAAAAACGTTGTTATTTCAGTTCATAAAACAGAAACTAAAGTTAAAGCAAGATCCTTACTGCTTTATTCGGTCGCACTTTGCTTGAGCGACTTTGAACTACTCTATCAACAGACCAACCATGATCGTGCTTTGAGTAGTGTTCTGATAAAGAACAAAATAAGATATTTGAAGATAAATCTCAGATAACTATTAAAGGATATTGGGTAAAGGTTTTATTTACCTCGAAAAGATCTTTGAGAAAGCTTTTGGATCCAACAACTTGACTAGAAGAAGCCAAGTTATCCTACACCTATCTAATAATTTGAAGATTTATCTCCAAGGCAGGGCGCTAGGGAACAGAAGGTTGAATAGTAGCCTCTCTGACCTCTCTTCACGGTATGGAGGGACAATCTCTTCGGCTATAAGAAGAGCGGACGTTGTTGCTTGCTCGTGTGATCCTATGGTCATGGTCGTAGTCGCGACTTCAGTTTCCTCATCATTCATAGGTTCCAGGGCTTGGATATTCTAATCCACCTCGTCAATGATAGCTTCAGGATTTTTCTCAACATCCTGAGCAGTTTCAGGTATTGAAGTAGAATGTGCAGGAGTCAAGTTTGTCAAGTACATCCAGTTTACAATTGGATAAGTTCTTCCTAATTAAGCAGTATCACTTAGAGAAAGAGCAGATGTTTACCAGAAGCTAAGTCCTAGGAGATTTCTGGAGCTTGATACCCCACCCTTGGAAGATAAAAGTGAGGATATTACCTTCAGGGAGGATTTGTTGAAAGATTTTAAAGATCTTTTCCTCTGAAAATCAAGGGTGTTTCACCTTCATCTTCCTCGCTCCCCTCTCCCTTGTACAATCAAGGAGTAATTTTTTAGTCGTACATGGTAAAGTATGAGGGATACGAATCCTTATTGTTGCGATCTTCAAACCAGTTTCTATGATTTTGGACAAAGTCGCCCTGGTCACTGTTGATTTGACCTTGGTAAGGCTTGAAACCTTTGCATTTTTGTGTTTGGGTGCAGTTCAGCCTTTGGGTTTTGAAGGAGTCTCCTTCAACTTCTTTGATGAAGGATCATCAGAAGGTCACACATCATTGCCAGCTCGTTTCAATCCAATCCTCTGACCCTTAAGCGGCTATACAGATCAAAATGATCTTTTTTATTATTGTTGTTCAACAATAAGACATGTACATGTTTTCTGAAAGAGAATTACCTTTCGACGCTCTTGTATTAAGTCCTCGCTGCCACCGACCATGCTAAGCGGTCTCAGAGCAACAATATTGCCCTCTAAGGTCGAGTTGAACAGTTTAAAGTGAGTATTTGTCCTCTTGTCGACCTCAAAAATAGGCAAAGCTATTGAAGAAAACAATCAGCTAATAGAATATAAAAAAAATTGAAGAGAATGTAACAATCTGGGAAAACAATATTAACTTAGTTATAATCTAAGGTGCCGTCTTTTATTGAGCGCATCTCCCTAGCAGGGTGCTCTCTTCTCCTCAGCAGACTGATTCAATTCTTCACAAAGTCCTGAATCACGTCCCGGGCAGTCAAACCCTCACTCACCAGGTGAAGGATCACCTGGACCTGCTTCTGTAACTCTTCATTTAGTTTCGAAGCAGAATCTTTCTCACTGCTTCTCTCTGGCTGATGATTTCCGAACCAAAGATGGCTCTCCTCAGGGGCCATGCTATAGAACCATCACTGGCTCCATCCATGAACAGAGTTGTGAAGAGGAACAAATGGGTAGTCTTTTTCTCCCACAGATAGAAGTAGACACACCCAGAAGCATTGGAGTTTTTTGACCAAGCCAAAAAATAAAAACAGCGGAAAAGAGCAATGCTGGGCAAAACCTCAACATATGCCTCACATATATGCTGGATATGGCAAGGATTCAAACAGAATTGGGATGGAGATTTACCAATTCTAGGCCAAAATTCCCCATGATATTTGAAAGGAATTTGCTTTTAGGAAGACGAAAACTACAGTGCAAGAAATCCTCAAAAACCACCAGTTCATTCTCATTCACAACTAGGGTTTCTTCTTCTCCGGCCTGGCACCATCAGATCAGTGATCTTGAAGGAAGAATTTCCTCCTTCTCAAAAGCTACCAGACTCTTGATGCTACAGTGCAGCAAACAGCTCCAAGACGCCATTGGTCTAAGATCAAAGGAAGAAGAGGTTTTGGGGAAAGTGGATGGTGGAGAATGCAAGGAAGGAAAAGAGGGTTTTGGGGTTTCTTCTATGAATTTTCTTCCACAAGTAACAGCTTTTAAGCCACTATGCAAGTCTGCAACATTTAATGCTCACCATAATGGATTTGATGGGCACACCCAATATTTTCCTTGGGACCTGTTTGAATCTGGAACCAAAAGGCACTTTTTTGGAATCCGAAGCGTTGCTTTTTAAAAGAGCCATATCATTTCAGATCTGGGCGCTAGCTGGTAGAAGTTATTACCCAAGTTAGTTGCTCGTGCAAATACTATGGTTGCGCAAATACTGCTTCAATTTTATTGTCACAAGAGTATGTGGTCTCATATAACATTACCTCCAAACATCATGATTGCAGAGACATTTCTATACTTTCATTGCAGAAATAGATTCCGATATTAGTACATGCTGCGAGCCATACGCGACTATGTTATTATTTAACACAATCTGAAGATTGGGTAAAATAAACAAAAATCTAATGGTTTATTTAAATCATGATTTACAATACATTAGACAGGGGATCAACTTTGGCTCTGATTTAGAACACTTGGCAACTAATGAGTGAGCTTGATTTGAAAGCAAGATGCAGGACTCTTCAAGAGAAAAGTTGTCCTTCTTAGGATCAACAACGTCATCTTGAAGAGAACCTGTGACCTACCTTAGCTTTTCAAGAGTAGTCCTCACAGTGAGACCGCAACCTGCAATAATTATATCCAAGGCGTGCTTTTCTTGTCGAACAAGTTTCTTAGCTTCTCGAGACAGTTTGGTAGACTCCCCAGCCCTATAGCTGTTTGCCTTCAAGCATTCAACAACCTTTTGGAGAGTCTCGAGGTCGTGTCCTTGCTTGATGTACTTCTCCTCAAGGCTTTTTCCTTTTGAAGGAAGTTGCATAAAGCATCCTCCTCCTTCAGAGACGCCTGGGCTTCAAAAAGTTGTTCGCTGATCACCCTCCAAGCTTCATCTTTGTCCCTCTATATGAACATGAGATAATTCGAAGTTCAACAGACAAAAAATTTTACAAGTGAGAAAACTTACTCTAGGGACAGATGCAGGTTGGGCCACAGCAGGGAATGCGACTTTGAAAGAAGTAGAATCATTTTCCCTGCATATTCAATTCATAATTGGATGAGTCATTCCTAACTAAGTAATTATAATTTATTTAAAGAAATGACCAATGATTTCTTTGAATCAGAAGAAGCAATTGATGTGGCAGAAGAGGTTGGTGAAGTGGCTTGCACGTCCAAAGTATCATAATCACTTTGTGCAGCCAGCTCATCAAGCTTCATTAGTTTTTTCGATGAAGGTCTGCTAGATGATCAATATCATCACCACCTCGCTTCTTTGAAACTACTGGATTTTTGAGTAACTGCAAAAACCAAAATGCTTTACTCTGGAAACTTTTGCTCAAGAGAAAAATTTATACAAATCCTTCATAAGAGAATTACCTTTTGAGATGTTTGTATAACATTGCTCTCTAAAATTGGATTTTCTTGTTCTTTTTCAAATCAATCAGGACTTTGAGTTGCCATAGAGATAAAAATGGAGAAGAAAAGAAGAAAGCTAGTAGAGTTCAAGACTTAGAAAAATCTTCGAAAGCTTGAGAAACTCCAGTATATCAAGGTTGGCTATTTATAGAGCTTCGAAAGGATGCTTCGAGTCCCCGGCCTAGAAACACGGAGAAATGCTTCGAATCCTCAACCTCGAGTTCCGAAGAGACATATTAAATTACCAACTTTGGGACATAAGAAATTTTTTTTGAAAAATCTTCAATATTTGTCATGATGGCATGACAAATCACATCAAAAGTTTTTCTTGGCATACTTAACAAACACACAATGGAATGTATTTTCTACAGAGTTATTGCATAAAAAATATATAAAATACCTATATGAATTCAAAATGACAAGTTGATTTCTTGTCATTTCAAATTCGGGGGCTAGCTGACACAAATATTGTTACGCGAGTTAGTTGCTCATATCGTTCTATAGACACAAATATTGCAGAACGAGACATGAATTATGTATACCTCTCCATAGTCGTAGAAACAATGGAAAGAGATTATGGTCTCATATACCCACGAGTACTATGGTCGAGGAAACATCTTCCCACGACCAGAGAGAACGTGGGGACGAGAAAAAGATGTGCCTCTTCAAGTCAAGAAAATTTGCAGCATGGATGCTATAGAAGAAGTCTTAGAAGAGGAGTTGCCACTTCGACTCACTTTGGGAGAATAAACAGATGAAATATTCGACAACAAAAAAACGGACAGCAGCGAAGAAAACAAAGACGAACCAACAAAGGAACCATCCAAAGAGAACATCTCGGATGCCGACATCATAGGTAAGGAAAAGGTAAGTAAACCAATACTTAAAACTCTTCCTTTCTCGCTGAAATATATGTTCTCGGATAATGATGAGATGCAACCTATCATTGTCAAGGCAAACTTGACCAATTTGCAATTAGAGAAATTGATTTCTTTACTTCATGTGCATCGCAATGCTCTTGGTTATTCAATTGATGATATCAAAGGGATTGGCCCTGAAATTTGCATGCATACGATCTCTCTAGTTGATGAAACTAAACCTCCGTTGAGCGTCAACGTAAACTAAATCCAAACTTGAAGGAAACTATAAAAGCTGAAATTTGTAAACTATTAGATGCGGGTATCATTTATCCTATTTCTGATAGTAATTGGGTTAGTCCTGTTCATGTGTTTCCAAAGAAAGGAGGTATGACTAGGCATAAGAATGCTAACAATGAGTTTATCCCTACTAGACTTGTTAATAGATGGCGCATGTACATCGACTATCATAGATTGAATAACGCCACTAGGAAGGATAACTTTCCATTACCTTTCATTGATCAAATGTAGGAAAGATTGGCCAAACATGCATATTTTTGTTTTCTTGACAGGTATTCTGGATTCTTTCAAATCCCAATTCATCCTGATGATCAAGATAAAACGACGTTTACATGTCCTTTCGATACTTTTGCTTACCGGTGAATGCCATTTGGGTTATGTAAGGCGCCTCCAACCTTTCAAAGATGTATGATGGCTCTCTTTTCAGATTTAATCGAAGAAATAATGGAAGTCTTTGTGGATGATTTTAGCGTTTATGGTTCCTCTTTGATACCTGTCTACCAAATCTTTCTTGAGTCTTAAGCAGGTGCGGAGAAGTCAATGTTGTGCTAAATTGAAAAAGTGCCAATTCATGATTCAAGAAGGCATGGTACTTGGCCACATGATTTCTGAATGAGGGAATGAAGTCTTCAACCACCAACGAACGTGAAGGGCATACGTAGTTTCTTCAGACATGGATGTTTTTACCATCATTTCATTAAGGATTTTTCAAAACTGCTAAACCTCTCACTCATTTGCTTGGCAAAGTTGTGCCTTTTGATTTTGATGATAAATGTGTTGATGCCTTTAATCAACTGAAAAATGCATTAACTAGTGCTCCCATCATACAACATCCAAATTGGAATGAACCCTTTGAATTACTGTGTGATGCTAGAGATTATGCAATTGGTGCTGTTCTAGGGCAAGGAACAAATAAGGTTTTACATGCTATATACTATGTAAGAAAAACTTTGGATAATGCTCAAAGTAATTACATGATGATTGAAAAAGAATTGCTTGCTGTAGTATACGCCCTAGATAAATTTTGTCCATATTTAATTGGTTCAAAACTTGTTGTGCATATTGATCATGCTACTCTTAAGTATCTTTTGACTAAGGTAGAAACCAAGCCATGACTTGCACGATGGATTCTACTACGGCAGGAATTTGATTTGGAGATCAAAGATAAAAAGGGTGTTGAGAACCTTGTCGCTGATGCGTACCTGGCCATGAAATTGAAAGTGTTCTTGAACATTGTCATTCATCTCGATGTGGTGGACACACCGGAGCTTCAAAAATAGCGGCTAAGGTATTGCAATCAGGTTTGTTATGGCCTTCTTTACTTAAATATGTTTATGATTTTGTCCAAAAATGTGATCCTTGTCAACATTCCAGAAATTTGAGTAAACGACATGAAATGCCCTTAACAAATATTCTTGAAATTGAGCTCCTTGAAAAATGAAAAGTTTTTAGACACTTTTTGAAAAAAATAAAATATAATGAAAAGTTTTTAGACTGACAAAGACGACCACGACCACTAGCATGACCAGTGTTAGGGTTTCGTTTTGTTAAAACTTTCAACAATCAAATTTTCTTCTCAGCCAAATCGACCACGACCAAGGTAACGACCTGTGGTAGCTTCGGTTTGGAAGTTTTTCAACAACTTAAAATTTTCCTTTTTACTCGATGTGAGCACGACCAATGCCACTTTTGGGTGCATTTTTTGAAATAAAATAAAAGTTTTTCGAAAACCCGAGCCAAGTACGAGCTCGACCTCGACTAGTGCCGGTCTCGGTTCGATTTTCAAAGAAAATTTCAAAAGTTTTCAAAAACCTCCCAATGTGACCATGACCACAAGCACGACACGTGACACGCTCGGGTTGAATTTTCAAACTAATGAAAATCTTTTTTATTTTCGACCACAAAAACCATGACCAGTGGCATGTCCCGTGCCCGTGTTTTCCACAACACGTGCTCATGGTCGTACCGTCATCTGGGTGACCAGATGGTCGAAAAACCCGAAAACAATTTTAAGCCAAACCGAACACGCCCCATGCCCATGGAAGTGCTGTCGTCAGTGCGACCAACTGGTTGTATCGGGCAAAACCCGAGCCAAAAATGACCCAGAGCACGCCCCGTGCCTGAATCGGGCATGCCCTGTGCCTGTGGTCATGCCAGGCTCGGTTTCCTCTCCTTTTTCGGCCAAACATGTCTTTTTTGTACTTTTCTCACCCAAACCTCTACAACACCTACCTAGCACCCTATTTAAAGCCTTCCTTCTTCTCCAAACAGCAAACCACCATTGTTTTAGTCCATGTTCTTCTAAAAAAACTCCACTAACTTAGCCCTAGAAATGCTAATCCAACCATTCAACCTTCGATTCAACTGTGGATTTTGACTCCTCGCATCTCGGCACCCCCAGATCTGAAGTTTTCTATAGCAGTGACGACTCCCCGACGCAACATCAAGAAGGTAACAAAGCGCAAACGTGGTATGTCTATGCAAACTTTCTTGGATCCAGATTTTTCGCATATTTACTTTACAAACCCTGATCATCTAGATAGATTTGTACATTTAAAGAAGAGACCTTTGTGGCCTACTAGATGTTGAGATGTTCATGCCACTACATCTATAGGAATTGAAGATGATGTTAAACTCCTGCTTAGTAATGTGGTTTGGGATGCGCTTATAGGAGTTCTATTTCCAACTTTTCGTGAAGTCGTATGGGAGATTCTAGCCTCCTATGAACAAAACACTATACGTGTTCCTCCCGATCAAACTGAAAGTGTTAGATTTAGGTTTGCAAACATGGATTATGACTTTTCAATAGATGAATTTGCAAACCTATTAGGGTTTAAACTTGGGGGAACTTTTCATGCTTCTATTATTTGCTCCCCTGGTAAAATTTGGAGCAATATAGCTGAGGAAGGCAACATTTTTTCCACCCGTTAAATCAGATGCCGCCACAATTTGTAATCCAGCCTTTCGCTATTTACGGTTCTCATGGCCGGAACAATTTTGGGCCGTGATAGTAAGCAGGATAAAGTTGTAGAAACCGAGGTTGAATTTTTATGGGCTATGTTAGGCAAAATTCATATATCATCTGCAGTCTATTTTGCCTGTCGCTTTGAAAGTATCGGCAAAGATTTAAGAAAAACCTCACCGATAGTCTTAGGTGGTTTAATCACTCACATAGCAAAATCCTTAGGATTTGATGCTACTGATTATCAAGAATTTGTGCCAGCAGCCACCTTAGATTTGAATGCATTGTTTTCAATGGGGTTTTATAGGAGGGAAGAGAATTGGAGAATGCTCCCATCTAGCTCATCTGATCCAAGTTCCTCATGTGCTATTGAGTCCAACCAACCAGCAGCAACTGATATTGCCACTCTGCATGCTTTCCATAGAGTCCTTGTGCACTAGTTTCTTCGACTTGAGGTTGGAATTTGCAGAATATAGGGCTTCCATGGATTCCAGGATGGATCACCTCATCGGTCGCGTACATCACCTCGACGAATATCATGTACACGCAGGCCACATCCTCCTGGACGGCACATTTCCAGGCACACATACCCACTGTGGGGACCACCTCCCCACCCACCGACTATCCCCACTACTCTATCCACCACCTACCTATCCATCCTATACATTCCCATAATTCTACCATTCTCCTCCACCGGCTTCTGACAAGTGATCTCCAAGGTACTCAAGTTTTTATTTTTTATTTTCCTTATACTTTTTTATTTTTTTGTGTTTTTCTTTTCATGTTTTCACTTGTGATGCATTGGACTGCACCATTAGAGCTACGTGGACCGCAACATCCACTTTCACTACATCATCCTCCACAGCATCTACCAACCTGAACCACAACCACAAACGGTAATCTAATCTCTTTCCATACGTTGTGGACAATGTCTGGTTTAGTTTGGGGGGTGTTTCACTTAACCATTCGTATAGTCTGATTTAGCTTGGGGGATGTACACTTCACTATTTTTTTAGTCTTCATCGAACCATCATTCCACCACATTCCATCATTAACTGAAAAATAAAAAGAGAATTATCACTTGGAATGTCTCGTTTTGAAAATTATTTTTAATTAACCATTCAAGTTTGAAATTTTCCTTTAAATTGTACTTGACTTCTCCCAAATTGAACATTTCTAATAAAAGCATTTTTTGGAATTAACTCTCTTATGTTACTTTTTGTGCCTAGATTGCTAATTTTCCTTCCCTTTAAAAATAAAAAATGTGTAGGAGTAAAGTATAATCGACCCATGGGGGGAGGCGGTGTTGAATCATCGACTAGCTGGGGAAGGGTAGATTTACTTCACTTATGCACACAAAAATATTTTCAGTAAAACGATTGCTTAAGATGCGGCTTTGTGTAGTCTCCTGCAATGTATATGTGATTCGCTGGG
The DNA here is from genome assembly GCA_019359835.1 of Pharus latifolius. NCBI lineage: Eukaryota > Viridiplantae > Streptophyta > Magnoliopsida > Poales > Poaceae > Pharus > Pharus latifolius. Next base: position 26,460,443 of record CM033329.1, read on the forward strand.
GGGAGGCGGCGGTGAATCATTAACCAGCTAGTGAAGGGAAGGTATACGGAGCATTGAGGTTGCTTACAAGGGCTCTGGAAATCGACAAAGCTGCCTTTCTGTAAGTGCACTTAAGTAAGCGTCTTCAGCTGTGTCTCCTCTAGCCGCGACAAAATGATCGAGTAAAAACATTCTGGCCAAGAGCACAAAAGAGTTGAAGAATAAAAAAAGAGTGAATAAAGAAAAAATAAAATAAAATAAATAAATAAAAGAAAAAATATGTGTTTCAATTCTTCTCTAAAAAGGGCAATCTAGCAATTTTGTATAAATCATAGCATAATTAGTGTTTTCTTTGTATGGTTTATTCTAAATCTGTCGTGGTATTACGGATACCCCGGCAGGTTCGAACGTGCGCAGCACGGGTACAGCGGCGCGAGCAGACCGAGTTACTGGTCTCCTCCCGCCGGGCAACACAGAAAGTGACACAGGGGTTTATACAGGTTCGGGTCCCAGTGGGGGCCCTAGTCCTGTTGGCTCTCTCCGGACGCGAGTCCGCTGGGGAGGTTAGCTCTCAGGGAGAGGTCTCCAAGAGAACCGAATGTTGAGTTTATGTAAAATGAATTGGAATCCCCCAAAAAGGGTACAAGAGGGGTATATATATAGCCCCAAGAAATAGAAAAGACCAAAATGCCCTCGCTGCGACCATTGGATGGAAGGGCGAAGACGTCCTTGGGCCTGATGGACGGCCTGGATGCTTGACACATGGCGCCACAGGCTTCCTAGAGGCCCCACGGTCAGCAACAGCTCTTCATGAGCCCGGAGCCTCTCTGGGTCTCACCGGGTCTCACCGGGGTTCCGGAGACCCTCCGGATCTCACCGGGGTTCCGGAGACCCTCCGGATCTCACCGGGCGCTCGGTGACCCTCCGGAGCTCGCCAGGGGCCCGGTGACTCTCCGGGTCTCATCGGGTCTCACCGGGGTCCCGGAGACCCTCCGGATCTCACCGGGTCTCACCGGGGCTCCGGAGACCCTCCGGATCTCACCGGGCGCCCGGTGACCCTCGGGATCTCACCGGGGCCCCGGTGACTCTCCGGGTCTCACCGGGTTTCAACGGGTTTCCGGAGTCCCTCCGGGTCTCACCGGGTTTCCGGAGACCCTCTGGATCTCACCGGGCGCCCGGTGACCCTCCGGATCTCACCGGGGGCCCAGTGCCTCTCCGGGTCTCACCGGGGTCTCCTTGGGACTTCGTGGGGCCGCTGGGGATTCCCCCAACAGCAGCCCCCCAGGCCCTCGGGGGCACTTGGTGCCTCCGATGGGTATGTGAATCTCCCGACGACGATGCTTTGTATTCCATGAAGTCCCTTACGCCCCCGGCGGCGCTTCAGCTTCCGAACCGTTCCTCCGCGGGACGCGTCTATCCGTGAACCGACGCATTGTTCCAATGCGCCCACGTTCGCGTCACCTCATTTTGCGCGCGATGGTTGGCTCCGCGGCTCTGAGGGCTTCGTGGACACGTGTCGGGCATCCGGGGGCCCTTAGTTTGAGCATGCCCACAAGCCCTCGAAACCCCACAAATTCCAGTTGTCTCCCGGTGATTTCCGATGGTTTCCGGTGACCTCGTCCGGAAGCAGCCGGTAGTTTTCGGTGACTTCATCCGGAAACGCCCGGTAGTTTCCGGTGACTCTGTCCAGAAGCGCCCGGTGGTTCCCGGTAATTTCCGGTGGGTTCCGGTAATTTCCGGTAGTTTCCGGTAGCTTCTGACGGTTTCTTCGACAAGTCCGTCCCTGATGGCGCCGAAGAGTCGCGCCAAGGTCTCCGAGCTGCCTGCGGAGGAGGTGACCTCCGATTTCCTCGGGGCCACCGAGTTCTCCTCGGGGGCCCTTGAGGCCTTCTTGGATCGCGGCTATTTCCGGGCGGGAGATATCAGGATCCCTGCCCGACGAAGCAGGTGCCGAGCCCCCGGGACGGGGAGGTGGTGGTTTTCGAGGCCTTCGTGGAGGCAGGCCTTCGGCTTCCAGTGCACCCGCTGCTACGCGACTTCCTGCAGGTATATGGCCTCGCGCTCAACCATCTTACCCCGAACACCCTTGTTCGGATGGGCTTCTTTATATGGTTGTGCGAGACGACAGCCGTGACGGAGCCCACCACGCGGCTCCTGCGGTACTTCTATGAACCGGCGGCGAGGGGCCCGGTGGTGAGGAGGGGCGGCCCTAGGTCGGCCTTCGTCTCCATCATGATCCAGCTAACCTTGGGCCGCATTGACGAGTACCCGGTGCTAGCCTCCCGGGACCACTGGGGGGACTGGCTTCGGCATTGGTTCTACCTCTGGGTGGGAGACCCGGGGGTGACCGACTCTCGGGAGCCATCGACGTACTCGCGGTCCAGTGGCCCGGTCGCTCCCGAGTGGACTGTGGCGGAGATGGACCTCCTCACCGCGATGGTGGAGGCTCGATTCCGGCGGTCCATGCGGGATCTCGCGCAGGAGATGGCCCTCCTCCGAGTGGCGCCGTTCCACACCCGTTGGGGGAGGGGGATTGTGTCGACGATTCGGACTCGGAGTCCTCAGCCAAACTTATGCAAAATTTGTAATGGTGAGACCTTTCAAGATGACCCTCCGGGAAGGTATGTAGAAAAATGGTGAACAGGAGCACAGGGAGATTTATACAGGTTCGGGCCCTCGATGGTGGGAGTAATAGCCCTACGTCCTGTTAGGATTTCACTATAGGTGATAAAAGGTTACAGAGATAGCAGAAAAACTCCTTCACAGGCGAAGGATTTTTTCTATGTAAACGTACAGAATAAAGCCAGGGAGGCTTGTAGAAACTATCTAATTTGGGCCGTAGACTTGGCTGTTTTTCGTAGTTGAGATGTGTTATGTCTCACTTGTATTAGGAGTCTTGTTCTTCCAAATGGATCGGATGTCCCCCTTTCCTCGGACCTCTATGCCACCCTTTTATACTGATCAAAAGGGTGCCATATGAAGAAACTGCATCAAACGGTTGGACGCGGTTTTTGGAGAACTGCTGTTAACTTCCACGGAGGTTATTAACACGTGTTAATCATGAATAACCGCATATATTAACCTCTGACGGTTGGTCTTCAACGTGGAGGAATCCTAGGGATGCTTGGAATATCCTGTTATATGGATAACCGAATGAAGTCCAAGCACCCTGGTCGAGAATGTTCTGACGGCGGAATGTGGGCTGACCGCGCAACATCCCGGATATCCAGTTCGCGTATAGCATACGTACTTCTGACCGCGCAAAGCTGTCGGCCTGATCGCACGAAGCCCGCGACCTGATCGCGTAAAGCTTGCGACCTCATGGCAATGCCCCTCAGAATAGCTTGAGTTCGCATTGCCAGATACATGTCTGGTTCGAACCTGTCTTGGACCAAAAGTTTATTAGAAGTGACCCGGGTGACAATCCTCGTCAGCTAGCCCCCAAATTCGAAGAAAACGAAGAGACGTGTTTATTTCGAATTTTTAAGACCATGCATTGGATTTTTAACCCGACTCTTCAATTTTTCCAGTTAGTGGCGCACTAAGTGAAAAACGGTTGGTTTCCCAAGACGGGTTCTGACATTATGTGACGGGCAATGATAGCGCCGTAGAACTGTTTTTATCTCGAGGTAAAATTTTAAATGCTTTGACGAAACCCGTGGCATCTGGAATGCAAACCGTCACCCTGGCGGCTATAAATACCAGGCTCCTGGATTCGTAAAACTTCACAATTTCTCCCCACACCTAAGTCCTTTTCTTGTCATCCTGCCTTCTTCCTTTTCACATACTCCTCCTGATGGCAGATGACGACATCATCGAGATTGAGAGTGATGAAGAGGAAGTTGTCGAACAAGGGCCTAAAACGATTGAAGACCTGTCTCCCTTAAGGAAGAAACCCAAGGTTGACGAAGGATCTTCCGGTGGAACAAAGGTGAAGAATGTAGCAAGTCTCTTTCTTCCTTCAGTTCCTTTGACTCTCCCCGTTCATGCATCTCGGCAAGTTAGGCCTTTAACCTTGGAGAGGAATTCTTCTCAACTCTCTCCTTTTCCCTCCAATTCTCCCATCCTTTTGGGTGGTCGATATTCTGGTCGGCAAGCAGCGACTATCCCTCGATCAGATGATTGCCATATTGGGTTGGCGAAGCAATCATCTGGTGGGAAGGTTGCACTTCCACCATCTGATGATCCTCTTCCCAAGATGGGTATATCAACGGGTCATGCACTGGGACAGGTAATAATTCTTCTCCCCTTTTGCTGATAATTATAGTGAGTACAACTAACTTTTGCAAAATGCAGGAGGTTGGAGGCTCCAGCGATCAGTCTTCTGCTGCTCCATCTCTTCCTTCCAGACAGACTCTTCTGGAGGAGAAGAATGCCCTGGAGAAGAAGACCGAGGAGATGGCCTCGAAGATTCTGCATCTAGCAGAATGTCTTGATCGATCTCGGGAAGAGGCGCACCATTTCCGTCGAGAGAGGGATCACGCTCAGGAACAGCGAGAACTCTCTGACTTGATTAGGGACAAGAGTGCGTCTGTTGTTAGGGACGATGTAGATAGACTTAGGGTAGTTGCTAGTTCCCTGGGGGTCGCCAGTGTAGATCCTACTGACAACGACATGTCCCTTGGGGAACTTTGTAAACTTCTTTCGGAGCAAGTCGACGTTTTGATCGACTGTATCCCTTTTGTATGTAAAGAATGTAAGAAATAAAAGTTTCTTATTTCTTATGAATATTCTCCACATCTTCTGTGCGAAAATATGGCCATAAACTTTATGTTCGCGACCATTCATACACAGGAAACTTTAGTTCTGCGATCAGAATCATGCTTCCAAAAGCATCGCAACCTGCCCTGATGCCACGATCAGTTTTAGGGCCGCAATCAGAACTGAATTGCGACCAGAGTTGGAACCCGGTCAGACTGTCACTCCGATTAGAATCGAAGTTTAGTCTAAAACATGGTTTCGATCAAACCATAACCCAATTAGACATATACCAGTACGTCAAAAATTGAGTTGCAAAGCATTTCCATAAAAAATGTCTAAGGCATATAAAGGGAAAATGTCCTTCGAAGAGTTTTGGAAAAACTTCTCAGGTTTTAGCCCTTTTGGCTTCTGAAATAAAGAAGTCTTTTTATTTCAGATCCGGTACTCGGAATGCCTTATAGGGTCCACCGAATATAGTATCCATTATGGGAAATGAATAAAATATTCAATGAAACGTTTGAGTGGAATGTTACTCACAGAAGTGCGCTTCCTCGAGTCTATAAAAGGAGCAGGTAGCTTTCTGAGGAAGCTACTCAGCCAAGAAACCCTTAGAGTTTCCGCCGCACAAAACCCTCATTCTTCCTCAACCTTCATCCTCAAAAAGTTATCAGCTTTTCCTTCAATCTCTCCAGAAAAATGGCGTCTTGGAGCCGATCCACCCACTATTCCGAGGAGACCTTACTGGCATTGGAGAAGGAGGAGATTTGTAACACCCTAGTTTTTGGGGGTGAAAAGTTTTGCATGAAAATCCTGCATGCATGTATCCCTGTAGTAGTAGCCAGATCAGCTGAACTCTAATCTCTCCCAAACCCTAAAAATCTCCAGATCTATTCCCTAGATCCAGATCAAGATCTGACCATCCAGATTTAACCTACCAGTTACCCTGAAGATAAAAGTCTTCAGGAGCCAGATCAAATTCTGACCCTAACTCTCAGTACCTAAGCCTCTCTCTGTTTTCGAAAACAGGAAAACTCAGATTTACCCTAAGTACCCCAGTTTCCAGATAATTGAGTTATCTTGATTTAACCTTATCCAGACTCAAGTAACCCCTGGAATATGTTCCTAGGTTCATCCTCAACTCACTCCCAAAAGTTGGGAGCCAGATTAATTCAGCTAAACACTTTTCGCAGTTTGGTCCAAATATTATGCGAATAGGTCCTTTTCTGTTTACCTGGAAGCCTAAAAAGGCTAACATCTGCAAATCAATTCCAACTCCAGAATTTCTTCAGGGAACACCTCCCAAATGTTATTTGATACAAATTTCCCTTCTGTCCAGACTTCAAAATCTCTCTCCAATCACCAGAATTAGAGATCGACAAAATCAAGACCTATTGTACCCTAATTTTACCCTATTTTCGAAAATAGGTGAAATCCCTCAAACCTTATCAAACTTTCTCCAAATTTGAGCTAAATGAGTACTAATAGAAATGTTATACTCAGCCATGAAATCAATCCTCAAATTAACCATCTCTAAGACAGAAATTGCAAATCAGTCCAGATTTCAAATAAGAATCCTTGCAATTGGGTCCCTGGTTCGACCAGAGACACTGTGCATGACCAGCAGCTGTGCACGACCGCGACCACCGCGCTGCCACGCCAGGAGCTTCGTCGCCGGTGAAGCCCCGTGGTCGCCACCCCTGCCACCGCGTTCCTGCCACGTGTGCGCACGTCGTTCGCCACCGTGGAGCCACCGCGGCCGCACCAGCATCTCCAATTTTGCCCGCGCGCGCACGCCATCCTGCAGCCACTGCAGAAGCTCGGTGCCACGTTGCAAGCATGCCGGAGGAGCCCATCAGTTCGCCGTTGCATCACCCGGGACAGCGCACGCCAGCCTGCAAAGCCGGCACGGCCGCTGGAGCGCGTCGCTTCGCTGCTGTCCCGCCCGACCGGTCAACTCGCCATCGATTCGAGCTTCACTTCCCCGTGCAATTCCAGCCGTTGCAAGCCCCTTGCTGTGCCTATAAAAGCCGCCCCAGCCCAGCACGAAGGCACTCACACCAGAACCACCCAAAATCTCTAACCACGCGGTCGTCTTCGTCTTCTTCGGCGAGCTCGAGAAGAGGCTCACGGTGCCAAGCCTCTACACTGCTTCCTCCTCGATTCCAGCTACTTCAGTAAGCTCCTCTTACCTCCCTCATCATACTCGAGCATGTAATTGACTTCAAACCTCTCCAGTCGCCGGCAATTTCCGTTTCTCTCCAGCAACTCCGGCGAGCAATTAATCCTTAACCAAGTCAAATTAGCTCTCGAGCCTGTAATCAAACATGATCAGTGGACTGATTAGAACACGTCTAAGCAACCAGAATTGAAGAATTTGCTAAAATATGAAAATCCCCAACTTTGCACCTTGCATGTGAACTAGAGCTCGCTGTTAAGCTTCTCTGGTGTTTCCCCAGCCAATCTAGCTTCACACCTAGCTTACTTATGCCCCAGAGACCATCCTCAAGCAAGGAATTAAGTTTATTTGCCCTAAAACAGAAATGCCCAATTTTGGTGTCTTCTCCCCTAGCTCCGGTCGCCGGATTTTGTTCCCGGCCGTTTCAACCCCAACCACCTTGTCTAGTAGATGTGCCTCGACCCCAGGAGTATTTTTGCCTTCTAGCTCGACACCTAGATCGGCCCAGATGAAGAGATATCACCATGCCAAGGTTTTGTCCAGAAACTGTTGAGAACAGTTCGGCCACCGTGTTCTTTGCCGGTTTTCATCACTTTCCGGCCATCTCCTACCCTAGGTCCTGTTGAGACATTTGTTCCTGTTACAAATGCCTAACCACCAGACAAAGTGGTGCATCATTTGGAGCCCTAAGTCAAAAGATATGGCTTGCCCTAGTTTCTGGCCATGTCAACCCTATGCCAGGCTATGTCAGCCAGTGGCATTAGCCCTGTTCACCCACCTCTGGTCATGTAAAACAGAAATTACTTTGTCAAATAGCTGCCTCACTACCTTGTGCACCATATGCTTGAATCAAAACCTACTTTGGCCACTGGAAACTGTTCAAACCATGTCAATGCCATTCTAGAGCACTGCCAGCCTGTGTCAGCCAGTGGCATTGAGCCTTTTCACCAACTTCCAGCCATGAATTTTGAAAATAACTTTGTCCCTTAGACTCCTGATGTTGTGATCTACACTTTTCTCTACTGTCACAACTTGAGTTGAGCCCTCTATCACCCATCAATCTTATGTCGATGCCTTGAACCGAATGCCAACCTAAAGACATTCGCTGTTTTTGGGCGAACCAGTCACCACCTTGATATCACTCTGATATTTTGGAACCTTGTAAACTTTAACAACTAATTTTAACCCTGGTTTCCATAGTTAAACTCAAATCGCTTTCAAACCTTGTATCACCAGAGTATTTTCTCCTTGCACCCTTGCATGTAGTGAATTAGTAAGAATAGAATTGATTGTAATGCCTGTTTGCTTGTTCGATCTTGTTCAGAGCAAGAGTCCGGGGTTGAAGATCTTGTCGCTGAACCGTCATCGACTGCTGATACTTACGACGCGGAAGGCAAGTCATACTTTGATCATATTGACACCCATATTTTATGAATTGCTATGCTATTCCATGAGTAGATATCTCATTAATATTGCATGTGTTGAGATCAATGATATTATGGCAGTGATAGATTGAATACTTGAGAAATGTGAACTTGATAAGATAGCAAGCCACGAACTAATAAAAGTATAAACATGTACATTTATATTCATGAAATAGAACCCCTAGCCGTGACCAGTATTTTGGTATGGAATGGTGGTAGCACTGGAGGTGCTTGGCTGCACTGAATGTGCAGGCACTGAAGGTGCATGGTTGTGGTATGATCTGGTCACTGGCATGTAAGGACTAGAACCTTGTGTTATGCGTCTAGTGGCATGAAAAACGTACCAACCACTTACCTGGTATGGGACAGGCGCAACCTAGTAGCTTTCTTAGTATTATCAGTTCCCTGCATGGCTTGTCGATCCAGTTTCTCGCTTGGAAACTGGTGGGACGCAGTTCGTCCATGAGTGATGTGAGATCAGAAAAATTATGAGAGGATAAGGTGTAAAGAAGGAAGACGCCCTACGCCAGATTAAGTCGTGCGCGACTATAATCAAAAGAGGTTATGTGTCCTGCGGGAACATAGACCCAGGCTAGGAAGTAAGGCAGTGGGGAGGATCCACAACGGTACTTGGGACGGTATTGTCCATTTACCGGGCAGGGATACTGTTAATACTAGACTGCAAAAACGTTGTGTGATCTCGGCCTTGTCACATGCGTATAAGTCGCATGGAGTTGGCCCGACTTGGAAGTCGAGTGAAAAAGTGGATTCAAAAAGAGGTACATCTCTGCAGAGTTTAAAAATGTATTCGAATACTTCGTGCTCCCGAGTTTTAGGAGTATGCCGCGGTGGATTAAATCCATGGGTGTGACACAAGTATTGTTTTATAAACTAAAATTTGTTAGCTCAAGATTACCCAAGTGGCATGTGTTGTCATGATAAGGGGCGTTGCCGTGGGCTGTCATGTGTTGACGTGTCGCGGTAATACCATAATATAGAGATCATATGGTAATTAAGAGGCATGTGGTTTATGCCCTAAGATTATGAATTACTGCTATGGGTATATGATTGAAAGACTTGAATAAAAGTAGTGTGATCTGAGATTATATCGCCTTGGATATGGGATATATGTATCACCATCAATATGATTTATTTACTGCCATGGGTATGCTCGGGATTTGAATAAGAAAAGAGAAAGAAATGTATTTTGGGAAAAACCTTTCACTCTTTCCCTAATAGCATAGGTTCATGTCATATATATATATATATATATATGTATCTCTACCTTCCCTATGACTTGCTGAGTACGTAAGTACTCACCCTTGCAACAACTCATCAATAGATGGAGCGTTCTATGACCTTGGAGGATACTCTGAAGATGCTGCGGACCCAGGAGATGATGAGCAGTTTCCTCCGGAGCCCTGATGTGGTGCTGTCTTGCTGTCAACCTCTGTTTCCTGTGGTTTGCTTTTGGGCCTAGCTTCCGCCGTCTAGATGTGTTATTTTGTTAGACCCTTGTGCCTTGTAAGGCACTGTACCTCGTTTTGTACTAAGGCCTGATGGCCATACAATTATGACTATTGTACTATTTTGCTGCTGCAATGTAATCCTGTGATTGACTCATCCTGGGAAGTCAAGTGGTTAGGGGACCAGCTGCACCGAGCTGGGCTCCTCACAGGTGATGTCACTGTCGTGGCAGACGTGACAAGATTCTTCCTTCGCGGCTGCTAATCAACTGGCGGCCCGCGGAGAAAGATCAAGAAATTCCAACCGTCCGAGAGGGCGAGTTGGTGGTTTTTGAGGAGTATCTGCGCTGCGGGTTCCGATTCCCCGAGAGTCAGTTTCTGAAGGATGTCCTTGGACATTATGGGTGGGAATTGATTAACCTCCACCCCAACGCGATGCTGATCCTTGCGGTGTTCCGGCATCTCTGTGAGGCGTTCGTCGGAGTGTATCCCAGCGTGGATCTTTTCCGGCGATTCTACTTCTCGGCGTGGTCGAAGAGCACCAACGCCGCCGGATGCATTTACTTCCGGCTGAGGGATAAAAAGTTGTATCCCTCCCCACCCCTGCGAGACTCTGTGCACGGGTGGCACCAAAGGTGGTTTTACTACTCTCCACCGTCCGAGAGTAGCCTGTGGTTTGAAAACTCGCGACCAGAGAAGTCGAGCGAGTTGGATGCTCCCCCGGCGATGAATTTGGAGCTCTTGAGGCATGCCGAGGTGATCGTTCACTTGGTCGATCAAGGGTTGACAGCTCGAGATGTCATCCGAGACTTTGTGAAGAATCGGGTGAGTCCTCTGCGCGAAAGGGCTCATCCGGCATGGGAGATTAGGTCCATGGCGGACAGCACTTTGGACTACAGTAAAGGTATTTATTTCTTTGGCGCTGAGCTTTGCCATTCTTGAATTGCACAAATTCTGACTCGAATTTGGGAACAGTCCTGCCTCCATCTGAAATTGAGAGGCGGACCAACTCCCTCCTTAGGGCCTACAATGCCGATGTAGAGGGCCCTAAGGGATCGCCTCGCCCACAGAGCCTGATTCACGCCGGCGACGACCTTAAACAGGAACGCCAAAAGGTACATTCTCTATCTGGCTTCCGTTTTTCAGGTCTTATGCATGTCCAGCGCTAAACAATTCCATCGGAAATGTGAATCAGCTCCTAGGAAGGTTCGCCGACACGACTTTCCCGAGTGAGAACGTCGGCTCTCTTGGGAAGCCAATGGTGAAGAATGTGAAGAAGGTCTCCCAAAGACCCAGGACAAAGAGTCCTGCCCCCAAGAAGGCCAGGCCAAATCCCGGGGAGGGGTCTTCACGGAGCATTTCTCCTACCGCAAGAAAGACGGCGGTAAGATATCACATCCCTTCTGTTTTACCAGGCGCAGATTGGAATCACTTCTTCGTTGTACAGGGAGAGGGGAGCGAGGAGGAAGAGGATGATGTTCCTCTGGTCATTCGGAGGAGGAAGATCGCGGACCTCCCATCCGGCGATGCTCCAAGCTGCCCCGCAGAGACCACTGCTACCGAAGAGGTGGCCGTGGCAGATCCTGCAACCGCGGAAAATCTTGGGATCGCGGATGACCTCCCAGTCCCTGAAGCCCCCGAGGCTTCAGGGTTGATTGTCTCCGTTTCCTTAGTCGAAAGGATGACCTCGGTAAGGATTCCTTACGGTCATACTTTCTTCAATTCCTTCTGTATATTTTGACAAGTCAATGTTCATACAGGGAGAAGAGCTTCTCCCCGCGACTACCGCGAGTCCTCGGGAGGAAAATGCTCCACCTTTGCAGACAGAGGTGGAGGTGGTTGAGCAAAGGCCGGCTGTGGCTGCTCCGGCGATCCAGGACCTGCCAAGGCCTTCAGATGCAGCCCCACCAGTCAGCCTGGTAGCCCAGGTAAAGACCTTGCTTTTTGTCTCTATCTTTTTCTTAGGAATATGCTCATAGCAGAACACATCTAGGGGGGAGATGCCTTGTTCGTCAAGAAGAAAGCTAGAACCGACGACGGTTCTCCTTCTCAAGGGGGACCTTCCCAGAAATCCCAGGGGCGGATGGGATTTCATATAAGGTAAGAACCTTTGACTGGGCTATAATAAATGGTGATAAAAATTGCTCAACATGTCTTCTTTGTCAGGCAAAGAAAGACGGCGTCCAGCCCTTCAACCGCCTCCGGAGGGGTGGAAGGCGTAGCTGGTATAGGAGCTTCCAACGAAGAGCGCTCCACCCCTGTGGTCCAGGAAGTCGTCCAGACCGCAGGGGAAGGAAGAAATGCAGGGACCCAGTCGCGACCGATGACTACTGGGGGTAGCGCCCAGCCGGCACTCCCACCGACTGTCCCTGTGGTAAGCACATCCGGGGCTTTGGCGAGGACCCCCGCTGGATTGGATGATGCTATCTTACAAAAATTTATGAAGGTATAATGAACCTCTGCTCTCGTGCCTGAATTATACCTAGGACACCTTTGATCCTCTTCCTTTGCATCACAGGGGTTATCCTGGCTAACAGGCCAGTCGCATGCTGTGATGGCCAGTACAGAAGCCATTCAGAAAGAACGCGACAGCTTGCGCAGGTGAGGATCATTACCCTTTGGTTAGTATGGGTGCATTTTGGTTGTGAATGCCTTGATTTCACTGCAGAGAGGTTACATTTTTGAAGAAAGAGGTGGCCAAACTGAGGCTCAATTCAGTCCCGATGTTTAAGAAACAAGAGATCGAAATAAACAAACTTCGGTCAGAAAATGCTGGTAAGCCGATTCCTGATTAAGAAGACTTGAATCCATAACATGCAAATAATCTCCTCTCTCTGTACAGTGCAAGCAGGTCGAATTACACAGCTTAGTCGGGACAAGGGGCTTCTTGAATCCTCGATTCACCACACCGATCGGTCGATCAAAGAGCTGAGCCTCCTGGTCTTCGAAAAACTGAAGGCCGTGGCTGACCTTCTGAAGACCAATGTGGTAGAACCGAAGAAAGACAACCTCAGCGTAAGCGACTGGACATTGCTGCTCACTGCCCAGGCAGAATCACTGCTTGAGTATCTCACTGGAGATATACGACGACGCGAAGAGGCGATCAGAACCAGGGTTCGATCAGCCACAGCAGCCGTAATCAGCCTGATTCGACTTCACCATGGCCCAAATGCAGATCTGAGCGCGCTGGTGGGTCCGGTTGAGGTCGAGAGTGATGAGCTACTCGATGCCGTCATGGAGGAGGTCAAGCCCTTCGTAGACAGGCTCCTGACTGAGCTGGGAATCGAATGATCCTTGTTTTTGTATCCAAACAATTGTATATAATGCAATGTATGTAAAAAACCATTTTTTGACAGAAAGTACATATTTTGCAATTTTATATTATGAGTTTCATACTATAAGCACATCCCCCCTAGCCCCCGCCTCTGCTTATGAATACTGAAGCCTTAGTGTTATAAGCAGAGGAGAAAACATAAGCGTAACGACCAGGGGTGTGCGTTTTAAACCAACGATCAGGATCAATCTAACGTCTAATCTTATTGCGAACTGGTAGCCACTTAGGTGACCAAGGACTTCCAGATAGCCCCGTATGCGCTGAGAAACGGCTTATTTAGGAGTGACTTATCTGGAAGTGGTCATGAGATCGACCAGCGAATCCGATTAAAATGTTGTAATGATCTGACCGCCGGCGGTCAGCCCCCAGGTCGAATGTATATGATACGGGCTTAAAGAGAAAAACTCATTGTATGAAAGCAAAACATATGTTATTTTATGAAAAGATGCTAATTGAACAGGAAAAAAGGGATTGGAATACTTACACGTAAAACTTACGAAGTTGATCGATGTTCCAAGTATTGGACAAAATCCAACCATCCTCCATAGCTAACCGCGCCGATCCTATTCGCGGCACTGAGACAACAGTATAAGGACCTTCCCATTTTGGGGAGAATTTGTTGTGATTAGACTGGTCTTGAATTTTTCGTAAAACCAAGTCACCGACGTTGAGATCACGTGGTCGCACCTTTTTACTGTGATACCTGCGTAAAGCCTGCAAGTATACCGCGGATTTAATCAGGGTGCGATCACGCCGTTCTTCTAAGAGGATGAGATCTTGCGCCCATTGTTCGGACTGATTAACCTGTTCGAATTGACCTGTCCGAACAGAACCAATACTTACTTCCATAGGCAATACAGCCTCGTCCCCATAGACCAAATGGAAGGGCGTCTCGCCGGTGGCTCGACTAGAAGTAGTCCGTAATGCCCATAGAACGGTATAGAGCTCATCTGCCCAAGCCCCCGAGCGGGTCTTCAGGCGATCAAAGACGAGCTTTTTAATGCCTTGCAGTATTTGCCCATTGGCTCGTTCTACGGCACCATTGCTTTGTGGATGTGCCACAGAAGCAAAGCACACCTTGCTCCCAACCTGATCGCAGTAGTCCAGGAAAAGACCGCTGGCGAACTGAGAACCATTGTCTGTGATGAGACGGTTTGGAACACCAAATCGTGCCACAATGTTCTTATGGAAGAACTTTTGTGCGGCTGATGCGGTAATGTTTCGTACTGGTTCGGCCTCAATCCACTTTGTAAATGTGTCAATGGCTACGAACAGAAACTTGTACCCATTGACCGCTTGTGGCATAGGACCGACGATATCCATCCCCCAGACCGCGAATGGCCATGCGAGAGGAATGGTTTGCAACGCATAGGCAGGTTGATGAACTTGTCTTGCATGGAACTGACACTGGGGACACGTCTTGACCATATGTTTGGCATCATCAAGTGCCGAAGGCCAGTAGAATCCTTGTCGAAAAGCCTTTCCGACCAGTGTCCGATATGACGCGTGCGCACCGCATACACCGTCATGTATTTCTTTCAAGAGGGATTTTCCTTCCTCCTGAGATATACAACGCATGAATACTCCTTGAGTACCCTTTCTGTACAAAATCCCATCTATGAGTTTGTACAGACGCGCTTTTCGAATTTACCGATCACTTTCGGTTTCGTCCTCTGGTAGGGTCCCATGTTCAAGATAGACCCTCAATGGATGAGTCCAATCTTGTTCCTGACCGAGGTTGGTAACGAAGGCTATTACCGGATCATCCTCGACCAAAGTCATGATCAAAGGACGGTCCAAGTGTTCAATGAACACTCCTGCCGGAGCGGATGAGCGTGAGGATCCAATTTTGGATAATTGGTCTGCGAGAATATTGTACTTTCGCGGGATGTATTGGACTTCGAAATGACTGAAGTGTTTTTCCAATCTCCTCACTTCCCCCAGGTAATGAGCCATTGTCTCATCGGAGGTGCTGTACTCCTTGTTTACCTGGTTTACGACCAGTTGTGAGTCTCCCCTCACCACTAATCGACGGACTCCGAGGAATTTTGCTGCCCGGATCCCTGCAAGAAGACCTTCATACTCTGCTGCATTGTTAGTCGCAACAAAGTGTAGTTGAATGACATACTTAAGCTGTTCGCCCTGGGGCGTAACTAAGACTACTCTAGCCCCCGAGTGTTGAAAACTACGGGAGCCGTCAAAGTACATTGTCCAGTAATCGGGGCACTCCAGTTCCTCTGCCAACTGCACGGGTGGCTCAGGGTTGGTCCATTCGACCACAAAGTCGGCCAAAACCTGAGACTTAACCGCCGTGCGGGGCGTGAAATGGATCTCGAAGGCACCGAGTTCGACCGCCCATTTGGCGATTGGACCAGATTTCTCTGGGTTTCGGACAATATCCCCCAAAGGAAAAGAGGAGGGTACTGTGATCTTGTGTGCTTGAAAGTAATGTCGTAGCTTACGGGAAGCCATCAGTAGCGCGTAAAGTATCTTCTGGACCTCAGGGTAGCGCTCCTTAGGACCATGAAGTACCTCGCTCACATAGTAGACGGGTCTATGTATTCCTTCTCTATCTACGATCAGAACGGCGCTGACCGCGTGCGGTGTGGCCGCCAGGTAAAGAAGCAGTGGTTCTCCTTTGTCGGGAGACACCAAAACTGGCGGACTGGATAGATATGTTTTTACCTCCTGAAATGCTTTTTCGGCCTCATCTGACCATGTAAAATTATGATGCTTCCGCAAGGCTTTGAAGAAAGGCAATCCCCTTTCGCCTAGTCGTGATATAAAACGACTTAAAGCCGCCATGCGACCAGCCAGGCGTTGAACATCCTTCATGGTTGAGGGCGATCTCATTTGTTCAATAGCCCTGATTTTCTAAGGATTAACTTTAATGCCCCTGGAACACACAAGAAAACCGAGGAGTTTTCCTGAAGAAATCCCGAAAGAACATTTCTTCGGGTTTAATTTTATTCCAAAGCATTTCAAATTACAGAAGGTTTCAGCTAGATCGTCCAAATGAGACAATCTCTTGGTACTTTCTACAACCAAATCGTCTACATATGCTTCGAGATTACGCCCTATCTGGGAAAGAAAGTCTTTTGCATCAAGCACTGGTACGTGGAACCTGCATTCTTGAGACCGAACGGCATTCTGACGTAGCAGTATGTGCCGAACGGGGTGATGAAGGCAGTCTTCTCTTCATCGTCTTCTGCCATGCTAATTTGATGATATCCTGAGTAAGCGTCCAGAAAACTCATCAGTTCGCAACCCGCAGTCGACTCGACCAGCTGGTCGACGCGGGGAAGGGGAAAGTCATCCTTCGGGCAGGCATCGTTGAGGCGAGTGTAGTCGACGCACATGCGCCACTTGCCATTTGACTTGCGGACCATGACCGGATTGGCGAGCCATTCTGGGTGATCCACTTCACGGATAAACCCGGCCTGTAGGAGTTTGTCCAACTCCTCTCAGATGGCTTCCTGTCGGTCAGCAGCAAAACGCCTGAGCTTTTGCTTTATTGGTCGTTGTCCAGGTCGAATTGCTAACCTGTGCTCAATTACTTCCCTTGGGACACCAGGCATGTCGGACGGTTTCCACGCAAACACGTTTGCGTTAGCCCAGAGGAAAGCAACGAGGTCGAGCTCCTATTTGTCATCCAAAGCTGATCCGACCCGAACTGTCTTGGATGGATCATCTGGGTACAAAGGAACCAATTTGAGCTTTTCATCTGGTCGAGGAGCAGCCTTGATCGCGTCGGTGGTAATAGTGGCGACCTGAGTGTCCCGGAGGGGAAGTTGATCGACCATCTCCAAAGATAGTCGGTCGCACGTGAGTGCCACGTTGCGACTGCCTCAGACCGAGATGACACCTTTGGGGCCAGGCAATTTCCCGCACTGATAAGCATAGTGTGTTGCCATCATGAACTTAGCAATAGTTGGCCTGCCAAAGATTGCATTATAAGCTGAGTCACAATCGATTACATCAAAAGTAACCAATTCTATCCGGAAGTTGTCTGGTTCTCCCAGAGTGACCGGGAGGACCACTTGTCCCAATGGCATCATGGAGGGGCTTGGGATTATCCCATAAAACGGATGGATTATGGGCTTAATCTTCGAACGAGGAATTTGCATCTCGTTGAGTGCCTTGACCAACAAAATATCAAGGGAGCTTCCTCCGTCGATCAGGACCCTTTCAACTGTCGCATTACTGATGATCGGGGTAATGACCATAGGGAGCCTCAATGGTCGTGTTAACCCCGCCGGACAATCAGTGCGATCAAATGTTAAAGGTGTATCCAACCAACGGGGGTACTGAGGTTCGCCAAGGGATGTCTCCGTTTGGTTAACCTCTCGGTAAAAAGCCTTAAACTGCCTTTTGGAAACGAAAGAAGAAGAACCTCCGAAAATAATGTTAACATGATTTTGAGGTACCTGGTAGGACATTTCCTCGTCTCCGTCGGCGTCCCTAAGTCCGCACGCCTGTTCTTTAGGTGGTAAAGTTGGCATTGGCCCAACTCCCTGGTAGAAGTCATCCAGTTGCTTCAACCAACTCCTGCAATTCTTGAGATCGTGGCCTGCGGAGTTGTGGAGTGGACACCACCTTTTGCCCTCCTGCGGATTAGTTGACTTTTCTGGCTGGTCGACATTTTGACCACCAGAGGGAGTTTTATTTTTGAATGAAGACTTATTACCTTTGGTCGAAGGTGGCTTCTCTGCGACTGCGACCTCGCGGTACTGTCCAGAGCGGTTCCTCTTCGACTTCTTTGACTTCCCACCCGATGAAGATTCCGGCTTCTTGCTTGAATCTTCTTTCCTGGCGTCCTTGAAGCCTGGTTGGGGTGGTAGGTCCCCCTTGTCGACCATTCGGTTCCATTCGACCGCTTCGGCTGCATCGGAATATCGATCGGCCATGTCGAACAGATCGGCCACTGATCGAGGAGGGTGGATAAGCAAATCCTCAGTGAATCTCCGGTATCGAACGGCATGCTTAAATGCCCTGATTACGGAGCCATCAGATATGTTCGGGATGGTATTCCTCACCCCGACGAACCTCTTGACAAACTGCCGAAGTGTTTCGGTTGAAGTTTGCCGCAGCCGATGCAGGTCGTCCTCCTTACCCACCTTTTGGTAACAATTTTGGAAATTGCTGAGGATGGCATCGCATAGCATTTCCCAATTGTAGATGGAACCCTTGGGCTGATTAAACAGCCAGGTTCTAGCCGGTCCTGCGAGGACTGTAGGCAGGTAGTTGGCCATGACTTTGTCATCGCCTCCTGCCGCTTGGATGGCAGTAATATAAATTTGAAGGAACTCGGATGGGTTCTGAGTTCCGTCAAACCTCTCAATGGCCCCTGGTCGAAACTTATCGGGCCAAGCGACTGCTCGCAGGCCAGGCGAAAAAGCTTTACAACCAACGTAAGGACCGTGAATCGCCCTGTGAGTGTCTGTTGGGTCTCGGGCAACCTCACGCAATGGCGAGGTTACTCGTGGTCCCAAACGAGAGTGAACAGGAACTCGATCCCTGCTACGGGAATCCTGCATTCGCCAGTATTTGTCCTGTCGGGATGGTACGGGCGGCGGGTAACTCCGTCGGCCGGAACCAGAATGAGGACCCTCTCGCTCGCGGGAATGTGTTACCGAGCGGGAGGAGGCTGTTGGGGTCACCTCGGACGCAACCTCATCCAGTCTCTCTGCCAGGATCCTAAAAAAGGCCGGTTTCTATGCATCCGTGACCGTAGGAGGAAAATTACGCATGACTTCCGCGATGGATCGCAATCGACCATGGGTACTTCTCCTAAGGGCACCAGGTGTTATTGTTTCTTCCTCCACCGGGAAATGCTCCGGTGGCAAAGAAGGGGTCTGGTCACGTTTTCGACCACGCGACCGTCGAGAAGAACTTGGAGCAACATCGTAACGAGCCTGCGCATCTTGAAGAGCCTCTAGGGCAGTTCTGCGCAATTCGTTGTTTTGTGTCTCAAGATCTTGATCCTCCTTCTGTTTGCGATCTTGTTCTTACCTGGCAGCCTGTTGATCGGGAGTTTCTTCCGACAGCGCAGCAAACTGCCTAGGGAGAGAGGTTGCCGATGGGGAAAACATCTCAGTTTGTTCCGAGTCGGACTCGAAATCAAAGAGACGGTGAAGGTTATCAGGGTCGAACCTTCCTGGGCTAATTTCCGGGTCATCATCATATTTTCCCTCAGCGGGGTCGTATGACGGGCCGGATTCATCGCCTAGCACATTAAGAACCTCCGTGGGTTCTGAGCTTGTGCCAGTTGCTCCCTGGTCGGTTGACATGACCTGGAGAGATGATTCAACCTGTGGAAGATTCTGGCCTTCGACCTCCTCCATCGGGACAGGATCGCTTGGAGAAGGCATTGGGATATGGGCATAATCCTCGAGATCGAAATCGTTCTCGAAATCATATGCTCCAGCCATGTTTCAGCGAACCTCCGGATTTCAGTTAGGACGCCTTGAGAAAGGCCCCACGGTGGGCGCCAGCTGTCGACGATTCGGACTCGGAGTCCTCAGCCGAACTTATGCAAAATTTGTAATGATGAGACCTTTCAAGATGACCCTCCAGGAAGGTATGTAGAAAAATGGTGAACAGGAGCACAGGGAGATTTATACAGGTTCGGGCCCTCGATGGTGGGAGTAATAGCCCTACGTCCTGTTAGGATTTCACTACAGGTGATAAAAGGTTACAGAGATAGCAGAAAAACTCCTTCACGGGCGAAGGATTTTTCCTATGTAAACGTACAGAATAAAGCCAGGGAGGCTTGTAGAAACTATCTAATTTGGGCCGTAGACTTGGCTGTTTTTCGTAGTTGAGATGTGTTATGTCTCACTTGTATCAGGAGTTTTGTTCTTCCAAATGGATCGGATGTCCCCCTTTCCTCGGACCTCTATGCCACCATTTTATACTGATCGAAAGGGTGCCATATGAAGAAACTGCATCAAACGGTTGGACGCGGTTTTTGGAGAACTGCTGTTAACTTCCACGGAGGTTATTAACACGTGTTAATCATGAATAACGGCATATATTAACCTCTGACGGTTGGTCTTCAACGTGGAGGAATTCTCGGGATGCTTGGAATATCCTGTTATATGGATAACCGAATGAACTCCAAGCACCCTGGTCGAGAATGTTCTGACCGGGGAATGTGGGCTGGCCGCGCAACATCCTGGATATCCAGTTCGCGTATAGCATACGAACTTCTGACCGCGCAAAGCTGTCGGCCTGATCGCACGAAGCCCGTGACCTGATCGCGTAAAGCTTGCGACCTCATGGCGATGCCCCTCAGAATAGCTTGAGTTCACATTGCCAGATACATGTCTGGTTTGAACCTGTCTTCGACCAAAAGTTTATTAGAAGTGACCCGGGTGACAATCCTCGTCAGATTGTAACACCCTGGTTTTGGGGGTGAAAAGTTTTTGCATAAAATCCTGCATGCATGTATCTCTGTAGTTGTAGCCAGATCAGCTGAACCCTAATCTCTCCCAAACCCTAAAAATCTCCAAATCTATTCTCTAGATCCAGATCAAGATCTGACCATCCAGATTTAACCTACCAATTATTCTGAAGATAAAAGTCTTCAGGAACCAAATTGAATTCTAACCCTAACTCCCAGTATCTAAGTCTCTTTCTGTTTTCAAAAACAAGAAATTCAGATTTACCCTAAATACCCCAGATTCCAGATAACTGAGTTATCATGATCTAACCCTATCCAGACTCAGGTAACTTTTGGAATATGTTCCTAGGTATATCCTAAACTTACTTCAAAAGTTGGGAACCAGATTGTTTCATCTAAGTACTTTTCGCAGTTTAGTCCAAATTTTACTGCGAATAAGTCCTTTCTCTGTTTACGTGGAAGCCTGAAAAGGCTAAAATCCACGAATTAGCTCCAAATCCAGAATTTCTTCAGGGAACACCTCCCAAATACTATTTGATACAAATTTCCCTTTTGTTTAAACTTCAAAATCTTACTCCAATTTCCAGAATTCAAGATCGACAAAATCCAGATCTATTTTACCCTATTTTCGAAAATAGGTGAAATCCCTCAAACCTTATCAAACTTTCTCCAAATTTGAGCTAAATGAGTATTAATAGAAATATTATACTCAGCCATGAAATCAAATCCCAAATTAAACCTCTCTAAGATCAAAATTACAAATCAGTCCAGATTTTAACTAAAACACTCACACTTATGCCCCTGGATCGACCAGAGCTTGCTGTTCACGACCAGATCAGCTAATTTCGACTTCCACCTCACCTCAGTTCACGACCAACCAGTGCAACTGACCAGAAAGTGATTTCGACCAGCCCTGTTGCTTCGACCACGACCTGGATGCAGCGCACGAGCACGGGAGCTTCGACCTGTACATTGCTGTGCTCGTGTTTTCTTCGACCTGCTGCACTGCCACAGTAGCCACGTGGTGGCCACCTTCGCCAGTACCTCGACGCCGCGTGTGTGCTCGCCATTTGCCACTGTGGATTTTCCCCGGCGCGACTCACAGCCAGCTGATTTCCTCCCGTTTGCACGCCACCAGCAACGGTCGACGCAGGAGCTTTGCGCCACGTGGAGAACTCGCCGCGGCCAGCCATCAACTCGCCTTCACTTCGCAGCAGCTCCAGCTGCAAAAGCCCTCACGGCCGCTGAACCAAGTCACCTCGACGCCAGCTCGCCGTGAAGTCGCCATCCAGTAACATCTTGCCGGCTTCAACTCCCCGAGCTTTTCCAACCGTTGAGAACCTCCAGCTTTACCTATTTATACCCCCTGGGACTCAGCCAACTCCACCACACAGCAAAACGCCAGAAAAACCAGCAGTTCACTGTGTCTTCTTCTTCTCCGGTGAGCAGCAAAGAGGGAGCTTCGGTGCTAGCTTCAACCACTACTACCTTTTTCGATCCAGCACCCCAGTGAGCTTCTCTCATCTCCCACATGCTTCTCAAGCTTGGAATTTAGTTCAAATGCTTTCTGTCACCGGCAATCGCCGTGTTTCATCTAGAACTCCGGTGAGCAATTAACCCTCACCTAAACCGATTTAGCTCTCGAGCCAGTGATCAAATATGCTCAGTAGACCTTGCTTAACATCCTTAAGCAACTAGAATCATCAATTTTGCTGAAACCTAGAAAACTCCAAATTGGAACTTTGCTTGTGAACTAAGCTTACTGTTTAAGCTTTTATGGTGCATCTCTAGCCAATCCAACTTCACCAGTGCATTTCTAGTACCCTGAGTACCATATGCAAGCAAGGAATTAAGCTC
The DNA here is from genome assembly GCA_019359835.1 of Pharus latifolius. Classification (NCBI taxonomy): domain Eukaryota; kingdom Viridiplantae; phylum Streptophyta; class Magnoliopsida; order Poales; family Poaceae; genus Pharus; species Pharus latifolius. Next base: position 26,482,785 of record CM033329.1, read on the forward strand.
AATCACTTTAAATCAGAAATGCCCAAATCAGATTTGAGTTCATCTTTTTTCCAGCCAGTATCTTCCAAATCCAGCCGATCTAGCCCTAGCCCCTTTGCCATTTAGATGTTTTGGACCATTCTGAGTAACTTTGTCTTCTATCACGACCTCCAATTCGGCCTAGATTGTGAGATATAGCTATGCCCTAGTTGCTGTACTGTTTATGTTGCATGTGCCCCAGACCAGTCAACTTCTTTGCCAGTTTTCATCACTTCCCGGCCATCTCCTGCCCTAGATTCTGTTGAGACATTTGTTTCTGATACAAATGCCTAACTATCAGACAAAGTGGAACATCATTTGGAGCCCTAGATCAAAAGTTATGGCAAACCCTAGTTTCTGGCCATGTCAACTCTATGTCAAACTATGCCAGCCAGTGGCATTAGCCCTGTTCACCCACCTCTGGTCATGAAAAACAGAAAATACTTTGTCAAATAGTTGCCTCACTACCTTGTGCACCATATGCTTGAATCAAAACCCATTTTGGCCACTGGGAACAGTTCAAACCATGTCAATGCCATTCTTGGGGATTGTCTGCCTATGCCAGCCAATGGCATTGGGCCAGTTTGACCCCTTCTGGGTATGCAAACTGAACATAACTTTGTCCCTTAGACTCCTGATGTTGTGATCTACATTTTATTCTACTGTCACAACTTGAGTTGAGCCCTCTATCATCCATCGACCCTATGTCAATGCCTTGAACCGAATGTCGACCTAAAGGCGTTCGCTGTTTTTGAGCGAACCAGCCGCAGCCTTGATATCATTCTGATATTTTGGGACATTTGGAACCTTGTAAACTCTTGACAACTAATCTTAACCCTGGTTTCCATAGTTTAACCCTAATCGTTTCTCAGAACTCTCAAATCTTGTATCGCCTAAGTGTTTCTCCTTGCATTATCGCATATAGTGGATTAGTAAGGGTAAGATTGATTGTAATGCCTGTTTGCTTGTTTGATCCTTGTTCAGAGGAAGAGTCCGAGTTCGAAGACTTCGTCGCAGACCCGACATCAACTGCTGTTTCTTACGACGCGGAAGGCAAGTCATATTCTTGAACATCTTGAACCTATATTTTATGAATTGCTAGAATATACCTGGATTATAAAATAATAATATTGCATGAGAAAGATTGAGAATAGTTGAATTATGAAATGGTAGCATCAGGCTGATGCCTGTGAAATGTGAATTGATCAAATAATGAGCCATGAACTAATATATTATGTATATTTATATTCATGAAATAAAACCCCTAGCCGTGACCAGTATTTTGGTATGGAATGGTGAAAGCACTGGAGGTGCTTGGTCGCACAGGATGTGCAGGCACTGAAGGTGCATGGATTATGGTATGAGCTGGTCACTGGCATATAAGGACCTAGAACCTTGTGTTGTGCGTCTAGTGGCATGATTAACGTGCCGACCGCAAGCCTGATATGGGACAGGACTGAACAAGTAGTATGTGGATCACACATGAAACCCCTATATGACAAACTCACGATTAAACACGGGGTGCGCTCCAACACATATCACAGGATGTGATCATGCACGCTGACCCTGAGGGGAAGATGCCAATTTAGTGGGGGTTGTGAAACCCTGCCACAACTGTGGTTTGCGTGAAGAAAACCACGGGGTTTGGGGTGAATTGTGTGTGAAACATGGCAAAAGTTCTTGTTATCTCCACCTTGCCGCTCACAGTATGAAGTGAGTCAGGGGTCCAATCCTTGTGATAGGAAGGGCATGAAAGTGGATATATCTTGCGGGTAAATTGGTACCCCTCTGCAGAGTTAAAAATGTATTCAAATACTTCGTGCTCCCGAGTTTTAGGAGTATGCCGCGGTAGATTAATTCCACGGGGTGTGACGAGGATTGACACCCGGGTCACTTCTAATAAACTTTTGGTTCAAGACAGGTTCGAACCAGACATGTATCTGGTGATGCGAATTCAAGCTATTCTGAGGGGCATCACCATGAGGTCGCAAGCTTTACGCGATCAGGTCGCAGCTTTACGCGGTCAGACCGTAAGCCTTGCGCGGTCAAAAGTTCGTATGCTGTACGCAAACTACACATTCGGGATATTGCGCGGTCAGCTAATATCCCGCGGTCAGAACATCTACCGATCAAGATACTTGAGATCTATTTATTCGGTTGCCCATACAACAGGATATTCTAAGTATCCCGAAGATTCCTACACGTGGAGAATCAACCGTCAGAAGGTTAACACATACAGTTATTCGTGAATAACACGTGTTTAACCTGCGTGGAGGTTAAGAGCAGTTCCAAAAAACCGCATCCAACCGTCCGTGCAACCGTTTGATGCAGTTTCCTCTACATGGCACCCTTTCAAACAGTACAAAAGGATGGCATGGAGCATCAATCAGGGGGGGGATCATCCGAAACATCAACCGAGAGATCGGAAGATCAAGAAACCCAAAATCATCCAAGTTAGCCAAGTCTACGGCACACCTCATATAGCATTTTAGTAAGCCTTCTTTGGCTTATCCTTGTACACTCTTACAGGGAAAATCCTCGCCTGTGAGGACTTTTCCCTCCATTTGTAAACCTTTTACCACACTTAGTGAAATCTCAACAGGACGTAGGGCTTTTACTCCCACCATCGAGGGCCCGAACCTGTCTAAACTCTCTGTGCTCCTGTTCACTATTGTTCAGCATACCTTCCCGCAGGGTCATTTTGAAAGGTCTCACAATTACAAATTCTGCATAAGTTCGGCTGAGGACTCCGAGTCCGAATCGTCGATAGCTGGCGCCCACCGTGGGGCCTTTCTCAAGGCGTCCTAATTGAAATTCAGAGGTTCGCCGAAACATGGCTGGAGCATATGATTCCGAGAACGATTTCGATCTCGAGGATTATGCCCATATACCCATGCCTTCTCCAAGCGATCCTGTTCCGATGGAAGAGGTCGAAGGCCAGAATCTTCCACAGGTTGAATCATCTCCCCAAGTCATGTTAATCGACCAGGAGGTAACTGGCACAAGGTCAGAACCCGCAGAGGTTCTTAATGTGCTAGGTGATGAATCCGGCCCGTCATACGATCCCGCTGAGGGAAAATATGATGGTGACCCTGAAGTTAGCCCAGGAAGTTTCGACCCAGATAACCTCCACCATCTCTTTGATTTCGAGTCTGACTCGGAACAAACCGAGATGTTCTCCCCATCGGCGACCTCTCTCCCTAGGCAGTTTGCTGCGTTGTCGGTGGAAACTCCCGATCAACAGGCTGCCAGGGAAGAACAAGATCGCAAACAGAAGGAGGAGCAAGATCTCGAGCAACAGAACAACGAACTACGCAGAACTGCCCTAGAGGCTCTTCAAGATGCGCAGGCTCGTTACGATGCTGCCCCGAGTTCTTCTCGACGGTCGCGTGGTCGTAGACGTGACCAGACTCCTTCCTTACCACCGGAGCATTTCCCAGTGGACGAAGAAACAGTAACACCTAGTGCCCCTAGGAGAAGTACCCATGGTCGACTGCGATCTATCGCGGAGGTCATGCGTAATTTTCCTCCTACGGTCACGGATGCGCAGAGACCGGCCTTTTTCAGGATCCTGGCGGAAAGACTGGACGAGGTCGCATCCGAGGCGACCCCAACAGCCTCTTCCCGCTCAGTGACACATTCCCGTGAACGAGATGGTCCTCATTTTGGCTCTGGCCGACGGAGTTACCCGCCACCTCTACCGTCCCGACAGGACAAATATCGGCGAATGCAGGACTCTCGTAGTAGGGATCGAGTTCCCGTTCACTCTCGTTTGGGACCCCGAGTAACCTCCCCATTAAGTGAGTTTGCTCGAAACCCGACCGAAAGTCGCAGGACGGTTCACGGTCCTTACGTTCATTGCAAAGCTTTCTCGCCTGGCCTACGAGCAGTCGTTTGGCCCGATAAGTTTCGACCAGGGGCCATTGAGAGGTTTGATGGAACTCAAAACCCATCTGAGTTCCTTCAGATCTATATTACTGCCATCCAAGCAGCAGGAGGCGATGACAAGGTCATGGCCAACTACCTGCCAACAGTCCTCGCAGGACCGGCTAGAACCTGGTTGTTCAATCAGCCTGAGGGTTCTATCTATAATTGGGAAATGCTATGCGATGCCATCCTCAGCAATTTCCAAAACTGTTACCAAAAGCCGGGTAAGGAGGACGACTTGCATAGACTGCGGCAAACTTCGACCGAAACGCTTCGGCAGTTTGTCAAGAGGTTTGTCGGGTGGCCGATCTGTTCGATATGGCTGATCGATACTCCGATGCAGCCGAGGCAGTCGAATGGAACCGAATAGTTGATAAGGGGGACCTACCGCCCCAACCAGGCTTCAAGGACGCCAAGAAAGAAGATTCAAGCAAAAAGCCGGAGTCTTCACCGGGTGGGAAGTCAAAAAAGTCGAAGAGGAACCGCTCTGGACAGTACCGTGAGGTCGTAGTCACGGAGAAACCACCTTCGACCAAAGGTAATAAGTCTTCTTTTAAAAGTAAAACTGCTTCTGGCGGCCGGGATTCCGACCAGCCAGAAAAATCAACTAATCCGCAGGAGGGCAAGAGGTGGTGTCCACTCCACAACTCCGCAGGCCACGACCTCAAGAACTGCAGGAGTTGGTTGAAACAGCTGGATGATTTCTACCAAGGAGCTGGGCCAATGCCAACCTTACCGCCTAAAGAGCAGGCGTGCGGGGTTAGAGACGTCGACGGAGACGAAGAAATGGCTTACCAGGTACCTCAAAATCATGTTAATGTCATTTTCGGAGGTTCCTCCTCTTTCGTTTCCAAAAGGTAGTTTAAAACCTTTTGCCGAGAGGTTAACCAAACGGAGACATCCCTTGGCGAACCTCAATATCCCCGTTGGTCGTATATGCCTTTGACGTTCGATCGCGCTGACTGTCCTGTGGGGCTAACTCGACCATTGAGGCTACCTCTGGTTATTACCCCAATCATCAGTAACGCGAGAGTCGAAAGGGTCCTGATTGATGGGGGAAGTTCCCTTGATCTTTTATTGGTCAAGACACTCGACGAGATGCAAATTCCTCGTTCGAAGATCAAGCCCATAATCCATCCGTTTTATGGGATAATCCCAGGCCCCTCCATGATGCCATTGGGACAAGTGGTCCTCCCGGTCACTCTGGGAGAACCAAATAACTTCCGAACAGAATTGGGTACTTTCGATGTAATCGATTGTGGTTCAGGTTATAATGCAATCTTTGGCAGGCCGACTCTTGCTAAGTTCATGATGGCAACGCACTATGCTTATCAGTGCGGGAAATTGCCTGGCCCCAAAGGTGTCATTTCGGTCCGAGGAAGTCGCAACGTGGCGCTCACGTGCGACCGGCTATCTTTGGAGATGGTCGATCAACTTCCCCTCCGGGACGCTCAGGTCGCCACCGATGCGATCAGGGCTGCTCCTCGACCAGATGAGAAACTCAAACAAGTTCCTTTGTACCCAGATGACCCATCCAAGACAATTCGGGTTGGGTCAGTCCTGGATGACAAATAGGAACTCGACCTCGTTGCTTTCCTCCGGGCTAACGCAGACGTGTTTGCGTGGAAACCGTCCGACATGCCCGGTGTCCCAAGGGAAGTAATTGAGCACAGGTTAGCAATTCGACCTGGACGACGACCAATAAAGCAAAAGCTCAGGCGTTTTGCCACCGACCGACAGGAAGCCATCCGAGAAGAGTTAGACAAACTCTTACAAGCCGGGTTTATCTGCGAAGTGAATCACCCGGACTGGCTCGCCAATCCGGTCATGGTCCGCAAGTCAAATGGCAAGTGGCGCATGTGCGTCGACTATACTAGCCTCAACAGTGCCTGTCCAAAGGATGACTTTCCCCTTCCCCGCATCGACCAGCTGGTTGACTCCACTGCGGGTTGCGAACTGATGAGTTTTCTGGATGCCTACTCAGGATATCATCAAATTAGCATGGCAGAAGACGATGAAGAGAAAACTGCCTTCATCACCCCGTTCGGCACATACTGCTACGTCAGAATGCCGTTCGGTCTCAAGAACGCTGGTTCCACGTACCAGCGCTTGATGAAAAAGACCTTTCTTTCCCAGATAGGGCGTAATCTCGAAGCATATGTAGACGACTTGGTTGTAAAGAGCACCAAAAGATTATCTCATTTGGACGATCTTGCTGAAACCTTCTGTAACTTGAATCGCTTTGGAATAAAATTGAACCCGGAGAAATGTTCTTTCGGGGTTTCTTCAGGGAAGCTTCTTGATTTCCTTGTGTGTTCCAGGGGCATTGAGGTTAATCCTGAGAAAATCAGAGCTATTGAACAAATGAGGTCGCCCTCGACCATGAAGGATGTTCAACGCCTGGCTGGTCGCATGGCGGCTTTAAGTCGCTTTATATCGCGATTAGGCGAAAGGGGACTACCTTTCTTTAAAGCCTTGCGGAAACATCATAACTTCACGTGGTCCGACGAGGCCGAAAAAGCGTTTCAGGAGGTAAAAACATATCTTTCCAGTCCGCCAGTATTGGTGTCTCCTGAAAAGGAAGAACCATTACTTTTGTATTTGGCGGCCACCCCACACGCGGTCAGCGCAGTTCTGATGATGGAAAGGGGAGGAGTACACAGACCCGTCTACTATGTGAGCGAAGTACTTCATGGTCCTAAGGAGCGCTACCCTGAGGTCCAGAAGATACTTTACGCGCTACTGATGGCTTCCCGTAAGCTACGACATTACTTTCAAGCACACAAGATCACAGTACCCTCCTCTTTTCCTTTAGGGGATATTGTCCGAAATCCAGAAAAATCTGGTCGAATCGCCAAATGGGCGGTCGAATTCGGTGCCTTCGAGATCCATTTCACCCCTCGTACGGCGGTTAAGTCTCAGGTTTTGGCCGACTTTGTGGTCGAATGGACCAACCCTGAGCCACCCGTGCAGTTGGCAAAGGAACTGGAGTACCCCGATTATTAGACAATGTACTTTGATGGCTCCCGTAGTTTTCAACACTCGGGGGCTGGAGTGGTCTTAGTTACGCCTCAGGGCGAACAGCTTAAGTATGTCATTCAACTGCACTTTGTTGCCACCAACAATGCAGCAGAGTATGAAGGTCTTCTTGCAGGGCTCCGGGCAGCAAAATTCCTCGGAGTCCGTCGATTAGTGGTGAGGGGGGACTCACAGCTAGTCGTAAACCAGGTAAACAAGGAGTACAGCACCTCCGATGAGACAATGGCTCATTATCTGGGGGAAGTGAGGAGATTGGAAAAACACTTCAGTCACTTCGAAGTCCAATACGTCCCGCGAAAGGACAATATTCTCGCAGACCAATTATCCAAAATTGGATCCTCACGCTCATCCGCTCCGGCAGGAGTGTTCATTGAACACTTGGACCATCCTTCGATCATGACTTCGGTCGAGGATGATCCGGCAATAGCCTTCGTTGCCAACCTCGGTCAGGAACAAGATTGGACTCATCCATTGAGGGTCTATCTTGAACATGGGACCCTACCCGAGGACGAAACCAAAAGCGATCGATTAATTCGAAAGGCGCGTCTGTACAAACTCATAGATGGGGTTATGTACAGAAAGGGTACTCAAGGAGTATTCATGCGCTGCATATCTCAGGAGGAAGGAAAATCCCTCTTGAAAGAAATACATGACGGTGTATGCGGTGCACACGCGTCATACCGAACACTGGTCGGAAAAGTTTTTCGACAGGGATTCTACTGGCCTTCGGCACTCGATGATGCCAAGTTTATGGTCAAGATGTGTCCACAGTGTCAGTTTCATGCAAGACAGGTTCATCAACCTGCTTATGCATTGCAAACTATTCCTCTCGCATGGCCCTTCGCGATCTGGGGAATGGACATCGTCGGTCCTATGCCACAAGCGGTCAATGGGTACAAGTTTCTGTTCGTAGCCATTGACACGTTCACAAAGTGGATTGAGGCCGAACCAGTACGAAATATTACTGCATCAGCCGCACAAAAGTTCTTTCACAAGAACATTGTGGCACGATTTGGTGTTTCAAACCGTCTCATCACAGACAACGGTTCTCAGTTCGCTAACGGTCTCTTCCTAGACTACTGCGATCAGATTGGGACCAAGGTGTGCTTTGCTTCCGTGGCACATCCACAAAGCAATGGTGCCGTAGAACGGGCCAATGGGCAAGTATTGCAAGGCATCAAAAAACGTGTTTTTGATCGCCTCAAGACCCGCTCGGGGGCTTGGGCAGACGAGCTCTATACTGTGCTATGGGCACTACGGACTACCTCTAGTCGAGCCACCGGTGAGACACCCTTCCATTTGGTCTATGGGACCGAGGCTGTGTTGCCTATCGAAGTTAGTATTGGATCTGTTCGCACGAATCAATTCGAATAGGTCAATCAATCCGAACAACGATTGCAAGATCTCATCCTCCTGGAAGAACGGCGTGATCGCGCCCTGATCAAGTCCGCGGTATACTTGCAGGCTCTACGCAAGTATCACAGTAAAAAGGTGCGACCACGTGATCTCACCGTTGGCGACTTGGTTTTACGAAAAATTCAAGACCAGTCTAACCGCAATAAATTCTCCCCAAAGTGGGAAGGGCCATACACTGTCGTCTCAGTGCCGCGGCCAGGATCTGCGCGGTTAGCCATGGAGGATGGTCGGATTTTGTCCAATACTTGGAACATCGATCAACTTCGCAAGTTTTACGTGTAAGTATTCCAATCACTTTTTCCCTGTTCAATTAGCATCTTTTCATAAAAAGCATGTCTTGTTTTCATACAATGAGTGTTTTCTTTAAGCCCAAATTATACAAATTCGACCTGGGGCTGATCGCCGGCGGTTAGGTTACTACAGCATTTTTTAACCGGATTCGCTGGTCGATCTCATTATCACTTCCAGATAAGTCGCTCCTAAATAAGCCGTTTCTCAACGCACACGGGACTATCTGGCTAGTCTTCGGTCATCTGGGTGGCTACCAGTTTGCAATAAGGTTAAAATGTTACTTTAATCTTGACCATCGGCTTGAAGCGCATATCCCTGGTCATCATACTTATGTTTTCCCCTCTGCTTAAAATATTAAGGCTCCAGTATTCACAAAACAGAGGCGGGGGCTAGAGGAATATACTTATAGTATGAAACTTATGATGTGAATATGCACTTTCTTTTGAAAAAAAATAGTTTTACATACATTGCATTGTAATTACAATTGTTTGGTTACAAAAATAAGGATCATTCGATCCCCAGCTCAGTCAGGAGTCTATCTACTAGGGGCTGGACTTCCTCTATGACTGCATCGAGCAGCTCTTCACTCTCGACCTCAACCGGACCCACTAATGCGTTCAGATCTGCATCTGGGCCATGGTGAAGTCGAACCTGGCTGAGTACGGCTGCTGCGGCTGATCGAACCCTGGTTCTGATCGCCTCTTCGCGTCGCCGTGTATCTCCAGGGAGATACTCAAGCAGTGAATCCGCCTGGGCAGTAAGCAGCGATGTCCAGTCATTTATACTGAGGTTGTCTTGCCTCAGTTCTACCACATCGGTGTTCAAAAGATCAGCCACGGCCTTTAGTTTTTCGAAGATCCGGAGGCTCAGTTCTTTGATTGCCCGATCGGTGTGGCGAATCGAGGATTCAAGAATCTCCTTGTCTCGACTGAGCTGCGTAATTCGACCTGCTTGCGCTGTACAGAGAGAGAAGATTATTCGCATATTATGGATTCAAGTCTTCCTAGTCAGGAATCGGCTTACCAGCATTCTCTGATCGAAGTCTGTTGAGTTCAGTTTCTTGTTTCTTAAGCATTGAGACTGAACCGGCCACCTCCTTCTTCAAGAATGCAACCTCTCTGCAACAAAATCAAGGCAGTCACAACCAAGATGTACCCATGTTAACCAGAGGGTAATGGTACTCACCTGCGCAAACTATCGCGTTCTTTTTGAATGGCTTCTGTACTAGCCATCACAACACGCGAATGGCTTGTTAGCCAGGACAATCCCTGTGGTGCCAAAGAAGAAGGTCAAAGGTGTCCTAAGTATAATTCAGGCACGGAAGCAGAGTCTTATTATACCTTCATAAACTTTTGTAAAACGGCATCATTCAGTTCAGCGGGAATCCTCGCAAGAGCCTCCGACGTGCTCACTACAGGGATAGTTGGCGGGAGTGCCGGCCGGACGCCACCCCCAGAGACCACTGGTTGTGACCCGGTCCCTATACTTGTTTCACCTCCCGCGGTCCAGACGACTTCCTGAACCACGGGAGCAGAGCGCTCTTCATTAGAGGCTCCCTCATCAGCCCTAGTTTCAACCTCCCCAGTGGCGGTTGAAGGGTTAGGCGCTGTCTTCTTTAGCCTAACAGGAAGAATGGGTCAGGCAACTTTTATTTAAGATTACTGTCAAGTAAGAGCTTTTACCTTATTTGAAATCCCATTCGTTCCTGGGACTTCTGGGAAAATTCCCCTTGCGAAGGAGAGCCGTCTCCGGTTCTCGCCTTCCTTATGGTAAACAAGGCAGCACCCCCGTGGAAATGTCATGTTATAGGCATATTCTTAGGGAACAGGTAAAAACACATAAAAAGATCTTTACCTGGGCCACCGGGCTAACTGGTGGGGCTGCATCTGAGGGCCTTGGCGATTCCAGAGTTGCTGGAACCATCATAGCTGGACTTTGTTCATCCACCTCGTCCTCTGTCCGCAGAGGAGGAGGATTTTCCTCCCTGGAACCCCCAGTGGTCCCAGGGGGAAGCTCTCCTCCCTGTATATACATTAACTTGACAAATGTGCAGAAAGAGTCATAGAAGGAACAGCCGAAAAAGATTCCTTACCTTGGTCGTCCCTTCAACCAGGGAAGCAGAAATAATTGACCCTGAAACCTCGGGGGCTTCAGGAATTGAAGGGTCACCCGCGACCACAAGATTTTCGGTGGTCGCAGGATCTTCCACGACAACCTCTTCGGTAGTAGTGGTCTCTGCGGGGCAGCTTGGGGCATCGCTGGATGGAAGATCCGCGATCTTCCTCCTTCGAAGGATCAGAGGAACGTCATCCTCTTCCTCCTCGCTCCCCTCTCCCTGTACGACGAAGAAGTGATTCCATGTCGCGCCTGAAAAAGTAGCAGGAATGCAATATCTTACCGCAGTCTTTCTTGCGGGACGAGGAATGCTTCGTGAAGACCCCTCCCCAGGGTTCAGCTTGGTCTTCTTAGGGGCAGGACTCTTTGTCCTGGGTCTCTGAGAGACCTTCTTCACATTCTTCGCCGTCGGCTTCTTCGGAGAGCCGACATTTTCACTTGGGAACGTCGCATCCGCAAACTTCCCTAGGAGCTGGTTCGCAGTCCATTACAAGGGATTAGCACTGGACACACACAAGACCTGCAGAGCCAAAGCTGGACAAGGAAATTACCTTTCGGCGCTCCTGTCTGAGGTCATCACCAGCGTGAATCAAGCTCTGCGGGCGAGGTGATCCCTTAGGGCCCTCTACATCGGAATTGTAGGTCCTAAGGAGGGAGTTGGTCCGCCTTTCAATCTCGGATGAAGGCAGGACTGTTCCCAAACTCAAGTCAGAATTTGTACAATTCAAAAAGGAGAAAGTTCAGCACCAAAGAAATAAATACCTTGACTGTAGTCCAGGGTGCTATCACCCATGGACCTAATCTCCCACGCCGGATGAGCCCTTTCACGCAGAGGACTCACCCGGTTCTTCACGAAGTCTCGAATGATATCTCGAGCCGTCAATCCTTCATTGACCAAGTGAAGAATCACCTCGGCATGCTTCGAAAGCTCCGAGTTCATCGCCGGGGGAATGTCTAACTCGCTCGACTTCTCCGGTCGCGAGTTTTCAAACCATAAACTGCTTTCGGATGATGGAGAGCAGTAAAACCACCTTTGGTGCCACTCATGCACAGAATCTCGTAGGGGTGGGGAGGGATACTCCTTTTATCCCTCAGCCGGAAGTAGATGCATCCGGCGGCGTTGGTACTCTTCGACCACGCCGAAAAGTAAAATCGTCGGAAAAGATCCACGCTGGGATATATTCCGACGAAGGCTTCACAAAGGTGCTGGAATACTGCAAGGATCAGCATCGCGTTGGGGTGGAGGTTGATCAGTTCCCACCCGTAATGTTCAAGGACATCCTTAAGGAACCGACTCTCAGGGAATCGGAACCCGCAACGCAAATACTCCTCAAAAACCACCAACTCGCCTTCTTGGACAGTTGGGGTTTCTTGGTCCTTCTCCGCAGGTCGCCAGTTAATGAGCAGCCGCGGAGAAAGGATCTCCTCCTTCTCTAACGCCATCAGGCTCTCCTCAGAATGGTGAATGGATCTGCTCCAGGACGCCATCTTTGGTGTAGAATCAAAGGGGAAGCTGGCGATTTGGGGAAGATGAAGGCTGAAGAAAATGAGGGTTTTGAGCGGCGGGAATAATGAGGGTTTTTAGCTGTGTGGCTTCTTTGAGAAGACATCTGCTCTTTTTATAGACCCAAGGCGACGCATTAATGAGTAAACGGCTCATTTCAAACGTTCCATTGAATGCTTTATTCATTTCCCATAATGGATACTGTCTCTGATGGACCCGATAAAGTACTCAGGCGTCGGATCTGAAACAAAAAGACTTCTTTGTTTTGGAAACTGAAAGCGTAAAAGGACTGAAAAATTTTCAGTACTTTTCAGAGGACGTTTTTCCTTTTTATACTTTGAACATTTTATTCGAAAAAATCATGTAACCCAATTTTTAACGTACTGGAGTGTTTCTAATTGGGTTATGGTTTTATCGAAATCGTGTTTTAGGCTAAAACTTCGATTCTAATCGAAGTGACATCCTGACCGAGTCCCAACTCTGGTCGAACCTTAGTTCTGACCGCGGCTTTGAAACTGATCGCGGAATCAGGGCAGGTCGTGGTGCTTTTCTCTTAAAAGTGATTTTGATCGCAGAACTAAAATTTCCTGTGTATGAATGGTTGCGAACGTAAAGTTCATGGCTATATTTTCGCACAGAAGATGTGGAGAACATTTCATGAGAAATAAAGAACTTTTATTTCTTACATTCTTTACATACAAAAGGGATGCAGTCGATCAAAACATCGACTTGCTCCGAAAGAAGTTTACAAAGTTCCCCAAGGGACATGTTGTTGTCAGTAGGATCTACACTGACAACCCCCAGGGAACTAGCAACTACCCTAAGTCTATCTATATCGTCCCTAACAACAGACGCACTATTGTCCCTAATCAAGTCAGAGAGTTCTCGCTGTTGCTGAGCGAAGTCCCTCTCTCGACGGAAATGGTGCGCCTCTTCTCGGGATCGATCAAAACATTCTGCTAAATGCAGAATCTTCGAGGCCATCTCCTCGGTCTTCTTCTCCAGGGCATTCTTCTCTTCCAGAAGGGTCTGTCCGGAAGGAAGACATGGAGCAGCAGAAGGCTGATCGCTGGGGCCTCCTACCTCCTGCATTTTGCAAAAGTTAGTCATACTAACTAAAATTACCAGCAAAAAGGGAGAAGAATTGTTACCTGTCCCGGTGCATAACCCGTTGATACACCCATCTTGGGAGGAAGATCATCATATGGTGGAAGGGCAACCTTCCCAGAAGAAGATTGCTTCGCCAACCCAATACGGCAATCATCTGATCGAGGGATAGTCACCGCTTGCCGACCAGGATGTTGATCACCCAAAAGGATGGGAGAGTTGGATGTGAGGGGATCTTTTCCTAAGGATAAAGGCCTAACTCGCCGAGAGGCATGAACGGGGAGGGTCAAAGGAACTGAAGGAAGAAAGAAACTGGCTACGTTCTTCACCTTTGTTCCACTGGAAGATCCTTCGTCAACCTTGGGTTTCTTCCTTAAGGGAGACAGGACTTCATTCGTTTGAGACCCTTGTTCGACAATTTCCCCTTCATCGCTCTCAATCTCGATGATTTCATGATCTACCATTGGGAGGGGTATGTGAAAAGGAAGGAGGCAGGACAACAAGAAAAAGACTTAGACGTGAGAGGGAAATTGTAGATCTTTACATGTCCAGGGGTCTGGTATTTATAGCCACCAGGGCGACGGTTCGCCTCCCAGACACCTCGGGTTTTGTTAAGACATTTACAATTTTACCTCGAGATAAAAACAATTCTACGGCGCTATCATTGCCCGTCACGTAATGTCAGAACCCGTCTTGAAAAACCAACCGTTTTCACTTAGTGCGCCACTAAGTGGAGAAGTTAAAGGGCCGGGTTAAAAATCCAATGCACGGTTTTTTAAAAATTCGAAATAAACACGTCTCTTCATTTTCTTCGAATTTGGGGGCTAGCTGACGAGGATTGACACCTGGGTCACTTCTAATAAACTTTTGGTTCAAGACAGGTTCGAACCAGACATGTATCTGGTGATGCGAATTCAAGCTATTCTGAGGGGCATCACCATGAGGTCGCAAGCTTTACGCGATCAGGTCGCAGCTTTACGCGGTCAGACCGTAAGCCTTGCGCGGTCAGAAGTTCATAGGCTGTACGCGAACTACACATTTGGGATATTGCGCGGTCAGCTAATATCCCGCGGTCAGAACATCTACCGATCAAGATACTTGAGATCTATTTATTCGGTTGCCCATACAACAGGATATTCTAAGTATCCCGAAGATTCCTACACGTGGAGAATCAACCGTCAGAAGGTTAACACATACAGTTATCCGTGAATAACACGTGTTTAACTTGCGTGGAGGTTACGAGCAGTTCCGAAAAACCGCATCAAACCGTCCGTGCAACCGTTTGATGCAGTTTCCTCTACATGGCACCCTTTCAAATAGTACAAAAGGATGGCATGGAGCATCAATCAGGGGGGGGATCATCCGAAACATCAACCGAGAGATCAGAAGATCAAGAAACCCAAAATCATCCAAGTTAGCCAAGTGTACGGCATACCTCATATAGCATTTTAGTAAGCCTTCTTTGGCTTATCCTTGTACACTCTTACTGGGAAAATCCTCGCCTGTGAGGACTTTTCCCTCCATTTGTAAACCTTTTACCACACTTAGTGAAATCTCAACAGGACGTAGGGCTTTTACTCCCACCATCGAGGGCCTGAACCTGTCTAAACTCTCTGTGCTCCTGTTCACTATTGTTCAGCATACCTTCCCGAAGGGTCATCTTGAAAGGTCTCACAATTACAAATTCTGCATAAGTTCGGCTGAGGACTCCGAGTCTGAATCGTCGACAGGGTGTGACACAAGTATTGTTTTATAAATTAAAATTTGTTAAGTCAAGATTACCCAAATGACATGTGTTGTCATGATAAGGGGTGCTGCCGAGGGCTGTCATGTGTTGACGTGTCACGGTAGTACCATAATTTAGTGATCATGTGATAACTAAGAGGCACGTGGATTGTGCCCTAAGTATATGAAATGCTGCCATGAGCATGAGATTTGAAAAGCTTGAAAGAAAAGTATTTGTGGAAAAACCCTCTCACCTCTTTTCCCTCAATAGCATAGGATCATGTCATCTCTACTATACGTATCTCTACTCCTACCTATGACTTACTAAGTACGTAAGTGCTCACCCTTGCAACTTATCAACAATAGATGGAGTGATACAATACCAAGACGAAGGCTTGGAAGATTTCGTGGATCCAGAAGGAAGAGAGCCAGTTCTGCCAGAACCCTGAAGTGTGCTGTTCTGCTGTCAACTTCTTACGACTGTGGGGGTTTCGCCTAGCTTCCGCCTAGTAGTTGTCTTTTTGTTTTAATTAGACCATTTGTGCCGTGAAGGCATTGTATTACTCTTTTATTGTACCAGGCTAGCAGGCCATACTGTTTATGAATGATATTTTGTAAGTTACTCTGCTGCAAGGAACTCCTGTGCTTGACTTATCCTGGGAAGTCAGTGGTATGTATGTATGAGGCCAGCTGCAGTGAGCTAGGTCTCCACGGGAGTAGTCGTGGTACCCTGTGCGGGGCTCGACAGGGATGTCGCCGGCGCATAGACCACCACGGATGGCGGTGGCGAACCGCAAGTATCCGGACTCTTTCTCCCCGCTACTCTTTATCCCCGCTGGGGGATTCTTCCTAACACTTGCTTCATCCGTTACTCTTGCCGTTAGGTCCTATGGTCGGGCCAAGGAGGTCGCGGCGACCCTCGTTGGCCGGTACTACGAGGACGAGCATGAGAGGGTGCTGCGCGTCATCGGGGAGGGTCCTCCCCGAAACGTCGTCGCGGAGGCGTTCGGGTCGAGGCTCCCAGCCCGGGCTCCTCTGCCTACCCCCGCTTCACACAAGCGAGGGAAGGAGGTTGCCGGCGGACCCTCGAAGCGGTCTCGTCCGTCTGGCAGTCCCGCGGGATCTCGGGCCCGGAGGAGTCCCACGAGGCCCTGGTCTTCTCCTCCACCCTCTCCCGCGAAGGACTCTGCGGCGGCGGCTGCTGGGGCATCGGGTGCAGCACCCGACACCCCGGGCGGGCCAGATCCCGTGGGCAGCGTCCCGGCAGGAGTGGGCCAGGGCTCGGACTCGGAGATGTATGCCCCGAGTCCTTCATCGCCTCCGGCCCCCGCGGGGACCCAGCCGCAGCCCTCATCCAGCGACGTCTCCGTCCGGTTTCGGATGCCGGGCGGCCTGCCGATGGCCTCGATTCTGGCCCCGGAGACAGGTTTGTCGGCGGTTCGGCTTGTGACGGCGGCGCTCCCCATACCCGGGAGGGGTAAGGGCCTGTTCGTCCGCCCCGGGGTTCCGGCGCCCCCGCCGGACCAGGCTTCTGGCTCCTCCGACGGTGGGACTTCGGAGGGTGCTCTGCCCGGTGGGGAGGCCTCCCGAGGGAGCGACCCGGGGGGTGATGAGGGCGACGTCGACATAGTTATCGCCTCCGGACTTCGGGTAAGTTACTTGAGTCTCATACTCCTTCGTTAGTTGTACTCTGATCACGGTTTCTGTGCAGACGGTCGCCTTAGCTCGGGGCTTCAGGGCCCGGCTCACCACGCGCCTCCGGGCCGCCGAGGAAATAGTGGCCTTCGAGCGCGCCGGGAAGGAGAAGGCGCTCAGGGATGCGGCCTTGGAGCGCTTCGAGAAGGAGCGGGCTCTCGGGGAGCTCGCCGTGGTGCAGGCTCGACTCGCCGCCGCTGAGGACACGGCCTCTCGGCTACGGAGGGAGCTGCAACTGGAGCGAGAGGCCGCAGCCTCGGGCGTCCAGGCCATGGTCGCGGGGGGTAGGGCGATCCACACTACCCTCGAGGAGCTCGGGATCGAGCTCGGTCGGGGGGCAGGCCCTGACCCGGCTCCGACGTCGGTCGGGGAGGCCGCGCACTTTCATGGTGCGCAGGTCGCCTTGATCCCGGTCGCTGCGAAGGCGGGGGCACGAGGCCTCGCCGTCCCAGTGATCGCCTTGGCGGTGGCCCTCGTTGAGCATCACGGGGAGGGTGCCCGAGTCATCGGGGAGCTTGTCCCCCGGAGCTTCCCCGCCTTCTTCGAACATCGGCGGGCTGAGCTGGAGCGGTCTGCCGAGGTCCTCTTCGACCGGATCACCGGTGCCATGGAGACAGGCGGGCGGTGCACGGGTCAGGGCGCGTCGGCCAGCACGGACGTCCCCCCGGGGGGGAACAAGGACGGGCAAGTATGAGCTCCTCCCCCCCGGTTAGATTAGGCTTCTATTTTTGGGTCTTTTTTGCTCCGGGTGGCTTCCTTAGAAAGAGCCCCGGAAACTTGTAAATATCTTTCAACTGGAATAAAGTAGTTCTTTTGTTAAATGTGTTCAACTTGTCGGCAGGTATCTTTAGACGTCACTTTTCCAGGGCTTTCTTGCCCTGAAGGCCATCTTTTGGAGAGCGATCAAGGGTCGCCCGGGGGGTCTAGCCCAGGTGGTGCCCGGGCGGCCACGATTTTACTAAGTCTGGCAGCCGGGGGAGTATCCTTCGGGTCAGTTTCTGAGTCCGTTCATGCCGACTTCGCGAAGGAAGGTTCCGCCGGGGAGCCGGCCCTGCTCCGTTCGCTCCTGGAGTGGCACTTGGGAAACTTCAACGATTGTCGCGCCGAGTTGTCTCCACCGAGGTCGGGGGCTCTAAAAGTCCCCCCGCTCGGGATACTCCCCCCGGCCTGCTACGAGTGTTGGCCGGAGGATCTTCTTCGGCGGGCTCTTCGGCGTATGAGAAGTTTGTACAAGGATCTTTCCCGGGAGATCTCAGAGGGTCTCCGGAATTATTAGGTGTAGTTGCTTCTCGGGGATCGTTCTTCGAGACATCTTCCCGCTGGAGCCTAACTCCCCGGGCCATACTCGCGCGCCTAGGTCTCACCCGGGGGGCGCTTTCGTCCTACTGGGGGGGTTGTCTCCTAGCGTGACGTTGTATCAATTAAGACGTAGACTTGTTTATTCGTCGTGCCTTTGCTTCAGAAACTTCGAAACCTTCCGCGTAAAGCTGCTGTTTTTCTGTTCGGGTCCAGGGTATTCCTCTTCCCCCCCCCACAGCGGGGTGTAGCTTAGCTCCGCGCACTGTGGGTAAGGAGTGAAGGGGCCCGGATTGCATCGGGTGCTTAGTTTGCGTGGTCCCTCGTCGGGAGTCCCGGGGGTTGGCGGGGGTGTCCACCGAAAACGTTCGCGGTTCCCCGGCGGGAGTCCCGGGGGCTTATGGATGGTGTGCGACCGAGAAGCTGGTCGGTCTATGTTTTGAGAGAGCAAACTCCGAAAGCCGAGTTCTCCGTCTGCCGCGGGGGGCAATGGATATTCCCTTAGGAGGGTTCCGTAACCCGGTAGCGGGTGTAGAGTGTTCGAGGGGGGACTAATCTCTCGAAGTGACTCGTTACCGCAGTTTGTGAAAAGTGGGTTGCCGCTTACCCCCTCAGTCCACGAGGGGTTACTGTCAGCCGCCCAATGGGAGCTGTGCTCCCGTCGTAGGGACTTTAGGCTGTGGTAGCCCACTTCCTCACGGAGAGGGCATCCTCACGGAGAGGGGATTTTTATAGAGGAGACGTCACCTTTTAGGCGGAAGAAAAACTCCTGTAAAAGAACTCCACCGGTGAAGTACAAAAAAGCCATTCAATTTAATGAAGACGTAAAAATTCCAGAGTTGAGCACAAAATCCACTTGTATTAACATGTGATGAGATACA
The DNA here is from genome assembly GCA_019359835.1 of Pharus latifolius. Taxonomy (NCBI): domain Eukaryota; kingdom Viridiplantae; phylum Streptophyta; class Magnoliopsida; order Poales; family Poaceae; genus Pharus; species Pharus latifolius. Next base: position 26,501,799 of record CM033329.1, read on the forward strand.
ACGCCTCCCCCTTCGAAAGCGCGGCCGGGGAGGGAACTAAGTACATAAACCTCCCCCCGCGGAAGCGCGGTCGAGGAGGTGGTGAGCCCGAAGGCTAAACATGAAACTTGCGGAGCAAGGTTATGTTCCAGGTGTGCGTCAGCTCTTGGTCTTCAAGTGTGGAGTGCTTGTAGGCTCCCGAGCCCAGGACCGCGGAGATCCTGTATGGGCCCTCCCACTTGGGGGATAGTTTACCCTGGGCTTGGGGGTCTGTCACGCGCTTGAGGACCAGATCCCCAAGGAGGAAGGCCCTTTCGCGCACGCGCTGGTTGTACACACGTGCCATCTCGCGCTCGTAGATGGTGTGGTGGAGAAGCACTCGGTCGCGTTCTTCTTCGACGAGGTCGACCTCCAACCGTTGATTATCCTCGTTAGTTTGATGCGCCGCGGTCGGAGCTCCGTCGAGGAGCTCGACCCGCAGTGATCGAAAACCAATCTCCGAGGGGAGAACTGCTTCGGCCCTGTAGACGAGCGAAAAAGGCGTGCGCCCTGTCGCTCGGCTAGGGGTTGTGCGCATGGAGCAGAGGATGGTTGAAGCTCTTCTGCCCACGCGCCTCGCCTGGAGGCGGTCTGTTCAAGCCGTCGGCGCAGGCCTTGCAGGATCACGCCGTTGAATCTTTCGACGGCTCCGTTGCTTTGGGGATGAGCCACGGAGGCAAAATGGAGGGTAGTGCCTAAGCCTTCGCAGAATTCCTGGAAATATGCCGAGTCGAACTGGGTCCCATTGTCGACGGTGATTTCATGGGGGACCCCGAAGCGACATACAACATTTTTCCAGAAAAAACGTTGCACTGCCTGGGAAGTGATGCTGGCCAAGGGCTCTGCCTCCACCCACTTGGAAAAGTAATCCACGGCGACCACCGCGTATTTGTAGCCCCCAGGTGCTGGGGGAAGGGACCAAGGAGATCCATCCCCCAGTGCGCGAAGGGCCAAGTAACAGGAATGGTTTGCAATGTCGCGGAGGGGAGCCTAGTGCCCTTCGCCATCTTCTGGCAGGCCTCACACGTAGAGATTAGATCCCGTGCATCGCGGACCAACGTGGGCCAGTAAAACCCTTGGCGAAGGGCCTTCGCCGCGACCGCCCGCGGAGCTAAGTGGGATCCGGAGCTCCCCGAGTGTATGTCCTCGAGGAGCTGGAGTCCGTCGGCCCGCGGGAGGCAGCGAAGAAGGGCGGAAGCCCCCTGCTTGTAGAGCTTTCCGTCTAACAGGACATATGCCCTGGCCTTGGCGCGGAGACGCTTGGCGCCAGTGTCACCAGAAGGTTCCCCCTCGTCCCTTATGCAGGAGATGAGGGGATCCACCCATGATGCAGTCCGAGTGATCTCGGACACCTCTGGGACGCAAACCCCCGGGTTCGCGTCCGGAAGGGTTATAGAAGGCGTCGTGATTATTTCCAGAAAAGCGCCCTTGGCAAGAGGTTCTCGGGCGCTGGCTGCCCGGGCCAATGCGTCGGCCCGGGTGTTATCCCATCGGGGGATGTATCGGGCCTCCAAGCCATCAAAGTGTCTTTCCATCTTCCGCACTTCCCCCAAGTATAGACTCAGGTTCGCGTCGTGGCACGAGTAGGACTTGTCCATTTGGTTGACCACCATTTGGGAATCTCCTTTCACCAGGAGGTGGCGGATTCCCAGGGAGCGCGCGAGGCGCAATCCCAGGAGCAATGCCTCATACTCGGCGACATTGTTGGTAGCCGGGAACTCGAGCCTGGCAGCGTACTCCAGCATCTTTCCCTCGGGACTCCGAAGAACCACCCCCGCACCGGCCCCGGCAAGGCACAAGGAGCCATCGAACATGAGTGTCCAATGGTCCTGGCACCGGGAGGGGGCGAGGGGAGTCCCTCCGTCCGCCTCAGCGGTCAGAGTCCATTCCGCCACGAAGTCAGCGAGGACTTTCGACTTGATGGCAGAGCGGCCCGTGAAGGTTTGGGAGAAGGGAGCGAGCTCGGCCCCCCACTTGCCAATCCGGCCGGTGGCCTCCTTGTTTCTTACCACTTCTCCCAGCGGGAGAGATGACGGGACCGTGACCGGGTGCCCTAGGAAGTAGTGGCGGAGCTTTCGCGACGCCATAAGAGGGCATATGTAACACCCCAGTTTTTGACTATCTTTTCTTCTTACGAGTCAGCATATATTCTTTGGAATCCCTGTTGTCTCAACCCTATTTTGATCTTAGGTATGCCACTACCTTAACCAAAAAAGTTGGCTGCTAAACTTCATACCAGATCATTGTCACATTTCAGTCCAAAAGTGTTTCAATTTAGTCCTTTTCAGAAGTTTCAGAAAACCCAAAAAGGCTAAAAGTCCCAGATCATCTCCAAATCCAGATCTGATCAAGTGATAACCTTTCTTTCATTTTTCTAAACATTTTTCCCTTCTGGGAGAATTCCAGAATCTCGACCAAAACCCTAGTTTCAGCCTCGACGAAAGTTCAAACCCTAATTACCCTAATTACCCTGTTTTCGATTTTTGTCAAAAACACCAAATGTTATCGGATTTTACCATTTTCCTGCTAGATGAGTCCAAGACATTTAGTAGCACTCATCTGCAAAACCAGAACTCAGATCAGCCTTTTGGATCTCCATATTTGCAAATAGGCCCAAGTACCCGAGTTAAAATCCTTACAGATCAGTCGAAATCGTCGCAATTCAGTCCAAAGTTCGCAACCAAGTCCCTGTGAAGTTTTCAACCAGCGCCCGCCTTTTTGCCGCGCCGTTGAACTCACCGCCGGCGAAGTTCCTCGCGCTACCACCTTCACGGCCACGTAGCCACCAACCATGCACAGCTGTACCGCCACCGTGGAACGCTTCAACCGCACCGTGCCATGTTCTTCCCCGCGCGCGCGTGCCTGCTGCTGCTGCCAGAAGCCTCACGCCACATGGCCGCCATCCCGAAGATCGTCGCCACACCCCTGACAAAATCTTGTTTCCCCGCGATTCATCGCCTCTGGCAGAGCCCCGCCGTGTCCCGAAATACCTCGATGACCGCCCCAGCGCCAGAAGAAAATCCCTCCGGCGATTGCTGCTGCTCCCGAGAGCTTCACCCGCGGCTATATAAGCCCCCCCTTGCCCAGCGTTTCTTCACACACCATTCCACAACTTCAAGCCGTAGCTTCCTTCACCAGAGAGTAGTCCAGTTCTTCAGCGCCGCCGCGAAGGTCTTCTTCCCCGGCGAGCAACCTTTGAAGCTTACGGCGCCAGCCCTGCCCGAAGCTTTCCCCTCCAAACCAACGCCACCAGTAAGCTCCTTTCTTCCCCCTGTGTGTTTCATAGCCATTGATTGGTCCCCGGCGCACCTCAACGCCGGCAATCACCGGAAAACCGAAATCCCCTGTTCCCGTAATGCCGAATGATTTAGTCCGAATTAATCCTCGCGCCAGTGATAAGAATTGACCAGTGCACCCAATTGAGCAAGCCTGCAATCATAGCCTTTCCAAAGTTTGCGCGCCACCAGTGAGCTGGTCCTCGTCGCCAAGCTTCTTCGGCCATTCTCCGGCCGAATTGACCTTGCAAATAGACCCCTCACCTCACCCTCTCACTCCCTGAGCAGTGAATCGACCTCAAACCTTTTAAATCAGAAACGCCCAATTCAGGAGTCGTCTTCTCCAGCGCCGGTCGTCGGAATTTTCCCCCGGCCGATCTAGCTCCGCACACCTTGTCCTTTAGATAGATCTCAACCCCCTGAGCAATTTACTCTACTAGCCCGACTTCTGAATCGACCTCAATCAAAAGTTATGGTCATGCCAAGGTTGTTGTCCAGTGGCTCAGTTCATGTCCATGCCACTGTGTTTGCTCACCGGATTTGGCCACCCTCCGGCCACTTTCAGCCTTTGAGCCTGTTGAGAATTTTGTAGCTGTTATCAATGCCTAAACCCCAGACAAAGTTGTGCATCAATTGGAGTCCTGAGTCAATAGTTATGCAATGCCCTAGTTTCTGGCCATGTCTAGCACTATGTCAGTGCATGACCACCAGTGGCATTGGATGATTTAGACTTGTTTCATTTGAGCAATTGAAATACCACTTTGTCCAGTAAGTCCTTTGAGCCATGATCTACAACATTCCCTACTACCATATCTCCAGAAAACAGACCTAGAACCGATTTAGAGCAATGTCAAGCCATGAGTCGAATGTCAGCCCTTCAACATTCAAGCCCTTTGAGCCCATCTCTTCAACCTATGTCAAGTGACCTAGTCCAAACCCTTACCCCTGCATGCATGATGTATTTACGTATTATTTTCTAGTACTTGTGTGCTTATATAGTGTGTATGTGTTGTTTGTACCCGTCGTGGAACCAGACGGTGAAGGAGCAGAGGAGATCCCCGAAGATTCATTTGAGCAGCTAGACCCGTCACTGCAAGGCAAGTCTCAAACCCTTGATCATGTCGAGCCTATTATTTTGAAATGAAGTATGTTATCTGTTTTCAAGTATATGCATGCCTTAGATTCAAATGAGAACTATGTTTCAATAAAATGATTAGATATGGCCTAAATGATTGTAAAGCCACTTTTGACATTGAATACCCCTGCACCCTTGTTACCCTAGAATATCATGCTTAGGCTATGCTATGCTTAAAGATTATATGATAAATGTTGAATGGTCACATATGAGAAAAGCATGTCCAAAACCCTTTTGTGAAAGAAAATATGATTGGAATTGATAGTGAGGATGGTTTGATAGGATGGTGCTGTGTGCGCACTGGGAATGTGAAAGACTCCTCACTAGAGATTCATAAGGACTAGAACCTTGTGCTGTGCTTCTATGCGGCATGGAAAACGTACCAACCACTTGCCTGTTTATGGGACGGGCGCAACTTAGTAGCTTTCTTTAGTATTAGCTTTTCCCTGCAATGGTTGTCGATCCAGTGTCTTGCGAGAACTGGTGGGCCGCAGAAGGCCATGAGTGTGTGAGTTCAGAAAAATCATGAGAGGAAAAGGTGGAAAGAAGGAAGACGCCCTAAGCCAGATTAAGTCGTGCGCGGCTGTAATCAAGAGAGGCTATGTGTCTTGCGAGAACATAGACCCAGGCTAGGAAGTAAGGCAGTGGGGAGGACCCACAACGGTACTTGAGACTTAACTGTCTATTTATCGGGCAGGGAAATAGTTAACGCTAGGACTGTAAATTGTTGTGTCATCTCGGCCTTGTCACATGCGTAAGAGTCGCATGGAGAGGTACCGACTTGAAAGCCGAATGATCGGTGGATTAAGGTGGTACACCTTTGCAAAGTTTAAAAAGTATCGGATACTCTGAGCTCCCAGGTTATGGAGTCTGCGCGCTGTGGATTCTATTCACGTCGATGCAGCACAAGTAGCTTTTGGAAAGTTTTCACAAAATCAGGATAAAGTGGTGACTCATGAAAGACCGCCACACACAACATTGTCTGAGAATTTAGCTTAGGGTTTTAAAAGCACTGCTTTTGAAAATAAAAGTCTTTTCTCCAAAGACTAAGTGTGAAAATCTATTCTATATACATATATGAAGCCAAGGAGCTATTCTTTGAGAAATTCCCCCTCATCTATATATACACTTGCATTCTTATTTGGGACTTGTTGAGCACCATGTGGACAATGTGCTCACCCTTGCTTTTACAAACGAATTTAGAAGAAGGATTCGTCGACCCCGAATCTTATGGTCTTGAACCCAATGTGGAACAAGAAGAAGAAACTGAAAACCCATGTGGTTAAAGGGTTATGCACCAAGGTGGAGTTCGATGTGGAGAAGGCCCGTCCAACACCGCTGCTGCTGAAAAAGAAGACCGAAGAAGTCCTTTTGTTTATCGTTACTGCTTTATTTTGTGCCGACCCTCGTGTCGAAAACTCCTTAATTTGTATCAACATTTAAATGCGTCATTTTAGCGCTAAGTTATGTTGGTCCTTGTGATCAGCACTTGTTTTTAATTACTCGCATTTTTATATTATGCATCTTGTTATTGTGAGCTGCAATGTACCTTTTCTGAGTGCAATCCACCTGGGCGATTGCCACTGGAATCCTCAAATGAGGGTCCCACAGCATAGCACAGCTTCTCCACCTTAGTGTACCGCGTCTTAGCCCCATGAAGGGCCTCGCTGATGTAGTACACAGGGCGTTGTTGCCCATCCTGTTCTCTCACGAGCACCGCGCTCACTGCGACGGGGGTCGCAGCAAGGTATAGTAGTAAAGGTTCCTTCGGGGACGGGCTCACGAGCATCGGAGGGCTCGCGAGGTACTTCTTTAGCGTGTCGAACGCCGTCTGGGCCTCGGGGGTCCACCTGAACCCCTCGAGATCCCAGAGGATTTTGAAGAACTGGAGTCCGCGTTCTCCTGACCATGAGACGAAACGACCCAACGCGAGGGAGGCATGTCCAGCAAGGCCCGAATTTTTTCGGGATTCCCCTCAATGCCCCACTGGGACACCAAGAAGCCAAGCAGCCTCCCGCCGTGTACGCCGAAGGCGCATTTTTCCGGGTTGAGCTTCAACCCGTACTTGCGGAGGCTGCAGAAGGTCTCCGCCAAGTCGTCGATGTGTGCGGCGGTGCGAAGGCTTTTGACGACCGCATCGTCAACATAGACCTCGACGTTGCAGCCGATTTGGTCCTTCAGGACCAGCGTCATAAGACGCTGGAAGGTTGCCCCGGCGTTTTTCAACCCGAAGGGCATGTGAAGATAGCAGAAGGTGCCGAGGGGAGTTATAAAACTCGTCTTTTCCTCGTCCTCTGCAGCCATCCGAACCTGATGGTACCCCGAATATGCATCGAGAAAACTCAGCAGTTCGCACCCTGCGGTAGAATCGGCCAGTTGGTCGATCCGCGGGAGTGGGTAGTTATCTTTTGGGCAAGCGCGGTTGAGATCAGTGAAGTCCACGCACATCCTCCACTTGCCACTTGACTTCTTTACGAGGACAGGGTTTGCCAACCATTCAGGATGGAGGACTTCTCGCACGAACCCCGCCTCTAGAAGCTTGGAGACCTCTACCTTGATGGCGTCTTGGCGCTCGAGGGATAACTTCCTCAACTTCTGCTTGACCGGGGAGCGGCCGGGGATCACAGCGAGCTTATGCTCAATGATGTCCCGGGCGACGCCCTGCATGTCCGAGGGTTCCCACGCGAAAATGTCTGAGTTTTCGCGAAGGAAAACTGCGAGCTGCTCGGCGTGTTCCTCGGTGAGGTCTGCTCCGATCCTGACGGTTCTCTCTTCATCTCCCACTGACAGTTGGACTTTCCGAAGGTCTCCCTCGGGGCGTGGCCTCGGAAATGGCCTCCCGAGGGGAACGGCCGGGGTAGCATGAGGTTCAGGGGGGGCGCTCCCCCGGGGTCTTGATCACGTTGATGTTCCCGATGGCGGCGGTGGCGTGTTCGTAAAGAGCGCGGGCCACGTTTTGGTCACCTCGAACGGTGATCGCACCGTGAGGCCCAGGGATTTTCACGCAGAGATAGTTCTGGTGAATCGCCGCCCCCAGGTGGTTGATCGTGGTCCTCCCCATAATAGCGTTGTATGAAGAGGGGAGGTCCACCACATCGAATCGGACCATCTCCGTCCGGTAGTTTTCCGGGGTGCCAAAAGTCATTGGTAGATCGACCTTCCCCACCGGGTGGATGGTTTTCCCGGGAACGAAGCCTTGTAACGGCCCGAGTGCGTGATGCAGTAGCTTCTCATCGACTTGCATCTCCCTGAACGCCTTCAGGTATAAGACGTCGACGGAGCTCCCACCGTCGACGAGGATGCGTGCCAGTTGGCAGTTGTAGACTGTAGCCAAGATGATGAGCGCGTCGTCATGCGGGAAGCGAACCCCGCGCGCGTCTTCCGCTATGAATGTGACGGGGACGTCCGACCATTTTGGTGGCGGAGACGTATGCAGCACCCCCACCACCTTCACCTCCCGCGCGTACTCCTTGCGCTGACGCTTGGAGTCCCGTCTCGCGGCGGATCTCCCGGTGATGACGTTTATACGTCTTTGGAAGGTTTGAAAGGGGAGCTCTCGGGCCGAGCTCCCTTCTTGCGTTTGTCTCTGCTGCTCGCCCGCGGGGGCGGGGAGCACTGGCAAAGGCGTCGAGGGAGGCAAGGAGGCAGGGCCCCCTCCCCCCTGGCCGCGCTGGTCGAGAAAAGCCGCGAAGTGCTGTAGAAGCTGATTGCATTTTCGAGTAGCGTGGGTCCTCGACTTGTGGAAGGTGCACCACACATTGGCTGTGCCCTCCTTACTCTCCTTGGGACGGCTCTCGCGCCCGCGGGAGGATTGTCCTCCCCCGTAGCCCTTTGACTTAGGAGGGGCACGACTGCCTTTGGCACTGTCGCGTGAGCCGCCTCCGCCCTCAAGGATGAAAGCGTCCCGAGGCCGTGCCTCGCGACGATCACTTCTTCGGGGACGTTTGCTGGAGGGGCCCCTGGCCTCCTGGTCAGCGGGGGCAGGTGCCCCCTGGTTCTTTTTCCAAAGATCGTCCTCCTCCGCGCGGGAGTACTTCTCAAGTACGGTGAAGAGTTTGTCAGCGGAGGTGGGGCAGCTCCGAGATAGCCTCCGGTGGAGCTCCCCTGGTAGTATCCCGCTCTTGCATGCTTCGATGAACGTAGAGTCAGGGACATGCGCCACTTTGCTCTTCACCTGAGCGAAGCACTTGAAGAAGCTGCGGATAGTCTCCCCTGTCCTCTGCCGGACGGTGTAGAGCTGGGACGAGTCTAAGGGCCGCACATAGTTTCCCTGGAACTTCGCGGAAAATTCGTGCTTTAGCTGTACGAAGGACTTGATGGACCCAGCTTTCAGGTTGTAGAACCATGAGCGCGCGATGCCTGTGAGGTAGAGGGGGAAGACATTGCATTGCACTGTCTCGTCCCCCCCCGGCCGCCGAGATGGCCGTCGAGTACACCTGCACAAACTCGTAAGGATCGGCCACACCATTGTAATGCTCGATGTGCGGCGGGCGGTAAGGCCGCGGCCAGTGTATGCAGCGGAGACGACTGCACAGCTGTTGGTTGGTCCCCTCAACTTCCTTGGGGGATCCATGGTCGCCGTCATCTCTTGCCGGGGATGCGTGCTCATTGTCAAAGTCTGGAAGGGGTGGCAGCGGTCCGCCGGTTTGACGCTGTCGTCTCTTTTCTTCTGGGTTGGTTGAGCTGTCCTCTTGGGCGTCGAGGTATTCCGCAGGAATGGTGGCAGCTTCTTTGAACGATCTCTTCCCCCGGGCGATTTGGGAGCACGTCTCCGCGTGCCCGCGGGTTCGGGGGAGTCCTGACCGATGACGGGAGGTGGTTTCTCCGGACTTGGCGGTACGCATTCGCTCGACCTCCTCCCTTGTGAAGCGGGTCTGGTCCGCTGGGGGCGCCCGCGGGGGCGGCGTCGGAGGGGGAGGGAGTTGATGCGCATTTGCCACCATCCCGGCGGACACCACTGGCGCGCGAACTGGGCCATGCGCCAGGTCCGCAATCGGTACGACGATGGGAGCGGTCGCAGTTCGAGTCCCCGGGGCATCCGCAGGGGCGGGCGTTGCACCGGCCCCGGCAGTCGGCCAGCAGAGGCTGCCGGGCTCGGGCGCGGGGTTGTCCCCGGCACGGCGGTAGCCGCTCGCGGGGGTTCTGCACCTGGGGCCGGGCGACTCCGCGCGGCAGGGGAGGGCTCGGAGACGAGTTGACTCCCCGGGATCGGATACGGCCCGGGCGCGCCTCCGGGAACGGGGAACATCCCTGGCCCGGGAAAGGCGGGGTGCCCCATGAAGAATTGGGGCGGTGCCCCCATAAACGGATATGGAGGCGGGTAGACGGGAGCCGGGGGTCGCGCCAGGACGCGCAGCAGCTCCTCCAGGGTGTGTTGGGTGCGAAGCTGGCCCTGGATCAAAGCCCCCAGCATAGAATCTCCGGAGACAGGGATGGGGAGTTGGGGCACACTAGGCCCCGGAAGCTCGGTTGCGGTCACCTGGTCGGAAACGAGGACCCTTTGACGGGAGGCCGCGGGTGGAGGAATTGAGTCCTCCGCCCATACAGCCCCGGGCGGCAGGGCCGCAGAAGCCTCATCTTGCGATGCGGAGCCGGGTTGCTAGGACCAGCGCCCTCGGGAGATGAGAGGGCTTGAGCTCTGGTGGTTACGGGAGCCATGGCGATTCGTCGCGAAGTCCCCACGGTCGGCGCCAACTGTCGTGGTATTACGGATACCCCGGCAGGTTCGAACGTGCGCAGCACGGGTACAGCGGCGCGAGCAGACCGAGTTACTGGTCTACTCCCGCCGGGCAACACAGAAAGTGACACAGGAGTTTATACAGGTTCGGGTGCCAGTGGGGGCCCTAGTCCTGTTGGCTCTCTCCGGACGTGAGTCCGCTGGGGAGGAGAGCTCTCGGGGAGAGGTCTCCAAGAGAACCAAATGTTGAGTTTATGTAAAATGAATTGGAATCCCCCAAAAAGGGTACAAGAGGGGTATATATATAGCCCCAAGAAATACAAAAGACAAAAATGCCCTCGCTGTGACCGTTGGATGGAAGGGAGAAGACGTCCTTTGGCCTGATGGACGGCCTGGATGCTCAACACGTGGCGCCAGGGCCTTCCTAGAGGCCCCACGGTCAGCAACAGTTCTTCATAAGCCCGGAGGCTCTCCGGGTCTCACCGTGTCTCACCGGGGTCTCGGAGACCCTCCGGATCTCACCCGGCGCTCGGTGACTCTCCGGGTCTCACCGGGTCTCACCGTGGCTCCGGAGACCCTCCGGATCTCCCCGGGCGCCCGGTGACCCTCCGGATCTCACCGGGGGCCCAGTGACTCTCCGGGTCTCACCGGGTCTCACTGGGTTTCACTGGGTTTTCGGAGACCCTCCGGATCTTATCGGGCGCCCGGTGACCCTCCGGATCTCACCGGGGGCCCGGTGCCTCTCCGGGTCTCACCGGGGTCCCTTGGGACTTCGTGGGGCCGCTGGGGATTCCCCCAACAAAATCCTATATGAAAGAATATTGTTACGACAATTTAATTTATTAAGCTCTCTTTTTTCTATGGTTGAAATTTGATTATCTTAATATATTCATTTGGAAAGTTGAAATTGCTAAAATCAATTGCCTCATCTGCATAGATGTGTTGTGAATCGTCGGAAGATCATTTACTGAGAATCTGATAAATCATAGCATCTCAATTTTTGAAAAAATCATTCACAGTCTTTGCTTGAGGACAAGCAAAATGCTAGCTTGAGGAATTTGATAAGTGCTAACTTCGTAACACTTTTACCCTAGGTTTAGTACTGAAAACATGCAAAATCATGCTTAAAACTGCTTTGAAATGACATTTATGTGTAAAATTTGATTATTTTCACAAATTGCTTTCACGGCTGTGTTCATCATGTTTCAGGGATCAAACCCACCAAATTTGGAAAGAATTCAACCAAATTTAAGCCCCACACGACCAAGAAACATAATTGGAAAAGAAAAAAGACCTAGTCGAAGTCGAATTGGTGCGTAAAAATCCTTATCCATACGAAACTGGGCGAAAAAGGCTCCTACTCGGAAAATGGACCTAGTCAAATACAACCTGGCCGAAAATGGATTTCGGTTACGACACGTGTCTGGCCGTAACTACACCACGTGTCCCGGTTGTGTTCGATTCAGTTTTGGTCATGACGCGTGTGTCGCCGCTATTGCGCCACATCTCCTGGTCGTGTTCGAATTGGATTCCTCGGTTTTTTACTGGTCGGTTTTGACAGATTTTCATCCAAATTGGTCGTTTTGAGTCGGGTTTGACTAGGATTGGTCGTAATTAGGCCATTTTGATGCTGGTTTGACCAGGACTGGTCATATTTGGGCCATTTTGATCCGGTTTTGACTCAAACTGGTTGGGTCTGGTTGGTTTTAGCAAGATTTGGTTGGTTTTAGTTGTATTTGATTAGAACTGGTCGAATCTGGTCAGTTTTGAGGCTAGACTTTGTCTCCTACACGTCAAGGAGTTGTTTTGGGCATGTTTATGTGTGTACTATAAATAAGAAACTTTTGGCTCAATTAGACATGCTTTTACATACTTCCTTTGGTAGTTTAGACTAATTTTAGTTCAATTTTCTTAGAAGATCCCCTAATCTGGAAGGCGTGTTCTCCCTTGGCCTTTATTTCAAGTTTTGGAGTAATTTCCTGATGTTTTCTTCCTCCAAACCCTAATTCTTTATTTCAACAACAAACGTAATAGCTAAGTCTGAACAAGAATTTAGGGGAGTTCTTGAAACCTTAACGTTTTGACGCGGGATCCTGAATAGGAGAGAGGCTCTCGCCAAATGCAACAGTGGAAGCGATCCTCTGACTATTGACCCAGTGTCCCGAACTGGATACTTAATTTGTCTTGGAAAACTTTGAAATTACTTACAATCCTCGGACCTTGATAGAAATACGTTGGATGATTATGGAGCTCCCGAAACTTAGATTTTCATTCTAGCTTACAAACCCTAGATTGGTAGCTTAGTTGTATCAAAACACACCCACAACTCGTTTAGGATTACTCAGTGATCCATTGAGCTAGAAAGACGAATACGCTTGTTCCTTCTGGAATTCGACCCTCAAGTGCTCAATGTTCAATTGTTCACTTGTGGTTATTACATAATCACGATCCTTTCAGTTGCAATCAAGTTTTTGGCACCGTGATCGGGGAACAACGGTAAGTCATCTTTTTAGATTAATTTTCACAAATATAAGTCAGTCTCACTTCTCAATCTTGCTTCTATTTTCTTTTTCATTTTCTTCTTTTCTTTGCACCACTAACCTTTTAGGGAAGTAGTGCAAAGTTGGATAGCTTCGAAAAACCTGTCCAAACCACACACCAAATTCGGTACAAGGCACGACAAGTAAGATCGAAGGAAACCTCAGAAACTTTTGAAGACATCGAAATACAACCAACAATGGAGGATCAAAAGAGACTCAAGGATTATGCAATCCCGCTTAGCATGGGGTTGGAATCAGGTATTCTTAGACCAACGATTGAATCAAATAATTTTGAAATAAAACCTGCGCTTTTGAAGTTCAATAAAGTCAGTTCAGCATTTTTCCCATTGAAGATCCATCATTACATCTGCACATGTTTCTTGAACATTGTGATACTTTCAAGATTCATGGAGTTACAAAGGATGCACTTCGTTTGAGGCTCTTTCCTTTCTCACTTCGCAAGAAGGCGAGGGCCTGCCTATACACTCTTCTTCCTATGTCAATCACTACTTGGGACGAACTCTCACGAGCTTTTCTTGGTAAGTTTTTCCATCCAACTAAAACTGTTCAAATTCGCAATTAGATTACATAGTTTTCTCAGCAGGTAGGTAAATCTCTTTACGACGCTTGGGAACGTTACGAGGATTTGATGATCAAATCTCCGCATCAGGGACTAGAGAACTGGCATGTAGTTGAATGTCACAATTAGCCGAACAGGTAGCACTTGTAACCAATAAACTATCTATTCTTGGATCAAATGCTACTTCATTTGTTAATGCAATTACGCCTATATGTGAACTGTGCGGCGTACAAGGCCACTATGGCCATGAATGCAAATTTAACGCATCCATGGAGCAGAAAAATGCTTTTTAAGGTATGCAACAACGACAAGGTAATATTTTTCCTAAGTTCTATAACTCTGGATAGTGCAACAATCAAAACTTTGCTATGTCTGGACAAAATCAGCAACCTCAATGCCAGCAACAAAGTTTTGGACAGTAGCACTACAGCAACTAAACCCCGCAATATCAACTTCAAAGGCCGCCATTTCAACCGTAAAATCAGCAACTTTCACTATGAGATAGCACTTCGCTGCTAGCAGTAGAGTAGCTGGCAAAAACTAGTATTCCTAGTACTTTAGCTATTGGGAATAAGGTTTGCTACAGTTTGGCGAAAAGGTGCTGCGAAAAGTTTTTCCCAGTTGTAGTATTTTTCCCAGATGTTGGTCCAATGGCAAACAGTATTCACAGCTGTAGGCCTCTTGGAAAGTTTGAACTTTTCCCACCTGTATGTCCACTTGTAATATATTATTCCAAGCTATATAATGATTAGGAATATTTTTTCCCAGCTGTAGTTTTGGTGGCAAAGATTATTCTTAGCTTTTTCTCGCTTGGAAAGTTTGAACTTTTCCCACCTGTAGTCCACTTGTAATATATTATTCCAAGGTGTATAACTATTTGGAATATTTTTTCCCAACTGTAGCTCCGGTGGCAAAGAGTATTCATAGCTGTAGGTCGTTTGGAAAGTTTGAACTTTTCCCTCCTGTATGTGCACTTGTAATATATTATTACAAGGTGTATAACTATTTGGAATATTATTCTCAGCTGTACGCTTAGTGGCAAAGAGTATTCACAGCTGTAGACCGCTTGCAAAGTTTGAACTTTTCCACCTGTATGTCAACTTCTAATATATTATTACATGCCATATAAATATTTGGAATATTTTTTCCTAGCTGTAGGTCCAATTGCAGAGAGTATTCGCAGCTGTAGGTGGATTGAAAGGTTTGCATTTTTCCCACCTGTATGTCCACTTGTAATACATTATTACAAGTTGTACAACTATTTGAAATAAATTATTACTAGCTGATCTGTCATTAAGAATTTAGACATTCAAATTTAAATATGTGAATTATTTGTAGTAAATTTATCGCTGGGAATTGTGTCCATAATTAATTTTAAATATATATTTTTTTAGTAATTAGGCAACAATATTACAACTAAAACTATAATATGCACTATCCTAACATAAATCACACAACATTTTTCAATAAAATTATCAAAAATGGATAAATGGCACAATTATATACTATATTGAATTCTTTGCTTTCTATAACCATTGACAAGATTCATAATGGTCACAAATTATTCAATTGTCAAAACCAACCAAATAGATATAGTACCTTTGAAATAATTGTGAGAAAAATATCACTTAAGAATTATTTACACCAAATGTATGCGCATATATAATATTCCTAACTCTATATATTTTGTTCCAACTATAACTATCAAAAGTAAAATATTCCACTTTCAAACTTCTCTTAAGACGTAAAATATCTTTATCACTTCATATGCTTTTAACAACTTACTGTAAACCACTTGCATAAGAGAAGATATCGATTACAATAGCCTTGAGATAAGTATATACAAATCAATAACTTTTTCTTTAAGTAACATATAGAACATATGACAATTATAATAAAAGATGGTTGGTCAATTGTTGTATAACAAGTACAAGTTGTTGCTTATGCAAATGAAAAAATTGTGTTGGTTGTGACATGACTTGCATACACTTGATAAAAGAAATTAATCATATGAAAGTGAGCTGCTAGTTGAAGGCACAATTAACATACACTTAATATTTAGAAAATGAATAACATGTGGATTGTGTTGATAACACCTCACCTGTATAAAAGTATTAAGTATTTCCACTTAGTTTCAACTAATTCTCTTGTCCCTTTCACCTGTAAGCATTGCTTTATTAATAACAAAACAAGACAAATGAAAAAATAGTAACTAACCAGGTAAATAACAGGTTAGAATTATATATACCTAGAACACAAGATGAACCACCACCTATTATAGTATCATCTTGGATCTACGAGTAAAAGTTCACAATTTGTTTATACTAGGTAGAATAGATTACTTTTCACGTGGCCATGCAATTGATCGTCCAACTGCATCAGACATTTTTCTAACATTCCCATATGGACGTAACAATGGAGCATCTCTTTTCAACACATAGTTCCCAACCACCTCACAACACTCAGACCTAAGAGGTGTGTCACAAACTATTACACTACGAGACACCCTTTCAAGCGTACCCTTAGCAACACGAACATATGGCCTCATAAAAGAAATCAAAATAACTTCCTTTCCTCCCTAAAGATATAGTAGAATTGCTAGTTCTGGCTTGTTGGCACATGTCTCCAGAATTGTTTTATCAAAATTAGATAAAGCCCATATTTATATATGTTTACATTTGATCGTCGATTATAAATACATGTAACCCTTCAATGACACTTGCAATTATGTATTCAGCTCCATTTTCTGAAACTCCATTTTTATGGAATGTGCTTTGATAAAAACTTTATGTCTAGCGAGCATATAACCCAGTTCTTTGGACTGCACTTCCATTAATATTGACAATTAATTATCTAAAGAAAGTAGAAATGAATATTAAGACATTTAATACCATCTCATGTGCAATCCGAGCAAGTATATATGCACAAACACAATCACATAACTTGGAGTGTTAAAAGTGGTTTCAGATTCATGCAGAAGCACCAACACCACAATGGATATAATCTGTGGATTCTGTAGGAGCATATATATATATATATGCACAAACACAATCACATAACTAGGAGTATTTCCATATATTTCAAATCTATATACTAAAATTATACAAAATTTAATGATGTCTAGCTATACTGATGTCTACCTAAAGAGATAGATAAAAAAATTGTGAAATAGTTATGACTCTATATTACAGAGGACTACTATTTTTGTGTTTACTTGTTACATTGTATAACACTTATCAATCAAATGAGATGCATGCCTTTTAGAGTACAATGGTTGGCTTTGTCTAGAGCCTTCTTGACATATAAAACTCTTTAAGAATGATCAGTGATGGAAACTACTCAAAATATAGACATTATTAGTTTGCACATTATCCATGCTCAAATCCCATGTTCTTTAGGACCATGTGCACCAACTAATATATAATTCACTTTGTTGTTGATCACCTGAGTCCTTGCACTTTATTACTTTGGTCAAAATAGTCCTGAACATTCATCGACCTATCCAACATGGGAATAGAAGAGTCTATTAACAATTGTTTGATTACTATAAGACTAGAAAGTACAGAAATTTGGTGTTACAATTTGAAATCATAAATATCATATCCAATTAATACTACCTGATTGCATACATACAAGAATCATACAACAACAAACTCAAAGTTGGAAGTCCCTAAATATGATATCTAAACAATACAGCAACAATCCCTAAATATCATATCTATATAATATTGTCTGATTGCATACAGATAAGAATCCTACGAACAAAAATCATACAACACAAACAAGAATCATACAGTTGCAGCTCGAAGGTTCATGTGGATCCGGTGGACCTGCTTGAGGTATTGCAAGCCTAGCTTGAACTATATATGCACTTCAGTTGATGCAACTCCTGTTCTGTTACAATTGTTTCGCTAACCTGTTATAATTGTTGCAAATTTGCAGAAGCTGGAGAGCTGTAGCCTATTGATCTACATAGGCGACGATCCTGTAGTGGTTTCACATGAGGTCGTATATCTGTCTTGGGAGGATATCCGGATCCACTGGGTACCTTTGAAGGCTGTACAGGTGGACATGGCCTCCCGGGCTACAGCACTTTTCCGTTGCCCGTCGCAACAGAGGAAATGCTAACAATTGCTGAGGCATTGGGCTCGTACATACAATGGCCCAAGAAGGGTGTTAAACTACAGGTTGTAAACCCTACCCATTGTAGCTTACAACTCAGTTAATATACTCAAATTGCAAAATCTAACTTATTTTTTTGAAACTTAAAGTGGACGATGGATGGCAGCGCACTTCCTGAGAACCCCACCCCCAGCACAGCGCATGACCAAGCTCCTTCGGCCCCCATGCCTCCTCTAACGGCCTCGACCCCAGCCAAAGGACGCACTTCTCCTCGGAAAGCCCCTTTGCCATCAAATCAAGCCGGTGGCACCTCGCCCCAACCTTCCAAGGTATATACTCGCTCCCTAGCCAAAGGCAAGGGCAAAGGCAAGGGGAAACATAGCCAGCCTGGTACATTCAAGAATGGATTCCCACTCGTGTCGGAGTCCCTTCTACACAATATGGATCAGACAACCAAAAGTCTCCACGAGTGGTACCTGACCCGGTCTCGGCGCCACTTGAACTTCTTAGCTCACTTCAGGCCAGGACATTTTAACCGTGAGGCCGGGAGCATATCCGTAGCCCACGAGGATTTGTTCGACCACTTCAACTAGAAGGAACTTGATATGTGCATCATACGGACTGCAGTCCTATGAGTTTGCTGATCCTATATGTTGTCATAGTTCATTTAATAAATCTAATTGCAATATTTACTAATGTCTACTTTTCATGCAGGTGCATGTACAGGGTGGCGTCGATGAGGGCATGTGACAGGGTGGGTTTCCTCGACACAGAGAAAATAAGTCTCATGATGCTAGAGCAAGACCCAACACATGCGGAGCAATACATATCAAAGGCACTACTAGCGCAGCAGGACCAGGAGTTCATTCTTGCACCGTACCGCCAAGGGTTAGTGCATTTCCTACTAATTTAGCACATTATTGTATGTTACGCCTAACATATACATGAAACAGTTCTCTTTTATGTACAATGTAGGGGCTATTGGGTCCTCATCATCATTTGCCCATGGAGGAATGAGGTGTACTACCTCGATTCGGTGAGCGACAGGGTAGCGTATGTTTTCACCCTCACGTGGCACATAGACGCGTAAGTAACATAGTTGATTTAAATTTTGATCTAACTAGCTAACTAATGAAAACATATTAACTGGCAATGCTAAATTAAACATAGGGCTTTCAAAAATTTTGTTACCACTGGAGGGAGGCATGATGCGTCGAAGGGCACAACAATTTCTTGGAAAGTATATAAGGTAATTAATAAGGATGAAACTACTCATGAGTCTTTTAATTTATGCTTAATTAGTTCTTTCAAGTTAATGTCGGTTTATGTCTTTGAATATGCAATTATCCTAGTGCCATCAGCAGCCACAATCGTGGGAATGTGAGTTTTATGTCATGAGGTTTATGTATGACCTGATTAAGACAGACTTTGCCCAATTCCCTAAGGTAAGCATTTTTCCTAACTCAAAGTCAAACATTGGATGTGATGTACATTCCTAACTTCATACATGCATGCAGAGCGCCATGTTGAAAGACCAATACGGGCCTCAGGTAAAGGAGCTGCGATAAATTTGGGCTCATTGTGTGATGGAGAAGTGGCTATCAACGATCAATCGTAAATGACTTTTGTAATATACATTGAATGTGTGATAGTGTATGTGTCTATGTGTATTGGTGTGTTTGTGAATAAATTCAGTCTGTGAATAATTAAACTCAATCTGTTCAATGTGTGTATCTCTATATTGGTGTATTTGTGAATAAATTTAATCTGTTCAAGGTGTGTATCTCTGTATTGGTGTATTTTTGAATGTACCTTTTTAATTGGTGTATGTAGGTTTTTGTAACATATTCTAACGGTTACTAACTCAGTATCGATAGAATAATTATTCTTCTAACGGTTCATTTGTCAACCCGTTAGAACAAAACTCTCTCTTCTAGCGGTTACTATTAGAGAACCGTTAGAAGAAGTTGTGCTAGTACTAACGGTTTAGTTTATTTAACCGTTAGAATAAGGCTCCCTCCGATCTAACCATTAGCAGCTCTCTTCTAGCAGTTCATCACCTAGAACCATTAGAAGAAAGTTTATAATACTAACGGTTGCGACTAGCGAACCGTTAGAATAAAGTAATCTATTCTAACGGTTCATTAATATAAACAGTTAGAATAGAGTTATTGTACTGACGGTTTTGTAACCATTAGAGTAGTGCTAGACTTGTTCTATCATGCTGATCACTAGCGGTATGAGAACCATTAGTACATACGTTTTTGAACCGTTAGTACAGACGTTTTTGAACCGTTAGTGCAAAGCATTTCTGTAGTAGTGACGAACTATCTTCGGATGAGTGAGTTCTAAATGTTTCATGTAGAAAGTGTTGATCAAATCTCAAGCCAACTTGTTTTATGAAAATGAATCGTTTTGGGCCAAAACAAGATCCCGAAGTTTTCAATTTTGTTGAAATTTTGCATTTTAGCTGAAAACTCTTTTGTTTCACTTTCAAAACCTTTGAAAAAATATTTTAAATGTATTTTTGAATGTTTTGTGGTAATTTTGAACTTTTTGAGCGTTTTGAGCTTTTTTTCACCTTTTTGGTCGAAAATGACCCTTGCAAAATGTGATACATATGCACAATTAGGATATACAAGAGTTCAATGACTTTGAAGTTGCTCCCCCTAAATGTGTCATCCAAGTTTGGTCAAGAATTATGTGCAAGAGATGAAAATGAACTATATTTGAAAAACAAGAGTTCAACAAAAATCAAAACAAAAGCGAAGATTATGAACTCATTCTTTATGGCCTAAAACAAAGAATGTTGAAATGAATTTAATTCAAGGCCATGTCATGCTAGGAGCAAGAGAATACTATTTGGCATGAATTTGATTTACTTTCAATTTTAAAATTCCTACCAAATAGTATATGGATTGAACTAATGAGTTCTAATGATAAACAAAAAGATCCAAATGAACTAACATCGAGAAACCATCCAAATGATCACCAAAACTCATGAAAAGTTTCATAGAGATAAAACACATCAACACAAGCACTTTCCATTAAGATCCAAGATTAAGATGTTTTAGTCATTTTAAAGAATTGAGAGATTAATCATCCGATTTGACTAATACTTTCTTAAACCCCGTAGCTTCTTTTTAATCATAAATATATGCAAGCAATTTCCAAAAACTCCAAAATAAGTTTTGGAGATAAGTGATGCAATGAGGAACTAGATTGTCTTTTATAGTGAAGCCAAGATATGATCCAACAATGTGATATGAAAAAGACAAATGTTGATTAGATTCGAAAGTTTCAGATTTCAGGTTTGAGAAAATCATTTTACACTTATAAAGAAACCTGAAAATCTAAGCAAATGACTTCCAATAATTTTGAAATAAATTAGCAAACAAGACCAATCATTGGGGATAAAATATCGTATAGAAAATTTCTTAAAATAGTAAACCAGCTTAAAGATATAAAAAATGACAAATCAGCCAAAAACCACAAGAAGCTGAATTTTATGGATTTCAAATTTGATTTGTGAAAAGAATCAATTTTACTCAAATCAAATGAAATTCAAATTCAAATTTGTAGAAATGATTCTCAATGCATCAAATACATTTTCCAACAAGAATTTTCCAAAAAAGATTTTCCAATCAAGAGTTATGGCCAAATGATCTTTGTATTAAGCAAAGAGGTTGAAATTTGACAACTTTTGCAAATTGAGTTCAAATTTGATTTTCATGGAATTTTTGAAATTAAAGAGCTTACATGAGTTATTCAAATCATTTTGAGCCGTAGCTCACAAATAAAGACCATTCAAATAGTCAAACTCATGTTTTACATATTTAGGGTATTTTGGGTCAAGGTAGGTTTTCCGGTGAGATTCAAACACCCATAACTTTCAAATAAGAACTATTTTGAGAAAATTTTCAATTTCAACCTTCTTCGGGATAATAATATATTGGAGTTTTATATGGCACATTTTCGTAAACTCCAAATAGATTTTGATTTGCGTTTGAAAATTATTTGGTTGAAAAACAAGATACCCGAAGATCATTTTGAGGCTAGTTTTTGACAAAAATACTTTTTACCATCATTTTTCATCTAAAGCCTCTAAAAATCTTTTAAGTACTTTTTGAAGACCATTTTGATAGGAATTGATGATTTTTGGCCTTTTAAATGAAAATTTGATATTTTGACAAATGAGAGTTCATTTTAAAAACTTATGCTTGCAATTTTGAAATGTCTCATAAATAGGGGTGCAATAGATAACATAAGCATTTAAAAGCTATTACCAATAAAGATGTAATAACATAAGATTTAAATTTCACTCTTTTGCAAAATCTGCTATAATGATTTGAAACAATCGAAATTAGAAGGGAGAAAATGTAATGCAAATATTTTTATGTAAAATAGCAAAAGATTTAAGCCATTTTTGGTACCCAAACCATACGAGGCCCTCTAGCCTTGTCGCATAAGTCTTTCGGTACCTAAATTACTTTATCTTTAGGTTTTTGAAAATGACAATTTATTGGTGTTGTGATTAAACCCTTTCTAAAGCAAGAAATCAAATAAGATCCAAAAGAAACACGTCTAAAAGAGTTAAATGCATACTCATATGAATGTTGCCATTTTAAGTGATATGACAAACATGAAGTTCGAGAGGGCTTTTTGAGTGAAGTTGTATGAGTGTGGTGGAGCATATGATGCCTCTCACTAGATGAGTGTGCATGATTTAATTTTCCCTTTTTAAATAAATTTGTATGATCAAAATGGGGTTTAGCAAGCATAGCACTACTTATATGACATCTAGTAAGATTTTTGCTCAATCTATTTACTTTACTCCTAAGTTCATCATTTTCGACTTTAGGTGCTTGAGATGATTCCATGTAAACACATGAAGTATGATAAGAACATGATGGCATATCATCACAAGTTGATGAACTAGAAGGTGAAGCATTACAATCACTAGATGAGCTAGGCATATCAAAAGAAGAATGACTAGTGCTAACAACAGGAGTCACTAGGCGAATCATGGCATGAGTTACTAGTATCATCCGTACAAGAATGTGAATCAATAATTAAATCATTAGACATATTATCACATGAAGTAATAATGTCCACAAAGCTAGCATTTGAATCTAACCACGAATCAATAATTGAATTATTACTATGTGAAGTAGAAGTGTGTGACTCTAAAGATGGATCAATAGGGGAGTCACAATCAACACTAACATCTACTATACATGTTGAGCTAATAGTATCCTTGGCAAGCAAAGAATCATGAGAATTTTTCAATTCTTGATATTGCACTTTAAGGATGAATAGTTATTCTTTAAAGTGCAAAAGATTTTAGTCATATTGCCAAGCAAGTCTTTTAATTCTACAATCATCTCCATAAGCTCATTATTAGAGAGGTTAGAGTTTGATACCATCGAGTGGCATGCCGTAGGACATATTGAATTGTCTTGAGATGAAGACTTTGACTTCGACGCTTTCTTTCTAGCTTTCCTTGAGATCTTCTTGCAAGATTTCGCCTTTGTCTTGCTTGGGCAATCCACATTGGTTACGTTCTTGAGCTCGCTCAAAAGCTGCCTATCCTTCACATTGAAATCATCGCCCTCGATATGCTCGGAGGTGGAACACATGTCCTTTCCTTTGACATAAGCATGTCAATGAACTCACTCGGTGAAGTGTCAGAAAGGTCACCATTTGCAAGAGTAGATATGAAGTCTTGCGACCTTTCAGAAACACCTGAAGTGATCCAAACATCGTGAGCTATCGAACAATCACTCACTAGTTCGAGCACATCATGGCTAAGTGAATTGAGGAGCACATCTTTAGCCTTTGTATTTAAGAGGTGATTTCCTTATCTGAAATCGACAAATAAGTCATACCCTTTTGCACTAACCTCCATAGATTTAAATTCAGTGGCTCAAAATATGTACTCATAATAATTTTTTAACAAGAATAATTTGAGCCATCAAAGTGAGGAGCAATCGATGCAAGATTCTCTATCGAATTCATCCTTTCTTTCTAGGCGGTAAAGCCGATAAAAGAGAGACCTTGCTCTGATACCAATTGAAGGATCGAGGATGACAACTAGAGGGGGGTGAATAGGAGGTTTTTAAAAATTCTTTCTCGATTAAGAAATTTTTTTTGAGGCAAATAGTAGGAAAACCTACTGTGAAAACATATTATCAAGAAGATAATACAAGGTCAAGAACCAATCCAAAAAGAAAATTACAAAATGTCAATCCAATTAGAAAGACCCAATTTAACTCCTGGCTTGATTCTAAAGACAATAAGTTCAATATCAGAGATGAAGAGCTTCAACCAATCTTCCAAATTACCTAAAAAATTCTGAAAGATTGCTTTATTCCTGAATTTCCATTAAGACCACAGGCCCGTAATCACCACTTCCCAATAAAAATCCTGAGTCACTGGGAAGTATTTGAGACCTTCAAGTAACATATCCCAAATATTATCTTGGATATTCCAACTGATACCAATACGCCTCCAACAGGAAATAGCAAACGGGCAAAAGGAAAAAGAGATGTAGTTGAGATTCCAAGACCCCATTCAAACAACAAACATAGTCCTGATTGCCCAAAACAAATTTTTTCCTAACAAGTAAGTCATTTGTATGCAGTCTGCCATGTAGACAAATCCAGAAAAACATTTTTTGCTTGAGAAGACAACTGTTATTCCAACACTTATAAAAAACTTCATGCACCCTACTTTGACCCGTCAATGCCAAATAAATTTGTTCGTTATAAAACTCCCATTCTAAGAATTAAGGAAAATCCACTTATCATCATGTTGACTTCCGTTCCGAAGCTCCACCTGAAGATTAGCCAAAAGCAAGATTTGTTGAGACGCCAAAGGAGAAAAAGGAAGAGAAAAAGACTCCTCCAGCACATCCAGATTTCTAAAATTAAGGACTGAAATCTCTCTAATACCAAAGGAGTAAAGTTCTGCCCATTCATGAGAAATAACATTTGATATCCATAAATCCGTCCAAAGGCTGCGAGTAGCACCATTACCAAGTGAATAATGAAATAATCCTTGAAACAAAGAGAGATTAAGAAGCACATCGCTCCACCAAAAAGAACCAGACGCAGAATACCATTGAGGTACTAATCAGTGTAATAATACTCCCGAATCAAGTTAGACCAAGGAATATCATTTTTGTTAAAGAATTTATAAAGAAATTTCATCAGTAATGTCTTATTCTGTACATTAAGATTTAAAACTCCTAATCCACCATTTCTTTTTGGACGGCAAATCTTCGACCAAGCTACCAAGCAATTGCCTGGCACACAAGAATCACTTCCTATCCAAAGGAAAGCTCTTCCAATTCTGTCCATTCTGTCAAATACTTTTCCAGGAATTTTAAGTGTACTCATATAAAACATAGGTAAAGAAGATAACTGATGAGCGCGGACGCGGGGGTCCCGATCTTCTGGTGAGACAAAGGATAATTTCGGTAGGTGTCGGGAGACCTAAACGATCCGGCATCCAACCACGCGAGTAACTGGAAATCCCGGCGATCGCTAAACCACCACGACGATTGTTATTGACCGAACCAGAGGCGCGATCGACCTGCCCACGAAGGACGGTTCCTGCAGGCAACCGAAGAACGAGCAAGAACACAAGATAAGCAATCTCAATTGCGAATATAGATTAAGAATAATGGGGTTCAGAAACTTGGTCTTGTTGGTCTAGCTGACACAAGAAGAACAAGGCGATATCTCACACAACCGTGACGAAATCAACTAAACAAAACCCAACTAAGATGAAGCACGGCGGGAAGCATATATAGGGCGGCGGCCAGAGGAGGGGCGGCACCCAAACAGGTGCCCACGCGCGCGTAACGCTAACTCTAGGGATACACGGGCCTTGGGCCCAAAAATACGGCGACGCAGCGCCGGCCCAATTCTGTTTGTTTTCGTCTTCTGACGATTCCCGTTGTTGTAGATGGAATTTAGAGGCGTGTCTGGATCCGTTGGAAAGCTTATCTCGTAAGCTTTCCGTAGAGTCCTTATTTGCCTCATTTGGACGTCGTATGTGATCTGGGCGTCCGTTTGAAGGTGCACTGGTCCTGGATGGCCGAACCGGACTCGGCAGCGACTTCGACGTCCTCTCGACTTGGGCCCGGTGGTCGGGGACTTCTTGGAACTTGGACATAACTTGCTGATCCTCCGTTGATGAAGACTTGAATGGCATAGCATGAGGGTTCATGCCGTCTTGTCACTTTCCTGCTCCATCAGCCGACGTCGTGGACGTAGTAACAGCAAGCTCGTTGATGACAGCAAGCTCGTCAGTGATGTCCTCATCAATAACACCGTGTTAAGCAAAGTTAATCTTCCCCCTATTGACAGCAAAAGAGAGATGCCAGCCAGTTAATCTTTTCTCAATTCTATTTATCAATCCTTCAAACTCAGCTATCTTAGGCCTAGCTGTTCCCAAAGGCAGACCTAAGTAAGTAAAAGGAAAAGTACCAAGTTTACAACCAAGAATTCCAGCAAGATGAGTCAACTTCTCCTGATCACAATACACTGACACCAGAAAAGATGTATCAAAATTAATTTTCAACCCAGTAGCGTTAGAGAAAGACTGAAGCAGTGCTTTGACCAAGAAAATCTCTCTCGCAGTGCCTTCAGAATAATAAGAGTATCATCCGCATATTGCACTATGGGAAAATCTTGTGAACTGAGATTAGGAATGGGCAGTCCAAGAATACCTTTACGAAAGGCCCAATTCAGGAAACTTTGAAGGCGATCAGCAACTAGAACAAAGAGAAGGGGTGAAAGCAGATCACCTTGTCTAACCCCTCTTGCACAATTAAACACTGTACCGGGGACATTGTTGAGCAAAATTTTAGAAGATCCTGAGAGGAGCATAGAAGAGATCCATGTTAACCATCTATTACCAAAACCTCTAGCCTTCATAACAGCCAAAATCACATTATGATCAATTATATCAAAAGCTTTCTCTAAATCAAGCTTGAGAAGAACAGAGGGATATTTCTTGACTTTACAAATATGTAAATATTCAAAAGTCCATGCCAAACAATCTTGAATAGATCTGCTTTGAATAAAACCATATTGATTCTTATGAATTGTTTCCTTAATAATATCTTGCAGTCTAGAGGCTAAGATCTTAGTAATCAACTTTATAACATTGTGAACTAAGGAAATAGGACGAAAATCCTTAACCAACTGAGCCTCTTCCTTTTTTGCAAAAGAATAATCCAAGAAGAATTTATCCTTTTTAAATCCACTCTGCCTTCATAAAATTTGTGAAATAATATATAAAAGTCATGTTTAATAATATTCCAACACACTTTGTAAAATTGTCCGTTAAAACCATCAAGTCCAGGACTTTTATTTGTAGGCAAATGGGCAACACAATTATCAATCTCATCCCGAGAGAAAGGAGCTTCTAGAGATGCAAAATCACGCTTAAACCATAAGTAACTCATCAAGATTAAAATCAATAGGTGAAAAAATGGAAAAGCCCAGCTTGCTTTTAAACATATCCCACAAATAATTAGCCATATCCTGGTGGAAGCATAAAGAACCACCAGAATCCGTCTTCAAAGAGGATATAAAATTATTCCTAAAGTTTTTTGATGCCACTGCATGAAAAAATTTTGAGTTTTCATCACCAAGTTTAGCCCATCTGAATTTACCTGTTTGCCTCCAGTATTCCTTATCAATTTTCAAAAGGTGATTCACATGAGATTTCAGTAACCTTCTAAAGTTGAATTCCAAAGAACTTAAATACCTCTATTCCTCCAACCCATCTAAAAATGAGATAATCAAGTTAGAATTATCAATCCAGATCTTTAGGCTGAAAAGATTTTTTACACCACAGCTTCAAAGCTCTTTGAAGCATCTTGAATTTCGTGACCAAAGATTTGACAATATTGTCTTCACTAGAAACTGAATTCCAGGTCAAAGCAATCGTATCTTTAAATCCAGCCCAATTAACCCAATATCTGAAGATATGTCCCAAAGGAATCTTAGAAATGACATTTAGCACACAAGGAGCATGATCGGACGTTATCCTACTCAGAACAGAGACCGAGGAGTTTGGAAAAGCTTCAATCCAAGATCCATTAGCGAAAAACCAATCCAATTTCTCCAAAAGAGGATTTACTTGCTTGTTCGACCAAGTATATTTTCTACCTTTGAAAGGAATCTCTTCCAACTGAAGATGATTAATAGCCACGTTAAAATCATCCATCTCAACCAGATTATTTCTGCCTTTACTTTTATTCGCTACTGCCCAAACCAAGTTAAAATCTCCCATGATTAACCAGTTGAAATGATCAGGCATAACAATATTTTAAACCAATGAATGAATTCCATTTTTCCCTGATGGACACACGGAGCATAAATGTTGGTAATCACCCACATCAAACCAGATAATATATGGAATAACTCCACCGACAGAGAGAATTTATTCTTGTACACCCCTTTATTTTGGAAAACCTGAGAATTCCAAATTGTAATTAACCCTCCTGAAGCACCCACGGACTGAAGGAATTCAAAATCCCTGAAGTATTTAGGACAACAATTTTTCGCAATTGACAAGTCTACAACCTCAAGTTTAGATTCCTGAAGACACATGACACAACACCTAGTTTCTTTAGCTTTGTTAAAAACAGCTCTTCTCTTTGCCATAGCATTCAAGCCTCCAACATTCCAGCTGAGAATAGAAAATGTTTTGCAATTATCCATAAACAAGTAAGCAAAGTTTGCAAAGTCTCTTACAACCAATGCAAAAGACTAACCAAATCTCCACCAAGGCAAAAGCCCACAAAAAGAAAACAATAATAGAGAACAAGACCCAAGACCTCTCATCAGACAACTTAGTAACCATTACATTCCAAAAGAAGAGTGCCAACAAGAGGTCTAAACATAGAACCAGTTTCCACCACCAAAAGGACGCCCGAGCCAACACCCATAGCCTCTTAATCATTAAGTTCTTCAATTATAGGTCCCTGCAGGTGCCCATCTGATAGCAAGTCAGCCAGCAGGCCACACTTCCAACCTGGCACTTGAATCAGCTCCAGAGAAAGAGGAGGCATCACTGAAGGTTTAAAGTCATGAAATTTAGCTGCAAGTCTCGGACTCCAACGAAGAGCACAGGAAGACATAGGCGTAGACTTCCTCTTCAAAGAAGAATATGACGTGTTCAAATGCTTAGAAAAGGACTTCGAACTCTTCATCACCAGCTTCCAAGTTTTGTTAGAAAAAGACCTTCTATAAGCATTCATGTTAAGGAGGTTCCAAGAAACTCTTTGACAAAGACAGGAGCTCAAAATCCACTTAAAAGTCTAGAACAAAAGGGAGACAGACAGAAGCGTCCATGTAAAATCCTGAGTGGAAAAGAGAAAAACAGGTTTCTCCACAGCAGATCATAGCAGAACAACCATTGAGGACTCAGAGGACTTTGAAAATGACAAAGAGCCAACAGATTCTTGCATTTTAGCAACACCATGTGGCCAAACTTGAACTTCCTCTTGAGCATGTGTAGCTAAAACGTCCCAATGAGGGTCATCCTCCTTACCATGCATATCCAAGTCCTGATCATGCAATCATCATCCTATTCCATATCATATCCATTTCCTTGAGGAGCATTGACATTATGATCACCAAGCTAAAAGTCATCTGGCTCATCTCCATCACCAATCAAGGCTTCAGTGTGGTGCACGAAACAAATAACAACTTGAACTGTCCAGCTGCGACCTAAGTTCTCATCCGGCTCTGTAATGACTTGGAAACAAGGAATATCCACCAAATATGTGACCAGGTATTTAATTAACACATGAGAGCAATTTCCATCCAATTGAAACCCTCTGTCCCACTCCTTTAATTGCCCAAATGTGGACACAGCCTTTGAAAGATTATGAACCGACCAGAAATCCAAAGAAAAACTGAGAAGCATGAGCCAAACAAACTGATTAAAGCTTTTTTTGCTCTGATTAGGTCCCTCATCGTGTTTGGAAAGAAAAAAAAGAAAATCTTCAGTGACATGTAGACCTTCATCCATAATGCTGTCCCTTACAAAAGTTGAAGCAAAACGAACCATAGCAGATGCTAGCCCCAGAGCCGAAGGCAAAACTTGAACTTGGATACCTCTTTCATTCTTAAAATAGCCAGCGACCACCTGACGAGGATGGTTAGCAGCTGGTGCAAGCGACGCCACTGCCACAGCTTCATTAAATTCTGATCTTGAAGCAACACATCTAGTTCAAAGAGGTCTGTTAGGAACAATAACTTCTTCTAAACCATTCCAAAGAAAAGGAACAGGATGTCGACGATTCGGACTCGGGGTCCTTAGTCGAACTTATGTAGAATTTGAGTTATGAGGCCTTTCAGGGTGTCCCTCCGGGAAGGGATGATGAGTAATGTCGGCTAGAGCACAGAAAGATTTATACAGGTTCGGGCCCTCGATGGTGGGAGTAATAGCCCTACGTCCGGTTGTGATTTTACTATGTATGGGAAGAAGGTTACAAAGTTGTAGAAAAGATCATCACAGGCGAAGATCTTTTCCGTGTGATTATCTAGAAAATGACTAAACTAGTCTATGAAAGCTTGCTGTTGTCGATCTCTGGGATCTGTTGAATCTGTTCGAGTTGTCCCCGTCTGGTGCATTTTCTCACCCTTTTATATTGGTCGGAAGGGCGCCAATGCACAACGGTTTTGAACGGTTGCTCATGTATAGTTTTGGCAACTACACTTAACTTCTACGCAGGCTTAACATGTGCAATTAAGGGATAACCGCACATATTAACCTCCTGGCAGTAATCTTCATACGTGGAAGAATCTCCGGGATCCTCGGGATATGCTTGTTGTAGAGCTTAAGCAACCTCGAGTCGTCTTGGTCGAGAGTAGATAATATGTTTCTGATCGCACACTGCTTTCCTGACCGCACACTGTCTGCAACCTCCTGTACGCGCATCGCCTATGGGCTCCCGACCGCACACCGTCTGCAGCCTCATGATTGCGCAAAGCCTACTACCACGTGTCCGCGCTTCTGAAATCATAGCGACGGACACATGCTTTGTTCAAATCTGCCTTGAACCAGACATGCATTTACTCCAAACTAGCTGGGGTAACAATCCTCATCAGCTAGCCCCCAAATTTGAAGAAAATGAAACGACATATTTACTTCAAATTTAAATCTTACATCGGATAAGTGACCCGACGCTTCAACTTCTCCACTTAGTGGTGCACTAAGTGTGGCGGTTTATTTCCCGAGACAGGCTCTGGGTTGTATTTGACAGGTAATGATAGCGCCGCGGAATTTTTCTTTTAACCCGAGATAAAACTGTAAATGTTTTGAGAACTCAAGGCATTCAAAAAATGAACCGTCACCCCTGGGGGCTATAAATACCAAAGCCTCTTAGCCCTAAAACTTCACATGTTTTTCTCCCGACTAAGTCTTTTCCAAAGCTACCTTTCTCTCTCTTCTGTTTCCACCTCAATGGCAGATCAGAACATCATTGAGATTGGAAGTGATGAAGAGGAAGAGGCACTTGAATTCAACCAGGAGTTCCAGAAGGTAAGTCTTCTCCGGATGCCCTGGTTCAAGTTACCATCTTATGCTCTGATCATTTCCAAAATTCTTTTCGAAAATTCACAGATGACCGAAGATCTAGTTCCTCCAGGGAAGAAACCCAAGGTTGACGAGGGATCTTCCTGCGGCACAGAGGTTTGGGATGCATCATTGCTCGCTCTTCCTTTGGCCGCTGTAGTCCTTCCTGTCCATGCAACTCGGCAGGTCGAACCTTCATCTCCACCTTTGGAGGTCAATAATAATCCTTCAAAGCCTTCTCCTTCTTCTGATCAGCTTTCTCTATTGTGATCAAGCGATTCCAGTCTTTTGACGGGTTCTCAATTTTCTAGTTGGGAGGCTATACTTCTGTAACGCCCTGAGTTAGGGGTGAAAATTTCCTTTTTCATAAATAGCATGCATGCATGTATCTGTAGTAATAGCCAGATCAGTTTCTATCTCAAGCCCTGAAATCTCCAAAATCTATCCTGTGACCTCAAATGAAGATCAGATTGTTCAGATATGATCTATCAGTTACTCTGAACTTAAAAGCCTTCAGAACCTAGATCCAATTCTATCTCTAACTCCCAGAATTATCAACTCCTTCTGTTTTCGAAAACAGAATTACCTTATATTACCCAAATACCATAAGTTCAGAAATACAGATTTAACCTAAATCTTGACCAAGTTCAGACCAGATTATTCCTGGAATATGATCATGGGTATGTCAATACCTTAATATAAAAAGTTGACAGCCATATTTCACCATCTAGACTCTTTTCACAAATCAGTCCAAGAATTATCGCAAAATAGTCCTTATCTGTTATTTGAAAATCCAAAAAGGCTAAAATCTCCAGATTAACTCCAAATTCAGAATTTCTTTGGCAAATCTTCTCAAAATGCTATTTGTCACAAGTTTCTCTTCTGTTCAAATTCCAAAATCTCATCCTAAGTACCAGAATTCAAAACCAAATGAAATTCAGATTTCAATTACCCTAAATTACCCTATTTTCAGTTTGTATCAAAAACTATTCAAACGTATCATATTTTATCAATTATCATTGCCAATTAACCTGTTGAATACAATCTACCAAATTAGTGAAATCAAATTCAACTCTAACCTTCCAAATCTCCAGAATTACAGATTGATCCAATTGTGAAAATCAAATATTGCAAATCAGCCCATTTTCGACCAGGGAAGCAGCCAGTGCACGACCAGAAGCTCGCCGTGTTTTCTTGCGCCGTGCACGCTCGTCGCCGGCCAAGCTTCGCCGCACTTGTGACCGTGCATGCCAGTACGCACGTGTCCTCGCCTCAGCCGTCGCCGTGGCAGCGCCGTTGCTACGTCGACGACCAGCGTTTGCTCCCGCGCGCGATCAGCAGCAACTTTGTCAGCAATCCATCGCCACGTAGCCTCGCCGCGCCAGTACTTGTCGCCACCGCTTGCTACAAGCTTCGCCAGGTCCCGATGAAGCGACATTGTGATCAGCTGAAGGCTTGTCGCCGTCGCATCACCGTTCTTCGCTGTGTCTTCGCCGCTGTTGGTCCAGCACGCAACCAGTCAAGTCACCAGCAGCCAATCTCTTCATTGTTTTCTCTTCGCATGCTTCGCCTGCCTATTTAAGCATCCCTGTGCTCAGTAGCTCCCTGAAACCTCACTGGAAATCATCCACGTCTCAGATTTTCTGTCTTAGTCTTCTTCTCCGGCGAAACCAGTTCGAGGCCTCACGGTGACAGCCTCAACCGCAGCCTCAACCACCAAATTGACAGCACTAGTAAGTTCCCCTCGCCTCCCTCATCGTGCTGTACTATTTAATTGCTCCCCGATGACCCCTAACGACGGCGATCACCGGAAATGGCTGAAAATCGAAGATTGCCCTGTTCCGGCAATGCAGGCCAAATCAATTCGAATTAGCCCTCGAACCTGTGAAGCAAATTGATCAGTGGGTTATTTCAAGCAAGCCTGTAATCTTAGAATCCCTAATTAAACATCATTCGAAGCTTTTCCCAAATTCAAGCTCTACCAGAAAACCGGCGATCGTCGCCAGGCTTCTCCGGTGATCCTCCAGTCAATTTGATGTTACCAGAAGCTTCCCTATACCTCCTAGATGCTCTCCAAGCAAAGAATTAAGTTCTCTCGGCCTGTAGCAAAAACCCCCAAATAGCAGTGTTCTTCTCCGGCACAGTTCACCGGAAAAGTGTTCCCGGCCATTTCAGCCCTCGAAACTTTGTCATTTAGATGTGCCTTAGCCTCCTGAGTATTTTTGTCTTCTAGCTCGACACCTAGATCGGCCTAGATTGGAAGTTATAGCCATGCCAAGTTTGTGTCCAGAACTGCTCCAGTGCAGCCAGTTCATCTCTGTTCATCATCAAATTTCTTGCTTTCCAGCCATTTCTTGCCCTAGATCCTGTTAACTTAATTGTTCCTGTTATCAATGCCTACCTCCCAGACAAAGTGGTGCATCATTTGGAGCTCCAGATCAAAAGTTATGCTAAGCCCTAGTTTTGGACATTGTCAGCTCTATGCCAGAGCTTGTCAGCCAGTGGCATTGACCTTGTTTACCCACTTCTGGTTGTGTAATTTGAAAATCACTTTGTCCACTAAATTTGTAGAGTTGTGATCTACATTTTATTCTACTACCACAAGTTAAAATAACCCCTCTATCATTCATCAACCCTATGTCGATGCTTTGAACCGAATGTCGATTTAAAGACGTTCGCTGTTTTTGAGCGAACCAGTCGCAACCTTGACATCATTCTGATATTTTGAGACATTTGGAACCTTGTAAACCTTTGACAACTAATCTTAACAGTGGTTTCCTTAACTTAACCCTAATCAGCCTCTTAACCCAATCATTTCAGAATCATCAAGACTTCATCTTTGCATCATTGCATATAGTATAATAATGTATTGAAAAGATTATGATTATTGGTTGTTTGTTTGATTTGAGAGCAGATCAAGAGCCCGAGTTCGAGGACTTCACTGCGGACCCGTCGTCAACTGCTGTATTTTACGACGCGGAAGGCAAGTCATATCCTTGGTCATCTTGAACCTATATTTTAAATGTTGCTAAAACATAACCTTGAATATAGGCAATATTGCATGTGAAAGATCGAGAATAATTGATTTATGAATTGGCAGTACTAGACTGGTTATCTGTGAAATGTGAAATAAACAAGTTTTGAGCTATGAACTATTATATGTATCTATATACTTATATTCATGAAATAAAACCCCTAGCCGTGACCAGAAAAATGGTATGGATGGCTGTAGCACTGGAGGTGCTAGACTGCAAAGGAATGCAGGCACTGAAGGTGCAGGGTTGTGGATGGTCTGGTCACTGGCATATAAGGACTAGAACCTTGTGTTGTGCGTCTAGTGGCATGAACAACGTGCTAACCGCAAGCCTGGTATGGGACAGGCCTGAACAAGTAATTATGTGGATCGCACATGAAACCCCTGCATGAGATGTGTTGTGATGCACGATAAACACGGAGCGCGGCTCCCACACATATCACTGAAGGTGATCAAGCACGCTGACCCAGTAATGGGAATAAGCAATGGGGTGGAGGTTTGGATACAACCTGCCACAACTGTGCCTCGCTGAGAGCCACAGGGTCGGGGGTGAATTGTGAGTAAAACATAACAAAAGTTCTTGTTATTTCCACCTTGCTGCTCACAGTATGAAGTGAGTCAGGGGTCCAATCATTTTGTTATGATAGGAAAGGTTTGAAAGTGGAATATCTTGCGGGTAAATTGGTACCTCTCTGCAGAGTTAAAAACGTATTCGAATACTCCGAGCTCCCGGGTTTTATAGGAGTCTGCTGCGGTGGATTAAATCCACGGGGTGTGACACAAGTACTATTTTCTAAATAAAATATGTTTAAATCAAGATTACCCAAATGACATGTGTTGTCATGATAAGGAGTGCTACCGTGGGCTGTCGTGTGTCGACGTGTCGCAGTAGTGCTATAATCTAGTGAACATGAATGATGATGTTATATTATAAAAAGTGCTGCCATGAGATGAGGTATGAAAGAAAAAGGATTATTTTACAAATATCCATAATTCTTGACTAGTCTAGGTTCATATCATCACTACTATATGTATCTACTCTTACCTATGACTTACTGAGTACGTAAGTGCTCATCCTTGCAACATTCAACTCAATAGATGGAGCCTACCTTGATCAAGATGATGGCACGGAGTACTACGTGGATCCAGAAGGAGGAGAATCAGTTCCGCCAGAACCCTGAAGTGTGTTGTTCTGCCGTCAACTTCTTTTGTGGGAGGGTCACCTATCTTCTGCTGTGTAGTTAAATATTTTGTTAAACCCTGAATGCCTTGCAGGCATTGTAATCCTCTTTATGTAATAATAAGGCCAGCAGGCCACACTGCTTAATATTTTGTAAGTACTCTGTTGCAATGTGATATACTCCTGTGTTTGACTCATCCTGGGAAGTCAAAGGGTTGTGGTTGAGACTAGCTGCAGCGAGCTAGGTCTCTACAGGAGTAGTCGTTGTCCCAGTCTCGGGGCGCGACAAGAAAAGTTGGTATCAGAGCAACATGAGAACTTGACTGTAGGACGACACCTTTAGGAAATTGGCCGTGCCAGGAAGACGTAATTTATTTAGAAACTATTTGTGGAAATTTTATTTTGATAAAAATAATGAGCTTTGTAGCTCTTGAAAAACCTTCATTTCAAAATTTTATTTGGATTTCTAAAATTCGGTAAGATTGTGAGAGTGCGTTCTGTTGTTTCAGAGTGTCTTAGAGGTTGGTGTAGACAGAGCTAGTGGATGCTCTTGATAGCTTTGTGATTCGCTGTTGCTTTTGCAATGGTTAATTTGTGTATTATGGCTAGTAGCCTAAGTATTTTATGCATAAAAGTAGTTGCATTAATTTCTGCATTGCTGTCTTAGTTGGCCTTAGTTAGTTAGATCCGTCTAAACTTTTTCAGAGCCACCATGGTTGACACCAGAAGGAGATCTCGAAGTGGAAGAGAAGATATAGATCAGACTCCGCAGGAAGAAGAAACTATGACAAGAGACCCTTTGTTTCAGCAAGGATCTCAGAGTTCCAATCCACCTCAGAATGAACAACCCAGTCTTCAGGAAATTTTGTTGTCAATGGAGAAAAGTCGACAAGAAGCTCAGATAGCTCACACCCAGTTGTTAGCCCAGATAGTTCAGAAACTGCCTACTGGAACAACAGAAGGAACTACTTCTGCTGTAGGAGCAAGATTAACAGATTTCCAAAAGACCCGTCCACCAACATTCTCTAGTGCGACCGATCCTATGGTTGCCGATGATTGGTTACGGGATATCGAGAGGAAACTGGACACGGTCCGATGCAGCGAACGAGAGAAAGTTTTGTTTGGATCTCATCAGTTATCAGGAGCTGCAGCTGCCTGGTGGATGAATTACCAGGAAGCTCACCCTGATAAAGATAATATCTCTTGGAGGGAATTTAAGGATCAATTTCGGAAATTTCATATACCTACTGGTGTTATGGCAGCTAAGCGTCGGGAATTTCGGAATTTAACTCAAGGAAGTAAGTCAGTTACTGAGTATCTACACCAATTTACTCATTTGGCTCGATACGCACCTGGAGATGTGGATACTGAAGAGAAGAAGATAGAGCGCTTCACAGAAGGACTTCAACACTATTTACAGTATCAAATTGCTTCTCATGAACTTACAGAATTTCAAACCCTAGTGAACAGAGCTTTAAAGGTAGAAGAAAAGAAGAATATGGGAGAAGAAAGTCGAAAGAGGAGGATGTTCCAGCAAACAAGACCACAGCCAAATCCAATCAGAGGAAGAGTTCCTATCACTCCCAATTTTCGACCATCTTATCAGAATCCCAGACCAGCAACGACATTGTGCCCCAATTGCCGAGGAAATCATTCTCAGAAGGATTGCCCTCATCCTCGTGTTGAGTGTTATCATTGTGGACAGCGTGGGCACCGTAAAGAATTCTGTCCTTGGATACAGCTTCCAATGTCCATTGCCAGATCTCAGGCAGGAACACAGCCAGTAGTAACCAGAGCATCACCATCGCAGAATTTTAGAGGAAATTCAGCAGGAAGAGGAGGAAATATGGCTAATCGAGGAAGAGGAAGAGGTAGAGCACCAGCTGCAACCCAAGGAGGAAGATTAAACTATACTTCAATTCAAGAAGCAGGCAACGCCACCGACATTCTTCTAGGTAGATTTCTGATTAAATCTGCATCTGCCTTAATATTGTTTGATCCTGGTGCTACAAATTCATTCATGTCAAAAGCATTTGCATCTGAAGTTGAAATGCATATAGACCAAGTACCACTAGAGTACTCTATGGTTATATAAACTCCAGGGGCTAGATTATCTGTTTACTCAATCTGCCCAAATGTAACTTTCAATATAGAAGGAGTAGAATTTGAGGCAAATCTACTAGTTCTAGAACTGCAAGGTCTAGA
The DNA here is from genome assembly GCA_019359835.1 of Pharus latifolius. NCBI lineage: Eukaryota > Viridiplantae > Streptophyta > Magnoliopsida > Poales > Poaceae > Pharus > Pharus latifolius. Next base: position 26,539,170 of record CM033329.1, read on the forward strand.
CATTATTTTGGGAATGGATTGGTTGTCCCAACATAAAGGTCTAGTAGATTGTGAAGAGAAAACCCTTAGTCTTGTCAGTAGCCAAGGGGAGAGAGTTCTATTCCATGCAGAAAGATCAGCAGTCAAGAGACCGCTAAGATCTGTTCAAGCATTGCAAAAATTATGCCTGGAACAAGTGCCTGTAGTGCAACAATATTCTGATGTGTTTCCAGAAGAACTTCCGGGAATGCCACCTGACAGAGAAATAGAATTCAGTATTGAACTTAAACCAGGAGCAGCACCTATAGCAAAACGTCCCTATAGGATGCCAGTTACAGATTTGGAGGAGCTCAAGAATCAACTCGAAGACTTGGAAAACAAGGGATTTATCAAACCCAGTGCTTCGCCATGGGGAGCCCCAGTTCTGTTTGTGAGGAAGAAAGACGGAACTCTACGAATGTGTGTAGACTACCGAGCTTTGAATGAAGTCACTATTAAAAACAAGTATCCATTACCAAGAATTGATGACTTGTTCGATCAGCTTCGAGGAGCCAAAGTATTTTCTAAGATAGACTTGAAATCTGGATATCATCAGCTGAAGATCAAGAAAGAAGATATACCGAAGACTGCTTTCACTACCAGATATGGTTTATATGAGTTTACAGTAGTACCTTTTGGCTTGACCAATGCTCCGGCAGCATTCATGAATGTCATGAACAGTACATTTATGGATTTTCTTGACAAGTTTGTCATAGTATTCATAGATGACATTCTGATATATTCCAAGAGTACGGAAGAACATGAGCAACATTTACACCTAGTCTTGGAAAGGCTACGAGAGAGGCAATTTTATGCCAAGTTTGACAAATGTGAATTTTGGATGTCAAGAATTTCATTTCTTGGACATGTATTGACAGCGGAAGGAATGTCAGTGGACTCAGCTAAAATCTCTGCAATCAAGGAGTGGAAGCAACCTACCTCAGTTTCAGAGATTAGAAGTTTCTTGGGATTAGCAGGGTATTATAGGAGATTCATCGAAGGATTTTCCCAAATTGCCAAACCTCTTACAAACCTGCTAAAGAAGGATGTTGCATTTGAATGGACCATCAAGTGTGAAGAAAGTTTTCAGAAACTGAAGCAGAAATTGACAACAACACCAGTCCTCACCCTACCAGACAGCAAAGAAGATTTTGTAGTTTACTGTGATGCTTCAAAGCAAGGAATAGGCTGTGTGTTAATGCAAGAAGGTCAAGTAGTGGCTTATGCTTCACGCCAATGGAGACCACATGAGGAAAATTATCCGACCCATGATTTGGAGTTAGCAGCAGTAGTGCATGCTTTAAAGATATGGCGGCATTATCTCATTGGGCGTAAGTGTGAGATCTTTACAGATCATAAAAGCCTCAAGTATATTTTCACACAGACAGAGCTCAACATGCGTCAACGACGATGGCTCGAATTGATCAAAGATTATGATCTTAGTATTCAGTACCATCCAGGGAAAGCTAATGTAGTAGCTGATGCCCTAAGCAGAAAAGTTTACAACCTACAAGGAATGGTTATGTTGAAGAATCCTTACCTACAACAAGAGTTGCAGAATCATCAAGTGGAAATAGTACCGCAGGGAACGGTAGCTACTTTAACAATAAAATCTCAACTTGAAGAACAGATAGGAAATGCCCAGAAGGAAGATAAAGAAATTTGTAAGATCAAGAGTCGAATCAAGTTAGGAAAAGCTCAAGGCTTTATTGAAGATAATCAAGGGATTGTATGGTATCGAGGAAGAATCTGTGTACCTCAAAACGCAGATCTTAAGGAAATAATTCTCCATGAAGCACATAAAACTCCATACTCAATACACCCTGGTAACACAAAGATGTATCAAGATTTGAAGACCAGATTCTGGTGGGATAATATGAAGAGGGAGATTGCAGAGTACATTGCAAACTGTGATACATGCCAACGAGTTAAAGCAGAACATCAGAAAATAGCAGGAAAGCTACAACCTCTACCAATACCATTATGGAAATGGGAAGAAATTGGTATGGATTTTATTACAGGATTACCTAAAACTCAAGGAGGATATGATTCCATATGGGTTATTGTGGACAGACTTACTAAAGTAGCTCATTTCATACCAGTTAAAAAGATTTATGATGGCAGTAAATTAGCAGAGTTATACATGCAAAGAATAGTGGCATTGCATGGTATTCCTAAGAAGATAGTCTCAGATCGTGGAACACAGTTTACCTCCAAATTTTGGAATAGACTGCATGAAACTCTAGGAACCCAGTTGGACTTCAGTACTGCATATCATCCACAGACGGGAGGACAGACAGAAAGAGTTAACCAAATCCTAGAGGATCTTCTAAGAGCTTGTATACTAGATTATGGAACATCATGGGACAAATGTTTACCATTTGCAGAATTTACATATAATAACAGTTATCAAGCTAGTATACAGATGGCACCATTTGAAGCTTTATATGGACGTAAGTGCAGAACTCCATTGCATTGGAATGAGCCAGGAGAACGAAAAGTTATAGGACCAGAGATAGTAGAAGAAGCAGAAGCTCAAGTCAGACTCATCAGAGAAAGGTTGAAAACAGCACAATCACGACAAAAGAGTTATGCAAATAAACGACGGAGAGAATTATCATTTGAACCAGGAGATTTTGTGTATCTCAAGGTCACACCATTCAAGAGATTACAAAGATTCCAAGTGAAAGGAAAGTTATCTCCAAGATACATTGGACCATTTAAGATAATCAAGAGAAAGGGAGAAGTATCATATAAATTGGAATTACCTGAGGGATTAGCAGGAGTGCATGATGTGTTTCATGTCTCTCAGCTCCGGAAACTGTTTGAAGGAACCAACTGACCAGATAGATGTACAAGATGTGCCATTACAGAAGAATCTCACTTATCTTGAGCACCCAATCAGAATCCTAGCCACTGATGAACGTCAGCTCCGAAGGAAGAAAATCAAATTGTGTAAAGTTCAATGGAAGAATCATTCAGAGCAAGAGGCTACTTGGGAGAAGGAAGAAGATCTTAAGCAAACCTATCCTTATCTTTTCCTGTCTTAGGTAAATCTCGGGGCGAGATTTCTTTTAGGAGGGTAGATCTGTAACGCCCTGAGTTAGGGGTGAAAATTTCCTTTTTCATAAATAGCATGCATGCATGTATCTGTAGTAATAGCCAGATCAGTTTCTATCTCAAGCCCTGAAATCTCCAAAATCTATCCTGTGACCTCAAATGAAGATCAGATTGTTCAGATATGATCTATCAGTTACTCTGAACTTAAAAGCCTTCAGAACCTAGATCCAATTCTATCTCTAACTCCCAGAATTATCAACTCCTTCTGTTTTCGAAAACAGAATTACCTTATATTACCCAAATACCATAAGTTCAGAAATACAGATTTAACCTAAATCTTGACCAAGTTCAGACCAGATTATTCCTGGAATATGATCATGGGTATGTCAATACCTTAATATAAAAAGTTGACAGCCATATTTCACCATCTAGACTCTTTTCACAAATCAGTCCAAGAATTATCGCAAAATAGTCCTTATCTGTTATTTGAAAATCCAAAAAGGCTAAAATCTCCAGATTAACTCCAAATTCAGAATTTCTTTGGCAAATCTTCTCAAAATGCTATTTGTCACAAGTTTCTCTTCTGTTCAAATTCCAAAATCTCATCCTAAGTACCAGAATTCAAAACCAAATGAAATTCAGATTTCAATTACCCTAAATTACCCTATTTTCAGTTTGTATCAAAAACTATTCAAACGTATCATATTTTATCAATTATCATTGCCAATTAACCTGTTGAATATAATCTACCAGATTAGTGAAATCAAATTCAACTCTAACCTTCCAAATCTCCAGAATTACAGATTGATCCAATTGTGAAAATCAAATATTGCAAATCAGCCCATTTTCAACCAGGGAAGCAGCCAGTGCACGACCAGAAGCTCGCCGTGTTTTCTTGCGCCGTGCACGCTCGTCGCCGGCCAAGCTTCGCCGCACTTGTGACCGTGCATGCCAGTACGCACGTGTCCTCGCCTCAGCCGTCGCCGTGGCAGCGCCGTTGCTACGTCGACGACCAGCGTTTGCTCCCGCGCGCGATCAGCAGCAACTTTGTCAGCAATCCATCGCCACGTAGCCTCGCCGCGCCAGTACTTGTCGCCACCGCTTGCTACAAGCTTCGCCAGGTCCCGATGAAGCGACATTGTGATCAGCTGAAGGCTTGTCGCCGTCGCATCACCGTTCTTCGCTGTGTCTTCGCTGCTGTTGGTCCAGCACGCAACCAGTCAAGTCACCAGCAGCCAATCTCTTCATTGTTTTCTCTTCGCATGCTTCGCCTGCCTATTTAAGCATCCCTGTGCTCAGTAGCTCCCTCAAACCTCACTGGAAATCATCCACGTCTCAGATTTTCTGTCTTAGTCTTCTTCTCCGGCGAAACCAGTTCGAGGCCTCACGGTGACAGCCTCAACCGCAGCCTCAACCACCAAATTGACAGCACTAGTAAGTTCCCCTCGCCTCCCTCATCGTGCTGTACTATTTAATTGCTCCCCGATGACCCCTAAAGCCGGCGATCACCGGAAATGGCTGAAAATCGAAGATTGCCCTGTTCCGGCAATGCAGGCCAAATCAATTCGAATTAGCCCTCGAACCTGTGAAGCAAATTGATCAGTGGGTTATTTCAAGCAAGCCTGTAATCTTAGAATCCCTAATTAAACATCATTCGAATCTTTTCCCAAATTCAAGCTCTACCAGAAAACCGGCGATCGTCGGCAGGCTTCTCCGGTGATCCTCCAGTCAATTTAATGTTACCAGAAGCTTCCCTATACCTCCTAGATGCTCTCCAAGCAAAGAATTAAGTTCTCTCGGCCTGTAGCAAAAACCCCCAAATAGCAGTGTTCTTCTCCGGCACAGTTCACCGGAAAAGTGTTCCCGGCCATTTCAGCCCTCGAAACTTTGTCATTTAGATGTGCCTTAGCCTCCTGAGTATTTTTGTCTTCTAGCTCGACACCTAGATCGGCCTAGATTGGAAGTTATAGCCATGCCAAGTTTGTGTCCAGAACTGCTCCAGTGCAGCCAGTTCATCTCTGTTCATCATCAAATTTCTTGCTTTCCAGCCATTTCTTGCCCTAGATCCTGTTAACTTAATTGTTCCTGTTATCAATGCCTACCTCCCAGACAAAGTGGTGCATCATTTGGAGCTCCAGATCAAAAGTTATGCTAAGCCCTAGTTTTTGACATTGTCAGCTCTATGCCAGAGCTTGTCAGCCAGTGGCATTGACCTTGTTTACCCACTTCTGGTTGTGTAATTTGAAAATCACTTTGTCCACTAAATTTGTAGAGTTGTGATCTACATTTTATTCTACTACCACAAGTTAAAATAACCCCTCTATCATTCATCAACCCTATGTCGATGCTTTGAACCGAATGTCGATTTAAAGACGTTCGCTGTTTTTGAGCGAACCAGTCGCAACCTTGACATCATTCTGATATTTTGAGACATTTGGAACCTTGTAAACCTTTGACAACTAATCTTAACAGTGGTTTCCTTAACTTAACCCTAATCAGCCTCTTAACCCAATCATTTCAGAATCATCAAGACTTCATCTTTGCATCATTGCATATAGTATAATAATGTATTGAAAAGATTATGATTATTGGTTGTTTGTTTGATTTGAGAGCAGATCAAGAGCCCGAGTTCGAGGACTTCACTGCGGACCCGTCGTCAACTGCTGTATTTTACGACGCGGAAGGCAAGTCATATCCTTGGTCATCTTGAACCTATATTTTAAATGTTGCTAAAACATAACCTTGAATATAGGCAATATTGCATGTGAAAGATCGAGAATAATTGATTTATGAATTGGCAGTACTAGACTGGTTATCTGTGAAATGTGAAATAAACAAGTTTTGAGCTATGAACTATTATATGTATCTATATACTTATATTCATGAAATAAAACCCCTAGCCGTGACCAGAAAAATGGTATGGATGGCTGTAGCACTGGAGGTGCTAGACTGCAAAGGAATGCAGGCACTGAAGGTGCAGGGTTGTGGATGGTCTGGTCACTGGCATATAAGGACTAGAACCTTGTGTTGTGCGTCTAGTGGCATGAACAACGTGCTAACCGCAAGCCTGGTATGGGACAGGCCTGAACAAGTAATTATGTGGATCGCACATGAAACCCCTGCATGAGATGTGTTGTGATGCACGATAAACACGGAGCGCGGCTCCCACACATATCACTGAAGGTGATCAAGCACGCTGACCCAGTAATGGGAATAAGCAATGGGGTGGAGGTTTGGATACAACCTGCCACAACTGTGCCTCGCTGAGAGCCACAGGGTCGGGGGTGAATTGTGAGTAAAACATAACAAAAGTTCTTGTTATTTCCACCTTGCCGCTCACAGTATGAAGTGAGTCAGGGGTCCAATCATTTTGTTATGATAGGAAAGGTTTGAAAGTGGAATATCTTGCGGGTAAATTGGTACCTCTCTGCAGAGTTAAAAACGTATTCGAATACTCCGAGCTCCCGGGTTTTATAGGAGTCTACTGCGGTGGATTAAATCCACGGGGTGTGACACAAGTACTATTTTCTAAATAAAATATGTTTAAATCAAGATTACCCAAATGACATGTGTTGTCATGATAAGGAGTGCTACCGTGGGCTGTCGTGTGTCGACGTGTCGCAGTAGTGCTATAATCTAGTGAACATGAATGATGATGTTATATTATAAAAAGTGCTGCCATGAGATGAGGTATGAAAGAAAAAGGATTATTTTACAAATATCCATAATTCTTGACTAGTCTAGGTTCATATCATCACTACTATATGTATCTACTCTTACCTATGACTTGCTGAGTACGTAAGTGCTCACCCTTGCAACATTCAACTCAATAGATGGAGCCTACCTTGATCAAGATGATGGCACGGAGTACTACGTGGATCCAGAAGGAGGAGAATCAGTTCCGCCAGAACCCTGAAGTGTGTTGTTCTGCCGTCAACTTCTTTTGTGGGAGGGTCACCTATCTTCTGCTGTGTAGTTAAATATTTTGTTAAACCTTGAATGCCTTGCAGGCATTGTAATCCTCTTTATGTAATAATAAGGCCAGCAGGCCACACTGCTTAATATTTTGTAAGTACTCTGTTGCAATGTGATATACTCCTGTGTTTGACTCATCCTGGGAAGTCAAAGGGTTGTGGTTGAGACTAGCTGCAGCGAGCTAGGTCTCTACAGGAGTAGTCGTTGTCCCAGTCTCGGGGCGCGACAACTTCCGCGACCAGATGATCCTCAGATTTGTTGGGGAAGCAATCATCTCGTGGGAAAGTTGCACTCCCGCGACCTGATAGTTCCCGACTTTTGTCGGGTGATCTAATTTCTGGGGGAAATACTTCATCCTCTCACTTGCGAGGATTGGTAATTATTTTCATCTCTTCTGCTGGTCGTTTTATCTTGTAAAACTAACACATGTATGTGCAGGAGACGAATATCTTTGGAGCCCCCGGCGACCAGCCTACTGAGATCCAACCTCTTTCCCTTGAAGAAACCCTCCAGAAGGAGAAAGAGGTTCTGGAGAAGAAGACCGAAGAGATGTCTTTGGCCATTCTGCACTTGACAGAATGTTTTGATAGATCCCGCGAAGAGGCGCACCAATTCCGCTTGGAGAGGGACTATGCTCTACAGCAGCGAGAACTCTCCGATTCGATCAGGAATGGTAGTGCTTCTCTGATTCAGGACGATGTAGATAGGCTTAGAGTAGTTGCTAGTTCTCTTGGGGCGGTCAGTATAGATCCTACCGACGCCAATATGTCCTTAGGAGAACTTTGTAAACTTCTCTCGGATCAGGTCAATGCTCTGGTCGCCTGTATCCCTTTTATATGCAAGGATTGCCAAAAATAAAGATCTCTTTTACCTTACATAACTTTCCTTCTCGAGAAGAATTACGCAAGAGTTAATTTGAATTAAAACTCTTTCTAATCTGTATGCGAAAATATGGTCACAATGAATGCCTTCATCACCAAATATACACAATTAATCCGAAGTAACAAGTCTTTTCGATCAAAAACGCCTTAATGTGTTATACTGCGACCAGCACTGGTACTGCTATCAGAATTAAGGCCGCGATTAGAACTGAAGTCGCGATAACGTAATGCGTTGATCTGATAATAACCGTCTATATTGCGATTACCCATTTGTAGCGATCACAGAATGGCATTGTGATCAACATGCAAATTTTGAAGCGATCACAGAAACGCATTGTGATCAACATGCAAATTTTGAAGCAATCACCGAAACGCATTATGATCAATACATGAAAATTAACTTACAAAAAACATGAAGGATAACTTCCTCCAAAAATCTTTGCAAAATTTTCATGTTCTTATGTGCACCCTATCCCTCGAATTCGAAACGGAAATTAAATAAAAATATATTTCGTTTCGGATTTACTGTGATCGCTCATAGAAAATCTCTTGAAAGAGTTTGGCCTAATGTAAATCTTTGTACCTGTACAGATACAATTTATACAATGCGAATGTATGCATTATTTTTTGAAAGAAAGCGCTTCTTTTTGTTTGATGTTGCGACCATATCCCCCTAGCCCCCTCCTGTGATTATGTATACTGAAGACTTAGTATTATAAGCAGAGGAGGGATATGGGTGTAACGACGACCAGGGATACCCGACCAGGCCGACAATCATATTCGATACAATACCCAATTTTATTGCAAACCGGCAGCCACTCTAATGACCAAGGACCTGCCAGCAAGCCCCGTGTGCGTTGAGAAATGGCTTATTGAGGAGTGTCTTGTCTGGAAGTGATCGCAAGATCGGCCAGTGAATCTGATCAAGGTATTGTAGTGGTACAACTATCGGCGACCAGCCCCCGAGGCGGACTCGTAACATATGGGCAAAAGGAATACTTAACACATGGAACAACTAAAAGTACTGATTTTGTTAAATCATGCTAATTGAAAAGGAAAAGGCATTGGGAACTTACACGTAGAACTTGCATAGTTGATCGATGTTCCATGTATTGGATAAGATCCGACCATCCTCCATCGCTAACTGAGCTGATCCTGGTCGCGGCACTGAGACAACAGTGTAGGCACCTTCCCATTGTGGGGAGAACTTGTTGCGATTAGATTGGTTTTGTATGTTACGTAAAACCAGATCACCCACGTGAAGACTACGTAGTCGCACCCTTTTGTTATGGTATTTGTGCAAATCTTGCAAATACACCGCGGACTTGACCAGAGCTCGATCACGTTTTTCTTCTAGGAGGATGAGATCTTGTAATTGTTGCCCATTCTGATCAACTTGTTCGAATTGATTTGTTCGGACAGAACAAATACTAATTTCCATGGGTAACACAGCCTTAGCCCCTTATACCAAATGGAAAGGTGTCTCCCCGGTGGCTCGACTAGAAGTAGTACGTTGTCGCGCCCCGAAACTGGGACTACGACTACTCCTGAAGAGACCTAGCTCGCTGCAGCTAGTCCCATATATGCATAGCATACACATACCCTTGACTTCCCAGGATAAGTCAAGCACAGGAGTATATTCACATTGCAACAGAGTAACTTACAAAATAGTTAAGCAGTGTGGCCTGCTGGCCTTGATATAACATAAGAAGATTACAATGCCTTCACGGCATACATGGTTTAGCAAAATAACAACTACACAGCAGAAGATGGGTGACCCACCCACAATGAGAAGTGGACGGCAGAACAACACATCAAGGCAATGACGGGACTGACTCTCCTCCTTCTGGATCCAAGAAGTTCTCCATGCCTTCATCTTGGTCATTGAACGCTCTATCTACTGATTTGTTGGTTGCAAGGGTGAGCACTTACGTTCTCAGCAAGTCATAGGTAAGAGTAGATACATATAGTAGTGATGATATGAACCTAGACTAGTCAAGAATTATGGCTGTTTGTAAAATAACCTTTTTCTTTCATACCTCATCTCATGGCAGCACCTTTCATAATATAACATTGATAATCTTGTTCACTAGATTATAGCACTACCGCGACACGTCGACACACGACAGCCCACGGCAGCACTCCTTATCATGATAGCACATGTCATTTGGGTAATCTTGATTTAACACATTTTATTTAGAAAATAGTACTTGTGTCACACCCCGTGGATTTAATCCACCGCAGCAGACTCCTACAAACTCGAGAGCTCGGAGTAGTCGAATACGTTTTTAACTCTGCAGAGAGGTACCAGTTTACCTGCAAGATATTCCACTTTCAAGCCCATCCTATCATAACATAATGATTAGACCTCTGACTCACTTCATATTGTGAGCGGCAAGGTGGAAATAACAAGAACTTTTGTTATGTATCACTCACAATTCACCCCTGACCCTGTGGATCTCTCGCGAAACACAGATGTGGCGGGCTATACCCCCACCCTTACTCATTTCCCCATTGCTGGGTCAAATATCAGATCACCTTCAGTGATAGTGGGAGTCAGCCTCCATATCAATCATCACAACACATCTCATGCAGGGATTTCATGTGCGATCCACATAAGTACTTGTTCAGGCCTGTCCCATACCAGGCTTGCGGTTAGCACGTTGTTCATGCCATTAGACGCACAACACAAGGTTCTAGTCCTTATATGCCAGTGACCAGACCATCCACAACCCTGCACCTTCAGTGCTTGCATTCCTTCACAGTTTAGCACCTCCAGTGCTACCACCATTCCATACCATTTTCTGGTCACGGCTAGGGGTTTTATTTCATGAATATATATAAATACATATATAATAGTTCATGGCTCAAAACTTGTTTATTTCACATTTCACAGATAACCAGTCTAGTACTGCCAATTCATAAATCAACCATTCTCAATCTTTCACATGCAATATTATCTATATTCAAGATTATGTTTTAGCAACATTTAAAATATAGGTTCAAGATGACCAAGGATATGACTTGCCTTCCGCGTCGTAAGATACAGCAGTTGATAACGGATCAACAGCGAAGTCCTCAAACTTAGCTTCTGGATCTCCTCGACGACAAACAAACAATACACACAAATATTACTTAATATATTAAAATGATTTATGATCTATATGCAGATATGCTCAACAAGAATGATTGAACGATACTGGAGATAGTTGAGATTGCAAGCTGAACTGAGTTGAGATCTAGGGTTTCAAGGAATTGGCTAGGAATAGATGTTAGATGCTCTTAGGATCTCAAGGTTACAATAAGAACATCAGTTTTGTGGCTGGTTTGATCAAAAACAGCGAATGTCAGCAGATTGACATTCGGACCAAGACTCTGACATAACTTCAAAGAAAGCTAGAGAGCTTATCTCAAGTTGTGACAGTAGAAGAAAGTGTAGATCATAACTCTACAAATTCAGTGGACAAAGTGGCTTTCAAAATGCACAATCAGAAGTGGGTAAACAAGGCCAATGCCATTGGCTGGCATGCACTAGGATAGTGTCAAAAATTAGGGTTTTGCAGCAAATATAATTCAAGGTCTCAAATCAAGTTGTGATAGAAGAAGAAAATGTAGATCACAACCTCAGGAATCTAAGAGACAAAGTTATGCTCAAAATGCACATCTAGAAGGGAGTGAAAAGGGCTAATGCCACTGATTGACATAGTTTGGCAATGAATCTGACATGGCCAGAAACTAGGGCTTGGCATAACTTTTGATCTAGGGCTCCAAATGATGCACCACTTTGTCTGGGAGGTAGGCAATGATAACAGGAATAAATCATTCAACAGGATCTAGGGCAGAAGATGGCTGGAAGGTGATGAAATTCAAAGGAGAAGTGTGGTGGCGACACGGCACAGTGAAGCCACTGGACAAAATCTTGGCATGGCTATAACTTGAATTCTGGACAGTTTCAGGGATCGGCCTAGAAGACAAATATGCTCATGAGGTTGAAGGACACCTGAATGACAAAGTTTAAGAAGCTGAAACGGCCGGGAAAAGTTTTCCGGTGAACTGTGCCGGAGAAGAAGACATACAATTTGGGGGTTTTTGATACAGGCCGAAAGAACTCGATTCCAAGCTTGGGAAGTGATAGATGGGTAAGAGAAAGTCACCTGCACGATCAATTTGGCCGGAGGATGGCCGGTGTGGCCTGGCGACGATCGTCGGCGACTGAGGAAACTCAAATCTGGGAAAAACTTCAATTCGAGCTCAATCTGGAGATATTGGTGCATAGGCTTGCTTCAAAAGGTTCACTAATCATTTTCTTCCACAGAATCAAAATCCAATTCGGGGTAATTTGGCCTGCATTGCCGAAACAGGGTAATCGGGATTTTCCGGTGATCGCCGGCGTTAGAGGTCACCGGTGAGCAATTAGATGATACAGCATGATGAGTGAGATGAGAGGAACTCACTGGTGCTGTTAATTTGGCAGGAGATGCTGCAGAACGTGCTGGCACCATGAGGCTCCTCGACGGCTCGTCGGAGAAGACGACTGAAACAGGAAATTCTGGAACTTGGCTGGTTTCTGGTGATGTGTGGAGGGAGCTGTTGAGCACAGGAGTGCTTATATAGGCCAGGCGAAGACTGCAAGGGGGAACAGCGAAGTAATTGGCTGCTGTGATGAGATGTGTTGCGTGCTGAGCATCAGCGGCGAAGACACAGCATTAACCAGTGATGCGACGGCGACAACGGCTCTGCAGTTGATCATCATGTCAGTTCATCGGGACATGGCAAGCTGGAGCAAGCGGTGGCGACAACACTGGCGTGGCAAGGCAACGTGGCAGTGAATTGCTGACAAAAGGCTGCTGGTCGCGAGCGGGAGCAGGCGTTGGTCGCCGACATTGCAGTGGCGCTGCCACGACACGGGCTGAAGCGAGGACACGTGCACACCGGCATGCACGGTCACAAGTGTGGTGAAACTTGGCCGGCAGCGAGCAAACACGGCGCAAAGAAACCACGGCGAGGCTTCTGGTCGTGCACTGGCTACTGCCTTGGTCGAATTAGGGGCCTGATTGCAATTTCCAATTCTTGATTTGGACTGATCTGTAATTCTGGAGATTTGGAAGGTTTGATCTGATTTTGATTCTGCTGATTTGGCAAACTTGATTCAACAGATGATTTGGCACAGATTGAATATAAAATTTGAGATGTTTGGATGATTTTTGATATGAACTGAAAACATAGTAAATTAGGGTAAAATAAGTCTGAATCTTATTGATCTTGAATTCTGGGATTTAGGGTTTGATTTTGAGATACTCATAGAAGAAGAATTTGTGTTGAAAAGCATTTGGGATGTGTTCCCTGAATCAGATTTGAATTTGGAGATGATTTGCAATATTTTTCCTTTTTAGGCTTCTAGAAAATCTGGAAAAAAAAGACTGATCTGCGATACTCTTGGACTGATTTGCAAAAATGGTTTAGATGGTGAAATCTGGCTGCCAACTTTTTGGATTAAGGTATTGGCATACCCTTGATCATAATCCAAGAATAATCTGGTCTGAACTTGGCTAAGATTTTGATTAAATATGGATTTTTGAAACTTGGGGTAAAAGATATTCTGTTTTCGAAAATAGAAAAGAGTTGAAAAATCTGGAAGTTAGGGATAGAATTGAATCTGGGTTCTGAAGGCTTTTAGATTTAGAATAACTGATATATCAAATCTGGAAAGTCAGATCTTGACTTGGGGTCACATGATAGATTTTGGAGATTTAAGTGCTAAAACTGGAGCTGATTTGGTTGATCTAGAAGAGACATATGCATGCATGACTTTTAAGAAAGAAACTTTTCACCCCAAAACTCAGGATGTTACATACGTAGTGCCCACAGAACGATATAGATACCCAACCCCCCGAGCGTGTCTTAAGGTGATCAAAAACACACTTTTTGATGCCCTGCAATATCTGCCCGTTGTCACGTTCGACGGCACCATTGCTCTGCGGATGAGCTATAGAAGCAAAGCACACCTTGGTTCCAATGCTGTCGCAATAGTCCAGAAAGAGACCATTAGTGAACTGAGAACCATTATCAGTGATAAGGCGATTTGGAACACCGAATCGAGTCACAATGTTCTTATGAAAGAACTTTTGTGCAGCAGCAGCAGTAATGTTGCGTACTGGTTTGGTCTCAATCGACTTTGTGAATGTGTCAATAGCTACGAATAAGAACTTGTATCCATTGACCGCTTGTGGCATAGGACCAACAATATCCATCCCCCATACCGTGAAGGGCCATGATAGAGGAATGGTTTGTAGAGCGTAGGCAGGTTGATGAACATGTCTCGCATGGAATTGACACTGAGGACATGTCTTGACCATATTCTTGGCATCATCAAGTGCCGAAGGCCAATAAAATCCTTGTCGGAAAGCCTTTCCGACCAGTGTACGAAATGACGCGTGCGCACCGCATACACCGTCATGGATTTCTTTCAAGAGGGATTTACCTTCCTCTTGGGACACACAGCGCATGAATACTCCTTGAGTACCTTTTCTGTACAAAACTCTTATAAGTTTGTATAGACGCGCTTTTTGAACTAACCGATCGCTTTTGGTTTCGTCCTCGGGCAAGGTCTCGTGTTCGAGATAGACCCTCAATGGATGGGTCCAATCTCGTTCCTGTCCGTGGTTGGTAACGCAGACTATTACCGGATCATCCTCGACCGTAGTCATGATCGAGGGATGTTCCAAGTGTTCGACGAACACTCCTACCGGAGCGGATGTGCATGAGGACCCAATTTTGGATAATTGGTCTGCAAGAATGTTGTCCTTTCGCGGGATGTATTGGACTTCGAAATGATTGAAGTGTTTTTCCAATCTCCTCACTTCCCCCAGGTAATGAGCCATTGTCTCATTGGAGGTGCTATACTCCTTGTTTACCTGGTTTACGACCAGCTGTGAGTCTCCCCTCACCACTAATCAACAGACTCCGAGGAATTTTCCTTCCTAGAGCCTTGAAATAGGACCTTCATACTCTGCTGCGTTGTTGGTCGCAACAAAGTGTAGTTGAATGACATACTTCAGCTGTTCGCCCTGAGGCGTGACTAAGACCACTCCAGCCCCCGAGTGTTGAAAACTACAAGAGCCGTCAAAGTACATTGTCCAGTGATCGGGGCATTCCAAATCTTCAGACGCCTGCACGGGCGGCTCAAGATTAGTCCATTCGACTACGAAGTCGGCCAGGACCTGAGACTTGACCGCGGTGTGGGGAGTGAAAGGGATGTCGAACGCTCCGAGTTCGATAGCCCATTTTGCGATCCGACCAGATTTCTCAGGATTGCGGACAATGTCCCCCAATGGAAAAGATGAGGGCACTGTGATCTTATGTGTTTGGAAGAAATGTCGTAGCTTACAGGAAGCCATCAGTAGCGCGTAAAGTATCTTCTGGACCTCAGGGTATCACTCCTTAGGATCATGAAGTACTTCGCTCACGTAGTAGATGGGTTTGTGCACATCCTCTCTTTCCGTGATCAGAACAGCACTGATCGCGTGAGGTGTAGCCGCCAAGTAAAGGAGTAATGGTTCCGTTTGTCGGGGGAAACCAAGACCGGCAGACTCGATAGATATGCTTTTACCTCCTGAAATGCCTTTTCGGCCTCATCGGACCACGTAAAATTGTGATGTTTGCGTAGGGCTTTGAAGAAAGGTAGTCCCCTTTCGCCTAGTCGCGATATGAACCGGCTCAATGTCACCATGCGACCTGCTAGGCGCTGAACATCCTTGATGGTCGAGGGAGACCTCATCTATTCGATTGCCCTGATTTTTTCAGGATTGACATCGATTCCTCTGGAACAGACAGGAAAACCAAGAAGTTTTCCAGATGAAACCCCGAAAGAACATTTTTCCGGGTTTAACTTTAATCCATATCGATTCAAATTACAGAAGGTTTCAGCAAGATCGTCTAAATGAGATGAACTTTTTAAACTTTTTAGAACCAGGTCATCTACGTAAGCTTCAAGATTACGCCCCATCTAGAAAAGAAAGGTCTTTTGCATCAAGCGCTGGTACGTGGAGGCAGCGTTCTTGAGACCAAACGGCATTCTGACGTAGCAATAGGTGCCGAATGGTGTGATGAAGGCAGTCTTCTCTTCATCTTCTTCCACCATGATAATTTGATGATATCCTGAGTAAGCATCCAGGAAACACATCAGTTCACAACCCGCAGTAGAATCGACCAGCTGATCGATGCGGCGAATGGGAAAGTCATCCTTCGGACAGGCACTATTTAGGCTATTGTAGTCGACGCACATGCGCCACTTGCCATTTGACTTGCGGACCATGACCGGGCTTGCAAGCCATTCCGGATGATCGACTTCACGAATGAATCCGGCCTTTCAGAGCTTATCCAACTCCTCTCGGATGGCTTCCTGCCGATCAATAGGAAAACGCCCGAGCTTCTGCTTTATTGGTCGCTATCCAGGTTGAATTGCTAACCTGTGATGAATTACCTCCCTTGAGACACTGGGCATGTCAGATAGTTTCCACGCAAACACATCTGCATTAGCTCGGAGGAAAGTAACGAGCTCGAGTTCCTATTTGTCGTCTAGGCCTGATCCAACCTGAATTGTCTTGGACAGATCTGACGAGGATTGACACCCGGACCACTTCTATTGGACTTCTGGTTAAAGGCAGGTTCGAGTCAAGAGTGTATCTGGCGATACGAGCTCAAGTTATTCTGAGGGACGTCACTATGTGATCGCCAGTTTTACGCGGTCAGACCGTAAGCCTTGCGCGGTCAGAAGTTCGTAGGCTATACGTGAACTACACATTCGGGATATTGCGCGGTCAGCCAATATCCCGCGGTCAGAACATCTGCCGATCAGGATACTTGGGATCTATCTATTCGGTTGCCCATACAACAGGATATTCTAAGTATCCCGAAGATTCCTACACGTGGAGAATCGACCGTCAGAAGGTTAACACATACAGTTATCCATGAATAACACATGTTTAACCTGCGTGGAGGTTAAGAGCAGTTCCAAAAAACCGCATCCAACCGTCCGTGCAACCGATTGATGCAGTTTCCTCCACATGGCACCCTTTCAAGCAGTACAAAAGGATAGCATGGAGCATCAATCAAGGAGGATGATCCGAAACATCAACCGAGAGATCGGAAGATCAAGAAATCCAAAATCATTTAAGTTAGCCAAGTCTACGGCCCACCTCATATAGCATTTTAGTAAGCCTTCTTTGGCTTATCCTTGTACACTTTTACAGGGAAAATCCTCGCCTGTGAGGACTTTTCCCTCCATTTGTAAACCTTTTACCACACTTAGTGAAATCTCAACAGGACGTAGGGCTATTACTCCCACTATCGAGGGCCCGAACCTGTCTAAACTCTCTGTGCTCCTGTTCACCATTGTTCCGCATACCTTCCCGGAGGGTCATCTTGAAAGGTCTCACAATTACAAATTCTGCATAAGTTCGGCTGAGGACTCCAAGTCCGAATCGTCGACAGCTGGCGCCCACCGTGGGGCCTTTCTCAAGGCGTCCTAATTGAAATTCGGAGGTTCGCCGAAACATGGCTGGAGCATATGATTCCGAGAATGATTTTGATCTCGAGGATTATGCCCATATACCAATGCCTTCTCCAAGCGATCCTGTTCCGATGGAAGAGGTCGAAGGCCAGAATCTTCCACAGGTTGAATCATCTCCCCAAGTCATGTTAATCGACCAGGAGGCAACTGGCACAAGGTCAGAACCCGCAGAGGTTCTTAATGTGCTAGGTGATGAATCCGGCCCGTCATACGATCCCGCTGAGGGAAAATATGATGGTGACCCTGAAGTTAGCCCAGGAGGGTTCGACCCTGATAACCTCCACCGTCTCTTTGATTTCGATTCCGACTCGAAACAAACAGAGATGTTCTCCCCATCGGCGACCTCTCTCCCTAGGCAGTTTGCTGCGTTGTCGGAAGAAACTCCCGATCAACAGGCTGCCAGGGAAGAACAAGATCGCAAACAGAAGCAGGAGCAAGATCTCGAGCAACAGAACAACGAACTACGCAGAACTGCCCTAGAGGCTCTTCAAGATGCGCAGGCTCGTTACGATGCTGCCCCGAGTTCTTCTCGACGGTCGCGTGGTCGTAGACGTGACCAGACTCCTTCCTTACCATCGGAGTATTTCCCAGTGGACGAAGAAACAATAACACCTGGTGCCCCTAGGAGAAGTACCCATGGTCGACTGCGATCTATCGCGGAAGTCATGCGCAATTTTCCTCCTACGGTCACGGATGCGCAGAGACCGGCCTTTTTCAGGATCCTGGCGGAAAGACTGGACGAGGTTGCATCCAAGGCGACCCCAACAGCCTCTTCCCGCTCAGTGACACATTCCCGTGAACGAGATGGTCCTCATTTTGGCTCTGGCCTGCGGAGTTACCCGCCGCCTGTACCGTCCCGACAGGACAAATACCGGTGAATGCAGGACTCTCGTAGTAGGGATCGAGTTCCCGTTCACTCTCGTTTGGGACCACGAGTAACCTCGCCATTACGTGAGTTTGCTCGGAACCCAACCGAAAGTCGCAGGACGGTTCACGGTCCTTATGTTGGTTGCAAAGCTTTCTCGCCTGGCCTACGAGCAGTCGTTTGGCCCGATAAGTTTTGACCAGGGGCCATTGAAAGGTTTGATGGAACTCAGAACCCATCCGAGTTCCTTTAGATCTATATTACTGCCATCCAAGCAGCAGGAGGCGATGACAAGGTCATGGCCAACTACCTGCCAACAGTCCTCGCAGGACCGGCTAGAACCTGGTTGTTTAATCAGCCTGAGGGTTCCATCTACAATTGGGAAATGCTATGCGATGCCATCCTCAGCAATTTCCAAAATTGTTACCAAAAGCCGGGTAAGGAGGACGACCTGCATAGACTACGGCAAACTTCGACCGAAACACTTCGGCAGTTTGTCAAGAGATTTGTCGGGGTAAGAAATACCATCCCGAACATATCTGATGGCTCCGTAATCAGGGCATTTAAGCATGCCGTTCGATACCGGAGATTCACTGAAGACTTGCTTATCCACCCTCCTCGATCAGTGGCCGATCTGTTCGATATGGCTGATCGATACTCCGATGCAGCCGAGGCAGTCGAATGGAACCGAATGGTTGACAAGGGGGACCTACCGCCCCAACCAGGCTTCAAGGACGCCAGGAAAGAAGATTCAAGCAAAAAGCCGGAGTCTTCACCGGGTGGGAAGTCAAAAAAGTCGAAGAGGAACCGCTCTGGACAGTACCGTGAGGTCGCAGTCGCGGAGAAACCACCTTCGACCAAAGGTAATAAGTCTTCTTTTAAAAGTAAAACTGCTTCTGGTGGCCGGGATTCCGACCAGCCAGAAAAATCAACTAATCCGCAGGAGGGCAAGAGGTGGTGTCCACTCCACAACTCCGCAGGCCACGACCTCAAAAACTGCAGGAGTTGGTTGAAACAGCTGGATGATTTCTACCAAGGAGCTGGGCCAATGCCAACCTTACCGCCTAAAGAGCAGGCGTGCGGGATTAGAGACGTCGACGGAGACGAAGAAATGGCTTACCAGGTACCTCAAAATCATGTTAATGTCATTTTCGGAGGTTCCTCCTCTTTCGTTTCCAAAAGGCAGTTTAAAACCTTTTGCTGAGAGGTTAACCAAACGGAGACATCCCTTGGCGAACCTCAATATCCCCGTTGGTCGGATATGCCTTTGACGTTCGATCGCGCTGACTGTCCTGTGGGGCTAACTCGACCATTGAGGCTACCTCTGGTTATTAACCCAATCATCAGTAATGCGAGAGTCGAAAGGGTCCTGATTGATGGGGGAAGTTCCCTTGATCTCTTATTGGTCAAGACACTCGACGAGATGCAAATTCCTCGTTCGAAGATCAAGCCCATAATCCATCCGTTTTATGGGATAATCCCAGGCCCCTCCATGATGCCGTTGGGACAAGTGGTCCTCCCGGTCACTCTGGGAGAACCAGATAACTTCCGAACAGAATTGGTTACTTTCGATGTAATCGATTGTGATTCAGCTTATAATGCAATCTTTGGCAGGCCGACTCTTGCTAAGTTCATGATGGCAACGTACTATGCTTATCAGTGCGGGAAATTGCCTGGCCCCAAAGGTGTCATTTCGGTCCGAGGTAGTCGCAACGTGGCGCTCACGTGCGACCGGCTATCTTTGGAGATGATCGATCAACTTCCCCTCCGGGACGCTCAGGTCGCCACCGTTGCCACCGATGCGATCAGGGCTGCTCCTCGACCAGATGAGAAACTCAAACAAGTTCCTTTGTACCCAGATGACCCATCCAAGACAATTCGGGTTGGGTCAGCCCTGGATGACAAATAGGAACTCGACCTCGTTGCTTTCCTCCGGGCTAACGCAGACGTGTTTGCGTGGAAACCGTCCGACATGCCCGGTGTCCCAAGGGAAGTAATTGAGCACAGGTTAGCAATTCGACCTGGACCACGACCAATAAAGCAAAAGCTCAGGCGTTTTGCCACCGACCGACAGGAAGCCATCCGAGAAGAGTTAGACAAACTCTTACAAGCCGGGTTTATCCGCGAAGTGAATCACCCGGACTGGCTCGCCAATCCGGTCATGGTCCGCAAGTCAAATGGCAAGTGGCGCATGTGCGTCGACTACACTAGCCTCAACAGTGCCTGTCCGAAGGATGACTTTCCCCTTCCCCGCATCGACCAGCTGGTTGACTCCACTGCGGGTTGCGAACTGATGAGTTTTCTGGATGCCTACTCAGGATATCATCAAATTAGCATGGCAGAAGACGATGAAGAGAAAACTGCCTTCATCACCCCGTTCGGCACATACTGCTACGTCAGAATGCCGTTCGGTCTCAAGAACGCAGGTTCCACGTACCAGCGCTTGATGCAAAAGACCTTTCTTTCCCAGATAGGGCGTAATCTCGAAACATATGTAGACGACTTGGTTGTAAAGAGCACCAAAAGATTGTCTCATTTGGACGATCTTGCTGAAACCTTCTGTAACTTGAATCGCTTTGGAATAAATTGAACCCGGAGAAATGTTCTTTCGGGGTTTCTTCAGGGAAGCTTCTTGGTTTCCTTGTGTGTTCCAGGGGCATTGAGGTTAATCCTGAGAAAATCAGAGCTATTGAACAAATGAGGTCGCCCTCGACCATGAAGGATGTTCAACGCCTGGCTGGTCGCATGGCGGCTTTAAGTCGCTTTATATCGCGATTAGGCGAAAGGGGACTACCTTTCTTTAAAGCCTTGCGGAAACATCATAACTTCACGTGGTCCGACGAGGCCGAAAAAGCATTTCAGGAGGTAAAAACATATCTGTCCAGTCCGCCAGTATTGGTGTCTCCTGAAAAGGAAGAACCATTACTTCTGTATTTGGCGGCCACCCCACACGCGGTCAGCGCTGTTCTGATCGCGGAAAGGGAAGGAGTACACAGACCCGTCTACTATGTGAGCGAAGTACTTCATGGTCCTAAGGAGCGCTACCCTGAGGTCCAGAAGATACTTTACGCGCTACTGATGGCTTCCCGTAAGCTACGACATTACTTTCAAGCACACAAGATCACAGTACCCACCTCTTTTCCTTTAGGGGATATTGTCCGAAATCCAGAAAAATCTGGTCGAATCGCCAAATGGGTGGTCGAATTCGGTGCCTTCGAGATCCATTTCACCCCTCGAACGGCGGTTAAGTCTCAGGTTTTGGCCGACTTTGTGGTCGAATGGACCAACCCTGAGCCACCCGTGCAGTTGGCAGAGGAACTGGAGTGCCCCGATTATTGGACAATGTACTTTGACGGCTCCCGTAGTTTTCAACACTCGGGGGCTGGAATAGTCTTAGTTACGCCCCAGGGCGAACAGCTTAAGTATGTCATTCAACTACACTTTGTTGCAACCAACAACGCAGCAGAGTATGAAGGTCTTCTTGCAGGGCTCCGGGCAGCAAAATTCCTCGGAGTCCGTCGATTAGTGGTGAGGGGGGACTCACAGCTAGTCGTAAACCAGGTAAACAAGGAGTACAGCACCTCCGATGAGACAATGGCTCATTACCTGGGGGAAGTGAGGAGATTGGAAAAACACTTCAGTCACTTCGAAGTCCAATACATCCCGCGAAAGGACAATATTCTCGCAGACCAATTATCCAAAATTGGATCCTCACGCTCATCCGCTCTGGCAGGAGTGTTCATTGAACACTTGGACCATCCTTCGATCATGACTTCGGTCGAGGATGATCCGGCAATAGCCTTCGTTGCCAACCTCGGTCAGGAACAAGATTGGACTCATCCATTGAGGGTCTATCTTGAACATGGGACCCTACCCGAGGACGAAACCAAAAGCGATCGGTTAATTCGAAAGGCGCGTCTGTACAAACTTATAGATGGGGTTATGTACAGAAAGGGTACTCAAGGAGTATTCATGCGCTGCATATCTCAGGAGGAAGGAAAATCCCTCTTGAAGGAAATACATGACGGTGTATGCAGTGCACACGCGTCATACCGAACACTGGTCGGAAAAGTTTTTCGACAGGGATTCTACTGGCCTTCGGCACTCGATGATGCCAAGCTTATGGTCAAGATGTGTCCACAGTGTCAGTTTCATGCAAGACAGGTTCATCAACCTGCTTATGCATTGCAAACTATTCCTCTCGCATGGCCCTTCGTGATCTGGGGAATGGACATCGTCGGTCCTATGCCACAAGCGGTCAATGGGTACAAGTTTCTGTTCGTAGCCATTGACACGTTCACAAAGTGGATTGAGGCCGAACCAGTACAAAATATTACTGCATCAGCCGCACAAAAGTTCTTTCACAAGAACATTGTGGCACGATTTGGTGTTCCAAACCGTCTCATCACAGACAACGGTTCTCAGTTCGCTAGCGGTCTCTTCCTAGACTACTGCGATCAGATTGGGACCAAGGTGTGCTTTGCTTCTGTGGCACATCCACAAAGCAATGGTGCCGTAGAACGGGCCAATGGGCAAGTATTGCAAGGCATCAAAAAATGTGTTTTTGATCGCCTCAAGACCCGCTCGGGGGCTTGGGCAGACGAGCTTTATACTGTTCTATGGGCACTACGGACTACCTCTAGTCGAGCCACCGGTGAGACACCCTTCCATTTGGTCTATGGGGCCGAGGCTGTGTTGCCTATGGAAGTTAGTATTGGATCTGTTCGCACGAATCAATTCGAACAGGTCAACCAATCCGAACAGCGATCGCAAGATCTCATCCTCCTGGAAGAACGGCGTGATCGCGCCCTGATCAAGTCCACGGTATACTTGCAGGCTCTACGCAAGTATCACAGTAAAAAGGTGCGACCACGTGATCTCAACGTTGGCGACTTGGTTTTACGAAAAATTCAAGACCAGTCTAACCGCAATAAATTCTCCCCAAAGTGGGAAGGACCATACACTGTCGTCTCAGTGCCGCGGACAGGATCGGCGCGGTTAGCTATGGAGGATGGTCGGATTTTGTCCAATACTTGGAACATCGATCAACTTCGCAAGTTTTATGTGTAAGTATTCCAATCACTTTTTTCCTGTTCAATTAGCATCTTTTGCCAAAACAAAAAATGTTTTGCTTTCATACAATGAGTTTTTCTCTTTAAGCCCGTATCATATGCATTCGACCTGGGGGCTGATTGCCGACGGTCAGATCATCACAACAATCTAATCGGATTCGCTGGTCGATCTCATGATCACTTACAGATAAGTCATTCCTAAATAAGCCGTTTCTCAACGCATACGGGATTATCTGGTAAGTCCTTGGTCATCCGAGTGGCTACCAGTTCGCAATAAGATTAGATGTTATATTGATCCTGGTCGTTGGTTTAATATGCATATCCTTGGTCGTATAGCTCATTACTTGGTTGGGTTCCACGCTTATATTTTCTCCTCTGCTTATAACACCAAGGCTTTAGTGTTCATAAGCAGAGGCGGGGGCTGGGGGGGAATATGCTCATAATATGGAATTCATATTACGAAAATACGAAATATATATATTCTTGTCAAAAATAATTTTTTACATACATTTGCATTATACACAAATTTATAAGTACAAAAATAAGGATCATTCGATCCCCAGCTCAGTCAGGAGTCTATCTACTAGGGGCTTGACTTCCTCTATGACTGCATCGAGTAGCTCTTCACTCTCGACCTCAACCGGACCCACCAATGCGTTCAGATCTGCATCTGGACCATGGTGAAGTCGAACCCGGCTGAGTACGGCTGCTGCGGCTGATCGAACCCTGGTTCTGATCGCCTCTTCGCGTCGCCGTACATCTCCAGGGAGATACTCAAGCAGTGATTCTGCCTGGGCAGTGAGCAGCGATGTCCAGTCACTTACGCTGAGGTTGTCTTTCTTTGGTTCCACCACATCGGTTTTCAGAAGATCAGCCACGGCCTTCAATTTTTCGAAGACCAGGAGGCTTAGCTCTTTGATCGCCCGATTGGTGTGGCGAATCGAGGATTCAAGAATCCCCTTGTCTCGACTGAGCTGCGTAATTCGACCTGCTTGCGCTGTACAGAGAGAGGAGATTATTTGCATATTATGGATCCAAGTCTTCCTAATCAGGAATCGGCTTACCAGCATTCTCTGATCGAAGTTTGTTGAGTTCAGTTTCTTGTTTCTTAAACATTGAGACTGAACCGGCCACCTCTTTCTTCAAAAATGTAACCTCTCTGCAGCAAAATTAAGGCAGTCACAACCAAGATGCACCCATGCTAACCAAAGGGTAATGGTACTCACCTGCGCAAGCTGTCGTGTTCTTTTTGAATGGCTTCTGTACTAGCCATCACAACATGCGAATGGCTTATTAGCCAGGATAATCCCTGTGGTGCCAAAGAAGAAGATCAAAGGTGTCCTAAGTACAATTCAGGCACGAAAGCAGAGTTTTATTATACCTTCATAAACTTTTGTAAAACAGCATCATTCAGTTCAGCGGGAATCCTCGCTAGAGCCTCCGACGCGCTCACTACAAGGACAGTTGGTGGGAGTGCCGGCCGGACGCCACCCCCAGTAGTCATCGGTGGTGACTGGGTCCCTACATTTATTCTTTCCCCTGCGGTCTGGACGACTTCCTGGACCACAGGGGTGGAGCGTTCTTCGTTGGAAGCTCCTGCACCAGCTGTGACTTCAACCTCCCCGGAGGCGATTGAAGAGCTGGGCGCCGTCTTTCTTTGCCTGACATGAAGGACAATTTGAGCAGTTTTTATTTAAGATTATTGCCAAATTTAAGGTTCTTACCTTATTTGAAATCCCATTCGCTCCTGGGATTTCTAGGAAGGTTCCCCTTGGGAAGAAGAACCATCATCGGTTCTTGCCTTCCTTATGGCAAATAAGGTAGCACCCCCCTGGAAATGTCCTGTTATAAGCATATTCTTAGGGAACAGGTAAAAACACATAGAAAGGTCTTTACCTGGGCCACCGGACTAACTGGTGGGGCTACATCCAAAGGCCTTGAAGACTCCAGAGTTGTTGGGACCGTCACAGCCGGCCTTTGTTCATCTACCTCCTCCTCTGTCCGCGGAGGAGGAGGATTTTCCTCCCTGGAACCCCCAGTGGTCCCAGGGGGAAGCTCTCCTCCCTGTATGTACATTAACTTGTCAAATGTGCAGAAAGAGTCATAGAAGGAACGGTCGAAAAAATTCCTTACCTTGGTCATCCCTTCGACCAGGGAAGCAGAGGTAATTGACCCTGAAATCTCGGGGGCTTCAGGAATTGGAAGGTCACCCGCGACCACAAGATCTTCGGTGGTCACAGGGTCAGCCACGGCCACCTCTTCGGTAGCTGTGGTCCCTACGGGACAGCTTGGGGCGTCACCAGCAGGGGACTCCCCGGTCCTCTTCCTTTTGATGACTAGAGGCACATCATCGTCCTCTTCCTCCTCTCTCCCCTCTCCCTGTACGACGAAGAAGTGATTCCATGTCGCGCCTGAAAAAGTAGAAGGAATGCGATATCTTACCGCAGTCTTTCTAGCAGGACGAGGAATGCTTCGTGAAGACCCCTCCCCAGGGTTCAGCTTGGTCTTCTTGGGGGCAGGACTCTTTGTCCTGGGTCTCTGAGAGACCTTCACATTCTTCGTCGTCGGCTTCCGCAGAGAGCCGACATTTTCGCTTGGGAACGTCGCATCAGCAAACTTCCCTAGGAGCTGGTTCACAGTCCATTACAATGGATTAGCGCTGGACACACACAAGACCTGCAGAACCAAAGCCGGACAAGGAAATTACCTTTCGGCGCTCCTGTCTGAGGTCATCACCGGCATGAATCAAGCTCTGCGGGCGAGGTGATCCCTTAGGGCCCTCTACATCAGCATTGTAGGCCCTAAGGAGGGAATTTGTTCGCCTCTCAATTTCGGCTGAGGGCAGAACTGTTCCCAAATTCAAGTCAGAAAACATAAATTTCAGAAATGACAAAGCACAGTGCTAAAAGGTCGAATACCTTCACTGTAGTCCAAGGTTCCATCCGCCATGGACTTGATTTCCCAAGCAGGATGAGCCCTTTCGCGCAGGGGGCTCACTCGGTTCTTCACAAAGTCTCGGATGACATCCCTCGCTGTCAACCCTTGACCCACCAAGTGAAGAATCACCTCGGCGTACTTCAGGTGCTCCAAGCCCAGCGTCGGGGGAGCATCCAACTCGCTTGACTTCTCTGGCCGCGAGTTCTCAAACCATAAACTACTCTCGGACGGCGGAGAGCAGTAAAACCACCTCTGGTGCCACCCGTGCACCGAATCCCGCAGAGGTGGGGAGGTATATTCCTTCTTGTCCCTCAGCCGGAAGTAGATGCATCCGGCGGCATTGGTGCTCTTCGACCATGCCGAGAAGTAGAATCGTCGGAAGAGGTCCACGCTAGGATATACTCCGACGAAGGCCTCGCAAAGTTGCTGAAACACCGCCAGGATCAGCATCGCATTTGGGTGGAGGTTGATCAGTTCCCACCCATAATGTTCGAGGATGTCCTTTAGGAACCGACTCTCAGGGAATCGGAACCCGCAGCGCAGATACTCCTCGAAGATTACCAACTCGCCCTCTCGGACGATTGGAGTTTCTTGGTCCTTCTCCGCAGGCCGCCAATTGATCAGCAGCCGCGATGGAAGGATCTCCTCTTTCTCCAACGCCACCAGAGTCTCCTCAGAATGGTGGTTGGATCTGCTCCAAGATGCCATTTTTTGAGGAAGATTGGTCAAAAAAGTCGATGATTTTGTGGAAGATGAAGGCAAGAAGATGAGGGTTTTGTGCGGCGGGAACTCTAAGGGTTTTTCGCGGCTGAATAGCTTCCTCAAGAAGCTACCTACTGCTTTTATAGACTCGAGGAGTCACGCCTCTGTGAGTAACGTTCCACTCAAGCGTCCTCTTAAATATTTTATTCATTTCCCATAATGGATATTCTATGATAAACCCTTTAAAGCGTTTCGAGTATCGGATCTGAAATAAAAAGACTTCTTTATTTCGGAAGCTGAAAGGGCTAAAACTCGAGAAGTCTGCTAAGGCGTTTTGAGGGTTATTTACCTTTCTTTTTACTTAAACATTTTTGTGAAAAATATCATGTAACTCAACTTTTGACGTACGGATATATTCTAACTGGGTTATGGTTTGGTTAAAGCCATGTTATTTAACTTCGTTTCTGGTCGAAGTAATGGTCTAACCGAACGTTCGACTCTAGTCGCAATTCAGTTCTAACCGCGGCCTTAAGTCTGATCGCGGCATCAGGGCAGGTCATGGTGATCTTTTAAAGCGCGATTCTAATCACAGAACTGAAATTTCCTGTGTATGAATGGTCGCGGACTAAGCTTTTGGCCATAATTTCATACAGAAGGTATGAAGAATGTTCATATGAATAAAAGAAACTTTATTTATTACATTCTTTACATACAAAAGGGATACGGTCGATAAAAGCATCGACCTGTTCCAAAAGAAGTTTACAAAGTTCCCCAAGGGACATGTTGTTGACAGTAGGATTTACACTGGCAACCCCCAGGGAACTAGCAACTACCCTAAGTCTATCTATATCGTCCCTAACAACAGACGCACTATTGTCCCTAATCAAGTCAGAGAGTTCTCGCTGTTGCTGAGCGAAGTCCCTCTCTCGACGGAAATGGTGCGCCTCTTCTCGGGATCGATCAAGACATTCTGCTAAACGCAGAATCTTCGAGGCCATCTCCTCGGTCTTCTTCTCCAGGGCATTCTTCTCTTCCAGAAGGGTCTGTCTGGAAGGAAGAGATGGAGCAGCAGAAGGCTGATCGCTGGAGCCTCCTACCTCCTGCATTTTGCAAAAGTTAGTCATACTAACTAAAATTATCAGCAAAAAGGGAGAAGAATTGTTACCTGTCCCGATGCATAACCCGTTGATACACCCATCTTGGGAGGAAGATCATCATATGGTGGAAGAGCAACCTTCCCATCAGAAGATTGCTTCGCCAACCCATTATGGCAATCATCTGATCGAGGGATAGTCACCGCTTGCCGACCAGGATGTTGATCACCCAAAAGGATGGGAGAATTGGATGTGATGGGATCTTTCTCTAAGGATAAAGGCCTAACTTGCCGAGAGGCATGAATGGGGAGGGTCAAAGGAACTGAAGGAAGAAAGAAACTCGCTACGTTCTTCACCTTTGTTCCATTGGAAGATCCTTCGTCAACCTTGGGTTTCTTCCTTAAGGGAGACAGGACTTCATTCGTTTCAGACCCTTGTTCGACAACTTCCTCTTCATCACTCTCAATCTCGATGATATCGTGATCTGCCATTGGGAGGAGTATGTGAAAAGGAAGAAGGCAGGATAACAAGAAAAGGACTTAGGCGTGGAGGGAAATTGTGAAGCTTTACATATCCAAGAACCTGGTATTTATAGCCGCCTGGGTGACGGTTTGCATTCCAGGCGCCTCGGGTTTCGTCAAAGCATTTACAATTTTACCTCGAGATAAAAACAATTCTGCGGCGCTATCATTGCCCGTCACGTAATGTCAGAACCCGTCTTGAAAAACCAACCGTTTTCACTTAGTGCGCCACTAAGTGGAGAAGTTAAAGGGCCGGGTTAAAAATCCAATGCATGGTCTTAAAATTCGAAATAAACACGTCACTTTGTTTCTTTCGAATTTGGGGGCCAGCTGACGAGTATTGACACCCGGACCACTTCTATTGGACTTCTGGTTAAAGGCAGGTTCGAGTCAAGAGTGTATCTGGCGATACGAGCTCAAGTTATTCTGAGGGACGTCACTATGTGATCGCCAGTTTTACGCGGTCAGACCCTAAGCCTTGTGCGGTCAGAAGTTCGTAGGCTATACGCGAACTACACATTCGGGATATTGCGCGGTCAGCCAATATCCCGCGGTCAGAACATCTGCCGATCAGGATACTTGGGATCTATCTATTCGGTTGCCCATACAACAGGATATTCTAAGTATCCCGAAGATTCATACACGTGGAGAATCGACCGTCAGAAGGTTGACACATACAGTTATCCATGAATAACACATGTTTAACCTGCGTGGAGGTTAAGAGCAGTTCCAAAAAACCGCATCCAACCGTCCGTGCAACCGATTGATGCAGTTTCCTCCACATGGCACCCTTTCAAGCAGTACAAAAGGATAGCATGGAGCATCAATCAAGGAGGATGATCCGAAACATCAATCGAGAGATCGGAAGATCAAGAAATCCAAAATCATTTAAGTTAGCCAAGTCTACGGCCCACCTCATATAGCATTTTAGTAAGCCTTCTTTGGCTTATCCTTGTATACTTTTACAGGGAAAATCCTCGCCTGTGAGGACTTTTCCCTCCATTTGTAAAGCTTTTACCACACTTAGTGAAATCTCAACAGGACGTAGGGCTATTACTCCCGCTATCGAGGGCCCGAACCTGTCTAAACTCTCTGTGCTCCTGTTCACCATTGTTCAGCATACCGTCCCGGAGGGTCATCTTGAAAGGTCTCACAATTACAAATTCTGCATAAGTTCGGCTGAGGACTCCGAGTCCGAATCGTCGACAAGATCATCTGGGTACAATGGAACCAGTTTTAAGGTTTCATCTGGTCGAGGAGCGGCTTTGATCATATCAGTAGACATTGTGGCGATCTGGGCTTCTCGGAGGGGAAGTTGGTCCACCATCTCCAGGGATAACCGATCACATGTCAATGCCACCATGCGACTACCTCGGACCGAAATAACACCATTGGGGCTAGGCAACTTGCCGCACTGGTAGTAAGCATAGTGCGTAGCCATCATGAACTTAGCAAGAGTTGGCCTGGTGGGACATCTCTTCGTCTCCGCTGGCGTCCCTCAGCCCGCAAGTCTGTGGCAAGGTCGGCATAGGTCCGATCCCCTGGTAGAAGTTATCCAACTGCTTCAACCAACTCCGGCAATTCTTGAGGTCGTGACCTGCAGAGTTGTGGAGTGGACACCATCTCTTGCCTTTCTGCGGGTTAGTCGACTTCTCTGGCTGGTCAGCACTACGACCACCAGAAGCAGTTTTATTTTTGAACGAAGGTTTGTTACCTTTGGTTGATGGAGGATTCTCTGCGACTGCGACCTCTCGGTATTGTCCAAATCGACTCCTTTTTTATTTCTTTGACTTCCCGCCTGACGAAGACTTCGGCTTCTTGTTCGAATCCTCCCTCTTCACTTCCTTGAGACCTGGTTGAGGCGGTAAGTTACCCTTATCTACCATCCCATTCCACTCGACCGCCTCGGCCGCGTCGGAATATCGATCAACCTTATCAAAGAGATCGGCTACTGATCTAGGAGGATGGATGAGCAAATCTTCGGTGAACCTCCGATATCGAATGGCGTGTTTAAACGCCCTGATAACGGAGTTATCAGATATGTTTGGGATGGTATTTCTCACCTCGACAAATCTCTGGACAAACTGACAAAGAGTTTCGGTCAAAGTTTGTCGTAGTCGGTGGAGGTCATCCTCTTTACCCAGCTTCTGATAACAATTTTGGAAATTGTTGAGGATGGCATCGCACAACATTTCCTAGTTATAGATTGAACCCTCGGGCTGATTAAACAACCAGGTTCTTGCCGGTCCTTCGAGGACTGTAGGAAAATAGTTGGCCATGACCCGGTCATCGGCACCTGCTGCCTGAATAGCAGTGATATAAATTTGAAGGAACTCGGATGGATTCTGAGTTCTGTCAAATCTCTCTATGGCCCCTGGTTTAAACTTGTCTGGCCAAACGACCGCACGAAGGTCGGGCGAGAAAGCTTTCCAACCGACATAAGGACCATGAATGGACTTGTGACTTTCAACCTGATCTCGGGCGACCTGACGCGAAGGAGAGGTCACAGGTGGTCCCAGGCGAGAGTGGACAGGAACCTGATCACAAGAATTCCCCGCCCGTCTGGCTTTGTGTCACGCCCCGAAACTGGGACTATGACTACTCCTGTAGAGACCTAGCTCGCTGCAGCTAGTCCCATACACACAAACCTTTGACTTCCCAGGATAAGTCAAACACAGGAGTATATTACATTGCAACAGAGTAACTTACAAATATTTAAGCAGTGTGGCCTACTGGCCTTAATATTAAATAAGAGATTGCCTACACGGCATTCAAGGTTTAGCAAAATATTAACTACACAGCAGAAGATAGGTGACCCTCCCACAAAAGAAGTTGACGGTAGAACAACACACATCAGGGCTCTGGCGGAACTGACTCTTCTCCTTCTGGAACCACAAAGTTCTCTATGCCATCATCTTGATCAAGGTACACTCCATCTACTGAGTTTAATGTTGCAAGGGTGAGCACTTACGTACTCAGCAAGTCATAGGTAAGAGTAGATACATATAGTACTGATGATATAAACCTAGACTAGTCAAGAATTATGGATGTTTATAAAATAACCTTTTTCTTTCATATCTCATCTCATCTTATGGCAGCACTTCTCACAATATATCATCATCATTCATGTTCACTAGATTATTGCACTACCGTGACACGTCGACACACGACAGCCCACGGAAGCACTCCTTATCATGACAACACATGTCGTTTGTGTAATCTTGATTTAACACATTTTATTTAGAAAATAATACTTGTGTCACACCCCATGGATTTAATCCACCGCAGTAGACTCCTATAAACCTGGGAGCTCAGAGTATTCGAATACATTTATAACTCTGCAGAGAGGTACTAATTTACCCGCAAGATATTCCACTTTCAAGCCCATCCTATCAATATGATTAGACCCTTCCTCACAACCATGTGTGAGTGGCAAGGTGGAGATAACAAGAACTCTTGTTATGTCTCACTCACAATTCACCCCCGACCCTGTGGCTCTCCGGGAACCACAGTTGTGGTAGGTTGTATCCTAACCTCCACCCCTTTGCTTATTCCCATTACTGGGTCAGCATGCAAGATCACCTTCACTGATATGTGTGGGAGCCATTCTCTGTGTTTACCGTGCATCACTACACATCTTATGCAGGGGTTTCATGTGCGATCCACATAAGTACTTGTGTTGGGGGAAATCTCCGCGAGACTAAGTCCTGGTAAGTTGCGTCACATGCGCCCGGGGACATGGCCGCTGGTGCCTCCCCGGGCGCCGCCTTTTTAGCCCCCGGGACCTGGCCTCCGGCGCCGTCCCGGGCGCCGCCATTTGCCCGGGGACCTGGCCTCCGGTGCCTCCCCGGGCGCCGCCTTTTGGCCCCTGGGACCTGGCCTCCAGTGCCGTCCCGGGCGCCGCCATTTGCCCGGGGACCTGGCCTATGGTGCCTCCCCGGGCGCCGCCTTTTGGCCCCTGGGACCTGGCCTCCGGCGCCGTCCCGGGCGCCGCCATTTGCCCGGGGACCTGGCGTCCGGGGCCTCCCCGGGCGCCGCCTTTTTGGCCCCCGGGACCTAGCCTCCGCCGCCATTTGCCCGGGACCTGGTTGCCCTTCTAAAGGTAAAGTCTCTGGTTGTTGATCACGTGCAGGTCACGCGAGGAGTGCCTCGGGAATCAGCGACCACCTGTCAAGCATCCAAGACGTTTGACCGGGAGAAGGACGTTCCTACCCCTCAATCTGACGGTGGCTTCCGGGGTAGTTTAGGCTTTTTGCTTCTTTTTGGGGCTATAAATAGCCCTTGTACCCCTCAGTTGTAAGCAGGTGATTCATTTTATTGGAATAGCCAAAACTCATAGGTGTGCTCCGGAAGCCTCTCCCCCGGAGAGAGCGTCCCCAGCCGACTCCTGTCGGGAGCACGCCGACAGGGCTAGTGTCGCGCCCCGTGACTGGGACAACGACTACTCCTGTAGAGACCTAGCTCGCTGCAGCTAGTCTCAACCACAATCCCTTTGACTTCCCAGGATGAGTCAAACACAGGAGTATATTACATTGCAACAGAGTACTTACAAAATATTAAGCAGTGTGGCCTGCTGGCCTTAATATTACATAAAGAGGATTACAATGCCTGCAAGGCATTCAGGGTTTAACAAAATATTTAACTACACAGCAGAAGACAGGTGACCCTCCCACAAAAGAAGTTGACGGCAGAACAACACACTTCAGGGTTCTGGCGGAACTGATTCTCCTCCTTCTGGATCCACGTAGTACTCCGTGCCATCATCTTGATCAAGGTAGGCTCCATCTATTGAGTTGAATGTTGCAAGGGTGAGCACTTACGTACTCAGCAAGTCATAGGTAAGAGTAGATACATATAGTAGTGATGATATGAACCTAGACTAGTCAAGAATTATGGATATTTGTAAAATAATCCTTTTTCTTTCATACCTCATCTCATGGCAGCACTTTTTATAATATAACATCATCATTCATGTTCACTAGATTATAGCACTACTGCGACACGTCGACACACGACAGCCCACGGTAGCACTCCTTATCATGACAACACATGTCATTTGGGTAATCTTGATTTAAACATATTTTATTTAGAAAATAGTACTTGTGTCACACCCCGTAGATTTAATCCACCGCAGCAGACTCCTATAAAACCCGGGAGCTCGGAGTATTCGAATACATTTTTAACTCTGCAGAGAGGTACCAATTTACCCGCAAGATATTCCACTTTCAAACCTTTCCTATCATAACAAAATGATTGGACCCCTGACTCACTTCATACTGTGAGCGGCAAGGTGGAAATAACAAGAACTTTTGTTATGTATCACTTACAATTCACCCCCGACCCTGTGGCTCTCAGCGAGGCACAGTTGTGGTAGGTTGTATCCAACCTCCACCCCATTGCTTATTCCCATTACTGGGTCAGCGTGCTTGATCACCTTCAGTGATATGTGTGGGAGCCGCGCTCCGTGTTTATCGTGCATCACTACACATCTCATGCAGGGGTTTTATGTGCGATCCACATAATTACTTGTTCAGGCCTGTCCCATACCAGGCTTGCGGTTAGCACGTTGTTCATGCCACTAGACGCACAACACAAGGTTCTAGTCCTTATATGCCAGTGACCAGACCATCCACAACCCTGCACCTTCAGTGCCTGCATTCCTTTGCAGTCTAGCACCTCCAGTGCTACAGCCATCCATACCATTTTTCTGGTCACGGCTAGGGGTTTTATTTCATGAATATAAGTATATAAATACATATAATAGTTCATGGCTCAAAACTTGTTTATTTCACATTTCACCGATAACCAGTCTAGTACTGCCAATTCATAAATCAACCATTCTCAATCTTTCACATGCAATATTGCCTATATTCAAGGTTATGTTTTAGCAACATTTAAAATATAGGTTCAAGATGACCAAGGATATGACTTGCCTTCCGCGTCGTAAAATACGGCAGTCGACGTCGGATCCACAGTGAAGTCCTCGAACTCGGGATCTTGATCTGCTCTCCAATCAAACAAACAACCAATAATCATAATCTTTTCCATACATTATTATACTATATGCAATGATGCAAAGATGAAGTCTTGATGATTCTGAAATGATTGGGTTTAGAGGCTGATTAGAGTTAAATTAAAGAAACCAATGTTAAGATTAGCTGTCAAAGGTTTACAAGGTTCCAAATGTCTCAAAATATCAGAATGATGTCAAGGTTGCGACTGGTTCGCTCAAAAACAGCGAACGTCTTTAGATCGACATTCGGTTCAAAGCATCGACATAGGGTTGATGAATGATAGAGGGGTTATTTTAACTTGTGGTAGTAGAATAAAATGTAGATCACAACTCTACAAATTTAGTGGACAAAGTGATTTTCAA
Organism: Pharus latifolius; assembly: GCA_019359835.1. Lineage (NCBI taxonomy): Eukaryota > Viridiplantae > Streptophyta > Magnoliopsida > Poales > Poaceae > Pharus > Pharus latifolius. Next base: position 26,574,242 of record CM033329.1, read on the forward strand.
ATTACACAACCAGAAGTGGGTAAACAAGGTCAATGCCACTGGCTGACAAGCTTTGGCATAGAGCTGACAATGTCAAAAACTAGGACTTAGCATAACTTTTGATCTGGAGCTCCAAATGATGCACCACTTTGTCTGGGAGGTAGGCATTGATAACAGGAATAAATCATTCAATAGGATCTAGGGCTGAAAATGGCTGGAAAGCAAGAAATTTGATGATGAACAGAGATGAACTGGCTGCACTGGAGCAGTTCTGGACACAAACTTGGCATGGCTATAACTTCCAATCTAGGCCGATCTAGGTGTCGAGCTAGAAGACAAAAATACTCAGGAGGCTAAGGCACATCCAAATGACAAAGTTTCGAGGGCTGAAATGGCCGGGAACACTTTTCCGGTGAACTGTGCTGGAGAAGAACACTGCTATTTGGGGGTTTTTGCTACAGGCCGAGAGAACTTAATTCTTTGCTTGGAGAGCATCTAGGAGGTATAGGGAAGCTTCTGGTAGCATCAAGTTAACTGAAGGATCACCGGAGAAGCCTGGCGACGATCGCCGGTTTTCTGGTAGAGCTTGAATTTGGGAAAAGCTTCGAATGATGTTTAATTAGGGATTCTAAGCTTACAGGCTTGCTTGAAATAACCCACTGATCAATTTGCTTCACAGGTTCGAGGGCTAATTCGAATTGATTTGGCCTGCATTGCCAGAACAGGGCAATCTGTGATTTTCAGCCAATTCCGGCGATCACCGGCGACTGGATGCAATATAGCTCAATTAAATGGTACAGCACGATGAGGGAGATGAGATATACCTTCTGGTGCTGTTAAGTCGGTGAGGAGTGCAGCAGGGCGTGCTGGCACCGTGAGGTCTCAATCTGCACTCGCCGGAGAAGAAGACCAGGACAGGAGAATTTTGAGACTTAGCTGATTTCCAGTGAAACAAGAAGTTGCTGGGGGACAGTGGTGTATAAATAGGCCAGGCGAAGCAAGCAAGAAGGAGACAACGAAGTAATTGGCAGCCGGTGACTTGACTGGTTGCGTGCTGGAGCAACAGCGGCGAAGACACAGCGAAGAACGGTGATGCGACGGCGACAAGCTTGCAGTTGATCACAGTGTCGCCTCATCGGGACCTGGCAAAGTTGTAGCAAGCGGTGGCGACAACACTGGCGCGGCAAAGCGACGTGGCGAGGAGTTGCTGACAAAAAGCCGTTGATCGCGCGCGGGAGCAGCACTGGTCGTCGACGTAGTAGCGGCCTTGCCACGGCACTAGCTGGAGTGGGGACACGTGTGCACCGGCATGCATGGTCACGAGCGCGGGGCGAAGCCTCACCGGCGATGAGCAATCACGGCGCACAAGCACGGCAGTTCCTGGTCGTGCGCACAGTAGCTAGCCTGGTCGAAATTGGGCTGATTTGCAATATTTGACTTTCACAATTGGACCAATCTGTAATTCTGGAGATTTGGAAGGTTAGAGTTGAATTTGATTTCACTAATCTGGTAGATTATATTCAACAGGTTAATTGGCAATGATAATTGATAAAATATGATACGTTTGAATAGTTTTTGATACAAACTGAAAATAGGGTAATTTAGGGTAATTGAAATCTGAATTTCATTTGGTTTTGAATTCTGGTACTTAGGATGAGATTTTGGAATTTGAACAGAAGAGAAACTTGTGACAAATAGCATTTTGAGAGGATTTGCCGAAGAAATTCTGAATTTGGAGTTAATCTGGAGATTTTAGCCTTTTTGGATTTTCAAATAACAGATAAGGACTATTTTGCGATAATTCTTGGACTGATTTGTGAAAAGAGTCTAAATGGTGAAATATGGCTGTCAACTTTTTATATTAAGGTATTGACATACCCATGATCATATTCCAGGAATAATCTGGTCTGAACTTGGTCAAGATTCGGATTAAATCTGTATTTCTGAAACTTAGGGTATTTAAGTTATAGAAGGTATTTCTGTTTTCGAAAACAGAAGGAGCTGATAAATCTGAGAGTTAGGGATAGAATTGGATCTAGGTTCTGAAGGCTTTTATGTTCAAAGAAACTGATAGATCATATCTGAACAATCTGATCTAAATTTGAGGTCACAGGATAAATTTTGGAGATTTCAGGGCTTGAGATAGAAACTGATCTGGCTATTACTACAGATACATGCATGCATGCTATTTATGAAAAAGGAAATTTTCACCCCTAACTCAGGGCGTTACAGATCTACCCTCCTTAAAGAAATCTCGCCCCGAGATTTACCTAAGACAGGAAAAGATAAGGATAGGTTTGCTTAAGATCTTCTTCCTTCTCCCAAGTAGCCTCTTGCTCTGAATGATTCTTCCATTGAACTTTACACAATTTGGTTTTCTTCCTTCGGAGCTGACGTTCATCAGTGGCTAGGATTCTGATTGGGTGCTCAAGATAAGTGAGATTCTTCTGTAATGGCACATCTTGTACATCTATCTGGTCAGTTGGTTCCTTCAAACATTTCCGGAGCTGAGAGACATGAAACACATCATGCACTCCTGCTAATCCCTCAGGTAATTCCAATTTATATGATACTTCTCCCTTTCTCTTGATTATCTTAAATGGTCCAATGTATCCTTGAGATAACTTTCCTTTCACTTGGAATCTTTGTAATCTCTTGAATGGTGTGACCTTGAGATACACAAAATCTCCTGGTTCAAATGATAATCCTCTTCGTCGTTTATCTGCATAACTCTTTTGTCGTGATTGTGCTGTTTTCAACCTTTCTCTGATGAGTCTGACATGAGCTTCTGCTTCTTCTACTATCTCTGGTCCTATAACTTTTCGTTCTCCTGGCTCATTCCAATGCAATGGAGTTCTGCACTTACGTCCATATAAAGCTTCAAATGGTGCCATCTGTATACTAGCTTGATAACTGTTATTATATGTAAATTTTGCAAATGGTAAACATTTGTCCCATGATGTTCCATAATCTAGTATACAAGCTCTTAGAAGATCCTCTAGGATTTGGTTAACTCTTTCTGTCTGTCCTCCCGTCTGTGGATGATATGCAGTACTGAAGTCCAACTGGGTTCCTAGAGTTTCATGCAGTCTATTCCAAAATTTGGAGGTAAACTGTGTTCCACGATCTGAGACTATCTTTTTAGGAATACCATGCAATGCCACTATTCTTTGCATGTATAACTCTGCTAATTTACTGCCATCATAAATCTTTTTAACTGGTATGAAATGAGCTACTTTAGTAAGTCTGTCCACAATAACCCATATGGAATCATATCCTCCTTGAGTTTTAGGTAATCCTGTAATAAAATCCATACCAATTTCTTCCCATTTCCATAATGGTATTGGTAGAGGTTGTAGCTTTCCTGCTATTTTCTGGTGTTCTGCTTTAACTCGTTGGCATGTATCACAGTTTGCAATGTACTCTGCAATCTCCCTCTTCATATTATCCCACCAGAATCTGGTCTTCAAATCTTGATACATCTTTGTGTTACCAGGGTGTATTGAGTATGGAGTTTTATGTGCTTCATGGAGAATTATTTCCTTAAGATCTGCGTTTTGAGGTACACAGATTCTTTCTCGATACCATACAATCCCTTGGTTATCTTCAATAAAGCCTTGAGCCTTTCCTAACTTGATTCGACTCTTGATCTTACAAATTTCTTCATCTTCCTTCTGGGCATTTCCTATCTGTTCTTCAAGTTGAGATTTTATTGTTAAAGTAGCTACCGTTCCCTGCGGTACTATTTCCACTTGGTGATTCTGCAACTCTTGTTGTAGGTAAGGGTTCTTCAACATAACCATTCCTTGTAGGTTGTAAACTTTTCTGCTTAGGGCATCAGCTACTACATTAGCTTTCCCTGGATGGTACTGAATACTAAGATCATAATCTTTGATCAATTCGAGCCATCGTCGTTGACGCATGTTGAGCTCTGTCTGTGTGAAAATATACTTGAGGCTTTTATGATCTGTAAAGATCTCACACTTACGCCCAATGAGATAATGCCGCCATATCTTTAAAGCATGCACTACTGCTGCTAACTCCAAATCATGGGTCGGATAATTTTCCTCATGTGGTCTCCATTGGCGTGAAGCATAAGCCACTACTTGACCTTGTTGCATTAACACACAGCCTATTCCTTGCTTTGAAGCATCACAGTAAACTACAAAATCTTCTTTGCTGTCTGGTAGGGTGAGGACTGGTGTTGTTGTCAATTTCTGCTTTAGCTTCTGAAAACTCTCCTCGCACTTGGTGGTCCAATCAAATGCAACATCCTTCTTTAGCAGGTTTGTAAGAGGTTTGGCAATTTGGGAAAATCCTTCGATGAATCTCCTATAATACCCTGCTAATCCCAAGAAACTTCTAATCTCTGAAACTGAGGTAGGTTGCTTCCACTCCTTGATTGCAGAGATTTTAGCTGAGTCCACTGAAATTCCTTCCGCTGTCAATACATGTCCAAGAAATGAAATTCTTGACATCCAAAATTCACATTTGTCAAACTTGGCATAAAATTGCCTCTCTCGTAGCCTTTCCAAGACTAGGTGTAAATGTTGCTCATGTTCTTCCGTACTCTTGGAATATATCAGAATGTCATCTATGAATACTATGACAAACTTGTCAAGAAAATCCATAAATGTACTGTTCATGACATTCATGAATGCTGCCGGAGCATTGGTCAATCCAAAAGGTACTACTGTAAACTCATATAAACCATATCTGGTAGTGAAAGCAGTCTTCGGTATATCTTCTTTCTTGATCTTCAGCTGATGATATCCAGATTTCAAATCTATCTTGGAAAATACTTTGGCTCCTCGAAGCTGATCGAACAAGTCATCAATTCTTGGTAATGGATACTTGTTTTTAATAGTGACTTCATTCAAAGCTCGGTAGTCTACACACATTCATAGAGTTCCGTCTTTCTTCCTCACAAACAGAACTGGGGCTCCCCATGGCGAAGCACTGGGTTTGATAAATCCCTTGTTTTCCAAGTCTTCGAGTTGATTCTTGAGCTCCTCCAAATCTGTAACTGGCATCCTATAGGGACGTTTTGCTATAGGTGCTGCTCCTGGTTTAAGTTCAATACTGAATTCTATTTCTCTGTCAGGTGGCATTCCCGGAAGTTCTTCTGGAAACACATCAGAATATTGTTGCACTACAGGCACTTGTTCCAGGCATAATTTTTGCAATGCTTGAACAGATCTTAGCGGTCTCTTGACTGCTGATCTTTCTGCATGGAATAGAACTCTCTCCCCTTGGTTACTGACAAGATTAAGGGTTTTCTCTTCACAATCTACTAGACCTTTATGTTGGGACAACCAATCCATTCCCAAAATAATGTCTAGACCTTGCAGTTCTAGAACTAGTAGATTTGCCTCAAATTCTACTCCTTCTATATTGAAAGTTACATTTGGGCAGATTGAGTAAACAGATAATCTAGCCCCTGGAGTTTGTATAACCATAGAGTACTCTAGTGGTACTTGGTCTATATGCATTTCAACTTCAGATGCAAATGCTTTTGACATGAATGAATTTGTAGCACCAGGATCAAACAATATTAAGGCAGATGCAGATTTAATCAGAAATCTACCTAGAAGAATGTCGGTGGCGTTGCCTGCTTCTTGAATTGAAGTATAGTTTAATCTTCCTCCTTGGGTTGCAGCTGGTGCTCTACCTCTTCCTCTTCCTCGATTAGCCATGTTTCCTCCTCTTCCTGCTGAATTTCCTCTAAAATTCTGCGATGGTGATGCTCTGGTTACTACTGGCTGTGTTCCTGCCTGAGATCTGGCAATGGACATTGGAAGCTGTATCCAAGGACAGAATTCTTTACGGTGCCCACGCTGTCCACAATGATAACACTCAACACGAGGATGAGGGCAATCCTTCTGAGAATGATTTCCTCGGCAGTTGGGGCACAATGTCGTTGCTGGTCTGGGATTCTGATAATATGGTCGGAAATTGGGAGTGATAGGAACTCTTCCTCTGATTGGATTTGACTGTGGTCTTGTTTGCTGGAACATCCTCCTCTTTCGGCTTTCTTCTCCCATATTCTTCTTTTCTTCTACCTTTAAAGCTCTGTTCACTAGGGTTTGAAATTCTGTAAGTTCATGAGAAGCAATTTGATACTGTTAATAGTGTTGAAGTCCTTCTGTGAAGCGCTCTATCTTCTTCTCTTCAGTATCCACATCTCCAGGTGCGTATCGAGCCAAGTGAGTAAATTGGTGTAGATACTCAGTAACTGACTTACTTCCTTGAGTTAAATTCCGAAATTCCCGACGCTTAGCTGCCATAACACCAGTAGGTATATGAAATTTCCGAAATTGATCCTTAAATTCCCTCCAAGAGATATTATCTTTATCAGGGTGAGCTTCCTGGTAATTCATCCACCAGGCAGCTGCAGCTCCTGATAACTGATGAGATCCAAACAAAACTTTCTCTCGTTCGCTGCATCGGACCGTGTCTAGTTTCCTCTCGATATCCCGTAACCAATCATCGGCAACCATAGGATCGGTCGCACTAGAGAATGTTGGTGGACGGGTCTTTTGGAAATCTGTTAATCTTGCTCCTACAGCAGAAGTGGTTCCTTCTGTTGTTCCAGTAGGCAGTTTCTGAACTATCTGGGCTAACAACTGGGTATGAGCTATCTGAGCTTCTTGTCGACTTTTCTCCATTGACAACAAAATTTCCTGAAGACTGGGTTGTTCATTCTGAGGTGGATTGGAACTCTGAGATCCTTGCTGAAACAAAGGGTCTCTTGTCATAGTTTCTTCTTCCTGCGGAGTCTGATCTATATCTTCTCTTCCACTTCGAGATCTCCTTCTGGTGTCAACCATGGTGGCTCTGAAAAAATTTAGACGGATCTAACTAACTAAGGCCAACTAAGACAGCAATGCAGAAATGAATGCAACTATTTTTTTGCATAAAATACTTAGGCTACTAGCCATAATACACAAATTAACCATTGCAAAAGCAACAGCGAATCACAAAGCTATCAAGAGCATCCACTAGCTCTGTCTACACCAACCTCTAAGACACTCTGAAACAACAGAACGCACTCTCACAATCTTACCGAATTTTAGAAATCCAAATAAAATTTTGAAATGAAGGTTTTTCAAGAGCTACAAAGCTCAATATTTTTACCAAAATAAAATTTCCACAAATAGTTTCTAAATAAATTACGTCTTCCTGGCACGGCCAATTTCCTAAAGGTGTCGTCCTACAGTCAAATTCTCATGTTGCTCTGATACCAACTTTTCTTGTCGCGCCCCGTGACTGGGACAACGACTACTCCTGTAGAGACCTAGCTCGCTGCAGCTAGTCTCAACCACAATCCCTTTGACTTCCCAGGATGAGTCAAACACAGGAGTATATTACATTGCAACAGAGTACTTACAAAATATTAAGCAGTGTGGCCTGCTGGCCTTAATATTACATAAAGAGGATTACAATGCCTGCAAGGCATTCAGGGTTTAACAAAATATTTAACTACACAGCAGAAGACAGGTGACCCTCCCACAAAAGAAGTTGACGGCAGAACAACACACTTCAGGGTTCTGGCGGAACTGATTCTCCTCCTTCTGGATCCACGTAGTACTCCGTGCCATCATCTTGATCAAGGTAGGCTCCATCTATTGAGTTGAATGTTGCAAGGGTGAGCACTTACGTACTCAGCAAGTCATAGGTAAGAGTAGATACATATAGTAGTGATGATATGAACCTAGACTAGTCAAGAATTATGGATATTTGTAAAATAATCCTTTTTCTTTCATACCTCATCTCATGGCAGCACTTTTTATAATATAACATCATCATTCATGTTCACTAGATTATAGCACTACTACGACACGTCGACACACGACAGCCCACGGTAGCACTCCTTATCATGACAACACATGTCATTTGGGTAATCTTGATTTAAACATATTTTATTTAGAAAATAGTACTTGTGTCACACCCCGTAGATTTAATCCACCGCAGCAGACTCCTATAAAACCCGGGAGCTCGGAGTATTCGAATACATTTTTAACTCTGCAGAGAGGTACCAATTTACCCGCAAGATATTCCACTTTCAAACCTTTCCTATCATAACAAAATGATTGGACCCCTGACTCACTTCATACTGTGAGCGGCAAGGTGGAAATAACAAGAACTTTTGTTATGTATCACTTACAATTCACCCCCGACCCTGTGGCTCTCAGCGAGGCACAGTTGTGGTAGGTTGTATCCAACCTCCACCCCATTGCTTATTCCCATTACTGGGTCAGCGTGCTTGATCACCTTCAGTGATATGTGTGGGAGCCGCGCTCCGTGTTTATCGTGCATCACTACACATCTCATGCAGGGGTTTTATGTGCGATCCACATAATTACTTGTTCAGGCCTGTCCCATACCAGGCTTGCGGTTAGCACGTTGTTCATGCCACTAGACGCACAACACAAGGTTCTAGTCCTTATATGCCAGTGACCAGACCATCCACAACCCTGCACCTTCAGTGCCTGCATTCCTTTGCAGTCTAGCACCTCCAGTGCTACAGCCATCCATACCATTTTTCTGGTCACGGCTAGGGGTTTTATTTCATGAATATAAGTATATAAATACATATAATAGTTCATGGCTCAAAACTTGTTTATTTCACATTTCACCGATAACCAGTCTAGTACTGCCAATTCATAAATCAACCATTCTCAATCTTTCACATGCAATATTGCCTATATTCAAGGTTATGTTTTAGCAACATTTAAAATATAGGTTCAAGATGACCAAGGATATGACTTGCCTTCCGCGTCGTAAAATACAGCAGTCAACGTCGGATCCACAGTGAAGTCCTCGAACTCGGGATCTTGATCTGCTCTCCAATCAAACAAACAACCAATAATCATAATCTTTTCCATACATTATTATACTATATGCAATGATGCAAAGATGAAGTCTTGATGATTCTGAAATGATTGGGTTTAGAGGCTGATTAGAGTTAAATTAAAGAAACCAATGTTAAGATTAGCTGTCAAAGGTTTACAAGGTTCCAAATGTCTCAAAATATCAGAATGATGTCAAGGTTGCGACTGGTTCGCTCAAAAACAGCGAACGTCTTTAGATCGACATTCGGTTCAAAGCATCGACATAGGGTTGATGAATGATAGAGGGGTTATTTTAACTTGTGGTAGTAGAATAAAATGTAGATCACAACTCTACAAATTTAGTGGACAAAGTGATTTTCAAATTACACAACCAGAAGTGGGTAAACAAGGTCAATGCCACTGGCTGACAAGCTTTGGCATAGAGCTGACAATGTCAAAAACTAGGGCTTAGCATAACTTTTGATCTGGAGCTCCAAATGATGCACCACTTTGTCTGGGAGGTAGGCATTGATAACAGGAATAAATCATTCAATAGGATCTAGGGCTGAAAATGGCTGGAAAGCAAGAAATTTGATGATGAACAGAGATGAACTGGCTGCACTGGAGCAGTTCTGGACACAAACTTGGCATGGCTATAACTTCCAATCTAGGCCGATCTAGGTGTCGAGCTAGAAGACAAAAATACTCAGGAGGCTAAGGCACATCCAAATGACAAAGTTTCGAGGGCTGAAATGGCCGGGAACACTTTTCCGGTGAACTGTGCTGGAGAAGAACACTGCTATTTGGGGGTTTTTGCTACAGGCCGAGAGAACTTAATTCTTTGCTTGGAGAGCATCTAGGAGGTATAGGGAAGCTTCTGGTAGCATCAAGTTAACTGGAGGATCACCGGAGAAGCCTGGCGACGATCGCCGGTTTTCTGGTAGAGCTTGAATTTGGGAAAAGCTTCGAATGATGTTTAATTAGGGATTCTAAGCTTACAGGCTTGCTTGAAATAACCCACTGATCAATTTGCTTCACAGGTTCGAGGGCTAATTCGAATTGATTTGGCCTGCATTGCCAGAACAGGGCAATCTGTGATTTTCAGCCAATTCCGGCGATCACCGGCGACTGGATGCAATATAGCTCAATTAAATGGTACAGCACGATGAGGGAGATGAGATATACCTTCTGGTGCTGTTAAGTCGGTGAGGAGTGCAGCAGGGCGTGCTGGCACCGTGAGGTCTCAATCTGGACTCGCCGGAGAAGAAGACCAGGACAGGAGAATTTTGAGACTTAGCTGATTTCCAGTGAAACAAGAAGTTGCTGGGGGACAGTGGTGTATAAATAGGCCAGGCGAAGCAAGCAAGAAGGAGACAACGAAGTAATTGGCAGCCGGTGACTTGACTGGTTGCGTGCTGGAGCAACAGCGGCGAAGACACAGCGAAGAACGGTGATGCGACGGCGACAAGCTTGCAGTTGATCACAGTGTCGCCTCATCGGGACCTGGCAAAGTTGTAGCAAGCGGTGGCGACAACACTGGCGCGGCAAAGCGACGTGGCGAGGAGTTGCTGACAAAAAGCCGTTGATCGCGCGCGGGAGCAGCACTGGTCGTCGACGTAGCAGCGGCCTTGCCACGGCACTAGCTGGAGTGGGGACACGTGCGCACCGGCATGCATGGTCACGAGCGCGGGGCGAAGCCTCACCGGCGATGAGCAATCACGGCGCACAAGCACGGCAGTTCCTGGTCGTGCGCACAGTAGCTAGCCTGGTCGAAATTGGGCTGATTTGCAATATTTGACTTTCACAATTGGACCAATCTGTAATTCTGGAGATTTGGAAGGTTAGAGTTGAATTTGATTTCACTAATCTGGTAGATTATATTCAACAGGTTAATTGGCAATGATAATTGATAAAATATGATACGTTTGAATAGTTTTTGATACAAACTGAAAATAGGGTAATTTAGGGTAATTGAAATCTGAATTTCATTTGGTTTTGAATTCTGGTACTTAGGATGAGATTTTGGAATTTGAACAGAAGAGAAACTTGTGACAAATAGCATTTTGAGAGGATTTGCCGAAGAAATTCTGAATTTGGAGTTAATCTGGAGATTTTAGCCTTTTTGGATTTTCAAATAACAGATAAGGACTATTTTGCGATAATTCTTGGACTGATTTGTGAAAAGAGTCTAAATGGTGAAATATGGCTGTCAACTTTTTATATTAAGGTATTGACATACCCATGATCATATTCCAGGAATAATCTGGTCTGAACTTGGTCAAGATTCGGATTAAATCTGTATTTCTGAAACTTAGGGTATTTAAGTAATAGAAGGTATTTCTGTTTTCGAAAACAGAAGGAGCTGATAAATCTGAGAGTTAGGGATAGAATTGGATCTAGGTTCTGAAGGCTTTTAAGTTCAAAGAAACTGATAGATCATATCTGAACAATCTGATCTAAATTTGAGGTCACAGGATAAATTTTGGAGATTTCAGGGCTTGAGATAGAAACTGATCTGGCTATTACTACAGATACATGCATGCATGCTATTTATGAAAAAGGAAATTTTCACCCCTAACTCAGGGCGTTACAGCTAGGGCCCCCACCGGGACCCGAACATATATAAATCCTCGTGTCAATTCTTGTGTTTGTCCGGCGGGGGAGGACCGGTCACCCGGTCAGCCCACGCCGCGTAATCTTCGCTAGGATCGTTCACAAAACCTGCCGGGGTATTTGTAATACCACGACAGTTGGCGCCGTCCGTGGGGACTCGTGACAAGACGCCATGGCTCCCCCAAGAACAAGGGCTCGTACCCTTCCCGGTGACGCCGGTCTCGAAGACCCGGCGCTGCCCGTCCAGGACACGGCTGTCTCGGCGCTTCCGCCCGGAGGCAGTCAGGCCCAGGTGCCGCCTCACGCCTTTCCTCTTAACTTAGGTGCTTCTACCTCCAGGTCACTCCCGGTGACCACGGGGACCTCGGCCGGGACCAGTCTCCCCCCGACAGCTCCCCCGGTGCCCCGGGACGCCCTGCTAGAGGCTCTAGTGGAGGGCCAGCTCCACACCCAGCGCTCTATGGATGAGCTGCTCAGCGTGTTGGCTCGGCCTCCGGCCGCCACATCGCGTCGCACCCATACCCGGGGACTGTGCCCCCGTTTATGGGTTACCCAGCGGCCCGTCCGGCCTCATGAGGTCTGGCCGCCCCGTATGATCCCGCCGGGGGGTTCCCTCCACCTGCGGGATATACGTCCGGACCCTTCCCGGCACCCGGGCCCGTCCCGGTGCCGGGGGGCTACTTCCTGCCCGGGCCCTTCGTGGCACCATGGGGTACCCCGTTCCAGGTCCATTCCCAGGGCCAGGGGCCCATTTCATGCCAGGGGTTTTCCCTACGCCGAGGGCGGTCGACAGAGCAACTCCCGTGCCTCAGCGAACTCCCCCTCGCATCGGCTCCCTGGTCCCGGACGTCGCCACGGGGGCTCCCCCCTCGCCGGTTCCGGATGTTACAGGGGCTTCCCCCTATCCGGTTACGGTCGTTGCCACGGGGACTCCCTCCACTTCGGTTCCAAACGTCGCCATGGGCGCCCCCTCCCCGGTTCCGGATAATACAGGGGCTTCCCCCTTTCCGGCCCCGGGGGTCTTCGCAGGGGGCTCCCCCCAGCCGGCCCCGGAAGCCTTCGGGCCGGTAGCTATAGTGCATAAGCTCCCTCCCTCGGCGGAACGGGTCCGTTTCGCCCGCGGGGAGGTCGAGCGAATGCATTCACCTGAGCGCGGGGAAGAACTTCCCCCCGGCCGCGGGTGCAGGGAGCCTCGCTCTCGCACCGGTCGGGGGAAGAGACCCGCTGAAGAACCAGCCTCTCCGGAGGAGAGCCCGGATGTCCGGGAACTCAGCCCTGGTCCAGAAGAGAAGCATCGCCACCGCCACTCTGGTGGACCTCTTGTGCCGCTCCCCAACTTCGATAACGAGGGTGTGTCCCCCGTCAAAGAAGACAACGACCGGGGCTCTCCCCGGGAAGTGTAGGGGGCTAATCAGCCCCTGTGCCGAAGACTTCGTAGCATCCGGTGGCCACGGCCCTACCGCCCACTGCACATCTAGCACTATAACGGTGAGGCAGACCCTTACGAATTCGTGTAGGTTTACTCCACAGCCATCTCCACGGCCGGGGGGGACGAGACGGTACAATGCAACGTCTTCCCCCTCTACCTCACCGGCATCGCCCGCTCCTGGTTCTACAACCTGAAGGCCGGCTCCATCAAGTCTTTCACACAGCTCAAGCGGGAGTTCTGCGCGAACTTCCAAGGGAACTATGTGCGCCCCCTGGACTCCTCGCAGCTATACACTGTCCGGCAGAGGACTGGGGAAAACATCAGAAGCTTCTTCAAGCGCTTTGTCAGGTGAAGAGCAAAGTGGCCCACGTCCCCGACTCTACGGTCATCAAAGCCTGCAAAAGTGGCATCCTCCCGGGGGAGCTCCACCGAAGGCTTTCCCAGAGCTGCCCCTCCTCCACCGATGAACTCTTCAACGTACTCGAAAAGTACACTCGGGCGGAGGAAGACGACATTTGGAAGAAGACCTAGGGGGCTCCCGCCCCCACAGACTGGGGGGCCAGGGATCCCCTCAAGCGCCCCAGGCAGGGGGGGCGTAACGAGCCACGGCCTCGGGACACCTTTGTCCTCGAGGGCGGAGGCGGCTCGTGCGACCCCCCGAGGGGCAACCGCCCCTTCCCCAAGCTGAAAGGCCATGGGGGAGGATAGTCTCCGCGTGGCCGGGAAGGCCCAGCGGGGAGAAGGAGGGAAGGACCGTGGTGCAGCTTCCACGGGTCCAGTACCCACGCTACCTGAGACTGCAGCCAACTATTGCAGCACTTCGCGGAGTTCCTCGATCAGCGCGGGCAGGGGGGAACTCCGGCCTCCTTGCTCCCTCGGCCAGCTGTTCCGGCCCTTCCCGCTCCCGCGGGGGGTCAGCAGACGCAGACGCAGACACAGGAGGGGGAGCCTTCAGAAGCTCTCCCCTTTCAAACTTCTCAGCGCCGCATCAACATCATCGTGGGTGGGTCCGCCTCCAGGCGGGACTCTAAGCGCCAGCGTAAGGAGTACTCGCGCGAGGTCAAGGTTATGGGGGTGCTACACACGTCCCCGCCACCTAAGTGGTCGGACGTCCCCCTCACCTTCACGGCGGAAGACACGTGAGGGGTTCGCTTCCCCCACGACGATGCGCTCATTGTCTCCGCGACCATCTACAACTGCCACCTGGCCCGCATCCTTGTGGACGGCGTGAGCTCCGCCAACGTCCTATTCCTGAAGGCCTTCAAAGAGATGCAGGTAGATGAGAAGCTCCTGCAGCCCGCAGCCGGGCCCCTGCAAGGTTTTGTTCCGGGGAAGGCGATCCACCCCGTGGGCAAGGTAGATCTTCCCATGACATTCGGCACCCCGGAGAACTACCGGACTGAGCTGGTCTGCTTCGACGTAGTGGACCTCCCCTCCTCCTACAACGCGATTATGGGGGGGGCCACAATACCCTGGCTGGGGGCTGCCACCCATCAAAACTACCTCTGCATGAAGATCCCCGGGACGCATGGCGTGATCAACGTCCGGGGAGACCAAGACATGGCCCGTGCTCTATACGAACGCGCTGCGGCCACAATCGGAAGCGTCAACCTCATAAAGACGCCCGGGGGGGAGGCCCCTCTCCCGGATTCAGACGTCGCTGCGCCACCGCCCGGGAGACCCCTCCTCAAGCCGCGTCCGGAAGGGGGCCACCGGAAGGTCCTGCTGTCCCCGGGCGATGAAGACAAAATTGTCCCCGAGGAGCATGCAGTGCAACTTGCGGCTTTTCTGCGCGAAAACTTCGATGTTTTTCGTGGAAGCCGTCGGATATGCGGGGCGTTGCCTAGGAGTTCATTGAGCACAAGCTCGCAGTGGCCCCCGGTCACCCCCCGATCAAACAGAAGCTGCGGAAACTCTCCCTCGAGCTCCAAGAGCCAATCAAGGTGGAGATCACCCGGCTCCGAGAGGCGGGGTTCATTCGGGATGTCCTGCACACCGAGTGGCTCGCCAACCCCATCCTCGTGAAGAAGTCAACCGACAGGTGGCGGATGTGCGTGGACTTCACCGACCTTAACCGTGCCTGCCCCAAAGATAACTTCCCGCTCCTGCAGATTGACCAGCTCGTGGACTCCACCGCGGGGTGCGAGCTAATGAGCTTCCTAGACGCCTACTCGGGCTACCACCATGTCCGGATGGCGGAAGGGGACGAGGAAAAGACGAGTTTCATAACTCCCCTCGGAACCTTCCGCTACCTCCATATGCCCTTCGGGCTCAAGAATGCGGGTGCGACCTTCCAGCGCCTCATGACGCTGGTCTTCAAAGATCAAGTCGGCCGCAACGTCGAAGTCTACGTAGACGACGCGGTCATCAAAAGTCCCCGCGTAGCCTCAAACATCGACGACCTGGCTGAAACCTTCCGCAACCTCCGCGCGTTTGGGCTCAAGCTCAACCCGGAGAATTGTGCCTTCCGGGTGCGCGGGGGAAGCTCCTAGGTTTTCTCATGTCCCAGCGGGGCATTGAGGCAATCCCCAAGAAGATCCGGGCATTCCTAGACATGCCCCCGCCGCGCTCCGTCGAGGATGTCCAGTGGTTCTCCGACCGCCTAGCCGCACTAAGCCGCTTTGTCTCCCGGTCGGGGGAGCGAGGCCTCTAGTTCTTCAAGATCTTCCGAGGGCTCGAGGGGTTCCGCTGGACCCCCGAGGCCCAGGAAGCCTTCAATGACCTCCAGAAGTACTTCATGAGCCCTCCAAGGCTCGTGAGCCCGTCTCCAAAAGAGCCCTTGCTCCTCTACGTCGCCGCGACCCCCGTCGCCGTCAGCACCGTCTTGGTGAAGGAGAAAGGGGGCCAGGAGCGTCGCGTGTACTACGTGAGTAAGGCCCTCCAAGTAGCCAAACTCGGTACACGGAGATGGAGAAGATCTACTATGCCCTCCTGATGGCGTCCCGGAAGCTTCACCATTACTTCCTGGGTCACCCCATGACTGTCCCGTCGTCCCTCCCCCTGGGGGAGGTATTGCGGAACAAAGAAGCCACCGGCCGGATCGGGAAGTGGGGGCCGAGCTTGCCCCTTTCTCCCTGTCCCTTACCGGCCACTTCGCCATCAAGTCGCAGGTCCTCGCCGACTTCGTCGCAGAGTGGACTCCCGCCTCTGGGTCCGGGGACGAAGACCTCCCTATGCTGCCCCGACGCAGCGATCATTGGACTCTCATGTTCGACGGGTCGCTGTGTCTCGCCGGGGCTGGTGCGGGAGTAGTCCTCCGGAGCCCCGAGGGGAAGGAGCTCGAGTACGCCGCGCGGCTCGAGTTCCCCGCAACCAACAATGTCGCCGAATACGAGGCTTTGCTCCTCGGGATGCGCCTTGCGCGCTCCCTGGGGATCCGGTGCCTCCTAGTCAAGGGAGATTCTCAGCTCATAGTTTGCCAAATGGACAAGTCTTACCTATGCCATGACGCAAACTTAAGTCTTTATTTGCAGGAGGTGCGAAAGATGGAGAGGCATTTCGACGGCCTCGACGCCCGGCATATTCCGCGAATGGACAATGCCCGGGCCGAGCGCTTGGCCCAGGCAGTAAGCGCCCGGGAATCGCTCCCCAAGGGGGCTTTCTTGGAAATCATCATGAAGCCCTCGGTGGCCTCCCTGGACACTGGCGACGAGCCTCACGTCCCGGAGGTCGCCGAGATCACCCGGGCTCCGTCATGGATGGACCCCCTCATATCCTTCATCAAGGGGGAGGGGGACCCTCCTAGTGAGACCGAGGCTAAGCGCCTCCGGGCCAAAGCCCGGGCATATCTCCTGCTGGAGGGGAGGCTCTACAAGCGGGGGGCTTCCGCCCTCCAGCGCTGCCTCCCCCGGCCGGAGGGACTACAACTTCTCGAAGACATCCAAGCGGGGAGCTGTGGTTCTCATCTAGCCCCGCGTTCCATCGCGGCCAAGGCCCTCCGGCAGGGCTTCTACTGGCCCACGGTCATGCGCGACGCGCGAGACCTTGTCTCCGCGTGCGAAGCATGCTAGAAGATGGCCAAGGGCTCGAACCTCCCCCTATAGTGCTGCAGACAATCCCCATCACATGGCCCTTCGTGCGCTGGGGGATGGACCTCTTAGGGCCCTTCCCCCCAGCACCCGCAGCATACAAGTATGCCGTAGTCGCGGTCGACTATTTTAAAAAGTGGGTTGAGGCGGAGCCTTTGGCCAGCATCACGTCCCGGGCCGTCCAGCGGTTTTTCTGGAAAAACGTCGTATGTCGTTTTGGTGTGCCCCGGGAAATCACCGTGGACAACGGGACCCAATTCGACTCGGCTTATTTCCGGGAATTCTGCGAAGGCCTGGGGCTCGTCATCCACTTCGCCTCAATGGCACATCCCCGTAGCAATGGGGCCGTCGAGAGAGTGAACGGCGTGATCCTACATGGATTGCGCTGGAGACTTGAGCAAACCGCTTTTAAGCGGGGTGCGTGGGCAGAGGAGCTCCCTAGCATCCTCTCCTCCATGCGCACGACCCCGTCCCAGGCGACGGGGCGTAGTCCCTTCTCCCTGGTCTACGGGGCGGAGGCAGTCCTCCCCCCGGAGATTGGCTTCCGGTCGCTGCGGGTCGAGCTCCTAGACGGAGCTACGACCGCAGCATACCAGGCCAACGAGGCCAACCAGCGCATGGAGATCGACCTCGTGGAGGAGGAACGCGACCGGGTACTCCTCCGCCACGCTATCTACGAGTGCGAGATGGCCCGCGCGTACAACCAACGCGTGCGCGAAAGATCCTTCCACCTTGGGGACCTTGTCCTCAAGCGCGTTACGGACCCCCAAGCCCAGGGTAAGCTCTCCTCTGTTGGGGGAATCCCCAGCGGTCCCACGAAGTCCCAAGGAGTCCCCGGTGAAACCCGGTGAGACCCGGTGAGATCCGGAGGGTCACCAGGCCCCCGGTGAGATCCGGAGGGTCACCGGGCGCCCGGTGAGATCTGGAGGGTCTCCGGGACCCCGGTGAGATCCGGAGGGTCTCTGGGACCCCGGTGAGACCTGGTGAGCCCCGGTGAGATCCGGAGGGTCTCCGGGACCCCAGTGAGACCTGGTGAGCCCCGGTGAGATCCAGAGGGTCTCCGGGACCCCGGTGAGACCTGGTGAGATCCGGAGGGTCTCCGGTACCCCGATGAGACCCGGTGAGATCCGGAGGGTCTCCGGGACCCTGGTGAGGCCCGATGAGATCCAGAGGGTCTCCGGAGACACGGAGACACCCGGTGAGACCCGGAGAGTCACCGGGCCCCCGGTGAAATCCGGAGGGTCACCGGGCGCCGGTGAGATCCGTGCGGTCTCCGGGACCCTGGTGACACCTGGTGGGATCCGGAGAGTCTGGGATCCGGAGGGTCTCCGAGAGCCCGGTGAGACCCGGTGAGGCCCGGAGAGCCTCCGGGCAAATGAAGAGCTGTTGCTGACCGTGGGGCCTCCAGGAAGCCCGTGGTGCCACGTGTCGAACATCCATGCCGTCCATCAGGCCAAAGGATGTCTTCGCCCTTCCATCCATCAGTCGCAGCGAGGGCATTTTCGTCTTTTGCATTTCTTGGGGGCTATATATACCCCTCTTGTACCTTTTTTCTGGGATTCCAATTTCATTTATATTAACTCAACTTTCGGTTCTCTTGGAGACCTCTCCCCGAGAGCTCAGCTCCCCAGCGGACTCGCGTCCGGAGAGAGCCAACAGGACTAGGGCCCCGACTAGGACCCGAACCTGTATAAACCCCTGTGTCACTTCCTGTGTTGCCCGGCGGGAGGAGACCAGTAACTCGGTCTGCTCGCGCCGCTGTACTCGTGCTGCGCACGTCCGAACCTGCCGGGTTATCCGTAATACCACGACAGTTGGCGCCGTCCGTGGGGACATCGCGACGAATCGCCATGGCTCCCGCAACAACCAGAGCTCAAGCCCTCTCATCTCCCTAGGGTGCTGGTCCTAGTAACCCGGCTCCAACTCAGCGAGATGAGACCTTCGCAGCCCTGCCGCCCGGGGACGTGCGGGGGGAGGACCCGCTTCCTCCACCCGCGGCCTCTGGCCGAGGGGTCCCCGTTTCCGACCCAGCGACCGCGACCGAGCTTCCGGGGCCTAGTGCGCCCCAACTCTCCGTCCCGGTCTCCGGGGATTATATGCTGGGGGCTTTGATCCAGGGCCAGCTTCGCACCCAACACACCCTGGATATCCGTTTGTAGGGGCACCGCCCCAATTCTTTGTGGGGCACCCCGCCTTTCCCGGGCCGGGGATGTTCCCCGTTCCCGGAGGCGCGCCCGGGCCGTATCCGATCCCGGGGACAATTCCTGCGCCGGGGAGTCAACTTGTCCCCGAGCCCTCCCTTGCCTCGGGGAGTCGCCCGGCCCCGGGTGCAGAACCCCCGTGAGCGGCTACCGCCGCGCCGGGAACATCCCTGGCGCCCGAGCCGGGCAGCCTCCGCGGGCCGACGGCCGGGGCCGTTGCAATGCCCGGCCCTGCAGACGCCCCGGGGACTCGAACTGCGACCACTCCCGCCGTCGCACCGAGCGCGGACCCGGCGCATGGCCCGGTCCGCGCGCCGGCAGCGTCTGCTGGGACGGTGGCAAATGCGCATCAGCTCCCTCCCCCTCCGGGGCCGCCCCCGCGGGCGCCCCCGGCGGATCAGACCCGCTTCACAAGGGAGGAGGTCGAGCGAATGCGTACCGCTAAGTCCAGAGAAACCACCTCCCGTCATCGGTCAGGACTCCCGCGAACCCGCGGGCGCGCGGAGACGCACTCCCAAATCGCCCGGGGGAAAAGACTGTTCAAAGAAGCTGCCGCCACTCCTGAGGAATACCTTGACGCCCAAGAGGTCAGCTCAACCAACCCGGAAGAAAAGAGACGACACCGCCAATCCGGCGGACCGCTGCCACCCCTTCCAGACTCCGACAATGAGCACCCGTCCCTGGCAAGAGATGACGGCCACCATGGATCCCCCAAGGAAGTTGAGGTGACTAACCAACTGCTATGCAGTCGTCTCTGCTGCATACACTGGCCGCGGCCTTACCGCCCACCGCACATCGAGCATTACAATGGTGAGGCCGATCCTTATGAGTTTGTGCAGGTGTACTCGATGGCCATCTCGGCGGCTGGGGGGGACGAGATGGTGCAATGCAATGTCTTCCCCCTTTACCTCACGGGCATCGCACGCTCATGGTTCTACAACCTGAAAGCTGGATCCATCAAGTCCTTCGTGCAGCTGAAGCGCGAATTTTGCGTGAACTTCCAAGGCAACTATGTGCGGCCCTTAGACTCGTCCCAGCTCTACACCGTCCGGCAGAGGACGGGGGAGATTATCCGCAGCTTCTTTAAGCGTTTCGCTCAGGTGAAGAGCAAAGTGGCGCATGTCTCTGACTAAACGGTCATCGAAGCATGCAAGAGCGGGATACTCCCCGGGGAGCTCCATCGGAGGCTCTCTCGGAGCTGCCCCACCTCCACCGATGAACTCTTCACCGTACTTGAGATGTACGCCCATGCGGAGGAGGACGATATTTGGAAGAAGAACCAGGGGGCTCCTGCCCCCGCCGACCGGGAGGCCAGGGACCCCTCCAGCAAACGTCCCCGAGGAAGTGATCGTCGCGAGCCACGGCCTCGGGATGCTTTCGTCCTCGAGGGCGGAGGCGGCTCGCGCGACAGCGCCAAAGGCAGTCGTGCCCCTTCTAGCAAGCGATTCACCAGAACTATCTCTGCGTGAAAATCCCTAGGCCTCACGGTGCAATCACCGTTCGAGGCAACCAGAACGTGGCCCGCGCTCTTTACGAACACGCCACCGCTGCCATCGGGAACATCAACGTGATCAATACCCCAGGGGGAGCACTCCCCCTGAACCTCATGCTGCCCTGGCCGTTCCCCTCGGGAGGCCATTTCTGAGGCCACGCCCCGAGGGAGACCTTCGGAAAGTCCAACTGTCCGCGGGAGATGAAGAGAGAACCGTCAGGATCGTAGCAGACCTCACCAAGGAACACGCCGAGCAGCTCGTGGTTCTCCTTCGCGAAAACTCAGACGTTTTCGCGTGGGAACCCTCGGATATGCAGGGCGTCGCCCGGGACATCATTGAGCATAAGCTCGCTGTGATCCCCGACCGCTCCCCGGTCAAGCAGAAGTTGAGGAAGTTATCCCTCAAGCGCCAAGCGCCATCAAGGTAGAGGTCTCCAAGCTTCTAGAGGCGGGGCTCATGCGAGAAGTCCTCCATCCCGAATGGTTGGCAAACCCTGTCCTCGTAAAGAAGTCAAGTGGCAAGTGGAGGATGTGCGTGGACTTCACCGATCTCAACCGCGCTTGCCCAAAAGATAACTACCCACTCCCGCGGATCGACCAACTGGTCGATTCGACCGCAGGGTGCGAACTGATGAGTTTCCTCGATGCATATTCGGGGTACCATCAGGTTCGGATGGCTGCAGAGGACGAGGAAAAGACGAGTTTTATAACTCCCCTCGGCACCTTCTGCTATCTTCACATGCCCTTCGGGTTGAAAAACGCCGGGGCAACCTTCCAGCGTCTTATGACGCTGGTCCTGATGGACCAAATCAGTCGCAACGTCGAGGTCTACGTTGACGATGCGGTCGTCAAAAGCCTTCGCACCGCCGCACACATCGACGACTTGGCGGAGACCTTCTGTAGCCTCTGCAAGTACGGGTTGAAGCTCAACCCAAAAAAATGCGCCTTGGGCGTACGCGGCGGGAGGCTGCTTGGCTTCTTGGTGTCCCAGCGGGGCATTGAGGCGAATCCCGAAAAAATTCAGGCCCTACTGGACATGCCTCCCCCGCACTCCATCAAAGACGTGCAGAGGCTTGCAGGCCGCCTGGCCGCGTTGGGTCGTTTCGTCTCGCGGTCAGGAGAACGCGAACTCCAGTTCTTCAAAATCCTCTGGGATCTCGAGGGGTTCACGTGGACCCCCGAGGCCCAGACGGCGTTCGACACACTAAAGAAGTACCTCGCGAGCCCTCCGATGCTCGTGAGCCCGTCCCCGGGGGAACCTTTGCTACTATACCTTGCTGCGACCCCCGTTGCAGTGAGCGCGGTGCTCATGAGAGAACAGGATGGGCAACAACGCCCTGTGTACTACGTCAGCGAGGCCCTTCAAGGGGCTAAGATGCGGTACACTAAGGTGGAGAAGCTGTGTTATGCCCTCCTAATGGCGTCGCGAAAGCTCCACTACTACTTCCTAGGGCACCCGGTCATGGTCCCGTCATCTCTCCCGCTGGGAGAAGTGGTGAGAAACAAGGAGGCCACCGGCCAGATTGGCAAGTGGGGGGCCGAGCTCGCTCCTTTCTCCCTCACCTTCACGAGCCGCTCTGCCATCAAGTCACAAGTCCTCGCTGACTTCGTGGCGGAATGTACTCCTACCGCCGAAGCGGACGAAGGGACTCCCCTCGCCCCTCCCCGATGCTAGGACCATTGGACGCTCATGTTCGATGGCTCCTTGTGCCTCGCTAGGGCCGGCGCGGGGGTGGTTCTCTGGAGTCCCGAAGGGAAGATACTGGAGTACGCCGCCATGCTCGAGTTCCCGGCTACAAACAATGTCGCCGAGTACGAGGCCTTGCTCCTGGGATTGCGCCTCGTGCGCTCCCTGGGAATCCGCCACCTCCTGGTGAAAGGAGACTCCCAGCTGGTGGTCAACCAAATGGACAAGTCCTACTTGTGCCACGATGCGAACCTGAGTCTATACTTGGGCGAAGTGCGGAAGATGGAGAGACACATTGAAGGCTTGGAGGCCCGATACATCCCCCGACGGGATAACAACCGGGCCGACGCGTTGGCCCGGGCAGCCAGCGCCCGGAAACCTCTTCCCAAGGGCGCCTTTCTGGAGATCATCACGAGACCCTCGATAACCCTTCCGGACGCGAACCCTGAGGTTCGCGTCCCGGAGGTTTCCGAGATCACTCGGACTGCCTCGTGGATGGATCCCCTCATCTCCTGCATAAGGGACGAGGGGGAACCTTCCAGTGACGTTGAGGCGAAGCGTCTCCGCGCTAAGGCCAGGGCGTACGTTCTGGTGGACGGGAAGCTTTACAAGCAGGGGGCTTCCGCCCTTCTTCGCTGCCTCCCACGGGCCGACGGACTCCAGCTCCTCGAGGAGATACACTCGGGGAGCTGCGGATCCCACTTGGCTCCGCGGGCGGTCGCGGCGAAGGCCCTTCGCCAAGGATTTTACTGGCCCACGTGGGTCCGCGATGCGCGGGATCTAATCTCCGCGTGCGAGGCCTGCCAAAAGATGGCAAAGGGCACCAGGCTCCCCCCGCGATATTGCAAACCATCCCTGTTACTTGGCCCTTCGCGCGCTGGGGGATGGATCTCCTTTGTCCCTTCCCCCCAGCACCTGGGGGCTACAAGTATGCGGTGCAACGATTTTTCTGGAAAAATGTTGTATGTCGCTTCGGGGTCCCCCAAGAAATCACCGTCGACAATGGGACCCAATTCGACTCGGCATATTTCCGGGAGTTCTGCGAAGGCTTGGGCACTACCCTCCATTTTGCCTCCGTGGCTCATCCCCAAAGCAACGGAGCCGTCGAGAGAGTCAACGGCGTGATCCTGCAAGGCCTGCGCCGACGGCTTGAACAGACCGCCTCCAGGCGAGGCCCGTGGGTAGAAGAGCTTCCAAGCATCCTCTGCTCCATGCGCACGACCCCTAGCCGAGCGACAGGGCGCACGCCTTTTTCGCTCGTCTACGGGGCCGAAGCAGTTCTCCCCTCAGAGATCGGTTTTCGATCGCTGCGGGTCGAGCTCCTCGACGGAGCTCCGACCGCGGCGCATCAAACCAACGAGGATAATCAACGGTTGGAGGTCGACCTCGTCGAAGAAGAACGCGACCGAGCGCTTCTCCACCACACCATCTACGAGCGCGAGATGGCACTCGCGTACAACCAGCGCGTGCGCGAGAGGGCCTTCTGCCTTGGGGATCTGGTCCTCAAGCACGTGACAGACCCCCAAGCCCAGGGCAAACTATCCCCCAAGTGGGAGGGCCCATACAGGATCTCCGCGGTCCTGGGCTCGGGAGACTACAAGCTCTCCACACTTGAAGACCAAGAGCTGACGCACACCTAGAACATAACCTTGCTCCGCAAGTTTTATGTTTAGCCTCCGGGCTCGCCACCTCCTCCGCCGCGCTTCCGCTGGGGGAGGTTTATGTACTTAGTTCCCTCCCCGGCCGTGCTTTCGCGGGGGGAGGCGCTGTATCTCATCGCATGTTAATACAAGTGGATTTTGTGCTCAACTCTGGAATTTTTACTTCTTCATTAAATCGAATGGCTTTTTTGTACTTCACCGCTGGAGTTCTTTTACAGGAGTTTTTCTTCCGCTTAAAAGGCGACGTCTCCTCTATAAAAATCCCCTCTCCGTGAGGAAGTGGGCTACCACAGCCTAAAGTCCCTACGACGGGAGTACAGCTCCCATTGCGGGGCTTACAGTAACCCCTCGTGGACTGAGGGGGTAAGCGGCAACCCAGTTTTCACAAACTGCGGTAACGAGTCACTTCGAGAGATTAGTCCCCCCTCGAACACTCTACACCCGCTACCGGGTTATGGAACCCTCCTAAGGGAATATCCATTGCCCCCCGCGGCAGACGGAGAGCTCGGCTTTCAGAGTTTGCTCTCTCAAAACATAGTCCCTCCTCGGTCGCGCACCATCCATAACCCCCGGGACTCCCACCGGGGAACCGCGAAGGTTTTCGGTGGACACCCCCGCCAAGCCCCGGGACTCCTGACGAGGGACTACGCAAACTAAGCATCCGGTGCAGTCCGGGCCCCTTGACTCCTTACCCACAGCGCGCAGAGCTGAGCTGCACCCCGCTGTGGGGGGGGAGGAGGAAAACCCCGGACCCGAACAGAAAAACAACGGCTTCACGCGGAAGGTTTCGAAGTTTCTGAAGCAAAGGCACGACGAATAAACAAGTCTACGTCTTAATTGATACAACGTCACGCTAGGGGACAACCCCCCCCAGTAGGATGAAAGCGCCCCCCGGGTGAGACTTGGGCGCGCGAGTATGGCCTGGAGAGTTAGGCTCCCGCGGGAAGATGTCTCGAAGAACGATCCCCGAGAAGCAACTACACCTAATAATTCCGGAGACCCTCTGAGATCTCCCGGGAAATATCCTTGTACAAAGTTCTCATACGCCGAAGAGCCCGCCGAAGAAGATCCTCCGGCCAACACTCGTAGCCGGCCGGGGGGAGTATCCCGAGCGGGGGGACTTTTAGAGCCCCTGACCTCGGTGGAGACAACTCGGCGCAACAATCGTCGAAGTTTCCCAAGTGCCACTCCGGGAGCCAACGCAGCAGGGCCGGCTCCCCGGAGGGACCTTCCTTCGCGAAGTCGGCATGAACGGACTTGGAAACTGACCCGAAGGATGCTCCCCCGGCTGCCAGACTTAGTAAAATCGAGGCCGCCCGGGCACCACCTGGGCTAGAACCCCCGGGCGACCCTCGATCGCTCTCCAAAAGATGGTCTTCAGGGCAAGAAAGCCCTGGAAAAGCGACGTCTAAAGACACCTGCCGACAAGTTGAACACATTTAACGAAAGAACTACTTTATTCCAGTTAAAAGGAAATTACTAGTTCCCGGGGCTCTCTCTAAGGAAGCCGTCCGGAGCAAAAGAGAAGCCTAATCTAACCGGGGGGGGAGGAGCTCATACTTGCCCGTCCTTGTCCCCCCCGGGGGAACGTCCGTGCTGGCTGACGCGCCCTGACCCGGGCGCCGGCCGCCCGTCTCCATGGCGCCGGTGATCCGGTCGAAGAGAACCTCGGCGGACCGCTCCAGCTCAGGCCGCCGAGGGTCGAAGAAGGCGGGGAAGCTACGGGGGACCAGATCCCCGATGACTCGGGCGCCCTCCCCGCGGTGCTCGACGAGGGCCGCCTCCAAAGCGATCACCCGGACGGCGAGCCCACGCGCCCGCGCCTCCGCAGCAACCGGGATCAGGGCGACCTGCGCACCATGAAAGTGCGCGGACTCCCCGACCGACGTCGGAGTCGGGTCAGGGCCTGCCCCCCGACCGAGCTCGATCCCGAGCTCCTCGAGGGTAGTGCGGATAGCTCTGCCCCCCGCGACCATGGCCTGGACGCCCGAGGCTGCAGCCTCTCACTCCACCTACAGCTCCCTCCGTAGCTGATAAGTCGTATCCTCAGCGGCGGCGAGTCGAGCCTGCACCGCGGCAAGCTCGAAGGCCGCTATGTCCTCGGCGGCCCGAAGGCGCGTGGTGAGCCGGGCCCTGAAGCCCCGAGCTAGGGCGACCGTCTGCATAGAAACCGTAATCAGAACGCAACTAACGAAGGAGCATGAGACTCAAGTAGCTTACCCGAAGCCCGGAGGCGATGACCGCGTCGACGTCGCCCTCGTCGCCCCACGGGTCGTTCCCTCGGGAGGCCTCCCCACCAGGCAGAGCACCCTCCGAAGTCCCACAGTCGGAGGAGCCGGAAGCCTGATCCGGCGGCACCGGAACCCCGGGGCGGACGAACAGGCCCTTACCCCTCCCGGGTATAGGGAGCGCCGCCGCCGTAGGCCGAACCGCCGACGAACCTGTCTCCGGGGCCAGAATCGAGGGCATCGGCAGGCCGCCCGGCATCCGAAACCGGAAGGAGACCTCACTAGGCGAGGGCTGCGGCCGGGTCCCCGCGGGGGCCGGAGGCGACGAAGCACTCGGGGCATACATCTCCGAGTTGGAGCCCTGACCCTCTCCGGCCGGGACACCACCTATGGGATCCGGCCCGCCCGAGGCGTCGGGAGCTGCACCAGATGGCCCGGCAACCGCCGCCGAAAAGTCCTTCGTGGGAGGAGGAGGAGAAGACCGGGGCCTCGCGGTACTCCGGGCTCGGGACCCCGCGGGGCAGCCGGACTAACGAGACCGCTTCGAGGGTCCGCCGGCGACCTCCTTCCCCCGCTTGCGTGAAGCAGGGGTAGGTAGAGGGGCCCGGGCTGGGAGCATCAACCCGAACGCCTCCGCGACAACATTTCGGGGAGGGCCCTCCCCGATGACGCGCAGCACCCTCTCATGCTCGTCCTCGTAGTATCGGCCAACGAGGGTCCCCGCGACCTCCTTGGCCCGACCATAGGACCTAACTGCAAGAGCAAAAAATGAAGCAAGTGTTAGGAAGAATCCCCCAACGGGGAGAAAGAGTCCGAATACTTACGGTCCGCCACCGCCATCCGGGGTGGTCTATGCGCCGGTGCCATTCCCCTCCCTGGGCGGGTGTGGAACGGTGCCACTCGGAGGAGGGCCATCTCCTCCGCGAGATCCCGCATGGACCGCCAGGATCGAGCCTCCGCCATCGCGGAGAGGAGACTCATCTCCGCCACAGTCCACACGGGAGCCACCGGGCCACTAGATCGCGAGTACGTCGATGGCTCCCGAGAGTAGGTCACCCCCGGGTCTCCTACCCGGAGGTAGAACCAATGCTGGAGCCAGTCCCCCCCGTGGTCCCGGGAGGCCAGAACCAGGTACTCGTCGACACGGCCTGGAGTCAGCTGGATCATGATGGAGCCGAGGGCCGACCTGGGGCCGCCCCTCCTCACCACCGGGCCCCTCACCGCCGGCTCATAGAAGTACCGTAGGAGCCGCATGGTGGGCGTCACGGCGGTCGTCTCGCACAACCATATGAACAAACCCATCCGAACAAGGGTGTTCGGGGTGAGTTGGTTGAGCACGAGGCCATATACCTGCAGGAAGTCGCATAGCAGCGGGTGCACTGGAAGCCGAAGGCCAGCCTCCACGAAGGCCTCGAAAGCCACCACCTCCCCGTCCCGGGGGCTCGGCACCTGCTCCATCGGGGCGGGGATCCTGATGTCTCCCGCCTGGATGTAGCCGCGCTCCAAGAAGGCCTCAAGAGCCCCCGAGGAGAACTCGGTGGCCCCGAGGAAATCAGAGGTCACCTCCTCCGCAGGCAGCTCGGAGACCTTGGCGCGACTCTTCGGCGCCATCAGGGACGAACTTTTGAAGAAACCGCCGGGAACTACCGGGAACAATCGGGAACTACCGGAAACTACTGGGAATTGCCGGGAACCACCGGGCGCTTCCGGACAACAGTCACCAGAAACTACCGGCCGTTTCCGGACAAAGTCACCGGAAACTACCGAGCGCTTCCGGACGAGGTCACCGGAAATCACCGGGAGACAACTAGAGTTTGTGGGATTTCGAGGGCTTGTGGGCGTGCTCAAATTGAGGGCCCCTCCCCCTTATTTATAGGCGATGGGGGGCCCGGATGCCCGACACGTGTCCACAAAGCCATCAGAGCCGCGGAGCTGAACCGCCACGCGCAAAAAGAGCCGACGCGGGAGTGCGTGCATCGGAACGATGCATCCGTTCACGGATAGACGCGTCCCGCGGAGGAACGGTTCGGAAGCCGAAGCGCCGCTGGGAGCGTAAAGGACTTCATGGAATACGAAGCGTCACAGTTTGGAGATTCACATACCTGTCGTGGTATTGCGAATACCCCGACAGGTTTTGAGAAAGATCCTAGCAAAGATTACGCGGCGCGGGTTGACCGGATGACCGGTCCTCCCCCGCCGGACAAGCACAAGAAATGACACAGGGATTTATATAGGTTCGGGTCCTGGTGGGGGCCGTAGTCCTGTCGACGCGCTCCCGACCAGAATCGGCTGGGAAGGCTCTCTCCGTGGGAGAGGCTTCCGGAGCATGTCTGTGAGTGTAGCTATTCCAATAAAAGAGAACCGATCCTTTACAACAGAGGGGTACAAGGGCTATTTATAGCCCCAAAAAGAAGCAAAAAACCTAAACTACCCCGGAAGCCACCGTCAGATTGAAGGGTAGGACCGTCCTTCTCCTGGTCAAACGCCTTGGATGCTTGACAGGTGGTCGCTAGTTCCCGAGGCGCTCCTCGCGTGACCTGCACGTGACAAACAATTCGAGACTTTACCTTTAGGAGGGCGATGAGGCCCGGGACGGTGCCGGAGGCCAGGTCCCAGGGCCCAAAAGGCGGCGCCCGGGGAGGCCCCGGAGGCCACGTCCCCGGGCCAATGGCAGCGCCCGGGACGGCGCCGGAGGCCAGGTCCCGGGGGCCAAAAGGCAGCGCCCTGGGAGGGGCCGGAGGCCACGTCCCTGGGCAAATGGCGGCGCCCGGGACGGCACCGGAGGCCACGTCCCGGGAGCCAAATGTCGGCGCCCGGGGAGGCCCCGGAGGCCACGTCCCCGGGCCAATGGCGGCGCCCGGGACGGCGCCGGAGGCCAGGTCCCGGGGGCCAAAGACGGCGCCCGGGGAGGGGCCGGAGGCCACGTCCCTGGGCAAATGGTGGCGCCCGGGACGGCACCGGAGGCCACATCCCGGGAGCCAAATGGCGGCGCTCGGGAGGGCATCGGAGGCCACGTCCCGGGAGCCAAATGGCGGCCCCCGGGGAGGCCCCGGAGGCCACGTCCCCGGGCCAATGGCGGCGCCCGGGAGGGCACCGGATGCCACGTCCCCGGGCAATCGTGACGCAACTTACCTGGACTTAGTCCCGCGGAGATTTCCCCCGACAATACCCATCGGAGGCACCAAGAGCCCCCGAGGGCCTGGGGGGCTGCTGTTGGGGGAATCCCCAGCGGTCCCACGAAGTCCCAAGGAGTCCCCGGCCAAACCCAGTGAGACCCAGTGAGATCCGGAGAGTCACCGGGCCCCCGGTGAGGTCCGGAGGGTCACCGGGCGCCCGGTGAGATCTGGAGGGTCTCCGGGACCCCGGGGAGATCCGGAGGGTCTCCGGTACCCCGATGAGACCCGGTGAGATCCGGAGGGTCTCCGGGACCCCGGTGAGACCCGGTGAGATCTGGAGGGTGTCCAGTACCCCGGTGAGCCCCGGTGAGATCCGGTGGGTCCCCGGGACCCCGATGAGACCCGGTGAGATCCGGAGGGTCTCTGGGACCCCAGTCAGATCCGTAGGGTCTCCGGTACCCCGATGAGACCTGGTGAGATCCGGAGGATCTCCGGGACCCCGGTGAGACCCGGTGAGATCCGGAGGGTCTCCGAGAGCACGGTGAGACCCAGTGAGATCCAGAGGGTCTCCGGAGACACGGAGACACCTGGTGAGACCCGGAGAGTCGCCGGGCCCCTGCTGAGATCCGGAGGGTCACCGGGCGCCCGGTGAGATCCGGAGGGTCTCCGGGACCCCGGTGACACCCGGTGAGATCCGGAGAGCCTGGGACCCCGGTGAGATCCGAAGGGTCTCCGGGACCCCGGTGACACCTGGTGAGGCCCGGAGAGCCTCCGGGCTGATGAAGAGCTATTGCTGACCGTGGGGCCTCTAGGAAGCCCGTGGCGCCACGTGTCGAACATCCAGGCCGTCCATCAGGCCAAAGGACATCTTCTCCCTTCCATCCAACGGTCGCAGCGAGGACATTTTCGTCTTTTGCATTTCTTGGGGGCTATATATACCCCTCTTGTACCCTTTTTCAAGGATTCCAATTTCATTTATATTAACTCAACTTTCGGTTCTCTTGGAGACCTCTCCCCGAGAGCTCACCTCCCCAGCGGATTCGCGTCCGGAGAGAGCCAACTGGACTAGGGCCCCCACTGGGACCCGAACCAGTATAAACCCCTGTGTCACTTGCTGTGTTGCCCGGCGGGAGGAGACCAGTAACTCGGTCTGCTCGCGCCGCTGTACTCGTGCTGCGCACGTCCAAACCTATCGGGGTATCCATAATACCACGACATCCCCCAAGTGGGAGGGCCCCTACAGGATCTCCGCGGTCCTGGGCTCGGGGGCGTACAAGCTCTCCAACCTTCAAGAGCAGGAGCTGAAGCATACGTGGAACTTGCGTTTACTTCCCAAGTTCTATGTTTAGCCTTACGAGCCTGTCCCCTCCCCCGGAGCGATCACGCCGGAGGGGGAGGAGGGACACTGTATTTACTTTTCCCTCCCCCTTCGCGGCTTCGCAGGGGGAGGCACTGTACTTCATTTTGCTAGCAATACATAGGTCTTGGTCTTCAACTGTCTCATTGCAGGTTCTTCTCATTACAGCCCCTAGCGGCGATGCCCTCCTCGTGAGGATGCCCTCCCCGTGAGGAAGTGGGCCCAGACCCAGCAAGTCCCTCCTGTAGGGCGGCTTACGATCAGCCCTCGTGGACTAAGGGTGTAAGCGGCAACCCGGTCCCCAGCGGCCGCGGTAACGAGTCACTTTGGGAGACTAGTCCCCTGCCCAAACACTCAAGACCCGTCATCGGGCACTTCCTCCTCCGGGAGTAGACGCTCTCCCCAGTGGGATGTCTAATGGCTTTCTTGGATATCTCTTCCTCCTCCGGGAGTAGACGCTCTCCCCAGTGGGACGTCGAATGGCTTTCTTGGATATCTCTTCCTCCTCCGGGAGTAGATGCTCTCCCCAGTGGGACATCTAATGGCTTTCTTGGATATCTCTTCCTCCTCCGGGAGTAGACGCTCTCCCCAATGGGACGTATAATGGCTTTCTTGGGTATCTAGTCTACGGAGACTTTATTCCCGGCTCCCCGTTCTCACGGCGACCAGATGATTGCCTCCCGGCTCCCCGTTCTCACGGCGACCGGATGATTGCCTCCCGGAGACCCTATTCCCGGCTCCCCGTCCTCACGGCGACCGGATGATTGCCTCTCGGAGACCCTATTCCAGGCTCCCCGTCCTCACGGCGACCGGATGATTGCCTCCCGGAGAAGTTACAGATTTCTCGGACATTTCTTCCACGGAGACCTTATTCCCGGCTCCCCGTTCTCACGGCGACCGGACAATCATCTCCCAGGAAGCTCACCTCCGGAAATCTCATCGGGTTTTTCTTGGGTTTCCTCCACACGAGGTCTTATTCCCGGCTCCCCGTTGTCACGGCGACCGGATGATTGTCTCTCGGAAGGTCTTTCCCTTGGAAACCTCGTTTTAAAATTTTCTAACTTAGAAAAATTCCTATGCTACAGGTTGTCTTCACCCCGGGGCCTTGCTACCCCCACAGCGCGCAGAGCTACCCTCCGGCCCGCTATGGGCGGGGGGGATAAGGAACCCCCGGGTGTCGACCGCACCACCCACGAGCAAACTTAGCTCATCCTTGTCAAGAGGAGTCGTCCAAACCATCCAAGAAGAAAAAATAAAAAGACAACAAAGAAGAAAGAAACAACACAGCTTTATTCATCGTCAAACCCGGAGGACATCTTCCCCCTCCGGTGGGCATCGGAAATGGTACAACCCGGGCTCTAACCCGGGGATTCTCTACATCCTAAGGCTCCTACGCCTAATACTCCCGGAGGCCCTCCCCTAGCTCCCGGGCCAAGTCCCGGTACAATGCGCGCACGCGGCGCCGAGCTTCCCGGAGCACATCTTCGGGCCAGAACTCGTATCCTGCCGGTGGAAGTATCCGGAGAGGAGGTATCATCCGGAACCCCGGAGGTGGAGGGGACAGTTCGGCACGATTATTGTCAAAATTGTACATGTGCCACTCCGGATGCCACCTTAACAGGACGGGCTCCCGGACGGCGTCCCCGCTGCGCTCCCCGGAGATGAGGTTTAGCAATATTAAAGCCGCTTGGACGTCCCCCAGAGAGCCCCTCCCGGACCTTCGCCCGGGAGTAACCTCCCGGGAACCCTGGTAACATTGCATTCAATTCAAAGACTTAGAAAAATTTCTAACTCTATTGCATTCAAAATATTTTTTTACAAGTGTTCGGGGCTTCTTCTAAGAAGCAACCGGGATCAAAATTCTAAGAAAACAAAAGGGTCCTATCTAAAGACCCGGTGGGAGGCTCATTCTCTTTCATTGGCGTCCTCCCCCCGGGGGGCCTCCTCCGAGGCCGGGGTCGGGGCGTCCACTGCCGGAGGCGCCGGTGTCAGGAATCTCACCCGGATGATCTGGTCGTAGAAACCCTCGGCGAGCTGCTCCACCTCTCGGCGCGAGGGCTTGAAGAACTCGGGGAAGCTACGCGGGATGCGGCCCCCGATCGCCCAGGCGCCCACTCCCCGATGCTTGACGAGCCCGGCTGCGGCCGCAATGACGGGGATCGCCCGGCCTCGCGCCTGGGCATCCGCTGCCTCCGGGATCACGGTGACTTGTGCGTTAAGAAAACGCACAGCCTCCGCGAGCGTGGCTGGGGGCACCTCCGAGCCACCCCCGGAGCACCCCCGGAGCGAGCGTAGCCGGCTCCTTCCCCCGGGCCTCGGCGGGGCACTTCGGGGGAGGGGGTGTTGCTTCTTGCCGGGCCGGTGCCCGGGCGCGCTCGGTCCCGGGGGTCTCGTCCCGGGGCTTCGCCGGCGTCATCGACGGGCCGGGGGCTTTCTGGACTCTGGCCTTCTTAGGCTCAGAGCCCCCGGCCGCGTCCTTCCCCCGCTTGTGTGACCCGGGGGTGGGGAGGGGCTTCCTCTCCGGCAGCTTCAGCCCGTAGGCCTCAGCCACCAAGTTCCGGGGAGGACCCTCCCCCACGAGGCGCACGACGCGCTCGTGCTCGTCGGCGAAGTACCTCCCCAGGAGGTTCTCCGCCTTCTCCCGCGCCGCCGGGTACGGCCGGACTACAAGAGGTAAAGAGTTAGTCAAATTTTCAAAAATTTGTAAATGCAATGAAGCTGGTTACCGGGACTTACGTCGGGTCACCGGCTTGACCGGGGGCCGCTGCTCCGGGCCCATGCCGATCCCCCATCTCCCGTGTGAGAAAGGAGAGATCCTCAGGAGCATCATTTCCTCAGCGGCGTCCCGCATAGAGCGGGTCTTCCGGAAGATGATCACCTTGCCGAGGAGATCGAGCTCCTCGTCCATCCACACCGGAGGCTTCGGCGTGGATGACCTGCTGTAGGAGGCGGGCTCCGGGGCGTACATCACCTCGTCGTCCCGGACCCGGAGGTAGAACCACCTCCGGATCCAGTCGCACCAATGGTCCCGGGAGGCTGCCGCCGGGTAATCGGCCACCCGGGATGGCAGCATCTGCACCATCACCGAGCCGAAGGGGGACTTGGGTGCCCCCTTCACCAGGTGGGAGCTCCGCGCCGCCGGTTCGTAGAAGTACCGGAAGACGCGTACGGTAGGCTCCCTCCCGGTCGCCGTCTCAAAGAGCCAGATGAAGAGGCTCATCCGGACGATCGCGTCGGGGGTGAGATGGTTTAGGGCCACCCCGTACTCCTTCAAAAACTCCCGGAGCATGGGATACACCGAGAGCCGGAGCCCCGCCTCCAGGAAGGCCTCTGTAACACCCTGGTTTTGGGGGTGAAAAGTTTTTGCATAAAATCCTGCATGCATGTATCCCTGTAGCAGTAGCCAGATCAGCTGAACCCTAATCTCTCCCAAACCCTAAAAATCTCCAAATCTATTCTCTAGATCCAGATCAAGATCGGACCATCCAGATTTAACCTACCAGTTATTCTGAAGATAAAAGTCTTCAGGAACCAAGTTGAATTCTCACCCTAACTCCCAGTATTTAAGTCTCTTTCTGTTTTCGAAAACAGGAAATTCAGATTTACCCTAAGTACCCCAGATCCCAGATAACTGAGTTATCATGGTCTAACCCTATCCAGACTCAAGTAACTTTTGGAATATGTTCCTAGGTATAGCCTCAACTTACTCCAAAAAGTTGGGAACCAGATTGTTTCATCTAAACACTTTTCGCAGTTTAGTCCAAATTTTACTGCGAATAAGTCCTTTTCTGTTTACCTGGAAGCCTGAAAAGGCTAAAATTCACAAATCAACTCCAACCTCAGAATTTCTTCAGGGAACACCTCCCAAATGCTATTTGATACATATTTCCCTTCTGTTTAAACTTCAAAATCTCTCCCCAATCACCAGAATTTACGATCGACAAAATCCAGATCTATTTTACCCTAATTTTACCCTATTTTCGAAAATAGGTGAAATCCCTCAAACCTTATCAAATTTTCTCCAGATTTGAGCTAAATGAGTATTAATAGAAATATTATACTCATCCATTAAATCAAATTCCAGATTAAACCACTCTAAGACCAGAATTACAAATCAGTCCACTTTTCAACAGAAACTCTTACACTTATACCCCTGGATTCGACCTCACCTCTGTTCACGACCAGAAGCCGTCTTCGACCAGCGCCTGGGACTTCGACCACCACCTGGAACAGCGCACGAGCACGGGAGCCTTCGACCTCGAGCACGCCACTGCTGTTGCTTCGCCTGCTGCCACGTGTGTGCTCGGCGTTGGCCACTGTGGATCTTCTCCAGCGAGGATCGCGACCAGCTAGTTTCTCCCGTTTGCATGCCACCGGCAACGGCTCCAGCAGGAAAGCTTAGCCACGTGGAGTTCTTGCCGCGGCCAGCCATCGTGTCGCCTTCACTTCGCAGCAGCTCCAGCTGCAAAAGCTCTCACGGCCGCTGAACAGGTCACCTCCATCGCCAGCTCGCCATGAAGTCGCCATCCAGTCACTTCCTTGCCGGCTTCAACTCCCCGTGCACTTCTAGCCGTTGCATCTCCTCCGAATCCTCTATAAATAGCCTCTGGCCTCGGGGAAACATCACACACCCACCAGAAACACCTAAGTCCTCAAACTCGCCGTCTTCTTCTTCTTCTCCGGTGAGCAGCAAAGGGAGCTTCGGTGCCAAGCTTCTCCACTGCTTCCTTCTTCGATCCCTCACCCTCAGTGAGCTTCCCTCATCCCCCTCATGCTTCTCAAGCTGGGAATTTAGTTTAAATGCTTTCTGTCACCGGCAATCGCCGTGTTTCACCTAGAACACCGGTGAGCAATTAACCCTCACCTAAACCGATTTAGCTCTCGAGTCAGTGATCAAACATGCTCAATAGATCATTCTTATCATCTCCAAGCAACTAGAATCATCAATTTTGTTAAAATCTGGAAAACCCCAAATTGGAACTTTGCTTGTGAACTGAGCTTACCGTTTAAGCTTTTCTGGTGCATCTCTAGCCAATCTAACTTCACCAGTATGTTTCTAATGCCCTAGAGATCATGTACAAGCAAGGAATTGAGCTCAATCACTTTAAATCAGAAATGCCCAAATAAGATTTGAGTTCATCTTTTCTCCAGCCAGTATCTTCCAAATCCAGCCACTCCAGCTCAAACCACTTTGCCATTTAGATGTTTTGGACCATTCTGAGCAACTTTGTCTTCTATCACGACTTCTAATTCGGCCTAGATTGTGAGATATAGCTATGCCCTAGTTACTGCACTGTTTATGTTGCATGTGCTCCAGGCCAGTCAACTTCTTTGCCAGTTTTCATCACTTTCCGGCCATCTCCTGCCCTAGATCCTGTTGAGACATTTGTTCCTGTTACAAATGCCTAACTACCAGACAAAGTGTTGCATCATTTGGAGCCCTAGATCAAAAGTTATGGCAAACCCTAGTTTCTGGCCATGTCAACTCTATGTCAAACTATGCCAGTCAGTGGCATTAGACCTGTTCACCCACCTCTGGTCATGAAAAACAGAAAATGCTTTGTCAAATAGTTGCCTCACTACCTTGTGCACCATATGCTTGAATCAAAACCCATTTTGGCCACTGGGAACTGTTCAAACCATGTCAATGCCATTCTTCGGCATTGACAGCCCTTGTCAGCCTATGTCAGCCAATGGCATTGGGCCATTTTGACCCCTTCTGGGTATGCAAACTGAACATAACCTTGTCCCTTAGACTCCTGATGTTGTGATCTACATTTTATTCTACTGTCACAACTTGAGTTGAGCCCTCTATCATCCATCAACCCTATGTCAATGCCTTGAACCGAATGTCGACCTAAAGACATTCGCTGTTTTTGAGCGAACCAGCCGCAGCCTTGATATCATTCTGATATTTTGGAACCTTTGGAACCTTGTGGACCTTTGACGACTAATCTTAACCTTGGTTTCCATAGTTTAACCCTAATCGCTTCCAAATCTTGTATCGCCTAAGTGTTTCTCCTTGCATTATCGCATATAGTGGAATAGTAAGAGTAGGATTGATTGTAATACCTGTTTGCTTGTTTGATCCATGTTCAGAGCAAGAGTCCGAGTTCGAAGACTTCGTCGCAGACTCGACATCAACTGCTGTTTCTTACGACGCGGAAGGCAAGTCATATTCTTGAACATCTTGAACCTATATTTTATGGATTGCTAGAATATACCTTGATTATAAAATAATAATATTGCATGAGAAAGATTGAGAATAATTGAATTATGAAATGGCAGCATCAGGCTGATGCCTGTGAAATGTGAATTGATCAAATAATGAGCCATGAACTAATATATTATGTATATTTATATTCATGAAATAAAACCCCTAGCCGTGACCAGTATTTTGGTATGGAATGGTGAAAGCACTGGAGGTGCTTGGTCGCACAGGATGTGCCAGCACTGGGAGTGCATGGATT
The DNA here is from genome assembly GCA_019359835.1 of Pharus latifolius. Lineage (NCBI taxonomy): Eukaryota > Viridiplantae > Streptophyta > Magnoliopsida > Poales > Poaceae > Pharus > Pharus latifolius. The sequence continues at coordinate 26,611,337 of CM033329.1, forward strand.
ATGGTATGAGCTGGTCACTGGCATATAAGGACCTAGAACCTTGTGTTGTGCGTCTAGTGGCATGATTAACGTGCTGACCGCAAGCCTGGTATGGGACAGGCCTGAACAAGTAGTATGTGGATCACACATGAAACCCCTATATGACAAACTCACGATTAACACAGGGTGCGCTCCAACACATATCACAGGATGTGATCATGCACGCTGACCCTGAGGGGAAGACGCCAATTAGTGGGGGTTGTGAAACCCTGCCACAACTGTGGTTTGCGTGAAGAAAACCACGGGGTCTGGGGTGAATTGTGTGTGAAACATGGCAAAAGTTCTTGTTATTTCCACCTTGCCGCTCACAGTATGAAGTGAGTCAGAGGTCCAATCCTTGTGATAGGAAGGGCATGAAAGTGGATATATCTTGCGGGTAAATTGGTACCCCTCTGCAGAGTTAAAAATGTATTCGAATACTTCGTGCTCCCGAGTTTTAGGAGTATGCCGCGGTGGATTAAATCCACGGGGTGTGACACAAGTATTGTTTTTATAAATTAAAATTGGTTAGTTCAAGATTACCCAAATGACATGTGTTGTCATGATAAGGGGTGCTGCCGTGGGCTGTCATGTGTTGACGTGTCGCGGTAGTACCATAATTTAGTGATCATGTGATATCTAAGAGGCATGTGGATTGTGCCCTAAGTATATGAAATGCTGCCATCAGCATGAGATTTGAAAAGCTTGGAAGAAAAGTATTTATGGAAAAAACCCTCTCACCTCTTTCCCTCAATAGCATAGGATCATGTCATCTCTACTATACGTATCTCTACTCTTACCTATGACTTGCTGAGTACGTAAGTGCTCACCCTTGCAACTTATCAACAATAGATGGAGTGCTACAATACCAAGAGAGCCAGTTCTGCCAGAACCCTGAAGTGTGCTGTTCTGCTGTCAACTTCTTACAACTGTGGGGGTTTCACCTAGCTTCCGCCGAGTAGTTGTCTTTGTTTTAATTAGACCATTTGTGCCGTGAAGGCATTGTATTACTCTTGTTGTATCAGGCCAGCAAGCCATACTGTTTATCAATGATATTTTGTAAGTTACTCTGCTGCAATGAACTCATGTGCTTGACTTATCCTGGGAAGTCAGTGGTATGTATGTATGAGGCCAGCTGCAGCGAGCTAGGTCTCCACGGGAGTAGTCGTGGTACCCTGTGCGGGGCGCGACAGATAAAAAGTGGTATCAGAGCAGCATGAGAACTTGACTGTAGGACGACACCTTTAGGAATTGGCTCGCCAGGAAGGCGTATTTTATTTAAAAATCTATTTTCTAAAAACACTATTTTTGAAAACAGGAGCCTTGTAGCTTCTAAAAGTTTTGGATTTCAAAAGTCTTACTTGGCTTTTCTAAAAATTTGGCAAGATGTCGAGAGAGCGTTCTGCTTTTATAGAGTGCCTCAGGAGTTGGGCTACGTTGCTACGGCACATAGCCTAGTTCTTTTGGTAGAACCCTGTTCGAACAGTTAGTCGACCGTCGTGGAGGATTAGCCGGGAAAAGGGTAGTATAGATTGAGCAGGTGGATGCTCTTGCCAGCTTTTGTGCTCCGCCGTTGCTTTCGCAATGGTTAACTTGTTTACTATGGCTAGAAGCCTAAGTGTTTTGTGCATTAAATAGTTACATTAATTTCCGCATTAGTGCCCTAGTTCTCTCTCTTAGTTAGTTAGACCTATCTGCTCTCTCCTCAGAAGAATCAGTATGGTGTACACGAAGAGAAGATCGCAAGGTAGTCAAGAGGACAGGGAGCAAGCTTCGCCCAGGGAAGACCCTGCAAGGAGAGGATCTTCATCTCAACAGAGACCCCAGGAATCAAACCTTTCTCAGGAAGATCAGCCAACCCTCCAAGAAATTCTTCTCTCCATGGAAAAGAGCAGGCAGGAGGCACAAGCTGCCCACACCCAGTTGTTGGCCCAGATCATTCAAAAGATGCCAGGAGGGACATCTGAAGGAACTGCTGTTGGAACCCGGCTATCGGATTTTCAGAAGACCCGACCACCAACATTTGCTAGTGCAACTGATCCCATCGTCGCCGATGATTGGCTCAGGGACATCGAGAGGAAGTTGGATACAGTTCGTTGTAACGACCGAGAGAAAGTTCTATTCGGATCACACCAACTTACAGGAGCAGCAGCCGCATGGTGGATAAACTATCAAGAGGCTCACCCTGACAAGGATAACATATCCTGGATGGAATTTAAAGAACAATTCCGGAAATTTCATGTACCCATCGGTGTCATAGCCGCCAAACACCGAGAGTTCCGAAACTTGGTACAAGGGAGCCAGACCGTTACAGAATATCTGCACCAATTCAGCCATCTAGCTCGCTATGCGCCAGGAGACATCGACACGGAGGACAAAAAGATTGAGCGCTTCACCGAAGGACTTCAGTACTATCTGCAGTACCAGATTGCCTCCCACAAATTTTCAGAGTTCCAAACCTTAGTCAATCGGGTATTGAAGGTGGAAGAAAAGAGGAGCATAGGAGAAGAAAGTCGAAAAAGAAAGATGCTACAGCAAGCACGGCCGCCAGCCAACCCAACCAGGGGAAGAGCCCCAACATCTCCCAATTTCCGACCAGTCTACCAAGCACCAAGATCACCAGCAACACCGTCATGTCCAAGCTGCAAAGGAGCTCACTACCAAAGGGACTGCCCTCATGCTAGAACTCAGTGTTTTCACTGTGGGCAGTATGGACACCGCAAAGACAGCTGTCCTTGGATTCAGCTCCCAACGTCAATAGCAAGATCGCAAGCTGAAACACCGACGATGACATCCAGAACCACAGCTTCACCACCATTGCAGAGCCCCAGAGGAAGTTCGCCCAACAGAGGAGGAACCATAGCAGGCCGAGAACGAGGAAGAGGAAGAGGACAGATGGGAAGCCGAGGAAGCCGATTAAACTTCACCTCTCTTCAAGAAGCAAACAACGCCACCAACATTCTCCTAGGTAGATTCTTGATCCAGTCTGCATATGCTTTAATACTGTTGATCCTGGAGTTACAAATTCACTCATATCAGAAGATTTTGCATTTAAAGTGGGAATAAATATGGTACCTCTAGAGTACTCTATGGTTATATAGACCCCAGGAGCTAAGTTGCCTGTATATTCAGCTTGCCATCATATATAACCTTCAGAGTAGAAGGGGAACAGTTTATGGCTAGCCTATTAGTCCTAAAACTGCAAGGCCTAGATATTATATTGGGAATGGATTGGTTATCCCAACATAAAAGTCTAATGGATTGTGAGAGGAAAACTCTGAGCCTTGTTAGTAACCAGGGAAAGAAAGTCTTGTTTCATCTGGACAAGTCGTCAGTCGAGAAACCACAAGGGTCTATTCAAGCACTTTAGAAGATATGCTTGGATCAATTGCCCATAGTACAGGAATACTCGGACGTATTCCCAAAAAGAACTCCCAGGGATGCCACCTGATAGGGAGATAAAGTTTACCATTGAGCTTAAACCAGGAGCGGCACCTATAGCTAAGAGACCATATAGGATGCCGGTAGCAGACTTAGAAGAGTTGAAAAGTCAGCTAGAGGAGCCAGAGAGTAAAGGATTTACTGACTAGTGCTTTACCTTGGGGAGCCCCAATGCTGTTGAAGAAAGATGGAACTCTAAGAATGTGCGTGGATTACCAAGCGCTGAATGAGGTGACCATTAAGGACAAGAATCCACTGCCAAGGAATGATGAACTATTCGACCAACTTCGAGGAGCCAGAATATTCTCCAAGATAGCCCAAAAGCCCGGCTATCACCAACTGGAAATCAGGAAGAAGGACATAACCAAGACTGCTTTCACTACAAGATACGGGCTGTACGAGTTTACTGCAGCCTTCATGAACATCTTGAACAACACATTCATGGATCATCTCGATAAGTTGTCATTGTGCTCATAGACGACACCCTCATCTACTCCAGAAGTCCAGAGGAACATAAGCGGCACTTGCACAAAGACTTGAGAAGACCAAGAGAGTGCAAGTTCTACGCCAAATCCGACAAGTGTGAATTTTGGATGACGAAGATTGCATTTCTCGGCCATGTTTTGACAGAAAAAGGAATTTTAGTGGACTCGGCCAAGATCGCTGTGATCAAGGAATGGAAGCAACCTACCAGCGTGTCAGAGATCAGAAGCCTTTTGGGATTAGCAGGTTACTATCAGAGATTTATTGGAGGATCTTCTCAGATTGCTAAATCCCTTACCAATCGGTTTAGGAAGGAAGTCACATTCGAATGGACCGCCAAGTGCTAGGAAAGTTTCCAGAAACTTAAGGAAAAGTTAACAACCACACCAGTCCTCACATTGCCAGATAGTAAGGATGACTTCGAAGTATTCTGTGATGCTTTGAAGCTAAGCATAGGTTGTGTGTTGATACAAAAAGGCCAAGTGGTAGCTTATGCTTCACGACAGCTAAAGCTGCATAAGGAAAACTACCCTATTCATAACTTGGAGTTAGCAGCGGTAGTACATGCCTTGAGGATATGGCAACATTACTTGCTTGGGAATAAGTGTGAAATCTACACGGATCATAAAAATCGCAAGTATATTTTCACCCAGGCAAAACTCAACAAGCGCCCACATCGTTGGCTAGAGCTAATCAAGGACTATGACCTCAGCATTCTCTACCACCCAAGAAAAGCCAATGTGGTAGCAGACGCTTTGAGGAGAAAGGCCTACACTTTACAAGAAGTTGTGTTGAATAACCCACACTTACAGCAAGAATTGCAAGGACTAGAGGTAGAAGTGGTACCGTCAGGAAGGTCAGCCACTCTCATAGTAATATCCCGACTCAAGGAACAAATAGAGAGTGCTCAAAAGGAAGATAAAGAGATCTGCAAGATCAAGAGCCGAATTAGATTAGGTAAGGCTCAGGATTTTTCTGAGGATGAACAAGGAATTGTATGGTACCAAGGAAGGATCTGTGTACCTCAAAGCGCAGACCACAAAGAGCTGATTCTGCATAAAGCTCATCAAACTTCATACTCAATACACCCTGGTAACATCAAGATGTATCAGGACTTGAAAACTCGATTTTGGTAGGTCGATATGAAGAAAGAAATTGCGGCATACATTATAAGAGGTGACACGTGCCATAGGATCAAGGCCGACCTTCAGAAGATAGTCTCAGATCGTGGAAGTCAGTTTACATCAAAGTTTTGGGACCAACTTCATGAAACTTGGGAACCTAGATGCAGTCCAGCACTGCATATCATCCATAGACGGGGAAACAAACTGAGAGAGTCAATCAGATCCTGGAAGAATTGCTAAGAGCTTGCATTTTGAATAATGGGACTTCATGGGAAAAATGCTTACCATTCGCAGAATTTACCTATGACCACAGTTATCAGGCTAGCACCATTTGAAGCTTTATATGGACATAAGTGCAGAACCCCATTACATTGGGATGAGTCAGGAAGAAGGAACGTAATCGGACCGTTCAAGATACTCAAGAGAAAGAGGAGAAGGGTCCTATAAACTGGAACTACCATCAGAACTTGGAGGAGTACATGATGTATTCCATGTCTCTTAACTTTGGAAATGCCTAGAGGAACCTGCGGATCAGGTAGAAACTCTTGGTATTTCATTGCAGAAGAACCTCAGCTACCTTGAGCAACCACTCCGGATTGTAGCCAGAGAGGAGCGTCAACTTCAAAGAAAGAAGATCAAGCTGTGCAAAGTTCAATGGAAAAAGAGGAAGATTTGCTTCAGATCTATCCCCATCTTTTTTTCTTCTCTAGGTAAATCTCGGGGCGAGATTTCTTTATGGAGGGTAGGCTTGTAACACCCTGGTTTTGGGGGTGAAAAGTTTTTGCATAAAATCCTGCATGCATGTATCCCTGTAGCAGTAGCCAGATCAGCTGAACCCTAATCTCTCCCAAACCCTAAAAATCTCCAAATCTATTCTCTAGATCCAGATCAAGATCGGACCATCCAGATTTAACCTACCAGTTATTCTGAAGATAAAAGTCTTCAGGAACCAAGTTGAATTCTAACCCTAACTCCCAGTATCTAAGTCTCTTTCTGTTTTCGAAAACAGGAAATTCAGATTTACCCTAAGTACCCCAGATCCCAGATAACTGAGTTATCATGGTCTAACCCTATCCAGACTCAAGTAACTTTTGGAATATGTTCCTAGGTATAGCTTCAACTTACTCCAAAAAGTTGGGAACCAGATTGTTTCATCTAAACACTTTTCGCAGTTTAGTCCAAATTTTACTGCGAATAAGTCCTTTTCTGTTTACCTGGAAGCCTGAAAAGGCTAAAATTCACAAATCAACTCCAACCTCAGAATTTCTTCAGGGAACACCTCCCAAATGCTATTTGATACATATTTCCCTTCTGTTTAAACTTCAAAATCTCTCCCCAATCACCAGAATTTAAGATCGACAAAATCCAGATCTATTTTACCCTAATTTTACCCTATTTTCGAAAATAGGTGAAATCCCTCAAACCTTATCAAATTTTCTCCAGATTTGAGCTAAATGAGTATTAATAGAAATATTATACTCATCCATTAAATCAAATTCCAGATTAAACCTCTCTAAGACCAGAATTACAAATCAGTCCACTTTTCAACAGAAACTCTTACACTTATACCCCTAGATTCGACCTCACCTCTGTTCACGACCAGAAGCCGTCTTCGACCAGCGCTTGGGACTTCGACCACCACCTGGAACAGCGCACGAGCACGGGAGCCTTCGACCTCGAGCGCGCCACTGCTGTTGCTTCGCCTGCTGCCACGTGTGTGCTCGGCGTTGGCCACTGTGGATCTTCTCCAGCGAGGATCGCGACCAGCTAGTTTCTCCCGTTTGCATGCCACCGGCAACGGCTCCAGCAGGAAAGCTTAGCCACGTGGAGTTCTTGCCGCGGCCAGCCATCGTGTCGCCTTCACTTCGCAGCAGCTCCAGCTGCAAAAGCTCTCACGGCCGCTGAACAGGTCACCTCCATCGCCAGCTCGCCGTGAAGTCGCCATCCAGTCACTTCCTTGCCGGCTTCAACTCCCCGTGCACTTCTAGCCGTTGCATCTCCTCCAAATCCTCTATAAATATCCTCTGGCCTCGGGGAAACATCACACACCCACCAGAAACACCTAAGTCCTCAAACTCGCCGTCTTCTTCTTCTTCTCTGGTGAGCAGCAAAGGGAGCTTCGGTGCCAAGCTTCTCCACTGCTTCCTTCTTCGATCCCGCACCCCCAGTGAGCTTCCCTCATCCCCCTCATGCTTCTCAAGCTGGGAATTTAGTTTAAATGCTTTCTGTCACCGGCAATCGCCGTGTTTCACCTAGAACACCGGTGAGCAATTAACCCTCACCTAAACTGATTTAGCTCTCGTGTCAGTGATCAAACATGCTCAATAGATCATTCTTATCATCTCTAAGCAACCAGAATCATCAATTTTGCTAAAATCTGGAAAACCCCAAATTGGAACTTTGCTTGTGAACTGAGCTTACTGTTTAAGCTTTTCTGGTGCATCTCTAGCCAATCTAACTTCACCAGTATGTTTCTAATGCCCTAGAGATCATGTACAAGCAAGGAATTGAGTTCAATCACTTTAAATCAGAAATGCCCATATCAGATTTGAGTTCATCTTTTCTCCAGCCAGTATCTTCCAAATCCAACAACTCCAGCTCAAACCACTTTGCCATTTAGATGTTTTGGACCATTCTGAGCAACTTTGTCTTCTATCACGACTCCTAATTCGGCCTAGATTATGAGATATAGCTATGCCCTAGTTACTGCACTGTTTATGTTGCATGTGCTCCAGGCCAGTCAACTTCTTTGCCGGTTTTCATCACTTTCCGGCCATCTCCTGCCCTAGATCCTGTTGAGACATTTGTTCCTGTTACAAATGCCTAACTACCAGACAAAGTGTTGCATCATTTGGAGCCCTAGATCAAAAGTTATGGCAAACCCTAGTTTCTGGCCATGTCAACTCTATGTCAAACTATGCCAGTCAGTGGCATTAGCCCTGTTCACCCACCTCTGGTCATGAAAAACAGAAAATGCTTTGTCAAATAGTTGCCTCACTACCTTGTGCACCATATGCTTGAATCAAAACCCATTTTGGCCACTGGGAACTGTTCAAACCATGTCAATGCCATTCTTCGGCATTGACAGCCCTTGTCAGCCTATGTCAGCCAATGGCATTGGGCCATTTTGACCCCTTCTGGGTATGCAAACTGAACATAACCTTGTCCCTTAGACTCCTGATGTTGTGATCTACATTTTATTCTACTGTCACAACTTGAGTTGAGCCCTCTATCATCCATCGACCCTATGTCAATGCCTTGAACCGAATGTCGACCTAAAGACATTCGCTGTTTTTGAGCGAACCAGCCGCAGCCTTGATATCATTCTGATATTTTGGAACCTTTGGAACCTTGTGGACCTTTGACGACTAATCTTAACCTTGGTTTCCATAGTTTAACCCTAATCGCTACCAAATCTTGTATCGCCTAAGTGTTTCTCCTTGCATTATCGCATATAGTGGAATAGTAAGAGTAGGATTGATTGTAATACCTGTTTGCTTGTTTGATCCTTGTTCAGAGCAAGAGTCCGAGTTCGAAGACTTCGTCGCAGACCCGACATCAACTGCTGTTTCTTACGACGCGGAAGGCAAGTCATATTCTTGAACATCTTGAACCTATATTTTATGAATTGCTAGAATATACCTTGATTATAAAATAATAATATTGCATGAGAAAGATTGAGAATAGTTGAATTATGAAATGGCAGCATCAGGCTGATGCCTGTGAAATGTGAATTGATCAAATAATGAGCCATGAACTAATATATTATGTATATTTATATTCATGAAATAAAATCCCTAGCCGTGACCAGTATTTTGGTATGGAATGGTGAAAGCACTGGAGGTGCTTGGTCGCACAGGATGTGCCAGCACTGGGAGTGCATGGATTATGGTATGAGCTGGTCACTGGCATATAAGGACCTAGAACCTTGTGTTGTGCGTCTAGTGGCATGATTAACGTGCTGACCGCAAGCCTGGTATGGGACAGGCCTGAGCAAGTAGTATATGGATCACACATGAAACCCCTATATGACAAACTCACGATTAACACGGGGTGCGCTCCAACACATATCACAGGATGTGATCATGCACGCTGACCCTGAGGGGAAGACGCCAATTAGTGGGGGTTGTGAAACCCTGCCACAACTGTGGTTTGCGTGAAGAAAACCACGGGGTCTGGGGTGAATTGTGTGTGAAACATGGCAAAAGTTCTTGTTATTTCCACCTTGCCGCTCACAGTATGAAGTGAGTCAGAGGTCCAATCCTTGTGATAGGAAGGGCATGAAAGTGGATATATCTTGCGGGTAAGTTGGTACCCCTCTGCAGAGTTAAAAATGTATTCGAATACTTCGTGCTCCCGAGTTTTAGGAGTATGCCGCGGTGGATTAAATCCACGGGGTGTGACACAAGTATTGTTTTTATAAATTAAAATTGGTTAGTTCAAGATTACCCAAATGACATGTGTTGTCATGATAAGGGGTGCTGCCGTGGGCTGTCATGTGTTGACGTGTCGCGGTAGTACCATAATTTAGTGATCATGTGATATCTAAGAGGCATGTGGATTGTGCCCTAAGTATATGAAATGCTGCCATCAGCATGAGATTTGAAAAGCTTGGAAGAAAAGTATTTATGAAAAAAACCCTCTCACCTCTTTCCCTCAATAGCATTGGATCATGTCATCTCTACTATACGTATCTCTACTCTTACCTATGACTTGCTGAGTACGTAAGTGCTCACCCTTGCAACTTATCAACAATAGATGGAGTGCTACAATACCAAGACGAAGGCTTGGAAGATTTCGTGGATCCAGAAGGAAGAGAGCCAGTTCTGCCAGAACCCTGAAGTGTGCTATTCTGCTGTCAACTTCTTACGACTGTGGGGGTTTCACCTAGCTTCCGCCGAGTAGTTGTCTTTGTTTTAATTAGACCATTTGTGCCGTGAAGGCATTGTATTACTCTTGTTGTATCAGGCCAGCAGGCCATACTGTTTATCAATGATATTTTGTAAGTTACTCTGCTGCAATGAACTCCTGTGCTTGACTTATCCTGGGAAGTCAGTGGTATGTATGTATGAGGCCAGCTGCAGCGAGCTAGGTCTCCATGGGAGTAGTCGTGGTACCCTGTGCGGGGCGCGACAGCCTCGAAGGCCACGACCTCTCCGGGCCTGGGGCGGGGGGATCCGTCCTTCTTCACGGGGACCCGGATGTCCCCGTCCTCCACGACTCCCCGTTCGACCATGGACTCCGCGTCCGCGGCCGTAAACTCGGACGCCCAGAGGAAGTCCGGGGCGACCTGCTCCGGGGGCACCTCGGTCGTCTTCGCTCGACCCTTCCGTGCCATTAGGTTAGTTTTTCTGGAGGCTAACTTTTCAGGAGGCTACGTCTAAAGGTTCCGGACGCTTGCTACCGGGCGCTAGCTACCGGGAAAGAGCTACCGGAGGAGAGCTACTGTAACATCCTGAGTTTTGGGGTGAAAAGTTTCTTTCTTAAAAGTCATGCATGCATATGTCTCTTCTAGATCAACCAAATCAGCCCTATTCTGTTCTAGCCCTAAAATCTCCAAATCTATCCTGTGACCCCAAGTCAAGATCTGACTTTCCAGATTTGATCTATCAGTTATCCTAAATCTAAATGCCTTCAGAACCCAGATTCAATTCTATCGCTAACTTCCAGATTTTTCAACTCTTTTCTGTTTTCGAAAATAGAATATCTGTTATTACCTAAATACCCTAAGTTTCAGAAATCCAGATTTAATCAAAATCTTAGCCAAGTTCAGACCAGCTTATTCTTGGATTATGATCAAGGGTATGCCAATACCATAATCCAAAAAGTTGGCAGCCAGATTTTACCATCTGAACCTTTTTCGCAAATCAGTCCAAGAGTATCGCAGATCAGTCCTTTTTCCAGATTTTCCAAAAGCCTAAAAAGGCAAAATGTTGCAAATCATCTCCAAATTCAAATCTGATTCAGGAACACCTCCCAAATGCTTTTCAACACAAATTCTTCTTTAATGAGTATCTCAAAATCAAACCCTAAATCCCAGAATTCGAAAGCAATTGAATTCAGATTTCAATTACCCCAAAAATACCCTATTTTCAGTTCATATCAGAAATCATCCGAACATCTCAAATTTTATCTTCAATCTGTGCCAAATCATTTGTTGAATCAAGTGTGCTAAATCAACAGAATCAAAATCAGATCAAACCTTCCAAATCTCCAGAATTACATTTCAGTCCAAATCAAGAAATCAAGTGTTGGGGGAAATCTCCACGCGGTCAAGTCCAGGTAAGTTCATGATTGCCCGGGGACAGTGGCCTCCGGTGCCTGCCCCGGGCGCCGCCATTTGCCCGGGGACAGTGGCCGCCGGTGCCTGCCCCGGGCGCCGCCTTTTAGGCTCCCGGGACCGTGCCTCCGGGGTATGTCCCGGGCGCCGCCTTTTAGGCTCCCGGGACCGTGCCCCCCGGGCGGGTCCCCGGCGCCGCCATTTGCCCGGGGACAGTGGCCGCCGGTGCCTGCCCCGTGCGCCGCCTTTTAGGCTCCCGGGACCGTGCCTCCGGGGCATGTCCCGGGCGCCGCCATTGCTCCGGGGACAGTGGCCTCCGGTGCCTGCCCCGGGCGCCGCCTTTTAGGCTCCCGGGACCGTGCCCCCCGGGCGGGTGCCGGGCTCCGCCATTTGCCCGGGGACAGTGGCCTCCGGTGCCTGCCCCGGGCGCCGCCATTTGGCCCTCGGGACCGGGCCCCCCAGGAGGGTCCCGGGCGCCGCCATTTGCCCGGGGACGGTGGCCTCCGGTGCCTGCCCCGGGCGCCGCCATTTGGCCCCTGGGACCGGGCCCCCCGGGAGGGTCCCGGGCGCCGCCATTTGCCCGGGGACAGTGGCCTCCGGTGCCTGCCCCGGGCGCCGCCATTTGGCCCCCGGGACTGCGCCCCCCCCTCGGGCGGGTCCCGAGCGCCGCCATTTGCCCGGCGACAGTGGCCTCTGGTGCCTGCCCCGGGCGCCGCCTTTTAGGCTCCCGGGACCGTGCCTCAGGGGTATGTCCCGGGCGCCGCCTTTTGCCTCAGGGGTATGTCCCGGGCGTCACGCGAGGGACGCCTCGGGAATCAACGACCACCTGTCAAGCATCCAAGACGTTTGACCGGAAGAAGGACGGTCGTACCCTTCAATCCGACGGTAGCTTCCGGGGTAGTTTAGGCTTTTTGCTTCTTTTTGGGGCTATAAATAGCCCTTGTACCCCCCTGTTGTAAAGGATCAGCTCATTATTATTTGGAATAGCTAATCTCACAGACGTGCTCCGGAAGCCTCTCCCCCGGAGAGAGCCTCCCCAGCCGACTCCGGTCGGGAGCGCGTCGACAGGACTAGGGCCCCCACTGGGACCCGAACCTGTATAAATCCTCGTGTCTTTTCTTGTGTTTGTCCGGCGGGGGAGGACCGGTCGCTCGGTCAACCCGCGCTGCGTAATCTCCGCTAGGATCGTCTTCAAAACCTGCCGGGGTATTCTCAATACCACGACAGTTGGCGTCGTCCGTGGGGATCCGTGACGAATCGCCATGGCTCCTCCGAGAACAAGGGCCCGCGCCCTTCCCGGTGACGCCGGTGCTGGTGACCTGGCGCCGCCCGTCCGGGACACTGCTGTTCCGGTGCTTCCGTCCGGAGGCGACCATTCCCAGGTACCGCCTCCCACCTTTCCTCTCAATCTAGGTGCCTCCACCTCCGGGTCGCTCCCGGAGGCCGCGGGGACCTCGGCCGGGACAAGTTTCCCCCCGACGGCCCGCCCGGCTCCCCGGGACGCCCTGCTGGAGGCTCTCGTGGAGGGCCAGCTCCGCGCCCAGCGCTCTATGGACGAGCTCCTTAGTGTGTTGGCGCGGCCCTCGGCCCCCACATTTTCGTCGCACCCATATCCGGGGATCATGCCCCCGTTTATGGGATACCCAGCGGCCCCTCCGGCGTCAGGGGGGCTGTCTACCCCGTATGATCCCGCTGAGGGGTTCCCTCCCCCCGCGGGATATACTTCCGGACACTTCTCGGCACCCGGGCCTGTCCCGGTGCCGGGAGGCTATTTCATGCCCGGGCCCTTCGTGGCACCAGGGGGGTACCCCGTCCCCGGCCCGCTTCCGGGGCTGGGGGGTCATTTCATGCCGGGGGTTATTCCTACGCCGGGAGCCAGTCCCGCCCCTCGCGTTGCGTTTACCGCACCGGGGCCGGTCGACAGAGCAGCTCCCGTGCCTCAGCGAATTTCCCCCCGCATTGGCTCCCCAACCCCGGACGTCGCCAAGGGGGCTCACCCCCCACTGGTTCCGGATGTCGCAGGGGCTTCCCCCTTTCCGGTCCCGCTCGTTGCCGCAGGGGCCCCCTCTTCGGATCCAAACGCCGCCCCGGGCGCCCCCTCCCCGGTTCCGGATGGTGCAGGGGCTCCCCCCTTTCCGGTCCCGGGGGCCGTCGCAGGGGGCTCCCCCCAGCAGGCCCCGGTAGCATCCGGGCCGGCTGCTACAGTGCAGGAGCTCCCTCCCGCGGCGAAGCAGGTCCGCTTCTCCCGGGGGGAGGTCGAGTGAATGCATTCTCCCAGCCGCGGGGAAGAGCTTCCCCCCGGTCGTTGTCGCAGGGAGCCTCGCTCTCGCACCGGTCAGGGGAAGAGACCCACCGAAGAACCATCCTCCCCGGAGGGAAGCCCGGACGTCCGGGAAATCAGTCCCGGCCCGGAAGAGAAGCGTCGTCACCACCACTCTGGCGGCCCTCTTGGGCCGCTACCTGACTCGGATAACGAGGGGGCGTCCCCCGTTAAAGAAGACAGTGACCGGGGCTCCCCCCGGGAAGTGCAGGGGGCGAACCAGCCTCTATGTCGAAGACTCCGCAGCATCCGATGGCCGTGGCCCTACCGTCCCCCGCACATCGAACATTATAATGGCGAAGCGGACCCTTACGAGTTCGTGCAGATCTACTCCACAGCCATCTCCGCGGCGGGGGGGGACGAGAGCATCCAATGCAACGTCTTCCCCCTCTACCTCACCTGCATTGCCCGCTCCTGGTTTTACAATCTGAAGGCGAGCTCCATCAAGTCTTTCTCGCAGCTGAAGCGGGAGTTCTGCGCCAACTTTCAGGGAAATTACGTACGTCCCCTGGATTCTTCACAGCTATACACAGTGCGCCAGAGGACCGGGGAGACCATCAGAAGCTTCTTCAAGCGCTTTGCCCAAGTAAAAAGCAAAGTGGCCCACGTCCCGGACTCCACAGTGATGGAAGCCTGCAAAAGCGGGATCCTCCCGGGGGAACTCCACTGAAGACTCTCTCGAAGCTGCCCCTCTTCCGCCGATGAGCTCTTTAACGTACTCGAAAAGTACGCTCGCGCGGAGGAAGACGACATCTGGAAGAAGACCCAGGGGGCTCCTGCCCCCGCCGAGCGGGGGGCCCGAGATCCCCCCATGCGCCCCAGGCAGGCGGGCCGTAGCGAACCACAGCCTCGGGACACTTTTGTCATCGAGGGCGGAGGCGGCTCGTGCGACCCCCCGAAGGGCAACCGCCCCTTTCCCAAGCCGAGAGGCCATGGGGGAGGATAGTCTTCGCGCGGCCGCGAAGGCCCCGCGGGGAGAAGCCGGGAAGGACCGTGGTGCAGCTTCCACGGGTCCAGTACCCATGCCACCCGAGATTGCCACCAGCTGCTGCAGCACTTCGCGGCGTTCCTTGATCAGCGCGGGCAGGGGGGGGACTCCGGCCTCCTTGCCCCGCGGCCAGCTGTTCCGGCCCTTCCCGCTCCCGCGGGGGGGCAGCAGGTGCAGGAGGGGGAGCCTTCAGACGCTCTCCCCTTTCAAACTTCTCGGTGCAGCATCAACATCATCGTAGGGGGGTCCGCCTCCGGGCGGGATTCCAAGCGCCAGCGCAAGGAGTACACGCGAGAAGTTAAGGTAGTGGGGGTGCTACACGCGTCCGTGCCGCCCAAGTGGTCGGACGTCCCCCTCACCTTTACGGCGGAAGATGCGCGAGGGGTTCGCTTCCCCCACGACGACACGCTCATTGTCTCCGCGACAATCTACAACTGCCACTTGGCCCGCATCCTCGTGGATGGCGGAAGCTCCGCCGACGTCCTGTTCCTCAAAACCTTCAAGGAAATGCAGGTGGATGAGAAGCTCCTGCAACCAGCGGCAGGGTCTCTGCAAGGGTTTGTCCCGGGGAAGGCGATCCACCCCGTGGGCAAGGTAGATCTCCCGATCACCTTCGGCACGCCGGAGAACTACCGGACCGAGCTAGTCCGCTTCGACGTAGTGGACCTCCCCTCCTCCTACAATGTGATTATGGGGAGGACTACGATCAATCGGCTGGGGGCTGCCACCCACCAAAACTACCTGTGCATGAAGATCCCCGGGCCGCACGGCATGATTAACGTCCGGGGGGACCAAGACATGGCCCGTGCTCTATACGAACGAGCTGCTGCCACAATAGGAAGCGTCAACCTTATCAAGGCTCCCGGGGGGGAGGCTTCCCCCCCAGACATAGGCATCGCTGCGCCGTCCCCTGGGAGGCCCCTTCTCAAGCCGCGTCCGGAAGGGGGCCTCCGGAAGGTCCCGCTGTCCCCAGGCAGCGAGGACGAAACTGTCCAAATTGGGGCAGAGCTCCCCCAAGACCATGCAGCGCAACTCGCAGCCTTTCTGCGCGAAAACTCCGATGTTTTTGCGTGGAAGCCTTCGGACATGCGGGGTGTCGCCCGGGGGGTTATTGAACACAAGCTCGCGGTAACCACCGGTCACCCCCCTGTCAAGCAGAAGTTGAGAAAGCTCTCCCTCGAACGTCAAGAAGCCATCAAGACGGAGATAGCTCGGCTCCAAGAGGCGGGGTTCATCCGGGAAGTCTCGCACCCTGAGTGGCTCGCAAACCCCGTCCTCGTCAAGAAATCAGGTGGCAAGTGGCGCATGTGCGTGGACTTCACCGACCTTAATCGCGCTTGCCCCAAAGACAACTTCCCGCTCCCGCGGATCGACCAGCTCGTTGACTCCACGGCGGGGTGCGAGCTGATGAGCTTCCTAGACACCTACTCGGGATACCATCAAGTCCGGATGGCGGAGGGGGATGAGGAAAAGACGAGTTTTATAACTCCCCTCGGAACCTTCTGCTACCGCCATATGCCCTTCGGGCTCAAGAATGCGGGAGCCACCTTCCAGCGCCTGATGACGCTGGTCTTCAAAGATCAAGTCGGCCGCAACGTCGAAGTCTACGTAGACGACGCGGTCGTCAAGAGCCCCCGTGCAGCCTCCCACATCGACGACCTCGCAGAGACCTTCCGCAACCTCCGCGCGTTCGGGCTCAAGCTCAACCCGGAGAAGTGCGCCTTCGGGGTGCGCGGGGGGAAGCTCCTGGGTTTCCTCGTGTCCCAGCGGGGCATTGAGGCAAACCCCGAGAAGATCCGGGCCTTCCTAGACATGCCCCCACCGCGCTCCGTCAAAGATGTCCAGCGGCTCTTCGGCCGCCTGGCCGCGCTCAGTCGCTTCGTCTCCCGTTCGGGAGAGCGGGGCCTCCAGTTCTTCAAGATCCTCCGAGGGCTCGAGGGGTTCCGCTGGACCCCCGAGGCCCAGGAAGCCTTCAACGACCTCAAGAAGTACCTCTCGAGCCCTGCAATGCTCGTGAGTCCGTCTCCGGAAGAGCCCATGCTCCTCTAACTCGCCGCGACCCCCGTCGCCGTCAGCGCGGTTTTGGTGAAGGAGCAAGGGGGGCAGCAACGTCCCGTGTACTACGCCAGTGAAGCCCTCCAAGGGGCCAAGACTCGGTACACGAAGATGGAGAAGATTTGCTACACTCTCCTCATGGCGTCCCGGAAGCTCCGGCACTACTTCCTGGGGCACCCCATCACCGTCCCGTCGTCCCTCCCCCTGGGGGAGGTACTGCGGAATAAAGAAGCCACCGGCCGGATTGGGAAGTGGGGGCCCGAGCTTGCCCCCTTCTCCCTGTCCCTTACCGGCCGCTCCGCAATCAAGTCGCAGGTCCTCGCCGACTTCGTCGCAGAATGGACTCCCGCCTCTGGGTCCGGGGACGAAGATCTCCCTGTGCCGCCCCGACGCAGTGACCATTGGACCCTGCTGTTTGATGGGTCGCTGTGTCTCGCTGGGGCTGGCGCGGGGGTAGTCCTCCGGAGCCCCGAGGGGAAGGAGCTCGAGTACGCCGCGCGGCTCGAGTTCCCCGCAACCAACAACGTCGCTGAATACGAGGCTCTGCTCCTCGGGATGCGCCTCGCGCGCTCCCTGGGGATCCGACGCCTACTAGTGAAGGGAGACTCTCAACTCGTTGTCTGCCAAATGGACAAGTCTTACCTATGCCATGACGCAAATTTAAGTCTTTACTTGCAGGAAGTACGGAAGATGGAGAAACACTTCGACGGCCTTGAGGCCCGGCATATCCCGCGAAGGGAGAATGACCGGGCTGATGCCTTGGCCCGGGCGGCAAGCGCCCGGGAAACGCTCCCCAAGGGGGCCTTCTTGGAAACAATCACGAAGCCCTCGGTGGCCTCCCCGGACGCAGGCCCCGAGCCTCCGGTCCCGGAGGTCGCCGAGATCGTCTGGCCGTCATCATGGATGGATCCCCTCATCTCCTTCATCAAGGGGGAGGGGGACCCTCCCAACGAGACCGAGGCTAAGCGCCTCCGGGCCAAAGCCCGGGCATATCTCCTGCTGGAGGGAAGGCTCTACAAGCGGGGGGCTTCAGCCCTCCTGCGCTGCCTCCCCCGGTCGGAGGGACTTCAACTCCTGGAAGACATTCACGCGGGGAGCTGTGGTTCTCACCTAGCCCCGCGTGCCATCGCCGCCAAGGCCCTTCGGCAGGGCTTCTACTGGCCTACAGTCATGCGCGACGCGTGAGACCTTGTCTCCGTGTGCGAAGCATGCCAGAAGATGGCCAAGGGCTTGAATCTCCCCCCTGTAGCGCTGCGGACTATCCCCATCACTTGGCCCTTCGTGCGCTGGGGGATGGACCTCTTAGGGCCCTTCCCCCCAGCGCCCGGAGGATACAAGTATGCGGTAGTCGTGGTCGACTACTTTACAAAGTGGGTTGAGGCGGAGCCCTTGGCTAGCATCACCTCCCGGGCCATTCAGCGGTTTTTCTGCAAAAACGTCGTTTGCCGTTTTGGTGTCCCCCGGGAAATCACCGTGGACAACGGGACCCAATTCGACTCGGCTTATTTCCGGGAATTCTGTGAAGGCCTGGGGATCGTCATCCACTTCGCCTCAGTGGCCCATCCTCAAAGCAACGGGGCCGTTGAGAGGGTCAATGGCGTAATCCTACAGGGGTTACGCCGGAGACTCGAGCAAACCGCTTCCAAGCGGGGTGCGTGGGCAGAGGAGCTCCCTAGCATCCTCTGCTCGATGCGCACGACCCCGTCCCGGGCCACAGGGCGTGCTCCCTTCTCTCTGGTCTACGGGGCGGAGGCAGTCCTCCCCCCGGAGATCGGCTTCCGGTCGCTGCGGGTCGAGCTCCTGAACGGAGCCACGACCGCAGCCTACCGGGCCAACAAAGACAACCGGCGGCTGGAAATTGACCTCGTGGAGGAGGAACGCGACTGAGCGCTCCTCCGCCATGCGATCTACGAGCGCGAAATGTCGCGCGCATACAACCAGCGCGTGCGCGAAAGAGCTCTTCGCCTTGGGGACCTTGTCCTCAAGCGCGTCACGGACCGCCAAGCCCAGGGAAAACTCTCCCCCAAGTGGGAGGGCCCCTACAGGATCTCCGCTGTCCTAGGCTCGGGGGCCTACAAGCTCTCCAACCTTCAAGAGCAGGAGCTGAAGCACACCTGGAACTTGTGTTTACTTCGCAAGTTCTACGTCTTGCCTTACGGGCCTGTCCCCTCCCCCGGAGCGATCACGCCCGAGGGGGAGGAGGGACACTGTAGCTCCCCTTTCCCCCCCCCCTTCGCGGTTTCGCAGGGGGGGGCTTTGTATATTTTGTTAACCAATGCATAGCCTTTGTTCTTCAACAGTCTCATTGCAGGTCTTTCTCGTTACCGCCCCTAGCGGTGATGCCCTCCCCGCGAGGAAGCCCTCCCCGCGAGGATGCCCTCCCCGCGAGGAAGCCCTCCTTGTGAGGATGCCCTCCCCGCGAGGAAGTGGGCCAGCCCCAACAAGTCCCTACAACGGAGCCTGCACTCCCGTAGGGCGGCTTACGACCAGCCCTCGTGGACTGAGGGTGTAAGCGGCAACCCGGTCACAGTGGCCGTGGTAACGAGTCACTTTGGGAGACTAGTGCCCAGCCCAAACACTCAAGTCCCGTCTTCGGGCACTTCCTCCTCCGGGAGTAGACGCTCTCCTCAGCGGGACGTCTAATGGCTTTCTGGATTATCTTCCTCCTCCGGGAGTCGACGTTATTCCCGGCTCCCCGTTCTCACGGCGACCGGAAGATCAGCCCCTTGCGTCTTGATTGGATCTATCTTCCTCCCCCGGGAGTCGACGTTATTCCCGGCTCCCCGTTCTCACGGTGACCGGACGATTGTCTCTCGGAGAGTCGGATTTCTCGGGCGTTTCCTCCCCCGAAGACCCTATTCCCGGCTCCCCGTTCTTACGGTGACCGGACGAGAGTCTCCCAGGAAGCTCGCCTCTGGAAATCCCATCGGGTTCTCTTGGACATTCCTTCCGCCTAAGGCCTTATTCCCGGCTCCCCGTTCTCACGGCGACCGGATGATTATCTCCCGGAAGGTCTTCTCCTTGAAAACCTCGCTTTAAAATTTTCTAACTTGGAAAATTTCCTATGCTACAGGTGTCTTCCTTCCCGGGGGCCTTGTTACCCCCACAGCGCGCGGAGCTATTCTCCGGCCCGCTGTGGGCGGGGGGGCATAAGGAACCCCCGGGTGTCGACCGCACCACCCACGAAGAAACTTAGCTCATCCTTGTTAAGATGAGTCGTCCAGACCATCCAAGAAGAAAATAAAGAGGCGCAATAAAAGGAAACAACAACAACGTGCTTTATTGATCGGGAAACCCGGAGGACATCTTCCCCCTCCGGTGGGTTTCGGAAATGATACAACCCGGGTCCTAACCCGGGGGATTTTCTACGAGCCTAAGGCCCCTACGCCTAAAGCTCCCGGAGGAGCTCCCTCAGCTCCCGGGCCAAGTCCCGGTACAGCGCCCGGACGCGACGCTGAGAGTCCCGAAGTACGTCTTCGGGCCAAAACTCGTACCCAGCCGGCGGAAGTATCCGGAGAGGAGGTATCATTCGGGCCTCCGGGCGCGGGGGAGTTAATTCAGCACGGCTGTTGTCAAAATTATTCAAGTGCCACTCCGGGCGCCACCTCAACCGGACAGGCTCCCGGGCAGTACCCCCGTCGCGCTCCCCGGAGACAAGGCTCAGCAAAATCAAAGCCGCTTGGGCGTCCCCCGGAGAGCCTCTCCCGGACCGTTGCCCGGGAATAACCCCCCCGGTACCCTGGTAACATTTCATTGCAGACTTAGAAAAATTTCAAATATATTTCATTGCAAAATGTTTTTGTACAAGTGCCCGGGGCTTCTCCTAAGATGCTACCAGAATCAAAATGTCTAACAAAATAAAAAGGGGTCCTAGCTAATGACCCGGGGGAGGCTCATACTTTAGCATTGGGGTCCTCCCCCCGGGGAGCTTCCTCCGTGGCCGGGGCAGGGGCATCCGCGGCCGGAGGCGCCGGTGTCGGGAACCTCGTCCGGATGATCCGGTCGTAGAACCCCTCCGCCAGCAGCTCCACCTCCCGGCGCGTTGGCTCGAAGGCCTCTGGGAAGCTCCGGGGGATGCGCCCCCCGATCGCCCGGGCGCCGACCCCGCGGTAGTCAACGAGCCCCGCGGCGGCCGCGATGACGGGGATCGCCCGGCCCCGTGCCCGGACGTCCGCAGCCTCCGGGATGGCGGAGACTTGTGCGTTAAGAAAACGCACAGCCTCCGCGAGGGTCGCCGGGAGCACCTCCGGGCCGATCCCGGAGCCCAGGCTAACGCCAAGGCTTTCCAAGGCCGAGCGGACGGAGCGGCCCGCGTCCGACAGCGCCCGGACGCTGGAGCTCTCGAGCTCCCGGAGCGCCTTCTCCCGCACCTTGGCCTCCTCTCGGAGGCGGATGTAGGCGCGCTCCGAAAGGTGCACCTGCGCCCGGGCCCGGGACAGCTCATCAAGAGCTTCGTCCCGCTCCCGGAGGGCCGCCTCCCGTTGCTCCACGCAAGCCGTGGCCCGGCTCTCCGCCTCCTTGAGCAGCCGGGTGACCCGCTGCTCAAGGCCCCAGGTAACAGTCGCTACCTACAAAATACATAAAGAGTTAGAAAAATCTCAAGTGCAGGAAAAAAGCCGAAGTATTAAGAGCTCGGGCTACCTGGGCTCCGAGAGACTCGAGCCCCTCGAAACGCTCGTGGAGCGTTCCCCCCGCTACGAAGGCCTGCACCTTCCGGCTGTGCAGGCCCTCCGCGCAGCGGGCCACCTCCCCGGCGGGAAGCAGAGGGGTATCTTGCCCGGTGCCGCTGTTGTGGCCGGGAGAGGGCCCCCAGACCTCAGAGTCTGGGAGCACGGCCGTCGTCGCCGGCGTCTTCGTCGATGAAGTTTCCTCCGAGGACGATGAAGACGAGGATTGGGCAGGGATCTCCGCCCGGGGGGGGATCATCGGGCCTTTCCCCGCCCCAGGCCGGAGGGCCCTCGGAGCCTCCTGCTCCGGGGGGACCTCGAAGACTGAGGGGCTCCCCCCCTCCTCATCAACCGGCCAGAGGCACGGAGGCGCCGCGTCCGAAAACCTCACCTCTAGCTTCTCCGGCGCCAATGCCGCCGGGAGAGGCGAGAGGAGCGTCACGCGAATTGGCGACGGGGCGTAGTCCGCCGAATCGGACCCCGCCCCATCGACAACAACCTCCTTCCCCCGGGCCTCGACGGGGGCCTCCGGGGGTGGAGGCGTCGCCTCTGCCCGGGGGGCCGCCCGGGCATGTTCGGCTCCGGGAGCCGCGTCCCGGGCCCTCACCGGCGTCGTTGTCGGGGCGGGGGTGACCCGGGGCCTTTTGGGCTCCGAGCCCCCGGCCGCATCCTTCCCCCGCTTGTGAGACCCGGGGGTGGGAAGGGGCTTCCTCTCCGGAAGCCTGAGCCCGTAGGCCTCGGCCACCAGGTTCCGGGGAGGCCCCTTCCCCACGAGGCGCACGATGCGCTCGTGTTCGTCGGCGAAGTACCTCCCCAGGAGGTGCTCCGCCTTGTCCCTCGCCGCCGGGTACGGGCGCACTGCAAGAGGTAAAGAGTTAGTCAATTTTCATAAAAAATCATGTGCGAAAGTGCAGGGTACTTACGCCGTGTCACCGGCTTCACCGGAGGCCGCTGCTCTGGGCCCATGCCGATCCCCCTTTCCCCGCGTGAGAAGGGGGAAAGCCACAGGAGCGCCAACTCCTCCGCGGCGTCCCGCATCGAGCGGGCCTTCTTCGTCAGCACCACCTTCCCGAGGAGCTCGAACTCCTCGTCCGTCCACACCGGCGGCTTCGGTGCGGATGACCGGCTGTAGGTGGGAGGCTCCGGGGCGTAGACCACCGCCTCGTCCCGGACCCGGAGGTAGAACCACCTCTGGAGCCAGTCCCCCCAGTGGTCCCGGGAGGCCGCCGCCGGGTAGTCCGCCACACGGGAGGGCAGCATCTGGACCATCACCGAGCCGAAGGGGGACTTCGGTCCTCCCTTCACCAGGTGGGAGCTCCGCGCTGCCGGCTCGTAAAAGTACCGGAAGGCGCGGAGGGTGGGCTCCCGCCCGGTCGCCGTCTCGTACAGCCAGATGAAGAGACCCATCCGGATGAGGGCGTTGGGGGTGAGGTGGTTGAGCGCCACCCCGTACTCCTTCAGGAACTCCCGGAGCATCGGGTGCACCGGGAGCCGGAGCCCTGCCTCGAGGAAGGCCTCAAAGGCCACAACCTCTCCGGGCCTGGGGCGAGGGGCTCCGTCCCTCTTTAAGGGGACCCGGATGTCCCCTTCCGCGACGATGCCCTTCTTGACCAGGGACTCCGCGTCCGAGACCGAGAACTCGGAGGCCCAGAGGAAATCCACGGGGATTTCCTCTGGGGGCACCTACGTGGTCTTCGCTCGACCTTTGGGTGCCATTAGGTCAGTTCTTTCTTTTTTCGGTGGCTAACTTTTCAGGAGGTTGACTAAAGCTCCCGGACACTTGCTACCGGGAGAGCTGAAGCTGGAGTTGGAAGATTTGGAATGAGCTTCCGGGGCCCCCTAAGGCCCTATTTATCGAGGCTGGCCGAGATCTAGATGCGCGCCACGTGGCCCCCACGGAGCAATCTGGACCACTGAAATTCAAACCGTGCGCGGGAAACGAAGGGACAAGCGCGTAAATCGAGACGCCGGTTTGAACCGCGCGTGAATTTATTGCGAAAACGGCGCCGCCATAAAGCGCCCGGCATAGAAACCGAAGCGTCGCCGGGGGTCCGGTGATTTTCGTCCGGAGGTTTCGCCCGGAGATTTTCCCGGTACCGTAACCATTCCCTCCGAGGGCTCAAGCTTCGTCCCCGGAGGACATGGGGGGCTGCTGTTGGCGAAAATCTCCACGCGGTCAAGTCCAGGTAAGTTCATGATTGCCCGGGGACAGTGGCCTCCGGTGCCTACCCCGGGCGCCGCCATTTGCCAGGGGACAGTGGCCTCCGGTGCCTGCCCCGGGCGCCGCCATTTGGCCCCCGGGACCGTGCCCCCCGGGTGGTTCCCGGGCGCCGCCATTTGCCCGGGGACAGTGGCCGCCGGTGCCTGCCCCGGGCGCCGCCTTTTAGGCTCCCGGGACCGTGCCTCCGGGGTATGTCCCGGGCGCCGCCTTTTAGGCTCCCGGGACCGTGCCCCCCGGGCGGGTCCCCGGCGCCGCCATTTGCCCGGGGACAGTGGCCGCCGGTGCCTGCGCCGGGCGCCGCCTTTTAGGCTCCTGGGACCGTGCCCCCCGGGCGGGTCCCCGGCGCCGCCATTTGCCCGGGGACAGTGGCCGCCGGTGCCTGCCCCGGGCGCCGCCATTTGGCCCCCGGGACCGGGCCCCCCGGGCGCCGCCTTTTAGGCTCCCGGGACCGTGCCTCCGGGGCATGTCCCGGGCGCCGCCATTGCCCCGGGGACAGTGGCCTCCGGTGCCTGCCCCGGGCGCCGCCTTTTAGGCTCCCGGGACCGTGCCCCCCGGGCGGGTCCCGGGCGCCGCCATTTGCCCGGGGACAGTGGCCTCCGGTGCCTACCCCGGGCGCCGCCATTTGGCCCCCGGGACCGGGCCCCCCGGGAGGGTCCCGGGCGCCGCCATTTGCCCGGGCACGGTGGCCTCCGGTGCCTGCCCCGGGCGCCGCCATTTGGCCCCCTGGACCGGGCCCCCCGGGAGGGTCCCGGGCGCCTCCATTTGCCCGGGGACAGTGGCCTCCGGTGCTTGCCCCGGGCGCCGCCATTTGGCCCCCGGGACCGGGCCCCCCGGGAGGGTCCCGAGCGCCGCCATTTGCCCGGGGACAGTGGCCTCCGGTGCCTGCCCTGGGCGCCGCCATTTGGCCCCCGGGACCGCGCCCCCCCCGTGCGGGTCCCGGGCGCCGCCATTTGCCCGGGGACAGTGGCCTCTGGTGCCTGCCCCGGGCGCCGCCTTTTAGGCTCCCGGGACCGTGCCTCCGGGGTATGTCCCAGGCGCCGCCTTTTGGCTCCTGGGACCTTGCCCCCCGGGCGGGTCCTGGGCGCCGCCATTCGCCCGGGGACAGTGGCCCCCGGTGCCTACCCCGGGCGCCGACTTTTAGGCTCCCGGGACCCGGCTCTCTGGAAGGGGTCCCGGACGTCATCGCCCTCCTAAAAGGTAAAATCCCTGTTTGTTTATCACGTGCAGGTCACACGAGGGACGCCTCGGGAATCAACGACCACCTGTCAAGCATCCAAGACGTTTGACCGGAAGAAGGACGGTCCTACCCTTCAATCCGACGGTGGCTTCCGGGGTAGTTTAGGCTTTTTGCTTCTTTTTGGGGCTATAAATAGCCCTTGTACCCCCCTGTTGTAAAGGATCAGCTCATTATTATTTGGAATAGCTAATCTCACAGACGTGCTCCGGAAGCCTCTCCCCCGGAGAGAGCCTCCCCAGCCGACTCCGGTCGGGAGCGCGTCGACAGGACTAGGGCCCCCACTGGGACCCGAACCTGTATAAATCCTCGTGTCTTTTCTTGTGTTTGTCCGGCGGGGGAGGACCGGTCGCTCGGTCAACCCGCGCTGCGTAATCTCCGCTAGGATCGTCTTCAAAACCTGCCGGGGTATTCTCAATACCACGACATCAAGTATTGCAAATTAGCCCAAATTCGACCAGGCCAACTACTGTGCACGACCAGAGCCTCGCCGTGATTCCTTGCGCCGTGTTTGCTCGCCGCCGGCCAAGTTTCACCGCGCTTGTGACCGTGCATGCTTGTGCGCACGTGTCCGTGCCCCAGCCTTCGCCGTGGCAATGCCGTGGCAGCGCCATTGAACAACACCTTCTCCCGTGCGCGACCGTTGTCAACAACTCTTCGCCACGTTGCCGTGCTTTGCCAGCCCTTGTCGCCACTGCCTTGCACCGCCCAACAGCATTGCGTCCCGATGAAGCAATAGTTTGATCAGCAGTCACCTCACCAGTGCACCGTCGCTTCACCGCTCGCCGTTGTTGCATCTGCGCCCGGCAACTCATGTCAACTGACACCAAATCAATGCTGTTTAATCCTTGCAAGCTTCGCCCTCTGGTCTATTTAAGCCACCAGTGCCTTGTATCATCTCCTCTTCACCAGGACTTAGCCAATTTTCCAAATTTCCTCGCCGCCGTCTTATTCTCCGGCGAGTCCAGATTGAGGCCTCACGGTGCTAGCACAATCGGCTGCCCCTCTCACCAAATTAAAGCTATCAGTGAGTTCCCCTACTCATCCTCTCTGTGCTGTACCATTTAATTGCTCACCGGTGACCTCTAACGCCGGCGATCACCGGAAATTGCCGATTGCCTTGTTCCGGCAATGCAGGCCAAATTACCTCGAATCAGCTCTCGAACCTGTGAAGAAAAATGATCAGTGAACCTTTTGAAGCAAGCCTATGCATCAATATCTCCAGATTGAGCTTCAATCGAAGTTTTCCCCAATTTTGAGCTTCTCCAGAAACCGGCGATCGTCGCCAGGCTTCTCCGGCCATCCTCCGGCCAAATTGATTGTGCACGTGACTTCCTCTTACCCATCTTTCAGTCTCCAAGCTTGGAATTGAGTTCTTTCGGCCTGTATCAAAAACCCCCAAATGGCAGTGTTCTTCTCCGGCGTAGTTCACCGGAAACCTATTCCTGGCCGTTTCAGCTTCATCCACTTTGTCATTCAGGTGTGCCTCAACCTCTTGAACATTTTTGTCTTCTAGCTCGATCTCTGAAAATGCCCAGATTTCATGTTATAGCCACGCCAAGATTTGTCCAATGGCTTCACTGTGCCATGTCGCCACCACACTTCTCCTTTGAATTTCATCACCTTCCAACCATTTTCAGCTTTGGATCCTGTTGAATGATTTGTTCCTGTTATCCTTGCCTACCTCCCAGACAAAGTGGTGCATCATTTGGAGCCCTAGATCAAAAGTTATGCCAAGCCCTAGTTTCTGGCCATGTCAGATTCAATGCCAAACTATGTCAGTCAGTGGCATTAGCCCTTTTCATTCCCTTCCAGATGTGCATTTTGGGCATAACTTTGTCTCTTAGATTCTTGAGGTTGTGATCAGCATTTTCTTCTTCTATCACAACTTGATTTGAGCCCTTGAAATGCATGTTATGCTAAACCCTAGCTTTTGACACTATCCCAGTGCATACCAGCCAATGGCATTGGCCTTGTTTACCCACTTCTGATTGTGCATTTTGAAAGCCACTTTGTCCACTGAATTTGTAGAGTTATGATCGACATTTTCTTCTACTGTCATAACTTGAGATAAGCTCTCTAGCTTTCCTTGAAGTTATGTCAGATTCTTGATCCGAATGTCAATCTGCTGACATTCACTGTTTTTGATCGAACCAGCCACAAAACTGATGTTCTTATTGCAACCTTGAGATCCTAAGAGCATCCAACATCCATCCTTAGCCAATTCCTTGAAACCCTAGATCTCAACTCAGTTCAGCTTGTAATCTCAATTATCTCCAGTATCGTTCAATCTTTCTTGTTGAGCATATCTGCATATAGATCATAAATCATTTTAATATATTAAGTAATATTTGTGTGTATTGTTTGTTTGTTGCCGAGCAGATCCAGAAATCAAGTTCGAGGACTTCGCTGTTGATCCATCATCAACTACTGTTTCTTACGACGCGGAAGGCAAGTCATATCCTTGGTCATCTTGAACCTATATTTTAAATGTTGCTAAAACATAACCTTGAATATAGATAATATTGCATGAGAAAGATTGAGAATGATTGATTTATGAATTGGCAGTACTAGACTGGTTATCTGTGAAATGTGAAATAAACAAGTTTTGAGCCATGAACTATTATATGTATATATATACTTATATTCATGAAATAAAACCCCTAGCTGTGACCAGAAAATGGTATTGAATGGTGGTAGCACTGGAGGAGCTAAACTGCGAAGGAATGCAGGCACTGAAGGTGCAGGGTTGTGGATGGTCTGGTCACTGGCATATAAAGACTAGAACCTTGTGTTGTGCATCTAGTGGCATGAACAACGTGCTAACCGCAAGCCTGGTATGGGACAGGCCTGAACAAGTACTTATGTGGATCGCACATGAAACCCCTGCATGAGATGTGTTGTGATGATTGATATGGAGGCTGACTCCCACTATCACTGAAGGTGATCTGACATTAGACCCAGCAATGGGGAAATGAGTAAGGGTGGGGGTATAGCCCGCCACAACTGTGTTTCACGAGAGATCCACAGGGTCAGGGGTGAATTGTGAGTGAGACATAACAAAAGTTCTTGTTATTTCCACCTTGCCGCTCACAATATGAAGTGAGTCTGGGGTCTAATCATTATCTTATGATAGGATGGGCTTGAAAGTGGAATATCTTGCGGGTAAATTGGTACCTCTCTGCAGAGTTAAAAACGTATTCGAATACTCTCAGCTCCCGGGTTTTATAGGAGTCTACTGCGGTGGATTAAATCCACGGGGTGTGACACAAGTACTATTTTCTAAATAAAATGTGTTTAATCAAGATTAGCCAAATGACATGTGTTGTCATTATAAGGAGTGCTACCGTGGGCTGTCGTGTGTCGACGTGTCGCGGTAGTGCTATAATCTAGTGAACATGAATGATGATATTATATCTTGAAAAGTGCTGCCATGAGATGAGGTGAGAAAGAAAAATATTATTTTACAAACAGCCATAATTCTTGACTAGTCTAGGTTCATATCATCACTACTATATGTATCTACTCTTACCTATGACTTGCTGAGTACGTAAGTGCTCACCCTTGCAACCTACAAATCAGTAGATGGAGCGTTCAATGACCAAGATGAAGGCGTGGAGAACTTCTTGGATCCAGAAGGAGGAGTGTCAGTCCCGTCATTTCCCTGATGTGTGTTGTTCTGCCGTCCACTTCCCTTTGTGGGTGGGTCACCTATCTTCTGCTGTGTAGTTGTTATTTTGCTAAACCATGTATGCCGTGAAGGCATTGTAATCTCTTTATGTAATATTAAGGCCAGCAGGCCACACTACTTAAATATTTTGTAAGTTACTCTGTTGCAATGTGAATATACTCCTGTGCTTGACTTATCCTGGGAAGTCAAGGGTATGTGTATGCTATGCATATATGGGACTAGCTGCAGCGAGCTAGGTCTCTACAGGAGTAGTCGTAGTCCCAGTTTCGGGGCGCGACAGCTACCGGGAGAGCTAAACTCGCTAAGGATGAGAAGTTTGGAATGAAGTTCCCGGGCCCCCCAAGGCCCTATTTATAGGGGCGAGCCGTGGTCCAGATGGTTGCCACGTGGCACCCCGCGGAGCAATCTGAACCGTTGAAGTTCGAACCGCGCGCGGGAAACGAAGGGACTGACGCACGAATCAAGGCGCCTGTTCGAACCGGGAGCGTATTTATGGCGAAACAGCGTGGCCTTAAGCGTGGGGCATGGAAGCCGAAGCGTCACGGCTCCAGTGGCTTGGTCCGGAGATTTTCCCGGTGACATGTACCACACCCACCGGGGACTCAAGCATAATCCCTGGGCGGCATGGGGGGCTGCTGTTGGGGGAAATCTCCGCGAGACTAAGTCCAGGTAAGTTGCGTCACATGCGCCCGGGGACATGGCCTCCGGTGCCTCCCCGGGCGGCACCTTTTGGCCCCCGGGACCTGGCCTCCGGCGCCGTCCCGGGCGCCGCCATTTGCCCGGGCACATGGCCTCCGGGGCCTCCCCGGGCGCCGCCTTTTTGGCCCCCGGGACCTGGCCTCTGACGCCGTCCCGGGTGCCGCCATTTGCCCAGGGACCTGGCCGCTGGTTCCTCCTCGGGCGCCGCCTTTTGGCCCCCGGGACCTGGCCTCCGGTGCCTCCCCGGGCGCCGCCTTTTGGCCCTCGGGACCTGGCCTCCAGCGCCGTCCCGGGCGCCGCCATTTGCCCGGGGACCTGGCCTCCGGTGCCTCCCCGGGCGCCGCCTTTTGGCCCCCGGGACCTGGCCTCCGGCGCCGTCCCGGGCACCGCCATTTGCCCGGGGACCTGGCCTCCGGGGCCTCCCCGGGCGCCGCCTTTTTGGCCCCCGGGACCTGGCCTCCGGCGCCGTCCTGGGCGCCGCCAGTTGCCCGGGGACCTGGCCTCCGGTGCCTCCCCGGGCGCCGCCATTTTTGGCTCCCGGGACCTGGCCTCCGGTGCGTGTCGCCGGGCCTCGTCGCCCTTCTAGAGGTAAAGTCTCTGGTTGTTGATCACGTGCAGGTTACGCGAGGAGCGTCTCGGGAATCAGCGACCAGCTGTCAAGCATCCAAAACGTTTGACCGGGAGAAGGACATTCCTACCCCTCAATCCGACGGTGGCTTCCGGGGTAGTTTAGGCTTTTTGCTTCTTTTTGGGGCTATAAATAGCCCATGTACCCCTCAGTTGTAAGCAGGTGATTCGTTTTATTGGAATAGCCAAAACTCACAGGTGTGCTCCAGAAGCCTCTCCCACAGAGAGAGCCTCCCCAGCCGACTCCGGTCGGGAGCACGCCGACAGGACTAGGGCCCCACCGGGACCCGAACCTGTATAAATCCTCGTGTCAATTCTTGTGTTTGTCCTGCGGGGGAGGACCGGTCACCCGGTCAGCCCGCGCCGCGTAATCTTCGCTAGGATCATTCACAAAACCTGCCGGGGTATTCGTAATACCACGACAACTTGTTCAGGCCTGTCCCATTCTAGGCTTGCGGTTAGCACGTTGTTCATGCCACTAGATGCACAACACATGGTTCTAGTCTTCATATGCCAGTGACCAGACCATCCACAACCCTGCAGCTTCAGTGCCTGCTATCCTTTGCAGTTTAGCACCTCCAGTGCTACCACCATTCCATACCATTTTTCTGGTCACGGCTAGGGTTTTATTTCATGAATATATAAGTATATAAATACATATATAATAGTTCATGGCTCAAAACTTGTTTATTTCACATTTCACAGATAACCAGTCCAGTACTATCAATTCATAATTCAACCATTCTCATTCTTTCACATGCAATATTATCTCTATTCAAGGTTATGTTATAGCAACATTTAAAATATAGGTTCAAGATGACAAAGGATATGACTAGCCTTCCGCGTCGTAAGATACGGCAAATGATAACGGGTCAACAGTAAAATCTTCAAAGTCAACTTCTGGATCTGCTCGACGACAAACAAACACACAATGATTACTTATAATATTAAAATGTTTTATGACTTATATGCAGAAATGCTTAACAAGAATGACTGAACAATACTGGAGATAATTTGGATTGCAAGCTGAACTGAGTCAGATTCTAGGGTTTCAAGGAATCTGGGCTAAGAGTAGGTATTAGATAATCTTAGGGTTTCAAGATTATAAAAGGGATATCAATTTTGTGGCTGGTTTATTCAAAAACAGGGAATGTCAGCAGATTGACATTCAGATCAAGGCTCTGACATAGCTTTAAGAAAAGCTAGAGTGCTTATCTCAAGTTGTGGTAGTAGAACAAAATGTAGATCACAACTCTACAAATTCAGTGGACAAAGTGGTTCTCAATTTGCACAACCAGAAGTGGGTAAACAAGGCCAATGCCACTGGCTGACAAGCTCTGGCATATGGCTGCCAATGCCAAAAACTAGGGCTTAGCATAAAATGCTGTTCATGGGCTCAACTGATGTGCTAACTTTATCTATGAGGTAGGCTTGAGTAACAGGAACAAAAGTCATAATAGGATCTATGGCTGAAAATGGCTGGACAGCAAGAAATTTGGTGATGAACTGTGGTGAACTCACTGCACTGAAACAGTTCTGGACACAGATCTTGGCAAAGCTATAACTTCCAATCTAGGCCGATCTAGGTGTTGGGCTAGAAGACAAAAATGCTCAAGAGTTCAAGGCACACACACTGGACAAATTGGTTAGGGCTGAAACGGCTGGGAAAAGCTTTCCGGTGATCGGCGCCGGAGAAGAAGCACTAAAATTGGGCATTTTCGATATAGGCCGATTGAACTCAATTCCTTGCTCGAGGAGTGATAGAGGGGTATGAGGAAGCTATTGGTAGCATCAATTTGGCCGGAGGATCGCCGGTGTGGCCTGGCGACGTGAGCCAACAACTGTTGAAGTGCAAATTTGGGAATAGCTTCAAATTGAGATCAATTGATGATTCTAGGTTTACAGGCATACTCAAAATAGCTGTCTGATCAATTTAGATTACAGTTTCGAAAGCTAATTTGGACTGAATTAAGCTACATTGCAGAAACAGGGCAATTCAGGAATTCCGGTGAGCAATTAGATGATACCACACAGATAGAAGGAGATGGGGAACTCACTGATGGCTTCAATTTGAAGATTGGTGCAGCAGGGCGTGCTGGCACCGTGACCCTCCTCGACGGCTCACCGGAGAAGAAAACGAAAACAGGAGAATTTGGGACTTGGCTGATTTCCAGAGAAGTGAAGTAGCTGCTAGGTACAGTGGTGTTTAAATAAGCCAGGCGAAGCTTGCGAAGAGGGGACAACGAAGAGATTGGCACCAGTGATGAGATTGGTTGCGTGCAGAAACAACAGCGGCAAAGACACAGCGAAGAACGGTGATGCGACGGCGACAAGTCTGCAGCTGATCACAGTGTCGTTTCATTGGGACTTAGCATTGCTGAAGCAAGCGGTGGTGACAACAACTGGCGCAGCAAGGCAACGTGGCGTGGAGTTGCTGACAAAAGGTTGTTGGTCGTGCGCGGGAGCAGATGCTGGTCGCTCACGAGGGCGGTGCTGTTCATCGGCGTTGCCACGGCACGGGCTGAAGCGAGGACACGTACACACAAGCATGCACGGTCACGACCGCGAGCGAAGCTTCATCGGCGACGAGCAACTGATGAGACCATGTACATCATGGTTATGACTCATCAGCAACCACGGCGAGTTCTGGTCGAAAATCAGCTGAGTCTCTGGTCGAATTTGGACTGGATTGCAATTTCAGATTTTTGAGTTTGGACTAATCTGTAAATCTGGAGATTGGGAAAGTTAAAGCTGAAATTGATTTCACTGATCTGGCAGATTATATTCAACAGGATATTTGGTAAAGATATTTGATAAAATCTGGCACATTGAATAGTTTTTGATACAAACTGAAAATAGGGTATTTTAAGGTAATTGAAATCTGAGTTTCAATTGATTTCAAATTCTGGCATTTAGGATGAGATTTTGAAATCTGAACAGAAGAGAAAATTGTGTCAAATAGCATTTAGAGGAGATTGGAGGAAGAAATCTGAATTTGGAGTTAATCTGAAGATTTTGGCTTTTTTGGGTTTCCAGATATCAGATAAAGGACTGATTTGCGGCCTCATGATCACGCAAAGCCTGCGACCATGTGTTTGCCTGCGACCATGTGTCCGACGGGCTCCTGACCGCACACCGTCTGCGGCCTCATGATCACGCAAAGCTTGCGACCACGTGTTTGCGCTTCTGAAATCGTAGCGACGGACACATGCCTGGTTCAAATCTATCTTGAACCAGACATGCATTTACTCCGAACTATCTCGAGTAACAATCCTCGTCACAGGATCTGCCCAGAAGTTAGCCATAGGAGAAGGCGAGGGTGGTACAGAAGCCTCAACTCACCGAGGAGAAGAAATTTGTAAATCTGAATTAGAAGAGTCTTCAACACCTGATAGTGGTGACTTATGAAACAATGTGGAAGGCGAATTGGCTCTTGATGACATCAGTTTCTCAAAGAAACCAGAAAAGTTCTGGGCTAAAATCATTTGATTGTCATTCATGACACGGGAGCTGGGGTCCAAAATTCCAAACTCAAAATTATTAGCACATCCACTAAGAGGCTTAGCTGCATGAATATCAACCGGGTGCATGGAAAACTGAGCCTGAGAGAAGGTACCCTTTCGAATGAAAACTTTTCGTTTACTATTAGCTTTCAAACAAAACTTGCTAATGTGGCCATAATTGAAGCAAATGAAACATCTGACAGCAGAAAGACAATCCTGTTTAAGATGACCAGAAGCAAG
Organism: Pharus latifolius; assembly: GCA_019359835.1. Classification (NCBI taxonomy): domain Eukaryota; kingdom Viridiplantae; phylum Streptophyta; class Magnoliopsida; order Poales; family Poaceae; genus Pharus; species Pharus latifolius. The sequence continues at coordinate 26,644,928 of CM033329.1, forward strand.
ACACCTAAAACAGCTCTTAAAAGAATTAGAATCAACCCTAGGCTTAAGAGAAAAATGACCCGCCTGACTTTCAAAGAAGAGTTACTTTGCCGAAAACAATTTGAAGGACTGGTCGAAAGAGCCATACAACCAACAAGATGACCAGGGAAAGGAGTCATACTCGAAAGAATTCTATGGCCAACTTGCCTTAAAGGAATTAAGTTAGAGTTCGAGACAGGCTCTGAACTCTTTTTCCACCCGACCTTTCCACCTCCAGAAACATTAGCCTTGGATTTGAAAGAAGAAGACTGAGAAGATCTATATCTGACCAATTTCCACTCCTTGGCTAGCTCAGAAGACCACTTAACAAATTCCACCTGCCAGTTAGGACCTCCATCTCTCCAGAGAAAGAAAGATAGAGAGAACTTCTCATGATTGATCAATTTAGAATGAATGATTTTAAAACCATCCTTTTTATTAGCCACAGAGAAATGGAAACCAAAGTCAGAGAATTGGATGACATTAAACAGATGAGCCTCACTTCCAAAATAAGCAGCCAAAATAACAACAATAGCACTCTCTTTGTCGGCCTAAACGTAGAACGTTTTATGAACAGAGCGAGGTAGAATTCTTTGGTTCCACAAACATAATCGCAAGTTACTCCAGAATGGAAAGAGTCCCATACCTCTTCTTCAAAAGAAAATCCAATATTCCAATCTCAATGGATTGGATCTGGCATGGCGAAAGAACAAGAAGACCAAAAGCAAAGAGAGATCCTGTGAAGACCGCCAACAGAACCCAAGAACAAAAGAATACCCCACAACCAGCAGCACCAACAAACCAAATCAAAAAATCACCACAGATAACAAAACCCACAACTAAAAGCAGAAAGAACAAAACACCGCCTCAAAGACACCTCAAGACATTGAGGGAAGGGGCAGAAGACATGAAACTCCGGCCAAAATCCGACAAACAGCGCATGGCGAGCCCCCAACGGCTACATCGCCCGGTCGCCAGAACCCTCTTGTCCTCGATTTTGGTGAGTAAGAATGTAATAGATTAAGTAATTTTAAAAGATTATTTCGGATAACCTAGATTTTGCAAGGGGGTTTAAAATAATCTAATCAACTAGTTACATTTAACCATATGAAATATTCGATATAACATGCAACAAGAGTAAATCGAGCAATTGTCCCAAGATGTATACAAATCATACAAGAGAAAGACAATTGACATAATTATTTTTACCGAGGTCTCGGAGACTCTCCCGGTCTCCCCTACTCCTCGTTGAAGCGCTCACATGTGATCCTTACTTCTATATCCACGAAGGATATCTCAACTCAGGTTGCTCCTTCTCCACACCGGATAGGCGAGTACCAAACCTTTCACATGTTGTTTGTCGGCCTCTCGAACAAACTGCAACCGGAGAGATCGCAACTGTCCTCCGACACTGTCTAGGTGAAGGCGATCGCCAAGAGTAACAAGTCAGTCTCTTTCAGTTGAACGAATCAAGTGCTAGAAGCTAAAATGATGCAAGTGTATGCACACATACTAGCACTAGCTTGCAAATGGTGGATGAAGTGCACTAAGCACTCTTAGCCTCTCACCAAAACTTTCTCTCTAATTTGCTCTCAAAGATTTGGCTCAAATCTTGGCTCTAAATGCAATTGATTGATTCCAAAGAGATTGGCTAGGTTATGCACTGGAATTTTAGGTGTTTGAGCAGCCTCAAATGAAACCCAACATGAGATATATATAGCCCCTCAAAAAAACTAGCTGTTTGCAACCAGCTGCACCAAATTTGTACAAGCCAGACATTGTCTGGCCATGTTGCACACTGTCTGACCAGTACAACAATTTTGACCATTGCAAACGTGTCAGTGACTGTTGGGAGACTTTTTGTAAAGGCCGGGCAATGTCTGGCCCACCCCGGACAAAAGCCCCCAGACATATATATATCTGTCTCTGTTTCATATACAATAAAAACATCACAACTTTTATACAAGCCGGTCATTGTCCGACCATCACAGACAATGTCTGACCTATCCCGGACAAAAGCTCTGGAAAATTATATATGTCTCTATTTACAATTTGCAAATGCTAAACAAGTTTTGTACAAGCCGGACACTGTCCGGCTAGTGCAAACTGAAAATAGGACTTCGCTATTTTACTCTAAACACAATTTTAGGGTATTTGCACATACGGATTCGCTATTTCCTCGCGGATATGCCTACTGACAGTCAGCAACGACCACGACCACTTATATTTAGGAACTTAAACTACATGTCGAATATCCGGTCGAAAATAGGTGGTCGGGTGGATTTGGTCGAGCATACACAAGCGAGCTGAAAGCTGGTACGACTAGCTTGAACTCCTACGACCACAACCAAACCCCAAACAAGGATACAGCCAATGCGGCAACATGACCACGACCACATACCAAACAAGGATACGATCAGAATGTGAAAATACAATCACGACCACCTCTAGAAATAAAACATATAGCTCTAGCTGGTGACTACGACTAAGTGCAGTTTTCAAAACATTTTCTTTAATGCAACACAAACTACACTTAGACTTTCTAACAATGCAAGAGGTGATTAAACACTAGTGCAAGATGATAGGAATGCATTTGAGCTTCCGCACTAGATAGACTCAAGCTACTAGTTTCTGACCCCTCTTAATACTACAGTTAATCTAGTAAAAAGAAGTCCTGTCAATCCGGTCTATCTCCAAACACCGAGACTGGTAAAATCCTAAGAAAACAATCCTTACTCTTGGATTTTACCTTCGGTGAAGCTCGACCACTCGAAGCTTGTCCTCGCAAAGCTCGACCTCGCTAAGCTTCACCTTGCTCGAGATGGCTCATATCGACATCATCCTCTTCACGCCCTTTCTTGCTTTCATCTCGCAACCATTCTGAGACTACACACATACACTCAATAGACAATGTTAGTCTCATATTTAGGTTGTCATTAACCACCAGAGAAATTACTCCACATAGGAGTTAACTCAATAATTTCTCTTTTCGATGAAATAATAAAACCAATTTTGATAAGCAACAAATGAGTAAGATATGAATCGTACAATCATATAGATCCATATATGATACAAAAAATACGCAACGATCCATACTCCTCATGTCATGATAAATATAAGCATAAGGTCAATGTAAATTCAGATGACATACACGATGAGCTCCCCCTCAACATATGCATCGATATCAATACCACAAATGAAGGAGTCATCAATTTTAGGATTTAATCCATGACATTTCGATTAATCAGCACAAGCTTGATGCAACCATAGAGCTCCCTCTCAACATATGCATCGATATTAAACCCACAACTAAGGATGTCGACGATTCAGACTCGGAGTCCTCAGCCGAACTTATGCAGAATTTGTAATAGTGAGACCTTTCAAGATGACCCTTCGGGAAGGTATGCTAAACAATGGTGAACAGGAGCACAGAGAATTTAGACAGGTTCGGGCCCTCGATGGTGGGAGTAAAAGCCCTACGTCCTGTTGAGATTTCACTAAGTGTGGTAAAATGTTTACAAATGGAAGGAAAAGTCCTCACAGGCAAGGATTTTTCCTATAAAAGTGTACAAAGATAAGCTAAAGAAGACTTAAAAATGCTATATGAGGTGTGCCGTAGACCTGGCTAACTTGGATCCTCCTTGATTGATGCTTCATGCCATCCTCTTATACTGCTTGAAAGGGTGCCATGTGAAGGAAACTGCATCAATCGGTTGCACGGACGGTTGGATACGGTTTTTGAAACTGCTCTTAACCTCCACGCAGGTTAAACACGTGTTATTCATGAATAACTGTACGTGTTAACCTCCTGACGGTTGATTTTCCACGTGTAGGAATCTTCGGGATACCTAGAATATCCTGTCGTATGGACAACCGAATAGATAGATCCCAGGTATCCTGATCGGCAGATGTTCTGACCGCGGGATTCGGCTGACCGCGTAATATCCCGAATGTGTAGTTCGCGTATAGCCCACAAACTTCTGACCGCGCAAGGCTTACGGTCTAACCGCGTAAAGCTGTGACTTGATCGCGTAAAGCTTGCGACCTCGTGGTGATGCCTCTCAGAATAGCTTGAGTTCGCATCTCCAGACACATGTCTGGTTCGAACCTGTCTTGAACCAGAAGTTTATTAGAAGTGACCCGGGTGTCAATCCTCGTCAAAGGAGACATCTATTTCAGGGTTTATCAATTAACAATTCAATTTACTTGTGCTAAATCAGGATTTATCCAAGTTTTCATTTAATCATCAAAACTGTCATTATCCAAATTAACATTAATCATCAGGGGTTTATCCAAATCGTCATTAATCATCAAAACCTAGATACCTAGATTGACCTAGATTGACCTAGATGCAACAGGGCTCACTTGAGTATGAGCCTGAGCCCTTTGAAGACTTCAATTGTGATCCAAGTTTCTAGGCATCGTGTACCCGGTCGAGCGACTGTGGGAGAACAGTAGAGTTCCGCTCCTTCCACATTTTGCTAAAAAGTTGAAAGGTTATTTTGGACCTATTTTTTGCTAAGTTATGTCAGGCACTAATACCATTATTGACTGTGAAATTATAATGGTTTGTGAATTAAATATGTACCTTGCTGGTTGTGGTATTCATTTCTGGTTCACAACTAAATCTTGGGAAGTTGTGACAAGGGGGCGCTGTTCCTATCATGGGGTTTGGTATGGGGCCGGTGGTCCCACACACGGGTGGTTTTAGAGCCCAGTTTGACTTAGGACATGACCCTAGATGGAAATGGCTGCGTTAGTTATGTGTTTTGGGAAAAATATAATTTCTGACAAGTAATTGCGAAAATCTATGTTGATAAAGAAAAACTACTATGCTTGTAATCTTCTTTCCTTACCCTCTTTTCTTATCGTTCAATCTAGATAATTTTCATACTTATATTATAGAGTATGTTACAAAGTTTTTGAAAAAGGGTTTTGCGTTCTCATTTTGGAAACAACCTATTGGATGCTTAGCTATGCCATGAAGATCAGAGGATGGACGTCATTTTGGTGAATGGTGCCTCAACTGCTCATATTCCACAATTGACCCTGCTTCAGCTGGAAAGGATGCAGGAGATGACCAATCAAGATTTGGTTAAGAGTGGGATAGAGGATTAGCTTACCCTTTCAGCTAGCTAGTGCTGATTTCTCTTTCTTCTCGCTAGTAGCATGTCGTTTCCAATGGTTGCTTTGGGCAAATTTCAGCCAATTGCTTCCTTGGGAACATGTAAAGCTAAACTATATGTGTATAACTATTTGTAAGTGAAAAGCGTCTGCATATAGGTTATTAGGTGTCTCTTCTCTCCTCTCTCCTATTTTATTCACTTGCTGCAACCTCAGCCTTAGTTACTTCTTGTAGTGACGTGAAGACAAGATGACAAACACAAGAAGTCACTCAAGGAGCAGTGGACGTGAGGCAGGTGCCCCGTCACAGGGAAGAACAACAAGTGAAGAAGAACAAAAACCACAATCCCAAGAGCATGCATATTCGCTTGGAGCACAACCTAGTATGGCAGAGGTTACGATGTGGATGGAGAGGAGCAAACAAGAAGCTCAAGCTGCCCAAAACCAGATGATGCAAACCATGCAAGCTCATATGCTAAAAGATAATCACACAGCACAAGCACAAATGCTAGAACAGATACTGCAAAGGATGCCAGTAGCCCAATTTGAAGGGACAGTGGTGAGCGCGAGGGTTGCAGATTTTCAGAAGACGCACCCACCCACATTTTCTAGTACTCCTGACCCTATGATCATGGACGATTGGCTGCGTGAAATAGAGAGAAAACTTAAAACAGTAAGATGCTCAGACACCGAGATGGTCCTGTACGCATCTCATCAACTCGCTAGACCAGCGGCATCTTGCTGGATCAACCACAAAAATATGCATCCCAATCCTGCAGGAATAAGTTGGGTAGAGTTCTCTGAACAATTCTAGAAAGCCCATGTGCCTGTCGGAGTAATGGCTTCCAAATGCAGAGAGTTTCGCTACCTGCGTCAAGGAGGAAAGACCGTGACAGAGTATATCCACCAGTTTAATCAGTTAGCAAGGTATAACATTGCCACCGAAGCTAGAAAGATAGTGCCTTTCATGGAAGGATTGCAGCTGGTGTTGTAGGTGCTCATTACATCGCATGAGTTTACAGACTTCCAGAACTTGGTGAACCATTTGCACGAGATTGAAGAGAACTTCCAGTTAATGGATGACCACCGAAACAGAAAGGCTAAGTACCAGCCAGCCAACCAAGGAGCTCATTTCGAGGTCGTACTATAGCTGCACCACAATATCAGCCAAATCTGCAGTACTCAAACCTAGGACCCATGGTAGCCAAGTGCCCGGCTTGTCATGGGAACCACTAACAGCATGATTGTCCTCGCAACAAAGTTAACTGCTTCCATTGCGGACGATTCAGTCATCGTTGAGAGGATTTCCCTTTGAGGAATCTACCAAGTCTAGTAGCAAAGGCAAGAAGTGACGATCAACAACACCCTGTGGTCAAGATGTCAATCCCAATGCCTGCCCCGATATAGCAGTATGGACAAGGAACTCTAGCTGCAAGAGGGAGATTTATAGCTAACTGAGGAAGAGGTCGAGGAGGCTCAGCACTAGAATGAGGCAGACTCAACTACGTCACATCAGAAGAAGCGGGAGACGCATCAAACATGGTGCTAGGTAGATTCTTGATCAACTCTCAAGTTTGTTTAATACTGTTTTATCCTGGTGCCACACATTCTTTTGTTGCTAGAATTTTTGCTGTTAAAAGTGGATTGAATATGACTTTTCTAGAATATCCTATAACTATTCAGTGTCCTAGCTCTAGGATGCCAGTAAAGTTAGTATGTAGGGGAGTGAAACTTAATATATGCGGAGAGGAGTTCCCTGCTAAGCTGCCAGTTTTGGAACTACAAGGTTTAGATGTCATACTTGGGATGGACTGGTTGTCAAAACATAATGGACAAATGGGTTGTGAGCATATCACCATTATCCTTACTAGTCCTAATGGGAAAGAAGTTTTGTTCCATGCTAAATGGATGCTAGTAGAACACCCAGCCCAAAGTCTGCATAATTTGAGGAAAGAGGTGAACTAGATTCCCCTAGTTCAAGAATACCTGAGTATGTTTCCAAAAGAGTTACCAGGACTGCCCCCAGATCGAAGTTTTGCACTCAGTATAGAATTGAAGCCAGGGACGGCACTCATATCAAAGGCCATATCGGATGTCAGTCAAGGAATTATAGGAGCTTAAGAAGCAATTGGATGAATTAGAGGCAAAGGGTTTCATACAACCCAGTATATCACCATGGGGAGCCCCAGTAATGTTTGCAAAGAAGAAGGATGGTGGATTTCGCATGTGTGTGGATTATAGAGCCCTGAATGAGGTTATAATTAAAAACAAGTACACTTTACTGAGAATAGATGACCTATTTGATCGGCTTAGGGGAGCTGGAGTCTTTTCAAAAATTGACCTATGGTACATATATCATCAATTGAAGATAATGGAAGAAGACATACCTAAGACTGCTTTCACTTCTAGGTATGGTCTCTATGAGTTCAGAGTAGTACCATTCAGATTGATCAACGCCCCAGTAGCTTTTATGAATGTGATGAACATGACATTTATGGATTACCTAGATAAGTTTGTGGTAGTATTTTGTTGATGACATCTTGATATACTCCAAAGACCAAGAGGAGCATGCTGACCACCTACAAAAAGTCTTGGATAGGCTAAGGGAGCGATAGATTTATGCCAAGTTAGATAAGTGTGAATTTTGGATGAAGGAAATTTCATTTTTAGGTCACATAATGACAGCCGAAGGGATACAAGTGGATCCAGCTAACGTCAAAGCCTTGAAGGAATGGAAACAACCAGAATCAGTGACTGAGATCAGAAGTTTTCTAGGATTAGCTGGGTACTATTGCCGATTCATTGAAGGGTTTTCCAAGTTAGCCAAACCACTCACTAGTTTGTTCAAAAAGGATGTCCAATTGGAGTGGACAGAGGACTGTCAAAAGAGCTTTGAAGAATTGAAATGAAGGCTAACAATCGCACCAGTTCTAGTACTCCCTGATAATAAGAAGAATTTTGAAATATTTTGTGATGCATCTCGGCACGGATTGGATTGTGTCTTAATGCAAGAAGGAAGAGCAGTCGCATTTGCATCTAGGAAACTACTACCACATGAGGAGAATTATCCGATCTAGGACATGGACTTAGCAGCAGTGATTCATGCGCTCAAGATTTGGAGACACTAGCTACTAGGGAATCGATGTGAAATTTATTCAGACCACAAGAGCTTGAAATATGTCTTTACCCAGCAAAACTTGAACATGAGGCAACGTCGATGTCTTGAGTTAATAAAGGACTATGACCTAGGCATACATTACCATCCTGGTAAAGCCAATGTCGTTGCGGATGCCTTGAGCAGAAAAGTTTACTGTACCACCACTATTGCACCAGAGTTAATGGAGGACTTGCATCGGCAACTAATTGATTTGGAAGATCAAAGCATTGTGGCCACATTGACAGTTGCTCCCACCTTAGAAGAGGAGATTCGAAAGGCACAAGGAAGTGATGAAGGAATTTAGGAGATCAAAAAGAAAATGAAGATCGGAAAAGCAGTAGAATTTTGGGACAATGAGCAAGGTACCATTTGGCATGGTAAAAGGATATGTTTTCAAATGTTAAGGAGATCAAGACACTTATTTTGAAGGAAGCTCACAACACTCCATACTCTATTCACCCCGGTAGTACTCGGATGTATCAGGACTTGAAGAGTCAATTTTGGTCGAGTTTCTTGAAAAGAGAGATTGTCGAGTATGTGGCACAGTGTGACACATGTCAGAGGATAAAGGTGAAGCATCAGAGACCAACAGGATTGTTACAGCCACTACCTACACCACAATGGAAATGGGAAGAAGTTGGAATGGATTTTATCACAGGACTTCCGAAGACTAAGATTGGATATGACTTCATATGGATGATAATGGATAGACTAAAGAAAGTAGCGCACTTCATACCAGTGAAGACAACTTATGATGGCGGCCAAGTTGGCAGAAATTTATTTTACTAAGATAGTAATACTACATGGTATACCCTAGAATATTGTATCGAATCGTGGAGCACAATTCACTTCAAGATTTTGGAAAAGTCTGTATGAAGCCTTAGGAACAACATTGAACTTCAACACAGCCTACCATCCTCAGACGGGAGGACAGACAGAACAAGTAAATCAAATACTGGAGGACATGTTGCAAGCATGTGTGCTCGAATATGGAATTTCATGGGAGTTATGCCTACCATACGCAGAATTCACATACAACAATAGCTATCAGTCTAGCTTATAGATGGCCCCATATGAAGCTCTATATGGTCAGAAGTGTAGAATGCCATTGCACTGGTTGAAAGTTTGAGAGAGACAACTAATCAGCCCAGAAACAGCTTGAGACGCAGAGGCTCATGTACGAATCATTAGGGAGAAGTTGAAGACAGCGCAGTTAAGACAGAAGAGTTATGCTGACAACCAACCATGTGTATCTCAAAGTAACACATCAGAAGAGTATTACCAGATTCCACAAGAAGCAAAAGCTGAACCCCAGATATATTGGACCATACTGAGTAATAGAAAGAAGAGGAGAAGTGGCTTATCAACTTGAGTTGCCACCAGAAATGTAGGGAATCCATGATGTTTAACATGTATCACAGTTGCGTAAGAGCCCGAGGAGGCTGGAAGATCAGTTACAAGCAAAGGACATCTCAATTCAACTAGATTTAACTTACCACGAGAAACCAGCCAGAATTTTAGAGACTACAGAACGTCATCTCAGGAATAGAGTGATTAGATTCTATTGATCAGTACAATGGTTCAATCACTTAGAAGATGAATCGACCTGGGAAAGAGAGTCAGAATTGCAGCAAGACTTTCCTCATCTTTTCTCTAATTCTTCCGAATATTGAGGAAGACATTGTTTTTAAGAAGGATAGGTCTGTAACAGCCCAAAAATCTTACTTTTGACCCCCGTCCTGCAAAATTTTTCCTCAAATTAATCGTTCTTAAAACTCAGCTCATTCCAGTTTCGGCTTAGCTAATTTCTTTATCTCTTCTCTATCAGCTTGTTCTTATTCATTTGTAAATCTCCTAATCATCTGCTCCATCTTATCTTCATGCATGCATATTTGAAAACCAATCATATCATAATTTTCATGCATAAAATGAAGCAATTTATTCACATGAAATGACGCTCTTTTATTTAAAAGCATGCATCTAGGATTTATTTTAATTTCCAAAATGCATAGAAAATTGTTCTAAAAATTTATATAATATTTTAATTGGCACAAGTAACCAGAAATACTGCTTTTCATGCTAGCACTTTTTGCAAATCAGCCCCCACAGCTCTTTAAAATCACAAACGAGCCCCTAGACAAGACCTTAGTATTATTTTGTATGTATTTACACTTCTAATCTCCATTTACAAAGCCACTACAGTATAGAGACCAAATTACTCTTCTTAGATGCATTACACCTCAGACCAAAGCTTCCCGAACAAGCTACAGCCCCAATGCCATGCATAGAAACCAAGACATAGAGAGGTTCACCTCATTTCAGCTCATCTTCACAAGGTAAAGTAGTAGGTTAGTGGTTCATACTAATAGAAAACCTTTGCCTTCGAAATTTTTGCATTTCATGCATTTTTTTGCACATAAAATGATGGCTTGAAGCTCTCTGCCGCTCATGTCAGTGGGCCAGAGCGCGCTCTGGCACTGGCAGCCGCGACATTCATTGTCATTCTTATAGCTTCGGCCATCGTTTGCTTGTCTTGGTATGTCACCTATGTTCACCTCACCTCTCTGAGTGTATTTCAAAACTGGAGTCCGGCCATTTGGTCGTCAGAGCTCCATTTTCGTTGCATCAAGTCTTGTCGCCGTTGACGTCTTGTCACTCCGGCCGTGTGTTCCCAGATCCGTATGCGTCACTAGGTTCACCTTGCTTCCAATTGTGGTCCTGTCAATTTTCAGCCCTTCTCATGGTCGTGCGCTAGAGTTTCACCGTCGACCTTCCTTTCTTCCCTATTTTCGGCCGCCGTGGAGGTCCCATCGATTTCGGCCGCCATTCTTCGATTACTTTCTGTTTCACCATCTCCAGCGTGTCCTCATCCCCTTTCCAAGTCTTTCTGACCACCTCATCATCACCAAAGTGCTACCGCCGTTGTCCTAGTCGAGACATGCAGTGCGCCGTGCCGCCTCGCCATGGAGAGCCATTTTGGCCACTTCGCCGGCCAAGCTGTCACAGCAATATTCTTCCTCATATCGCCAGCACACTCTTAGAAATTTTCTCTACCATCATTTCGGTCGCTAGTCGCCGCCGTGTGGACTTCGTCGCTGATCTGGTGTTCGTCAGCCAAGCGCCGCCTTCGCCAACCTTGTCCATTGTCTTCTCTGTTGTCCAAGCCTCATAGCCACTGAAGCCCAGCACCAGCCATGGTCAGGCCAGCCGCTGGTGATCTTGTGTGCTGCCTGTGCCAACGGCCGTGTCCAATGCCAGCCCTTCACACTGCTACAGTGTGTGCCTGTGTGTTTGTGTGTCTATCTCACTGACATGCAATGTCATTCGCAGCCTTAGGATGCTCTGATTGAAAATCCGACCCCTTCATTTTGTTTGTCTTATCGTTTTCTTCAAGGATCTATTATTTGTTTTTCCATTCGATATCCAGATCTCAGTTTTGCTCTGTTAGGCAGTATTGTGCCATCGGCTTGATCTTGTCAAATCCAGTGTAGAAACTTCTGATCGAAGATCCGTCTGTGCCATTAGGTTCATCTCAGCCCAAACCTTTTAGATGTGTGACTTTATTTCAGATCCAAATCTTTGATCTCATTTCCATCATTTTCAGATCGAGTTCTTTCCTTGTTTTACACTAAATACTCTGATTTTGAAAGTTCAGTGTTTCAACCTAAATCACCTCCAGTTCTTGGGTTGTAGTACCTAGACTTATTAGGATTTAATACTTGCATATTTTAGTCTCATACTTATGCATGTTTTGATTGATTGATTGATTCGGTGTGCTTATCGTGTTTAGAAAACGCTCATTCTTAGCTTGAGGAGCACAAAATCGAGCACGTTATAGAAGATTTTGTCACGGGAAATCAAGGCAAGTCATCATCTCCTTGAACGTGTTGATCCTATGCTTTCAAATTTGTTAAGTATTTTGTTTTGTAAATACTGATGAGGACATCATACCTTCAGATACGCGCATTGAACCGGCCCTTGAAGGTCCCATAACAAGAGCTCGAGCACGACTACTTCATCAACAGGTGAACTCACTCCTAAGTGAATCGCATTGTATTTTCGAGGATAGATTGCTATTTAATGATGCTATTATACTTAGGAATCATGGAGAGGATCACCGCAGGCATGGAGACCAGCAAGGAAGCAAAGAAGGCCAACAACCACGTCGAATTCGAGTTGGAGGTGAAGCCCATCCGCAAGGAAGCAAAGGAGGCCAACGACCACGTCGAATTTGAGTTGGAGTTGAAGCCCATCCCGTCACCAATTCGAAGTTCGAGTCCACCTCGGAATCCAGGAGCAGTCTGCACTAAAATCGTCTCCCAGGACGCATACAGACTCCGTTTTCGACGTTTTACATACGGTTGGAAAGCTAAGGACATAAGCTTTCCAATGGAACTGGTCCCACGTCAAAATTCCAGCGGAGCCAATGGGAATCGTGGAAACAAGTCAGCATCCAGAATCTGTCAGGGTGCTGCGCCACCCGTCTTTGGGCCGTTGTCCCATGTACCTCGTTGGAGCCCATTAGGGCGCGTCCAGGGCTCCTTGGCCGACCCTAACACCTTATATTCAGTAGCCGTCATCCGAGTTAGGATTGGGTTTTGCTTAGATTATTCTGTCTTCGAACAGTTTCGCCGCTTGATCGGTTTGTGAGACCCCAACTTGTGAGATTAATCATTCGTATTTGCAATTCAGATTGCTTTCTTCCGTGTTCTTGCTTGTGTTCTCGATTCGCAGCAAGGATAAGCCTTCTTGGCGAGGTCAATCACGCTCACGCGAGATTGATAACCAATGTAGTAGTGGTGTTGCGATTGCGGGGTTCAGATCGTGCTTGATTTGAAGCCGGATCGTTCTACGTCGAAGCTCCACCAATCGATCTATCACGTACCTTTCGGAAGATCGGGCACCCAGAGTCACATCAAGTGATATCAGAGCCTCGGTTGCCCGTCAGGTATACTTGTATCCCCTTTGATCATTATTCATCTTTCACCTAGAGTCCAGAAAATTGCCCCACAAAAATATTTGAGTTTGCCGTCATATCCATTGTCCAAGCCACTTTGTGCCTTTCGCGATTTCGTTTTCAGTTTCGCGTTGTTGAATTTGTATCCAATGTCATCGTCTTGTTGCTGGTTTAGAGTAAGTTCTTGATCTAGTTTGAGTCTTGCATCTTGACGTCGAGTCTAACGCCATCACGTCGTCGTCGCCGCCGCGTCCAAATCGGGTGTCAATCTGTCAAGTTTGGTATTTTGCTTTTTTCTCCTTCGTCTGAACTCCAAATTGGACAAATTCAGATTCTAAATTGTAGCTCAGAAAATTCTCTACAACTTTTTCCATTGTGAGAAGTTCTAGAAACGCCGTTTTCAAGTCCAAAATCTCGTTGGAAGTGAATCTGTTTGATTTCGGATTTCCTACACAGACTGTATTGCGGGGCCCATATCTCCTAGATCCGTTATCCAAAATTGGTGTTCCATATATGCAAATTGATCAGAACGAAACGATATACAACTTTTCTGTTATACGTTTTAGCGTTTGAGGCCTCCAAAAATCCGAAAACAGCATAGGAAGTTTGTGCATAGTAGATCTGTTTTTCCAGCGAGAGAAAATTGAGTGTTTGTGTATATATCTTGTAATCTCTCATATACGGCACTATTGATATTTAAAAAAAAAAGGTGAAAAAGGAAAGTGCATAAAAAAAAAGCCGCACAAAGATAAAAAGAAAAAAAAAAGAAAAAAACCAAGGAAAAAAAAAGAAAAAAAAATCAGAAGTGCTTGCATCCTTTGTATCGACAGTGTTGCGTCATTCATTTTGCTTGCTTGAGCTAGGTCTGAGAACGAGTTTAGGCCAGCAACTTTGACTAGTACTTTGGATATTTATTCAGCTTTGCTATTCTAATTTCGATGATTGCATATTCCTTGCTACTAAATATTGCATAGCCAAGCTCCACATACTTCTTATCAGGTACGGATTGGGTCTTGCAATCGCTTCACATACTGTTGGTATACCTCTGAGTTGTGCTACCTGTCGCCTTAGTAAGAACCTAGTAAGAACTTGGTAAGACGCATGAGAGTGTGTGATCCCACTTCCCCATAACCTAGTAGTTGCTAGGGATAATATTTTCTGTTATCTTTTGTTGTCTTGCTCACAATGACAGAAAGTTCCAACGGGAAGGACAGGGTTTCTACTGAGGACTGTGTGCTGCACAGCGAGGTTAGGGACTTGTTGGGCGGTTTGGAGGAGAGGCTGGCCAGGATGCTCAGTGAACATGCCACGGCTTTACAGCATCAGTTTGAGGGCCTCGACAGACGCGTGTCCACCCTTGCTGGACGAATTGAAGCTTTGGAGCCACAACAGCCACCCTTCCATGACGATGACCAAGACGTTGAATATGGCGACAATGGAGAGGTGAACCAACCGACGACACAAGAGGCACGACTACGTCAACGCCGTCGCCGCAATCAGCACGGTATGTGAGATAATAACAACCACCATCATGGTCGTGCCAATGATGATCCTTTTGCTAAGGTGAAATTTTCCATCCCTCCTTTTCATGGTGCCTATGATGCTGAGGTTTACTTAGATTGGGAGATGACTGTTGAGCAAAAGTTTAATTCTCACTTAGTTCCTGAGCAACATCGAGTTAGGCAAGCCACTAGTGAATTTAAAGACTTTGCTATCATCTGGTGGAATGAACTTGCTACCCTCCGCTTACAACCTGACACATGGGCTAGGTTAAAAGAAGCTATGCGTGAACGTTTTATTCCTCCTTCCTACCAACGTGATTTGCGTAAGAAATTGCAGCGCTTAGAGCAGGGTAATATGTCTATCCAGGAATATTATGCTGAGCTACAAAAGGGCATGATACGTTGTGGGGTACAAGAGGAAACCGAAAATAAAATTTGTCAGTTTTATGGGGGATTGAGGCGTGAAATTCAGGATATTGTTGACTACAAAGAATATACTACTGTCAATCGTTTGTTCCAGCTTGCTATGTTGGCAGAAAAAGAATTGCAGGGACGACATTTAGCGGACCGGAGACAGCGGAACAACTTCTCCAACAACTTTGTTCCTCGGACTACGCAATCCGGTCGCGACAACCAAACTGTGCAGCCACCTGTCCCTTCCAAGAGCGCCTCGCGTCCAGCACCATCTTCATCACCTTCGCGACCTCCTGAGGTACCCAAATCTGTGACTTTGCAGGCACCGGCAGCGAGCTCCGTTTCGGTGGCTTCCACGGGACGTTCTACAGGGATCGTGTGCCATCACTGCAAGGGCATGGGTCATGTACAGAAAGATTGTCCTAGCAAAAGGGCATATATTGCTACCGCTGATGGCGGGTATGTTAGTGCTTCTGATGTTGAATATGAATATTCCCTCGCCACTAACGTTGCAGGCGAAGAAGAGGACGAGGAGTGCAGTGATGAGGAGGTACTTGGCACCGCAGCAACGGAGACCTACAGAACCATCATTGTGCAGCGCTCGATGAGTGCCCAAGTTGAGACGGATGACAAGTTGCAGCGTCATAACTTGTTCAACATGTTCCTCATCGTCAAGGACTGCCGCGTCCACACCATCATTGATGGCGGCAGCTGCAACAATTTGGTGAACACTGACTTGGTCCAGAAGCTTGGCTTGACCATGAGAGCACACCCCCATCCCTACCACATTCAGTGGTTCAACAACAGCGGCAAGGTCAAGGTAACTCAAACAGCAAGAGTGCATTTTTCTATTGGCTCCTACCACGATTTTGCTGATTTCGATGTCGTACCTATGGATTTTTGTGCCCTTTTGTTGGGGCGTCCTTGGGAGTTTGATACTGATGCAACTCACCATGGTCGAGCTAATAAGTACACTCTTATCCATAAGGGAAAGAAACTTACGTTGCTTCCTATGTCCCCGGCTGAAATTGTGCAATATGAAAAGGATAGGACGCGTAATAATAAGCAAAAGAACCTGTTACAATCTGAAAATCAGCAAGTAATTAAATTGAAAACTCCTACTTTGCTTGCAAATAAAATTGATCTTGCTGAAATTGATCAGCCTAATGGGATATGCTATGCTTTGGCTTGCAAAAAGGCATTGTTTTCGCTTGAGGACATGTCTTTTTCGGTGCCACCCGCTGTTGCTAACCTTTTGCAGGAGTACAAGGATGTGTTTCCCTCTGAGCTTCCACCGGGGCTGCCACCTGTGAGGGGAATTGAGCACAAGATTGATTTGATTTCAGGGACGAGCTTGCCAAACCGTGCTGCTTACAGGACCAATCCCGAGGAAACTAAGGAGATACAGCGACAAGTCCAAGACCTTTTGGACCGTGGGTACGTACGTGAGAGCCTTAGTCCTTGTTCTGTTCCTGTTCTTTTGGTTCCTAAAAAAGACGGCAGTTGGCGCATGTGTGTTGATTGTAGAGCCATTAATAACATCACCATTCGATATCGCTATCCTATTCCTAGGTTAGATGACATGCTTGATGAGTTGAGTGGTTCTATTATTTTCACAAAAATTGATTTGCGTAGTGGGTACCACCAGATTCGAATGGCTTTGGGAGATGAATGGAAAACTGCTTTCAAAACTAAGTTCGGGCTTTATGAGTGGTTAGTCATGCCTTTAGGTTTAACTAATGCACCTAGCACTTTCATGCGTTTGATGAACGAAGTTTTGCGTGCTTTTCTTGGCAAATTCGTGGTGGTATACTTTGATGATATTCTCATTTACAGCAAGTCACATGATGAACATATTGAACATTTACGAGCTGTTTTTACTGCCTTGCGTGATGCACGCTTGTTTGGTAACCATGAGAAGTGCACCTTTTGCACCGATCGAGTCTCGTTTCTTGGCTATGTTGTCACTTTACAGGGAATTGAGGTGGATGAGGTGAAAATTGAAGCCATTACTAGCTGGCCGATTCCGACGACTGTCACGCAGGTGCGCAGTTTTCTTGGTCTTGCAGGATTTTATCGGCGATTTGTGCGGGATTTCAGCACCATTGCAGCACCTCTCCACGAATTGACAAGGAAAGGAGTTCCTTTTCGTTGGGGACCAGCGCACGACCATGCTTTTGACGTCCTCAAAGCGAAGCTTACACAGGCGCCTTTGCTACCACTTCCTGATTTTGACAGGACATTCGAGCTAGAATGTGATGCGAGCGGCATTGGCATTGGAGGAGTGCTCATACAAGGAGGTAAACCCGTTGTTTTCTTTAGTGAGAAGTTGAGTGGTCCATCTTTGAATTATTCGACTTATGATAAAGAATTGTATGCTTTAGTGCGTGTTTTGCAAACTTGGCAACATTATCTTTGGGCTAAAGAATTTGTCATACATTCTGATCATGAATCTTTGAAGTACATTAGAGGACAAGCTAATCTGAATAAACGACACGCTAAATGGATTGAATTCATAGAGTCGTTTCCATACATCATTAAACATAAGAAAGGAAAAGACAATGTTATTGCAGATGCTTTATCTAGGCGATATACCATGTTGTCCCAACTTGATTGCCGAATTTTTGGCCTAGAAATGATCAAAGCTTTGTATGACACTGATCTTGATTTTAAAGATGCTTATGCTCAGTGCAAAGGGGGATGAACTTGGAATAAATATGTGTTGCATGATGGTTTGCTATATCGTGCTAACAAGCTATGCGTTCCAGCTAGCTCGGTTCGTCTTTTGTTGTTGCAAGAAGCACACGGAGGCGGATTGATGGGACATTTTGGCGTGAAGAAAACGGAGGAGGTGCTGGTCACACACTTCTTTTGGCCACGGCTGCGGCGCGACGTCGAGCGCTACGTCGCACGCTGTACTACATGCAACAAAGCTAAGTCCCGTCTTAATCCCCATGGTCTTTATATGCCTCTACCTGTTCCTAGCGCGCTCTGGGAGGATATATCGATGGACTTTGTTTTAGGATTGCCTAGGACCAAGAAGGGGAGGGATAGTATTTTTGTGATAGTGGATCGGTTTTCGAAGATGGCACATTTTATTCCTTGTCATAAAAGCGACGATGCCACAAACATAGCTGATTTATTTTTTAGAGAAATCGTTCGCTTGCATGGTGTGCCTATTACTATTGTTTCAGATCGCGATGCGAAATTTTTGAGCCACTTTTGGAGATCGCTTTGGAACAAATTGGGGACAAAGTTGCTGTTTTCTACTACATGTCATCCCCAAACTGACGGACAGACAGAGGTCGTTAATAGAACTTTATCAACCATGTTACGAGCTGTCCTAAAGAAGAATTTGAAGATGTGGGAAGAGTGTCTACCGCATGTTGAGTTTGCTTACAATAGAGCGGTTCACTCCACCACCAAGATTTGCGACCATACATGGGAGAAGAAAGTGAGCTTGAGTCGAGGACGACTCAAATTCAAGAACGGGAGTCTGATGAGGACATCATACCTTCAGATACGCGCATTGAACTGGCCCTTGAAGGTCCCATAACAAGAGCTCGAGCACGACTACTTCATCAACAGGTGAACTCGCTCCTAAGTGAATCGCATTGTATTTTCGAGGATAGATTGCTATTTAATGATGCTATTATACTTAGGAATCATGGAGATGATCACCGCAGGCATGGAGACCAGCAAGGAAGCAAAGGAGGCCAACAACCACGTCGAATTTGAGTTGGAGGTGAAGCCCATCCGCAAGGAAGCAAAGGAGGCCAACAACCACGTCGAATTTGAGTTGGAGTTGAAGCCCATCCCGTCACCAATTCGAAGTTCGAGTCCACCTCGGAATCCAGGAGCAGTCTGCACTAAAATCGTCTCCCAGGAGGCATACGGACTCCGTTTTCAACGTTTTATATACCGTTGGAAAGCTAAGGAGATAAGCTTTCCAATGGAACTGGTCCCACATCAAAATTCCAGCGGAGCCAATGGGAAACGTCGAAACAATTCAGCGTCCAGAATCTGTCAGGGTGCTGCGCCACCGTCTTTGGGCCGTTGGCCCATGTACCTCATTGGAGCCCATTAGGGTGCGTCCAGGGTTCCTTGGCCGACCCTCAGTAGCCGTCATCCGAGTTAGGATTGGGTTTTGCTTAGATTATTCTGTCTTCGAACAGTTTCGCCGCTTGATCGGTTTGTGAGACCCCAACTTGTGAGATTAATCATTCGTATTTGCAATTCAATTTGCTTTCTTCCGTGTTCTTGCTTGTGTTCCCAATTCGCAGCAGGGATAAGCCTTCTTGGCGAGGTCAATCACGCTCACGCGAGATTGATAACCAACGGAGTAGTGGTGTTGCGATTGCGGGGTTCAGATCGTGCTTGGTTTGAAGCCGGATCGTTCTACGTCGAAGCTCCACCAATCGATCTATCACGTACCTTTCGGAAGATCGGGCACCCAGAGTCACATCAAATACTATGCATGCTATTTGAGTTAATTCGTGTATGTTTGAATATACCTACTTAGTTACGGTCCTAAATTGGAAAGCCATTCTTGATTCTCAAGCCATGTATAACACCCTTGATGCCCAAGGTTAGGATATAATAGTAGTATGAATTATCCACATGAACAAGTAAAATGGTTTTCAAAAACTATTGATGTCTTTTAAAAATGCCTATTCTTGAGAGGAGAGGTAACTATGTGAGTCTGTAATTTTGGTAACATGATAATGTTGTGATCATTGTGTATAAAGAGAAGTAAAATAGACTCCTCTCTTGAATGGTTAAGGACTAACCAATCTGTTCTGAACATCTAGCAGCATGTTAACGTACCTCCACAAGCCTAGTATGGGATGGGCATGACAAAGTATCCTTGCCGAACTATTGTCCTAGCTCTGCACAGTGTTAATAATAATTTGATAAAGAAGCACTAATCATGCACAAGGTGAGTGAGAGGAGCTCCCACTTGACAGCACTTTACACTGACGGTTTGGGAAAATCCCATCCGATTCATCTGAGATTCGTGCCGGATGTGGTTCCCATGCACAAACCCCTCATGTTCACCCACTATTGGAGGAGAGGGAAGATCCCTCCCATCGCAGGCCAATACTGACTGAGGGTTAGGGTGAAGGTATGAGACGGAAGATCCGTACAATGATTCACAACTGTATTAGAAACCCCAACCAGAGGCGAAATTCTTAAGACATCGTCTGGTGGTGAACCTCTTGCAGGCCAGAGCTAGTTTAATAGCAAGGTAGGGCGAAAAGCGTGTTATTCTCAACTCAGTTGCATGCTTAAAGTAGCGTGATAGAACCTGGCATAGGAGTCTCGTATGCTTAAAGCAGCGTGATTAAGCTAAAACCTATGGTCGTGGTCAACAGTAAGAAGTTGACGAATCTTGTAGGTAAAGTGGTACCCCTCTGCAAAGTTTGAAATATATTTAAATACTACGTACTCCCAGTTCTAGGAGTATATTATGGTCAATGGATTTAATCCATGTTGTAAGGCACAAGTAGTCTTGAATGAGTTGTTTTATTAATTGGCTTAAGTTTCTTCACTCTTGAACTATTATGTAAGGTAAATTTTCAAAGATTGTTTTAAATACTTTTCATGATGATTAATTGCTAGGTTGTGAATAAGGTTTGGAAAAGAACCTCAAATACCTTCTTTAAATTCCTTTTCATGTTATACTTGCATTTGTTATGTGGTGATTTGCTCAGTACCTTGTACTCACCCATGACGGAACTACTCCAGCAGAGGTTGAAGAGCCAAGTGACTTGGGCTCACATGAGTATGAGCCTGAGCCCTTTGAAGACTTCGATTATGATCCAACTTACTAAGTTTTCCGCGTTTTGCTAAAAACTTGAAAGGATATTTTGGACCTATTGGCTACTAAGTTATGTAAGGAACTAATGCCATTATTGATTGTCAACTTGTAATGGTTTGTTAATTAATTATGTACCTTGCTGGTTGTATTATTCATTTCTGGTTCGCAACTAAATCCTAGGAAGTTGCGATAGGGGGCGCTGTTCCGTATCATGTTGTTCGGTACAGGCCGGGTGATGCCCCACATCTTACGTTGCGGGTTCCATCTCCCATGAAGCAAATTCTTTCTCAATGTCCTTAATCATTTTGGGCTACAGTTGGTAAACCTTCATCCCAACTCCGTGTTGAGTTTTTCCATATTCTAGCATTTGAACGAGGCTTTTGTTAGCTTTTTGCCAAGCATCGATCTTTTTCGGCATTTTGATTTTTTGGTATGATCAAAAAGTTCAAATGCTGTTGGATGTGTTTACTTCCGCCTGAGGGGGAAAAAATTATACTGTTGTCCCTCTACGCAATTCTGTCTGAATCAGTGATGGTTCTACTGCACTGCCCTTGAAGAAAGCAGTCTCTGGTTCGAGAACCGTCGGCTAGAGAATAGCAACGAGAAGGATTCGGCCCCTGATCTGGACGTAGAGTTGCAGAGGCAAGCCTACATAATCCAGTGTCTAGCACAGGAAGGATTCACAGCTCGGGATGTGATTTGGGACTTCATCAAGAACCGGATCAGTCCATTATAGAAAAGGGTGCACCCTGCTTGGGAGGTGCACTCTATGCAAGATGGGACCTTGGACTATCAACAAGGTAAAATCTTTTCTTGCAGATTGAAAAATTGTCATTAATCTAGATGTACTTATTGTATTTCCAAAACAGGTTTATCTACTTCTGAAGTCGATAGGAGAACTAATGCTCTCTTGAAGCTCTTTAACCCGACCAAAGAAGGTGAGATGAACGTGCCAAGACCGCAGAGTCTGGTCTGTGGCAACAACGAATTGCTACAAGAATGACAAAAGGTAAGATCTCCTCTAGCCAACTTGTATATGTTTCCTCTTTTGAATGAAAATAATAAAAAAATCTTATTTCGATATGTATAGTTGCTCTTGGACCAAACAATTAGAACAAAAAACACTATGGATGATGCTAGGACTTCTGGGGGTCCTTTAGCTAAGAAAATTGAAAGAACTCCTTCCAAAGGAAAAGATCAATCAGCCATGGTGAAGACTGCAGCCCCCAACAAAGCTAAAAAGGATGCAAAGGCAACTTTGTCTAAGTCCGTTAAACCTAGTTTAGCGGCCAAAACGGTAGATTCATTTAGCCTGCACCTTTTGTCAGGTACAATTGGAAATTATCCATCAATCGTACAGGGAGAAGGATGCGAGGAGGAGGAACATGAGACCCCTCTCATCCTACTGAGAAGAAAATCTATAGAAACCTTGAAGAAAACATCAAAGAAGATGTTCACCTCACTGTTGTCTCCTGGTAGTGAGGCATTGAGTTCCGTGGGACTCAATTTCAGGTAATAGATAATTACCTTTTTAGCTGTATTTGAACACATTCTTAGCTATTTATAACCCATACAATTATAATGAATGGTCAGGTCGAGCCCAACCCCTACAGAACCTGTTTCAATACCAGATGTTGAAACAACTATTGCAGAGGGGAACATATCTTCACCAGTTGAAATGACAGTAATACCTGAAATTCAAAGTACTGCTGTTCTAGTTGATGCTGTTGAAACTATCATTGATGAGGTAATTCAAAATAGTCATTCGAAACCCATCAACTACTGAGACATTGTCTACGGGGATAAGAGATCTAGCAGGAACTTCTGCTTTCTCTCTAGTCGAAAAGAACATCCCTTCCCCTCATCAAGGGGAGAAAGAAATTGTAACGCCCTGAGTTAGGGGTGAAAATTTCCTTTTTCATAAATAGCATGCATGCATGTATCTGTAGTAATAGCCAGATCAGTTTCTATCTCAAGCCCTGAAATCTCCAAAATCTATCCTGTGACCTCAAATGAAGATCAGATTGTTCAGATATGATCTATCAGTTACTCTGAACTTAAAAGCCTTCAGAACCTAGATCCAATTCTATCTCTAACTCCCAGAATTATCAACTCCTTCTGTTTTCGAAAACAGAATTACCTTATATTACCCAAATACCATAAGTTCAGAAATACAGATTTAACCTAAATCTTGACCAAGTTCAGACCAGATTATTCCTGGAATATGATCATGGGTATGTCAATACCTTAATATAAAAAGTTGACAGCCATATTTCACCATCTAGACTCTTTTCACAAATCAGTCCAAGAATTATCGCAAAATAGTCCTTATCTGTTATTTGAAAATCCAAAAAGGCTAAAATCTCCAGATTAACTCCAAATTCAGAATTTCTTTGGCAAATCTTCTCAAAATGCTATTTGTCACAAGTTTCTCTTCTGTTCAAATTCCAAAATCTCATCCTAAGTACCAGAATTCAAAACCAAATGAAATTCAGATTTCAATTACCCTAAATTACCCTATTTTCAGTTTGTATCAAAAACTATTCAAACGTATCATATTTTATCAATTATCATTGCCAATTAACCTGTTGAATATAATCTACCAGATTAGTGAAATCAAATTCAACTCTAACCTTCCAAATCTCCAGAATTACAGATTGATCCAATTGTGAAAATCAAATATTGCAAATCAGCCCATTTTCGACCAGGGAAGCAGCCAGTGCACGACCAGAAGCTCGCCGTGTTTTCTTGCGCCGTGCACGCTCGTCGCCGGCCAAGCTTCGCCGCACTTGTGACCGTGCATGCCAGTACGCACGTGTCCTCGCCTCAGCCGTCGCCGTGGCAGCGCCGTTGCTACGTCGACGACCAGCGTTTGCTCCCGCGCGCGATCAGCAGCAACTTTGTCAGCAATCCATCGCCACGTAGCCTCGCCGCGCCAGTACTTGTCGCCACCGCTTGCTACAAGCTTCGCCAGGTCCCGATGAAGCGACATTGTGATCAGCTGAAGGCTTGTCGCCGTCGCATCACCGTTCTTCGCTGTGTCTTCGCCGCTGTTGGTCCAGCACGCAACCAGTCAAGTCACCAGCAGCCAATCTCTTCATTGTTTTCTCTTCGCATGCTTCGCCTGCCTATTTAAGCATCCCTGTGCTCAGTAGCTCCCTCAAACCTCACTGGAAATCATCCACGTCTCAGATTTTCTGTCTTAGTCTTCTTCTCCGGCGAAACCAGTTCGAGGCCTCACGGTGACAGCCTCAACCGCAGCCTCAACCACCAAATTGACAGCACTAGTAAGTTCCCCTCGCCTCCCTCATCGTGCTGTACTATTTAATTGCTCCCCGATGACCCCTAACGCCGGCGATCACCGGAAATGGCTGAAAATCGAAGATTGCCCTGTTCCGGCAATGCAGGCCAAATCAATTCGAATTAGCCCTCGAACCTGTGAAGCAAATTGATCAGTGGGTTATTTCAAGCAAGCCTGTAATCTTAGAATCCCTAATTAAACATCATTCGAAGCTTTTCCCAAATTCAAGCTCTACCAGAAAACCGGCGATCGTCGCCAGGCTTCTCCGGTGATCCTCCAGTCAATTTGATGTTACCAGAAGCTTCCCTATACCTCCTTGATGCTCTCCAAGCAAAGAATTAAGTTCTCTCGGCCTGTAGCAAAAACCCCCAAATAGCAGTGTTCTTCTCCGGCACAGTTCACCGGAAAAGTGTTCCCGGCCATTTCAGCCCTCGAAACTTTGTCATTTAGATGTGCCTTAGCCTCCTGAGTATTTTTGTCTTCTAGCTCGACACCTAGATCGGCCTAGATTGGAAGTTATAGCCATGCCAAGTTTGTGTCCAGAACTGCTCCAGTGCAGCCAGTTCATCTCTGTTCATCATCAAATTTCTTGCTTTCCAGCCATTTCTTGCCCTAGATCCTGTTAACTTAATTGTTCCTGTTATCAATGCCTACCTCCCAGACAAAGTGGTGCATCATTTGGAGCTCCAGATCAAAAGTTATGCTAAGCCCTAGTTTTTGACATTGTCAGCTCTATGCCAGAGCTTGTCAGCCAGTGGCATTGACCTTGTTTACCCACTTCTGGTTGTGTAATTTGAAAATCACTTTGTCCACTAAATTTGTAGAGTTGTGATCTACATTTTATTCTACTACCACAAGTTAAAATAACCCCTCTATCATTCATCGACCCTATGTCGATGCTTTGAACCGAATGTCGATCTAAAGACGTTCGCTGTTTTTGAGCGAACCAGTCGCAACCTTGACATCATTCTGATATTTTGAGACATTTGGAACCTTGTAAACCTTTGACAACTAATCTTAACAGTGGTTTCCTTAACTTAACCCTAATCAGCCTCTTAACCCAATCATTTCAGAATCATCAAGATTTCATCTTTGCATCATTGCATATAGTATAATAATGTATTGAAAAGATTATGATTATTGGTTGTTTGTTTGATTTGAGAGCAGATCAAGAGCCCGAGTTCGAGGACTTCACTGCGGACCCGTCGTCAACTGCTGTATTTTACGACGCGGAAGGCAAGTCATATCCTTGGTCATCTTGAACCTATATTTTAAATGTTGCTAAAACATAACCTTGAATATAGGCAATATTGCATGTGAAAGATCGAGAATAATTGATTTATGAATTGGCAGTACTAGACTGGTTATCTGTGAAATGTGAAATAAACAAGTTTTGAGCTATGAACTATTATATGTATCTATATACTTATATTCATGAAATAAAACCCCTAGCCGTGACCAGAAAAATGGTATGGATGGCTGTAGCACTGGAGGTGCTAGACTGCAAAGGAATGCAGGCACTGAAGGTGCAGGGTTGTGGATGGTCTGGTCACTGGCATATAAGGACTAGAACCTTGTGTTGTGCGTCTAGTGGCATGAACAACGTGCTAACCGCAAGCCTGGTATGGGACAGGCCTGAACAAGTAATTATGTGGATCGCACATGAAACCCCTGCATGAGATGTGTTGTGATGCACGATAAACACGGAGCGCGGCTCCCACACATATCACTGAAGGTGATCAAGCACGCTGACCCAGTAATGGGAATAAGCAATGGGGTGGAGGTTTGGATACAACCTGCCACAACTGTGCCTCGCTGAGAGCCACAGGGTCGGGGGTGAATTGTGAGTAAAACATAACAAAAGTTCTTGTTATTTCCACCTTGCCGCTCACAGTATGAAGTGAGTCAGGGGTCCAATCATTTTGTTATGATAGGAAAGGTTTGAAAGTGGAATATCTTGCGGGTAAATTGGTACCTCTCTGCAGAGTTAAAAACGTATTCGAATACTCCGAGCTCCCGGGTTTTATAGGAGTCTGCTGCGGTGGATTAAATCCACGGGGTGTGACACAAGTACTATTTTCTAAATAAAATATGTTTAAATCAAGATTACCCAAATGACATGTGTTGTCATGATAAGGAGTGCTACCGTGGGCTGTCGTGTGTCGACGTGTCGCAGTAGTGCTATAATCTAGTGAACATGAATGATGATGTTATATTATAAAAAGTGCTGCCATGAGATGAGGTATGAAAGAAAAAGGATTATTTTACAAATATCCATAATTCTTGACTAGTCTAGGTTCATATCATCACTACTATATGTATCTACTCTTACCTATGACTTGCTGAGTACGTAAGTGCTCACCCTTGCAACATTCAACTCAATAGATGGAGCCTACCTTGATCAAGATGATGGCACGGAGTACTACGTGGATCCAGAAGGAGGAGAATCAGTTCCGCCAGAACCCTGAAGTGTGTTGTTCTGCCGTCAACTTCTTTTGTGGGAGGGTCACCTATCTTCTGCTGTGTAGTTAAATATTTTGTTAAACCCTGAATGCCTTGCAGGCATTGTAATCCTCTTTATGTAATAATAAGGCCAGCAGGCCACACTGCTTAATATTTTGTAAGTACTCTGTTGCAATGTGATATACTCCTGTGTTTGACTCATCCTGGGAAGTCAAAGGGTTGTGGTTGAGACTAGCTGCAGCGAGCTAGGTCTCTACAGGAGTAGTCGTTGTCCCAGTCTCGGGGCGCGACAGAAATAGAACCAGTGAATCAAGTTGTTGGTTCCTTTCACCTTGTTCCAAAATTGCATCTAATAAGTATTGAACAAGTGCAAGATGATTTGAGATCCGAATTCTCCCTTGAAGATCTTATTGAGGTAAATAAGATCTTTACCAAGTATATTTTATTATTTTGTCTGAGCAATATCCTCAGATGTTTAATCTTCCAGTAGAACTCTGCTCGGCACTCGACCTTGGTGAATTTGCTAATAGAACAATTTAAGGTCGCACACGCAAAATGCAACCAATTAGAATAGTAAGTATCTTGCTCTAGTTTCATTCTTCTACGAATTAGAATGAAACTTCTTTGTTGTTGCAGAAAAAGCTCTGCTTTATCACAAGAGGTTGCTAAGGAACACTCCGAGAAGGAGATGGCTACAACAATGCTTTGGAGGAAAGCAACAAAAATCTTGCTGAAGCTTTGTCTGCCTAGGAGGAAAATAAAAGCTCATGTGCTTCTCTCCAAAAGAAAAAAGAAAAGGTACAACTTGATTTTGATCGTAAGTTCATTCTCGCAGAACAAGTCATTGTGTTTTATGAATTGATCAAATTATCTTTTCTTCTGAATAGGTCAAAGGGAATTAAACTCTAAGTTGGCCAAGGAAAAAGAAGATTTTGAAGAGAAGTATATTTGACGAGGACATAGTCTCGAAAAACTTGACAATCTGAACCAAAGGATAATGGAGAGAGCCCAGAATGATATAGAGACTTCTGAAGAAGGAAAGAATAATCTGGGGAAGATCATTTAGAACTACAATATCATTCGATAGGCTACTCTTGAGAAGTTACAAGAAGGCACGGACTCAGTTGAAGCGACAATGATTAATCCTGAGAAAGATAATCTGTCTCATGAAGAGTCCTGCGCCTTGGTTGCAGCTCAAGCTGATTCTCTAGTCAATAACGTCCCAGAGTTTGCAAAGAGGTATACAGAAACTGTCATGAGCGACATTACTATTGTCGCTTCCTCTATCTTATGCAAACTTAGACATTGCCATGGTCGAAACTTTGATCTGAACTCAGCGGCGGAAGATGTCACTTTTGAGAATGAAGATCAGCTAAATGCTACCGTTGCCGAGGTCAAACCCATAGTTGAAAAACTATTGGAAAACCTCAAGCTTACCTAAAACTTTCCCTCTCATTGTAAACATTTATTTTGACAATGGTAAATAGAAATCCTTTGATGTACTAGTTTATTTATAACCTGCAAACAAATATAACTAATAGAAAATGCATATGCATGATTTTTTTTCATAATTTAAAACCATGAAAACATATTTAACTTCCATCTAAATGTTATAGTTGTCTTCTCCTAGCCCCCTCTTGAGATTAGTAACACTGACAACATAGCATAGCAATTTCGGGATAAAAAACATTCATAGCGAGTTTCTTATGCGTTGAGAAACGGATTAAAAAGAAAATCTCAACTAGAATTTAAAATGAGATCACAAGAATAAACAACTCATAAAAAATGTCAAAGCTTTTTGTGAACTAACAGCCACCCAAATGATCAGTAACATGCTAGTAAGTCTCATATGCGTTAAGAAGCGGCTTATTTAGAGATTTCTTATCTAGATGTGACCATGAGATCAGTAAACGAATCCACTTTGAACATCCTAATGAGATGATTATTTGAAATCAACTCCAAGTGTATCTTGAAGAAAAACAAAGGACAAGAAATGAGAACACAATTATAACATAGTGTGAAAGAAACATTCTATTATTAAAGAAAACAAGCTAATTGAACAAGAAAATGGTAATGGAAAAAACTTACACATAAAATTTGCGCAATTGATTTATATTCCATGAATTCGACAAGATCCTTCCATCTTCTAGAGCTAATCGAGACGATCCTAGTCATGGGATTGAGACCACAGTATAATGACCTTCCCACTGAGGAGAGAACTTATTGCGATTGGACTAGTTTTGGATTTTTCTTAAAACCAGGACGCCCACATGAAGACTACCTGGTCGCACCTTCTTATTGTGATATTTATGCAAAGCTTGTAAATATGCAGCAGACCTAATCAATGCTCGATAACACTTTTCTTCGAGAAGGGAAAGGTCATCGTCTTGAGCATCACTTTGATTATCAACATCCAAGTGACTTAGGCGAGCTGAACCAAGTTGGATTTCAACTAGTAAAACAACTTCTGCACCAAAAACTAGTTGGAAAGGTGTTTCACCTGTAGCTCGACTGGATGTGGTACAAAATGCCCATAAAAATGAGTAGAGCTCATCTACCCAAGCCCCCGAGAGTAACTTAAGGCGGTTGAAAACACGTCTCTTGACATCTTGTATTATCTGCCTGTTGGCATGTTCTACTGCACCATTGCTCTGTGGATGAGCTACAAATGCGAAACAGACCTTGGTTCCAGTGTCTTCGCAATAATCTAAGAAAGACCGCTGACAAATTGTGAACCATTGTTGATAATGAGATGACTTGGGACTCCAAATCGTGTCATTATGTTCTTATGAAAGAACTTCTTTGTAGCAGCAGCGGTAATATTGCGAACCAGCTTAGCTTCAATACACTTAGTGAATGTATCAATGGCTAGAAATAAAAACTTGTACCCATTGACAGCTTGAGGCATTGGTCCTACAATATCTATTCCCCAAACAGCAAATGTCCAAGTTAAAGGAATGGCTTGCAAAGCATATGCTGGCTGATGAACTTGTCAAGCATGGAATTGACACTGTGGGCATGTCTTGACCAATTGCATACCATCATTAAGTGCCATAGGCCAGTAATAACCCTATCAAAAAACTTTTCCGAACAGTGTTCGATGAGAAGCATGAGTTCCACATATGCCCCCATATATTTCACTTAGAAGGGATTTTCCATCTTCTTGAGAAATACACCGCATAAGTACTCCTTGAGTGCCCTTTCTATATAAAGTTCCCTCAATGAATCTATACATGCGTGATTTTCTAACTAACCAATCTCTATCGGTTTCATCCTCAGGCAAGGTCCCATGCTCAAGATAGATTCTCAATGCATGAATCTAATCCGCTTCTTGCTCTAAGGACACGACGTCAGTTATCGCTTCTGACCCTTCTTTGATAGAAGGGGATTTTAAGTGCTCAATGAACACTCTTGCTGGAGCGGATGTATGTGAGGACCTAATTTTTGACAATTGGTCTGCTAGAATATTGTCTCTTCGCAGAACGAATTGGACTTTGAAATTATTGAAGTATTTTTCCAATTTCCTCACCTCGTCCAGGTAATGAGCCATTGTCTCATCGGAGATGTTGTACTCCTTGTTTATCTGATTTATGACTAGCTGTGAGTCCCCCCTCACCACTAATCGATGGACTCAATAGGATGTGGCTCCCCGAAGCCCAGTAAGAAGACCTTCATACTTTGGTGCATTATTAGTAGCAGCAAAGTGTAATTGTATGTCGTACTAGAGTTTATCACCCTCAGGTGTTATTAAAACTACTCCAGCCCCCCAATGTTGAGAACTGCGAGAACCATCAAAATACATCATCCAACAGTCGGAATTATACAAATCCATCATGTCAAGTTCCTGTGGTGCGGGATTTGACCATTCAACCACGAATTTGCAAGAACTTGGGATTTGGTGGCTACTCGAGCAGTAAAACAAAGATCGAATGCTCCAAGTTCAATTGCCCACTTCGCAATTCGACCAGAGACTTCCGGGTTCTAAAGAATGTCCCCTAAAGGAAAAGAAGATGGCACATAAATTGTATGTGCTTGAAAGTAATGTCGAAGATTTCTAGAAGCCATTAAAGAGAATAAAGGAGTTTTTGGACTTCAGGGTAACGCTCATTTGGTCCATTAAGCACTTCACTTACATACTAGACTAGTCGTTGCACTCCGTCTCGTTCTGTGACCAGGACTGCGCTGACCGCATGGGGAGTAGCAGCGAAATAGGTTTGTAGAGACTCTTCCTTAATAGGGGAAACCAACACTGGACCACTTGTGAGGTATGCTTTAACTTCTTGAAAAACTTTTTTGGCTTCACCCGACCATCAAAAACTATTCTGCTTAGTAGAACCTTAAAGAAAGGTAAACCACGTTTTCCTAACCGTGAAATGAAATGACTTAAGGCCGCCATTTGACCAGTACTTAGACTTTGCACTTCCTTCGTAGTCGAAGGGGATCGCATTTGCTCAATGGCCAGAATTTTTTCGAGATTAACCTTAATGCCTCTGGAACAAACAAGGAAACCTAAAAGATTACTCGAAGAAACCCCAAAAGAGCACTTTTCAGGATTCAACTTTATTCCATGTTTATTCAAATTATGAAAAGTTTTAGTAAGATCATCTATATGACTAGAGCTCTTAAGGCTCTTTACAACCAAATCATCAACATAACCTTTTAAATTACACCCTATCTAAGAAAGAAAGGTCTTTTGCATCAAGCGTTGGTATGTGAAACCAGCATTCTTGAGCCCAAATGGCATTCTGACGGCAATCTTCTCTTCATCTTCTTCTGCCATGCTAATTTGATGGCAGCCTGAGTAAGCATCCAGCAAGCTCATTATCGACGGTTCGGACTTGAGGCCCCTAGTCCATCTTATGAAGAGTAGTGAGTCGTATGTGAGACCTTTCAAGGTGTTCTCAGGTAAGTTAAGACAAGTATGAAATGGAGACATGAGGAATTATACAGGTTTGGGCCCTCAAGAGATTGAATAACAACCCTACTGTCATGGTATTGCGAATACCCCGGCCGATTTTGTGGACGATCCTAGCGAAGAAAATACGACACGGGCTGACTGGGTGACCGGTCCTCCCCAGCCGGGCAAGCACAACGAATGACACGAGGGTTTATACAGATTCGGGTCCTGCTAGGGGCCCTAGTCCTATCGGCGTGCTCCTGACCGGAGTCGGCTGGGGGAGCTCTCTCGGGGAGAGATGCTCCGAAGCACACCTATGAGATTGTCTATTCTAAGTAATAACGAACAATTGTCCTTTACATGAGGTGTACAAGGGCTTATATAGCCCCAAAAGAAGCAAAAGACTAAACTACCCAGCCTGCCACCGTTGGATCGAGGGGTAGCAACGTCCTTGTCGCGGCCAGGCTCCCTGGATGCTTGACAGGTGTCCGCTGATTCCCGAGGCGCTCCTAGCGTGACCTGTACGCGACCCGGGACCGTAGACTCTTGTGTCTGGAAGGACGGCAATACCCGGGACAAGCCACCGAGGGCCTTGTCCCCGGGCGAAAGGTGGCGCCTGGGACAGGCACCGGGGGCCTTGTTCCCGGGCAAATGTCGGCGCCCGGGACAGGCACTGGGGGCCTTGTCCAAGGGCGAAAGGCAGCGCCCGGGACAAGCCCCGGGGGCCTTGTCCCCGGGCAAATGGCGGCGCCCGGGGGCCTTCTCCCCGGGCAAATGGCGGCGGCTGGGACAGGCACTGGGGGCGTTGTCCCCGGGCGAAAGTCGGCCCCCGGGAGAGGCACCAGTTGCCTTGTCCCCGGGCAAAAGGCAGCGCCCGGGAGAGCCACCGGGGGACTTGTGCCCGGGCGAAAGGCGGTGCCCGGGAGAGGCAGCGGGGGCCTTGTCCCCGGGCAAATGGCGGCGCCCGGGAGAGGCACCGGGGGCCTTGTCCCCGGGCGAAAGGCGGCGCCTGGGATAGGCACCGGGGGCCTTGTCCCCGGGCCACTGGCGGCGCCCGGGACGGGCACTGGGGGCCTTGTCCTCGGGCAAATGGCGGCGCGCAGAAGAGGCACCGGGGGCCTTGTTCCCGAGTGAAAGGTGGCACCCAGGACAGGCACTGGGGGCCTTGTCCACGAGAAAATGGTGGCGCCCGGGACAGGCACCGAGGACATTGTCCCCGGGCGAAAGGCAGCGCCTGGGAGAGGCACCGGGTGCCTTGTCCCCGGCCAAAAGGCGGCGCCCGGGATGAGCACCGGGGGCCTTGTCCTCGGGCGTATGGCGGCGCCTGGGAGAGGCACCGGGGGCCTTGTCCCTGGGCAAATGGCCATACCCGGGATGGGCACCGGGGGCCTTGTCCCCGGGCAAATGGCGCAACTTCTTACCTGGACTTAGTCTCATGGAGATTTCCCCCAACACCTACGTCCTGCTAGAATTTCACTATGTATAAGAGAATTTTCAGGGGGGAGAGTTTGTCACAAGGGCTAATCAATCTCTCTTAATACTTTTGTCTATTGTTGCCTATGGCGTCTTCTTGTTTCGTTGTTGGTCCTCTTCTACCGTACATCTGCCATCCTTTTATATTGGATGAAAGGATGGCAATGCGAGGCAATTTTGGACGGTTGCCATAGTGTAGTTTGCATAACTACACTTAATCTCTCGCGGGTCAATACATGCAGTTGTAGATAACCGCATGTGCTAATCTCCTGGCGGTTGTCTTCTCACGTGAGTGAAGGAGTTATCTTTAGACTTGGGAACGTGTCTGGTAAGACTCAAACACAATCAACTCACCTTGGTGGCGCATAGCCTGCGACTTTATGATCGCGCAAGTACTACGACCATAAACTAGTTCTGTCCGCCCGCAACCTTCTGGTATGCAGGAAACTGCTGTCTGTGACCATAATGGTTGCGGGGACTCAAGTTTACATATCATATATGAATTATCTTGAATATGATAAATAAATAACTAGCTCGAGTAATAATCCTCGTCAGCCAGCCCCCAAATTTCAAGAGATGAAAAGATTTTTAAACTGCATCGTATATAGAACCCGACGCTTCACCTTCCTTAGTTGCACTATACACCCACTACCACAGAAACAGACATCCAGGATGGCACATCACAGACGGTTATGAACTGTTCAATGGAAAACCGTCTGCGAAGGCCTGTCGGGAGAATATGCTCAATTATCACAGTCGGTTCTGATGTCAAAAACAACTGTGATAGTAAACCAGACGAATCTGAACACAAAATTGTCTGTAATAGTCTACTTATCACAGACGGTTCTAACCTAAAACCCGACTGTGATAGATACAATCGGTTCACAGCTGAGAACCGTCTATGAGAACTAGAATATCACATACGGTTTGGAACTCAGAACCGACTGTGATATATATAGTCGGTTGTGAACTAAGAACTGTAACACCCTGAGTTTCGTGGTGAAAACATCCTTTTTCATGAATAGCATGCATGCATGTATGTGTAGTAGTAGCCAGATCAGTATCTATCTTAAACCCTAAAATCTCCAAATCTTTCCGGTGAACCCAAATCAAGATCAGATTGTTCAGATGTGATCTATCAGTTACTCTGAACTTAAAAGTCTTCAGAAGCTAGATTCAATTCCATCACTAAATCCTAGATTTGTCAAAACTTCTGTTTTGGAAAACAGAATTAAGTTGACTACCCTAAATACTCTAAACTCAGATTTAGCCAAATCTTGATCTAATTTAGAGCAGATTATTATTAAATAATGATCATGGGTACACCAATACCTTAAACCAGAAAGTTGGCAGCCAGATTTTATCATCTAGACTCTTTTCACAAATCAGTCCAAGAGATATCGCAAATTAGTCGTTTATCTGATATCTGGAAACCCAAAAAGGCTAAAATCTTCAGGTTAACTCCAAATTCAGAATTGCTTCAGCAAATCTCTTCTAAATGCTATTTGATACAATTATCCCTTCTGTTTAGATTTCAAAATCTCATCCTAAATGCCAGAATTCGAAATCAATTGAAACTCAGATTTCAATTACCCTAAAATACCCTATTTTCAGTTTACATCAAAAACTATTCAAATGTGCCAGATTTTATCAAATATCTTTACCAAATATTTTGTTGAATATAATCTGCCAGATCAGTGCAATCAATTTCAGTTTAAACCTTCCAAATCTCCAGATTTACAGATCAGTCCAAAACTCAAAATCTGAAATTGCAACTCAGTCCAAATTCGACTAGAGCTCTCAGCTGATTTTCGACCAGAACTCGCCGTGCTTGTGCGCCGTGGTTGCTCATCGCCGGTGAAGCTTCGCCCGCGCTCGTGACCGTGCATGCTAGTGTGTACGTGTCCTCGCTTCAGCCCTTGCCGTGGCAACGCCGATGAACAGCACCGCCCTCGTGCGCGACCACCAACAGCAACCACAGCTCTTTGTCAGTAGCTTTTGTGCCGCGCCAGTTGTTGTCGCCACCGCTTGCTTCAGCTAATGCTAAGTCCCGATGAAGCGACAATGTGATCAGCTGCAGAACCGTTGTCGCCGTCGCATCACCGTTCATCGCTATTTCTTCGCCGCTGTTGCTTCTGTGTCCAACCAGTCTCGTCACTGGTGCCAATCTCTTCACAGTCCCCTCTTCGCAAGCTTCACCAAGCCTATTTAAGCACTCCTGTACCCAACAGCTTCTTCATACTTCACTGGAAATCAGCTAAGTCTCGGATTTTCTGGTTTTCGTTTTCTTCTCCGGTGAGCCGTCGAGGAGGCTCACGGTGCCAGCACGCCCTGCTACATCAATCTTAAAATTGAAGCCATCACTGAGTTCCTCTTATCATTCTCTCTGTGTGGTATCATTTAATTGCTCACCGGTGACCTCTAACGCCGGCAATCACCAGAATTCCTATTTGCCCTGTTCCTGCAATGTAGCTTGATTTATCCCGAATTAGCCTTCGAACCTGTAGATTAAATTGATCAGAGAGCTATTTTGAGTATGCCTGTAAACCTTGGATCATCAATTGAGCTCTAATCAAGACTATTCCCAAATTTGAAGTTCAACAGTTGCCGGCTCTCGTCGCCAGGCTTCTCTGATGATTTTTCGATCAAATTGATGCTACCAGTAGCTTACTTGTACCCCTCTATCACTCCTCAAGCAAAGAATTGAGTTCAAACCTCTTGTATCGAAAATGCCCAATTCCTATGCCTTCTTCTCTGGCGCTGGCCACCAGAAAGTTTTTCCCAGCCATTTCACCCCTAACCACTTTGTCCAGTGTGTGTACCTTGAACTCCTGAGCATTTTTGTCTTCTAGCCCAACACTTAGATCGATCTAGATTGAAAGCTACAGCTTTGCCAAGATTTGTGTCCAGAACTGTTCCAGTGCAGTGAGTTCACCGCAGTTCATCATCAGATTTCTTGCTGTCCGGCCATCTTCAGCCATAGATCCTGTTATGACTTTTGTTCTTGTTACTCAAGCCTACCTCCTAGACAAAGTTAGCACACCAGTTGAGCCCTTGAACAGCATTTTATGCTAAGCCCTAGTTTTTGACATTGTTAGCCATATGCCAAAGCTTGTCAGCCAGTGGCATTGGCCTTGTTTACCCACTTCTGGTTGTGCAATTTGAGAACCACTTTGTCCACTGAATTTGTAGAGTTGTGATCGACATTTTCTTCTACTACCACAACTTGGGATAAGCACTCTAGCTTTTCTTAAAGCTATGTCGAAGCCTTGATCCGAATGTCAATCTGCTGACATTCGCTGTTTTTGAACAAACCAGCCACAAAATTGATATCCCTGTTGCAACCTTGAAACCCTAAGATTATCTAACACCCATCCTTAGCCCAGATTCCTTGAAACCCTAGAATCTCGACTCAGTTCAGCTTGTAATCTAAATTATCTCCAATATCGTTCAATTATTCTTGTTAAGCATTTCTGCATATAAGTCATAAAACATTTTAATGTAATAAGTAATCATTGTGTTTTTGTTTGTCGTCGACCAGATCCAGAAGCTGACTTTGAAGATTTTGCTGTTGACCCGTTATCAACTGCTGTATCTTACGACGCGGAAGGCAAGTCATATCCTTGGTCATCTTGAACCTATATTTTAAGAGTTGCTATAACATAACCTTGAATATAGATAATATTGCATGTGAAAGATTGAGAATAGTTGAATTATGAATTGGCAGTACTAGACTGGTTATCTGTGAAATGTGAAATAAACAAGTTTTGAGCCATGAACTATTATATCTGTATTTATATACTTATATTCAAGAAATAAAACATGTAGTCGTGACCAGAATTTTGGTATGGAATGGTGGTAGCACTGGAGGTGCTAAACTGCAAAGGATAGTAGGCACTGAAGGTGCAAGGTTTGTGGTATGATCTGGTCACTGGCATATAAGGACTAGAACCTTGTGTTGTGCGTCTAGTGGCATGAACAACGTGCTAACCGCAAGCCTGGAATGGGACAGGCCTGAACAAGTACTTATGTGGATCGCACATGAAACCCTGCATGAGATGTGTAGTGATGCACGGTTTACACGGAGAATGGCTCCCACACATATCAATGAAGGTGATCTTGCACGCTGACCCAGTAATGGGAATAAGCAAAGGGGTGGAGGTTTGGATACAACCTGCCACAACTGTGGTTCGCGGAGACCCACAGGGTCAGGGGTGAATTGTGAGTGAAACATAAGAAAAGTTCTTGTTATCTCCACCTTGCCACTCACAGAATGAAGTGAACCAGGGGTCCAATCATTATGATAGGAAAGGCTTGAAAGTGGAATATCTTGCGGGTAAATTGGTACCTCTCTGCAGAGTTAAAAACATATTCGAATACTCTGAGCTCCCGGGTTTATAGGAGTCTGCTACGGTGGATTAAATCCACGGGGTGTGACACAAGTATGTTTTCTAAATAAAATTTATTAAATCAAGATTACCCAAATGACATGTGTTGTCATGATAAGGGGTACTACCATGGGCTGTCGTGTGTCGACGTGTCGCGGTAGTGCTATAATCTAGTGAACAAGAATATCAATACTATGTTATGAAAAGTGCTGCCATAAGATGAGATGAGATATGAAAGAAAAAGGTTATTTTATAAACATCCATAATTCTTGACTAGTCTAGGTTCATATCATCACTACTATATGTATCTACTCTTACCTATGACTTGCTGAGTACGTAAGTGCTCACCCTTGCAACATTCAACTCAGTGATGAAGCGAACCTTGATCAAGATGAAGGCATGGAGAACTTTGTGGATCCAGAAGGAGGAGAGTTAGTTCCACCAGAACCCTGATGTGTGTTGTTCTCCGTCAACTTCTTTGGTGGGAGGGTCACCTATCTTCTGCTGTGTAGTTAATATTTTGCTAAACCTTGAATGCCGTGAAGGCATTGTAATCTGTTTATGTAATATTAAGGCCAACAGGTCACACTGCTTAAATATTTTGTAAGTTACTCTGTTGCAATGTAATATACTCCTGTGTTTGACTTATCCTGGGAAGTCAAAGGTATGTGTATATGGGACTAGCTGCAGCGAGCTAGGTCTCTACAGGAGTAGTCGTAGTCCCAGTTCTGGGCACGACAAGAATCGATTGTGATAGTGTAGTTATCACAGATGGTTCTGAGGTCTGAACCGACTGAAAAAGTGCTGGCACTTCGAATTCTCAACTGTGATCATTTCTATCTTTGATCTTCGAGCGCGGCGCCTAGGAGAACACGAAGCATCGTTTTGGAAGTTCTATAAATTGAAAGTGGAAAAATTGTCATTTACTTTACAAGTTTTTATAATTCTCAGACTGTTTGACTCCTTAGCTTCTCTGCGCCAATGGCATCCTCGATGGCATCGTCAGCCTCGCCCTCCCCGGTAAGAACTCTCAATCTTCTGGACTTACCCCTGTATTGTTAATCCCTATTCAATACATTCTTGACCTATTGATTTGCACAGGGAAGGGGAGCCGTGGAAGACTCAGGCAAGGTGAATGCCAAGCTGTGGGCCCTCCAGAAGGAGCACGAGCTCCTTACGGACAAGCACACTCGGCTACGGCTTGACCTTGACGATCTCTTCCAGCGCATTCAGCGCATGAAGATGGATGGTGACAATGCTAGGGCGAGGACGAGGCGTCTTCGCGAGGTGAAGAAAGCCGCGGATATGAGCATTGCTGGTTGTGGTTTGACTATGAAGGATACCATCGCGAAGCTGGGGGAGGTCGCAGGCCATCTCGACGTGGTAGTAGTTGATCCTAAGAAGGACAACTTGTCGCTGGAAGAGTCCTGCGTCCTAGCTGCAAGTCAAACTGACTTTATTCTAGATGCAGCCAGGGCTAAGACCACTCCTTGACCTAGCATTCTGTATTTTTACTTTTTTTTTAAGTGATGAAAAAAATTATTGAAAACTTTGTTCTTATGTCAACTTTCTAATTTTCCAGCACATTCTTGGACGGCATGCTATCTTTCCTCTTTCTTTATCTTTCTTTAGCTTTTGGCGAACATTCGACCATACAAAGGTATGTGCACTATGTGCGATCAAGGAATGACTATCGAGATCTTTGGCTTGTGAGGGTAGTCCATCAAAGCCCTTCAAATAATATAGAAACAATATAGAAGTCGCAGGTCCCATGCAAATAATATAAAAAGAATATAGAAGTTGGGCTTATTTGGCTAGATGGCATTGTGGCATGCCAAACGCCTCGGGTTATCAACGTGCTTTGAATATCACAAACGGTTCTCAGGTAAAAAACGTCTGTGATAGTCACATTACAGAAGGTTTTTATGTAAGGCCCGACTGTGATAGTCCCAACAGTGTCCGACGCTTCGAATTCTCAACTTCTTTCAATATCACAGATGGTTTTTAACTCTAAACCGTCTGTGATAGTAACATTACAGACGGTTTTTATGTAAGGACCGACTGTGAAAGTCCCAACAGTGATCGACGCTTCAAATTCTCAACTTATTTAATATTCTCAGCGGTTCAACTGGAAGCAAAACTCCAGGGAGGGAACAAGTATTTGTAGAAGTCGAACAGTTCAATATTCCACAGGCATATTAAAGACGGTTCAGAGATCAGAACCGTCTGTAATAGTCATATTACAGACGGTTTGGACATCAGAACCGTCTGTAATATTAAAGCAGAGAGTTTTCATCTCCCAACCGTCTGTGATAGTCCCAACAGTTCCTACGCATCGAATTCTCTACATGCAATTGTTGATAACCGCACATAATAACTGCGCAGATGAAGAGACTTAATTATTTACTTCAAATTTAATTTGCATCGAATTATGTAATTTGACACTTCAACTTCCTAAGTGGGCACTACTGTTTTGCCGTGTTACAGTTTATCTCCCGAGAAGTTATCATGAATTTATTGATCTTGAAAACAAGTAGTGCGCTCCACTTCAAATTCTCAACAGTGTGTTGTCTCTTTTCCGTTTCTGATGTTTGCGCGGCGCACTAGCCTGGGAACACGAAGCATCGACTTGGAAATTCTATAAATAGCTTGTTGTTCATTAATAATGAAAAAAATTAACTAAAAATTTGTTCTTATGTAAATTTTACAATTTTCCCGCACGTTCTTGGAGAAAGAGAAGTGGAGCGGTTCGACTGGAAGCAAAACTCCAGGGAGGGAACAAATATTTGTAGAAGTCGAACAGTTCAATATTCCAGGCATCGTAAAGACGATTCGGACATCAGAACCGTCTGTAATAGTCTATAATAGTCATATTACAGACGGTTTGGACATGAGAACCGTCTGTAATATTAAAGCAGACGGTTTGATATCCCAACTGTCTGTGATAGTCCCAACAGTGCCCACGCATCGAATTCTCTACATGCAATTCTTGATAACCGCACATAATAACTGCGCAGATGAAGAGACTTAATTATTTACTTCAAATTTAATTTGCATCGAATTATGTAATCTGACTCTTCAACTTCCTTTGCCGTGTTGCAGTTTATCTCTCGAGAAGTTATCATGAATTTATTGACCTTGAAAACCAGTAGTGCACTTTTTAAAACTCGAGGCACCTGCGCATATGAACCGTCACCTTCTGGTTCTATAAATAGCGAGGCTCCTAAATCCCTGTCTTTATTCCCTCCTCAACTCTCACCTTGATGGTGAGCTGAGATTCCAATGAGGTTATTGAAATTGAGAGTGATGAGGAAGAGATAAGTAATGAAATCGATCTGGATCTTCAGAAAGTAAGTCGATCCTCTCTGAAACTCTAATGCAGATCTTTCTTTTATGACTTGATTACCTCCAAATAAATGCATTTCAAAATCCATAGGTGCCTGAGGAAATGCTCCCTCCAAAGAAGAGACTCAGAAATGATGAAAGATCCTCTAGTGGAGCTGCAGGGAAGACTCTAGAGGGTGCTGAGGCCTGTGTTGCCACATTGCCCCTTGCAACCCCTCCAGTTGCAGCTTCATCTCCACCTTTGTAGATCCACAACAATCCTTCCAATATCCCCTCTTCAACACCTTTTTTGTATCATCAGCTTTATTTTCTTGCATGATCCTACTGATGCCAAATCCACTCCTTTCCTGAGAGATGATGTAGATAGTCTTAGAGCCATTGGTAGTTCTCCTGGGGCGGCCAGTGTAGATCTTACTGATGCCAATACGTCCCTAGGAGAACTTTGTAAATTACTTTCGGAACAGGTCAACGCTAATTTGGTCGCTTGTATCCCTTATGTATGCAAAGATTGTAAGAAATAAGAAATTTCTTTTCCTTATATATCTGGCTTTTCGATTGATTATGTAACTGATAATCACCAAATGATGTTCTATGTGAAAATGTTAACAAGAAAATACTGCTGCAATCAAGATGGTTTTTAACTCAAAACCGTCTCTGATAGTAACATTACAGACTGTTTTAATTTCAGGACCGACTGTAATAGTCTCAAAATTCTTTCAACATCCACAGACATATATATACAACAAATATGAAAAACAAGATAAAACCAAATAGTCTCAACGTTCATTTTTTTAAATACTAACATTGAAAATAAGATAGAACCAAATATGAAAAACAAGTGGAAGAACTGAGCACTAGTCGAACCGTTCGACTGCAAACAATCCAGGATATTATAGACGGTTCGGACCTTATCACCGTCTGTGATAGTAGAGCAGAGTGTTGATTTTATAATTATCACAGACGGTTCTGAGGTAAAAACCGACTGTGATAATAACAGACGGTTCTGAAGTAAAAACCGACAGTGATAATCACAGACGGTTCTGAAGTAAAAACCGACTGTGATAGTAGAGTAGAGTGTTGATTTTATAATTATCACAGAAGGTTCTGAGGTAAAAACCGACTGTGATATTAAAGCGGACGGTTTTGAGCTCATAACCGTCTGTGATATTTTTGTCATCGTTCTACACAAAATGCACCGATATTACCAACGGTTTAATAAAGTGAAACCAGTCAGTGATATTCTGTTCTTCAAAAATGCATCGATATTACCGACGGTATTATATAGAACCGTCTGTATTGAACCTGGTATAAAAGGTCTTCTAGCGGATGTTTTGAGCTAGTCGTACACTCTTGCTTGACATATACTATCCAGTTCGAAGAGATTTGGGGCAAGGAAGAGCGAAATCTCAGAAGGCTGGGGGAGCATTTGGGGGCAAAAATTTGAGGATCGTAGGTTGGTACTTGCTCCCAAGGCATACACATTACTTGATTTCATCATCAATATCGATCTCCATTGATTGATCAAATTAGAGTGAGAGGGAGGGGAAGCTACAGTAGCAAATCCTGGTTGTAACTCATTTTCGACCTGTACTGTAGCTATTTAATTGCTTTATGATGTGTGTTATCCACGCCCCCAACTAATTGCTTGCAGTTCAAGTAGTAGTTAACTATTTATAGCGCAAACTCCTCATCAAACACTAGCTAGCTTGATTTATATAATTTAACTGATAATCACCAACTCATCTCAAATTGTCGCCCACATGATCCGACGTGGTTTCAAAAAGGGGTACATGTGTTGGGTCCACCATGGAGAAGAGCCAACTGCAGAAACAAGTGCCACTTTGGTTGAGGAATAGGACATGTCGGATCTGAACAATGACTTCGACGAGGATATGCCAGAGGATGACAATTTAGATGACATGTTGCGTGATGTGGAAGGAAATTACAGTGAAAGGGAGTTTGGCAAATTCAAGCGCTTGATTGAGGACTCAGAAAAGCTGTTGTTCCCTAGTTGCAAGTTGAAGTACACAAAGTTGGCCTCTGTGCTTGAACTGTTAAAATTGAAGGCAAGTAACAGCTGAACCGACAAGATTTTCATGGCACTGTTAGATCTTTTGGCGGACATGCTCCCGGAAGGAAACGAGTTGCCAAAAAACACCTACCAAGCGAAAAAGCTGTTGTGTCCTTTGGGAATGGAAGTAAAAAGGATGCACGAATGCCCTAATGATTGCATCCTTTATCATAACGACTACAAGGATATGCATGTTTGTCCGGTGTGCGGCGCATCCCGCTATAAGCGTAAGGACCGAACCGACGATGGCGACTACGCTGAGATAAAGCAAGGACCTCCTGCTAAGGTGTTGTGGTATTTTCCCGTCATTCCCCGCTTGCAGTGTTTGTTTGGAAACGTAAAGAGGCAAAATTACTGTGTTGGCACTCGGAATACTGGAGGAAGGATGGAAAGCTGAGACACCCCACTGATTCTTCGCAGTGGAGAAACATCGACAGGGAATTTTCTTAAGTTCGGAGCAAAATTGAGGAATATAAGGTTCGGGTTGAGTACCGATGGAATTAATCCTTTTGGTAACATGAGTAGTTGGCATAGCACTTTGCCGGTTCTTTTGTGTATCTACAGCCTTCCTCCTTGGTTGTGTATGAAGCGAAAGTACATCATGATGTCTCTACTTATCTCAGGACCAAAACAACCCGGAAACGATATTGATGTGCACCTAGCACCATTAATAGAGGATCTCCTAACAATGTGGAACAAAGGGGTGCAGGTATGGGACGCATACAAACGAGAGACCTTCATCCTACGTGCTCTGATATTCTGCACCATCAACGATTTCCTTGCCCTTGAAAATTTGTCGGGCCGTAGTATGAAAGGAGCGAAAGCCTGCCCCCACTGCGAAGATGAGACTGAGAGCGTGTGGCTGAAGAATTGCAGGAAAACAGTGTACATGCGTCACCGTAGGTTTCTTCCGAAGAATGACGCGTATCGCAAGAGGAAGAGGGAGTTTGACGACCACAAGGAAGATGGTTCAGCCCCAAAGCCTATGCGCGAGAAAGATGTTTACTCACGGGTGAAGGACATAGACGTTGTGTTTGGAAAGGGTCATAAATTGAAACCCCACACAAAGAACTCTTGGAAGAAGAGATCGATACTTAGGGACTTACCGTATTGGGAGCATTTAGAGGTTCGTCATTGCATTGATGTCATGCATGTAGAGAAGAATGTTTGTGATAGTTTAATCGGCCTATTGCTAAACATTCCGGGGAAGACAAAGCATGGCGTCAATGTGCGGCGTGACATGATCGAAATGAGAATCAGGCTCGAGCTAGCACCGAGAGAGGACGATAAAGGCTGTATATACCTCCCCCCCTGCATGCTACACTTTGTGCAAGGCTGAGAGGACAGAACTCTGTAAGTGTCTCTATGGTGTTAAAGTTCCATCGGGTTACTCCGCAAATATGAAAAAGCTTGTGTCCATGGGCAATTTGAAATTGCTGGGTATGACGCCTCATGATTGTCACGTGTTGATGACACAAATGCTTCTTGTTGCCATCCGGAGTATTCTGCCGCATAAGGTCAGAGAGACGATCACGAGGCTGTGTTTTTTCTTCAATGCAATTTCTTGCAAGGTCATTGATCCCGATGGACTGGATTCTCTGCAGAGCGAGGTGGTTCAAACTCTCTGTCAGCTTGAGATGTATTTTCCTCCATCGTTTTTGATATCATGGTCCATCTCACCGTCCACCTTGTCAGAGAAATCAAGATATGTGGACCCATGTTCCTACGTTATATGTATCCATTTGAGAGGTACATGGGTGTACTTAAGGCCTACGTGAGGAATCGGTCCCGGCCCGAGGGTAGCATTGTCGAAGGTTATGCAGCGAAAGAGATTGTTGAGTTTTGCATCGATTACATGGCCGAGGTAGAAGCAATTGGAG
Organism: Pharus latifolius; assembly: GCA_019359835.1. Lineage (NCBI taxonomy): Eukaryota > Viridiplantae > Streptophyta > Magnoliopsida > Poales > Poaceae > Pharus > Pharus latifolius. The sequence continues at coordinate 26,689,739 of CM033329.1, forward strand.
TTCCTGTGTGTCGTCACGAGGGGAGGCTTGATGGTGTTGGCACTATTGGACGGAGAGCCATCAATCCTGATTTCGATATGTACTCGAAAGCTCATTTTTGGGTCTTGCAACACATGATGGAGGTGTCCCCGTACATCGACGAGCACAAGGAGATGCTATGACAGGACAATCCTTGCCGATCCGAGGTTTGGATCACGGGAGAACATAACAGTAAATTCAACACGTGGATGAAAGTGTGAATCACCGGAGAGTCCGCAAGTGATACGACATCAATGGGTACACATTTTACAAGAAAGCTCAAGATCGAAAGAGCACTGTGCAAAATGGTGGAGTGAGTGTAGAAACTTTCCATGAGGAGTTCAGCGAGACAGGCCCAACAACAGTAGTACGTGGATTTGTTGGGGGAAATCTCCGCGAGACTAAGCCCAGGTAAGTTGTGCATTCGTCCGGGGACGTGGCCTCTGGTGCCTGCCCCGGGCGCCGCCTTTTGCTTGGGGACAAGGCCCCCGGTCTTGTCCCGGGCGTCGCCTTTCATCCGGGGACGTGGCCTCCGGTGCCTGCCCCGGGCACCGCTTTTCGCCCGAGGACGTGGCCTCCGGTGCCGGTCCCGGGCGCCACATTTCGCCCGGGGACGTGGCCTCTGGTGCCTGCCCCGGCCGCCGCTTTTCGCTCGGGGACGTGACCTCTGGTGCCTGCCCTGGGCGCCGCTTTTGGCTCAGGGACCTGGCCTCCGGTGCCGGTCCCGGGCGCCGCCTTTCGCCCGGGGGCCTGGCCTTCGGTGCTTGTCCCGGGCGCTATCGTTCCTCGGGGGGCAGGAGCCCTTGGTCCCGTGTCACGTGCGGGTCGTGTGACGAGTGCCTTAGTCACGTGTGGGTCGCATGACAAGCGCCTCGGGAATCAGCGGCCAGCTGTCAAGCATCCGAGACACGTGATCGAGAGAAGGACGTTGCTACCCCTCGATCTGACGGTAGCATCCAGGGTAGTTTAGTCTTTTTGTTTCTTTTGGGGCTATAAATAGCCCTTGTACCCCCTGTTGTAAAAACAAGTCATTCATTATTGCTAGAATAGCCAAACTCACTGGTGTGCTCCGGAAGCCTCTCCCCGAGAGAGTCTCCCCAGCAGACTCCGGTCGGGAGCACGCCGACAGGACTAGGGCCCGCACCGGGACCCGAACCTGTATAAATCCTCGTGTTACTTGTTGTGTTTGTCCGGCGCGGGAGGACCGGTCGCCCGGTCAGCCCGCGTCGCATTTTCTTCGCAAGGCTCGTCCACAAAACCGGCCGGGGTATTCGCAATACCACGACAGGATTGAACTCGTACTACGGGTTCATTGAAGAAATTTGGGAGCTCGATTATGTATTGCTCAAGATTCCCTTGTTTCGATGCCGATGGGTCCAAATCCCACAGGGTGTGAAGGTTAACAGTTATGGTTTCACTTCTGTGGATCTCGATCGAGTTGCTTATAAAGATGAGCCATTCATACTTGCAAAGCAAGCCATTGAGGTCATTTATGTCACTGACCCAGCCAATAAGAAGTGGCACGTCGTCCTTGATCACAAGAGAAGGATTGTTGGAGTTGAAAATGTCGTAGACGAGGAGGAATACAATCAATTTGATGAGATTCCTCTATTTGGACATGGCGTACAGGTCGATACTGAAGACATCGACGAAACCAGTTACGTGCGTATGGATCTCTAGGAAGGGTTATACTTTAAAGGTAATCAACCGTACGTCCTTATCTCTTTGTTTCCATCAGTATAGCTTATATCTCCTGTAATTCTCGTCTTTGCAGGGCCGCGGCAATTGGAAAGTTGAGGATAACATGGCTGTGTATGTGGAAATTGTTGGTCAAAGTCCCCATTTGTATGTAACATTAACTTGAGCATGCTCCACATTGTATGTTAAATTTATTTGAGAATGCTCCACATTGTAACCAATTTTTGGATCTACGTACACTGTAACCAATTTACAGAGCATTTGGATTACAAATATCTGAGTGTTCATTTAAAACAAGTTTTCGAGCATTCAGAGTTGAAGAGCTACAGATCAGTTTCAAGTTGTAAAACTTACGTTCAATAGAGAGATTATCACTGACGGTTATGAATTATCACAGACGGGTATGAATATAGAATCGACTGTGATATTCCCAACAACGTCTCCGACGCTTCAAGTCTTAACGTGCACTGTCGGTTCTCAAGTCCAAACCGTCTGTGATAATCTCAGTCACAGTCGGTTCTCAACGCAAAACCGTTTGTGATAATCTCTCACTATTATCACAGACGGTTTTTATGTGAGAACCGACTGTGATAATATTATCACAGACGGTTATGAATATAGAACCGACTGTGATATTCCCAATAGTGTCCGATGCTTCGAGTTCTTAACGTGCACCGTCGGTTCTCAAGTCCAAACCGTCTGTGATAATCTCAGTCACAGTCGGTTCTCAACTCAAAACCGTCTGTGATAATCTCTCTGGATATTATCACTATGGAGATTATCACAGACGGTTCTGAAATGAGAAACGATTGTGATAATATTATCACAGATGGTTGTGAATGGTGGACCGACTATGATAATCTCTACGCGGTACATAGTTCAAGGCGTGCTTTGTCCCGCTCATTTCCAGACTTCGCAACTGTTTGCCCTATCTCTCTCCGCCCTCGCACCGTCCGTCACGATCACCTCCATCGCCTCCCCACAGTCCGTCGCGATCTCCTCCATCTCCTACTCTCCGTCCATCGCGATCACCTGCATCGCCTTTTCACCATCAGGCGCGATCACCTCCATCGCCCTCCCGCCTTCCGACGCGATCACCTCCATCGCCTCCCCACCATTTCTGTCATTCTTGGTTAATTATAAGTATATGGGTTTTGTAATAGAATTATTAGTTGCAGATTTACTTAAACTGTTCTCTCTTTCGTTTATGTTAGGAACTGATATGTCTGGTGACGAAATGCACTACTCGGGGAGTCAGAGTGACCTCGCTGGTGATGAGACACCTGGGCTGGAGGTTGCCGCGTCCACCGTGACCCAGCCGCAGAAGAGAAAGGGGTGAGGCTGGAAGACATGCGCGCATCTGGACAAGCGGGAAAAGCAGTACGTCTAGTTCGACGACAATGGTGTGCCGGAAGCTCCGGACAAACTTGTCGGTCAGTACCGCTCACTATGCGGAAAAGTGGCAAGGGAGCGGGTGCCCATCACCACCTCCGACTGGGGTCAAGTGCCCCCAAAGTGCAAGGATGCGCTGTGGGAAGAAATGCAGGCGGCGTTTCACATTCCCGATGATCACCACTTCACCATCCGCCGGAGGACACTGATGTCAATAAACAAGGCGTGGAGGAACTTCAAGAGCCACCTTGTCAGGCGCTATGTGAAGGAGTCGAAGACCCCCTTCGATGACTTCCCTTTCGTGACTGCCGAGGCATGGCAGCAGTTCGTCGAGATGAAGGCCAAGCCAGAGTTCCAAGAGCTTAGTTCGAAGGGCCAGGCTAACCAGGCCAAGAATACCCACCGACACAGACTAGGCAGTGGTGGGTATGTGGAGAAGAAGGCGTTGTGGAGGAAGCAGGACGAGGAGGCTTCCCATTCTTCGGCCGGCAGTCCTTATGCAGGCATAACGGACGTGCGCGCCCGCAATTGGTGCCGAGCAAGATCGACGATGACCTCCTCCGGAAGCGCCTCTGTGAATAACCCTGCGGACAGGGAAGTGATCGACCAGCTGGTAAGATTGTCCGATCACGTACTATCCTCGTAACACGCATGCAATGGGTTATATTGCTAAGTTCTCCTGTTGCAGGTGACACTGAGTGCACAGGTGGCATCCGGAGAGTTCAACCCGAGGAGGGAAAGGGATATCCTCACAGCAGCGCTAGGAAACAAGGAGCATCCAGGCCGCATGCGCGGCCTCGGTGCCACTGTGCCTTGGAGGCATGGTTGCCCTGATGATGAGGAGGCGGCTAAGAGGAGAAAGAGATCCCACCAAGCCCGCGATGAACGGCTCAAGGAGGAGATGCGATCGGAGTTCGCTGCTCGGGACAAAGCACTCTTGCAGCAGTTGTCAGAGATGCGGTCCATGTATGAAGAGCTAAGAAAGGCGACCCAGGGCACCCCCTTGTAGCAGTGGAAGTACCGACCCCCATTCTTGGGCAGCGTAGTAGGTGCGCGTCTGTGCCGGGGTCTTCGCAGAGGGAGCCCTCTCCAAAGTACCCGGTGGACTTTCTGCAGGTAATGATCGTTTGTCTATGTTAATTCATTCGAAAGTGAAAAGCGGTGAAATTCAATATGTTAATGCGCACTGTTTGTAGGAACCCACCTCCTGCAAGCTTATGGTGCTGGCCGGTCTCTTCCCGATCGAGGTTGGCCGTGGGATGGCGTAACCATGCACGGCGGGGGCCACAATCCACGATGCCCCTCTATGTGAGGGTTTTGCACGGGTCCAGGTGGACAGTGTCTTTGACCATTGCAAGGGTTTTCTGTTGGAGAAGCCGCCGAACGACGAGATTACCACTCTCGGGGATGCGGTACACACGTTCGTGCAATGGCCCAAGAAAGACATCGTCCTGGATGAGGTAATTGCCCCACCAGTTTCATAATTCATACTATAATAATAGCCCTCAAAGTTAGTGTCCTAATACGTAGGTTCTTACATCACAGACACCACAGACTGATACACGGCCTACTAGCCAGCCGACCCCTCTGATGACGAAGCTGACTCAACCTAGGAGGCAACCATTCAAGAAGCTGGCTAGTAGGGGAAAAGCAAAGAAGAGCCCGGCGAAGGAGAGCGAGAAGAGTGCGCCAGCTCTCATGCCGTTCGCTCTAGGGATGCCCATGGCCTCCAATACTGCAATTTCGAGCGTGGGGTTAGCATGCCAGACCAGGACACAACGTCCGACGCACATCATGGTCAAGTACACTGTGGCAGAGTTCCATAACGATGTTGGGACCTACCCGGTGAACTTCGAAGACCTGCACAATTTACTGAACAAAGATGCGCTTGACTTGTCAATCCTACGGTCTTAGGTGGTGTAAGTATCCTACTATCCTACGCCTGTTCGTGCATATACGGATATATGTCATTTCTTAATTGGTTACTTCCGTGCAGCTGCATGACCAGCTATGCCAAATCTAAGGGCATACCTGTTGGTTTCTTGGACCCCCAGATGGTCACCGAGGTGATGTTTAGGACCAACGCAGACTTCGTTGTCGACTACATCAAAAGAGGGTTGGTTGCTCAGGTCGACAAGGAGTACATACTTGTACCCTACAACCAGAGGTGAGTGCTTTCATCAGTACTTCACCCATAGATTAGTGTCTCCAAGTGCACACCCCCAAACTTAGATTAAAGTTTTAATTCTTTACGTGTAATATGTAGCTACCACTCGATGCTACTACTACTTATTCCAAAAAGGAACAAGGTGTTCTACCTTGATGCATTGCAGAGGAAAGGGTACTCGTATTGCAATGCACGAGATGTATTCGAAAGGTGATGATATTCATGTGGACCTGCCTTGCATCTAGATTTACTGTCCTCAAATTGTCAATTTCGACTATCCTCAAACTGTCAATTTTTACTATCTACAGGGCTTTCACGAACTACTTTGCCGAGGGAGGGAGACAACACGAGCGGCGAGCCGATAAGTTTCAGTGGTTACAATTTTTGGTACAAATTTGAACTGGCATCTGTTTTACTTTATAACGTGTCCCTAGCTAACTCTCGGTCTGTAAATTGGCAGTGCCATCAGCAGCCGGACGACAATACATGTGGGTTCTACGTGATGCGCCACATGTATGACATGATCATCGCCCCTCACCGCCCAGATTTCCCCGAGGTATACAACTGCTCCCCTTTGTATCGATTTGGCAGAATTTACAACTACATTGAGCTAATTTTTCTGTGCCAACTCTTGCTAAAGGGGGTCGACTTCCCTTCGGAAAGCTTTGACCCTCGGGAGATTGGTTTTGTCCGAGGGATGCTCGCTGAGTTTTTCCTTGCGGAGGTCATATCAACCAAGGGGAAGTTTAGGGACCGGCAAGGTTCGTATTAGTGCGGCCTTACATTTATTTGTACATCTAACACACTGACTTTAATTCTCGATTACATTTATTTGTTCAATCTCAATTGTACATATTTCTGAGTTTTGTGCTGTATATATGAAATGCTATTGTACATGTTTCTATCTTGTGTGCATGATATATGAGACTGTATATATTTGAGTATTGTGCATGTATGAAATGAACTGTATATATTTGAGTACTGTGCATGTATGAAATTCATGAACTGTATATTTGAAATGCTATTTGTACAGAGGACTTGGGCTAGCCACCAAAAAAAAGAAATTTATTAAAAATAATATTAATATGCACAGACGGTTTTGATCTTACAAACCGTCTGAGATTATAACCGTCATCGATAATGACACTATCACAGATGGTTTTGACCTAAAAACCGTCTATGATATCACACTATCACTATCACAGATGGTTTTGACCTCAGAACCGTCTGTGATATCACACTATCACAGACGGTTCTGAGATTATAACACTATCACAGATGGTTTTGACCTAAAAACCGTCTGTGATATCTCACTATTACAGACGGTTCTGAGATTATAAACCGTCTGTGATGAGGAAACAATCACAGACGGTTCCAAGATTACGACCGTCACTGATAATGACAATATCGCAGATGGTTTTGACCTCAAAGCCGTCTGTGATACTCTAAATACACACACGGTTCTGAAACAACCGTCTGTGATAAGGACGCTATCATAGACGGCTCCTAGGTCATAACCGTCTCTGATAATATGAGTATCACAGACGGTTTTGATCTCAGAACCGTCAGTAATAATGTGAGTATCGCAAATGGTTCTGAGGTCATAACCGTCTCTGATAATTTGAGTATCACAGACGGTTTTGATCTCAGAACCGTCAGTAATAATGTGAGTATCGCAGACAGTTCTGAGGTTATAACTGTCTCTGATAATTTGAGTATCACAGACGGTTCTGAGGTTATAACCGTCTGTGATACTGTGATTATCGCAGATGGTTTTGACATCAGAACTGTCGGTGATACTCATATTATTACTGACAGTTCTGAGATCAAAACCGTCTGTGGTAGTATGAGTATGTCAAACGGCTTTGATGTTATAACAGTCTGTGTATTAGGAGTATCACAGACGGTTCTGATTTTATAACAGTCTGTGTAGTATGAGTATCACAGACGGTTTTGATCATATAACAGTCTGTGAAGGGAAAGATCACAGACGGTTCAAAACCATTAGTGATAGTACATGATTATCACTGACTCGAATATCACTGACGGGTAAGAACCGTCTGTGATGACTGTTTTGACCCGAATGTGATAATGAATTCTGTAGTAGTGACCGTGTGTCGATTTGTTTCGCAAGAAAATCTCTGAGTTTAGCTGGATAGGTAATCATGAAATTCTTGACTACTCAACCAAGGAAAAAGCGTAAGTGCATTTAAGAACTCGAGGCACGTGCGAATGCAAACCGTCGCCTCCAAGCTCTATTCATAGCGAAGTTTTTCAGTTCTAAAACTCGCGAGCTTTCCTTGGCTAAGTCCTTTAGAACCTGTTCTCATCTTCTTACTTCTTGTTCCCTCTTCTACTCTCATCTTAATGGTGAACCGAGACTCCAAAAGGATTGTGGAGAACAATGAGGAAGAAGTAGAAATAGAAGATAAGATTGAACTGGATCTTCAGAAGGTAGTTCTCTTCTGAATTATCTGTGTAAATCCTTTCTTCGTAGTTTGAACATTTCCAAAGTAACGCATTTTGGAACTTACAGTTGTTCGAGGAAACGACCCCTTCGATGAAAAGGTCCAGACATGGCGCAGGATCCACCAGTGAAGCTTCACCCAAAATGCTAACGGGTCCGGCGATCTGGGCTGCCACACTGCCCTCGTCTGTTTCCTTGCATCCTCTAGTTTCTTCGGCCCTTGCAACCCATCTGGTTGCAACTTCAACACCTTCTTTGGATCCATCCTCTGGGGGATTACGTATTACTATGCCTGCAATGCCTTTGTCACCAAGTCCCCTTCCATGCTCAGCTTTTTCCTCTCCACCTGCGACCCAAGTAATTATCTTCATCCTCTATGTTTGTTACATATTCTAGGAACTAACCCATATATGTACAGGAGGATAAGGCCCCTGAGGTTCCCAGCGAACAGCTTGCTGAGATCCAGGTTCTTCTAAGGGAGAAATCTGCCTTGTGCAGAACTCTCGTAAAAGAAAAAGAGGTGCTGAAGGAGCGCCTTGAAAGAATTCTCCCGAGCATGATGCGCCTGGTAAGTTGTTATGATTGACATCGTGAAGAGGCGTGCACGTTGCACCCGGAGAGGTATCATGCCCGAGAGCAGCGAGACCTCTCTACTGCAATTAGGGACAACTACTTCTTTGCAATAAGAGATGGCGTCGATAGGCTAAGGGACATCGCAAGTTCTCTAGGGGAAGTTAGTGTTAATCCCACTAATGCTGACATGACCCTTGGAGAACTTTGTAAATTACTTTCGGATCAGGTCAACATTTTGGTCGCCTGCATCCCTTTTCTTTGTAAAGAATGCAAGAAATAAAATTCCTTTTCTTTACATCTTGACTATTTAAATGATTATGTATCTATAATCATATGTGCGGAAAATTCGCTAAATTCTTTGTGCGGAAAATGGTTACTAGTAAATAACTCTGTGACCAAAACATACATAGGTATTTAGTTCTTTGACCATGATAAACACAGGACAGTACTAAGGTCATAGAATAACATTGAGACCATAAGTAGCACTGAGGTCACAGAATTGCATTGAGACCACAAATAGTACCTGGACCACAGAATAGCATTGCGACCACACATGGTACTGAGATCACAAAAATTTTTACTTTGAGATCGTAATAGTGTTGAAATTATGAGATTACCCTGGAATGATAGGGTATTGAATCCTCAAAAAATTCTCATATATTTATCTGTACCATAGCCCCTGAATGTGAGATAAAATGACCTTTTAATTTCCAAAAAGATGCATTTTGCTTTAGATTCCTTCAGGGTGAACGATATGATCCCAGGTTCCATTCGAGAAAAAACCCGTTATGGGAAATTATTAAAATTATGGACCCCGCGAGTAGTGGCCTTGGGTAGATAAAAGAGGAATTACCTTGTTTGAGAAGCTTTGAAAAACCCTCTTTTTGCCTTAACCATTTCCGCTGCAGAAAACCCTCTTTGTGCACCTTGCTCTTATCGTCATCGAAGCCATCATCTTTCCACCGATCCTTACTAGAATGGATTCCTGGAGCTGATCAAGCCACCACAATGTTGAGAGCACGATGGTGCTAGAAAAGGAGGAAATCCTTCCTCTGCGACTGATGATCAACTGGTGGCCAGCGGAGAAAAAGGAAAAAATTCGAAATGTTCATGAGAATGAACTAGTAATCTTTGAGGAATTCTTGCGATGCGGTTTTCACCTTCCGGAAAGCAAGTTCCTTCAGGACTTCTTGGCGCATTATGGGTTGGAACTGGTAAGCCTTCATCCCAACACCATTTTGATTCGGCGATCTTCCAGCATCTTTGCAAAGAATTCATCGGAGTGCTACCAAGTGTAGATCTCTTTCGACATTTCTATTTCTCAGCATGGTCAAAGAGTGCTAGTGTTGCCTGATGCATATACTTCCGCATAAGGGAGAAGAAAAATTATCCCTTTCCTCCTCTGCAGGACTCTGTGCATGGATGGAAATAGAAATGGTTATACAGTACTCCTCCGTCAGAGAGTAGCCTCTGGTTTGAGAATCGTCGACCAGTGAAGGCCAGCAAAATGGACACCATCCCTGCCTTGAGACAAGAGTTGCAGAAGCAGGCCCAAGCAATCCTTCACTTAGTTCACCAGGGGTTAATGTCACGTGATGTCATCCGTGACTTCGTGAAGAATAGGATAAGTCCCCTGAGTAAGAAGGAACATCCTGCTTGGGTGGTGGAATCCATGGAAAACAACACCTTGGATTATAACACTGGTATGTTCTCTGATCCACAAATGTGCAATTTTAGTAATGAAAAATTCCATATCAAGTAATTTTCTTTTGTGCTGTAGTTCTATCCTTGTCCGAAACTGAAAAAATGACAAACAGCCTTCTGAAACCATACAATGCGGCGACAGAAGGAGCTCTAGGATGACCCGTCCTCAGAGCTTTATCAACAGCGGCGACGATCTGAGACGAGAATGTCAAAAGGTAAGCTTCCTTTGGGGAACTATGATCCAAGAGGATCGTCAGGTCATGGTCGCATAAGGCTCCACGACCATAACCAAGTTCGGAAAGGTTTCGCGACCATGGGTTGGTTCGCAACCTTAAAAAGAATTTGTTCTTCGTTCGGAATTGTAATCTGATCTGAATATATATAACTAAGCTTATCTGTTTAGGGTTAGTTAGTTATATGACTCTAATACGTTTAGGTTATTGAGTCTGATATGTACTCATACGATTGGACTGTAAATACCTTCTAATAGGTCTAGTTTAGATCGTCGAAGAGTCTTAGAACTTATTTCAGTTTTAGACACTTATAGTTCATTGATCGACGTAGGCGAGCGCACCCTAACATTCGATGTGTAAAGCCCTCTTTGAAATAAAGAGTTGTGCAATTACTTTGAACTGTGTTTCGATCATCTTTTGGGTTTCGGTAATTCCGAGTAAGATCCCGTAATTCTACATATTAGAATCTGGGTAAGCCTAGTGTGAAAACCAAGGCTAGGTTCCAACGGATCAAGTTGGTATCAGAGCGACTTTTCTGTCCTGTGAATGGTGAAGACTCGCCAGGGTTGCAAAACCTCCAGCAAAACTCCAGGCGATCAATTGACACTTCCTACAGCCGCATCTCTGACAATGTTTGACGATACCTCCGTTCAAGCTACCTAGTCGAACAAGTGGCTATGCTCTCCATCGACATGGAAACTGTGCTTGCTTGGATTAAGTAGCAGGCCATGATTGTACCTCCTGAAGCAGGGAAGGTTATGGCTGTGAAGACTGGTGAAGACTTGTGTAGGACAGATGAAGATGAAGACGAAGGTGACCATAAGACCAACGACCTCGCCAACACCTCCTTAGTTGTCGGATCTTTTATGGTTGACGCTAAGATTGATATACCCTTATATGATGGGGTGATCGATGCCGAGAAACTGGATTCTTGGATTGACCAGCTTAAAACCTACTTTGTCCTGAAAGGGTTCAGTAGCACTCAAAAGGTGAAGTTCACACCTTTGAAGATGAAGGACCACGCCAAGACCTGGTGGAAGGCCCTTGTTGCCAGTGGTGAAGCTGACGACCTTGCGCGGGTTGAATTCAAACAACTCCTGCGACAAGAATTCTATCCGATGGGTTACCTTGAGGAGAGATGGGAACATTGTCACAGATTATACCAATTGCCCGGCCAATCTGTTCAGGACTATACGACGGAGTTTCGGCGACAAGCAATGGTCATCGGCATCTCACTGTCCGATCCTCAGGTATTTCAGAAATACACATCTGGACTTCAGAAATAGATCAGTACTAAGCTAAGTCTGTTCGGCGTCCAAGACATCAAGACTGTGAGCACAACAACTATGGAGATCGAGAAGAAGAACAAATCACGTAGAGACAAAGGAACGAAGGACAGTACGACCTCGACAAAAAGAAAACAGAGTCTGAAGAAGAACGCTTCGAAGCCGGATAAAATGCTACAAGCTTCATCCTGGACTTCGACTAAGGAAAAACGGACCAGGGAAAAGAACAACCACGGCTAATGCGACTTCACCCAACGAAGAAGTTGTCCGAGTGAATTCGGTTGATGAGGCGGATACGACCTTGTCTCTGATGGCAATGCTGAAGGAGAAGGGTTTGGATCCACCGAGTGACCATCACCCAACAGAGGACATGTTCACTATCAACATCCAGGTGAAGCATGAAATGGTCGCAGCAATATTCGAAGACAACCACACACCCGCAAAGTCAGAAGAATCTGGTCTCCGCTGGACTGGTTCGGCGACTTGGTTTGAAGACAACCACACAGCCGCGACCATATCCGTTGGGTTGGTTTACATCCAATGTAAACCAACATATTACGAGTCAGTGTGTGTTGAAGTTTGCGATCTCTACACAAAATATTGATGATGTGCAATGCGACGTTGTTCCTATTGATATCAGTCAGGTGATCTTTGGGAGTCCGTATCTGTATGATTGAGACGCTCACTTCCATCGGTGAGTGCAAGAGTATGACCTCACCAAAGATGGAGTTAAGTTCGTGATCAGTAGAGACATCCACGTCAACACTTCGAACTTGATTACCACAAATCAAGCCAAACAAATTTTCAATGCATGTCACAAGTACGTGCGTGTCATAATTTGACCCATTGGTCAAGGTGATGGTACTCGACCAGCGTTGTCGTTGGCATGCTGAGAGGATTCTGGTCATTTTTTAGGACTGCTGGAGAAATACAGTGATCTGTTTGATAGTATCCAGGGTCGTCCATCGAAACATCTAGTCAAGCATGAAATTCAGCTCGTGTCCAGTGCGACACTTTGCAATCTGAGTATGTATCACAACTCAGTATTATAGAATGAAGAAATCAAGAGACAAGTTGGTGAGTTGTTGAACAATGGTGTCATTCAACTAAGTAGTTCACCTTGTGGATCTCCTGTGGTGTTAGTGCCAAAGAAAGATGGGACTTGGCCTATATGCATCGACTACTGAGCACTGAACAAGATAACCACAAAGAAAGGGTACCGCCTTCCTCGTATTGACGACCTACAAGACCAATTGAAGCATGCTGCTGTCTTCTCAAAGTTGGATCTCAAGTCAGGATATCATCAAGTCAGCATACGATAGGAGGATACATGGAAGACCGCATTCAAAACGTGACAAGGTATGTTCGAATCGTTGGTCATGCTATTTGGCCTCTGCAACACCTCGACAATTTTCATGCATCTTATGAATGACGTATTGAGACAGTTCATCGACAACTTTGTGATCGTTTACCTCGACGACATACTGGTTTATCGTCGTTCGTGAGATGAGCACCTCATTCATGTCGAAAAGCTGTTCAAACAGCTTTAGCGACATTGACTTCGCCTCAATCGTAAGAAGTGCGAGTTCGGCCAGCAAACTCTACTTTACCTGGGATTCATGGTCGGCAAGTGTACATTGTAAATTGACCCAGATAAGGTAAAAGTGATTCGCGAGTGGCCGCGACTATGAATAGTTACAGAAGTACATAGTTTTGTGAGAGCATGCCAATACCTTCGGAAGTTCATCCGACACTTCTCGATTGTGGCTTCTCCATTGCATGCATTGACATGGATCGATCAGAAGTTCGTGTGGACAGGGAAACAACAGGACACGTTTCTCTAGCTCAAGAGGAAGATGAGCAACGCTCCTGTGTTAGCTTTGCCGAATCTCCAGAAACCATTCGAGCTAGAAACCGATGCCTCAGGTTATGCGATGGGCGATGTGCTCATGCAAGATGGTCGACCAGTAGAATATCACTCCGAGTTATTTCAGGGAGCTCAGAAGAGTTACCCAACCTATGACAAGGAGTTGTGTGCACTGCATCAGGCCGTGAAACATTGGCGATGTTACCTCCTAGGTAAAGAGACGGTTGTCCACACCAACCACCAACCTTTACAATATTTACAAACTCAGTCCAAGCTACAGCTAGCCCAGATTATGGCAAAGGTTGGCATATCTGCATTTTCAATGTTTGGAGGAGGATTACGCAGGGTATCTGCGATAACATGAATTTGATCTTGTGTACTCCTCCTAGATGCCATAGGTGTCACCGTTTCTTCTACCGCCGGAGGATAATATGGGGCTAGAGAAGGAGTTTGGTCGCGCCTGCGACCATGCGGCTGACGGGACGTGCTAGGAGCGGCATCATAACGAGATTGTGCAAGGTGCGAAGCTTCCTTAGTAACCCTGCGAATCTCGTTCTCTCGTTGCTCATGATCCTGATCCTCCTTTTTTTTCGTTCCTGTTCCTTCCTTCTCGTCCTGAGTTCTTGTGTAAAATGAATAGCCGTTGATGTCGTACCCCTGCCAATTCCTTACAATAAATCTTGGCCCTCTAGCCAACCATGTAACAACTTCACTTACCGAGCCCTTACAAGTTCGCAGCACTTTATTTTCGATCCACCCAGCAAACTTCCTGTTATGTTCTCTGGTGACCCAAATCTCTGCCTTCGAAGAATTCTATTTCCATAACATTTCTTTGTGCTCGGGTATGTATGGCTCCACCCCCATCATTGTTGCAGTGACCTGAAGCCTGCCCTTGTGCCAGGACTTACGAAGGCCAATTGGGTCAACCCCGGCCATATTGTTAGTGCAAAATTCAATCACCTCATCGGCGGCATAACCTTCGATGATACTGCCCTCAGGCCAATGATGATTCCTTACATACCCCTTCAGGAACACGGGTCCACAAAACTTAATTTCTCTGACAAGGTGAACAATTAGATGGACCATAACATCAAAAAAGTTGGAGGAAAATACATCTCGAGCTAACAAAGAGTTCTAGTCACATCACGTTGCAAATCATCTAGTCCATCCAGATCAATTACCTGCAAGGACATAGTTGCAACAAATATTCAAATCAAAAAAATCTGGCAAGTTCCATGAATTAACTTAGTAGGAATACACACTTACCTTGCAAGATATGGCGTTGAAGAAATAACATATATAGCTTTGTAATTGTCCCTCTGACTTTGACTGGGAGAATGCCTTTGATAGCAACAGGAAGCATTTGTGACATCAGTACATGACAATCATGGGACTTCATACCAACCAGTTTCAAGTCCTTCATGGATCCAAGTCTTTTCAACTTCACAGAATACCTGCATGGAACATTGACACCATACAGGCACTGACAGAGTTTTCCTTTTTCCCTTTTTGACAAAGTATAGTAGGCCGGGGGAAGGTATGTACGCTTTCCCTTCTCCATTGGTGCAAGCTCAGTCCTTTTGCCCATTTCCAGCATGTCACGGCGGACTTTGATGCCATCTTTCATCTTTCCCGGAATGTTCAACAACAAACCAATCAAACTATCGCAAACATCTTTCTCTACATGCATGACATCGATGTAATGTCGAACTTGTAAGTGCTCCCAGTATGACACTTTTTTCTGCAGGTTTCAAACATTTACCGAACTCAACTTTGATGTCCTTCGCACACAAGTAAAGCTCCTTACCGGTCACAAACACTGGGGCTGATGCTTTCTCAGGTTTCCCATTAAATGACTTCCTCTTCTTACGGTAGGCGTGATGCATCGGAAGAAACCTGTGATGACCCATGTACTCTGTTCTTCTACATTTTTGTAACCACATGCTTTCAATTTCATCCAGGCAAATAGGACAAGTCTTGCATCCTTTCGTACTATACCCCGACAAATTTCTGTAGGCTGGGAAATCATTTATGGTGCAAAATATCATGGCCTGCAATATGAAATTCTCTCGCTTATATGCATCCTACACCCACACCCCTTCGCTCCATAATTTTTGTAAGTCCACGATTAAAGTTTCTAGAAACACATCATATCATTCCCAAGTTATCTAGTCTTGAGATTAGTAACAACATCATGATGTACTTGCACTTCATACATAACCAAGGAGGTGGATTGTAGGTGCATAAACGAACCGGCCAAGTGCTATGCCGACTGCTCATATTTCTGGGTGGATTCATACCATCTGTACTCAGCCCAAACCTTATATTCCTCACTTCACCACCAAACTCACCAAATGTTCTGTTAATTTTTGTCCATTGAACAAAATCAACTGGATGTCTTAGTTTTCTGTCTTGTTTCCGGCCTTCAATGTGCCAATGCAAGTACTTCGCATCTTTCGAATTTGGAAACTACCATTTCAATCTAGAAATCATAGGCAAATACCACACAGTTTTGGCCAGAGTCCCTTTCTTTTCCTCATCACATTCACTGTGATAAATTTGGTCCCTATGCTTATACCGCGATGCACCGCATCTAGGACAAACATGCAAATTCTAATACTCATTACAGTATAGCACACAATCATTTGGGCAATCATGTATTCTTTCGATTTCCATTCCCAACGGACACACAATTTTTTGGCCTGGTAAACCGATCTTGGCAACTCATTTCCCTCTCGAAGCATTTCCGCTAAAAGATATAATAGCGCCGTGAAACACTTATCGCTCCAACCATTACATGCCTTCAAGTTATGTAATCTCAGCATAGAAGAAAACTTTGTAAATTTTGCACATCCATGGAACAAGGGCTTCTCATAATCAAAATCAATTTCTCAAATTTACCAAAGTTGTTTTTGCTGTAATATTCTTCCACATCACGTAACATTTCATCTAAATTGTCATCATCTACATGCACATCCGAAAGAACATTATCAAGGTTCTGATGATCATCATTACTGCAATCCACTTTTGGGTCCTGCTGATTGGTAGCGGTGCTCGCTTCCTCAAGATCTTTGCCATGCCGTATCCAACGAGTATATCGTGTGTTAAAGCCACGATGAATCAAATGGCTTTTAATCTTATTAGAGTTGCTAAACCTCTTTAAGTTCATACAATCTATGCAAGGACAAAGCAAATCTTTCTCTCCCTTCTTTGCCTTTGCTTGCTCAACAAATTTAATAAATCTATTCACACCCTCCAAATACTGAAGAGTAGTATGTTTTATTCCATACATCCAGTATTCTCAATCCATCTACAATTAATTCACAAAATTGACAAATTGAAAAAATAATTAATGACTCAGGGCATGCATGCATGAAACATGATCAATTAGGCCATATGTATACAGCTACTTACATTAATGGATATATGAAACCCTAACTTGATGCATTAATTGTAAGAGCCAGCTAGCTAGCTTATGAACTTCAGCCATAAATCATTCCTAGCTTAACTTCAGCAAGCTATAGCTAGCTAGCGAACCTCTTATCTTGGACCTACAGCTAGTTTAATTGCGAGTAGACAGAGAGAGGGAGAGAGTGATCGAGAGAGAGAGAGAGAGGTGATGAGAAGTTTACATTACCGAGAGGGATCAAATTAACTTCCTTCCAGCTAGCTTGCCCAGATCACTCTAGCTTGGAGCGTGTAACAGTAGAAGCTTAACAGAGAGATCGGGGATGCAGAGCAAGGGTTGATTGGGTTAACAAATTTGTGGAACGTTTACTAACGGTTCACAAAAACAACCATTAGTAAATATTTCCTTTCCACTAATGATTCAAACATAAATAACCGTTAGAATAAATAATATGGTTTTACTAATGGTTACAGAAAAGAGACCGTTAGTACAATTTTCTCTCTTCTAATGGTTCATATAGTAATAACCGTTACAATAAATAATGTGTTTCACTAGTGATTACAAAAAACAAACCGTTAGTAAACTTTTATCTCTTCTAATGGTTCGTACTATGATAATCGTTAGAATAAATGATGTGATTTTCACTAGCAGTTTCCCAAGACTTAACTGTTAGTAAAAAAGTGCTTCTCGACTACGGTCCTTGTACACTAACAGTTTTCTTTCAGATTGCGTATAACCGTTAGAAGATAGGGGTTAGTGGATTGCATTTTTGTAGTAGTGCAAGTTTTCAAGAGAACTTGGGTTTGTCCGAGCTGAGGCAAGCTTTTTTCCTCGAATTTTTCAATGTCAGAACATTATCCTTTCCTTTGTCTGCCACTACCTAAATTGATATTAACCAACTGTCACTCTATCAACATGAGAAAAGAACTTGGTGAGTCATAATGAACAACTTGATCGTGACTACAACCAAGTGGTCGTGAAGCTCCAGGAAATGTATGAGTTTGAACACTTCCTTTTTCATGTCATTACTTTTGTTTTTCATGAAAGCATACTACTCGGATATCTCCTTTCTTGGAAGAAATGAAAATTTTTTCTTCGGTCATGGAGAGTCTGTAGGCCACTTTAGAAGTAGAATTTTTGAAAATACAGACTAGCCATAAGGTCCGCTAGGATGCCTTGAATAATAAGAAGACTACTTCTTCCTCCCAGAGGGAGGAAGTTGATAAACTAAAGGTTGCACTTCAGGAGGAAAGGCAGGTTCGGGTGACCACAGAAATAGGTCACCAACTACTACAAACAGATTTGTTCTCTAAGGAGAAGGAGATTCAACAACAATCTGAGGAAAATCAAAGCTCTTCGATTCTCTACACATGTTGAAGGTAGCTTTGAAATTTTCAAAGGCCATACGGTTTACACGGACCTTATGCTAGAAAGTAAATTTAGGTACATTCTTTTTCTCTTATGGCATTGAAATTTAATTCCAATACCTTTGTATTTTCAAAAAAGAACATTCAACTATCCAAGAAGAATAATGAGTTAGTCAAACATAACATGAAATACCAACAAACCGTCAAAAGGTATGATATTACCTTTTTGAAGATGATGGATCATCTTTCAGTAGTGACAACTCATCTCGACCAGTCTCTATGTGATTTGGGGGAGGAACTGGACATCGAGCCCAGCAATGATTCCATTATTCCCTTGAGTTGTTTTATCCTTGAGCAATCAAAAAAATTGAAGGCCAGGACATCTGCCGTTCGTGGACACAAAGAGAAGGCTGCCTTGTTGACAGTCGAAAGATCAACCAGCTCTATCCTCATCAAGCTACGAGCTTCTTATCTAGATCTCGACCACAATTCTACTGTAAGCCAACTTTCTTGTTCTTGGATAGTTGAAGAGGTGCAGCCGATGAGCGCGGACGCGGGGGTCCCGATCTTTTGGTGAGACAAAGGATAATTTTGGTAGGTGTCGGGAGACCTAAACGATCCGGCATCCAACCACGCGAGTAACTGGAAATCCCGGCGATCGCTAAACCACCACGACGATTGTTATCGACCGAACCAGAGGTGCGATCGACCTGTCCACGAAGGACGGTTCCTGCAGGCAACTGAAGAACGAGTAAGAACACAAGATAAGCAATCTCAATTGCGAATATAGATTAAGAATAATGGGGTTCAGAAAGTTGGTCTTGTTGGTCTAGCCGACACAAGAAGAACAAGGCGATATCTCACACAACCGTGACGAAATCAACTAAACAAAACCCAACTAAGACGAAGCACGGTGGGGAGCATATATAGGGCGGCGGCCAGAGGAGGGGCGGCACCCAAACAGGTGCCCACGCGCGCGTAACGCTAACCCTAGGGATACACGGGCCTTGGGCCCAAAAATACGGCGACGCAGCGCCGGCCCAATTCTGTTCGTGTTCGTATTCTGGCGATTCCCGTTTCTGTAGACGGAATTTAGAGGCGTGGCTGCATCCGTTGGAAAGCTTATCTCGTAAGCTTTCCGTAGAGTCCTTATTTGCCTCATTTGGACGTCGTATGTCATATGGGCGTCCGTTTGAAGGTGCACTGGTCCTGGATGGCCGAACCGGACTCGGCAGCGACTTCGACGTCCTCTCGACTTGGGCCCGGTGGTCGGGGACTTCTTGGAACTTGGACATAACTTGCTGATCCTCCGTTGATGATGACTTGAATGGCATAGCATGAGGGTTCATGCCGTCTTGTCTCTTTCCTACTCCATCACCCGACGTCGTGGACGTAGTAACATCAAGCTCGTTGATGACAGCAAGCTCGTCAGTGATGTCCTCATCATCCCCCCTTTCTTGAATTTGAGTCGTCCTCGACTCGAACATATTGTCCTAAAAAAGATTAGGAGCAACAGGGGGCAAAGCAATAGACAAATCCTTTAAATCATTGCATGGTTCTTTAGCTAACTCATCAGCTACACAATCCTTTGTAGCTAAAAGAACAAAACCTTTCAATTTAATTCCAGAATTCTTTTCACCAGATTCTTTCTTTTGCGTTACACTGGGTTTATCATTGACACCATTTTTATTTTGGGATTGACAATTTGCTTTTGCTAACTCGGCCGGTGTCATAGGTTGTAGCACATATTTCTTTCTCTTAAACACAAATTTGTATTCATTAGACCTACCATGGTGAACAGCATCTACATCATATATCCAAGGTCTACCCAACAAAATAGAACAAACATCCATGGGCGCAACATCACAGTCTATATAATCACGATAAGTACCAAGGGAGATATGAATTTGAACAGTTTTAGTTACCTTGAGCTTACCGCATAAGTTAAATCATTCAATGCAATAAGGATGTGGATGCGGGTGTGTGGCCAAGCCAAGCTTCTCGACCATGTCAACGCTTGCGAAGTTGTTGCAACTTCCTCCGTCGATGATAACGGGCACTGCATGCTCGTTGACGACCATCCTGGTTTGAAACAGATTATGCCGCTGGCTTTCTTGTGACCGTTCTGGTTGTGTAGTCAATACACGGGTCACAACAAGTGTTGGGTAACCTTCTGTGGCCGAAGCATTGAACACTTCTCCTTCGGAATCCTCGGTACCTGCGTGGTTAGCGGCAACTAAAGCAAGATCATCCTCATGTTCACTAGCAGAAGAGTACTCACCATCCTCACGAATAATGAGAGCACGTTGACTAGGACAATCACGCTTTGTATGTCCAAATCCCATGCAACGGAAACATTGCATGTCGCAAGTACGGCCTGTTGATGCGACAGAAGAAGCACTTTTGGCGGGGGTTTGCACCGCAGAATCCTTGCTCACACTTGTAGCTCGTGTCGGAGGGGTAGAAGGAACAACAGGTGGAGACGCTTGATGAAGTGTAGACGATGGAACCTTTGCAGCCTCATGGTTCGGTTTTGACGAACCAAAACTTCCTCGTATCCGAGTTTGTCGTCCCTGTACTTCCCTTTCAGCTTTGCAAGCAAGATGGAACAAACGAGTGATAGAATTGTACTCCTTATAATCAAGTATATCCTGAATCTCACGGTTTAATCCACCCAAGAATCTAGCCATTTTTGCATCCTCATTCTCTTGTAAACCACAACGCAACATACCAATTTGCAGTTCCTGATAATACTCCTCAACTGAATTGCTATTTTGATTTAAACGTTGCAACCTATTAAGCAAATATCTCTCATAATATAAAGGAACAAATCTAGATCGCATGGCACGTTTTAAAGCTTGCCAGGTTGTAGGTTCATTTCCTCTTCTACAAATTTCATGCCACCAAATAGATGCAAAATCAATGAATTCACTAACAGCAACCTTAACTTGTTTTTTAGGGGAAACATCAAAGCATGAAAATTTTTGATCTACCAATAATTCCCATTCAAGGTAAGCGTCAGGATCATATCTACCAGCATAAGGAGGTATTGACAATTTAACTTTTGCTAATGATTCATCACGTACCTCATGATTACCTTGACGATTTCTTGCCATACCTTGCCGATTGTGGCGGAGTCGTCGATGATCTCGATCGTTGTTCACGTCAAATCCGTCATCTGCCTCGGAATCAGCAACGTATTCGTTCTCAACTTGTTCAACCTCATAAGCCCAAGAGCGGTGGTCGGCAGGGGCAGCAGGAGGCACAGGGGTAGCAGGGGGTACAGGAGGCACACGGGCAGCAGGGGCAGGTGCTCTCCTTTCCATGTTATCCATCCTCGTGACCAAGTCGGCCACTCTTCTCTCGAGCCGCTCCATCCCATGAGTATTGTTATTCACCAGTTGAGTGATGTTATTGGCCATATCAGCCATGGCCTTTTGCTGGTCCTCCATGTACTTCGCGAACTCAGAGTGAAGCACACACTCGTTATTACTTCCTCCTGACATGGTTAGTGCAAACAAAGAAAACACACAGAAATATATATACTATATGCTACTGTTGTGTGTGGGTGGCAACAACTCTCTCTGTAGCCTATCTTTTGCTCTTACCGGTTCTTACCACGCAAGCAGTAGGTACAAACAGCAACTGGACGGTGATAACTTGAACGCACAAGGTGGTAAAGCGATGGCTAGGATCCGTCCCTGCTTGGTTAGTAGATAGTGGGGCTTGGACAGGCTTATGTATGTAGCAAAGGATAAGCAAATGTTCAAACAGTAATACAAAGTTGAATATTAGCCCAAAGTAGTGCAATTGCTGGAACTAGCCTAGTCTTAGACGTAGGTCAAGCTGGAATAAAAGGTGGTACAAAGGGCTAAGATCAGGGTAATGCACACTAAAATTGAACACAAAGCACAGAGAACTCCTTTGCCAATTTCCTTTTTTTTTTCACAATTTTGTGCGGCTCTTTTCTATGCGCAGCCTCTTTTGATCAATTTTTTTTTATTTTCGTATGATTTTTTTGATATTTTTTTTTCAACTTCAGCAACACAGAAATACGGACACAGAGCAGTCTCCCCTCAATTTGGAGGTAAGGCGTGGCCGATACAATTTATGGGGGGGGGGTGCTATGAAAACTGTGCTAAAAACTTCAGGGGCCGGATAGGTTGTCTTCCCGAGGGATTTTGGCGATTCTGATTTGACCAGAGCAGAGGTTGTGAGCTTTGGTTGGATGCGTCTCGTCGAGATCTTTCCAACGAGTGGTCGTGGACCCAAATCGGAGTTCGTATGAGAAAGTTATGGCTGTTTTACCGAAGGGTCTCCGGATCAGGGTTTGGGCAAATCGAGGCGACTCGACTTGAAACAAGGACAACTAAACCGATCTAGAACTCGACTGTCCAGCAATACGATGAACAGTGGGTGAAAACTCAACAATGTAAACAGTGAGAACAATTGCAAAGGCTAGACGTGGCTCGGACAATAGTAGATGCAAAAAATTTTTTTTTTGTGTGGCAATTTTCTGGACTCTAGGTATGAAATCAATCTACTAAACTAAAAACGAAGATTCTCACCAGACAACCGGATGCTCTGATACCACTTGATGAGCGCGGATGTGGGGGTCCCGATCTTCTGGTGAGACGAAGGGTAATTTCGGTAGGTGTCGGGAGACCTAAACGATCCGGCATCCAACCACGCGAGTAACTGGAAATCCCGGCGATCGCTAAACCACCACGACGATTGTTATCGACCGAACCAGAGGCGCGATCGACCTGTCCACGAAGGACAGTTCCTGCAGGCAACCGAAGAACGAGCAAGAACACAAGATAAGCAATCTCAATTGCGAATATAGATTAAGAACAACGGGGTTCAGAAAGTTGGTCTTGTTGGTCTAGCCGACACAAGAAGAACAAGGCGATATCTCATACAACCGTGACGAAATCAACTAAACAAAACCCAACTAAGACGAAGCACGGTGGGGAGCATATATAGGGCGGCGGCCAGAGGAGGGGCGGCACCCAAACAGGTGCCCACGCGCGCGTAACGCTAACCCTAGGGATACACCGGCCTTGGGCCCAAAAATACGGCGATGCAGCGCCGGCCCAATTCTGTTCATGTTCGTATTCTGACGATTCGCGTTTCTGTAGATGGAATTTAGAGGCGTCGCGGGATCGGTTGGAAAGCTTATCTCGTAAGCTTTCCGTAGAGTCCTTATTTGCCTCATTTGGACGTCGTATGTGATCTGGGCCTCCGTTTGAAGGTGCACTGGTCCTGGATGGCCGAACCGGACTCGGCAGCGACTTCGACGTCCTCTCGACTTGGGCCCGGTGGTCGGGGACTTCTTGGAACTTGGACATAACTTGCTGATCCTCCTTTGATGAAGACTTGAATGGCATAGCATGAGGGTTCATGCCGTCTTGTCGCTTACTCCATCAGCCGACGTCGTGGACGTAGTAACAACAAGCTCGTTGATGACAGCAAGCTCGTCAGTGATGTCCTCATCAGCAGCCGGTGGTAGATCAACCTCGAAAGAGCATAAACGTGATCAACATTGAAGATTCTACCTCGACGGATAGTGAAGATCAGAGGAACTCCCGATGAGTAGAATGACACCAAGGAGGGAAAGACTCAGTTTTTTTTTTTAAAAAAAAGAATGATGTTTTTGTAATCAAACAGATTTTTTTTTTGTAAACATAATTTTTTTATAAAGGCTATCTTTATCTGTAAAAGAACCAAATAAGACGAGCACAATTTATTATTGACTTATCCTAGCCCCCCGAGTGTGGATTTTAAACTGAGACAATTTTAAGTCAACAGGGAAAGGTTGATCAGTATGAGACTTCTAGCAGTTCTATGGTCCTCACAACTAACAGCTAGGGTAAAATAACTATATTAACTCTAGGAATTTTCTCAATGGATAGAGACCACATTTAAGAGAAAAAATTTGACTAGGCAATGTTTTCTGCCCTTGTTAGGAAGCTTGCACATAACAGAGAAGTATCATGAAGATCAATAAATTATAATAGATAATGCATCAACTTATAAGCAATCGTAGGGAAGAAATGATCTTTTATTAACAAAGAGTGATTATACATAAAATTTTCTAAATTTGTCAGCATTCCTTGTACTTGTGATCACATGACTGACGAGGATTGACACCTGAGTCAGTTCAAATAAATGCACGATTGGTTCAGGAAAGATTCGAGGCAGACACGTGGCCGGCAGTGCGAACTCAAGTTATTCCGAGAAGCACCAGTCCGAGATTGCAGTTCTTACGCGATCAGACCGCAGCTAGTGCACGGTCAAGAGTTCGTGTGCTATGCGCGGACAGAAGGCGGAAGATGTTGCGCGATCACGCGGTTAGCCAACATCGCGCGATCAGAACACTTTCGATGAAGGGACTTGGGATTAATCTATCCTGTTGAAGGAATATCCCAAGTATCCCGAAGATTCTTCCATGTAGAGGAACAACCATCAGGAGGTTAGTATGTGTGGTTATCCACGTACAACACGTGTTAAGCCTGTGTGGGAGTTAAGAGCGGTTCTCTAAACCTCATCTAAGCAACCATTTGATGCCGTTACGACTTGGCGCCCTTTCGATCAGTATAAAAGGGGGGCATGGTGCATCAAACAGGGGATCGAAGGATCACGAGATACAACACATCTTACCCAAAGAATCAAACAAACAAGACAATAGCCTAGACTAGATAGCTTCCATAAGCCTTCTAGGCTTCACTTTGTACAATCATATAGGGAAAATCTTCGCCTGTATAAACTTCTCTGTGCTC
Organism: Pharus latifolius; assembly: GCA_019359835.1. Classification (NCBI taxonomy): domain Eukaryota; kingdom Viridiplantae; phylum Streptophyta; class Magnoliopsida; order Poales; family Poaceae; genus Pharus; species Pharus latifolius. The sequence goes on from CM033329.1 coordinate 26,714,702, forward strand.
CAGTTCTCCATAATTCTACATACCTTCCCGGAGGGTCGCCCTGAAAGGTCTCACTAGTTACAAATTCTGCATAAGTTCGGCTAAGGACCCCGAATCCGAATCGTCGACAGCTGGCGCCCACCGTGGGACCTTTCTCAAGGCGTCCTAATTTTCATCCGTAGGTTCGCTGAACTATGGCTGGAGTATATGATTCCAAGAACGATTTTGATCTCGAGGATTATGCTCACATCCCGATATCTTCTCCGAGCGATCCTGTTCTGATGGAGGAAGTTGGAGGCGAAAATCTTCCAGAGGTCGAATCGTCCCTCCAGGTCATGTCCATCGACCAGGGAGCGACTAGCGCAAGGTCAGAACCCACAGAGGTTCTTAATGCGCTAGAGGGTGAGTCATCGTCCCTCTAGGTCATGTCCATCGACCAGGGAGCGACTAGCGCAAGGTCAGAACCCACAGAGGTTCTTAATGTGCTAGAGGGTGAGTCCGGTCCGTCATACGACCCCGCTGATGGGAAGGATGATATCGACCAGGAAATCAGCCCGGGGAGATTCGACCCTGATAACCTCCACCGTCTCTTTGATTTTGAGTTTGACTCGGAAACAAACCGAGATGTTTTCTCCGTCGGCGACCTCTCTCCCTAGACAGTTTGCTGTCTTATCAGAGGAAACTCCTGATCAATAGGCTGCTAGGGAAGAACGGGAACGCAAATAGAAGGAGGATCAAGATCTCGAGCAACAAAACAACGAACTGCGCAGAACTGCCCTAGAGGCTCTTCAAGATGCGGAGGCTCGTTACGATGCTGCTCCGAGTTCTTCCCGACGATCACGTGGTCGCAGACGCGACCAGACCACTTCTTTGCCTCCGGAGAGTATCCCGGTGGACGAAAGAAACAGTAACACCTGGTGCCCCTAGGAGAAGTACACATGGTCAACTACGATCTATCGCGGAAGTCATGCGTAATTTCTCTCCTACAGTCACGGATGCGCAGAACTGGCCTTCACCAGAATCCTGGCAGAAAGATTGGATGAGGTCGCGTCAGAGGCGACCCCTACGGCCTCTTCCCGGTCGGTAACACGTTCCCGCGACCAAGAGTGTTCTTACTCTGGTTCTGGTCGACGAAGTTACCCGCCGCCTGTACCATCCCACCAGGACAAGTCCAAGCGGGCACAAGATTCTCGTGGTAGGGATCGAGTCCCTGTCCACTCTCACTTAGGACCACGATTGACTTCTCCATTGCGCGAGGTCGCTCGTGAAGGCCACATGATGGTTCACGGTCCCTACGTTGGGTGTAAAGCTTTCTCGCCCGGCCTTCGTGCGGTCGTTTCGCTAGACAAGTTTCGACCAGGGGCCATAGAAAGGTTCGACGGAATTCAGAATCCATCCGAGTTCCTTCAAATCTACATCAATGCCATCCAAGCAGCAGGAGGCGATGACCGGGTCATGGCATATTACCTACCTACAGGCCTTGAAGGACCGGCGAGAACCTGGTTGTTTAATCAGCCCGAAGGTTCTATCTACAATTGGGAAATGCTGTGCGACGCTATCCTCAGCAATTTCCAGAATTGTTATCAAAAGCCGGGTAAAGAGGACGACCTCCATCGACTACGACAAACTTTGGCAGAGACCCTTCGCCAGTTTGTCAAGAGGTTTGTCGGGGTGAGAAATACCATCCTGAACATATCTGACAGCTCCGTTATTAGGGCATTCAAACATGCCGTTAGATTAACCGAAGACTTGCTCATCCATCCTCCTCGATGAGTAGCTGATCTTTTTGATATGGCTGATCGGTACTCCGACGCGGCCGAAGCGGTCGAATGGAACCGGATGGTTGATAAAGGTAACCTACCGCCTCAACCAAGCTTCAAGCATGCTATGAAAGAAGATTCAAGCAAGAAACCCGAATCTTCGGGCGGGAAGTCGAAGAAGCCACAAAGGAATCTCTCTGGACAGTACCGCGAGGTCGCAGTTGGAGAGAAGCCTCCTTCGACCAAAGGTAACAAGTCTTCGTTTAAGAATAAAACTGCATCTGGTGGTCGTAGTGCCGAGCAGCCAGAAAAGTCGACTAATCCGCAGGAAGGCAAGAAGTGGTGTCCGCTCCACAACTCCGCAGGCCATGACCTCAAGAACTGCAGGAGTTGGTTGAAGCAATTGGATGACTTCTACCAAGGGATTGGACCGATGCCGACCTTGTCGGTTAAGGAACAAGCATGCGGACTTAGAGATGCTGACGGGGATGAAGAGATGTCTTACCAGGTACCTCATAATCACGTTAATGTTATTTTCAGAGATTCCTCCTCTTTTGTTTCCAAAAGGCAGTTTAAGGCCTTTTATCGGGAGGTTAACCAAACGGAGACATCCCTTGGTGAACCTCAGTACCCCCGTTCGTCGGATACACCTTTGACATTTGATCGCACTGATTGTCCTACGGGGCTTACTCGACCATTGAGGCTCCCTCTGGTCATTACCCCGATCATCAGTTTTGCGAGAGTCGAAAGGGTCCTGATCGACGGAGGAAGCTCCTTGGACATTTTATTGGTCAAGGCGCTCGACGAGATGCAAATTCCTCGTTCGAAGATTAAGGCCATAATCATCAGTTTTATGGGATAATCCCCGGTCCCTCCATGATGCCGTTGGGACCGGTGGTCCTCCCGATCACACTGGGAGAACCGGATAACTTCCGAAGAGAATTGGTTACTTTTGACGTAATTGATTGTGATTCGGCTTACAATGCAATCTTTGGTAGGCCAACTCTTGCTAAGTTCATGATGGCAACGCACTATGCTTATCAGTGCAGCAAATTGCCTGGCCCCAAAGGTGTCATCTCAGTCCGAGGCAGTCGCAACGTGGCACTAACGTGCAACCGCCTATCTTTGGAGATGGTCGACCAGCTTCCCCTCTGAGACGCTCAGGTCGCCACTGTCGCCACCGACGCCATCAAAGCTGCTCCTCGACCAGATGAGAAACTCAAACTAGTTCCATTGCACCCAGCTGATCCATCCAAGACAATTCGGGTCGGATCAGGCCTGGATGACAAATAGGAACTCGAGCTCATTACTTTCCTCCGGGCTAACGCAGATGTGTTTGCGTGGAAACCGTCCGACATGCCCGGTGTCCCAAGGGAAGTAATCGAGCACAGGTTAGCAATTCGACCTGGACAACGACCAATAAAGCAAAAGCTCAGGCGTTTTGCTGTTGACCGACAGGAAGCCATCCGAGAGGAGTTAGACAAACTCCTAAAAGCCGGGTTTATTCGCGAGGTCGATCACCCAAAATGGCTTGCCAATCCGGTCATGGTCCGCAAGTCAAATGGCAAGTGGCGCATGTGCGTCGACTACACTAGCCTCAACAGTGCCTGTCCGAAGGATGACTTTCCCCTTCCCCGCATCGACCAGCTGGTCAACTCAACGGCGGGTTCCGAACTGATGAGTTTCCTGGACGCTTACTCAGGATACCATCAAATTAGCATGGCAGAAGAAGATGAAGAGAAAACTACCTTCATCACCCCGTTCGGCACCTACTGCTATGTCAGAATGCCGTTCGGTCTCAAGAATGCAGGTTCCACGTACCAGCGCTTGATACGAAAGACCTTTCTTTCCCAGATAGGGCGTGATCTCGAAGCATATGTAGACGATTTGGTTGTAAAAAGCACCAAGAGATTGTCTCATTTGGACGATCTCGCTGAAACCTTCTGTAACTTGGATCGCTTTGGAATAAAATTAAACCCAGAGAAATGTTCTTTCGGGGTTTCTTCAGGAAAACTTCTTGGTTTGCTTGTTTGTTCCAGAGGCATTGAAGTCAATTCTGAGAAAATCAGGGCCATCGAACAGATGAGGTCGCCCTCGACCATGAAAGATGTTCAAAGCTTGGATGGTCGCATGGCAGCCTTAAGTCGTTTCATATCGCGACTAGGTTAAAGGGGATTACCTTTCTTCAAAGCCTTGCGGAAGCACCACAATTTCACATGGTCCGATGAGGCTGAAAAAGCAATTCAGGAGCTAAAAATATACCTATCCAGTCCGCCAGTTCTGGTGTCTCCCGACAAAGGAGAACCATTACTTCTCTATTTGGCGGCCACACCGCACGCGATCAGCGCTGTCCTGATCACGGATAGGGAAGGAATACACAGACCCGTCTACTATGTAAGCGAGGTACTTCATGGTCCTAAGGAGCGATACCCTGAGGTCCAGAAGATACTTTATGCACTACTGATGGCTTCCCGTAAGTTACGACATTACTTCCAAGCTCACAAGATCACAGTACCCTCCTCCTTTCCTCTGGGGGATATTGTCCGAAATCCAGAGAAATCTGGCCGAATCGCCAAATGGGCGGTCGAACTCGGAGCTTTTGATGTCCATTTCACGCCCCGCACGGCGGTTAAATCTCAGGTTTTGGCCGACTTTGTGGTCGAATGGACCAACCCTGAGCCACCCGTGCAGGTGCCTGAGGAATTGGAATGCCCCGATCATTGGACAATGTACTTTGACAGCTCCCGTAGTTTTCAACACTCGGGGGCTGGAGTGGTCTTAGCTACGCCCCAGGGCGAACAGCTTAAGTATGTCATCCAACTACACTTTGTTGCGACTAACAACGCAGCAGAGTATGCATGTCTTCTTGTAGGGCTTCGGGCAGCAAAATTCCTCACAGTCCGTCGATTAGTGGTGAGGGGAGACTCACAGCTGGTTGTAAACCAGGTAAACAAGGAGTACAGCACCTCCGATGAGACAATGGCTCTTTACCTGGGGAAAGTGAGGAGATTGGAAAAACACTTCAATCATTTCGAAGTCCAATACATCCCGCGAAAGGACAACATTCTCGTAGACCAATTATCCAAAATTGGGTCCTCACGCACATCCACTCCGGCAGGAGTGTTCGTTGAACACTTGGACCGTCCTTCGATCATGACTTCGGTTGAGGATGATCTGGTAACAGTCTGCGTTACCAACCTCGGTCAGGAACAGGATTGGACTCATCCATTGAGAGTCTATCTTGAACATGGGACCCTACCCGAGGATGAAACCGAAAGCGATTGGTCGATCCGAAAAGCGCGCCTGTACAAGCTCATAGAGGGAGTTTTGTATAGAAAGGGTACTCAAGGAGTATTCATGCGCTGCATATCTCAGGAGGAAGATAAATCCCTCTTGAAAAAAATACATGACGGTGTATGTGGTGCGCACGTGTCATATCAGACACTGGTCGGAAAAACTTTTCGACAAGGATTCTACTGGCCTTCGGCACTCGATGATGCCAAGCATATGGTCAAAATGTGTCCTCAGTGTCAGTTTCACGCGAGACAGGTTCATCAACCTGCCTATGCATTACAAACCGTTCCCCTTGCATGGCCTTTTGCGGTCTGGGGGATGGATATTGTTGGTCCTATGCCACAAGAGGTCAATGGGTACAAGTTTCTGTTCGTAGCCATTGACACGTTTACGAAGTGGATTGAGGCCGAACCGGTACGAAATATTGCCGCATCAGCAGCACAAAAGTTCTTCCATAAGAACATTGTTGCTCGATTCGGTGTTCCAAACCGTCTCATCACAGACAATGGTTCTTAGTTCGCCAGTGGTCTTTTTCTGGACTACTGCGATCAAATTGGGACCAAGGTGTGCTTTGCTTCTGTGGCACATCCACAGATCAATGGTGCCGTAGAACGTGCCAATGGGCAGATACTACAAGGCATCAAAAAACGTGTTTTTGATCACCTTAAGACTCGCTCAAGGGCTTGGGCAGATGAGCTCTACACCGTTCTATGGGCACTGCGAACTACCTCTAGTCGAGCCACCGATGAGACGCCCTTCCATCTGGTCTATGGGGCCGAGGCCGCCTATGGAAGTTAGTATTGGATCTATTCGGACAGAGCAATTCGAACAAGTTGATCAGGCCGAACAGCGATCACAGGATCTCATCCTCTTAGAAGAAAGGCGTGATCACACTTTGATCAATTCCGCGGCATAATTGCAAGCTTGGTGTGAGTACCATAACAAAAGGGTCCGACCATGTAGTCTTCACATGGGCGATCTGGTTCTACGAAAGATTCAAGACCAGTCTAACCGCAACAAATTCTCCCCAAAGTGGGAAGGCCCTTACACTGTTGTTTCAGTGCCGCGACCGAGATCCGCGCGGTTAGCCATGGAGGATGGCCGAATTTCGTCCAATACATGGAACATCGATCAACTACGCAAGTTCTACGTGTAAGTATTCAATCCTTTGTCCTGTTCAATTAGCATTGTCTAATAAACCAAAAAGTCTTTTGGTTTCATATGATGAACACCTCCCTTCATGCCCATGTATTACGAACTTGACTCGGGGGCTGGTCGCTGGCGGTTATATCACTACAATGTTCTAGTCGGATTCGCTGGCCGATCTCACGACCACTTCCAGACAAGTCACTCCTAAATAAGCCGTTTCTCAATGCATACGGGGCTTTCTGGTAAGTCATTGGTCACCTGAGTAGCTGCTGGTTTGCAACAAGGTTAGGCGTTACATTGATCATAATTGCTGGCCCGATCGCACACCCCTGGTCGTTACACTCATATTTCTCCTGTGTTTATAATACTAAGCCTTCAGTATCTATAATCACAAGTGGGGGCTAGGGGGATATGCTTATAATATGAAACAACAATATATATATATATATATACTTTCTTTAAAAAATCAATTAATACATGCATTGCATTCTACATGTTATATCTGTACAAGTGTAGGGATTACACAATCCCAAGCTCAGTCAGGAGTCTATCTACAAGGGGATTGACTTCCTCCATGATCGCCTCCAGTTGCTCTTCACTCTCGATTTCTACCGGTCCCACCAGTGGATTCAGATCCATATCTGGGCTGTGGTGAAGATGAAACCAGCAGAGAATGGCGGAGGCTGCTAATCGAACCCTGGTTCAGATCGCCTCTTGCTGCCGCCGTGTATCCTCAGGAAGATACTTGAGAAGTGACTCCGCTTGGGCCACGACCAGTGTGGACCAGTCGCTCGAACTGTGGTCGTCCTTTGTGGTCTCGACCACATCAGCCCACAGGAGACGGGCCACCATCTTTAGCTTTTCGAAGATGGATTGGGTCAGGTCTCTGTTCGCCTTGCGGGTAGAGTTGATGGAGAGCTGGAGGACCACCTTGTCTTGATCAAGTCGTTTTATTTGACTTGCTTGCGCTGCAGTAAAAAGATTGTTATCAACAGTCTAAGCTTTGGACACAAGTCTTCCTGGTTGGGAATCGACTTACCAGAGAGCTGTGACCGCAATTCGTTAAGCTCAACCTCTTGCTTTGAAAACATGGAGATCGACATGAGCTTCTAAGCGGCCAGCTCCCTCTTTAGAGAAGCAACCTCCCTGTGACAGAAAAAATGGTTGTCATAACGAATTTGTGTCTATACAGGTTGGAGGGCATTTATCCTTACCTGCGCAAGCAGTCTCTTTCTTTTTATATGGCCTCGATGCTTGCCACCATAGCGATCGATCTGGCCGATACACGGGATAGTTCCTGTAATACAAAGAGAAATCATTGGTGTCCTATGCACAATTCAGGTACCAAAAGAGATGTTCATCATACCTTTGTATACTCCTGAAATGAAATGTCCTCCGGGATGACAGGAAGTCTGGTCGAGGAACCCGTTACGACCTTGAGAGGAGCAGCAGGTGGATGCGCCTGCTGGGCCTCAGTCGCAAGTTCTATTGCCTGCAACTGGGTCTCTGTCCCCGATTCATCCCTCACGGTCTGGACGACTTCCTGGACCAGAGGGACAGAGCGCTCCTCACCGGAGCCTCCGGCACCAGTAGCAACTTCAACCCTCCTCGGGGTGGCTGAAGGGCTCGATGCTACCTCTTTGCGCCTACAAAGAAAAAGGAGTCGACGATTACGTTAATGGTCGCCACAATCCGATCCAGAATAACCAGAAGAGGGGTTCTTACCTTATTTGAAATCCCATCAGCTTCTAGGATTTCAGGGAAGGCTCTCCTTGAGAAAGAGGACAGTCGCTGTCTGTCCTAGTCTTCCTCTTTGTAAACAGGGCCTTTTCTCCCTATGCATGTTCTCCTGTAAGCATACTCATAAGGGATGATAAAGACTTACGAGTAAAGAATTTGTACCTGGGTAACCTGTCCGGTGGGCAGGGATACGTCTGAAGACCTGGCTGGCTCCTGGACAGTTGCAGCTGGCACTTCATCCGCGACTCTCGCGGGGTCTTGTTCGGACACCTCCTTTCCCATCCGCAGGAGTGGTGGATTTGCCTCCCTGGGACTCACAGGAGTCACAGGGGGGAGTTCTTCTCCCTGTGTAAGTGTAAATCTGATAAACACATGTACAAAGAGAATCGAGAAGATAAGTCCATGAGGAAATCTTACCATGGTCGTCCCTTCGACCAGGGAGGGGGAAGCAACTGACCCTGAAGCATCTGCGGCTTCGGGGGAAGGGATCTCCCACGCGACCTCGGGACTCCCAGTGGCTGCGGGGACCGCTGCGGTTGCTTCTATTTCTACAGGACGAGGTGGAGTCTCGTCGGATGGAGAGTCCGCTATTTTCCTCCTCCGGCGGATCAGGGGAACGTCATCTTCCTCCTCCTCCTCGCTCCTCTCATCCTGTACGACGAAGAAATGATTCCAGTTTGTACCTGGAAGAACAGGAGGTACGTGATATCTTACCGCAGTTTTCCTTGCGGTAGGAGGAGTGCTCCATGAAGATCCCTCCCCAAGAGTTTGCTTGGATCTCTTGGGGGCAGGATTCCTCGTCCTGGGCTTCGAGGAGATTTTCTTCACGTTCTTCACCGTCGGCTTTCCAAGGGAACCGACGTTTTCACTTGGGAATGTTGCCTCTGCAAATCTCCCCAGGAGCTATTTCATCCCGATAAATTTGTCAGTGCTGAGTATACATGAGACCTGCGAATACGAGCTGAGTGAAAGGAGACATACCTTTCGGCACTCCTGTTTGAGGTCGTCGCCGGCGTGAACCAAGCTCTGTGGGTGAGGTGATCCCTTGGGGCCCTCCACTTCAGCGTTGTAAGCCCTGAGGAGGTAATTTGTGCGCCTCTCGACCTCGGAGGAAGACAGGACTGTTCCGAGAAGACCAATCAGAAAGCACATAACAAGAGTACGAGGTTTCGGTGTCGAAATCGCATACCTTCATTGTAGTCCAGGGTATTGTCGGCCATGGACTTGATCTCCCAAGCCGGATGAGCCCTTTCACGCAGGGTGCTCACCCGATTCTTCACAAAGTCGCGAATGATGTCGCGAGCTGTTAGTCCCTGTTGGACCAGGTGAACAATTACTTCGGCGTGCTTCATGAACTCAGAGTACATCGTTGGGAGGGAGTCCAACTCGCTTGGCTTCTCTGGCCGAGAGTTCTCAAACCACAACCCGCTCTCAGATGGAGGGGTGCAGTAAAACCATTTCTGGTGGCACCCGTGCACCGAATCCCGTAGGGGTGGGAAGGGATAATCCTTCTTCTCCCTTATCTGGAAGTAAATACATACGGCGGCGTTGGTGCTCTTCGACCACGCCGAATAGTAGAAACGCCGGAAGAGATCCACGCTGGGATACACTCCGCCGTAGGCTTCGCACAGGTGCTGGAACACCGCCAGAATCTGGACCGCATTCGGGTGGAGGTTTATCAACTCCAACCCGTAATGCTTGAGGATGTCCTTCAGGAACCGACTCTCGGGGAATCGGAACCCGCAGCGCATGTACTCCTCGGAGACCACCTGTTCGCCCTCTTCGACGACTGGGGTTTCCTGGTCCTTCTCTGCGGGCCGCCAGTTGATTAGCAGCCGCGGAGGAAGGATCTCCTCCTTCTCCAACGCCAGCAGACTCTCCTCGGAGTGGTGGATTGATCTGCTACAGGATGCCATTTTTTGTGAGAAATCGGGAGGAATGTTGGTGACTTTGGGGAAGACGGAGGCTGAAGAATGAGGGTTTTGTGCGGCGGAAGTGTTGAGGAAGGGTTTTTGGCTGTGTGGCCTCCTCAAGAAGCTAACTATTCCTTTTATAGACCCGAGGAGGCACACTAATGTGAGTAACGTTCCACTCAAACGTTCCACTTAACATTTTATTCATTTCCCATAATGGATACTATTTTGGCAGACCCGTTAAGTGTTCCTGGTATTGGATCTTAAATAAAAGGACTTCTTTGTTTTAAGATTTGAAGATACAAAAACATGAAAAGTTTTTCAAGGGTTTTCGGAGGACATTTTCCTTCATGTATCCTGTAAACTTTCATGAAAATATCCTATGACCAAGTTTTTGGACGTACGGATATGTTTTGATCAGATTGCGGTATAGTCGGAACCATGTCATCGACTAGGCTCCGATTCTAATCGAAGTGATAGTCTGATCCAGTTTCGGTTCTGATCGCAGTGATCTCCCAAATTGAACTTCGGTTCTAACCGCGGCTTTAAGTCTAATCGCGGTATCAGTGCTAGTCGCGGTACTACTATAAAAGCGCGATTCTGGTCCCAGAATTGAGGTTTGCCTGGGTATGAGTGGTCATAAAGACATTGCTTATGGCCATGATTTCGCACAGAAGATGTAAAGAATATTCATATGAAGAAAAAGAAAATTTCATTTCTTACATTCTTTACATACAAAGGGGACACCGGCGACCAAAGCGTTGACCTAATCCGAAAGAAGTTTGCAGAGTTCTCCTAGGGACAAGTTGTTGTCAGTAGGATCTACACTGACAACCCCCAGAGAACTAGCAACTAATCTAAGCCTATCTACATCGTCCCTGACAAGAGACGCACAACTATCCCTAATCAAGTCGGATAGTTCTCGCTGTTGCTGAGCGTGGTCCCTCTCTCGACGGAACAGGTGCGCCTCTTCATGGGATCTTTCAAAACATTCTGCCAGGTGTAGAATCACCGAAGACATCTCTTTGGTCTTCTTCTCCAGGGCCTCTCTTTCCCCTTGGAGAGTCTTTCCGAGGGAAGGGGGTGGAGTCTCAGCAGGCTAGTCGCTGGGGTCTCCAACTGTCGCGCCCCTCACAGGGTACCACGACTACTCCCGTGGAGACCTAGCTCGCTGCAGCTGGCCTCATACATACATACCACTGACTTCCTAGGATAAGTCAAGCACAGGAGTTCATTGCAGCGGAGTAACTTACAAAATATCATTCATAAACAATATGGCCTGCTGGCCTGATACAACAAGAGTAATACAATGCCTTCACGGCACAAATGGTGTAATTAAAACAAAAAGACAACTACTCGGCGGAAGCTAGGCGAAACCCCACAGTCGTAAGAAGTTGACAGCAGAACAGCACACTTCAGGGCTCTGGCAGAATTGGCTCTCTTCCTTCTGGATCCACGAAATCTTCCAAGCCTTCGTCTTGGTATTGTAGCACTCCATCTATTGTTGATAAGTTGCAAGGGTGAGCACTTACGCACTCAGCAAGTCATAGGTAAGAGTAGAGATACGTATAGTAGAGATGACATACTCCTATGCTACTGAGGGAAAAGAGGTGAGAGGGTTTTCCAAAAATACTTTTCTTCCAAGATTTTCAAATCTCATGCTCATGGCAACATTTCATATACTTAGGGCACAATCCACGTGCCTCTTAGTTATCATATGATCACTAAATTATGGTACTACCGCGACACGTCAACACATGACAGCCCTCGGCAGCACCCCTTATCATGACAACACATGTCATTTGGGTAATCTTGACTTAACAAATTTTAATTTATAAAACAATACTTGTGTCACACCCCGTGGATTTAATCCACCGCGGCATACTCCTAAAACTCGGGAGCACGAAGTATTCGAATACATTTTTAACTCTGCAGAGGGGTACTAATTTAGCCGCAAGATATATCCACTTTCATGCCCTTCCTATCACAAGGATTGGACCCCTGACTCACTTCATACTGTGAGTGACAAGGTGGAGATAACAAGAACTTTTGTCATGTTTCACACAATTCACCCCAGACCCTGTGGTTTTCTTCACGCAAACCACAGTTGTGGCAGGGTTACACAACCCCCACTAAATTGGCATCTTCCCCTCAGGGTCAGCGTGCATGATCACATCCTGTGATATGTGTTGGAGCGAACCCCGTGTGAATCGTGAGTTTGTCCTATTGGGGTTTCATGTGTGATCCACATACTACTTGTTCAGGCCTGTCCCATACCAAGCTTGCGGCCGGCACGTTAATCATGCCACTAGACGCACAACACAAGGTTCTAGGTCCTTATATGCCAGTGACCAGATCATACCACAATCCATGCACCTTCAGTGCCTGCACATCCAGTGCAGCCAAGCACCTCCAGTGCTACCACCATTCCATACCAAAATACTGGTCACGGCTAGGGGTTTTATTTCAAGAATATAAATATACATAATATATTAGTTCATGGCTCATTATTTGATCAATTCACATTTCACAGGCATCAGTCTGATGCTGCCATTTCATAATTCAACCATTGTCAATTTTTCTCATGTTATATTATTTTATAACCAAGGTATATTCTAGCAATTCGTAAAATATAGGTTTAAGATGTTCAAGAATATGACTTGCCTTCCGCGTCGTAAGAAACAGCAGTTGATGTCGGGTCTGCGACGAAGTCTTCGAACTCGGACTCTTGCTCTGAGCAAGGACCAAACAAGCAAACAGGCATTACAATCAATCCTACTCTTACTATTCCACTATATGCGATAATGCAAGGTAAAAGCGATTAGGGTTAAAATATGGAAACTAGGGTTAAGATTAGTCGTCAAAGGTTTACAAGGTTCCAAAGGTTCCAAAATATCAGAGTGATACCAAGGCTGCGACTGGCTTGCTCAAAACATCGAACATCTTTAGGTCGACATTCGGTTCAAGGCGTCGACCTAGGGTCAATGGGTGATAGAGGGCTCAACTCAAGTTGTGACAGTAGAATAAAATGTAGATCACAACATCAGGAGTCCAAGGGACAAAGTTATGTTCAGTTTGCATACCCAGAAGGGGTCAAACTGGCCCAATGCCATTGCCTGACATAGGCTGACATTGCCCAAGAATGGCATTGACATGGTTTGAACAGTTTCTAGTGGCCAAAATGGGTTTTGATTCAAGAATATGATGCACAAGGTAGTGAAACAACTGTTTGACAAGGTAGTTTTTGGTTTGCATGACTAGAGGTGGGTGAACAGGGCTAATGCCACTGACTGGCATAGTTTGACATAGAGTTGACATGGCCAGAAACTAGGGTTTGCCATAACTTTTGATCTAGGGCTCCAAATGATGCACCACTTTGTCTGGTAGTTAGGCATTTGTAACAGGAACAAATGTCTCAACAGGATCCAGGGCAGGGGATGGCCGGAAAGTGATGAAAACTGGCAAAGAAGTTGACTGGCCTGGAGCACATGCAATATGAACAGTACAGCAAAATAGGGCATAGCTATATCTCACAATCTAGGCCGAATTGGAAGTTGTGATAGAAGACAAAGTTGCTGCGAATGGTCCAAAACATCTAAATGGCAAAGTGGAATCGACGGCCGACGACCAGAGCAAAAGAAGATGGCATGAAAATTGGGGGTTTTCGATTTAGGGCAATTGAACTCAATTCCTTGTTTGTACATGATCTCTAGGGCATTAGAAACATATTGGTGAAGTTAGATTAGCTAGAGATGCACTAGAAAAGCTTAAACAGTAAGCTCAGTGAACATGCAAGGTTCCAATTTGGGGATTTTCACATTTCAGCAAATCTGTTGATTTTGGTTGCTTAGGGACGTTAAGCAAGGTCTACTGAGCATATTTTATCCCTGGCTCAAAAGCTAATTCTATTTAGTTAAGCATTAATTGCTCGCCGGAGCTACTGGAGAGAAAAGGAAATCGCCGGCGACTGGAGAGGTTTGAAGTTAATTCCATGCTCGAGTATGATGAGAGAGGTAAGAGGAGCTTACTGAAGTAGCTGGATTGGAGGGGGAAGCAGTGGTTGAAGCTAGCACCGGAGCTCCCTTTGCTGCTCACCGGGGAAGAAGAAGAAGACGGCGAGGTTGAGAACTTAGGTGTTTTTGGTGGGTGTGTGATGTTTCACTAAGACCAGAGACTATTTTTAGAGGATTTGGAGGTAATGCAACTGGATTGGACTTCACGGCGAGTTGGCGTCGAGGTGACCTGTTTCAGTGGCCGTGAAGGCTTTTGCAGGTGATGCGAAGGTGAACTGACGGCTGGCCGCGGCGAGATCTCCACGTGCCATCGTTTTGCTGCTGGAGCCGTTGCCGGTGGCGTGCAAACTGGAGAAAATCGGCTGGCTGCGATCCTCGCCGGAGAAGATCCACAGTGGCAAGTGGCGAGCACACACGCGGCGTCGAGGCACTGGTGAAGGTGGCGACCACGGAGTATTGTAGCAGTGCAGCAGGTCGAAGCAACAGCAACTTCAGTGGCGAGGTCGAAGTCGAAGCTCCCGTGCTCGTGCGCTTGTTCCAGGTTGTGGTCGAAGCAACGGGTGCGGTCGAAATTGTTCTCAAGTGCTGTGGTCGAGAACTGAAGCCTGGTCCAAGACAGTAGCTGGTCGGTTGCACTGGTTCTGGTCGTGGACTGAGGTGAGGTCGAATCAGGGGCATAATTGTGATGATTTTGGTTGAAGTCTGGACTGATTTGTAAATCTGGTTTTAAAGAGGTTTAATTTCGGATTTGGTTTCATGGCTGAGTATAATATTTCTATTAATACTCATTTAGCTCAAATTTGGGGAAAGTTTGATAAGGTTTGAGGGATTTCACCTATTTTCGAAAATAGGGTAAAATTAGGGTAAAATAGATCTAGATTTTGTCGATCTCGAATTCTGGAAATTGGAGTAAGATTTTGAAGTTTAAACAGAAGGGAAATTTGTATCAAATAGCATTTGGGAGGTGTTCTTTGAAGAAATTCTGGATTTGGAGTTGATTCGTGGATTTTAGCCTTTTCAGGCTTCTAGGTAAACAGAGAAAGGACTTATTCGCAGTAAAATTTGGACTAAACTGCAAAAAGTGTTTAGGTGAAACAATCTAGTTTCCAACTTTTTGGAGCAAGTTGAGGATGTACTTAGGAACATATTCCAAAAGTTACTTGAGTCTGGATAGGGTTAGACCATGATAACTGGGGTACTTAGGGTAAATCTGAATTTCCTGTTTTCGAAAACAGAAAGAGGTTTAGATACTGAGAGTTAGGGTTAGAATTCAAGTTGGCTTCTGAAGACTTTTATCTTCAGAGTAACTGGTAGGTTAAATCTTAATGGTCAGATCTTTATCTGGATCTAGAGAATAGATTTGGAGATTTTTAGGGTTTGGGAGTGATTAGGGTTCAGCTGGTCTGGCTACAACTACAGGGATACATGCATGCAGGATTTTATGCAAAAACTTTTCACCCCCAAAACCAGGGTGTTACACCAACAATTTTCGTCTCCTACATTTTTAAATGTTAGTTTTACTAAACTATGACAAACAAGCAAAGGGAGACAGAAGTAATTACCAGTCCTCCCAAGTGACAGGTTGGTATATGCATCCTGGAAGGTTGATCATCCGACAAAAGAGAATGATCACTGGATTGTGGAAGTGCAACCTTCTCACCATAAGATTGCTTCCCCAACCCAAGTTGAGGGTCTTCTGGTCGGGTAGTCACCGCTTGCCTACCAGAAAATCGATCACCCAAACAAAAATGGGTAGTATTGGGATGAAATGGAGAAAACTGAGAAGAACATCCCTCCAAAGGTGGAGATGAAAGTTCTACTTGCCCAGGTGCACGGATAGGAAGAACTAGAGGAACAGAAGGAATAAAGAACGATGTTGCGTCTTCTACCTTTGCTCTGCTGGAGGATCCCTCGTCAATCTTGGGTTTCTTCCTTAAAGGAGATGGATCTTCGGGCACCTGAGGCCCTTGTTCGAAAACTTCCTCTTCATCACTCTCAATCTCGATAATGTTGTGGTCTGCCATCGGGGATTGTATGAGGAGAGGGATGAAGGTAGCTTTGGAAGAAACTTAGCCGTGAGGAGAAGTTATGGAGCTTTGTAATTTGAAGGCTTCGGTATTTATAGCCGCCAAGGCGATGGTTCGCCTTCCGAACGCCTCGAGCTTCTAAAAGGCATTTACAATTTCACCTCGGGTTAAAAAAATGTTTCAACAACGCCATCATTACCTGTCATGTAATACCCAGAGCCCGTCTCGGGGAATCAACTGTCACACTTAGTGCGCCACTAAGTGGGGGATTTGAAGCATCGGGTTAAAAATCCGACGTATGTCTTGAAATTCGAAATAAACATGTCCCTACGTTTTCTTTGAATTTGGGGGCTAGTTGACGAGGATTGACACCCGAGTCAGTTCAAATAAATGCACGACTGGTTCAGGATAGATTCGAGCCAGACACGTGCCCGGCAGTGCGAACTCAAGTCATTCCGAGAAGCACCAGCCGAGATTGCAGTTCTTACGCGATCAGACCGCAGCTAGTGTGCGGTCAGGAGTTCGCGTGCTATGCGCGGACAGAAGGCTGAAGATGTTGTGCGGTCGCGCGGTCAGCCAACATCGAGCGGTCAGGTAACATCGCGCGATCAAAACACTTTCGATCAAGGGACTTGGGATTAATCTATCCTATAGCAGGAATATCCCAAGTATCCCGAAGATTCTTCCACGTAGAGCAACAACCATTAGGAGTTTAGTATGTGCGGTTATCCACGTACAACACGTGTTAAACTTGCGTGGGAGTTAAGAGCGGTTCTCTAAACCACATCTAAGCAACCATTTGATGCCGTAATGACTTGGCACCCTTTCGACCAGTATAAAAGGGCGGCATGGTGCATCAAACAGGGGATCGAAGGATCACGAGATACAGCACATCTCACCCAAAGAATCAAACAAACAAGACAATAGCCTAGACTAGATAGCTTCCATAAGCCTTCCAGGCTTCACTTTGTACAATCATATAGGGAAAATCTTCGCCTGTGAAGATCTTTTCCCGTCACTTTGTAATTTTTTTTACTACACATAGTGAAATCCCAACAGGACGTAGGGCTATTACTCCCACCATCGAGGCCCCGAACCTGTATAAACTTCTCTGTGCTCAAGTTCTCCATAATTCTACATACCTTCCCGGAGGGTCGCCCTGAAAGGTATCAGTACTTACAAATTCTGCATAAGTTCGGCTAAGGACCCCGAGTCTGAATCGTTGACAATTACCATCTGACATTGCTAGTTGAACGAAGCTTGGTCGAGACACTGATACGACTATATAAGGACCTTCCCACTTAGAAGATAATTTGTTGTGAGAAGTGGTATCTTGTATCTTTCGAAGAAAAGATCTCTTGTTTTAAACTATCGTGTCAATACCTTATGATCAAAGTGGCTGTGAAGAGCTTGTTGATAATCTGCTGATCACATAAGGATGTTGTCCCTTTGTTCTTCAATTAGTGTAAAGTCATTTGTTCATCATCCTTGTTGATCCTTTTCATTAAAAATCTCATTTCATAGAGAACCAATATGGATTTCTGGTGGAAGCATGGCTTCAACACCATAGACCAAAAAGAATGGTGTTCCACTATTTGTTTTACTAGTCATAGTTCGAAGAGCCCAAAGGACGCAATTGAGCTCATCAACGTAAGCACCCAAGCAATTAAGTAAACAATCAAAAACCCTCTTTCTAATGCCTTGGATAATTTGTTCATTGGCACGTTCAACCGCTCCATCGTTATGGATGTGCTATGGGTGCAAATTGGACTTTGACTTCAAGGTCCGCATTATATTGTTGAAAGAGTCACTAGTGAACTACGTTCCCTTGTCCTTTATAAGGTGAGCAAGGACGCCAAAATGGGTAATAATCTGTTTTTCGAGGAATTTTTTGGCTGCAAGAGTAGATATTGTTGATACTGGTGAACGTGCCATGGATGTGTAGTAATAACCGGAAGTGAACGGTTGAATGTTGAGCACTTGAGGGTCAAATTCCACGAGGAACAAGCGCATTCGTCTTTCCAGGTTAATGGATCACTGATTAAGTCTAAATGATTTGGGGGGTTTGTTTGTGTACAACTAAATATAGTACTAACGTTATCAATCTAGGGATTAAAGCAGTAAACAACAAGTATGCAATATATGGTTTATAAAGCAGGAAGAAAAACCTAGTTTCGAGAGTTCCATAACCATCAGGCGTAATTCTATCCAAGGTCCAAGACTGATTAAGTTGCCAATATGATCACTGGTACAACGGTCAGAGGATAGCTTCCACTGTTATGTTTGGAAAGAGCCTCTCTCCTATTCAGGATCCCGCGTCGAAGAGCTAAGGACTCAAGAACTCCCCCAAATTCTTGCCAAGGCTCAACCGTTACATCTGTTGCCAAAATGAGAATTTATGATTTGGAGGAAGACAACATCAGGAAATAACTTCAAAACTTGAGATGAAGACCGAGGAAGAATCACGCCTTCTGGGTTAGGTCATCCCTAACGTTAGAAGTGAACCACTCGCAAAAAGACATAATAATGCAGAAATAATAAGATTTAAATGAAAACTTGCTTGATTGCTTGAAAATGAAGTCTATCGTCCTTGTCAATTTACAAACCTAGGAAAAGTATAGAAGGCAAAGAATGTGAATGAGTTTTTTCCAAAAATTTGTATCCCTTTGTTATCAAATTATCAATAAACAAGTTCCGGCAATTCACATCACATCTATGCATATGAAACAATTGATCTAAGCAATGTAAACTCTCCAAATGCAAATATTCAGCTTAATCAATTAAAGCATCTTCACAACTTCTTTCATATATGGTTTAGAACAAACGATAGCGAAAGGAAACACTCATTACGCTACAATTATACAAAGTTTGCTAGATTTCCCTTTTTATAGAAATTTAAACACATTTATTTCTAAATTTTTTATTTAATCATTTTTTATTTTCTTCATCAAATTTTTGTGCTCTTGGCCATTATGTTTTGTGCTGGATCACTCCGACACGGCTAGTGGAGACACAGTTGAAGACGCTTACTTAAGTGTACTTATAGAAATGTAACTTTGTCGGTTTCCTGAGCCCCTATAAGCAATCTCCTTATCCCATATTCCTTCCCTTCACTGCTGGTCGATGATTCATCACCGCATCACCCTAGCGGATCGCATATATGTTACAAGAGAATAGATAAAACCGCCTGTTAAGCAACTATTTTATTATAACAAAGAATTTTTTGTGTGCATAAGTTAAGTAAATCTTCTCTTACCCAACTAGTCGACGATTAATCTCCGCCTCCCCCTAGCGGGTCAATTATACTTCACCATTGCACGAATCTTCACCATGATGATTCGTTGAAGACTAAGCAAACGGTTAAGTGACTACCCCCAAGCTAAATCAGACATTGTCCCCAATGTTTGGGAAGAGATATCGATTACCATTTGTGGTAGTGGTGTCTGGAGGTGGATGGTGTTAAAGATGCCTTGGTAAAAGAAGATATTGTGGTCCAGATAGCTCCAACGGTGCAATCCAAAGCGTTGTAAGTGAAAACCTAAAAAGAAACAAAAAAGAAAATAAAAATAAAAATAGAAACTTACGTACCTTGAAGATCACTCGTCGGACGGTGGTGGAGGTGATTGGTGGAAAAATGGCCGAGGAAAGGATGGATAGGTAGGTGGTGGATAAGGTTATGGAGAAATCGCGGGGTTATGAAGATGGTCCCTGTGGTGCGCACGTGCGCCTGGATTTGTGCTGTTTGGGAGGATGTGGCCTGCGTGTACATGCTAGTTGTAGAGGCGATCCTCACGGCCAGTGAGGTGTTCCATCTTGGAGCCCATCGTAGCCCTGTAATCTGCAAGTTCTAACCTAAACTCGGAGAAACTAGTGCAGAAGGACTCTATGGAAGCATTCAGAGCTGCAAAATCATGCGTTGCCGGATGGTCAAATTAAGCAGTATGTGAGGAACTAGGATTAGATGAGGTAGATGAGAGCAATCTCCAGTTTCGCTCATTAGATAAGCATGTCTGAGAAACATCGGGCAAAAGGATGGAAGGAATTACATTAACGACCGAGCGGAATGAATTCTCTAATGAGCAAAACTGCCCCCAGGTTTTAACCCTACAAGATTTGTGACGCAGATTATTACCCAAGTTATCTGCTTGTGCCTTTCCATGGTCGCTCACAACCATAGAGATAAATCATATGATAGTCCACGATCTTCTGAACATAATCTATCCTATCTTGTCAACTAGACACGAAGGCCCATCACGGATAACTATTAAGCTAGCACAGTATCCATGGTTTCAATGTTTGTGGCTGCAACCTCTGTGAACATAATATCTATGGTCGCAGAGACCATGGTCACAACCCGCGGTCACTATGGTCGCGGAGACATGGTAATCCCTAATACATGGTGGCAGCCAGTACGCCACCAAACAATAAGAGAGTTATCTTTAAACTTCTTTATGAGAAGATCGATAGTGGTTTCTTTATTCATACCATGATAGTGAATTAAGACAAATATTAAGCCTAGATGTGCCTTCGAAACAAGAAAGGAAGGTTTGGTAGAGACTAATCGTACCAACCACGGTCTAAGGGTCATGTGGTTATGCTGGCATTTTTGATAGACCGTAACCGCTCTCTAACCAATTTGTTCTATTATTCTTAGGATAATATGAGTCTCCCTTCACTGACAAGATAACTGTTTAGAAAGATGAATGTGCAGTTATCCATAAACGATCACATCATAATTGGTGAACAGCAAACCGCTTGCAACCGCCAAGCGTCCGTGTGATGAAGCAACCAACACCTTTTCATGAGTATAAAAAGGGCTTAGGGCTTATATGGGGGGATATCAAGTTAGAGTTAGACAATATAGAGATTGTTAAACTGTATGCACTTTATAATCCATCATTCTGATAGTGAAAATTCAACAGGAGTAGGGGTATTACTCAGACTATGAGGGCCTGAATCTATATAAACTGAACATGTCTGGTTTCATCTTTATGTTGATATTCTTTGGTGATTGACAAATACTGTCCCACTTTTTAAATAACAAAAATCATTGTAAGTTCGGCTTGGGATATTGTCCCAATCGTCGATAGTTGGTGCCGACTGTGGTGAAAGAAAGACATCATATTATCTTCACCAAGGCTTGTTGTATCTATGGATCCTATGACCTGTGCATACGACTCGGAGAAGGACTTCGATCTCTCCAACTACGCCGATATCATTGATGAAGGTGTCATTCCCATGGAAGAGATCGATGTCGCCCTCGAGCCCTATGCCAAGGGGAACTCTTCTCTGGCTCTAGTCACATCCATCGACCGATAACCTAAAAGAGAAGTTCACTCGCCCTCTGTACTCCATGCCACCTCCGAAGGTGAGTATGAGTTACTACCCATTGCCTTAACAAACGCGGGCGCTGAGGATCCCGTTGCTTCTGCGTTAGATATAGGAGATCCCAGTGATTACCATTCATTGGGTCTAGAAGAATCTGCTCCAGACAATTTTCATTCCGTCCTTGACTTTGAGTATGACTCAGAAAAGGAGGAGATGTTCTCCCCATCTGCAGTTTCGGCTCCATGGGAAGTCGCTAGTCTTTCTGAGGAGACCCTGGAGAAGTGGCTTCTAGGGAAGAAGAAGATCGCAAACGGCAAGAAGATGAAGCTTGTAGGCGGTGATAAGAAGAGGTTCATCAGACCATAGAAGAAACTCTGCACCTTGAAAAACTTCACCATGACATTGCAAACCTCGGCCTTGGAACATCCCGCCAATGGAATCTTGGTCGACATAGGCATGACCAATCACTACTCATAGATCTGGAGCATTCCCTAACGGCAAAAGCGATAATGGCAAAGACCCCTCTGACTCCCAGAAGAAGTACACAGGAGTGCATTCGTGTGATCACGGAAGCACTCCGTAACCCTCCACGAGGAACAAGCATATTCATTTTTCTAGCTTAATGGATCACTGATTAAGTCTAAATGAGTTGGGGGTTTGTTTGTCTACAACTAATTCTCCTACTAAATATATCAATCTAGGGTTTAAAGAGTAAATAGGAAATATGTAATCTAGGGTTTATCAAGAAGGAATAACAACTTAGGGTTTTTTGAGTTCCATAACGATCCAGCGCAATTCTATCCAAGGTTCGACGGTTGCATGGTAATTTCAATTGTTTTCCAAGATAGATTAAGTTGCCAATATGGTCGCTGGTACAACGGTCTGAAAATCGCTTCCACTATTTGGCGAGAGACTCTATTCTATTCAGAATTACACATCAAAGTGCTAAAGACTCAAGAACTCCTCTAAATTCTTTCTAAGGCTCAACTGTTACGTTTGTTGCTGAAAAGAGAATTTAGGGTTTAGAGGAAGGAAACATCATGAAAAAACTCTAAAACTTGAGATCAAGACCGAGGAAGAATCACGCCTACTGGATTAGGTCATCCCTAACCCTAGAAGGGACCTACTTGCAAAAAGCCATAATAATGCAGAAATAACAATAAGAATTAAATAAAAACTTACTTGATAGCTTCAGAATTGAGTTTGGCATCCTTGTTGGCTTACGAAGTATGCAAAATAGAGAAAGTGCTCTACTAAGGAAAAGTAAACTAACTAAACTAAAACCCTAAAAAGTAGCATGCCTCATTGAGCAAAAAGCTTCTCTATTTATAACTCATGGATAAACATACCCAAAAATAACTCCTTGATATGCAGCGATGAAGTCTGACATCAAATGGTGCGAGAATAGACAAATCTGAGTCAAAACCGACTAGATTCGAGTAGTTCTGATCAAATCGACTAAAACCGACCAAATCTGACCAATTCTGATCAAACCCGACAAAATCGACCAAATATGACCAGTCCTAAACAAACCTGACCAAAATCGACCAAATCTGACCAGCAAAGGCCTACGAAACTGAGTCAAACACGACCAGTGACACTTGGCACTATCCTGGCAAAACACGTGTCGCAAACAAATGGCCAAGCAGTTGTTGTGGTCGATCGGGACTCTTTTCGACCATGTGCTCGTGTTCTATCAGGACAATCTCAAGAAAATGTGTTCGTATTCGACTACGGCTCCTTTTTGTCTGACGTGTTCGAACAGGCCTTCTCCTCGCCTAAGTGCATTGGACCAAATGAGGTTGAAATCTTCTCAAGTTTTGTATGTTTGGTCCGTGAAATACGTCAAACATAGTCGTGAAAGCAATTTGTAGAAATAATATAAAAGTATGCATAAAATGTCACATCAAAGGAGTTTTAAGCATGATTTTCCACGTTTTCAGTAGCAAACTTAGAGTAAAAATGTGGCAAATTTAACACTTATCAAATTCCCCCAAGCCAGCATTTTGCTTGTCCACAAGCAAACAATGTGAATGATTTTTCCAAAAATTGGGATGCCTTAGTTAATTAGATTTTCAATAAACAACTTTCGTAAATTCACACCACATCTATGCATATCAGACAATTGATCTAAGCAATTTAAACCCTCCAAATGCGAATATCAGATTATCAAATTTCAACCTTAGGAAAGAGAGAGCTTAATCAATTCAATCATCTTGACAACTTATTTCATCGAGGATTTTGAACAAAGCATAGCTAAAAGAAACACACATGATGCTACAATTTATACAAAGTTTGTGTGCATAAGTTAAGTAAATCTTCCCTTCCCCAGCTGGTTGACGGTTCACCAACGCCTACCCCAAGTGGGTCGAGTATACTTCACTCTAACACATTTTTTTATTTTAAAGAAAACCACAGAGCAATCTAAGCATAAAATGTCACATAACAGAGTTATTTTAGATAAGAGTTTATTAGAAACCTTCAATTTGGAAGAAGTCAAGAACAATCTAAAAGACAAGTTCAAACTTTAAGGATCAATTTAAGAGAAGAGTTAAACATAGGCAACTGAAATTTTTAAGAGTGCTAAGTTCAATGCATCATATGAAAATATGTGGTACAATAGTCATCAAATTGATTAAAGATCATCTTCAAAACCAGGCGTTCCAAGTAATATATCTCTTTTTTTTATTTTTTCAGTTTATGATGGAATGTGGTGGAATGATGGTTTGTTGAAGACTAAGCAAATGGTTAAGTGAACACCCCCAAGCTAAACCAGACATTGTCCTCAATGTATGGAGAGAGATACAGATTACTGTTTGCGGTCGTGGTTCCTGGAGGTAGATGTTGTGGAAGATGCCATGGTGAAAGAGGATATTCTGGTCCACATAGCTCCAATGGTGAAGTCCAAGGCATCGCAAGTGAAAACCTGAAAAGAAAAACAAAATGAAACAAAGATGAAAAGGGAAATAAAAAGAAATACTTGCGTACCTTGGAGATCACTCAATGGAGGCTGGTGGAGGTGAATGGTAGAAAAATGGCGGAGGAGGATATTTTTGTAGAAGAATTCAGTGGGTACGAAGATGGTCCCCGCGGTGAGCACATGCGCCTGGATATGTGCCGTTTGGGAGGATGTGGCCTGCATGTACAAGATGGTGGTAGAGGTGATCTACGCTACCGTGAGGTCATCCATCTTGGAATCCATCGTAGTCTTGTAATTTGCAAATTCTGACCTAAAGTCGGAGTGACTAGTAGACAAGGACTCTATTGAAGCAAGAAGGGTGGAAGCATTATGCGCTGCTGGTTGGTTAGGCTAAGTGGCGCATGAGGAATTAGGAGTATTCTCCAATTTTTCTCATTAGATAAGCAAGTCCAAGAAACATCGGGAAAAAGGATTGAGGGAATTCCATTAATAATCCAACGGAATGAATTCTCTTCCCTCCTGCAAAACCCAATTGAAAACAATGCATGCAAGTCTAGGGTGGCTGCGGACACAGATTCTTGATAATCATTAGCATTAAACCCTAGGGATTGTCGGTGAAGTTTTGCGTAAATCCTTGCCGATATGTTCACGGTGACTAGCAAAATAGGCAGCAGATGAAAGATGAACTTTTCCTAACATAGCGCACATTCTGGGCTATATCACTCCAAATTTTGGAGGCCTTTGATTTACTTGGTCGAAAAAGATGTTGCCCTTTCTGGGCTATATCACTCCAAATTTTACCAGGGGTGCAAATAATAGAAGCATGAAAATTTCCCCAGGGTTTTAACTCTAACAGAATTGCAAATTCATCAATTGAAAAGTGATAATCCACATTTGCAAACCTAAATCTTACACCTTCAATTTGACCGGGAGAAACACGTATAGTGTTTTGTTCGAAGGAGGCTAGAATCTCCCAAACGACTTCACGAAAAGTCGGAACAGGAACCCCTACAAGCATGTCCCAACCTATATTATGCAGTAGGTGTAAAACATCATATTCTATCCCAAGAGATCAATGAGCATCCAAAAATCTAAAAGGACATAAGGTCCTCTTCTTTAAGTGCATAAAATGAGCAAGATGATCAGGATTTGTGAAATATATGCTCAAAAAATCGGGATCCGAAAAGATTTGTGGGGACATACCTCTTTTGCTCTTCGTGACCTTCTTGATGTGGCATCGGGGCGTCGACATTGCCTTGGAAACTCCAGATCCGGGGGTGTCGAGGCCCGAGGAGCCGGAATCCACAATCAGATCAAAGTTTGAACAGTAAGATGTGGAGATCTAGGGCTAGGTGTGAAGAGCTTTTGAGTTGTTTGGGGAGCTCAAAAATGGTGTTTGGTTGCTTGGAGAAGATGGATGGCTATAAATAGGGTGGTAGGTACGAGTTCTAAAGGTTTGGGTGAAGAAAAACACAAGGAAAAGTCAAAATCAACACTTCTAGCCAAAAAACAGGGGGAAACCAAGCCTGGCATGACCACAGGCACAAGGCATGCTACGGATCGAGCTCGGTTCGGGTTTTACTGGGATTCGACCAGTTGGCCGCAACGACAGCAGTACGACCACAAGCACGAGTCGTGCCACTTGTCGTGGTCGTTTCGGGTGGTTTGTTAAAAAACTATTTCTTCGAGGAAAATCAAACTGAGCCCAGCACTAGTCGTGTCACTGGTCGTGCCCGATTTGGGTGGTTTTGAAAAATATATTTTTCTTGAAAAAAAAACCCAACCAAGCCACTGGTCGTGGTTGGCACGGGTAAAAAGAAAATTGAGTTTTTTTATGAAATTTACCAAACTAACCCTAGTGCTGGTTGTGCCTCTAGTCGTGGTCGATTTGACCAGTTTTGGAAAATTTTTATTTTTTGTTTTTTCAAAAGAGTCAGCCCTAGTTTTCAAAAAATTGGTTTTGGTTGGTCAAATGGCATCCGAATTGAGTGATTTTCACGCCACTGTGTTCATAAGAGAGAGAACTACATGTTACTATATCGGGTTGACTCCCGACTAGTGCTGGTTTAACGGCTCGCTCAACGGAACATTCTCGGCCATTCAGAAATATATAAAATTGAAAGAATTGACTAAGTTCAGTATACCTTTTTTTGAATGGAAGGCAGTAGGCAAGAAGCCTACTGCTAGAATATATATATATATAAAGAAAAGAAGAGTGAGAGATTAAAGAAGGCCAAAAAAGAAATTAAATTACAAGTTATAGATTACAACATATTTGTAACACCCTGAGTTAGGGGTGAAAACTTCCTTTTTCATCAATAGCATGCATGTTTGTATCTGTAGTAATAGCCAGATCAGTATCTATCTCAAGCCCTAAAATCTCCAAAATCTATCCTGTGACCTCAAATCAAGCTCAGATTGTTCAGATGTGATCTATTAGTTATCCTGAATCTAAAAGCCTTCAGAACCTAGATCCAATTCTATCTCTAACTCCCAGAATTATCAACTCCATTCTGTTTTCAAAAACAGAAATACCTTATATTACCCAAATACCCTAAGTTTCAGAAATACAGATTTAATCAAAATCTTGACCAAGTTCAGACTAGATTATTCCTGGAATATAATCATGGGTATGTCAATACCTTAATCTAAAAAGTTGACAGCCAGATTTCACCATCTAGATTCTTTTCACAAATCAGTCCAAGAGTTATCGCAAATTAGTCCTTATCTGATATCTGAAAACCCAAAAAGGCTAGAATCCCCAGATTAACTTCAAACTCAAAATCTCTTCGGCAAATCTTCTCAAAATGCTATTTGCCACAAGTTTCTCTTCTGTGCAGATATCAAAATCGAACCCTAAATGCCAGAATTTGAAATCGACAAAACTTAAACCTTATTTTACCCTAAAGTACCCTATTTTCAGTTTGTATCAAAAACTATTCAAATGTGTCAAATTTTATCAATTATCCTTGCCAAATACCTTGTTGAATATAATCTACCAGATTAGTGAAATCAATTTCAGTTTAAACCTACCAAATCTCCAGATTTACATTTCAGTCCAAAACTCAAAGAATTAAAACTGCAGTTCAGTCCATTTTCGACCAGGCCGTATACTGCTGTACACGACCAGAAGCCTCGCCGTGTTTTGCTTCCTTGCGCCGTGCACGCTCGCCGCCGGCCAAGCTTCGCCGCACTGTGACCGTGCATGCCAGTACGCACGTGTCCTCGCTCCAGCTGGTGCCGTGGCAAGGCCGCTGCTACGTCGACGACCAGTGCTTGCTCCCGCGCGCGACCAGCAGCGACTTTGTCAGCAATCCATCGCCACGTAGCCTCGCCGCGCCAGTACTTGTCGCCACCGCTTGCTACAAGCTTTGCCAGGTCCCGATGAGGCGACATTGTGATCAGTTGAAAGCTTGTCGCCGTCGCATCACCGCTCTTGCTGTGTCTTCGCCGCTGCTGCTCCTGCACGCAACCAGTCAAGTCACAGCAACGAATCTCTTCATTGTTCCCCTTTGCCATCTTCGCCGAGCCTATATAAGCACTCCTGTGCTCAGCAGTTTCCTCCACACATCACCAGGACTTAACCAATTTCCAAATTTCACCGCTGCAGTCGTCTTCTCCGGCGAGCCATCGAGGAGGCTCACGGTGACAGCTCATTCCACATCACCTCTTGCCAAATTAACAGCATCTGTGAGTTCCCCTCGTCTCCCTCATCGTGCTGTACCATCTAATTGGTTTACCTTGCACCTTATCGCCAGTGATCGCCGGGATTGCTAAATGCCCTGTTCCGGCAATGTAGCTCGAATTACTCCAAATTAGCTTTCGCATCTGTAATCAAAATTTATCAGTAAGCTAAATCAAGCAAGCCTGTGAAGTTGGATTTCGGATTTAAGCAAGAATCGAACCTTTTCCCTAAACCGAGCTTCACCAGAAAACCGGCGATCGTCGCCAGGCTTCTCCAGTGATCCTCCGGCCAATACAATTGTACCAGAAGCTTCCCTATACCTCCTAGATGCTCTCCAAGCAAGGAATTAAGTTCTTGTTGCCTGTAGCAGGAACCCCCAATTAGCAGTGTTCTTCTCCGGCACAGTTCACCGGAAAAGTGTTCCCGGCCGTTTCAGCCCAAATCACCTTGTCATTTAGATGTGCCCTAGCCTCCTGAGCATTTTTGTCTTCTAGCCCGACACCTAGATCGGCCTAGATTGGAAGATATAGCTTTGCCAAGTTTGTGTCCAGAACAGCTCCAGTGCAGCCAGTTCATCTCTGTTCATCATCAAATTTCTTGCTTTCCAGCCATTTCCTGCCCTAGATCCTGTTGACTTAATTGTTCCTGTTACTCAAGCCTACCTCCCAGACAAAGTGGTGCATCATTTGGAGCTCCAGATCAAAAGTTATGCTAAGCCCTAGTTTTTGGCATTGTCAGCTCTATGCCAGAGCTTGTCAGCTAGTGGCATTGACCTTGTTTACCCACTTCTGGTTGTGTAATTTGAAATCCACTTTGTCCACTAAAATTGTAGAGTTGTGATCTACATTTTCTTTTACTACCACAACTTGAGATAAGCACTCTAGCTTTTCTTAAAGCTATGTCCAAGCCTTGATCCGAAGGTCGATCTGTTGACATTCGCTGTTTTGATTAAACCAGTCACAAAATTTTTATCCCTATTGTAATCCTGAAACCCTAAGATTATCTAATCACCATCCTTAGCCCAAATTCCTTGAAACCCTAGAATCTTGACTCAGTTCAGTTTGCAGCTATCTCCAGTATAGTTCAATCATTCTTGTTGAGCATTTCTGCATATAAGCCATAAAACATTTTAAATATTATAAGTAATTATTGTGTGTTTGTTTGTCGTCGAACAGATTCAGAAGCTGACTTTGAAGATTTTGCTGTTGATCCGTCATCGACTGCTGTATTTTACGACGCGGAAGGCAAGTCATATCCTTGGTCATCTTGAACCTATATTTTAAATGTTGCTAAAACATAACCTTGAATATAGGCAATATTGCATGTGAAAGATTGAGAATGGTTGATTTATCAATTGGCAGTACTAGACTGGTTATCTGTGAAATGTGAAATAAACAAGTTTTGAGCCATGAACTATTATATGTATTTATATACTTATATTCATGAAATAAAACCCCTGGCCGTGACCAGAAAAATGGTATGGATGGCTGTAGCACTGGAGGTGCTAGACTGCAAAGGAATGCAGGCACTGAAGGTGCAGGGTTGTGGATGGTCTGGTCACTGGCCTATAAGGACTAGAACCTTGTGTTGTGCGTCTAGTGGCATGAACAACGTGCTAACCGCAAGCCTGGTATGGGACAGGCCTGAACAAGTAATTATGTGGATCGCACATGAAACCCCTGAATGAGATGTGTAGTGATGCACGATCAACACGGAGCGCGGCTGCCACACATATCACTGAAGGTGATCAAGCACGCTGACCCAGTAATGGGAATAAGCAAAGGGGTGGAGGTTTGGATACAACCTGCCACAACTGTGTCTCGCTGAGAGCCACAGGGTCGGGGGTGAATTGTGAGTAAAACATAACAAAAGTTCTTGTTATTTCTACCTTGCCGCTCACAGTATGAAGTGAGTCAGGGGTCCAATCATTTTGTTATGATAAGAAAGGTTTGAAAGTGGAATATCTTGCGGGTAAATTGGTACCTCTCTGCAGAGTTAAAACGTATTCGAATACTCCGAGCTCCCGGGTTTATAGGAGTCTGCTGCGGTGGATTAAATCCACGGGGTGTGACACAAATACTATTTTCTAAATAAAATATGTTTAAATCAAGATTACCCAAATGACATGTGTTGTCATGATAAGGAGTGCTGCCGTGGGCTGTCGTGTGTCGACGTGTCGCGGTAGTGCTATAATCTAGTGAACATGTTTGATGATGTTATATTATAAAAAGTGCTGCCATAAGATGAGATGAGAAAGGAAAAGATTATTTTACAAATATCCATAATTCTTGACTAGTCTAGGTTCATATCATCACTACTATATGTATCTACTCTTACCTATGACTTGCTGAGTACGTAAGTGCTCACCCTTGCAACATTCAACTCAATAGATGGAACCTATCTTGATCAAGATGATGGCACGGAGTACTACGTGGATCCAGAAGGAGGAGAACCAGTTCCGCCAGAACCCTGAAGTGTGTTGTTCTGCCGTCAACTTCTTTTGTGGGAGGGTCACCTATCTTCTGCTGCGTAGTTAAATATTTTGCTAAACCCTGAATGCCTTGTAGGCATTGTAATCCTCTTTATGTAATATTAAGGCCAGCAGGCCACACTGCTTAATATTTTGTGAGTACTCTGTTGCAATGTAATATACTCCTGTGTTTGACTCATCCTGGGAAGTCAAAGGTTTGTAGTTTAGGACTAGCTGCAGCGAGCTAGGTCTCTACAGGAGTAGTCGTTGTCCCAGTCTCGGGGCGCGACAAGAAAAGTTGGTATCAGAGCAACATGAGAACTTGACTGTAGGACGACACCTTTAGGAAATTGGCCGTGCCAGGAAGACGTAAATTATTCAGAAAACTATTTGTTGAAAACTTTATTTTGGTAAAAATAATGAGCTTTGTAGCTCTTAAAAAAAAAAAAAAAAAAAAAACCTTCATTTCAAAATTTTATTTGGATTTTCTAAAATTCGGTAAGATTGTGAGAGTGCGTTCTGTTGTTTCAGAGTGTCTTAGAGGTTGGTGTAGACAGAGTTAGTGGATGCTCTTAATAGCTTTGTGATTCGCTGTTGCTTTTGCAATAGTTAATTTGTGTATTATGGCTGATAGCCTAAGTAATTTTATGCATTAAAGTAGTTGCATTAATTTCTGCATTGCTGTCTTAGTTGGCCTTAGTTAGTTAGATCCGTCTAAACCTTTTTCAGAGCCACCATGGTAGACACCAGAAGGAGATCTCGAAGTGGAAGAGAAGATATAGGTCAGACTCCGCAGGAAGAAGAAACTATGACAAGAGACCCTTTGTTTCAGCAAGGATCTCAGAGTTCCAATCCACCTCAGAATGAACAATCCAGTCTTCAGGAAATTCTGTTGTCAATGGAGAAAAGTCGACAGGAAGCTCAGATAGCTCATACCCAGTTGTTAGCTCAGATAGTTCATAAACTGCCTACTGGAACAACAGAAGGAACTACTTCTGCTGTAGGAGAAAGATTAACAGATTTCCAAAAGACCCGTCCACCAACATTCTCTAGTGCGACCGATCCCATGGTTGCCGATGATTGGTTACGAGATATCGAGAGGAAACTGGACACGGTCCGATGCAACGAACGAGAGAAAGTTTTGTTTGGATCTCATCAGTTATCAGGAGCTGCAGCTGCATGGTGGATGAATTACCAGGAAGCCCATCTTGATAAAGATAATATTTCTTGGAGGGAATTTAAGGATCAATTTCGGAAATTTCATATACCTACTGGTGTTATGGCAGCCAAGCGTCGGGAATTTCGGAATTTAACTCAAGGAAGTAAGTCAGTTACTGAGTATCTACACCAATTTACTCATTTGGCTCGATACGCACCTGGAGATGTGGATACTGAAGAGAAGAAGATAGAGCGCTTCACAGAAGGACTTCCACAATATTTACAGTATCAAATTGCTTCTCATGAACTTACGGAATTTCAAACCCTAGTGAACAGAGCTTTAAAGGTGGAAGAAAAGAAGAATATGGGGGAAGAAAGCCGAAAGTGGAGAATGTTCCAGCAAACACGACCACAGCCAAACCCAATCAGAGGAAGAGTTCCTATCACTCCCAATTTTCGACCATCTTATCAGAATCCCAGACCAGCAACGACATTGTGCCCCAACTGCAGAGGAAATCATCCTCAGAAGGATTGCCCTCATCCTCGTGTTGAGTGTTATCATTGTGGACAGCGTGGGCACCGTAAAGAATTCTGTCCTTGGATACAACTTCCGATGTCCATTGCCAGATCTTAGGCAGGAACACAGCCAGTAGTTACCAGAGCATCAACATCGCAGAATTTTAGAGGAAATTCAGCAGGAAGAGGAGGAAACATGGCCAATCGAGGAAGAGGAAGAGGCAGAGCACCAGCTACAACCCAAGGAGGAAGGTTAAACTATACTTCAATTCAAGAAGCAGGCAACGCCACCGACATTCTTCTAGGTAGATTTCTGATTCAATCTGCATCTGCCTTAATATTGTTTGATCCTGGTGCTACAAATTCATTCATGTCAAAAGCATTTGCATCTGAAGTTGAAATGCATATAGACCAAGTACCACTAGAGTACTCTATGGTTATACAAACTCCAGGGGCTAGATTATCTGTCTACTCGATCTGCCCAAATGTAACTTTCATTATAGAAGGGGTAGAATTTGAGGCAAATCTACTAGTTCTAGAACTACAAGATCTAGACATTATTTTGGGAATGGATTGGTTGTCCCAACATAAAGGTCTAATAGACTGTGAAGAGAAAACCCTTAGTCTTGTCAGTAGCCAAGGGGAGAGAGTTCTATTTTATGCAGAAAGATCATCAGTCAAGAGACCGCTAAGATCTGTTCAAGCATTGCAAAAGTTATGCCTGGAACAAGTGCCTGTAGTGCAACAATATTCTGATGTGTTTCCAGAAGAACTTCCGGGAATGCCACCTGACAGAGAAATAGAATTCAGTATTGAACTTAAACCAGGAGCAGCACCTATAGCAAAACGTCCCTATAGGATGCCAGTTACAGATTTGGAGGAACTCAAGAATCAACTCGAAGACTTGGAAAACAAAGGATTTATCAAACCCAGTGCTTCGCCATGGGGAGCCCTAGTTTTGTTTGTGAGGAAGAAAGACGGAACTCTACGAATGTGTGTAGACTACCGAGCTTTGAATGAAGTCACTATTAAAAACAAGTATCCATTACCAAGAATTGATGACTTGTTCGATCAGCTTCGAGGAGCCAAAGTATTTTCCAAGATAGATTTGAAATCTGAATATCATCAGCTGAAGATCAAGAAGGAAGATATACCGAAGACTGCTTTCACTACCAGATATGGTTTATATGAGTTTACAGTAGTACCTTTTGGCTTGACCAATGCTCCGGCAGCTTTCATGAATGTCATGAACAGCACATTTATGGATTTTCTTGACAAGTTTTTCATAGTATTCATAGATGACATTTTAATATATTCCAAGAGTACGGAAGAACATGAGCAACATTTACACCTAGTCTTGGAAAGGCTACGAGAGAGGCAATTTTATGCCAAGTTTGACAAATGTGAATTTTGGATGTCAAGAATTTCATTTCTTCGACATGTGTTGAAAGCAGAAGGAATTTCAGTGGATTCAGCTAAAATCTCTGCAATCAAGGAGTGGAAGCAACCTACCTCAGTTTCAGAGATTAGAAGTTTCTTGGGATTAGCAGGGTATTATAGGAGATTCATTGAAGGATTTTCCCAGATTGCCAAACCACTTACAAATCTGCTAAAGAAGGATGTTGCATTTGAATGGACCACCAAGTGCGAAGAGAGTTTTCAGAAGCTGAAGCAGAAATTGACAACAACACCAGTCCTCACCTTACCAGACAGCAAAGAAGATTTTGTAGTTTACTGTGATGCTTCAAAGCAAGGAGTAGGCTGTGTGTTAATGCAGCAAGGTCGAGTAGTAGCTTATGCTTCACGCCAATGGAGACCACATGAGGAAAATTATCCGACCCATGATTTGGAGTTAGCAGTAGTAGTACATGCTTTAAAGATATGGCGGCATTATCTCATTGGACATAAGTGTGAGATCTTTACAGATCATAAAAGCCTCAAGTATATTTTCACACAGACAGAGCTCAACATGCGTCAACGCCGATGGCTGGAATTGATCAAAGATTATGATCTTAGTATTCAGTACCAACCAGGGAAAGCTAATGTAGTGGCTGATGCCCTAAGCAGAAAAGTTTACAACCTACAAGGAATGGTTATATTGAAGAACCGTTACCTACAACAAGAGTTGCAGAATCATCAAGTGGAAATAGTACCGCAGGGAACGGTAGCTACTTTAACAATAAGATCTCAACTTGAAGAACAGATAGGAAATGCCCAGAAGAAAGATGAAGAAATTTGTAAGATCAAGAGTCGAATCAAGTTAGGAAAGGCTCAAGGCTTTACTGAAGATAACCAAGGGATTGTATGGTATCGAGAAAGAATCTGTGTACCTCAAAACGCAGATCTTAAGGAAATAATTCTCTATGAAGCACATAAAACTCCATACTCAATACACCCTGGTAACACAAAGATGTATCAAGATTTGAAGACCAGATTCTGGTGGGATAATATGAAGAGGGAGATTGCAGAGTACATTGCAAACTGTGATACATGTCGACGAGTTAAAGCAGAACACCAGAAAATAGCAGGAAAGCTACAACCTCTACCAATACCATTATGGAAATGGGAAGAAATTGGTATGGATTTCATTACAGGATTATCTAAAACTCAAGGAGGATATGATTCCATATGGGTTATTGTGGACAGACTTACTAAAGTAGCTCATTTCATACTAGTCAAAAAGATTTATGATGGCAGTAAATTAGCAGAGTTATACATGCAAAGAATAGTGGCATTGCATGGTATTCCTAAGAAGATAGTCTCAGATCGTGGAACACAGTTTACCTCCAAATTTTGGAATAGATTGCATGAAACCCTAGGAACCCAATTGGATTTCAGTACCGCATATCATCCACAGACGGGAGGACAGACAGAAAGAGTCAACCAAATCCTAGAGGATCTTCTAAGAGCTTGTATACTAGATTATGGGACATCATGGGACAAATGTTTACCATTTGCAGAATTTACATATAATAACAGTTATCAAGCTAGTATACAGATGGCACCATTTGAAGCTTTATATGGACGTAAGTGCAGAACTCCATTACATTGGAATGAGCCAGGAGAACGAAAAGTCATAGGACCAGAGATAGTAGAAGAAGCAGAAGCTCATGTCAGACTCATCAGAGAAAGGTTGAAAACAGCACAATCACGACAAAAGAGTTATGCAGATAAACGACGGAGAGAATTATCATTTGAACCAGGAGATTTTGTGTATCTCAAGGTCACACCATTCAAGGGATTACAAAGATTCCAAGTGAAAGGAAAGTTATCTCCAAGATACATTGGACCATTTAGGATAATCAAGAGAAAGGGAGAAGTATCATATAAATTGGAATTACCTGTGGGATTAGCAAGAGTGCATGATGTGTTTCATGTCTCTCAGCTCCGGAAATGTTTGAAGGAACCTACTGACCAGATAAATGTACAAGATGTGCCATTACAGAAGAATCTCACTTATCTTGAGCACCCAATCAGAATCCTAGCCACTGATGAACGTCAGCTCCGAAGGAAGAAAATCAGATTGTGTAAAGTTCAATGGAAAAATCCTTCAGAGCAGGAGGCTACTTGGGAGAAGGAAGAAGACCTTAAGCAAACCTATCCTTATCTTTTCCAGTCTTAGGTAAATCTCGGGGCGAGATTTCTTTAAGGAGGGTAGATCTGTAACACCCTGAGTTAGGGGTGAAAACTTCCTTTTTCATCAATAGCATGCATGTTTGTATCTGTAGTAATAGCCAGATCAATATCTATCTCAAGCCCTAAAATCTCCAAAATCTATCCTGTGACCTCAAATCAAGATCAGATTGTTCAGATGTGATCTATTAGTTATCCTGAATCTAAAAGCCTTCAGAACCTAGATCCAATTCTATCTCTAACTCCCAGAATTATCAACTCCATTCTGTTTTCGAAAACAGAAATACCTTATATTACCCAAATACCCTAAGTTTCAGAAATACAGATTTAATCAAATTCTTGACCAAGTTCAGACTAGATTATTCCTGGAATATAATCATGGGTATGTCAATACCTTAATCTAAAAAGTTGACAGCCAGATTTCACCATCTAGATTCTTTTCACAAATCAGTCCAAGAGTTATCGCAAATTAGTCCTTATCTGATATCTGAAAACCCAAAAAGGCTAGAATCCCCAGATTAACTTCAAACTCAAAATCTCTTCGGCAAATCTTCTCAAAATGCTATTTGCCACAAGTTTCTCTTCTGTGCAGATATCAAAATCGAACCCTAAATGCCAGAATTTGAAATCGACAAAACTTAAACCTTATTTTACCCTAAAGTACCCTATTTTCAGTTTGTATCAAAAACTATTCAAATGTGTCAAATTTTATCAATTATCCTTGCCAAATACCTTGTTGAATATAATCTACCAGATTAGTGAAATCAATTTCAGTTTAAACCTACCAAATCTCCAGATTTACATTTCAGTCCAAAACTCAAAGAATTAAAACTGCAGTTCAGTCCATTTTCGACCAGGCCGTATACTGCTGTACACGACCAGAAGCCTCGCCGTGTTTTGCTTCCTTGCGCCGTGCACGCTCGCCGCCGGCCAAGCTTCGCCGCACTGTGACCGTGCATGCCAGTACGCACGTGTCCTCGCTCCAGCTGGTGCCGTGGCAAGGCCGCTGCTACGTCGACGACCAGTGCTTGCTCCCGCGCGCGACCAGCAGCGACTTTGTCAGCAATCCATCGCCACGTAGCCTCGCCGCGCCAGTACTTGTCGCCACCGCTTGCTACAAGCTTTGCCAGGTCCCGATGAGGCGACATTGTGATCAGTTGAAAGCTTGTCGCCGTCGCATCACCGCTCTTGCTGTGTCTTCGCCGCTGCTGCTCCTGCACGCAACCAGTCAAGTCACAGCAACCAATCTCTTCATTGTTCCCCTTTGCCATCTTCGCCGAGCCTATATAAGCACTCCTGTGCTCAGCAGTTTCCTCCACACATCACCAGGACTTAACCAATTTCCAAATTTCACCACTGCAGTCGTCTTCTCCGGCGAGCCATCGAGGAGGCTCACGGTGACAGCTCATTCCACATCACCTCTTGCCAAATTAACAGCATCTGTGAGTTCCCCTCGTCTCCCTCATCGTGCTGTACCATCTAATTGGCTTACCTTGCACCTTATCGCCGGTGATCGCCGGGATTGCTAAATGCCCTGTTCCGGCAATGTAGCTCGAATTACTCCAAATTAGCTTTCGCATCTGTAATCAAAATTTATCAGTAAGCTAAATCAAGCAAGCCTGTGAAGTTGGATTTCGGATTTAAGCAAGAATCGAACCTTTTCCCTAAACCGAGCTTCACCAGAAAACCGGCGATCGTCGCCAGGCTTCTCCAGTGATCCTCCGGCCAATACAATTGTACCAGAAGCTTCCCTATACCTCCTAGATGCTCTCCAAGCAAGGAATTAAGTTCTTGTTGCCTGTAGCAGGAACCCCCAATTAGCAGTGTTCTTCTCTGGCACAGTTCACCGGAAAAGTGTTCCCGGCCGTTTCAGCCCAAATCACCTTGTCATTTAGATGTGCCCTAGCCTCCTGAGCATTTTTGTCTTCTAGCCCGACACCTAGATCGGCCTAGATTGGAAGATATAGCTTTGCCAAGTTTGTGTCCAGAACAGCTCCAGTGCAGCCAGTTCATCTCTGTTCATCATCAAATTTCTTGCTTTCCAGCCATTTCCTGCCCTAGATCCTGTTGACTTAATTGTTCCTGTTACTCAAGCCTACCTCCGAGACAAAGTGGTGCATCATTTGGAGCTCCAGATCAAAAGTTATGCTAAGCCCTAGTTTTTGGCATTGTCAGCTCTATGCCAGAGCTTGTCAGCCAGTGGCATTGACCTTGTTTACCCACTTCTGGTTGTGTAATTTGAAATCCACTTTGTCCACTAAAATTGTAGAGTTGTGATCTACATTTTCTTCTACTACCACAACTTGAGATAAGCACTCTAGCTTTTCTTAAAGCTATGTCCAAGCCTTGATCCGAATGTCGATCTGTTGACATTCGCTGTTTTGATTAAACCAGTCACAAAATGTTTATCCCTATTGTAATCCTGAAACCCTAAGATTATCTAATCACCATCCTTAGCCCAAATTCCTTGAAACCCTAGAATCTCGACTCAGTTCAGTTTGCAGCTATCTCCAGTATAGTTCAATCATTCTTGTTGAGCATTTCTGCATATAAGTCGTAAAACATTTTAAATATTATAAGTAATTATTGTGTGTTTGTTTGTCGTCGAACAGATTCAGAAGCTGACTTTGAAGATTTTGCTGTTGATCCGTCATCGACTGCTGTATTTTACGACGCGGAAGGCAAGTCATATCCTTGGTCATCTTGAACCTATATTTTAAATGTTGCTAAAACATAACCTTGAATATAGGCAATATTGCATGTGAAAGATTGAGAATGGTTGATTTATCAATTGGCAGTACTAGACTAGTTATCTGTGAAATGTGAAATAAACAAGTTTTGAGCCATGAACTATTATATGTATTTATATACTTATATTCATGAAATAAAACCCCTAGCCGTGACCAGAAAAATGGTATGGATGGCTGTAGCAC
Source organism: Pharus latifolius (assembly GCA_019359835.1). Taxonomy (NCBI): domain Eukaryota; kingdom Viridiplantae; phylum Streptophyta; class Magnoliopsida; order Poales; family Poaceae; genus Pharus; species Pharus latifolius. The sequence goes on from CM033329.1 coordinate 26,753,220, forward strand.
TGGAGGTGCTAGACTGCAAAGGAATGCAGGCACTGAAGGTGCAGGGTTGTGGATAGTCTGGTCACTGGCCCATAAGGACTAGAACCTTGTGTTGTGCGTCTAGTGGCATGAACAACGTGCTAACCGCAAGCCTGGTATAGGACAGGCCTGAACAAGTAATTATGTGGATCGCACATGAAACCCCTGCATGAGATGTGTAGTGATGCACGATAAACACGGAGCGCGGCTCCCACACATATCACTGAAGGTGATCAAGCACGCTGACCCAGTAATGGGAATAAGCAAAGGGGTGGAGGTTTGGATACAACCTGCCACACCTGTGTCTCGCTGAGAGCCACAGGGTCGGGGGTGAATTGTGAGTAAAACATAACAAAAGTTCTTGTTATTTCCACCTTGCCGCTCACAGTATGAAGTGAGTCAGGGGTCCAATCATTTTGTTATGATAGGAAAGGTTTGAAAGTGGAATATCTTGTGGGTAAATTGGTACCTCTCTGCAGAGTTAAAACGTATTCGAATACTCCGAGCTCCCGGGTTTATAGGAGTCTGCTGCGGTGGATTAAATCCACGGGGTGTTGTCATGATAAGGAGTGCTGCCGTGGGCTGTCGTGTGTTGACGTGTCGCGGTAGTGCTATAATCTAGTGAACATGTTTGATGATGTTATATTATAAAAAGTGCTGCCATAAGATGAGATGAGAAAGGAAAAGATTATTTTACAAATATCCATAATTCTTGACTAGTCTTGGTTCATATCATCACTACTATATGTATCTACTCTTACCTATGACTTGCTGAGTACGTAAGTGCTCACCCTTGCAACATTCAACTCAATAGATGGAACCTATCTTGATCAAGATGATGGCACGGAATACTACATGGATCCAGAAGGAGGAGAATCAGTTCCGCCAGAACCCTGAAGTGTGTTGTTCTGCCGTCAACTTCTTTTGTGGGAGGGTCACCTATCTTCTGCTGCGTAGTTAAATATTTTGCTAAACCCTGAATGCCTTGTAGGCATTGTAATCCTCTTTATGTAATATTAAGGCCAGCAGGCCACACTGCTTAATATTTTGTGAGTACTCTGTTGCAATATTATATACTCCTGTGTTTGACTCATCCTGGGAAGTCAAAGGTTTGTAGTTTGGGACTAGCTGCAGCGAGCTAGGTCTCTACAGGAGTAGTCGTTGTCCCAGTCTCGGGGCGCGACAATATTCAGCCAAGAAAAAATTTTGATTTTAGTACTATCTAGCACCCTTTGAGCCAAGAGGAATAGATCATCCTTGAGGGCCAGCCTCCAAATCAAAAAACTAGGAGACTGAAATTGGAAGATTTTCTTGTTTCTAATCTTCCAGATGTTCCACAAGGCAATAATAACAATCTCCGAGAAAAACTCTTTAGCGGAAGGAGAAAAAACATGCAAGTTCCGAATGATATATAGGAGAGAAGGATTCACCGACCAGTCTAGATCCCAATTTAATCCGATGAAATCCCAACATTGTTTAGCAAAACCACATCTAAAAAAGATATGAGTATGAGATTCAATACTTCCCTCCTCACATAATTCACAGTCCAAGGAAGGAATAACCATATTTCTCCTGAGTAACCTCTCCCTAGTATTCAGATGTTCCCAAAGAAAGAGCCAGAAAAAACCTTGAGTTTCATAGGACAACGATTCTTCCAACATACTTTGAAGATGGGATGTATAGGACAAACACCCATCAAACTTCTGTAGACCTTGCTTGTTTGAAAACTCAGGGAGCTGCTAGATAGCAAGAGCCAGCCATCATTTGAATGATTATTTTCCACATGATTCTACTGTAGGAGGGACATTTGCTGGAATTGTGAAAAAGCCAATTCAGAGAGAGGAAGATGAAAGCAATCAACTTCCAAGTTTAAATTCCGAAAATCCTAAACTTCGAAGTTTCTGGAAGAGTAAGAGTATAATTCCAGCCATTTATGTGATAGAATTTCTGAGCTCCAAAGATCATTCCAGAAATCGCAGGTATCTCCTCTTCCTAGAGAACAAGAAAAAAGACCTTTAAAAAAGACCAAAAGATGTAAAATGTCCTTCCACCAAAAAGACCCAATGATCCGAGTATCTGATGGTAAACCCTGAAAGTAATAAACATTCCAAAGAAGCTGAACCCAGGGAACTGAAACTTTATTAAAAAATTTAAACAAGAACTTCAAAAGAAGGGCCATATTTTCGGTTTTCAGGTTAATAACCCCAAGACCACCATTCTTCCTAGATCTGCAAATTTTATCCCAAGCAATCGGACAATGACCTCCTAAACAACTGGATTGACCTTTCCAAAGAAAAGCTCTTCTGATCTTGTCAATTTTATTGATGAAGGAAATAGGTATTCTCAAGGTTGACATAAGAAACATAGGAAGAGAAGAGAGCACCGAATTAATCAGGGTTAACCTTCCTCCTAAAGAAAGGAAGGAAAATTGCCATCCGGATAATCTCTTGTTAATACAATCAATGACATTATCAAAATGTTCAACCCTTGGTTTAGACACTCGAAGAGGAAGTCCCAAGTAAGTAAGCGGGAAGGAACCAATTTGACATCCAAGAATACCAGCCAAGTTTTTTGTCAAATCTTCAGAATAGTTGATCGGGATCTAAAAAGATTTAAGAAAATTAACACTTAAACCATTAGAACTGGCAAAAGAGTTAAGAAGAGCTTTAAGAAAAAAGAATTCCTTAGCATCCGCTTTGACTATAATGAGGGTATCATCAGCATATTGAACAATGGGGAAATCTTCAAACTCCTCAGTAGACACTGGAAGACTAAGCAGACCCAAATTCTTTGCACGATTCAAAATAGATTGTCACAGATCAGCCACGATGACAAACAACAGCGGAGACAAAGAATCACCTTGCCGAACACCTCTTCTACAAATAATTTGTTTGCTAGGAACTCCATTTAACAAAATTTTTGACGATCCAGACTTCAGTATGAGACGTATCCAATTCAACCATCTATCTCCAAAACCTTTAGATTTTAAAACCTTCAAAATGGATTCATGCTCAATCAGATCAAAGGCTTTTTCAAAATCAAGTTTCACTAGAACAGAACTCCTCAAGGAACCTGGCATATATGAACATATTCATATGCCGAAGCAGCACAATCCTGAATGGTTCTGGATTTAACAAAACCATATTGATTACGATGAATAATCATTGGAATAACTGATTGAAGACGATTAGCAAGTAGCTTGGTAATAATCTTCCAAGAACGGTTTAACAGTGAGATAGGCCTGAAATCAGAAACCTTTGCAGCTCCCTGTTTCTTCAGAATTAAAGTAATAAAAGATGTGTTTAATCTGAATAATTCAGAATCACCATTAAAAAAGCATCTAACAAGGTCATAGAAATCATGCTTAATGAAAGACCTAGCAGCTCTGAAAAAGTTTCCATTAAAGCCATCAGGGCGCGGACTTTTATTTTGAGGCATGGTAAGTACCACATTGTCAATTTCCTGGGGAGAAAAATTCTGCTCAAGATAAGAAATCTCTTCACGAAAAGTATAAACCAACTCCTCTAGATTAAACCACATATTTGTATATTAAGAAACATCAAATCTTCTTTTCAAAGAAACTCAAAGATGATTCGCCATATTTTCTTGATCAAGAAGATCCCTATTATTGTCATCCTTCAAGGAAATAATGTATTTCCTTCTAAAATTATTGGATGCCACAGAATGAAAAAATCTAGTGTTCTCGTCTCCCAATCGTGCCCATCTAATACGTCCCCCTCACCTTCTCGGCAGAAGACGCGCGGGGGGTTCGCTTCCCCCACGACGACGCGCTCATTGTCTCCGCGACCATCTACAACTGCAATCTGGCCCGGATCCTGGTGGACGGTGGGAGCTCCGCCGACGTCTTATTCCTGAAGGCCTTCAAAGAAATGCAGGTGGATGAGAAGCTCCTGCAGCCCGCTGCCGGGCCCCTGCAAGGTTTTGTCCCGGGGAAGGCGGTCCACCCCGTGGGCAAGGTAGATCTTCCAATGACTTTCGGCACCCCGGAGAACTACCGGACCGAGCTGGTCCGCTTCGACGTAGTAGACCTCCCCTCCTCTTACATCGCGATTATGGGGAGGACAACAATCAACCGGCTGGGGGCTGCCACCCATCAAAACTATCTCTGCATGAAGATCCCCAGGCCGCATGGTGTGATCAACGTCCGGGGAAACCAGGACATGGCCCGTGCTCTATACGAGCGCGCTGCGGCCACGATCGGAAGCGTCAACCTCATAAAGACGCCCGGGGGGGAGGCTTCTCCCCCGGAACTACATGCTGCCGCGCCACCGCCCGGGAGGCCCCTCCTCAAGCCACGTCCGGAAGGAGGCCTCCGGAAGGTCCTACTGTCCCCGGGCCACGAAGACAAAACCGTCCGGATCGGGGCGGAGCTCCCCGAGGAGCACGCAGCGCAACTTGCAGCTTTTCTGCGCGAAAACTCCGATGTTTTTGCGTGGAAACCGTCAGACATGCGGGGCGTCGCCCGGGAGGTCATTGAGCACAAGCTTGCAGTGGCCCCCGGTCACCCCCCGGTCAAACAGAAGCTGTGGAAACTCTCCCTCGAGCGCCAAGAGGCAATCAAGGCGGAGATCACCCGGCTCCGAGAGGCGGGGTTCATTCGGGAGGTCCTGCACCCCGAGTGGCTCGCGAACCCCGTCCTCGTCAAGAAATCAACCGGCAGGTGGCGGATGTGCATGGACTTTACCGACCTTAACCGCGCCTGCCCCAGAGACAACTTCCCGCTCCCACAGATTGATCAACTCGTTGACTCCACTACGGGGTGCGAGCTCATGAGCTTCCTAGACGCCTACTCAGGCTACCATCAAGTCCGGATGGCGGAAGGGGACGAGGAAAAGACGAGTTTTATTACTTCCCTCGGAACCTTCTGCTACGTCCATATGCCCTTCGGGCTCAAGAACGCCGGGGCGACCTTCCAGCGCCTCATGACATTGGTTTTCAAAGAGCAAGTCGGCCGCAACGTCGAAGTCTACGTAGACGACGCGGTTGTCAAGAGTCCCCGCGCAGCCTCCCACATCGACGACCTGGCTGAAACCTTCCGCAACCTCCGCGCGTTCGGGCTCAAACTCAACGCGGAGAAGTGCGCCTTCGGGGTGCGCGGGGGGAAGCTCCTAGGTTTCCTCGTGTCCCAGCGGGGCATTGAGGCAAACCCCGAGAAGATCCGGGCATTCCTAGATATGCCCCCGCCGTGCTCCGTCAAGGATGTCCAGCGGCTCTCTGGCCGTCTAGCCGCACTCAGCCGTTTTGTCTCCCGGTCGGGGGAGCGGGGCCTTCAGTTCTTCAAGATCCTCCGAGGGCTCGAGGGGTTCCGCTGGACCCCCGAGGCCCAGGAAGCCTTCGACGACCTCAAGAAATACCTCACGAGCCCCCCAATGCTCGTGAGTCCGTCTCCGGAAGAACCCTCGCTCCTCTACCTCACCGGGACCCCAGTCGCCGTCAGCGCGGTCTTGGTGAAGGAGCAAGGGGGGCAACAGCGTCCGGTGTACTACGTGAGTGAGGCCCTCCAAGGGGCCAAAACTCGGTACACGGAAATGGAGAAAATCTGCTACGCCCTCCTCATGGCATCCCGGAAGCTTCGGCATTACTTCCTGGGGCACCCCATCACCGTCCCGTCATCCCTCCCCCTCGGGGAGGTACTGCGAAACAAAGAAGCCACCGGCCGGATCGGGAAGTGGGGGGCCAAGCTCGCCCCGTTCTCCCTGTCCCTTACCGGCCGCTCCGCCATCAAGTCGAAGGTCCTCGCCGACTTCGTCGCAGAGTGGACTCCCGCCTCTGGGTCCGGGGACGAAGATCTCCCTGTGCCGCCCCGACGCAGTGATCATTGGACCCTTATGTTCGATGGGTCGCTGTGTCTCGCCGGGGCTGGTGCGGGAGTACGCCGCGCGGCTCGAGTTCCCCGCAACCAACAACGTCGCCGAATACGAGGCTTTGCTCCTCAGGATGCGCCTCGCGCGCTCCCTGGGGAGCCGGCGCGTCCTAGTCAAGGGAGATTCTCAGCTCGTAGTTTGCCAAATGGACAAGTCTTACCTGTGCCATGACGCAAACTTAAGTCTTTATTTGCAGGAAGTGCGAAAGATGGAGAGGCATTTCGACGGCCTCGAGGCCCGGCATATCCCACGTAGGGACAATGACCGGGCCGACGCCTTGGCCCGGGCGGCCAGAACCCGGGAATCGCTCCCCAAGGGGGCTTTCCTGGAGATCATCACGAAGCCCTCGGTGGCCTCCCCGGACACGGGCGACGAGCCTCATGTCCCGGAGGTCGCCAAGATCACCCGGACTCCGTCTTGGATGGACCCCCTCATCTCCTTCATCAAGGGGGAGGGGAGACTCTACAAGCGGCGGGCTTCCGCCCTCCTGCGCTGCCTCCCCCGGCCAGAGGGACTTCAACTTCTCGAAGACATCCACGCGGGGTGCTGTGGTTCTCACCTAGCCCCGCGTGCTATCGCAGCCAAGGCCCTCCGGCAGGGCTTCTACTGGCCCACGGTCATGCTCGACGCGCGAGATCTTGTCTCCGCGTGCGAGGCATGCCAAAAGATGGCCAAGGGCTCGAACCTCCCCCCTATAGCGCTGCAGACGATCCCCATCACTTGGCCCTTTGTGCGCTGGGGGATGGACCTCTTAGGGCCCTTCCCCCCAACGCCCGGGGGATACAAGTATGCGGTAGTCGCAGTCGACTATTTTACAAAGTGGGTTGAGGCGGAGCCTTTGGCCAGCATCACGTCCCGGGCCGTTCAGCGGTTTTTCTGGAAAAACGTCGTATGTCGTTTTGGTGTCCCCCGGGAAATCACCATGGACAACGGGACCCAATTCGACTCGGCTTATTTCTGGGAATTCTGCGAAGGCCTGGGGCTCGTCATCCACTTCGCCTCGGTGGCCCATCCCCGGAGCAACGGGGCTGTCGAGAGGGTCAATGGCATGATCCTACAGGGGTTGCGCCGGAGACTCGAGCAAACTGCTTCTAAGCGGGGCGCATGGGCAGAGGAGCTCCCTAGCATCCTCTGCTCCATGTGCACGACCCCGTCCCGGGCGATGGGGCGTACTCCCTTCTCCCTGGTCTACGGGGCGGAGGCAGTCCTCTCCCTGGAGATCAGCTTCCGGTCCCTACGGGTTGAGCTCCTGGAGGGAGCTACACCCTCAGCGTACCTGGCCAACGAGGCCAACCAGCGTCTGGAGATCGACCTCGTGGAGGAGGAACGCGACCGAGCGCTCCTCTGCCACGCCATCTACGAGCAAGAAATGGCGCGCGCGTACAATCAGCGCGTGCGTGAGAAAGCTTTCCGCCTTGGGGACCTTGTCCTCAAGCGCGTGACGCACCCCCAAGCCCAGGGTAAGCTCTCCCCCAAGTGGGAGGGCCCCTACAGGATCTCCGCGGTCCTGGGCTTGGGGGCCTACAAGCTCTCCAACCTTCAAGAGCAGGAGCTGAAGCACACGTGGAACTTGAGTTTACTTCGCAAGTTCTATGTTTAGCCTTACGGGCCTATCCCCTCCCCCGGAGCGTTCACGCCGGAGGGGGAGGAGGGACACTGTATTTTCCTCCCCTTTCGCGGCCTCGCAGGGGGAGGCCCTGTACATTTTATTAGTAATACATAGGTCTTGCTTTTCAAACAGTCCCATTGCAGGTCTCCCTCATTACCGCCCCTAGTGGCGATGCCCTCCCCGCGAGGATGCCCTCCTCGTGAGGATGCCCTCCCCGCGAGGAAGTGGGCCAGGCCCAACAAGTCCCTACAACGGGAGTGCCCACTCCCGTAGGGCGGCTTATGATCAGCCCTCGTGGACTGAGGGTGTAAGCGGCAACCCGGTCACAGTGGCCGTGGTAACGAGTCAATTTGGGAGACTAGTCCCCTACCCAAACACTCAAGATCCGTCTTCGGGCACTTCCTCCTCCGGGAGTCGACGTTATTCCCGGCTCCCCGTTTTCACGGCGACCGGAAGATCGGCCCCTTGCGGCTTGATTGGATCTATCTTCCTCCTCCGGGAGTCGACGTTATTCCCGACTCCCCGTTTTCACGGCAACCGGAAGATCGGCCCCTTGCGGCTTGATGGGATCTATCTTCCTCCTCCGGGAGTCGACGTTATTCCTGGCTCCCCGTTTTCACGGCGACCGGACAATTGGTCCCCAGTGACCTTATTCCCGGCTCCCCGTTCTCACGGCGACCGGATGAATGCCTCCCGGAGACCCTATTCCGGGCTCCCCGTTCTCACGGTGACCGGACGACTGTGTCTCGGAGAAGTCACGGATTTCTCGTGCATTTTCTTCCTCGAAGACCCTATTCCCGGCTCCCCGTTCTCATGGCGACCGGACGAATGTCTCCTAGGAAGCTCGCCTCCAGAAATCTCATCGGGTTCTCTTGGACATTTCTTCCACGTGACTTCTATCCCGGGGGCCTTGTTACCCCCACAGCGCGCGGAGCTATTCTCCGGCCCGCTGTGGGCGGGGGCGATAAGGAACCCCCGGGTGTCGACCGCACCACCCACGAGGAAACTTAGTTCATTCTTGTTAAGATGAGTCGTCCAGACCATCCAAGAAGAAAATAAAGAGGCAATGAAATGAAACGACAACAGCTTTATTGATTCTCAAACCCGGAGGACATCTTCCCCCTCCGGTGGGCTTCGGAAACGATACAACCCGGGTTCTAACCCGGGGGATTCTCTACGCCCTAAGGCTCCTACGCCTAATACTCCCAGAGACTCTCCGCTAGCTCCCGGGTCAAGTCCCGGTACAACGCCCGTACGCGGCGCCGAGCGTCCCGGAGCACATCTTTAGGCCAGAACTCATATCCCGCCGGTGGAAGAATCCGGAGAGGAGGGATCATCCGGAGCCCCGGTCGCGGAGGGGACAATTCGGCACGATGATTACCGAAGTTGTCCAAGTGCCACTCCGGACGCCACCTCAACCGGATCGGCTCTCGGACACTATCCTCATCGCGATTCCCGGAGATAAGGCTTAGCAAAATTAAAGCCGCTTGGGCGTCCCCCGGGGAGCCCCTCCCGGACCTTCGCCCGGGAGCAACCTCCCGGGAACCCTGGTAACAGTAAATTCAATTCAAAGACTTAGAAAAAATTCTAACTTCATTGCATTCAAAATGTTTATGTACAAGTGCCCGGGGCTTCTTCTAAGAAGCTACCGGAATCAAAAAGTCCTAAAACAAAAAAGAGCCCTAGCTAAGACCCGGGGGGAGGCTCATACATGTTCATTGGCGTCCTCCCCCTGGGGGGCTTCTTCCAAGGCCGGGGCTGGGACATCTCCCGCCGGAGGCACCGGAGCCGGGAACCGCGACCGTATGATCCGGTCGTAGAACCCCCCGGCAAGCTGCTCGACCTCCCGGCGCGAAGGCTCGAAGGAGTCCAGGCAGCTTCGGGGGATGCGGCCCCCGATCGCCCGGGCGCCGACCCCCCGGAATTCGGCAAGCCCCGCAGCGGCCGCGACGACGGGGATCGCGCGGCCCCACGCCCGAACGTCGGCAGCCCCCGCGAGGGTCGCCGGCGGCACCTCCCTGCTCCCGGAGCCTAGGCTTACGCCAAGGCCCGCGAGGGCCGACTGGAGGGAGCGGCCCGCGTTCGCCACCGCCCGGACGCTCGAGCTCTCGAGCTCCCGGAGCGCCTCCTCCCTCGCCTTGGCCTCCTCCCGGAGGCGGCTGTTGACGGCCTCGGAAAGATGGACCTGGGCCCGTACCCGGGTCAATTCCGCGAGGGCTTCGTCGCGTTCCCGGAGGGCCTCCTCGCGCTACCCTACGGAGGCCGCGGCCCGGCCCTCCGCCTCCTTAAGCAGCCGGGCGACCCACTGCTCAAGGCCCCTGGTAACAGCTGCCACCTACAAAATACATAAGAGTTAGAAAAATTTCAAAGTGCAGGGGATGAACGAAGGCGTTATCGACTCGGGTTACCTGGGCCCCGAGGGACTGAAGCCCCTCGAAAAGCTCATGGAGCGTCCCTCCTGCGACGAAGGCTTGCACCTTCCGGGTATGCAGGCCTTCCGAGTAGCGGGCGACCTCCCTCGCGGGAAGCAAAGGGGTCTCCCGCCCGGCGCCGCCAGCGCGGCCAGCGGGGGGTCCCCGGACCTCAAGGTCTGGTAACGCGGCCGGCGTCCTCGTCGACGAAGTAGTGCCCCCCGAAGACGTGGCCGAAGAGCTCTCGGCGGTAGCCTCCGCCCGGGGGGGAACCATCAGGCCTTTCCCTGCCCCGGGCCGGAAGGTCCTCGGGGCCTCCTCCTCCGGAGGAACCTCGTAGACGGAGGGGCTCCCCCCCTCGTCCACCGGCCAAACCCGCGGGGGCGAGGCCCCCGCGAATCTCACCTCCAGCCTCTCCGGCTCCAAAGAAGCCGGAAGGGCCGGGAGGGGCTCCACCATGAGCGGCGACGGGGCGTAGTTCACCGAGTCGGACGCCACCCCGCTCACGGTCGCCTCCTTCCCCCGCGCCTCGACGGGGCCCTTCGGGGGAGGAGGTGTTGCCTCCTTCCGGGACGGTGCCCGGGCACATTCGCTCCCGGGGGTCTCATCCCGGGGCTTCATCGGTGTCGCCGCCGGCGTCGTCGATGGGCCAGGGGTCTTTTGAACCTGGGCCTTTTTGGGCTCCGAGCCCCCGGCCACCTCCTTCCCCCGTTTGTGCGACCCGGGGGTGGGGAGAGGCTTCCTCTCCGGTAGCTTCAGCCCGTAGGCCGCCACCACCAAGTTCTTGGGAGGGCCCTCCCCCACGGCGCGCACGACGCGCTCGTGCTCGTCGGCGAAATACCTCCCTAGGAGGTTCTCCGCCTTCTCCCACGCCGCCGGGTACGGCCGGACTGAAAGAGGTAAAGAGTTAGTCAATTTCTTAAAATTCGTAAGTACAATGCAGCGGGTTCCCGGAGCTTACGTCGCGTCACCGGCTTCACCGGGGGCCGCTGCTCGGGGCCCATGCCGATCCCCCTCTTCCCGCCGGTGAAGGGGGAGATCCGGAGGAGAGCCATCTCCTCAGCTGCGTCCCGCATCGAGCGGGTCTTCTTGGAGAGGATTACCTTGCCGAGGAGCTCGTACTCCTCGTCCGTCCACACCAGCGGCTTTGGTGCGGACGACCGGCTGTAGGTGGGGGCCTCTGGGGCGTACACTACCGCGTCGTTCCGGACCCGGAGGTAAAACCACCTCTGGACCCAATCCCCCCAGTGGTCCCGGGAGGCCGCCGCCCGGTAGTCGATTACCCGGGCCGGCAACATCTGGACCATCACCGAACCGAAGGGGGACTTGGGGCCCCCCTTCACCAGGTGGGAGGTCCGCGCCGCCGGTTCGTAGAAGTACCGGAAGGCGCGAAGGTCGGGCTCCCGCCCGGTCGCTGTCTCGTAGAGCCAAATGAAGAGGCCCATCCGGATGAGCGAGTTCGGGGTGAGGTGGTTGAGAGCCACCCCGTACTCCTTGAGAAACTCCCGGAGCATGGGATGCACCGGGAGCCGGAGCCCCGCCTGCAGGAAGGCCTCGAAGGCCACGACCTCTCTGGGCCTGGGGCGGGGGGCTTCGTCCTTCTTCACGGGGACTCGAATGTCCCCATCTGCGACGATGCCTCTTTCGGCCAAGGACTCGGCGTCCTCGGCCGTGAACTCCGATGCCCAGAGGAAATCCGAGGGGATTTCCTCTGGGGGCACTTCCGTGGTCTTCGCTCGACCCTTGGGTGCCATGAGGTTAGTTTTCTTTTTTGGTGGCTAACTTTGCAGGAGGCTACTACTAGAAATTCCCGGACGCCTGCTACCGGAAAAGGCTACCGGAAAGAGCTACCGGGAGAGGGCTACCGGGAGAGCAAAAACTGTTGAGGCCGAAAATTTGGAATGAGCTTTCGGGCCCCCCAAGGTCCTATTTATAGGGGCGGGCCGTGGTCTAGATGCACGCCACGTGGCACCCGCGGATCAATCTGGACAGTAGAAGTTCAAACCGTGCGCGGGAAACGAAGGGACGGGCGCGTCAATCGAGGCACCGGTTCGAACCGCGTGCGCATTTATGGCGAAACGGCACAGCTTTAACCGTGGGGCACAGAAACCAAAGCGTTGCGGCTCCGGTAGCTTGGCCCGGAGATCTTCCCGGTGACCTGAACCATACCCACCGGGGACTCGAGCATCGTCCCCGGCGGGCATGGGGGGCTGCTGTCGGGGGAAATCTCCGCGGGACTAAGTCCAGGTAAGATGTGTCACGATTACCCGGGGACGTGGTCTCCGGTGCCCTCCCGGGCGCCGCCTTTTGGCTCCCGGGACCTGGCCTCCGGTGCCGTCCCGGGCGCCGCCATTTGCCCGGGGACGTGGCCTCCGGGACCTCCCCGGGTGCCGCCTTTTGGCTCCCGGGACATGGCCTCCGGTGCCGTCCCAGGCGCCGCCTTTTGGCTCCCGGGACGTGGCCTCCAGTGCCGTCCAGGGCGCCGCCTTTGACCCCGGGACGTAGTCTCCGGCGCTATCCCGGGCCCCATCGCCCTCCTAAAGGTAAACTTTTGAACTGTTTATCACGTGCAGGTCACGCGAGGGGCGCCTCGGGAAGTAGCGACCACCTGTCAAGCATCCAAGGCATTTGACCGGGAGAAGGACGGTCCTGCCCTTCAATCCGACGGTGGCCTCCGGGGTAGTTTAGGTTTTTTGCTGCTTTTTGGGGCTATAAATAGCCCTTGTACCCCTCTGTTGTAATGGATCGGTTCTTTTATTGGAATAGCTAAACTCACAGGTGTGCTCCAGAAGCCTCTCCCCCGGAGAGAGCCTCCCCAGCCGACTCTGACGAGGATTGACACCCGGGTCACTTCTAATAAACTTTTGGTTCAAGACAGGTTCGAACCAGACATGTATTTGGTTCGATGCGAACTCAAGCTATTTCTGAGGGGCATCACCATGAGGTCGCAAGCTTTACGCGATCAGGTCGCGGGTTTCGTGCGATTAGTCCGACAGCTGTGTGCGGTCAGAAGTTCATATGCTATACGCGGACTGGACTGAATATCTGGGATGTTGCGCGGTCAGCCCATATTCCGCGGTCAGAACATTCTCGACCAAGGTGCTTGGAGTTTGTTCGGTTATCTTCATACCAGGATATTCCAGGCATCCCGGAGATTCCTCCACGTTGAAGACCAACCGTCAGAGGTTATTATATGCGGTTATTCATGATTAACACGTGTTAATAACCTCCGTGGAAGTTAATAGCGATTCTTCAACAACTGCATCCAACCGTTTGATGCAGTTTTCTTCATATGGCACCCTTTCGACCAATATAAAAAGGTGGCAAAGTACATCAAACGGGGGATCCAAGACATTTTTCGGAGGAATAAAACTCCTAAGATAAGCGAGATACGAGAGATCTCGATCACCCAAACAGCCAAGACTACGGCTTAAATTAGACAACACTTACAAATCTCCTATAGCTTCTTTCTGTACACTTATATAGGGAAAACTTTCGTCTGTGAAAGTTTTATCCCGGCTAGTTTGTAAAGCTTTATCTCATATAGTGAAATCCTAACAGGACGTAGGGCTTTTACTCCCACCATCGAGGGCCCGAACCTGTATAAATCTCTCTGTGCTCCTGTTCACCATTGTTCAGCATACCTTCCCGGAGGGTCATCTTGAAAGGTCTCACAATTACAAATTCTGCATAAGTTCGGCTGAGGACCCTGAGTCCAAATCGTCGACAGCTGGCGCCCACCGTGGGGCCTTTCTATAGGCGTCCTAATTGAAATTCGGAGGTTCGCCGAAACATGGCTGGAGCATATGATTCCGAGAATGATTTCGATCTTGAGGATTATGCCCATATACCAATGCCTTCTCCAAGCGATCCTGTTCCGATGGAAGAGGTCAAAGGCCAGAATCTTCCACAGGTTGAATCATCTCTCCAAGTCATGTCAATCGACCAGGAGGTAACTGGCACAAGGTCAGAACCCACAGAGGTTCTTAATGTGCTAGGTGATGAATCCGGCCCGTCATACGACCCCGCTGAGGGAAAATATGATGGTGACCCTGAAATTAGCCCAGGAAGGTTCAACCCTGATAACCTCCACCGTCTCTTCGATTTTGAGTCCGACTCGGAACAAACCGAGATGTTTTCCCCATCGGCGACCTCACTCCCTAGGCAGTTTGCTGCGTTGTCGGAAGAAACTCCCGATCAACAGGCTGCCAGGGAAGAACAAGATCGCAAACAGAAGGAGGATCAAGATCTCGAGCAACAGAACAACGAACTACGCAGAACTGCCCTAGAGGCTCTTCAAGATGCGCAGGCTCGTTACGATGCTGCCCCGAGTTCTTCTCGACGGTCGCGTGGTCGTAGACGTGACCAGACTCCTTCTTTACCACCGGAGCATTTCCCAGTGGATGAAGAAACAATAACACCTGGTGCCCCTAGGACAAGTACCCATGGTCGACTGCGATCTATCGCGGAGGTCATGCGCAATTTTCCTCCTACGGTCATGGATGCGCAGAGACCGGCCTTTTTCAGGATCCTGGCAGAAAGACTGGACGAGGTCGCATCCAAGGCGACCCCAACAGCCTCTTCCCGCTCAGTAACACATTCCCGTGAACGGGATGGTCCTCATTTTGGCTCTGGCCGGCGGAGTTACTCCCCACCTGTACCATCCCGACAGGACAAATACCGGCGAATGCAGGACTCTCGTAGTAGGGATCGAGTTCCCGTTCACTCTTGTTTGGGACCACGAGTAACCTCGCCATTACGTGAGTTTGCTGGAAACCCAACCGAAAGTCACAGGACGGTTCACGGTCCTTATGTTGGTTGCAAAGCTTTCTCGCCTGGCCTACGAGCAGTCGTTTGGCCCGATAAGTTTCGACCAAGGGCCATTGAGAGGTTTGATGGAACTCAGAACCCATCTGAGTTCCTTCAGATCTATATTACTGCCATCCAAGCAGCAGGAGGCGATGACAAGGTCATGGCCAACTACCTGCCAACAGTCCTCGCAGGATCGGCTAGAACCTGGTTGTTTAATCAGCCTGAGGGTTCCATCTACAATTGGGAAATGCTATGCGATGCCATCCTCAGCAATTTCCAAAACTGTTACCAAAAGCCAGGTAAGGAGGACGACCTGCATAGACTGCGGCAAACTTCGACCGAAACACTTCGGCAGTTTGTCAAGAGGTTTGTCGGGGTAAGAAATACCATCCCGAACATATCTGATGGCTCTGTAATCAGGGCATTTAAGCTTGCCGTTCGATACCGGAGATTCACTGAAGACTTGCTTATCCACCCTCCTCGATCAGTGGCCGATCTGTTCGATATGGCTGATCGATATTCTGATGCAGCCGAGGCAGTCGAATGGAACCGAATGGTTGACAAGGGGGACCTACCGCCCCAACCAGGCTTCAAGGACGCCAGGAAAGAAGATTCAAGCAAAAAGCCGGAGTCTTCACCGGGTGGGAAGTCAAAAAAGTCGAAGAGGAACCGCTCTGGACAGTACCGTGAGGTTGCCGTCGCGGAGAAACCACCTTCAACCAAAGGTAATAAGTCTTCTTTTAAAAGTAAAACTGCCTCTGGTGGCCGGGATTCCGACCAGCCAGAAAAATCAACTAATCCGCAGGAGGGCAAGAGGTGGTGTCCACTCCACAACTCCGCAGGCCACGACCTCAAAAACTGCAGGAGTTGGTTGAAACAGCTGGATGATTTCTACCAAGGAGCTGGGCCAATGCCATCCTTACCGCCTAAAGAGCAGGCGTGCGGGATTAGAGACGTCGACGGAGACGAAGAAATGGCTTACCAGGTACCTCAAAATCATGTTAATGTCATTTTCGGAGGTTCCTCCTCTTTCGCTTCCAAAAGGCAGTTTAAAACCTATTGCCGAGAGATTAACCAAACGGAGACATCTCTTGGCGAACCTCAATATCCCCGTTGGTCGGATATGCCTTTGACGTTCGATCGCGCTGACTGTCCTGTGGGGCTAACTCGACCATTGAGGCTACCTCTGGTTATAACCCCAATCATCAGTAACGCGAGAGTCGAAAGGGTCCTGATTGATGGGGGAAGTTCCCTTGATCTTTTATTGGTCAAGACACTCGACGAGATGCAAATTCCTCGTTCGAAGATCAAGCCCATAATCCATCCGTTTTATGGGAGAATCCCAGGCCCCTCCATGATGCCATTGGGACAAGTGGTCCTCCCGGTCACTCTGGGAGAACCAGATAACTTCCGAACAGAATTGGTTACTTTCGATGTAATTGATTGTGATTCAGCTTATAATGCAATCTTTGGCAGGCCGACTCTTGCTAAGTTCATGATGGCAACGCACTATACTTATCAGTGCGGGAAATTGCCTGGCCCCAAAGGTGTCATTTCGGTCCGAGGTAGTCGCAACGTGGGGCTCACGTGCGACCGGCTATCTTTGGAGATGGTCGATCAACTTCCCCTCCGGGACGCTCAGGTCGCCACCGTTGCCACCGATGCGATCAGGGCTGCTCCTCGACCAGATGAGAGACTCAAACAAGTTCCTTTGTACCCAGATGACCCATCGAAGACAATTCAGGTTGGGTCAGCCCTAGATGACAAATAGGAACTCGACCTCGTTGCTTTCCTCCAGGCTAACGCAGACGTGTTTGCGTGGAAACCGTCCGACATGCCCGGTGTCCCAAGGGAAGTAATTGAGCACAGGTTAGCAATTCGACCTGGACAACGACCAATAAAGTAAAAGCTCAGGCGTTTTGCCACCGACCGACAGGAAGCCATCCGAGAGGAGTTAGACAAACTCTTACAAGCCGTGTTTATCCACGAAGTGGATCACCCGGACTGGCTCGCCAATCCGGTCATGGTCCGCAAGTCAAATGGCAAGTGGCGCATGTGCGTCGACTACACTAGCCTCAACAGTGCCTGTCCGAAGGATGACTTTCCCCTTCCCCGCATCGATCAGCTGGTCGACTCCACTGCGGGTTGCGAACTGATGAGTTTTCTGGATGCCTACTCAGGATATCATCAAATTAGCATGGCAGAAGACGATGAAGAGAAAACTGCCTTCATCACCCCGTTCGGCACATACTGCTACGTCAGAATGCCGTTCGGTCTCAAGAACGCAGGTTCCACGTACCAGCGCTTGATGCAAAAGATCTTTCTTTCCCAGATAGGGCGTAATCTTGAAGCATATGTAGACGATTTGGTTGTAAAAAGTGCCAAGAGATTGTCTCATTTGGACGATCTCGCTGAAACCTTCTGTAATTTGAATTGCTTTGGAATAAAATTAAACCCGGAGAAATGCTCTTTCGGGGTTTCTTCAGGAAAACTCCTTGGTTTCCTTGTGTGTTCTAGGGGCATTGAAGTTAATCCTGAGAAAATCAGGGCTATTGAACAAATGAGGTCGCCCTCGACCATGAAGGATGTTCAACGCCTGGCTGGTCGCATGGCGGCTTTAAGTCGCTTTATATCGCGATTAGGCGAAAGGGGATTACCTTTCTTCAAAGCCCTGCGGAAGCATCACAACTTTACATGGTCGGATGAGGCCGAAAAAGCATTCCAGGAGGTAAAAACATATCTATCCAGTCCGCCAGTATTGGTGTCTCCTGACAAAGGAGAACCGTTGCTTCTTTACCTGGCGGCCACACCACACGCGGTCAGCGCCGTTCTGATCGCGGATAGAGGAGGAATACGTAGACCCGTCTACTATGTGAGCGAAGTACTTCATGGTCCTAAGGAGCGCTACCCTGAGGTCCAGAAGATACTTTACGCGCTACTGATGGCTTCCCGTAAGCTACGACATTACTTTCATGCACACAAGATCACAGTACCCTCCTCTTTTCCTTTAGGGGATATTGTCTGAAATCCAGAAAAATCTGGTCGAATCGCCAAATGGGCGGTCGAATTCGGTGCCTTCGAGATCCATTTCACCCCTCGCACGGCGGTTAAGTCTCAGGTTTTGGCCGACTTTGTGGTCGAATGGACCAACCCTGAGCCACCCGTGCAGTTGGCAGAGGAACTGGAGTGCCCCGATTATTGGACAATGTACTTTGGTGGCTCCCGTAGTTTTCAACACTCGGGGGCTGGAATAGTCTTAGTTACGCCCCAGGGCGAACAGCTTAAGTATGTCATTCAACTACACTTTGTTGCAACCAACAACGCAGCAGAGTATGAAGGTCTTCTTGCAGGGCTCCGGGCAGCAAAATCCCTCGGAGTCCGTCGATTAGTGGTGAGGGGAGACTCACAACTGGTCGTAAACCAGGTAAACAAGGAGTACAGCACCTCCGATGAGACAATGGCTCATTACCTGGCGGAAGTGAGGAGATTGGACAAACACTTCAGTCATTTCGAAGTCCAATACGTCCTGCGAAAGGACAACATTCTCGCAGACCAATTATCCAAAATTGGGTCCTCACGCTCATCCGCTCCGGCAGGAGTGTTCATTGAACACTTGGACCATCCTTCGATCATGACTTCGGTCGAGGATGATCCAGTAATAGCCTTCGTTACCAACCTCGGTCAGGAACAAGATTGGTCTCATCCATTGAGAGTCTATCTTGAACATGGGACCCTACCCGAGGACGAAACCGAAAGTGATCGGTTAATTCGAAAAGCGAGTCTGTACAAACTCATAGATGGGATTTTGTACAGAAAGGGTACTCAAGGAGTATTCCTGCGTTGTATATCTCAGGAGGAAGGAAAGTCCCTCTTGAGAGAAATACATGACGGTGTATGCGGTGCGCACTCGTCATATCGTACACTGGTCAGAAAGGCTTTCCGACAAGGATTCTACTGGCCTTCGGCACTTGATGATGCCAAACATATGGTCAAGAAGTGTCCCCAGTGTCAGTTCCACGCAAGGCAAGTTCATCAACCTGCCTGTGCGTTGCAAACCATTCCTCTTGCATGGCCATTCGCGATCTGGGGAATGGATATCATCGGTCCTATGCCACAAGCGGTCAATGGGTACAAGTTTCTGTTCGTAGCCATTGACACATTTACAAAGTGGATTGAGGCCGAACCGGTACGAAATATTACTGCATCAGCCGCACAAAAGTTCTTCCATAAGAACATTGTGGCACGATTTGGTGTTCCAAACCGTCTCATCACAGACAATGGTTCTCAGTTCGCCAGCGGTCTTTTCCTGGACTACTGCGATCAAATTGGGACCAAGGTGTGCTTTGCTTCTGTGGCCCATCCACAAAGCAATGGTGCCGTAGAATGAGCCAATGGGCAAATACTGCAAGGCATTAAAAAGTGCGTTTTTAATCGCCTTAGGACCCGCTCGGGGGCTTGGGCAGATGAGCTCTATACTGTTCTATGGGCATTACGAACTACTTCTAGTCGCGCCACCGGTGAGACGCCCTTCCATTTGGTCTATGGGGCCGAGGCGGTATTGCCCATGGAAGTAAGTATTGGTTCTATTCGGACAGATCAGTTCGAACAGATTAATCAGTCCGAACAACGGGCACAAGATCTCATCCTCTTAGAAGAACGGCGTGATCGCACCCTGGTTATGTCCGCGGCATACTTGCAAGCTTTACGCAGGTATCACAGTAAAAAGGTGCGACCACGCGATCTCAACGTGGGCGACTTGGTTTTACGAAAAATTCAAGACCAGTCTAATCGCAACAAATTCTCCCCAAAATGGGAAGGTCCTTATACTGTTGTCTCAGTGCCGCGGACAGGATCGGCGCGGTTAGCTATGGACGATGGTCGGATTTTGTCCAATACTTGGAACATCGATCAACTTCGCAAGTTTTACGTCTCAGTCAGGAGTCTATCTACTAGGGGCTTGACTTCCTCTATGATTGCATCGAGCAGCTCTTCACTCTCGACCTCAACCGGACCCACCAATGCGCTCAGATCTGCATCTGGGCCATGGTGAAGTTGAACCCGGCTGAGTACGGCTGCTGCGGCTGATAGAACCCTGGTTCTGATCACCTCTTCGCGTCGCCGTACATCTCCAGGGAGATACTCAAGCAGTGATTCTGCCTGGGCAGTGAGCAGCGATGTCCAGTCTCTTACGCTGAGGTTGTCTGTCTTTGGTTCCACCACATCGGTTTTCAAAAGATCAGCCACGGCCTTCAGTTTTTCGAAGACCAGGAGGCTCAGCTCTTTGATCGCCCGATCGGTATGACGAATCGAGGATTCAAGAATCCCCTTGTCCCGACTAAGCTGTGTAATTCGACCTGCTTGCACTGTACTGAGAGAGGAGATTATTTGCATGTTATGGATTCAAGTCTTCTTAATCAGGAATTGGCTTACCAGCATTTTCTGATCGAAGTTTGTTGATTTCGGTCTCTTGTTTCTTAAACATCGAGACTGAATTGAGCCTCATTTTGGCCACCTCTCTCTTCAAAAATGTAACCTCTCTGCAGCGAAATCAAGGCAGTCACAACCAAAAAGCACCCATACTAACCAAAGGGTAATGATCCTCACCTGCGCAAGCTGTCGCGTTCTTTCTCAATGGCTTCTGTACTGGCCATCACAGCATGCGACTGGCCTGTTAGCCAGGATAACCCCTGTGATGCAAAGGAAGAGGATCAAAGGTGTCCTAAGTACAATTCAGGCACGAGAGCAGAGTTTTATTATACCTTCATAAACTTTTGTAAGACAGCATCATTCAGTTCAGCGGGAATCCTCGCTAGAGCCTCCGACGCGCTCACTACAGGGACAGTTGGTGGGAGTGCCGGCTGGGCGCCACCCCCAGTAGTCATCGGTGGTGACTGGGTCCCTACATTTATTCTTTCCCCTGCGGTCTGGACGACTTCCTGGACCACAGGGGTGGAGCGTTCTTCGTTGGAAGCTCCTGCACCAGCTGCGGCTTCAACCTCTCCGAAGGCGATTGAAGAGCTGGGCGCCGTCTTTCTTTGCCTGACATGAAGGATAATTTGAGCAGTTTTTATTTAAGATTATTGCCAAATTTAAGGTTCTTACCTTATTTGAAATCCCATTCGCTCCTGGGATTTCTGGGAAGGTTCCCCTTGGGAAGAAGAACCGTCATCGGTTCTTGCCTTCCTCATGACAAACAAGGTAGCTCCCCCCTGGATATGTTTAGCTATGAGCATATTTCTAAAGAACAGATAGAGACAAAAAGCAAGGTCTTTACCTGGGCTACCGTACTGGCTGGTGAGGCTACATCCAAAGGCCTTGGCGACTCTTGGGTCGATGAAGCCACCGCAGCCGGCCTTTGCTCAACTACTTCCCCCTCTGTCCGCGGAGGAGGAGGATTTTCCTCCCTAGGACTCACGGTAGTCGCAGGGAGAAGCTCTTCTCTCTGTATAAACATTGACTTGTCGAAATGTACGGAAGGAATTGAAGAAAGAATGACATAGAGGAATCCTTACCATGGTCGTCCTTTCGACCAGAGGGACGGAAACAACTAGTCCTGAAGACTCGGGGGCTTCAGGAATTGGAGGGTCATCCGCGACCACAAGATTTTCGGTGCTCGCAGGATCTTCCACGACCACCTCTTCGGTAGTAGTGGTCTCTGCGGGGCAGCTTGGGGCATCGCTGGATGGGAAATCCGCGATCTTCCTCCTTCGAAGGATCAGAGGAACGTCATCCTCTTCCTCCTCGCTCCCCTCTCCCTGTACGACGAAGAAGTGATCCCAATCTGTGCTTGGTAAAACAGAAGGGATGCGATATCTTACCGCTCTCTTTCTTGTGGTAGAAGGAATGCTCCGTGAAGACCCTTCCCCAGGATTCAGTCTGGCTTTCTTGGAGGCAGGACTCTTTGTCCTGGGTCTTTGGGAGACCTTCTTCACGTTCTTTACCGTCGGCTTCCCGTGAGAACCTACGTTCTCACTTGGGAAAGTCGTCTCGGCAAACCTTCCTAGGAGCTGATTCACATTTTCGATGAAAATGTTTAACGCAGGACATGCATAAGATCTTAAATAGAGGCCAGATAGAGAATGTACCTTTCGACGCTCCTGTTTAAGGTCATCGCCGGCGTGAATCAGACTTTGGGGACGAGGTGATCCCTTAGGGCCCTCTACATCGGAGTTGTAGGCCCTAAGGAGGGAGTTGGTCCGCCTTTCAATTTCGGATGAAGGCAGGACTGTTCCCAAACTCAAGTCAGAATTTGTACAATTCAAAAAGAAGAAAGTTCAGCACCAAAGAAATAAATACCTTGGCTGTAGTCCAGGGTGCTATCAGCCATGGACCTAATCTCCCACGCTGGATGAGCCCTTTCACGCAGAGGCCTCACCCGGTTCTTCACGAAGTCTCGAATGATATCTCGAGCCGTCAATCCTTGATTAACCAAGTGAAGAATCACCTCGGCATGCTTCGAAAGCTCCGAATTCATCGCCGGGGGAATGTCTAACTCGCTCGACTTCTCTGGTCGCGAGTTTTCAAACCATAAACTGCTTTCGGATGGTGGAGAGCAGTAAAACCACCTTTGGTGCCACCCATGCACAGAATCTCGCAGGGGTGGGGAGGGATACTCCTTTTTATCCCTCAGCCGGAAGTAGATGCATCCGGCAGCGTTGGTGCTCTTCGACCACGCCGAAAAGTAGAATCATCGGAAAAGATCCACGCTGGGATATATTCCGACGAAGGCTTCACAAAGATGTTGGAATACTGCAAGGATCAGCATCGCGTTGGGGTGGAGGTTGATCAGTTCCCACCCGTAATGCTCAAGGACATCCTTGAGGAACCGACTCTCAGGGAATCGGAACCCGCAACACAGATACTCCTCAAAAACCACCAACTCGCCTTCTTGGACAGTTGGGGTTTCTTGGTCCTTCTCCGCAGGTCGCCAGTTAATGAGCAGCCACGGAAAAAGGATCTCCTCCTTCTCTAACGCCATCAGGCTCTCCTCGGAATGGTGGATGGATCTGCTCCAGGACGCCATCTTTGGTGGAGAATCAAAGGGAAAGCTGACGATTTTGGGAAGATGAAGGCTGAAGAAAATGAGGGTTTTGAGCGGCGGGAATAATGAGGGTTTTAGCTGTGTGGCTTCTTTGAGAAGACATCTGCTCTTTTTATAGACCGAAGGCGACGCATTAATGAGTAAACGGCTCATTTCAAACGTTCCATTGAATGCTTTATTCATTTCCCATAATGGATACTGTCTCTGATGGACCCGATAAAGTACTCAGGCGTCGGATCTGAAACAAAAAGGCTCCTTTGTTTTGGACACTGAAAGTGCAAAAGGACTGAAAAATTTTCAGTACTTTTCAGAAGGCGTTTTTCCTTTTTATACTTTGAACATTTTTTTTTGAAAAAATCATGTAACTCAATTTTTGACGTACTGGAATGTTTCTAATTGGGTTATGGTTTTATCGAAATCGTGTTTTAGGCTGAAACTTCGATTCTAATCGGAGTGACGACCTGACCGAGTCCCAACTCTGGTCGCACTTTAGTTCTGACCGCGGCTCTGAAACTGATCGCGGAATCAGGGCAGGTCGCGGTGCTTTTTTCTTAAAAGCGATTCTGATCGCAGAACTAAAGTTTCCTGTGTATGAATGGTCGCGAACGTAAAGTTTATGGCTATAGTTTCGCACAGAAGATGTGAAGAATATTCATGAGAAATAAGAAACTTTTATTTCTTACATTCTTTACATACAAAAGGAATGCAGTCGATCAAAACATCGACTTGCTCCGAAAGAAGTTTACAAAGTTCCCCAAGGGACATGTTGTTGTCAGTAGAATTTACACTGGCAACCCCCAGGGAACTAGCAACTACCCTAAGTCTATCTATATCGTCCCTAACAACAGACGCACTATTGTCCCTAATCAAGTCAGAGAGTTCTCGCTGTTGCTGAGCGAAGTCCCTCTCTCGACGGAAATGGTGCGCCTCTTCTCGGGATCGATCAAGACATTCTGCTAAATGCAGAATCTTCGAGGCCATCTCCTCGGTCTTCTTCTCCAGGGCATTCTTCTCTTCCAGAAGAGTCTGTCCGGAAGGAAGAGATGGAGCAGCAGAAGGCTGATCGCTGGAGCCTCCTACCTCCTGCATTTTGCAAAAGTTAGTCATACTAACTAAACTTATCAGCAAAAAGGGAGAAGAATTGTTACCTGTCCCGGTGCATAACCCGTTAATACACCCATCTTGGGAGGAAGATCATCATATGGTGGAAGAGCAACCTTCCCATCAGAAGATTGCTTCGCCAACCCAATATGGCGATCATTTGATCGAGGGATAGTCACCGCTTGCCGACCAGGATGTTGATCACCCAAAATAATGGGAGAATTGAATGTGATGGGATCTTTCTCTAAGGATAAAGGCCTAACTTGCCGAGAGGCATGAACAGGGAGGGTCAAAGGAACTGAAGGAAGAAAGAAACTTGCTACATTCTTCACCTTTGTTCCACTAGAAGATCCTTCGTCGACCTTGCGATTCTTCCTTAAGGGAGACAAGACTTCAATCGTTTGAGGCCTTTGTTCGACAATTTTCCCTTCATCGCTCTCAATCTCAATGATTTCATGATCTACCATTGGGAGGAGTATGTGAAAAGGAAGGAGGCAGGATAACAAGAAAAGGACTTAGACGTGGAGGGAAATTGTGGAGTTTTACAAATCCAAGAGCCTAGTATTTATAGCCGCCTGGGTGACGGTTTGCATTCCAGGCGGCTCGGGTTTCGTCAAAGCATTTACAATTTTACCTCAAGATAAAAACAATTCTACGGCGCTATCATTGCCCGTCACGTAATGTCAGAACCCGTCTTGGGAAACCAACCGTTTTCACTTAGTGCGCCACTAAGTGGAAAAATTGAAGAGTCGGGTTAAAGATCCAATGCATGGTTTTAAAATTCGAAATAAACACGTCTCTTCGTTTTCTTCAAATTTGGGGGCTAGCTGACGAGGATTGACACCCGGGTCACTTCTAATAAACTTTTGGTTCAAGACAGGTTCGAACCAGACATGTATTTGGTTCGATGCGAACTCAAGCTATTTCTGAGGGGCATCACCATGAGGTCGCAAGCTTTACGCGATCAGGTCGCGGCTTTCGTGCGATCAGGCCGACAGCTGTGTGCGGTCAGAAGTTCGTATGCTATACGCGGACTGGACTGAAATCTGGGATGTTGCGCGGTCCGCCCATATTCCGCGGACAGAACATTCTCGACCAAGGTGCTTGGAGTTTGTTCGGTTATCTTCATACCAGGATATTCCAGGCATCCCGGAGATTCCTCCACGTTGAAGACCAACCGTCAGAGGTTATTATATGCGGTTATTCATGATTAACGCGTGTTAATAACCTCCGTGGAAGTTAATAGCGATTCTTCAACAACTGCATCCAACCGTTTGATGCAGTTTTCTTCATATGGCACCCTTTCGATCAATATAAAGAGGTGGCAAAGTACATCAAACGGGGGATCCAAGACATTTTTCGGAGGAATAATACTCCTAAGATAAGCGAGATACGAGAGATCTCGATCACCCAAACAGCCAAGACTACGGCTTAAATTAGACAACACTTACAAATCTCCTATAGCTTCTTTCTGTACACTTATATAGGGAAAACTTTCGTCTGTGAAAGTTTTATCCTGGCTAGTTTGTAAAGCTTTATCTCATATAGTGAAATCCTAACAGGACGTAGGGCTTTTACTCCCACCATCGAGGGCCCGAACCTGTATAAATCTCTCTGTGCTCCTGTTCATCTTTGTTCAGCATACCTTCCTGGAGGGTCATCTTGAAAGGTCTCACAATTACAAATTCTGCATAAGTTCGGCTGAGGACCCTGAGTCCAAATCGTCGACAGACTCCGGTCGGGAGCGCGTCGACAGGACTAGGGCCCCACTGGGACCCGAACCTGTATAAACCCGTGTGTCATTCTTTGTGCTTGTCCGGCGGGGGAGGACCGGTCATCCGGTCAACCCGCGCCGCGTAATCTTCGCTAGGATCACTCAAAACCTGCCGGGGTATTCGCAATACCACGACAATGAATAACCCCATATTTCATCAACAATTTTTGAAATTGGTAATTAGTGAAATATGCACCACCATCATTGATTACTGCTCGCGGTATTCGAAATCGGGGAAAGATGACTATTTTGAAAAGCTTGATCACATGTTTTGATTCATTTTTTGGTGTAGAAATAGCCTCTACCCACTTTGAAACATAATCAATTGCAACTAAGATGTAGGAGTTGCCCATAGAAGATGGAAAAGGTCCCATATAATCTACTCCCCATACATCAAAAAGCTCAATTTCAACAATGTTTGTTAAGGGATTTCATGTCTTTTACTCAAATTTCTACAACGTTGGCAAGGATCACATTTTTGCATAACGTCACAAGCATCTTTAAATAAAGAAGGCCAAAACAAACCTAATTGTAATACCTTAGCCGTTGTTTTTGAAGCTTCGGCGTGTTCACCACATGGAGATGAATGACAGTGTTCAAGAACGCTCTGGACCTCGTGGTCGGGCATGCATCGTTAAAAGATGCTGTCAACTCGCTTTTTGAAAAGGTTTTGATCATCCCAGTAGTAGCATCGGATGTCATGGAGGAAGCGCTTTCGTTGTGTACTCATCAACCCTGGAGGAAGTCGATGGTTAAATAAATAATTTGCAATATCAACATATCATGGTTCTTGTTGAATCAGGTAAAGGTGCTCTTCAGGTATAGCATCATTGATGTGAACACCGGTGGTGTCAGTGAAGAGTCACGAAAGATGATCGGTGACGACGTTCCCAGCACCTTTCTGATCTTTGATCTCCAAATCAAATTCCTGCAGTAGTAGGATCCCTCGCGCAAGTCATGGCTTGGTTTCTCTCTTGGTAAAAAGATACGTAAGAGCAGCATGATCAGTATGCACAATAACCTTTGAACCAATTAAATATGGATGATGGTCAATCTTTCCCTGGCTTGCGAGGTTCATTTCAGGTTAAGCAGGGGATGTTCACTCTAATGCTTTCATTCCTTCAGCTTCATATAGGTGAATCATTGGTTCCTTTCCTCTCTTTGACTCTTGCGAGCTTCCTTTCGGAGTCGACATCGGGACGCCCTTTCTTGCTGATGGTCATGTTCTTCCTTTTTGACCCATGCCATGGTTGAGGAGAAAAACCTTGTGCATAAACAACAATACCCCTAGCTTGGAAATACTATATTACAGGCTGGCAGGTTTTTACGCGAAAAAGACCCCAATCCGCACTCTCTGGCCTAGTAGGTATTTCTTCCTATTTTCTTAGCATATCTAGAGGACTCTTCGCCCCTTCTTCCACATCAACCCTCGTAAGTACTAGAGTCCCGCCAGTTCACTTCCTTGAATTCTTAGTCGAGTAAGCCTAGCAATAGCGGGAGCAATTTCCAGTTTATCTAGGGCATATACTATAACAAGCAATTCTTTTTCAGTAGTAGTGTAATTATTTTGAGCATCATCCAAAGTTTTTCTTACATAGTATATGTCACGTCTGCCACGACAGTGACATCACCTGTGAGGAGCCCAGCTCGATGCAGCTGGTCCCCTAACCACTTGACTTCCCAGGATGAGTCAATCACAGGATTACATTGCAGCAGCAAAATAGTACAATAGTCATAATTGTATGGCCATCAGGCCTTAGTACAAAACGAGGTACAGTGCCTTACAAGGCACAAGGGTCTAACAAAATAACACATCTAGACGACGGAAGCTAGGCCCAAAAGCAAACCACAGGAAACAGAGGTTGACAGCAAGACAGCACCACATGAGGGCTCCGGAGGGAACTGCTCATCATCTCCTGGGTCCGCAGCATCTTCATGGTATCCTCCAAGGTCGTAGAACGCTCCATCTATTGATGAGTTGTTGCAAGGGTGAGTACTTATGTACTCAGCAAGTCATAGGGAAGGTAGAGATACATATATATATATATATATATGACATGAACCTATGCTATTGGGGAAAGAGTGAAAGGTTTTTCCCAAAATACATTTCTTTCTCTTTTCTTATTCAAATCCCGATCATACCCATGGCAGTAAATAAATCATATTGATGGTGATACATATATCCCATATCCAAGGCGATATAATCTCAGATCACACTACTTTTATTCAAGTCTTTCAATCATATACTCATAGCAGTAATTCCTAAACTTAGGGCATAAACCACATGCCTCTTAATTACCATATGATCTCTATATTATGGTATTACCGCGACACGTCAACACATGACAGCCCACGGCAACGCCCCTTATCATGACAACACATGCCACTTGGGTAATCTCGAGCTAACAAATTTTAGTTTATAAAACAATACTTGTGTCACACCCCATGGATTTAATCCACCGCGGCATACACCTAAAACTCGGGAGCACGAAGTATTCGAATACATTTTTAAACTCTGCAGAGATGTACCTCTTTTTGAATCCACTTTTTCACTCGACTTCCAAGTCGGGCCAACTCCATGCGACTTATACGCATGTGACAAGGCCGAGATCACACAACGTTTTTGCTGTCTAGTATTAACAGTATCCCTGCCCGGTAAATGGACAATACCGTCCCAAGTACTGTTGTGGGTCCTCCCCACTGCCTTACTTCCTAGCCTGGGTCTATGTTCCCGCAGGACACATAACCTCTTTTGATTACAGTCGCGTACGACTTAATCTGGCGTAGGGCGTCTTCCTTCTTTACACCTTATCCTCTCATAATTTTTCTGATCTCACATCACTCATGGACGAACTGCGTCCCACCAGTTTCCACGCGAGAAACCGGATCGACAAGCCATGCAGGGAACTGATAATACTAAGAAAGCTACTAGGTTGCGCCTGTCCCATACCAGGTAAGTGGTTGGTACGTTTTTCATGCCACTAGACGCATAACACAAGGTTCTAGTCCTTACATGCCAGTGACCAGATCATACCACAACCATGCACCTTCAGTGCCTGCACATTCAGTGCAGCCAAGCACCTCCAGTGCTACCACCATTCCATACCAAAATACTGGTCACGGCTAGGGGTTCTATTTCATGAATATAAATGTACATGTTTATACTTTTATTAGTTCGTGGCTTGCTATCTTATCAAGTTCACATTTCTCAAGTATTCAATCTACCACTGCCATGATATCATTGATCTCAACACATGCAATATTAACGAGATATCTACTCATGGAATAGCATAGCAATTCATAAAATATGGGTTTCAATATGATCAAAGTATGACTTGCCTTCCGCGTCGTAAGTATCAGCAGTCGATGACGGTTCAGCGACAAGATCTTCAACCCCGGACTCTTGCTCTGAACAAGATCGAACAAGCAAACAGGCATTACAATCAATTCTATTCTTACTAATTCACTACATGCAAAGGTGCAAGGAGAAAATACTCTGGTGATACAAGGTTTGAAAGCGATTTGAGTTTAACTATGGAAACCAGGGTTAAAATTAGTTGTTAAGGTTTACAAGGTTCCAAAATATCAGAGTGATATCAAGGTGGTGACTGGTTCGCCCAAAAACAGCGAATGTCTTTAAGTTGGCATTCGGTTCAAGGCATCGACATAAGGTTGATGGGTGATAGAGGGCTCAACTCAAGTTGTGACAGTAGAGAAAAGTGTAGATCACAACATCAGGAGTCTAAGGGACAAAGTTATTTCCAAAGTTCATGGCTGGAAGTGGGTGAAAAGGCTCAATGCCACCGGCTGACATAGGCTGACAGTGCTCTAGAATGGCATTGACATGGTTTGAACAGTTTCCAGTGGTCAAAGTAGGTTTTGATTCAAGCATATGGTGCACAAGGTAGTGAGGCAGCTATTTGACAAAGTAATTTCTGTTTTACATGACCAGAGGTGGGTGAACAGGGCTAATGCCACTGGCTGACATAGCCTGGCATAGGGTTGACACGGCCAGAAACTAGGGCAAGCCATATCTTTTGACTCAGGGCTCCAAATGATGCACCACTTTGTCTGGTGGTTAGGCATTTGTAACAGGAACAAATGTCTCAACAGGACCTAGGGTAGGAGATGGCCGGAAAGTGATGAAAACCGGCGAAGAACACGGTGGCCGAACTGTTCTCAACAGTTTCTGGACAAAACCTTGGCATGGTGATATCTCTTCATCTGGGCCGATCTAGGTGTCGAGCTAGAAGGCAAAAATACTCCTGGGGTCGAGGCACATCTACTAGACAAGGTGGTTGGGGTTGAAATGGCCGGGAACAAAATCCGGCGACCGGAGCTAGGGGAGAAGACACCAAAATTGGGCATTTCTGTTTTAGGGCAAATAAACTTAATTCCTTGCTTGAGGATGGTCTCTGGGGCATAAGTAAGCTAGGTGTGAAGCTAGATTGGCTGGGGAAACACCAGAGAAGCTTAACAGCGAGCTCCAGTTCACATGCAAGGTGCAAAGTTGGGGATTTTCATATTTTAGCAAATTCTTCGATTCTGGTTGCTTAGACGTGTTCTAATCAGTCCACTGATCATGTTTGATTACAGGCTCGAGAGATAATTTGACTTGGTTAAGGATTAATTGCTCGCCGGAGTTGCTGGAGAGAAACGGAAATTGCCGGCGACTGGAGAGGTTTGAAGTCAATTACATGCTCGAGTATGATGAGGGAGGTCAGAGGAGCTTACTGAAGTAGCTGGAATCGAGGAGCAAGCAGTGTAGAGGCTTGGCACCGTGAGCCTCTTCTCGAGCTCGCCGAAGAAGACGAAGACGACGGCGTGGTTAGAGATTTTGGGTGGTTCTGGTGTGAGTGCCTTCGTGCTGGGCTGGCGCGGCTTTTATAGGCACAGCAAGGGGCTTGCAACGGCTGGAATTGCACGGGGAAGTGAAGCTCGAATCGATGGCGAGTTGACCGGTCGGGCGGGACAGCAGCGAAGCGACGCGCTCCAGCGGCCGTGCCGGCTTTGCAGGCTGGCGTGCGCTGTCCCTGGTGATGCAACGGCAAACTGACGGGCTCCTCCGGCATGCTTGCAACGTGGCACCGAGCTTCTGCAGTGGCTGCAGCGATGGCGTGCGCGCGCGGGCAAAATTGGAGATGCTGGTGCGGCCGCGGTGGCTCCACGGTGGCGAACGACGTGCGCACACGTGGCAGGAACGCGGTGGCAGCGGTGGCGACCACGGGGCTTCACCGGCGACGAAGCTCCTGGCGTGGCAGCGCGGTGGTCGCGGTCGTGCACAGCTGCTGGTCGTGCACAGTGTCTCTGGTCGAACCAGGGACCCAATTGCAAGGATTCTTATTTGAAATCTGGACTGATTTGCAATTTCTATCTTAGAGATGGTTAATTTGAGGATTGATTTCATGGCTGAGTATAACATTTCTATTAGTACTCATTTAGCTCAAATTTGGAGAAAGTTTGATAAGGTTTGAGGGATTTCACCTATTTTCGAAAATAGGGTAAAATTAGGGTACAATAGGTCTTGATTTTGTCGATCTCTAATTCTGGTGATTGGAGAGAGATTTTGAAGTCTGGACAGAAGGGAAATTTGTATCAAATAACATTTGGGAGGTGTTCCCTGAAGAAATTCTAGAGTTGGAATTGATTTGCAGATTTTAGCCTTTTCAGGCTTCCAGGTAAACAGAAAAGGACCTATTCGCAGTAATATTTGGACTAAACTGCGAAAAGTGTTTAGATGAATTAATCTGGCTCCCAACTTTTTGGAGTGAGTTGAGGATGAACCTAGGAACATATTCCAGGGGTTACTTGAGTCTGGATAAGGTTAAATCAAGATAACTCAATTATCTGGAAACTGGGGTACTTAGGGTAAATCTGAGTTTTCCTGTTTTCGAAAACAGAGAGAGGCTTAGGTACTGAGAGTTAGGGTCAGGATTTGATCTGGCTCCTGAAGACTTTTATCTTCAGGGTAACTGGTAGGTTAAATCTGGATGGTCAGATCTTGATCTGGATCTAGGGAATAGATTTGGAGATTTTTAGGGTTTGGGAGAGATTAGAGTTCAGCTGATCTGGCTACTACTACAGGGATACATGCATGCAGGATTTTCATGCAAAACTTTTCACCCCCAAAACTAGGGTGTTACAGTATATAGCATGTAAATCCTTATTTGTTCTTTGCCCTAGAATAGTGCCAATTGCATAATACCTAGAATCACACATCAATTCAAAAGGTTCATTGCAATTTGGAGGTTGTATGATGAGAGCAGTAGTTAATACAAGTTTCAATTGATTAAAGGTGTCAACGATTGGGACTCTTGTCCTTGGTCGAACTTACGTAAATGTTAAGGAAGAGTGTGAAGCCAATCTAAAGTGAAGCTCAGGTAAATTACGGTATCTATGCCAAAGGAAGAAATGAATTTATATAGCTTCAGGCCCTCTGATGGTGAGTAATAGCCGTATGTCCTGTTGGATTTCACTATGTAAAATAAGGACTACAAGAAGAGAACCAAGGATATTCTTAGATGAACTAAGAATAATCTTGTACTCTTTAGCTTATAGTCCATGTTAATCCACTGTGGCTAGTTCTAAAGTATTGTGTCTTGAATCTCTTGCCTCTCTTGATCTCTCCCGGCGATCCTTCTCTTCTAGCTCACTGCCAGTCATTGGTTATGAGATTGAAGGGTCACTGAGAGGCAAACGTGCTCCGGCCATTATGCCCGTTTATCATTGTACTTTCACCTTCTCGTCGGTTACAAGGAACTTAAGGAGCTGAAACATCCAGGTGGTGGTAGTGGTAAAATAGGCTCAACCACTATATACAATTGAATGAGGCTAATCATATAACCATTGGATGTTTTAACTCTTTAGTATGCCAAGGTTGCGTATTAACTACAACAATACATGGCTATCTTTATATCCTCCACGACCTGGGTGTCGCGCCCCGAAACTGGGACTACGACTACTCCTGTAGAGACCTAGCTCACTGCAGCTAGTCCCATATATGCATAGCATACACATACCCTTGACTTCCCAGGATAAGTCAAGCACAGGAGTATATTCACATTGCAATAGAGTAACTTACAAAATAGTTAAGCAATGTGGCCTGCTGGCCTTAATATTACATAAAAAAAATTACAATGCCTTGCGGCATACATGGTTTAGCAAAATAACATCTACACAGCAGAAGATAGTTGACCCTCCCACAAAAAGAAGTGGACGGCATAACAGCACACATCAGGGCTCTGGCGGAACTGACACTCCACCTTCTGGATCCAAGAAGTTCTCCATGCCTTCGTCTAGGTTAATGAACGCTCCATCTACTGATTTGTAGATTGCAAGAGTGAGCACTTACGTACTCAGCAAGTCATAGGTAAGAGTAGATACATATAGTAGTGATGATATGAACCTAGACTAGTCAAGAATTATGGATGTTTGTAAAATAATCTTTTTCTTTCATACCTCATCTCATCTTATCTCATGGCAACACTTTTCATAATATAGCATTGCTATTCATGTTCACTAGATTATAGTACTACCGCGACACATCGACACACGACAGCCCACGGCAGTACTCCTTATCATGGCAACACATGTCATTTGGGTAATCTTGATTTAACAAATTTTATTTAGAAAATATACTT
This sequence comes from Pharus latifolius, assembly GCA_019359835.1. Lineage (NCBI taxonomy): Eukaryota > Viridiplantae > Streptophyta > Magnoliopsida > Poales > Poaceae > Pharus > Pharus latifolius. The sequence goes on from CM033329.1 coordinate 26,786,511, forward strand.
GTGTCACACCCCGTGGATTAATCCACCACAGCAGACTCCTAAAACTCACGAGCACGAAGTATTCGAATACATTTTTAACTCTGCAGAGAGGTACCAATTTACCTGCAAGACATTCCACTTTCAAGCCCTTCCTATCAAAATGATTGGACCCCTGACTCACTTCAAACTGTGAGCGGCAAGGTGGACATAACAAGACCTTTTGTTATGTTTCACTTACAATTCACCCCTGACCCTCCAGTTTTCTTCACACAAACCGCAGTTGTGGCGGGCTATACCCCCACCCCTAAGCCTCTTCCCATTACTGGGTCAACGTGCTTGATCAAATCACATTCGGTGATACGTGGAGGAGCTGAACCCCGTGAGTTTAGTGTATTGTTTTCCATCTCATGCAGGGGTTTCATGTGCGATTCACATAAGTACTTGTTCAGGCATGTCCCATACCAGGCTTGCGGTTAGCACGTTTGTTCATGCCACTAGACGTACAACACAAGGTTCTAGTCCTTATATGCCAGTGACCAGACCAACCACAAACCTGCACCTTCAGTGCCTGCACATCCTTTGCAGCCTAGCACCTCCAGTGCTACCACCATTCCATACCATTTTCCTGGTCACAGCTAGGGGTTTTATTTCATGAATATATATATAAATACATATATACTAGTTCATGGCTCAAAACTTGTTTATTTCACATTTCACAGATAACCAGTCTAGTACTACCAATTCATAAGTTAACCATTCTCAATCTTTCACATGCAATATTGTATATATTCAAGGTTATGTTATAGCAATATTTAAAATATAGGTTCGAGATGACCAAGAATATGACTTGCCTTCCGCGTCGTAAAATACAGCAGTTGATGTTGGATCAGTAGTGAAGTCCTTGAACTCAGGCTCTTGATCTGCTCTCCAATCAAACAAAAAACCAATAATCACAATCTTTTCAATACATTATTATACTATATGCAATAATGCAAAGATGAAGTCTTGATGATTCTGAAATGATTGGATTTAGAAGCTGATTAGGGTTAAGTTATGGAAACCAAGGTTAAGATTAGCTGTCAAAGGTTTACAAGGTTCCAAATGTCTCAAAATATCAGAATGATATCAAGGTTGCGACTGGTTCGCTCAAAAACAGCGAACATCTTTAGGTCGACATTCGGTTCAAGGCATCGACATAAGGTCGATGGATGATAGAGGGGTTATCTCAACTTGTGGCAGTAGAATAAAATGTAGAGCACAACTCCACAAGTCTAAGGGACAAGGTTATTTTCAGTTTGCACAACTGAAAGTGGTGAAAAGAGCTAATGCCACTAGCTGACATGCTCTGGCATAGGGCTGACAATGTCAAAATCTTGGGTTTTAGCATAAAATGCGGTTCAAGGGCTCAAATCAAGTTGTGATAGAAGAAGAAATTGTAGATCACAACCTCAGGAATCTAAGGGACAAAGTTATGCTCAAAATGCACATATGGAAGGAAGTGAAAAGGGCTAATGCCACTGACTGACATAGTCTGGCATTGAATCTGACATGGCCAGAAACTAGGGCTTGCCATATCTTTTGATCTAGGGATCCAAATGATGCACCACTTTGTCTGGGAGGTGGACATTGATAACAGGAACAAATGATTCAAAAGGCTTCAGGGGTGAAAATGGCTGCAAGGTGATGAAAATCGGTGAAGAAATGTTGTGGCGACACGGCACAGTGAAGCCACTGGACAAAATCTTGGCATGGCTATAACTTGCAATCTGGACAGTTTCAGAGATCGGGCTAGAAGACAAAAATGCTCAGGAGGTTGAAGCACATCACCTGGACAAGATGGCTGAAGCTGGATCGGCCGGGAAAAGGTTTCCGGTGAACAGCGCCGGAGAAGAAGACACTGTAATTGGGGCTTGTCGATACAGGAGGTTTGAGCTCAATTCCATGCTCAGGGAGTGAAAGAGAAGTACAAGAAAGCTACTGGCAACATCAATTTAGTCGGAGGATGGTCGGTGTGGCCTGGCGATGATCGCCGGCGACTAATGGAGTTTGAATTTGGGGAAACCTTCGATTCGAGCTCAATCTGGAAATCTGGATGCACAGGTTTGCTAATTAGAGATCACTGATCATTTTATTCCACATAATCAAAAGCTAATTCGGGGTAAATCGGGCTGCATTGCCAGAACAGGGCATTTGGCAATTCCGGCGATCACCGGCGTTAGGGTCCACCAGAGGGCAATTCAATGCAACAGTACAATCAGGGGAAAGAGAGATACTCATTGGTGACTTCAATTTGGCAAGAGATTCAGTGATTGGAGCTGGCACCGTGAGGCCTCGAGCTGGTCTCGCCGGAGAAGAAGACGACAGCGAGGAAATTTGAGATTTAGCTTTATTCTGGTGAAGAGAAGATGATACAAGGTATGGCTGCTTATATAGACCAGAGGGCGGAGCTTGTAAGGAAGTAGCAGCAAAGTAATTGACGCCGGTAACTTGACTGGCCGGGCGCAGGCGCGACAACAGTGACGGTGAAGCGATGGCGCACAGGCTAGGTGACTACTGATCAAGCTGTTGCTTCATCGGGACGCAATGATGTCGGGCGGTGCAAAGCAGTGGCGAGAAGAGCTGGCACGGTGAAGCAACGTGGCAAGGAATTGCTGACAAAAGCCTGTTGCCGGTCACATGCGGGAGCAATGCTGTCCAACGGCATTGCCACGGCGATGGCTGAGACACAGACGCGTGTGCACATGCAAACACAAGTGAGCACGAGCTCAAGCGCAGGCGAGGCTTGGCCGGCGGCGAGCGAGCACGGCGCAAGGATCACGGCGAGCTCTGGTCGAATGCTGGCTGCTGCCCTGGTCGAATTAGGGGCCTGATTGCAATATCTGATTCTTGGCTTTGGACTGATCTGTAATTCTGGAGTTTTAGAAGATTAGGGTTGAATTTGACTCTGCTGATTTGGCAAACTTGATTCAACAGATGATTTGGCACAGGTAGAAGATAAAATTTGAGATGTTTGAATGATTTTTGATATAAACTGAAAATAGAGTAGATTAGGGTATTTGAAATCTGGATTTCAATTGATTTCGAATTCCGGCATTTAGAATGAGATTTTGAAATCTGAACAGAAGGGATATTTGTGTCAAATAGCATTTAGAAGAGATTTGCTAAAGAAATTCTGAATTTGAGTTAATCTGAAGATTTTTGCCTTTTTAGGTTTCCAGATATCAGATAAAGGACTGATTTGCGATATCTCTTGGACTGATTTGCCAAAAAGGCTTAGATAATAAAATCTGACTGCCAACTTTTTGGTTTAAGGTATTGGCATACCCATGATCATAATTTAAGAATAATCTGGTCTGGATTAGGTCAAGATTTGGCTAAATCTGAGTTTAGAGTATTTAGGGTAATCAACTTAATTTTTGTTTTCGAAAACAGAAGTTTTGACAAATCTAGGATTTAGAGATGGAATTGAATGTGGCTTCTGAAGACTTTTAAATTCAGGGTAACTGATAGATTACATCTGAACAATCTGATCTTGATTTGGGGTTCACAGGAAAGATTTGGAGATTTAGGGTTTGAGATAGATACTGATCTGGCTACTACTACAGATACATGCATGTTGTTCATGAAGAAAGTTTTCACCCCTAAACTCAGGTTGTTACACTGGGCGACCACGGGAAATGCCTCCATGTGCATAGTATTCGTGGGTAAGTTAGACCATGATCTCTCCGACTTCGGTATTTGTGGACATCTAAAGACCACAAAGCCCGCGACATCACAAAGTGAGGCCATAGAATGGGTCATGTCCAGAATATCTTAGAGTTGTTCTAATGTCTCCCTCCTGGGTTCCTGAGGGCATAGAGAGGTAAAAATCTCATTCTATAATTATTGCTATTATAGAACAGCAAAGGTGACTAACTTGGGTTATAATCCTCGTCAGCTAGCCCACGAATCTGAAATAACAAGTTATATACTTTGTCATTTTAAATTCAATTATCTTTTAAATTTAATTATACACTATTACAGAAATGCAATCCACTAATCCATATCTTCTAACGGTTATAAGCAATCTAGGAAAAATCCGATAGAATAGGACGACAGCGGTGGAGAAGAGGCTTTTTACTATCAGTTATATTCTGGTACACTGTTAGTCAAATGCAAACATATTTTACTATCGGTCATTACTGTACCAACCGATATAATAGATGAAATAGTACTATCGGTTTGTCTTTCATAACTGATAGTGAAATTACGGACTTTATACTATCGGTTCATACTGTTCCAACCGATATAATAGAGTAAATTTTACTATCGGTTTGTCTTTGGTAACTGATAGTGAAATAACGGAATTTTTATTATCGGTTACTACTGTACCAACTGATATAATAGAGTAAATTTTACTATCGGTTATATAAAACAAACCGATAGTAAAATGACGTCATATAAACTAATGTTTATGACAGTGGGGACCTTAGTTTACTATCGATTGTGGTTTTGAACTGATAGTAAAATTGTACAACTTATCTCGACCCCTGCTCTGCGCTCTGCATCCTCGATTCATTTCTACCGTACGTGCATCCACGCTCCAAACTAGAGTGATCTGGAGAAGCTAGCTGAGAGGTTGATAATTCGATCCCCCTCAGTATTGTCATCTTCTCATCACCTCTCTCTCTCTCTCGATCACTCTTTCACACTCTCCCTCTCTCTCTCTACTTGTAATTCATTAAACTAGATGCATGTAGCTCCAAACTAGCTAGAATGCTAGGTTGGCTAGCTAGCTATAGCTTGCTGAAGTTAAGCTAGGAATGATTTATGGCTGAAGTTAAGTAGCTAGCTAGCTAGCTCTTCCAATTAATGCATCATGTTAATTAGGGTTTCATACATATCTATTTAATGTAATTAAGCAGCTGTACACACATATGGCCTAGCTAATTGATGATTTTTCATGCATGCATGCCCTGAGTCATTAATTATTTATTTCAATTTGTCAATTTTGTGAAATAATTGTAGATGGACCGAGAATATTGGATGTATGGAATAAAACGTACTACTGTTGAGTATTTGGAGGGTGTGAATGGGTTTGTTAAATTTGCTGAGCAAGAAAAGGTGAAGAAGGGAGAGAAAGATATGCATTGTCCTTGTATAGATTGTATGAACTTAAAAAGGTTCAGCAACTCTGATCAGATTAGGTGTCATTTGATTCGTCGTGGTTTTAACGCACGCTATACCCATTGGATATGGCATGGTGAAGATCTTGAGGAAACGAGCACCGCTACCACTCAGCAGCACCCGGAAGTGGATTGCAGTAATGATGATCATCAGAACATTGGTAATGTTCATTCGGAAGTACTCCATGTAGATGACGACAATTTAGATGAATTGTTACGTGATGTAGAAGAAGATTACAGTGAAAACGATTTAGCTAAATTTGAGGAATTAATTGTTGATTCTGAGAAACCTTTGTTCCCCGGATGTGCAAAATTTACAAAGTTGTCTTTTGTGTTGAGATTATATAACTTGAAGGCAAGCAACGGTTAGAGCGATAAGAGTTTAACGGCGCTATTAGATCTGCTAGCGGACATGCTTTGTCGCGCCCCGAAACTGGGACAACGACTACTCCTGTAGAGACCTAGCTCGCTGCAGCTAGTCCCATATATGCATAGCATACACATACCCTTGACTTCCCAGGTTAAGTCAAGCATAGGAGTATATCACATTGCAACAGAGTCACTTACAAAATATTTAAGCAGTGTGGCCTGCTGGCCTTAATATTACATAAGGAGGTTACAATGCCTTCGCGGCATACAGGTTTAGCAAAATAACATCTACACAGCAGAAGGTAGGTGAACCACCCACAAAGAGAAGTGGACGGCAGAACAACACACATCAGGGAAACGACGGGACTGACGCTCCTCCTTCTGGATCCACGAAGTACTCCATGCTTTCGTCTTGGTTGTAGAACGCTCCATCTACTGAATTGTAAGTTGCAAGAGTGAGCACTTTCGTACTCAGCAAGTCATAGGTACGAGTAGATACATATAGTAGAGATGATATGAACCTAGACTAGTCAAGAATTATGGATATTTGTAAAATAATCTTTCTCTTTCCTGGCTCAACTCATGGCAGCACCTTTCCATAATATAATATCGTCATTCATGTTCACTAAATTATAGCACTACCGCGACACGTCAACACATGACTGCCCACGGCAGCACTCCTTATCATGACAATACATGTCATTTGGGTAATCTTGATTTAATATATTTTATTTAGAAAAAAATAATACTTGTGTCACACCCCGTGGATTTAATCCACCGTAGCAGACTCCTAAAACTCGGGAGCACGAAGTATTCGAATACATTTTTAACTCTGCAGAGAGGTACCAATTTACCCGCAAGATATTCCACTTTCAAGCCCATCCTATCAGAATGATTAGACCCCTGACTCACTTCATCCTGTGAGCGGCAAGGTGGAAATAACATGAACTTTTGTTATGTTTCACTTACAATTCACCCCTGACCCTGCAGTTTTCTTCACACAAACCGCAGTTGTGGCGGGCTATACCCCCACCCATAAGCCTCTTCCCATTACTGGGTCAACGTGCTTAATCAAATCACATTCAGTGATACGTGGAGGAGCTGAACCCCGTGAGTTTAGTGTATTACTTTCCATCTCATGCAGGGGTTTCATGTACGATTCACATAAGTACTTGTCCAGGCCTGTCCCATACCAGGCTTGCGGTTAGTACGTTTGTTCATGCCACTAGACGCACAACACAAGGTTCTAGTCCTTATATGCCAGTGACCAGACCATCCACACCCTGCACCTTCAGTGCCTGCACATCCTTTGCAGTCTAGCACCTCCAGTGCTACCACCATTCCATACCATTTCCTGGTCACGGCTAGGGGTTTTATTTCATGAATATAAGTATATAAATATATATAATAGTTCATGGCTCAAAACTTGTTTATTTCACATTCCACAGATAACCAGTCCAGTACTGCCAATTCAGAAATCAACCATTTCCAATCTTTCTCATGCAATATTATCTATATTCAAGGTTATGTTATAGCAACTCTTAAAATATAGGTTCGAGGTGACCAAGAATATGACTTGCCTTCCGCGTCGTAAAATACAGCAGCTGATGTCGGGTCAACAGTGAAGTCCTCGAACTGGGGCTCTTGATCTGCTCTCCAATCAAACAAATAACCAATAATCGCAATCTTTTCAATACATTATTATGCTATATGCAATAATGCAAAGATGAAGTCTTGATGATTCTGAAATGATTAGGTTAGAAATTGATTAGGATTAGGTTAGTTGTTGAAGGTTTACAAGGTTCCAAATGTCTCAAAATATCAGAATGGTATCAAGGTTGCGACTGGTTCACTCCAAAACAGCGAACGTCTTTAGGTCGACATTCGGTTCAAGGCATCGACATAGGGTCGATGGATGATAGAGGGGTTATCTCAACTTGTGGCAGTAGAATAAAATGTAGAGCACAACTCCACAAGTCTAAGGGACAAGGTTATTTCCAGTTTGCACAACTGAAAAGAGGTGAAAAGGGCTAATGCCACTGGCTGACATGCTCTGGCATTGATCTTGACATGGCCAGAAACTAGGGCTTGCCATATCTTTTGATCTAGAGCTCCAAATGATGCACCACTTTGTCTGGGAGGTAGGCATTGATAACAGGAACAATTCATTCAACAGGATCCAAGGCTGAAAATGGCTGGAAAATGATGAAAACCAGCGAAGAAGTTGACTGGCCTGGAGTACCTGCAGCACAAACAGTGCAGCAACTAGGGCATAGCCATAACTCCTGTTCTAGGCCGAATTAGGGGTCGTGGTAGAAGACAAAGTTGCTCAAAATGATCCAAAACATCTAAATGGCAAAGTGGCTAGGCCTGGATTGGCTGGAATCAACGGCCGGCGACTGGAACAGAAGGAGATGACATGGAAATTGGGGGTTTTCGATTTAGGGCAAATGAACTCAATTCCTTGCTTGTACAAGATCTCTAGGGAATTAGAAACATACTGGTGAAGTTAGATTAGCCAGAGATGCACCAGAAAAGCTTAAACAGTAAGTTCAGTGAACATGCAAGGTTCCAAATTGGGGATTTTCACATATCAGGAATTCTGTCGATTTTGGTTGCTTAGGGATGTTAAGCAAGGTCTACTGAGCATATTTGATTACTGGCTCCAAGATCAATTAATTCTGGAATGAAATTAATTGCTCGCCGGAGCTACTGGAGTAAAACTGAAATTGCCGGCGACTGAGGGTATTTAGACTAAATTCCAAGCTCGAGAAGCTTGAGGGAGATGAGGGAAGCTCACTGGGGGCGTTGGATCGAAGAATGAAGTAGTGGGGAAGCTTGGCACCGTGCTCCCTCTTTGCTGCTCACCGGGGAAGAAGAAGACACAGTGCTGCTGCTGGTTTTCTGGTGTTTTGGAGTGTGGTGAAGTTGGCTAAGTCCTGAGGGCTATTTATAGGCGAATTGGGGAAGCTGCAACGGCTGGAAAATGCCTGGAGACTTGGAGCGGCGAATTGACCGGCCGGGCGGGACAGCAGCGAAGCGACGTGCTCCAGCGGCCGTGCCGGCTTTGCAGGCAGGCGTGCGCTGTCCCGGGTGATGCAGCGGCGAATTGATGGGCTCCTCCGGCATGCTTGCAACGTGGCATCGATCTTCTGCAGTGGCTGCAGCGATGGCGTGCGCGCGCGGGCAAAATCGGCGATGCTGGTGCGGCCGCGGTGGCTCCACGGTGGCGAACGGCGTGCGCACACGTGGCAGGGACGCAGTGGCAAGGGTGGCGACCACGGGGCTTCACCGGCGATGAAGTTCCTGGCGTGGCAGCGCGGTGGTCGCGGTCGTGCACGGCTGCTGGTCGTGCACAGTGCCTCTGGTCGAACCAGGGACCAAAATGCAAGGATTCTTATTTGAAATCTGGACTGATTTGTAATTCTGGTCTTAGAGAGGTTTAATCTGGAATTTGATTTCATGGATGAGTATAATATTTCTATTAATACTCATTTAGCTCAAATTTGGAGAAAATTTGATAAGGTTTGAGGGATTTCACCTATTTTCGAAAATAGGGTAAAATTAGGGTAAAACAGATCTGGATTTTGTCGATCTCGAATTCTGGTAATTGGGGTGAGATTTTTGAAGTCTGGACAGAAGGGAAATATGTATCAAATAGCATTTGGGAGGTGTTCCCTGAAGGAATTCTGAGGTTGGAGTTGATTTGTGAATTTTAGCCTTTTCAGGCTTCCAGGTAAACAGAAAAGGACTTATTCGCAGTAAAATTTGGACTAAACTGCGAAAAGTGTTTAGATGAAACAATCTGGTTCCCAACTTTTTGGAGTAAGTTGAGGGTATACCTAGGAACATATTCCAATAGATACATAAGTCTGGATAGGGTTAACCCATGATAACTCAGTTATCTGGAATCTGGGGTACTTAGGGTAAATCTGAATTTCCTGTTTTCGAAAACAGAAAGAGACTTAGATACTGGGAGTTAGGGTTAGAATTCAATCTGGCTCCTGAAGGCTTTTAGGTTTAGGATAACTGATAGATCAAATCTGGCAAGTCAGATCTTGACTTGGGGTCACAGGATGGATTTGGAGGTTTAGGGCTAGAACAGAATAAAGCTGAGGCTGATTTGGTTGATCTAGAAGAGACATATGCATGCATGACTTTTAAGAAAGAAACTTTTCACCCCGAAACTCAGGATGTTACATGCTTCCAGAGGGAAATGAGTTGCCAAGATCGGTTTACCAGGCCGAAAAACTATTGTGTCCGTTGGAAATGGAAATTGAAAGAATACATGCACGCCCAAATGATTTTGTTCTGTACCGTAACGAGTACAAGGATTTGCATGTTTGTCCAAGATGTGGTGCATCGTGGTATAAGCATGGGGACAGAATTTATCACGATGGATGTGATGAGGTAAAGAAAGGGCCTCCGGGCAAAACTGTGTGGTATTTTCCTGTGATTCCTAAATTGAAACGGCTGTTTGCAAATCCGAAAGATGCGAAGTACTTGCGTTGGCATGTTGAAGGTCAGAAACAAGACAGAAAACTAAGACATCCAACTGATTCAATTCAATGGAGAAACTTTAACAGAACATTCGATGAGTTTGGCGGCGAAGTGAGGAATATAAGGTTTGGGTTGAGTACAGATAGTATGAATCCACACGGAAATATGAGCAGTCGACATAGTACTTGGCCGGTTCTTTTATGCATCTACAATCTTCCTCCTTGGTTATGTATGAAGCGCAAGTACATCATGATGTTGTTACTAATTTCAGGACCCAGACAACCTCAGAATGATATTGACGTGTTTCTATCACCGTTAGTCGAGGACTTACATAAATTGTGGAGCGAAGGGGTGCGGGTGTGGGATGCACATAAGCGAGAGAATTTCATGTTGCGGGCCATGATATTTTGCACCATAAATGATTTCCCGGCCTATGGAAATTTGTCGGGGTATAGTATGAAAGGAGGCAAGGCTTGTCCTATTTGCCTGGATGAAACTGAAAGCATGTGGTTATCAAACTGCAGAAAAACAGTGTACATGGGTCACCACAGATTCTTTCTGATGCATCACGCCTACCGCAAGAAGAGGAAGTCATTTAATGGGAAGCCTGAGAAAGGATCAGCCCCAGTGTTTGTGACTGGTAAGGAGCTTTACTTGTGCGTGAAGGACATCAAAGTTGAGTTCAGTAAATGTTCTAAACCTCCAGGAAGAAATGTTTGGAAGAAGAGATCGATTCTTTGGGATCTGCCATATTGGGAGCACTTACAAGTTCGACATTGCATTGATGTCATGCACGTAGAGAAAAATGTTTGTGACAGTTTGATTGGTTTGTTGTTGAACATTCTAGGAAAGACGAAAGATGGCATCAATGTTCGCTGTGACATGCTCGACATGGGGATAAGGACTGAGCTTGCACCGTTGGAGAAGGGAAAGCGTACATACCTCCACCCGGCCTGCTATACTTTGTCAAAAAGAGAAAAAAACAGAACTCTGTCAGTGCCTATATGGTGTCAAAGTTCCATGCGGGTATTCTGCGAACTTGAAAAAACTTGTGTCCATGAAAGACTTGAAACTGGTTGGTATGAAGTCCCATGATTGTCATGTACTGATGTCACAAATGCTTCCCATTGCTATCAGAGGCATTCTCCCAGTCAAAGTCAGAGAGACAATTACAAAGCTATGTTATTTCTTCAACACAATATCTGGCAAGGTAAGCGTGTACTCCTAGCAAGTTAATTAGCTCCATTCGTGGAACTTGTCAGATTTTTTGGATCTGAATATTTGCTGCAACTGTGTTCTTACAGCTAATTGATCTGGATGGACTGGACGATTTGCAACGTGATATGACTACAACTCTTTGTCAGCTGGAGATATATTTCCCTCCATCTTTTTTTTGATGTTATGGTGCATCTAATTGTTCACCTTGTCAGAGAAATTAAGTTTTGTGGACCCGTGTTCCTGTGCTACATGTATCCATTTGAGAGATTTATGGGTATCTTGAAGGGATATTTAAGGAATCGACATCGGCCGGAGGGCAATATCATTGAAGGTTATGCCGCCGAGGAGGTGATCGAATTTTGTACCAATTATATGGCCGGGGTTGACCCAATTGGCGTTCCTACGTCCCGGCATGAGGGCAAGCTTTAGGGCATTGGAATGATTGGATTTAAAGCAGTCATCCCCTCTAGTGATCTTTATGCAAAAGCCCATTTTTGGCTCTTACAGCACATGACGGGGGTGGAGCCATACATACATGAGCACAAGGAAATGTTACGGAAACAGAATCCTTCGAAGCCAGAGATTTGGGTCACCAAAGAACATAACAAGAAGTTTGCTGGGTGCATCGAAAATAGAGTCCTGCAAGCTTCTGAGGGCAACATAGATGAAGTTGTTACATGGTTAGCTAGAGGGCCTAGATTTACTGTAGGGACTTGGCAGGGGTATGACATCAACGGCTATTCATTTTACACAAGAACTCAGGACGAGAAGAGTACTATGCAATGTAGTGGAGTGACACTACTTGCTATTTCGGAGGATGCTAGGGCAGTATGGGCACTCAACTCATATTACAGTGTTATTGAGGAAATATGGGAGCTCGATTATGTATTACTTAAGATTCCTCTGTTTCGATACCAATGGGTCGAAATCTCTCGAGGTGTTAAAGTCGACAATTATGGGTTTACTCTTGTCGATCTCAGTAGAGTCGCCCACTAAGATGATCCATTTATACTTGCTGAGCAAGCCACACAGGTGTTCTACATCATTGACCCGCCCAACCCAAAGATGCACGTTGTCCTTCATAGTAAGAGATGTATTGTTGGGGTTGAAGACGTTATGGATGAAGAAGAGTATGATTAGTTCGACGAACTACCTCCATTTTTAGATGGAATTCTTCAATCTGTCCCTACCGAAGATATTGACAAAACAAGTTACCTGCGAGACGACCAAGAAGAGGGATTATGGGTGGACAACCATTCTTGACTAATTTGCAATATGTAAGTGACGTATATTACTTGGATCTTTAATTGAAGAATTCTTCAAATCATTTTCCAAAAATTCTTTGAGAAAACATACGTGATGCATTGAGAATCATTTCTGCAAATTTTCATTTCAATTGGAGTTGATTTAAGCAAAAATTGATTCTTTTCACAAATCAATATGAAAATTGTAAATTTTCATTCCATGATTGGTCTTTACTGTTAATTCATTCCATGTACTGAGACCCATCTGTAATTGTTCTCTGGAAAGCCCTTTAGGGTCAATAACATTGTCTTTTAGTATCAGTTTCAATTTCCAAATCGATATGAAATTAATATCTACTATCGGTTTATTGTTAATAACCGATAGTAATTCATATTGTGTTATGAGACCTTGTTCTTAATTTACTATCGGTTAATAATCATAAACCGATAGTGAACAATGCCAACTCTCCAAACCCTAACTTCCATTGTATTTACTATCAGTTTTATGATTATGAACCGATAGTAAATATTCATATATTAGGTTAACCTCGCATGATTTTCTCTCCAGTGCAACTGATCATATTCAAATACTCACGCGCGGAAAACCCTAGCCTCCCCGACGTTTGCTTTTTCGCTCCTCTGCGCCACCACTGCCGATCGCAATTGGGTTCTCCACCGCCTCCTGCCACTGCATCGCGCCATCGTAGGCTACTCAACGAACGACTGTAAGTGTTCTTGACCAAACCGCTCGCGTCAATTTCTTAAATTTATATGCAATAGTTTGTCTATGGTTCAATGGATTACAAATATAAAACTAGATGAAAAGTGCATGAATTACAAACTTGATAGCTATGAGAATTATAGACTTGATGAAAATCACTAGCAATTTGTCGTACAGTGTCGTCCACTATTGGTTTCTTATTTAGAATCGATAGTAATTACCATAAACTGAATATTCTGTTAATTATTTCCCATTTTCTAATTTTCATCTGAAATTTTGGTTCATTTAAATTTTAATAGACTTTATGTTCCTGCAGAGAGACTAGCATAGTTTGCACTGCTAATCTTATATATTTTGCTGAATACAAACTTGAGTACTATCGGTTTTTATTGTCAAACCGATAGGAAATAGAGTATGTCATAGTTTGCACTGCTAATCTGAATTTTCTATTAATTATTTCCCATTTTCTAATTTTCATCTGAAATTTTGGTTCATTTAAATTTTAACAGACTTTATTTTCCTGCAGAGAGACTAGCATAGTTTGTACTACAAATCTTATATATTTTCCTGAATACAAACTTGAGTACTATCAGTTTTTATTGTCAAACCGATAGGAAATAGAGTATGTCATAGTTTGCACTGCTAATCTGAATTTTCTGTTAATTATTTCCCATTTTCTAATTTTCATCTGAAATTTTGGTTCATTTAAATTTTTACAGACTTTATGTTCCTGCAGAGAGACTAGTATAGTTTGCATTGCTAATCTTATATATTTTCCTGAATACAAACTTGAGTACTTTCAGTTTTAATTGGCAAACCGATAGGAAATATAGTATGTCATATCGGTTTGTTATTGTCAACCTGTAACACCCTGAGTTTAGGGGTAAAAACTTTCTTTTCATGAACACCATGTATGCATGATACCATGTATCTGTAATGGTAGCCAGATTAGTATCTATCTCAAACCCTAAAATCTCAAAATTTTCCCTGTGAATCCAAATCAAGATCGGATTACTCAGATATGATCTATCAGTTACTCTGAACATAAAAGTCTTCAGAAGCTAGATTCAATTCCATCTCTAACTTTCAAATTTATTAATTTCTTTCTGTTTTCGAAAATAGAAATTCTAATTACTATTCTAATTACCCTAATTACTCTGAATTCAGATTTAGCTAAATCTTGACCTATGTCAGACCAGATTACTATTGGACTATGATCATGGGTATGCCAATACCTTAATCCAGAAAGTTGGTAGCCAAATCATATCATCTAAGTCTTTTTCACATATCAGTCCAAATTATTTCGCAAATCAGTCCTTTATCTGATATCTGGAAACCCGAAAAGGCTAAAATCTTTAGATTAACTCCAAATTCAGAGTTTCTTCAGCAAATATTTTCCAAATGCTATTTGATACAAATTTCCCTTCTGTCCAGATTACAAAATCTCATCCTAGATGCCAGAACTTGAAATCGACAAAACTCAGAACTTATTTTACCCTAAAGTACCCTATTTTCAGTTTATATCGAAAAACATCAAATCATGCCAGATTTTACCAAATCTCTCGCTAGACGAGTATAAGGTATAAGTTTATACTCAGCTGTGAAATCAGATTGCATATTACCCCTCTCTAAATCAGAAATTACAATTCAGTCCACAGCCAATTTTCAAAATTTGCAAATCAGTCCAAATGGTTGTTTCGATCATCAGCCACCAGCTGCTGCGACCAGGGAAGCTGCAGTTTGACCAGTGCTTGCCATCGACCTCGACCACAGTCGGCACAGTGCACAGTGTGGCTTCGATCACGACCTCGGCTAGCGTTGAACAGTGCCGTGCCTTGCGACCGCGACCACGCCGTGTTTCGCCGCTGATCAGCGCCGCTCAAGCCCGAGTTGTTTGCAACCGTGTTTGCATGTACACACGTGTTTGCACCTCAGTTGTTGCCGTGGCCATCTCTACCCAGCTCACCAGCTGCTGCACGCCAGAGAGGAGCTTCGCTGTTCGCCGTTGCTGCAACTCGAAGCTTCCTACTTCACCAGCGCAAGCAAGCAGTGAACTTTGTTGTACCTTGCTTCGCCCATAAATAGCAACCCCAGAGCAACCTATTCACCTTTAGCAAAGCTCTCCAAAGCTCTTAAGCAATTAAGCATAAACAGTACTTTTCCTTGCTGCAATCGTCTTCTCCGGCGAGCTCAACACGAAGGCTCACGGTGCCAGCACACCTCACTGCACCAATCCCAAAATTGATAGCACAAGTAGGTATATCTCATCTCCCTTATTATGTGTTAGCAATCAATTGAGCTCCGGTGATCTCTAGCACCGGCGATCACCGAAGTTCTCTAATGCCCTGTTCCAGCAATTGCATTTATTCCAGTTCGAAGTAGTTTCTGTGATAGTAGAATAAAATGATCAGTGGACTAACCCTAGTAAGCCTGTGCATCGAGATTTCAAAATTAACTACAATTGGAAATTTTCCCCTTTTTCGCGCGCCACCGGTGACCGGCTCACGTCGCCAGGCCGCACCACCATTTCTCCGGCCAAATTGATGTAACCAGAAGTTTCACCTCAGCTCCCTACTGCTCTCACAGCGAGTAATTGAACTCTAAGGCCGTGAATCAGTTTCGCCCAATTTAGCCGCCTTCTCCTCCGGCCACAGTGTCGATCTTCTCACCGGCGTCGTTTTAGGCCAATTCCTTTGATCCAAACTATCTGAAGCTATCCAGGAACTCAACTGTGCCTTCAATTTGGAGCTTAATTCACTACATCGCTCTGTTGCCGTTGAAGCCGTCTTCTTCTCCGGCGCAACTCGTCGCCGTTCACTGCCGTGCCATCTCCAGTCGAGCCCAATGCTTCAAACAGTATTATTTAGCCATAGCTAGCTCCAGCAATGCCAAGTTTCAGCAGCACAGCACCAGATTGCAATTTGAATGTTTTACCTTTCACTGCCGCGCCGCCAGTGTGCCGCCCGGTCATCGCCGGCCATCACCGTCGATGCCACCTTGTCCAGAATCTTCGCCCTGATTCCCTGAACATTTTCCTCCATTAGCTCCACCCCTGAATCTACACAGAAATGCTAGTTATTGCTATGCCAAGATATTGTCCAGTGACTTCACTGTGCCGTGTCGCCACCGTACTTCTCTACTGATTTTCATCATCATCCAGCCATCTTCAACCTTAGAACCTATTGAATCATTTGTTCTTGTTACTGAGGCCTACCTCCTAGACAAAGCGGTGCATCAATAGGAGCCCTAGATCAAAAGTTATGGCAAGCCCTAGTTTCTGGCCATGCCAGTTCAATGCCAGACTATGTCAGTCAGTGGCATTAGCCCATTTCACTTCCTTCCAGATGTGTATTTTGAGCATGACTTTGTCCCTTAGACTCCTGAGGTTGTGATCTACAATTTCTTCTTCTATCACAACTTGATTTGAGCCCTTGAACTGCATTTTATGCTTAGCCCTAGATTATGACATTGTCAGCCCTATGTCAAAGCATGTTAGTCAGTGGCATTAACTCATTTCACCTCTTTCCAGTTATGCAAATTGAAAATAACTTTGTCCATTAGACTTGTGGAGTTGTAATCTACATTTCATTCTACTGCCACAAGTTGAGATAATCCTTCTACCATTCATTAACCCTATGTCGATGCCTTGAACCGAATGTCGACCTAAAGACATTCATCGATTTTGGGCAAACCAGCCGCGGACTTAATGTCAATTCCCATATCCTGGAACCCTAGAAGTTCCTAGCACTCTTTTTCAGTCCTAATTCTATGATTTAACCCTAATCAGCTTCTATGGTACCTAAATCTAATCATTTCAGAATCATTAAGACATTCATCTTTGCATTATTGCATATAGTATAGTAATGTATTGAAAAGATTGTAATTCTTGGTTGTTTGTTTGATTGGAGAGTAGATCAAGAGCCAGAGTTCGAGGACTTCACTGCTGACCCGACGTCAACTGCTGTCTCTTACGACGCGGAAGGCAAGTCATATCCTTGGTCATCTTGAACCTATATTTTAAATGTTGCTAAAACATGACCTTGAATATAGGCAATATTGCATGTGAATGATTGAGAATGGTTGATTTATCAATTGGCAGTACTAGACTGGTTATCTGTGAAATGTGAAATAAACAAGTTTTGAGCCATGAACTATTATATGTATTTATATACTTATATTCATGAAATAAAACCCTTAGCCGTGACCAGAAAATGGGTGTGGATGGCTGTAGCACTGGAGGTGCTAGACTGCAAAGGAATGCAGGCACTGAAGGTGCAGGGTTGTGGATGGTCTGGTCACTGGCATATAAGGACTAGAACCTTGTGTTGTGCGTCTAGTGGCATGAACAACGTGCTAACCGCAAGCCTGGTATGGGACAGGCCTGAACAAGTACTTATGTGGATCGTACATGAAACCCCTGCATGAGATGTGTTGTGATGATTGATTTGGAGGCTGACTCCCACTATCACTGAAGGTGATCTGGTATTTGACCCAGCAATGGGGACATGAGGTAGGGTGGGGGTATAGCCCGCCACAACTGTGTTTCGCGAGAGATCCACAGGGTCAGGGGTGAATTGTAAGTGATGCATAACAAAAGTTCTTGTTATCTCCACCTTGCCACTCACACATGGTTGTGAGGAGGGGTCTAATCATGTTGATAGGATGGGCTTGAAAGTGGAATATCTTGCGGGTAAATTGGTACCTCTCCGCAGAGTTAAAAATGTATTCGAATACTCCGAGCTCCCGGGTTTTATAGGAGTCTGCTGCGGTGGATTAAATCCACGGGGTGTGACACAAGTACTATTTTCTAAACAAAATTTGTTTAAATCAAGATTACCCAAATGACATGTGTTGTCATGATAAGGAGTGCTACCGTGGGCTGTCGTGTGTCGACGTGTCGCGGTAGTGCTATAATCTAGTGAATATGAATGATGATGTTACTTTATGAAAAGTGCTGCCATAAGATGAGATAAGAAAGGAAAAGATTATTTTACAAATATCCATAATTCTTGACTAGTCTAGGTTCATATCATCACTACTATAGGTATCTACTCTTACCTATGACTTGCTGAGTACGTAAGTGCTCACTCTTGCAACCTACAAATCAATAGACGGAGCGATCAACAATCAAGATGAAGGCGTGGAGAACTTATTGGATCCAGAAGGAGGAGCGTCAGTCCCGTCATTTCCCTGATGTGTGTTGTTCTGCTGTCCACTTCTCTTTTGTGGGTGGGTCACCTATCTTCTGCTGTGTAGATGATATTTTGCTAAACCATGTATGCCGTGAAGGCATTGTAATCTCCTATGTAATATCAAGGCCAGCAGGCCACACTGCTTAACTATTTTGTAAGTTACTCTGTTGCAATGTGAATATACTCCTGTGCTTGACTTATCCTGGGACGTCAAGGGTATGTGTATGCTATGCATATATGGGACTAGCTGCAGCGAGCTAGGTCTCTACAGGAGTAGTCGTAGTCCCAGTTTCGGGGCGCGACACAACCGATAGTACATTGAAAAGTCTGAATTTTGCAGAGTTCATATTTCATTTGTGAAAAGAATCAACTATTGCTCAAATTAAATACATTTGAAATGAAAATTTACAGAAATGATTTTCATAGCATGAAATATATTTTTCTGAAATTTTTTTTCAAATAGGATTAATTTTACAATCAAGAGTTATCAAATGATCTTTATGTTAAGCAAGAAGGTTGAAGTTCGACAACCCTTTGCAAATTGAGTTTACAAATCCATTTTAAATCTATTTTGAAGGCCATGTTGATAGGAATTGATGATTTTTGGCCTTTTGAATGAAAATTTGACATTTTAACAAAAAGAGGTGGTTCATCATTGCCATTCCATTTTAGTTATGAACTTTGTCATGTACCTTTCTTCATATCAATTGATGGTCTGTTCATGGAATTTTAGGTAAAGTCATGTCGGCATCTTCCTCGGTTGTAGTAGTGATTCGGCAAGGGCGAACGTAGATGATGCTGCCTCATCCCAGCACAAGAGGAAGGCGTGAGGCGCGATGATGTTGTGCCGTTGGGCCAAACGCGCGGATCTTTCATGTGAGTTCAACCAGTTCGGGAGACCGATCGGGAAGAATGCCGGCCAATACGCTGCCTATGTTGGTTTGTTGGCGAAGGAAAGGGTGAAGTTCACCGTCCAGAGCTGGAAGAACATTAAGGCCGACAAGAGGGATAGGCTGTGGACGGAAGTGAAGGTAAAATTAATCAAAATCATTGAACTCTTGAGTAATCACATTCCCTTGGTTTATCCAGAGATTAGGTAAGTCCTGCTTATATGCACCATTTGAAACAGGCCAAGTGGAACATCCCTGACGGTGGTCCCAAGATAGCTTGCTTGAAGGATATGAACAACACGTGGAAAACCTTTAGGAGCGTCCTCGTTAGTACTTCCTCGCTAAAGGAAAATCTCCATGCGAGAAGTACCACTTCATAACGGAGGAGGTATGGGAGCAATTCACCCAACAGAAGGGGACCCCTAAGTTCAAGGTATGTATGGTTCCTTTGCTTGGTTACACCATTGTATGCAGTAACCAGCGGTGCATTAATTTTCTTGTTTCTGGTACGAAGGCCCTTAGCGAGAAGAACAAGGCAATCCATAGGAGGAACGACCACCCGCATTGGCTCGGCTCTCGCTGCTATGCGGGGAAGGAGGAGCAGTGGAAGAAGGCTGAAGACGAGGCGTCGAATTTCGTCGACTCCCCTGACCTACTGCTCTCCGAGATCCGCGATCCGTGATGCAAGTGCTGGTGGCTGGCCAGAGGGACCATGTCATCCACGGGGACTGTGGAGTTCCCAAACCCCAGGGACGTCAAGGTTGTGCAGCGACTCGTAAGTTGGCTAACTTCCTGGTTAGAATCATAGAGTGTGGTAGAAAAAACTATGATCACTAGTGTGCGCACAAGTTTGTATATATTTTTTCCACACAATGGAGAGCTTTGAATGTAATAGATCTCTTGCCCGAAGGAGGCGACCGAGGGATTGTTCACTCCCCATAGGGAGAACAACATCCTTACCCGGGCTCTAGGGAACAAGGAGCATCCAGGGCGGATGCATACTGTGGGGAGTGTGGTGCCATGGAAGGAAGGCTTCTCGGAGCCCGGGCAAAAGGCGAAGAAGGCTCGTAGCTGGAAGGAAAGGGAATCGGAGCTATCTTAGAAGATACGGTCAGATGTGACTGCACAATTCGTGGACATGTTCTCTCAAATGAACGAGAAGTATGAATGCCTCAGCCGAGTTGTGCAGTCCAAGGGTTTAGATCCAACTACCGAGGTCGATGTTGCCAGGCCGAGTAGTTGCGGCTCGAAGGTTCACGTGGATCCGGTGGTCCTGATGGAGGTATTGCAACTCTTGAGCTATATATGCAGTTCGGTTGATGCCACTTCCGTTACGTTAGAACTGTTCGGTTGATGCCACTTTCGTTACGTTACAACTGTTTCGCTAACCTGTTATAATTGTTGCAAATTGCAGAAGCCGGAGAGCTGTAGCCTATTGATCAACATAGGCGACAAACCTGTAGTGGTTGCAAACGGGGTCGTATATCAGTCTTGGGAGGATGTTTGGATCCACTGCTTACCTCTGGAGACTGGATTCGCAAAGGTACAGGTGGACATAACCCTCCCGGGCTACAGCTCTTTTCCGTTGCCCATCCCAACGAACGAAATGCGGACAATTGGCGAGGCATTGGGCTCGTACATACAGTGGCCCAAGAAGGGTGTTAGACTACAGGAGGTAAACCCTAGTTATTCTAGCTTACAACTCAGTTAATATACTCAATTTGCAAAATCTAACTTATGCGTTCGTAACTTAAAGTGGACGATGGATACCAGCTCACTTCCTGAGGACACCACGCCCAGCACAACGCATGACCGAGCTCCTACGGCCCCCATGCCTCCTCCGACGGACTTAAACCCTTCACCATCAAATGAGGCTGGCGGCACCGCGCCCCAACCTTCGAAGGTATACACTCGCTCCCCGCCCAAAGGCAAGGGCAAGGCCAAAGACAAGGCCAAAGGCAATGCGAAACAAAGCCAGTCGGGTACGTTGAAGAACGACTTCCCACTCGTGTCAGAGTACCTTCTGCGCAATATGGACCAAATAACCAGAAGTCTCCACGAGGGGTACCTGACCCGGTCTAGGCGCCACATCAACTTCTTATTTCACTTTAGGCCAGGTCATTTTCACCGTGAGGCCGGGAGCATATAGGTGGCCCACGAGGATTTGTTCGACCTCCTCAACTGGCGGGAGCTTGATATGTCCATCATACGGACTGGAGTCCTGTGAGTTTGCTGTTGTGTGAAGTTATCACAGTTCATTTTATAAATCTAATCACTTTGTATGCACTACTTACTAATGTCTACTTTGCATCTTGGTGCATGTATAGGCTGGCATCGTTGAGGGCATGTGACGAGGTGGGTTTCCTTGACCCTGACAAAATAAGCCTCACGATGCTAGAGCATGATCAAGCACATGAGGAGGAATACATATCAAGGGCACTACTAGCGTAGCAGGACCGAGAGTTCATTCTTGCGCCGTACCACCAAAGGTTAGTGCATTTCCTACTAATTTAACTCATTCTTGTATGTTACGCCTAACATATGTATGAAACGGTTCGCTTATATATGCAATGTAGGGGCCACTGCATCCTCGCCGTCATTTGCCCATGGATGAATGAGGTCTATTACCTCGATTCGATGAGCCGACAGGGTGGCGCATGTTTTCACCCTCACGTGGCACATAGACACGTAAGTAACACAGTTGTTTTAAATTTTTCTCTGACTAGCTAATTAATGATAACATATTAACCGGCAATGCTAAATTAAATACAGGGCTTTCAAATATTATGTTACTGATGGAGGGAGGCATGACGCGTCGAAGGGCACAACAATTTCTTGGAAAGAATATGAGGTAATTAATACGGATGGAAGTACTCATGATGAGTCTTTTAATTTAAGCTTAATTAGTTCTTTCGAGTTAATGTGGGTTTATGTATGTAACACCATGGTTTTGGGGGTGAAAAGTTTTTGCATAAAATCCTGCATGCATGTATCCCTGTAGTAGTAGCCAGATCAGCTGAACCCTAATCTCTCCCAAACCCTAAAAATCTCTAAATCTATTCTCTAGATCCAGATCAAGATCAGACCATCCAGATTTAACCTACCAGTTATTCTGAAGATAAAAGTCTTCAGGAGTCAAATTGAATTCTAACCCTAACTCCCAGTATCTAAACCTCCTTCTGTTTTCTAAAACAGAAAATTCAGATTTACCCTAAGTACCCCAGTTCCCAGATAACTGAGTTATCATGGTTTAACCCTATCCAGACTCATGTATCTTTTGGAATATGTTCCTAGGTATATCCTCAACTAACTCCAAAAAGTTGGGAACCAGATTGTTTCATCTAAACACTTTTCGCAGTTTAGTCCAAATTTTACTGCGAATAAGTCCTTTTCTGTTTACCTGGAAGCCTGAAAAGGCTAAAATTCACAAATCAACTCCAACCTCAGAATTTCTTCAGGGAACACCTCCCAAATGCTATTTGATACATATTTCCCTTCTGTTTAAACTTCAAAATCTCTCCCCAATCACCAGAATTCAAGATCGACAAAATCCAGATCTATTTTACCCTAATTTTACCCTATTTTCGAAAATAGGTGAAATCCCTCAAACCTTATCAAATTTTCTCCAGATTTGAGCTAAATTAGTATTAATAGAAATATTATACTCATCCATTAAATCAAATTCTAGATTAAACCTCTCTAAGACCAGAATTACAAATCAGTTCAGATTTCAACTAAAACTCTTACACTTATGCCCCTGGTTTCGACCTCACCTCAGTTCACGACCAGAAGGTGTCTTCGACCAGCGCCTGGGACTTCGACCACCACCTGGAACAGCGCACGAGCACGGGAGCCTTCGACCTCGAGCGCGCCACTGCTGTTGCTTCGCCTGCTGCCACGTGTGTGCTCGGCGTTGGCCACTGTGGATCTTCTCCAGCGAGGATCGCGACCAGCTAGTTCCTCCCGTTTGCACGCCACTGGCAACGGCTCCAGCAGGAAAGCTTAGCCACGTGGAGTTCTTGCCGCGGCCAGCCATCGTGTCGCCTTCACTTCGCAGCAGCTCCAGCTGCAAAAGCTCTCACGGCCGCTCAACCAGTCACCTCCATCGCCAACTCGCCGTGAAATCGCAATTCTGTCACTTCCTTGCCGGCTACAACTCCCCGAGCTTTTCCAACCGTTGAAGCACCTCCAGCTTACCTATTTAAACCCCCTGGGACTTAGCCAACTCCACCGCACAGCAAAATCACCAGAAAACCAGCAGTTCACTGTGTGTTCTTCTTCCCCGGTGAGCAGCAAAGAGGGAGCACGGTGCCAAGCTTCTCCACTACTTCATACTTCGATCCAACACCCCCAGTGAGCTTCTCTCATCCCCCTCATGCTTCTCGAGCTTGGAATTTAGTCTAAATACCCTCAGTCGCCGGCAATTTTAGTTTTACTCCAGTAGCTCCGGCGAGCAATTAAATTCATTCCAGAATGAATTGATCTTCGAGCCAGTAGTGAAATATGCTTAGAATAGCTCACTTAAGACCCCTGAGCTACTGGTTTGAACAAATTCGTTGTAAATCAAAAACCCCCAATTTCCAGCCATGAACATGAACTTGTACTTACTGATTTAGCTTCTCTGTTGAGCAATCTGTTAATCTAACTTCACCAATGCATTTCTAGTACCCTGAGGACCATACTCAAGCAAGGAATTGAGTTCAATCACTTTAAATCAGAAATGCCCAAATCAGATTTGAGTTCATCTTTTCTCCAACCAGTATCTTCCAAATCCAGCCACTCCAGCTCAAACCACTTTGCCATTTTGATGTTTTGGACCATTTTGAGCAACTTTGTCTTCTATCACGACTTCTAATTCGGCCTAGATTGTGAGATATAGCTATGCCCTAGTTGGCTGTACTGTTTATGTTGCATGTGCTCCAGGCCAGTCAACTTCCTTGCCGGTTTTCATCACTTTCCGGCCATCTCCTGCCCTAGATCCTGTTGAGACATTTGTTCCTGTTAAAAATGTCTAACTACCAGACAAAGTGGTGCATCATTTGGAGCCCTAGATCAAAAGATATGGCAAACCCTAATTTCTGGCCATGTCAACTCTATGTCAAACTATGCCAGCCAGTGGCATTAGCCCTGTTCACCCACCTCTGGTCATGCAAACCAAAAATTACCTTGTCAAACAGTTGCTTCACTACCTTTGTGCATCATATGCTTGAATCAAAACCCATTTTGGCTACTAGAAACTGTTCAAACCATGTCAATGCCATTCTTGGGCATTGTCAGCCTATGTCAGCCAATGGCATTGGGCCATTTTGACCCCATCTGGGTATGCAAACTGAACATAACTTTGTCCCTTAGACTCCTGATGTTGTGATCTACATTTTATTCTACTGCCACAACTTGAGTTGAGCCCTCTATCATCCATCGACCCTATGTCGATGCCTTGAACCGAATGTCGACCTAAAGGCGTTCGCTGTTCTTGAGCGAACCAGCAGCAGCCTTGATATCATTCTGATATTTTGGAACATTTGGAACCTTGTAAACCCTTGACAACTAATCTTAACCTTGGTTTCCATAGTTTAACCCTAATCGTTTCCCAGACTCTCAAATCTTGTATCGCCTAAGTGTTTCTCCTTGCATTATCGCATATAGTGGAATAGTAAGAGTAGGATTGATTATAATGCCTGTTTGCTTGTTTGATCCTTGTTCAGAGCAAGAGTCCGAGTTCGAAGACTTCATCGCAGACCCGACATCAACTGCTGTTTCTTACGACGCGGAAGGCAAGTCATATTCTTGAACATCTTGAACCTATATTTTATGAATTGCTAGAATATTCCTTGATTATAAAATAATAATATTGCATGAGAAAGATTGAGAATAGATGAATTATGAAATGGCAGCATCAGGCTGATGCCTGTGAAATGTAAATTGATCAAATAATGAGCCATGAACTAATATATTATGTATATTTATATTCATGAAATAAAACCCCTAGCCGTGACCAGTATTTTGGTATGGAATGGTAAAAGCACTGGAGGTGCTTGGTCGCACAGGATGTGCCAGCACTGGAAGTGCATGGATTGTGGTATGAGCTGGTCACTGGCATATAAGGACCTAGAACCTTGTGTTGTGCGTCTAGTGGCATGATTAACGTGCGACCGCAAGCCTGGTATGGGACAGGCCTGAACAAGTAGTATGTGGATCACACACGAAACCCCTATATGACAAACTCACGATTAACACGGGGTGCGCTCCAACACATATCACACGATGTGATCATGCACGCTGACCCTGAGGGGAAGACGCCAATTAGTGGGGGTTGTGAAACCCTGCCACAACTGTGGTTTGCGTGAAGAAAACCACGGGGTCTGGGGTGAATTGTGTGTGAAACATGGCAAAAGTTCTTGTTATCTCCACCTTGCCACTCACAGTATGAAGTGAGTCAGGGGTCCAATCCTTGTGATAGGAAGGGCATGAAAGTGGATACATCTTGCGGGTAAATTGGTACCCCTCTGCAGAGTTAAAAATGTATTCGAATACTTCGTGCTCCCGAGTTTTAGGAGTATGCCGCGGTGGATTAAATCCACGGGGTGTGACACAAGTATTGTTTTATAAATTAAAATTTGTTAAGTCAAGATTACCCAATGACATGTGTTGTCATGATAAGGGGTGCTGCTGTGGGCTGTCATGTGTTGACATGTCGCGGTAGTACCATAATTTAGTGATCATATGATATCTAAGAGGCATGTGGATTGTGCCCTAAGTATATGAAATGCTGCCATGAGCATGAGATTTGAAAAGCTTGGAAGAAAAGTATTTATGGAAAAACCCTCTCACCTCTTTCCCTCAATAGCATAGGATCATGTCATCTCTACTATACGTATCTCTACTCTTACCTATGACTTGCTGAGTACGTAAGTGCTCACCCTTGCAACTTATCAACAATAGATGGAGTGCTACAATACCAAGATGAAGGCTTGGAAGATTTCGTGGATCCAGAAGGAAGAGAGCCAGTTCTGCCAGAACCCCGAAGTGTGCTGTTCTGCCGTCAACTTCTTACGACTGTGGGGGTTTCGCCTAGCTTCCGCCGAGTAGTTGTCTTTGTTTTAATTAGACCATTTGTGCCGTGAAGGCATTGTATTACTCTTGTTGTATCAGGCCAGCAGGCCATACTGTTTATCAATGATATTTTGTAAGTTACTCTGCTGCAATGAACTCCTGTGCTTGACTTATCCTGGGAAGTCAGTGGTATGTATGTATGAGGCCAGCTGCAGCGAGCTAGGTCTCCACGGGAGTAGTCGTGGTACCCTGTGCGGGGCGCGACAATGTATTTGCATATGCAATTATCCCAGTGCCATCAGCAGCCACAATCGTGGGAATGTGGCTTCTATGTCATGAGATTTATGTATGACCTGATCAGGAGAAACTTTACCCAATTCCCTAAGGTAACCATTTTTCCTGACTCAAAGTCAAACATTGGATGTCTCGTACGTTCCTAACTTCATACACGCATGCCGAGCGCCATGTTGAAAGAGCAATATGAGTTGCCTGAATTGAAGGAGCTGCGAACAATTTGGCCTCAATATGTGATGGAAGAAGTGGCTATCAACGATCCATCGTAAATGACTTGTGTAATATATATTGAATGTGTTGATTGGTGTATGTGTGTAAATTGATTGGTGTATTTGCGAATAAACTCAATATGTGAATAAATTCATTGGTGTATTTGTGAATAAACTCAATATGTGAATAAATAATCTGTCCAATGCATGTGTATATCTTTGTATTAGTGTATTTGTGAATAAATTAAATCTGCTATATTAGTGTATCACTGTATCTGTTAATGACCCTTTGTAATACTATTGGTTCATATCCTACAACCGATAGAAGAAAATTGTGGTACTAACTGTGTCGAGTTTCTAACCGATAGAAAAAACTATACATTACTATCGGTTTCCAGTAAATAACCGTTACAAGAAATATAACATCACTATCGGTTGAGATCATTGAGCCAATAGTAGAATTGTCGACAGCGATTACTAAACGTTGGAGGTGTAGATATTTTACTATCGGTTTTTAACCGATAGGGGTGTGCTACGTTTCTTCTATCGTGCCGATCACTAGGGGTAAGAGAACCGATAGTAGATTTGATTTTGAACCGGTAGTGAATAGCATTTCTGTAGTAGAGAGTACCGAATCAGTTTGTTTTCTCTTGTGCGACCACGACGAAGTGTACTTTTCAAATATTATCTCTAATTTGAACAAACTACACTTATCTTCTAGCAATCGCAAGAGGTGAATGAGCACTAGTGCAATATGATATGAATGCATTTGAGCTTCCACACTATATCGACTGAAGCTACTAGTTTCCGACCCCTCTTAATAGTATGGTTAAACTAGAAAAAAGAAACCTATCAACTTGGTCTATCTCCAAACACCGCGACTGATAAAATCCTAAAAAAGTGATCCTTAATCTTTGATTTTACCTTCGGTGAGCTTGACCTCGCTCAAGGTGGCTCATATCGACATCATTCTCCATGCACCCTTACTTGCTTTCATATCGCAATCCATTTTGAGACTACAACACACACACTCATTAAACAACGTTAGTCTCATAGTTGGGTTGTCATTAATCACTAAAATAATTACTTCCGAAGGAATTGACTCAAAAATTTCCCTTTTTGGTGTTTAGTGACAGGACCATTTTCGATAAATGACAAAAGGTTAAGAGATGGAATATACAGTCATATAGATCCATACATGATAAGAGGTAAGCACACGATCCGTACTACTCATGTCATGATAACAATTAGTAAAGATGACTGATATGATGAGCTCCCCCGCAACATATGCATCGATATTAAACCACAACAAGGGAGACATCAACTTCAAGGTTTTAACAAATAACATTTCAATTACTTCTACTAAAACTGGGTTTATCCAAATTGTCATTAATCATCAAAATCTATATGGAACATTAAGTATATGCATGCTTTACTTTTCAAATGCTATGTTGGATGAATATGAGTAGATATGACCTCATTTCTTTGAAGGCCCTTCATGTTTATCAATCCTGTGCACTCATTTGTCGCCCTAGGTTGTTGTGCTTAAGTTATGCTTATGCTTGAATATATGTGCTAAATAAAATGGTCATCTATATGAAAAGTGTGTTTAAAATCTTGTTTGTAAAAGTTAAGTTAGACTCGATAGTGAGGATGGTTTGTGTGGTTGGTGCTATGTGCACAGCGGGAACGTGGTTCGCTCCTCACTAACGGTTCATAAGGATGAACCTCTTGTGTTGTAGTTCCAAGCTGCATGAAAAACGTACTAACCATTTGCCCAGTATAGGACGAGCGTGGCAAAGTAGTTCTCTAGGTATTAGCTTTTCCCTCCAATGGTTCTTGGTCCAGTTTCTCGAGGGAGACTGGTGGGCCATAGAAGGCCGTGAGTTGTGAGAGCGAGTGAGTTAATCAAGAGTTGGGAAGGAAGGAGCCCAGACCTGGATACCGAGTCGTGCGTGATTGGATCCACACGCTATGAGTCTCGTGGGACCATGGGCCAAGGTTAGGTAGATTTGGCTGTGGGGTGTCGTCCACAACGGTAATATGGACTGAGTCGTCTATTTAACGGGCAGGGAATTGTTAATGCTAGGATTACGAACTGTCGTGTGATCTCATCCTTGTCGCATGGGTAAAAGTCGCATAAAAAGGTACCGACATGAAAGCTGGGTGATCAGGTGGATTAAAGTGTGTTGGGGGAAATCTCCGCGGCGCTAAGTCCAGGTAAGCTGTGTCACATTTTCCCAGGGAGGTGGCCTCCGGCCCTCCCCGGGCGCCGCTTTTCGGCCCCCGAGACATGGCCTCCGGCGCCGTCCGGGGCGCCGCCATTGGCCCGGGGACATGGCCTCCAGTCTCTCCCCGGGCGCCGCCTTTCGGCCCCCGGGACCTGGCCTCCGGCGCCGTCCCGGGCGCCGCCATTTGCCCGGGGACGTGGCCTCCGGCCCCTCCCCGGGCGCCGCCATTTGGCTCCCGGGACTTGGCCTCCGGCGCCGTCCCGGGCGCCGCCATTTGCCCGGGGACGTGGCCTTCGGCCCCTCCCCGGGCGCCGCCATTTGGCCCCCGGGACCTGGCCGCCGGCGCCATCCCGGGCGCCGCCATTTGCCCGGGGACGTGGCCTCCGGCCCCTCCACGGGCACCGCCATTGGCCCGGGGACATGGCCTCCGGCCGCTCCCCGGGAGCCGCTTTTCGGCCCCCTGGACATGGTCTCCGGCGCCGCCCCGGGCGCCGCCATTAGCCCGGGGACATGGCCTCTGGCCCCACCCCGAGCGCCGCCATTTGCCCCGGGATGTGGCCTCCGGCCGCTCCCCGGGCGCCGCCATTTGGCTCCCGGGACTTGGCCTCCGGCACCGTCCCGGGCCTTGTCGCCCTTCCAAAGGTAAAGTCTCGAGTTGTTTGTCACGTGCAGGTCACGCGAGGAGCGCCTCGGGAATCGGCGACCACCTGTCAAGCATCCAAGGCGTTTGACCGGGAGAAGGACGGTCCTACCCTTCAATTCAACAGTGGCTTCCGTGGTAGTTTAGGCTTTTTGCCTCTTTTTGGGGCTATAAATAGCCCTTGTACCCCTCTGTTGTAAAGGATCGAATCACTTTTATTGGAATAGCTACACTCACAGGCGTGCTCTGGAAGCCTCACCCCCGGAGAGAGCCTCCCCAGCCGACTCCGGTCGGGAGCGCGTCGACAGGACTAGGGCCCCCACCGGGACCCGAAGCTGTATAAATCCTCGTGTCATTTCTTGTGTTTGTCCGGCGGGGGAGGACCGGTCATCCGGTCAGCCCACGCCGCGTAATCTTCGCTAGGATCACTCTCAAAACCTGCTGGGGTATTTGCAATACTACGACAGTTGGCGCCGTCCGTGGGGACCCGTGAAAAGACGCCATGGCTCCCCTAAGAACAAGAGCTCGCACCCTTCCCGGTGACCCGGGTCTCCGAGACCCGGCGCCGCCCGTCCGGGACACCGCTGTCCCGGCGCTTCCGCCCGGAGGCGGCCTGGCCCAGGTACCGCCTCCCTCCTTCCCTCTTAACTTAGGTGCTTCCACCTCCAGGTCATTTCCGGTGACCGTGGGGACCTCGGCCGGGACCAGTCTCCCGCCGACGGCTCCCCCGGCTCCCCGGGATGCCCTGCTTGAGGCTCTCGTGGAGGGCCAGCTCCGCGCCCAGCGCTCTATGGATGAGCTGCTCAGCGTGTTAGCACGGCCTCCGACCCTCACATTTGCGTCACACCCGTATCCGGGGAACATGCCCCCGTTTATGGGTTACCCGGCGGCCCCTTCGGCCTCCGGGGGTTTGTCCACCCCGTATGATCCTGCCGGGGGGTTCCCTCCCCTTGCGGGATATACGTCCGGACCCTTCCCGGCACCCGAGCCCGTCACGGTGCCGAGAGGTTACTTCATGCCGAGGCCCTTCGCGGCACCAGGGGGGTACCCCGTCCCTGGCCTATTCCCGGGGCCGGGAGCCCACTTCATGCCGGGGGTTTTCCCTACGCCGGGAGCCAGTCCCAACCCCCGCGTCGCGCGGTTGACAGAGCAGCTCCCGTGCCGCAGCGGACTTCCCCCTGCATGGGCTCCTCGGTTCCGGACGTCGCCGTGGGGGCTCCCCCCTCGCCGGTTCCGGATGTTACGGGGCCTCCCCCCTTTCCGGTTCTGGTCGTGGCCACTGGGGCCCCCTCCACTTCGGTTCCAAGCGTCGCCGTGGGCGCCCCCTCCCCGGTTTCGGATAATACAGGGGCTTCCCCCTTTCCAGTCCCGGGGGTCGTCACAGGGGGCTCCCCCCAATCGACTCCGGAAACCTTCGGGCCGGTAGCTATAGTGTATGAGCTCCCTCCCTCGGCGGGAGGTCGAGCGAATGCATTCACCAGAGCGCGGGGAAGAACTTCCCCCCGGCCGCGGGCGCGGGGAGCCTCGCTCTCGCACCGGTCGGGGGACGAGACCCACTGAAGAGCCAACCTCTCCGGCGGATAGCCCGGACGTCCGGGATCTCAGTCCCGGTCCGGAGGAAAAGCGTCGCCACCGCCAGTCTGGCGGACCTCTCGGACCGCTTCCAGACTCAGACAACGAAGGTCCCGTGAAGGAAGACAGCGACCGGGACTAACCAGCCCCTGTGCCAAAGTCTTCGCAGCATCCGGTGGCCGCGCCCCTACCGCTCTCCGCACATCGAGCATTATAACGGTGAGGCGGACGGTACAGTGCAACGTCTTCCCCCTCTACCTCTCTGGCATTGCCCGCTCCTGGTTCTACAACCTGAAGACGGGCTCCATCAAGTCTTTCTCGCAGCTCAAGCGGGAGTTCTGTGCCAACTTCCAGGGGAACTAAGTGCGTCCCCTGGCCTCCTCCCAGCTGTACACTGTCCGGCAGAGGACTGGGGAAACCATCAGAAGCTTCTTCAAGCACTTTGCTCACCTGAAGAGCAAAGTGGCCCACGTCCTCGACTCTACAGTCATCGAAGCTTGCAAGAGCGGCACCCTTCCGGGGGAACTCCATCGAAGGCTCTCCCGGAGCTGCCCCTCTTCCGCCGACGAGCTCTTCAACGTACTCGAAAAGTACGCTCGGGCGGAGGAAGACGACATCTGGAAGAAGACCCAGGGGGCTCCCGCCCCCGCCGACCAGGGGGCTAGGGATCCCCTCAAGCGCCCTAGGCAGGGGGGTGTAACGAGCCACGGCCTCGGGACACTTTTGTCCTCGAGGGCGGAGGCGGCTCGCGCGACCCCCCGAGGGGCAACCACCCCTTCCCCAAACCAAAGGGCCATGGGGGAGCACAGTCTTCGCGCGGCCGGGAGGGCCCCGCGGGGAGAAGGCGGGAAGGACCGTGGTGCAGCTTCCACGGGTCCAGTACCCACGCTACCCGAGATTGCCACCAGCTGCTGCAACACTTCGCGGTGTTCCTCGACCAGCGCGGGCAGGGGGGGGACTCCAGCCTCCTTGCCCCCTCGGCCAGCTGTTCCAGCCCTTCCCGCTCCCACGGGGGGTGAGCAGGCGCAGGAGGGGGAGCCTTCAGAAGCTCTCCCCTTTCAAACTTCGCAGCGGAACATCAACGTCATCGTGGGAGGATCCGCCTCCGGGCGGGACTCTAAGCGCCAGCGTAAGGACTACACACGCGAGGTGAAGGTTGTGGGGGTGCTACACACGTCCCCGCCACCTAAGCGGTCGGACGTCCCCCTCACCTTCATGGCAGAAGACGCGCGAGGGGTTCGCTTCCCCCACGACGACGCGCTTATTGTCTCCGCGACCATCTACAACTGTCACCTGGCCCGCATCCTCGTGGACGGCGGAAGCTCCGCTGACGTCCTATTCCTGAAGGCCTTCAAAGAGATGCAGGTGGATGAGAAGCTCCAGCAGCCCGCCGCCGGGCCCCTGCAAGGTTTTGTCCCGGGGAAGGCGATCCACCCCGTGGGCAAGGTAGATCTTCCTATGACGTTCGGCACCCCGGAGAACTACCGAACCGAGCTGGTCCGCTTTGACGTAGTAGATCTCCCCTGCTCCTACAACGCGATTATGGGGAGGACTACAATCAACCGGCTGGGGGCTGCCACCCATCAAAACTACCTCTTCATGAAGATCCCTGGGGCGCATGGTGTGATCAATGTCCGGGGAG
Organism: Pharus latifolius; assembly: GCA_019359835.1. NCBI lineage: Eukaryota > Viridiplantae > Streptophyta > Magnoliopsida > Poales > Poaceae > Pharus > Pharus latifolius. Next base: position 26,819,430 of record CM033329.1, read on the forward strand.
ACCATGACATGGCCCGCGCTCTATACGAGCGCGCTGCGGCCACAATCGGAAGCGTCAACCTCATAAAGACGCCCGGGGGGGAGGCTTCTCCCCCGGAACTAGACGCCGCTGCGCCACCGCCCGGGAGGCCCCTCCTCAAGCCGCGTCCGGAAGGGGGCCTCCGGAAAGTCTTGCTGTCCCCGGGCGACGAAGACAAAACCGTCCGGGTCGGGGCGGAGTTCCCCGAGGAGCACACAGCGCAACTTGCGGCTTTTCTGCCGAAAACTCTGATGTTTTTGCGTGGAAGCCCTCGGACATGCGGGGCGTCGCCCGGGAGGTCATTGAGCACAAGCTCGCAGTGGCCCCCGGTCACCCCCCGGTCAAACAGAAGCTGCGGAAACTCTCCCTCGAGCGCCAAGAGGCAATCAAGGTGAAGATCACCCGGCTCCGAGAGGCGGGGTTCATTCGGGAGGTCCTGCACCCCGAGTGGCTCGCGAACCCCGTCCTCGTCAAGAAATCAACCGGCAGGTGGCGGATGTGTGTGGACTTCACCGACCTTAACTGCGCCTGTCCCAAAGACAATTTCCCGCTCCCGCGGATTGATCAGCTCGTCGACTCCACTGCGGGGTGCGAGCTCATGAGCTTCCTAGACGCCTACTCGGGCTACCATCAAGTCCGGATGGCGGAAGGGGACGAGGAAAATACGAGTTTCATAACTCCCCTCGGAACCTTCTGCTACGTCCATATGCCCGTCGGGCTCAAGAACGCGGGGGCGACCTTCCAGTGCCTTATGACGCTGGTTTTCAAATATCAAGTTGGCCGCAACGTCGAAGTCTACGTAGATGACGTGGTCGTCAAGAGTCCCCGCGCAGCCTCCCACATCGACGACCTGGCCTAAACCTTCCGCAGCCTTCGCGCGTTCGGGCTCAAACTCAACTCGGAGAAGTGCGCCTTCGGGGTGCGCGGGGGGAAGCTCCTTGGTTTCCTCGTGTCCCAGCGGGGCATTGAGGCAAACCCCGAGAAGATCCAGGCTTTCCTAGATATGCCCCTGCCGCGCTCCGTCAAGGATGTCCAGCGGCTCTCCGGCCGCCTCGCCGCGCTAAGCCGCTTCGTCTCCCGGTCGGGGGAGCGGGGCCTCCAGTTCTTCAAGATCCTCCGAGGGCTCGAGGGGTTCCGCTGGACCCCCGAGGCCCAGGAGGCGTTCGACAACCTCAAGAAGTACCTCACAAGCCCTCCAATGCTCGTGAGTCCGTCTCCGGAAGAGCCCTTGCTCCTCTACCTCGCCGCGACCCTCGTCGCCGTCAGCGCGGTTTTGGTGAAGGAGCAAGGGGGGCAGCAGCGTCCCGTGTACTACGTGAGCGAGGCCCTCCAAGGGGCCAAAACTCGGTACACGGAGATGGGGAAAATTTGCTACGCCCTCCTTATGGCGTCCCGGAAGCTTCAGCATTACTTCCTGGGACACCCCATCACCGTCCCGTCGTCCCTCCCCCTCGGGGAGGTACTGTGGAACAAGGAAGCCACCGGCCGGATCGGGAAGTTGGGGGCTGAGCTCGCCCCCTTCTCCCTGTCCCTTACCGGCCGCTCCGTCATCAAGTCGTAGGTCCTCGCCGACTTCGTCGCAGAGTGGACTCCCGCTTCTGGGTCCGGGGACGAAGATCTCCCTATGCCGCCCCGACGCAGTGATCATTGGACCCTCATGTTCGATGGGTCGCTGTGTCTCGCCGGGGCTGGTGCGGGAGTAGTCCTCCGGAGCCCCGAGGGGTAGGAACTCGAGTATGCGCTCCCTAGGAAGCCAGCGCCTCCTAGTCAAGGGAGATTCTCAGCTTGTAGTTTGCCAAGTGGACAAGTCTTAGCTGTGCCATGACGCAAACTTAAGTCTTTATTTGCAGGAAGTGCGAAAGATGGAGAGGCATTTCGACGGCCTCGAGGCTCGGCATATCCCGATGAGGAACAATCACCGGGCCGACGCCCTGGCCCGGGCGGCAAGCTCCCGGGAATCACTCCCCAAAGGGGCTTTTCTGGAAATCATCGCGAAGCCCTCGGTGGCCTCCCCGGACACGGGCGACGAGCCACATGTCCCGGAGGTCGCTGAGATCGTCCGGACTTCGTCTTGGATGGACCTCCTTGTCGTGGTATTGCGAATACCCCGGCAGGTTTTGAGAGTGATCCTAGCGAAGATTACGCGGCGCGGGTTGACCGAATGACCGGTCCTCCCCCACCAGACAAGCACAAAGAATAACACACGGGTTTATACAGGTTCGGGTCCCGGTGGGGGCCCTAGTCCTGTCGACGCGCTCCCGACCGGAGTCGGCTGGGGAGGCTCTCTCCGGGGGAGAGGCTTCCGGAGCACGCCTGTGAATTTAGCTATTCCAATAAATGGACCGATCCTTTACAACAGGGGGGGTACAAGGGCTATTTATAGCCCCAAAAAGCAGCAAAAAACCTAAACTACCCCGGAAGCCACCGTCGGATTGAAGGGCAGGACCGTCCTTCTCCCGGTCAAACGCCTTGGATGCTTGACAGGTGGTCGCTAGTTCCCGAGGCGCCCCTCGCGTGACCTGCACGTGACAAATAGTTCGAGACTTTACCTTCAGGAGGGTGATGAGGCCCGGGACGGCGCCGGAGGCCATGTCCCCGGGTCAAAGGCGGCGCCCGGGACGGCACCGGAGGCCATGTCCCGGGAGCCAAAAGGCGGCGCCCGGGGAGGCCCCGGAGGCTAAATCCCCGGGCAAAATGCGGCGCTGGGGAGGGCACTGGAGGCCACATCCCGGGAGCCAAAAGGCGGCGCCCGGGGAGGCCCCGGAGGCCAAGTCCCCGGGCAAAAGGCGGCGCCCGGGAGGGCACTGGAGGCCACGTCCCGGGAGCCAAAAGGCGGCTCCCGGGGAGGCCCCGGAGGCCACATCCCCGAGCAAAAGGCGGCGCCCGGGAGGGCACCGGAGGCCACGTCCCGGGAACCAAAAGGCGGCGCCCGGGGAGGCCCCGGAGGCCTCGTCCCCGGGCAACCGGCGGCGCCCGGGAGCGCACCGGAGGCCAAGTCCCGGGATCCAAAAGGCGGCGCTCGGGGAGGCCCCTGAGGCCACGTCCCCGGGCAAAAGGTGGCGCCTGGGAGGGCACCGGAGGCCACGTCCCGGGAGCCAAAAGGCGGCGCCCTGGGAGGACCCGGAGGCCACGTTCCCGGGCAAAAGGCGGCGTCCGGGAGGGCACCGGAGGCCACGTCCCGGGAGCTAAAAGGCGGCGCCCAGGGAGGCCCCGGAGGCCACGTCCCCGGGCAACCGTGACACAACTTACCTGGACTTAGTCCCGCGGAGATTTCCCCCGACACTCCTCATCTCCTTCATCAAGGGGGAGGGGGACCCTCCTAGTGAGACTGAGGCTAAACGCCTCTGGGCTAAATCCCGGGCATATCTCCTGCTGGAGGCGAGGCTCTACAAGCGGGGGGCCTCCGCCCTCCTGCGCTGCCTCCCCCGGCCGGAGGGACTTCAACTTCTCGAAGACATCCACGCGGGGAGCTGTGGTTCTCACCTAGCCCCGCGTGCCATCGCGGCCAAGGCCCTCCGGCAGGGCTTCTACTGGCCCACGGTCATGCGCGACGCGCGAGACCATGTCTCCGCGTGCGAGGCATGCCAGAAGATGGCCAAGGGCCCGAACCACCCCCCTATAGCGCTGCAGACAATCCCCATCACTTGGCCCTTCGTGCGCTGAGGGATGGACCTCTTAGGGCCCTTCCCCCCAGCGCCCGGAGGATACAAGTATGCGGTAGTCGCGGTCGACTATTTGACAAAGTGGGTCGAGGCGGAGCCTTTGGCCAGCATCACGTCCCGGGCCGTCCAGCGGTTTTTCTAGAAAAACGTCGTATGTCGTTTTGGTGTCCCCCTGGAAATCACCATGGACAACGGGACCCAATTCGACTCGGCTTATTTCTGGGAATTCTGTGAAGGCCTGGGGCTCGTCATCCCCTTCGCCTCAGTGGCCCATCCCCGAAGCAATGGGGCTGTCGAGAGAGTCAACGGCGTGATCCTACAGGGGTTGCGCCGGAGACTCGAGAAAACCTCTGCTCCATGCGCCGGAGCTTCTAAGCGGGGTGCATGGGCAGAGGAGCTCCCTAGCATCCTCTGCTCCATGCGCATGACCCCGTCCCGGGCGACGGGGCGTACTCCCTTCTCCCTGGTCTACGGGGCAGAGGTAGTCCTCCCCCCGGAGATCGGCTTCCGGTCACTGCGGGTCGAGCTCCTGGAGGGAGCCACTCCCGCAGCATACCAGGCCAACGAGGCCAACCAACGCCTGGAGATCTACCTCGTGGAGGAGGAACGTGACCGAGCGCTCCTCCGCCACGCCATCTACGAGCAAGAGATGGCGCGCGCGTACAATCAGCGCGTGCGCGTGAGGGCTTTCCGCCTTGGGGACCTTGTCCTCAAGCGCGTGACGGACCCCCAGGCCCAGGGTAAGCTCTCCCCCAACTGGGAGGGCCCCTACAGGATCTCCGCGGTCCTGGGCTCTGGGGACTACAAGCTCTCCAACCTTCAAGAGCAAGAGCTGAAGCACACGTGGAACTTGCGTTTACTTCGGAAGTTCTATGTTTAGCCTTACGGGCCTGTCCCCTTCCCCGGAGCGTTCACGCCGGAGGGGGAGGAGGGACACTGTATTTTCCTCCCCTTTTGTGACTTCGTAGGGGGAGGCCCTGTACTTCATTTTATTAGCAATACATAGGTCTTGCTTTTTAAACTCTCATTGCAGGTTTTCCTCATTACCGCCCCTAGCGGCGATGCCCCCCCCCGCGGGGATGCCCTCCCCACGAGGACGCCCTCCCTGTGAGGATACCCTCCCCGCGAGGAAGCCCTCCCCGTGAGGATGCCCTCTCCGCGAGGAAGTGGGCCAGGCCCAACAAGTCCCTCCTGTAGGGTGGCTTACGATCAGCCCTCGTGGACTGAGGGTGTAAGCGGCAACCCGGTCACAGTGGCCGCGGTAATGAGTCACTTTGGGGGACTAGTCCCCTGCCCAAACACTCAAGACCCGTCTTCGGGCACTTCCTCCTCCGGGAGTAGACGCTCTCCCCAGTGGGACGTCTAATGGCCTTCTTGGATCTACCTTCCTCCTACGGGAGTCGACGTTCGATGCTCTCCCCAGTGGGACGTCTAATGGCATTCTTGGATATTTGGTCCCCGGCGACCTTATTCCCGGCTCCCCGTTCTCACGGCGACCGGATGAATGCATCCCGGCGACCTTATTCCCGGCTCCCGGTTCTCACGGCAACTGGATGAATGCCTCCTAGAGACCCTATTCCCAGCTCCCCGTTTTCGCGGCGACCGGACGATTGTCTCCCGGAGAAGTCACGAATTTCTCGGACATTTTCCTTCCCAGAGACCCCATTCCCGGCTCCCAGTTCTCACGGCGACCGGACGATTGTCTCCTAGGAAGCTCGCCTGCGGAAATCTCATCGGGTTTTCTTGGACGTTTCTTCCACATGAGGCCTTATTCCCGGCTCCCCGTTCTCACGGCGACCGGACGATTCTCTCCCGGCAGGTCCTTTCCTTGGAAACCTCGTTTTAAAATTTTCTAATAAAAATTCCTATGCTACAGGTTGTTTTTACCTCGGGGGCCTTATTACCCCCACAGCGCCCGGAGCTACCCTCCGGCCCACTGCGGGCGGGGGGGGGGGGGGGGGGGGGGTGGGGGCGGCGGATAAGGAACCACCGGGTGTCGACCGCACCGCCCATGAGCAAACTTAGCTCATTCTTGTGAAAGGGACTCGTCTAGACCATCCAAGAAGAAAAAATAAAAAGACAATGAAAGAAGAAGCAACAACACAGCTTTATTGATTGTCAAACCCGGAGGACATCTTCCCCCTCCGGTGGGCTTCGGAAACGATACAACCCGGGTTCTAACCCGGAGGATTCTCTACGCCCTAAGGCTCCTACGCCTAATACTCTCGGAGGCTCTCCGCTAGCTCCCGGGTCAAGTCCAGGTACAATGCTCGCACGCAGCGCCGAGCGTCCCGGAGCACATCTTCGGGCCAGAACTGGTATCCCACCGGTGGAAGTATCCAGAGGGGAGGTATCATCCGGAACCCCGGTCGCGGAGGGGACAATTCGGCGTGATGATTGTCAAAGTTGTCCAAGTACCACTCCGGACACCACCTCAACCGGATCGGCTCCTGGACGCTGTCCCCGCCGCGATTCCCAGAGACAAGGCTTAGCAAGATTAAAGCCGCTTGGGCGTCCCCCGGGGAGCCCCTCCCGGACCTTCGCCCAGGAGCAACCTCCCGGGAACCCTGGTAACAAAACATTCAATTCAAAGACTTGGAAAAAATTCTAACTTCATTGCATTCAAAATGTTTTTGTAAAAGTGTCTGGGGCTTCTTCTAAGAAGCTACCGGGATCAAACTCCTAAGAAAACAAGTGAGGGCCCTAACTAAGACCCGGGGGGAGGCTCATACATATTCATTGGCGTCCTCCCCCCGGGGGGTTTCCTCCGAGGCCGGGGCTGGGGCGTCCCCCGCCGGAGGCGCTGGGGCCGGGAATCTCGCCCGGATGATCCGGTCGTAGAACCCTCCGGCAAGCTGCTCGACCTCCCGGCGCGAGGGCTCGAAGGAGTCTGGGAAGCTTCGGGGGTGGGGCCCCCGATTGCCCGCGCGCCGACCCCCCGGAACTCGACGAGCCCCGCAGCAGCCGCGATGATGGGGATCGCCCGGCCCCACGCCCGAGCGTCGGCAGCCTCCAGAATGGCGGAGACCTGTGCGTTGAGAAAACGCACAGCCTCCGCGAGGGTCGCCGGCGGCACCTCCTTGCTCCCGGAGCCTAGGCTTACGCCAAGGCTCTCGAGGGCCGAACGGATGGAGCAGCCCGCGTCCGCCACCGCCCGGACGCTCGAGCCCTCGAGCTCCCGGAGCGCCTCCTCCCTCGCCTTGGCCTCCTCTTGGAGGCGGCCGTTGACGGCCTCGGAAATGTGAAGCTGGGCCCGGACCCGGGACAGTTCCGCGAGGGCTTCATCGCATTCCCGGAGGGCCTCCTCACGCTACCCTACGGAGGCCGTGGCCCGGCCCTCCGCTTCCTTAAGCAGCCGGGGGACCCGCTGCTCAAGGCCCCAGGTAACAATTGCCACCTTCAAAATATAGAGTTAAAAAAATCTCAAGTGTAGGAAATAAATGAAGACGTCATCGACTCGGGTTTGTGCGACCCGGGGGTGGGGAGAGGCTTCCTCTCAGGCAGTTTTAGCCCGTAGGCCGCCGCTACCAAGTTCCCGGGAGGGCCCTCCCCCACGAGGTGAACGACGCGCTCGTGCTCGTCGGCGAAGTACCACCCTAGGAGGTTCTCCGCGTTCTCCCGCGCTGCCGGGTTCGGCCGGACTACAAGAGGTAAAGAGTTAGTCAAATTCCCAGAAATTTGTAAATGCAATGCAGGTTCCCGGAGCTTACGTCGCGTCATCGGCTTCAACGGGGTCCGCTGTTCCAGGCCCACGCCGACTCCCCTCTTCCCGCGGGAGAAGGCGGAGATCCGGAGGAGAGCCATCTCCTCGGCGGCGTCCCGCATTGAGCGGGTCGTCTTGGAGAGGACCACCCGGCCGAGGAGCTCGAACTCCTCGTCCATCCACACCGGAGGCTTCGGCGCGGACGATCGGCTGTAGGTGGGGGGCTCCGGGGCGTACACCACCGCCTCGTCCTGGACCCGGAGGTAAAACCACCTCCGGACCCAGTCGCCCCAGTGGTCCCGGGATGCCGCCGCCGGGTAGTCGGCCACCCGGGACGGCAGCATTTGTACCATCACCGAACCGAAGGGGGACTTGGGTCCCCCCTTCACCAGGTGGGAGCTCCGCGCCGCCGGTTCGTAGAAGTACCGGATGGTACGAACGGTGGGCTCCCGCCCGGTCATCGTCTCGTAGAGCCAGATCAAGAGGCCCATCCGGACGAGCGCATTCGGGGTGAGGTGGTTGAGCGCCACCCCATACTCCTTCAGAAACTCCAGGAGCATGGGATGCACCGGGAGCCGGAGCCCCGCCTCCAGGAAGGCCTCGAAGGCCACGACCTCTCCGGGCCTGGGGCGGGGGGCTCCGTCTTTCTTCACGGGGACTCGGATGTCCCCATCCGCGATGACGCCGCGTTCGACCAGGGACTCCGCGTCCTCGGCCGAGAACTTCGACGCCCAGAGGAAATCCGGAGGGATTTCCTCCGGGGGCGCCTCCGTGGTCTTCGCTCGGGCCTTGGGTGCCATCAGGTTCGGCTTTCTTTTTTTTCCGGTGGCTAATGTTTCAGGAGGATAGAGCTAAAAGTCTCGGACGCTTGCTACCGGGCGCTAGCTACCGAGAGAGCAACCGGGAGAGCAAAAAATGTTAGGATGAAGAGTTTCGAATGAAGCTACTGGGCCCCTCTAAAGCCCTATTTATAGAGGCGAGCCGTGGTCCAGATGCGCGCCACGTGGCACCTCGCGGACCAATCTGGGCCGTTGAAGTTCAAACCGTGCGTGGGAAACGAAGGGACGGGCGTGCGAATCGAGGAGCTAAGTGCAGGTAAGCCGTGTCACATTTCCCCGGGGACGTGGCCTCCGGCCCCTCCCCGGGCGCCGCCATTTGGCCCCGGGACCTGGCCGTCGGGGACATCCCGGGCGCCGCCGTTTGCCCGGGGATGTGGTCTCCGGCCCCTCCCCGGGCGCCGCCATTGGGCCCCCGGGACCTGGCCTCCGGCGCCGTCCCGTGCGCCGCCATTTTCCCGGGGACGTGGTCTCCGGCCCCTCCCCGGGCGCCGCCATTTGGCCCCCGGGACATGGTCTTCGGCCCCTCCCCGGGCGCCGCCATTTGGCCCCCGGGACCTGGTCTCCGGCGCCGTCCCGGGCGCCGCCATTTGCCCGGGGACGTGGCCTCCGGACCCTCCCCGGGCGCCGCCATTGGCCCGGGGACATGGCCTCCGGCCCCTCCCCGGGCGCCGCGTTTCGGCCCCCGGGACATGGCCTCCGGCGCCGTCCCGGGCGCCGCCATTGGCCCGGGGACATGGCCTCCGGCCCCTCCCCGGGCGCTGCCTTTCGGCCCCTGGGACCTGGCCTCCGGCGCCGTCCCGGGCGCCGCCATTTGCCCAGGGACGTGGCCTCCGGCCCCTCCCCGGGCACCGCCTTTCGGCCCCCGTGACCTGGCCTCCTGCGCCGTCCCGAGCGCCGCCATTTGCCCGGGGACGTGGCCTCCGGCCCCTCCCCAAGCGCCGCCATTTGGCTCCCGGGACTTGGCCTCCGGCGCCGTCCCGGGACTTGTCGACCTTCCAAAGGTAAAGTCTCGAGTTGTTTGTCACGTGCAGGTCACGCGAGGAGCGCCTCGGGAATCAGCGACCACCTGTCAAGCATCCAAGGTGTTTGACCGGGAGAAGGACGGTCCTACCCTTCAATCCGACGGTGGCTTCCGGGGTAGTTTAGGCTTTTTGCCTCCTTTTGGGGCTATAAGTAGCCCTTGTAGCCCTCTGTTGTAAAGGATCGAATCACTTTTATTGGAATAGCTACACTCACAGGCGTGCTCCGGAAGCCTCTCCCCCGGAGAGAGCCTCCCCAGCCGACTCCGGTCGGGAGCGCGTCGGCAGGACTAGGGCCCCCACCGGGACCCGAACTTGTATAAAACCTCGTGTCATTTCTTGTGTTTGTCCGGCAGGGGAGGACCGGTTATCCGGTCAGCCCGCACCGCGTAATCTTTGCTAGGATCACTCTCAAAACCTACCGGGGTATTCGCAATACCACGACAAAGTGGTACACCTTTGCAAAGTTACAAGAAGTATCAGTGTTGGGGGAATCCCCAGCGGTCCCACGTAGTCCCAAGGTGGCCACGGTGGAACCCGGTGAGACCCGAAGGCACCGGGCCCTTCGTGGGGCCCGGAAGGTCTCCGGGACCGCGGTAACTCCCGATGAGACCCGGAGGGTCCCCAGGCCCCCGGTGACACCCGGTGACACCCGGAGGGTCTCTGGGACCCCGATGACTCCCGGTGAGACCCGGAGGGTCCCCGGGCCCCCGGTGACACCCGGTGACACCCGGAGGGTCTCCGGGACCCCGGTGACACCCAATGACACCCGGAGGGTCTCCGGGCCCCCGGTATCTCCCGGTGAGACCCGGAGCGTCCCCGGCCCCCGGTGACACCCGGAGGGTCTCCGGGACCCCGGTAACTCCCGGTTAGACCCGGAGAGTCCCCGGCCCCGGATGACACCCGTTGACTCCCGAGGGTCTCCGGGACCCTGGTAACTCCTGGTGACACCCGGAGGGTCCCCGGGACCCCGGTGACACCCGGTGAGATCCGGGAGGTCCCCGGAGCCCCGGAGGGTTCTGGGGAGCCCGGGCCCATGAAGAACTGTTGTTGGCCGTGGGGCCTCTAGGAGGCCCTTGGCGCCACGTGTCAAGGATCCAGGCCGTCCGTCAGGCCAAAAGACGTCTTCGCCCTTCCATCCGACGGCCGCAGCGAGGACATTTTTGTCTTTTGTATTTCTTAGGGGCTATATAAACCCCTCTTGTACCCTTCTTCAGGGATTCCAATTCATTTCATATAAACACAATTCCCGGCTCTCTTGGAGACCTCTCCCTGAGAGCCCACCTCCCCAGCGGATTCGCGTCCGGAGAGAGCCAACAGGACTAGGGCCCCCACTGGGACCCGAACCTGTATAAACCTCTGTCATTTTCTGTGTTGCCCGGCGGGAGGAGACCCGTAACTCGGTCTGCTCGCGCCGCTGTAGTGCTGCGCACGTCTGAACCTGCCGGGGTATCCGTAATACCACGACAGCTGGCGCCGTCCGTGGGGACTTCGCGACGAATCGCCATGGCTCCCGCAACCACCAGAGCTCAAGCCCTCTCATCTCCCGAGAGCGCTGGTCCTAGTAACCCGGCTCCGCATCCGCGAGATGAGGCCTCTGCGGCCCTGCCGCCCGGGGGTGCACGGGCGGAGGACTCGCTTCCTCTACTCGCGGCCTCCGGCCAAAGGGTCCTCGTTTCCGACCAAGCGGCCGCAACTGAGCTTCCGGGGCCTGGTGCGCCCCAACTCTCCGTTCCGGTCTCCGGAGATTCCATGCTGGGGGCTTTGATCCAGGGCCAGCTTCGTACCCAGCACACCCTGGAAGAGCTGCTGCGTGTCCTGGTGCGGCCCCCGGCTCCTGTCTATCCGCCTCCGTATCCGTTCATGGGGGCCCCCCCCCAATTCTTCATGGGGAACCCCGCCTTTCCCGGGCCGGGGATGTTCCCCGTTCCCGGGGGTGCGCCCGGGCCATATCCGATCCCGGGGACACTTCCCGCGCCGGGGAGTCAACTCGTCTCTGAGCCCTCCCCTGCCTCTGGGGGTCGCCCGGCCCCGGGTCCAGAACCCCCGCGAGCGGCTACCGCCGCGCCGGGCACAACCCCGGCGCCTGAGCCTGGCAGCCTCCGTGGGCCGACGCCCGTGATCGGTGCACCGCCCGCTCCCGCGGACGCCCCGGGGACTCGAACTGGGACCACTCCCACCGTCGAACCGGGCGCGGACCCGGCGCATGGCCCGGTCCGCGCGCCGGCAGCGTCCACTGGGACTGTGGCAAACGCGCATCAGCTCCCTCCCCCTCCGGGGCCGCCCCCGCGGGCGCCCCCAGCGGATCAGACCCGCTTCACAAGGGAGGAGGTCGAGCGAATGCGTACCGCCAGGTACGGAGAAACCACCTCCCGTCATTGGTCAGGACTCCCCCGAACCCACAGGCGCGCGGAGACGCGCTCCCAAATCGTCCGGGGGAAAAGACCGTTCAAAGAAGCTGCCACCACTCCTGAGGGATACCTTGATGCCCAAGAGGTCAGCTCAACCAACCCGGAAGAAAAGAGACGACACCGCCAAACCGGCGGACCGCTGCCACCCCTTCCAGACTCCGACAATGAGCACGCGTCCCCGGCAAGCGATGACGGCGACCATGGATCCCCCAAGGAAGTTGAAGGGACCAACCAACCGTTGTGCAGCCGTCTCCGCTGCATACGCTGGCCGCGGCCTTACCGCCCGGCGCACATCGAGCATTACAATGGTAAGGCCGATCCTTACGAGTTTGTGCAGGTGTACTCGACGGCCATCTCGGCGGCCGGGGGGGACGAGACAGTGCAATGCAATGTCTTCCCCCTCTACCTCACGGGCATCGCACGCTCATGGTTCTACAACCTGAAGGCGGGATCCATCAAGTCCTTCGTGCAGCTGAAGCGCGAATTTTGTGCGAACTTCCAAGGCAACTATGTGCGGCCCTTGGACTCGTCCCAGCTCTACACCGTCCGGCAGAGGACGGGGGAGACTATCCGCAGCTTGTTTAAGCGCTTCGCTCAGGTGAAAAGCAAAGTGGCGCATGTCCCTGACTCCACGGTCATCGAAGCGAGCAAAAGCGGGATACTCCCCGGGGAGCTCCACCGGAGGCTCTCTCGGAGCTGCCCCACCTCCGCCGACGAACTCTTCACCGTACTTGAGAAGTACGCCCGCGCGGAGGAGGACGATCTTTGGAAAAAGAACCAGGGGGCTCCTGCCCCCGCCGACCGGGAGCCAAGGGACCCCTCCAGCAAACGTCCCCGAAGAAGTGATCGTCGCGAGCCACGGCCTCGGGACGCTTTCGTCCTCGAGGGCGGAGGCGGCTCGCGCGACAGCGCCAAAGGCAGTCGCGCCCCTCCTAAGTCAAAGGGTTACGCTGGAGGACAATCCTCCCGCGGGCGCGAAAACCGCGCCAAGGAGAGCAAGGAGGGCACAGCCAACGTGTGGTGCACCTTCCACAAGTCGAGTACCCACGCTACTCGAGAATGCCATCAGCTTCTACAACACTTCGCGGCCTTCCTCGACCAGCACAGCCAGAGGGGAGGGGGCCCTGCCTCCTTGCCTCCCCCGACAACTTTGCCCGCGCTCCCCTCTCCCGCGGGTGAGCAGCAAAGACAAACGCAAGAAGGGAGCCCAGCTCAGGAGCTCCCCTTCCAAACCTCCCAAAGACGCATAAACGTCATTACGGGGGGATCTGCCGCGAGACGGGACTCCAAGCGCCAGCGCAAGGAGTACGCGCGAGAAGTGAAGGTAGTGGGGGTGCTGCATGCGTCTCCGCCACCAAAGTGGTCGGACGTCCCCCTCACCTTTACGGCGGAAGATGCACGCGGGGTTCGCTTCCCGCACGACGACGCGCTCATCGTCTCAGCTACAGTCTACAACTGCCAACTGGCACGTATCCTCGTCGACGGTGGGAGCTCCGCCAACGTATTATACCTGAAGGCGTTCAGGGAAATGCAAGTCGATGAGAAGCTACTGCAGCCCGCACTCGGGCCGTTACAAGGCTTCGTTCCCGGGAAGACCGTCCACCCGGTGGGGAAGGTCGATCTACCAATGACTTTTGGCACCCCGGAGAACTACCGGACGGAGATGGTCCGATTCGATGTGGTGGACCTCCCCTCTTCATACAACGCTATTATGGGGAGGACTACGATCAACCACCTGGGGGCGGCGATTCACCAGAACTATCTCTGCGTGAAAATCCCTGGGCCTCACGGCGCAATCACCGTTCGAGGCGATCAGAACGTGGCCCGCGCTCTTTACGAACGCGCCACCGCCGCCGTCGGGAACATCAACGTGATCAAGCCCCCGGGGGGGCACCTCCCCCTGAATCTCATGCAGCCCCAGCCGTTCCCCTCGGGAGGCCATTTCCGAGGCCACGCCCCGAGGGAGACCTTCAAAAAGTCCGACTATCCGCCGGAGGTGAAGAGAGAACCGTTAGGATCGGAGCAGACCTCACCGAGGAGCACGCCGAGCGGCTCGCGGTCTTCCTTCACGAAAACTCAGACGTTTTCGCATGGGAACCCTCGGACATGCAAGGCGTCGCCCGGGACATCATTGAGCATAAGCTCGCTGTGATCCCCGGCCGCTCCCCGGTCAAGCAGAAGTTGAGGAAGTTATCTCTCGAGCGCCAAGACGCCATCAAGGTAGAGGTCTCCAAGCTTCTAGAGGCGGGGTTCGTGCGAGAGGTCCTCCACCCCGAATGGTTGGCAAACCCCGTCCTCGTGAAGAAATCAAGTGGCAAGTGGAGGATGTGCGTGGATTTCACTGATCTCAACCGCGCTTGCCCAAAAGATAACTATCCACTCCCGCGGATAGACCAACTGGTCGATTCGACCGCGGGGTGCGAACTGATGAGCTTCCTCGATGCGTATTCGGGATACCATCAGGTTCGAATGGCTGCAGAGGACGAGGAAAAGACGAGTTTTATAACTCCCCTCGGCACCTTCTGCTATCTCCACATGCCCTTCGGGTTGAAAAACGCCGGGGCAACCTTCCAGCGTCTCATGACGCTGGTCCTGAAGGATCAAATCGGCCGCAATGTCGAGGTCTACGTTGACGATGCGGTCGTCAAAAGCCTCCGCACGGCCGCACACATCGACGACTTGGCGGAGACCTTTTGCAGCCTCCGCAAGTACGGGTTGAAGCTCAACCCGGAAAAATGCGCTTTCGACGTACGCGGCGGGAGGCTGCTTGGCTTCTTCGTGTCCCAGCGGGGCATTGAGGCGAATCCCGAAAAAATTTGGGCCCTGCTGGACATGCCTCCCCCATGTTCCGTCAAAGACGTGCAGAGGCTTGCAGGCCGCCTGGCCGCGTTGGGTCGTTTCGTCTCGCGGTCAGGAGAACGCGGGCTCCAGTTCTTTAAAATCCTTCGGGATCTCGAGGGGTTCAGGTGGACTCCCGAGGCCCAGACGGCGTTCGACGCGCTAAAAAAGTACCTCGCGAGCCCTCCGATGCTCGTGAGCCCGTCCCCGGGGGAACCCCTGCTACTATACCTCGCCGCGACCCCCGTCGCAGTGAGCGCGGTGCTCGTGAAAGACCAGGATGGACAACAACGTCCTGTGTACTACATCAGCGAGGCCCTTCAAGGGGCTAAGATGCGGTACACTAAGGTGGAGAAGCTGTGCTACGCCCTCCTCATGGCGTCGCGAAAGCTCCGCCACTACTTCCTCGGGCACCCAATCACGGTCCCGTCATCTCTCCCGCTGGGAGAAGTAGTGCGAAACAAGGAGGCCACCGGCCGGATTGGCAAGTGGGGAGCCGAGCTCGCTCCTTTCTCCCTCACCTTCACGGGCCGCTCCGCCATCAAGTCACAAGTCCTCGCTGACTTCGTGGCGGAATGGACCCCGACCGCCGAAGCGGACGAAGGGACTCCCCTCGCCCCTCCCCGGTGCCAGGACCATTGGACACTCATGTTCGATGGCTCCTTGTGCCTTGCCGGGGCCGGCGCGGGGGTGGTTCTCCGGAGTCCCGGAGGGGAGATGCTGGAATACGCCGCCAGACTCAAGTTCCCGGCTACAAACAATGTCGCCGAGTACGAGGCCCTCCTCCTGGGATTGCGCCTCGCGCGCTCCCTGGGAATCCGCCGCCTCCTAGTGAAAGGAGACTCCCAGCTGGTGGTCAACCAAATGGACAAGTCCTACTTGTGCCACGATGCGAACCTGAGTCTATACTTGGGCGAAGTGCGAAAGATGGAGAGACACTTCGAAGGCTTGGAGGCCCAGTACATCCCCCGACGGGATAATAACCGGGCCGACGCGTTGGCCCGGGCGGCCAGCGCCCGGGAACCTCTTCCCAAGGGCGCCTTTCTGGAAATCATCACAAGACCCTCGATAACCCTCCCGGACGCGAATCCTGAGGTTCACGTCCCGGAGGTTTCCGAGGTCACTCGGGCTGCCTCGTGGATGGATCCCCTCATCTCCTGCATAAGGGACGAGGGGGAACCTTCCAGTGACGTTGAGGTGAAGCGTCTCCGCGCTAAAGCCAGGGCGTACGTCCTGCTGGACGGGAAGCTTTACAAGCAGGGGGCTTCCGCCCTTCTTCGCTGCCTCCCGCGGGCAGACGGACTCCAGCTCCTTGAGGACATACACTCGGGGAGCTGCGGATCCCACGTGGCTCCGCGGGCGGTCGCGGCGAAGGCCCTTCGCCAAGGATTTTACTGGCCCACGTTGGTTCACGACGCGCGGGATCTAATCTCCGCGTGCGAGGCCTGCCAAAAGATGGCAAAGGGCACCAGGCTCCCCTCCGCGATATTGCAAACTATCCCTGTTACTTGGCCCTTCGCGCGCTGGGGGATGGATCTCCTTGGTCCCTTCCCCCCGGCACCTGGGGGCTACAAGTACGCGGTGGTCGCCGTGGATTACTTCTCCAAGTGGGTGGAAGCTGAGCCCTTGGCCAGCATCACTTCCCGCGCGGTGCAACGGTTTTTCTGGAAAAATGTCGTATGTCGCTTCGGGGTCCCCCAAGAAATCACCGTCGACAATGGGACCCAGTTCGACTCGGCATATTTCCGGGAATTCTGCGAAGGCTTAGGCACTACCCTCCATTTTGCCTCCGTGGCACATCCCCAAAGCAATGGGGCCGTTGAGAGAGTCAACGGCATGATCCTGCAAGGCCTGCGCCGACGGCTTGAACAGACCGCCTCCAGACGAGGCGCGTGGGCAGAAGAGCTTCCAAGCATCCTCTGCTCCATGCGCACCACCCCTAGCCGAGCAACAGGGCGAACGCGTTTCTCGCTCGTCTATGGGGCCGAAGCAGTTCTCCCCTCGGAGATTAGTTTTCGATCGCTGCGGGTCGAGCTCCTCGATGGAGCTCCGACCGCGGCGCATCAAACCAACGAGGATAATCAACGGTTGGAGGTCGACCTCGTCGAAGAAGAACGCGACCGAGCGCTTCTCCACCACACCATCTACGAGCGCGAGATGGCACGCGCGTACAACCAGCGCGTGCGCGAAAGGGCTTTCCGCCTTGGGGATCTGGTCCTCAAGCGCGTGACACACCCCCAAGCCCAGGGCAAACTATCCCCCAAGTGGGAGGGCCCATACAGGATCTCCGCAGTCCTAGGCTCGGGAGCCTACAAGCTCTCTACACTTGAAGACCAAGAGCTCACGCACACCTGGAATATAACCTTGCTCCGCAAGTTCTATGTTTAGCCTCCGGGCTCGCAACCTCCTCCGCCGCGCTTCTGCGGGGGGAGGCTTATGTACTCAATTCCCTCCCCGGCCACGCCTTCGCGGGGGGAGGCGTTGTATCTCATCGCATGTTAATACAAGTGGATTTTGTGCTCAACTCTGGAATTTTTGCGTCTTCATTAAATTGAATGGTTTTTTTCTACTTCACCGCTGGAATTCTTTTACAGGAGTTCTTCTCCTCTATAAAAATCCCCTCTCCGTGAGGATGCCCTCTTCGTGAGGAAGTGGGCTACCGCAGCCTAAAGTCCCTACGACGGGAGCAGAGCTCCCATTGGGCGGCTTACGGTAATCCCTCGTGGACTGAGGGGGTAAGCGGCAACCCAGTTTTCACAAACTGCGGTAACGAGTCACTTCGAGAGATTAGTCCCCCCTCGAACACTCTACACCCGCTACCGGGTTACGAAACCCTCCTAAAGGAATATACGTTGCCTTCCGCGGCACACAGAGAACTCGGATTTCGGAGTTTGCTCTCAAAGCATAGCCCCTCCTCAGTCACGCACCATCCGTAAACCCCCGGAAGTCCCGCCGGGGAACCGCGAAGGTTTCCGGTAGACACCCCCGCCAACCCCCGGGACCCGACGAGGGACTACGCAAACTAAGCACCCCATGCAGTCCAGGCCCCTTCACTCCTTACCCACAGCGCGCGGAGCTGAGCAGCACCCCGCTGTGGGGGGGGGGAGGAAAACCCTGGAGCCGAACAGAAAAACAACGGCTTTATGCGAAAGGCTTCAAAGTTTCTGAAGCAAAGGCACGACGAACAAACAAATCTACGGTCTTAATTGATACATCACACTAGGGAACAACCCCCCCAGTTAAAGCACCCTCCGGGCAAAACCCGAGCGCGCGAGTATGGGAATGATTCCCAACAAGCAACTACAACTAATAATCCCGGAGACCCTCTGAGATCTCCCGGGAGAGGTCCTTGTACAAACTCCTCATACGCCGAAGAGCCCGCCGAAGGAGATCCTCTGGCCAACATTCGTAGCCGGCCGGGGGGAGTATCCTGAGCGGGGGGACTTTCAAAGCCCCCGACCTCGGAGGAGGCAACTCAGCGCGACAATCGTCGAAGTTTCCTAAGTGCCACTCCGGGAGCCAACGCAGAACGGCTGGCTCCCCGGAGGCACTTTCCATCGCAAAGTCGTCATGTGCAAACTCGGAGTCCAGCCCGGAGGATGCTCCCCCGGCTGCCAGACTTAGTAAGATCAAGGCCGCCCGGGCACCGCCTGGGCTAGACCCCCCAGGCGACCCTCGAGCACTCTCCAAAAGATGGTCTTCAGGGCAAGAAAGCCCTGGAAAAGCGACGTCCAAAGATACCTGCTGACAAATTGAACACATTTAACGAAAGAACTAGTTTATTTCAGTCAAAAGGTATTTACAAGTTCCCGGGGCTCTCTCTAAAGAAGCCGTCCGGAGCAAAAAGCCTAAAAAAAAGAAGCCTAGTCTAACCGGGGGGGGGAGGAGCTCATACTTGCCTGTCCTTGTTCCCCCCCGGGGGGACTTCAGTGCTGGCCGATGCGCCCTGGCCCGGGCGCCGGTCGCCCGTCTCCATGGCGCCAGTGATGCGGTCGAAGAGAACCTCGGCGGACTGCTCTAGCCCAGGCCGCCGAGGGTCGAAGAAGGCGGGGAAGCTCCGGGGGACCAGATCCCCGATAACTCGAGCGCCCTCCCTGCGGTGCTCGACGAGGGCCGCCGCCAAGGCAATCACTGGGACGGCGAGCCCGCGCGCCCGCGCCTCCGCGGCAACTGGGATCAGGGCGACCTGCGCACCATGAAAGTGCGTGGCCTCCCCGACCGATGTCGGAGCCGGGTCAGGGCTGGCCCCCCGACCAAGCTCGATCCTGAGCCCCTCGAGGGTGGTGCGGATCGCCCGGCCCCCCGCGACCACGGCCTGGACGCCCGAGGCTGCGGCCTCTCGCTCCGCCTGCAACTCCCCCCGTAGCCGGGAAGCCGCATCCTCGGCGGCGGCGAGACGAGCCTGCACCGCGGCCAGCTCCCAGAGCGCCTTCTCCTTCCCAGCGCGCTCGAAGGCTGCTATGTCCTCGACAGCACGGAGGCGCGTAGCGAGCCGGGCCCTAAATCCCCGGGCTAAGGCGACCGTCTGCAGAGAAACCGTTATCAGGATGCAATCAACAAAAAAGCATAGGGCTCAAGTAACTTACCCGAAGCCCGGAGGCGATGACCGCGTCGACGTCGCCCTCGTCGCCCCCTGGGTCACTCCCTCGGGAGGCCTCCCCCCCGGTGTAACATCCTGAGTTTTGGGGTGAAAAGTTCTTTCTTAGAAATCATGCATGCATATGTCTCTTCTAGATCAACCAAATCAGCCTCAGCTTTATTCTGTTCTAGCCCTAATTTCTCCAAATCTATCCTGTGACCCCAAGTCAAGATCTGACTTTCCAGATTTGATCTATCAGTTATCCTAAATCTAAAAGCCTTCAGAACCTAGACCCAATTCTATCTCTAACTTCCAGAATTATCAACTCCTTTCTGTTTTCGAAAACAGAATATCTGTTATTATCTTTTACCCTAAGTTTCAGAAATCCAGATTTAATCCAAATCTTGACCAAGTTCAGACCAAATTATACCTGGAATATGATCAAGGGTATGCCAATACCTTAATCCAAAAAGTTGACAGCCAGATTTCACCATCTGAACCTTTTTCGCAAATCAGTCCAAGAGTATCGCAGATCAGCCCTTTTCCAGATTTTCCAGAAGCCTAAAAAGGCAAAATGTTGCAAATCATCTCCAAATTCAAATCTGATTCAGGGAACACCTCCCAAATGCTTTTCAACACAAATTCTTCTTATACGAGTATCTCAAAATCAAACCCTAAATCCCAGAATTCGAAATCAATTGAAATTCAGATTTCAATTACCCTAAAATACCCTATTTTCAGTTCATATCAAAAATCATCCGAACATTTCAAATTTTATCTTCAATCTGTGCCAAATCATTTGTTGAATCAAGTTTGCCAAATCAGCAGAATCAAAATCAGATCAAACCTTCCAAATCTCCAGAATTACAGATCAGTCCAAATCAAGAAAATCGATAATTGCAAATCAGCCCATATGTCGACCAGGCCAACTGCAGTGCACGACCAGGAACCTCGCCGTGCGTTTGCGCCGTGCACGCTCGCCGCCGGCCAAGTCCCGCTTGCATTTGTGCTCGTGCATGCTTACTGTTGCTGTTGCGCACGTGTCCACGCCCCAGCCATCGCCGTGGCAACGCCGTTGAACAGCTTGCTCCCGTGCGCGACCGTTGTCAGCATTTGCTTGCCACGTTGCTTCGCATTGCCAGCTCCAGTTGCCACTGCTTGCACCGCCCGACAATGTGGAGTTCCAAAGAGCCGACAAGCTGAGCAGTAGTCACCTCGCCTGAGCACCGTCGCGTCACCGCTCGCCGTTGTTGCTTCTGCGCCCAGAAACTCATGTCAACCGACACAAATTCCCTTGCTGCTATCTCCTTGCAAGCATTGCCCTGTGGTCTATATAAGCAGCCATACCCTGTGTCATCTCTCCTTCACCAGGACTTAGCCAAATTTCCAAATCTTCTCGCCGTCGTCTTCTTCTCCGGCGAGTCCAGATTGAGGCCTCCCGGTGCCAGCACGCCCTGCTGCACCTCTCACCGAATTAACAGCACCAGAAGGTATATCTCATCTCCCTCATCATACTGTACCATCTAATTGAGTTATATTGCATCTAGTCGCCGGTGATCGCCGGAATTCCAGATTGCCCTGTTCCGGCAATGCAGACCAAATCACTTCGAATTAGCTCTCGAACTTGTGAAGAAAATTGATCAGTGAACCTTTTGAAGCAAGCCTATGCATCAATATCTCCAGATTGAGCTCGAATTGAAGTTTTCCCCAGTTTTGAGCTTCTCCAGAAACCGGCGATCGTCGCCAGGCCACACCGGCCATCCTCCGGCCAAATTGATTGTCCAGATAGCTTCATCTTACCCTTCTTTCACTCTCCAAGCTTGGATTAGAGTTCTTTCGGCCTGTATCAAAAAGCCCCAAATCTCATGTCATCTTCTCCGGCGCAGTTCACCGGAAATCCTTTCCCGGCCGTTTCAGCTTCATCTACTTTGTCATTCAGGTGTGCTTCAACCTCTTGAACATATTTGTCTTCTAGCTCAATCTCTGAAACTGCCCAGAATTCAAGTTACAGCTATGCCAAGATTTCTGTCCAGTGACTTCACTGTGCCGTGTCGCCACCACACTTCTCCTTCGAAATTCATCACCTTCCAGCCATCTTCAGCTTTGAATCCTGTTGAATGATTTGTTCCTGTTATCAATGCCTACCTCCCAGACAAAGTGGTGCATCATTTGGAGCTCTAGATCAAAAGTTATGCCAAGCCCTAGTTTCTGACCATGTCAGGATCAATGCCAGACTATGTCAGTCAGTGGCATTAGCCCTTTTCACTCCCTTCCAGATGTGCATTTTGGGCATAACTTTGTCTCTTAGATTCCTGAGGTTGTGATCAACATTTTCTTCTTCTATCACAACTTGATTTGAGCCCTTGAATTATATTTGCCGCTAAACCCTAATTTTTGACACTATTCTAGTGCATGCCAGCCAATGGCATTGGCCTTGATTACCCACTTCTGCTTGTGCATTTTGAAAGCCACTTTGTCCACTGAATTTGTAGAGTTATGATCTACATTTTCTTCTACTGTCATAACTTGAGATAAGTTCTCTAGTTTTCCTTGAAGTTATGTCAGATTCTTGATCCGAATGTCAATCTGCCGACATTCGCTGTTCTTGATCAAACCAGCCACAAAACTGATGTTCTTATTGTAACCTTGAGATCCTAAGAGCATCTAACACCCATCCTTAGCCAAATCCTTGAAACCCTATATCTCAACTCAGTTCAGCTTGCAATCTCATTTATCTCCAATATCGTTCAGTCAATCTTGTAAAGCATATCTGCATATAGATCCTAAAACATCTTAATATATAAGTAATATTTATGTGTATTGTTTGGTTTGTCATCGAGCAGATCTAGAAGCCGAGATTGAGGACTTCGCTGTTGACCCGTCATCAACTGCTGTTTCTTACGACGCGGAAGGCAAGTCATATCCTTGGTCATCTTGAACCTATATTTTAAATGTTGCTAAAACATAACCTTGAATATAGGAAATACTGCATGTGAAAGATTGAAAATGGTTGATTTATGAATTGGCAGTACTAGACTGGTTACCTGTGAAATGTGAAATAAACAAGTTTTGAGCCATGAACTATTATATGTATCTATATACTTATATTCATGAAATAAAACCCCTAGCCGTGACCAGAAAATGGTATGGAATGGTGGTAGCACTGGAGGTGCTAGACTGCAAAGGAATGCAGGCACTGAAGGTGCAGGGTTGTGGATGGTCTGGTCACTGGCATATAAGGACTAGAACCTTGTGTTGTGCGTCTAGTGGCATGAACAACGTGCTAACCGCAAGCCTGGTATGGGACAGGCCTGAACAAGTACTTATGTGGATCGTACATGAAACCCCTGCATGAGTTGTGTTGTGATGATTGACTTGGAGGCTGACTCCCACTATCACTGAAGGTAATCCGATATTTGACCCAGCAATGGGGAAATGAGTAAGGGTGGGGGTATAGCCCGCCACAACTGTGTTTCGCGAGAGATCCACAGGGTCGGGTGTGAATTGTAAGTGATACATAACAAAAGTTCTTGTTATTTCCACCTTGCCGCTCACAGTATGAAGTGAGTCAGGGGTCCAATCATTTTGTTATGATAGGAAAGGCTTGAAAGTGGAATATCTTGCGGGTAAATTGGTACCTCTCTGCAGAGTTAAAAACGTATTCGAATACTCCGAGCTCCCGGGTTTTATAGGAGTCTGCTGCGGTGGATTAAATCCATGGGGTGTGACACAAGTTTTATTTTCTAAATAAAATATGTTTTAATCAAGATTACCCAAATGACATGTGTTGTCATGATAAGGAGTGCTGCCGTGGGCTGTCGTGTGTCGACGTGTCGCGGTAGTACTATAATCTAGTGAACATGAATGATGATGTTATATTATGAAAAGTGCTGCCATAAGATGAGATGAGAAAGGAAAAGGTTATTTTACAAACATCCATAATTCTTGACTAGTCTAGGTTCATATCATCACTACTATATGTACCTACTCTTACCTATGACTTGCTGAGTACGTAAGTGCTCACTCTTGCAACCTACAAATCAATAGACGGAGCGATCAACAATCAAGATGAAAGCATGGAGTACTTCGTGGATCCAGAAGGAGGAGCGTCAGTCCCGTCATTTCCCTGATGTGTGTTGTTCTGCTGTCCACTTCTCTTTTGTGGGTGGGTCACCTATCTTCTGCTGTGTAGATGTTATTTTGCTAAACCATGTATGCCGTGAAGGCATTGTAATCTTCTTATCTAATATCAAGGCCAGCAGGCCACACTGCTTAACTATTTTGTAAGGTACTCTGTTGCAATGTGATATACTCCGGTGCTTGACTTATCTTGGGACGTCAAGGGTATGTGTATGCTGTGCATATATGGGACTAGCTGCAGCGAGCTAGGTCTCTACAGGAGTAGTCGCAGTCCCAGTTTCAGGGCGCAACAGAAAAGATGGTATCAGAGCAACATGAGAACTTGACTGTAGGACGACACCTCTAGGGATTGGCCGTGCCAGGAAGACGTAATTTATTTAGAAAACTATTTGATGAAAATTGTATTTTGATAAAAAACAATGAGCTTTGTAGCTCTTGAAAACTTTTATTTCAAAATTTTATTTGGATTTTCTAAAATTCGGTAAGATTGTGAGAGTGCGTTCTGTTGTTTCAGAGTGTTTAGAGGTTGGTGTAGATAGAGCTAGTGGATGCTCTTGATAGTTTGTGACTCGTTGTTGCTTTTGCAATGGTTAACTTGTGTATTATGGCTAGTAGCCTAAGTATTTCATGCACTAAAGTAGTTTGCATTATTTTCTGCATTGTTGTCTTAGTTGGCCCTAGATAGTTAGATCAGACCAAACTTCTTTTTCAGAGCCACCATGGTTGATACAAGAGGAAGATCTCGAAGCAGTGGAGAAGACAGGGAACAGACTCCTCAGGAAGAAGATATTATGACAAGAAACCCTTTGTTTCAGCAAGGATCTCAGAGTTCCAATCCTCCACCGAAGGAAAATATAGAGGGAGAGGATAGGAAGAGAAGAATGCCACAAAACTGATGGCCCGGCAACTGCCGCCGCAGCCTCCTTCGCGGGAGAAGGCGGTGGAGAAGACCGGGGCCTCGCCGGGCTCCTCCGGGGTCGGGACCCCGCGGGGCTGCCAGACGGACGGGACCGCTTCGACGGCCCGCCGGCGGCCTCCTTCCCCCGCTTGCGTGAAGCAGGGGTAGGCAGAGGGGCCCGGCCTGGGAGCCTCAGCCCGAACGCCTCCGCGACGATGTTTCGGGGAGGGCCCTCCCCGATAGCCCGCAGCACCCTCTCGTGCTCGTCCTCGTAGTATCGGCCGACGAGGTTCGCCGCGACCTCCTTGCCCCGACCGTAGGACCTAACTGAAAGAGCAAGAAAAAGGAAGCAAGTGTTAGGGAGAACCCCCTAGCGGGAAGAAGGAATCTGAATACTTACGGTTCGCCACTGCCATCTGGGGTGGTCTGTGCGCCGGCGACATCCCCCTCCCTCGGCAGGTCTGGAACGGCGCCACCCGGAGAAGAGCCATCTCCTCCGCGAGGTCCCGCATAGACCGCTGGAATCGAACCTCCGCCATCACGGTGAGGAGGTTCATCTCCGCCTCGGTCCACTCGAGGGCCACCGGAGCGCTAGACCTCGAGTACGTGGACGACTCCCGGGAATAGGTCACCCACGGGTCTCCTACCCGGAGGTAGAACCAATGCCGGAGCCAGTCCCCCCAATGGTCCCGGGAGGCCGCCACCAGGTACTCGTCGGCGCGGCCCGGAGTCAGCTGGATCATGATGGAGCCGAAGGCCGATCTAGGGCCGCCTATCCTCACTACCGGGCCCCTCGCCGCCGGCTCGTAGAAGTACCGCAGGAGCCGCATGTTGGGCGTCATTGCGGTCGTCTCGGACAACCATATGAACACCCCCATCCGGACGAGGGTGTTCGGGGTGAGCTGGTTGAGCGCGAGTCCGTACAACTACAGGAAGTCGCGGAGCAGCGGGTGCACGGGAAGCCGAAGGCCGACCTCCACGAACGCCTCAAAGGCCACCACCTCCCCGTCCCGGGGGCTCGGCACCTGCTCCGCCGAGCCGGGGATCCTGATATCCCCCGCCTGGAAGTAGCCGCGCTCCAAGAAGGCCTCAAGGGCCCCCGAGGAGAACTCGGTGGCCCCAAGGAAATCGGAGGTCAACTCCTCCGCAGGCAACTCGGAGACCTTGGCGCGGCTCTTCGGCGCCATCACGAGCAAATTGCAGAAATCGCCAAAAACTGCCGGAGATTACCGGAAGTCACCGGAAATCACCGGAACCTACCGGGAATTACCGGGGGCTACCGGGAACTACCGGAAACCACCGGACGCCTCCGGGCAGAAATGTCACCGGGAACTACCGGGTGTCTCCGGGCGGTCTCTGGAAGCCACCGGAAACTACCAGAAATCACCGGGCGAAGTCACCGGAGGCTACCGGAAACCACCGGGCAAAGTCACCGGAAACTACCGGAAGTCACCGGGAGAAAACTATGGTTTGTGGGAGTTCGAGGGCTTGTGAACGTGCTCAAGTGGAGGGCCCCCTTACTTATTTATAGGTGAGCGAGGGGGCCCGGATGCCCGACACGTGTCCACAAAGCCATCAGAGCCGCGGAGTCGAACCGTCGCGCGCGGAATGAAGCGACGCGAACGCGGGCGCATCGGGGTGATGCGTCGGTCCGCGAATAGACGCGTCCCGCGGAGAAACGGTTCGGGAGCCGAAGCGCCGCGGGGCGCGTGGGACTTCGCGGGATACGAAGCGTTGCAAGGGAGGTTCACATACCCGTCGAAGGCACCAAGTGCCCCCGAGGGGCTGGGGGGCTGCTGTTGGGGGAATCCCCAGCGGTCCCACGTAGTCCCAACGTGGCCACGGTGGAACCCGGTGAGACCCGAGGGCACCGGGCCCTTGGTGGGGCCCAGAAGGTCTCCGGGACCCCGGTAACTCCCGATGAGACCCGGAGGGTCCCCGGGCCCCCGGTGACACCCGGAGGGTCTCCGGGACCCCGGTGACTCCCGGTGAGACCCGGAGGGTCCCCGAGCCCCCGGTGACACCCGGAGGGTCTCCGGGACCCCGGTCACTCCCGGTGAGACCCGGAGCGTCCCCGGCCCCCGGTGACACCCGGAGGGTCTCCGGGACCCCGGTAACTCCCGGTGAGACCCGGAGAGTCCCCGGCCCCCGATGACACCCGGTGACTCCCGGAGGGTCTCCGGGACCCCGGTAACTCCCGGTGACACCCGGAGGGTCCCCGGGACCCCGGTGACACCCGGTGAGATCCGGGAGGTCCCCGGAGCCCCGGAGGGTTCTGGGGAGCCCGGGCCCATGAAGAACTGTTGTTGGCCGTGGGGCCTCTAGGAGGCCCTTGGCGCCACGTGTCAAGGATCCAGGCCGTCCGTCAGGCCAAAAGACGTCTTCGCCCTTCCATCCGACGGCCGCAGCGAGGACATTTTTGTCTTTTGTATTTCTTAGGGGCTATATAAACCCCTCTTGTACCCTTTTTCAGGGATTCCAATTCATTTCATATAAACACAATTCCTGGCTCTCTTGGAGACCTCTCCCCGAGAGCCCACCTCCCCAGCGGACTCGCGTCCGGAGAGAGCCAACAGGACTAGGGCCCCCACTGGGACCCGAACCTGTATAAACCTCTCTCATTTTCTGTGTTGCCCGGCGGGAGGAGACCCGTAACTCGGTCTGCTCGCGCCGCTGTAGTGCTGCGCACGTCCGAACCTGCCGGGGTATCCGTAATACCACGACAATCAGATACTCTAAGCTCCCAAGTTTTGGAGTTTGCGCACATAAAATTTAGAGGAATGACTTGTTGATCCCAACTCCTACTATGGCTTCAACCCATTGATGAAGAAGGAACTGTCCCCGACGATCCAGCTTACTAGAGGGTGATTCGCCTAGTGGAGCCCGATGTGGTGGGAGCCGATGCTGTACCGCTGCTATTGAAGATGTTGAAGGATGTCATAGTTGCTTTCGTTATCACTCTGTGAGTTTTGTTCTTTTGTGCTAACCTTTGTGTCGATGAAACTTTTTAATTTATGTCAACTCTAAATTGCGCCATTCTTGATGCTATGGTATTGTAATATTGGTCATTGTAACCTTGTACTCGTCTTAATTACTTTTGTTGCAGTATAATGTATTTTATTGTTGTGAGCTTGTGATGTATCATTCTCTGTGCAACCTAACCTGGGCAGTTGCCGCCGGATTCCTCAAACGAGGGTCCCCACATGTGCCCTCCCCCTTATGGTATGCATGAACTTTAAGAGGGTATGGAACAATGTTTTTGGATTTTTGAAAGTTGCTTCGGTGGAAAATCTAGTAGTTTTGCAAAATATGCCCTTAAACCATGAAAAGAAGCATCAAAAGCTTAAAGCCATGCATAATGATCATGAATAGAGAAAGCAAGAAAGTAGATGAGTGAAACAAACTAAAACATTCTTGCAAAAATCACTAGATAGCTAGAAGAAGCAAAATCGGGGCAATCCAAGCAATCACATGGGAAATCCAAACTTTGAGGTTCAAAATCGCTAATTTTCCACAATGACACATACAAAGACCATGTTGAGAGATAAACGCACTACTTAAACTAGGTATCAATGCAAACATGGGGCCAATGCTCCAAGTCCAAAGTGAAACCAAAGAAAACGGGTATCCACTCGTGTCGGAGGGCAGCCTTCGCAATATGGACGACGTGTGTCAGCACCTACACAAGTGGTACCTCCAACTGTCTATGCGAAAATCAGGGTTCACAATGCCATACATGGCTACCTACTTCCGTCAAAAGGTCAACGTAATTCATGTCTAGCATGAGGATCTTTTGTACCTATTGCAGTTGAAGGTGTTGGATATCTCCATCATCCACACATTGGTCCTTGTGAGTTTTCTTACTCTTTGCCTGTTGTAGGTGATAACTCTCGTATTTGTGCTCATTTTCTAGATATCTTCCCCTCATTCATGTTCATTTTAGTCATAAATATCATCAAATACTTAAATATAGTTGTATTTGCTGTCGTTCGACCTCAACTGTGCATTTTGTTTATTTTAATTGCAGGTCAGTGCAATTCGGATGATCTTTGGCTAAATGGACGAGCTTCATCGATTTTCTAGATATCTTTCCCCTCATTCATGTTCATTTTAGTCATAAATATCATCAAATACTTAAATATAGTCGTATTTGCTATCGTTCGACCTCAACTGTGTGTTTTATTTATTTTAATTGTAGGTCAATGCAATTCAGATGATCTTTTGCTAAATGGACGAGCTTCATCGACTGGATCTAGCCAACAGATGATTCTATACAGAAGTAAGTGATTGCATCCTGAGAGGCGCGATTTATGATCCGATTGAGATATAGATGGGTTTCGACTATTGACGAGGATTGACACCCGGACCACTTCTATTGGACTTCTGGTTAAAGGCAGGTTCGAGTCAGAAGTGTATCTGGCGATACGAGCTCAAGTTGTTCTGAGGGACGTCGCTATGTGATCGCCAGCTTTACGCGGTCAGACCGTAAGCCTTGCGCGGTCAAAAGTTCGTATGCAATACGCGAACTACATATTCGGGATATTGCGCGGTCAGCCAATATCCCGCGGTCAGAACATCTGCCGATCAGGATACTTGGGATCTATCTATTTGGTTGCCCATACAACGGGATATTCTAGGTATCCCGAAGATTCCTACACGTGGAGAATCGACCGTCAGAAGGTTAACACATACAGTTATCCATGAATAACACGTGTTTAACCTGCGTGGAGGTTAAGAGCAGTTCCAAAAAACCGCATCCAACCGTCCGTACAACCGTTTGATGCATTTTCCTCCACATGGCACCCTTTCAAATAGTACAAATGGATGGCATGGAGCATCAATCAGGGGGAGATCAACCGAAACATCAACCGAGAGATCGGAAGATCAAGAAATCCAAAATCATTTAAGTTAGCCAAGTCTACGGCCCACCTCAGATAGCATTTTAGTAAGACTTCTTTGGCTTATCCTTGTACACTTTTATAGGAAAAATCCTCGCCTGTGAGGACTTTTTCCTCCAATTGTAAACTTCTTACCACACTTAGTGAAATCCCAACAGGACGTAGGGCTATTACTCCCACCATCGAGGGCCCGAACCTGTCTAAACTTTCTTGCGTCCCCGGTTCTCCATTGTTTTACTTACCTTCCCAGAGGGTCGCCCTGAAAGGTCTCACTCTTTACAAATTCTGCATAAGTTCGGCTGACGACCCCGAGTCCGAATCGTCGACAGCTGGCGCCCACCGTGGGGCCTTTCTCAAGGCGTCCTGATTATTTCTGGAGGTTTGCTAAAACATGGCCGGAGTTTTGTATGATTCCGAGAACGACTTTGATCTCGTTGATTATGCTGACACTCAAATGCCCTCCCCGAGCGATCCTGTTCCGATGGAGGAAACAAAAGAAGGAGATCTCCCGCGGGTCGAATCCTCCCTCCAGGTCATGTCCATCGACCAGGGAGCGACCAGTGCAAGGTCAGAGCCCGCTGAGGTTCTTAATGCGCTAGGTTGCGAGTCCGGTCCGTCATACGACCCCGTTGAGGGAAAAGATGACGACGATCAGGAAATCAGCCCGGGGAGATTCGACCCCGATAATCTCCATCGTCTCTTTGATTTCGAGTCCGGCTCGGAACAAACTGAGATGTTTTCTCCATCCGCAACCTCTCTCCCTAGGCAATTTGCTGCCTTGACGGAGGAAACTCCCGATCAGCAAGCTGTTAGGGAAGAGCAGGAACGCAAACAGTGGGAGGATCAGGGTCTCAAGCAACAAAACAACGAACTACGCAGAACAGCCTTAGAGGCTCTTCAAGATGCGCAGACTCGTTACAATGTTGCCACGGGCTCCTCTCGACGATCACGTGGTCGCAAGCGTGATCAAACCCCTTCTTTGCCACCGGAGCACTACCCGGCGGACGAAGAAACCTTAACGCCTGGTGCCCCTAGGAGAAGTACCCATGGCCAACTGCGGTCTATCGCGGAGGTCATGCGTAACCTTCCTCCTACGGTCGCAGAAGAACAAAAGCCGGCCTTTTTTAGAATCCTGGCCGAAAGGCTGGATGAGGTCGCATCAGAAGCGACCCCAACTGCCTCTTCTCGGTCGGTGACACGTTCCCACCAACAAGGGTATTCTCGCTCTGGTTCTGGTCGACACAGTTACCCGCCGCTCGTACCGTCCCGACAGGACAAGTACCGGCGAACCCAGGATTCTCGTAGGAATCGGATTCCTGTTCATTCTCGTCTGGGACCACGAGTAACTTCACCGTCTTGTGAGGTTGCAAGAGAGCCAGTCGAGAGTCACAGAGCAGCTCGTAGTCCTTACGTCGGTTGCAAAGCTTTCTCGCCTGGCCTACGCGCAGTCGTCTGGCCCGAGAACTTTCGATCGGGGGCCGTCGAAAGATTCGACGGAACTTAGAACCCTTCCGAGTTCCTTCAGATTTATATTACGGCTATCCAAGCTGCAGGAGGCGACGACCGGGTCATGGCCAACTACCTGCCCACAGTCCTCGAAGGACCGGCTAGAACCTGGCTGTTTAATCAGCCCGAGGGTTCTATTTACAATTGGGAGATGCTGTGTGATGCTATCCTCAGTAACTTTCAGAACTGTTACCAGAAGCCGGGGAAAGAGGACGATCTTCATCGCTTAAGACAAACTTCAACCGAAACTCTTCGGCAGTTTGTCAAGAGATTCGTCGGGGTGAGAAATACCATCCCGAACATATCTGACGGCTCTGTCATCAGGGCATTCAAACATGCCGTACGATATCGGAGGTTTACTGAAGACCTCCTTATCAACCCTCCTCGATCGGTAGCTGATCTGTTCGACATGGCTGATCGGTACTCCGATGCAGCCGAAGCAGTCGAATGGAACCGAATGGTCGATAAGGGGGACTTACCGCCTCAGCCCGGCCTTAAAACTGCAGGGAACGAAGATTCAAGCAAGAAACCGGAGTCTTCAACAGGTGGAAAATCAAAGAAATCGAAGAGAAACCGCTCTGGACAGTACCGCGAGGTCGCAGTCGCAGAGAAGCCATCTCCGGCTAAAGGTAATAAACCTACATTCAAAAATAAAACTGCCTCTGGTGGTCGGAATCCCGACCAGCCGGAAAAATCAACTGACCCACAGGAAGGCAAGAGGTGGTGTCCACTCCACAACTCCGCAGGCCACGACTTCAAGAACTGCCGAAGTTGGTTAAAACAATTGGACGAGTTCTACCAGGGAGTTGGACCAATGCCAACCATACCGCCTCAACAACAGGCGTGCGGACTCAGAGACAATGACGGAGACGAGGAAATGGCTTATCAGGTACCTCAAAATCATGTTAATATTATTTTTGGAGGTTCCTCTTCTTTCGTTTCCAAAAGGCAGTTTAAAGCTTTTTATCGAGAGGTTAACCAAACAGAGACATCGCTTGGTGAACCTCAGTACCCCCGTTGGTAGGATATGCCTTTGACGTTTGATCGCGTGGACTGTCCCGCGGGGCTAACTCGACCATTGAGGCTTCCTCTGGTCATTACCCCGATTATCAGTAACGCGAGAGTCGAAAGGGTTCTGATCGACGGAGGGAGCTCCCTTGACCTTTTATTGGTCAAGGCACTCGACGAGATGCAAATTCCTCACTCGAAGATCAAGCCCATAATCCATCCTTTTTATGGCATAATCCCAGGCCCCTCCATGATGCCTTTGGGACAAGTTGTCCTCCCAGTCACGCTGGGGGAACCAGACAACTTCCGAACAGAATTGATTACCTTCGACGTAATCGATTGTGATTCGGCTTATAATGCAATCTTTGGCAGGCCAACTCTTGCTAAGTTCATGATGGCAACGCACTATGCTTATCGGTGCGGAAAATTGCCTGGCCCCAAGGGTGTCATCTCGATTCGAGGCAGTCGCAACGTGGCGCTCACGTGCGACCGGCTATCTTTGGAGATGGTCGATCAACTTCCCCTCCGGGACGCTCAGGTCGCCGCTGTCGCCACCGACGCGGTCAAAGCTGCTCCTCGACCAGATGAGAAACTCAAACAAGTTCCTTTGTACCCGGATGATCCATCCAAGACAATTCGGGTCGGATCGGCTCTGGATGACAAATAGGAACTCGAGCTCATTACTTTTCTCCGGGCTAACGCAGATGTGTTTGCGTGGAAGCCATCCGACATGCCCGGTGTCCCAAGGGAGGTAATCGAGCACAGGTTAGCAATTCGACCTGGACAGCGACCAATAAAGCAAAAGCTCCGGCGATTTGCTATTGATCGGCAGGAAGCCATCCGAGAGGAGTTGGACAAGCTCCAGAAGGCCGGGTTCATCCGAGAGGTTGATCACCCGGAATGGCTCGCCAATCCGGTCATGGTCCGCAAGTCAAATGGCAAGTGGCGCATGTGCGTCGACTACACTAGCCTTAACAGTGCCTGTCCGAAGGATGACTTTTCCCTTCCTCGCATCGACCAGTTGGTCGACTCGACTGCGGGTTGCGAACTGATGAGTTTCCTGGATGCCTACTCAGGGTACCATCAGATTAGCATGGCAGAAGAAGATGAAGAGAAGACTGCCTTCATCACCCCGTTCGGCACCTACTGCTACGTCAGAATGCCGTTCGGTCTCAAGAACGCTGGTTCCACGTACCAGCGCTTGATGCAAAAGACCTTTCTTTCCCAGATAGGGCGTAATCTCGAAGCATATGTAGACGACTTGGTTGTAAAGAGCACCAAAAGATTGTCTCATTTGGACGATCTTGCTGAAACCTTCTGTAACTTGAATCGCTTTGGAATAAAATTGAACCCGGAGAAATGTTCTTTCGGTGTTTCTTCAGGAAAGTTTCTTGGTTTCCTTGTGTGTTCCAGGGGCATTGAGGTTAATCCTGAGAAAATCAGAGCTATCGAACAGATGAGATCACCCTCGATCATGAAAGATGTTCAGCGCTTGGCTGGTCGCATGGCGGCCTTAAGTCGCTTCATCTCGCGACTAGGCGAAAGGGGACTACCTTTCTTTAAAGCCTTGCGAAAACATCATAACTTCACATGGTCCGACGAGGCTGAAAAAGTGTTTCAGGAGGTAAAAACATATCTGTCCAGTCCGCCAGTATTGGTGTCTCCTGAAAAGGAAGAACCATTACTTCTGTATTTGGCGGCCACCCCACACGCGGTCAGCGCTGTTCTGATCGCGGAAAGGGAAGGAGTACACAGACCCGTCTACTATGTGAGCGAAGTACTTCATGGGCCTAAGGAGCGTTACCCTGAGGTCCAGAAGATACTTTACGCACTACTGATGGCTTCCCGTAAGCTACGGCATTACTTCCAAGAACACAAGATCACAGTGCCTTCTTCTTTTCCTCTGGGGGATATTGTCCGAAATCCAGAGAAATCTGGTTGAATCACCAAATGGGCGGTCGAATTCGGAGCATTTGATATCCATTTCACACCTCGCACGGCGGTTAAGTCTCAGGTTTTGGCCGACTTCGTGGTCGAATGGACCAACCCTGAACCACCCGTGCAAATGCCACAAGAATTGGAATGCCCTGATTTTTGGACAATGTACTTTGACGGTTCCCGCAGTTTTCAACACTCGGGGGCTGGAGTGGTCTTAGTTACGCCTCAGGGCGAACAGCTTAAGTATGTCATCCAACTACACTTTGTCGCGACTAACAACGCGGCCGAGTATGAAGGTCTTCTTGCAGGGCTCCGGGTAGCAAAATTCCTCGGAGTCCATCGATTAGTGGTGAGGGGGGACTCACAGCTAGTCGTAAACCAGGTAAACAAGGAGTACAGCACCTCCGATGAGACAATGGCTCATTACCTGGGGGAAGTGAGGAGATTGGAAAAACACTTCAGTCACTTCGAAGTCCAATACATCCCGCGAAAGGACAATTTTCTCGCAGACCAATTATCCAAAATTGGATCCTCACGCTCATCCGCTCCGGCAGGAGTATTCATTGAACACTTGGACCATCCTTCGATCATGACTTCGGTCGAGGATGATCCGGCAATAGCCTTCGTTGCCAACCTCGGTCAGGAACAAGATGGGACTCATCCATTGAGGGTCTATCTTGAACATGGGACCCTACCCGAGGACGAAACCAAAAGCGATCGGTTAATTTGAAAGGCGCGTCTGTACAAACTCATAGATGGGGTTATGTACAGAAAGGGTACTCAAGGAGTATTCATGCGCTGCATATCTCAGGAGGAAGGAAAATCCCTCTTGAAAGAAATACATGACGGTGTATGTGGTGCACACGCGTCATACCGAACACTGGTCGGAAAAGTTTTTCGACAGGGATTCTACTGGCCTTCGGCATTCGTTGATGCCAAGCTTATGGTCAAGATGTGTCCACAGTGTCAATTTCATGCAAGACAGGTTCATCAACCTGCTTATGCATTGCAAACTATTCCTCTCGCATGGCCCTTCGCGATCTGGGGAATGGACATCGTCGGTCCTATGCCACAAGCGGTCAATCGGTACAAGTTTCTGTTCGTAGCCATTGACACGTTCACAAAGTGGATTGAGGCCGAACCAGTACGCAACATTACTGCATCAGCCGCACAAAAGTTCTTTCACAAGAACATTGTGGCACGATTTGGTGTTCCAAACCGTCTCATCACAGACAACGGTTCTCAGTTCGCTAGCGGTCTCTTCCTAGACTACTGCGATCAGATTGGGACCAAGGTGTGCTTTGCTTCTGTGGCACATCCACAAAGCAATGGTGCCGTAGAACGGGCCAATGGGCAAGTATTGCAAGGCATCAAAAAACGTGTTTTTGATCGCCTCAAGACCCGCTCGGGGGCTTGGGCAGACGAGCTTTATACTGTTCTATGGGCACTACGGACTACCTCTAGTCGAGCCACCGGTGAGACACCCTTCCATTTGGTCTATGGGGCCGAGGCTGTGTTGCCTACGGAAGTTAGTATTGGATCTGTTCGCACGAATCAATTCGAACAGGTCAACCAATCCGAATAGCGATCGCAAGATCTCATCCTCCTGGAAGAACGGCGTGATCGCGCCCTGATCAAGTCCGCGGTATACTTGCAGGCTCTACGCAAGTACCACAGTAAAAAGGTGCGACCACGTGATCTCAACGTGGGCGACTTGGTTTTACGAAAAATTCAAGACCAGTCTAACCGCAATAAATTCTCCCCAAAGTGGGAAGGACCATACACTGTCGTCTCAGTGCCACGGCCAGGATCTGCGTGGTTAGCCATGGAGGATGGTCGGATTTTGTCCAATACTTGGAACATCGATCAACTTCGCAAGTTTTACGTGTAAGTACCACAACCCTTTTCCTGTTCAATTAGCATCTTTTCATAAAAAGCATGTCTTCTTTTCATACAATAAGTGTTTCTCCTTAAGCCCAAATTATACAAATTCGACCTGGGGCTGATCGCCGGCGGTTAGGTTATTACAGCATTTTTCAACCGGATTCGCTGGTCAATCTCATGATCACTTCCAGATAAGTCACTCCTAAATAAGCCGTTTCTCAACGCATACGGGGCTATTTGGCTAGTCCTTCGTCATCTGGGTGGCTACCAGTTTGCAATAAAGTTAAAATGTTACTTTAATCTTGATCATCGGCTTGAAGCACATATCCCTGGTCACCATACTTATGTTTTCCCCTCTGCTTAAAATACTAAGGCTTCAGTATTCACAAACAGAGGCGGGGACTAGGGGGATATACTTATAGCATGAAACTTATGGTGTGAATATGCACTTTCTTTCAAAAAATAGTTTTACATACATGGCATTGTAATTACAATTGTTTGGATACAAAATATAAGGATCATTCGATCCTCAGCTCAGCCAAGAGTTTGTCAACGAAGGGCTTGACTTCTTCTATAACGGCGTCAAGCAGTTCTTCACTCTCGACCTCAACCGGTCCCACCAGCGCGCTCAGATTCGCATCTGGGCCATGGTGAAGTCGAACCCGGCTGAGTACGGCAGAAGCGGCTGATCGGACTCTCGTCCTGATTATCTCTTCACGTCGCCGTATATCTCCAGGGAGATATTCAAGCAGTGATTCTGCTTGAGTTGTGAGCAGTGATGACCAATCGCTGAAGCTTGGGTCGCCCTTCTTCAACTCTACCACGTTGGTACTCAAAAGATTGGCCACGGCCTTCAGTTTTTCGAAGACCAGTAGGCTCAGCTCTTTGACCGCTCGGTCGGTGTGGTTGATCAAGGACTCGAGAAGCGTCTTGTCTTGGCCGAGCTGTATAATGCGACCTGCTTGCGCTGTACAGAGAAAAGAGGTTATTAACAAGGCATGGCTTTAAGTCTTCTCAAGTTGAGAATCGACTTACCAGCATTCTCAGACTGAAGTTTATTGATTTCAGTTCGTAGTTTCTTGAACTCTGCAACTGAGTTCAGCCTCATCTTGGCTAACTCTTTCTTCAAGAATGTAACCTCTCTGCAGCAAAATCAAGTCAGTTACAGATAAAGCCTACTTATATTAACAGAAGAGTGACGATCCTCACTTGCGCAAGCCGTCACGATCTCTTTGAACAGCCGCCATGCTAGCCATTGCAGCATGCAACTGGCTTGTCACCAATGACAAGCCCTGTGATGCAAAGCAAGAAGGTTAAGTATACTCTAAGGGCAGCTCAAGCGCCGAAACAGGAGTGACCATACCTTCATAAACTTGTTCAAAGCAGCATCATCCATGCTAGCAGGAATTCTTGCTAGCGCACCGGAAGTGCCTGCGACAGGGATAGTTGGGGGAAGTGCCGTCTGAGCTCCACTCCCAGAGGCCACTGGTTGTGACCCGGTCCCTGTACTTGTTTCTCCTCCCGCGGTCCAGACGACTTCCTGAACCACGGGAGCGAAGCGCTCTTCATTGGGGGCTCCCTCATCAGCCCTAACCTCCTCGGAGGCGGTTGAAGGGCTGAGCACCGTCTTCTTTGGCCTAAACAAGAAGAATGGGTCAAGCAGCTTTCATCTAAGATTACTGTCAAGTAAGAGTTCTTACCTTATTTGAAATCCCATTCGTTCCTGGGACTTCTGGGAAAATTCCCCTTGGGAAGGAGAGCCGTCTCCGGTTCTTGCCTTCCTTATGGCAAATAAGGCAGCACCCCCCTGTAAATGTCCTGTTATAAGCATATTCTTAGGAAACAGGTAAAAACACAAAGAAAGGTCTTTACCTGGGCCACCGGACTAACTGGTGGGGCTACATCCGAAGGCCTTGGAAACTCCAGAGTTGCTGGGACCGTCACAGCCGGCCTTTGTTCATCTACCTCCTCCTCTGTCCGCGGAGGAGGAGGATTTTCCTCCCTGGAACCCCCAGTGGTCCCAGGGGGAAGCTCTCCTCCCTGTATGTACATTAACTTGTCAAATGTGCAGAAAGAGTCATAGAAGGAACGGTCAAAAAGATTCCTTACCTTGGTTGTCCCTTCGACCAGGGAAGCAGAGATAATTGACCCTGAAACCTCGGGGGCTTCAGGAATTGGAAGGTCACCTGCGACCACAAGATCTTCGGTGGTCGCAGGGTCAGCCACGGCCACCTCTTCGGTAGCTGTGGTCCCTACGGGGCAGCTTGAGGCGTCACCAGCAGGGGACTCCCCGGTCCTCCTCCTCTTGATGACTAGAGGCACATCATCGTCCTCTTCCTCCTCGCTCCCCTCTCCTTGTACGACGAAGAAGTGATTCCATGTCGCGCCTGAAAAAGTAGAAGGAATGCGATATCTTACCGCAGTCTTTCTTGCGGGACGAGGAATGCTTCGTGAAGACCCCTCCCCAGGGTTCAGCTTGGTCTTCTTGGGGGCAGGACTCTTTGTCCTAGGTCTCTGAGAGACCTTCTTCACATTCTTCACCGTCGGCTTCCCCAGAGAGCCGACATTTTCGCTTGGGAACGTCGCATCAGCAAACTTCCCTAGGAGCTGGTTCACAGTCCATTACAATGGATTAGCGCTGGACACACACAAGACCTGCAGAACCAAAGCCGGACAAGGAAATTACCTTTCGGCACTCCTGTCTGAGGTCATCGCCGGCATGAATTAAGCTCTGCGGGCGAGGTGATCCCTTAGGGCCCTCTATATCGGCATTGTAGGCCCTAAGGAGGGAATTAGTTCGCCTCTCAATTTCGGCTGAGGACAGAACTGTTCCCAAATTCAAGTCAGAAAACATAAATTTCAGAAATGACAAAGCACAGTGCTAAAGGGTTGAGTACCTTCATTGTAGTCCAGGGTTCCATCCGCCATGGACTTGATTTCCCAAGAAGGATGAGCCCTTTCGCGCAGGGGGCTCACTCGGTTCTTCACAAAGTCTCGGATGACATCCCTCGCTGTCAATCCTTGACCCACCAAGTGAAGAATCACCTCGGCGTGCTTCAGTGCTCCACGCCCAGCGTCGGGGGAGCATCCAACTCGCTTGACTTCTCTGGTCGCGAGTTCTCAAACCATAAACTACTCTCGGGCGGCGGAGAGTAGTTAAACCACCTCTGGTGCTACCCGTGCACCGAATCCCGCAGAGGTGGGGAGGGATATTCCTTCTTGTCCCTCAGCCGGAAGTAGATGCATCCGGCGGCATTGGTGCTCTTCGACCATGCCGAGAAGTAGAACCGTCGGAAGAGGTCCACGCTAGGATATACTCCGACGAAGGCCTCGCAAAGATGCTGAAACACCGCCAGGATCAGCATCGCATTTGGGTGGAGGTTGATCAGTTCCCACCCATGATGTTCGAGGATGTCCTTTAGGAACCGACTCTCAGGAAATCGGAACCCGCAGCGCAGATACTCCTCGAAGATTACCAACTCGCCCTCTCGGACGGTTGGAGTTTCTTGGTCCTTCTCCGCAGGCCACCAATTGATCAGCAGCCGCGATGGAAGGATCTCCTCCTTCTCCAACGCCACCAGAGTCTCCTCAGAATGGTGGTTGGATCTACTCCAAGATGCCATTTTTTGAGGAAGATCGGTCAAAAAAATCGATGATTTTGTGGAAGATGAAGGCAAGAAGATGAGGGTTTTGTGCGGCGGAAACTCTAAGGGTTTTTTACGGCTGAATAGCTTCCTCAAGAAGCTACCTACTGCTTTTATAGACTCGAGGAGTCACGCCTCTGTGAGTAACGTTCCACTCAAACGTCCTCTTAAATATTTTATTCATTTCCCATAATGGATACTCTCTGATAAACCCTTTAAAGCGTTTCGGGTATCGGATCTGAAATAAAAAGACTTCTTTATTTCGGAAGCTGAAAGGGCTAAAACTCGAGAAGTCTGCTAAGGCTTTTTGAGGGGTATTTACCTTTCTTTTTACTTGAACTTTTTTGTAAAAAATATCATGTAACTCAAATTTTGACGTACGGGTATATTCTAACTGGGTTATGGTTTGGTTAAAACGATGTTATTTGACTTCGTTTCTGATCGAAGTAATGGTCTAACCGAACGTTCGACTCTAGTCGCAATTTAGTTCTAACCGCGGCCTTAAGTCTGATCGCGGCATCAGGGCAGGTCACGGTGATCTTTTAAAGCACGATTCTGATCGCAGAACTGAAATTTCCTGTGTATGAATGGTCGCGAACTAAGCTTTTGGCCATAATTTCACACAGAAGGTATGAAGAATGTTTATATGAATAAAAGAAACTTTATTTATTACATTCTTTACATACAAAAGGAATACGGTCGATAAAAGCATCGACCTGTTCCGAAAGAAATTTACAAAGTTCCCCAAGGGACATATTGTTGTCAGTAGGATCTACACTGACAACCCCCAGGGAACTGGCAACTACCCTAAGTCTATCTACGTCATCCCTGATAAGAGACGCACTCTGGTCCCTAATCAAGTCGGAGAGCTCTCGCTGGTGCTGAGCGTGATCCCTCTCTCAACGGAACTGGCGCGCCTCCTCCTGGGATCGTTTAAGGCATTCGGCTAGACGCAGAATCTCCGAAGACATCTCTTCGGTCTTCCTCTCCAGGGCACTCTTCTCTTCCAGAAGAGTCTGTTCGAGAGAAAGGAATGGAACAGCAGAAGGCTGATCGCTGGAGCCTCCAACCTCCTACATTTACAACAGTTAGTCGAACTGGCTGCAATTATCAATCAAAAGGAGAAAGACTTCTCTTACCTGTCCCAGTACCTCACCCATCTGGGGAAGAGGATCATCATTTGGTGGAAGTGCAATGTTCCCATTAGATGATTGCTTCACCAAACCAATACGGGAATCATCTGGTCGAGGGGAAGTTGCCGCTTGCCGACCACAATATTGATCACCCAGATAAAGGATGGGAGAGTTGGATGTGATGGGATGAGAATGAAAAAGTTGAGAAGAATCTCTCTCCAAAGACAAAGGCCTACCTCGCCGATGTGCATGAACAGGAAGAGTTAAAGGAACCGAAGGAAGAAAGAAATGCTTCACCTTCGTTCCACTGGAGGATCCTTCGTCAACCTTGGGTTTCTTCCTTAAAGGAGATGAATCTTCACGCATTTGAGGCCCTTGTTCGACTACTTCTTCTTCATCACTCTCAATCTCGACGATGTTATGATCTGCCATCAGGGGAAGTGTGTAAGAGAAGAAGAAGAAGGCAGGCTTGTCAAGGGAAAGGACTTAGTCGTGAGAGGGAAATTGTAAATCTTTACATGACCAGGGGTCTGGTATTTATAGCCACCAAGGCGACGATTCGCCTCCCAGACACCTCGGGTTTCGTTAAGACATTTACAATTTTACCTCGAGATAAAAACATTTCTACGGCGCCATCATTGCCCGTCACGTAATGTCAGAACCCGTCTTGAAAAACCAACCGTTTTCACTTAGTGCGCCACTAAATGGAGAAGCTACAGGGCCGGGTTAAAAATCCGATGCATGGTCTTAAAATTTGAAATAAACACGTCACTTCGTTTCTTTCGAATTTGGGGGCTAGCTGACGAGGATTGACACCCGGACCACTTCTATTGGACTTCTGGTTAAAGGCAGGTTCGAGTCAGAAGTGTATCTGGCGATACGAGCTCAAGTTGTTCTGAGGGACGTCACTATGTGATCGCCAGCTTTACGCGGTCAGACCGTAAGCCTTGCGCGGTCAAAAGTTCGTATGCAATACGCGAACTACATATTCGGGATATTGCGCGGTCAGCCAATATCCCGCGGTCAGAACATCTGCCGATCAGGATACTTGGGATCTATCTATTCGGTTGCCCATACAACAGGATATTCTAAGTATCCCGAAGATTCCTACACATGGAGAATCGACCTTCAGAAGGTTAACACATACAGTTATCCATGAATAACACGTGTTTAACCTGCGTGGAGGTTAAGAGCAGTTCCAAAAAACCGCATCCAACCGTCCGTGCAACCGTTTGATGCAGTTTCCTCCACATGGCACCCTTTCAAACAGTACAAAAGGATGGCATGGAGCATCAATCAGGGGGAGATCAACCGAAACATCAACCGAGAGATCGGAAGATCAAGAAATCCAAAATCATTTAAGTTAGCCAAGTCTACGGCCCACCTCAGATAGCATTTTAGTAAGCCTTCTTTGGCTTATCCTTGTACACTTTTATAGGAAAAATCCTCGCCTGTGGGGACTTTTTCCTCCAATTGTAAACTTCTTACCACACTTAGAGAAATCCCAACAGGACGTAGGGGTATTACTCCCACCATCGAGGGCCCGAACCTATCTAAACTTTCTTGCGTCCCCGGTTCTCCATTGTTTTACTTACCTTCCCGGAGGGTCGCCCTGAAAGGTCTCACTCTTTACAAATTCTGCATAAGTTCGGCTGAGGACCCCGAGTCCGAATCGTCGACAACTATACTCGACCAGATGTGGAATAATGGGATCTTACTCAGAAATACCAAAACCCAAGTGATCGAAAATACAATTCAAGAGAATAGCACAACTCTTTATTTCAAAGAGGTGCTTGTACACGTCGAATGTTGATCGCACTCGA
Organism: Pharus latifolius; assembly: GCA_019359835.1. Classification (NCBI taxonomy): domain Eukaryota; kingdom Viridiplantae; phylum Streptophyta; class Magnoliopsida; order Poales; family Poaceae; genus Pharus; species Pharus latifolius. The sequence goes on from CM033329.1 coordinate 26,861,371, forward strand.
TCTACGTCAATGAACTAGGTGTCTAAGACTTGAATAAGTTTGATCTGATCTATGAGGTAGATAACCAGGTAGATCTAAGTTGGATGATCTATCTATCCTATTACATGGCATTTATAGTCTGATTGATTGAGATCGAATCAGATTCTACAACTAACTAACCCTAAATATATAGGACTCATTTATATAGTTTATATCTATATCGGACTACAATCCGATCAAAGATAGTTTGAATCCAAATCCGAGTTTGAATCCTCCGGACGTGTTCAACCTGCTGAGATCCTCCCAGATCAATTTATGTATACCGCAAGCGAACGATTGAACGTTGAGCACTTGAGGGTCGAATTCCACGAGGAACAAGCGTATTCGTCTTTTAGGTTAACAGATTGCCGATCAAGTCTAAACGATTTAAGGGGTTGTTTTTGTACTACTAAATCTACTACTAAAGCTATCAATCTAGGGTTTAAAGTAGTTAAGAGAACCTAGGGTTTCAAGAATTCCATAACCATCAAGCATAATTTTATCCAAGGTTTGAGAATTGCAAATCAGTTTCAAGTGTTTTCCAAGATAGATTAAGTTACCAGTACAGTAATTGGTATAACAATCAGAGGATCGCTTCCACAGTTAAGTTTGGCGAGAGCCTCTATCTTGTTCAGGGTCCCAATTCAAGGCACAAAGGACTGCAGAACTCCCCTAAATTCTTGCTAAGGCTCAACTATTACGTCTATTGCCAGAACGAGAGTTTAGGGTTTAAAGGAAGAAAACGTAAGAAACTAACTACAAAACATAAGATTGGGACTGAGGAGGAATTACACCTTCCAGATTAGCTCATCCCTAACCCCAGAAGTGAATTACTCTTAAAAAGAAAAAAAATACAAAAATAATAAGAAATAAATGAAAACTTACTTGATTATATCAAAGAATTAGGTCTGCCATCCTTGCCGGCTTACAAACGCAGAAACTAGATTAAAAATAGAGAAGGGGGCTCTTTTAACCTAAAATTAAACTAACCTAAACTAAACTAAGAAAAAGCATAAAATGCATGTTAAATTGAGCCAAAAGTTTCTCTATTTATAATACAATTCATCAACGTGTCCAAATATAACTCACAACAGAAGGAAATCGCACAACGGAAGGAAATCGCAGATCTGATGCCAGTTGCCAGGCTCGTTGGCGAATTACACGAGAAGGCCCACAGTCGCCAGATGGGCTGGCGACAAGGGGCTTCAGTCGCCAACTCATCAGGCGATTGCAGAGAGCAGCACGTGTCGCTAGACGGGCTAGTGACAGAAGCTACTATATAATGGCCGAACCCGGCGACTGGAGGACAACAGACCAAAAGAAAGAAGAAAAAGTTGAGAGGAGGAGAGGAAAAGAGAAGGAGAGAAGGAGAAGAGGACGAAGAGGAAGAGAAGAGAAGGAAGAGGAACAGGTAGAGAGAGACGGAAGAGGAAGTGGAAATGGTATTTTTTTTATACCTCTAGTGACAATTAGTGTAAAATTAAGTTTAAAATGCAAATCTGTTTTAGAAATGTGTGGATAATGTGTTAATAATCTAGATTTGTTTTAGAAATGTGTGGATAATGTGTTAATAATGTAGGTCTGAAGTAGAATATGTAAACTTAAGGTAAATGCGCTATGTAAGTATAGATCTGTTATGTGAATGTGCTATATAGTTAGAAAATGAATTAGATTAATAACTAGTGAATCGATAATTTATGAAATATGCATCTGCAGTAGAAAATGTGAAGAAAATTTGTGGATAATCCAGGTCTATTGTGTGAAACTCAGATTTGATGTGTACATAATTAATTTATATCTATTGTGTAATGTTCTGCATTTATACATATGATATATATATAATTTAGATCTGTTGTATAATATTATGTAAGTTTAATTTTTTTATGGTTGAGCTCTGTATTAAATAAGAATAGTAAATAATTAGATTATTTATATGTGAGATGAGAATGTATGAATTGTTGATTAGATGTTAAAAAATAAAGCCAGTGGCAACAAAATAAATCCGTCACACAGGTCTTAGGGCTCACCATAGAGTAATATGCAAAATATATTGAAGATATGATAGCTGATGATTATTGTATTATTTCTTTTATAGCCCTAACATGTTATAACCTGTAAATAAAACTCATTTCCGCTATTTCTCTTACGTTTTGACATCATTTTTTATGTTCAAATTTCTCTTTTTTATCCCGACAAATTAAACCAACCACGAAATGTACGAATCAATCAACCCAACAAATCATGGCTCTTTTTCTCCCTGCCTAGGCGGGCCAGGGTGCTTCGACAACCCTTTCTAGGTTTCATCTGGATTTCTTCTTTTCTATGGGTTATTTATACACAAAAAACGGACTTTCATGCTTTTTTAGTGTTAAATTTTTTCTGGGTTATTTTAGAAATAAAAAACCACGATGGGTTGAGGCCACAGTCGCCATCCCGGATGGCGACTTAGAGTAGTGACTGATGATGTGCCCTTAAGTCGTCAACTGGTCTGGCGATTGGTGGCCTAAATATCGCCGATCGGGTTGGCGACTGGCGTCAGATCTGCAATTTCCTTCTATTGTGAATTATTTTCAACTTTGTTTTTTCAATATAAGTTATTCGTACAAAAATCACCGAAATGACCAAGACTGAGCCTAGTCGTGCCGAGCAAAACGATCAAAACTGAGCCTGGTCGTGCCTGTGGTTGTACCAAGTGAAACTAACCGAGCTGAGCTTGGTCGTGTAGAACGACCGAAATGGAACCAAGCATGGGTACACTATGGTCGTGTTGTGCTTGGTCTAGGCCCCTTTTTCATCTGATTTTTGTGTCTTTTGTTGAAACTGATCCAAACAAACTCAAAACACTCCCAAAAATTGTAAGCATGATCCTAGGAACATAACGAACACAACCATGAAAGCAGAATGTAAAAATGATACAAAAAGTGACATAAAATGTTGCTTCAAAAGAGTTTTCAGCACATTTTCACTAGCAAACCTAGGATAAAAGCACTAGCAATATAGGGTTTAGAACAAACATCAACTAAAGAAAATAATCACCATGCTAAAATTTATACAAAGTTGCTAGATTGCCCTAACGAGAGAGAAAAATTTAAACACTTTATTATTGTTTTTTATTTTATTCATTTTTTTATTTTTATTCTTCAACTTTTTCGTTCTCTTAGCCAAAATGTTTTGCAGTAGATTGGCTAGTGGAGACACAACTGAAGATGCTTACTGAAGTGCACTTACAGATAGGCAGCTTTGTCAGTTTCCCGAGCCCCTGTAAGTAATCTCGTTGTTCCGTATACCTTCCCTTCACCAGCTGGTTGATGATTCATTACCGCCTCCCCTAGTGGGTCGCATATACATTACAAGAGACTAGACAAAGCCACATCTTAAGGAACTGTTTTATTATAACAAAGATTTTTTGTGTGCACATGGTCAAGCAGTCCAAGCATATTGCACAGCATTCACATGATCTTGAGACTTTGCAGAATGACATACGGAATGCACAGTTTGATGATCTACATGGATTTTAAGAATCATTGCACATCTTTGTCATCTCATGTGGACGCATATGAGGGCATGATCACTTCATTGAATGTTCCGAGGCCAACACATGACATTTATCCTCGAGGCTCTCGTGGAGAATTCATACCTGTGAGCGACGAGCTTCGACCCGACTATATTTTCTCGACGTCGCCTCAGATCATTTCACCTTCTATTGATTGGATTTTGTTTGAAAACAACGAGCCTATTTCTGGAAAACCTTTGTGTCTGTTTGTACTGTTTTACTTTGCTGATCCATTGATTGACGGACCAGAGTTACAGAATGTGAGTTTCGAGGTTGTAGACCCCCCGTGTAAAACCTATGATCCTCATAGTGATGACACTGAGCTCAAAACAGTTTTGTTTGACAATGCGGATTTGAGTCATTTGGTTGATGATCTATCTATCTCTTTGCTTGATATTGAGACATTTGATATTGGGGATATTCATGATTTTGCTAACGATTTGCAGCTTTAGGAGTCTGAATTGGAGAGCTTCACTTTTGACCTTACGGACTTCCTGGATGATTCATTGAGCCACGAGATCGAGAGGGAGACGTTGTTATTTGATTTTGAGGGACTTCCTTCGACATAGGGGAGTGCGTTCATCCTAATCCATTAGACACCACCCCTGTGGAGGTCCCTACTACCTTACCATTTACGCCATCCACCATTTAGGTAGACTTGAAACCCTTCTCGTATCATTCTGAACTATTTAAATCTGATGAGACTAATCATATCTCTGTGAGTCCTCATTACCATGTATTGACATATGCCATCCTCATGATATGTATTATAAGTTGATCTACGCAATAGGACTTTTAGCAGTTGACCTTTTGGAGGGCCTTGTCCCTACCATACACACACGCTTGATTGTTCTTGACTTTATTTGCAAGTTTGCACATGTGACTCATCGACCATGAGTGGAATTGCTCCGAGTCGATATACCTTGGGATCCAGGTGGATTCTCGGGCATGCTGATTCTGATTGGAGGGTTGACATGGAGCTTCTACTACGTCCTTTCCTGGCCCCTCCTACATCTATGCTTCAGTTCTATATCCCTTAAGGGTCGAGCTTCCGGCCTAAATAAAGTGCTTCTCAGGAGGCAACCCGTGCCATTCTTTTCTTTCTGATTCTTTTTTTTATTTCTTTTTACTGTATTTTGTAAATTGTAGTTATTTTTTCTTTCTTTTTCTCTTTTCAGGACCTACTATCATCCATACATGTGCATGAGATCTTCGAAATGGCTCGTCATCATGATATTGTCTTCATCATATACCCGATGAGCTGCCTCGGACATCATGTTACCCATATTATAGTAAAACATAATTTTATGCATTCACTCCAACCTGTTTTGCATTCATGTATGCATCGAGACTATGCATGTTTTAAACTTGGGGGAAGTTCACTCAAATATGAAATTTGGGTCAACTTTTCAAAAATTTGGATGATTTTAGACTAAAATTGGGCATTTTTGCATGTATGAGCTTCAATTCTCTATATTTGTGTAGATGTTGTGATTTATGACTATTTGTGCATGGTTATACTTGTTTATGCGATTATTGATTATCTAGCGGTGTGGGCTTGTATATTGTATGTCTGTGATATATCTCTTGTATTGAACTATTTGTCTGACAAGCGAATTACAAGAGAGGTCATGCTGAAATTTTCTTGAATTTCATTTAAATTACTTGCACTAGCCATATTGTGAATCTTGTGTAAATTTGAGTGTTCATTTCGGCATCCTTGTTACCATGTATGTCTTTTATATGTCATACGAAAAAGATTAGTTTAGATCATTTAGTCGTGTGATTTATGTACTTAGCCTCTTATATATTGTAGGATCGAGGATGCCGACTAGAGGGGGGTTGAATAGGAGGCTTTAAAACCTTTCGACTAAAAACAATTTTTGCAAGGAAAAGACTTAAGAGTAAATAAACTGAAACAATTTAATAACATTTTACACTAAAAAAGAGTAAGAAAATCAAATACAGTGATTTATCCTGAGGTCTCGGAGACTCACCCGCTCTCTCCTACTCCTCGTTGAAGCACTCAAATGAATGACTCTTGCTTCAATATCCACGAAGGATATTTTTCATTAAGGTTGCTCATTCTCCACTCTGGATAGGTGAGCACCGATGCCTTTCACAAAATATGCTGAGCCTCTCCGACAACCTCCGTTAATCGAGAGGTCAACAGCCACGCCTCCAAACCATCTAGGTGAGGTAGTTCACCAAGAGTAACAAGTTGTAAAATCTTCTCATGACCCCCAACAAACACAGAGAAACTTCTAATGATCCAAACGATGCAAATGAATGATCTTAGAAGTTCTCTCTCAATCAAAATGAATGATACTTGATCAAAAGATCAAGATTTTAGCACTTGGGCTCAAGTGTATATCAAAAATATATCTCTTGGTTCTTTAGAAAAACTGCTTAAAAAAATGTTTATAAACACTGATCAAAATCTGTCCAAAAGTGTTTATAAAACTGATAAAAAACGTGAATAGAGCTTCTCAAAAATCTACTCAAACACTGCTCAAAGATCTGCTCAAAAGTGTTTGTAAAACTAATCAAAAATTAGTTCCAAAATTGTTTATAAAACAAATCAAAAATCTGCTTGAAATGTGTTTATAAAACTGATCAAAACAGTAGAAAAATCTGCTCAAAAAACTATTTAAAAACTACTCAAAATGTGTACAGAAACTGCTAAAAAATGTTTTTTAAAACTACTCAAAAATAGTAGAGAAAATCTGCTCAAAAGTGTTCAAAACTACTAAAAACTGATAAAAAATCAGCTCAAAAATTTCTCAAAACTTCTAAAAACTGATCAGAACTTCTTCTGAAAACTACTGAAATGTATAGAAAAGATGCTCAAAGGTGTGTTCAGAAACTACTCAAAAATGTGTATGAGAATGTAGTTTGAGATGTGTGAGAATACTACTCAAAACACCTATATTTATAGTCCAACTTCTCAGCTAGCCGTTCTAGTCAAAAAGGAAAGAAATCAGTACAGCTAGCACCCAACTACGACTTCTAATGGCTAGTAAATAGCCATTAGAATGTCTGGTCAAATGAACAGTGTTACTGGTCGTATGAACAGTGTTTGGTCAAATGAACAGTATTCGTGTGACCTCTGGTCGAATGAACTGTATCTCGTCAAATGAACAGTGTCTGGTCTTATGAACAGCACTCAAAAGACCAGTTTCAGTCCCTCTTAGAAATCTATATATTTCTCAGATTTTGACCAAGAATATGAATAAATGCTAATGCAACATATGACCTAAGAGTTTCTTAGTTTTTGTCGGAACTAAAAGAGATTTTGCAACCCCTCTTAATAATACGGTTTAAACTAAAAAAGAATTTCTTATAAAATCTGGTCAAACTCCAAACTCCGAGACCGGTACAATAAACAAGCACTTACCATAGGTCTTTGCAGCTTCCTTCTTGGTGACATTGCACTTGCGACTTTGGCTCGCGTCCTCGGACTGCGACCTCGGGTGACACTGCGACCTTGCGCTTACGACCTTGGCTCGCGTCCTTGGACTGCGACCTTGGGCAACACTGCGACCTTGCGCTTGATCTTGTGCTTGCTGTACAATCAACGATGACGACTAGAGAGGGGTGAATAGGAGGCTTTTAAAATTTCTTTCGCACTAAGCATTTTTATCAAGATGATTATGAAAGATAGATATTGCAATGAGGCTTATCAACAATCTAACAACTAGTTGCAATCAATCAATATGAAAATACAATTCAACTTGCAACTAGAGTAATGTAAGCAATTTTTTCATGGTAATTATGAAACCAATGCAACAATGGTAAATATAGCAATTTGTGTCAAGATGAATATAAGAAATACAAAAGAGAGACAATTGACACAATGATTTTTACCGAGGTCTCAGAGACTCGCCTAGTCTCCCCTACTCCTTGTTGAAGCGCTCACACGTGAGCTTCGCTTCTATATCCACGAAGGATATTTCATTAGGGTTGCTCCTTCTCCACACTGGATAGGCGAGCACCAAACCCTTCACAAGCTTTTGCCGGCGTCTCCGACAAACTTCTATGGAGAGATCGCGACTCTCCTCCGACACTGTCTAGGCGAAGGCGATCGCCAAGAGTAACAAGTCTGATGCGCTTTCGCTTGAACGAATCACGTGTTAGAAGCTCAATTATGCAAATGAGATGCTCAACACTGTAGCACTAGCTTGCAAATGGAGATGAAGTGCACTCAACACTCACAATCTCTCCCAAATGCTCTCTCAAATCCACTAAGGATTTTGGCTCAAATTCTACCCTCTAGATGCAAAATCCCATATACAATGTCTTGGCTAGCTTTTCAACAAAAATATCAACTTCTTGAGCAGCCCCAAATGAATGCAAACATGAGATACATATAGCCCCTCAAGAAAACAAGCCGTTTGCAACAAAACGTGCCAGATTTGTACATGCCGGACACTGTCCGACCAGTACAACAAATGTAACTGTTGCAAGCAGTGTCAGTGACCGTTTTGGGGCCTTTTGTAAAGGCCGGAGGCCAGTCTCGGACAAAAGCCCTGGACATATATATTTGTCTCTGTTTGCACTTAAAACATGAGGCAAACACAATTTGTACAGGCCGGACAATGTCCGGCCATACCGGACTGTAACATCCTGAGTTTTGGGGTGAAAAGTTTCTTTCTTAAAAATCATGCATGCATATGTCTCTTCTAGATCAACCAAATCAGCCTCAGCTTTATTCTGTTCTAGCCCTAAAATCTCCAAAATCTATCCTGTGACCCCAAGTCAAGATCTGACTTTCCAGATTTGATCTATCAGTTATCCTAAATCTAAAAGCCTTCAGAACCCCGATTCAATTCCATCTCTAACTTCCAGATTTTTCAACTCCTTTTTGTTTTCGAAAACAGAATATCTTTTACCCTAAGTTTCAGAAATTCAGATTTAATCAAAATCTTAGCCAAGTTCAGACCAGATCATTCTTGGATTATGATCAAGGGTATGCCAATACCTTAATCCAAAAAGTTGGCAGCCAAATTTTACCATCTAAACCTTTTTCGTAAATCAGTCCAAGAGTATCGCAGATCAGTCCTTTTCCAGATTTTCCAGAAGCCTAAAAAGGCAAAATGTTGCAAATCATCTCCAAATTCAAATCTGATTCAGGGAACACCTCCCAAATGCTTTTCAGCACAAGTTATTCTTTTATGAGTATCTCAAAATCAAACCCTAAATCCCAGAATTCGAGATCAATAAGATTCAGACTTATTTTACCCTAAACTACTCTGTTTTCAATTCATATCAAAAATCATCCAAATGTCTCAAATTTTATCTTCTATCTATGCCAAATCATCTGTTGAATCAAGTTTACCAGATCAGTGCAATCAATTTCAGATTTAACCTTCCAAATCTTCAGATTTACAGATCAGTCCAAATCAAGAATTGGAAATTGTAATCAGGCCCTAATTCGACCAGGCAGCTGCTGTGCACGCCCAGAGATCGCCGTGGTTTCCTTGCGCCGTGTTTGCTCGCCGCCGACCACGCCTCACTTCGCCTGAGCTCGTGCTCACTTGAATTTGCATGTGCACACGCGTCCACGCCCCAGCCATCGCCGTGGCAGCACCGACGACAGCATTTGCTCCTGTGCGCGACCAGCAACAAGCTTTTGTCAGCAACACCGCGCCACGCTGCTTACTTTGCCAGCCCTTGTCGCCACCGCTTGCTCCAGCACTGCTAAGTCCCAATGAATCGACATGGTGATCAGTTGCAGTCCTGTCGCCATCGCAATCACCGTCCTTTACTGTGTCTTCACCGTTGTTGCATCTGCGCCCGGCAAATCAAATCACTGGCGCCAATTTATTGCTATTACTTCCTTGCAAGAATCACCCTCTGGTCTATATAAGCAGCCATATCTTGTGTTATCCTCTCTTCACCAGGACTTAGCCAAATTTCCAAATCTCCTCGCCGTCGTCTTCTTCTCCGGCTAGTCCAGCAAGAGGCTTCACGGTGCCAGCATATTCCACTGCATCAAACACCAAATTAACAGCACCAAAAGGTATAGCTCATCTCCCTCATTGTGCTGTATCATCTCATTGAGTTATCTTGCATCCTATCGCTGGTGATCGCCGGAAATCCCGATTGCCCTGTTCCGGCAATGCAGGCCGATTTACCCCAAATTGGCTTTCGATTCTATGAAGTAAATTGATCAGTAAACTATTTGAAGCAAGCCTATGCATCTAGATCTCCAGATTGAGCTTCAATCGAAGCTTTCCCCAATTTTGAGTTTCTCCAGTCACCGGCGATCGTCGCCAGGCCACACCGGCCATCCTCCGGTCAAATTGATGCTACCAGTAGCTTCCTCTTACCCATCTATCACTCCCTGAGCTTGGAATTAAGTTCATTCGACCTGTATCAAAAACCCCCAAATGGCAGTGCTTCTTCTCCGGCACAGTTCACCGGAAATCCTTTCCCGGCCGTTTCAGCTTCATCCACTTTGTCATTCAGGTGTGCCTCAACTTCCTGAGCATATTTGTCTTCTAGCTCGATCTCTGAAACTGCCCAGAATTCAAGTTATAGCCATGCCAAGATTTTTGTCCAGTGGCTTCACTGTGCCGTGTCGCCACCACACTTCTCCTTTGAATTTCATCATCTTCCAACCATTTTCAGCTTTGGATCCTGTTGAATGATTTGTTCCTGTTATCAATGCCTACCTCCCAGACAAAGTGGTGCATCATTTGGAGCCGTAGATCAAAAGTTATGCCAAGCCCTAGTTTCTGGCCATGTAAAGATGAATGTCAAACTATGTCAGTCAGTGGCATTAGCCCTTTTCACTCCCTTCCAGATGTGCATTTTGAGCATAACTTTGTACCTTAGATTCCTGAAGTTGTGATGAGCAATTTCTTCTTCTATCACAACTTGATTTGAGCCCTTGAATTATATTTGCTGCTAAACCCTAATTTTTGACACTGTCCGAGTGCATGCCAGCCAATGGCATTGGCCTTGTTTACCCACTTCTGATTGTGCAATTTGAAAACCACTTTGTCCAATGAATTTTTAGAGTTATGATCTACATTTTCTTCTACTGTCATAACTTGAGATAAGCTCTCTAGCTTTCCTTGAAGTTATGTCAGAATCTTGATCCGAAGGTCAATCTGCTGACATTCGCTGTTTTTGATCAAACCAGCCACAAAACTGATGTTCTTATTGTAACCTTGAGATCCTAAGAGCATCTAACATCCATTCTTAGCCAATTCCTTGAAACCCTAGAATCTTGACTCAATTCAGCTTGCAATCTCAATTATCTCCAGTATTGTTCAGTCACTCTTGTAAAGCATATCTGCATATAGATCATAAATCATTTTAATATATATAAGTAATATTTGTGTGTATTGTTTGGTTTGTCGTTGAGCAGATTCAGAAGCTGAATTTGAGGACTTCACTGTTGATCCGTCATCAACTGCTGTTTCTTACGACGCGGAAGGCAAGTCATATCCTTGGTCATCTTGAACCTATATTTTAAATGTTGCTAAAACATAACCTTGAATATAGATAATATTGCATGTGAAAGATTGAGAATGGTTGATTTATGAATTGGCAGTACTAGACTGGTTATCTGTGAAATGTGAAATAAACAAGTTTTGAGCCATGAACTATTATATGTATTTATATATTTATATTCATGAAATAAAACCCCTAGCCGTGACCAGAAAAATGGTATGGATGGTGGTAGCACTGGAGCTGCTAAGCTGCGAAGGAATGCAGACACTGAAGGTGCAGGGTTGTGGATGGTTTGGTCACTGGCATATAAGGACTAGAACCTTGTGTTGTGCGTCTAGTGGCATGAACAACGTGCTAACCGCAAGCCTGGTATGGGACAGGCTTGAACAAGTACTTATGTGGATCGCACATGACACCCCTGCTGGAATTGTGTAGTGATGCACGTTTGGGCACGGAGGAGGGCTCCCACACATATCACTGAAGGTGATCTCGCACGTTGATCCAGTAATGGAAATATATGTAGGGGTGGAGGTTAGGGTACAGCCTACCACAACTGTGTCTCGCGGAGAGCCACAGGGTCGGGGGTGAATTGTGAGTGAGACATAACAAAAGTTCTTGTTATTTCCACCTTGCCGCTCACAATATGAAGTGAGTCAGGGGTCCAATCATTTTGTTATGATAGGAAAGGCTTGAAAGTGGAATATCTTGCGGGTAAATTGGTACCTCGCTGTAGAGTTAAAAACATATTCGAATACTCCGAGCTCCCGGGTTTTATAGGAGTCTGCTGCGGTGGATTAAATCCACGGGGTGTGACACAAGTACTATTTTCTAAATAAAATGTGTTAAATCAAGATTACCCAAATGACATGTGTTGTCATGATAAGGAGTGCTGCCGTGGGCTGTCGTGTGTCGACGTGTCGCGGTAGTGCTATAATCTAGTGAACATGAATGATGATGTTATATTATGAAAGGTGCTGCCATGAGATGAGGTTTGAAAGTAAAAGATTATTTTATAAACATCCATAATTCTTGACTAGTCTAGGTTCATATCATCACTACTATATGTATCTACTCTTACCTATGACTTGCTGAGTACGTAAGTGCTCACCCTTGCAACCTACAAATCAGTAGATGGAGCGTTCAATGATCAAGATGAAGGCATGGAGAACTTCTTGGATCCAGAAGGAGAAGTGTCACGTCTGCCACGACTGTGACATCACCTGTGAGGGGCCAGCTCGGTGCAGCTGGTCCCATAAACCACTTGACTTCCCAGGATGAGTCAATCACAGGATTATATTGCAGCAGCAAAATAGTACAATAGTCATAATTGTATGGCCATCAGGCCTTAGTACAAAACGAGGTACAGTGCCAAACAAGGCACAAGGGTCTAACAAAATAACACATCTAGTCGGCGGAAGCTAGGCCCGAAAGCAATCCACAGGAAACAGAGGTTGACAGCAAGACAGCACCGCATCAGGGCTCCGGAGGAAACTGCTCGTCATCTCCTGGGTCCGCAGCATCTTCAGGGTATCCTCCAAGGTCGTAGAACGCTCCATCTATTGATGAGTTGTTGCAAGGGTGAGTACTTACGTACTCAGCAAGTCATAGGGAAGGTAGAGATACAGATATATATATATGACATGAACCTATGCTATTGGGGAAAGAGTGGAAGGTTTTTCCAAAAATACATTTCTTTCTCAATTCTTACTCAACTTCTGATCATACCCATGGCAGTAAATAAATCATATTGATGGTGATACATATATCCCATATCCAAGGCGATATATCCTCATATCACACTACTCTTATCCAAGTCTTTCAATCATATACTCTTAGCAATATTTCATAACTTAGGGCATAAACCACATGCCTCTTAGATATCATATGTTTGCTAGATTATGGTATTACCGCGACACGTCAACACATGACAGTCCATGGCAACGCACCTTATCGTGACAACACATGCCACTTGGGTAATCTTGAACTAACAAATTTTAGTTTATAAAACAATACTTGTGTCACACCCCATGGATTTAACCCACCGCAGCATACTCCTAGAACTCGGGAGCACGAAGTATTCGAATACATTTTTAAACTCTGCAGAGATGTACCTCTTTTTAAATCCACTTTTTCACTCGACTTCCAAGTCGGGCCAACTCCATGCGACTTATACGCATGTGACAAGGCCGAGATCACACAACGTTTTTGCAGTCTAGTATTAACAGTATCCCTGCCCGGTAAATGGACAATACCATCCCAAGTACCGTTGTGGGTCCTCCCCACTGCCTTACTTCCTAGCCTGGGTCTATGTTCCCGCAGGACACATAACCTCTTTTGATTACAGTCGCGCACGACTTAATCTGGCGTAGGGCGTCTTCCTTCTTTACACCTTATCCTCTCATAATTTTTCTGATCTCACATCACTCATGGACGAACTGCGTCCCACCAGTTTCCACGCGAGAAACCGGATCGACAAGCCATGCAGGGAACTGATAATACTAAGAAAGCTACTAGGTTGCGCCTGTCCCATACCAGGGAAGTGGTTGGTACATTTTTCATGCCACTAGACGCATAACACAAGGTTCTAGTCCTTACGTGCCAGTGACCAGATCATACCACAACCATGCACCTTCAGTGCCTGCACATCCAGTGCAGCCAAGCACCTCCAGTGCTACCACCATTCCATACCAAAATACTGGTCACGGCTAGGGGTTCTATTTCATGAATATAATTGTACATGTTTATACTTTTATTAGTTCGTGGCTTGCTATCTTATCAAGTTCACATTTCTCAAGTATTCAATCTATCACTGCCATAATATCATTGATCTCAACATGTGCAATATTAATGAAATATCTACTCATGGAATAGCATAGCAATTCATAAAATATGGGTTTCAATATGTTCAAAGTATGACTTGCCTTCCGCGTCGTAAGTATCAGCAGTCGATGACGGTTCAGCGACAAGATCTTCAACCCCGGACTCTTGCTCTGAACAAGATCAAACAAGCAAACAGGCATTACAATCAATCCTATTCTTACTAATTCACTACATGCAAAGATGCAAGGAGAAAATGCTCTGGTGATACAAGGTTTGAAAGCGATGTGGTTTTAATTATGGAAACCAGGGTTAAAGTTAGCTGTTAAGGTTTACAAGGTTCCAAAATATCAGGGTAATATCAAGGTGGTGACTGGTTCGCCCAAAAACAGCGAACGTCTTTAGGTTGGCATTCGGTTCGAGGCATCGACATAAGGTCGATGGGTGATAGAGGGCTCAACTCAAGTTGTGACAGTAGAGAAAAGTGTAGATCACAACATCAGGAGTCTAAGGGACAAAGTTATTCTCAAAGTGCATGGCTGGAAGTGGGTGAAAAGGCTCAATGCCACTGGCTGACATAGCCTGGCATAGTCTTGACACGGCCAGAAACTAGGGTTAGCCATATCTTTTGACTCAGGGCTCCAAATGATGCACCACTTTGTCTGGTGGTTAGGCATTTGTAACAGGAACAAATGTCTCAACAGGACCTAGGGCAGGAGATGGCCGGAAAGTGATGAAAACCGGCGAAGAAGTTGGCTGGCCTGGAGCACATGTAGTGTGAACAGTACAGCAAACTAGGGCATAGCTATATCTCACAATCTAGGCCGAATTAGAAGTCGTGATAGAAGACAAAGTTGCTCAGAATGGTCCAAAACATCTAGATGGCAAGGTTTCTATGGCTGGATTGGCTGGATTTAGGAGATATTGGCCGGAGAAAAGATTAACTCAAACCGGATTTGGGCATTTCTGATCTAGGGCAAATAAACTTAATTCCTTGCTTGAGGATGGTCTCTGGGGCATAAGTAAGCTACTGGTGAAGTTAGATTGACTAGAGATGCACCAGAAAAGCTTAAACAGCAAGCTCAGTTCACAAGCAAAGTTCCAATTTGGGGTTTTTCATATTTTAGCAAATTCTTCGATTCTGGTTGCTTAGATGTGTTCTAAATAGTCCACTGATCATGTTTGATTACAGGCTCGAGAGCTAATTCACTCTGGTTAGAGTTTAATTGCTCGCCGGAGCTGCTGGAGAGAAATGGAAATTGCCGGCGACCGGAGAGGTTTGAAGTCAATTACATGCTCGAGTACGATGAGGGAGGTAAGAGGAGCTTACTGGAGTAGCTGGAATCGAGGAGGAAGCAGTGTAGAGGCTTGGCACCGTGAGCCTCTTCTCGAGCTCGCCGAAGAAGACGAAGACGACGGCGTGGTTAGAGGTTTTGGCTGGTTCTGGTGTGAGTGTCTTCGTGCTGGGCTGGGGCGTCTTTTATAGGCACAGAAAGGGCTTGCAACGGCGGGAATTGCACGGGGAAGTGAAGCCGGCTTGAATTGACTGGGAAGTGACCGGCGGCGATGACAGGCGGCGAAGCGACGTCTTCACCGGTCGTGTCGGCTGCGCTGCTGCTCTGGTGGAGGTGAAGGCGAAGTGATGCCTCCTCAAGGCATGCTTGCAACGTGGCACCGTGCTTCTGCAGTGGCTGCAGCGATGGCGTGCGCGCGCAGGCAAAATTGGGGATGCTGGTGCGGCCGCGGTGGCTCCACGGTGGCGAACGGCGTGCGCACACGTGGCAGGAACGCGGTGGCAGAGGTGGCGACCACGGGGCTTCACCGGCGACGAAATTCCTGGCGTGGCAGCGCGGCGGTCGCGGTCGTGCACAGCCGCTGGTCGTGCACAGCGTCTCTGGTCGAACCAAGGACCAAAATGCAAGGATTCTTATTTGAAATCTGGACTGATTTGTAATTTCTGTCTTAGAGATGGTTAATTTGAGAATTGATTTCATGGCTGAGTATAACATTTCTATTAGTACTCATCCAGCTCAAATTTAGCGAAAATTTGACAAGATTTGAGGGATTTCACCTATTTTCGAAAATAGGGTAAAATTAGGGTAAAATAGGTCTTGATTTTGTCGATCTCTAATTCTGGTGATTGGAGAGAGATTTTGAAGTCTGGACAAAAGGGAAATTTGTATCAAATAGTATTTGAAAGGTGTTTCCTGAAGAAATTCTGAAGTTGGAATTGATTTGCAAATTTTAGCCTTTTCAGGCTTCCAGGTAAACAGAAAAGGACTTATTCGCAGTAAAATTTGGACTAAACTGCGAAAAGTGTTTAGATGAATTAATTTGGCTCCCAACTTTTTGAAGTGAGTTGAGGGTGAACCTAGGAACATATTCCAGGGGTTACTTGAGTCTGGATAAGGTTAAATCAAGATAACTCAATTATCTGGAAACTGGGGTACTTAGGGTAAATCTGAGTTTTCCTGTTTTCGAAAACAGAGAGAGGCTTAGGTACTGAGAGTTAGGGTCAGAATTTGATCTGGCTCCTGAAGACTTTTATCCTCAGGGTAACTGGTCGGTTAAATCTGGATGGTCAGATCTTGATCTGGATCTAGAGAATAGATTTGGAGATTTTTAGGGTTTGGGAGAGATTAGAGTTCAGCTGATCTGGCTACTACTACAGGGATACATGCATGCAGGATTTTTATGCAAAACTTTTCACCCCCAAAACTAGGGTGTTACAAGAAGAGTCAGTCCCGTCATTGCCCTGATGTGTGTTGTTCTGCCGTCCACTTCTCTTTGTGGGTGGGTCATCTATCTTCTGCTGTGTAGTTGTTATTTTGCTAAACCATGTATGCCGTGAAGGCATTGTAGTCTCTTTATGTAATATTTAGGCCAGCAGGCCACACTGCTTAAATATTTTGTAAGTTACTCTGTTGCAATGTGAATATACTCCTGTGCTTTACTTATCCTAGGAAGTCAAGGGTATGTGTATGCTATGCATATATGGGACTAGCTGCAGCAAGCTAGGTCTCTACAGGAGTAGTCGTAATCCCAGTTTCGGGGAGCGACACGGACAAAGTCCGGCCCATCCCACACAAAAGCCCTACGGATGGATACAAATGTCTGTGGCTTAAAAACAAACCTCACATAATTTATATAGGTCGGACAATGTCTGGCCACAACGGATAATGTCCGGCCTACCGCGAAAAAAAGCTCCAGACAAATTCATTTGTCTCTGGTTTTGATTTGTAAAAGCTAAACAAGTATTGTACAGGCCGGACACTGTCCGGCCATGCTCGGACAATGTCTGGCCTGTGAAAACTGAAAACAGGACCTTAACAATTTTACTCAAAACACAATTTTGGTTATTTGCACATACGGACTTTCTGTTTTCTTGCGGATATGCCTGCTGACACACAGTAGTGACCACGACCACACAGGTCGAACTTCGGGTCGAAAATAGGTCGTCGAGTGAATTTGGTCGAGCGTACGTAAGCAAGCTGAAGACCGGTACGACCAGCTAGAATTCTTGCAACCATGACCAAACCGGAAACAAGTATACAGCCAATCCAGCAACATGACCACGACCACATACCAGACAAGAATACGATCAGAATGTGCAAATACAACCAGGACCAGCTCTAGAATAAAAATCAATTGAAATAGCTGGCGACCACGACTAAGTGCAGTTTTCGAAATGTTTACTTTAATACGACACAAACTACACTTAGACTTCTAGCAATGCAAGAGGTGATAAAGCACTAGTGCAATATGGTACGAATCCATCTGAGCTTCCGCAGTAGACAGATTCAAGCTACTAGTTTCCGACCCCTCTTAATTGTAAGATCAAACTAGCAAAAGGAATCCTATCAACCCGGTCTATCTCCAAAACACTGAGACTGGTGAAATCCTAAGAAAACAATCCTTAATCTTGATTTTACCTTTGGTGAAGTTCGACGTCGTGAAGCTCGACCGCTCGACGCTTGTCCTCACAAAGCTCGACCTTGCTAGGCTTGACCTCGCTCGAGATGACTCATGTCATCATCATCCTCTTCATGCCCTTGCTTGCTTTCATCTTGCGACCATTCTGAGACTACACCACAAACACTCAACGCACAACGTTAGTCTCATATATAGGTCGTCATTAATCACCACCAGAGAAATTACTCCACACAGGAGTTAGCTCAACAATTTCTCTTTTTGGTGAAATGACAAAACCATATTCAACAATCAATACATGAGTATGAGATGAAATACAATCATATAGATTCGTATATCATAAAGACATACACACACGATCTATACTACTCATGTCATGATGGCAATCAGATCAGATGACCAATATGATGAGCACCCCCTCAACATATGCATCGATGTCAAAACCTCAATAAGAAGCCATCAAACTTCAAGATTTATCTCATGACATTCCAATTTACACTTAGCAAAAGATTGATGCACACACCAAGCTCCCTCTCTACATATAAATCAATATTAAACCCACAACTAAGGAAACATCCATTTCAGGTAATCAATTTAGTTTACTTGTGCTAAATCAGGATTTATCGAAATTGTCATTTAATCATCAAATCTGACATTCTCCAGATTAACTTTAATCATCAGGGATTTATTCAAATCATCATTAATCATCAGAACCTAGATATCTAGATCGACTTAGATCGAACAATCTCCCCTTTTTTTATGATTGATGACAACAACCTCTACAATTTCAATAAATCCAAAATGGATTCTTCAGCTCCCCCTCAATATATGCAATAATATATGGAACTAAGCAAAGCATTTAATCATTTAAATTAACAGATATGAATGAAAATTGAGCACAAGTTCAATCAAGTCATCTTCCAAAATATCAACTTATCTCAATTTTCTCTAACTCAATTATCTCTCCCAATTATCAATAGTAATGATATCAAATAATATCTCTCCCCAAATATGATTTATCAATTTCAAATGACTCATCTCATATCTCTCAGATATCAATATCAAATATATCAAATACCAAATGATATCTATCTCTCCCCCTTTGTCAATTAACTCAACTATCTCTAATCTTTCCCAAACTCTCCTAAAATCTCTCAAAATCTCTCCCTCTAAAGCTTATCTCTAAAACACTAAAACACTCTCCCCCTTTGTCATCAAGCACAAAAAGGAAGGATTGAAAACTCAAATTTTGACACACAAAGTTTTCGGGGGCATTGACTCATTCTTAAGTTTGCTAAGACAAGATGTAAGAGATTTCCAAGAAAAACTGATTTTTACTTGAATTGGTTTT
This sequence comes from Pharus latifolius, assembly GCA_019359835.1. Classification (NCBI taxonomy): domain Eukaryota; kingdom Viridiplantae; phylum Streptophyta; class Magnoliopsida; order Poales; family Poaceae; genus Pharus; species Pharus latifolius. Next base: position 26,880,504 of record CM033329.1, read on the forward strand.
CATTCAAAACAAGATCACAAGAAGATATGCAAGTGATTTTGAAAAACACATTCAAAGTATGGAGAAGGATAGCAAGACAATCAACACATTAATGAGTATATCGATGACATTTATATCGTTGACATTTAATCCATTCTCAATCATCCAAAATCTTAATGCATTTAATAGTTTGATGTGAAAATATCCGCTAGATGCATGTTTGTCATGAGTGATCTCAATATTCTCTTTATGCCACAAAGTCTCTTGTATAATGATGTCGTATATCAATATACTCTAATCAAGAGTTTTGAATTTAAATTGTTCACCATCTTTACGATACTTTCAATATTTAATAAGAGTGGCATCTATTCGAAAGCAATTCTATAATCCAATATTTCATCCATAAGAATTTAAGCATAACAACCATCAGGTGTATTCTTTCAATCTATCTTGCAAGTCATAAGATCCGAATCCAAATAATCAAAGTAATTCAAGATTTGTACTTTTGGATATCAAGGATCTATCTAGGATTGTATTTCAATTTACCTAAGAATGCATTTAAAGGAAATCATATGACATTCCTTAGGAAATAATTGGAATCTAGCATGTATGCAATCACTAAGTATGATGATGGGTCAAAATGTGGTAAAATAAAGCAAACTATAAATTAAAGATCGATTGGGTTTAGAATTGACTACTTTTCCATGTTCGTCCATGTCGAGATGTTCATTTGTAGCCTTGAGAGTTGTAATAGCTTAGGCTTTTGAGCGATTGCTTCACATGCTTGAATTTACTCTTGAACATTTCGTTCTTGAGTTGCTTGTTTTTTCGTGCATGGAAGTGACTTTAGCTCTCCAATCGTTTGCATCTCAATTTCTCTAATCATCATCTCACAAAAATCTTGATGGAAGGATTCATTAGTAGAAACGAGAGTCATGTCATCAATATGTATTTGACACACGAAAAAATAATGTCTGGATTAATTTTTTATGATGATTCTGTCAATCTTCAAATTTTAAAAACATTTGAGATAGGAAAAGTTTTGAAGAGTTTAAACCAAACTCAATTTGAAACAAAAATGTCAATCTTCAAAAATTTCCATTTCTTTTGGCATTGAACACAAAAGGAACATACAAATGAAGGATATGCCAAAAAGAGGTTTGATGAAAACAAACTTAGGTGACAAGGTTGAGAGAAAAGCATATGACCTAGTGAAGAGTTCAAGTTTTCACAAAAATACTCAAATCTCCAATTCATTTGAATATGCTCCAAAATCATGAAGATAATCTTTACTTAATATACCAAATCACAACTAAAGGCATTTCAAACACCATCATACGAATCATGAAGAATGCGGAAAATATGGGGAGAAATGGAAGCAAAAATTGACCAAAACAGGGAAGGAGAAAAAGCAGTAGCAGAAAAGTTCAAAAACCCTCCAGTTTCACACAGGCCGGACAATGTTTTGTGAGGGTCAGACAAAGTCTGATTTGGGCGGACAGAGTCTGGACAGTTCAGAAAAAAACCTCTTGAAACTTCTGTATTTTTTGAATTTTGCAAGTTTTGCTTCAAAAATGAATGAAGTTCCATGATAGGTTTAAATATCATGACAGGAACTTAGATGAATAGCTTTTAATAAGATTTGATTTTGAAAAAATCTTGATTTTAAACCTCAAAAAGTGATTTTGGGGTAAAATGGGTAAAACTAAAACGATTTTTACGAAAACTTCAATTCTCGATGAATGTTTAATTTTTCTCAAATCTCTGGACTTGGATGAGTTTGAAATACTATTCCCAACCAAGACACGAAAGAAATTCCAATCCAAATAGCTCAAATCACAAAATGCACAATTTGGGTATTTTTCGGGTCGATAGACGTTTTCATGCGACCTAGGATATGTGATAATTTGAAAACTGTTGGTCTTTTGAGAAAAAGCTCGATACGAACTATCTTCGGGTGAGTGAGTTCTAAATGATTCATGTAGAAAGTTTTGGTGAAATCTCAACCCATCTTGTTTTATGGAAATGAATCGCTTTGGGCCAAAACAAGATCTTGAAGTTTTCAGTTTTGTTAAAATTTTGCATTTTAGCTCGAAAACCTTTTGTCTCACCTTCAAAACCTTTGAAAACATATTCGAAATGTATTTATGAAGGTTTTGTGGTAATTTTGAAGATTGTGAAGGTTTTGAGCTCTTTTTCACCTTTTTGCTCAAAAATGACCCTTTTTACCAAAACATATGCATAATTTGATATGCGTGCACAATTAGGGTGTACAAGGATTCAATGACCCTGAAGTTGCTCCCCCTAAATGTGTCGTCGAATTTTTGTCAAAAAATATATGCAAGAGATGGAAATGATCTATTTTTCAAAAAGAGAGTTCAACAATGATCAATAGAAAAATGAGAATCATGAACTCCTTCATGGCCTAAAACAAAGATTATTTGAAATGAATTGAAATCAAGGCCATGTCATGCAAGAGAATGCTATTTGGCATAAATTTGATTTGATTTCATTTAAGAATTTTACCAAATAATATATGGATTAAACGAAAGAGTTCTGAACATAAACAAAAGATCCAAACGAACTCAATTCAAGAACCCATCCAAATGATCATCAAAACTCATGAAATTTTTCATAAAGATAAAACACATCAATGGAAACACTTTTCATGCAGATCAAAGATTCAAATATTTCAGTCATTTGAAAGAATTCAGAAATTAACATCCAATTTGACTAAAATTTTCTGGAACATGTTGGCTTCTTTACAATCATCGAAACTCATGCAAACAAGTTCCAAAAAATCTAAAATAAAATTTGGAGATAGATGATGCAACGAGGAACTAGATTTCCTTTTATAGTTAAGCCAAGATATGATCTAACTATAAGATATGAGAAAGACAAATGTTGATCAGACTTGAAAGTTTCAGATTTCAGGTTTGAGAAAAACATTTTACACTTATAAAAGCACCTGAAAATCTATGCAAATGACTTCCAATAATTTTGAAATAAATTATTAAGAAATACCAATCATAGAAGATATAATCTCATATAGAAACTTTCTTCAAATAGCCAACCAATATAGAGATATGAAAATGACAAATCAGCCCAAAACCATGAGAAATCTGAATTTTGCAAATTTTGCATTTGATTTGTGAAAACAGTCAATTTTGCTCAAATCGAATCCAATTGAGATGAAAATTGCCAAAAACGATTTTCAATGCATCAAATACATTTTCCAAAAAGAATTTTCCAAAAAGGATTTTCCAATCAAGAGATATGACCAAATGAATTTGATTTTCATGATATTTTTGACATGAAAGGGCTTACATGAGTTAAACATATTATTTTGAGCCAAAGCTCAGAAATAAAGACCATTCAAATTGCTAAACTCATGTTTTGCATATTTAGGGTATTTCGTGTCAATCCATGTTTTTCGGTGAGATTCAAATACCCATAACTTTCAAATGAGAACTCTTTTCAGAAATTTTTCAATTTCAAACTTCTTCGGGATAATAATATCTATGAGTTTTGTAAAGCGAGCTATTGCAAATTCCAAATAGATTTTGATTTGCGTTCGAAAACTATTTGGTTGGAAAACAAGATACCCGAAGATCATTTTGAGGTTAGTTTTTGATAAGAAGAACCTTTTGACATTGTTTTTCATTTAAAGCCTCTAAAAAGCTTTTAAATACATTTTGAAGGCCATTTTGATAAGAATTGATGATTTTTGGTCTTTTGGATGAAAATTTGACTTTTTCACCAAATGAGCTCAATTTAAAAACTTATAATTATAATTTTGAAATATTTCACATATAGGGTTGTGATGGGCAACAGAAACATTTTTAAATTAGAACCCATAATGATGAAGCAATGTAAGATTTAAATTTTCATTCTTTTGCTTTGCTGGCCAGAATAATCTAAAACAATCAAAGAATAAAGGGAGAAAATGCAATTCAAATATTTTTATGTAAAATATCAAAAGATTTAAGCCCTTTTTGGTACCCAACCATATGAGGCCCTCTAGCCTTGTCGCATAAATCTTTTGATACCCAAATTGCTCTTGTTGGGGGAAGTTCCAAATGTCTCCCGGGAAAAAATCTGGGGGCTTATTGGAGAAAATACCGGAGGGCCACCGGGGAGCCAGAGACCTCTCGGGGAAAATCTCGACATCCCGGGGAAAATCGCGGGGACACACCGGGGAGCCGTAGAGCTCCCGGGGCAAAGTCCCGGAGGTTTAACAGGGATAATCCTGGAGAGCCACCGGGGAGCCGGAGAGCTCCCGAGGGAAATTCTGGAGGATTATCAGGGATAATCCTCCAGGGTCACTAGGAAGCCGCAGAGCTCTCAGGGAAAATCCCGGTGGTCTCTCGCAGGCGATCCCAGACGCGTGAGGTCACGTGCTGGTGGCGTGAGGAGTGCCTCGGGAACCGGTGAGGACAGTTGTCGAGCATCCAAGCCCTTCGGCCAGAGAAATGACGCCATCGTGCCTTGATCAAACGGTCGTAGCTAGGGATTTTTGGTTTTTTTCATGTTTTGGGGCCTATAAATACCGCCCTTCTATCTCATTTGAGAAGAGGCTAATTCATTTTTCATACACACAAACAACAGGCTCCCTTGGAGACCTCTCTCCCCGAGAGAGCACCTCCCCAGCAGACTCGCGTTCGGAGGGTGCCGATAGGACTAGGGCCCCCACTAGGACCCGAACCTGTATAAACATCACCGTGTCAATCTCAGTGCTTGCCCGACGGGAGGTGACCGGTCGCACAGTCAGCTCGCGTCGCTGTTCACGTGTTACGCACGTCTGAGGAAACCTGCCAGTTTTATATTTTATACCATGACAGTTGGCACCGTCCGTGGGGACTCCAGACAAATCGCCATAGCTCCCCCAAGAACGAGAGCTCAAGCTCTCTCCCTTTCTGGTGGTGCCAGTCCCAACGAGCCGACATTGTCCCCACAAAATGATGTGGGGAGAGGTTCCGCCCTCTCCCGTAGTCTTCGGTACGAGGATTCCCATTTCCAGCCTGGCGACCGTGCTTGCCGGGTATAGTGCCCCCCAACTCTCAGTCCCGATCTCCGGATACCCCCTGCTGGGGGCTTTGGTCGTGGGCCAACTCCATGACCAGCACACCCTAGAGGAGTTGTTACGTGTCTTGGCGTGCCCTCCGGCTCCCGTTTACCCGCCCTCATGGGCACCCAGCCGCCTTCCCGGTGCTGGGAATGTTCCCCGCACCAGGGGGCTTGCCGATGTCCGGGTCCTTCCCCACACCGGGGATGTTATCTGGCACCAGACCCGGGGCCTCAGTAGGAGGCTGCCGTCGCACCGAGAACTCTCCGAGTGCCAGGGGTCCCCCCTGCGCCCACGGCCTCCCTTGCGCCCGGAGGTCCCCCCGGGTCAATGCCCAGAGGCGCTCCGACATCGGAGCCCGCTGTCGCTCTGGAAGTCTTCCCTACTCCATCACTCGTCGCCACCCGAGATGTTCACCCGGTGCTGGGTCAATCCCACCCGCCGGTGACATTTCCCGGGCCTGCGACAAATGCGCATCAGCTCCCTCCTCCCATGGCACCGCCCCCGAGTCCTCCCCCGGCGGATCAGACTAGCTTCACCCGGGGGGAGGTCGAGCGAATGCGCACTACAAAATCTGGGCAGGTTCCCTTCCGCTGCCGGTCGGAACTCCCCCCTATTTGCGGTCGCGATGAGCCATGCTACCGACCCGACTGGGGGAAGAGACAAGTCGAAGAAGCTACCACCACCTCCGGGGGGTACCCGGAGATCCAAGAGGTTAGCTCTACTAACCCTGAGGAGAAGAGGCACTACCATCGTGCCGTTGTGCCACTGGGACCCCTCCTTGACTCAGACAACGAATGCGCGTCCCCCGTTAAAGGGGACAGCGATTAGGAATCTCCCAAGGAGGTTGAGGGGCCTAACCAACCACAGTGCCGGCGCTTCCGGTGCATCCGCTGGCCGTGGCCTTACCGCTTGCCACACATCGAACATTACAATAGTGAGGCCGACCCTTACGAGTTTGTGCAGGTGTACTCCACAGCAATCTCGGTGGCCGGGGGGGATGAGACGGTGCAGTGCAACGTCTTCCCCCTCTACCTCACCGGAATCGCCCGCTCATAGTCTTACAACCTGAGGACCAGTTCTATCAAGTCCTTCGCGCAGCTCAAGTGCGATTTCTGCACAAACTTCCAAGGGAACTATGTGCGTCCCCTAGACTCGTCGCACCTCTACACAATCCGGCAGAGAACTGGGGAGACTATCCGCAGTTTCTTCAAGTGCTTCGCTCAGGCTAAGAACAAAGTGGCTCACGTCCCTGACTCCACGGTCATTGAGGCGTGTAAGAGTGGGATCCTCCACGGGGAGCTCCGTCGGAGACTCTCCCGTAGCTGTCCCTCCTCCGTTGATGAGCTCTTCACGCTGTTGAAGAAGTACGCTCATGTGGAGGAAGACGACCTCTGGAAGAAGAACCAGGGGGCACTTGCCCCCGCCAAACAGGGGCAGCCGCATTGAGCCATGGCCTCGGGACACCTTTGTCCTCGAGGGCGGAGGCGGCTCACGCGACGGCAACCGCATTGAGCCATGGCATCGAGACACCTTTGTCCTCAGGGCGGAGGCGGTCTCCCCTTCAAGCCGAAAGGCCAAGGGGGGGACAGTCATCCTGCGGCCGAGAAGGCCCTGCGATAGGAGGCAAGGAGAGCACGCCCAACTTGTGGTGTGCCTTCCACAAGTCCAATACCCACACCACTCGAGAATGCCAACTTCTCCAACACTTCACTGCATTCCTCGACCAGCGTAGGCAGGGGGGAGGGAACCCTACCTCCTCGCCCCCCTCCGCCAGCTTTAAGAGCTCTCCCTGCTCCTTCGGGAGAGCAGGAGAGACAAGGACAAGAAAGGGGCTCAGCCGAAGAGCTCCGCTTTCAAACTTCCCAATGGCGCATGAACATCATTACGGGGGGATCTGCCTCAGGGCGAGAGTCCAAGCGCCAGCACAAGCAGTACGCGTGGGAGTTAAATGTCGTGGCGGTGTTACACACGTCCCAGCCACCAAAGTGGTCGGACATCCCCCTCACCTTCACAGCAGAAGACGCACGTGGGGTTCACTTCCGCCATGACGACGCGCTCATCGTCTTCGCCACTGTCTATAACTGCCAGTTGGTGCGCATCCTTGCCGACGACGGAAGCTCTGCCGACAACCTATACTTGAAGGCATTCAGGGAGATGTAGGTCAAAGATAAGCTGCTGCAGCCCGCGCCCGGCCCTTTGCAGGGCTTCGTCTCTAGGAAGGCCATCTACTCGGTGGGGAAGGTGGACCTCCCCATGACTTTCGGTGGCCCATACAACTATCGGACAGAGATGGTCTGGTTCGACGTTGTAGGGGTAAATCTCTGCGGGATCGTCTTGGTAAGAGGTGAGGCTGCCTGTAGCCCCATGCCCGGGCGCTGCCATTTGCCCGGAGGCAAGGCTCCGGGTGACTCCTGTGCCGGGCACCGCCATTTGCCCGGAGGCAAGACTCTCGGTGACTCCTGGCCCGGGCGCCGCCATTTGCCCAGAGGTAAGGCTCCCGGTGACCCCTGTCCTGGACACCGTCATTTGCCCGGAGGCAAGGCACCCGGTGCAGGTGCCGCCATTTAAAAGTCTGGAGGCAAGGCTCCCGGTGACCCCTGTCCCGGGCGCCTCCATTTGCCAGGAGGCAGGGCCCCCGGTGACTCCTGTCCTGCGCGCCGCCATTTGGCCGTAGGCAAGGCTCCCGGTGACCCCAGTCCTGGGCGCCGCTGTTTGCCCAGAGGCAAGGCTCCCGGTGACCCCTGCCCCAGGCGCCGCCATTTGCCCGAAAGCAAGGCTCCCGGCGACCCCTGTCCCGGGCGCCGCCGTTTTCCCGGAGGCAGGGCTCCTGGTGACCCCTGTCTCGGGCGCCGCCATTTGTCTGGAGGCAAGAGCCCCCTGAGCCAGATCACGTGAGGATCACCCGAGAAGTGCCTCGGGAATTGGCAAGGACACTTCTCATCATCATCTAACCCTTCTGGTAATCTCCGGTGGCCAGGCCTCCGGGTCCGACCCGGTGACCGTGGACGCCCCGGGGGTGGGGGGGGGGGGCTGGCCTTCCCCCGGTGGCTCCTCCGGCCTCCTGGAACACCCTACTCGAAGCTCTTGCGGGGGGCCAACTCAGCGCCCAGCGCTCGATGGATGAACTCCTCCGCGAGCTGGCACGGCCGCCGGCCCCCGTTTACCCACCGCAGTTCCCATTCATGGGGGCAATGCCCCCGTTTATGGGACACCCGGTGGCCCCTCGGACCCTCGGAGGTCAAGTCGCTCCCGGGACCTATGATTGCACTGGGAGTTACGCTCTGGTGGGCCCCTCATCTGGTGTCTTCCCGACCTCGGGAGAGTCCCGATGCCGGGGATTTACCCTGTCCCTGGGGCCTTCCCCATGTCGATGGTTCACTCCGCGCCCGGGGTCTTCCCGAGGCCAGGAGCCGGCTTCGCCCAGCCGGTCGTGCCCGTCGTACCTGAAGTAGCCCATCGGACGACTCCTGTGCCGCCGCTGCATCTCCCTCGTCAGGGCCCCCATTCTTTGGTTCCAGGCGGCACTCTCGGGGACCGCCCGGAGGTGGATTCCGCCCGCACCCCGTTTGCTCCTCCCGAGCTCGCGACCGCTACGCATGAGCTCCCTCCTCCCTCGGGACCGCCCCCGAGGGCTCCCCCGGTGGATCGAGTCCGCTTTACCCGGAAGGAGGCCGAGCAAATATGTACCACCAGCTCTGGGGGGGCTCCCTCGCACGACCGGCCGGAGTCTCCCCCGGGTCGTGGACGTGGTGAACCACGTCCCCATTCTGGCCGAGGAAAGAGGCCCACTGAAGAACCAACCGCCGCCGCTGGGGGGTGCCCGGATGTCTTGGTGGTTAGCTCGACTAACCCGGAAGAAAAGCGGCGCTACCGCCATGTTGGCGGACCCCTTGGGCCGCTTCCTGACTCCGACAACGAACGCGCATCCCCCGTCAAAGGGGACTGCGACTGGGACTCTCCCTGAGAGGTGGAGGGGGCCAACCAACCACTGTGTCACTGGCTCTAGTGCATTCGATGGCCGCGGCCTTACCGCCCGCCGCACATCGAACAATACAATGGTGCAGCCGACCCCTACAAGTTTGTGTAGGTGTATTCCACAGCTATTTCAACGGCTTGGGGGGACGAGACAGTTTAGTGCAATGTCTTCCCGCTCTACATGACAGGGATCGCCCGCTCATGGTTTTACAACCTGAAGGCCGGTTCCATCAAGTCTTTTGCGCAGCTCAAATGCGAGTTTTGTGCGAACTTCCAGGGGAACTACGTGCGTCCCCAGGATTCATCGCAGTTATACACTATCCGACAGAGGACGAGGGAGACCATCCGCAGCTTCTTCAAGCGCTTTGCTCCGGTCAAGAGCAAAGTAGCTCACATCCCCAACTCCAAAGTCATTGAGGCATTCAAGTGCGGGATCCTCCCCGGGGAGCTCCATCGAAGGCTCTCCCGAAGCTGCCCCTCCTCCGCAGACGATCTCTTCACTATACTCGAGAAGTACGCTCGGGCGGAGGAGGATGACCTCAGGAAGAAAAACCAGGGAGTTCCCGCCCCCGTCGACCGGGTAGCTAGGGACCCCCTCAAACGCCCCAAGAGGGGCAACCGTAGCGAGCCACGGCCTCGAGACACCTTTGTCCTCGAGGGTGGAGGCGGCTCGCGCGATGCCTCCAAGGGTAACCGCCCCTTCCCCAAGCCGAAAGGTCGTGGGGGGGGGGGGGGGGCCTTCGTACCGCAACCATGAAAGCGCCACAGCGGGAGGCAAGGAAGGCCTGTGGTGTACTTTCCACAAGTCCAATACCCACGCTACTCGGGAATGCCACCAACTTCTCCAACACTTCGCCACATTCCTCGACCAGCACGGGCAGGGGGGAGACCCCTACCTCCTTGCCCTCTCAGCCGACTTTACTGGCCCTTGCTGCCCCCGCTGGGGGCAGCAAGGACAAGCGCGGGAAGGGTACCCATCAAAAATGCTCTCCTTCTAAACCTCCCAAAGGCGCGTCAACGTCATCACAGGAGGGTCCGCCTCTGGGCGAGACTCCAAGCACCAGCGCATGGATTACGCGCGTGAAGTAAAGGTAGTGGGGGTGCTGCATACGTCCCGGCCACCAAAGTGGTTGGACGTCCCCCTCACCTTTACAACGGAAGACGCGCGCAGGGTTTGCTTCCCCCATGATGACGCGCTCATCGTCTCCGCCACCATCTACAACTGCCACTTGGCACGCATCCTCATTGATGGCGGAAGCTCCGCCGACGTCCTGTACCTGAAGGCGTTTAGGGAGATGTAGGTCGACAAGAGGCTACTGCAGCCCGCAGCAGGGCCCTTGCAGGGATTCGTCTCGGGGAAGCCGATCCATCTGGTGGGGAAGGTGGATCTCCCCATGACCTTCGGTACCCCAGACAACTACCGAACTGACATAGTCCGGTTCGACGTGGTGGACCTCCCCTCCTCATACAACGCAATCATGGGGAGGACCACGATCAACTGCTTGGGGCCCGCAATCCACCTGAGCTACCTCTGCATGAAGATTCCTGGGCCGCATGGCGTTATCACCACCCGGGGAGACCAAGACGTGGCCCGCGCTTTATATGAGCGCACCGCCACAATGATCGGGAGCGTCAAGATGATCAAGACCCCGGGGGGAGAGACCTCTTCCCCGGTGACAGACGCCACCGCAGTACTCTCCGGGAGGTCTCTCCCCAAGCCGCATCCGGAAGGGAACCTCCGGAAGGTCCCGTTGTCCCCAGACGACGGAGACAAGACCGTCAAGATTGGGGTGGATCTCCATGAGGAGCACGCGGAGCAACTCACGGTATTCCTACGCAAGAACTTCGACGTTTTCGCCTGGAAGCCCTCCAACATGCGAGGTGTCACCCGGGAAGTCATCGAGCATAAGCTCGTGGTGACCCCCGGTCAGCCCCCGGTCAAACAGAAGCTGAGAAAACTCTCCCTTGAACGGCAAGAGGCAATCAAGGCCGAGATCGCCAAACTCAGAGGGGCGGGGTTCATTCGGGAGGTCTTGCACCCCGAGTGGCTCGCGAACCCCGTCCTCGTGAAGAAGTGGCGAATGTGCGTGGACTTCACCGACCTCAACCACGCTTGCCCCAAAGACAACTTCCCACTCCAGCGGATTGACCAGCTGGTCAACTCGAACGCTGGCTGCGAGTTCATGATCTTCCTGGACGCGTTTTCGGGCTATCACCAAGTCCAGTTGGCGGAGGGGGACGAGGAACAGATGAGTTTCATAACTCCCCTCAGAACCTTCAGCTACGTCCATATGCCCTTCGTGCTGAAGAACGCTGGATAGACCGTCCAGCGACTCATGACGCTGGTCCTCAAGGACCAGATCGGTCGTAACGTTGAATTCTACGTTCACGACGCAGTCGTCAAAAGCCCCCGCATAGCCGCTCACATCGATGATTTAGCGAAGACCTTCCGCAACTTCCGAGCATACGGGTTGAAGCTCAACCCAGAAATATGCGCCTTCGGTGTACATGGTGGAAGCTCCTGGGCTTCCTCGTGTCCCAGCGGGGCATAGAAGCCAAGCCCGAAAAGATCCGGGCATTCCTGGATATGCCCCCACCACGCTCGGTCAAAGACGTACAACGGCTCACTGGTCACCTGGCTGCGCTGAGTCGCTTCGTCTCGCGGTCGGGGGAACGTGGCCTCCAGTTCTTCAAAATCCTCCAGGGCCTCGAAGGGTTCCGATGGACTCTTGAGGCCCCGGAAGCCTTCGACAACCTGAAGAAGTACCTCACATGCCCCCCAATGCTCGTGAGCCTGTCTCCGGAAGAACCCTTGCTCCTTTACCACCCCGCGACCCTGGTCGTCGTAAGCGTGGTGTTGGTAAAGGAGCAGGATGGGCAACAGCGTCCCATGTACTGCGTGAGCGAGGCCCTCCAAGGGGCTAAAACTCGGTACACGGAGATGGAGAAGATCAGCTACGCCCTTCTAATAGCTTCCTAGAAGCTTCGTCATTACTACCTGGGGCACCCGATCACTGTCCCGTCGTCCCTCCCTTTAGGGGAGGTATTCCGGAACAAAGAAGCGACCTGCCGGATCAGAAAGTGGGGGGCCGACCTCGCTCCCTTCTCCCTTTCCCTCACTGGGCGCTCCATCATCAAGAGATAGGTCCTCGCCGACTTTGTGGCAGAGTGGGCCCCTGCCTCCGTGCCCGGAGACGAGAGCCTCCCAGAACCTCCCCGATGTAGTGACCATTGGACGCTCCTGTTTGATGGCTCCTTGTGTCTTGCTGGGGCCGACACGGGGGTAGTACTCCAGAGCCCCGAGGGGAGGGAACTTGAGTATGCGGCGCGGCTCGAGTTCCCCGCTACAAATAACATCGCCGAATACGAGGCTTTGCTCCTCTGGTTGCGCCTTGCGCGCTCCCTGGGGATTCATTGCCTCCTTGTGAAAGGAGACTCCCAGCTCGTAGTTTGCCAAATGGACAAGTCCTACTTGTGCCATGACGCAAACTTGAGTCTCTAATTGCAGGACGTGCGTAAGATGGAGAAGCACTTTGACGGTCTAGAGGCCCGGCACATCCCGCAGAGGGACAATGACAGGGCCGATGCCCTGGCTTGGGCGGCTAGTGCCCGGGAACCTCTCCCCACGGGAGCTTTTTTGGAGATCATCACGAAGCCCTCGGTGACCTCCCCGGACGTGGACAATGGGTCCTATGTCAGGGAAGTCTTCGAAATCACCCGAGTCGCGTCTTGGATGGACTCCCTTATCTCCTTCATAAAGGGGGAGGGGGACCCTCCCAACGAGACCGAGGCTAAGCGCCTCCGAGCGAGGGCCCGAGCAAACCTCCTACTGGAGGGGAAGCTTTACAAGCAGGGGTCTCTGCCTTGCTCCGCTGCCTCCCACGGCCGGAAGGGCTCTTGTTCCTCGAGGATATCCACTCGGGAAGCTGTGGGTCTCACCTGGCTCCGCGCGCCATCGCAGCCAAGGCCCTTCGCCAGGGTTTTTATTGGCCCACGATGGTCTGCGACGCACGAGACCTTGTCTCCGTGTGCGAGGCCTGCGAGAAGATGGCCAAAGGTTCCAACCTTCCCTCCGTAGCGTTGCAGACTATCTTGATCACTTGGCCCTTCGCGCACTGGGGGATGGACCTCCTTGGTCTCTTCCCCCCCAGGGCCCAGGGGCTACAAGTATGCGGTGGCCGCCGTCGACTATTTTACCAAGTAGGTAGAGGCCGAACCTCTGGCCAGCATCACGTCCCGAGTGGTACAGCGGTTTTTCTGGAAGAATATCATGTTTTGTTTCGAGGTCCCCCGGGAAATCACTGACGATAACGGGACCAATTCCACTTGGCATATTTCTGGGAATTCTGCGAAGGCTTGGGGCTCACCATCAACTTCACCTCTGTAGCTAACCCCCAGAGCAACAGGGCCGTTGAAAGGGTCAATGGCATAATCCTACAAGGGGTTACGCCGACGGCTCGAACAAGCCGCCTCCAAAAGGGGTGCGTGGGCGGAGGAGCTCCCTAGCATCCTCTGTTCCATGCGTACAACCCCGAGTCGAGCGACGGGACGCACACCCTTCTCCCTCGTGTACGGGGCCGAGGCGGTTCTTCCCCCGGAGATTGGCTTCCGGTCGCTGCGGGTCAAGCTCCTCGACAGAGCTATGACCACAACATACCAAGCCAATGAGGCAAATCAGCGACTGGAGGGCGACCTCATCAAAGAGAAACGTGACCCAAGCGCTCCTCTACCACGCCATCTATGAGCGTGAAATGGCACGCGCATACAACCAGCGCGTCTGCGAGAGAGCTTTCCGCCTCGGGGACCTTGTCCTCAAGCGTGTAACCGTACCCCAAGCACAAGTGGGAGGGCCTCTACAAGATCTCAGCAGTCCTGGGCTCGGGGGCTTACATGCTCTCCAACCTTCAAGGGCAGGAGCTGAAGCACACATGGAACGTACGCTTGCTCCGCAAGTTCTACGTCTATCCTACGGACTCGTCCCCTCCCCCGGAGCAATTACGCCGGAGGGGAGGTAGACATTGTACCCACCGTTCCCTCCCCCATCGTGATCTCGCAGGGGGAGGCGTTGTATCTCAACTCCTTGTTAATACAATTGGTTTTTCCTCAGCTTGGGCTCACTGCAGGTCCCTACATTATCGTCTCTCACGGCGATGCCCTCCCCGTGAGGATGCCCTCTCCGTGAGGAAGTGTAACACCCTAGTTTTGGGGGTGAAAAGTTTTTGCATAAAAATCCTGCATGCATGTATCTCTGCAGTAGTAGCTAGATCAGCTGAACTCTAATCTCTCCCAAACCCTAAAAATCTCCAAATCTATTCTCTAGATCCAGATTGAGATCTGCCCATCCAGATTTAACCTACCAGTTACCCTGAAGATAAAAGTCTTCAGGAGCCAGATAAAATTTTGACCCTAACTCCCAGTATCTAAGCCTCCTTCTGTTTTCGAAAATAGAAAATTTAGATTTACCCTAAGTACCCCAGTCCAAGATAACTTGAGTTAACCCTATCCAGACTCAAGTATCTTTTGGAATATGTTTCCAGATACATCCTCAACTTACCCCAAAAGGTTGGGAGCCAGATTGTTTCATCTAAGCACTTTTCGCAAATTAGTCCAATTTTACTACGAATAAGTCCTTTCTATTTATCTAGAAGCCTGAAAAGGCTAAAATCCACAAATCAACTCCAATTCCAAAATTTCTTCAGGGAACACCTCCCATATGATATTTGATACAGATTTCCCTTCTAATCAGACTTTGAAATCTCACTCCAATTACCAGAATTTGAAATCGACAAATCCAGATCTATTTTACCCTAACTTTACCCTATTTTTAGAAATAGGTGAAATCCCTCAAAACTTATCAAATTACTCTAAAATTGAGCACGATGAGTATTAATAGAAATATTATACTGAACCATGCAATCAAATCCCAAATTAATCATCTTTAAGACCAGATTTACAATTCAGTCCAAAGCCAATCAAAAATCATCACAATCAGGCCCTTGATTCGACCACAGGCTGCTGTTCACGACCAGACCGCTCAAACCGACCAGATCTGCTTATTCGACTTGGACCACACCTTCTGTTCACGACCACAACTAGTGCAACTGACCAGACCTGCAGCTTTCGACCTCTTCAGCTGCTAGCGACCTCGAGCTGTTGCCTTGGACTTCGACCTCGACCTGGATCCAGCACACGAGCACGGGAGCTTGGACCTCGAGCACGCGCTGTTGCTGCTTCAAGCTTCGACCGCCTGCTAAACAGTGCCACGTGTGTGTGTACTGTTGGCCACTGTGGATCTTCTCCAGCATGAATCACGGCCAGTTGATTCCTTTCCATTGCACGCCACAACCAGCATCTTGCCGGCTACAGCTCCCCGAGCACTCCTAGCCGTTGATCACCAGCACTGCCACCTTCGCCGTTGCTTTGATGCCACGCTTGTGCATCTTGTTCGCCACCGTGGAACAGCCCGCCGCGCTAGCGTTGCCTTCATTCTCCCGCGCGCGCCCGCCAACAGCAGAACAGTTGTGCCACGTTGCAAGCATGCCAAAGGAAACCATCAGCTCGCTTTGCATCAACCAGGACTGTGTGCGCTAGTCTGCAAACCAACAGAGCCGCTGTAGCACGTCGTTTCACCGCCCGGTCGCTTCGACTGCTTCAATTCTCCAGGCAATCCCAGCCGTTGCAAGCTTCTAACCGTGCCTATAAAAGCCACCCCATCTCAGCTCAAAGGCACACACACCAGAATGAACTAAGTTTCTAACCTCGCCATCTTCGTCGTCTTCTCCAACGAACTCGAGGAGGGGCTTCAGTGCCAAGCTTCTCCACTGCTTCCTTCTTCAATCCAACACCCCCGTGAGCTTCTCTCATCTCTCTCGTCCAACTCAAGCATGGCATTAAGTTTCAATGTTTTCTAACGACGGCAATCGCCGGTTTTTGTCCAGCAACTCCGGTGAGCAATTCAGCTCGAACCAGACCTGTTTAGCTCCTGAACTTGTAATCAAATATGATCAGTACAGTTATTTAAGCATCCTTAAGCAACCAGCAATGAAGATCTTGCCGAAATCTGGAAAACCCCAAATTCACACCTTGCATGTAAACTGGAGCTTGCTGTTAAGTTTCTCTAGTATTTCCCCAGCTAATCTACCATCACACTTAGCTTTCTTTTGCCCCAGAGACCATCCTCAAGCAAGGAATCGAGTTCTTTTGCCCTAAAACAGAAATGCCCAAATTTGCATCTTCTTCTCCAGCACCGGTTGCCGGACGTTGATCTCGGCCGATCCAGCTCTAGCCACCTTGCCATTTAGATATTTTCCACCTCCTGAGTATTTTTGTGTACTAGCTCGACTTCTGGTTCGGCCTAGAACAGAAGTTATAGCTATGTCGTTGTTGCTGTACTGGTTATTTTGCATGTACTCCAGATCAGCAGGTTTCTTTGCCAGTTTTCACCATCCTCTGGCCATCTCCTGCCCAAGAGCCTGTTGAATAAATTGTTCCTGTTGCCAATGCCTAACTAGTAGAGAAAGTGGTGCATCATTTGGAGCCCTGAATCGAAAGATATGGCTAACCCTAGTTTCTGGACATGTCAACCCCCTGCCAGGCTGTGTCAGCCAGTGGCATTAGCCCTGTTCACCCACATCTGGTCATGTAAAACAGAAACTACTTTATCAAATAGTTGCCTCACTACCTTGTGCACCATATGCTTGAATCAAAACCTATTTTGGCCACTGGGAACTGTTCAAACCCTGTCAATGCCTTTCTTGGGCATTGTCAGCCTTGTCAGCCTATGCCAACCAGTGGCATTGAGCCTTTTCACCTACTTTCAGCAATGAACTTTGAAAATAACTTTGTCCCGTAGACTCCTGACATTGTGACCCACATTTTTCCCTACTGTCACAACTTGAGTTGATCCCTCTATCATCCAACGACCTTATTCGATGCCTTGAACCGAATGTCGACCTAAAGACGTTCGCTATTTTTGGGCGAACCAGTCGCAACCTTGTTATTACTCTGATATTTTGGAACCTTGTGAACCTTAATAAACTAATCTTAACCCTGATTTCCATAGTTTAACTCAAACCGCTTCCAAATCTTGTATCACCAAAGTGTTTTCACCTTGCATTATTGCATGTAGTGGATTAGTAAGAATTGGATTGATTGTAATGCCTGTTTGCTTGTTTGATCTTGTTCAGAGCAAGAGCCCGAGGTTGAAGACCTTGTCACTGAACCGTCATCAACTACTGATACTTACGACGCCGAAGGCAAGTCATACTTTGATCATATTGAACCTATATTTTATGAATTGCTATGCTATTCCATGGCTAGATATCTCATTAATATTGCATGTGCTGAGATCAATGATATTATGGCAGTGATAGATTGAATACTTGAGAAATGTGAATTTGTTAAGATAGCAAGCCATGAACTAATAAAGATATACATATACATCTATATTCATGAAATAAAACCCCTAGCCGTGACCAGTATTTTGGTATGGGATGGTGGTAGCACTGGAAGTGCTTAACTGCAAAGGATGTGCAGGCACTAAAGGTGCACGGTTTGTGGTATGATCTGGTCACTGGCGTATAAGGACTAGAACCTTGTGTTGTGCGTCTAGTGGCATGAAAAACGTACCAACCACACACCTGGTATGGGACAGGGACAATCTTGTAGCTTTCTTAGTATTATCAGTTCCCTGCATGGCTTGTCGGTCGGGTTTCTCGCGTGGAAACTGGTGGAACGCAGTCCGTCCATCAGTGATGTGAGATCAGAAAAATTATGAGAGGATAAGGTGGAAAGAAGGAAGTCGCCCTACGCCAGATTAAGTCGTGCGCGACTGTAATCAAAATAAGCTATGTGTCCTGCGGGAACATAGGCCAAGGCTAGGAAGTAAGGTACTGGGGAGGACCCACAACGGTACTTGGGACTGGGTTGACCATTTACTGGGCAGGGATACTATTAATACTAGACTGCGAAAGCATTGTGTGAGCTCGGCCTTGTCACATGCGTATAAGTCGCATGAAGCTGGCCCGACTTGAAAGTCGAGTGAAGAAGTGGATTTAAAAAGATGTACACCTCTGCAGAGTTAAAAATGTATTCGAATACTTCGTGCTCCCAAGTTTTAGGAGTATGCCGCGGTGGATTAAATCCAGGAGGTGTGACACAAGTATTGCGTTATAAACTAAAATTTGTTAGTTGAAGATTACCCAAGTGGCTTATGTTATCACGATAAGGGGCGTTGCCGTGGACTGTCGTGTGTTGACGTGTCGCGGTAGTACCATAATATAGAGAACATGTATTAACTAAGAGGCATGTGGATTTTGCCCTAAGTATATGAAATACTGTCATGAGTATAAGATTGAAAAGCTTACAGAAAAGTAATGTGACATGAGGATATATCGCCTTAGATAAGGGATATATATATTGCCTTCGGTATGATTTATATACTACCATGAGTATGATCAGAAGTTGAGTAATGAATCAGAAAGAAATGTATTTTGAAAAACCCTTCACTCTTTCTTCCAATAGCATAGGTTCATATCATTTATAATATATGTATCTATGCCTCCCATATGACTTGCGGAGTACGTAAGTACTCACCCTTGCAACAAATCATCAATAGATGGAGCGCTCTACGACCTGGGACATTATCCTGAAGATGCTGCAGATCCAGAAGAAGACGAGCAGTTTCCTGCTGAGCCCTGATGTGGTGCTGTCTTGCTGTCAACCTCTGTTTCCTGTGGATTGCTTTTGGCCCTTGCTTCCGCTGACTAGATGTTTTATTTTGTTGTACCTTTGTGCCTTGTAAGGCACTGTACCCCGTATTGTACTAAGGCCTGACTGTAACACCCCTGTTTTCACCAAACCCTAAAACAGCCAAAATCCACATCTTGACCCCAAACCCTAATCTGCTTCAGCCATTCCCTTCTAAATGTTGTTCAGAACATTTTTCCCTTTGGGATTATCTCCAAAATCCCATCCTAAAGCTGGGTTTCAACCCTTGCCATTTTTAAAACCCTAATTACCCTAATTTTACCCTAAACTGCTTTTCCCCAATTTTGTCGAAACCCTCCAGATCTTGCCCGATCTTACCAAACTTTGGCCAGATGAGTTCTAATAATCTTTTGCAACTTAGCTGCGAAATCAGATTTCAGATCAGACCCTCAGATCTCCAAATTTGCAATCAGGCCCAAGTTCTATTCAAATTTTCCTCACAGAACAGTCCCTGGAGCAAGTTTCAAAATTGCAGAACGGCCCAAATATTCTTTTCAGGTCCATTCGACCAGCACCTGGTCATTGGCTACGACCAGCGCGTCTTCGCCGTTGCCGCGCCGTGTTTTCGCCGCGTTTGCTCGCCGCCGGCCACCGCTTCTTGTCGCCAGCATTGTGAACAACCGAGCCACCCCGCGCGCACGTGCCAGCACCATTGCTTCGCCTTGTCCAGCGGTTAAACGGCCGCGCTCCAGTAGCGTTTCGCGCGCGTGCTCCCGTTGCCGTGGCAATTGCATGCGTGTACGTGTCGTTGCCGGAGCCACGTTGTCGCCTCCGCATCTGCGCCGTCCCGGACGAAGTTCCAAGGCGCCCTAGCGTCGCTGGCAAAGCTGCAGCACCGCCTGAAGCGTATCACATCGCCGTCGCCGTCGTTGCGCCTGCGCCCGACAAGTTTCTCCCCGGCGCAAGCAACCGCTGTCGTGTTTTCCCTCGCAAGCTCCGTCCCCGTGCCTATTTAAACCCTCCAGTGCTGTGCTTCAGCCTCATCTCAGGACTTAGCCATTTTTCCAGAGCTCTCGCCGTTTTCGCTTTCTTCTCCGGCGAGCCAGTGAGTGAGCTCACGGTGCTAGCCCATTCCACAGCCCCTCTCTTTAATCCAAGTTCACCAGTGAATTCCCCTCTTTCCCCTCTCTGTTCAGTAGCAACCAATTGCACCAGATCGATCCCCATCGCCGGTGATCGCCGGAAAGCCAGAAAACCCCTGTTCCCTCAATGCTATCCCATTCAGCCCAAATTAGCTCTCGATTCTGTAGAAGAAGTTGATCAGTGAGCTTAGTAGAGCAAACTTGTAGAATCAAAATCCCCAATTGAGCTCAAATCGAAGAAATCCCATTTTGGAACCTCGGCCGTTCGCCGGACCTCGCCGCCAAGCTTTTCCGGCCATCTCCCAGCAATATTGACCCCTCCAGTAGCCTTGTTGTGCCCTAGAGATCATCCCCAAGCTTGGGATTGAGCTCTTTCGCCCTGTATCAAAAATCCCCAATTCCAAAGTCATCTTCTCCGGCACAGTTCGCCGGAATTCGTTCCCGGCCGATCTAGCCCCTGAAACTTTGTCCCTTAGCTTCGCCTCACCTCCCTGAGCAATTTCTTCCACTAGCTCAACACCTGGATCTGCCTAGATTGTGAGTTATGCCTTTGCCAAATGTATGTCCAGATCAATGTCTGTGCCGTGTCGTCACCGCAGTTCATCGCCGGATTTGGCCGCCCTCCGGCCACTTTCAGCTCTTGTCCCTGTTGAGTGTTTTGTTCCTGTTAGTAATGCCTACCTCCCAGATAAAGTGTTGCATCAATTGAAGCCCTGGATCAAAAGTTAAGCCATGCCCTAGTTTCTGGCCATGTCTAGCACTATGTCAGTGCATGTCAGCCACTGGCATTAGCCTTGTTTGACCCCTTCTGGTTGAGCAATGGAAATGTCACTTTGTCCCCTAGGTTCCTGGAGTTGTGTTCTACATCTATCCCTTCTATCACTTCTCCAGAAGACCATCCTATGATCAGTTTAAAGTTATGCCAAAGCCATGAACCGAATGTCGACCCTTCGACGTTCAATCCTTTTTAGCCGTTTCTTCGACCAGAGCCCTTGTGACCTTGCCCTAACCTTTTCCCCTGCATGCATGACTTATTTACTTAATAATTTCTATGGAAACTATTTTCTGTATGCTTATGGTATGTGTTTGTGTGTTAATTGATTGCCGCAGAGTCAGAAGCTGAAGGAGCGGAAGAAGTCTTTGAAGATCCGTCTGAGTATTTAGACCCAACATCGCAAGGCAAGCCTCATTCCTTTGATCATGTCTCACCCAATATTTTCATATGAAGTATATTCACTGTTTCTTACTATGCATGCTTACTTGAGATATAAGTTATGTTTGAATGACATGAGTAGATATTACCTAATGAATCGTGAAACCCCTTTTGTTATTGAACCTTCATATATATATGCTTTTGTCACCCTAGGACTCA
Organism: Pharus latifolius; assembly: GCA_019359835.1. Classification (NCBI taxonomy): domain Eukaryota; kingdom Viridiplantae; phylum Streptophyta; class Magnoliopsida; order Poales; family Poaceae; genus Pharus; species Pharus latifolius. Next base: position 26,901,748 of record CM033329.1, read on the forward strand.
TATACTGAATATCCACATTAAACTTGAAATGGTCAAATACATGAGAAGTTATAATGAAAACCGATTTGTCAAGAAAACTGATAAAAGGTATCAGTAGTGAGGATTGGGTTGTATGGAGAGGGTGCGGTGCGCACCAGGGAATGTGAATGCTCCTCACTATTGGTTCATAAGGACGAGAACCTTGTGCTGTGTCTCTATGCGAATTGTAAACGTACCAACCACTTGCCTGGTATGGGACGGGCACAACTTAGTAGCTTTTTGGTATTAGCAGTTCCCTGCATGGTTTGTCGGTCAGGTTTCTCGCGTGGAAACTGGTGGGCCGCAGTTCGGCCATGAGTGATGTGAGTTCAGAAAAATAATGAGAGATAAAGGTGGAAAGAAGGAAGGCGCCCTACGCCTCAGATTAAGCCGTGCGCGGTTGTAATCTTGAACGGTCATATGTCTTGCGTGGACACAGACCAAGGCTATGTGTCTTGCGGGAACATAAGCCAGAGGCTAGGAAGTAAGGCAGTGGGGAGGACCCACAACAGTACTTGAGACTTAATTGTCTATTTACTGGGCGGGGATACTGTTAATACTGAACTGTAAAAGCGTTGTGTGATCTCGGCCTTGTCACATGTGTATAAGTCACATGGAGCTGATCCGACTTGAAAGCCGAGTGAACCAGTGGATTTAAAAAGAGGTACACCTTTGCAAAGTGTAAAAGAAGTATCAGATACTCTGTACTCCCAGGTTCAGGAGTCTTTTCGTAGTGGATGTTATCCATGGGTTATAGCACAAGTAATGTTTTGGAATGTTTTTATAATGCGGTTAACAAAGTAGTGACTCATGGGAGACCACTACATCTAATGTTTTATTGAAAACCTGTTTAATGTTTAAAGTATCATCTTCATGACAAAGTAGTGTTTCACTGAACAAATGACTTGGAAATCTATATATCTCTATCCATATGAAACTAGAAACCCCGGAATCATATATTTCACCCTCATGTAAGTACAATTGCAATAATCCCCGGAATGAGTATTGCTGAGCACCAAGTGCTCACCCTTGCATTTATATCCAACTGTAGAAGAGGGATTCGAGGATCCCGATTCCTTCAGTTATGAGTACCCGGCAGAAGATGGAAGTGCCCCGGACGAGCCCACGTTCTAGAAGGTTTGCGCACCAAGTCAAGTCAGATGTGGGAGAAGTCCCTCCAACCCCGCTGCGGATGGAAGTCAAGCTGTTTGTCGTCGCTTTGTGTTTTATGTTGTGTGTTCGGTACTTGGATGCCGATTCTGGTTCTGATAAACTAGTTATTTTCTTAGCTACTCTACTTAGCGCCATTTTCGGTGCTTTGGCTATGTAATATTGGCCATGTTGGCCTGATACTTGTTTAATGTTATTACTATGCTTGTGTGGTTTGGAGCTCATGTGACATCCTGCTGTGTGTAACCTACCTGGGCGGTTACCAAGGTGATCCTCAAATGGGGGACTAATAGCAAATGGTATCAGAGCATGAAGCTTGACTGTAGGTTGTAACCCTTATTAGAATGGGCGTCCCTAAAGTAGAGAATCGCTAGATTATTTGGTAAAAATCTAATTGTGAAAAACCTAATTTGCTTAAGAAAAGCATAATGAGTATTGTTTGAAAACTTTCAAAACCGTTTTCCTACTTTTAAGTGTTCCGTGTCTCATCATCGCAGATGGCCCCTGGCAAGAAGCTAATTCACGGAGACGAGTTGGGATCATGGGCGTTGATGCTTTGGATGATGTTACAATTTCTGGGAGCAAGAGACAACCAGCGACCCGTCTACTACGTCCGTCGTGAAGAAGTAGATGGCAGACCTTTTGGTTTCCGTGCCTCGGTGATTGTGTACGAGATTCCAGAGATCGGGAGAGGATCAACAAGAAAGGAAGCTCGTAGAGAAGAAGAAGAAGATGCTATCCAAGACGCTGCTCGTCGTGCTATAGGTACCATCCGCCAGCTGTACGATGATTTTCTTATAGGTTCTCCTTTCTGCTTTGTACCCTACCAAGTTCCCGGATCGGATCGTCGAACTGTTCATCCCTCCACCAATCAGAGAGATGCCATCCTGACCAAAACCAGAGATGTAGTGCAAGCTTTGGGAGTCGAGCTACACTCGGTTGTTGCGTGAGCATGAAAATGCTCGGGATGACCGTCACTATCTCGAAGGAGCGCTTGCAAAGGTTCGCTCAGAACTCCAAGAGAAAGAGAAACAGATTCAGGAGTTGGCTGAACCTAGCAGAGCACGAGAAGTCGAAGACGAAGGATCGGTGAACAAGAAGAACCGCTTGAAGATAAGACTCACAGCCCGCAAGAGTGTGGGAAGACCTAGGGATTACCTGGGTTATTTCACACCTGCTTCGCGTGGCATTGTGATCAGCACCCCTGCACCAGAATATCCTACTCTCGCGAAAGGGAAGGAAGTTCCTGAAGGCAAAGGAAAAGAGATTGCTACATGCAACACCAACGATTCATCTGAGGAAGAAGAGGACAATGACATGGAATGGGACCCTATGGATGCCGACGAAGATCAAGAAGAGGAAGACCCTGAAGAAGTGGAACCTTGTAGTTCTTCCAGGAGCGACAGGAGATCCTACTTTACTCTTCGGCTTGACCCTTCTGCTCTAACCCTTGTAATCGTTAGTCTTTAGCTCGTGGTGTGGTAGTTGCTTTGTTTGTATTGTTTGTTGGTAACTCTAAGGCTGTAAAGGTGAAAACCTTGTATCTTTTGAAAACCTTTGAAAATAGCAATTGCATGTTCCAATCCAATCTCTTGGGTTGATCTTTCATTTCAGCTTGTGTTCAATCTGTGCTCTCTTGAATTAGTAGTCTTTTCTCAATTATCTTGTCAGAACAGAATGGTGAACACCAGAGGTAGAATCCAAGGCTCGGAAGAAGTCCCAAGGAACACATCAACGAGAAGGACTAGAGATACCTCAGATCAGCCAAATTCATCGACCTCAGTACAGCAAGGGGGAAATCTGACGGAAATATTAATATGGATGGAGCAAAACCGACAGAGATCCGCAGAGGTACAGAGTCAAATTCTGGAACAGTTGATGCAAAACTCCGCAACACGACGCGAGGAAGGTTCGAACATTGGAGCAAGACTGACAGACTTTCAAAAGACGCGTCCTCCAACTTTCTCCTGCACTGAAGACCCGATTGTGGCAGACGATTGGTTAAGAGAAATTGAAAGGAAATTGGATACTGTCAGGTGTAATGATGAAGAGAAGCTACTGTATGGACCCCATCAGCTCACAGGATCGGCTGCAGCATGGTGGGAAAATTACAAGACGGTACACCCTAATCAGAATTCCATTACCTAGAATGAATTCAAGGAACAGTTCCGTAAGTACCACGTCCCCAAAGGAGCTATCCAAGCCAAACGCAGAGAATTCTTGAATTTAAAGCAAGGAGGAAGGACAGTGAAGCAGTATTTGCATGAATTCATCAAGTTGGCCAGGTATGCACCTGAAGATATTATGACAGAAGAGCGGAAGATCGACAGATTTTGCGAAGGCCTACAAAACTCATATCAGTATCACCTGTCAACGCACGAGTTCACGGACTTCCAAGTCCTGGTGAATCGAGTGCTCAAAATGGAGGAGAAAAGAGGCATAGTAGAAGAAGACCGCAGGAGGAAAAGTATAGCATACCCTTTTCAAGGAAATTCTAGCCGAGGAAGACCAGCGCCATATGCCAGAGCCGCTTTCAGAGCACCCGCACCTCCAAGACCCCAGAGGACTTCATCACCAACAACTCTAACATGTCCCTGATGCAAAGGGAGTCACCTCTATAAAGATTGTACGCTGAAGAACACAGAGTGTTTCCATTGCGGCAGAAGAGGACACCGCAGAGAGACTTGTCCACTTCAACATCTACCTCCTAGCGTTGCTAAAGCTCAAGCAGCCAAATCCCCTGCACCTGCACGAACTATTGCCAGAGGAGCACCACAAGCCAGAGGAGGAAGATTCCAAACCAGCAGAGGGAGAGGAACATCAACCACCGGAGGAAGACTCAACTTCGTGACTGCTGCAGAAGCAGGAGAGGCAACTGACGTCGTGATCGGTAGACTCTTTATCTCCTCTCAGATTTCAGTTGTTTTATTTGATCCCGGTGCAACTCATTCATTCATGTCAAAAGATCGCTTGTTGAGTAATAACTTGCCTGTGGTTGCTTTAGAGCATCCTATCATCATTCAGTCACCTGGTGCTAGGATGATTGTTAATTCTATTTGTAGAAATGTTTCCTTCTGTATCGGCAATCTAGAATTCCTGGCAGACATGCTAGTTCTAAACCTTCAAGGATTGGATGTCATTCTTGGAATGGATTGGCTGGCCAAGCATAAGGGATTGATGGATTGTGAGAAGAAAACAATCACCTTGACAAATGCCATTGGAAAGCAAGTTACATTCCATGCAGACAGAACTCCAATCTGCGACCACCTGCAGAGATTGAACTGCATTGAAGAAGTAAAGCTTGAAGAGGTACCGATTGTCAATGAGTACCCAGAAGTCTTTCCAGAAGAACTTCCCGGATTACCACCAGATAGGGATATAGAGTTCACTATTGAACTAAAACCCGGATCTGCTCCGTATGCTAGAAAGTTGTTTCGGATGACAGGTCATGAGCAAGAGGAACTGAAGAGGCAGATAGCTGAATTGGAAGAAAAAGGATTCATCAGATCAAGCTCATCACCATGGGGAGCCCCAGTGCTCTTTGTTAAGAAGAAAGATGGTAGCATGCGACTTTGCATAGACTACCGTAAGCTTAATGACATGACCATTAAGAACGAATACCCCTTACCAAGGATAGATGACCTTTTTGACCAGCTCAGAGAAGCGAAAGTGTTCTCAAGAATAGACCTGAGATCGGGATACCACCAGTTAAGGATCCGAGAACAGGACATTCCTAAAACTGCTTTCGTGACCAGATACGGGTTGCATGAGTTCACAGTGATGCCCTTCGGATTAACTAATGCACCCGCGGTATTTATGAATCTAATGAACAAGATCCTTATGGAATTCCTGGATAAGTACATCATCGTGTTTGTAGATGATATCCTTGTCTATTCTAAGACAGAGGAGGAGCACGCATACCACCTGAGGATAGTGCTACAGAAACTAGCAGACCACCAGCTATATGCCAAGTTCAGCAAATGTACTTTTTGGCTGAAAAAGATCTCTTTCTTGGGACACATCATCTCAGGAGAAGGAATATTTATGGACCCGTTGAAGATACAAGCTGTTACTGAATGGAAACAACCTGAAACCGCAACAGAAGTTAGAAGTTTCTTGGGATTAGCGGGATATTATCGAAGATTCGTAGAAGGATTCTCGAAGATCACCAAACCGCTAACCCAGCTACTGAAGAAGAATGCCCCTTTTCATTGGACCGAGGAGTGCGAAAGAAGTTTTGAGGAGTTGAAGAAAAGGCTGACAACTGCACCAATCCTTATACTGCCAGACGTCAAAAAGGATTTTGAAGTCTACTGTGACGCCTCCAAACAAGGATTAGGATGTGTGTTGATGCAAGAAAGAAAAGTGATAGCTTACGCTTCAAGACAGCTACGACCTCATGAGGAGAATTATCCAACACATGATTTGGAGTTAGCTGCAGTCGTACATGCACTAAAGATATGGAGACACTACTTATTGGGCAGCAAGTGCGAAATTTATACGGATCATAAGAGCCTGAAGTATATCTTCACGCAACAGGAGTTGAATATGAGGCAGAGAAGATGACTAGAACTGATCAAAGATTATGATCTAGAGATCCACTATCACCCGGGAAAAGCCAATGTAGTAGCTGATGCTTTAAGCAGAAAGTCTCGTTGCAACCAGATAACACAGCTAGAAGTGCCAACACAACTGATCAAGTACTTCGAAAGGTTGCAATTGGAATTAGTGGACCAAGGAACCATCACTACTCTAAAGATGGAATGTGAGTTGAAGGATAAGATCAGACAAGCTCAAACGATTGACCCAGACCTTCAAGAGATGAAGGAGGACATGAAGAGCAAGGATACAACCAACCTTCGAGAAGATGAACAGGGAATCCTATGGTACGATGACCGTATCTGCATTCCAAATGACGACAAGATCAAAAACCTGATCATGCAAGAGGCTCATCAAACCCCATATTCCATACACCCAGGCAGCACCAAAATGTACAAGGACCTGAAGAAAAATTTTTGGTGGAAAGGAATGAAGAGAGAAATTGTCATGTTTATCGCAGCTTGTGACACATGCCAAAGAGTGAAAGCAGAACATCAAAAGCCTGCGGGACCGCTACAACCTCTACAAATCCCAGAGTGGAAGTGGGATGAAATCGGAATGGATTTGATTGTGGGACTACCAAGGACGAGAAAAGGGTTCGATTCTATATGGGTCATAGTAGATAGATTAACAAAGGTAGCACACTTTCTCCCAGTAAAGACCCTATATACAGCTAAGGACTTAGCAGAGCTGTATCTCAGCAGAATAGTGGTACTGCACGGAGTGCCGAAGGCTATCGTTTCCGACAGAGGAGCCCAGTTTATTTCAAGATTTTGGCAAGAGTTGCAGAAAGCCCTGGGCATAAAGTTAAAGTTCAGTACCGCTTACCACCCTCAAACTGGAGGTCAGACTGAAAGAGTAAACCAAATTTTGGAAGATATGTTGAGGGCATGTATTTTGGATTATGGAGATTCTTGGGAATTATTTCTACCGTATGCAGAGTTCACATACAACAACAGTTTCCAAGCAAGCCTGCAAATGGCACCATATGAAGCTCTATATGGAAGAAGATGCCGCACGCCTCTGTATTGGACAGAAATAGGTCAAAAACAACATCTAGGACCCCAATTGGTAGAAGAAGCCACAGCCCATGTCAGGATCATACAAGAAAAACTGAAAACAGCTCAATCTAGGCAGAAAAGCTATGCAGATAATCGTAGAAGAGAGCTATCATTTGAAGAGGGCGATTATGTGTATCTCAAGGTTATGCCATACAAAGGAGTTCGAAGATTCCAGATGAAGGGAAAGTTAAAACCTAGATATGTGGGACCATATCGAATTCTGGAAAAGCGAGGTGAAATGGCATACAAGTTGGAATTGCCACTAGAACTGACCGGAATTCATGACGTATTTCATGTGTCTCAAGTGAAGAAATGCTTGAGAAAGCCAACAGAACAGATATCTCCTGCAGAGATTGAGATTCAACCAGACTTATCTTGTCAAGAATACCCTGTTAGAATTCTGGAAACCAGAGAGAAAGTGCTGAAGTCAAGAACCCTCCGATTCTGTAGAGTCCAGTGGAATAATCACTCAGAGGAGGAGTCAACTTGGGAAAAAGAAGAAGATCTCCGACGAGAATTTCCCTTCCTATTCTCTGACCTGCCCTAATCTCGAGGACGAGATTGTTTCTAAGGTGGGTAGATTTGTAACACCCCTGTTTTCACCAAACCCTAAAACAGCCAAAATCCACATCTTGACCCCAAACCCTAATCTGCTTCAGCCATTCCCTTCTAAATGTTGTTCAGAACATTTTTCCCTTCGGGATTATCTCCAAAATCCCATCCTAAAGCTGGGTTTCAACCCTTGCCATTTTTAAAACCCTAATTACCCTAATTTTACCCTAAACTGCTTTTCCCCAATTTTGTCGAAACCCTCCAGATCTTGCCCGATCTTACCAAATTTTGGCCAGATGAGTTCTAATAATCTTTTGCAACTTAGCTGCGAAATCAGATTTCATATCAGACCCTCAGATCTCCAAATTTGCAATCAGGCCCAAGTTCTATTCAAATTTTCCTCACAGAACAGTCCCTGGAGCAAGTTTCAAAATTACAGAACGGCCCAAATATTCTTTTCAGGTCCATTCGACCAGCACCTGGTCGTTGGCTACGACCAGCGCGTCTTCGCCATTGCCGCGCCGTGTTTTCGCCGCGTTTGCTCGCCGCCGGCCACCGCTTCTTGTCGCCTGCATTGTGAACAACCGAGCCACCCCGCACGCACCTGCCAGCACCATTGCTTCGCCTTGTCCAGCGGTTAAACGGCCGCGCTCCAGTATCGTTTCGCGCGCGCGCTCCCGTTGCCGTGGCAATTGCATTCGTGTACGTGTCGTTGCCGGAGCCACGTTGTCGCCTCCGCATCTGCGCCGTCCCGGACGAAGTTCAAAGGCGCCCTGGCGTCGCTGGCAAAGCTGCAGCACCGCCTGAAGCGTATCACATCGCCGTCGCCGTCGTTACGCCTGCGCCCGACAAGTTTCTCCCCGGCGCAAGCAACCGCTGTCGTGTTTTCCCTCGCAAGCTCCGTCCCCGCGCCTATTTAAACCCTCCAGTGCTGTGCTTCAGCCTCATCTCAGGACTTAGCCATTTTTCCAGAGCTCTCGCCTTTTTCGCTTTCTTCTCCGGCGAGCCAGTGAGTGAGCTCACGGTGCTAGCCCATTCCACAGCCCCTCTCTTTAATCCAAGTTCACCAGTGAATTCCCCTCTTTCCCCTCTCTGTTCAGTAGCAACCAATTGCACCAGATCGATCCCCATCGCTGGTGATCGCCGGAAAACCAGAAAACCCCTGTTCCCTCAATGCTATCCCATTCAGCCCAAATTAGCTCTCGATTCTGTAGAAGAAGTTGATCAGTGAGCTTAGTAGAGCAAACCTGTAGAATCAAAATCCCCAATTGAGCTCAAATCGAAGAAATCCCATTTTGGAACCTCGGTCGTTCGCCGGACCTCGCCGCCAAGCTTTTCCGGCCATCTCCCCGCAATATTGACCCCTCCAGTAGCCTTGTTGTGCCCTAGAGATCATCCCCAAGCTTGGGATTGAGCTCTTTCGCCCTGTATCAAAAATCCCAAATTCCAAAGTCATCATCTCCGGCACAGTTCGCCGGAATTCGTTCCCGACCGATCTAGCCCCTGAAACTTTGTCCCTTAGCTTCGCCTCACCTCCCTGAGCAATTTCTTCCACTAGCTCAACACCTGGATCTGCCTAGATTGTGAGTTATGCCTTTGCCAAATGTTTGTCCAGATCAATGTCTGTGCCGTGTCGTCACCGCAGTTCATCGCCGGATTTGGCCGCCCTCCGGCCACTTTCAGCTCTTGTCCCTGTTGAGTGTTTTGTTCCTGTTAGTAATGCCTACCTCGCAGACAAAGTGTTGCATCAATTGAAGCCCTGGATCAAAAGTTAAGCCATGCCCTAGTTTCTGGCCATGTCCAGCACTATGTCAGTGCATGTCAGCCACTGGCATTAACCTTGTTTGACCCCTTCTGGTTGAGCAATGGAAATGTCACTTTGTCCCCTAGGTTCCTGGAGTTGTGTTCTACATCTTTCCCTTCTATCACTTCTCCAGAAGACCATCCTAAGATCAGTTTAAAGTTATGCCAAAGCCATGAACCGAATGTCGACCCTTCGACGTTCAATCCTTTTTAGCCGTTTCTTCGACCAGAGCCCTTGTGACCTTGCCCTAACCTTTTCCACTGCATGCATGACTTATTTACTTAATAATTTCTATGGAAACTATTTTCTGTATGCTTATGGTATGTGTTTGTGTGTTAATTGATTGCCGCAGAGTCAGAAGCTGAAGGAGCGGAAGAAGTCTTTGAAGATCCGTCTGAGTATTTAGACCCAACATCGCAAGGCAAGCCTCATTCCTTTGATCATGTCTCACTCAATATTTTCATATGAAGTATATTCACTGTTTCTTACTATGCATGCTTACTTGAGATACAAGTTATGTTTGAATGACATGAGTAGATATTACCTAATGAATCGTGAAACCCCTTTTGTTATTGAACCTTCATATATATATGCTTTTGTCACCCTAGGACTCATATACTGAATATCCACATTAAACTTGAAATGGTCAAATACATGAGAAGTTATAATGAAAACCGATTTGTCAAGAAAACTGATAAAAGGTATCAGTAGTGAGGATTGGGTTGTATGGAGAGGGTGCGGTGCGCACCAGGGAATGTGAATGCTCCTCACTATTGGTTCATAAGGACGAGAACCTTGTGCTGTGTCTCTATGCGAATTGTAAACGTACCAACCACTTGCCTGGTATGGGACGGGCACAACTTAGTAGCTTTTTGGTATTAGCAGTTCCCTGCATGGTTTGTCGGTCTGGTTTCTCGCGTGGAAACTGGTGGGCCGCAGTTCGGCCATGAGTGATGTGAGTTCAGAAAAATAATGAGAGATAAAGGTGGAAAGAAGGAAGGCGCCCTACGCCTCAGATTAAGCCGTGCGCGGTTGTAATCTTGAACGGTCATATGTCTTGCGTGGACACAGACCAAGGCTATGTGTCTTGCGGGAACATAAGCCAGAGGCTAGGAAGTAAGGCAGTGGGGAGGACCCACAACAGTACTTGAGACTTAATTGTCTATTTACTGGGCGGGGATACTGTTAATACTGAACTGTAAAAGCATTGTGTGATCTCGGCCTTGTCACATGTGTATAAGTCACATGGAGCTGATCCGACTTGAAAGCCGAGTGAACCAGTGGATTTAAAAAGAGATACACCTTTGCAAAGTGTAAAAGAAGTATCAGATACTCTGTACTCCCAGGTTCAGGAGTCTTTTCGTAGTGGATGTTATCCATGGGTTATAGCACAAGTAATGTTTTGGAATGTTTTTATAATGCGGTTAACAAAGTAGTGACTCATGGGAGACCACTACATCTAATGTTTTATTGAAAACCTGTTTAATGTTTAAAGTATCATCTTCATGACAAAGTAGTGTTTCACTGAACAAATGACTTGGAAATCTATATATCTCTATCCATATGAAACTAGAAACCCCGGAATCATATATTTCACCCTCATGTAAGTACAATTGCAATAATCCCCGGAATGAGTATTGCTGAGCACCAAGTGCTCACCCTTGCATTTATATCCAACTGTAGAAGAGGGATTCGAGGATCCCGATTCCTTCAGTTATGAGTACCCGGCAGAAGATGGAAGTGCCCCGGACGAGCCCACGTTCTAGAAGGTTTGCGCACCAAGTCAAGTCAGATGTGGGAGAAGTCCCTCCAACCCCGCTGCGGATGGAAGTCAAGCTGTTTGTCGTCGCTTTGTGTTTTATGTTGTGTGTTCGGTACTTGGATGCCGATTCTGGTTCTGATAAACTAGTTATTTTCTTAGCTACTCTACTTAGCGCCATTTTCGGTGCTTTGGCTATGTAATATTGGCCATGTTGGCCTGATACTTGTTTAATGTTATTACTATGCTTGTGTGGTTTGGAGCTCATGTGACATCCTGCTGTGTGTAACCTACCTGGGCGGTTACCGAGGTGATCCTCAAATGGGGGTCTAACACTGACGGCCATACAATTATTACTACTGTAATATTTTGCTGCTTCAATGTATTCCTGTGATTGACTCATCTTGGGAAGTCAAGTGGTTTATGGGACCAGCTGCACCTAGCTGGGCTCCTCACAGGGGATGTCACAGTCGTGGCAGACACGACAAAAAGTGGTAGCAGAGCAGCACAGACCTTGACAGTAGGACGGTACCCTTTAGGGCTTGGCTCGCCAGGAAGGCGTAATTTATCTAAAAACTATTTTCTACAACCTTATTTTTGGAAAAAGGGAGCCTTGTAGCTTCTAAAATTTTTCATTTCAAAGTCTTACTTTATTTTTTTCTAAAAATTCGGCAGGATGGCCAAGAAGTGTTTCAGCTACATCGAGCGTCTCGACGGATGGGCCACGTTGCTGTGGCATATCGCTCAGTTCCTAGGGATTGATGAGCGCCCGATCTACGAGACTACTTGGCACTATCTTGAGGGGCGTCGCTTCGGCTTCATGGCCAAAGTGACAGTGCACGCTCTCGATAGTCGTGAGGGGCAGGTGATCAGAGTGGAGGCCAACTGGGCAAGCCGACTGGATGCTATCCAGGACACAGCTCGAGATGCTGTGCACCGAGTACGCCAGGTGTACTCGTGTCGGCTTCAAGAGTCACCTTTCCGCTATGTGCCTTCATCCACCTCTGGATTGCCATCAATTGAGGAGTACCCAGACCCGTGTCTGGCTGGCACCGTTGGTCTGTTGAGGACCCTCGACTCGCGCTACTCCACCTTGCTTGCTGAGCATCAGGAGCTCCGCAAGGAGTTAGAGGAGCAAAGGAAACGTGGCCGGTCCACATCTCCTTCGTTAGCTTCTCAGCCTGCAGCTCAGAGATTCCGCACTGTTGAGGTGGTTGCTCCGACAGTTGTCTCCCCAGCTCGTATCATTGGACCCAGTGCCGGACCTAGCTTGATTCCTCAGAGGGTTGCTACTGCAGCAGGATATCGACGCTCGTTTTCTATCCCTAGCACCCGCCAGGCGGAGGGCAGTGGATCAGCTCTATTGCCCCATGAGTCTGGGCCACCATCCGGGTTCATCACCTTGGAGGAGTCTGACAATGAGACGGAGCCAGAGGAGGTTGAGCCCTGTGGGAGTAGTTAGTCTGCCTGTCCTTCTAGATCCTCAGGCCAGGGTAGATCTTCTAGGGTTGGTGATGCTTTTGGTTGTTATCATCACCATTACTTGTATTTTGGTTGTATCAAACTAAGGCGTTTATCCGCCTTTGTATCAACTAATTATGCATTAATGAATCAGCTTTCGCATTAATTTTTGCATCTCTATTCAGTTTCTCTCTCTAGTTAGTTAGATCTATCTGCTTCTCTCTTCAGAAGATCAGAATGGTTCACACAAGGAGAAGGACCCAAGATGACCAAGAGGGCCAAGACCCAGCTACACCATGAAGAGGATCCACATCTCATCCAGGAACTCAGAGCTCGCTACCACCACAAGAAGACTCACCAAATCTCAAGGAAATCCTTCTTTCAATGGAGAGGAGCCGCCAAGAAGCCCAGGCTGCACATACCCAGTTGCTAGCTCAAGTCATTCAGAAAATGCCAGGGACTACTGAAGGTACCACCATCGGAACTCGACTCTCGGACTTCCAGAAGACACGACCGCCAACCTTTGCAAGCGCGACCGACCCAATCGTCACAGATGACTGGCTGAGGGACATCGAGAGGAAGCTAGACACTGTTCGTTGCAATGATCGAGAGAAGGTGCTATTCGGATCACACCAACTCACCGGAGCAGCAGCTGCTGGTGGATGAACTATCAAGAAGCACACTTGGACAAAGACAACATCACTTGGACGGAATTTAAGGACCAGTTTCAAAAATTCCATATCCCTACAGGCGTCATGGCAGCTAAACGCCGAGAATTCCGAAACTTGACTCAAGGGAACCAGACTATCACTGAGTACCTACACCAGTTCAACCATTTCGATCGGTATGCGCCCGGCGACATCGACACGGAAGATAAGAAGATTGAACGCTTCACCGAGGGACTTCAGCACTATTTGCAGTACCAGATTGCCTCCCACGAGTTCTCAGAATTTCGGACTCTGGTGAATCGGGTATTGAAGATAGAAGAAAAACGAGGCATCGGAGAGGAAAGTCGGAAGAGGAAGATGATGCAACAGTCACGACTGCCAGCCAGCCCATCTAGGGGAAGAGCCCCGATATCTCCAAACTTCCGTCCGACCTACCCAGCGCCAAGACCACCATTCACGCCGACATGCCCCAACTGTAGAGGAGCGCATTATCAAAGGGATTGCCCTCAGACAAGGACTCAATGCTATCATTGCGGACAATTTGGACACTGCAATGACAGTTTCCCATGGATTCAACTCCCTATGGCGATAGCAAGATCACAAGCTAGAACACAAACGATGGCACCCAGAACCACAGCTTCACCATCATTGCAGAGCCCCAGAGGAGGTTTGCCCAACAGAGGGGGAATCGTAGCAGGACGAGGACGAGGAAGAGGAAGAAGACAAATGGCAGGCCGAGGAGGCCGATTAAACTTCACCTCCCTTCAAGAAGCAGACAATGCCACCGACATTCTCCTAGGTAGATTCTTGATCTAGTCTGCATCTGCTTTAATACTGTTTGATCCTGGAGCTACAAACTCATTCATATCAGAAGATTTTGCATTTAAAGTGGGAATACCTATGTTACCTCTAGAATACTCTATGGCTATACAGACCCCAGGAGGTAAGCTGCCTGTATATTCAGCTTGTCGCCATATAACCTTCAGAATAGACGGGTAGAGTTCGTGGCTAACCTATTAGTCCTAGAACTGCAAGACCTAGACATTATATTGGGAATGGATTGGTTATCTCAGCATAAAGGTCTAGTGGATTGTGAGAAGAAAACTTTAAGCCTTGTTAGTAACCAAGGGAAGGAAGTCCTGTTCCATGCGGAAAGGTCATCGGTCGAAAAACTACAAGGATCAGTCCATGCACTTCAGGAAGTATGCTTGGATCAAGTGCCCAAAGTACAGGAATACCCGGATGTATTCCCAGAAGAACTCCCAGGGATGCCACGTAATAGGGAGATAGAGTTTACCATTGAGCTTAAACCAGGAGCGGCACCTATAGCTAAGAGACCATATAGGATGCCGATAGCAGACTTAGAAGAATTGAAGAGACAGTTAGAGGAACTGGAGAGCAAAGGATTCATCAGACCAAGCGCTTCGCCTTGGGGAGCCCCGGTTTTGTTCGTGAATAAGAAGGATGGAACCTTGAGGATGTGTGTGGATTACCGAGCATTGAATGAGGTAACCATTAAGAATAAGTATCCATTGCCACGGATAGATGACTTATTCGACCAGCTACGTGGATCTCGAGTATTGTCCAAGATAGACATGAAGTCAGGCTATCATCAGTTGAAGATCCGAGAGAGGGATATATCCAAAACAGCCTTTACCACAAGATACGGGTTATATGAATGCACTGTAGTGCCCTTTGAATTGACCGATGCTCCAGCAGCATTTATGAACGTCATGAACAATACCTTCATGGACTTCTTAGACAAGTTTGTCATCGTGTTCATTGACGATATCTTGATTTACTCAAAGAGCCCTGAGGAACAAGATCAACACCTACACTTAGTCCTCGGAAGACTAAGAGAGCGTCAGCTCTATGAAAAATTCGATAAATGCGAATTTTGGATGACCAAGATTTCATTCCTTGGGCATGTGCTAACCAAAGAAGGAATTTCGGTGGATTCAACTAAGATTGCAGCAATCAAGGAGTGGAAGCAGCCGACCACCGTACCAGAAATTAGAAGCTTTTTGGGATTGGCAGGCTATTACCAGAGATTTATTGTGGGATTCTCTCAGATAGCCAAGCCTCTCACCAACTTGTTGAAAAAGGATGTTGTTTTCGAGTGGACTTCCAAGTGTGAGGAAAGTTTCCAGACACTGAAGGCGAAATTGACCACCACACCAGTTCTTACGCTACCAGACAACAAGAAAGACTTCGTAGTATTTTGTGATGTTTTGAAGCAAGGATTAGGCCGTGTGTTAATGCAAGAAGGGCAAGTCGTAGCTTATGCCTCGCGACAACTACGGCCACATGAAGAAATTATCCCACACACGATTTGGAATTAGCAACAGTAGTGCATGCCCTGAAGATATGGAGACATTACCTGCTTGGCAATAAGTGTGAAATCTACACGGACCATAAAAGTCTCAAGTATATCTTCACACAGACTGAGCTCAATATGCGTCAGCGCCGATGGCTTGAGCTGATCAAAGACTACGACCTCAGCATACTCTACCATCCAAGGAAAGCCAACGTAGTGGTAGATGCCTTGAGCAGGAAGGCTTATACCCTACAAGGAGCTACACTCAAGAACCCACGCTTGCGGCAGGAATTTCAGAATCTTGAAATAACCTTAGGGCCATCTGGGATGTTAGCCACATTGACTGTGGAGTCTCAACTCCAAGAGCAGATTGAGGATGCTCAAAAAGAAGATGAGGAGATTTACAAAATCAAGAGCCGCATCAGATCAGGGAAAACCCAGGATTTCACTGAAGATCATCAAGGAATTGTGTGGTATCGGGGAAGGATTTGTGTGCCTCGGAACACAGACCTTAAAGAGTTAATTCTTTTTGAAGCTCATAAAACCCCATATTCACTGCACCCTGGAAACACCAAGATGTACAAGGATCTGAAGACGCGATTCTGGTGGGATGGTATGAAGAAGGAAATCGCGGAATATGTTGCAAGATGTGACACTTGCCAGTGGATTAAGGCCGATCATCAGAGAATAGCCGAAAAATTCCAGCCCTTACCAGTACCAACTTGGAAATGGGAAGAGATTGGTATGGACTTTATCACAGGACTTCCCAGAACACAAGGTGATATGATTCCATATGGGTCGTTGTGGACAGACTCATGAAAGTTGCCCATTTTATACCAATCAAGAAAACTTATAATGGCAACAAATTAGAGGAGCTATACCTGCAGCGAATAGTGACACTGCATGGCATCCCGAAGAAGATCGAGGAACACAATTCACATCCAAATTTTGGAACCGACTCCACGAAACTTTGGGAACCCAATTGCAGTTTAGCACTGCATATCATCCGCAGACAGGAGGACAGACCGAACGTGTAAATCAAATCTTGGAAGACCTTCTCAGAGCTTGCATCTTAGATTATGGAACCTCTTGGGAGAAGTGTCTACCAATTGCAAAGTTCACTTATAATAACAGTTACCAAGCTAGTCTACAAATGGCACCCTTTGAAGCCTTGTATGGACGTAAGTGCAGGACTCCACTACACTGGGACGAGCCAGGCGAACGGCAAGTCATTGGACCCGAACTAATCGAAGAACCTGAAACACATGTCAAGCTCATTAGAGAATGATTAAAGACAGCACAGTTATGCCGGAAGAGCTATGCCCACAATCAAAGAAGGGAATTGTCGTTTGCACCAGGCGAATCAGTTTATCTCAAAGTTACACCGTTAAAAGGGTTGAGAAGATTCCATCAAAGAGGAAAACTATCCCCAAGGTACATTGGGCCATTCAAAGTCCTTAAGAGGAAAGGAGAGGTATCTTACAAACCGGATTTACCATCAGATCTCGGAGAAATTCATGACGTGTTTCATGTCTCGCAACTCCGTAAGTGCCTCATGGAACCAATGGATCAGGTAGAACACCAGGGGATTCCACTTCAGAAGAACCTCACTTATCTCGCTCAACCACTGAGAATCCTAGCTAGCGACGAGCGTCAACTCAGAACAAAGAGAATCAAGCTTTGCAAGGTTCAATGGGAAAATCACTCAGAGGAAGAAGCGACTTGGGAGAAAGAGCATGATCTGCGGCAATCTTATCCCTACCTCTTCCCTTCTCTAGGTGAATCTCGGGGTGAGATTTCTTTAAGGAGGGTAGGCTTGTAACACCCCAGTTTTGGGGGTGAAAAGTTTTCGCATAAAAATCCTGCATGCATGTATCTCTGCAGTAGTAGCCAGATCAGCTGAACTCTAATCTCTCTCAAACCCTAAAAATCTCCAAATCTATTCTCTACATCCAAATTGAGATCTTCCCATCCAGATTTAACCCACCAGATACCCTGAAGATAAAAGTCTTCAGGAGCCAGATCAAATTCTGACCCTAACTCCCAGTATCTAAGCCTCCTTCTCTTTTCGAAAACAGAAAATTCAGATTTACCCTAAGTACCCCAGTTCCAGATAACTGAGTTATCTTGATTTAACCCTATCCGGACTCAAGTATCTTTGGAATATGTTTCCAGATACATCCTCGACTTACCCCAAAAGGTTGGGAGCCAGATTGTTTCATCTAAGCACTTTTCGCAGATTAGTACAATTTTACTACGAATAAGTCCTTTCCAAAATTCCAAAATCCACAAATCAACTCCAATTCCAAAATTTCTTTAGGGAACACCTCCCATATGATATTTGATATAGATTTCCCTTCTAATCAGACTTCGAAATCTCACTCCAATTACCAGAATTTGAAATCGACAAATCCAGATCTATTTTACCCTAACTTTACCCTATTTTAAGAAATAGGTGAAATCCCTCAAATCTTATCAAATTGCTCTAAAATTGAGCTGGATGAGTATTAATAGAAATATTAGACTCAACCATGCAATCAAATCCCAAATTAATCATCTTTAAGACCAAATTTACAATTCAGTCCAAATCCAATAAAAAATAATCACAATCAGGCCCTTGATTCGACGACGGGCTGCTGTTCATGACCAGGCCGCTCAAACCGACCAGATCTGCTTCTTCGACTTCGACCACACCTTCTGTTCACGACCACAACTAGTGCAACCGACCAGAGCTACAGCTTTCGACCTCTTCAGCTGCTAGCGACCTCGAGCTGTTGCCTTGGACTTCGACCTCGAGCTGGATCCAGCAGACGAGCACGGGAGCTTCGACCTCGAGCATGCGCTGTTGCTGCTTCAAGCTTCGACCACCTGCGGAACAGTGCCACGTGTGTGTGTATTGTTGGCCACTGTGGATCTTCTCCAGCGTGAATCACGGCCAGTTGATTCCTTTCCGTTGCACGCCACAACTAGCATCTTGCCGGCTACACCTCCCCGAGCACTCCTAGCCGTTGATCACCAGCACTGCCACCTTCGCCGTTGCTTCGTTGCCACGCGTGTGCATCTTGTTCGCCACCGTGGAATAGCCGCGCTGCGGCAGCGTTGCCTTCATTCTCCCGCGCGCGCCCGACAACAGTAGAACAGTTGCGCCACGTTGCAAGCATGCCAAAGGAAACCATCAGCTCACCTTTGCATCAACCAGGACTGTGTGCACCAGTCTGCAAACCAGCAGAGCCACTGTAGCACGTCGTTTCACCGCCCGGTCGCTCTCCCGTCACTTTGGTGGCTTCAATTCTCCAGGCAATCCCAGCCGTTGCAAGCTTCTAACCGTGCCTATAAAAGCCACCCCATCTCAGCTCAATGGCACACACACCAGAATAAACTAAGTTTCTAACTTCGCCATCTTCATCGTCTTCTCCGACGAACTCGAGGAGGGGCTTCAGTGCCAAGCTTCTCCACTGCTTCCTTCTTCAATCCAACAGCCCCGTGAGCTTCTCTCATCTCTCTCGTCCTACTCGAGCATGGAATTAAGTTTAAATGTTTTCTAATGACGGCAATCGCCGGTTTTTCTCCAGCAACTCTGGTGAGCAATTCAGCTCGAACCAGACCTGTTCAGCTCCTGAACTTGTAATCAAATATGATCAGTACACTTATTTAAGCATCCTTAAGCAACCAGAAATGAAGATCTTGACAAAATCTGGAAAACCCCAAATTCACACCTTGCATGTAAACTGGAGCTTGCTGTTAAGCTTCTCAAGTATTTCCCCAGCTAATCTACATTCACACCTAGCTTTCTTATGCCCCAGAGACCATCCTCAAGCAAGGAATCGAGTTCTTTTTCCCTAAAACAGAAATGCCCAAATTTGCATCTTCTTCTCCAGCGCCGGTTGCTGGACGTTGATCTCGGCCGATCCAGCTCTAGCCACCTTGCCATTTAGATGTTTTCCACTTCCTGAGTATTTTTGTCTACTAGCTCGACTTCTGGTTCGGCCTAGAACAGAAGTTATAGCTATGTCCTAGTTGCTGTACTGGTTATATTGCATGTACTCCAGATCAGCAGGTTTCTTCGCCGGATTTCACCATCCTCTGGCCATCTCCTGCCCAAGAGCCTGTTGAATAAATTGTTCCTGTTGCCAATGCCTAACTAGCAAACAAAGTGGTGCATCATTTGGAGCCCTGAATCAAAAGATATGGCTAACCCTAGTTTCTGGCCATGTCAACGCTCTGCCAGGCTGTATCAGCCAGTGGCATTAGCCCTGTTCACCCACCTCTGGTCATGTAAAACAGAAACTACTTTGTCAAATAGTTGCCTCACTACCTTGTGCACCATATGCTTGAATCAAAACCTATTTTGGCCACTGGGAACTGTTCAAACCCTGTCAATGCCTTTCTTGGGCATTGTCAGCCTTGTCAGCCTATGCAAACTAGTGGCATTGAGCCTTTTCACCTACTTCCAGCAATGAACTTCGAAAATAACATTGTCCCTTATACTCCTGACGTTGTGACCTACATTTTTCCCTACTGTCACAACTTGAGTTGACCCCTCTATCATCCAACGACCTTATGTCGATGCCTTGAACCGAATGTCAACCTAAAGATGTTCACTATTTTTGGGCGAACCAGTCGCAACCTTGTTATTACTCTGATATTTTGGAACCTTGTAAACCTTAATAAACTATTCTTAACCCTGATTTCCATAGTTTAACTCAAACCGCTTCCAAATCTTGTATCACCAAAGTGTTTTCACCTTGCATTATTGCATGTAGTGGATTAGTAAGAATAGGATTGATTGTAATGCCTGTTTGCTTGTTTGATCTTGTTCAGAGCAAGAGCCTGAGGTTGAAGACCTTGTCACTGAACCGTCATCAACTGCTGATACTTACGACGCGGAAGGCAAGTCATACTTTGATCATATTGAACCTATATTTTATGAATTGCTATACTATTCCATGGCTAGATATCTCATTAATATTGCATGTGCTGAGATCAATGATATTATGGCAGTGATAGATTGAATACTTGAGAAATGTGAATTTGTTAAGATAGCAAGCCATGAACAAATAAAGATATACATATACATCTATATTCATGAAATAAAACCCCTAGCCATGACCAGTATTTTGGTATGGGATGGTGGTAGCACTGGAGGTGCTTAACTGCAAAGGATGTGCAGGCACTAAAGTTGCATGGTTTGTGGTATGGTCTGGTCACTGGCATATAAGGACTAGAACCTTGTCTTGTGCGTCTAGTGGCATGAAAAACGTACCAACCACATACCTGGTATGGGACAGGGACAATCTAGTAGCTTTCTTAGTATTATCAGTTCCCTGCATGGCTTGTCGGTCCGGTTTCTCACGTGGAAACTGGTGGGACGCAGTTCGTCCATCAGTGATGTGAGATCAGAAAAATTATGAGAGGATAAGGTGGAACGAAGGAAGTCGCCCTACGCCAGATTAAGTCGTGCGCGACTGTAATCAAAAGAAGCTATGTGTCCTGCGGGAACATAGGCCAAGGCTAGGAAGTAAGGCAGTGGGGAGGACCCACAACGGTACTTGGGACTGGATTGACCATTTACCGGGCAGGGATACTATTAATACTAGACTGCGAAAGCATTGTGTGAGCTCGGCCTTGTCACATGCGTATAAGTCGCATGAAGCTGGCCCGACTTGAAAGTTGAGTGAAGAAGTGGATTAAAAAAGATGTACACCTCTGCAGAGTTAAAGATGTATTCGAATACTTCGTGCTCCCAAGTTTTAGGAGTATCCCACGGTGGATTAAATCCACGAGGTGTGACACAACTATTGCTTTATAAACTAAAATTTGTTAGTTGAAGATTACCCAAGTGGCATATGTTATCACGATAAGGGGTGTTGCCGTGGACTGTCATGTGTTGACGTGTCGCGGTAGTACCATAATATAGAGAACATGTGTTAACTAAGAGGCATGTGGATTTTTCCCTAAGTATATGAAATACTATCATGAGTATAAGATTGAAAAGCTTGGAGAAAAGTAATGTGACATGAGGATATATCGCCTTAGATAAGGGATATATATATTGCCTTCGGTATGATTTATATACTGCCATGAGTATGATCAGAAGTTGAGTAATGAATGAGAAAGAAATGTATTTTGAAAAACCCTTCACTCTTTCCTCCAATAGCATAGGTTCATATCATTTATACTATATGTATCTCTACCTCCCATATGACTTGCGGAGTACGTAAGTACTCACCCTTGCAACAACTAATCAATAGATGGAGCGCTCTACGACCTTGGTGATTATCCTGAAGATGCTGCAGATCCAGAAGAAGACGAACAGTTTCCTCCTGAGCCCTGATGTGGTGCTGTCTTGCTGTCAACCTCTGTTTCCTGTGGATTGCTTTTGGCCCTAGCTTCCGCCGACTAGAAGTTTTATTTTATTGTACCTTTGTGCCCTGTAAGGCACTGTACCCTGTATTGTACTAAGGCCTGACGGCCATACAATTATGACTACTGTCATATTTTGCTGCTTCAATGTATTCCTGTTATTGACTCATCCTGGGAAGTCAAGTGGTTTATGGGACCAGCTGCACCGAGCTGGGCTCCTCACAGGGGATGTCACAGTCGTGGCAGACACGACAGGAAGTGGGCGCCGGGCCACTGCATCCTTTGTCGCCGATGAAGCTTCGCCTACACTTGTGCCTGTGCAAGCTTTTGTGTACGTGTCCTCGCTTCATCCATCGCCGTGGCAACATCGACGAACAACCACCGCCCTCGTGCGTGACCAGCAGTAGCAACCACATCTTTTGTCAGCAACTTTTGTGCCGCGCCAGTTGTTGTGGCCACCGCTTGCACCAGTTAGCGCTAAGTCCTGATGAAGCGACAATTTGATCAGCTGCAGAACCGTTGTCGCCGTCACATCGCACCGTCGTTGCTGTTTCTTTTGCGCCCGGCCGGTTTCTTCCCCGATGCAATTTCCACCACTGTTTCCACACTGCTATCTCCGTTCCGTGCCTATAAATAGAAGCTCCAGATTGACTTAACCCTCACCATCTTCACCATCTTCACCAGAGCTCCCTTAGCCTTTTTAAACCCGAATTTCACCGTTTTCGTTTTCTTCTCCGGCGAGCCGCCTAGGAGGCTCATGGTGCCAACTCCAACCTTGCATCAATCTTCAAATTGAGGCCACCAGTGAGTTTCCCTTATCCATCTATCTGTGTGATGGGATCCAATTGCTCACCAGTGACCTCTAATGTTGGCGATCATCGGAATCCTCAAATTGTCCTATTCCAGCAAAGCAACTTGATTCAACCCAAATTAGCCCTCAATTCAGTAGAGCAAATTGATCAGTGAGCTATTTTTAGCAAGCCAGTGCATCAAGATGTAGAAATTGAGCTCGAATCGAAGCTATCCCCAGGTTTGAGCTTCACCAGTCGCTGGCTCACGTCGCCAAGCTTCTCCGGTGATGCTCCGGCCAAATTGAGTTTACCAACAGCTTCTTTATACCCCTTAGCTACTCCCTGAGCTTGGAATTCAGTTTAAACCCTGTGTAGCAAAAACCCTCAAATCCAGTGTCTTCTTCTCCAGCGCCGGCCACCGGAAATCTGTTCCCGGCCAATCCAGCTCCAGCCAACTTGTCTCTTAGATGTATCTTGGTCTCCGGAACAATTTTGTCTACTAGCTCAACATCTAATTCGGTCTAAATCAAAAGTTATGGCTGTGCCCTAATGTCTGTCCAATGCCATGACATGTAATTCCAGCCACCGTGTTCTTTGCCAGTTTTCACCACTTTCTGGCCATCTCCTGCCCTAGAGCCTGTTGAGTAAATTGTTCCTGCTACAAATGCCTAACTACTAGACAAAGTGGTACATCAATTGAGGCCCTAGATCAAAAGTTATTGCAAACCCTAATTCCTGACTGTGTCAATTCTATGCCAAACTATGTCAGCCAGTGGCATTGAACCTTTTTACCTACTTCCAGCCATGCATTTTGAGCATAACCTTATCCCTTAGACTCCTGATGTTGTGATCTCCATTTTCTTCTACTGTCACAACTTGAGTTAAGCCCTCTATAATCCATCGACCCTATGTCGACGCCTTGAACCGAATGTCGACCTAAAGATGTTCGCTGTTTTTGGGCGAACGAGTCGCATCCTTGATATCATTCTCATATTTTGGTACATTTGGAAGCTTGTAAACCTTTGACAACTAATCTTAACCCTGGTTTCCATAGCTTAACACTAATCGTTTTCCAGAACTCTCGAATCTTGTATCGCCTAAAAGTTTCTTGTTGCATTATCGCATGTAGAGGATTAGTAAGAGTAGAATTGATTGTAATGCCTGCTTGATCTTTGCTCAGAGCCAGAGCCAGAGTTCGAAGACTTCGTCGCAGACCCGACATCAACTGTTGTTTCTTACGACGCGGAAGGCAAGTCATATTCTTGAACATCTTGAACCTATATCTTAAGAGTTGCTATAATATAACCTTGAATATAAGTAATATTGCATGTGAAAGAATGGTTGATATATAATTTGGCAGTACTAAGCTGGATGCTTGTTAAAAGTGGAATGATCAAATAGTGAGCCATGAACTATTATATATGTACTTATATATGTACTTATGTATATTCATGAAATAAAACCCCTAGCCATGACTCTTTTGGTACAGAAGTATGGAATGGTCTTTTGGTATGGAATGGTGGTGGCACTGGATGTGCATGGTTGTGGATGGTCTGGTCACTGGCATATAAGGACTAGAACCTTGTGTTGTGCGTCTAGTGGCATGAACAACGTGCTAACCGCAAGCCTAGTATGGGACAGGCCTGAACAAGTAGTATGTGGATCACACATGGAAGCCCTATATGACATATTCACGATTTACACGGAGTGCGGCTCCAAGACATATCACAGGATGTGATAATGCACGCTGACCCTGAGTGGGATAATGCTAATTTAGTGGGGGTTGTGTAGCCCCGCCACAACTGTGGTTTGCGTGAAAAAAACCACGGGGTCCGCGGTGAATTGTGTGTGAAACATGGCAAAAGTTCTTGTTATCTCCACCTTGCCACTCACACATGGTTGTGAGGAAGGGTCTAATCATTTGATAGGATAGGCATGAAAGTGGAATATCTTGCGGGTAAATTGGTACCTCTCTGCAAAGTTAAAAACTTATTTGAATACTTCGAGCTCCCGGGTTTATAGGAGTCTGCTGCAGTGGATTAAATCCACGGGGTGTGACACAAGTATGTTTGCAAAATAAAACTTGTTAAGTCAAGATTACCCAAATGACATGTGTTGTCATGATAAGGGGTACTACCATGGGCTGTCGTGTGTCGATGTGTCGTGGTAGTGCTATAACTTTGTGAACATGGATAGCGATGCTATATTATGAAAAGTGCTGCCATGAAATGAAAAAAAAGATTATTTTACAAACATCCACAATTCTTGATTAGGATAGGTTCATATCGTTCCTACTATATGTATCTACTCTTACCTATGACTTGCTGAGTACGTAAGTGCTCACCCTTGCAAACTACACGTCAGTAGATGAAGCGTTCAATGATCGAGATGAAGGCGTGAAGAATTTCTTGGATCCAGAAGGAGGAGAGTCAGTTCCATCAAAGTCCTGATGTGTGTTGTTCTGCCGTCAACTTCTCACTGTGGGAGGGTCACCTATCTTCTACTGTGTAGTTGTTATTTTGCTTAACCATGTATGCCGCGAAGGTATTGTAATCTCTTTATGTAATATTAAGGCCAACAGGCCACACTGCTTAAATATTTTGTAAGTTTTTCTGCTACAATGTGAATATACTCCTATGCTTGACTTATCCTAGGAAGTCAAAGGTATGCACATATAAGACTAGCTGCAGCGAGTTAGGTCTCCATAGGAGTAGTCACAGTCCAGTTTCGGGGCGTGACACACATCCTCCTCTGGGAGTTAATTTTCTCCTCAGCGAGACAGAATTCTCGGATATTCTTTCTCGGACATCTCATTCCCAGCTCCCTGTTTTCACGGCGACCGGAGGATTTTCTCGCGAAAAAATTATCCCGGGGGATTTCGGAGACTTTCTCCCGGAAATCTTATTCCTGGCTCCCCGTTCTCACAGTTACCGGAGGATTTCTCACCGGGATATTCGAAAAATCGTTTCCAGAAGTTTTTACCTTGCTCCCCGTTCTCACGGCGACCGGAGGATTTCTCAGCCGGATTTTCGAAACATAGTTCCTGGATGTTCTCACGGAGCGCAGGTGTCATACGCTTATGCAGGTTTGAAAACTGGTTCCCGGAGGTAATTACCTGGCTCCCCGTTCTCACGGCGACCAAGAAATTCCTCACCGGGACCTTTCGAAAGTCTTGGAGAATTTTTACCCTGGGCCTTTCACTTCTCCCTCATAGTGTGCGGAGCCACGCTCCAACCCGCTGTGGAGGGGGGGGGTAACTCGTGCACGGGGATTGCCCTGTTCCGGACCATCCTTTGATAATTCGCAAAACAAGTTAACAAGCAAACTTAGCTTTATTGAAATATCTAACCAGAGGACATCTTCCCCCTCCAGTGGGTATCGGTACATTAAACGCGAGTTACAACCTGGAGGGCTCCTACACATAATAATTCCGGAGGCCCTCTGATAGCTCCCGGGTCAGGTCTAGATACAAGCTCCGTATGCGTCGCTGGGCCTCCCGAAGCAGGTTCTCGGGCAAATACTCGTAGCCCGCCGGTGGGAGTATTCGAAGTGGTGGAACCCTACGGGACCCCGGTCGTGGAGGGGATAATTCGGCACGGTGATTGCCAATATTGTCCAAGTGCCACTACGGGAGCCACCGCAACTAGAGTGGTTCCCGGGGAGTACATTGGTGAAAGTTCCCGGCGTCGAGACTAAGCGAAGCCAAGGCCACCTGGGCCTCGGCCAAATCATGCCTCACCGGTGTAACATCCCAGTTTTTGCTATCTAGTCAGCATATCTTCTTTGGAATCCCAGATGTCTCAACCCTATTTTGATCTCTTATCTCAACATCATGATCTTAGGTACGCCACTACCTTAACTTAAAAAGCTGGCAGCTAAACTTCATCTCCCAGATCATTTTCACCTTTCAGTCCAAAAGTATTTCAGCTTAGTCCTTTTCAGAATTTTCAAAAAGCCCAAAAAGGATAAATGTCTCGGATCACCTCCAGATTGGCAGGTAAACTCTTTTTGATTATTGATGACAACAAGTGTTGAAAACGAATAAAAATTAATGACTTCCCCTAAGTGTATGCATGGGCATTAGATATACAATAACTTCCCCTGAATGCATGATATTTACTCGATTTGCCTTATTATTCTGTACATTCCTCATGCTTCCGCACATATTAGTCATTTTCTTCGGCATATATACCTAGATTATTCCAGATTAATTGCCAAATCGACCTGATTACTCGTTTTTCCAATTTTTATCGCAGGTCGACGAGAATTGGATGGATTTTCGGCTAGCGGATGTGCGTCCTCGACTTAATCTGGCCATCGGACGATTCCTGATGGAAGTGCACATTCTCGCGAACGCGTAGGATCTGACCGCACCGAAATCGGAGTCTCCGGGGGCCCGGAATCCAAAACCCTAGCCACGAGGCCACATCCTAAATTTCCAAAACCTCAAGGGCTTTTCTGCAAAAGTGCCAAATTGCCGTTTTTACCTTGCCGCCGGCCATCTGAGGCATTTGAGCCCGGTTTTTATTTTTTTTACCTTCTTTTCTATCTCCCCCAAATCTTCCTCCACACCTCCGTCAACCTCGCTGCCGGTGGTCGGGCCGTACGCCGGTGGCGCACCGCCACCATATCCCGCCGGATCCAAGCTGCCACCACGATCTCGCCCTCGCGCCGCCGTCGCCTCCCTCTGCGCCGCCTTTGCTCCACCAACTGCCACCACAGCCGCCGCTCCCGCACTGCCCACGAATCCAGCGCCGTCTTCCCGGCGCGTCTCGCGTCCTCCACCGGCACCGCACCTCCCGCTTGCGCCGCGCCACCATCTTCCTCGGTGAGCTCGGTACTCCACAGCGCCGCCCTCGCCGCACATCCCGCCGCCTAGATCGAATCTCCACGGCGCCGCCCGATCCAACTTCTTCCTTCCACAGCTCCCGCACCCGGAGCCGTCCCTGATCTCCATCCTCGGCACTTCTCCAACCCGCGCCGCCGCCGTGCCTCTCCACAGCCGATCCTGAGCCACCACCGCCGGATCTGCTCCGGTGCTGCCCAGCCGAGCCGCCCTCGATCCACGACACCTCGTCGCCGTCTTCTCCGATCCGGCGCATCCCACATCTCGCGCTGCCGCGCCTGAGCTGCATCTCCGCTGCCGGCGGGATCAGCCACGCGCCGCTGATCCGCTCCTCGGGGCCATCCCCGATCTCGATCCAGCACCACCGCCTCCTCCACTAAAGCCGACTTCATCTCCTTCCTCAACTCCAGCAACCTCCCCTACCTCCACGGCCAAGGACCGCGACCTCAACAACCGCTTCAACCTCCGGCTTCATCGACTTCTTCATCCCCTTCTTCAACCTCGAGCTGCTGCAGCTTCAACGATGGACACGGCTACATCGACTCCGGCCACCTTCTTCCACTACTCCGGTGACCTCTGTGTCTGAGTTCTTCCTCGACTTCAGCGGCCATTCAGTGACAATTTGCCCCTCTCCAGATCTCATTCTCCTTCCCCCTTTGATCTGCTTCCTGTGATGCTTGTATATAAACAGAGTTCAATTTTGGATGATCAGTTTAAATCTTGAGTAAACTCTAGCTAGTTGTGTTTTAATTTCTCTGGTGTTTGATTCCTGCTGCTGTTCAGATGCTGTTTCTGTTTTGTCATCTCATGCTTGATTCCAGTGCAGCTTAGCGTTGTTAATTGTTGTGAACTGAGTTCCACCATCCAGAATTTTTGAAAGTTGTTGCCTTCCTGAAAATTCATGATACATGTTTGATTTGGGCATTGATTGGATCATATGAATGGAATTGCAATCCTGTTTCTTAGTCTCTGTAGCTGAGAAATTTTGAATCAATCTTCTGTCCGACTATTGAGAGAAATAGATTTATAAGGCAGCAGTTTCCTTACTTTATGCAATTGTACACCGCTTGCCTGGGACACGATTGCAGAACCATTTTTTTGTTAATCGTGTTTCAGTTGGTGAAACGAGTCAAGGCGAGCCAACCCGCTTCCCTCTTTGCAGTTCTGTTTGATTCTCTGATTCGACTTCAGTTAATCACAATTTTCTCTCATCTGGTCCCTTGGGAGAGAACGACATACTCACCTTCTACCGCGACCTCATCCGCTTGCGAGGCCCCGTTTTAGGTAGTATCAATTTTTGGCGGCGTTGCCGGGGATTTGATGAAAGTGAATGTGTTAACTAGATTAAATCATTTTGTTTTTGTTTTTGTTTTTTGTTTTTGTTTGCATCTTTTCCTGCCCCTTTTTTCCTCCCAGCTCTTTTATTTCTTGCACTTCCTTTTGTTTTTTTTTAGTTGATTGATTTTCACTGATTGAGGATATGGATGGTTCGCAGTCTTTTTGTGATGTATGTGACAATCTCAGTGCTACACTAGATGATTTGCCTCGTCAGATGGATACAACCCTTCGTGGATTATTTGCTCATATTATTGTTGCTCCTATATGTTGTATTTGTGGTATTCGAGGTCATTCGCCCGCCACTTGTCGGCGTGGTCGAGCATCCACTATATATCATCCTGGATGGCCTGCATACCCAAATTCGCCATATAGGAACAACCACCCTGTTATCTCATCATCTTCTCCTAGTTATCTTTCGCAGGGTTTTAGGTACGGAGAGCGGCTTCCATGTACATCATATCAGTCTCCGTACTTGTCACATCAGTAATACTCACCGCAGCCTCCTGCATACGAGGGCACATCTAGGCTTGAGGTGATGTTGGAGCGCCATTTGGAAAAGATGAACGAGTTTCTACATCCGCCACCATAGTCGCCTCCCGAAGTTGAGGATACATCCAGACTTGAGGCACTGATGGAGGGTTTGATTAAGCAATCTGAGCGCCTCATGACCCAGCATTCAAAGGATGTGGAATTATTGCGGGTTGAGATGCAGGGTGTGCGATCTTGCATAGCTGAGTTCAGAGGATATCGAGCTCCAGTCCACATCTTGCCATCTCAAGTACCCCCATTTGAGGCCATCACACCTCCGTTGAGTGTCCCGGAGCCCACCCATCACATCTATCTTGGAGACCCTCACGGAGAGACCGCAATATTGAGCGACGAGCTTCGACCCGATCTTATTCCTTCGACTCGCATCATTCACCTCCGCCTCCTATTGATTTGATCATGTTTGATGGTGATGATGGAGAGCTTATTTTCCAGACACCTATGTGTCCATTCGGGCCATTTTCTTTCGATGATCCAATGGCAGCAGTACCAGAGATGGAGAAAGTCAGTTTTGACGTTGCAGACCTTTTGGACTACTCCTTGAGCCACGAGATCGAGAGGGATACATTCTCATTTGATTTTGAGGGACTTCTTTCTGACGTAGGGGAGTCCATTCATCCAGATCTATCAGATACGACCCCTGTGGAGGTCCTTCCTACCCCAGACTTCACGCCATCCACTATTCAGGTAGATTTGAAACCCCTCTCGTATCATTTTGAGTTGTTTAGTTTTGACGAGGCTATTCATATCCCTTTGAGTTGTCATTCATCCCGCATCGACAAATGCCATCCTCATGACATGTATTATTGATTAGTCGATGGGAAAGGACTTTCGTCAGCTGACTTTTTGGAGGGCCTTGTCCCTACCATACACACGTGCTTGTTTGTTCTCGATCTTATTTGCAGGTTAGCACGTGTGGCTTCTCGACCGCGAGCAGACTTGCTCTGAGTCGACATTCCCTGGGACCCTGGTGGATTCCCATCATGCTGCTTCCGACAGGAGGGTGAACATGGAGCTTCTACTACGTCCCATACTTGCCTCTCCTTCCACACTCGCGTTTCAAAGCTATATCCTTTGAGGGTCGAGCTTCCGACCTAAAAGAAGCACTTTTCGGGAGGCAACCCGAGTGTTTTCTCTCTTTCTTTATTGTCGTTATTTTCCTTTATTTTGTAGGATTGTTCTTAGTTTCTTCTTTGGTTGTTCTTCCAGGGCATCATCCTCATTTGGTGGCTTGGCACATTTGGAGTACTCTGGATGGCTCATTCGTAGCGTCATCGTCTTCATCCTTCACCCGGTGAGCTATTGCAGACCTCTCATATGACCCTTGTGCATGAAATTTATTTTGTGTTCTCATCTCCATGTGTGATCCATCTCATATTGTTGCATTTTGGAACATGCAACCATTTAAGTTTCGGGGGGGGGGGGGGGGGGAATGCATTTCTTGTTGTGCTGTAATTCTGAAAATCTAAAAATCTGGGTCAAATTTTTCAAAATTGAGCTTCTTTGTGCAAGTTTGTGCTCATGTATGAGATCTGTTGTATGTACTTGCTTATCCTGCCTTGCTTATGTTGTGAATGATATTTATCCAACCTTGTGGGCTTGTTTATGTTGTGATATGACCTGTTGTGTACTTGTGTTGTTTGGCAAGCAAGAAAAATCTAGAAAGGTCATGTCGAAATTTTCTGGAAATTCTAGACTTGTGCGGATTTGTATCCATATGTGATTGTTGTGGTTATGACTACATGTGCTTTCATTTTGCATTTCACTGTCCTCATTTGGCTTTTGGAGCCCTTTGCATGTCGTGTTGAGTTTTTTATTGCATGCTGTAGTGGCTCAACAATCTATTGTAGGTTGAATTGTGATTAACCATCTTCTAATGATACTAAAATTCCTTGTACTTAGTTTCGTTGTGGATATCGTGGGAATTTGAATGTTTATTGATATTTATATTGTTGCATTCTATCATGTACATTGAAATGTCAATTGTGAACCTAATCTCTACACACATGTTTAGAACACGAGTCTCCTAAATAATCATATAACATGTGCAAACCAGATTTGAAAAAAAATCTTGCTAATAAGGTCGCACTTGTTCGTTTTCTACCTTGTAGACACTGCCAAATTTTCTTTTCTTTTGAATAAAAGCTCTTCTGCTTCGTTGCTCCTCTGAGTCTTCAGTATGTAAGCATGGTTTGCACATTTTCAAATCTAATAAGTGCACAAGCCTTCCCACTACATCTTTTGACTCATGAGCATGTTTATAAAACACTCTAGTGGACTACCTACCCTAGAGCGAAGTACGGAGAGATCCGCCTAAATAAGTCGAAGGGTAGAGACTTACATGAGCACCAGATTTCGTTTTTCAAATAAAGAGAGCTCAAAAATTAATAAGGTTGAAACTGCTTATTTGGTGAATAAAGAGAGTTCAACAAGAATCAAAACAAAATAAAGGTCATGAACTCCCCTCTTTATGGCCTAAAACAAAGATAATCAAGAAGGATCGAGTAACCATCCAAAGAAGCATAAAAAATCATGGAAAGTTGCATAGAGAAAAATAACATCCAAAGAAGCATAAAAAATCATGAACTGCCCTCTTTATGGCCTAGATTCAATTTTTTAGTTATTTGAAAGGAATGAGGGATTGACATCCAATTTGACTGAAAAATTTTCTTAAACATTGTGGCTTTTTTTTATAATCATAGAAACATACGCACACGAGTTCCAAAATTCCAAAATAAATTCTGGAGATAAATGAGATAATGGGGAACTAGTTAGCCTTTGAAGTGAAGCCAAAATTGGAGCCAACAATAAGATATGAAAAAAAATGTTGACCATATTGAAAGTTTTAGATTTCGGGTTTTGGGTAAATTATTTTACACAACTAAAGGCACCTGAAAAACCACGCAAATGACTTCAAAAAATTTTGAAATAAATTTACAATAAAGACCAATCATAAACGATAAAATATAAAGTATAAACTTTCTTCAAATAGCCAACTAATTAAGAGATATAAAAATGAAAAACCAGTCAAAAACCACAAGAAGTCTGAAGTTACAGATTTCAAATTTGATTTGTGAAAAATCACATGTTGCTCATATCAAATCCAGTTGAAATGAATATTTGCAAAAAAAAATTTCAATGCATGACACATATTTTGCAAAAAGAATTTTCCATAAAAGATTTTCCAATCAAGAGTCAAGCCTTTTTAGGTACCCAAACCATGCGAGGCCCTCTAGCCATGTTGCATAAGTCTTTTGGAACCCAAATGGCTCTATCTTTAGGTTTTTGAAAACAGATATCAACAAGTTTTGCAATTAAACCCCTTCTAGAACAAGAAATCAAATAAGAGTCAAAAGAACCAACTCTGAAAGGGTTAGATACACACTTATTCGAATGTTGCCCTATTAAGTGACATGCGGAACATGAAGTTCGAGAGGGCTTTACAAATGAAATGGTATGAGTGCGGTGAAATATCCGGTGCCTCTTACTAGATGAGTGAGCATGATTTTATTCCCCTTTTTAAATGAATATCTATGATCTAAAAGGGGTAACAAGCATAGCACTACTCATATGATATCTAGTAAGGTCATGGCTCAATCTATTTATTTGTCTTAAGTTCGTCATTTTCAATTTTAGGTACATGAGATGATACCGTGTTAACACATGAAACATGATGCGAATGAGAACATGACAGGATATCATCACAAGTAGATGAACTAGAAGGCATAAAAATAGAATCACTAGATGAGCTAGACATATCAAATGAGGAGCAACTAGTACTAACACCATGGCATAAAGATGAGTCACTAGATAAACCATGGTATGAGTTACTAGTATCAACCGTACAAGCATGTGAATCAATAAATGTATCAATAGAAAAATTATCACATGAAGTACTAGTGTCCACAAAGCTAGCATTTGAGTCTAAACATGAATTAACACTTAAGTCATTAAAGAGGTGCTAGCATGTGAAGTAGAAGTTTGTGACTCTTAAGGATGGATCAATAAGCAAGTCACAAGCAACTCTATCATCTAAGGTAATTGTGGAGCTAATAACTTCCATCGAAAGCAAAGAATCATAAGAGCTTTTTCAACTCTTGAAATTGCACTTTCAAGGATGAAAAATTATTCTTTAAGGTGCAAAACCTTTTATTCATATTGCCAAGCAAGTCGGTTAACTCTACAGTCATATCCACTCATCATTGGAGAAGTTAGTATTTGATACCATCGAGTCACATGCCATAAGGCATATAGATTTTTCATGAGATGAAGACTTTGATCTTGACGCTTTCTTTCTAGCTTTCTTTGAGCTCTTCTTGCAAGAGTTCACCTTTGTCTTTCTTTGGCGAACCAAGTCGATGACGTCTTTGAGCTTTCTAGAAAGCTCTTGATCCTCCACAATGAAATCATCATTCTTAATATGCTCGGAGGTGGAATGTATGTCCTTCTCTTCGGACATAGCCTCGTTTGACATAAGCATGTCAATGAGCTCGCTCGGTGAAGTGTCAGAGAGGTCACCATTTGCACGAGTTGTAATGAAGTCTCTGTAGCGATCCTCCGGTAACACCTTAGGCAATTTCCTACAAATGTCTAGATTGGAAATATTAGTGCCATGGGCTTTGAGCTCATTTGTGATGTTGATCAAGCGATCACATATGGTGGAGAGTGTATCATGCTCCAACATCACAAATGCCTCATAGTGTCGCATCAAGAAGCACACCTTAGCATGCTCAAAGCTAGATGTGCCCTCAAAGATAGACTCAAGGGTGGTCTAAACATCGTGAGTGGTGGAATGATCACTCACTAGTTCGAGCACATCATGGCTAAGGGATCTAAGGAGCACATCATGGCTAAGGGATCTAAGAAGCACATCTTTAGCCTTTGTATTTAAGAGGAGAATATCCTTATCTAAAATCAACGGATAAGTCACACCCTTCTCCACAAAGCTCCATAAATCCAAACTCAATGCCTCAAAATAAGTGCTCATAATAATATTTCATTATACATTTTGAGAAGATTCTGTTCACATTTTTTGATCAGTTTTATCCACACTTTTGAGCAGATTTTTATCAGTGTTTATAAACAATTTTTTGAGCAATTTTTCTAAAGAACCAACAGATATATTTTTGATATACACTTGAGCCCAAGTGCTAAAATCTTGATCTTTTGATCAAGTATCATTCATTGTGATTGACTGAGATGCTCTGAGAGCATTCATTCGCATCCTTAGAAGTTTCTCGGTATTTGTTGGGAGTCAAGAGAAGATCTTGCAATTTGTTACTCTTGGTGAACGGCCTCACCTAGATGGTTTGAAGCAACCTTAGTGAAACATATCCTTCGTGGATATTGAAGAAATACTCATTCATTTGAGTGCTTCGACGAGGAGTAGGGGAGACCGGGCGAGTCTCTGAGACCTCGGGATAAATCACCGTGATTGATTTTCTTAATCTTTCTTAGTGCAAAATATTATTAAATTGTTTCAGTTTATTTTGTTCTTTGTCTTTTACTTGCAAAAATTGCTTTTAGTCGAACAGTTTTGAAGCCTCCTATTCACCCCCTCTAGTTGGCATCATCGATCCTACACTCAGCTCGTAGCTACAAGATGGATGTGCCTATTCCGCCTGTGGAGCAAGGGTACTGCGGGTATAGCAAGTTAGTTATTACCTAGGTACCAGGGTGTTGGTTTATACTTTCAATGTGACTAGAGAGTGACTACTTGGGTATCCACAATTGCATGCTTGACACTCGGTCTAGGTGCAGGGCAGGAATACAACTTAATACTATGTGTAAAAACAATTTTGTTTCCACTACTCATTCATATGCAAAGTGTGCATCATGTTGGCCCGACAGTGGTCACTAGTGGAATCTTGCAGGTAAAGAGGTACCCCTTTGCATAGTTAAACAAGTATTCGAGTACTCAGTATTCCCAGGTTTTCGGGATATGTCAGGGTCGGTGATACGAATCACACTACACAGCACAAGTAATTCTTGAAGAATCTCTAAAATTGATCTCTCTATTGAGAGACTTAGCTTGGTTAACAATAACAACCTTTGTAATTCTAATGATTCCTTCCAAGTATACAAGTATGTTTAGTCCAACTGTATGTGTGAAAATCCATTAATTACTTGGTACTCTTCTTACATGAAAAAAAATATTAGAACATCAACCATATCCTTGAAAACACTTGTGGCATGATAAAATAGTTGCATTACTTTACATATATGGCTTGCTGAGTACCCCTACATTTGTAAATCAAAAGGAAGAAGTGCCAACTTGGGGTCACTTGAGGTGGATCCTGAGCCATTAGAAGAAACAAACTTTGACCCATTGTTCTAGAGTTTTTTTCCGCAGCGAAGTTTCGACTTGAAGTTTCAACTTGGGGTCACTTGAAGTTTTGACCAAGGGTAGTCAGCTTGTGCGTGTTTTGTTAAACCTCAAAACTTCAATTCGGCCCTGCCGACTCATTATGTAAATTAAGGTAGTGATGCCAGCTTCCGCACTTAAACTGTATCTTTTGTAAATATGTATGAGTTTTGATTGTGGTATGTACTACTCCTTGCAACTATTATCTTGGGCATTTGAGGGTCACGGGGAACCATCTATCCACCTCGACAGACAAAAAGGAGGCCCACACATATCTAAATTGGACTTATGATGTAAAGCTTGAATGAATTGTTCTTTAAATATTTGTATTGACCAGATTATTGTAGTATGTTTTCATTTAACTGTATATGTGCTTTTATTCTGTACAGTACCAATTAGATGTTAACTATTTCTATCGGTTGCCAATAAATGTCGCGCCCCTAACAGGGTACCACGACTACTCCCGTGGAGACCCAGCTCGCTGCGGCTGGCCTCATACATACATACCATTGACTTCCGAGGATAAGTCAAGCACAGGAGTTCATTGCAGCAGAGTAACTTACAAAATATTATTCATAAACAGTTTGGCCTGCTGGCCTGATACATCAAAAGGGTAATACAATGGCTTCACAGCACAAAAGGTCTAATTAAAACAAATAACAACTACGCGGCGGAAGCTAGGCGAAACCCCACAGTCGTAAGAAGTTGACACCAGAACAACACACATCAGGGCTCCGGTAGAATTGGCTCTCCTCCTTCAGGATCCACGAAATCTTCCAAGCCTTCGTCTCGATCATGAAGCACTCCATCTATTGTTGATAGGTTGCAAGGGTGAGTACTTACGTACTCAGCATGTCATAGGTAAGAGTAGATTTACATATAGTAGAGATGACATGATCCTATGCTATTGAGGGAAAAGAGGTGTGAGGGTTTTTCCAAAAATACTTTTCTTTCAAGCTTTTCAAATCTCATGCTCATGGCAGCATTTCATATACTTAGGGCACAATCCACGTGCCTCTTAGCTATTATATGATCACTAGATATGGTACTACCGCGACACGTCAACACATGACAGCCCATGGCAGCACCCCTTATCATGACAACACATGTCATTTGGGTAATCTTGACTTAACAAATTTTAATTTATAAAACAATACTTGTGTCACATGCCGTGGATTTCATCCACTGCAGCAGATTCCTAAAAACCAGGGAGCTCGGAGTATTCGAATACGTTTTTAACTCTGCAGAGGGGTACCAATTTACCCGCAAGATATATGCACTTTCATGCCCTTCCTATCACAAGGATTGGACCCCTGACTCACTTCACACAGTGAGTGGCAAGGTGGAAATAACAAGAACTTTTATTACGTTTCACCTGCAATTCACCCCTGACCGTGTGGATCTCTCCCGAACCACAGTTGTGGCAGGTACTCCCTACCACCCCAACTGCTCTTCCCATTATTGCGTAAGTGTGCAAATCAACACATTCAGTGATGTGTAGGAGCTGCGCTCCGTGCCAATCGTGCATTACTTGGCATCTCATGCAGGGGTTTCATGCAAGATCCACATAACTACTTGTTCAGGCCTGTCCCATACCAGGCTTGCGGTCGGCACGTTATTCATGCCACTAGACGCACAACACAAGGTTCTCGTCCTTATATGCCAGTGACCAGGTCATACCACAAACCATGCACCTTTCGTGCCTGCATATCCAATGCATCCAAGCACATCCAGTGCTTCCACCATTCCATACCAAAATACTGGTCACGGCTAGGGGTTTTATTTCATGAATATAAAATATATACATATACTAGTTATGGCTCACTACCATATTTCACATTTTCTCAGGCGTCCCGCCTAGTACTACCACATCATTGCTTTCTCTTCACATGCAATACAACTTTATAATCAAGGTAATATCTTAACAATTCTTAAAATATAGGTTCAAGATGTTCATGAATATGACTTGCCTTCCACATCGTAAGAAACAGCAGTTGATGTCAGGTCTGCGACGAAGTCTTCAAACTCGGGATCTTGCTCTGAACTAAGATCAAACAAGCAAACAGGCATTACAATCAATCCTAGTCTTACTAATCAACTATATGCGATAATGCAAGGTGAAAGCGTCTCGACTATACAAGATTTGGGGTTCTGGGAAGCGATTAGGGTTAACTATGGAATCCAGGGTTAAGATTAGTTGTCAAAGGTTTACAAGGTTCCAAATGTTCCAAAATATCAGAATAATATCAAGGTTGCGACTGGTTCGCCCAAAAACAGCGAACGTCTTTAGGTCGACATTAAATTCAAGGCATCGACATAAGGTCGATGGATAATGGAGGGCTCACCTCAAGTTGTGATAGTAGAAGAAAATGTAGATCACAACATCAGGAGTCTAAGGGACAAAGTTATTTTCAAAATGCATGGCTGGAAGTAGGTGAAACGGCTCAATGCCACTGGCTAACACAGTTTGGCATAGGCTGGACATGTCCAGAAAATCGGGTTGGCTATAACTTTTGATCTGCGGCTCCAAATAATGCACCACATTGTCTGGTAGGTAGGCCTTGCTAACAGGAACAAATGTCTCAACAAGAACTAAGGCAGGAGATGGCCGAAAAGTGGTGAAATTCGGTGAACAAGTCCTGTAACTAAAATCACAAGAAATAATAACAGTACAGCAAATAGGGCATAGCTATAACTTCTGTTCTAGGCCGAAACAGAAGTCATGCTAGTAGTCAAAAATTCTCAGAAGGGTGGAAAACATCTAAATGGCAAGGTGGCCTGAGCTGGATCGGCTGAGATCAACGTCCGACGATCGGCGCTACAGAAGAAGATGCAAATTTGGGCATTTCTGTTCTGGGGCAAATGAACTCAATTCCTTGCTTGTGGATGATCTCTGGGGCATAAGAAAGTTAGGTGTGCAGTAAGATTAGCTCAGGAAACACCAAAGAAGCTTAACAGCAAGCTCCAGAGTACACACAAGTTTCCAATTTGGGGTTTTCCAGATTTTAGCAAGATGTTTAATTCTGGTTGCTTAGGGGTGCTTAGATGGGGTTCACTGATCATGTTTGATCACAGGCTCGAGGGCTGAAGAGGTCTGGTTCGAGCTGAATTGCTCACCAGAGTTGCTGGAGAAAATCATCGATTGCCGACAACAGAAAGCATTTATACTTAATTCCATGCTTGAGTAAGATGAGGGAGATGAGAGAAGCTTACTGGGGTGTTGGATTGAAGAGGGAGGCAGTGGAGAAACTTGGCATCATAGCTCCTCCTTGCTGCTCGCCGGGGAGGAAAGGAACACAGTGAATTTACTGGTTGCTGGTGTGAAGAAGTGTGTGTAGGTTGCTATGACCGGGGGGGTTTAAATAGGCGTGGCTGCGAGGCTCCCAAGGGCTACAGTTGCACAGGGAGTTGAAGCCGACTGAGTTAACTGGAAAGCGACCGGGCGGTGAAGACAGGCGGCGAAATGACGTCCGCACCGGTCATGTCGTCT
Organism: Pharus latifolius; assembly: GCA_019359835.1. Classification (NCBI taxonomy): domain Eukaryota; kingdom Viridiplantae; phylum Streptophyta; class Magnoliopsida; order Poales; family Poaceae; genus Pharus; species Pharus latifolius. The sequence continues at coordinate 26,940,895 of CM033329.1, forward strand.
GCACTGCTGTTGCTGCGGTGAGGGGATGGTGAAGTGAAACTCGGTCTTGGCATGGCTGCAACGTGGCGTGGTTTTGCTGTTGCTGTCGGGCACGCACGAGGGAGTGAAGATCTAGCCGGTGCTAGTGCTAGTACTCCCTTGTGGCCAACGACGATCAACCATGTGGCAGCAAGGTGAGGTTGAGGATGGCAGCAAATACGAGCACAGGGTCGTAGTCGAGCGCTCGTGATCGCATGAGCTGCGGTCGGGAGCTACAGCTCTGGTCGAATGGCAGTAGCGGTCATTGAGGTCGAAAATGATGGTTCTGGTTGGTGCCAGCTGAAGTGGTCGAATCTTGTGGCCATGGTCGAATATAGGGACATAAATGTGATGGGTTTTTATTAGCTTTTGGACTGAACTACAAATCTGGTCTTAGAGATGATTAATTTGAGATCTGATTGCATGGCTGAGTATAATATTTCTATTAATACTCATTTAGCTCAAATTTCGACAAAGTTTGATAAGATTTGAGGGATTTCACCTATTTTTGAAAATAGGGTAGAATTAGGGTAAAATAGATTTGAATTTTGTTGATCTCAAATTTTGGCAATTGGAGTGGGATTTTGAAGATTGGGCAGAAGAGAGATTTCTATCAAATAGCATTTGAGAGGCATTCCCTGAAGAAATTCTGGATTTGGAGTTGATTTGTGGCTTTTAGCCTTTCTAGGCTTTTGGGTAAACATACAAAGGACTTATTCGTAGTAAAATTTGGACTAATCTGCAAAACATGCTTAGATGAAACAATCTGGCTCCCAACTTTTTGGGGTAAGTTGAGGATGTATCTGGAAACATATTCCAAAAGATACTTGAGTTTGGATACGGATAAATCATCATAACTCAGTTATCTGGAAACTAGGGTACTTAGGGTAAATCTGAATTTCCTGTTTTCAAAAACGAAAAAAGGCTTAGATACTGGGAGTTAGGGTCAGAATTTGATCTGGCTCCTGAAGACCTTTTTCTTCAGGGTAATTGGTATGTTAAATCTGGAGGGTCAGATCTTAATCTGGGGTCATAGAGTATGTTTGGAGATTTTTAGGGTTTAAGAGAGATACATGCATTCATGATTTTATGCAGAAATGCTTTTCACCCCCAAAACCAGGGTGTTACAATAAAAACCGATAGAGATTCATCTTCTGTATTGGTTACTGTCAATGAACTGATTGAAAAGTTCGTAATCTTATATCGGTTATTATTACCTGATAGAAAATGTACATTTGTTCTATCGGTTCCTGTTGTGTTATACAGTATATCTCAACTAATAGCTATGGGTAGGAGAAGGTGTAGCCTGTTCGTTCGCCCAGCCTAGTCTTCGACCAGTCGTGCGTCGACTCACGACCTGCGCCGTCTTGGTCGAAAGAGAGAAGAGAGAAAACTTTTTCTTTATTTCAAGTTCTCCTCTAGATTGCATCCACTAGTACAGAAAAGCTTTCTTCTATCGGTAAAAAAAACCCTTCTACTATCGGTTTTCGTACCGATAGAGATAGACACGATAGAACAAGACAGAACATTTTCTATCGGTAAATAACCGACAGAAGAAATTAACAATTCTATCGGCATCTTAGGAGTGTACCGATAGCAAACCCATCGTAGTCTGACGATTAACGGTGGGAAAAGTACCACTATTCTAATGGTTAATTATATGATTACCGACAGGAAAATATTACTATTCTATCGGCACCTTATGATTGTACCGATAGAAAACCCGTCGTCGTCTGACGTTTAGCGTTGGGAAAAATACCCATATTCTAACGGTTAATTACAAGTTTACCGACAGAAAAAAGTGTAGCACTCTCTTGGTTGGAAATGACATTATCGATAGAAAAAATCTTAGTACTCTCTCGGTTGTGTATGAGTTCACCGGCAGGAAAAATCACACTCTTCTAACGGTTAATTATACGTTTACCGATAGAAAAAACCACAGTAGGCAAGAAAAGTCACTCTATTCTGACGGTTAATTTCAATTTTACCGATAGAAAAATGGATAGTAGTCTCTCGGTTGTGGATGAGTTTACCGATAGAAAAAACCAGAGTAGTCTCTCGGTTGTGGATGAGTTCACCGGCAGGAAAAGTCACACTATTCTGACAGTTAATTCAAGTTTACCGATAGAAAAAACTACAGTAGTCTCTCGGTTGTGGATGAGTTTACCGATAGAAAATTTGTAGTGGTCTGTCGGCTGTGAATGAGTTTACCGATAGAACATTCACATATACAGTACATTATTTGCATTCACAATACAGTACATTCACATATACAGTACAGATGCAATACATTATAGATTGGATACACAATACAGTACAGATGCAAAGAAGGGTAAATTTACAGAACAAATTGACACATTACACAGTTATTCACATTTATTCACATATATATGGACAAATACAAATTGCAATCCAATGTGGACATTTATTGACATATATATTTATTCACATGTATATAAACAGTCTATGCACAGAGTACACGAAAAAGAGAAAATTATCATGGCGGATGGTTGGGCACAACTTCCTCCATGACATATTGAGCCCAGATTTGTCGAAGATCTCTAATCTTTGCATTTTCGTATGAGTCTTTCGACATGGCGATCTGCAAGCATGTGTGAATACTTAGTAACTAACTTCCTAATTTAGAACGTGACACCCAATTTTCAAATTTGAGTTAGCTATCGATGCTTACCTGGGGGAATTGGGCAAAGTTTGTCTGCACTAGGTCGTACATGTAGCGCAACACATAAAGCCCGCATTCCCACGATTGCGGCTGCTGATGGCACTGAGATAATTGCATATGCGAAGACATGTTAGCTATTGTTTCTATAAACTAATTAAGCATAAACAAAAAGTCTCGTGAGTACCTCATATTCATGAGTTAGTTAAACTTTAGTATAAGCCAAGAGAACGTGATTACGAAAGAGTTCAGCGATTTCAGTTCATTTAACCTTCACTTACGCCCACAACCTATCCCTCTCGTCCGCCGTCACGTCCTTCCAGCTCTGGACGGTGATCTTCACCCTTTCTTTCACCAACAGCCCAACGTAGGCCGCGTACCTCCCAGCATTCTATCCAATCGGCCTCCCAAATTGGTTGAACTCACAAGAAAGATCCGTGCGTTTGGCCAAACGCCCCAACGTCATCGCGCCTCGCCCCACCCTCTTGCCCTGGGATGTAACAGCTGCATGTTCAGCAGTTACGATGGGGTTGGCCCTAGTCGAACCACTAGTACCATCCGATGAAGACGACGACATGTCTTCCCCTACAAAACCTTCAACAAACCATATATATGGCAATTAATTCGCCTTGAAGTTCCATAACTCAGCCCAGGACTGGAGACTAACTAGGGCGGCAAAAGGGAAAATAATACAAAAAGAAAGACATGCATAAATTACTTCCTGAACTCTTCAGAAATATTTTCTATCGGTAAACACATGAGCTGCCGATAGACCATAACCTCCACAGAAGACAATTTTTCTATCGGTAAACCCGTGAGATACCGATAGAACATAACAATGTTCTCTACATACGGAATTTTGTTGACAAGCCACCATTCACTGTCATCACATAACATTCTCGATGATTTGCTATACTAATATTCATGGGCCAGCATTATTATTTCACACGTAAATATGCACACAAGCATCTAAGTGCCACTGTGCATAATCTTTAGCCTAGCCTATATGTGAGTCATCAGGACTTCACATCTATTAGGTTGGGAAAAGTCATGTATAGGCATTTGAAACATATACATCGAAGACCCATCCACATTGCCATATATTCATATGAAGTGAGTAAAAATTCCCAACCAAACTAGTACATTGCATGGCTCATGTCCTTCAAGATCCAAATTAAGTTTTACTACTTGTGCAGAAATATTTTCTATCGGTAAACCCATGAGCTGCCGATAGAATATGTGTACGAACACCTCCAACATATAATCTGCATTACATGGTAGTTGGATACAATTGATCACACATACAGCAGTATAGATGAGTTAAAATCTCAAAACAGGCTCATTACAGCACTGGAACATATTATGTAAACCCTAATTTAAATCAACATTGCCTGCGGAATGTACATAAGCCAACACAATAGGGAACCCTAGTGTAATTGCAAAACTCGAAGAATTAGTACGTGCAAAACACTAGGATCAAATAAAGAAGATGCTGGAAATAGAACGACGAATTAGGGTATTTACGGCGGCGATCAGTTCTGGTGATGGAGAGGCGGTGTAGAACGCAGCGGCGGCTGGCGAAGGACGAAAATAAGAACCGGTGGCAGTGGCGAACCAGTGTCCAGCCGGCGATCGTCGTGTGGGAGAGAGGAAGTGAGTGGTCACGGCGGAGGTTGTGGTTTTCTTCGCTCTTGAAGAGACGCAGTGCTCTAAGGTGGAACTGTTCGAGTGGAGGGAAGCTAAAGGGCCGTGTACGAGTAATAAAGTAGTGGAGGAACTTTTCTATCGGTACAAAAAAATGATACCGATAGAATTATGTCAGTTTCTATCGGTACAACAAAATAGTACCGATAGAAAAATTAAATTTCCCGGAAAAATATTTGAAGTAGTGGATGCCTTTTTCTATCGGTATAAACAATAAAATCCCGTGAGACCAATTTTCCCCAGAAAAATTTTTTAAAGTGCTTGACATTATAGTATTGTGTGCCCTTTTTCTATCGGTAAAAACAACAAAATACCGTCAGAGTAATGAAAAACTGCCTTTTTCTATCAGTATAAACAATAAAATCCCGTGAGACCAATTTTCCCCAGAAAAATTTTTTGATTAAGTGCTTGAGATTATAGTATTGGGTGCCCTTTTTCTATCGGTAAAAACAACAAAATACCGTCAGAGTAATGAAAAGATACACACAATTTAACATCAAACAGACCGTGGTTGAAAGCTGCAGGATGATAAAGAAAGAGGGAAGATAGCCGGAAAATTGGAAAATTGACATAAAAAGAAATTGTTCATTCATTGTTGTTTTATCACTTACAAAAAAAAAATAAAACCCAAAATGCTAGGTCAAGGGGTGGTCTTAGTCCTGGCTGCATGTAGAATAGAGTCAGTTAGACTTGCAGCCAGGACGCAGGACTCCTCTAGTGACAAGTTGTCCCTAGGATCAACTACTACCGTGTCGAGAAGGCCTGCGACCTCCCTCAGCTTCGCTATGGTATCCTTCATAGTCAAACCGCAGCCAGCGATGGTCATATCCGCGGCTTTCTTCTCCTCGCGAAGACGCCTCGTCCTCGCCCTAGCATTGTCACCATCCGTCTTCATGCGCTTAATGCGCTGGAAGAGATCGTCAAGGTCAAGTCGTAGCTGAGTGTGCTTGTCTGTAAGGAGCTTGTGCTCCTCCTGGAGGGTCCTCAGGTCGGCCTTCACTTTCGCAGTGTCTTCCACGGCTACCATTCCCTGTGCAAATCAACAGGTCAAGAATGAACTGAACATGGATTAACAATACAGGGGGAAACCGAGGAGATTTAGAGTTCTTACCGGGGAGGGCGTGGCTGATGATCCCATGGAGGTTGCCTTTGTGAAAGAGAAGATGAGGAGTCGAACCGTTCGAGAATTAGAAAAACAACAAATACCGCGACGCATGGCGAGGTACTTATAGAGTTTCCAAGGCGACGCATGGCGACACGGTTGAGAATTCGAAGCGGCAGAGTATTCTTCTATCGGTAAAAACAGGAAAAAACCGTCAGACAACAAATACCGTGAGACTAACGAATTTATTCTAACGGTAAAATAGAACAATACCGATAGAAAACGTTTTGAAGTGCCTGAGAGAAGTGCCTGAGACATGAAAGTAGCGGATTTCCTTTTCTATCGGTATAAATAACAAAATACCGTCAGAAAAAAGGAATTTTTGCAGAACTTAATTTGAAGAAGCAAGAGGCTGCGATGAGATTTTTGCAAGTGCTGTGGAGTAAAATTGAGATGTATTATTGCTGTGAACTAGCTTATCATTAAGTTCTAAAGAAAAATATACTGCCTGATGTATTAATGATAAGTTCCTCACCTTGCTGCAGAACTTGTGGGCTGTTTGCTTGGCATTTATCCCTGAAATAGAAATTAATCATCAATGGTTCTCAACCCATAATCCTTCTTTGTGGTCATCTCGCAGATACGTTGTTTCATCGATATCTTCAGTACGGATAGATTGAATGTCCTCTAAAAATGGAGGTATTTCATCGAATTGGTTATACTCCTCTTCGTCGACAACATCTTCGACCCCAACAATACGTCTCTTGCTGTGGAGGACAACATGCAAGTTTGGATTGGCCGGGTCAATGATTTAGAATACCTGTGTGGCTTGCTTTGCAAGTATGAATGGATCGTCTTGGTGTCCGACTCTACCAAGATCGACGAGAGTAAACCCGTAACTGTCAACTTGAACACCTCGAGGGATTTCGACCCATTGGCATCGAAACAGGGGAATCTTAAGTAATCCGTAATCGAGCTCCCATATTTTGCGTACACATCACGAGCGGGCACGATAGCTTTGAATCCAATCGTTCCGATTCCCTGAAGCCTACCCTCGTGTCGGGACCAAGGAACGCCAATTGGGTCAACCCCGGCCATATAATCTGTGCAAAATTCAATCACCTCCTCGGCGGCATAACCTTCCATGATACTCCCCTCGGGTCGACAACGAGTCCTTACGTATCCCTTCAATACACCCATAAATCTCTCAAATGGATACATGTAGCGCAGGCACACGGGTCCACAAAACTTAATTTCTCTGATAAGGTGAACAATCAGATGGACCATAACATCAAAAAAGAATGGAGGGAAATACATCTCGAGCTGACAAAGAGTTGTAACCACGTCGCGTTGCAAAGCGTCCAGTCCATCGGGATCAATTAGCTACGAGGACACAGTTGCGCCAAATATTCATATCAGAAAAATCTTCTAATTAAGCTCCACAAATGGAGGTAATGAACTTATAGTACGAGTGCACGTACTTACCTTGCAAGATATTGCGTTGAAGAAATAACATAGGTTTGTGATTGTCTCTCTGACTTTAACTGGGAGAATGCCTCTGATAGCAATCGGAAGCATCTGTGACATCAAGACACGACAGTCGTGGGACTTCATGCCAACCAGTCTTAGGTCCTTCATAGACACAAGGTTTTTCAAGTTCGCGGAGTACCCACATGGAACTTTAACACCATGCAGGCACCGACAGAGTTCTGTTTTTTCGCTCTTGGACAATGTATAGCAGGCCGGGGGGAGGTATGTACGCTTTCCGTTCTCTAAAGGTGCAAGCTCAGTCCTTATCCCCATTTCCACCATGTCACGATGAGCTTTCACACCATCCTTTGTCTTTCCAGGAATGTTCAACAACAAACCAATCAAACTGTCACAAACATTTTCTCTACATGCATGACGTCAATGCAATGTTGAACTTGTAAGTGCTCCCAGTACGGTAGATCCCACAGAATCGATCTCTTCTTCCAAACATTTTTTTCTCGAGGTTTAGAATGCTTACCGAACTCAACTTTGATGTCGTTCACGCGCGAGTAAATCTCCTTACCGGTCAGAAACACTGGAGCTGATCCCTTCTCAGGCTTCCCGTTAAATGATTTCCTCTTCTTACGGTACGTGTGATGCACCGGAAGAAACCTGCGGTGACCCATGTACACTGTTTTCCGGCAGTTTCGCAGCCACATGCTCTCAGTTTCATCTAGGCAAATAGGGCAAGCCTTGGCTCCTTTCGTACTATACACCGACAAATTGCTGTAGGCCGGAAAATCATTTATGGTGCAAAATATTAGGGCCCGCAAGATGAAATTCTCTTTCTTGTATGCATCCCACACCTGCACACCCTCGCTCCACAATTTCTGTAAGTCCTCGATTAAAGGCGCTAGAAACACGTCAATATCATTTCCGAGTTGTCTGGGTCCTGAGATTAGTAACGCCATCATGATGTACTTGTGCTTCATGCATAACCAAGGAGGAAGATTGTAGATGCATAAAAGAACCGGCCAAGTGCTGTGCCGGCTGCTCATATTACCATGTGGGTTCATACCATCTGTACTCAGCCCGAACCTTACATTCCTAAGTTCGCCGCCGAACTCAGCAAATGTTCTGTTGATGTTTCTCCATTGAATAGAATCAGCTGGGTGTCTCAGTTTTCTGTCTTGTTTCCGGGCTTCAGCATGCCAACGCAACTGCTTCGCGACTTTCGGATTTGCAAACAGCTGCTTCAATCTAGGTATCACAGGCAAGTACCACACAGTTTTTGCCGGGGGCCCTTTCCTTACCTCGTGACGTTCACTGTCAATCCGGTCCCTACGCGTATACCTCGATGCGCCGCATCTTGGACAAACATGCAAACTGGAGTACTCGTTACAGTACAACACACAATCATTTGGGCATGCGTGTATTCTTTCGATTTCCATTCCCAACGGACACAACAGTTTTTTGGCTTGGTAAGTAGATCTTGGCAACTCATTTCCCTCTGGAAGCATGTCCGCTAGAAGATCTAATAGTGCCGTGAAACTCTTATCACTCCAACCGTTTCCTGCCTTCAAGTTATATAATCTCAGCACAGAAGACAGTTTTGTAAATGTTGCACATCCAGGGAACAGAGGCTTCTCAGAGTCAGCAATCAGTTTCTCAAATTCACAGAAGTCATTTTCGTTGTAATCTTCCTCTACATCACGTAACATCTCATCTAGATTGTCATCATCATCATCTACGTGCACATCAGAATGAACATTACCAAAATTGGGATGATCATCAATATTATTGCAATCCACATCCGAGTCGTGCTGATTGGTAGTAGTAGTGCTTGTTTCCTCAAGATCTTCGCCATGCCATATCCAACGGGTGTATCACGCGTTAAAACCACGATGAATCAAATGACTCTTAATTTGATCAGAGTTGCTAAACCTCTTGAAGTTCATACAATCTGTACAAGGACAGAGCATATTTTTCTCTCCCTTCCTCTCCTTTTGTTGCTCAGCAAATTTAATAAACTCATTCACACCATCCAAATATTCAAGAGTAGTACGTTTTATTCCATACATCCAATATTTCCTGTCCATCTACAATTAACAAAATTAAGTCTCTTCTCTGGGGAACGCAGCGGGGGCGTTGTCCAGGAGCCAATCCGGTTGCGATGGCATCTGGAGTGGCACCTGGACAACTTCGATAATCATCGCGCTGAACTACCCCCTCCGCGTCTGGGGCCCCGAATGATTGCCCCTCTTCGTATACTTCCACCAGCAGGCTACGAGTATTGGCCCGAGGACTTACTCCGTGAAACCCAGTGCCACATACGCAGCTTGTACCGGGATCTGGCACAGGAGCTATCGGAAGCTCTCCGGGATTATTAGGCATAGGTGCCTTAGGACATAGACTTTCCCGGCTATAATCCGGGTTGTATCGTATCTGTAACACCCTGAGTTAGGGGTGAAAACTTCCTTTTTCATAAATAGCATGCATGCTTGTATCTGTAGTAATAGCCAGATCAGTTTCTATCTCAAGCCCTAAAATCTCCAAAATCTATCCTGTGACCTCAAATAAAGATCAGATTGTTCAGATGTGATCTATTAGTTATCCTGAATCTAAAAGCCTTCAGAACCCAGATCCAATTCTATCTCTAACCCCCAGATTTATCAGCTCCTTCTGTTTTCGAAAACAGAAATATCTTATATTACTTAAATACCCTAAGTTTCAGAAATACAGATTTAATCTGAATCTTGACCAAGTTCAGACCAGATTATTCCTGGAATATGATCATGGGTATGTCAATACCTTAATATAAAAAGTTGACAGCCATATTTCACCATCTAGACTCTTTTCACAAATCAGTCCAAGAGTTATCGCAAATTAGTCCTTATCTGATATCTGAAAACCCAAAAAAGACTAAAATCTCCAGATTAACTCCAAATTCAGAATATCTTCGGCAAATCTTCTCAAAATGCTATTTGCCACAAGTCTCTCTTCTGTGCAGATATCAAAATCAAACCCTAAATGCCAGAATTCGAAATCGACAAAACTTAAATCTTGTTTTACCCTAAATTACCCTATTTTCAGTTGTATCAAAAGCTATCCAAATGTGCCAAATTTTATCTTCAATCTCTGCCAAATCATCTGTTGAATAAGGATTACCAAAACAGCAGAATCAATTTCAGTTTAAATCTCTCAAAATTCCAGATTTACATTTCAGTCCAAAACTCAAAGAATTGAAACTGCATTTCAGTCCATTTTTGACCAGGACAACAGCAGCATTCGACCAGGCCGTCTGCTGTACACGACCAGAAGCTTTGCCGTGTTTCTTTGCGCCGTGGTGGCTCGCTGCCGGCGAAGCTTCGCCGCACTGTGACCGTGCATGCCAGTGCGCACGTGTCCTCGCCTCAGCCGTCACCGTGGCAAGGTTGCTGCTACGTCGACGACCAGCGCTTGCTTCCGCGCGCGATCAACGGCTTTTGTCAGCAATCCATCGCCACGTTGCTTTGCCGCGCCAGTAGTTGTCGCCACCGCTTGCTCCATCTTTGCAAAGTCCCGATGAACGACAATGTGGATAGTTGCAGTCCTGTCGCCGTCGCAATCACCGTTCTTCGCTGTGTCTTCACCGCTGATGCTCAGCACGCAACCGGTCTCATCCCCAGTTGCCAATCACTTCGCTGTTTCCCCTCCTTGCAAGCTTCGCCTGCCTATTTAAGCATCCCTATGTTCAACAGCTTCTCCACACTTCACCAGAAACCAGCCAAGTTCCAGAATTTGCAGTTTTCGTTTTCTTCTCCGGCGAGCCGTCGAGGAGGCTCACGGTGCCAGCTTCATCCGCTGCATCAGCCTTCAAATTAAAGCCATCAGTGAGTTCCCCTACTTATTCTCTTTGTGTAGTACAATTTAATTGCTCACCGGTGACCCCTAACGCCGGCGATCACCGGAATTGTCGATTGCCCTGTTCCAAGCAAGGAATTAAGTTCTCTTGGCCTGTAGCAGAAACCCCCAATCAGCAGTGTCTCTTCTCCGGCGCCGATGACCGGAAAAGTGTTTCCGGCCGTTTCAGCCCAAATCACCTTGTCACTTAGATGTGCCCTAGTCTCCTGAGCATTTTTGTCTTCTAGCCCGACACCTAGATCGGCCTAGATTGGAAGTTACAGCCATGCCAAGATCTTGTCCAGAACTGAGCTAGTGCAGCCAGTTCATCTCTGTTCATCATCAAATTTCTTGCTTTCCAGCCATTTCCTGCCCTAGATCCTGTTAACTTAATTGTTCCTGTTACTCAAGCCTACCTCCCAGACAAAGTGGTGCATCATTTGGAGCTCCATATCAAAAGTTATGCTAAGCCCTAGTTTTTGGCATTGTCAGCTCTATGCCAGAGCTTGTCAGCCAGAGGCATTGACCTTGTTTACCCACTTCTGGTTGTGCAATTTGAAAACCACTTTGTCCACTGAATTTGTAGAGTTGTCATCTACATTTTCTTCTACTACCACAACTTGAGATAAGCATCCTAGCTTTTCTTAAAGCTATGTCCAAGCTTTGATCCGAATGTCGATCTGTTGACATTCGCTGTTTTGATTAAACCAGCCACAAAATTGTTATCCCTATTGCAATCCTGAAACCCTAAGATAATCTAATCACCATCCTTAGCCCAAATTCCTTGAAACCCTAGAATCTCGACTCAGTTCAGTTTGCAGCTATCACCAGTTTAGTTCAATCATGCTTGTTGTGCATTTCTGCATATAAGTCATAAAACATTTTAAATATTATAAGTAATTATTGTGTGTTTGTTTGTCGTCGAGCAGATTCAGAGGCTGACTTTGAAGATTTTGCTGTTGACCCGTCATCGACTGCTGTATTTTACGACGCGGAAGGCAAGTCATATCCTTGGTCATCTTGAACCTATATTTTAAATGTTGCTATAATATAACCTTGAATATAGGCAATATTGCATGTGAAAGATTGAGAATGGTTGATTTATGAATTGGCAGTACTAGACTGGTTATCTGTGAAATGTGAAATAAACAAGTTTTGAGCCATGAACTATTATATGTATTTATATACTTATATTCATGAAATAAAACCCCTAGCCGTGACCAGAAAAATGGTGTGGATGGCTGTAGCACTGGAGGTGCTAGACTGCAAAGGAATGCAGGCACTGAAGGTGCAGGGTTGTGGATGGTCTGGTCATTGGCATATAAGGACTAGAACCTGGTGTTGTGCGTCTAGTGGCATGAACAACGTGCTAACCGCAAGCCTGGTATGGGACAGGCCTGAACAAGTAATTATGTGGATCGCACATGAAACCCCTGCATGAGATGTGTAGTGATGCACGATAAACACAGAGCGCGGCTCCCACACATATCACTGAAGGTGATCAAGCACGCTGACCCAGTAATGGGAATATGCAATGGGGTGGAGGTTTGGATACAACCTGCCACAACTGTGCCTCGCTAGAGCCACAGGGTCGGGGCTGAATTGTGAGTAAAACATAACAAAAGTTCTTGTTATTTCCACCTTGCCGCTCACAGTATGAAGTGAGTCAGGGGTCCAATCATTTTGTTATGATAGGAAAGGTTTGAAAGTGGAATATCTTGCGGGTAAATTGGTACCTCTCTGCAGAGTTAAAAATGTATTCGAATACTCCGAGCTCCCGGGTTTATAGGAGTCTGCTGCGGTGGATTAAATCCACGGGGTGTGACACAAGTACTATTTTCTAAATAAAATATGTTTAATCAAGATTACCCAAATGACATGTGTTGTCATGATAAGGAGTGCTGCCGTGGGCTGTCGTGTGTCGACGTGTCGCGGTAGTGCTATAATCTAGTGAACATGATTGATGATGTTATATTATAAAAAGTGCTGCCATAAGATGAGATGAGAAAGGAAAAGATTATTTTACAAATATCCATAATTCTTGACTAGTCTAGGTTCATATCATCACTATTATATGTATCTACTCTTACCTATGACTTGCTGAGTACGTAAGTGCTCACCCTTGCAACATTCAACTCAATAGATGGAACCTACTTTGATCAAGACGATGGCACGGAGTATTACGTGGATCCAGAAGGAGGAGAATCAGTTCCGCCAGAGCCCTGAAGTGTGTTGTTCTGCCGTCAACTTCTTTTGTGGGAGGGTCACCTATCTTCTGCTGCGTAGTTAAATATTTTGTTAAACCCTGAAAGCCTTGTAGGCATTTTAATCCTCTTTATGTAATATTAAGGCCAGCAGGCCACACTGCTTAATATTTTGTGAGTACTCTGTTGCAATGTAATATACTCCTGTGTTTGACTCATCCTGGGAAGTCAAAGATTTGTGAGTATGGGACTAGCTGCAGCGAGCTAGGTCTCTACAGGAGTAGTCGTTGTCCCAGTCTCGGGGCGCGACAAGAAAAGTTGGTATCAGAGCAACATGAGAACTTGACTGTAGGACGACACCTTTAGGAAATTGGCCGTGCCAGGAAGACGTAATTTATTTAGAAACTATTTGTTGAAAACTTTATTTTGGTAAAAATAATGAGCTTTGTAGCTCTTGAAAACCTTCATTTCAAAATTTTATTTAGGATTTTCTAAAATTCGGTAAGATTGTGAGAGTGCGTTCTGTTGTTTCAGAGTGTCTTAGAGGTTGGTGTAGACAGAGCTAGTGGATACTCTTAATAGCTTTGTGATTCGCTGTTGCTTTTGCAATGGTTAATTTGTGTATTATGGCTAATAGCCTAAGTAATTTTATGCATTAAAGTAGTTGCATTAATTTCTGCATTGCTGTCTTAGTCGGCCTTAGTTAGTTAGATCCGTCTAAAACTTTTTCAGAGCCACCATGGTTGACACCAGAAGGAGATCTCAAAGTGGAAGAGAAGATATAGGTCAGACTCCGCAGGAAGAAGAAACTATGACAAGAGACCCTTTGTTTCAGCAAGGATCTCAGAGTTCCAATCCACCTCAGAATGAACAACCCAGTCTTCAGGAAATTTTGTTGTCAATGGAGAAAAGTCGACAGGAAGCTCAGATAGCTCATACCCAGTTGTTAGCTCAGATAGTTCAGAAACTGCCTACTGGAACAACAGAAGGAACTACTTCTGCTGTAGGCGCAAGATTAACAGATTTCCAAAAGACCCATCCACCAACATTCTCTAGTGCGACCGATCCCATGGTTGCCGATGATTGGTTACGGGATATCGAGAGGAAACTGGACACGGTCCGATGCAGCGAACGAGAGAAAGTTTTGTTTGGATCTCATCAGTTATCAGGAGTTGCAGCTGCCTGGTGGATGAATTACCAGGAAGCCCATCTTGATAAAGATAATATTTCTTGGAGGGAATTTAAGGATCAATTTCGGAAATTTCATATACCTACTGGTGTTATGGTAGCTAAGCGTCGGGAATTTCAGAATTTAACTCAAGGAAGTAAGTCAGTAACTGAGTATCTACACCAATTTACTCATTTGGCTCGATACGCACCTGGAGATGTGGATACTGAAGAGAAGAAGGTAGAGCGCTTCACAGAAGGACTTCAACACTATTTACAGTATCAAATTGCTTCTCATGAACTTACAGAATTTCAAACACTAGTGAACAGAGCTTTAAAGGTAGAAGAGAAGAAGAATATGGGGGAAGAAAGCCGAAAGAGGAGGATGTTCCAGCAAACACGACCACAGTCAAATCCAACCAGAGGAAGAGTTCCTATCACTCCCAATTTTCGACCATTCTATCAGAATCCCAGACCAGCAACGACATTGTGCCCCAACTGCCGAGGAAATCATTTTCAGAAGGATTGCCCTCATCCTCGTGTTGAGTGTTATCATTGTGGACAGCGTGGGCACCGTAAAGAATTCTGTCCTTGGATACAACTTCCGATGTCCATTGCCAGATCTCAGGCAGGAACACAGCCAGTAGTTACCAGAGCATCACCATCGCAGAATTTTAGAGGAAATTCAGCAGGAAGAGGAGGAAACATGGCTAATCGAGGAAGAGGAAGAGGTAGAGCACCAGCTGCAACCCAAGGAGGAAGATTAAACTATACTTCAATTCAAGAAGCGGGCAGCGCCACCGACATTCTTCTAGGTAGATTTCTGATTCAATCTGCATCTGCCTTAATATTGTTTGATCCTGGTGCTACAAATTCATTCATGTCAAAAGCATTTACATCTGAAGTTGAAATGCATATAGACCAAGTACCACTAGAGTACTCTATGGTTATACAAACTCCAGGGGCTAGATTATCTGTTTACTCGATCTGCCCAAATGTAACTTTCAATATAGAAGGAGTAGAATTTGAGGCAAATCTACTAGTTCTAGAACTGCAAGGTCTAGACATTATCTTGGGAATGGATTGGTTGTCCCAACATAAAGGTCTAGTAGATTGTGAAGAGAAAACCCTTAGTCTTGTCAGTAGCCAAGGGGATAGAGTTCTATTCCATGCAGAAAGATCAGCAGTCAAGAGACTGCTAGGATCTGTTCAAGCATTACAAAAGTTATGCCTGGAACAAGTGCCTGTAGTGCAACGATATTCTGATGTATTTCCAGAAGAACTTCCGGGAATGCCACCTGACAGAGAAATAGAATTCAGTATTGAACTTAAACCAGGAGCAGCACCTATAGCAAAACGTCCCTATAGGATGCCAGTTACAGATTTGGAGGAGCTCAAGAATCAACTCGAAGACTTGGAAAACAAAGGATTTATCAAACCCAGTGCTTCGCCATGGGGAGCCCCAATCTTGTTTGTGAGAAAGAAAGACGGAACTCTACGAATGTGTGTAGACTACCGAACTTTGAATGAAGTCACTATTAAAAACAAGTATCCATTACCCAGAATTGATGACTTGTTCGATCAGCTTCGAGGAGCCAAAGTATTTTCCAAGATAGATTTGAAATCTGGATATCATCAGCTGAAGATCAAGAAGGAAGATATACCGAAGACTGCTTTCACTACCAGATATGGTTTATATGAGTTTACAGTAGTACCTTTTGGCTTGACCAATGCTCCGGTAGCATTCATGAATGTCATGAACAGTACATTTATGGATTTTCTTGACAAGTTTGTCATAGTATTCATAGATGATATTCTGATATATTCCAAGAGTGCGGAAGAACATGAGCAACATTTACACCTAGTCTTGGAAAGGCTACGAGAGAGGCAATTTTATGCCACGTTTGACAAATGTGAATTTTGGATGTCAAGAATTTCATTTCTTGGACATGTGTTGACAGCAGAAGGAATTTCAGTGGATTCAGCTAAAATCTCTGCAATCAAGGAGTGGAAGCAACCTACCTCAGTTTCAGAGATTAGAAGTTTCTTGGGATTAGCAGGGTATTATAGGAGATTCATCGAAGGATTTTCCCAAATTGCCAAATCTCTTACAAACCTGCTAAAGAAGGATGTTGCATTTGAATGGACCATCAAGTGTGAAGAAAGTTTTCAGAAACTGAAGCAGAAATTGACAACAACACCAGTCCTCACCTTACCAGACAGCAAACAAAATTTTGTAGTTTACTGTGATGCTTCAAAGCAAGGAATAGGCTGTGTGTTAATGCAGCAAGGTCGAGTAGTGGCTTATGCTTCACGTCAATGGAGACCACATGAGGAAAATTATCCGACCCATGATTTGGAGTTAGCAGCAGTAGTACATGCTTTAAAGATATGGCGGCATTATCTCATTGGACATAAGTGTGAGATCTTTACAGATCATAAAAGCCTCAAGTATATTTTCACACAGACGGAGCTCAACATGCGTCAACGACGATGGCTGGAATTGATCAAAGATTATGATCTTAGTATTCAGTACCATCCAGGGAAAGCTAATGTAGTAGCCGATGCCTTAAGCAGAAAAGTTTACAACCAACAAGGAATGGTTATGTTGAAGAACCCTTACCTACAACAAGAATTGCAGAATCATCAAGTGGAAATAGTACCGCAGGGAACGGTAGCTACTTTAACAATAAAATCTCAACTTGAAGAACAGATAGGAAATGCCCAGAAGAAAGATGAAGAAATTTGTAAGATCAAGAGTCGAATCAAGTTAGGAAAAGCTCAAGGCTTTATTGAAGATAACCAAGGGATTGTATGGTATCGAGAAAGAATCTGTGTACCTCAAAACGCAGATCTTAAGGAAATAATTCTCCATGAAGCACATAAAACTCCATACTCAATACACCCTGGTAACACAAAGATGTATCAAGATTTGAAGACCAGATTCTGGTGGGATAATATGAAGAGAGATATTGCAGAGTATATTGCAAACTGTGATACATGTCGACGAGTTAAAGCAGAACACCAGAAAATAGCAGGAAAGCTACAACCTCTACCAATACCATTATGGAAATGGGAAGAAATTGATATGGATTTCATTACAGGATTACCTAAAACTCACGGAGGATATGATTCCATATGGGTTATTGTGGACAAACTTACTAAAGTAGCTCATTTCATACCAGTCAAAAAGATTTATGATGGCAGTAAATTAGCAGAGTTATACATGCAAAGAATAGTGGCATTACATGGTATTCCTAAGAAGATAGTCTCAGATCGTGGAACACAGTTTACCTCCAAATTTTGGAATAGACTACATGAAACCCTAGGAACCCAGTTGGATTTCAGTACTGCATATCATCCGCAGACGGGAGGACAGACAGAAAGAGTCAACCAAATTCTAGAGGATCTTCTAAGAGCTTGTATACTAGATTATGGAACCTCATGGGACAAATGTTTACCATTTGCAGAATTTACATATAATAACAGTTATCAAGCTAGTATACAGATGGCACCATTTGAAGCTTTATATGGACGTAAATGCAGAACACCGTTACATTGGAATGTGCCAGGAGAACGAAAGGTCATAGGACCAGAGATAGTAGAAGAAGCAGAAGCTCATGTCAGACTCATCAGAGAAAGGTTGAAAACAGCACAATCACGACAAAAGAGTTATGCAGATAAACGACGGAGAGAATTATCATTTGAACCAGGAGATTTTGTGTTTCTCAAGGTCACACCATTCAAAGGATTACAAAGATTCCAAGTGAAAGGAAAGTTATCTCCAAGATACATTGGACCATTTAAGATAATCAAGAGAAAGGGAGAAGTATCATATAAATTGGAATTACCTGAGGGATTAGCAGGAGTGCATGATGTGTTTCATGTCTCTCAGCTCCGGAAATGTTTGAAGGAACCTACTGACCAGATAGATGTACAAGATGTGCCATTACAGAAGAATCTTACTTATCTTGAGCACCCAATCAGAATCCTAGCCACTGATGAACGTCAGCTCAGAAGGAAGAAAATCAGATTGTGTAAAGTTCAATGGAAGAATCATTCAGAGCAAGAGGCTACTTGGGAGAAGGAAGAAGATCTTAAGCAAACCTATCCTTACCTTTTCCTGTCTTAGGTAAATCTCGGGGCGAGATTTCTTTAAGGAGGGTAGATCAACTTTTCTTGTCGCGCCCCGAGACTGGGACAACGACTACTCCTGTAGAGACCTAGCTCGCTGCAGCTAGTCCCATACTCACAAATCTTTGACTTCCCAGGATGAGTCAAACACAGGAGTATATTACATTGCAACAGAGTACTCACAAAATATTAAGCAGTGTGGCCTGCTGGATTTAATATTACATAAAGAGGATTACAATGCCTACAAGGCTTTCAGGGTTTAACAAAATATTTAACTACGCAGCAGAAGATAGGTGACCCTCCCACAAAAGAAGTTGACGGCAGAACAACACACTTCAGGGCTCTGGCGGAACTGATTCTCCTCCTTCTGGATCCACGTAATACTCCGTGCCATCGTCTTGATCAAAGTAGGTTCCATCTATTGAGTTGAATGTTGCAAGGGTGAGCACTTACGTACTCAGCAAGTCATAGGTAAGAGTAGATACATATAATAGTGATGATATGAACCTAGACTAGTCAAGAATTATGGATATTTGTAAAATAATCTTTTCCTTTCTCATCTCATCTTATGGCAGCACTTTTTATAATATAACATCATCAATCATGTTCACTAGATTATAGCACTACCGCGACACGTCGACACACGACAGCCCACGGCAGCACTCCCTATCATGACAACACATGTCATTTGGGTAATCTTGATTAAACATATTTTATTTAGAAAATAGTACATGTGTCACACCCCGTGGATTTAATCCACCACAGCAGACTCCTATAAACCCGGGAGCTCGGAGTATTCGAATACATTTTTAACTCTGCAGAGAGGTACCAATTTACCCGCAAGATATTCCACTTTCAAACCTTTCCTATCATAACAAAATGATTGGACCCCTGACTCACTTCATACTGTGAGCGGCAAGGTCGAAATAACAAGAACTTTTGTTATGTTTTACTCACAATTCACCCCCGACCCTGTGGCTCTCAGTGAGGCACAGTTGTGGCAGGTTGTATCCAAACCTCCACCGCATTGCTTATTCCCATTACTGGCTCAGCGTGCTTGATCACCTTCAGTGATATGTGTGGGAGCCGCGCTCTGTGTTTATCGTGCATCACTACACATCTCATGCAGGGGTTTCATGTGCGATCCACATAATTACTTGTTCAGGCCTGTCCCATACCAGGCTTGCGGTTAGCACGTTGTTCATGCCACTAGACGCACAACACAAGGTTCTAGTCCTTATATGCCAATGACCAGACCATCCACAACCCTACACCTTCAGTGCCTGCATTCCTTTGCAGTCTAGCACCTCCAGTGCTACAGTCATCCACACCATTTTTCTGGTCACGGCTAGGGGTTTTATTTCATGAATATAAGTATATAAATACATATAATAGTTCATGGCTCAAAACTTGTTTATTTCACATTTCACAGATAACCAGTCTAGTACTGCCAATTCATAAATCAACCATTCTCAATCTTTCACATGCAATATTGCCTATATTCAAGGTTATATTATAGCAACATTTAAAATATAGGTTCAAGATGACCAAGGATATGACTTGCCTTCCGCGTCGTAAAATACAGCAGTCGATGACGGGTCAACAGCAAAATCTTCAAAGTCAGCTTCTGAATCTGCTCGACGACAAACAAACACACAATAATTACTTATAATATTTAAAATGTTTTATGACTTATATGCAGAAATGCACAACAAGCATGATTGAACTAAACTGGTGATAGCTGCAAACTGAACTGAGTCGAGATTCTAGGGTTTCAAGGAATTTGGGCTAAGGATGGTGATTAGATAATCTTAGGGTTTCAGGATTGCAATAGGGATAACAATTTTGTGGCTGGTTTAATCAAAACAGCGAATGTCAACAGATCGACATTTGGATCAAAGCTTGGACATAGCTTTAAGAAAAGCTAGGATGCTTATCTCAAGTTGTGGTAGTAGAAGAAAATGTAGATCAGAACTCTACAAATTCAGTGGACAAAGTGGTTTTCAAATTGCACAACCAGAAGTGGGTAAACAAGGTCAATGCCACTGGCTGACAAGCTCTGGCATAGAGCTGACAATGCCAAAAACTAGGGCTTAGCATAACTTTTGATATGGAGCTCCAAATGATGCACCACTTTGTCTGGGAGGTAGGCTTGAGTAACAGGAACAATTAAGTTAACAGGATCTAGGGCAGGAAATGGCTGGAAAGCAAGAAATTTGATGATGAACAGAGATGAACTGGCTGCACTAGCTCAGTTCTGGACAAGATCTTGGCATGGCTGTAACTTCCAATCTAGGCCGATCTAGGTGTCGGGCTAGAAGACAAAAATGCTCAGGAGACTAGGGCACATCTAAGTGACAAGGTGATTTGGGCTGAAACGGCCGGAAACACTTTTCCGGTCATCGGCGCCGGAGAAGAGACACTGCTGATTGGGGGTTTCTGCTACAGGCCAAGAGAACTTAATTCCTTGCTTGGAGAACATCTAGGAGGCATAGGGAAGCTTCTGGTAACATCAAATTGACCGGAGGATCACCGGAGAAGCCTGGCGACGATCGCCGGTTTCTGGTGAAGCTCAGGTTAGGGGAAAACTTTGATTCTTGCTCAAACTGGAAATCTAGATACACAGGCTTGCTTGAATTAGTTTACTGATCAATTTTTATTACAGACTCGAGAGCTAATTTGGAGTAATTTGGCCTGCATTGCCGGAACAGGGCAATCGACAATTCCGGTGATCGCCGGCGTTAGGGGTCACCGGTGAGCAATTAAATAGTACTACACAGAGAGAATAAGTAGGGGAACTCACTGATGGCTTTAATTTGAAGGTTGATGCAGCGGATGAAGCTGGCACCGTGAGCCTCCTCAACGGCACGCCGGAGAAGAAAACGAAAACAGCAAATTCTGGAACTTGGCTGGTTTCTGGTGAAGTGTGGAGAAGCTGCTGAACATAGGGATGCTTAAATAGGCAGGCGAAGCTTGCAAGGAGGGGAAACAGCGAAGTGATTGGCAACTGGGGATGAGACCGGTTGCGTGCTGAGCATCAGCGGTGAAGACACAGCGAAGAACGGTGATTGCGACGGCGACAGGACTGCAACTATCCACATTGTCGTTCATCGGGACTTTGCAAAGATGGAGCAAGCGGTGGCGACAACTACTGGCGCGGCAAAGCAACGTGGCGATGGATTGCTGACAAAAGCCGTTGATCGCGCGCGGAAGCAAGCGCTGGTCGTTGACGTAGCAGCAACCTTGCCACGGTGACGGCTGAGGCGAGGACACGTGCGCACTGGCATGCACGGTCACAGTGCGGCGAAGCTTCACCGGCGGCGAGCAACCACGGCGCAAAGAAACACGGCAAAGCTTCTGGTCGTGTACAGCAAACGGCCTGGTCGAATGCTGCTGTTGTCCTGGTCGAAAATGGACTAAAATGCAGTTTCAATTCTTTGAGTTTTGGAGTGAAATGTAAATCTGGAATTTTGAGAGATTTAAACTGAAATTGATTCTGCTGTTTTGGTAATCCTTATTCAACAGATGATTTGGTAGAGATTGAAGATAAAATTTGGCACATTTGGATAGCTTTTGATACAACTGAAAATAGGGTAATTTAGGGTAAAACAAGATTTAAGTTTTGTCGATTTCGAATTCTGGCATTTAGGGTTTGATTTTGATATCTACACAGAAGAGAGACTTGTGGCAAATGGCATTTTGAGAAGATTTTCCGAAGAAATTCTGAATTTGGAGTTAATCTGGAGATTTTAGTCTTTTTGGGTTTTCAGATATCAGATAAGGACTAATTTGCGATAACTCTTGGACTGATTTGTGAAAAGAGTCTAGATGGTGAAATATGGCTGTCCACTTTTTATATTAAGGTATTGACATACCCATGATCATATTCCAGGAATAATCTGGTCTGAACTTGGTCAAGATTCGGATTAAATCTGTATTTCTGAAACTTAGGGTATTTAAGTAATATAAGATATTTCTGTTTTCGAAAACAGAAGGAGCTGATAAATCTGGGAGTTAGAGATAGAATTGGATCTAGGTTCTGAAGGCTTTTAGATTCAGGATAACTAATAGATCACATCTGAACAATCTGATCTTGATTTGAGGTCACAGGATAGATTTTGGAGATTTTAGGGCTTGAGATAGAAACTGATCTGGCTATTACTACAGATACAAGCATGCATGCTATTTATGAAAAAGGAAGTTTTCACCCCTAACTCAGGGTGTTACAACCTCCGACCAATTTGACTGTAGCATTTTGATCCTTGAACTCCGTAGATGGTGTAGCCGAACCTAATTGACCGGTGCTATCTTGTATCAGCAGCGCCTCAGTCGCCGTCTTCTTCGAGTTCGGCATCAACGCCGGCGAGCTCCAGTACTTGATTGCAACCCAATTCCTCGCTGGGGAATGATCAGCAACACCGCAGGAGCGTTAACCCTCAACCAATTTTGAGTTTTATCATCTGTAGCTCGCTGCCACCGTAGCTCACCTCAGTTTCTGAAAGCCGATGAGTTCGACCTCGCCATTCGCCGTCGTCTCATCACCGTTGTTCAGTCTACTTTGTCCTGTGGATTTGCCTCAACCTACTGAGCATATCACTCCACTGCATCGCCCTTCCAAGCCGTGCCAAATCACAAGTAATCCCTATGCCAAGATCTGTCCAGTACCTGTGTCTTGCCGTGCCGCCAAGGTGGTTTCTCGTCGCCGTTCATTACCGTCCGACCACCTTAGTTCCTAAAACCTCCACCATTGGATTCCTGTTGTCTTCGCCTACCTCCTAGACATAGTTGGCAAAGGAAAGCTCCAGAAGGTCGATCAAATACTCAAGCCCTAGAATCTGGCCGTGCACTGACATTCAATTCACTGTGTCCAGGGGCCTCTTTGCAAAATACCTAAATTCTGGACCTTTCCTGTGAAAAGCACCTTGTCAAATAGCTACCTTATTACATTTTACATCTAATGCTTTGATCAAATCACATTCTTCCCACTGAAAAGCACCTTGTCAAAGGAAGTTTTCACCCCTAACTCAGGGTGTTACAGAGGTGAAGTGGCACGGGCCGGCGACGTGAGTTGCTCACGGCGGCGCGTGAAAACAGGGAAAGGCTCCACCTGAGCTTCAATTCAAAATCTAATAGCATGGGCTTGCTAAGAACACTCTAATGATCAATTGCTTCCACAAAAAGGAGTACTGAAATCAGCTGGAAAGGGTTCAATTGCCGAAACAGGGCAAATCCAAAATCCAGCGATCACCGGCGACAAGAACCACCAGAGTTCAATTACTTGGTACAGCATAAAGAGGTGAGGTAGAGACACTCACTGGGGAAGTTGGATCATAGGTTGATGTAGCGAAGCTTCCAGTCGTCGTTCTCCCCTTCGGCGGCTTGGCGGAGAAGAAGATGAAGGTGAGAAGAAATGAGGCTTGCTGGTTCTGGTGAGGAGTGAAGCTGCTGCGAGCTACGAGGGGGCTTAAATGGAAGTGGCTGATGCTCTCGAGACTTGGAGCAATCGGGAGGATATCCATCTGGTTGGCTATGGTGGCGGTGTGCAGCGACCTCGACGGCTTTTCATCACGTGATTCCCAGGGAGGATATCCATCTGGTTGGCTACGGTGGCAGGTGCAGTGGTAAAGCATCTGGCGGCTCCGGCATGGAAGCAATGTGGCGTAAAGCTTCTAACATTGCTGCAGGCGAGCACGCGCGCGTGCGAGGGAAAGATTCGGGCGATGCTGGTGCGGCTGCAGCGCTACCACGGCGGCCAATCTGGTGCGCGCATGTGGCGACGGGGTTGCGGCGAAGCTGGCAACGACGGAGTTCCACCGGCGGTGAGGTTCTCGGAGCAGTTGTGCTCCTGGTCGCAGCTGGGCCCGAGGTCGAAAATGGCACAGCTACTGGTCGTGGCTGCTCTGGTCGAAGGTGGTGCTGCTGGTCGAAACAAGAGGCTGGACTCGATTGCAATTTCAGTTTTTTGATTTTGGACTAAACTGTAAATCTGAGATATTGAAGATTATGGCTGATTTTGACTTCATAGATTTGAAGAACTTTATTTAAGGGATGATTTGGGAGAGGACCTAATAAAATCTGGGAACTCTTGATTAGATTTGTACTGAAGTGAAAATAGGGTAATTAGGGTATCTTAAATCTGGGTTTTGTCGAGATTTGGAAATCTGAGACTTAGGGTGGGATTTTGATGTTCTGACAAAAGGAGATTTTGTATTGAAAAGCATTTGGGAGGTATTCCCTGAATCAAATTGAGATCTGGAGTTGATTTGTGGCTTTTAATTTGGACTAATCTGCGATATGATTTGGACTAAGTTGCGAAAAGGGCTTAAGTGATGCAATCTGGTTGCCAAATTTTTGGATTAAGGTATTGGCACACCCATGATTGCAATCCAATAATAATCTGGTCTAGATTGGGTTAAGATTTGGTTAAATCTGGATTCTGAAACTCAGGGT
Organism: Pharus latifolius; assembly: GCA_019359835.1. Classification (NCBI taxonomy): domain Eukaryota; kingdom Viridiplantae; phylum Streptophyta; class Magnoliopsida; order Poales; family Poaceae; genus Pharus; species Pharus latifolius. The sequence continues at coordinate 26,965,706 of CM033329.1, forward strand.
ATTTAGGGTAATTAGAATATTCAATTAATTGTTGTTTTCGAAAACAGAAAGAGGTTGATAATTCAGGGAGTTAGAGATTGAATTTGGTCTCTCTTCTGAAGGCTTTCATACTCAGGATGGATAGTAGGTTATATCTGGACAATCTAATCTTGAATTGGATCTTCAGGATAGATTTTCGGATTTTTGGGGCTTACGATCGATTAGAATTGTACTGATCTTGCTACTTCTAGAGAGATACATGCATGCATGATTTTCATGAAAAGGAATTTTCACTCCCAAAACTAGGGTGTTACAAGATGTCCCCTGGCTAAACATTTTTAATAAAGCTAAGTTTGCGTGCGTACTTTGTGAATTCTCAAATGGTCCGGAACAGGGTGATCCCCAAGTGCTAGTTACCCCCCCCCCCTCCTGAGTGGGCCGGAGGGTAACTCTGCGCGGTGTGGAGGTGAAAAAGCCCCTGGGGTAAGAATTTCTCAAAAATTCCCAAAAGTTCCGGTGAGAAATTTCCCAGTCGCCGTGAGAATGGGGAGCCGGGTAAAACTTCCGGGAACAATTTTTCGAAAGTCCCGGTGAGGTTCTCGAGTCGCCGTGAGGATGGGGACTCGGGAACGAGCTTTCCGGGAGACAATGTCCGAGATTTTCAGGAATTTTTCCGGGAGAAAGTCCGAAATCTCCAGGGACAATCTTTCTGGGAGAAAACCCTCTGGTCGCCGTGAAAACGGGGAGCCGGGAATAAGATATCCAAGAAAGAGTATCCGACAAAATCCAAGATTCCCAGGGAATTTTTCCGGGAGAAAACCCTCGGTCACCGTAAAAACGGGGAACCGGGAATGAAATCTCCGAGAAAAAAATATCCGGGAGTTCCATCCCGCTAAGGAGACAATCGACTCCTGGAGGAGGATGTGCCCGATGACGGGTCTGAGTGTTTGAGGAGAGGACTAGTCTCTCAAAATGACTCATTACCGCGGTCCCTGAGGACTGGGTTACCGCTTACACCTCAGTCCGCGAGGGGTGATTGTAAGCCGCCCTACGGGAGTGGGACTCCCGTTGTTGGGACTTGTTGGGTCGTGATAGCCCACTTCCTCACGGGGAGGGCATCCTTGCTAAGAGCGCATCCTCACGGGGAGGGCACCACCGTGAGAGACAGTAATGTAAAGACCTGCAGTGAGCCAGAGTTGAGGAAAAAGCCAGTTGCATTAATAAGGAATTAAGATACAACGCCTCCCCCCGCAAGATCACGACGGGGGAGGGAATGGTGAGTACAATGTCCCCCTCCCCTCCGGCGTAATATCTCCAGGGGAGGGGACCAGCCTGTAGGCCAAACGTAGAACTTACAAAGCAAGCGCACGTTTCACGTGTGCTTCAGCTCCTGCTCTTGAAGGTTGGAGAGCTTGTAATCCCCTGAGCCCAGGACTACCGAGATCCTGTAGAGGCCTTCCCACTTGGAGGAGAGTTTGCTCTGGGCTTGGGGGTCCGTGGCACGCTTCGGGATGAAGTCCCCGAGGCGGAAAGCCCTCTAGCGGACGCGCTGGTTGTATGCGTGCGCCATTTCGCGCTCGTAGATGGAGTGGCGGAGGAGCGCTTGGTCACGTTCCTCTTCCACGAGGTCAACCTCCAGTCACTGATTTGCTTCGTTGGCTTGGTACGTTGCGGTCGTAGCTCCGTCTAGGAGCTCGACCCGCAATGACCGGAAGCCAATCTCCGGGCGAAGAACTACTTCGGCCAGTATACAAGGGAGAAGGGGGTGCGTCCCGTCGCCCGGCTCGGGGTCGTTCGCATGGAACAGAGGTTTCTCGGGAGCTCCTGAACCCACGCACCCCATTTGGAGGCAGCTTGTTCGAGCCGTCGGGTAACCCCTGTAGGATCACGCCGTTGACTCTTTCGATGGCCCCATTTCTCTGGGGGTGAGCTAGCGAGGCGAAGTGGATGGTGAGAATTCCCAAAAATATACCGAGTCGAATTGGGTTCCGTTATCGATAGTGATCTCTCGGGGGACCCTGAAATGACATACGATATTTTTCTGGAAAGACCGCTGTACCGCTCGGGACGTGATGCTGGCCAAAGGTTTGGCCTCTACCCACTTTGTAAAGTAGTCGACCGCGACCACCGCATACTTATTGGCCCCGGGCGTTGGGGGCAAGGGACCAAGGAGGTACATCCCCCAGTGCGCGAAGGGCAAGAGATGGGGATAGTCTGCAGCGCTACAGGGGGGAGGTTCGAACCCTTGGCCATCTTCTGGCAGGCCTCGCACACGTAGACAAGGTCTCGCGCGTCGTGAATCACTGTGGGCTAATAGAAACCCTGCCGACGGGCCTTGGCCGCGATGGCACGCGGGGCCAAATGAGACCCGCAGCTCCCTGAGTGAATGACCTCGAGAAGCCGGAGCCCTTCCGGTCGTGGAAGGCAACGGAGCAAGGCGGAAGGCCCCTGCTTGTAAAGCTTCCCCTCCAGTAGGAGGTATGCCCGAGCCTTTCCTCGGAGGCGCTTGGCCTCGGTCTCATTGGGAGGGTCTCCCTCCCCCTTGATGAAGGAGATGAGGGGATCCATCCAGGATGAAGTCCGGGTGATTTCGGCGACTTCCAGGCACAGGGCTCATCACCCGCGTCCTGGGGGGTCACTGAGGGTTTCGCGATGATCTCCAAGAAAGCCCCTTTGGGGAGCGGTTCCCGGGCACTGGCTGCCCGAACTAGGGTGTTGGCCCGGTCGTTGTCCCTCCGCGGGATGTGCCGGGCCTCTAGGCCATCGAAGTGCTTCTCCATCTTACGCACTTCCTGCAAGTAGATGCTCAAGTTTGCGTCCTGGCACAAGTAGGACTTGTCCATTTGGCAAACTATGAGCTGGGATTTTCATTTCACTAGGAGGCATCGAATCCCCAGGGTGCGCGTGAGGGGCAAGCCAAGGAGCAAGGCCTCGTATTCGGTGATGTTGTTCGTGGTAGGGAACTCGAGCCACGCTGCGTACTCCAGTTCCTTCCCCTCGGGGCTCCGGAGGACTACTCCCGCGCTGGCCCCGGCGAGACACAAGGAGCCATCGAACATGAGTGTCCAATGGTCGCTGCGTCGGGGCGGTGCGGGGAGGTTTTTGTCCCCGTGCCGGAGGCAGGAGTATGTTGCATCTAGGCCTTCATGCCTAACCCTAATTTTGATGATTAATGAAAACAAAGTGTTCCAGACTAATTGTGCTTTTGAGATTAATTGATACAGGGATCAGTTGGGAAGAACTACAAGATGATCAAGATGAACCCGACTTGAAGTGAAGCACAAGATGTAGAAGAGCAAACTACAAGACGCAAATCATGAAGATGCGAAAGACCTATGGTATTACGAGTTTTTATTTTTACCGATCTCGGCGTTTGGAGATGATCGGTTAGGGAAATTATTTTCTAGTTTTAACCGTACTATAAAGAGGGGTGGCGAAAGTCCTCTCTTTATCTCCAACACAAACCGAGAAACCTAGGTCATTGCATTGCATCCTTTTGAGTTGGATTTGTTTTGAACTTAATTTGAAAATCTAGTTTTTCAATTCAGTTTTTGACAGCAGAAGAGTTTTTCATGTCTCTAAAAAGATCTAGGCAGATCTGGTTTTTTATTCTGTTGACAAAAATGTATCCCTTGAAATTATCTTTCAAACGAGCTATTAAACACCTCTTTTGGATTTCTGGATTTAAAGTTATCTCTGTTTTGTCGGCCGTTGTGCACTGAACTGACTGTCAGTTTGGGTTGCTGATTTTCAGCCCTAGCTCCAACGGTTCATTTGCTTCTTGAGGCTATAAAAAGGGGCTTTGGGCATATGTTTTATAACAACAAGCAGCAGCATCTCATATACACTCTTGAGCTTTTGTTTTCTACATAGAATCTTGATATTTTGATCAAGTTGAGTGTTTTTCCGATCCACCGAGAGTTTCAGTTCTTTTGCATTTTCATTCACTTAGCTTCTCGGTGCGTGTTTGGAGTTCTAGAGAAGTCCTCGCTGCCTGTTACTCTTGGTGAGCGCCCTCACCTAGACGGTTCGGAGGCGTGGCCGTTGACCTCTCCAGAACGGAGATTGTTGGAGAGGCTCGGCAACATTGTACAAGGCATCGGTCCTCGCCTTTCCGGAGTGGACAAGGAGCAACCTTTGTGGATAATACTCTTCGTGAGTATTGAGGCAAAACTCAAGTGACTTAAGTGCTTCAACGACGACTAGTGGAGACTGGGCGAGTCTTCGATACCTCGGTAAAAATTGTGGTGTTCGTTCTCCTTTCCCCTTGATTATAATATTTGTTCTTTATTTGCTTTTATTTGTTTTAAGCTTTAAAGTTTTTAAGCCTCCTATTCACCCCCCCCTCTAGTCGGCATCCTTGATCCAACAGAGTACACTCCGCCACAATGTCGGCGAGGACTTATGACTTGATGGCGGAGCGTCCTGTAAGGGAAAGGGAAAAGTGGGCGAGCTCAGCCCCCAACTTTCCTATCCGGCTGGTGGCTTCCTTGTTTCGGGGCACCTCCTCCAATGGGAGGGACGACGGGACAGTGATCGGGTGTCCCAGGAAGTAATGACGAAGTTTCTAGGACACCATTAGAAAGGCGTAGCAGATCTTCTCCATCTGTGTGTACTGAGTTTTGGCCCCTTGGAGGGCCGCACTCACGTAGTACACGGGACGCTGTTGCCCATCTCGCTCCTTTACCAATACCGCACTCATGGCGACCAGGGTCATGGCGAGGTAACGGAACAGAGGCTCTTCCGGGGACGGGCTCACGAGCATTGGGGGCCTTGTGAGATACTTCTTCAAATCGTCGAAGGCCTCTTGGGCCTCGGGGGTCCACCGGAACACTTCGAGGCCCCGATGGATTTTGAAGAATTCGAGGACGCGTTCCCCCGACCACGAGACGAAGTGGCTCAGCGCGGCCAAGCGGCCGGTGAGTCGTTGAACGTCTTTGACCGAGCGCGGCGGGGGCATGTCCAGGAGTGCCCGGATCTTTTCGGGGTTGGCCTCTATGCCCCGCTGGGACACGAGGAAGCCCAGGAGCTTCGCCCGTGCACACCGAAGGTGCATTTATTTGGGTTGAGCTTCAACCCGTAAGCGCGGAGGTTGCGGAAGGTCTCCGCTAAATCATTGATGTGAGCAGTCGCGCGGGGACTTTTGACTATTGCGAAGTCGCTGGAAGGTCGCCCAGCGTTCTTTAGCCCGAAGGGCATGTGGACGTAGAAGAAGGTCCCTAGGGGAGTTATAAAACTCGTCTTTTCCTCGTCCCCTTCTGCCATCCGGACTTGGTGATAGCCCGAATACCCGTCTAGGAAGCTCATCAACTCGCACCCCGTGGTCGAGTTTACCAGCTAGTCAATTCGTGGGAGCGAGAAGTTGTCTTTGGGGCAAGCACGGTTGAGATCGGTGAAGTCCACGCACAATCGCCACTTGCCGTTCGACTTCTTCACAAGGACGGGGTTCGTGAGGCACTCGGGGTGCAAGACTTCTCGAATGAACCCGACCTCTCGGAGCTTGGCGATCTCGACCTTGATCGCCTCCTGGCGTTCAAGGGAGAGTTTCCTCAGCTTCTGCTTGACTGGGGGGTGGGCGAGGGTCACTACAGGCTTGTGCTCGATGACATCCCGGGCGATGCCCCGCATATCGGAAGGCTTCCAGGCAAAAATGTCGGAGTTCTTGCGCATGAAAGCCGCGAGTTGCTCCGCGTGCTCCTCGTGGAGATTCGCCCCGATCCTGACGATTTTGTCCCCGTCGTTTGGGGACAGTGGGACCTTACAGAGGTCCCCTTCCTGATGTGGCTTGGGGAGGGACCTCCCGGAAGGTAATGTGGAGGCATCTGGATCCGGGGGAGAGGCCTCCCCCCCCCACCGAAGTCTTGACCACATTGACACTCCCGATCATTGCGGCGGCGCGCTTGTATAAAGCGCGGGCCATGTCTTGCTCTCCCCAGGTGGTGATCACACCATGAGGCCCGGGGATCTTCACGCAGAGGTAGCTCTGGTGGATTGCGGTCCCCAAGCGGTTGATTATGGTCCTCCCCCTGATTGCGTTGTATGAAGAGGGTAGGTCTACCACATCGAACCAGACCATCTCTGTCCGATAGTTATCCGGGGTGTCGAAGGTCATGGGGAGATCCACTGTCGTGGTATTAAGAATACCCCGGCAGGTTTTGAAGACGATCCTAGCGAGATCACGTAGCGCGGGTTGACCAGGTGACCGGTCCTCCCCCGCCGGACAGACACAAGAAAAGACACGAGGATTTATACAGGTTCGGGTCCCAGTGGGGGCCCTAGTCCTGTCGACGCGCTCCCGACCGGAGTCGGCTGGGGGAGCTCTCTCCGGGGGAGAGGCTTCCGGAGCACGTCTGTGAGATTAGCTATTCCAAATAATAATGAAGTGATCCCTTACAACAGAGGGGTACAAGGGCTATTTATAGCCCCAAAAAGAAGCAAAAAACCTAAACTACCCCGGGAGCCACCGTCAGATTGAAGGGTAGGACCGTCCTTCTCCCGGTCAAACGTCTTGGATGCTTGACAGGTGGTCGCTGATTCCCGAGGCGTCCCTCGCGTGACCTGCACGTGATAAACAAACAGGGATTTTACCTTTTAGGAGGGCGGTGACGTCCGGGACCTCTTCCGGAGAGCAGGGTCCCGGGAGCCCAAATGGCGGCGCCCGGGGCAGGCACCGGGGGCCACTGTCCCCGGGCTCATGGCGGCGCCCGGGACGTGCCCGGGGGGCACGGTCCCGGGGGCCAAATGGCGGCGCCCGGGACATGCCCCGGAGGCACGGTCCCGGGGGCCAAATGGCGGCGCCCGGGACATGCCCCGGAGGCACGGTCCCGGGAGCCTAAAAGGCGGCGCCCAGGGCAGGCACCGGAGGCCACTGTCCCCGGGCACATGGCGGCGTCCGGGACATGCCCGGGGGGCACGGTCCCGGGGGCCAAATGGCGGCGCCCGGGACATGCCCCGGAGGCACGGTCCCGGGAGCCTAAAAGGCGGCGCCCGGGGCAGGCACCGGAGGCCACAGTCCCTGGGCACATGGCGGCGCCCGGGACGTGCCCGGGGGGCACGGTCCTGGGGGCCAAATGGCGGCGCTCGGGACAGGCACCGGAGGCCACTGTCCCCGGGCACATGGCGGCGCCCGGGACATGCCCGGGGGGCACGGTCCCGGGGGCCAAATGGCGGCGCCCGGGACATGCCCGGGGGGCACGGTCCCGGGAGCGTAAAAGGCGGCGCCCGGGGCAGGCACCGGGGGCCACTGTCCCCGGGCTCATGGCGGCGCCCGGGACGTGCCCGGGGGGCACGGTCCCGGGGGCCAAATGGCGGCGCCCGGGACATGCCCGAGGCACGGTCCCGGGAGCCTAAAAGGCGGCGCCCGGGGCAGGCACCGGAGGCCACTGTCCCCGGGCACACGGCGGCGTCCGGGACATGCCCGGGGGGCACGGTCCCGGTGGCCAAATGGCGGCGCCCGGGACATGCCCGGGGGGCACGGTCCCGGGGGCCAAATGGCGGCGCCCGGGACATGCCCCGGAGGCACGGTCCCGGGAGCCTAAAAGGCGGCGCCCGGGGCAGGCACCGGAGGCCAATGTCCCCGGGCACATGGCGGCGCCCGGGACGTGCCCGGGGGGCACGGTCCCGGGGCAGGCACCGGAGGCCACTGTCCCCGGGCACATGGCGGCGCCCGGGACATGCCCGGGGGCCACGGTCCCGGGGGCCAAATGGCGGCGCCCGGGGCAGACACCGGAGGCCACTGTCCCCGGGCACATGGCGGCGCCCGGGACATGCCCGGGGGGCACGGTCCCGGGGGCCAAATGGCGGCGACCGGGGCAGACACCGGAGGCCACTGTCCCCGGGCAATCATGACGGCGCCCGGGACGTGCCCGGGGGGCACGGTCCCGGGGGCCAAATGGCGGCGCCCGGGGACATGCCCGGGGGGCACGGTCCCGGGGGCCAAATGGCGGCGCCCGGGACATGCCCCGGAGGCACGGTCCCGGGAGCCTAAAAGGCGGCGCCCGGGGCAGGCACCGGAGGCCAATGTCCCCGGGCACATGGCGGCGCCCGGGACGTGCCCGGGGGGCACGGTCCCGGGGCAGGCACCGGAGGCCACTGTCCCCGGGCACATGGCGGCGCCCGGGACATGCCCGGGGGCCACGGTCCCTGGGGCCAAATGGCGGCGCCCGGGGCAGACACCGGAGGCCACTGTCCCCGGGCACATGGCGGCGCCCGGGACATGCCCGGGGTGCACGGTCCCGGGGGCCAAATGGCGGCGCCCGGGGCAGACACCGGAGGCCACTGTCCCCGGGCAATCATGACGGCGCCCGGGACGTGCCCGGGGGGCACGGTCCCGGGGGCCAAATGGCGGCGCCCGGGACATGCCCGAGGCACGGTCCCGGGAGCCTAAAAGGCGGCGCCCGGGGCAGGCACCGGAGGCCACTGTCCCCGGGCACATGGCGGCGTCCGGGACATGCCCGGGGGGCACGGTCCCGGTGGCCAAATGGCGGCGCCCGGGACATGCCCGGGGGGCACGGTCCCGGGGGCCAAATGGCGGCGCCGGGGACATGCCCCGGAGGCACGGTCCCGGGAGCCTAAAAGGCGGCGCCCGGGGCAGGCACCGGAGGCCAGTGTCCCCGGGCACATGGCGGCGCCCGGGACGTGCCCGGGGGGCACGGTCCCGGGGCAGGCACCGGAGGCCACTGTCCCCGGGCACATGGCGGCGCCCGGGACATGCCCGGGGGGCACGGTCCCGGGGGCCAAATGGCGGCGCCCGGGGCAGACACCGGAGGCCACTGTCCCCGGGCAATCATGAACTTACCTGGTCTTGACCGCATGGAGATTTCCCCCAACATCCACCTTCCCCACGGGGTGGATCTTCTTCCCCGGGACGAATCCCTACAAGGGCCCTACTGTGGGCTACCGTAGCTTCTCGTCCACCTGCAGCTCCTTAAACGCTTTTAGGTAGAGGAGGTCAGCGGAGCTCCCTTCATGCACTAGGATGCGGGCCAAATGGCAGGTGTAGACGGTAGCGGAGACGATGAGAGCGTCATCATGGGGGAAACGAACTCCACGCGCATCTTCTACCATAAAAGTGAGGGGGACGTCCGACCACTTGGGTGGCCGGGACGTATGCAGCACCCCCACCACCTTTACTTCGCGTGCGTATTCCTTGCGCTGACGCTTAGAGTCCCGCCCGAAGGCAGACCCTCCCATGATGACGTTGACACGCCTTTAGGAGGTTTGGAAGGGGAGAGTCTCTGATGGCTCCCGCTCCCACGCTTGTCCCTGCTGTCCCCCCACGGGGGTAGGAAGGGCCGGCAGAGGGGCCAACGAGGCATGAATCCCCCCTGCCCATGCTGGTCGAGGACTGCGGTGAAATGTTGGAGCAGTTGGTGACATTCTCGGGTGGCATGGGTATTGGACTTGTGGAAGGTGCACCACAGTCCTTCCCTGCCTCCTGCCGCGGGGCTTACACGACCGCGGGATGACTGCCCTCCCCCACGACCTTTCAGCTTGGGGAAGGGACGGTTCTCCATGGAGGCGTCACGCGAGCCGCCTCCGCCCTCGAGGACAAAGGCGTTTGAGGGGCTTTTGGCCCCCCGGTCGATGGGGGCGGGTCCCCTGGTTCTTCTTCCAGAGGTCGTCCTCCTCCGCCCTAGCATACTTCTCGAGTACGTTGAAGAGCTCGTCGACGGAGGAGGGGCAACATCGGGAGAGTCTCCGGTGGAGCTCCCCGGGGAGGATCCCGCTCTTTCACGCCTCAATGACTGTGGAGTTAGGGACGTGAGCTACTTTGCTCTTGACCTGAGCAAAGTGTTTGATAAAGCTACAGATGGTCTCCCCCGTCCTCTGTCGGACGTTGTATAGCGGCGAGGAATCCAAGGGACGCACATAGTTCCCCTGGAAGTTTGCACAGAACTCGTGTTTGAGCTGCACGAAGGACTTGTTGGAGCCGGCCTTCAGGTTGTAGAACCATGAGCGGGTGATCCTAGTCAGGTAGAGGGGCAAGACGTTGCACTAAACTGTCTCGTCCCCCCTAGCCGCTGAGATGGCTGTGGAATACACCTGCACAAATTCATAAGAGTCGGCCTGACCATTGTAGTGTTCAATGTGCGGCGGGCGGTAAGGCCGTGGCCATCGAATGCACCAGAGTCTAAAGGCACAGCGGCTGGTTAGCCCCTTCCACTTCTCGGGGGGAGTCCCGGTCACTGTCCCCTTTGACAGGGGATGCGCACTCATTGTCAGAGTCGGCGAGGGGCCCAAGAGGTCCGCCGGAATGGCGGTAGCGCCGCTTTTCCTCTGGGTTGGTGGGGCTTACCTCCAGGACGTCCGGGCACTCCCCAGGAGCGCTTAGTTCTTCGGCGGGTCTCTTCCCCTGGCCAGAGCTGGAGCGGGGCTCCCCACATGCAAAACCCGGGGGAGGCTCCTCCCCACACTTGGTGGTACGCATTTGCTCAACCTCCTCCCGGGTGAAGTGGACTTGATACGCCGGGGGAGCCCGCGGAGGTGGCCCCGGGGGACGCGGGAGCTCATGGGCGACGACTGCGGGTGCGGGAGGCACAACCAGGGCGTGGGTGTTCACTTCCGGGCGGTCCCTGGGAGTACCGTCCGGAACCAGACAGTGGGGGCCCGGCCAGGCAAGGTCCGGCGACGGCACAGGAGTAGACCGGCGGGCCACCTGCGGAACGACGGGCATAACCGGCGGGGAGAGGCCGGCGTCCGGTCCCGGGAATGCCCCAGGCACGGAGTGAACCATTGGCACGGGGAAGACCCCGGGGACGGGGTAAGTCCCCGGCCCCGAGAATGCTCCCAAATATCGGGAAGGCTTTGAATGACGGGCCTGCCAAAGCGTAGCCCTCGTTCGAGGCACAGGCCCCGGAGGCGACCTCACCTCCGAGGGTCGGAGGGGCTACCGGATGCCCCATAAACGGGGGCATTGCCCCCATGAACGGGAAATGCGGGTAGATGGGGGCCGGCGGCCGTGCCAGAATGTGGAGGAGCTCGTCCGTCGAGCGCTGGGCGTGGAGCTGGCCCTCCACCAGAGATTCAAGCAGTGCATCCCGACAAGCCGGTGGGGCCACCGGGGGAATGCTTGTCCCCCAGGAGCGTCCGAGGTCGTCGGGTCGGACCCGAAGCCCTATCCGCCGGAAATTATCGGGAGAGTTAAAGGTTGTACTTGGGTTTGGCCGTGTCTTGACGTCAGTGCCGAGACGGCCATGGTTCGGACGGGTGGCATCGGGTCACTGGGACCGGAGTCACCGGGAAGGGTGCGAGCCCTCATTCTTGAGGGAGCCATGGCGATTCGTCAGGAGTCCCCACGGACGGTGCCAACTGTCGCGGTATTACAAATACCACGACAGGTTTCGTGGTGGTTCCTAGCGAAGAAAAGATGACGCGAGCTGACCGCGTGATCGGTCCTCCCATCGGGCAAACACAGCAAGTGATACAAGGGTTTATACAGGTTCGGGCCACTGTGAAGGCCCTAGTCCTGTTGACGTGCTCCCAACCGGAGTTGGTCAGGGGAGCTCTTTCGGGGGAGAGGTGGCTCCGGAGCACGCCTATTTGATTTTCTATTAGAGCAAAAATGAATTGTCCTCCTAACATGCGGGATTACAAAGGCTTATATAGGCCCAAAAGATGCAAAAAGACTAAACTACCCCACTCGCCACCGTTGGATTCAGGGGCACCAGCGTCCTTCCTCTGGTCAGGCGACTTAGATGCTTGACAGGTGTCCGCCATTTCCCGAGGCGCCTCCCGCATGATCCTCACGTGACCCGGGAGAACCCACCGGTGGAACCTTGTGCCCAGGCAAATGGCGGCGCACGGGACAAGCCACTGGGGGTGCCCGGGCAAATTGGACGGCCTCTTACATGGACTCAATCCCGCGGAGATTTCCCCCAACAGATTTTGTTCGAGCAACCGATTGAAAGCGTTACTGTCTTCTATCACTTATTCTAAATATCTATGATTTTCGACATTACATGGAATAATAATACAAGATAAGTCAACACGAGCATTGATTGATAGTCAAGTTTCACGGATATCATGTCAATGTCATGGACACATGTTGGAGAACATGTTGGCCGGATAGACCCAACTTAAGACACTGTTTCTATTTTATGTGTCATCAGTTTGTCTGTAACAGTTATTTTGGTTTATCTTTAGACCTGAGATCATCACCGTTTCATGCATGCGTAGTAGCACACCTTTGTGTCATCGACCACTGCTCTTAACCGAGTACTCATAAAGGTGACATACAGGTATGTTTTGAACCATGTGGTTGAAAGTGAATGGTCGAGATGGAATTTGCCCCTCTCATATCTTGAGAGAGATATCTCTGGGCCCCTTGATGTAATTGGACTAAGAAAGTGCATGGTCATGCCGAATATAGTTGAGAGTCAACTATGGATAAAGGTTAGTCCATTACAAGATCGAGAAACGACCGAGCTATTCAAGGATGACACATTTCTCACCTTGAGTTCGACCTGGTATCGTGAGGCAAAGAGACAATCCATGATAAGTTGTATAGATTCGTCAGATATGATCTTCGTGTACATGTGGGTAGTCATAATGTCTTGCTAGGGACCACTTATGACTTGTGATTCGGGAAGTTGTTTCCGATCACTTGCAAATATACACGAACCTACAGGGTCACACACTTAACGGATTGGAGTATTAATTCGGATGGATCTGAAATCGGTCCCCTATTGGTAATGGATTTACCATTGGGATTAGGGTTCACATTGGAGTTTGACTTATCTACAAAGCTCTATAAAAGGAGGTGAGGTGGGCACGCAAAAGACATCTCGATCTATTCTGGCCACCACCACCATCCTCGAGATAGATCTCATAAAACCCTAGCCACATGTGCTGGTGCTAGCACACAAACACATAGTTCTCCTTTCCCCGGACGTGTGGACTTCCGTAGAGGTGCAGCTGCTACCGGTGCACTGCTGGTCACAATCCAGTTGCAACATCGACTCTTCTTCGGCTGTTGCATTGTTGCATCTGTGCGTCTAGTGGTAAACTTTTGATCCATGATCTTCTGCTTGTATGGTTCTTGGGTTTTCAGGTAGATAATTTTTTTAAGTTATCGCTAGTGTAGCAACTCCATGCTCGAACACATGGTACATCTCAAACATACGTGCCATGGGGTTGGCGGCGCATGTGCCTCATTGGTACATCACATACATATTGTTGCTTCTAGGCCCTTAATCTTGATTTTCATGATAAATGACAACAAGTGACTTGGACTAATCTATTTTCTTTGAGTATAATCAATAAGATTAGGTGAAAAGAAGAAACGTCAAATGGGAGTCATAAGCGCAAGGTTGCAGTGCCGTCCGGATCTGCAGGTCACGAGCCAAGGTCGCCCGAGGTCGTGAGCCAAGATTGCTAGCGCAAGGTCACCAAGAAGGAAGCAGCAAAGACCTAAGGTAATTTCTTGTTTATTATACCGGTCTCAAAGTGTGGAGTTTGAACGGATTTTATAGAAATTCTTTTTTATTAACAGGGGTTACAAAATCTCTTATAGTTCTGGCAAAAACAGAGAAACTCTTAGGTCATTTTTTGCATTCGCATTCATTCATATTCTTGGTCAAAATATGAGAAATATATAGATTTCAAAGAGGGACTGAAACTGTTCATATGACCAGACACTGTTCATACGACTAGTATTACTGTTCATTTAACCAATAACACTGTTCATTTGACCAATAACACTGTTTATTCGACTAGACATTCCAACGGCTATTTACAAGCCGTTAGAGGTCGTAGCTGGCTGTTAGCTGTACTGATTTCTTTCCTTTTCGACCACAATGGCTAGCTAAGAGGTTGGACTATAAATATAGGTGTTTTGAGCAGTATTATCATTCATCTCAAGCCATATTCTCATATACACCTTCAATCATCATCTCTCTACTATTTTGAGCAGTTTTAAAACACTTTTTAGCATATTTTCTCTACTGGTTTTGAGCAGTTTTTAAAACCATTTTTGAGCAGTTTCTGTTCACATTTTCAAGCAGTTTTATAAACAATTTTTGAACAGATTTTTTCGCAGAATCTGTTCACATTTTTGAGCAGTTTTTAAACAGTTTTTTGCGTAAATTTCTCTATTATATTGATCAATTTTATATACACTTTTCAAGCAGATTTTTGTATCAGTTTTAGAAACAATTTTGGAACTGATTTTTTATCAGTTTTACAAACACTTTTGAGCAGATCTTTGAGCAGTGTTTGAGCAGATTTTTGAGAAACTTTTGTTCACATTTTTTATCAGGTTTATAAACACTTTTGGACAGACTTTGATCAGTGCTTATAAAAATTTTTTGAGCAGTTTTTGTAAAGAACCAAGAGATATATTTTTTATATACACTTGAGCCCAAGTGATAAAAACTTGATCTTTTGATCAAGTATCATTCATTGTGATTGAGAGAGAACTTCTGAGAGCATTCATTTGCATCATTTGCATCCTTAAAAGTTTCTCGGTATTTGTTGGGGGTCAAGAGAAGATCTTACAACTTGTTACTCTTGGTGAACACCCTCACCTAGACGATTTGGAGGCGTGGCGGTTGACCTCTCCATTAACGGAGGTTGTCGGAGAGGCTCGGTGTATTTTTTGAAAGGCATTGGTGCTCGCCTATCTGTAGTGTAGAAGGAGCAACCTTAGTGAAAAATATCCTTTGTGGATATTGAAGCAAGACTCATTCATTTGAGTGCTTCAATGAGGAGTAGGGGAGACTGAGCGAGTCTCCGAGACCTCGGGATAAATCACCATGTTTGATTTTCTTACTGTTTCTTAGTGCAAAATATTATTAAATTGTTTCAGGTTATTTGCTCTTTGTCTTTTCTTTGCAAAAATTATTTTTAGTAGAAAAGTTTTAAAGCCTCCTATTCACCCCCTCTAGTCGGCATCATCGATCCTACACATATGTGCCACGGGGTTGGTGATGCATATGCCTCATCTATACATCTCGCACATATGTGCCACAAGGTTGGCGACGCATGTGGCAAGAATCATGAGCAAACTATTGACACAAGTCTCTTTCCATGCTCAAACAAAAGTCCATAAGATTGTCATCATCCTACAATATGAGCAATGATATATGGGATTTTAAGAAACACTGGTATGGGAGGAGGATGCACCATGTGACTTAGGAGAAAACTTGCCCTAAAAAAGAAGTTTGGAAGGATTTTTGAGACCCTACTTGTTTTCAAAAGGAACTTGAGAAGAAGCATTAACTTTAAGCACATGGGGTTTTTTGGCCTAACTAGGAATGTACCTGATCCCCTCCTTGTTAAAAGAACACTTCAAGGTATCCAAAATGAGTTCATGGTTCCTCTCCCCATCAGAAAACTTCTTCAAAGCAAATCTGAGATATTCAATGTCATTTATCAACAAACGAGAGTTAGGGCAAGAAATAACCGAATCTTCTAGAACTTTTTCTGAGTTCTAGGCTCTCACATGATGGACATGTATTAGTCTTCATGTTTTGGAATTCCTTCTCAAGTCGATGAGCAAATGACACCATCAAGGATTCCAACTCCTTTTCAAATCAGCACACTTGGTACATGGCGTGGCCCGTAAGACATCAAAGTCATGCTATAAAGAAATACAAGAAGCACAAGGACTTGACTTGGAGGACTAAAGCTCAGAATACAAAGACCCAAGAGAAAGCCTGAAAGAATCAATCTCACAATGCAAAGAAAGACAAAATTCACAAAAATTAGAATCAGAAGCGCTCAAGCCCTTCCTCAAAAGGTCATCACACTCCTTTCTCAAAACCTGAATCTTACTCCTTAATGTTCAATCTGAGAATGTTGTGCAAGAAGGGCTTCTAGGAGCTCGTCTTTGCTCACCTTGCTCATGTCGGTGTCAAGATCATTCTCATGGAGCTCGTAGTCACAAATGGCCATGAAGTAGAGGTTGGTGAAGTCATGATTGCTGTTGGGGGGAGGCCAAGCAGCCTGTCGCCATCATCTAAGCCGTCATCGCTAATCTCCTCGAGAGTAGACAAGAAGGCCTTGTGCATGGCCTTCTTGACTCCCCAAAGTTCTTTTAAGGTTGACAAGATTTTTTCTCTGGCTCTTTCTTAGCAGAACCCTTGATGCTGGTGTCAACAATTGGAGCCATGGTTCTAAGTCAAACTTACACGAATTTAGTTTGTTTAGTAGGGAGACAATGCAAAAAATCACTAGAGAAATCACTGTAAGTATGGAGCTAATGACACAAAGATTTATACAGGCTCGGGGCCTAAAAACTTGAGTAATAACCCTACTCCTGTTGATTTTTCACTATGAGTATAAAGGATTAGAAAGAGAATGTATTGTCTAGTTCTCTATTGCCTTGTTTTCCTCCTCCTTGAACTCTTCCCCTAAAGGTCTTTTTATATCTATCAAAAGGACGTTAGTTGCTTCATCGAAGAGATGCCTAGCGATTGTTAACAACTGCTGTATAGCGGTTGCTATTGGTTGTAGTTGAATGCTGTTTGCTAGTCTATGACATGTGGTTATAGAAACTGCACATCAATCCTTATCTTCAGCGGTTATCTTGTCAGGGACTTATTATTATTTCAGGAATAATCATAAGAATCAAGGGACAGTTATTGTGGATGTAACTTAACAATATGATTTCCAAATTGTTACATAAGTCTCCAATTGCATGGTTGCGTATCATTTGCAACCATGTATTGATATTTTGCTTTGCTTTTGCGACATGAGATGATCGGGACCAGATGTTTCTGTGAGCATAATACTTGTAGACCATGGATTTTGCGACAATAAGCATCGATACTATAGAGTTCCTTAGCTATTAAAATTACAGGAGTTAAACATCCTTGATGCATTATGTCCAAAATATCTTTGGATCATCCCAATATCTCTTTCCTTGGTCTCTGCGACCATGGAAAGGTAATGCTAGATAGTTTGTGGTTTTCTGCGACCATAGAAAGGCATGTACGACTATGGAACGATATCTGCAACCTTGGAAAGACATGGGTGATTTAACTCGGGTAACAATCGCCGTTAGCTAGCCCCCAAATTTGAAATGAAAAGGTTTCTTTTCCTCGAAAAGGCCTTTCAAGTACTAAAAAGGTGACATTTCATTTCGAATTCCCATAGAACCCAAGAAAAACTTTGGCTGCGTGTGTCAGAGATGTTGTGATAGGCATTAAATGCAAACTTTTTGTTGAGAAAATCTTTTGGTGTGAACACAATGGTTGGAAATCCGAGGAAACCACTCTTAGAATTTCCAAAGTTTTCTTATAGCCTCTTAGTTCTTCTAAGATCTTCTGAATTCTTAGCCTTCTTCTCCCAAATCCAAATCAATGGCTTGCTGGATGCGTTCTAGCCACCGAACAGAGGAAAATCTGTTGGCCTTCGAGAAGGAAGGTTATCTCCCCTCAAGGTTGTTGATCCCATGGTGTCCTGTTGGGGAGAATGAAGAGAACCCTATGGTGCAGTAGGGTGAGTTAGTGATCTTCGAGGATTTCCTGTGCTGTAGATTCGTCTACCAGAAAGTGACTTTTTTCGGGCAATTCTCGCTCATTATGACTTAAAATTGGTGAACTTTAATGCCAATTCCATTTTGATTCTTGCGGTTTTTCAGCATCTCTGTGAGGCGTACAATGGGGTTTTGCCCAGTGTGGCTCTTTTCTACCAATACTATTTCCTGGTGAGCTTGGAAGGCACCGCTGCTCCTGGGTGCGTCAACATCAAGCTGTGGGAGGACTTCCTGCACTTTCCACTTTGTGATTTTGTCCACAAGTGGTACCAACGCTGGTTCTTGTCGCACCCCAAAACTGGGACTACGACTACTCCCATGGAGACCTAGCTTGCTGCAGCTACTCCATATATGCATACCTTTGACTTCCCAGGATAAGTCAAGCACATGAGTATACTCACATTGCAGCAGAAAAACTTACAAAATATTTAGGCAGTGTGCCCTGCTGGCCACAATACAATATGAAGAGATTACAATGCCTTCGCGGCATACATGGTCTAGCAAAATAACAACTACATAGCAGAAGATAGGTGACCCTCCCACAGTGAGAAGTTGACGGCAGAACAAGACACAATAAAGTTCTGGCGAAACTGGCTCTCCTTCATCTGGGTCCACTAAGTGCTCCACGCCATCATCTTGATCATGGAACACTCCATCTATTGATTTGTAGGTTGCAAGGGTGAGTACTTACGTACTCAGCAAGTCATAGGTAAGAGTAGATACATATAGTAGTGTTGTTATGACCCTAGACTTGTCAAAAAGTATGGATGTATGTAAAATAATCTTTTCTTTCATATCTCATCTCATGGCAGCACTTTTCATAATGTAGCATCTCTATTCATGTTCACTAAATTATAGCACTACCGTGACACGTCGACACACGACAGCCCACGGTAGCACCCCTTATCATGACAACACATGTCATTTGGGTAATCTTGACTTATCAAATTTTATTTAAAAAACATACTTGTGCCACACCCCGTGGATTTAATCCACCACAGCAGACTCCTATAAACCCAGGAGCTATTCGAATACGTTTTTAACTCTGCAGAGAGGTACCAATTTACCCGCAAGATATTCCATTTTCATGCCCATCCTATCAATATGATTAGACCCTTCCTCACAACCATGTGTGAGTGGCAAGGTGGAGATAACAAGAACTTTTGTCATGTTTCACACACAATTCACCCCTGACCCTGTGGATATCTCGCGAACCACAGTTGTGGCAGGTACTCCCTACCACCCCTAAGCCTCTTCCCATTACTAGGTCAGCATGCAAATCACATTCAGTGATATGTGTAGGAGCCGCACTCTGTGCCAATCGTGCATCACTTCCCATCTCATGCAAGGATTTCATGTGAGATTCACATAACTACTTGTTCAGGCCTGTCCCATACCAGGCTTGCGGTTAGCACGTGTTTCATGCCACTAGATGCACAACACAAGGTTCTAGTCCTTATATGCCAGTGACTAGACCATCCACAAACCATGCAACTTCAGTGCCTGCTCATCCTTTGCAGTTAAGCACCTCCAGTGCTACCACCATTCCATACCAAAATCCTGGTCACGGCTAGGGGTTTTATTTCATGAATATATACAAATATATATATATATATAATAGTTCATGGCTCACTATTTGATCATTTGACATTTCACAGGCATCCAATCTAGTACTGCCAATTCATAATTCAACCATTCTTTCACATGCAATATTATTTATATTCAAGGTCATATCATAGCAACTCATAAAATATAGGTTCAAGAAGATCAAGACTATGACTTGCCTTCCGCGTCGTAAAATACAGTAGTTGATGTCAGGTCGGCAGTGAAGTCCTCGAACTCTGGATCTGACTCTGAGCAAAGAACGAGGGGACTCTTGACAACCGCGTCGTCTACGTAGACCTCGACGTTGCGGCCGACTTGCTCTTTGAAAACCAAAGTCATGAGGCGCTCGAAGGTCGCCCCCGCGTTCTTGAGCCCAAAGGGCATATGGACGTAGAAGAAGGTTCCGAGGGGAGTAATAAAACTCATCTTTTCCTCGTCCCCTTCCGCCATCCGGACCTGATGGTAGCCAGAGTAGGCGTCTAGGAAGCTCATGAGCTCGCACCCCGCAGTGGAGTTGACGAGCTGATCAATCCGCGGGAGCGGGAAGTTATCTTTTGGGCAGGCGCGGTTAAGGTCGGTCAAGTCCACGCACATCCGCCACCTGCTGGTTGATTTCTTGACGAGGACGGGGTTCGCGATCCACTCGGGGTGCAAGACCTCCCGAATGAACCCCGCCTCTCGGAGCCGGGTGATCTCCGCCTTGATTGCCTCTTGGCGCTCGAGGGAGAGTTTCCGCAGCTTCTGTTTGACCGGGGGGTGACCGGGGGGTGACCGGGGGCCACTGCAAGCTTGTGCTCAATGACCTCCTGGGCGACGCCCCGCATGTCTGAAGGCTTCCACGCAAAAACATCGGAGTTTTCGCGCAGGAAAGCCGCAGGTTGCGGTGCGTGTTCCTCGGGGAGCTCCGCCCCGATCCGGACGGTTTTGTCTTCGTTGCCCGGGGACAGCAGGACCTTCCGGAGGCCCCCTTCCGGACGCGGCTTGAGGAGGGGCCTCCCGGGCGGCGGCGCAGCAGCATCTAGCTCCGGGGGAGAAGCCTCCCCCCCAGGCGTCTTTATGAGGTTGACGCTTCCGATTGTGGCTGCAGCGCGCTCGTATAGAGCACGGGCCATGTCTTGGTCTCCCCGGGCGTTGATCACACCATGCGGCCCGGGGATCTTCATGCAGAGATAGTTTTGATGGGTGGCAGCCCCCAGTCGGTTGATTGTCGTCCTCCCCATAATCGCGTTGTAGGAGGAGGGGAGGTCCACTACGTCGAAGCGGACCAGCTCGGTCTTGCAGTTCTCCGGGGTGCCGAAGGTCATTGGAAGATCTACCTTGCCCACGGGGTGGATCGCCTTCCCCGGGACAAAACCTTGCAGGGGCCCGGCAGCGGGCTGCAGGGGCTTCTCATCCACCTGCATTTCTTTGAAGGCCTTCAGAAATAGGACATCGGCGGAGCTCCCGCCGTCCACCAGGATACTTGCCAGATGGCAGTTGTAGATGGTCGCGGAGACAATGAGCGCGTCGTCGTGGGGGAAGCGAACCCCCCGCGCGTCTTCTGCCGTGAAGGTGAGGGGGACGTCCGACCACTTCGTTGGTGGGGACATGTGTAGCACCCCCACAACCTTGACCTCGCGCGCGTACTCCTTACGCTGGCGCTTAGAGTCCCGCCCGGAGGCAGATCCTCCCACGATGACGTTGATGTGCCGCTGCGAAGTTTGAAAGGGGAGAGCTTCTGAAGGCTCCCCCTCCTACGTCTGCTGACCCCCCGTGGGAGCGGGAAGGGCCGGAACAGCTGGCCGAGGGGGCAAGGAGGCCGGAGTCCCCCCCCTGCCCGCACTGGTCGAGGAAGTCCGCGAAGTGCTGCAGCAGCTGGCTACAATCTCGGGTAGCGTGGGTATTGGACCTGTGGAGGCTGCACCACGGTCCTTCCCGCCTTCTCCCCGCGGGGCCTTCCCGGCCGCACGAAGACTGTCCTCCCCCATGGCCCTTCGGTTTGGGGAAGGGGCGGTTGGCCCTCGGGGGGTCGCGCGAGCCGCCTCCGCCCTCGAGGACAAAGGTGTCCCGAGGCCGTGGCTCACTACGCCCCCCTTGCCTGGGGCGTTTGGGGGGATCCCTGGCCCCCCGGTCGACGGGGGCGGGAGCCCCCTGGGTCTTCTTCCAGATATCGTCTTCCTCCGCTCGAGCGTATTTTTCGAGCACGTTGAAGAGCTCGTCGGCGGAAGAGGGGCAGCTCCGGGAGAGCCTTCAGTGGAGCTCCCCCGGGAGGATGCCGCTTTTGCAGGCTTCGATGACCGTAGAGTCGGGGACATGGGCCACTTTGCTTTTCACCTGAGCAAAGCGCTTGAAGAAGCTTCTGATGGTTTCCCCAGTCCTCTGCCGGACAGTGTATAGCTGCGAGGAGTCCAGGGGACACATGTAGTTCCCTTGGAAGTTGGCACAGAACTCCCGCTTGAGCTGCGAGAAAGACTTGATGGAGCCGGCCTTCAGGTTGTAGAACCAGGAACGAGCAATGCCGGAGAGGTAGAGGGGGAAGACGTTGCACTGTACTGTCTCATCCCCCCCGGCCGCAGAGATGGCAGTGGAGTAGACCTGCACAAACTCGTAAGGGTCTGCCTCACCAGTGTTCGATGTGCGGAGGGCGGTAGGGCCGCGGCCACCGGATGCTGCGAAGTCTTCGGCACAGGGGCTGGTTGGCCCCCTGCACTTCCCAGGGAGAGCCCCGGTCGCTGTCTTCTTTCACGGGACCTTCGTTGTCTGAGTCCGGAAGCGGTCCGCTAGAATGGCGGTGGCGACGTGTAACGCCCTGAGTTAGGGGTGAAAATTTCTTTTTTTCATAAATAGCATGCATGCATGTATCTGTAGTAATAGCCAGATCAGTTTCTATCTCAAGCCCTGAAATCTCCAAAATCTATCCTGTGACCTCAAATGAAGATCAGATTGTTCAGATATGATCTATCAGTTACTTTGAACTTAAAAGTCTTCAGAACCTAGATCCAATTCTATCCCTAACTCTCAGATTTATCAGCTCCTTCTGTTTTCGAAAACAGAAATACCTTCTATTACTTAAATACCCTAAGTTTCAGAAATACAGATTTAATCCGAATCTTGACCAAGTTCAGACCAGATTATTTCTGGAATATGATCATGGGTATGTCAATACCTTAATTTAAAAAGTTGACAACCAGATTTCATTATCTAGACTCTTTTCACAAATCAGTCCAAGACTTATCGCAAATTAGTCCTTATCTGATATCTGAAAACCTAAAAAGACTAAAATCTCCAGATTAACTCTAAATTCAGAATTTCTTCAGCAGATCTTTCCTAATTGCTATTGCCACAAGTTTCTCTTCTGTACAGATGTCAAAATTAAAACCTAAATACCAGAATTCAAAATCGACAAAACTCAAATCCCAATTTACCCTAAATTACCCTATTTTCAATTGTATCAAAAACTATTCAAATGTGTCGAATTTTATCAATTATCCTTGTCAAATACCTTATTGAATATACTTTACCAGATTAGTGCAATCAATTTCAGTTTAAACCTTCCAGAATTCCAGATTTACAATTCAGTCCAAAACTCAAAGAATTGAAACTGCAGTTCAGTCCAAATTTCGACCAGGCTAGCTACTGTGCGCACGACCAGGAACTGCCGTGCTTGTGCGCCGTGGTTGCTCATCGCCGGTGAGGCTTCGCCCGCGCTCGTGACCATGCATGCCGGTGCGCACGTGTCCCCACTCCAGCTAGTGCCGTGGCAAGGCCGCTGCTACGTCGACGACCAGTGCTGCTCCCGCGCGCGATCAGCGGCTTTTTGTCAGCAACTCCTCGCCACGTCGCTTTGCCGCGCCAGTGTTGTCGCCACCGCTTGCTACAACTTTGCCAGGTCCCGATGAGGCGACACTGTGATCAACTGCAAGCTTGTCGCCGTCGCATCACCGTTCTTCGCTGTGTCTTCGCCGCTGTTGCTCCAGCACGCAACCAGTCAAGTCACCGGCTGCCAATTACTTCGTTGTCTCCTTCTTGCTTGCTTCGCCTGGCCTATTTATACACCACTGTCCCCCAGCAACTTCTTGTTTCACTGGAAATCAGCTAAGTCTCAAAATTCTCCTGCCCTGGTCTTCTTCTCCGGCGAGTCCAGATTGAGGCCTCACGGTGCCAGCACGCCCTGCTGCACTCCTCACCGACTTAACAGCACCAGAAGGTATATCTCATCTCCCTCATCGTGCTGTACCATTTAATTGAGCTATATTGCATCCAGTCGCCGGTGATCGCCGGAATTGGCTGAAAATTCCAGATTGCCCTGTTCCGGCAATGCAGCCCGATTCAATTCGAATTAGCCCTCGAACCTGTGAAGCAAATTGATCAGTGGGTTATTTCAAGCAAGCCTGTAAGCTTAGAATCCCTAATTAAACATCATTCGAAGCTTTTCCCAAATTCAAGCTCTACCAGAAAACCGGCGATCGTCGCCAGGCTTCTCCGGTGATCCTCCGGTCAATTTGATGTTACCAGAAGCTTCCCTATACCTCCTAGATGCTCTCCAAGCAAGGAATTTAGTTCTCTCGGCCTGTAGCAAAAACCCCCAAATAGCAGTGTTCTTCTCCGGCACAGTTCACCGGAAAAGTGTTCCCGGCCATTTCAGCCCTCGAAACTTTGTCATTTAGATGTGCCTTAGCCTCCTGAGTATTTTTGTCTTCTAGCTCAACACCTAGATCGGCCTAGATTGGAAGTTATAGCCATGCCAAGTTTGTGTCCAGAACTGCTCCAGTGCAGCCAGTTCATCTCTGTTCATCATCAAATTTCTTGC
Organism: Pharus latifolius; assembly: GCA_019359835.1. Lineage (NCBI taxonomy): Eukaryota > Viridiplantae > Streptophyta > Magnoliopsida > Poales > Poaceae > Pharus > Pharus latifolius. The sequence goes on from CM033329.1 coordinate 26,989,558, forward strand.
TTTCCAGCCATTTCTTGCCCTAGATCCTGTTGACTTAATTGTTCCTGTTATCAATGCCTACCTCCCAGACAAAGTGGTGCATCATTTGGAGCTCCAGATCAAAAGTTATGCTAAGCCCTAGTTTTTGACATTGTCAGCTCTATGCCAGAGCTTGTCAGCCAGTGGCATTGACCTTGTTTACCCACTTCTGGTTGTGTAATTTGAAAATCACTTTGTCCACTGAAATTGTAGAGTTGTGATCTACATTTTATTCTACTACCACAAATTGAGATGACCCCTCTAACATTCATCGACCCTATGTCGATGCTTTGAACCGAATGTCGATCTAAAGACGTTCGCTGTTTTTGAGTGAACCAGTCGCAATCTTGATATCATTCTGATATTTTGAGACATTTGGAACCTTGTAAACCTTTGACAGCTAATCTTAATATTGGTTTCCTTAACTTAACCCTAATCAGCCTCTAAACCAAATCATTTCAGAATCATCAAGACTTCATCTTGCATTATTGCATATAGTATAATAATGTATGGAAAAGATTATGATTATTGGTTGTTTGTTTGATTGGAGAGCAGATCAAGAGCCCGAGTTCGAGGACTTCACTGCGGACCCGTCGTCAACTGCTGTATTTTACGACGCGGAAGGCAAGTCATATCCTTGGTCATCTTGAACCTATATTTTAAATGTTGCTAAACATAACCTTGAATATAGGCAATATTGCATGTGAAAGATTGAGAATGGTTGATTTATGAATTGGCAGTACTAGACTGGTTATCGGTGAAATGTGAAATAAACAAGTTTTGAGCCATGAACTATTATATGTATTTATATACTTATATTCATGAAATAAAACCCCTAGCCGTGACCAGAAAAATGGTATGGATGGCTGTAGCACTGGAGGTGCTAGACTGCAAAGGAATGCAGGCACTGAAGGTGCAGGGTTGTGGATGGTCTGGTCACTGGCATATAAGGACTAGAACCTTGTGTTGTGCGTCTAGTGGCATGAACAACGTGCTAACCGCAAGCCTGGTATGGGACAGGCCTGAACAAGTAATTATGTGGATCGTACATGAAACCCCTGCATGAGATGTGTTGTGATGCACGATAAACACGGAGCGCGGCTCCCACACATATCACTGAAGGTGATCAAGCACGCTGACCCAGTAATGGGAATAAGCAATGGGGTGGAGGTTTGGATACAACCTGCCACAACTGTGCCTCGCTGAGAGCCACAGGGTCGGGGGTGAATTGTGAGTAAAACATAACAAAAGTTCTTGTTATTTCCACCTTGCCGCTCACAGTATGAAGTGAGTCAGGGGTCCAATCATTTTGTTATGATAGGAAAGGTTTGAAAGTGGAATATCTTGCGGGTAAATTGGTACCTCTTTGCAGAGTTAAAAATGTATTCGAATACTCCGAGCTCCCGGGTTTTATAGGAGTCTGCTGCGGTGGATTAAATCCACGGGGTGTGACACAAGTACTATTTTCTAAATAAAATATGTTTAAATCAAGATTACCCAAATGACATGTGTTGTCATGATAAGGAGTGCTACCGTGGGCTGTCGTGTGTCGACGTGTCGCAGTAGTGCTATAATCTAGTGAACATGAATGATGATGTTATATTATAAAAAGTGCTGCCATGAGATGAGGTATGAAAGAAAAAGATTATTTTACAAATATCCATAATTCTTGACTAGTCTAGGTTCATATCATCACTACTATATGTATCTACTCTTACCTATGACTTGCTGAGTACGTAAGTGCTCACCCTTGCAACATTCAACTCAATAGATGGAGCCTACCTTGATCAAGATGATGGCACGGAGTACTACGTGGATCCAGAAGGAGGAGAATCAGTTCCGCCAGGACCCTGAAGTGTGTTGTTCTGCCGTCAACTTCTTTTGTGGGAGGGTCACCTATCTTCTGCTGTGTAGTTAAATATTTTGTTAAACCCTGAATGCCTTGCAGGCATTGTAATCCTCTTTATGTAATATTAAGGCCAGCAGGCCACACTGCTTAATATTTTGTAAGTACTCTGTTGCAATGTAATATACTCCTGTGTTTGACTCATCCTGGGAAGTCAAAGGGTTGTGGTTGAGACTAGCTGCAGCGAGCTAGGTCTCTACAGGAGTAGTCGTTGTCCCAGTCTCGGGGCGCGACACGACGCTTTTCCTCCGGACCGGGACTGAGTTCCCGGACGTCCGGGCTCTCTGCCGGAGAGGTTGGCTCTTCAGCGGGTCTCTTCCCCCGGCCGGTGCGAGAGCGAGGCTCCCCGCACCTGCGGCCGGGGGGATGTTCTTCCCCGCGCTCTGGTGAACGCATTCGCTCGACCCCCCCGGAGCGAAACGGACCTGTCCCGCCGAGGGAGGGAGCTCGTGAGCTGTAGCTGCCGGTCCGGAGGCTTCCAGAGCCGGTTGGGGGGAGCCCCCTGCGACGACCCCCGGGACCAGAAAGGGGGAAGCCCCTGTATTATCCGGAACCGGGGAGGGGGCGCCCGCGGCGATGCCTGGAACCGAAGTGGAGGGGGCCCCAGTGGCCACGACCGGAACCGGGAAGGGGGCAGGCCCTGTAACACCCGGAACCGGCGAAGGGGGAGCCCCTGCAGCGACGTCCGGAACCGGGGAGCCCATGCGGGGGGATGTCCGCTGCGGCGCGGGGGCTGCTCTGTCAACCGCCCCCGGCGCGGTAAACGCGACACGGGGGGCGAGACTGGCTCCCGGTGCAGGGTAAACCCCCGGCATGAGCTGGGCTCCCGGCCCCGGGGATAGGCCAGAGACAGGGTACCCCCCGGGTGCCACGAAGGGCCCCGGCATGAAATAACCTCCCGGCACCGAGACGGGCCCGGGTGCCGGGAAAGGTCCGGACGTATATCCCGCAGGCGGAGGGAACCCCCCCCCAGGATTATATGGGGCGGACAACCCCCCGGAGGCCGGAGGGGCCGCCGGGCAACCCATAAACGGGGGCATGTTCCCCGGATACGGGTGTGACGCAAATGTGGGGGCCGGGGGCCGCGCCAACATGCTAAGGAGCTCGTCCATAGAGCGCGGAGCTGGCCTTCCACGAGAGCTTCGAGCAGGGCGTCCCGGGGGACCGGGGGAGCCGTTGGGGGGAGACTAGTCCCGGCCGAGGTCCCCGCGGTCACCGGGAACGACCTGGAGGTGGAAGCACCTAAGTTAAGAGGAAAGGAGGGAGGTGGTACCTGGGCCAGGTCGCCTCCGGAAGGGACCGCCGGGACAGCAGTGTCCCGGGCGGACGGCGCTGGGTCTCCGACACCCGGATCACCGGGAAGGGTGCGAGCCCTTGTTCTTGGGGGAGCCATGGCGTCTTGTCACGATCCCCACGGACGGCGCCAACTGTCGTGGTATTGCGAATACCCCGGCAGGTTTTGAGAATGATCCTAGCGAAGATTACGCGGCGCGGGTTGACCGGATGACCGGTCCTCCCCCGCCGGACAAGCACAAAAAATCACACTCGGGTTTATATAGGTTCGGATCCCGGTGGGGGCCATAGTCCTGTCGACGCGCTCCCGACCGGAGTCGGCTGGGGAGGCTCTCTCCAGGGGAGAGGCTTCCGGAGCACGTCTGTGAGTTTAGCTATTCCAATAAAAGAGAACCGATCCTTCACAACAGAGGGGTACAAGGGCTATTTATAGCCCCCAAAAGAAGCAAAAAACCTAAACTACCCCGGAAGCCACCGTCGGATTGAAGGGTAGGACCGTCCTTCTCCCGGTCAAACGCCTTGGATGCTTGATAGGTGGTCGCTAGTTCCCGAGGCGCTCCTCGCGTGACCTGCACGTGATAAACAGCTCGAGACTTTAACTTTAGGAGGGCGATGAGGCCCGGGACGGTGCCGGAGGCCAGGTCCCGGGGAGGCCCCGGAGGCCACGTCCCCGGGCAAATGGCGGCGCCCGGGACAACACCGGAGGCTGCGTCCCGGGAGCCAAATGGCGGCGCCCGGGGAGGGGCCGGAGCCCACGTCCCCGGGCAAATGGCGGCGCCCGGGACGGCACCGGAGGCTGCGTCCCGGGAGCCAAATGGCGGCGCCCGGGGAGGGGCCGGAGCCCACGTCCCCGGGCAAATGGCGGCGCCCGGGACGACACCGCAGGCTGCGTCCCAGGAGCCAAATGGCAGCGCCCGGGACGGCACCGGAGGCGGCGTCCCGGGAGCCAAATGGCGGCGCCCGGGAGGGCACCGGAGGCCGCGTCCCGGGGGCCAAAAGGCGGCGCCCGGGGAGGGGCCGGAGGCCGCGTCCCCGGGCAAATGGCGGCGCCTGGGACGGCACCGGAGGCCGCGTCCCGGGAGCCAAATGGCGGCGCCCGGGAGGGCACCGGAGGCCGCGTCCCGGGGGCCAAAAGGCGGCGCCCGGGGAGGGGGCCGGAGGCCGCGTCCCCGGGCAAATGGCGGTGCCCGGGACGGCACTGGAGGCCGCTTCCCGGGAACCAAATGGCGGCGCCCGGGAGGGCACCGGAGGCCCCGTCCCGGGGGCCAAAAGGCGGCGCCCGGGGAGGCCCCGGAGGCCAGGTCCCCGGGCAATCGTGACACAACTTACCTGGACTTAGTCCCGCGGAGATTTCCCCCGACAATATAATAGTTCATGGCTCACTATTTGATCATTTGACATTTCACCGGCATCCAACCTAGTACTGCCAATTCATAATTCAACCATTCTTTCACATGCAATATTATTTATATTCAAGGTCATATCATAGCAACTCATAAAATATACGTTCAAGATGATCAATACTATGACTTGCCTTCCGCGTCGTAAAATACAGTAGTTGATGTCAGGTCGGCAGTGAAGTCCTCGAACTCTGGCTCTGACTCTGAGCAAAGATCAAACAAGCAACCAAGAATCACACCCCTTTCAATACATTGTTATACTACATGCAATAATGAAAAGTAGAAATGTTTCGATGATTCTGGAATAATTGGGTTTAGAAGCTGATTAGGACTAACTCACTGAATTAGTGCTGAAGATGGGTGCTATGGACTTTTAGGGTTCCAGAGTATGGAAATGACATAAAGTCCGCGGCTGGTTTGCCCAAAAACAATGAATGTCAGCTGATTGACATTCGGTTCAAGGCTCTGACATAGCTTCAAGGAAAGTTAAAAAGCTTATCTCAAGTGGTGACAGTAGAAGAAAATGTAGATCACAACATCAGGAGTTTAAGGGGCAAGATTATGCTCAAAATGCATGGCTGGAAGTAGGTGAAAAGGTTCAATGCCACTGGCTGACATAGATTGGCATTGGGCTGACATGGCCAGAAGCTAGGCTTTGCCATATCTTTTGATCTAGAGCTCCAATTGATGCACCACTTTGTCTGGGAGATAGGCCTTGATAACAGGAACAAATTATTAAATAGGTCCCAAGGTTGAAGATGGCCGGAAAGTGGTGAAAACCGGCGAAGAACACGGTGGCTGGAGTTTAAAGTCATGGCACTGGCCAGAAATTAGGGCATAGCCATAACTTTTAATTTGGACCGAATTAGACGTCGAGCTAGTAGACAAAATTGTTCAGTAGACTGGGGCGCATCTAGTGGACAAGGTGTCTGGAACTGTATCGGCCGGGAACAGATTTCCGGTGGCCGGCGCCAGAGAAGAAGACACTGGATTTGGGGATTTTCGTTACACAGGGTTTGAACTCAATTCCTTGCTTGGGGAGTAAGAGGGATGGATAAGGAAGCTGTTGACACAATCAAATTTGGTCGGAGCATCACCGGAGAAGTCTGGCGGCGAGAGCCGGTGACTAGTGAAGCTCAAAATTGGAGATAGCTTCGATTCTAGCTCAATTTCAACATCTTGATGCACTGGCTTGCTAAATAAAGCTCATTGATTAATTTACTCTACTGGACCGAGGGCTAATTTGGATTGAATCAAGTTGAAAAGCTGGAACTGGGGTTTTAGCAATTCCGGCGATCACCGGCGATGTGGGCTACGGGGGTTCGATTAAATGGTACATCACAAAGAGTTTGATGAGGGGAACTCACTGGTGGCTTCAATTTGGAGTTTGATGCAGTGGAGCGTGCTGGCGTTGTCGACTTGCTTGGCGGCTCACCGGAGAAGAAGACAAGGTCGAAGGAAATTTGCTTAATTGCTGAGGAATTTTGAAGAGTAGTGCTGGAGATGAAGAAGCTGCTTTGGGTTGCTATTCAAAGGCATAGGACAGAACGAAGCTCACCGCTTGGAGGCTAAGGTGCTGCGTCGATGAAACCTTCAGGTTGAAGCAACGGCGAGCAGGTTTAGCTTCTCTCTGGCGCGCGAGCTGCTGGTGTGCTGGACAAGGATTGCCACGACAATAGCTAAGGTGCAAACACGTGTGCGCATGCAAACATGGTTGTGAAAAAGCACGGGCTAGCGCGGCGCTAGTCGGCGGTAACAGGCGCGGTGACACAGCGCACTTGGTCGCGGTCCCAGCAGCGCTGGTCGAAGCTATGCACTACAAGCTGTGGTCAAGGTCGAAGAGACTGCGAGCTCTGGTCGCAAATGGCTGCTCCGGTCGTGAATTGCAGGTGTGGTCGAGCCAGGGACCTGATTGCAAGAATTTTTATTTGAATCTTGGACTGATTTATAATTTTTGACTTAGAGATAGATAATTTGCAATCTGATTTCATAGATGAGTATAAACTTATACCTTACACTCATCCAGCAAGAAATTTGGTAAAATCTGGCACGATCTGATGGTCCTTGATATAAACTGAAACTAGGGTATTTTAGGGTAATTAAAATCTGAGTTTTGGTCGATTTTGAATTCAAGGTAATTGGAGAGAGATTTGGGTGTTCTGATAAAAGAAGATTTTGTATTAATTAGCATTTGGGAGGTGTTTCCTAAAACAGATTTGAATTTAGAGTTGATTTGCGGATTTTAGCCTTTTTGGGTTTCCACATATCAGAAAAGGACTGATACGCCATACAATTGGACTAATCTGTGAAAAAGGCTTAAATGATGAAATCTGGCTGCCAACTTTCCCGATTATGGTATTGGCATACCCATGATCATAATCCAAGAATAATCTGGTCTGGATTAGGTCAAGATTTTGCTAAATCACAAATCTAAGTTCAGAGTATTTAGGGTAATTAGGATATTAATTAAATTCCTGTTTTCGAAAACAGAAAAGGATCACAAGATCAGAGAGTTAGAGATAGAATTGAATCTGGCTTCTGAAGGCTTTTATGTTTAGAGTAACTGATATTTCTCATCTGAGCAATCTAATCTTGATTTGGGTTCACTGGACAGATTTGGAAATTTTTGGGACTTAGGGCAGATTAGGGTTGGACTGATCTTGTCACTATTACAGAGATACATGCATGCATGACTTTTTATGAAAAAGAAAGTTTTCACCCCTAAACTCAGGGTGTTACAGTTCTATTGTTTGGCTCCCAAGGGGAGACATCTCTGGTTCGCCGATCGGCGACCAGAGAAGAGTGGGGAGAAGGATGTTGCTCCTCCTCTTGATGATGAACAGAAAAGGCAAACCTAGGTAATCAAATACCTGATGAATAAGGGCTTGATTGCCCCCAATGTGATCCAGGACTTTGTGAAGAATAGGATCAGTCCTCTAAGGAAGAGGAATCACCCTACCTGGGAGGTTAGGGTCATGGAAGATGCTACGAGGGACTACCATTCGGGTAATTGTCCCAATCCTAGGATTGGTCAGATTGGTAAATTCTTTCTCAATCTATTTTTTCTTTAGAATTGAGTTTTTTCATTGCCTTATTTTGATTGTTATTTTTTTTCACAATCCTGTCTATTTCTGATGTTGAAATAAGGACAAATTTTCTTCTGAAATCTTATAATTCAGGCGAGGAAGGTGATATTAAAGCGCTGAGGCTACAAAGCTTGGTTGGCAACACCGACGAGTTCGGGCAGGCGCTTCAAATGGTATTATTCTTTCGGAAAACTTGTGCATATTTGATTTTGAAAGATAATTTTATGGGAATATCCACACTCTTGTCTCCTAAGGGCGTGGCCTCGAGTTCCCGTAATTTTATGGGACTCAGTTATAGGTAAATATTCGCCTCTTCTCTAACTAAGTTATAATATTTAGTTAGGAATAAGTTTTACCATATTTTTTCATTCTGTGGCTTCTAATAATTTCAGAGTCAACCATATTGTTTCTATCATGAATGACTTGGACATTGAGCTTTTCCACCATTCAGATATTGCGCAACATCTCTGGATTTCCTTTAAGGATAGAATTGGATCTTCAGACTTCGAAGGCATGTTATTCAATCTCTTTGAGCTCTTTCCTCCTTCTCTATCTGAGCTTTCTAGTTTGGAGGCAAACTTCTCTTTTCAAGAGATTGATTTGGTTATTTTTAATATGCCATTGGATAAGAGTCCTGGTCCGGATGGCTTTAATGGAGCATTCTTTCAGGCTTGCTGGATGATCATTAAACATGATTTATGTGATCTCTTTCATCAGTTTTTGAGGGACAAGCAGAGCTTTTTAGAATTAATTCTTCCCTTATCATTTTGATCCATAAGAAAGATGGTGCCAATAAAGTTTCTGATTATCGTCCAATCTCTTTACTCAACAGCTCTTTAAAGATCATCACAAGCTTCTTCCTAATCGCTTGCAGCAAGTGATTACCTCCTTTATTCGTCGCAATCCGTATGGCTTTATTAAATCGAGAACTATTCAAGACTATGTTGCCTGGGCATATGAGTACATTAATTTTTGCAAGGCTGGTCATAATAAAACTATCTTTTTGAAATTGGATTTTGAGAAAGCCTTTGATATGATAGAACATGCTGCTATTATTGAGGTTCTTAAGGCTAAAGGATTTGGTGATAAATGGCTTAGTTGGATTAAGCTGATTTTGGAATCTGGATCCTCCAATATTCTTCTAAATGGGATTCCTGGTAATCAAATTTGGTGCAAGCGTGGAGTTAGACAAGGTGATCCTTTGTCGCCTTTAATTTTTGTGCTTGTAGCTGATTTGCTGCAATCAACTTTAAACTCAGAAAAAGACAACGGTCTTCTTAATCTTACTATTTTATATAAGGGAAATGAGGATTTCCCTATCGTTCAATATGCCGATGATACTCTTATCATTATGAAAGCGGACGCGAAAGAAGTTTTTCTTCTTAAAGCTCTTCTTCATTCCTTCGCCATCTCCACTTGTTTAATAGTTAACTTTCATAAATCCTTCATGGTTCCTATTAACTGTTCTGATGATCTTGTTATGAATCTTGGGTCTACCTCTTTGTCTCTCTAAGCCTAAGGTAGAATGTTACAATTTCTTAATTGAAAGATTTGAAAGAACACTTGCTGGATGGCAATTCTCTTTTCTTTCTTTGGGAGGAAGATTGACCTTAATCAATTCGGTTCTTTCTTCTCCTCATATGTTTATTATGTCCACGCTTAAAATTCCCCAAGCTGTTTTCGACAGAATGGATAAAATTAGAAGAGCTTTCTTTTGAACGGGAAAATCGACTTGCTTTGGTAGTCATTGTCAGATTGCTTGGAACAAAGTTTGTAGACCTAAATCAAATTCTGGGCTTGGAGTTATCAATTTAAGAACCCAAAACTTGGCTCTTCTGTTGAAATTCTTGTTTAAGTTCTTTAACAAGAATTTATCTCGTTGGGTTCAGTTAATTTGGTCTCATCATTATTCGAATTGTTTGCGTCGGAGTCTTAGTTGGTTGGGTCCATTTGGTGGAAGGACATTTTTCATCTTTTAACCTATTTCAAAGGCATTTCTTCATGCAAGATTGGGTTAGGGGATACTCGTGACTTGTTGAATGATCTCTGGACTTCTAAAATTTTAGCTCCTAAATGGGCTGAATTGTTTTCCTTTTATTCACGAAATTTGACTACTCATCAATTTTGGAGTTTGAATAGCTTGGAATCTATTTTTCATTTGCCTCTTTCGGAGCCGGCATATAGACAATTTCAGAGTTTATTGGTGCTTCATTTTGATACTAGTGGTCTTGTTTCTTTGAATGATTGTTGGACTATCTTTGGAAGCAATTCGCATACATACAAAACCAATAAGGTTTATAAGAGTTTAATGGGTATTGCTCTCTCTCATCCCATTTTTAGTCTCTGTTGGAAGACAAAGTGTATGCTTAAAATTAAGATTTTTGTTCGGATTCTCTTCTGGGAATGCCTTAATACTAGAGAGAGATTAGGAAGGAGAAACTTGCTGATCTCTTCTTATGACTGTGAGCTTTGCATTGATGGTTTTCTTGAATCTCATTTTCATCTGTTCTTTGAATGTGCTTTTACTCTTCAATGATGGAATCTTGTAGGTATCAGTTGGATTGGAAATTTTGCTAATTCTGCTATGATTGATTTACTTTAAAAACTTAAAGAAGACAATTCGAGATTCAAAGACTTTCTAATGGAAATCATTATATTGTCCTTGTGGAATATTTGGAAAATTAGAAATTCCAAATTTTTAATCATCAGCCTGGGAATCTCTTTAAGTGGAACAAAGCTCTTATATCGGATTTAAAACTTGTTGCTGTTTGTTCTCCTGAAGGCATTAGAGAAAAAATGCTTAGATGGGACGATCTTTTGTAATGAATTGATTGTTTTTTTCCTTTTCTCTTGTAACTTGGATTCTCTTTATAATATATTACTACTAGCAGTAGGCGGCTTGCTTACTATCTTTCCTTCAAAAAAAATAATTTATTATGCCTGTAAGTATAGGACTCCTTCGTCCGCTGCATTGCCTACACCATCAGTTGAAGGAAAAATATTGGAGTCCACAGATGAAGCAGCGACAAGGACAGCGGGTGCTGATGAAGTTGCTGTGACTATTGAAGTCGTAGCTTCACAAGCCACCGAACAAGAACGTGAGGTCATCATTGATGAAGTGGTTGAAGATATTCAATTGAATAAATCCATTGATGATGAAAAAACTGAGGTTGCAATTGAGACTTCGACCATGGGAATGAATGAGCAGGCATGTACCTCTGCTCCCCCTCTGGTTGAAGGAACTGTGCCTCCTTCCTGTTTAGGAGAACAAAGAGAGGAAAGGATAGAAGAAATGGTAGTTCAAACTGCCCAGATCCAACGCTCTGCTCAAGATTTGAATCTTCAGCAGGTGCCTCACCTTCTTCTAGCCAAGCGGCTGGATTTGTGGACCTCTCTGAGAGGTTTCTTAACGAATTCTTGGAGGTAAGTAAAAATCTTTACCTTAAAGATTCTTTTATTTTCTTAGAAACCTCATTCCTAGTATTTTTGTTTTATGCATAATACTTCTCGTGTAGTAACAACATCTGGTTTTCTAGTGAAGAAATTGAAGGTCGCACAAACCAAAAACAACCATTTAAAGCAGTAAGTATTTCGCTTTTAATCTTAGTCTTTTAGAGACTGTTATAATATTCATTATCGCGGGGAAAAAAATTGCTCTGAATAGAGAAATAGCTGAAGCCCAGAAGGTGAATGACGAAAGACTTGCCAAAGTTCTGGCACTTGAAGCGGAATAAAAAGAGGCTAAAGAAATGCCGCGACCTTCAAGCAAGCATCAAAACTATACAACTCTCTTCAAGAAAAATATGAACGTCTCCTGGTGCTTTGCGAAAAGCAACAAGACAAGATGACAAGTAAGTTTACTTTTGGCAAAAGTTTGCATTATCTTTTTATACTTTATGAATTCAATTGAGCACATTTCTTCTTCTTTTTAGTACAAGAAGAGCAGATCAAGAAACTGTGATGAGGACATCACTCATATGGATGCCTCAACTTCTCCAACACCGCTTGTGCAAGGACCAATTATAAGGGCACGCGCACGTCAGCTAAATTACCAGGTGAGCTCGCTCCTCAGTTTATGTGAAACTACCCTAGAGGGTGAGTTACTACTTAATGATATTGTTCTTGCACTTAGGAATCATGGTTTGGATCAGCGAGGATGTCACGATACACCGAGACGAGCCAAGGTTCGAGTCGATCCCGAGATGGACGCTGGTTCGGACTGCAGCGACACGTCTGTCTTCAAACGGACGCCCAGGCCACATACGAAGTCCATTTTCGACATTCTACCACTTCACAGAAAGCTTAGGAGATAAGAGTCGGGCTGGTGCTGCGTCACCTCTTTTTGGGCCTTCGGCCCATGTATCTTAGTTAGGCTGCAACCTAAACCCTAGCCGTCGCCTCTCTCTCTCTCATATACATACTCTGTAGCCGTCACAGGGAGACTTGGGTTTTGCTTAGATTATCTGCCTTTGCAGTTTCACCGTAGATCAGTTTGTGGAACCCCAACTTGTGAGCTTAATTCAATTTTATTTGCAATTTCCGGATTGCTTCTTCTACGTTTTTGCTTGTGCTCTCGATTCGCTTGCAGGAATTTGCCTTCTTGGCGAGGTCAACCGCGTCTTGGCATGGTTGATAACCAACGGAGCAGTGGTGTAGCGATTGCTGGGTTTGATCAGTTCTGATCAGAAGCCAGATCGTCAACGTCGAGATCTCCACCAAATCGACTTATCATCTACCTGACGGAAGATTGGGCACCCCGTGTTTCATCAAACTGGCTGAACTGAAAAATCACTTCGAGCAGAAGTTTATTCAAAGAGGAGTCGATCTTGATACTCTCCATAATGTCGTTGATCGTCATATGGTAGCCAGTGAGAAGGCCAACGATACTGCTAAGCTTGCTCGCAATGAAAAGAATGTTTTAGAAGCAACTATCAAGAGCTATAGCAGTATCGAGCTAGATACTTTCAAGAAACTAAGGATGGCCGCAGACTTACTAAAGGCAGATATCATTGATCCTAAGAAGGATAACTTAAGCCTTAGTGAGTCCTGCAAATTGGTTGCAGCTCAAACTGACTCGTTGGTCGCCAACATTCCTGAAATTGCAAAAAGGTAGAAAGAGGCACTGAAGTCTAATGTTGGAGCTATAGCCTCTGCTATCCTCTGCAAGCTATGGCATTACCACGGTCAAAATTTGAATCTGAATCCTGTGGGGGAAGATAATACTTTTGACAGCAAAGATCAGCTGAGTGCAATCATGGATGAAGTGAGGCCTTTAATTAAAAGTCTACTTTGAGAACTTGGCCTTTCTTAATGTATATTTTTCATTGTATTTTTCCACAATGGAATTATCAATACAGATGAAAAAATTTATTGGTTTAATGATTGAAAATATGTTAAGTACTTAGTTTTCTGACTTAATGCTATAGTTATATTTTCCTAGTCCCCTCCTGTGACCATACATACTGAAGGCATGGTATAATGGTCACTGGATTTAAGATAAACTATGGCTTGAATGATCTGAAACATATAAGTAAGTCTCTTATGCGTTAAAAAAATGGCTCGAAAAGAAGTGTCTTAGCTATATGCGATCATAAGTCACAAGGATAAACATTTTAATATAAATGCATAAGCTTTTTGCTAACTGATAGCCATTCGAATGATCTGAAACATGCTAGTAAGTCCCTTATGCGTTAAGAAATGGCTTATAATGATATGTCTTAACTAGATGCGACCATGAGATAGGCCAGCGAATCTACTTAAACATCTTAATAAGGTTCTTACACATAGAATGGGAATGTAACCATAACATAGAGTGAAAAAAGTACTTTATTGATTGTAAAAATTTACAATGGAAATGGAAAAACTTACACATAGAATTTTTGCAACTGATCTATGTTCCCAGCATTAGATAAAATTCTTCTTTCTTCCATAGCTAAGCGAGCCGATCTAGGTCGCGGCATTGAGACTACAGTGTAGGGGCCTTCCCATTGAGGGGAGAATACATCGTCCAATGGTCGGTAGTTATCAAATCTGTTGGTTCTTGCACAAATGGTTCAGGATTAGTCTATTCGACCACAAAATCTGAAAGAATTTGAGATTTAATTACTACTCGAGCAGTGAAATGGAGATCAAATGCTCCGAGTTCTACTGCCCACTTCACAACTCAACCAGTTGCTTCCAGATTTCGGAGAATGTCCCCTAAGGGAAAGGACGAGGGCAAAAAAATCTTGTGCGCTTGAAAGTAATGTCACAGCTTTCGGGAAGCAATTAAGAGATCATAAAGTAATTTTTGGACTTCAAGGTAATGCTCCTTTGGTCCATTTAGTACTTCACTTACGTAATATACTGGCTGTTGCACTCCTCTTTCTGTGACAAGAACTACGTTGACCGCATGAGGGGTAGCAGCTAAGTAAATGAATAATCGCTCTCCCAAGATCGGGGAAACCAACATTGGGGCACTTGATAAATATTCTTTTACTTCTTGAAAAGCTTTTCAGCTTCGTCCGACCACTGGAAACCATTGTGTTTTTCTAGAACCTTAAAAACAATAATCTATGTTCGCCTAACCGTGAGATGAAATAACTCAAGGCCGTCATTCGACTTGTTAGGCTTTGTACCTCCTTCATTGTCGAAGGAGATTGCATTTGTTCAATGGCCTAGATTTTCTCGGCAAACAAGGAAACCCAAAAGTTTACCAGAAGAAACTCCGAAAGAGCATTTTTTAGGACTCAACTTGATTCTATGTTTATTTAAATTATAGAAAGTTTCAGTGAGATCATTTACATGACTAGAGCTTTTCAAGCTTTTTACAACCAAATCATCAACATAAACTTCTAAATTATGCCCTAATTGAGATAAAAAAAGGTCTTCTGCATCAAGCGCTCATACGTGGAACCAGCATTCTTGAGTCCAAATGGTGTGATGAAGGCAGTTTTGTCTTCATCTACTTCTGCCATGCTAATTTGATGGTGCCCTGAGTAGGCATCTAGGAAGCTCATCAGTTCGCCACCCGCTGTTGAATCAACCAACTGATTGATGCGGGAAAGGGGAGATCATCCTTCGGACATGAATTATTAAGACTCGTGTAATTGACGCACATGCGCCACTTACCATTAGATTTCAAGACCATGACCGGGTTCACGAGCCATTCGGGATGGTCAACCTCGCGAATGAAACCAGCCTCCTGGAGTTGACTTAACTCCCAACAAATGGCTTCTTGCCAATCAAAAGCAAAGCGTCTAAGCTTTTGCTTTATTGGTCGCTATCCAGGCCGAATTTCTAGCCTGTGCTCGATCCCTTCCCTTGGTAGGCATGTCGGATGGTTTCCACGCAAACACATCTGCGTTAGCTCAGAGGAAAGTAATGAGCACAAGTTCCTATTTGTCATCCAGTCTTGACCCAATCCGAATGATTCTAGAATGGTCACCTAGGAATAAGGGAATTTGCTTGAGTTTTTCATCTGGTTGTCGAGTTACCTTGATTGCAATCTAGTTCCTTGGTCGCCACCTTAATGTCCCATCGGGGAAGTTGGTCAACCAATTCCAAGGATATGCTATCGAAAGTAAGAGCCGTATTTTGACTGCCTCTAACTGTGATCACGCCTTTTAGTCCTGGCACCTTGACGCATTGATAAGAATAATCCTTTGCCACCATAAACTTGACGAGTGAGAGCCTACCCAAAATTGCATTATTAGCTGAATCAAAATCAATTACATCAAAAGCAATTAACTCTATTCGAAAGTTTTCTGGTCCCCCGAGTATCACTGGCCACACAATTTGTCCGATGGGCATCATTGAAGGACCAGGAATTATCCCAAAAATGGGTGAACCACTGGTTTGATTATTGAATGAGGTATTTGCATCTCGTCAAGTACTTTTGCAAACAATAGGTCGAGAGAACTTCCTCCATCGACTAATACTCGTCCCATTTTAGCATTGCTAATAATGGGGGAAATTACCAAAGGGAGCTGCCATGGCCGCGACAATCCTTTAGGGAAATCTTCCCGAATAAAGGTCAGGGAAGTGTCAGACTAGCGGGGAAATTGAGGCTCTCCAAGAGAAGCTTCAATATTATTTACTGACGAGGATTGACACCCGGGTCACTTCTAATAAACTTTTGGTTCAAGACAGGTTCAATCCAGACATGTATTTGGTTTGATGCAAACTCAAGCTATTTCTGAGGGGCATCACCATGAGGTCGCAAGCTTTACGCGATCAGAAGTTCGTATGCTATACGCGGACTGGACTGAATATCTGGGATGTTGCGCGGTCAGCCCATATTCCGCGGTCAGAACATTCTCGAGCAAGGTGCTTGGACTTTGTTCGGTTATCTTCATACCAGGATATTCCAGGCATCCCGGAGATTCCTCCACGTTGAAAACCAACCGTCAGAGGTTATTATATGCGGTTATTCATGATTAACACGTGTTAATAACCTCCGTGGAAGTTAATAGCGATTCTTCAACAACTGCATCCAACCGTTTGATGCAGTTTTCTTCATATGGCACCCTTTCGACCAATATGAAAAGGTGGCAAAGTACATCAAACGGGGGATCCAAGACATTTTTCGGAGGAATAAAACTCCTAAGATAAGCGAGATACGAGAGATCTCGATCACCCAAACAGCCAAGACTACGACTTAAATTAGACAACACTTACAAATCTCCTATAGCTTCTTTCTGTACACTTATATAGGGAAAACTTTCATCTGTGAAAGTTTTATCCCGGCTAGTTTGTAAAGCTTTATCTCATATAGTGAAATCCTAACAGGACGTAGGGCTTTTACTCCCACCATCGAGGGCCCGAACCTGTATAAATCTCTCTGTGCTCCTGTTCACCATTGTTCAGCATACCTTCCTGGAGGGTCATCTTGAAAGGTCTCACAATTACAAATTCTGCATAAGTTCGGCTGAGGACCCTGAGTCCGAATCGTCGACAGCTGGCGCCCACCGTGGGGCCTTTCTCAAGGCGTCCTAATTGAAATTCGGAGGTTCACCGAAACATGGCTGGAGCATATGATTCCGAGAATGATTTCGATCTCGAGGATTATGCCCATATACCAATGCCTTCTCCAAGCGATCCTGTTCCGATGGAAGAGGTCGAAGGCCAGAATCTCTCACATGTTGAATCATCTCTCCAAGTCATGTCAATCGACCAGGAGGTAACTGGCACAAGGTCAAAACCCACAGAGGTTCTTAATGTGCTAGGTGATGAATCCGGCCCGTCATACGACCCCGCTGAGGGAAAATATGATGGTGACCCTGAAATTAGCCCAGGAAGGTTCGGCCCTGATAACCTCCACCGTCTCTTCGATTTCGAGTCCGACTCGGAACAAACCGAGATGTTTTCCCCATCGGCGACCTCACTCCCTAGGCAGTTTGCTGCGTTGTCAGAAGAAACTCCCGATCAACAGGCTGCCAGGGAAGAACAAGATCGCAAACAGAAGGAGGATCAAGATCTCGAGCAACAGAACAACGAACTACGCAGAACTGCCCTAGAGGCTCTTCAAGATGCGCAGGCTCGTTACGATGCTGCCCCGAGTTCTTCTCGACGGTCGCGTGGTCGTAGACGTGGCCAGACTCCTTCTTTACCACCAGAGCATTTCCCAGTGGACGAAGAAACAATAACACCTGGTGCCCCTAGGAGAAGTACCCATGGTCGACTGCGATCTATCGCGGAGGTCATGCGCAATTTTCCTCCTACGGTCACGAATGCGCAGAGACCGGCCTTTTTCAGGATCCTGGCAGAAAGACTGGACGAGGTCGCATCCGAGGCGACCCCAACAGCCTCTTCCCGCTCAGTAACACATTCCCGTGAACGGGATGGTCCTCATTTTGTCTCTGGCCGGCGGAGTTACCCGCCACCTGTACCGTCCCGACAGGACAAATACCGGCGAATGCAGGACTCTCGTAGTAGGGATCGAGTTCCCGTTCACTCTCGTTTGGGACCACGAGTAACCTCGCCATTACGTGAGTTTGCTCGAAACCCAACCGAAAGTCACAGGACGGTTCACGGTCCTTATGTTGGTTGCAAAGCTTTCTCGCCTGGCCTACGAGCAGTCGTTTGGCCCGATAAGTTTCGACCAGGGGCCATTGAAAGGTTTGATGGAACTCAGAACCCATCCGAGTTCCTAAAGATCTATATTACTGCCATCCAAGCAGCAGGAAGCGATGACAAGGTCATGGCCAACTACCTGCCAACAGTCCTCGCAGGACCGGCTAGAACCTGGTTGTTTAATCAGCCTGAGGGTTCCATCTACAATTGGGAAATGCTATGCGATGCCATCCTCAGCAATTTCCAAAACTGTTACCAAAAGCCGGGTAAGGAGGACGACCTGCATAGACTGCGGCAAACTTCGACCGAAACACTTCGGCAGTTTGTCAAGAGGTTTGTCGGGGTAAGAAATACCATCCCGAACATATCTGATGGCTCCGTAATCAGGGCATTTAAGCATGCCGTTCGATACCGGAGATTCACTGAAGACTTGCTTATCCACCCTCCTCGATCAGTGGCCGATCTGTTCGATATGGCTGATCGATATTCTGATGCAGCCGAGGCAGTCGAATGGAACCGAATGGTTGACAAGGGGGACCCACCGCCCCAACCAGGCTTCAAGTACTCCAGGAAAGAAGATTCAAGCAAAAAGCCGGAGTCTTCACCGGGTGGGAATTCAAAAAAGTCGAAGAGGAACCGCTCTGGACAGTACCGTGAGGTCGCAGTCGCGGAGAAACCACCTTCGACCAAAGGTAATAAGTCTTCTTTTAAAAGTAAAACTGCCTCTGGTGGCCGGGATTCTGACCAGCCAGAAAAATCAACTAATCCGCAGGAGGGCAAGAGGTGGTGTCCACTCCACAACTCCGCAGGCCACGACCTCAAAAACTGCAGGAGTTGGTTGAAACAGCTGGATGATTTCTACCAAGGAGCTGGGCCAATGCCAGCCTTACCGCCTAAAGAGCAGGCGTGCGGGATTAGAGACGTCGACGGAGACGAAGAAATGGCTTACCAGGTACCTCAAAATCATGTTAATGTCATTTTCGGAGGTTCCTCCTCTTTCGCTTCGAAAAGGCAGTTTAAAACCTTTTGCCGAGAGGTAACCAAACGGAGACATCTCTTGGCGAACCTCAATATCCCCGTTGGTCGGATATGCCTTTGACGTTCGAACGCGCTGACTGTCCTGTGGGGCTAACTCGACCATTGAGTCTACCTCTGGTTATAACCCCAATCATCAGTAACGCGAGAGTCGAAAGGGTCCTGATTGATGGGGGAAGTTCCCTTGATTTTTTATTGGTCAAGACACTCGACGAGATGCAAATTCCTCGTTCGAAGATCAAGCCCATAATCCATCCGTTTTATGGGATAATCCCAGGCCCCCTCATGATGCCATTGGGACAAGTGGTCCTCCCGGTCACTCTGGGAGAACCAAATAACTTCCGAACAGAATTGGTTACTTTCGATGTAATTGATTGTGATTCAGCTTATAATGCAATCTTTGGCAGGCCGACTCTTGCTAAGTTCATGATGGCAACGCACTATGCTTATCAGTGCGGGAAATTGCCTGGCCCCAAAGGTGTCATTTCGGTCCGAGGTAGTCACAACGTGGAGCTCACGTGCGACCGGCTATCTTTGTAGATGGTCGATCAACTTCCCCTCCGGGACGCTCAGGTCGCCACCGTTGCCACCGATGCGATCAGGGCTGCTCCTCGACCAGATGAGAGACTCAAACAAGTTCCTTTGTACCCAGATGACCCATCCAAGACAATTCGGGTTGGGTCAGCCCTGGATGACAAATAGGAACTCGACCTCGTTGCTTTCCTCCGGGCTAACGCAGACGTGTTTGCGTGGAAACCGTCCGACATGCCCGGTGTCCCAAGGGAAGTAATTGAGCATAGGTTAGCAATTCGACCTGGACAACGACCAATAAAGCAAAAGCTCAGGCGTTTTGCCACCGACCGACAGGATGCCATCCGAGAGGAGTTAGACAAACTCTTACAAGTCGGGTTTATCCGCGAAGTGGATCACCCGGACTGGCTCGCCAATCCGGTCATGGTCCGCAGAAAAAATGGCAAGTGGCGCATGTGCGTCGACTACACTAGCCTCAACAGTGTCTGTCCGAAGGATGACTTTCCCCTTCCCCGCATCGATCAGCTGGTCGACCCCACTGCGGGTTGCGAACTGATGAGTTTTCTGGATGCCTACTCAGGATATCATCAAATTAGCATGGCAGAAGACGATGAAGAGAAAACTGCCTTCATCACCCCATTCGGCACATACTGCTACGTCAGAATGCCGTTCAGTCTCAAGAACGCAATTTCCACGTACCAGCGCTTGATGCAAAAGACCTTTCTTTCCCAGATAGGGCGTAATCTTGAAGCATATGTAGACGATTTGGTTGTAAAAAGTGCCAAGAGATTGTCTCATTTGGACGATCTCGCTGAAACCTTCTGTAATTTAAATCGCTTTGGAATAAAATTAAACCCGGAGAAATGCTCTTTCGGGGTTTCTTCAGGAAAACTCCTTGGTTTCCTTGTGTGTTCTAGGGGCATTGAAGTTAATCCTGAGAAAATCAGGGCTATTGAACAAATGAGGTCGCCCTCGACCATGAAGGATGTTCAACGCCTGGCTGGTCGCATGGCGGCTTTAAGTCGCTTTATATCGTGATTAGGCGAAAGGGGATTACCTTTCTTCAAAGCCCTGCGGAAGCATCACAACTTTACATGGTCGGATGAGGCCGAAAAAGCATTCCAGGAGGTAAAAACATATCTATCCAGTCCGCCAGTATTGGTGTCTCCTGACAAAGGAGAACCGTTGCTTCTTTACCTGGCGGCCACACCACACGCGGTCAGCGCCGTTCTGATCGCGGATAGAGGAGGAATACATAGACCCGTCTACTATGTGAGCGAAGTACTTCATGGTCCTAAGGAGCGCTACCCTGAGGTCCAGAAGATACTTTACGCGCTACTGATGGCTTCCCGTAAGCTACGACATTACTTTCATGCACACAAGATCACAGTACCCTCCTCTTTTCCTTTAGGGGATATTGTCCGAAATCCAAAAAAATCTGGTCGAATCGCCAAATGAGCGGTCGAATTCGGTGCCTTCGAGATCCATTTCACCCCTCGCACGGCGGTTAAGTCTCAGGTTTTGGCCGACTTTGTGGTCGAATGGACCAACCCTGAGCCACCCGTGCAGTTGGCAGAGGAACTGGAGTGCCCCGATTATTGGACAATGTACTTTGACGGCTCCCGTAGTTTTCAACACTCGGGGGCTGGAATAGTCTTAGTTACGCCCCAGGGCGAATAGCTTAAGTATGTCATTCAACTATACTTTGTTGCAACCAACAACGCAGCAGAGTATGAAGGTCTTCTTGCAGGGCTCCGGGCAGCAAAATCCCTCGGAGTCCGTCGATTAGTGGTGAGGGGAGACTCACAACTAGTCGTAAACCAGGTAAACAAGGAGTACAGCACCTCCGATGAGACAATGGCTCATTACCTGGGGGAAGTGAGGAGATTGGAAAAACACTTCAGTCATTTCGAAGTCCAATACGTCCCGCGAAAGGACAACATTCTCGCAGACCAATTATCCAAAATTGGGTCCTCACGCTCATCCGCTCCGGCAGGAGTGTTCATTGAACACTTGGACCATCCTTCGATCATGACTTCGGTCGAGGATGATCCGGTAATAGCCTTCGTTACCAACCTCGGTCGGGAACAAGATTGGGCTCATCCATTGAGAGTCTATCTTGAACATGGGACCCTACCCGAGGACGAAACCGAAAGTGATCGGTTAATTCGAAAAGCGCGTCTGTACAAACTCATAGATGGGATTTTGTACAGAAAGGGTACTCAAGGAGTATTCATGCGTTGTATATCTCAGGAGGAAGGAAAGTCCCTCTTGAGAGAAATACATGACGGTGTATGCGGTGCGCACTCGTCATATCGTACACTGGTCGGAAAGGCTTTTCGACAAGGATTCTACTGGCCTTCGGCACTTGATGATGCCAAACATATGGTCAAGAAGTGTCCGCAGTGTCAGTTCCACACAAGGCAAGTTCATCAACCTGCCTATGCGTTGCAAACCATTCCTCTTGCATGGCCATTCGTGATCTGGGGAATGGATATCGTCGGTCCTATGCCACAAGCGGTCAATGGGTACAAGTTTCTGTTCGTAGCCATTGACACAATTACAAAGTGGATTGAGGCCGAACCGGTACGAAATATTACTACATCAGCCGCACAAAAGTTCTTCCATAAGAACATTGTGGCATGATTTGGTGTTCCAAACCGTCTCATCACAGAGAATGGTTCTCAGTTCGCCAGCGGTCTTTTCCTGGACTACTGCGATCAAATTGGGACTGTCGTGGTATTAAGAACACCCTGGCAGGTTTTGAAGACGATCCTAGCGGAGATTACGCAGCGCGGGTTGACCGGGTGACCGGTCCTCCCCCGCTGGACAAACACAAGAATTGACACGTGGATTTATACAGGTTCGGGTCCCGGTGGGGGCCCTAGTCCTGTTGACGCGCTCCCGACCGGAGCCGGCTGGGGAGGCTCTCTCCGGGGGAGAGGCTTCCGGAGCACGTCTGTGAGTTTAGCTATTCCAAATAATAATGAGCTGATCCTTTACAACAGAGGGATACAAGGGCTATTTATAGCCTCAAAAAGAAGCAAAAAGCCTAAACTACCCCGGAAGCCACCGTCGGATTGAAGGGTAGGACCGTCCTTCTTCCGGTCAAACGTCTTGGATGCTTGACAGGTGGTTGCTGATTCCCGAGGTGTCCCTCGCGTGACCTGCACGTGATAAATAAACAGGGATTTTACCTTTTAGAAGGGCGATGACGTCCGGGACCCTTTCCGGAGGGCAGGGTCCCGGGAGCCTAAAAGGCGGCGCCCGGGACATGCCCCGGAGGCACCGTCCCGGGGGTCGAAAGGCGACGCCTGGGGCAGGCACCGAGGGCCACTGTCCCCGGGCAAATGGCGGTGCTCGAGACCCGCCCGGGGGGCAGGGTCCCAGGAGCCAAAAGGCGGCGCCCGGGACATGCCCCGGAGGCATCGTCCCGGGAGCCAAAAGGCGGCGCCCGGGGCAGGCACCGGAGGCCACTGTCCCCGGGTAAAAGGCGACGCCCGGGGCAGGCAACGGAGGCCACTGGCCCCGGGCAAATGGCGGCGCCCGGGGCAGGCACCGGGGGCCACTGTCCCCGGGCAAATGGCGGCGCCCGGGACCCGCCCGGGGGGCACGGTCCCGGGAGCCTAAAAGGCGGCGCCCGGGGCAGGCACCGGGGGCCACTGTCCCCGGGCAAATGGCGGCGCCCGAGACTCGCCCGGGGGGCAGGGTCCCGGGAGCCTAAAAGGTGGCGCCCGGGGCAGGCAGCGGGGGCCACTGTCCCCGGGCAAATGGTGGCGCCCGAGACCCGCCCGGGGGGCAGGGTCCCGGGAGCCAAAAGGCGGCGCCCGGGACATGCCCTGGAGGCATCGTCCCGGGAGCCAAAAGGCGGCGCCCGGGGCAGGCACCGGCGGCCACTGTCCCCGGGCGAATGGCGGCGCCCGGGACCCGCCCGGGGGGCCAGGTCCCGGGGGCCAAATGGCGGCGCCCGGGACATGCCCCGCAGGCACGGTCCCGGGAGCCTAAAGGCGGCGCCCGGGGCAGGCACCGGAGGCCACTGTTCCCGGGCGAATGGCGGCGCCCGGGACCCGCCCGGGGGGCAAGGTCCCGGGAGCCAAAAGGCGGCGCCCGGGACATGCCCCGGAGGCATCGTCCCGGGAGCCAAAAGGAGGCGCCCGGGGCAGGCACCGGAGGCCACTGTTCCCGGGCGAATGGCGGCGCCCGGGACCCGCCCGGGGGGCAAGGTCCCGAGGGCCAAATGGCGGCCCCTGGGACATGCCCCGGAGGCACGGTCCCGGGAGCCTATGGCGGCGCCCGGGGCAGGCACCGAAGGCCACTGTCCCCGGGCCAATGGCGGCGCCCGGGACATGCCCCGGAGGCACGATCCCTGGTCGAGAAGGGCATCGTTGGAGAGGGGGACATCCGGGTCCCCCTGAAGAAGGACGGAGCCCCCCGCCCCTGGCCCGGAGAGGTCGTGGCCTTCGAGGCCTTCCTCGAGGCGGGGCTCCGGCTCCCGGTGCTTCCGATGCTCCGGGAGTTTCTCAAAGAGTACGGGGTGGCTCTCAACCACCTCACCCCGAACGCGCTCGTCCGTATGGGCCTTTTTATATGGCTCTACGAGATAGCGACTGGGCGGGAGCCCACCCTCCGCGCCTTCCGGTACTTCTATGAACCGGCAGCGCGGAGCTCCCACCTGGTGAAGGGAGGACCGAAGTCCCCCTTCGGCTCGGTGATGGTCCAAATGCTGCCCTCCCGGGTGGCGGACTACCCGGCGGCGGCCTCCCGGGACCATTGGGGGACTGGCTACGGAGGTGGTTCTACCTCCGGGTTCAGGACGAGGCGGTGGTCTACGCCCCGGAGCCTCCCACCTACAGCCGGTCATCCGCACCGAAGCCGCCGGTGTGGACGGACGAGGAGTTCGAGCTCCTCGGGAAGGTGGTGCTGACGAAGAAGGCCCGCTCGATGCGGGACGCCGCGGAGGAGCTGGCGCTCCTGCGGCTTTCCCCCTTCTCACGCGGGAGAAGGGGGATCGGCATGGGCCCGGAGCAGCGGCCTCCGGTCAAGCCGGTGACGCGGCGTAAGTCCCCTGCGTTTTTGTACTTGCAGTTTTTTATGGAAATTGACTAATTTTTTACCTCTTGCAGTGTGCCCGTACCCGGCGGCGAGGGACAGGGCGGAGCACCTCCTGGGGAGGTACTTCGCCGACGAACACGAGCGCATCGTGCGCCTCGTGGGGGAGGGCCCCCCCCAGAACCTGGTGGCCGAGGCCTTCGGGCTTAAGCTTCCGGAGAGGAAGCCCCTCCCCACCCCCGGGAGCCATAAACGGGCGAAGGATGCGGCCGGGGGCTCGGAGCCCAAAAGGGCCCGGGTTCAAAAGACCCCCGGCACCGCGACGACGCGGGCGACGACGCCGGTGAGGGCTCGGGACACGAGTCCCGCGGCTGAACGTGCCCGGGCGGAGTCCCGGGCAAAGGCGACGCCTCCGCCCCCGGAGGCCCCCGTCGAGGCCCGGGGAAAGGAGGTAGTTGTCGGTGGGGTGGAGTCCGATTCGGCGGACTACGCCCCGTCGCCAATTCGCGTGGCGCTTCTCTCGCCTCTCCCGGCGGCATTGGCGCCCGAGAGGCTAGAGGTGAGGTTTTCGGAGGCGGCGCCTCCGTGCCTCTGGCCGGTTGATGAGGAGGGGGGGAGCCCCTCAGTCTTCGAGGTCCCCCCGGAGCAGGAGGCTCCGAGGGCCCTCCGGCCTGGGGCGGGGAAAGGCCCGATGATCCCCCCCCGGGCGGAGATCCCAGCCCAATCCTCGTCTTTGTTGTCCTCGGAGGAAACTTCGTCGACGAAGACGCCGGCGACGACGGCCGTGCTCCTAGACTCCGAGGTCAGGGGGCCCTCTCCCGGCCACAACGGGGGCGCCGGGCAAGATACATCTCTGCTTCCTGCCGGGGAGGTGGCCCGCTGCACGGAGGGCCTGCACAGCCGGAAGGTGCAGGCCTTCGTAGCGAGGGGAACGCTCCACGAGCGTTTTGAGGGGCTCGAGTCCCTCGGAGCCCAGGTAGCCCGAGCTCTTATGATTTGCCCTACACTTAAGATTTTTCTAACTCTTCATTCATTTTGTAGGTAGCGACTGTTACCTGGGGCCCCGAGCAGCGGGTCACCCGGCTGCTCAAGGAGGCGGAGAGCCGGGCCGCGGCCTGGGTAGAGCAGCGGGAGGCGGCCCTCCG
Organism: Pharus latifolius; assembly: GCA_019359835.1. Taxonomy (NCBI): domain Eukaryota; kingdom Viridiplantae; phylum Streptophyta; class Magnoliopsida; order Poales; family Poaceae; genus Pharus; species Pharus latifolius. The sequence continues at coordinate 27,015,074 of CM033329.1, forward strand.
GGAGCGGGACGAAGCTCTCGATGAGCTGTCCCGGGCCCGGGCCCAGGTGCACCTTTCCGAGGGCGCCTACAGCCGCCTCCGGGAGGAGGCCAAGGCGAGGGAGGCGGCGCTCCGGGAGCTCGAAGGCTCCAGCGTCCGGGCAATGGTGGACGCGGGCCGCTCCGTCCGGGCAGCCCTTGAGAGTCTGGGCATAACCCTGGGCTCGGGGAGCGGCCCGGAGGCACCTCCGGAGACTCTTGCGGAGGCTGTGCATTTCCATAACGCGCAAGTCTCCGCCATCCCGGAGGCTGCGGACGCCCGGGCGCGGGGCCGGGCGGTTCCCGTCATCGCGGCCGCCGCGGGGCTCGTCGACTATCGGGGGGTTGGCGCCCGGGCGATCGGGGGGCGCATCCCCCGGAGCTTCCCGGAGGCCTTCGAGCCAACGCGCCGGGAGGTGGAGCTGCTGGCGGAGGGATTCTACGACCGGATCATCCGGACGAGGTTCTCGACACCGGCGCCTCCGGCCGCGGATGCCCCTGCCCCGGCCATGGAGGAAGCTCCCCGGGGGGAGGACCCCAATGCTAAAGTATGAGCCTTCCCCGGGTCTTTAGCTAGGACCCCTTTTTATTTTTGTTAGACATTTTGATTCCGGTAGCTTCTTAGGAGAAGCCCCGGGCACTTGTACAAAAACATTTTGCAATGAAATATATTTGAAATTTTTCTGTCCTTGCAATGAAATGTTACCAGGGTTCCCGGGGGGTTACTCCCGGGCAACGGTCCGGGAGAGGCTCTCCGGGGGGCGCCCAAGCGGCTTTGATTTTGCTGAGCCTTGTCTCCGGAGAACGCGACGGGGGTACTGCCCGGGAGCCTGTTCGGTTGAGGTGGCGCCCGGAGTGGCACTTGGACAATTTCGACAATAGCCGTGCCGAACTATCTCCCCCGCGTCCGGAGGCCCAGGTGGAACCACCCCTCCGGATACTTCCACCGGCGGGGTACGAGTTTTGGCCCGAACATGAGCTTCGGGACTCGCAGCGTCGCGTGCGGGCCCTGTACCGGGACTTGGCCCGGGAGCTGAGGGAGCGCCTCCGGGAGCTTTAGGGGTAGGAGCCTTAGGCTTGTGAGAAATCCCCCGGGTTAGGACCCGGGTTGTATCTTTCCTGAAGCCCACCAGAGGGGGAGCGTGTCCTCCGGGTTTCCCGATAAATAAAGCTCCTTTCTGTTGATTGCTTTGTCTTATTTTTTCTTCTTGTATGGTTTGTGGGGCTCATCTTCAAAAGAATGAGCTATATTTGTTCGTGGGTGACCCGGGGGCCCCCTGTCCTCCCCCGCCCACAGCAGGCCGGAGGAGGCCTCCGCGCGCCGTGGGGGTAACAGGATCCCCGAGGGGAGCATAACCTGTAGGAGAAATATTTTCTAAGTTAGAAAATTGTAAAAACAGGATTTCCGAGGGAGGGACCTTCCGGGGTGCCCGGGGGCACCGGGAGAGGTTCATCCGGCCGCCGGGAGAGCGGGGAACCGGGAACAATGTCTCCGGGGGAAAATATATCTGAGAAATCCATATCTTCGTAAAGCAATTGTCCGGTCGCCGTGAGAACGGGGAGCCGGAAATAAGGTCTTCGAGAGGTAATCATCCGGTCGCCGTGAGAACGGGGAGCCGGGAATAAGGCCTCCGAGAGATAATCATCCGGTCGCTGTGAGAACGGGGAGCCGGGGATAAGGTCTCCGAGAGATAATCATCCGGTCGCCGTGAGAACGGGGAGCCGGGAATAAGGTCTCCGAGAGATAATCATCCGGTCGCCGTGAGAACGGGGAGCCGGGAATAAGGTCTCCTGAGAAATCCCTTGGACGTCCCGCTGGGGAGAGCGTCCACTCTCTGAGGAGGAAGAAAATCCAGAAAGCCATTAGACGTCCCGCTGAGGAGAGTGTCTACTCCCGGAGGAGGAAGTGCCCGAAGACGGGTCTTGAGTGTTTGGGTAGGGGACTAATCTCCCAAAGTGACTCGTTACCGCGGCCGCTGGGGACCGGGTTGCCGCTTACACCCTCAGTCCACGAGGGTTGTTCGTAAGCCGCCCTTCAGGAGGGACTTGCTGGGTCAGGGCCCACTTCCTCACGGAGAGGGCATCCTCGCGGGGACGGCTTCCTCACGGGGAGGGCATCTTCACGGGGAAGGCATCCTCGCAGGGAGGGCGTCGCCACTAGGGGCGGTAAACAAGAACAACCTGCAGTGAGACAGTTTGAACAAAGGCTATGCATTTATTAACAAAATATACAAAGCCCCCCCCTGCGAAACCGCGAAGGGGGGGGGAAAGGAAGCTACAGTGTCCCTCTTCCCCCTCCGGCGTGATCGCTCCGGGGGAGGGGACAGGCCCGTAAGGCTAGACGTAGAACTTGCGAAGTAAATGCAAGTTCCAGGTGTGCTTCAGCTCCTGCTCTTGAAGGTTGGAGAGCTTGTAGGCCCCCGAGCCTAGGACACCTGAGATCCTGTAGGGGCCCTCCCACTTGGGGGAGAGCTTACCCTGGGCTTGGGGGTCTGTGACGCGCTTGAGGACAAGGTCCCCAAGGCGGAAAGTTCTCTCGCGCACGCGCTGGTTGTATGTGCGCGACATCTCGCGCTCGTAGATGGCGTGGCGGAGGAGCGCTCGGTCGCTTTCCTCCTCCACGAGGTCGATTTCCGACCGCCGGTTATCTTCGTTGGCCCGGTAGGCTGCGGTCATGGCTCCGTTCAGGAGCTCGACCCGCAGCGACCGGAGGCCGATCTCTGGGGGGAGGACTGCCTCCGCCCCGTAGACCAGGGAGAAGGGAGCACGCCCTGTGGCCCGGGACGGGGTCGTGCGCATCGAGCAGAGGATGCTAGGAAGCTCCTCTGCCCACGCGCCCCGTTTGGAAGCGGTTTGCTCGAGTCTCCGGCGTAACCCCTGTAGGATTACACCATTGACCCTCTCGACGGCCCCGTTGCTTTGAGGATGGGCCACTGAGGCGAAGTGGATGACGATCCCCAGGCCTTCGCAGAATTCCCGGAAATAAGCCGAGTCGAATTGGGTCCCGTTGTCCACGGTGATTTCCTGGGGGACACCAAAACTACAAACGACGTTTTTCCAGAAAAACCGCTGAACGACCCCGGAGGTGATGCTAGCCAAGGGCTCCGCCTCAACCCACTTTGTGAAGTAGTCGACCGCGACTACCGCATACTTGTATCCTCCGGGCGCTGGGGGGAAGGGCCCTAAGAGGTCCATCCCCCAGCGCACGAAGGGCCAAGTGATGGGGATAGTCTGCAGCGCTACAGGGGGGAGATTCGAGCCCTTGGCCATCTTCTGGCATGCTTCGCACGCGGAGACAACGTCTCGCGCGTCGCGCATGACTGTAGGCCAGTAGAAGCCCTGCCGAAGGGCCTTGGCGGCGATGGCACACGGGGCTAGGTGGGAACCACAGCTCCCCGCGTGAATGTCTTCCAGGAGTTGAAGTCCCTCCGACCGGGGGAGGCAGCGCAGGAGGGCTGAAGCCCCCCGCTTGTAGAGCCTTCCCTCCAGCAGGAGATATGCCCGGGCTTTGGCCCGGAGGCGCTTAGCCTCGGTCCCGTCGGGAGGGTCCCCCTCCCCCTTGATGAAGGAGATGAGGGGATCCATCCATGATGACGGCCGGACGATCTCGGCGACCTCCGGGACCGATTGAATAGGAAATGGACTTGATTGCAAATCTAGAGATCTAAGGGTCCGATCTGAATTCTGATTTCGCAGATAAGTTGCATAAAATTATTAGAACTCATCTGGCCAAAGTTTGGTAAGATCAAGCAAGATCTGAAGGGTTTCGACAAAAATTAGGGAAAACAGTTTAGAGTAAAATAGGGTAATTAGGGTTTTAAATGGTAAGGGTTGAAACTCAACCTTAGGATGGGATTTTGGAGATGATCCTGAAGGGAAAAATGTTCTGAACAACATTTAGAAGGGAATGGCTGAAGCAGATTAGGGTTTGGGGTCAAGATGTGGATTTTGTCTATTTTAGGGTTTGGCAAAAACGGGGTGTTACACCCGACCGGTGCGAGAGCGAGGCTCCCTGCGACAACGACCGGGGGGAAGCTCTTCCCCGCGGCTGGGAGAATGCATTCGCTCGACCTCCCCCCGGGAGAAGCGGACCTGCTTCGCCGGGGGAGGGAGCTCTTGCACTGTAGCAGCCGGCCTGGAAGCTACCAGGGCCTGCTGGGGGGAGCCCCCTGCGACGGCCCCCGGGACCGGAAAGGGGGGAGCCCCTGCACCATCCGGAACCGGGGAGGGGGCGCCCGGGGCGGCGTTTGGATCTGAAGAGGGGGCTCCTGCGGCAACGACCGGGACCAGAAAGGGGGAAGCCCCGGCGACATCCGGAACCAGTGGGGGGTGAGCCCCCTCGGCGACGTCCGGGGTTGGGGAGCCAATGCGGGGGGAAATTCGCTGAGGCACGGGAGCTGCTCTATCGACCGGCCCTGGTGCGGCAAACGCAACGCGAGGGGCGGGACTGGCTCCCGGCGTAGGAATAACCCCCGGCATGAAATGACCCCCCAGCCCCGGAAGCGGGCCGGGGACGAGGTACCCCCCTGGTGCCACTAAGGGCCCGGGCATGAAATAGCCTCCCGGCACTGGGACAGGCCCGGGTGCCGAGAAGTGTCCGGAAGTATATCCCGCGGGGGGAGGGAACCCCCCGGCGGGATCATACGGGGTAGACAGCCCCCCGGAGACCGGAGGGGCCGCCGGGTATCCCATAAACGGGGGCATGATCCCCGGATATGTGTGCGACGAAAATGTGGGGGCCGGGGGCCGCGCCAACACACTGAGGAGCTCGTCCATAAAGCGCTGGGCGCAGAGCTGGCCCTCCACGAGAGCCTCCTGCAGGGCATCCCAGGGAGCCGGGGGAGCCGTCGGGGGGAAACTCGTCCCGGCCGAGGTCCCCGCGGCCGCCGGGAGCGACCCGGAGGTGGAGGCACCTAGATTGAGAGGAAAGGTGGGAGGCGGTACCTGGGAATGGTCGCCTCCGGACGGAAGCGCCGGAACAGCAGCGTCCCGGACGGGTGGCGCCAGGTCACCGGGATCGGCGTCACCGGGGAGGGCGCGGGCCCTTGTTCTCGGAGGAGCCATGGCGATTTGTCACGGGTCCCCACGGTCGGCGCCAACTGTCGTGGTATTAAGAATACCCCGGCAGGTTTTGAAGACGATCCTAGCGGAGATTACGCAGCGCGGGTTGACAGGGTGACGGGTCCTCCCCCGCTGGACAAACACAAGAATTGACACGTGGATTTATACAGGTTCGGGTCCCGGTGGGGGCCCTAGTCCTGTTGACGCGCTCCCGACCGGAGCCGGCTGGGGACAAGGGCTATTTATAGCCTCAAAAAGAAACAAAAAGCCTAAACTACCCCGGAAGCCACCGTCGGATTGAAGGGTAGGACCGTCCTTCTTCCGGTCAAACGTCTTGGATGCTTGACAGGTGGTCGCTGATTCCCGAGGAGTCCCTCGCGTGACCTGCACGTGATAAACAAACAGGGATTTTACCTTTTAGAAGGGCGATGACATCCGGGACCCTTTCCGGAGGGCAGGGTCCCGGGAGCCTAAAAGGCGGCGCCGGGGACATGCCCCGGAGGTACCGTCCCGGGGGTCGAAAGGCGGCGCCTGGGGCAGGCACCGAGGGCCACTGTCCCCGGGCAAATGGCGGCGCCCTAGACCCGCCCGGGGGGCAGGGTCCCGGGAGCCAAAAGGCGGCGCCCGGGACATGCCTCGGAGGCATCGTCCCGGGAGCCAAAAGGCGGGGCCCGGGGCAAGCAACGGAGGCCACTGTACCCGGGTAAAAGGCGGCGCCCGGGGCAGGCAACGGAGGCCACTGTCCCCGGGCAAATGGCGGCGCCCGGGACCAGCCCGGGGGGCACGGTCCCGGGAGCCTAAAAGGCGGCGCCCGGGGCAGGCACCGGGGGCCACTGTCCCCGGGCAAATGGCGGCGCCCGAGACCCCCCCGGGGGGCGGGGTCCCGGGAGCATAAAAGGCGGCGCCCGGGGCAGGCACCGGGGGCCACTGTCCCCAGGCAAATGGCGGCGCCCGAGACCCGCCCGGGGGGCAGGGTCCCGGGAGCCAAAAGGCGGCGCCCGGGACATGCCCCGGAGGCATCGTCCCGGGAGCCAAAAGGCGGCGCCCGGGGCAGGCACCGGCGGCCACTGTCCCCGGGCGAATGGCGGCGCCCGGGACCCGCCCGGGGGGCAAGGTCTCGGGGGCCAAATGGCTGCGCCCGGGACATGCCCCGGAGGCACGGTCCCGGGAGCCTAAAGGCGGCGCCCGGGGCAGGCACCGGAGGCCACTGTCCCCGGGCGAATGGCGGCGCCCGGGACCCGCCCGGGAGGCAAGGTCCCGGGAGCCAAAAGGCGGCGCCCGGGACATGCCCCGGCGGCATCGTCCCGGGAGCCAAAAGGAGGCTCCCGGGGCAGGCACCGGAGGCCACTGTCCCCGGGCGAATGGCGGCGCCCGGGACCCGCCCGGGGGGCAAGGTCCCGGGGGCCAAATGGCGGCGCCTGGGACATGCCCCGGAGGCACGGTCCCGGGAGCCTACGGCGGCGCCCGGGGCAGGCACCGGAGGCCACTGTCCCCGGGCCAATGGCGGCACCCGGGACATGCCCCGGAGGCACGATCCCGGGAGCCTAAAAGGGGGCCACTGTCCCCGGGCAATCATGAACTTACCTGGAGTTGGCCGCATGGAGATTTCCCCCAACAGGGACCAAGGTGTGCTTTGCTTCTGTGGCCCATCCACAAAGCAATGGTGCCGTAGAACGAGCCAATGGGCAAATACTGCAAGGCATTAAAAAGCGCATTTTTGATCGCCTTAGGACCCGCTCGGGGGCTTGGGCAGATGAGCTCTATACTGTTCTATGGGCATTACGAACTACTTCTAGTCGCGCCACCGGTGAGACGCCCTTCCATTTGGTCTATGGGGCCGAGGCGGTATTGCCCATGGAAGTAAGTATTGGTTCTGTTCGGACAGCTCAGTTCGAACAGATTAATCAGTCCGAACAACGGGCACAAGATCTCATCCTCTTAGAAGAACGGCGTGATCGCACCCTGGTTAAGTCCGCGGCATACTTGCAAGCTTTACGTAGGTATCACAGTAAAAAGGTGCGACCACGCGATCTCAACGTGGGCGACTTGGTTTTACGAAAAATTCAAGACCAGTCTAATCGCAACAAATTCTCCCCAAAATGGGAAGGTCCTTATACTGTTGTCTCAGTGCCGCGAACAGGATCGGCACGGTTAGGTATGGAGGATGGTCGGATTTTGTCCAATACTTGGAACATCGATCAACTTCGCAAGTTTTACGTGTAAGTATTCTTATCACTTTTTTCCTGTTCAATTAGCATCTTTTGCCAAAACAAAAAATGTTTTGCTTTCATACAATGAGTTTTTCTCTTTAAGCCCGTATCATATGCATTCGACCTGGGGGCTGATCGCCGACGGTCAGATCATTACAACAATCTAATCGGATTCGCTGGTCGATCTCATGATCACTTACAGATAAGTCATTCCTAAATAAGCCGTTTCTCAACGCATACGGGGTTATCTGATAAGTCCTTGGTCATCCGAGTGGCTACCAGTTCGCAATAAGATTAGATGTTATATTGATCCTGGTCGTTGGTTTAATATGCATATCCCTGGTCGTTACGCTTATATTTTCTCCTCTGCTTATAACACTAAGGCTTCAGTGTTCATAAGCAGAGGCGGGGGCTAGGGGAGATGTGCTCATAATATGGAATTCATATTACGAAAATACGAAATATATATTTTCTTGTCAAAAATAATTTTTTTTACATACATTTGCATTATACACAAGTTTCTAAGTACAAAAATAAGGATCATTCGATCCCCAGCTCAGTCAGGAGTCTATCTACTAGGGGCTTGACTTCCTCTATGACTGCATCGAGCAGCTCTTCACTCTCGACCTCAACCGGACCCACCAATGCGCTCAGATCTGCATCTGGGCCATGGTGAAGTCGAACCCGGCTGAGTACGGCTGCTGCGGCTGATCGAACCCTGGTTCTGATCACCTCTTCGTGTCGCCGTACATCTCCAGGGAGATACTCAAGCAGCGATTCTGCCTGGGCAGTGAGCAGCGATCTCCAGTCGCTTACGCTGAGGTTGTCTGTCTTTGGTTCCACCACATCGGTTTTCAAAAGATCAGCCACGGCCTTCAGTTTTTCGAAGACCAGGAGGCTCAGCTCTTTGATCGCCCGATCGGTGTGACGAATCGAGGATTCAAGAATCCCCTTGTCCCGACTAAGCTGTGTAATTCGACCTGCTTGCGCTGTACAGAGAGAGGAGATTATTTGCATGTTATGGATTCAAGTCTTCTTAATCAGGAATTGGCTTACCAGCATTTTCTGATCGAAGTTTGTTGATTTCGGTCTCTTGTTTCTTAAACATCGAGACTGAATTGAGCCTCATTTTGGCCACCTCTCTCTTCAAAAATGTAACCTCTCTGCATCGAAATCAAGGCAGTCACAACCAAAAAGCACCCATACTAACCAAAGGGTAATGATCCTCACCTGCGCAAGCTGTCGCGTTCTTTCTGAATGGCTTCTGTACTGGCCATCACAGCATGCGACTGGCCTATTAGCCAGGATAACCCCTGTGATGCAAAGGAAGAGGATCAAATGTGTCCTAAGTACAATTCAGGCACGAGAGCAGAGTTTTATTATACCTTCATAAACTTTTGTAAGACAGCATCATTCAGTTCAGCGGGAATCCTCGCTAGAGCCTCCGACGCGCTCACTACAGGGACAGTTGGTGGGAGTGTCGGCTGGGCGCCACCCCCAGTAGTCATCGGTGGTGACTGGGTCCCTACATTTATTCTTTCCCCTGCGGTCTGGACAACTTCCTGGACCACAGGGGTGGAGCGTTCTTCGTTGGAAGCTCCTGCACCAGCTGCGGCTTCAACCTCTCCGGAGGCGATTGAAGAGCTGGGCGCCGTCTTTCTTTGCCTGACATGAAGGACAATTTGAGCAGTTTTTATTTAAGATTATTGCCAAATTTAAGGTTCTTACCTTATTTGAAATCCCATTCGCTCCTGGGATTTCTGGGAAGGTTCCCCTTGGGAAGAAGAACCGTCATCGGTTCTTGCCTTCCTCATGACAAACAAGGTAGCTCCCCCCTGGATATGTTTAGCTATGAGCATATTTCTAAAGAACAGATAGAGACAAAAAGCAAGGTCTTTACCTGGGCTACCGTACTGGCTGGTGAGGCTACATCCAAAGGCCTTGGCGACTCTTGGGTCGATGAAGCCATCGCAGCCGGCCTTTGCTCAACTACCTCCCCCTCTGTCCGCGGAGGAGGAGGATTTTCCTCCCTAGGACTCACGGTAGTCGCAGGGAGAAGCTCTTCTCTCTGTATAAACATTGACTTGTCGAAATGTACGGAAGGAATTGAAGAAAGAATGACAGAGAGGAATCCTTACCATGGTCGTCCTTTCGACCAGAGGGACGGAAACAACTAGTCCTGAAGACTCGGGGGCTTCAGGAATTGGAGGGTCATCCGCGACCACAAGATTTTCGGTGGTCGCAGGATCTTCCACGACCACCTCTTCGGTAGTAGTGGTCTCTGCGGGGCAGCTTGGGGCATCGCTGGATGGGAAATCCGCGATCTTCCTCCTTCGAAGGATCAGAGGAACGTCATCCACTTCCTCCTCGCTCCCCTCTCCCTGTACGACGAAGAAGTGATCCCAATCTGTGCTTGGTAAAACAGAAGGGATGCGATATCTTACCGCTGTCTTTCTTGTGGTAGAAGGAATGCTCCGTGAAGACCCTTCCCCAGGATTCAGTCTGGCTTTCTTGGAGGCAGGACTCTTTGTCCTGGGTCTTTGGGAGACCTTCTTCACGTTTTTTACCGTCGGCTTCCCGTGAGAACCTACGTTCTCACTTGGGAAAGTCGTCTCGGCAAACCATCCTAGGAGCTGATTCACATTTTCGATGAAAATGTTTAACGCAGGACATGCATAAGATCTTAAATAGAGGCCAGATAGAGAATGTACCTTTCGACGCTCCTGTTTAAGGTCGTCGCCGGCGTGAATCAGACTTTGGGGACGAGGTGATCCCTTAGGGCCCTCTACATCGGAGTTGTAGGCCCTGAGGAGGGAGTTGGTCCGTCTTTCAATCTCGGATGAAGGCCGGACTGTTCCCAATCTCAAGTCAGAATTTGTACAATTCAAAAAGAAGAAAGTTCAGCACCAAAGAAATAAATACCTTGGCTGTAGTCCAGGGTGCTATCAGTCATGGACCTAATCTCCCACGCTGGATGAGCCCTTTCACGCAGAGGACTCACCCAGTTCTTCACGAAGTCTCGAATGATATCTAGAGCCGTCAATCCTTGATTAACCAAGTGAAGAATCACCTCGGCATGCTTCGAAAGCTCCGAATTCATCGCCGGGGGAATGTCTAACTCGCTCGACTTCTCTGGTCGCGAGTTTTCAAACCATAAACTGCTTTCGGATGGTGGAGAGCAGTAAAACCACCTTTGGTGCCACCCATGCACAGAATCTCGCAGGGGTGGGGAGGGATACTCCTTTTTATCCCTCAGCCGAAAGTAGATGCATCCGGCAGCGTTGGTGCTCTTCGACCACGCCGAAAAGTAGAATCGTCGGAAAAGATCCACGCTGGGATATATTCCGACGAAGGCTTCACAAAGATGCCGGAATACTGCAAGGATCAGCATCGCGTTGGGGTGGAGGTTGATCAGTTCCCACCCGTAATGCTCAAGGACATCCTTGAGGAACCGACTCTCAGGGAATCGAAACCCGCAACGCAGATACTCCTCAAAAACCATCAACTCGCCTTCTTGGACAGTTGGGGTTTCTTGGTCCTTCTCCGCAGGTTGCCAGTTAATGAGCAGCCGCGGAAAAAGGATCTCCTCCTTCTCTAACGCCATCAGGCTCTCCTCAGAATGGTGGATGGATCTGCTCCAGGACGCCATCTTTGTTGGAGAATCAAAGGGAAAGCTGGCGATTTTGGGAAGATGAAGGCTGAAGAAAATGAGGGTTTTGAGCGGCGGGAATAATGAGGGTTTTAGCTGTGTGGCTTCTTTGAGAAGACATCTGCTCTTTTTATAGACCCAAGGCGACGCATTAATGAGTAAACGGCTCATTTCAAACGTTCCATTGAATGCTTTATTCATTTCCCATAATGGATACTGTCTCTGATGGACCCGATAAAGTACTCAGGCGTCGGATCTGAAACAAAAAGGCATCTTTGTTTTGGAAACTGAAAGTGCAAAAGGACTGAAAAATTTTCAGTACTTTTTAGAAGGCGTTTTTCCTTTTTATACTTTGAACGTTTTTTTTCGAAAAAATCATGTAACTCAATTTTTGACGTACTGGAATGTTTCTAATTGGATTATGGTTTTATCGAAATCGTGTTTTAGGCTGAAACTTCGATTCTAATCGGAGTGACGACCTGACCGAGTCCCAACTCTGGTCGCACTTTAGTTCTGACCGCGGCTCTGAAACTGATCGCAGAATCAGGGCAGGTCGCGGTGCTTTTTTCTTAAAAGCGATTCTGATCGCAGAACTAAAGTTTCCTGTGTATGAATGGTCGCGAACGTAAAGTTTATGGCTATATTTTCGCACAGAAGATGTGAAGAATATTCATGAGAAATAAGAAACTTTTATTTCTTATATTCTTTACATACAAAACATCGACTTGCTCCGAAAGAAGTTTACAAAGTTCCCCAAGGGACATGTTGTTGTCAGTAGAATTTACACTGGCAACCCCCAGGGAACTAGCAACTACCCTAAGTCTATCTATATCGTCCCTAACAACAGACGCACTATTGTCCCTAATCAAGTCAGAGAGTTCTCGCTGTTGCTGAGCGAAGTCCCTCTCTCGACGAAAATGGTGCGCCTCTTCTCGGGATCGATCAAGACATTCTGCTAAACGCAGAATCTTTGAGGCCATCTCCTCGGTCTTCTTCTCCAGGGCATTCTTCTCTTCCAGAAGAGTCTGTCCGGAAGGAAGAGATGGAGCAGCAGAAGGCTGATCGCTGGAGCCTCCTACCTCCTGCATTTTGCAAAAGTTAGTCATACTAACTAAAATTATCAGCAAAAAGGGAGAAGAATTGTTACCTGTCCCGGTGCATAACCCGTTAATACACCCATCTTGGGAGGAAGATCATCATATGGTGGAAGAGCAACCTTCCCATCAGAAGATTGCTTCGCCAACCCAATATGGCGATCATTTGATCGAGGGATAGTCACCGCTTGCCGACCAGGATGTTGATCACCCAAAAGAATGGGAGAATTGAATGTGATGGAATCTTTCTCTAAGGATAAACGCCTAACTTGCCGAGAGGCATGAACGGGGAGGGTCAAAGGAACTGAAGGAAGAAAGAAACTTGCTACATTCTTCACCTTTGTTCCACTAGAAGATCCTTCGTCGACCTTGGGATTCTTCCTTAAGGGAGACAGGACTTCAATCGTTTGAGGCCTTTGTTCGACAATTTCCCCTTCATCGCTCTCAATCTCGATGATTTCATGATCTGCCATTGGGAGGAGTATGTGAAAAGGAAGGAGGCAGGATAACAAGAAAAGGACTTAGACGTGGAGGGAAATTGTGGAGTTTTACAAATCCAAGAGCCTAGTATTTATAGCCGCCTGGGTGACGGTTTGCATTCCAGGCGCCTCGGGTTTCGTCAAAGCATTTACAATTTTACCTCGAGATAAAAACAATTCTACGGCGCTATCATTGCCCGTCACGTAATGTCAGAACCCGTCTTGGGAAACCAACCGTTTTCACTTAGTGCGCCACTAAGTGGAAAAATTGAAGAGTCGGGTTAAAGATCCAATGCATGGTTTTAAAATTCGAAATAAACACGTCTCTTCGTTTTCTTCGAATTTGGGGGCTAGCTGACGAGGATTGACTCCCGGGTCACTTCTAATAAACTTTTGGTTCAAGACAGGTTCGAACCAGACATGTATTTGGTTCGATGCGAACTCAAGCTATTTCTGAGGGGCATCACCATGAGGTCGCAAGCTTTACGCGATCAGGTCGCGGGTTTCGTGCGATCAGGCCGACAGCTGTGTGCGGTCAGAAGTTCGTATGCTATACGCGGACTGGACTGAATATCTGGGATGTTGCGCGGTCAGCCCATATTCCGCGGTCAGAACATTCTCGACCAAGGTGCTTGGAGTTTGTTCGGTTATCTTCATACCAGGATATTCCAGGCATCCCGGAGATTCCTCCACGTTGAAGACCAACCGTCAGAGGTTATTATATGCGGTTATTCATGATTAACACGTGTTAATAACCTCCGTGGAAGTTAATAGCGATTCTTCAACAACTGCATCCAACCGTTTGATGCAGTTTTCTTCATATGGCACCCTTTCGACCAATATAAAAAGGTGGCAAAGTACATCAAACGGGGGATCCAAGACATTTTTTGGAGGAATAAAACTCCTAAGATAAGCGAGATACGAGAGATCTCGATCACCCAAACAGCCAAGACTACGGCTTAAATTAGACAACACTTACAAATCTCCTATAGCTTCTTTCTGTACACTTATATAGGGAAAACTTTCGTCTGTGAAAGTTTTATCCCGGCTAGTTTGTAAAGCTTTATCTCATATAGTGAAATACTAACAGGACGTAGGGCTTTTACTCCCACCATCGAGGGCCCGAACCTGTATAAATCTCTCTGTGCTCCTGTTCACCATTGTTCAGCATACCTTCCCGGAGGGTCATCTTGAAAGGTCTCACAATTACAAATTCTGCATAAGTTCGGCTGAGGACCCTGAGTCCGAATCGTCGACATTTACCTCCTGGTAAACTGATTTAAATTGACGCTTAGAAAAATAAGACGAAGATCCACCAAACATTATATTAACAAGATTATTTGGTACCTGGTATGGCATGTCCCCATCTCCATCAGCATCCTTAATTCCACAAAATTGTCCTTGTTCTGGTATAGTTGGCATAGGTGCATTACCTTCATAAAAGTCCACCATGTGCTTCAACCAGGTGTGACAATTCTTGAGGTCATGTCCAGAAACATTGTGCAACGGACACCATCTCTTACTTCCCTATGAGTTAGTCTATTTGTCTACATGGTCATTGTTACGACCACCAGAAGGAGGTTTATTATTTTTTAATGGAACTTTTTTACCTTTTTCATGCGGTTGCTTATCCATGACTGCGACCTGTCGGAATTGGCCTGCTCCATTCTTCTTGGGCTTCTTGGACTTTCCACCTACAGATGATTCAGATTTCTTGTTTGAATCATCCTTCTTTTCAATTTTGAGACCAGGTTGAGGAGGTAAGTTACCCTTATCCACCATTCTATTCCTTTACACAGCCTTAGCTATGTCGAAATATCAACCAGCCATGTCGAAAAGCTCTAACACTGATCTCGGTGGGTGGATACTTAAGTCCTCCGCGAACCTTTTGTAGCGAATGCCATGTTGAAAGGCTCTAATAACTGAAGTGTCAGAGATGTTGGGAACGGTATTTCTCACTCCTACAAATCTCTTAATGAACTACCGGAGAGTCTTAGTCGAAGTTTGGTGTAGATGATGAAGATCATTTTCTTTACCAGGCTTCTCATAACAGTTCTGGAAAATGTTGAGGATTGCATCGTACAACATTTTCCAATTGTAAATTGATCATTCTGGTTGATTAAACTACCAAGTCCGTGCCGGACCCTCAAGGACCGTTGGAAAATAGTTTGCCATAACCCGTTCATTTCCTGATGCTGCTTGTATGGTATTGACATAGATTTGGAGATATTCAGATGGATTTTGAGTACCATTGAATCTCTCGATTATTCCAGGCTTGAACATATCAGGCCAGATCACGTTTTGTAGCCCTGGCAAGAAGTTGGGAGTTCCACAGCAAGGTGACGGCTATTTATAGAGTTCTATGGGCGACACTTCGAGTTCGTGGCCTAGGACGTGGCGCGAAGGCCTCAAGATTCTCCTTAAGTCTTGTGGGGATTTGAAACGACGCAGTTCAACATGAGAAATCGAAGCTGTCAACGATTGGGACTCTGGGTCCCTCTCTTGATCTTATGCAAGAAAGGGAGTTTGAAGGTATGAGGCCAATCATATAGATTCTCCAGACGTTCAAGGTATTAATGAATCTCAAGACACGGAGAGTAAGGTTTATCCAGGTTCGGGCCCCCTTTAAGCTGGGTAATAGCCCTATGTCCTATGTAATTGACTATGTGGGAAAAAAGAGTTTACGAAGAGGTGGTTTACAGTATGTATCTAGCTAATCCTATCTTTACTAAGCCTAGTCTTCTCTCTGCGGTCGATCTGTCCATCCTGATCCTTTCCCTTGAAGGCCTTCTTATACTTGCCGAAGAGGTTGCTGGTTTGTTCTCCTAGAGGCACACCCCACGATCTCTCCTAACCACCCCGGAGTAGTAGCTGTGAGGTCATGGGGTGGTAGTTGTCGTTGATCATGGGTACGTGGCGGTTTGGTAGGCTTCACTCGGTCATTGATGAACCACCTTACAGTCTTGACCTCCCTTAACATTGTCTTGTCAGGGATTTATGATTATCTTGGGTATAACCATAAGGATCATGATAGGGTAATGTTTAAGGAATGATCGCGCAATACTGTGACCATGGTGCTAAGGTTGGTTCTTGTATCCGTGAGAGAGGATGGTCGCAGGGACTATCTCCGCGACAACGGTGCCCTTGGATACAACATAAAACACAAGTTAAAGATAACGAGTGTCTTGATTTTGCGTAAAATGAATATGGATTTTTAGTTATATCCAGAATGCTCTTGGATCACCCAATGTTTGTCCTTCTGATCTTCGGCGACCATAGGGAGGGCCACAGCCAAAGTCATGTGCGACCATGTGGCACTATCGCGACCATGGGGGTCTAAAAACAGCTCACAATCCTCATCAGCTAGGCCCTGAATTTGAAGTTACAAAGGCCAATTTAATGAAGTGTGGATTCGAATTCTTAACAGTGCTTCGCCGCTTTGAATTCCCACGTTGTGTTTCACCAGCGATAGCTTCGATGCGTCTTGGGGAATGAGCTATAGGCACTAGAAAGGATCTCAATGTTTCTGCATCGTGCCCAAGGCCGGGAAGTTGAAGCGTCGCCTGGGTGAGTCTATAAATAGCCGTTCCCCTGCTATGTAATCTTCAACATCTTCACAAATTTTTCTAAGTCTGAAAACTTCTTGTCTTCAAACCTTCCGCATCAATGGTATCTCTAAACCGGGTCAGCGAGGAAATTGGGGAGGAGAATGTTGAAGCTTTGGGAGTGCAAGGAACCGGTGTTGTGCCTTCGTCTCAAGAGGTAATCTTCTCTTGGTAGATTGGCGCAAGCTTTGTGGAAATGTAATTGTTCTAATTCCTTTTGCCTCATGTAGCCACTTGATAGTTCGACTACCTCTAGAAAATGTGATGGCAATGATCTTGGATCATATGGGGGATCTTCATCGAAGAGGCTGATGCAGCTTGATGGGCTCACTGTATACTAGGCTTCATCCCTTTCATGGCTCCAGTGCAGCCCATGGCCAGGCAAGCTTCGCCTCATTCTCCCTTCTCGACGGAGGATGAGGATGCCTTCGTCTCTACCACAGCTGCTTCGCCCTTGTCTTCCTTGGTAAGATCTCTTGACTCTTGGGCTTATCTTAGTTAGTTGATCCTCACCTTGAATGTGCAGAGTCGTGAATCTCAAGAAGGGTTGGACAAGGTGAAGGCTGAGCTACTGGCCCTCCAGGAGGAGCACAAACTCCTAGAGGAGAAGTACACCCGGCGGGGGTTCGACTTGGATGACTTCTTCAAGCACGTTGAGCATTTGAAGGCAAGTTTTGATCGGGCTAGTGAGATCGCAAGGCTTGCTCGACAAAAAGAATAGCTTGTGCACGAGGAGAAGGGCACCGCGAGCGTCACCACCGCCGGCTATGGTCTCACCATGAAGGATACCTTGCAATACTGAGGAAGGTCGCAGGGCTTCTTGAAGCGTATGTGGTTGACCCTAAGAAGGACAACTTGTCGCTGGTGGAGTCCTGGGTCCTGGCCGCAAGCCAAACTGACTTCATTTTAGATGCAGGGTCTAAGGCCGATCCTTAGTATGCCCTTTTGTATTTTTTATTTTTTGTAAATAATGGAAAATTTTAATAAAGAATTAATTTTGCCCATGTTGATTTTCTACTTTTTGTTTATCTAGTATTTTCTCTTTCCTTATATTTTGTCTATCATAAGAAAGCGCGTGTGATCACGGAATGACTATCGCGATCATGGAAAGGTATGTGTGCTGCGTGCGATCACGGAATGACTCACGATCATGAGATGTTTGTCACAACGTGGTTACGTGCAATCATGAGAGCGGCAATCTTTATCTGCTAGCCCCCAAAGTTGAAGCAATAAGGCTTCTTTTCACTGGAAAAGGCTTTTTATTTTGAAAAAAGGCATTTCAGCTTATGAAAAGGCGACTTGTCGATTCGACTTCCCGTTGAACGCACGCGGGATTGTGGGTGTGCGTGTCATGTTTGTTTTGACGTGCATTTAATGAAAAAACACCTTTTTCCGCATGGTGAGAACCGTGGTGAAGGAATCGAGGGAAGTGGGTTTTTAAACCCTTCATCTCAAGCCCTAGCTTCTCACAGAAGCTTCGGCGATATATCCAAGTGTTAGCAAAGTTCCTGTGAGAGCTGTAGATCACAACCTTCATTGGTTCTCCACCAAAAACCTTTCTAGATGGCGTGCTGGACAAGGTCTAGCCACCGATCGGAGGAGAGTTTGCTAGCATTGGAGGCTGATGGTTATCTGCCATCCATGTCGTTGATACCACGGTGGCCGGCTAGGGAGAACGAAGAGAGCATTGCGATACAGGATGTCAAACTTGTGATGTTCAAGGACTTCTTGCACTGCGGCTTAAGTCTGCCGGAGAGCGACTTTTTGTGGGAGGTTCTCACCCACTTCGATTTGGAGCTGGTGAACCTGAATGCCATTCGGTGTTGATCCTCGCCACCTTCCAACATTTGTGCGAGGCGTTTCTGGGGGTTTTTCCTAGTGTGTCACTATTCTGCCAGTACTACTTGTTGGCCATGTCTAAGGATGCTATGAGGGATGGTAGCCCTGGTATGTTGACAAGTTATTTACAATGTTGTTTAGAGTTGTCCTCTTCCAAGGTCACGGTTAGGTCCAACTATCTATTGAAGGCCTTTAACCCGCTCGTGGAAGGTGACCAAAACGTGTCAAGCCTAGAGAGCCTTGTTGAGAGCGCCAATGGAATGTTGCAAGCACGGCGAAAGGTATGCTTCTTTCGATGACCTGGGACAAGTCGTGCTATTGATGTAAGTCCGACCAATAATCCCCTTGATTTTTGTAGTTGGCCGAGGGCCAATTGGTGGGGACGAAGAGACCCCTATGCGATGAAGTTCCTTCTGGTGGTTCCTCCAAGAAAGCGAAGAGGACCCCAAAGCCCAAACAGCCCAAGGCTCCAACTCCCAGCGAAGTAAAAACACTAGTTGCTAGAGCAGCCTCATCCAAGGTGACTGCGACCAGTGAAAAGACGGCCGCAGTAAATATTTCTTCGTCTCACACCCCAACAAGAAGGATGGGGAGTTATCTTTTGCTTGTACAGGGGGAAGGAAGTGATGTGGTGGAGGACGATGAGACTCCCCTAATCCTTCAAAGGAGAAGGTTAGCGGAGCCGCCGAAGAAGCCTGCGCTTAAAGCGTTGTCCTCGCTGCTGTCTCCCCAAAGTGGGGGGTTAAGCTCCTAAAATCTCCTGGGGCTTGGCATTAGGTAAAAGGTAATCTCTAGCAAAGTGGTAGAATTGAGTTAGGAATAGCATTACCAATTGTGCTAGACATGAACAGGACTCCTTCGACTATGGCCGCCGCTTCTCCGACAGGTGCGTCAGGGACCGGCATGGTCGAGGGGGAACAAGCTACTATTGCAGGTGTTCCTGTCATGAGTGGAACTGCTGTAGAACCAGTGGCCACAACTGAGCCCCCTGCAACTACTGATGTTGTACCATTGCCCGACGTCGTTGACGAGGTGGTTGTGGATACGCCATGTATCGTACCCGTTGACGATGAAGGGGCTTAGGTCGCAATGGTGACCGCTACCACGGACATGGCCATAGTTGTCCTGCCACTGGTTCATGAGGCCACACTTTTGCCCCACGCCAGAGATAATAACCGAATCTCAAAGTTCCGAACCGGTGCGCGGTGATGCTCCTTCTCCGAGCCAAGGCATTGGATCGGGGAAAGTTTTAGAGGATCTTTTGGAGGTAAGGGAGGTTCTTACCCCCTGGATTTGTAACATGTGTTTGAGTTTTGCGTAAGGTCTGCTAAATGTTTGTTCGCAGAACTTTGCTCACAGCGCGACCATGGTCGATATGCTGGTAGAATGTTTCAGGGTCGTGGAAGCGGAGCGCGACCTCCTAAAGCAGTAAGTGTCTTGCTTTACTTTAATCCTTGTATGGACTTAGACGTGAATCTCTTATTTGTCTCAGTGAAAATTCTGCTTTACTGGAAGAGATTTCCATCGTGCGCAACAATGATGGGGCCGTGGTGGATGAGTCCTTGAGGGAGAAGGATGAAAAACTCTCAGGTGCCCTCGCTGTCTTGGAGGAAAAGATATGATTATATGATGCTCTGCAAGGGGAAAAGGATGGTCTCACATAGGCGTGCAGTAAACTACAAGCTAATGTTGATTGTAAGCACTTCCCAGCAGAAGTTGTCGTTGCTGAGTTGATTTTACAGATATTTCAACTTTGAATTTCGTTCTTCCTTTGAGTAGGTCAAAGAGAGAAAGGTCACAAACAGACTGGAGAGAGGGATGAATTAGAAGAGAAGTTCATCAGGCGTGGACATGACCTAGAGAAGCTTCACAATATTATCAACCAACTTCGGTCGGCCAGCAACAAGGCCAAAGAAAAAATGGAGAAAGTTCTCAGTGAGAAGGAGAATTTAGAAATGATCATCGAAAATTACCACCTCAATGACAAAAGCACTCTGGCCAAGCTGAAGAAAGTTGCAGACCCATTTGACGTGGAAGTCATCAATCCAACAGGGGATGACATATCACTGGTCGAGTCTTGCAACCTTGTAGCCTCCCAGTTTGACTTGCTTGTCTCAAATATCCCCAATTTTGTGACGAAGCGCAGGGAGGCACTAAAGACTGATGTAAGTGATGTGGCCTCTGCTTTACTCTGCAAGCTTAGACATCACCATTGCCTGGATTTGGACTTGAGGCCAACGGTGGAAAACGTAGCTTCCAACAGCGAGGATCAACTGCAGGCGGTCAGGGCCGAGGTCACTGTTCTTGTAGACAAGCTGCTGCATGACCTAGGCCTTCCTTGATGTACTACCTTCTATTGTACTTTTTTGACAATGGGATAACTTTTCATAAGTTATTGTACTTTCCAAATACACATGATTAGTAGGAGTAACACAAACTAAGGAAAACGCTGGACCTTGAAATTAAATGTTGCAGTTAATTCCCCCTAGCCCCCTCTTGTGACCAATTATATTGGAGACGTAGTATGTTGGTCGCAGGATATGGACAAAACCCAAAGATGAGTGATGAACTGATTAACTGGAGAGCACGTTATTGTGAAGTCATAAGGTTTTTGCTAACTGACAGCCACTCGAATGGTCAGGACATTCTAGTAAGTTTCTAAAGCGTTGAGAAATGACTTACAAAGAAAAGTCTTATCTAGATGCGACCATGAGATCGGCCACCGAATCCTCTTAACATCATAGTGTAGTGCCCAGTACGATCAGCCCCCAAGCGTGGTCCGATGGAGGTAGAATGGATGTTAGCCGTAATAAAGTGTGATGTAAGGGAAATTGTATTGACAAATTGAAAAGGGAAAGGGAAAGAGTACTTACACGTAGAACTTGCGCAATTGATCGATGTTCTAGGTATTGGATATAACTCTGTCATCTTCCATAGCGAATTTGGCCAATCCAAGTCACGACATTGAAACCATAGTATAAGGGCCCTCCCATATTGGGGAGAATTTGTTGCGATTAGGCTGGTTTTGGATCTTTCTTAAATCTAAGTCTCCCATGTGAAAGGCTACGTGGTTGCACCCTTTTGCTGTGATATTTACGCAAGGTTTGTAAATATGTTGCAGATAAAAACAATGCTTGATTGCGAGTTTCTTCTAGAAGGGCGCATTCATCGTCACGTGCGGTAGTTGAATTTATAGCATCAATGTTTGTCACGCAAGGGGAGCCAAGTTGTATTACACTTGGAAGCATGACTTCAGCAACAAAAACAAGTTGGACAGGCGTGTCGCCCGTGGCTCGACTAGGTGTGGTACGAAGTGCCCAAGCAAATCTTAAGGCGGTCAAACATGTGTTTCTTAACCCCTTGAATGATTTGCCCGTTGGCATGTTCAACTACCCCGTTGCTTTGTGGATGGGCCATGGAGATGAAACAAACTTTGGTACCAATGTTGTCGCAATAGTCGAGGAAAGGACCGCTGACGAACTGACAACCATTGTCTATGATGAGGCGATTTGGATTACCAAATCTGTTATGATGTTCTTGTGAAAGAATTTTTGTGCCACAGCAGTGGTGATGGTTCGAACTTGTTCAGCCTTGATCCATTTGGTGAATGTGTCAATGGCTACGAACAAGAACTTGTATCCATTGGCCGCTTGGGGCATTGGTCCCAGAATGTCTATCCCCCATACGGCGAATGGCCATGTTAACGGCATAGTTTGTAATGCATATGCCGACTGATGTGTTTGCCGAGCGTGACATTGACACTGGGGGCATGTCTTGACCAGGTGTCTGGCATCATTCAGTGCCGTCGGCCAATACTACCCTTGTCGAAAAGCTTTTCCGACCAGTGTGTGGCAAGAGGCATGTGCACCACACATGCCCTTGTAGATGTATCTAAGAAGGGATTGACCTTCTTCTTGAGGTATGCAGCGCATGAGTACGCCTTGTGTACTCTTTTTGTATATGGTGCCATCGACCAGTTTGTACATGTGTGCTTTTCTAACTAACCGATCAGCGTCGGTTTCATCCTCGGGCAAGGTCCCATGCGCAAGATAAATCCTCAATGGATGGATCCAATCTACTTCATGCTCGAGGGCGGCGATGTTAGTCATCACCTTGGTCGTCTCGGTAATCGAGGGATATTTTAAGTGTTCGATGAACACTCCTGCCGAAGAGGATACGCGTGAGGACCTAAGTTTCGATAATTGGTCAGTGAGAGTATTGCCTCTTCTCGGCACACATTGGACTTCAAAATTCCTAAAGTATTTTCCAATTTCCTCACCTCGCTCAGGTAACGAGCCATTGTCTCGTCGGAGGTGCTGTACTCCTTGTTTATCTGGTTTATGACTATCTGTGAGTCTCCCCTCACCACTAGCCGATGGACTCCAAGGGATTTGGAAAAAACTGCTCAGAGCATAATGAGGTCATCCCAGCACGTGTTGCACCTTCGCATGTAGACCAAAGATCTGATCAAGAATACAATGGACCGATCACTCGACGTCGTGCAAAGAATCTACAACAAGAGGTGACTTCACTCCTTGCTGAAATTGACATTACAAATGATGAGAATTTTATACTACCTAAAAGTTCTACACTTTTGCTACTTAGGTTCACATACGAGGAGATAGAAGACGGTCCAGCTAAGAAGGCCTATGTGGAGGACATGGAGGATAAGGAAGATTGCGTGGAGGCAAACATGGGTGCTGCCCAAAGTTGAGACGTGTCATGTGACAAGTACTGTAACTTTCACAAGTCGTACGATGAAATATTTTGACGTTTCTGGATGCATAATTCACATGGATGGAAAGCTTATGGAGTCTACTTTCCAACGCAACAAACGGCTCGTCTTTTGGACTTCCCAATTAGGAGTAATCACCATTTTAGTGCTGGCTGCACAGAAGTCAAACAGCCGCGCGCGAATTACTTCGTGGTGACCTTTCAGCTAGCTTATCTTCAGATTCTTAAAGAGTCTTTTCTCACCTAACTAGAAGGGTTGTTCTCTAGTATTAATATCCACTATGTATGGTGTTAAGGGGAATTATTTTTGGAGAAGCAAATACCAATCCCTTTTGTTCAGCTGTGTGCTAACAATTTCCGAGAGTGATCTCTACCCCTTTGCTCTTGTGATTTCCTCGCGAAATTACAGAAGCGGTCGCATCATCGACTCCCAATCGGTGCTCCTGCTCCGTTTGATTGCAGGTTGTGTTGGTTGGTTTCATAAGAGTGTGGTTGGACGAATCCTCGATTCAGGTTGCCGTATTGCGACGGTGGTTGGCTTCGAGTTTTATTTGTCAGGTTGCACTAGTTATCTTGGCTGTTTTCAGTAAGTTATCGTGTTCATGATCCTACGCCGTGAAGATCAGGACCAAAGGACGCATCAGAGCCCAGTGAGAAGACCTTCATACTCTGCTGTGTTGTTAGTCGCAACAAAGTGAAGTTGTATGACATACTGGAGTTGGTCGCCCTGAGGCGTGATTAAGACCACTCCAGGCCCCATGTTCGAAAAACTACGAGAACCATCGAAGTACATCGTCCAAAGGTTGTTTGTAGACAAATCTGTCGGTTCTTGCAGAAGTGGAGGTCAAAGGCCCCCAATTCAACTGCCCTTTTCGCGACTCGACTAGTTGCTTCCAAATTACTAAGTATGTCTCCCAACGAAAAAGACGATGGCACGGAGATCTTCTGCACTTGAAAGTAATGTCACAACTTTTGGGAAGCCATTAAGAGGGTATAAAGTATTTTTTGGACCTCCGGGTAATGCTTCTTTGGTCCATTCAGCACTTCACTGACATAATAGGCCGGTCTTTGCACGCCACCTCGTTCTACGACCAGTACTGCACTGACCACACATGGGGTTGCAGCTGAATAAATGAGTAATGGTTCCCCCACGTTCGGGTAGACCAACACTGGAGCACTAGATAAGTACTTTTTGACTTCTTGGAAAGCTTTTCCTGCTTCATCTGACCATTGGAAGCTATTGTGCTTATGCAGTACCTTCAGGAAAGATAAACCACATTCGCCTAACCTCGATAAGAAATGGCTTAGGGCCACCATTCAACAAGTTAGGCTTTGAACTTCCTTCATTGAGGAAGGAGATCGCATTTGCTCAATGGCCCGTATTTTGTCAGGATTAACTTCAATGCCTCATGAACAAACAAGAAAACCCAAAAGTTTGCCAGAAGAAACTCCAAAGGAGCATTTTTCGGGATTCAATTTTTTTATGTTTATTCAAATTACAGAAAGTCTCAGTGAGATCATTCATATGATTAGACCTTTGTAAGCTCTTGATGACCAGATCGTCTACATAAGCTTCTAAATTATGTCCTAACTGAGATAGAAAGGTCTTCTGCATCAAGCACTGGTATGTGGAACCAGCGTTCTTGAGCCCGAACGGCAATCTAACGTAGTAGTAGGTGCCAAAGGATGTGATGAAGGTAGTTTTCTCTTCATCTACTTCTGCCATGCCAATTTGATGGTAGCCTGAGTAAGCATCCAGGAAGATCATCAGTTCGTAACCCGCTATGGAATCGACCAAATGCCATGCATTGTTGAGAATGGTGTAGTCAACACACATGTGCCACTTATCATTGGACTTGAGGACCATGACCGGGTTTGCGAGTCATTCAGGATGGTGAACCTCGCAAATGACAGCAGCATCTTGGAGTTTGGTCAACTCCGCACGAATGGTTTCTTGCCGATCAGGGGCAAAGCGTCAGAGCTTTTGCTTGATTGGTCGTTGTCCAGGCCGAATTGCTAGCCTGTGCTCGATCAGTTTCCTGGGGACTCCAGGCATGTCGGATGGTTTCCATGCAAACACATCTGCGTTAGCTCGGAGACAGAGGAACTTGCTTTAGCGTTTCATCTGGTCGCAGAGTTGTCTTGACTGCATCAGGTTCTTTGGTCGATAGCCTAACATCTCGTAGGGATAAGTCATCGACCAACTCCAAAGAAATGCGATCATAGGTGAGAGCCGTATGTTGACTGCCTCTAACTGTGATAACGCCTTTTGGGCCTGGTAGTTTGACGCACTTGTGTAACATCCCAGTTTTTGGCTATCTTTTCTACTCACGAGTCAGCATATCTTCTTTGGAATCCCTGATGTCTCAACCCTATTTTGATCTTAGGTATGCCACTACCTTAACCTAAAAAGTTGGCAGCTAAACTTCATCTCCCATATCATTTTCACATTTCAGTCCAAAAGTATTTCAGTTTAGTCCTTTTCAGAATTTTCAAGAAACCCAAAAAGGCTAAAAGTCCCAGATCATCTCCAAATTCAAATCTGACCAAGTGATTATCTTTCTTTCATTTTTCTGAACGTTTTTCCCTTCTGGAAGAACTCAAGAATCTCAACCGAAACCCTAGTTTCAGCCCCGGCAAAAAAATGTCAAACCCTAATTACCCTATTTTACCCTGTTTTCGATTTTTGTCGAAACCCTCAGATCTTATCAGATTTTGCCATTTTCCCTGCTGGATGAGTCCAAGCACTTTGGTAATACTCATCTGCAAAATCATATTGCAAATCAGCCCTTCAGAATCCCAAATTCGCAATCAGGTCCTAAATCCCGAGAAGAATCTTCGCAGTTCAGTCCAAACCCTCACAAATCAGTCCAAAGCCTCGCAGTTTAGTCCCTGGCTTCTTTTCTTCGACCACAACTAGAGCCCGTGCGCTCCACCACGACCTGAGGACATTCGACCGCGGTTGCTGCCACCTTTCGCCGTGAGCCACCGTAGCCTTCACCACCGGCCAGTTGTGCCCCCGCCAACGGCCAAATCCCACGTGACCGCACGTGCTCACGTCGCGCCAAGAAGCTCCACCGTGGCGATGACCGGAGACCGTAGCTTCACCGTTCGCGCGCGCGTGCCTGCCATTGTCAGAACTTTACTGCCACATGGCTGCCATGTCGAGACTCGCTATCCCGTCGTCCTGACGAATCCAGGTTTCGCGCGATACTCCGTCTCTGGCAGAGCTCCCGCCATGTCCCAATGAGCCTCGCTGACCGCTCCGGCGCCAGAGAGCATGCCCCCGTCGATTTGCTACCGCTCCCGAGGACTCAACCCCACGGCTATATTGTCGCGCCCCGAGACTGGGACTACGACTACTCCTGTAGAGACCTAGCTCGCTGCAGCTAGTCCCATATATGCATAGCATACACATACCCTTGACGTCCCAGGATAAGTCAAGCACAGTAGTATATCACATTGCAACAGAGTAACTTACAAAATAGTTAAGCAGTGTGGCCTGCTGGCCTTGATATTACATAAGGAGATTACAATGCCTTCACGGCATACATGGTTTAGTAAGATAACATCTACACAACAGAAGATAGGTGACCCACCCACAAAGAGAAGTGGACGGCAGAACAACACACATCAGGGAAATGACGGGACTGACGCTCCTCCTTCTGGGTCCAATAAGTTCTCCACGCCTTCATCTTGATTGTTGATCGCTCCGTCTATTGATTTGTAGATTGCAAGGGTGAGCACTTACGTACTCAGCAAGTCATAGGTAAGAGTAGATACATATAGTAGTGATGACATGAACCTAGACTAGTCAAGAATTATGGATGTTTATAAAATAATCTTTTTCTTTCATACCTCATCTCATGGCAGCACCTTTCATACTATAACATCATCATTCATATTCACTAGATTATAGCACTACCGCGACACGTCGACACACGACAGCCCACGGCAGCACTCCTTATCATGACAACACATGTCATTTGGGTAATCTTGATTAAACATATTTTATTTAGGAAATAGTACTTGTGTCACACCCCGTGGATTTAATCCACCGCAGCAGACTCCTATAAACCCGGGAGCTCGGAGTATTCGAATACGTTTTTAACTCTGCAGAGAAGTACCAATTTACCCGCAAGATATTCCACTTTCAAGCCCATCCTATCATAACAAAATGATTAGACCCCTCCTCACAACCATGTGTGAGTGGCAAGGTGGAAATAACAAGAACTTTTGTTATGCATCACTTACAATTCACCCCTGACCCTGTGGCTCTCCGCGAAACACAGTTGTGGTAGGCTGTATCATAACCTCCACCCCACCTCATTTTCCCATTACTGGGTCAAATATCAGATCACCTTCAGTGATAGTGGGAGTCAGCCTCCAAGTCAATCATCACAACACAACTCATGCAGGGGTTTCATGTATGATCCACATAAGTACTTGTTCAGGCCTGTCCCATACCAGGCTTGCGGTTAGCACGTTGTTCATGCCACTAGACGCACAACACAAGGTTCTAGTCCTTATATGCCAGTGACCAGACCATCCACAACCCTGCACCTTCAGTGCCTGCATATCCTTTGCAGTCTAGCACCTCCAGTGCTACAGCCATCCATACCATTTTTCTGGTCACGGCTAGGGGTTTTATTTCGTGAATATAAGTATATAAATACATATAATAGTTCATGGCTCAAAACTTGTTTATTTCACATTTCATAGATAACCAGTCTAGTACTGCCAATTCATAAATCAACCATTCTCAATCTTTCACATGCAATATTGCCTATATTCAAGGTTATGTTTTAGCAACATTTAAAATATAGGTTCAAGATGACCAAGGATATGACTTGCCTTCCGCGTCGTAAGAAACAGCAGTTGATGACGGGTCAACAATGAAGTCCTCGATCTCAGCTTCTAGATCTGCTCGACGACAAACCAAACAATACACACAAATATTACTTATATATTAAGATGTTTTAGGATCTATATGCAGATATGCTTTACAAGAGTGACTGAACGATACTGGAGATAATTGAGATTGCACGCTGAACTGAGTTGAGATCTAGGGTTTCAAGGATTTGTCTAAGGATGGTGTTAGATGCTCTTAGGATCTCAAGGTTACAATAAGAACATCAGTTTTGTGGTTGGTTTGATCAAAACAGCGAATGTCAGCAGATTGACATTCGGATCAAGACTTTGACATAACTTCAAGGAAAACTAGAGAACTTATCTCAAGTTATGACAGTAGAAGAAAATGTAGATCATAACTCTACAAATTCAGTGGACAAAGTGGCTTTCAAAATGTACAATCAGAAGTGGGTAAACAAGGCCAATGCCATTGGCTGGCATGCATTGGAATAGTGTCAAAAACTAGGGTTTAGCATAACATGCATTTCAAGGGCTCAAATCAAGTTGTGATAGAAGAAGAAAATGAGATCACAACCTCAGAAATCTAAGAGACAAAGTTATGCCCAAAATGCACATCTGGAAGGGGGTGAAAAGGGCTAATGCCGCTGACTGACATAGTCTGGCATTGAGCTGACAATGCCAAAAACTAGGGCTTAGCATAACTTTTGATCTGGAGCTCCAAATAATGCACCACTTTGTCTGGGAGGTAGGCTTGAGTAACAGGAACAATTAAGTCACCAGGATCTAGGGCAAGAAATGGCTGGAAAGCAAGAAATTTGATGATGAACTGAGATGAACTGGCTGCACTAGATCAGTTCTGGACAAGATCTTGGCATGGCTGTAACTTCCAATCTAGGCCGATCTAGGTGTCGGGCTAGAAGACAAAAGTGTTCAGGAGATCAAAGCACACACACTAGACAAAGTTTCGAGGGCTGAAATGGCTAGAACAAGCTTTCCGGTCATCGGCGCCGGAGAAGAAACTCTTGATTTGGGGGTTTTTGCTGTAGGAGGTTTGAACTTAATTCCAAGCTCAAGGAGTATCTGTGGAGTATAAGGAAACTACTAGTATAGTCAATTTGGTCAGAGGATGGCTGGAGAAGCCTGGCGACGATCGCCGGTGACTGGTAGAGCTTGAATTTGGGGATACCTTCGATTCGAGCTCAACCTGGGGATCTGGATGCTTAGGCTGGCTAATTAGAGCTCACAGATCAATTTGCTTCACAGGTTCGAGGGCTAATTCGAAGTGATTTGGTCTGCATTGCCGGAACAGGGCAATCGGGAATTCCGGCGATCACCGGCGACTGGATGCAATATAACTCAATTAGATGGTACAGCACAATGAGGGAGATTAGGGAAACTTACTGATGCGGTTAATTTGACAGAAGGTGCTGCGTAGTGTGCTGGCACCGTGAAGCTCTTCGACAGCTCGCCGGAGAAGATGACGACAGTGAAGAAGTTTGAGAATTTGATTAAGTCCTGGGGAAGAGGAGATGACACAGGGTACTGGTGGCTTAAATAGAGCAGTGAGCGAAGCTTGCAAGGATTAAACAGCATTGAATTGGTGTCAGTTGACATGAGTTGCCGGACGCAGATGCAACAACGGCGAGCGGTGACACGACTGTGCACGGGCGAGACAAAGCTGTGCTACATTGGGACTCAACCATGTCGGGCGGTGCAAGGTGGTGGCGACAACGGCTGGCAAGGCAAGCTACGTGGCAAGAAGATGCTGACAACATCACTGCTGGTCGCGCACAGGGCAAGCTTTAGTCGTCGACGCCGCCACGGTGTTGCCACGGCGATGGCTGAGACACTGACACGTGCGCAACAGGAAGAGCAAGCATGCACGAGCACAAATGCAAGCGGAACTTGGCCGGCGACGAGCGTGCACGGCGCATGGCAACCACGGCAATCTCTGGTCGTGCGCACAGTAGCTAGCCTGGTCGAAAATGGACTGAACTGCAGTTTCAATTCTTTGAGTTTTGGACTGAAATGTAAATCTGGAATTTTGGGAGGTTTAAACTGAAATTGATTTCACTAATCTGGTAGATTATATTCAACAAGGTATTTGGCAAAGGTAATTGATAAAATTTGATACATTTAAATAGTTTTTGATACAAACTGAAAATAGGGTAATTTAGGGTAAAACAAGATTTAAGTTTTGTTGATTTCGAATTCTGGCATTTAGGGTTCGATTTTGATATCTGCACAGAAGAGAGACTTGTGGTAAATAGCATTTTGAGAAGATTTGCCGAAGAAATTATGAATTTGGAGTTAATCTGGAGATTTTAGCCTTTTTGGGTTTTCAGATATCAGATAAGGACTAATTTGCGATAACCCTTGGACTGATTTGTGAAAAGAGTCTAGATGATAGAATATGGCTGTCAACTTTTTATATTAAGGTATTGACATACCCATGATCATATTCCAGGAATAATCTGGTCTGAACTTGGTCAAGATTTTGATTAAATCTGTATTTCTGAAACTTAGGGTATTTGGGTAATATAAGGTATTTCTGTTTTCGAAAACAGAAGAAGTTGATAAATCTGGAATTTAGAGATAGAATTGGATCTGGGTTCTGAAGGCTTTTAGATTCAGGATAACTAATAGATCAAATCTGGCAAGTCAGATCTTGACTTGGGGTCACAGGATAGATTTGGAGATTTTAGGCCTAGAACAGAATAAAGCTGAGGCTGATTTGGTTGATCTAGAAGAGACATATGCATGCATGATTTTTAAGAAAGAAACTTTTCACCCCAAAACTCAGGATGTTACAGATATAAAGCCCCCTCTTGCCAGTGCTTCACTTCACACCAAAGCTCACCAGAAACCCCGTAGCATTAGCACCAGAGCTCGCCTTCGTCTTCTTCCCCGACGAGCTGCTTCTGGAGCTCACGGTGCCAGCCTCAACCGCAACACCTCTCTTCAATCCAGAGCTACCGGTGAGTTCCCCTCACCTTCCTCTCTGTGCCATGGCCTTTAATCGAACCCCGGCGAGACCTAGCGCCGGTGATCGCCGAAATCGTCTTTTGCCCTGTTCCCCTAATGTCGAGTAGTTCAAGTCAAATTGATCCTCGTGCCAGTAGAGAAAGTTGATCAGTGAGCTAGGAGGAGTAAGCCTGCAAGATTAGAACCCCCAATTTTGCCCCGAGCGTCGAATCCCCAAATTCGAGCTTCGGCACTTCGCCGGAGAACGCCGCCGTGCTTCTCCAGCCATTCCCTGGCAAAATTGAGTACACCCGTAGCTTCGTGATGACCCCTAGATGCTTCCCGAGCGTAGAATTGAGTTCAAACGCCGTGGATCAAAA
The DNA here is from genome assembly GCA_019359835.1 of Pharus latifolius. Lineage (NCBI taxonomy): Eukaryota > Viridiplantae > Streptophyta > Magnoliopsida > Poales > Poaceae > Pharus > Pharus latifolius. The sequence goes on from CM033329.1 coordinate 27,045,978, forward strand.
ATACCCAAATCGGTGCCTTCGTCTTCTGGTCCGATCACCAGAGTTTGTTTTCCGGCTGAACCAGCTAATGCAACCTTGTCATTTAGCTAGGCCTCAACCCCCTGAGTATTTTACTCCCCTGTCTCGAACACTGAATCAGCCTGGATCAAAAGTTATGATCATGCCAAGTTTTGTCCAGAACCATGTCTGTGCCGTGTCGCCACCGTGGTTCATCGACGCCGTTCATCGCCGTCCGGCCACTTTCAGCCCTTGAGCCTATTGAGTGATTAGTTCCTGTTATCAAGGCCTAAACCCCAGACAAAGTTGTGCATCGATTGGTGCCCTAGGTCAAAAGTTATGCAATGCCCTAGTTTCTGGCCATGTCTAGCACTATGTCAGTGCATGTCCACCAGTGGCGTTGGATGATTTAGACCTGTCACATTTGAGCTATTGAAATGTCACTTTGTCCACTAAGCCTTTTGAGCCATGATCTACAATATTCCCTACTGTCACATCTCCAGAAAACAGACCTAGAACCAATTTAGGGCTATGTCAAGCCATGAGCCAAATGTCAGCCCTTCGACATTCAAGTCCTTTTGAGCCTATCTCTTCGATCAACATCAAGTGACCTTGTCCAAATCCTTTCCCCTGCATGCATGATATATTTTCGTATTATTTTCTAGTACTTGTACGCTTATGTAGTGTGTATGTGTTGTTTCTATCCGCCGTGGAACCAGACATTGAAGGAACAGAAGAGATCTTCGAGGATTCATCTGAGCAGCTAGACCCATCACTGCAAGGCAAGTCTCAAACCCTTGATCATGTCTCGCCTATTATTTTGAAATGAAGAATGTTAACTGTTTCAAGTATATGCATGCCTTAGATTCAAATAAGAGTTATGTTTCAATGAAATGATTAGATATGACCTAAATAACTGTAAAGCCCCTTTTGTGATTGATTATCCATGCACCTTTGTCACCCTAGAATATCATTCTTAGGCTATGCTATGCTCAAGATTATATGTTAAATGTTGAATGGTCACATGTGAGAAAAGCATATTCAAAACCCTTTTTGGGAAAGAAAATGTGATTGGAATCGATAGTGAGGATGGTTTGATTGGATAGTGCTGTGTGTGCACTGGGAATGTGAAAGACTCCTCAATAGAGATTCGTAAGGACTAGAACCTTGTGTTGTACTTCCATGCGGCATGAAAAACATACCAACCACTTGCCCGGAATGGGACGGGCGCAACTTAGTAGCTTTCTTTAGTATTAGCTTTTCCATGCAATGGTTGTCGATACAGTTTCTTGCGAGAGCTGGTGGGCCGCAGAAGGCCATGAGTGATGTGAGTTCAGAAAAATCATGAGAGGAAAAGGTGGAAAGAAGGAAGACGCCCTATGCCAGATTAAGTCGTCCGCGACTGTAATCAAGAGAGGCTATGTGTCGTGCGAGAACATAGACCCAGGCTAGGAAGTAAGGCAGTGGGGAGGACCCACAACGGTACTTGAGACTTAACTGTCTATTTACTGGGCAGGGAATAGTTAATGCTAGGACTGTAAACTGTTGTGTCATCTCGGCCTTGTCATATGCGTAAAAGTCCCATGGAGAGGTACCGACTTGAAAGCCGAATGATCGGTGGATTAAGGTGGTACACCTTTGCAAAGTTTAAGAAGTATCGGATACTCTGAGCTCCCAGGTTATGGAGTCTGCGCGCGGTGGATTCTATCCACGTCGATGCAGCACAAGTAGCTTTTGGAAGATTTCTCACAAAATCTGAATAAAGTGGTGACTCATGAAAGACCGCCACACACAACATTCTCTGAAAATCTAGCTTAGGATTTGAAAAGCCCTACTTTTGAAAATAAAGATCTTTTCTTCAAAGACTAAGTGTGAAAATCTATTCTATGTTCTTATATAAAACTAAAGAGCCATTCTTTGAGAATTTCCCCCCATCTATATATACTTGCATTCTTATTTGGGACTTGTGGAGCATCATGTGGACAATGTGCTCATCCTTGCTTTTACAAACAAATTTAGAAGAAGGATTCATCGACCCTGAATCTTACGGTCTTGAACCCAATGTGGAACAAGAAGAAGAAACTGAAGACCCAGCTTGTTAGAGGGATATGCACCAAAGTGGAGACCGATGTGGAGAAGGCCCGTACAACACCGCTGCTGCTGAAGTCCTTTTGCTTTTTATTACTGTTTCATTCGTGCCGACCTTTGTGTCGAAAACTCCTTAATTTTGTATCAACATTTAAGTGCGTCATTTTGGCGCTAAGTTATTGTAATGTTGGTCCCTATGATCAGCACTTGTTTTTAATTACTTGCATTTTTATATAATGCATCTTGTTGTTGTGAGCTGCAATGTGCCATTTCTGAGTGCAACCCACCTGGGCGGTTGCCACCAGATTCCTCAAATGAGGGTCCCACAACTAGTAGGCATAGTGTGTTTCTGCCATGAACTTGGCGAGTGAAAGACTAGGATGGCGAACCGAGAGGGGGGGTGAATTGGTTTTGCAAAATAAATATTTAAAAGGCAAGCACAAGAAACAAGAGAGGGTATAAAGATGCTAGGGGTGCTCGGATATCGTAAATATAGCTATCCCCAATCATAGCACCACCTCTCTTGATATTAAAAAATCTCCATAACAAAAAAGGAAACAGGAGAAATAAAAAGAAAACAAGAAACAATCAATTGCAAGTATTTAAACAATCGATTGCGAGTATTTAAACAAACAATTGCGAGTATTTAAACAAACAATTGCGAGAATTTAAACAAGCAAGAAAGAGAGAGAAGATTTAACAACTTGAAAATATTCAAGAACTAAGAAAAGGATCAAGAATACAAAAGTTTCAAAACTAAACACAATAGCCAAAAACTCTCTCTCAAAGGGGCAAGTCTTCTCCCTAGCACTCCCCCTTCTTATATAGAGCTAACCTCCACTAGGAGTAGTCTCCACAACCAACGTGGGACTTAAACTAACAGCAGGTGGAGATTGGGCCCGAAGCCCAATTCAGCCCAACTCTCAACAATCATTTTTACAATTTTTGAATTTTACAAGTTCAAAATTACAGCATTTTCTGAACAGTAGACACTAAAACAGTCATAACTCACTAGCACAGAATTGCAATCTGCTAACCCCTATCTTCTAACGGTTATTAGCGATTTAGAAGAAAACCATTAGAAAAGGTGCTTCGCAGTCGCAAAAGGCATGTGGTAGGTATGTTTACTATTGGTTTCTATGAAAAGTACGGTTAGAAGAAGTTGTACTGGTTTTTCTAACAGTAAAGAGTATATATACCGTTAGAAGAGCAACACAATTACTAACGGTAGTATTATTTCTACCGTTAGAAAAAGCAGAATGATTTATTCTAGTGTTGCTGAACATATTTATCGTTAGAAGACATGAAGAAGTACTGACGGTAGTCTGTTGGGTACCATTAGAAACGTTCGACATCTAATAATAGTTTTATTCTAACGGTACAGAATATATGTACCGTTAGAAGGGGGACAAAATGACTAACGGTAGTATTTTGATTACCGTTAGAAAGAGCAGAGTGATTTACTAACGGAACTGAAGATTTATACCGTTAGAAGAGATCACTAATTACTAACGGGTAGGTTGTTGTGTTCTGTTAGAATAGTTGAACTTCTACAAATAGGCTTCCATTCAAACAGTTCTGCCGTGACTAGCCCTAACCCGTAACCTCCATGGACGGCCGCCGCACCTCCACCGATGACCGCCGCACCTCCGCACCTCCATCGACGGCCACTTTGACTGGATTTCAGCATGGCAAGCAAGGCAAGTAAAATTTCTGCAATTTTAGATTATTCTAAACCTATAATGGCAATTGTCATGCAATTTTTTTATCCTTCATTTTAATTGATGTTTCTTCTTTTCAATATGATTAAGTATGGTCTCTTGTTCCCGTTTTTACTAAAACAACTAAATAATATCATTGTGGGGCAGATAATGTTCAATTGTTTGAAACTCAAATGAAGAAAATGATCAGGATATTTCTAAGACAAACACTAGCTAACTTGAAAAAAATGCCAATAAGAGTAGAAATGTAATATCTTGATCTCTCAGTAGGTTGCTCAATGCCAACTTGGACTTACAAACAATTGAAATTGAAAGATCGTGAGATATAGTAGCTAGTGTAATATCTTGATCATGAAATTCAAAATTGAAAGATAACGAAATTGAAATTGCAATTGAAGATCATCAAATTGATAATGAAATTGAAAGATTGTGAAATTGAAATTGAAATTGAAAGATCATGAAATTGAAATTGAAATTGAAATTAAAGTTGAAATTGAAATATGTAGTTTACAAGTATCATGAGATACACAAATATCTCATGAAATTGAAAGATCATGACATTGAAATTGAAAGATCATTGATCAAGATATTTACAAATATCATGAGGTACACAAATATCTTGATCTCTCAATAGGTTGCTTAATGCCAATAACATAGTCAAATGCCAACTAGCTTGCTCAATGATCAAGATATTTGTAAAAAGTTCATTAAATAATTAATGTATATTGGGAAGGTAATTTATTATGATGAAATAGAGTAGAAATGTAATATCATGAGATACACAAATATCTTAATTTGCTCTGGAATGCCTATTTATGATATGTCCAGGTCCTTGGACGATGCTCATGAGGGCCAACGTATTTCACGGTTCTTCGTCACAGTACGCTGCCTACATTGGCTTGTTGGTGAAAGAAAAGGGTGAAGATCACCATCGAGTGCAGGAAGGACATGAAGGGCGAGATCTTAGTTGGCTTGGTCGAGAAGATCCTCAAGCCCAGAGGACCTATAGAAAGCATCTTACATTTGTATCGGTGATTTCCTCAGGCTCACACTCAACCCAACTCAACTCAACTGAGTTGAGTTGAGTTGAGTTGTGTTGAGTTGAGTGTGAGCCCGAGGAAATCATTGAGACAAAGGTAACTCCGCGCCAGTTCCAGCTCCTCGGGCGTCTTTGAACTGAACTCCTATGGTTAAGTCAAGTGTGGTTCATACATTTGCTGTTTCAGATGAATTGATATGTGATGTATCAGGTCTCACTTGTAGTCGGTAGTTAATTGTCGCAACTTGCAAAGGTTCGCTTTTATGTAAAATGTATGGGCCACTGGATCCCCATCATGATCTGTTGTTTCACACGTGACTTTTGTAATATACATCGAATGTGTGAACTGTTGTATTTGTATATTGTTGTATATTTGTGTATTTGTATTGCTATTTGGGACATGAACTTGAATGTGTACATGGGTGTATTTGTCTATTTAATTGTATTGGTAGGTAGGTGTGTATTTCTATTGCTGTTTCAGACATGCACTTGAATTTGTGAACTGGCATGTGTATGTTTGTACCTAAATTGCTGTGTCATGCATGAATTAGCTTGCTTTTGTTTCAGCCATTAACTAGAATGACTTTAATTAATAGTACTCAATTTTTATGTTTCATCTTCCATTTTCTTGAAGGAATGGAGGCAAAGCAAGATCTCATGTAAGTAGAGATTTTTAATTTCTTTGGCAAGATGAAGTACCAAGTACCTAAGAAAAGTATTTTTGTGTCTCTTAGTTAATCTACAAATTAGCATCTCTTGAAATATTTCTTTATCTTGTAGTTAAGATCTGTTTGGTGTTATACATTGTGTTTAGATACGATTATTTGATTGTTAAGACAAATATTTTGTTTCAGGCATGCACTTGAATGTGTGAACTGGTGTGCATGTGTGTAATTAAATTGCTCTGCCATGCATGAATCAGCTTACTTTTGTTTCAGCCATGTACCTGTACCTTTTCTAATGGTACATACACATAATTACGGTTAGAACAAACATATGTATTTGCATATGTGCTTGAGGCATGCACTTCAATTTGTGAACTGGTGTGCATGTGTGTACTTAGATTGCTCTGTCATGCATGAACCAGCTTGCTTATGTTTTAGCCATGTACCTGTACCTGTTCTAACGATAAATACACATATTTCCGTCAGAAAAGACACCTATATTTGCATATGTGGTTCAGGCATGCACTTCAATTTGTGAACTGGTGTGCATGTGTGTAATTAAATTGCTCTGTCATGCATGAAATAGCTTGCTTTTGTTTCAGCCATGTACATGTACCTGTTCTAACGGTAAATACACATATTTACCGTTAGAAAAAACACCTATATTTGCATATGTGCTTGAGGCATGCAATTCGATTTGTGAATTGGTGTGCATGTGTGATTAAATTACTCTCTCATGCATGAATCAGCTTGCTTTTATTTCAGCCATGTACCTATAGCTGTTCTAATGGTAAATATACATATTTACCGTTAGAAAAAACACCTGTATTTGCATATGTGCTTGAGGCATGCACTTCAATTTTTGAATTGGTGTGCATGTGTGTAATTAAATTACTCTGTCATGCATGAACTAGCTTGCTTTTGTTTCAGCCATGTACCTGTACCTGTTCTAACGGTTAATATGTGTATTTACTGATAGAAGATGTACTTACGAAATTACAGGCACATATTCTAACGGTGATTTTAGGTATTTACCTTTAGAAATTGGTCCAGCATAAGTAAAACCCCACTCGACCATTGCTGACCTGCTATTTTGTTCTGTTGCACTCGGTCTCCCTCTGTTTACGATGAGAGTTCCACGCTCGAAGCTACACTGCTAGAGTGATCAGGGCAAGCTAGAAGGATGTTGATTGGACCCCTCTGTTTAGTGTAAGCTTAATTGTTATCACTTATCTCTATCTCCCTCTAGATCTCCCTCCCTCTCTACTTGCATGCTAGCAGTATTGTGTAGTTCCAAGCTTGTATCTCCAAGCTTGGGAGCTAGCTAGAAATACCTCATGTTTTAGGAGCTCACTAGCTTGTATTGTGTAGTTAGGTTAATTAGTGTTAATTTCATCATGCTAGGGTTTAACATATCAATTGTAAGAGGCTGTCCATGTACATATACATAGCTTAATTGGGCAGTTTTCATGCATGCGCCTGACTCGTTAAATTTTGTTAATTGTAGATGGATAGGAAATATTGGATGTATGGAATAAAACGTACTACTCTTGAATATTTGGATGGCGTGAATGGCTTTATTAAATTTGCTGAGCAACAAAAGGCGAGGAAGGGGGAGAAAGATGTGCTTTGTCCTTGTACAGATTTTATGAACTTGAAGAGGTTTAGCAACTCTAATCAAATTAAGAGTCATTTGATTCATCGTGGTTTTAACTCATGATACACTCGTTGGATATGGCATGGCCAAGATATTGAGGAAACAAGCACCGCTACCAATCAGCAGGACCCGGATGTGGGTTGCAATAATATCGATGATCATCCGAATTTTGATAATGTTCATTCCGATGTGCACATAGATGATGATGACAATCTAGATGAGATGTTATGTGATGTAGAGGAAGATTACAATGAAAACGACTTCTGTGAATTTGAGATATCGATTACTGACTCTGAGAAGCCTCTGTTCCCTGAATGTACAAAATTTACAAAGTTGTCTTCTGTGCTGAGATTATATAACTTGAAGATAGGAAACAGTTGCAGCGATAAGAGTTTCACGGCACTATTAGATCTTCTAGCGGAGATGCTTCTAGAGGGAAATGAGTTGCCATGATCTACTTACCAAGCCAAAAAACTATTATATCCGTTGGGAATGGAAATCGAAAGAATACACGCATGCCCAAATGATTGTGGGTTGTACCGTAACGAGTACTCCAATTTGCATGTTTGTCCAAGATGCGGTGCATCAAGGTATACACGTAGGGACCAAATTGACAATGAATGTCACGAGGTAAAGACAGTACCTCTAGCCAAAACTATGTGGTACTTGCTTGTGATATGTAGATTGAAACGGCTGTTTGCAAATCCAAAAGTCGCGAAGTACTTGCATTGGCATGCTGAAGGCCAGAAACAAGACGGAAATCTAAGACACCCAGCTGATTCTATTCAATGGAGAAATATCAACAGAACATTTGATGAGTTCGGGGGTGAAGTACATATGGTATGAACCCACACGGTAATATGAGAAATCGGCATAGCACATGGTCAATTCTTTTATGCATCTACAATCTTCCTCTTTGGTTATGCATGAAGGGCAAGTACATCATGATGTCGTTACTAATCTCAGGACCCAGACAACCCAGAAATGATATTGACGTGTTTCAAGCGCCTTTAATTGAGGACTTACATAAATTGTGGAGTGAGGGGGTGCAAGTGTGACATGCATACAAGAAAGAGAACTTCATCTTGCGGTCCATGATATTTTGCACCATAAATGATTTCCCGACTTACAGAAATTTGTCAAGGTATAGTACGAAAGGAGCCAAGGCTTGCCCTATTTTCCTAGATGAAACTGAGAGCATGTGGTTGCGAAACTGCCAAAAAACAGTGTACATGGGTCACCGCAAGTTTCTTCCGGTGCATCACGCCTACTGTAAGAAGAGGAAATCATTTAACGGCAAGCCTGAGAAGGGATCAGCCCCAGTGTTTCTGATCGGTAAGGAGATTTACTCACTTGTGAAGGACATCAAAGCTGAGTTCGGTAAGTGTTGTAAACCTTGAGAAAAAATGTTTGGAAGAAGAGATCGATTCTTTGGGATCTACCATACTGGGAGCACTTACAAGTTTGACATTGCATTGACATCATGCATGTAGAGAAAAATGTCTGTGACAGTTTGATTGGTATGTTGTTGAACATTCCAGGAAAGACAAAGGATGGAGTCAAAGTTCGCTGTGACATGGTGGAAATGGGGATAAAGATTGAGCTTGCACCTTTGGAGAAGGGAAAGCGTACATACCTCCCCCCAGCCTGCTATATGTTGTCCAAAAGCGAAAAAACAAAACTCCGTCAGTGTCTGCACGGTGTTAAAGTTCCATGTGGTTATTCCGCAAAATTGAAAAAACTTGTTAACGAGGATTATCACCCGAGCTAGTTCAAAGTAATACACATCTGGTTTAAGACAGAATCAGATTAGACGTGTGTCTATAAATCCGTCGCTATGGTCTCAGACGACCTAAAGGGCACGGACACAGAGATATTGCCTGATCGCAGCCCCTGCGGGATCATGAGGTCACAGACAGTGCGCGATCAAGAAACTGCGGATAGTACGCGGTCAGAGGGTCGTTGATTATCTGCGACCAAAACAATTCGGGAAGGCCTAACTCTTTGAACAGGCATATCCCGAGAATCACAAAGATATTTCCATGCGTGAAGACAACTGCCACGAGGTTAACATGTGCGGTTACCCCTTGATTTCACGTGTTAAGCCTGCATGGAAGTTAAGTGTGGTTAAAAAACTGCATTTTAACAACTGTCCAAGGCCATTTCATATTGGTGTCGCTTTGTCCAGTATAAAAAGGTAGTCAACACACGTTTAAGGACGGTGAATAATTCAGTTAAGCATACAAGCACTACCAGGCGTTCAACAAACCTGAAGACTTAGATATAGTTAGGTGGACACTAATATTGAAGAGATCATCGCCTGTGATCATCTCTTCTTCCCTCTTGTAAAACATCTTATTACATATAGTTAAATCACAACAAGACGTAGGGCTATTACTCTCATCATCGAGGGCCCGAACCTGTATAAAATCTTTTGTGCCTCTACAGAGTTGATTCATCCTACCTTCCCGGAGGAGCACCCTGAAAGGTTCCGCAACTCACAAATTTTCATAAGATCAACTAAGGACCCCAAGTCCAAATCGTCGACAGCTGGCGCCCACCGTGGGGCCTTTCTCAAGGTGCTTTCCCTTCATCCGGAGGTTTGGTGAGCAATGTCTGGAGCATATGATTCCGAGAACAACTTCAATCTCGACAATTATGCCCATATACAAATCCCTTCACCTAGTGATCCCGTTCCGATGGAAGAGGTCAGTGGTGAAGACATTCCGAAGGGACATTAAGAGGACACATCTTACCCTACCCGGGTCATGTCCATCGACCAGGGGATGGAAGAGACAAGTCCAGAACTTGATGTCAATTCCACTATATGCAAAATCAAGTCTCAGTCGCCATGTGTTCCCGTCAGGGACTAGAATGGCAGGGACCAGGAACTCAGTCCAGGGAGGTTTGATCCTGACAACCTCCACTCTCTCTTTGATTTTGAATCCGACTCAGAGCAAACAGAGATGTTCACTCCTTCTGTAGCTTCGCTCCCCAGAGAATTTGCTGCCTTGTCGGAAGAAAATCCCGATCAACGGATTGCTAGGGAAAAATAAGAGCGCAGACAAAAGGAGGAACAAGAACGCAAGCCGAAGGAGGATCAAGACCGCGAGCGACAAGATAATGAACTCTACAGGACAGCCCTAGAGGCTCTACGAAATGCGCAGGTTCGTTATGACGCCACCCCTAGTTCCTCTCGTCGCCTACATGGTCGCAGGCACGACCAGACGCCTTCTTTACCATCGGAGCATTTACCAGCGGGTGATGAAACGATTACATGTGGCGCACCAAGGAGGAGTACGCGTGGCCAACTTAAATCTATCGTGGAGGTCTTGCGTAATTTTCCTCCTACCCTCACTGATGCGGACAAACCGGCTTTTGCTCGGATCCTGGCGGAGAAACTGGATGAGGTTGCATCTGATGCAACCCCTACAGCTTCCTCCCGGTCTATGATACGTTCCCATGAAAGGGAGTATTCTTACTCTAGTCATGGTAGGCGTAATCGATTACCATCCAGATCACTTCGGCATGACAAATCCAGGAGCGTAGGAAGTTCTCGTGATCGAGATCAAATTCCTGTGCATTCTTGTCTGGGACCACGTGGCGCATCCCCATCTCATGAAATCGCTCGTGGATATGCTGGAAACCGCTGAACACTACACAGTCCTTGTGTAGGTTGCAAGGCTTTTTCGCCAGGCCTCCGTGCTATTGTCTGGCCGGATAAGTTCAAGCCGTGGGCTATTGAGAGGTTTGATGGGACCCAGAATCCGTCGGAGTTCCTTCAAATTTACATTACGGCTATCCAAAGCGGCAGGCGGGGATGATCGCGTCATGGCCAACTATTTGCCAATAGTTCTTGAGGGACCGACAAGGACCTGGCTATTCAATCTGCCCAAGGGTTCGATATATAACTAGGAAATGTTGTGCGATGCTATCCTCAATAATTTCCAGAATTGTTATCAAAAACCCGGGAAAGAAGACGATCATCATCGTCCACGACAAACATCTACAGAGACTCTCCGACAGTTTGTCAAAAGGTTTGTTGAGGTGAGAAATACCATCCCAAACATATCCGATAACTCTGTTATCAGGGCGTTTAAGCACGCTGTTCGATATCGGAGATTTACGAAAGATTTACTTATCAACCCCCCTTGATCAGTCGCCGATCTCTTTGATATGGCTGATCGCTATTCAAATGCGGCTGAGGCTGTTGAATGGAATAGGATTATCGATAAAGGAAATTTACCACCCTAACCAGGTCTTAAGGACGTGAAAAAAGAGGATGTAGGCAAGAAGCCGGAGTCTTCGTCGAGCAGGAAGTCAAAGAAAACGAAAAAGAATCAAACTGGACTGTACCAGGAGGTCGCAGTTGCGGAAAAGCCGCCGCTGGCGAAAGTTAATAAGTTTTCGTTTACAAATAAAACTGCCTCTAGTGGTCGCAATTCTGACCAGCCAGAAAAACCAACTCGCAGGAAGGCAAGAAGTGGTGTCCGGTCCACAACTCTCTGGGACACGACCTCAAAAATCACCGAAGCTGGTTGAAGAAACTGGATGACTTCTACCAGTGAATAGCGCCGATGCCAACTTTGCCATCGAAAGAGCAGACTTGCGGGCTTAGAGACGCCGACGGGGACGAAGAAATGTCCTACCAGGTACCTCGTAATTATGTTAATGTCATTTTTTGGATGTTCCTCCTCTTTTATTTCTAAACGACAGTTTAAAGCATTTCATCGAGAAGTTAACCAAGCGGAAGCTCCCCTTGGCGAACCTCAATACCCCCGTTGGTCGGACACTCCTTTGACGTTTGATTGCTCTGATTGTCCCGTTGGACTTACTCGACCATTGAGATTACCTCTGGTCATTACCCCAATAATCAGTAACGCGAGAGTCGAAAGGGTCCTGATCGATGGAGGCAGTTCCTTGGACCTTTTACTGGTCAAGGCATTGGACGAAATGCAAATCCCTCGTTCAAAAATCAAACCCATAATCCATCCATTTTATGGGATAATTCCTGGTCCCTCGATGATGCCAATGGGACAGGTGGTGCTCCCAGTCACGCTGGGTGAACCGGATAATTTCCGAATAGAGTTAGTTACTTTCAATGTAATTGATTGTGATTCGGCTTATAACGCAATTTTTGGCAGGCCAACTCTCGCTAAATTTATGATGGCGACACACTACGCCTATCAGTGCAGCAAGTTACCTGGCCCAAAGGCATAATCTCGGTCCGAGGTAGCCACAATGTGGCATTGACTTGCGATCGGTTATCACTAGAGCTCGTGGATCAACTTCCCCTTCGGGATGTCAAGATTACCACCACGGGTGCGGATACGATCAAAGTTGCCCCTCGACCAGAGGAAAAGCTAAAACTGGTTCCATTATGCCCAGATGATCCATCTGGGACAATTTGGATTGGGTCAGGCCTGGACGACAAATAGGAATACGAACTCATTACCTTCCTCCAGACTAATGCAAATGTGTTTGCGTGGAAACCATCTGACATGCCCGGTGTCCCAAGGGAGGTAATCGAGCACAGGTTAGCAATTCGTCCTGGACAGTGACCAATAAAACGGAACCTTAGACACTTTGCTGTTGATCGTCAAGAAGCCATCCGAGCGGAGTTAAACAAACTCCAAGCAGCAGGGTTTATTCGAGAAGTCGAACATCCAGAATGGCTTGCAAATCCGGTCATAGTCCATAAGTCAAATGGTAAGTGGCGTATGTGCATCGATTACACCGGCCTAAACAGTGCCTGCCTGAAGGATGATTTTCCCCTTCCCCGCATCGATCAGTTGGACGATTCTACTGCGGGTTGAGAACTGATGAGTTTTCTAGATGCTTACTTAGGATATCACTAAATTAGCATGGTAGAAGAAGATGAAGAGAAGGCTACCTTCATGACACCATTTGGCACCTACTGCTACGTCAGAATGCCATTTGGTCCCAAGAACTCCAGTTCCACGTACTAGTGCTTGATGCAGAAGACTTTTCTTTCCCAGATGGGGCGTAATCTTGAGGCTTACGTAGATGATTTTGGTTGTAAAAAGCTTGAAAAGCTTGACTCATTTGGACGATCTTGCTGAAACCTTTTGTAATTTAAACCGATTTGGAATAAAATTAAACTAAAAAAAGTGTTCTTTCGGGGTTTCATCTGGTAAACTGTTTGGCTTTCTCATTTGTTCTAGAGGAATAGAGTTTAATCTCGAGAAAATCAAGGCCATCGAGCAAATGAGGTCTCCTTCGACTATGAAGGTAGTCCAGTGCCTAGCAGGTCGCATGGCAGCTTTAAGTCGATTTATATCGCGACTAGGCGAGAGGGGATTACCCTTCTTCAAAGCTCTCCGCAAGCACCATGGTTTTACCTGGTCGGATGAAGCCGAGAAAGCATTCCAGGAGGTTAAAGCATACTTATCTAGTCCGCCAGTGTTGGTTTCCCCGGTCACAGGGGAACAACTACATCTTTATTTGGTGGCCACACCTCATATGGTCAGCGCTGTTCTGATCGCAGTAAGAGAAGGTGTGCAATGACCCGTCTGTTAGGTGAGCGAGGTACTTCATGATCCAAAGGAGAGTTACCATGAGGTCCAGAAGATACTTTACGCTCTACTGATGGCCTCCCGCAAGTTACAACATTGCTTTCAGGCACATAAAATTACAGTGCCCTCGTCCTTCTCCTTGGGAGATATTATCCGAAACACAGAGAAATCTGGTCGAATTGCGAAGTGGACTGTGGAACTTGGAGCATTTGACATCCATTTCACCCCTCGCACTGCGGTGAAGTCTCAGATCCTTGCAGATTTTGTAGTCGAATGGACTAACCCTGACCCTCCAAGGCAAGAATCCGAAGACTTGTCGTGTACCGACCATTGGACGATGTATTTTGATAGCTCTCGAAGTTTCCAACAGTCGAGGGATGGAGTTGTCTTAGTAATGCCTCAAGGCGACCAACTCAAGTATGTCAATCAATTACATTTTGCTGCGACTAACAACGCAGCAGAGTATAAAGGTCTTATTGCAGGGCTCTGGGTAGCAAAATTCCTCAGAGTACGTTGATTAGTGGTGAGGGGAGACTCACAGCTAGTCGTAAACTAGGTAAACAAGGAGTACAACACCCCCAATGAGACAATGGCTCATTACCTGGGGGAGGTGAGGAGATTGGAAAAACACTTTAGTCATTTCGAAGTCCAATACATCCCGCGAAAGGACAATATTCTCGTAGACCAATTATCTAAAATTGGGTCCTCACGTACATCTGCTCTGGTAGGGGTGTTCGTCGAACACTTAGAGCATCCTTCGATCATGACTACAGTCGAAGATGACTAGGTAACAGTCTTCGGTACCAACCTTGGACAAGAAGGGGATTGGACCCATCCATTGAGGGTCTATCTCGAACATGGGACCTTGCCCAAGGACGGAACCAAAAGCGACCGATTGATTCAAAAAGCGCGCCTATACAAACTTATAGAAGGAGTTCTGTATAGGAAGGGTACTCAAGGGGTATTCATGTGTTGTATTTCTCAAGAGGAAGGTAAATCCCTCTTGAAGGAAATCCATGTCGGTGTGTGTGGTGCGCACGCGTCATTTTGCACACTAGTCAGAAAATCTTTCCGACAGGGTTTTTTCTGGTCAAGAATTTGGTCAAGACATGGCCCTAGTGTCAATTTCATGCCAGATAGGTCCATCAGCCCGCATATGCCTTGCAACTATCCCATTAGTATGGCCCTTCGCGGTTTGGGGGATGGATATTGTGGGACCAATGCCACAGGCCGTTAATGGTTACAAATTTCTGTTCATAACCATGACACGCTCACAAAGTGGATTAAGGCTGAGCCAGCCCGTAATGTCACCGCTGCTGCAGCACAGAAGTTCTTTCATAAGAACATCGTTACTCGATTTGGTGTTCCAAGTCGTCTCATCACTGACAACGGCTCCCAGTTTGCTAGCGGCCTCTTCCTAGACTATTGCGATAAAATTGGAACCAAGGTGTGCTTTTCTTCTGTAGCTCATCCACAGAGCAATGGTGCTGTCGAACGCGCCAATGGGCAGATATTACAAGTCATCAAGAAACGTGTTTTCAATCGCCTTAAGATGCGCTCGGGGGCTTGGGTAGATGAACTCTACTCCGTTCTATGGGCACTACGCACTACCTGTAGTCGTGCCACTGGTGAGACACCTTTCCAGTTGTTATACGGCGCCGAGGCAGTGTTACCTACGAATATCCGTATTGGTTCTGTCCGAACAAATCAATTCGACCAGATTGATCAGATCGAACAACATACTCAGGATTTAACTGTCCTCGAAGAAAAGCGTGATCGAGCGTTGATACGGTCAGCAGTATATTTGTAGGCTTTGTGAAAATATCACAGCAGAAGGGTGCAGCCGTGTAGTCTTCACGTGGGTGATCTGGTTTTACGAAAAATACAAAACCAGTCTAACCGCAATAAGTTCTCTCCTCAGTGGGAAGGCCCTTACGTTCTTGTTTCAGTACCGCGACCAGGATCGGCTCGGTTAGCGATGGAGGACGGTAGAATCTTAGCCAATACGTGGAACATTGATCAACTGCACAAGTTTTACGTGTAAGTTTCCCAATCTTTTTCCTGTTCAATTAGCATGGTTTAATAAAAACTTCGTGAGTACTCTTCTTTGGCTCATGTTATGTCTGTTTTCTTTATTTGCCATACTTATACCGAGCCTGGCTCGGGAGCTGATCACCGATGATCATCTTGTTACAAATATCTAAACCGGATTCATTGGCCAATCTCGTGGTCGCATCCAGCTAAGACATCCCTCAATAAGCTGTTTCTCAACGCATACGGGACTTACTGGCACGTTCCTGATCTTTCGAGTGGCTGCCAGTTCGTAATAAGGTCGGATGTTGTATTGAGGTCAGTATCGGTTTGATCGGATGATCATATCTAAGTTAAAACATTTCTTGGATATTCACAATGCCCATATTTTTCCTGAGATTATAATACTTGATCTTCAGTATTTATGATCTCAGGAGGGGGCTAAAGAGGATATGGTCATACTATGAAACAAAGAAAGTATCAATCTTTTCCAAAATTTAAGGCACGCATTTGCATGTTATAAATGTAATTTCACAGGTATAATTACTAAGAGCGATCATTACAAGGAATCAAATAAGGCCTAGCTCTTTTAGTAGATCTTCGACTAGAGGCTTGACTTCTTCAGAGATGGCCTCAAGACGATCACTCTCGATCTCTGTATCTTCTACCACTGGCTTCAAATTCAAATTTGAGCCGTGGTGGAATCGTAATCTGTAGAGAATGGTCGAGGCTACAGATCTAACATTTGACCTCAGTACCTCTTCCTGCCGTTTGGTATCTTCAGGAAGATACTCGATGAGTGATTCGACTTGGGCCGTGACTAGTATGGATAACTCGCTAAGACTTGTATTGTCCTTTTGCGATTCGATCACATCTGCTTTTAACAGAGTAGCCACCATCTTCAGCTTTTCGAGCATGTTCGATTGAGTACCACTACAGGAGGAACTTGTTTCCCTTCGACCTTCATTCTCCAAGCTAGCGGTATCAATTTTTGAGCTTTGCAACTCGATGGTCGCATGAAGATTTCTTTTCTCTTCTGAAAGACGGGTTATTTGATCCTTTTGTGCTGTATGAACACAGTGAACATTTACTATAAACAAGTTCATATGATGAGAAGATTTCTTCTGGTCGGGAGTATACTTACAAGAAAGCTTTGACTGCGCTTCGCGAAGTTCCTTCTCCAGAGAAGAATATCACGCAGCTGCAGTTTCTTCTTAATTCTCTCTATCAGCCATGCTCTTGTTCAGAAAGGCATTTTCTCGGTAACAAGAAGGATGATCAGTTACGCTTAAATATGGATTCAAGTTAACACGAATAAAGAGCACTATACTTATTGTTGCAGCCGGCTGATCTCCTGATGCGCGACCTCAATATGCTTTGCTATAGCTATCGACTTGGTCGCCACCCTGGTCAACTCCTAGAACACGATAAGAAGTTGCTCTTAAGACTTGAATATTCCTGAATTTTTGCGAGTTTGAAAATAAAAAAGAGAGGTTCTCATACTTCTATGTAATCGCTAAATGAGCCACTCTCAACATCAGCGTGAGGTCTAACCTAAAGACTTGTTGTGTCCGCGGTAGGGGCAGCAGATGATTTTTCCTGTTGTTCCCCCTCTATGACCGGGACTGCAGTTTCTATCCCTTGGGATCGGATTTCCTCTGCCATTCCATCCACGATGGCCCGAAGAACCTCTTCGGCCATGGGAATCGGACTTGGCTCTCCCGCGACCTCTGCAATGCGTGTACCATGGCTTATCGAGGTCGCCGGGGTACTAGGTGCAGCATCCCGGCGCCAACAAACAGACAAACACATTGTAAGGTGAAGATGCCTCCCGTCAGTCATATTTAGATGGCGATAGGAAAAATTCTCACTTTATTCGAAACCCCACCCATGGTTTGGGTGGCGATGATGTGCTCCCAAGAGTGAGAAGCTTGATGGCTGCTCTCAAGAAAGAGTCTTCTTCTGTCCTCGTTTTCCTTCTCTTAAAAAGGACAGTATCCTCTTCTCCCTGTATGAACACAATTCAATGGCTGTGTACAGAGGAACGAAAATGTGCAAGATTATGAGGATTCTTACCACAGTCGTTCCCTCTATCGGTAGGGGAGGTGTTGTAAGCCATGGGGCTTCATGAGCTTCAGGCACCAGGGTTCCACCCGAAACCACAGGATTGTCAATGGTCACAGGGCCCATTATAGAAAATTCTATCCCTACGGTCAGGGACAAGGTTTCATCGACCAGAAGGGAAGTCGACCTCTTTGGGACGCTTGTTCCCAAGAGGTCAGTTGTTTTTCTCTTGCGATGAACTAGAGGAATGTCGCCTTCCTAGTCCTCACTCCCTTCGCCCTGTACGACCAAGAAGTAATTTTCGCTCGTACTTGGGGTTACAGGAGGTATAAAAAATCCTACCCCAGTATTTGTCGCGGTAATGTTTTTCTTTCGCGAAGAAGTTTCTCCCAGGATCTTCTTGGGTTTTTTGGGAGCAGACTCCTTCGCTTCATGCTTTGAAGGGGTCCTTCTCACCCTCTTCGCAGGCAGTCTTCCCGAAGGACCAACGGCCTCAATTGGACGCATTGGCTCTGTAAATTTTCCCAGAAGCTGTATTATTCAACATGTTTTTGGTAATACAAGACAAATGGATGGTTTCCAATAGAGCCTGTTTGAATAAATCATACCTTTTGGCGTTCTTGCTGAAGATCATCGCCGGCGTTAATCAAGCTCTGGGGGCGAGGCGATCCTTTAGCTCCCTCCATAGCAGCGTTATATGCCCGAAGGAGGTAGTTTGTCCGTTTCTCAATCTCGGACAAGGATAGTGCTGTATCACAAAAAAGCATGTCAATAAATGCAATGTCTTTTAATCATTAAAAATGTATGTTTTGTTGATTAAAGGCCATACCGTTATTATAGTCTAGGGTCCTGTCCACCATGGACTCCACTTCCCAAGCTGGATGTGCCCTTTCACGCAGGGGGCTTATCCTGTTCTTCACGAAGTCGCGTATGATGTCACGCACGGTCAAGCCTTGCTAGACTAGGTGAAGAATAGCTTGAGCTTGTTTCTTCTGTTCTGCGCTCAGAACGGGAAGGGAGTCTAACTCACTGGCTTTCTCCGATCGGGCGTTCATGAACCATAGTCCACTCTCCAACGGAGGGGTGCAGTAGAACTATTTATGGTACCACCCATGAATAGAGTCTCGTAGGGGCGGGAATGGGTACTCCTTTTTCTCCCATATACGGAAGTAGATACACCCAGCGGCATTGGCACTTTTTGACCATGCCGAAAAATAAAAGCGTCGGAAAAGCTCCACGCTTGGAAGCACTCCGACAAAGGCTTCACAGAGGTGTTGGAAAATCGCCAGGATAAGGACTGCATTTGGGTGGAGATTTACTAACTCCAACCCGTAATGATCCAAGATTCCCGTCAGAAATTCGCTTTCTGGGAATCGGAACCCGCAGCGCAAGTATTCTTTGAAGATCACCAATTCGCCTTCTTGGACGATTAGGGTTTCTTGATCTTTTTCCGCTTGCCGCCAGTTTATCAGCAGCCGTGGGGGGAGAATCTCTTCTTTCTCTAGTGCCACCAGGCTCTCTTCTGTATGGCGTACGGATCGGCTGTAGGACGCCATTTCTTATGAAGAATTGAGAAGAAAGGTGGTGACTTTGGAGACGACGAAGACGAGGAATGCAAAAGAGGGTTTTTCTGCGGTAGGAGGGTCTAAGGCAACGAAGGGTTTTTGGCTTCTCTAATAAGCTACCTGTTCGTTTTATATGTCCGAGACAACCCTTCGCCGAGTATTTTATTAATTTACAATAATGGGTGTCTTTCCTCTTGGAACCTGTTATCCATACTCAGTAATGAATCCGAAATGAAATGTGTTTTTATCATTTTATTTCGCATTCGGGGGCTATGGTATAGATAAAAAATATTGGAAATTCCTAAATCTTTGAATGGGAATAATTCCATATGGCTTTGGAATAAGTTTATGACCTCTATACTGATCGCAACATCATAATGGATATGTGTGATCATAACAGCCGTGGTCGCTGTATGGTAAAAAAAACTGTTATGTGATCATTCTGATCGCAGTCTACGGCCTCAATGCTATTCTGAGACCGGGGAGCTGTTTTTTGATCGTTACTCTAGCTCTGATCGCAGTCTACAGCCTTAATGCTATTATAAGACCGAAGAACTGAGCCAGTTTCGGACAGAAGTTTACTTGTGTATTTTTGGTCGTAGAAGCATTCTCGTGTAACTATTGCTCACAGAATATAAAGAACCTTAATTCAGATTATAAGTTCTACATAATCCTTTTAAGGGATCAAGCATGTGAGGAAAAGAAATTCTTTATTTCTGACAATCTTTACATACGAAAGGGACACAGGCGACCAACGCGTCAACCTGGTCTGATAGCCTTTTACAAAGTTCTCCCAGGGACATATTAACATCAGTGGGATCAACAGTGGCTGCCCCTAGAGAACTGGCTATGGCTCTAAGCCTATCTACATCATCCTGAATCAAAGAAGCGCTATTATTCCTTATTTTATCGGAGAGTTCTCGCTGCTGCCGAGCATAATCCCTCTCCAAGCGGAATTGGCGCGCCTCTTCGCGGGAGTTGTCATAACATTCTGCCAGATGCTAAATGGCCGAAGACATTTTGTCAGTCTTCTTCTCCAAGGCCTCTTTTTCTTTTTGGATAGTTGGCTCAGGGGAAACACTCTCACCCAAAAGAGGTTGGACCTCAGCAGGCTGATCGCTGGGGGCTCCAGAGATTTTCGTCTCCTACACATGTATGCGTTAGTTTTACAAGATAAAACGACCAGCAGAGAGAATGAAAATATGGTAATGTGACAGCCCAGGTCTTGGCTCCTTTTACCAATTTTGATGCAGTCCCACTGGAGGATCCTTCGTCATTCTTCGATCTCTTCTTTGGAGGAATTAGTTCTTCGAACACCTGTAAGTTTCAAAAACAATTACTTTGGAACCAACCAGAATGCAGGAAAAAAGTTGAACCAGGACTTTCCGAAAAAGACTTACTTCCTGAGAGTCTTGATCAATTTCTAACAGCACTTATGTTCTTTCCTCATCACTCTCAGTCTCAATGATGTTCTTGGGGTCTTGATCTGCCATCGAAACAAGAACTAAGGCTCAGAGGGAGTGGCTGGAGAAAAAGAGAAACTCTAAAAAAGACTTAGACTTGGTGAGAAATTCGTGATTTCAAAGAACCGAAAGGCTCTTCAATTTATAGAGCCAGAAGGCGTCGGTTCGTTTTCACATACGTCTCGGGTTCTTAAACCGCACTTACGGTTGCCATCACGATGAGTCGCCTAAGTCATCATTACCAGCCAAGAAAGACTTAGGGTTTTTCATGGGATATGAACCGTCACATGGCAAAACAGTATCAGTTGAAGTTGAAACGTCGGGTTCATAATTCGATCCAGGATAAAAATTTGAAGTAAATATGTTCTTTCATTTTCTTCAAATTTGGGGGCTAGCTGACGAGGATTATCACCCGAGCTAGTTCAAAGTAATGCACGTCTGGTTTAAGATAGAATAAGATTAGACGTGTGTCTATAAATCCATCGCTATGGTCTCAGATGACCTAAAGGGCGCGGACACAGAGATATTGCATGATCGCAACCCTTGCGCGATCATGAGGTCGCAGACAATGCGAGATCAAGAAACTGTGGACAGTACGCGATCAAAGGGTCGTTGATTATCTTCGACCAGAACAATTCGGGAAGGCCTAACTCTTTGAACAGGCATATCCCGAGAATCACGAAGATATTTCCACGTATGAAGACAACTACCCGGTGGTTAACACGTGCGGTTATCCCGTGATTGCACGTCTAGAATAAATTCTTCCTGGGTCGATGTGTGTTAAGCCTGCATGGAAGTTAAGTGCGGTTAACAGAACTGCATCTTAACAACTGGCCAACGCCGTTTCATATTGGCGCCCTTTTGTCCAGTATAAAAAGGTAGTCAATACACGTTCTAAGGATGGTGAATAATTCAGTCAAGCATACAAGCACTACCAGGCGTTCAACAAACCTGAAGACTTAGATATAGTTAGGTAGACACTAACATTGAAGAGATCATCGCCTGTGAGCATCTCTTCTTCCCTCCTGTAAAACATCTTATTACATATAGTGAAATCACAACAGGACGTAGAGCTATTACTCCCACCATCGAGGGACCGAACCTGTATAAAATCTTTTGTGCCTCTACAGACTTGATTCATCCTACCTTCCTGGAGGAGCACCCTGAAAGGTCCCGTAATTCACAAATTTGCATAAGATCGACTAAGGACCCTTAGCCCAAATCGTCGACACTTGTGTCCATGAAGGACATGAAACTAGTTGGCGTGAAGTCCCACGACTGTCATGTGCTGATGTCACAAATGCTTCCCATTGTTATCAGAGGTATTGTCCCATTAAAAGTTAGAGAGACAATCACAAAGTTATGTTATTTCTTCAACGCAATATCTAGCAAAGTAAGTACATGCACTCCTACTATAAGTTAATTAGCTCCATTTGTGGAGCTTAATTAGAAGATTTTTCTGATATGAATATTTGGCGCAACTGTGTCCTCGCAGGTAATTGATCCAGATGGACTGGACGCTTTGCAAAGCAACGTGGTTACAACTCTTTGTCAGCTCGAGATGTATTTTCCTCCATCCTTTTTTGATGTTATGGTCCATCTGATTGTTCACCTTATCAGAGAAATTAAGTTTTCCGGACCCGTGTGCCCGCGGTATATGTATCTATTTGGGAGATTTATGGGTGTATTGAATGGATACGTAAGGAGTCATCGTCGGCCCGAGGGGAGTATCATGGAAGGTTATGCTGCTGAGGAGGTGATTGGATTTTGCATATATTATATGGCCGGGGTTGACCCAATTAGCGTTCCTAAGTCCCGACACGAGGACAGGCTTCAAGGCATCGGAACGATTGGATTCAAAGCTATCGTCCCCGCCCGTGATGTGTACACGGCATCACATTTTTGGGTCTTACAACACACGACGGAGGTCGAGCCATACATACACGAGCACAAGGAAATGATACGGTCACAGAATCCTTCGAAGCCAGAGATTTGGGTCACTAGAGAACATAACAGAAAATTTGCTGGGTGGATCCAAGGAAGAGTCACGCGAGCTGCCGAGGGCTCCATAAGTGAAACTGTGACATGGTTGGCTAGAGGCCCAAGATTCACTGTAGGGACTTGGCAGGGGGTACGACATCAACGGGTATTCATTTTACACAATGGCTCACGACGCCAAGAGCAGTACGCATTGTAACGGAGTGACACTATTTGCTATTTCCGAGGATGCCAGGGCAGTAAGGGCGCTGAGCTCATATTATGGTGTTATTGAAGAAATATGGGAGCTCGATTACGGATTATTTAAGATTCTCTTGTTTCGATGCCAATGGGTCAAAATCCCTTGAGGTGTTAAAGTTGACAATTATGAGTTTACTCTCATCGATCTCGATAGAGTCGGACACAAAGACGATCCATTCATACTTGCAAAGCAAGACACACAGGTATTCTACATCGTTGACCCGACCAATCGAAAGTTGCACGTTGTCCTCCACAGCAAGAGACGTATTGTTGGGGTCGAAGACGTTGTTGATGAAGACGAGTATAACTAGTTCGATGAAATACCTCCATTTTTAGAGGACATTCAATCTATCCCTACTGAAGATATCGATTAAACAATGTACGTGCGAGATGATCACGAAGAGGGATTATGGGTTGAGAACCATTGATGACTATTTTCTATTTGAAGGAAAAATACCAGGCAAACAGCCCACAAGTTGTGCACCAAGGTGAGGAACTTATCATTAATACATAAGGCAATATATTTTTGTTTAGAACTTAATGATAAGCTAGTGTACAACATTAATATATCTCAATTTTAGTCCACAGCATGAGTTCTAGCATGTACAGTACCCATTGAAAAAAGCCTCTTAATTCTTCAACAGGCCTGAAACATCATTTTCCAAACTTCAAAAATTAAGCACTAGAAAAATTTACTTGTTCTAACGGTATTTTGTGTTCATACCATTAGAAAAGTTGGAAACATTGACAAAATTTTCTCAAACTACTGTGAGAAAAGTGCACATACATGGTCTTACGGTATTACTAGGTTGTACCGTTATAAGAAAGTAATCAGTTTGCCGGTATTTCTTGTTTGTACCGTTAGAAAAGGCCCTCACTACTTTATTAAACTTCACCCGAGAGCTTCCTTCCAGTCGAACCGTTCCAACTTATAGCACTGTGTCTCTTCCAGCAAGAAAACCCCTGTGTCCTTGAGCTATTTGTATGCAGTGTTATTTATGTAAAGTTTGCAAGTGATCCAGGAAGGTCTACAAGATCGCAAGAGTAAGGTCGCAAGAAGGAAGCAGTAAAGACATAAGGTAAGTGCTTGTTTATTCTACCGGTCTCGGAGTTTGGAGTTTGACCGGATTTTATAAGAAATTCTATTTTAGTTTAAACCGTAATATTAAGAGGGGTTGCAAAATCTCTTTTAGTTCTGGCAAAAACTGAGAAACTCTTAGGTCATATGTTGCATTCGCATTCATTCACAATCTTGGTCAAGAATATCAAAGAGGAATGAAAGTGGTCATCCGAGTGTTGTTTATTTGACCAGGTACTGTTCATCCGACCAGTCGTCACACGAGTACTTTTATTTGACCATACACTATTCATGTAATGTTCATTTGATTAGTTACTATTTTTCGACCAATAATTGTTGCATCTAGGCCATTATGCCTGATTTTGTTGATTAATGAAAACAAGCGTTTCAGACTAATTGTGCTTTCGAGACATTTGATACAGAGTTCATTTCGGAAGACATTCAGGATGATCAAGATGAACCTGACGTAAAAGAGAAAAAAGCACAAGTCGAAAGGGACAACAACGAGACGAAAATCACATAAGGATGCAAAGGACCTGAGGTAATTTGTTTTTTATTTTTACTTATCTCGGTGTTTGGAGTTTTATCGGTTTCGAAATTTATTTCTTAGTTCTAATTGTACTATAAAGAGGGCTTGCAAGTCCTCTCTACATTTCCAGAGTAGATCAAGAAACTACTAGGTCATTGCATTGCATTCATCTCGGTTGGATTTGGTTTTGAAAGATTTCTTTTTTCAGTTGTGTTTTTGACAGAAGAAGAGTTTTTGCATTGTCTAAAAAGATCTAGGCAGATCTGGCTTTTGCTTCTGTTGACAAAAAGATATTCCTTAAAATTATCTTTCAAACGAGCTACTAAACTCTTAAATCGGTTTTATGGATTAGAAGTTATGACTGTTTTTATTCATGTTGAATGTTAGTTTGCCGTACGGACTGTCAGTCTGAGTGTGGATTTGTTTATACTGACAATTGTCCTGAGAGCATTTCGACCACAAGCTGATTTGTTTGAGTTTCTGTTTTCACTGGTCGATTTATTGGTCCATACTGACTGTCAGTTTGTGATTTCGATTGTCAGTATGAGATATCAGTTTCCATATAGACAAGCAAAGTTTTATCCGTGATTTTTGTCAGCCGTTGAGTTTGAAACTGACTGTCAGTTTGCACTATTTTATTTCCATATACGACATTAAACGGCTAGCTGAGTTTTCTCTGGATTTTACTTCCTTCTGGTCGTGACCTAAACTGATTGTCAGTTTGCACTGTTGCTTTTGTTTGCGAGCTCCAACGGCTAATTTGATTCTTGAGGCTATAAATAGAGGTTTTGAGCAGATATTTACTACACTAAGCAGCCTCATACTCTCTTATCGCTTCAGCATTCTTTTAGAGTTTAAAAACCTTGATTTGTTGATCAAGTGGTGAGTTCTGAGATCCACCGAGTTTTCTATTCGCATCATTCTTGCATACTTAGAGTTTCTCGGTGCATGTTGGAGGTCTAGAAGAGACCTTGCTGCCTATTACTCTTATTAAACGCCCGTACCTAGACGGTTTGGTGGTGTGGCCGTTGATCTCTCCTGTTCGAAGATTGTTGGAGAGGCTCGGCAAGATTGTACAAGGCATCGGTGCTCGCCTTTCCGGAGTGGACAAGGAGCAACCACTAGTGAGAAATATCCTTAGTGGATATTGAAGCGAGACTCATTCATTTGAGTGCTTTAATGAATAGTGGGGGAGACCGGGTGAGTCTCCGAGACCTCGGGAAAAATCTTTGTGTTCGTTCTCTCTTTTTCTTCTATTTAATCTTGCATTATTTTGTTCAATTGCTTTTGGTTCTTCTCTTTGCAAAAGTTGCTTGAAATTAAAAAGTTTTTAAGCCGCCTATTCACCCCCCCTCTAGTCGGCATCCTCGATCCTACACGTGGTATCAGAGCCTCGTCACTCAATTAATTAGACTTTACCACCTAGAGAGAGGATGACGTCTAATGAAGGGTTTCATCTCGGTCATACCGGCCGTGCGCCTATCTTTGATGGGACTAACTATCCCTATTGGAAAGTGCGCATGTCAGTATTTCTAGAGGCCATGGGGCTTGATGTTTGGGACATTGTTAAACTTGGATTTACTCCTCCGAATGATCCGGCAAGTCACTCCAATGACGACAGCAGAAAACTACATTTAAATAACTGGGCCAAAAATGTACTCTTTGCCGGTTTATCTTTAAACGAGTTCAACCGTGTGAGCAATTTCACAACAGCTCACAAGGTTTGGACCACCCTCGAAGAAATTTATGAGAGCACGACTAAAGTTAAAAAGGCAAAGTTGCTCATGATAAGGCAACGATATGAGACATTCACCATGTCGTCAACCGAGTCCGTGAACTCCATGTTTACTCGGTTGAACAACATTGTAAATGGACTCAAGGGGTTAGGAGTTGTTTTTATTAACATTGAAATTGTAAGAAAAATGCTCAGGGCTCTTCCAGAGAGTTTCGACACTATCGTAACAGTCCTCATCAACTCCTACATCTCATCGACTTCACCTACTGATCTCTATGGGAACCTCATCACCCATGAGATGCATCGTAAGGAGAAGAAGGAAGCGGCCAAACCTTCAGAAATGAAGAAGAAGGTGTTGGCTTTCAAAGCCGGCTCCAAAGAAGATTCAAGTGATGGCTCCTCCGACGAAGATCTAGCCCTAATGGTAAAGAATGCTTAAAAACTTGTTCGCAGGTTACACAAGAAAGGCGTCAACTTCGACACAAGACCTAAAGGGCCAAAACAGTCGAACTTCAAGGATATCATATGCTATGGATGTCACGAAAAAGGACACATAGCATCAAGATGCCCAAACAAGAACAAAATTTGGGACAAAAAGAAGAAATTCTTCAAGAAGAACAATGGTGCAT
The DNA here is from genome assembly GCA_019359835.1 of Pharus latifolius. Classification (NCBI taxonomy): domain Eukaryota; kingdom Viridiplantae; phylum Streptophyta; class Magnoliopsida; order Poales; family Poaceae; genus Pharus; species Pharus latifolius. The sequence goes on from CM033329.1 coordinate 27,073,013, forward strand.
CCAAAGAGGCCTGTTTCAGATAATGGAGCTCCGGAGGGGAAAGCTCGGACTCCGACTCCGATAACGAAAAAGGATGTTCAAAGAAGATAGCTTGACTAGCTCTCAACAACAATGCGTCAACGAGTCCATCCCTTTATCTTATGGCTAAAAGCGATGAAAAGGTACAATCTAATGATCCTTCATATGATGAACTAGTTGAAATGATTACTGAACTAAATAAAGTTTTTGAATTACTAAAAAGAAGTACAGAGCACTTAAAGAAGAGTATTCTTCTTTACGCATTCAAAACTCAGATTTAAAAGATTCATATGAAAGTCTGCTCATTAAAAATATTACTAATGCTTCACCTAAGATAGATGTAGCCATTTCATGTGAGCTAGAAAATATTTCCTCTAATGCTATTCCTACTAGTCCTCTTGATATTCCATGTGCTTTAAAAGAAATAATTTTAAATGAAAATAATGAACTTGAAGCACAAATTGAGAAACATGGAAAAGGACTAGAAAACTGTTATAAAGGAAAAGTATCCCTTGATCTTATTCTTAGCAAACAAAAATGTTCATTTATAAAAGAAGGTCTTCGATACTTTCCGAAGAAAGGAAAGAAACCAAATACAAAAACCATTTTTGTAAAAGCATGCAACACATTTTGCTTTAAATGCCATGAAACTGGTCATTCGCATGAAGCATGTCCTTTAATGACTCAAAACTATTTTCAAACATGCTACATGCTTCAAAGGTCGAAGAAAGGATTGGCTATAGCAAAGTTTGTTGGTGCACCCATGCTTAATAAAAAGAAGAAATCAATTTGGGTGCCCAAAACTTTGATCGCTAACATCGAAGGACTCAAAAGGGTTTGGGTACCTAAGAAGACTTGATTTTTTTTGTTTTGTAGGTGAACTACAAGACCAGTGGAAAACATTGGGTGCTAGACAGCTGATGCTCTGAGCACATGACCGGTAATAAAAAGTTGTTCACCTCATTAGAAGATAACTCAAGCGAAAATCCAAAGATCACCTTTGGCGACAATCGTCAAGGAAATGTGGTAGGCTTGGGTAAAATTGCAATATCTAATGATCTCTCAATCTCAAATGTCTCATTTGTTGAATATCTGAATTTTAATTTGCTTTCCGTTGCACAAATTTACGATTTTGGATTTCGTTGCACATTTTATCCTAAAAAAGTTTTAGTTGAAAGTTTGAAGGACAATTCTTTGATCTTCAAATGTTTTTGCTTTGGAAATCTTTATCTGGTTGATTTTCACTCTATAGATGCATCTTTCTCAACATGTCTTCTCTCTCAAACCTCAAGAGGTTGGCCATGGCATAGAAGACTTTCACATGTTGGAATGCATCAACTTAAAAAGCTTTTTAAATGTGATTTGGTTATTGACTTAAAATATGTGAGTTTTGAAAAGCATAAACCCTGTAGCGCTTGTCAAGCTGGCAAGCAAGTAGCAACTTCACATCTGATTAAGCGTGTTCTTTCAACTTGCAAACCTTTGGAACTGTTGCATATGGATTTATTTGGACCTTCTGAGTTCCAAAGTATCGAGGGTAACAACTATGGTTTTGTTATTCTTGGCGATTTTACTCGATACACTTGGGTTTTCTTTATTTCTCAAAAATCTAAAACCCCCGATGTTTTCAAAAATTTTGCCAAACGTGCTACAACTGAATTCAAACTATCCATCAAGAAAATCCGTAGCGATCATGGTGGAGAATTCATTAATTCAACTCTAGTTGATTTTTGTGACTCTTTGGGCATTAAACACGAATTTTCTACTTCTTACACTCCACAGCAAAATGGAGTTGTAGAAAAGAAAAATCGAACATTATTAGAAATGGCAAGAATAGTGCTGAGTGAGTATGACACTCCTACTCACTTTTGGGCTGAAGCCATGCACACTGCTTGCTATTCTATTAACCGAATTTATTTGCATCGTCTTCTGAATTTAACTCCTTATGAACTTCTTATTGGACGCAAGCCAAATATTTCTTATTTTTGAGTTTTTGGTTGCAAATGCTACGTTCTTAAGAATAATTTCTCTAGGAACAAAGTTTGGACTTTAGTAGAAAGACCCAAGGATCATAATGTTATTGGAACAAAATGGGTCTTTAGAAATCAGCAAGATGAAAGTGGTGTTGTTATTAGAAACAAAGCTTGTCTTGTTGCACAAGGTTTCTCTCAAGTTGAAGCTTTAGACTTTGGTGCAACGTTTGCACCTGTGGCAGGACTTGAAGCTATTCGTATGCTTCTTGCTTATGCATCATGTTTCCATATCTAGTTATTTCAAATGGATGTAAAAAGTGCCTTTTTAAATAGTGAGATATCTGAACTAGTCTTTGTTGAACAACCTCCTGGTTCTGAGGATTCAATATTTCCAAACCATGTGTTTAAACTGTCTAAATCTCTCTATGGTCTCAAGCAAGCTTCTCGAGCTTGGTATGAATGACTTAGAGACTTTCTTTTGTCAAAAGGTTTTAAAATTGGGAATGTTGATACAACTCTCTTTACAAAAATGATTGAAAAAGATCTGTTCATTTGTCATATATATGTTGATGATATTATCTTTGGATCTACTTATAAACAATTCTGTCATAAATTTGGAGAAATGATGTCTAGGGAATTCGAGATGTCAACGATTGGCAAGCTAAGCTTCTTCCTCGGACTTCAAATCAAGCAACTCAAGAACGGCACATTCGTGAGTCAAACGAAGTACGTGAAGGACTTGCTCAAGCGCTTTGGGATGGAAGATGCGAAAGCAGTCAAAACTCCCATAACCACAAATAGACATCTCGACATGGAGAACAACGGAAAAGCGGTTGATTCTAAACTCTATAGGTCTATGATTGGTAACTTATTATATCTTACTACATCTAGGCCTGATATCATGTTTAGCGTCTGCTTCTGTGCTAGATTTCAATCAGCCCCTAAGGAATGTCATTTAATTGCTATTAAAAGAATCCTTAGGTACTTGAAATGCTACCCCAACCTAGGTCTTTGGTATCTGAAAAATGCAAACTTTGAATTAATTGGATATTCGGATTGAAATTATGCGGGTTGCAAAATTGATAGAAAAAGTACAGCTGGTAGTTGTCAATTATTGGGGAGATCATTAGTGTCGTGGTCATCTAAGAAACAAAATTCTATAGCTCTCTCCACAGCTGAAGCGGAATATGTGTCTGCAGGAAGTTGTTGTGCTCAAATTTTATGGATGAAGCAGACATTTTTGGATTACGGAATTATATTTGAAAAAGTGCCACTCTTGTGTGATAATGAAAGTTCCATTAAAATTACAAATAATCCGGTTCAACATTCTAGAACCAAGCATATTGATATTAGCACCATTTTATAAGAGATCATGCGACAAAAAGGTGACATAGATGTGAATCATATAAGAACAGACTTGCAACTGGCAGATATTTTCACCAAACCCCTAGATGAAACTAGATTTTGCTTTCTCAGAGGTGAATTGAATATTATTGATATATCAAATGCTAGTTGATGTGTTAATTTATTAAAAAATATTTTATTCCCTCTCTGGTCAAAGTGTTGCTTCTGGTCGAAGTGTTTGTCCAAACTAACAGTCAGCATGACAAACTAACTGTCAATTCCTTTGCTCAAGAGCCTGGTTGCAGCCTCTGGTCAAAGTCATTGACCATGCTGACAGTCAGTTTCACAAACTCATTGTCCGTTATGTGATTCAACATTGGTCGTAGCCTCTGGTCAAAATTGGTGACCCAAACTGACTGTCAGTTCCATAAACTGACTGTCAGTCTCAAACTCAGTTCTGTGAATTGACTGTCAGTGTTGTACACTGATTGTCAGTTCCATGTTTCTTGTTTTTGAACTGACTGTCAGTATATCATACTGATTGTCAGTTGGGGTCCCCGAACCCTAAAACCTTGTTTCTTTCTTTTGTCTCTTCGGCTTCTCCTTCTCGCCGCCGCTCGCTCCATCTCGCCGGTGCTCCCTCACCGCGTCACCGCCGTTGTGCCTGTCGCCACCGGTGCCTCCTCTCGCCGCAATGCGCTGCCACCGTTGCCTCCACATCGCCGCCGCCGCCGCCACCGTGCACCACTTCTCCTTACCTCGCCACCGACACACTGCGCCGCCGTTTTGCCACACCGCGCCGCCGTGCCTCGCTGCTGCACCTCACCATTTGTCCCTTAGCCCCTAATGTGCTGCGGTCGTGTCTTCACCTTGCAGTGCCATTGCCTCGTCGTCACCACGTCTTCGGCCATCCCCTATTTTCATCTCTCTGTTTAGGTCTCTGTTCCTTCCCTCTCTGTTTCATTTTCACCATGTCTAACCAGCCCTCGTCATCTCGTCGCGTTGCCCGACGGAAGAACGCTGCAAACAGCAGGCGTTCATCTGGTCAGCAGACTGAGCCTCGCTCTTTGCCTCCGCCTGAGTGTGTCCCCGTGGATTATTCCCGGTGGCACGCGAGTCGCCTCCTCACACTCCGCTCCGAAAACCCTTATCTGTCCCCGTGTCCCACTATTCGCGATGCCTGCAACATGCTCAATTTCTACACAAACCAGCGTCTATAGCCGCGTCCCCATATTTGCCCACCAATCTCTATCTTGGCAGACGATCGCCTCTGGCACAAGCATCGTCTCCCTAGCAGATTCTTTCCCCTCTGTTGGGATTCACGATCTAGTCGCTGTTTCCTCCCTCCACTGGGCCGATGAGCCCATTCGTCAATTCTATTCCACCGTTTTTGTCTCTCCTCAGCATGACTTTCTCACCTTCATGACAATCCTCCAGGTCCACACTGTTACGAAGGAGCAGATTGAGACCACTCTTGGACTGGTTTGTTCCACTTCTGGGCGCCAGCTCCACACTCTCCCGGACCTCGAGCATCGGGAGGTGGCCATGCTTTACTCCGGCCCCTTCCAGCTCTGTCACATCACTGGCCTACACCACGATGTCGACCTGGCTCTTAGGATCCTCTGTCTCACTTTGGTCCCCATGACCGGAGACAGAGCCAGGGTCACCTATCTCGCCCTCCATGTCTTGATATCCATCTTCCAGGAGGAGCCCTTCGACGTTGATGATCTCAGCATTAGTGAGATTCAGCATGCCCTTCTTTCTCCGCATCTCCAACTGTTGTACGCTCCGTACATCATGGCGGTGCTCCTTCACATCAGGGCCGTCGATTCTGAGCTTCTGCGGTGCCATCACCCTTTACAGTTCTACCCTCTGGGCTAGGCTGATCAACGCCTCGGTGCCCGGCTTGTAGCTGCTGCTCGCTCTGCCTCTCCCTCATCTGATGATGATGCTGCAGGGGAGTCAGAGGACGAGGCTCCAGTTCAGGAGACTGATCCAGCACTAACTACAGAACTAGGCATTGGATCTTGCTCGGCTTCTCTCTCTCAGCTCCAGCAAGTCATCTTGACCCTATAGCAGATCCTGCGTACCCAGCAGCAGATCCTGCAAAGTCAGCAGGAGCACCATCAGTTGCTACTTCGGCTGGTTGCTCAGTAGGAGGAGATTCTGGGCCGACTGCCTTCGTCTGCCTCTCCAGCCCCTCGCAAGAGGGCCCGCCCAGCTGCATCTTCACTGGGCTCAGCTTCAGGGCCTGCTGCACTAGCCCCGGCTGCTACACCTCCACTGTCCCCCGTGGTCGACCCGTCTGGATCTCCTTCAGGCTCCGGAGATACAGCCGTCTTAGGTTTCTCCTCAGATGATGGGGCCTAGGATGTAGTCTCTACTCCCACCTTTTTGTGCTTGATGCCAAAGGGGGAGAAATTTTGTATGGCTTTATATGTCTTTTATTTCTAGGTCATGGTTACCTGAGTTATTGTTGTATGACCTTTTATGTGTTATTATTTTGGATATGTTTTTATTATGGATATATTTATGCATATCCTGTGTAACATCCCAAATTTTGCCATCTCTTTAGCTTGCCAGCCAGCATATCTTCATTGGATTCTCGGATGTCTCAACTCTATTTTTGATCCTTATCTCAGAATTATGATCTCAGGTATGCCACTACCATAATTTAAAGAGTTGGCAGATAAACTCCGCCTTTCAGACCATTTCCACTTTTTAGTCCAAAAGTATCGCAGATCAGTTCTTTTCAGATTTGTCAAGAGCCCAAAAAGACCAAAAGTCCTAGACCACCTCCAAATTCTGATCTGATCCAGTGAATATCTCTCATTCAATATTCTGAACATTTTTCCCTTCTGGAAGAATTCCAAAAGATCAACCGAATCCCTAGTTTCAGCCTCGCCAAAGTTTCAAACCCTAATTACCCTGTTTACCCTAATTACCCTGTTTTCGATTTTTGTCAAAACCACCAGATCTTATCGGATTTCACCGTTTTTCCTGCTGGATGAGTCCAAGAGATTTAGCAATACTCATCTACAAAACCAGAACTCAGATCAACCCTTTAGATCTCCAGATTTGCAAATAGGCCCCTGTGCCATTTTCGACCACGACCAGCGCCATTCGACCGCACCCGCCACTTAGCCTCGCCGCAGAGCTCGCCGCCGGCAAAGTATCCCACGCAGCCACCACCGCAGCCATGTAGCCACCACCTATGCGCAATCGTGCCGCCACTGTGGAGCCACCATAGCCGCGCCTATGCCGTGATTCTCCCGCGCGCGCGCATGCTCCAGCAGCAGCAAAGCAATGCCACATTGCAGCCATGCCGAAGCCAATGATCCTGTTGCCCTGCTCCAGCTGATTTGCCATGATCCCCCCTTCTCTGGCTCAGTCGTTGCCGTGTCCCAACGTCGCCTCGAACCCTTCTCCGGTGTCAGCCGCGAATCCCGCTTGACATGCTTCAACTCCTGAGAGCTCAACCCATCACCTATATAAGCACTCCCCTTTCCCAGCATTTCTTCACACCACCCGTAGCTGCAAGCTCCAACTTCTAGCACCAGAGAGCAACCGATTTTCCTTAGCGCCGCCGTGAAGACCTTCTTCTCCGGCGAGCTACTTTCGAGGCCACCAGTGCCAGCTTCGCCCGCAGCTTCCCACTCCAAACCAAGGCCACCAGTGAGTTACTCTCATACCCCTCTCCGTATCATAGCATCCAATCGGCCCCCGGCGAACCTCAACGCCGGCGATCGCCGGAAAAGCCCAAATGCCCTGTTTCCTCAATGCTGCCCGATTCGATCCAAATCAGCCCTCGTGCCAGTGATGAAAATTGATCAGAACACTCCTTTGAGCAGGCCTACGAATTTGGATTTCAAAATCGAGCTAAGAATGTAGCCTCCCGTAGTTTGCGCGCCACCAGCAAATCAGCCCACGTCGCCGAGCTTCTCCGGTCATCCTCCGGTCGAATTAACCCCACAAATAGTCCCTTCACTTCACCCTCTCACTCCCTGAGCAAAGAATCGAGTTCAAACTCCCTGTATCGAAAACGCCCAATTTAGGAGTTGTCTTCTCCAGCGCCGGTCGCCGGAATTTCTCCCAGGCCTATCTAGCCCCGTACACTTTATCCCTTAGATAGATCTCAGTACCCTAAGCAACATTTTCTACTAGCTCGACTACTGAATCAACCTGGATCAAAAGATATTCCAATGCCAAGATCACTGTCCAGTAGCTCAGGCCACCGTGTTTAATCGCCTGATTTGGCCACCCTCCGGCCACTTTCTGCCCTTGAGCCTATTGAGTACTTTGTTCCTGTTATCAAGGCCTAACTCCTAGGCAAAGTGGTTCCTCAATTGGAGCCCTGAGTCAAAAGTTTTGCCATACCCTAGTTTCTGGTCATGTCCAGCACTATGTCAGTGCATGTCCACCAGTGGCATTGAGTGATTTAGACCAATTTCACTTGAGCAATTGAAATGCCACCTTGTCCATTAGATTCCTGGAGTTGTGCTCTACAACTTTCTCTACTGTCGCTTATCCAGAAAACCTACCTGAGACCAGCTTAAGGCTATGTCTTGCCGTAGACCGAATGTCAGCCCTTCGACATTCATCTCCTTTCGAGCCCATCTCTTCAATCAGCATCCAAGTGACTTTGTCCAAACCTTTCCCCTGCATGCATGATATATTTTTAGTATCATTTCCCATAAAGACTATCTTCTGTATGCTTATGTAGCATATGTGTGTATTATTTGTATCCGCCGTGGAACCAGAGGTTGAAGGAGCCGACGAAGTCTTCGAAGAATTGTCTGAGTAACTAGACCCAGCATTGCAAGGCAAGTCTCAATCCCTTGATCGTGTCTCGCCTATTATTTTGAAATGAAGTATGTTAACTGTTTTCAAGTATATGCATGTCTTATATTTAAATAAGAACTATATTCAAATAAAGTGATTAGATATGACCTAAATGATTGTAAAGCCCTTTTTGACATTGAATATCCCGGCACCCTTGTCACCCTAGAATATCTTGCTTAGGCTATGCTACACTCAAGATTATATATTAAATGTTGAATGGTCACATATGAGAAAAGCATGTTCAAAACCCCTTTTGTGAAAGAAAATGTGATTGGAATCGATAGTGAGGATGGTTTGATTGGATGGTGCTGTGTGTGCACTGGGATTGTGAAAGACTCCTCACTAGGGATTCATAAGGACTAGAACCTTGTGTTGTGCTTCTATGCGGCATGAAAAACGTACCAACCACTTGCCCGGTTATGGGACGGGCGTAACTTAGTAGCTTTCTTTAGTATTAGCCTTTCCCTGCAATGGTTGTCGATCCAGTTTCTTGCGAGAGCTGGTGGGCCGCAGAAGGCCAGGAGTGATGTGAGTTCAGAAAAATTATGAGAGGAAAAGGTGGAAAGAAGGAAGACGCCCTATGCCAGATTAAGTCATGCGCGAATGTAATCAAGAGAGGCTATGTGTCTTGCGAGAACATAGACCCAGGCTAGGAAGTAAGGCAGTGGGGAGGACCCACAACGGTACTTGAGACTTGACTGTCTATTTACCGGGCAGGGAATAGTTAATGCTAGGACTGTAAACTGTTGTGTCATCTCGGCCTTGTCACATGCATAAAAGTCGCATGGAGCTGATCCGACTTGAAAGCCGAATGATTGGTGGATTAAGGTGGTACACCTTTGCAAAGTTTGAAAAGTATCGGATACTCTGAGCTCCCAGGTTATGGAGTCTGCGCGCTGTGGATTCTATCCACGTCGATGCAGCACAAGTAGCTTTTGGAAAGTTCTTCACAAAATCTGAGTAAAGTGGTGACTCATGAAAGACTGCCACACATAACATTTCTGAAAATCTAGCTTCGGATTTTAAAAGCCTCGCTTTTGAAAACAAAGAGCTTTTCTCCAAAACTGAGAGTGAAAATCTATTCTATTCCTATATATAAAGCCAAGACCTCTTTCCATGAAAACCCCTCATCTATATATCTGCATTCTCATAACGGGACTTGCTAAGCATCGTGGAAAAATATGCTCACCCTTGCCTTTTCACACAAATTCAGAAGAAAGGATTCGAGGAACCTGATTCCTTTAGCATTGAGCACTGCGAAGGAGGAAGGAACTTTTCCAGACGATTCGAGCTTCTAGGAGGGTCATGCGCCAAGTTGAGTTCGATGTGGTAAAGGCCCGAGCCGAACCACTGCAGAAGGAAATGAAGACTTCTGTTATTGCTTTCGTGTCATTGTTTTGATTCTTGATTTATGAAAGACTCTCTACTTTGTATCAACTTTAATTAATGCCATTCTTGGCTTTATGGTAATGTAATAGTGGTCCTCGTGACCTTGTACTTGTTTTATCTATTTGCTTTATTGTTTAAAGTAAATCCTGTTATTGTGAGCTTGTGATGTACCTTTCTGTGTGCAATCCACCTGGGCGGCTGCCAGCGGAATCCTCAAATGAGGGTCCCACAGAATCTGGTATCAGAGCAAAAGGCTCGACTGTAGGACGTGACCCTTCTATAGACATTGGCGTTCCTAGAACAGAATCGTTAGAGTATTTGATTAAAATCTATTTGCGAAAACCTAATTTGTCTAAGAAAAATATATTATGTAGTTATTCTTTTTGATTATTTGAAAAAGCTTTAAACATTATTTCCAACTTTTAGGTGTTTTTGCATTATGTCCCCTTAGATAGTTTTCGTGCCTCAGTAGTGGTCTACAAAATACCAGAACGTGGAGTTGGACCTGATGGACACAGATGAAGATCAGGAAGACTCATAAGAGGTAGAGCCTTATGATTCTTCCAATACCGACATGCGATCCCAGACTTTCCCTGGTTTAACCTTTTGTGCCTAACCACAATAGACGTTAGATCTTTTGTGTGGTAGTTGCTTGTCTTGATGTGCGTTGGTTGCCAAATATTCCTATAAGCCGTAGAGGCAAAACTATGTATTTTATAAGAATTTAATATATGAAAAACATCTTGCACTTCCTAATCCCTGTCTCACGGATTGATCTCAGTTTTCCGCTTGTACCCTATCTGTGTTTCCCTTCGAGTCAGCAATCATTTCTTTGACCGCCTGTCAGAGCAGTTTGGTTAACACTAGAGGAAGACCTCATGGTAGAAAACCCGAGGAAGATACCAGTATTATCAGGACTATATCTGGAAACAGAAACGGTACCAATAAAAATCAACTCGGACCATCATCTGTTATGCCGCAAGGAGAAAATGTCGCTGATGTACCAATTTGAATGGAGCAAAATGGACAGCAAGCAGTGTCAGTGCAGAACCAGATCTTAGAGCACTCTATTCTAATCCAAACCAATCCCCTGGAGCTAGAACGCCAATCAAATCCATCTGTAGAAATATTGCCTTTTGTATTGGCAACCTAGAATTCCTGGCAGATTTGCTAGTTCTGAATCTTCAAGAGTTAGACATCATTCTTGGAATAGATTGGCTAGCAAAACACAGAGGCCAGATAGATTGTGAGAAGAAGACCGAAAGAGAACAAGTCACATTCTGCGAAGAAAGGAAAAGGAAAAGGAAAAGGAAAAGAAAGGAAAAGAAAAGAAAAGAAAAAGAAAAGAAAAGGAGAAAAGAAAGATCTCCACTAACCGACCGTATGGACAGATCAAATTCAAAAATGTTCCAGTAGTCAACGAGTACCCGTAAGTTTCTCCTGAAAGAATCCCTTGGAATGCCACCAGACTGAAGTATAGAGTTTGCCATCAAGCTGGAACCTCAATCAGCCCATACACAAGGAAACTTGCATGTATGAGGAACCAAGTGGAAGAATTGGAAGAAAAAGGATTCACCGGAACAAGTTCTTTATCTTGGGAAACCCTAATGCTCTTCGCCAAGAAGAAAGATGGTAGTCTGCGACTTTGTATCAACTACAGGAAGTTGAATGATATCACAATCAAAAACAAGTACCCTCTACCAAGGATCGATGATCTCTTTGATCAACTCAGAGGAGCAAAAATAATTTCAAGAATCAACTTGAGATCCGGTTATCATCAACTGAAAATTAGAGAAAAGGATATCCCAAAGACTGCAGTCATGACGAGATATGGATTGTATAAGTTCACAGTGATGCCAGTCAGACTAATGAATGCACCAGTAAAATTCATGAACTTAATGAATAAAGTTCTCATGGAATACCTAGACAAGTTCATTATTGTGGTTGTGGATGATATTCTCAATTTCTTTGAGATGGAAAAAGAGCATGTTCAGCATCTCAGACTAGTGTTAAGGAGGTTAACAGATCATTAATTATACGCCAAGATTGATAAGTGTGCCTTCTGGTTGAAGGATATTCCTTCTTGGGCCACATCATTTCAGGTGAAGGAATATTCATGCATCTATCAAAGACCCAAGCTGCACCACAATATCAGCCAAATCTACAGTACCCAAGACCCACCACAGCCAAGTACCCAGCTTGTCATAGAAGCCACTATCAGCGTGATTGTCCCTACACTGCTAACATTGTGGACAATTCGATCATTGTCGAGAGAGATTCCCTAGAGGAATTTGCTAGATCCAATAGCCAAGGAAAGAATTGAAGGTCAACAACAGCCTGCAGTTCAGACACCAATCCCAATGCCTATCCCAATACAACAGTATGGACAAGAAGCTCTAGCTGCAAAAGAAAGATTTCCAACTAACCATGGAAGAGATCGAGGAAACCCAACACCAAGGTAGACTCGACTATGTCACATCAGAAGAACAAGGAGGCCCGTCAGACATAAAATTTTGCTATTTAAAGTGGACTGAATATAACATATCGCCATTCAGTTTTCTGACTCTAGGATGCCAGTAAAGCTAGTGTGCGACGGAGGAAAATTTAATATAAACAGAAAGGAGCTCTCTGTTAAACTACTGGCACTAGAACCACAAGATTGAGATGTTATACCCAGAATAGACTGATTGTCGGAACATAAAGGACAAATGGATTGTGAGCGTAAGGCCATTGCCCTTACTAGCCCTAATGGAAAAGAAGTTTTGTTCCAACCCTGAGAGAATGTTAGTAGAACACCCAACCCCAAGATCTGCACAGTTCAAAGAAAGAAGATAACCAAATCCCTGAAGTTGGAGGATACCCGAGCGTGTTTGCAAAAGAGTTACCAGAAAAGCCCCTGATTAAGGTTTTGAACTCAATGTTGAATTGAAACTTGGGACGGCACCCGTATCAAAAAACGCCATATCGGATGTCAGTCAAGAACCAAGAGGAACGTGCTGACCACCTATAAACAGTTCTGGATAAACTAAGGTAGCAACAATTTTATGCTAAGATGGATAAGCGTGAATTCGGACACAGGAATTTCATTTTTAGGTCACCTGATGACAGTCAAAGGAATACAAATAGATTGAATTAAAAGTCGAGGCCGTGAAAGAATGAAAACAACCAGAATCAGTGACGGAAGTCAGAAGTTTTCTTGAATTAGCTGAGCACTATCACCAATTCATTGAAGGATTTTTCCCAAACTAGCCAAGCCGCCCACTAGTTTGTTGAAAAAGGATGTCCAATTTGAGTGGACAGAAGATTATCAGAAGACCTTCAAAGAATTGAAACAAAGGCTAAACAATCACACCAATTCTAGTACTCCCTGATAATAGGAAGAATTTTGAGATGTAGCGTGGTGCATCTAGGCGCGAACTGAGTTGTATCTTAATGCAAGGAGGAAGAACAGTCGCAATTGCATCCAAACAACTGCGGTCACATGAGGAGAATTATCCGACCCGTGACGTGAAGTTTGCGACAGCGATTCATACACTCAAGAATTGGAGACATTACCAACAAAGGAATCGATGTGAAATCTACCTAGACCACAAGAACTTGAAGTATGTTTTGCCCAGTAGAATTTGAACATGAGGCAACGTCGATGACTAGAGTTAATAAGGAACTGTAGCCTAGACATGCATTACCACTTGGGTAAAATTAATATCATTGTAGACACCTTGAGCAGAAAGGTTTACTGCAGCACCATTGTTGCACCAGAGTTAATGGAGGATTGCATCAGCAAATGATTGAATCAATGAATCAAGGTTCTGTGACCATGTACATTGTTAGTTACACCTGTCTTGGAAAAGAGATTCGAAAATCATGAGGAAGCGATAAAGGAAATCAAAGAGGATATGAGGATCGGAAAAGCAGTAGAATTTCGAGAAGATGAACAAGATACAATTTGGCATGATAAAAGGACGTATGTTCCAGAGGTTAAGGAGATCAAGACACTAATTTTGAAAGAAGCTCATAACACTCCATACTCTATTCACCCTGGAAGTATTCGGATGTGTTAGGACATGAAGAATCAATTTTGGTGAAGTTGCATGGATAGAGATTGCCGAGTATATGGTAAAGTGTGAAACATGTTAGAGGATGAAGACCAAGCATCAAAGGCTAGCAGGATTGTTACAGCCACTAACCATACTAGAATGGAAATAAGAAGAAGTTGGAATAAACTTTATCATAGGACTTCCGAAGACTAAGAGTAAATATGACTCCGTGTGGATGATTGTGGACAGACTAGCAGAAGCAGCATACCTCGTACTAGAGCAGATGACTTACGATGATGCCAAGTCAACAGAAATTTACATGACTAGGATTGTGACACTACATGGTATACCCAAGAGGATTGTATCAGATCATGGAGGCATGACCCACTTCAATATTTTGGAAAAAGTCTGCATGAAACCCCATAAACCAGGTTGAACTTCAGCACAGCTTACCACCCTCAGACTGCAAGATGGATAGAACTAGTGAATTAAATACCGAAGGATAAGTTGCAAGCATGTGTGCTCAAATATGGAATTTCATCAGAGTTATGCTTGCCATACACAGATTTCACCACAGCAATAGTTACCATACTAGTTTGCAGATATTCCCACTTGAAGCTCTAAACAGTTGCAAGTGCAGAATGCTTTTACATTGGTCAGAAGTTGGAGAAAGGCAACAAATCAGCTCAGAAATAGCTCAAGACATAGGAACTCATGTACGAATCATTAGGAAGAAGCCGAAGACTGCACAGCTAAGATGGGAAGAGTGATGCTAATAACAACGGAAAAAGGGAATTATCTTTCGAAAAAGCTGAATACGTATATCTCAAAGCAACACCTTAAGAATGTGTACGACGATTTAAGATAAAGGGAAAAAACTAAGCCCAAAATACATTGGACCCTACAAGATTCTAGAGAAACAAGGAGAAGTAGCATACAAATTGGAGCTACTACTCGAATTAGCAGGAGTCCATGACATATTCATGTGTCTCAATTAAGGAAGTACCTAAAGAAGCCAACATGGCAGATATCTCCTAAGGAAGAAACCAGACTTGACATGTCAGGAATACCCAGTTAAAGTGTTAGAGGTCAGTGAAAGGAAATTGAAATCAAGGACCATTCGATTCTGCAGAGATTCAATGGAACAACCACTCAGAAGAAGAGTCAACATGGAAAAGGGAAAAGGGACTGCATCAAGATTTCCCTTACCTGTTTTCAGACCTACCGGAATCTCGAGGACGAGATTGTTTTTAAGGAGGGTAGGTTGTAACATCCCAAATTTTGCCATCTCTTTAGCTTGCCAGCCAGCATATCTTCATTGGATTCTCGGATGTCTCAACCCTATTTTTGATCCTTATCTCAGAATTATGATCTCAGGTATGCCACTACCTTAATTTAAAGAGTTGGCAGATAAACTCCGCCTTTCAGACCATTTCCGCTTTTTAGTCCAAAAGTATCGCAGATCAGTTCTTTTCAGATTTGTCAAGAGCCCAAAAAGACCAAAAGTCTTAGACCACCTCCAAATTCTGATCTGATACAATGAATATCTCCCATTCACTATTCTGAACATTTTTCCCTTCTGGAAGAATTCCAAAAGATCAACCGAATCCCTAGTTTCAGCCTCGCCAAAGTTTCAAACCCGAATAACCCTGTTTACCCTAATTACCCTGTTTTCGATTTTTGTCAAAACCACCAGATCTTATCGGATTTCACCGTTTTTCCTGCTGGATGAGTCCAAGAGATTTAGCAATACTCATCTACAAAACCAGAACTCAGATTAGCCCTTTAGATCTCCAGATTTGCAAATAGGCCCAAATTCTCGAACTAAATTCCTTGTAGTTTAGTCCAAACATTCGCAAATCAGTCCAAACTTTGCAACCAAGCCCCTGTGCCATTTTCGACCACGACCAGCGCCATTCGACCGCACCCGCCACTTAGCCTCGCCGCAGAGCTCGCCGCCGGCAAAGTATCCCACGCAGCCACCACCGCAGCCACGTAGCCACCACCTATGCGCAACCGTGCCGCCACTGTGGAGCCACCGTAGCCGCGCCTATGCCGTGATTCTCCTGCGCACGCGCGTGCTCCAGCAGCAGCAAAGCAACGCCACGTTGCAGCCATGCCGAAGCCAGTGATCCCGTCGCCCTGCTCCAGCTGATTTGCCGTGATCCCCCCTTCTCTGGCTCAGTCGTTGCCGTGTCCCAACGTCGCCTCGAACCCTTCTCCGGTGTCAGCCGCGAATCCCGCTTGACATGCTTCAACTCCTGAGAGCTCAACCCATCGCCTATATAAGCACCCCCCTTGCCCAGCATTTCTTCACACCACCCATAACTGCAAGCTCCAACTTCTAGCACCAGAGAGCAACCGATTTTCCTTAACGCCGCCGTGAAGACCTTCTTCTCCGGCGAGCTGCTTTCGAGGCCACCGGTGCCAGCTTCGCCCGCAGCTTCCCACTCCAAACCAAGGCCACCAGTGAGTTACTCTCATCCCCCTCTCCGTATCATAGCATCCAATCGGCCCCCGGCGAACCTCAACACCGGCGATCGCCGGAAAAGCCCAAATGCCCTGTTTCCTCAATGCTGCCCGATTCGATCCGAATCAGCCCTCGTGCCAGTGATGAAAATTGATCAGAACACTCCTCTAAGCAAGCCTACGAATTTGGATTTCAAAATCGAGCTAAGAATGTAGCCTCCCATAGTTTGCGTGCCACCAGCAAATCAGCCCACGTCGCCGAGCTTCTCCGGTCATCCTCCGGTCAAATTAACCCCACAAATAGTCCCCTCACTTCACCCTCTCACTCCCTGAGCAAAGAATCGAGTTCAAACTCCCTTTATCGAAAACGCCCAATTTAGGAGTCGTCTTCTCCAGCGCCGGTCGCCGGAATTTCTCCCCGGCCGATCTATCCCCGTACACTTTATCCCTTAGATAGATCTCAGTACCCTAGGCAACATTGTCTACTAGCTCGACTCCTGAATCAACCTGGATCAAAAGATATTCCAATGCCAAGATCACTGTCCAGTAGCTCAGGCCACCGTGTTTACTCGCCTGATTCGGCCACCCTCCGGCCACTTTCTGCCCTTGAGCCTATTGAGTACTTTGTTACTGTTATCAAGGCCTAACTCCTAGGCAAAGTGGTTCATCAATTGGAGCCCTGAGTCAAAAGTTATGCCATACCCTAGTTTCTGGTCATGTCCAGCACTATGTCAGTGCATGTCCACCAGTGGCATTGAGTGATTTAGACCTGTTTCACTTGAGCAATTGAAATGCCACCTTGTCCATTATATTCCTGGAGTTGTGCTCTACAACTTTCTCTACTGTCGCTTCTCCAGAAAACCTACCTGAGACCAGCTTAAGGCTATGTCTTGCCGTAGACCGAATGTCAGTCCTTCGACATTCAACTCCTTTCGAGCCCATCTCTTCAATCAGCATCCAAGTGACTTTGTCCAAACCTTTCCCCTGCATGCATGATATATTTTTAGTATCATTTCCCATAAAGACTATCTTCTGTATGCTTATGTAGCATATGTGTGTATTATTTGTATCCGCCGTGGAACCAGAGATTGAAGGAGCCAACGAAGTCTTTGAAGAATTGTCTGAGTAACTAGACCCAGCATTGCAAGGCAAGTCTCAATCCCTTGATCATGTCTCGCCTATTATTTTGAAATGAAGAATGTGAAAGACTCCTCACTAGGGATTCATAAGGACTAGAACCTTGTGTTGTGCTTCTATGCGGCATGAAAAACGTACCAACCACTTGCCCGGTTATGGGACGGGCTCAACTTAGTAGCTTTCTTTAGTATTAGCCTTTCCCTGCAATGGTTGTCGATCCAGTTTCTTGCGAGAGCTGGTGGGCCGCAAAAGGCCAGGAGTGATGTGAGTTCAGAAAAATTATGAGAGGAAAAGGTGGAAAGAAGGAAGACGCCCTATGCCAGATTAAGTCGTGCGCGACTGTAATCAAGAGAGGCTACGTGTCTTACGAGAACATAGACCCAGGATAGAAAGTAAGGCAGTGGGGAGGACCCACAACGGTACTTGAGACTTGACTGTCCATTTACCGGGCAGGGAATAGTTAATGATAGGACTGTAAACTGTTGTGTCATCTCGGCCTTGTCACATGCGTAAAAGTCGCATGGAGCTGATCCAACTTGAAAGCCGAATGATCGGTGGATTAAGGTGGTACACCTTTGCAAAGTTTCAAAAGTATCGGATACTCTGAGCTCCCAGGTTATGGAGTCTGCGCGCTGTCGATTCTATCCACGTCGATGCAGCACAAGTAGCTTTTGGAAAGTTCTTCACAAAATCTGAGTAAAGTGGTGACTCATGAGAGACCGCCACACATAACATTTCTGAAAATCTAGCTTAGGATTTTAAAAGCCTCGCTTTTGAAAACAAAGACCTTTTCTCCAAAACTGAGAGTGAAAATCTATTCTATTCCTATATATAAACCCAAGACCTCTTTCCTTGAAAACCCCTCATCTATATATCTCCATTCTCATAACGGGACTTGTTGAGCATCGTGGAAAAATATGCTGAGCACTGCGAAGGAGGATGGAACTTTTCCAGACGATTCGAGCTTCTAGGAGGGTCATGCGCCATGTTGAGTTCGATGTGGTAAAGGCCCGAGCCGAACCACTGCAGAAGGAAATGAAGACCTATGTTATTGCTTTCGTGTCATTGTTTTGATTATTGATTTATGAAAGACTCTCTACTTTGTATCAACTTTAATTAATGCCATTCTTGGCTTTATGGTAATGTAATAGTGGTCCTCGTGACCTTGTACTTGTTTTATCTATTTGCTTTATTGTTTAAGTAAATCCTGTTATGGTGAGCTTGTGATGTACCTTTCTGTGTGCAATCCACCTGGGCGGTTGCCATCGGAATCCTCAATTGAGGGTCCCACATCCTGTTTTGGCTATAAGATGTGGATGGCTTATTGTTTATATATGTGACGTGGATGATATATGTGATCTTGACTTATGATAACATGACTTATACTCAGGGGGAGAATTATGATTTTGAACTCATGCATACACTCAGGGGGAGTTATTCATTTTTTTTATTATCAAACACTTGTTGTCATCAATCATCAAAAAAGGGGAGATTGTTGCATCTAGGCCATTATGCCATATTTTGATGATTAATGAAAACAAGCGTTTCAGACTAATTGTGATTTTGAGACATTTGATACAGAGTTCGTTTGGGAAGACATTCAGGATGACCAAGATGAACCCAACCTAAAAGAGAAAAAAGCACAAGTCGCAAGGGACAACAACGAGATGAAAATCACATAAGGATGCAAAGGACCTGAGGTAATTTGTTTTTTATTTAACCGATCTCGGGGTTTGGAGTTTGATCAGTTTAGAAATTTATTTCATAGTTTTAACCATACTATAAAGAGGGGTTGCAAGTCCTCTCTACATTTCCATCATAAACTGAGTGTCGTGGTATTATGAATACCCCAGCAGGTTTTGTGGACGATCCTAGCGAAGAAAATATGACGCGAGCTGACCGAGTGACCGGTCCTCTCCCTTCGGGCAAGCACAACGAATGACACAAGGGTTTATACAGGTTCGGGCCTCAGTGGAGGCCCTAGTCCTATCGGCGTGCTCCCAACCAGAGTTGGCAAGGGGAGCTCTCTCGAGGGAGAGATGGCTCCGGAGCACACCCGTGAGATTGTCTATTCCAAGTAATAATGACAGATTGTCCCTTACACGAGGTGTACAAGGGCTTATATAGCCCCAAAAGAAGCAAAAAGACTAAACTACCCCGCCTGCCACCGTTGGATCGACGGGCAGCAACGTCCTTCTTCCGGCCAGGGCCCTCGGATGCTTGACAGGTGTCCGCTGATTCCCTAGGCGCTCCTCGCGTGACCTTCACGTGACCTGGGACCGAAGACCCCTATCTCCGGAAGGACGGCGGTGCCCGGGACACGCCACCAGGGACCTTGTTAGGCAAGCCACCGGGGGGCCTTGTCCCCACGCACATGGCACAGCTTCTTACCTGGACTTAGTTTCGTAGAGATTTCCCCCAACAGCAGCCCCCCATGCCCTCCGGGGACGATGCTTGAGTCCCCGGAGGGGATGGTTCATGTTACCGGGAAAATCTCTGGGACAAGCCACCGGAGTCGTGGTGCTTCGATTCCCGCGCTACGTGTTTATTACCACGCCGTTATTCATTAATTCCTTGTGTCGATGGGAGTGCGCCGTTCGGCCATAATGGCCTCCTGTGGTTCGAACCGTTGAGCCTCGTTTTGCACGCCCATCCCTTCGTTTCCCATGCACTGTTTGAATTGAGCGGCGCAGATGTACCACGAAGGGCCATGTGCCACCCATCGAGGCCGCGTTTGGCCCTTATAAATAGGGCCTCGGGGGCCCGAAGAGCTCATTCCAATCCGTCAAACCTTCAAACTCTCTTAGCGCCCTTAGCTCTCCCGGTAGCTCTCTCCCAGAACCCTAGCCCCGGAAGCTCAGCCACCGGAAACTTCAAGTCCCCCCCTTTTTCCAAAGCGTTAGCCACCGGGAATACCAGATGGGACCCAAAGGCCGTGCCAAGGCCGCGGAGGTGCCGCCGGAGGAAGTCACCGCGCACTTCCTCTGGGCCTCCGAGTTCACAACCGGGGACCTGGAGTCCCTGGTGGACCGGGGGGTTGTTGCGGACCGGGACGTTCAGATCCCCGCGAAGAAGGACGGAGCCCCGCGGCCCCTGCCCGGGGAAGTAGTTTCCTTCGAGGCCTTCCTCGAGGCCAGGCTCCGGCTCCCGGTGCATCCATTGCTCCGGGAGTTTCTGAAGGAGTATGGGGTGGCGCTGAACCACCTCACGCCGAACGCGTTCGTCCGGATAGGCCTATTCATTTGGCTCTTCGAGATGGCCACCGGATGGGGGCCCACGGTCTGGCTGTTCCGGTACTTCTACGAACTGGCGGCGAGGAGCTCCCACCTGGTGAAGGGAGGACCGAAGTCTCCCTTTGGGTCGATGATGATCCAATTGCTACCTTCCCGTGTGGCGGAGTACCCGGTGGCGGCCTCCCAGGACCACTGGGGGGACTGGATCCGGAGGTGGTTCTACCTCCGGGTCTGGGACGACGAGGTGGTTTACTCTCCGAACGCCCGCTCCTACAGCCGGTCATCCGCCCCCAAGCCCCCGATGTGGACCGAGGAGGAGCTGAAGCTCCTCAGCAAGGTCGTGGGCTCCCGGGGCGTCTGTTGCATGAGGGATGCTACTGAAGATCTCCCCATTCTCGCATAAGGAGCAGGAGGATTGGGATGTGCCCGGCCCCGCGGCCCCCGCAGAAGCCGGTGACCCGACATAAGCTCCCGGGTCACTTTGCTCATATGTTTTGTGAATTTTTCTAACTCTTACCTTTTGTAGTCCGGCCGTACCCGACCGCCCGTGAGAAGGCAGAGAACCTCCTCGAGAGGTTCTACGCCGACGAGCACGAGCGCGTCGTGCGTGTCATCGGGGACGGCCCTCCTCGGAACCTGGTGGCCGAGGCCTTTGGGTTGAGGCTACCGGCGAGAACACCCCTTCCCACCCCCGGTTCCCACAAGAAGGCGGGGGAGGCCGCCAGGAGCTCTGAGCCAAAGCGGGCCAAGGCTCAGAAAGCCCCCGGTCCATCGATGACACCAGGCTCCACGCCCGTGAAGGCCCGGGACGCAGCCCCCGAATCAGGGCGCGCGCGAGCGCCGGCCCAGAAGGATGCGACGCCCCCATCCCCAGAGAGCCCTGGAGAGGCACGGGGGAAGGGACCAGCTAACGACGGGGGGGGCGTCCAATTCTGCAGACTACGCCCACTCGCCTCCTTCGGAGATAGCTCTCCCGGCGGCTCCAGCGCTACTGGAGCTGGAGAGGCCGGAGGTTTTATTCGCGGAGGCTTCTCCTCCGTGCGTCGAATGGCCGGTAGACGAGGGAGGGAGCCCCTCGGTCTACGACGCTCCCCTGATGACGGAGGTCCCGGGGGCCCCACAGCCCAGAAAGGGGAAGGGACTCCTGATCCCTCCTCGGGGGGGACCCCCTCCGGAAGCTCCTCGCCCTCCTCCTCTTCGACGGCAACCTCTTCGATGACGAAGACGCCAGCCACCGCCACCCCAGTCAACATCACCCCCGCGACTCATGCACGGGGGCCTGTCATCGGGCGTAACGGGTCCAGCGCCGGGAGGGAGACCCCCCTGCTGTCCGCAGGGGAGGTCGACCGGTAGACGGAGAGCATATGGACCCGGAAGGTCCAAGACTATGTCTCGCAAGGGACACTCTGCGAGCGCTTCGGGGAGCTTCAATCCCGCCAGATCCAGGTACTTTCTCGAACCGATAGGAGGCTTCCTCCGGCGCTCTCAACTCTAATTTTTTTTCTAACTCTTGCGCTTGTAGGGGGCCGCCATCACCTGGGGGATTGAAGCGCGCTTCAATCAGGCGCTGCAAGATGCGGAGGGAAAGGCCGCTGCCTACTTGGAGGAGTGGGATGGTGCCCTCCGGGAGTTGTCCCGGGTCCGGGCCCAGCTCCACGCCTCCGAGACCGTCAACGAGCGGCTCCGGAGGGAAGCCAAGGCGAAGGAGGATGCTCTCTGGGAGCTCGAGGGCTCTAGCGTCCGAGCCGTGACGGACGCGGGCGCTCCATGCGCTCAGCCCTCGAGGGCCTTGGAGTGAGCCTAGGCTCGAGGAGCAGCTACGAGGTGGCCTCGGCGACGCTCACGGAGGCTGTGCGTTTTCTCAACGCACAAGTCTCCGTGATTCCGGAGGCTGCTGACGCTCGGGCCCGGGGCTGGGCGATCCAGGTCGTCACTACCGCGGCCGGGCTCGTGGAGCACCGGGGAGTTGGCACCTGGGCAATTGGGGCCAGGATTCCCCGCAGCTTCCCGGAGTTCTTCGAGCCATCAAGGCGAGAAGTGGAGCAGCTCGCCGGCGGCTTCTACGACCGGATCGTCCGGGTGCGATTCCTGCCACCGGCACCCTGGGAGCGGACGCTTCGGCTGCAGTGGGAGCCCCCCGGGGGGAGGACGCCAATGACCAAGTATGAGCTGCCGCATCCCGTCCTCACAGGGGGATAGGACTACTCCGATGGGGACCCAGCTCACTGCAACTGATCCCATACCTTTTGACTTCCCAGGATGAGTCAAACATAGGAGTATATTGCATCAGCTTAACTTACATTACATTGAGCAGTATGGCCAACTGGCCTCATTACAACATAATAAATTACAAGCCATCACGGCATAAATAAGTTTTGTTGCAGAAGAACAACTACTCGGCAGAAGCTAAGTGAACCCCTACAGCAAGAAGTTGAAAGCAGAGCAACACTTTTCAGGACTTGGGTGGAACTGACTCTCTTCCTTGTAAGATCCAAGAAGTTCTCCAGGCCTTCGTCTTGATCAGGGACATTCCATCTACTGGATAGTGAATTGCAAGGGTGAGCACTTATGTACTCAGCAAGTCATAGATAAGAGTAGGTACACATAGTAGAAATGATATGAACCTATGCTATTAGGGAAGGAGGGAATGTTGCAAAATACTTTTCTTCTTCCTAAACTTATGGCAGTGCTCATCATGACACACCATTAAAATCTTTTATAAACTCTTAGAAGTACTACCATAGCACGACAATATATGTCTGCCCATGTTAGCACCTCATTTCATGACAGCACATGTCAAGCAGACATGAGTTAAGTCTAGCCAACTATATTTGGAAAACATACTTGTGTCACATCGACGTGGATAGGATCCACCGCGCGCAGGCTCCTATAGACCCGGGAGCTCGGAGTATTCGAATACGTTTTTAACTTTGCAAAGGTGTACCACTTTAATCCACCGATCACTCAGCTTTCAAGTCGGATCAGCTCCATGCGACTTTTATGCATGTGACAAGGCTGAGATCACTCAACAGTTTGCAATCCTAGCATTAACAATTCCCTGCCCGGTAAATAGACATTGCAGTCCTCATTACCGTTGTGGGTCCTCCCCACTGCCTTACTTCCTATCCTTGGTCTATGTTCTCGCAAGACACATAGCCTTTTTTTATTACAGTCATGCACGACTTAATCCAGGCGTACGGTGTCTTCCTTCTTACACCTTTTCCTCTCATTATTTTTCTGATCTCACACCACTCATGGCCCTCAATGTCCCACCAGTTTCCTCTCGAGAAAACCGGACCGACAACCATTGCAGGGAAAAGCTAATACCGGGAAAACTACTATGTTGCGCCCGTCCCATACCGGGCAAGTGGTTAGTACGTTTTTCATGCCGCATGGAAGTATAACACAAGGTTCTAGTCCTTACATGCCCATGACCAGTGCATTCCACAAACCTTGCACTCGTCAGTGCCACCACCATTCCATACCAAACTCTGGCCACGGCAAGGGTTTTATTTCATGAATATACATATATACACATATATTAGTTATGGCTCACAGTTTGATCATTTTATAAAGAATCTCCTCATATTTTGTCGGCATACAGCCTAGTATTGCCATATCATACTTTTCTCATTTCATCACATGCAATATTACTTATAGTCAAGGCAATATCTTAACAATTCATAAAATATAGGTTCAAGATATTCAAGAATATGACTTGCCTTCTGCGTCATAAGGTACAGCAGTCGATGTCGGGTTTGACGGAATCTTTGTACTCAGGCTCTTGCTCTAATCAAAGATCAAACAAGCAAACAGGAATCATAATCCAATAATAATCTATATGCAACATGCAAAGGAGAAATACTCTCGGCGATACTGGAACAGGTAAGCTTGAAAGCTGGATTTGAGTTAATCTTGGAGATTTATGGAATTAGGGTTGAGAAAAAATGTTAAAGACTCTCAGGGTTTCAAGGCTGGAATATGGACATCAAGTCCACGGCTGTTTTGCTCAAAAAACGACGAACGTCAATAGGTCGACATTCGGTTCAGGGCTCTGACATAGCTTTGAAGAATGCTAGAGAGTTTATCTCAAGGTGTGGCAGTTGAATAAAATGTAGAACAAAGCTCTACAAGTTTAGTGGACAAGGTGGTTTTCAGGTCGCATAACCAAAAGTGGTTAAACTTGCCCAATGCCATTGGCTGACATGAACTGACAAAGGCTAGCATTGTCAAGGAATGGCATTGACATGTTTTGGATAATTCCCAGTGGGAAAAATGGGATTTGATCAAAGCATTCGATGCAAAATGTAATAAGGTAGCTATTTGACAAGGTGGTTTTCACAGGAAAGGTCCAGGATTTAGGCAATTTGCAAAGAGGCCCCTGGACACAGTAAATTGAATGTCAGTGCACGGCCAGATTCTAGGGCGTGAGTATTCGATCGATCTTCCTGAGCTTTGCTTCGCCAATTATGTCTAGGAGGTAGGCGAAGACAACAGGAATCCAATGGTTGTGGTTTCAGGAGCTAAGATGGCCGGACGATGATGAACGGCGATGAGAAACCACGGTGGTAACACGGCAAGGCACAGGTGCTGGACAGATCTTGGCATAGGGATTACTTGTGATTTGGCACACCATCGAAGGGCGATGCAGTGGAGTGATATGCTCAGTAGGTTGAGGCAAATCCACAGGACAAAGTAGATTGAACAACGACGATGAAACGACGGTGAACGGCGAACGGCGAGGTCGGTTTTCAGGAACTGAGCTGAGCTACAATGGCAGCGATCTATAGACGATAAACTTGAAATTAGTTCAGGGTTAACGCTCCTAGGGTGTTGCTGATCATTCCCCAGCAAGGAATTGGGTTGCAATCAAGTACTGCAGCTCGCCGGCGTTGATGCCGGACTCGAAGAAGACGGCAACTGGGGCGCCGCTGATATAGGATAGCTCTGGTAAATTTGGTTCGGCTACACCATCTACGGAGTTCAAGGATCACGTTGCTACGGTCAATTTGGTCGGAGGTGAAGATATACGGGCCGGCGACGTGAGCTGGTCACGGCGGCGCGCGAAAACAGGGAAAGGCTCCATCCGAGCTTCAATTCAAAATCTAACAGCATGGGCTTGCTAAGAACACTCTAATGATCAATTGCTTCTACTAAAAGGAGTACTGATATCAGCTGGAAAGGGGTCAATTGCCAAAACAGGGCGATTCCAAAATCCGGCGATCACCGGTGTTGAGGCTCACCGGAGTTCGATTACTTGGTACAGCATAGAGAGGTGAGGTCGAGACACTCACTGGTGAAGTTGGATCGGAGGTTGATGCAGCGAAGCTCCCTGTCATCGTTCTCCCCCTCGGCGGCTTGCCGGAGAAGAAGATGAAGGTGAGAAGAAATCAGGCTTCGCTGGTTCTAGTGAGGAGTGAAGCTGCTGCGAGCTACAGGGAAGCTTAAATAGCAGAATATGGGGCTCTCGAGACTTGGAGCAATCGGGAGGATATCCATCTGGTTGGCTATGGTGGCGGTGTGCAGCAGCCTCGACGGCTTTTCAGCACGGTCGTCGCGTGCTCTGGCAGGTCAGTGATAAAGCGTCTGGCCGCTCCGGCATGGAGGCAATGTGGCGTAAAGCTTCTGACATTTCTGTAGGCGAGCGCGCACGTGTGAGGGAAAGATTCGGGCGATGCTGGTGCTGCTGCAGCGCTACCACGGCGGCCAATCTGGTGCGCGTATGTGGCAACGGGGTTGCGGCGAAGCTGGCAACTGCGGAGTTCCACCGGTGGTGAGGTTCACGGTGCAGTTGTGCTCCTGGTCGCAGCTGGGCCTGGGGTCAAAAATGGCACAGCTACTGGTTGCGGCTGCTCTGGTCGAAGGTGGTGCTGCTGGTCGAAACAAAACGCTGGACTCGATTGCAATTTCAGTTTTCTGATTTTGGACTAAACTGTAACATCTGAGATATTGAAGATTATTGCTGATTTTGACTTAAAAGATTTGAAGAACTTTATTCAACGGATGATTTGAGAGAGGACCTAATAAAATATGGGAACTCTTGATCAGATTTGTACTGAAGTGAAAACAGGGTAATTAGGGTATCTTAAATCTGGGTTTTGTCGAGATCTGGAAATCTGAGACTTAGGGTGAGATTTTGATGTTCTGACAAAAGGCGATTTTGTATTGAATAGTATTTGGGAGGTATTCCCTAAATCAAATTGAGATTTCGAGTTGATTTGTGGCTTTTAGCCTTTTCGGGCTGTGGGAAATCAGAAAAGGACTAGTCTGCGATACAATTTGGACTAACTTGTGAAAAGGGCTTAAATGATGGACTCTGGTTGCCAACTTTTTGGATTAAGGTATCGGCACACCCGTGATTACAATCCAAGAATAATTTGGTCTAGATTAGGTTAAGATTTGGTTAAATCTGAATTCTAAAACTCTGGGTATTTAGGGTAATTAGAACATTCAATTAATTCTGTTTTCGACAACAGAAGGAGGTTGATAATTCAGGGAGGTAGAGATTGAATTTGATCTGGCTTCCGAAGGTTGTTATACTCAGGATAGATAGTCGATTATTTCTAGATAATCTGATCTGGAATTGGATCTTCAGTATAGATTTTGGGATTTTTAGGGCTTCCGATAGATTAGAATTGAACTGATCTTGCTACTTCTAAAGAGATACATGCATGCATGATTTTCATGAAAAGAAATTTTCACCCCCAAAACCAGGGTGTTACATGAGCCTCCCCTTGGGTCTAGATAGGACCCTTTTTGCTTTTTAGGTTTTCTGCTCTCGGTAGCTTCTTACAGGAAGCCCCGGACGCTTGTACAAAGACATTTTGATGCAATAGAAATTGAAATTTTTTCTAAGTCTAAATGAATGGAATGTTACCAGGTTACCCTGGAGGCTACTCCCGGGAGGAGGTCCCGGGGAAACTCGCCGGGGGCGAGGCCTTTGGGCCCTGGTGGATGTAACCCGGGGGATGCCCAGGCCACCTTTATTTTGCTAAGTCTCTTCTCTGGGGGACGCAGCGGGGGCTTTTCCCGGGAGCCGATCCTATTACGGTGGCATTCGGAGTGGCACCTGGAAAACTTCGATAATCATCGCGCTGAGCTATCTCCTCCGCGACCGGGGTCCCAGAGGGTTCTCCCGCTTCGAATACTTCCACCAGCGGGATACGAATATTGGCCTGAAGACCTACTCCGGGAGGCCCGGCGTCGCATACGCGGCTTGTACCGGGACCTGGCCGGGGAGATATCGAAAGGTCTCCAGGATTATTAGATGTAGGAACTTTAGGACGTAGAGACTTTCTGGGTTGTATCGTGTCCGTTGTAATGATGCTCACCGGAGGGGGAAGATGTCCTCCAGTTGAAAGATCTTCAATAAAGCTAAGTGTTTGGTTGTGTACTCTGATTTCTTTGATAGAGCTAAGTTTGCCCTTGTTTATCTTAGATGGTCCGGAACGGGGTGATTCCCAGGCGCTCCTTATCCCCCCCCCCCTCCACAGTGAGCTAGAGTTTAGCTCCACGCGCTGTGGGGGTGACAAAGCTCCCTGGACAAAGACCCATTAATAATTTTTCCAAGTTTAAAAATTCTAGGGGACAATTTTTCCGGGAGAACTGTCTGGTCGCCGTCAAAATGGGGAGCCGGGAGTGAGGTCTCCAGGATAAATATCAGAATTTTGAAATTCCAAGGAATTCTCCCCGGGAGGAAAACTTTCCGGTCATCGTGAAATCGGGGAATCGGGTGTCTTCCCGGTGGCCCAATATCTTCGGGAATTTTTCCGGGGGAAAACCCTCCGGTCGCCGTGAAAATGGAGAGCCGGGAATGAGATATCTGGGGAAAACATCCAAGAAAATCCAAGGTGAAATTCCCAGGGATAATTTTTCCGGGAGACAACCCTCCGGTCGCTGTGGAAAAGGGGAGCCGGGAATGAGATCCCCAAGAAAGAATATCCGAGAATTCCGTCTTACCGAGGAAACAATCGACTCCATGAGGAGGATGCGCCCGATGACGAGTCTGAGTATTTGGGTAGGGAACTAATCTCCCAAATTGACTCGTTACCGCGATCCTTGAGAACCGGGATGCCGCTTACACCCTCAGTCCACGAGGGGTGATCTTAAGCCGCCCTACGAGAGTGGGACTCCCGTTGTAGGGATTTGTTGGGTCAGGACAGCCCACTTCCTCACGGGGAAGGCATCCTCGTTGAGAGGGCATCCTCACGGGGAGGGCATTGCCGTGAGAGACGTTAATGTAAAAACCTGTATTGAGATAGTCTGAAGAGAAAACCAGTTGTATTGACAACAAACCGACGTACAACGCCTCCCCCCTCCAGTGTAAATCGCAATGGGGGAGGGAACAGTGATTACAATGTCCGCCCTCCCCCTCCAGCGTAATCGCTCCGGGGGAGGGGACGAGCCCGTAGGCTAGACATAGAACTTGCGAAGTAAACGTACGTTCCATGTATGCTTCAGCTCCCGCTCTTGAAGGTTGGAGAGCTTGTAACCCCCCGAGCCCAGGACTGCCGAGATCCTGTAGGGGCCCTGCCACTTGGGGTAGAGCTTGCCCTGGGCTTGGGGGTCCGTGACGCGTTTGAGGAGAAGGTCCCCGAGGCGAAAAGCCCTCTCGCGAACGCGCCGATTGTATGCGCGCGCCATTTAACGCTCGTAGATGGCGTGGCGGAGGAACTCTCGGTCGCGTTCTTCCTCCACGAGATCGACCTCCAGTCGTTGATTCGCCTCATTGGCTTGGTATGCCACGGTCGTAGCTCCGTCTAGGAGCTCGACTCGCAGTAACCAAAAGCCAATCTCCGGGGGGAGGACTGCCTCAGCCTCGTATACCAGGGAGAAGGGAGTACGTCCCGTCGCTCGGCTCAGGGTCGTGTGCATGGAGCAGAGGATGCTAGGGAGCTCCTCTACCCATGCTCCTCGCTTGGAAGTGGCTTGCTCGAGCTGTCGGTGTAACCCTTGTAGGATTACGCCGTTGACCCTTTCAACGGCCCCGTTGCTCTGGGGATGGGCCACCGAAGCGAAGTGGATGGTGAGCCCCAGGCCTTCGCAGAATTCCCGGAAATACGCCGAGTCGAATTGGGTCCCATTATCGACGGTGATCTCTCGGCGGATTCCAAAGCGACAAACGACATTTTTCCAAAAAACCGTTGTACCGCCCGGGATGTGATATTGTTCAAAGGTTCAGCCTCTACCCACTTAGTAAAGTAGTCAACCGCAACCACCGCATACTTGTAGCCCCCGGGCGCTGGGGGGAAGGGGCCTAGGAGGTCCATCCCCCAACGAGCGAAGGGCCAAGTGATGGGAATAGTCTGTAGTGCTACGGGGGGAGGTTCGAACCCTTGGCCATCTTCTGGCAGGCCTCGCACGCGGAGACAAGCTCTCGCGCGTCACGAACCACCGTGAGCCAATAAAAGCCCTGGCGAAGGGCCTTGGCCGCGATGGCGCGCGGGGCTAGATGAGTCCCCCTGCTTCCCGCGTGGATGTCTAAGAGGAGCCGAAGTCCTTCCGGCCGTGGGAGGCAATGAAGTAGGGCAGAAGCCCCCTTCTTGTAAAGCTTCCCCTCCAACAGGAGGTATGCCCAAACTTTGGCCCGGAGGCACTTAGCCTCGGTCTCGCTGGAAGGGTCCCCCTCCCCCCTGATGAAGGAGATAAGGGGGTCCATCCAAGACGAAGTCCGAGTGATCTCGGCGACTTCCGAGACGCGGGGCTCGTCACCCGCGTCCGGGGAGGTCACCGAGGGATTCACCATAATCTCCAAGAAAGCCCCTTTGGGGAGCGGTTCCCGGGCGCTGGCTGCCCGGGCTAGGGCGTCGGCCCGGTCGTTGTCCCTTCGTGGGATGTGCCGGCCTCTAGGCCGTCGAAGTGCTTCTCCATCTTGCGCACTTCTTGCAAGTAGAGGCTCAAGTTTGCGTCATGGCACAAGTAGGACTTGTCCTTTTGGCAAACTACGAGCTGGGAGTCTCCTTTCACTAGGAGGCGTCGAATCCCCAGGGAGCGCACAAGGCGCAACCCGACGAGCAAAGCCTCGTATTAGGCGACGTTGTTTGTGGTGGGGAACTCGAGCTGTGCCGCGTACTCAAGTTCCCTCCCCTCGGGGCTTCGGAGGACTACTCCCGCACCGGCCCCGGCGAGACACAGGGAGCCATCGAACATGAGTGTCCAATGGTCATTGTGTCAGGGCCGCGTAGGGAGGTCTTTGTCCCCGGGCCCGGAGGCAGGAGTCCACTCCGCCATGAAGTCGGCGAGGACCTGTGACTTGATGGCGGCGCGCCCCGTGAGGGAAAGGGAAAAAGGGGAGAGCTCGGCCCCCCACTTCCCAATCCGGCCGGTGGCTTCTTTGTTACGGAGCACCTCCCCCAGGGTGAGGGATGACAGGACGGTAATGGGGTGCCCTAGGAAGTAATGACGAAGCTTCCGGGATGCCATCAGGAGGGCGTAGCAGATCTTCTCCATCTCCGTGTACCGAGTTTTGGCCCCTTGGAGGGCTTCACTCACATAGTACATGGGACGCTGCTGCCCGTCTTGCTCCTTTACCAATACCGCGCTTACGGAGACCGGGGTCGCGAGGCACAGGAGCAAGGGTTCTTCAGGAGATGGGCTCACGAGCATTGGGGGCTCATGAGGTACTTCTTCAGGTCGTTGAAAGCCCCCTGGGCCTCGGGGGTCCACCGGAACCCCTCGAGCCCCCTGAGGATTTTGAAGAATTGGAGGCCGCGTTCCCCCGACCGCGAGACGAAACGACTTAGTGCGGCTAAGTGGCCAATGACTCGCTGAACGTCCTTAACCGAGCGCGGCGGTGGCATATCCAGGAACGCCCGGATCTTCTCGGGATTTGCCTCTATGCCCCGCTGGGACACAAGGAAACCCAAGAGCTTCGCCCCGCGCACGCCGAAGGCGCATTTCTCTGGGTTAAACTTCAACCCGTACGCGCGGAAGTTGCGGAAGGTCTCCGCTAAGTCATCAATGTGGGCAGTTGCGCAGGGACTTTTGACGACCTCGTCGTCGACGTAGACTTTGACATTTTGACCGATTTGGTCCTTGAAGACCAACGTCATGAGCCACTGGAAGTCGCTCCAGCGTTCTTCAGCCCGAGGGGCGTGTGGACGTAGCAGAAGGTTCCGAGGGGAGTTATGAAACTCGTCTTTTCCTCGTCCCCTTGCGCCATCCGGATTTGTTGATAGCCCAAGTATGTGTCCAGGAAGCTCATCAACTCCTTCCCCGCGGTCGAGTTGACCAACTAGTCAATTCGCGGGAGTGGGAAGTTGTCCTTGGGGCAGGTGCGGTTGAGGTCGGTGAAGTCAATGCATATTCGCCACTTGCCGTTTGACTTCTTTACGAGGACGGGGTTCGCAAGCCATTCAGGGTGAAAGACCTCCCGAATGAACCCCGCCTCTCAGAGTCGGGCGATCTCTACCTTGATCGCCTCTTGGCATTCAAGAGAGAGTTTCCTCAGCTTCTGCTTGATTGGGGGGTGACCGGGGGTAATCGCGAGCTTGGGCTCGATGACATCCCGGGCGACGCCCCGCATGTCAGAGAGCTTCCACGCGAAAACGTCAGAGTTTTCACCCAAGAAAGTCGGGAGCCGCTCCGTGTGCTCTTCATGGAGATCAGCTCCGATTCTGACGGTCTTGTCCCCGTCGTTCGGGTACAGCGGGATCTTCCGGAGGCCCCCTTCCGGACGCGGCTTGGGAAGGGGCCTTCCGGAAGGTATCACAGCAGCGTCTGACTCTGAGGGGGACGCCTCCCCCCCGGGGTTTTGATGGTGTTGACGCTCCCGATCATTGCGGCGGCGCACTCGTATAGAGCGCGGGCCACATCTTGGTCACCCCAGGCGGTGATCACGCCATGAGGCCCGGGGATTTTCACGCAGAGATAGTTCTGGTGGATTGCGGCCCCCAAGCGATTGATTGTGGTCCTCCCCATGATCATTTTGTAGGAGGAGGGGAGGTCTACCACATCAAACCGGACCATCTCAGTCCGGTAGTTGTCCGGGGTTCCGAACTTCATGGGAAGATCCACCTTCCCCACGGGGTGGATCGCCTTCCCCGGGACGAATCCCTGTAAAGGCCCTGCTGCGGGCTGCAAGAGCTTCTCATCTACCTACATCTCCTTGAATGCTTTTAGTTTGAGGAGGTCGGCGGAGCTCCCGCCATCCACGAGGATGCGGGCCAGGTGGCAATTGTAGATGGTGGCGGAGACGATGAGCGCGTCATCATGGGGGAAGCGAACCCCGCGCGCGTCTTCCACCGTGAAGGTGTGGGGCACATCAGACC
This sequence comes from Pharus latifolius, assembly GCA_019359835.1. Taxonomy (NCBI): domain Eukaryota; kingdom Viridiplantae; phylum Streptophyta; class Magnoliopsida; order Poales; family Poaceae; genus Pharus; species Pharus latifolius. The sequence goes on from CM033329.1 coordinate 27,105,724, forward strand.
ACTTTGGTGGCGGAGACGTATGCAGCACCCCCACCACCTTTACTTCGTGTGCGTACTCCTTGTGCTGGTGCTTAGAGTCCCACCCGGAAGCAGACCCCCCCATGATCATGTTAACACGCCTCTGGGAGGTTTGGAAGGGGAGAGTTTCTGACGGCTCCCCCTCCTGCGTTCGTCCCTGCTGTCCCCCCGCGGGAGCAGGAAGGACCGGTAAGGCCGACTGAGGGGGCAAGGAGGCTGGAGTCCCCCCCTTGCCCATGTTGGTCGAGGAACGCAGCGAACTACTGTAACAGTTGATGGCATTCCCAGGTGGTATGGGTACTGGACCTGTGGAGGGTGCACCATAGGCCTTCCCTGTTTCCCACGGCGGGGCCTTCCCAACCACGGGACGATTGTCCCCCCCACGGCCTTTCGGCTTAGGGAAGGGGCGATTGCCCTTCAAGGCGTCGTGCGAGCCGCCTCCGCCCTCGAGGACAAAAGTGTCCCGAGGCCGTGGCTCGCTACGACCCCCCTGCTTGGGGCGTTTGAGGGGGTCCCTGGCCCCCCGGTCAGCGTGGACGGGAGCCCCCTGGTTCTTCTTCCAGAGGTCGACCTCCTCCGCCCGGGCGTACTTCTCAAGTACGTTGAAGAGCTCATCGGTGGAGGAGGGGCAACTCCGGGAGAGCCTCCGATGGAGCTCCCCAGGGAGCATCCCGCTCTTGCATGCCTCAATGACTGTGGAGTCAGGGATGTGAGCCACTTTGCTATTAACCTGAGCGAAGCGCTTGAAGAAGCTGCGGATGGTCTCCCCTGTCCTCAGTCGGACGGTGTAGAGTTGCGAGTAATCCAGGGGCGCACGTAGTTCCCCTGGAAGTTCGCGCAGAACTCGCGCTTGAGCTGCGCGAAGGACTTGATGGAGCCAGCCTTCAAGTTGTAGAACCACGAGCGAGCGATTCCGGTCAGGTAGATGGGGAAGACATTGCATTGCACCGTCTCATCCCCCCAACCGCCGAGATGGCTGTGGAATACACATGAACAAATTCATAGGGGTCGGCCTCACCATTGTAGTGTTTGATGTGTGGCGGGCGGTACGGTCGCGACCATCGAATGCTTCGTAGGCTGCGGCACAGTGGCTAGTTGGCCCCCTCCACTTCTCGGGGAGAGTCCCGATCGCTGTCCCCTTTCACAGGGGACGCGCGCTCATTGTCGGGGTCGGGAAGTGGCCCAAGAGGCCCACCGGCATGGCGGTAACAGCGCTTTTCTTCCGGGTTGGAGCTGACCTCCAAGACGTCCGGGCTCTCCCCCGGAGAGATTGGTTCTTCGGCGGGTCTCTTCCCCCCGCCGGAGTGGGAGCGAAGCTCTCCGCGTCTGCGACCCAGGGGAAGTTCCTCCCCGGACATAGTTGCACGCATTCGCTCAACCTCCTCCCGGGCGAAGCGGACTTGATCCGCCGGAGGCGCCCTTGGGGGCGGCCCTAGGGGAGGAGGGAGCTCGTGCACTGTAGCCACCGGCCAGGGTGCTACCGGGGCCGGTGAGGAGGAGCCCCCTGTGGCGACGCCCGGAATCAGAAAGGGAGAAACCACTGTATTATCCGGCATCGGGGATGGGACCCCCGCGGCGACGCCCGAAACCGAAAAGGGGGAACCCTTGTTTTATCCGGAACCGAAGAAGGGCGAACCCCCTCGGCGACGTCTGGAGCAGGAGCGCCATTGCGGGGGGAGGCCCGCTGCGGCGCGGGAGCTGCTCTGTTGACTGCCCTAGGTGCGGTAAACGCGACTCGCAGGGCAGGACTGGCTCCCGGCGCAGGGAAAACCACCGGCAAGTAGTGGGCTCCCGGCCCCGAGAATGGGCCCGAAACAGGGTGTCCCCCCGGTACTTCGAAGTCCCCGGGCATGAAGTAACCCCCAGGCATCGGGAAGACTCCCGACGCCGGGAAGGCTCCAGACGGATGGCCCGCCGGGGGAGGATACCCTCAGGCGGGATCGTACGGAGCTGCCGGACCTCCGGGGCCCAGAGGGGCCACCGGGTGACCCATAAACGGGGGCATAGCCCCCAGGAATGGGTAGTGCGGGTATGTGGGGGCCAGTGGCTGCGCCAAGACGCGGAGCAACTCGTCCATAGAGCATTGGGCGCGGAGCTGGCCCTCCATTAAGGACTTAAGCAAGGCGTCCCGGGGGACCGGGGAAGGCGTCGGGGGGAGATTGGTCCTGGCCGAGGCAACCGCAGTCACCGGGACTGACACGGAGGTCGAACCACCAAAATTAACTGGGAAGGTGGGAGGCGGTATGTGGGCTGGGCCGCCTCCGGGGGGAAGCGCCGGGACGGTTGTGTCCCGGATGGGCGGCGCAGGGGTCACCGGGACCGGCGTCACCGCGAAGGGCGCGGGCCCTCGTTCTTGGGGGAGCCATGGCGTCTCGTCACGAGTCCCCACGGTCGGCGCCAACTGTCGTGGTATTACGAATACCCTGGCAGGTTTTGTGGACGATCCTAGCGAAGAAAATATGACGCGAGTTGACCGAGTGATCAGTCCTCTCCCGTCGGGCATGCACAACGAATGACACGAGGGTTTATACAGGTTCAGGCCTCAGTGGAGGCCGTAGTCCTGTCGGCGTGCTCCCAACCGGAGTTGGCTAAGGGAGCTCTCTCGGGGGAGAGATGGCTCCGGGGCACACTTGTGAGATTGTCTATTCCAAGTAATAATGAAAGATTGTCCCTTACACGAGGTGTACAAGGGCATATATAGCCCCAAAAGAAGCAAAAAGACTAAACTACCCCGCCTGCCACCGTTGGATCGAGGGGCAGCAACGTCCTTCTTCCGGCCAGGGCCCTCGGATGCTTGACAGGTGTCCGCTGATTCCCGAGGTGCTCCTCGCGTGACCTTCACGTGACCAGGGACCAGAGACCCCTGTCTCGGGAGGGACAGTGGTGCCCGCGACAAGCCACCGGGGACCTTGTCCCCGGGCCAATGGCGGCGCCCGGGACAAGCCATAGGGGGCCTTGTCCCCAGGCAAATGGCGGCACCCAGGGGCTTTGTCCCCAGGCAAATGGCGGCGCTCGGGACAGCCACCGAGGGGCTTTGTCCCCGGGCAAATGGCGGCGCCCGGGCAACCACCGGGCAGCTTTGTCCCTAGGCAAATGGCGGCACCCGGGGGCTTTGTCCCCGGGCATATGGCGGCGCCCGGGAAGCCGCCGGGCGGCTTTGTCCCCAGACAAATGGCGGCACCCGGGGGCTTTGTCCCCGGGCAAATGGCGGCGCCCGGGACAGCCACCGGGGGTCTTTGTCCCGGGCAAATAGCGGCACCTGGGACAGCCACCGGGGGCTTTGTCCCCGGGCAAAGGGCGGCGCCCGGGACAGCCACCGGGGGGCTTTGTCCCCGGGTGCTTTGTCCCTGGGCGAATGGCGGCGCCCGGGTCAGCCACCGGGGGGGGCATTGTCCCCGGGCACATGGCACAGCTTCTTACCTGGACTTAGTTTCGCAGAGATTTCCTCCAACACCGAGAAACTACAAAGTCATTGCATTGCATTCATCTCCGTTGGATTTACTTTTGAAAGATTTGGTCTTTTAGTTGTGTTTTTGACAGCAGAAGAGTTTTTGCATTTTCTAAAAAGATCTAGGCAGATCTGGCTTTTTCTTCTGTTGACAAAAAGATGGTCCTTAAAATTAGCTTTCAAACGAGCTATTAAACTCTTAAATCAGTTTTCTGGATTAGAAGTTATGACTGTTTTTATTCATATTGACTGTCAGTTTGCTGTACTGACTGTCAGTCTGAATGTCAGTTTGTTTATACTGACAATTGTCCAGAGAGTGTGTTTTCTGTGCTAAAAATCTTTTGACCTATACTGACTGTCAGTTTGCATTTCGACCACAACCTGATTTGTTTGAGTTTCTATTTTCACTGGTCGATTTAATGGTCCACACTGACTGTCAGTTTGTGATACTGACTGTCAGTTTGTGATACTGACTGTCAGTATGAGATATCAGTTTCCATATACGACCAACAAAGTTTTATCCATGATTTTTGTTAGCCGTTGAGTGTGAAACTGACTGCCAGTTTGCACTATTTTATTTCCATATACGACCTCAAACGGCTAGCTAAGTTTTCTCTGAATTTTACTTCTTTCTAGTCGTGACCTAAACTAGCTATCAGTTTCATAAACTGACTGTCAGTTTGCACTATTTTATTTCCATATATGACCTCAAACGGCTAGCTGAGTTTTCTCTGGATTTTACTTCTTTCTGGTCGTGACCTAAACTAGCTGTCAGTTTCATAAACTGGCTGTCAGTTTGCACTGTTGCTTTTGTTTGCGAGCTCCAACGGCTAATTTGATGCTTAAGGCTATAAATAGAGGTTTTTAGCAGATGTTTACTATACTAAGCAACCTCATACTCTCTTATACACTTGAGCATTTTTTTAGAGTTTACAAATCTTGATCTGTTGATCAAGTCATGAGTTCTGAGATCCACTGAGTTTTCTGTTGGCATCATTCTTGCATACTTAGAGTTTCTCGGTGCATGTTGGAGGTCTAGAAGAGACCTTGCTGCTTATTACTCTTGGTGAACACCCTTACCTAGACGGTTTGGTGGCATGGCTGTTGATCTCTCCTGTTCGAAGATTGTTGGAGAGGCTCGACAAGATTGTACAAGGCATCGGTGCTCACCTTTTCGGAGTGGACAAGGAGCAACCACTAGTGAGAAATATCCTTCGTGGATATTGAAGTGAGACTCATTCATTTGAGTGCTTCAACGAGGTGTAGGGAAGACCGAGCGAGTCTCCGAGACCTTGGGAAAAATCTTGCAATATTTTGTTCAATTGCTTTTGGTTCTTCTCTTTGCAAAAGTTGCTTTAAATTAAAAGTTTTTAAGCCTCCTATTCACCCCCTCTAGTCGGCATCCTCGATCCTACGTAATACTATTCATTCGACCAGCGGTTCCAACGGCTATTTACTAGTCGTTAGAGGTCGAAGCTGGCTATTAGCTAGCCAGATTTCTTTCCTTTTTGACCACAACGGCTAACTGAAAGGTTGGGCTATAAATACAGATATTTTGAGCAATATTTACATCATCCTTGAGCCACATTCTCATACATATCTCGAGCTATATTTTCTATACACTTTTGAGGAGTCTTTTGAGGAATTTTTGAGCAGTTTTTAATCAGTTTTTTATAAACACTTTTGAGCAGATTTTCGCTACTGTTTTTTAGCAGATTTTTGCTACTATTTTTGAGTAGTTTTTAAAACACTTTTTAGTAGATTTTTGCTACTGTTTTTGAGTAGTTTTTAAAACCTTTTTTGAGTAGTTTCTGTTCATGTTTTCGAGTAGTTTTTAAATAGTGTTTGAACAGATTTTTGAGAAGTTTCTGTTCACATTTTGATCAGTTTTATAAAAAAATTTGGGTAGATTTTGATCACTATTTATAAACAATTTTTGAGTAGTATTTTCTAAAGAACCAAGAGATATATTTTATTTACACTTGAGCCCAAGTGCTAAAATCTTCATCTTTTGATCAAGTATCATTCAGTGTGATTGAGAGAGATCTTCTGAGAGCATTCATTTGCATCATTTGCATTTTTAGAAGTTCCTCGGTATTTGTTGGAGGTCTAGAAGAGACCTTGCATCTTATTACTCTTGGTGAATGCCCTCACCTAGACGGTTTGGTGGCATGGCCGTTGACCTCTTCTGTTTGGAGATTGTTGAAGAGGCTCGGGGTGATTGTAAATGGCATCGGTGCTCGCCTTTCCGGAGTGGACAAGGAGCAAGCACTATTGAGATATATCCTTCGTGGATATTGAAGCAAGACTCATTCATTTGAGTGCTTCAACGAGGAGTAGTGGAGACCGGGCGTGTCTCCGAGACATCGGGAAAAATTCTTGCGTTTGTCTTTTTCTCTCTTTCTTTTATTTATGCTATATTGTTTTTGCTCTTGTTCTTTGTAAAAGTTGTTTTTAATTGAAAAGTTTTAGAGCCTCCTATTCACCCCCTCTAGTCGGCATCCTCGATCCTACATGTGGTATCAGAGCTTCGTCTCTCGATTAATTAGGCTTTACTGCCGAGAGAGAGGATGACGACAAATGATGGTTTTTCTCTGGGTCATACCGGTCGTGCACCTATCTTTGATGGGACTAACTATCCTTATTGGAAAGTGCGCATGTCGGTATTTCTAGAGGCCATGGGCTTGATGTTTGGGACATTGTTAAGCTTGGTTTTACTCCTCCGGATGATCCGGCAAGTCACTCCGATGACGATAGGAAAAAACTACACTTAAACGCCCATCCTAAAAATGCTCTCTTTGCTGGATTGTCTTTAAGTAAGTTCAACCGTGTGAGCAATCTTACCACCGCTCACAAGGTTTGGACCACCCTCGAAGAAATATATGAGGGCACTACTAAAGTCAAAGAGGAAAAGTTGCTCATGGTGAGGCAACGATACGAGACATTCACCATGTTGTCAATCGAGTCCATGGATTCCATGTTTACTCGGTTGAACAATATTGTGAATGAACTCAAGGAGCTAGGAGTTGTTTTTACTAACATCGATATTGTGAGAAAAATGCTCAGGGCTCTTCTAGAAAGTTTCAACACTCTAGTAATGGTTCTCACCAACTCCGACCTGTCAACCACCACGCCTAATGATCTCTATGGGAACCTCATCACCCATGAGATGCATCGAAAGGAGAAGAAGGAAGCGGCCGAACCTTCAGAGACAAAAAAGAAGGCGTTGGCTTTCAAAGCCGGCATCAAAAATGAATCAAGCGATGGCTCCTCCAACGAAGATCTAGCTCTTATGGTAAAGAACACTTAAAAACTTATTCGCAGGTTACACAAGAAAGGAGTCAACATGTAACATCCTGAGTTTTGGGGTGAAAAGTTTCTTTCTTAAAAGTCATGCATGCATATGTCTCTTCTAGATCAACCAAATCAGCTCTAGTTTTAGCCCTTAAATCTCCAAAATCTATCATGTGACCCTAAGTCAAGATCTGACTTTCCAGATTTGATCTATCAGTTATTCTAAATCTAAAAGCCTTTAGAACCCATATTCAATTCTATCCCTAACTTCCAGATTTTTCAACTCTTTTCTGTTTTCAAAAACAGGATATCTTTTACCCTAAGTTTCAAAAATCCAGATTTAATCAAAATCTTAGCCAAGTTCAGACCAGATTATTCTTGGATTATGATCAAGGGTATGCCAATACCTTAATCCAAAAAGTTGGCAGCCAGATTTCACCATCTAAACCTTTTTCGCAAATCAGTCCAAGAGTATCGCAGATCAGTCTTTTTTTTCCAGATTTTCCAGAAGCCTAAAAAGGCAAAATGTTGCAAATCATCTCCAAATTCAAATCTGATTCAGGGAACACCTCCCAAATTCTTTTCAACACAAATTCTTCTTCTATGAGTATCTCAAAATCAAATCCTAAATCCTAGAATTCGAGATCAATAAGATTCAGACTTATTTTACCCTAATTTACTATGTTTTCAGTTCATATCAAAAATCATCCAAACATCTCAAATTTTATCTTCAATCTGTGCCAAATCATTTGTTGAATCAAGTTTGCCAAATCAGCAGAATCAAAATCAGATCAAACCTTCCAAATCTCCAGAATTACAGATCAGTCCAAATCAAGAATTGGAAATTGCAATCAGGCCCCTAATTCGACCAGGGCAGTAGCCAGTGCACGACCAGAAGCCTCGCCGTGGTTTCTTTGCGCCGTGTTTGCTCGCCGCCTGCCAAGTTTCGCCGCACTTGTGACCGTGCATGCCGGTGTGCACGTGTCCTCGCTTCAGCCCGTGTCGTGGCAGCGCCACTGCAACGTCGACGACCAACGCCTGCTCCCGCGCGCGACCAATAGCCTTTTGTCAGCAACTCACCGCCACGTTGCTTTGCAGCGCCAGTTGTTGTCTCCACCGCTTGGTCCAGCTTTGCAATGTCCCGATGAACCGACATGATGATCAGCTGCATAGCCGTTGTCGCCGTCGCATCACCGGTTAATGCTGTGTCTTCGCCGCTAATGCTCAGCACGCAATCCATCTCATCACAGCTGCCAATTACTTCGTTGTCTCCTCCTTGCAAACTTCACCTGGCCTATTTAAGCACTCCTGTGCTCAGCAATTCCCTCACACTTCACCAGAAGCCAGCCAAATTCCAAATCTTTCTGTTTCAGTCATCTTCTCCGGCGAGCCGTCGAGGAGGCTCACGGTGCCAGGACGCCCTGCTGCATCAACTTTCAAATTAAAGCCATCAGTGAGTTCCCCTACTCATCCTCCCTGTATGATATCATTTAATTGCTCCCCGGTGACCTCTAACGCCGGCGATCACGGGAAATTCCCGATTGCCCTGTTCCGGCAATGCAGGCCAAATTACTTCGAATCAGCTCTCGATCCTGTGAAGAAAGATGATTAGTGAGCCATTTCCAGCAAGGCTGTGTACTTAAATCTCCAGATTGAGCTTCAATCGAAGCTTTCCCCAATTTTGAACTTCACCCATTGCCGGCGATCGTCGCCAGGCCACACCGGCCATCCTCCGGCAAAATTGATTGTTCAGGTGACTTTCTCTTACCCTTCTATCACTCCTCAAGCTTGGAATCGAGTTCTTTCGGCCTGTATCAAAAACCCCCAAATGTCAGTGCTTCTTCTCCGGCACAGTTCACCGGAAACCTATTCCCAGCTGTTTCAGCTTCATCCACTTTGTCATTCAGGTGTGCTTCAACCTCATGAGCATATTTGTCTTCTACCCCGATCCCTGAAACTACCCAGATTTTAAGTTATAGCCATGCCAAGATTTTGTCCAGTGGCTGCACTGTGCCGTGTCGCCACCACACTTCTCCTTTGAATTTCATCACCCTCTAGCCATTTTCTGCCCTAGATCCTGTTGAATGATTTGTTCCTGTTATCAATGCCTACCTCCCAGACAAGGTGGTGCATCATTTGGAGCCCTAGATCAAAAGTTATGCCAAACCCTAGTTTCTGGCCATGTTAGATTCAATGCCAAACTATGTCAGTCAGTGGCATTAGCCCTTTTCACTCCCTTCCAGATGTGCATTTTGAGCATAACTTTGTCTCTTAGATTTGTGAGGTTGTGATCTACATTTTCTTCTTCTATCACAACTTGATTTGAGCCCTTGAATTATATTTGCTGCTAAACCCTAATTTTTGACACTATTCTAGTGCATGCCAGTCAATGGCATTGGCCTTGTTTACCCACTTCTGATTGTGAATTTTGAAAGCCACTTTGTCCACTGAATTTGTAGAGTTATGATCTACACTTTCTTCTACTGTCACAACGTGAGATAAGCTCTCTAGCTTTCTTTGAAGTTATGTCAGAGTCTTGATCCGAATGTCAATCTGCTGACATTCGCTGTTTTTGATCAAACCAGCCACAAAACTGATGTTCTTATTGTAACCTTGAGATCCTAAGAGCATCTAACATCCATTCCTAGCCAATTCCTTGAAACCCTAGATCTCAACTCAGTTCAGCTTGCAATCTCAACTATCTCCAGTATCGTTCAATCATTCTTGTTGAGCATATCTGCATATAGATCATAAATCATTTTAATATATTAAGTAATATTTGTGTGTATTGTTTGTTTGTCGTCGAGCAGATCCAGAAGCTAAGTTTGAGGACTTCGCTGTTGATCCGTTATCAACTGCTGTATCTTACGACGCGGAAGGCAAGTCATATCCTTGGTCATCTTGAACCTATATTTTAAATGTTGCTAAAACATAACCTTGAATATAGATAATATTGCATGTGAAAGATTGAGAATGGTTGATTTATGAATTGGCAGTACTAGACTGGTTATCTGTGAAATGTGAAATAAACAAGTTTTGAGCCATGAACTATTATATATGTATTTATATATATATTCATGAAATAAAACCCCTAGCCGTGACCAGAAAATGGTATGGAATGGTGGTAGCACTGGAGGTGCTAAACTGCGAAGGAATGCAGGCACTGAAGGTGCAGGGTTGTGGATGGTCTGGTCACTGGCATATAAGGCCTTGGGTTGTGCGTCTAGTGGCATGAACAACGTGCTAACCGCAAGCCTGGTATGGGACAGGCCTGAACAAGTACTTATGTGAATCGCACATGAAACCCCTGCATGAGATGGAAAACAATACACTAAACTCACGGGGTTCAGCTCCTCCACATATCACTGAATGTGATTTGATCAAGCACGTTGACCCAGTAATGGGAAGAGGCATCCCGGTGTGGGGGTAATCCCGCCACAACCGCGGTTTGTGTGAAGAAAACTGCAGGGTCGGGGGTGAATTGTGAGTGATACATAACAAAAGTTCTTGTTATTTCCACCTTGCCGCTCACAATATGAAGTGAGTCAGGGGTCTAATCATTATGTTATGATAGGATGGGCTTGAAAGTGGAATATCTTACGGGTAAATTGGTACCTCTCTGCAGAGTTAAAAACGTATTCGAATACTCCGAGCTCCCGGGTTTTATAGGAGTCTGCTGCGGTGGATTAAATCCACAGGGTGTGACACAAGTACTATTTTCTAAATAAAATGTGTTAAATAAAGATTACCCAAATGACATGTGTTGTCATGATAAGGAGTGCTGCCGTGAGCTGTCGTGTGTCGACGTGTCGCGGTAGTGCTATAATCTAGTGAACATGAATGAAGATGTTATATTATGAAAAGTGCTGCCATGAGATGAGGTAATGAAAGAAAAAGGTTATTTTACAAATATTCATAATTCTTGACTAGTCTAGGTTCATATCATCACTACTATATGTATCTACTCTTACCTATGACTTGCTGAGTACGTAAGTGCTCACCCTTGAAACCTACAAATCAGTAGATGGAGCGTTCAATGACCAAGATGAAGGCATGGAGAACTTCTTGGATCCAGAAGGAGGAGAGTCAGTCCCGTCATTGCCTTGATGTGTTGTTCTGCCGTCCACTTCTCATTGTGGGTGGGTCACCTATCTTCTGCTGTGTAGTTGTTATTTTGCTAAACCATGTATGCCGTGAAGGCATTGTAATCTTCTTATGTAATATCAAGGCCAGCAGGCCACACTGCTTAACTATTTTGTAAGTTACTCTGTTGCAATGTGAATATACTCCTGTGCTTGACTTATCTTGGGAAGTCAAGGGTATGTGTATGCTTTGCATATATGGGACTAGCTACAGCGAGCTAGGTCTCTTCAGGAGTAGTCGTAGTCCCAGTTTCGGGGCGCGACACAACATCGACACATGACCAAAGGGGCCAAAGCAATCGAACTTCAAGGACATCATATGCTACGGATGTCACGAAAAGGGACGTATAGCCTCAAGATGTCCAAACAAGAACAAGACTTGGGACAAGAAGAAGAAATTCTTCAAGAAGAATAATGGTGCAACCAAAGAAGCCTGCTTCGGAGAATGGATGTCTAGAGGAGAGAGCTCCGATTTAGACTTTGAAGATGAAGGACGTTGCTCCAAGAAGCTGGCCGGACTTGCTCAAGGTAACATTTCGACTAGTCCATCTCTTTGTCTTATGGCAAAAGGTGATGAAAAGGTACATTCCAATGACCCTTCATATGATGAACTTGTTGAATGATCACTAAATTGAATGAAGTTTCCGGAATTACCAAAAAGAAGTATAGAGCGCTTAAAGAAGAGCATTCTTCCTTACGCAGTCAATACTTAGAATTAAAAGAGTCATATGAAAGTCTTCTCATTAAAGATATTACAAATGCTCCATCTAAGGTAGATGTAGCCATTTCATGTGATCTAGATTATACTCCTTCTAATGCTATTCCTACCAATTGTCACGATATACTATGTGCTTCTAATGAAATAATTTTGAATGAAAATAATGAACTTATAGCACAAATTGAGAAACTTGGAAAAGGATTAGAAAATTGCTACAAAGGAAAAGTATCTCTTGATCTCATTCTTAGCAAACAAAAATGCTCATTTAGAAAAGAAGGACTTAGATACTTTCCGAAGAAAGGAAAGAAACTAAATGCAAAAACCATTTTTGTAAAAGCATGCAACACATTTTGCTTTAAATGCCATGAAACTGGTCATACACACGAAGCTTGTCCTTTAATGACTCCAAACTATTTTGATACTTGCTACATGCTTTAAAGGTCGAAGAAAGCATATTCTATAGCAAAGTTTGTTGGTGCACCCATGCTAAATAAAAAGAAGAAATCAATCTGGGTGCCCAAAGCTTTGATTGCTAACATCGAAGGACCCAAAAGAGTTTGGGTACCTAAAAGGACTTGATTTTTTTTTATGTACGTGAACTACAAGGCCGGTGGAAAACATTGGGTGCTAGATAGTGGTTACTCTGAACATATGACCGGTAACAAGAAGTTGTTCACCTCACTAGAAGATAACTCAAGCGCAAACCAGAAGATCACTTTTGGCGACAATCGTCAAGGAAATGTGGTAGGCTTGGGTAAAATTACAATATCCAATGATCTTTCAATTTTAAATGTTTTACTTGTTGAATCTCTGAATTTTAATTTGCTTTCCGTTATACAAATTTGTGATCTTGGATTTCGTTGCATTTTTTATCCTCAAGAAGTTTTGGTTGAAAATTTAAAAGATAATTCTTTGATTTTCAAAGGCTTCCGTTTTTGAAATATTTATCTTGTTGATTTTCACTCTAAAGATGCATCTCTTTCAACATGTCTTGTCTCTCAAACCTCAAAAGGTTGGCTATGGCATAGAAGACTTGCACATGTTGGAATCCATTAACTTAAAAAGCTTTTAAAACGTGATTTGGTTGTTGGCTTGAATGATGTGATCTTTGAATAGGAAAAACCTTGTAGTGCTTGTCAAGCGGGCAAGCAAGTAGCTACTTCACATCCAACCAAGCGCATTCTTTCAACTTGCAAACCATTGGAACTTTTGCATATGGATTTGTTCGGCCCAGCTGAACATCAAAGTATTGGAGGAAATAGTTTTTGCTATGTTATTGTTGATTATTTCTCCAGATTTACTTGGGTGTTTTTCTTAGCTCATAAATCTGAAACTTCCTCTTGTTTTAAAATATTTGCAAACAGAGCTGAAAAAGAATTTGAACTCTCCATCAAGAAAATCAGTAGTGATCATGGTGGAGAATTTCAAATTTCTAATTTTATTGATTTTTGTAACAAGTCCGGAATCAAACATGAATTCTCTGTGCCCTACACACCTCAACAAAATGGTGTCATAGAATGGAAGAATCAGACATTGATTGAAATGGCTAGAACAATGCTTGATGAGTACTAGAGGCCTACCCGATTTTGGGCAAAGGCAGTTTACACAGCATGTTATGCCATCAATCGTCTTTATACCCATTCGCTTTTGAACAAAATTCCTTATGAACTGATTATACGAAGAAAACCAAACATTTCATATTTTTGAGTCTTTTGCTGCAAATGTTATATTCTTAAAAAGCGCATGCATCTTGGAAAATTTTAAAGACGTGTTGACGAGGGTTTTCTAGTTGACTATTCATCCACTAGTAAAGCTTATCGGGTTTTCAACACTACAACAGAATGCATTGAAGAATCATGCAATGTAGAATTTGATGAATCTAACGGCTCTCAAGGAGAGCATGAGGATTTTGATGATGTAGGCAACAGTGGCTTGAGGGAAGCTATGAAGGAGATGACCATTGGTGATATCAAACCCAGAAATGAAGAACAAAAGTCACCTGGTCGAAAGGATAAATCACCCGGACCACTCAGGCTGATGTCGAACATGGACCTGCAACCAGAAATACTGATGCTCCTCAACCTGCGATCACCCACAACAACGCTGGTAGAGAAGACCTTGAACTAGAGATTGAAGAAAATGGTGATCAAGCATCATAGAACCCGCGACTTCATCAAACGTTCACCAAAGATCACACCCTGAATCAAATCTTGGGTGATGTTAGTAAGGGTGTTCAAACTCGATCTCGTATTGCTTCTTTTTGTGAACATTTTTCTTTTGTTTCTTCCTTAGAACCTAAACTTATAGATGAAGCACTTAGTGATTCGGATTGGGTAAATTCCATGCATGAAGAACTAAATAATTTCACTAGAAACAAAGTTTGGACATTAGTAGAAAGACCTAAGGATCATAATGTGATTGGAACAAAATGGGTTTTTAGAAATAAACAAGATGAGAATGGAGTAGTAGTACGAAACAAAGCTCGTCTTGTTGCACAAGGATATTCTCAAGTTGAAGGATTGGATTTTGGTGAAACTTTTGCACCCGTAGCAAGATTAGAAGTTATTCGCATACTTCTCACATTTGCATCAAATTTCAACATCAAATTATTTCAAATGGATGTGAAAAGTGCATTTTTCAAATGGAGAAATATCCGAATTAGTGTTTGTGGAACAACCTCCCGATTTTGAAGATTCAAAATTTTCAAATCATGTATACAAGCTCTCTAAGGCTCTTTATGGACTTAAACAAGCTCCTCGAGCTTGGTATGAATGCCTTAGAGACTTTCTCATTTCAAAAGGTTTTAAAATTGGGAAGGTAGGCACAACCTTATTTACAAAAGTAGTTGAGAAAGATCTTTTTGTGTGTCAAATATACGTTGATGATATCATATTTGGGTCTACTAATGAATATTTTTGTCATGAGTTTGGAGAAATGATGTCTAGGGAATTTGATATGTCAATGATTGGGGAGCTAAGCTTCTTCCATGGACTTCAAATCAAGCAACTCAAGAATGGAACGTTCGTGAGTCAAACCAAGTATATGAAGGACTTGCTCAAGCGCTTTGGGATGGATGATGCTAAAGCTATCAAAACTCCCATGGCCACTAATGGACATCTTGATATGGACAACGACGGAAAAGCGGTTGATTCTAAACTTTATCGATCTATGATTGGTAGCTTACTCTATCTTACCGCATCTAGGCCCGACATCATTTTTAGTGTTTTCTTATGTGCTAGATTTCAATCATCTCCTAAGGAATGTCATTTGATTGCTATTGAAAGAATCCTTAGGTACTTGAAATGCTATCCCAATATAGGTCTTTGGTATCTGAAAGATGCAAACTTTGAATTAATTGGTGATTCGGATTCAGACTATGCGGGTTGCAAAATTGATAGAAAAAGCACATTTGGTAGTTGTGAGCTTTCGGGGAGATCACTAGTCTCTTGGTCATCTAAGAAACAAAATTTTATAGCTCTCTCCACCGCTGAAGCAGAATATGTTTCAGCGGGTAGTTGTTGTGCTCAAATTTTATGGATGTAGCAAACCCTATTGGATTATGGAATTTCTTTTGAAAAAGTGCCACTCTTGTGTGATAATGAAAGTGCCATAAAGATTGCAAACAATCCGGTTCAACATTCTAGAACAAAAAATATTGATATTAGGCACCATTTTATAAGAGATCATGTGGCAAAAAGGAACATAGATGTGAATTATATAAGAACTGACTTGCAACTAGCAAACATCTTCACCAAACCTTTTGATGAGACTAGATTTTGCTTTCTTAGAAGTGAATTGAATATTATTGATATATCAAATGCAAGCTAAATGTCTGCTTTGTTGTTCTCCCACCTTTTTCTACTTGATGTCAAAGGGGGAGAGATTAGGGAGAGATTGGGAAGAGATTCTTGTATGACATTATTGATAGTTTATATGCTCATTGTTTATTCATTGTGGACTCTCAAATGACTCATATGTGTATTTATATATGCATGCATTCAAGGGGAGTTCTTGTATATCTAATGCCCATGCATACACTTAGGGGGAGTCATTAATTTTTATTTGTTTTCAACACTTGTCATCAATCATCAAAAAGGGGGAGATTGTTGCATCTAGACCCTTTTTGGGTTGATTTTGATTATTGATGACATTAAGTGTCTTGGACTAATTGTGTCCTTGAGCTATTTGTGTGCAGTGTTATTTCTATAAAGTTTGCAAGTGATCCGGGAAGGTTTGCAAGATCGTAAGAGGAAGGTCGCCAAGAAGGAAGCAACAAAGACATAAGGTAAGTGCTTGTTTATTCTACCAGTCTCGGAGTTTGGAGTTTGACTGGATTTGACTGGATTTTATAAGAAATTCTTTTTTAGTTTAAACCGTACTATTAAGAGGGGTTGCAAAATCTCTTTTAGTTCTGGCAAAAACTGAGAAACTCTTAGGTCATATGTTGCATTCGCATTCATTCACAATCTTGGTCAAGAATCTCAAACAGGAACTAAAAGTGGTCATCCGAGTGCTGTTTATTTGACCAGGACTGTTCATTCGACCAGACGTTCCAATGGCTATTTACTAGCCGTTAGAGGTCGAAGCTGGCTGTTAGCTGGCCTGATTTCTTTCCTTTTTTACCACAACGGCTAGTTGAGAGGTTCGACTATAAATACAGGTCTTTTGAGCAGTATTTACATCATCCTTGAGCCACATTCTCATACATATCTCGACCTATATTTTCTATACACTTTTGAGGAGTCTTTTGAGCAGTTTTTGATCAGTTTTTTATAGACACTTTTGAGCAGATTTTCGCTACTGTTTTTGAGCAGTTTTTAAAACACTTTTGAGCAGATTTTTGCTACTATTTTTGAGTAGTTTTTAAAACCATTTTTGAGTAGTTTCTGTTCACATTTTCGAGCAGTATTTAAACAGTGTTTGAATAGATTTTTGAGAAGTTTTTGTTCACATTTTGATCAGTTTTATAAACACATTTGGGCAGATTTTGATCACTCTTTATAAACAACTTTTGAGTATTTTTTTTAAAGAACCAAGAGATATATTTTATATATACTTGAGCCCAAGTGCTAAAATCTTGATCTTTTGATCAAGTATCATTCAGTGTGATTGAGAGAGATCTTCTGAGAGCATTCATTTGCATCATTTGCATCCTTAGAAGTTTCTCGGTATTTGTTGGAGGTCTAGAAGAGACCTTGCATCTTATTACTCTTGGTGAACGCCCTCACCTAGACGGTTTGGTGGCTTGGCCGTTGACCTCTTCTGTTCAGAGATTGTTGAAGAGGCTCGGCGTGATTGTAAAAGGCATCCGTGCCCGCTTTTCCGGAGTGGACAAGGAGCAACCACTAGTAAGAAATATCTTTCGTGGCTATTGAAGCAAGTCTCATTCATTTGAGTGCTTCAACGAGGAGTAGTGGAGACCGGGCGTGTCTCCGACACCTCAGGAAAAATTATTGTGTTTCTCTTCTCTCTTTCTTTTATTTATGCTATATTGTTTTTGCTCTTGTTCTTTGCAAAAGTTGTTTTAATTGAAAAGTTTTAGAGCCTCCTATTCACCCCCCTCTAGTCAGCATCCTCGATCCTACAACATGAAAGACCTACATGACATGTACACGATTTACACAGAGTGCAGCTCCAACACATATCACTGGATGTGATAATTCACGCTAACCCTGAGTCGGAAGATGCCAATTAGTGGGGGTTGTGCAACCCCGCCACAACTGTGGTTTCTGAGTGGAACTGCATGGTTTGGGGTGAATTGTGTGTGAAACATGGCAAAAGTTCTTGTTATCTCGACCTTGCCACTCGCACATGGTTGTGAGGAAGGGTCTAGTCATCTGATAGGATGGGCATGAAAGTGGAAATATCTTGCGGGTAAATTGGTACCTCTCTGCAGAGTTAAAAATGTATTCAAATACTCCGAGCTCCCGAGTTTATAGGAGTCTGCTGTGGTGGATTAAATCCACGGGGTGTGACACAAGTTTGTTTTCTAAATAAAATTTGATAAGTCAAGATTACCCAAATGACATGTGTTGTCATGATAAGGGGTGCTGCCGTGGGTTGTCGTGTGTCGACGTGTCGCGGTAGTACCATAATTTAGTGAACATGAATAGCGATGCTACTCTATGAAAAGTGCTGCCATGAATATGATCATGAGATGTGAAAAGCAAGAAAGAAAAGTATTTTGAAAACCCTCCCCTCTTTCCTGTAGTAGCATAGGTTCATATCATCTATACTATATGTATATCTACTCTTACCTATGACTTGCCAAGTATGAAAGTGATCACCCTTGCAACCTTTCATCAAATAGATGGAGTGCTTCATGGCCAAGACGAAGGCTTGGAAGATTTCATGGATCCAGAAGGAGAAGAGCCAATTCTGCCGGAGCCCTGATGTGTGTTGTTCTACTGTCAACTTCTTACAACTGTGGGCTTCGCCTAGCTTCTGCCGCGTGGTTGTTATTTTGTTTCAATTTGACCATTTGTGCCGTGAAGGCATTGTATTACCCTTTTGATGTATCAGGCCAGCAGGCCATATTGTTTATGAATGATATTTTGTAACTTACTCTTCTGCAATGAACTCCTGTGCTTGACTTATCCTGGGAAGTCAATGGTATGTATGTATGAGGCCAGCCGCAATGAGCTGGGTCTCCACGGGAGTAGTCGTGGTACCCTGTTCGGGGCGCGACAACAACCATGAGAATACTACTTTTTTTTTTCTAAAGGTATACTCTTAATTACCCGTTAGAAATGTGTACGTTTTTCTATCGGTATACACCGAATTAACCATTAGAAGAGTGAAATTTTTCTTATGATAAACTCACACATAACCATGAGAATATTGATCATTTTTCTTATGGTACACTACTAATTAACCATTAGAACAGTGTACGTTTTTCTGACTGTAAACTTGTATGCAACCGTGAGAATACTATTTTTTTCTAATGGACAGTGCTAGTTACCCGTTAGACTAGAACCATTTTTCTAACTATTATCTACGAAAATGCCGTTAGAATAGTGGTCTTTTTCTAACGGTTATTTACCGTTAAAAAATTTCTTGTCTTGTTCTATCGTGTCTATCTCTAACGGTACAAAAACTGTTAGTAGAAGTGTGTTTTTTACCGTTAGAAGAAAACTTTTCTGTACTAGTAACTTCATCATCTGAACTCCGATTTTCATGTTCTTAGACACATTCCAAACCATCTTGATGATTCCTCGGGCACCATGAGCACTTCTTGTGCTCGCCATAATGTCATCATATGTCCACCTCGATGTTGAATAGCTCGCCACATGCCGGAATGTCTCTCCCGTTCCGGACCCCGACCGGCAACCTCCACACTTCGATCGGCTCGAGCTACTTCAACAATCTCGGTGCAACGCCATATCCGGGTGTTGGATTAGTCATGTAGAGCGTTCCCGCAAGTCTCTACCTCCGGCAAGTCTTGAACCAGTTGAGTCTCCGGCTCCTCCCTGAGCACTACTCCGATGGCCCATCCTTGCCATAAGCATACTATAACTCCGGTATACCTGCAACATGCACCAAAACCAAACAAACCCATGACATAGCACTGTTAACACATAATGACAACATAAACAAACACAAACAATTGAAAACATTGTCAAAACATACATCACTCAAGATTAGACAATCACATGGGGTTTACAATCTCCCCATTGATGAGT
Organism: Pharus latifolius; assembly: GCA_019359835.1. Classification (NCBI taxonomy): domain Eukaryota; kingdom Viridiplantae; phylum Streptophyta; class Magnoliopsida; order Poales; family Poaceae; genus Pharus; species Pharus latifolius. The sequence goes on from CM033329.1 coordinate 27,125,026, forward strand.
GATTTGACAATTTTTGAATTTAATTAAGTTGAATTTTGAATATAGAAAATAAAGCTCAAAAACATGTGACGAGGATTGTCACCCGGGTCACTTCTAATAGACTTTTGGTTCAAGACAGGTTCGAACCAGACATGTATCTGGCGATGCGAACTCGAGCTATTCCGAGGGGCATCGCCATGAGGTCGCAAGCTTTACGCGATCAGGCCGCGGGCTTCATCCGATCAGGTCGACAGCTTTGCGCGGTCAGAAGTTCGTATGCTATACGCGAACTGGATATCCGGGATGTTGCGCGGTCAGCCCACATTCCGCGGTCAGAACATTCTCGACCAGGGTGCTTGGAGTTTATTCGGTTATCCGTATAAAAGGATATTCCAAGCATCCCAAAGATTCCTCCACGTTGAAAGACCAACCGTCAGAGGTTAATATATGCGGTTATTCATGATTAACACGTGTTAATAACCTCCGTGGAAGTTAACAGCAGTTCTCCAAAAACTGCATCCAACCGTTTGATGCAGTTTTCTTCATATGGCACCCTTTCGACCAGTATAAAAGGGTGGCGTAGAGGTTCTAGAGGAGGGATCCGATCCATTTGGAAGAACAAGACCCCTGATACAAGTGAGATACAACGTATCTCAACCACTCAAACAGCCAAGTCTACGGCTTAGATTAGATAATATTCGCAAGTCTCCTAGAGCTTCTTTTTGTACACTTATATACGAAAAACTATCGCCTGTGAAGGTTTCTTCCCGCTAGTTTGTAAACCTTTATCACATATAGTGAAATCCTAACAGGACGTAGGGCTTTTACTCCCACCATCGAGGGCCCGAACCTGTATAAATCTCTCTGTGCTCCTGTTCACCATTGTTCTACATACCTTCCCGGAGGGTCATCTTGAAAGGTCTCACAATTACAAATTTTGCATAAGTTCGGCTGAGGACTCCGAGTCCGAATCGTCGACAGCTGGCGCCCACCGTGGGGCCTTTCTCAAGGCGTCCTAATTGAAATCTGGAGGTTCGCCGAAACGTGGCTGGAGCATATGATTCCGAGAACGATTTCGATCTTGAGGATTATGCCCATATACCAATGCCTTCTCCAAGCGATCCTGTTCCGATGGAGGAGGTCGAAGGCCAGAATCTTCCACAAGTTGAATCGTCTCTCCAGGTCATGTCAATCGACCAGGGAGCAACTGGCGCAAGGTCAGAACCCACGGAGGTTCTTAATGTGCTAGGCGATGAATCCAGCCCGTCATACGACCCCGCTGAGGGAAAATATGATGATGACCCGAAAATTAGCCCAGGAAAGTTTGACCCTGATAACCTTCACCATCTCTTTGATTTCGAGTCCGACTCAGAACAAACTGAGATGTTTTCCCCATCGGCAACCTCTCTCCCTAGGCAGTTTGCCGCGTTGTCGGAAGAAACTCCCGATCAACAGGCTGCCAGGGAAGAACAAGATCGCAAACAGAAGGAGGATCAAGATCTCGAGCAACAAAACAACGAATTGCGCAGAACTGCCCTAGAGGCTCTTCAAGATGCGCAGGCTCGTTACGATGCTGCTCCGAGTTCTTCTCGGCGATCGCGTGGTCGAAAACGTGACCAGACCCCTTCTTGCCACCGGAGCGTTTCCCAGTGGACGAAGAAACAATAACACCTGGTGCCCCTAGGAGAAGTACCCATGGGCGACTGCGATCTATCGCGGAAGTCATGCGTAATTTTCCTCCTACGGTCACGGATGCGCAGAAACCGGCCTTTTTTAGGATCCTGGCGGACAGACGACCCCAACGGCCTCCTCCACTCGGTAACGCATTCCCGTGAGCGGGATGGTCCTCATTCTGGTTTCGGCCGGCGGAGTTACCCGCCGCCCGTACCGTCCCGACAAGACAAATACCGGCGAATGCAGGATTCTCGTAGTAGGGATCGAGTTCCTGTTCACTCTCGTTTGGGACCACGAGTAACCTCGCCATTGTATGAGGTCGCTCGAGACCCAACCGGGAGTCACAGGGCGATTCACGGTCCTTATGTTGGTTGCAAAGCTTTTCGCCTGGCCTACGAGCAGTCGTTTGGCCCGATAAGTTTCGACCAGGGGCCATTGAGAGGTTTGATGGAACTCAGAACCCATCCGATTTCGTTCAGATCTATATTACTGCCATCCAAGCAGCAGGAGGCGATGACAAGGTCATGGCCAACTACCTGCCTACAGTCCTCGCAGGACCGGCTAGAACCTGGTTGTTTAACCAGCCTGAGGGTTCCATTTACAATTGGGAAATGCTATGCGATGCCATCCTCAGCAATTTCCAAAATTGTTACCAAAAGCCGGGTAAGGAGGACGACCTGCATCGGCTGTGGCAAACTTCGATCGAAACACTTCGGCAGTTTGTCAAGAGGTTTGTCGGGGTGAGGAATACCATCCCGAACATATCTGATGGCTCCGTAATCAGGGCATTTAAGCATGCCGTTCGATACCGGAGATTCACTGAAGACTTTCTTATCCACCCTCCTCGATCAGTGGCCGATCTGTTCGACATGGCTGATCGATATTCCGATGCAGCCGAAGCGGTCGAATGGAACCGAATGGTCGACAAGGGGGACCTACCACCCCAACCAGGCTTCAAGGACACCAGGAAAGAAGATTCAAGCAAGAAGCCGGAATCTTCACCGGGTGGGAAGTCAAAGAAGTCGAAGAGGAACTGCTCTGGACAGTACTGCGAGGTCGCAGTCGCAGAGAAGTCACCTTCGACCAAAGGTAATAAGTCTTCATTTAAAAGTAAAACTGCCTCTGGTGGTCGGGATTCCGACCAGCCAGAAAAATCAACTAATCCGCAGGAGGGCAAGAAGTGGTGTCCACTCCACAACTGCGCAGGCCACGACCTCAAAAACTACAGGAGTTGGTTGAAACAATTGGACGATTTCTACCAAGGAGTTGGGCCGATGCCAACCTTACCGCCTAAAGAGCAGGCGTGCGGGATTAGAGATGTCGACGGAGACGAAGAAATGGCTTACCAGGTACCTCAAAATCACGTTAATGTCATTTTCGGGGGTTCTTCCTCTTTCGTTTCCAAAAGGCTGTTTAAAACCTTCTGCCGAGAGGTTAACCAAATGGAGACATCCCTTGGTGAACCTCAATACCCCCGTTGGTCGGATATGCCTTTGACGTTCGATCGCGCTGACTGTCCTGTGGGGCTAACCCGACCATTGAGACTACCTCTGGTCATTACCTCAATCATCAGCAACGCGAGAGTCGAAAGGGTCCTGATTGACGGGGGAAGTTCCCTTGATCTTTTATTGGTCAAGGCACTCGACGAGATGCAAATTCCTCGTTTGAAGATCAAGCCCATAATCCATCCGTTTTATGGGATAATCCCAGGCCCCTCCATGATGCCATTGGGACAAGTGGTCCTCCCGGTCACTCTGGGAGAACCAGACAACTTCCGGACAGAATTGGTTACTTTTGATGTAATCGATTGTGACTCAGCTTATAATGCGATCTTTGGCAGGCCGACTCTTGCTAAGTTCATGATGGCAACGCACTATGCTTATCAGTGCGGGAAATTGCCTGGCCCCAAAGGTGTCATCTCGGTCCGAGGCAGTCACAACGTGGCACTCACGTGCGACCGGCTATCTTTGGAGATGGTCGATCAACTCTCCCTCCGGGACGCTCAGGTCGCCACTGTTACCACCGACGCGATCAAAGCTGCTCCTCGACCAGATGAAAAGCTCAAATTGGTTCCTTTGTACCCAGATGATCCATCCAAGACAATTCGGGTCGGATCAGCCCTGGATGACAAATAGGAACTCGACCTCGTTACTTTCCTCCGGGCTAACGCAGACGTGTTTGCGTGGAAACCGTCCGACATGCCCGGTGTCCCAAAGGAAGTAATTGAGCACAGGTTAGCAATTCGACCTAAACAACGACCAATAAAGCAAAAGCTCAGGCGTTTTGCTGCTGACCGACAGGAAGCCATCCGAGAGGAGTTGGACAAACTCCTACAGGCCGGGTTTATCCGCGAAGTGGATCATCCGGAATGGCTCGCCAATCCGGTCATGGTCCACAAGTCAAATGGCAAGTGGCGCATGTGCGTCGACTACACTAGCCTCAACGCTGCCTGTCCGAAGGATGACTTTCCCCTTCCCCGCATCGACCAGCTGGTCGACTCGACTGCGGGTTGCGAACTGATGAGTTTTCTGGACGCTTACTCAGGATATCATCAAATTAGCATGGCAGAAGACAATGAAGAGAAGACTGCCTTCATCACCCCGTTCGGCACATACTGCTACGTCAGAATGCCGTTCGGTCTCAAGAACGCAGGTTCCACGTACCAGTGCTTGATGCAAAAGACCTTTCTTTCCCAGATAGGGCGTAATCTCGAAGCATATGTAGACGATTTGGTTGTAAAAAGTACCAAGAGATTGTCTCATTTGGACGATCTCGCTGAAACCTTCTGTAATTTGAATCGCTTTGGAATAAAATTAAACCCTGAGAAATGTTCTTTCGGGGTTTCTTCAGGAAAACTCCTTGGTTTCCTTGTGTGTTCCAGGGGCATTAAAGTTAATCCTGAGAAAATCAGGGCCATTGAACAAATGAGGTCGCCCTCGACCATGAAGGATGTTCAACGCCTGGCTGGTCGCATGGCGGCTTTAAGTCGCTTCATATCGTGATTAGGCGAAAGGGGATTGCCTTTTTTCAAAGCCTTGCGGAAGCATCATAACTTTACATGGTCGGATGAGGCCGAAAAAACATTTCAGGAGGTAAAGATATATCTATCCAGTCCGCCAGTATTGGTGTCTCCCGACAAAGGAGAACCATTGCTTCTTTACCTGGCGGCCACACCGCACGCGGTCAGCGCCGTTCTGATCGCGGATAGGGAAGGAATACATAGACCCATCTACTATGTGAGCGAGGTACTTCATGGTCCTAAGGAGCGCTACCGTAAGGTCCAGAAGATACTTTACGCGCTACTGATGGCTTCCCGTAAGCTATGACATTACTTTCAAGCGCACAAGATCACAGTACCCTCCTCTTTTCCTTTGGGGGATATTGTCCGAAACCCAGAGAAATCTGGTCGAATCGCCAAATGGGCGGTCAAACTCGGTGCCTTCGAGATCCATTTCATGCCCCGCACAGCGGTTAAGTCTCAGGTTTTGGCCGACTTTGTGGTCGAATGGACCAACCCTGAGCCACCCATGCAGTTGGCAGAGGAACTGGAGTGCCCCGATTACTGGACAATGTCCTTTGATGGCTCCCGTAGTTTTCAACACTCGGGGGCTGGAGTGGTCTTGGTTACGCCCCAGGGCGAACAGCTTAAGTATGTCATTCAACTACACTTTGTTGCAACTAACAATGCAGCAGAGTATGAAGGTCTTCTTGCAGGGCTCCGGGCAGCAAAATTCCTCGGAGTCCGTCGATTGGTGGTGAGGGGAGACTCACAGCTGGTCGTAAACCAGGTAAACAAGGAGTACAGCACCTCCGATGAGACAATGGCTCATTACCTGGGGGAAGTGAGGAGATTGGAAAAACACTTCAGTCATTTCGAAGTCCAATACATCCCACGAAAGGACAATATTCTCGCAGACCAATTATCCAAAATTGGGTCCTCACGCTCATCCGCTCCGGCAGGAGTGTTCATTGAACACTTGGACCGTCCTTCGATCATGACTTCGGTCAAGGATGATCCGGTAATAGCCTTCATTACCAACCTCGGTCAGGAACAAGATTGGACTCATCCATTGAGGGTCTATCTTAAACATGGGACCCTACCCGAGGACGAAACCGAAAGTGATCGGTTAATTCGAAAAGCGCGTCTGTACAAACTCATAGATGGGATTCTGTACAAAAAGGGTACTCAAGGAGTATTCATGCGTTGTATATCTCAGGAGGAAGGAAAGTCCCACTTGAAAGAAATACATGACGGTGTGTGCGGTGCGCACGCGTCATATCGGACACTGGTCGGAAAGGCTTTTCGACAAGGATTCTACTGGCCTTCGGCACTTGATGATGCCAAACATATGGTCAAGACATGTCCCCAGTGTCAGTTCCACTCAAGACAAGTTCATCAACCTGCCTATGCGTTGCAAACCATTCCTCTCGCATGGCCATTCGCGATCTGGGGGATGGATATTGTCGGTCCTATGCCGCAAGCGGTCAATGGGTACAAGTTTCTGTTCGTAGCCATTGACACATTTACAAAGTGGATTGAGGCCGAACCAGTACGAAATATTACCACATCAGCCGCACAAAAGTTCTTCCATAAGAACATTGTGGCACGATTTGGTGTTCCAAACCGTCTCATCACAGACAATGGTTCTCAGTTCGCCAGCGGTCTTTTCCTGGACTACTGCGATCAGGTTGGGACCAAGGTGTGCTTTGCTTCTGTGGCACATCCACAAAGCAATGGTGCCGTAAAACGAGCCAATGGGCAAATACTGCAAGGCATTAAAAAGCGCGTCTTTGATCGCCTTAAGACCCGCTCGGGGGCTTGGGCAGATGAGCTCTATACCGTTCTATGGGCATTACGGACTACTTCTAGTCGAGCCACCGGCGAGACGCCCTTCCATTTGGTCTATGGGGCCGAGGCTGTATTGCCTATGGAAGTAAGTATTGGTTCTGTTCGGACAGATCAATTCAAACAGGTTAATCAGTCCGAACAACGGGCGCAAGATCTCATCCTCTTAGAAGAACGGCGTGATCGCACCCTGGTTAAATCCGCGGCATACTTGCAGGCTTTATGCAGGTATCACAGTAAAAAGGTACGACCACGTGATCTCAACGTGGGCGACTTGGTTTTACGTAAAATTCAAGACCAGTCTAATCGCAACAAATTCTCCCCAAAATGGGAAGGACCTTATACTGTTGTCTCAGTACCGCGGACAGGATCGGCGCGGTTAGCTATGGAGGATGGTCGGATTTTGTCCAATACTTGGAACATCGATCAACTTCGCAAGTTTTACGTGTAAGTATTCCAATCCCACTTTTCTTATTCAATTAGCATCTTTTCATAAAATAAAATATCTTTTGCTTTCATACAATGAGTTTTTCTCTTTAAGCCCGTATCATATGCATTCGACCTGGGGGCTGACCGCCGGCGGTCAGATCATTACAACAATCTAATCGGATTCGCTGGTCGATCTCATGACCACTTTCAGATAAGTGACCCCTAAATAAGCCGTTTGTCAGCGCATGCGGGGCTATCTGGCAAGTCCTTGGTCATCTGAATGGCTACCAGTTCGCAATAAGATTAGATGTTACATTAATCCTGATCGTTTTTTCAAAACGCACACCCCTAGTCGTTACGCTTATGTTTTCTCCTCTGCTTATAACACTAAGGCTTCAGTATTCATAAGCAGAGGCGGGGGCTAGGGGGGATGTGCTTATAGTATGGAACTCATAATATAAAATTGTAAAATATGTACTTTCTGTCAAAAATGGTTTTTTACATATATTGCATTATACACAATTGTCTGGATACAAAAATAAGGATCATTCGATCCCCAGCTCAGTCAGGAGCCTATCTACGAAGGGCTTAACCTCCTCCATGACTGCATCGAGCAGCTCTTCACTCTCAACCTCAACCGGACCCACCAGTGCGCTCAGATCTACATCTGGGCCATGTTGAAGTCGAATCCGGCTGAGTACGGCTGCTGCGGCTGATCGAACCCTGGTTCTGATCGCCTCTTCGCGTCGCCGTGTATCTCCAGGGAGATACTCAAGCAGTGATTCTGCCTGGGCAGTGAGCAGCGATGTCCAGTCGCTTACGCTGAGGTTATCCTTCTTCGGTTCTACCACATCGGTCTTCAAAAGATCAGCCACGGCCTTCAGTTTTTCGAAGACCAGGAGGCTCAGCTCTTTGATCGCCCGATCGGTGTGGCGAATCGAGGATTCAAGAATCCCCTTGTCCCGACTAAGCTGTGTAATTCGACCTGCTTGCGCTGTACAGAGAGAGGAGATTATTTGCATGTTATGAATTCAAGTCTTCTTAATCAGGAATCGGCTTACCAGCATTTTCTGATCGAAGTCTGTTGATTTCGGTCTCTTGTTTCTTAAACATTGAGACTGAATTGAGCCTCATTTTGGCCACTTCTTTCTTCAAAAATGTAACCTCTCTGCAGTGAAATCAAGGCAGTCACAACCAAAATGCACCCATACTAACCAAAGGGTAATAATCCTCACCTGGGCAAGCTGTCGCGTTCTTTCTGAATGGCTTCTGTACTGGCCATCACAACATGCGACTGGCCTGTTAGCCAGGATAACCCCTGTGATGCAAAGGAAGAGGATCAAAGGTGTCCTAAGTACAATTCAGGCACGAGATCAGAGGTTTATTATACCTTCATAAACTTTTGTAAGACAGCATCATCCAATCCAGCGGGGATCCTCGCCAGAGCCCCGGATGTGCTTACTACAGGGACAGTTGGTGGGAGTGTCGGCTAGGCGCTACCCCCAGTAGTCATCGGTCGTGACTGGGTCCCTGCATTTATTCCTTCCCCTGCGGTCTGGACGACTTCCTGGACCACAGGGGTGGAGCGTTCTGTAGGATCAAGGATGCCGACTAGAGGGGGGGTGATTAGGAGGCTTTTAAAATTTCTTTTCAATTAAGCAATTTTAAAGAATAATTGAGAGACCTAAATTATACAATGAGGCTTAAAACAATTCAATCAACTAGTTGCATTCAACCATATGAAATATTTAACAATACATGCAACAATAGTGATATAAGCAATTGTGTCAAGATGAATATAAAGCAAATAAGAATTATGCAATTGACACAATATTTTTACCGAGGTCTCGGAGACTCGCCCGGTCTCCCCTACTCCTCGTTGAAGCGCTCTCTCGGAGCCTCGCTTCTATATCCATGAAGGATATCTCACTAGGGTTGCTCTTCTCCACACCGGATAGGCGAGCACCACACCTTTCACAATCTTTTGCCGGCCTCTCCGACAAACTTCAATTGGAGAGATCTCGGCTCTCCTCCGGCACCGTCTAGGCGAAGGCGATCGCCAAGAGTAACAAGCCGGATGCGCTTTCACTTGAATCAACCAAGTGCTAGAAGCTCAATGATGCAAATGAGATGCTCAACACTCTAGCACTAGCAATCTAATGGAGATGAAGTGCACTAAACACTCACACAATCTCCCTCAAGCTCTCTCTCAAATCTACTCAAGATTTGGGCTCAATTCTAGCCTCTAAATGCAATAACTCAAATGCAAATCAATTGGCTAGGTTTTCAGCTGAAGAATGAACTCTTTGAGCACCCACAAATGATGCCATACATGAAGTATTTATAGCCTCAAAGAAAAACTAGCCGTTTGCAAGAAACCGGGCCAAAAGTTGTACAGGCCGGACATTGTCCGGCCACTTCAGACACTGTCCGGCCAGTACAAAAATTTCAGCCGTTGCAAATGTGTCAGTGACCGTTGGGCGAAATTTGTGAAGGCCGGACGGATACCATTTGTCCGGACAAAACGTCCGGACAGATGGATATGTCTCTGTTAACTCTCGGCTCAAAAAACTTGTACAGGCCGGACAATGTCCGGCCATTTCGGACAAAGTCCGCCCATAACGGACAAATAGCTCCGGACGGATGCATTTGTCTGTTCCATTTTTCGGCTCAAAAAATTTGTACTGGCCGGACAATGTCCAGCCATTTCGGACAATGTCCGGCCAGTTCAGACAAATAGCCCCGGACAGATGCATTTGTCCGGCCACTGCACACTGACAGTAAAACAACCATAACTTTTGATCCAGAGATCCGATTGAGATGATTTTTGGCTTGTTGGAAAGATAACTCAGAGCTCTACAATTTTGTCAACATGAGCAATACCTAGAAAGGTCTAGAAACTTCTAGAAAATTCAGAAACTTTCCTGCTGTCAAAATGTCCAAGCCAAAATCATCTCAAATGCAATTTTAAAGTATTTGCACATACGGATTTGCCGTTTTCTCGCGGATGTGATTTGTGTCACTTAGCAACGACCACGACCACACAGGTCTTGACATCCGATCGAAAACATGTGGTCGATAGGGTTTGATCGAGCGTACGCAAGCGAGTCGAAGACTGGTACGACCAGTCCGAACTCCTACGACCACGCCCAAACCCTAAACAGAAAGCCGCCAAACAAGCGACACGACCACAACCACGTATCAACACTGATACGATCAGAATATGCAAATACGACCACGACTAGCTCTAGATAAATAAACCAATTTAAACAGCTGGCGATCACGACTAAGTGCAGTTTTCAAAACATTTAATCTAATACACATGAACTACACTTAGACTCACTAGCAATGCAAGACACTAGTGCAAGATGATATGAATGCATATGAGCTTCCGCACTAGATAGATTCAAGCTACTAGTTTCCGACCCCTCTTAATAGTACGGTCAAACTAGTAAAAAGAAACCTATCAACCCGGTCTGTCTCCAAACACCGAGACCGGTAAAACCCTAAGAAAACAATCCTTAATCTTGGATTTTACCTTAGGTGAAGTTTGACCTCGTGAAGTTCGACCGCTCGACGCTTGTCCCCGCAAGGCTCGACCTCGCTAAGCTTGACCTCACGAAGCTCGACTACTTGACACTCGTCCTCGCAAAGCTCGACCTTGCTAAGCTCGACCTCGCTCGAGATGTCTCATATCGACTTCATCCTCTTCACACCCTTGCTCGCTTTTATCCTGCAATCAAACTGAGACTACAATACGTACACTCAATGCACAACATTAGTCTCATATATAAGTCGTCATTAATCACCTCCAGAGAAGCTACTCCACACAGGAGTTAGCTCAACGGTTTCTCTTTCAAATGACATGACAAACTATATTCAACGAGTAGCAAATGAGTATAAGATAAAATACAATCATATAGATCGTAGATGATAAACACATACGCACACGATCTATACCACTCATATCATGATATCAATCAACCTAGATGACCAAAGTGATGAGCTCCCCCTCAACATGTGCATCGATATAAAATCCACAACTAGAATCATCAGTCTCAGATTTAACGTATTACATTTTGATCAATCAATTAGCACAAGCTTGATGTAACCACCGAGCTCATCCTCTACATATGCATCAATATCAAACCCGCAATCGAGAAAAACATCCAATTCAGGGTTTACCGATAATCAATTCAATTTACTTGTACTAAATCAGGATTTATCTAAATTGTCATTTGATCATCAAATCTGATATTTGCATATTAACTTTAATCATCATGGATTTATCCAAAATGTCATTAATCATCAAAACCTAGATACTAAGATCTACCTAGATCCAACACGTTCTTCGTTGGAAGCTCCTGTACCAGCTACTGCTTCAACCCCTCCGGAGGCGGTTGAAGAACTGGGCGTCATCTTTCTTTGCCTCACAAGAAAGACAATTTGAGCAGTTTTTATTTAAGATTATTGCCAGTTTAAGGTTCTTACCTTATTTGAAATCCCATTCGCTCCTGAGATTTCTGGGAAGGTTCCCCTTGGGAAGGAGAACCATCGTCGGTTCTTGCCTTCCTCATGGCAAACAAGGCAGCTCCCCCCTGGATGTGTTCTGCTATGAGCATATTTCTAAGAAAAAGATAGAGACAAAAAGCAAGGTCTTTACCTGGGCTACCGTACTGGCTGGTGGGGCTACATCCGAAGGCCTTGGCAACTCCTGGGTCGCTGGAGCTGCCGCAACCGGCCTTTGCTCAACTACCTCCCCCTCTGTCCGCGGAGGAGGAGGATTTTCCTCCCTACGACTCGCGGTAGTCGCAGGGAGAAGCTCTTCTCCCTATATAAACATTGACTCGTCAAAATATACAGAAGGAATTGAAGAAAGTATGACCGTAAGGAATCCTTACCGAGGTCGTCCTTTCGACCAGGGAAGCGGAGATAATTAACCCTGAAGCCTCGGGGGCTTCAGGAACTTATAGGTCATCCGCGATCCCAAGATTTTCCGCGGTGGCAGGATCTGCCACGACCACCTCTTCGGTAGCAGTGGTCTCTGCGGGGCAGCTTGGAGCATCGCCGGATGGGAGATCCGCGATCTTCCTCCTCCGAAGGACTAGAGGAACATCATCCTCTTCCTCCTCACTCCCCTCTCCCTGTACGACGAAGAAGTGATTCCAATCTGCGCCTAGTAAAATAGAAGGGATGTGATATCTTACCACCATCTTTCTTGCGGTAGGAGGAACGCTTCGTGAAGACCCCTCCCCGGGATTTGGCCTGGCCTTCTTGGGGGCAGGACTCTTTGTCCTGGGTCTTTGGGAGACCTTCTTCACATTCTTCACCATAGGCTTCCCCTGAGAGCCGACGTTTTCACTTGGGAAAGTCGTCTCAGCAAACCTTCCTAGGAGCTGATTCACATTTCCGATGGAATTGTTTAACGCTGGACATACATAAGACCTGAAAAACGGAGGCTAGATAGAGAATGTACCTTTCGGCGCTCCTGTTTAAGGTCGTCGCCAGCGTGAATCAGGCTCTGTGGGCGAGGCGATCCCTTAGGGCCCTCTACATCAGCATTGTAGGCCCTAAGGAGGGAGTTGGGCCGCCTCTCAATTTCAGATGAAGGCAGGACTGTTCCCAAATTCGAGTCAGAATTTGCACAATTCAAGAATGACAAAGCTTAGCGCCAAAGAAATAAATACATTTACTGTAGTCCAAGGTGCTGTCCGCCATGGACCTAATCTCCCATGCCGGATGAGCCCTTTCGCGCAGAGGACTCACCCGATTCTTCACGAAGTCTCGGATAATGTCTCGAGCCGTCAATCCTTGATTGACCAAGTAAAGGATCACCTCGGCATGCTTCGAAAGCTCCAAGTTCATCGCCGGGGGAGCATCTAACTCGCTCGACTTCTCTGGCCGCGAGTTTTCAAACCATAGACTGCTCTCAGATGGTGGAGAGCAGTAAAACCACCTTTGGTGCCACCCGTGCATAGAGTCTCGCAGGGGTGGGGAGGGATACTCCTTTTTGTCCCTCAGCCGGAAGTAGATGCATCCGGCGGCGTTGGTGCTCTTCGACCACGCCGAAAAGTAGAATCGCCGGAAAAGATCCACGCTGGGATATATTCCGACGAACGCCTCACAGAGATGCTGGAACACCGCAAGGATCAGCATCGCGTTGGGGTGGAGGTTAATCAGTTCCCACCCATAGTGCTCAAGGACATCTTTGAGGAACCGACTCTCAGGGAATCGGAACCCGCAGCGCAGGTACTCCTCAAAAACCACCAACTCGCCCTCTTGGACGGTTGGGGTTTCTTGGTCCTTCTCCGCGGGCCACCAGTTGATGAGCAACCGCGGAGGAAGGATCTCCTCCTTCTCTAACGCCACTAGGCTCTCCTCAGAGTGGTGAATGGATCGGCTCCAGGATGCCATTTTTGGTGGAGAATCAAAGGAAAAGTTGGCGATTTTGGGAAGATGAAGGCTGAAGAAAATGAGGGTTTTGTGCGGCGGGAATGATGAGGGTTTTTGGCTGTGTGGCTTCTTGGAGAAGACATCTTCTCTTTTTATAGACCCAAGGCGGCGCATTAATGTGAGTAAACGGTTCATTTCAAACGTTCCATTGAATGCTCTATTCCTTTCCCATAATGGATACTGCCTCTGGCGGACCCGATAAAGTGTTCATGCATTGGATCTGGAACAAAAAGACTTCTTTGTTTCGGAAACTAAAAGTGCAAAAGGACTGAAAAATTTTTAGTACTTTTTAGAAGACATTTTTCATTTGTATGCTTTGAACATTTTTTACGAAAAAATCATGCAACTCAATTTTTGACGTACTGGAATGTTTCTAATTGGGTTATGGTTTGATCGAAACCGTATTTTAGACTAAAACTTCGATTCTAATCGGAGTGACAGTCTGACCAAGTTCCGACTCTGGTCGCAATTTAGTTCTGACCGCGGCCCTGAAATTGATCGCGGTATCAGGGCAGGTCGCGATGCTTTTGGAAGCATGATTCTAATCGCAGAACTAAAGTTTCCTGTGTATGAGTGGTCGCGAACATAAAGTTTAAGGCCATATTTTCGCACAGAAGATGTGAAGCATATTCATGAGAAATAAGAAACTTTTATTTCTTACATTCTTTACATACAAAAGGGATACAGTCGATCAAAACGTCGACTTGCTCCGAAAGAAGTTTACAAAGTTCCCCAAGGGACATGTTGTTGTCAGTAGGATCTACACTGGCAACTCCCAGGGAACTAGCAACTACCCTAAGTCTATCTACATCGTCCCTAACAACAGACGCACTATTGTTCCTAATCAAGTCAGAGAGTTCTCGCTGTTGCTGAGCATAGTCCCTCTCTCGACGGAAATGGTGCGCCTCTTCCCGGGATCGATCAAGACATTCTGCTAGACGCAGAATCTTCGAGGCCATCTCCTCGGTCTTCTTCTCCAGGGTATTCTTCTCCTCCAGAAGAGTCTGTCCGAAAGGAAGAGATGGAGCAGCAGAAGGTTGATCGCTGGAGCCTCCAACCTCCTGCATTTTGCAAAAGTTAGTCGTACTAACTATAATTATCAGCAAAAGGGGAGAAGAATTGTTACCTGTCCCGGTGAATAACCCGTTGATATACCCATCTTGGGAGGAGGATCATCAGATGGTGGAAGTGCAACCTTCCCATCAGAAGATTGCTTCGCCAACCCAGTATGGCAATCATCTGATCGAGGGATAGTCACCGCTTGCCGACCAGAATGTTGATCATCCAAAAGGATGGGAGAATTGGATGTGATGGGATCTTTCTCCAAGGACAAAGGCCTAACTTGCCGAGAGGCATAAACGGGGAGGGTCAAAGGAACTGAAGGAAGAAAGAAACTTGCTACATTCTTCACCTTTTTTCCACTGGAAGATCCTTCGTCAACCTTGGGTTTCTTCCTTAATGGAGACAGGTCTTCAATCGTTTGAGGCCCTTGTTGGACAACTTACTCTTCATCACTCTCAATCTCGATGATATCGTGATCTGCCATCAGGAGGAGTATGTGAAAAGGAAGAAGGCAGGATGACAAGAAAAGGACTTAGGCGTGGAGGGAAATTGTGAAGTTTTACAAATCAAGGAGCCTCGTATTTATAGCCGCCTGGGTGACAGTTTGCATTCCAGACGCCTCGGGTTTCGTCAAAGCATTTACAATTTTACCTCGAGATAAAAACAGTTCTACGGTGCTATCATTGCCCATCACATAATGTCAGAACCCGTCTTGGGAAACCAACCGTTTTTTACTTAGTGCGCCACTAAGTGGAAAAATTGAAGAGTCGGGTTAAAACTCCAATGCATGGTCTTAAAATTCGAAATAAACACATCTCTTCGTTTTCTTCGAATTTGGGGGCTAGCTAACGAGGATTGTCACCCGGGTCACTTCTAATAGACTTTTGGTTCAAGACAGGTTCGAACCAGACATGTATCTGGCGATGCGAACTCGAGCTATTCCGAGGGGCATTGCCATGAGGTCGCAAGCTTTACGCGATCAGGCCGCGGGCTTCGTGCGATCAGGTCGACAGCTTTGCGCGGTCAGAAGTTCGTATGCTATACGCGAACTGGATATCCGGGATGTTGCATGGTCAGCCCACATTCCGCGGTCAGAACATTCTCGACCAGGGTGCTTGGAATTTATTCGGTTATCCGTATAAAAGGATATTCCAAGCATCCCGAAGATTCCTTCACGTTGAAAGACCAACCGTCAGAGGTTCATATATGCGGTTATTCATGATTAACACGTGTTAATAACCTCCGTAGAAGTTAACAGCAGTTCTCCAAAAACTGCATCCAACCGTTTGATGCAGTTTTCTTCATATGGCACCCTTTCGACCAGTATAAAAGGGTGGCGTAGAGGTTCTAGAGGAGGGATCCGATCCATTTGGAAGAACAAGACCCCTGATACAAGTGAGATACAACGTATCTCAACCACTCAAACAGCCAAGTCTACGGCTTAGATTAGATAATATTCGCAAGTCTCCTAGAGCTTCTTTTTGTACACTTATATAGGAAAAACTTTCGCCTGTGAAGGTTTCTTCCCGCTAGTTTGTAAACCTTTATCACATATAGTGAAATCCTAACAGGACGTAGGGCTTTTACTCCCACCATCGAGGGCCCGAACCTGTATAAATCTCTTTGTGCTCCTGTTCACCATTGTTCTACATACCTTCCCGGAGAGTCATCTTGAAAGGTCTCACAATTACAAATTTTGCATATGTTCGGCTGAGGACTCCGAGTCCGAATCGTCGACAACATGGTCCAAAATATAGAAGAATGATAAATACACATGACCATGAAGATGATGCACAAGAGTGAGGAAATAAATAGATACAAGCAAAACTCCTCCTCAACCCAAAATGCATTCTTTTTCTCCCCCTTTGTCAAATTAATCATCAAGGAAGCGCGCCTTCCCCGTTAGATTATGCATGAATTTTGAAAAGGGTACCAAGCATTGTTTTTAGATTTTTGAAAGTTGTTGTGGTGAAAACGAAAAACAGCAGTTTTACAAAATATGCCCATAAACCATGAAATGAAACGACAATAAACTTAAATCCATGCAAAGTGATCATAACTAGAGATAGAAAGATAGTTGAGGAGTGAAATGAACTAAAACATTCTTGCAAAAATCACAAAATAGCTAGAATAAGTAAAATTGGGGCAATCCAGGCTATCACATGGGAAATGCACACTTTGAGGTTCAAAATAGCTAATTTTCTACAAAGACACATACAAAGACCATGTTGAGAGAGAAATGCATTACTTATGCTACAAATCAGTGCAAACATGTGTCCTATGCTCCAAGTCCAAAGTGGAACCAAAATCTTTGACTCAATTTCATTAAAATACACATGTGAGCGATTATTTTAGCTCATTGCGGATTCGATGCCGCTTATTGAGTTTGTATGTGGTTGAGACCACTTATTTGCAAGAAAAGACTATTTTTGAGCTTTCCAAACATGAGTAGCTTTCATCGACGCGAGCACCATAGATTTGCGGTCCAGGTGCCCGGTTTAATCAATTGACTCAAGGGCTCAAAATTAAACTAGAGAGCACAACACTACATGGGAGCATAGGAATCAAAACAAAAGTTTCATATTTCAATTACATGATGCAAGGCATGTGCAAAGAGAAGTTTCAGCTTAATTGAAACAAGAAAATGCATATTTCAAGATATTATTGGACAAATGCCCCTTATTGCTATAATTTAGCTAGAAGAGATAAATAACAAGTATGTGAAGCTCAAAACATTCCTAAACTATCAAGCAATCCTAGAAATGGTAACTATGCATAAACGTGGCATATCGAACACTCAAATCACAATCTAATAGGCATATAGAGCAAAACTACTCAAAAATTCAGAAAATGGCATAATTGGGAAACATGCAAATGCAGGAATTTTACAAATGCAGAAATGTACACATGCAACAACCTCCCCCTCAACTCAACCCAAATGGATGAATGATGCCAAGTTTAGATCTAAGGTGAGCGAATCTAGAAGCATCAAGAGGTTTAGTAAAGATATCAGCTAACTGCTGTTCAGAATCGACAAAGTGTAATGCAATGTCACCCTTCTCTACATGATCTGTAAGGAAATGATACCTCACATCTATGTGCTTAGTGCGACTGTCCTGGACAAGATTTTTAACAGTATTTATGGCACTAGTGTTATCACAAAATAGAGGTACATTCTCAATTTTTAGACCATAATCATGCAGAGTAGAGATCATCCAAAGTGAATGTGCACAACAACTACCAGCTGCTATACATTCAACCTCTACTGTGGACTGAGCTACACAATTTTGCTTCCTAGATGACCAATAGACAAGTGAAGTGCCAAGGAAGTGACAAGTGCGTGAAGTACTTTTCCTATCAACTTGGCACCCAGCAAAATCAAAATCAAAGAAACCCCTAACATCTAGATTAGAGGAACAGGAATACCAAAGACCAAAGACCAAAGTCGAGAGTGTGATGTAGGTACCTGAAGATCCTCTTTACTGCTTGGCGGTGAGATGCATGAGGGGATGCCTGAAAATGTGCACACAAGCACATGGCAAACTGAATGTCTGGGCATGAAGCCGTAAGATAGAGAAGGGAGCCAAGCATGCTTCGGTACTCTCGATCATCTATGGGCTGTCCATCTAAATCAGGATCAAGCACAACTGTTGTACCCATTGGGGTTGCAATCAGCTTGCAATGCTCCATTTTGAAGCGCTTGAGGAGGTCCCGAGTGTACTTCTCCTGGTGTACAAAAGTTCCTTGCTTTGTTTGCTTGATTTGAAGCCCAAGGAAGTAGTTTAGCTCGCCCATCATGTTGATCTCAAACTCCCTACTCATAATCTCAGAAAAACTCAAAACAAGAGAGTGAGATGAACCCCCAAAAATGATATCATCCACATAAACTTGTACGAGAAGAAAATCATTACCATGCCTAAGGATGAAAAGGGTTTTATCAATGTTGCCCATTTGAAATCCTTTTTCCAACAAAAATGACTTCAAACGGTCATACCAAGCATGGGGAGCTTGCTTGAGATCGTATAAAGCCTTTGAAAGTTTGAAAACATAATTTGGAAAGTCTGGATTTCAAAGCCAGGTGGTTGCTTTACATAGACTTATTCATTGATAAAACCATTTAAAAACGCACTTTTGACATCCATTTGAAAAAGTTTAAGATGTTTAGAAGCAGCAAATGCCAATAAAATGCGAATCGACTCAAGTCTATCAACCGGACCAAAAGTTTCATCAAAATCAAGACCCTCAACTTGAGAAAACCCTTGACCGACACTAGTACAGAAATGCAGTCTTCTATCGGTAAAAAAAACCCTTATACTATCGGTTTTTGTACCGATAGAGATAGACACGATAGAACAAGACTGGACATTTTCTATCGGTAAATAACCGACAGAAGAAGTTCACTATTCTATCGGCATATTATGAATCTACCGATAGAAAACCCGTCGTATTCTTACGTCCAGCAGTTCGAAAAGTACCACTATTCTAACGGTTAACTACAAGATTACCGACAGAAAAAAGCTTAGTACTCTATCGGCATATTAGGAGTGTACCGATAGAAAACTCGTCGCTAGCGGATTGAAAAGTACCACTATTCTAACGGTTAACTACAAGATTACCGACAGAAAAAAGCTTAGTACTCTATCGGCATATTAGGAGTATACCGATAGAAAACTCGTCGCTAGCGGATTGAAATGTACCACTATTCTAACGGCTAATTATAAGTTTACCGACAGGAAAACTCACACTATTCTATCGGCATATTACAAGTTTACCGATAGAAAACTCGTCAATAGCGATTGAAAAGTACCACTATTCTAACGGTTAACTACAAGATTACCGACAGAAAAAAGCTTAGTACTCTATCGGATATGTATGAGTTCACCGGCAGGAAAGGTCAAACTCTTCTAACGGTTAATTTTGATTGTACCGATAGAAAAAAGGACAGTAGTCTCTCGGTTGTTGATGAATTTACCGATAGAGCAATCACATATACAGTACTTTATTTGCATCACAATACAGTACATTCACATATACAGTACAGATGCAATACAGTATAGATTGGATACACAATACAGTACAGATGCAAGGTAAATTCACAGAACAAATTCACACATTAGGCAGTTATTCACATTTATTCACATATGTATGGACAAATACAGATTGCAATCCAATGTGGACATTTATTCACATATATATATTTATTCACATGTATATGAACAGTCTATGCAGAGTACACCAAAAGGAGAAAATTGTCATGCTGGATGGTTGGGTGCTACTTCCTCCATGACATATTGTGCCCAGATTTGTCGAAGATATATAATCTTTGCATTTTCATATTGGTCTTTCGACATGGCGATCTGCAAGCATGTGTGCATACTGAGTAACTAACTTCGATCCTAATTTAGAACGTGACACCCATTTTTGAAATTTGAGTTAGCTATCGATGCTTACCTGGGGGAATCGGGAAAAGTTTGTCTGCACTAGGTCGTACATGTAGCGCAGCACATAAAACCCGCATTCCCACGATTGCGGCTGCTGATGGCACTGAGATAATTGCATATGCGAATACATGTTAGCTATATATTGTTTCCATAAACTAATTAAGCATAAACAAAAAGTCTCGTGAGTACCTCATATTCTTTCCAAGCTAGTAGGGAGCCCTGCGGTGCGGCATGCCTCCCTCCAGCGGACACATATTTATCAAAAGCCCTGCATTTCAGTTAGTATTGCCGGTTAATGTATTATCATTAGCTAGTGAGGTCAAAATTTAAATCAAACATATAAGTTACTTACGCCCCCATATTCCCCTTGAGCACATATTCCATCGATAATCTGTCACGCATCGAATCGAGGTAGTACACCTCGTTCCTCGGCGGACAGATCACGATGAGGATCCAGTGGCCCCTGCATTGTACGTAAAAGAGGACCGCTAGCTCAAAGTACATCTCAGGTGTAACATACAAGATTGAGTTAAATTAGTACGAAATGCACTGACCTTTGGTGGTACGGCACCAGAATGAAGTCCCTGTCCTGCTGCGCCATCAGCGCGCTGGATATGTACTGCTCAGCGTGCGCGGCGTCCTGCTCTAGCATCGTGAGGCTTATTTTCTCTGGGTCGAGGAAACCCACCTTGTCACACGCAGCCTCCGATGCTAGCCTGTACATGCACCTGCATGCGAAGGACGAGATTAATATTAATTTCACAGAAAGTTACTCAGTATTCAAATGAACTGCAACATTAATGCAGAGTTAGCAAACAGAGTTAGAAAACAGCAATACATAGCATCAGCAAACTCACAGGACTCCAGTCCGTATGATGGACATATCGAGCTCCCGCCAGTTGTAGAGGTCGAACAGATCCTCGTGTGCCACGGATATAGTCCCGGGCTCACGGTGGAACTGCCCAGGCCTGTAGGGAACTAAGAAGTTCAGGCTGCGCCGAGCTCGATGTAGGTACCAGTCGTGGAGGTCTCTGGTTGATCGATCCAATTTCCGCAAAGATGCCTCCGACAGGAGTGGGAGCGTGTTCGTGAACGTCCGCGGCAGTCCCTGTCGCCCTTGCCTTTTGCCGGGGACTGAGCGCGTACCTTCGAAGGCAAGGGCGAGGTGATGGCGGCTTTCTTCTGAGGTGGAGGCGTGGATGCGCTGGGTGGGGTCGAGGCCGTCTTTGATGTGTCCAGGTTCGCACGAGATCGGCCCTCATGCCCTGAGCTGGGGGCGCAGTCCCCTGGTAGCCCCGCGGCAGGCCACTTCAATTAATGAGCACGTATGTTAGATTATGCAAGTTGAGTGTACTGAGTAGGATGTAATCTAAAATGTGTAGGATTTACCGGTTGTATTACAAGACACTTCTTGGGCCACTGTACGTAGGAGCCCACTGCCTCGGCAAGTGTCTGCAGTTCCTCTGTTGGGACTGGCAACGGAGAATCGTTGTAGCCCGGCATGGCCATGTCCACCTGTACCTTTGCGAAACCCAACCGCAGAGGTACACAGTGGACCCGGACATCCGGCCCAGACGGATATACGAAGCCGTGTCCAACCACTTCCTGCCCGGCGCCTACGTGATTCTGTAGGATGCAGCCCTCCGGCCCCTGCAAATTTGTAACAATTAAAATAGGTTAGCGAAACAACTCTAACAGAATGGGAGTGGCATCAACTTAAGTGCACAGATGAAGGCTTGCAGTACCTCAAGTAGATCCACTGGATCCGCGAGTACCTTCGAAGCGCAACTGCTTATCCGACCCCGCGGGGTACCGTCGTCCTGGGGATCCGCATCTAAACTCTTGGCCAGCAATGTTTCTCTCAACCGTGCAAACTCTTCCCTCATTTGTGCGACCTCGGTCTGCACCTCAGACTGTACCTCAGCCCGTATCTCAGCCCGCATCTCCGCCCGTATCTCCTCCCGTACCTCAGCCCGTATCTTATCGGAGAGGTCAGCTTCCTTTTCCTTCCAGGTGCGGGCCTTCTTCCTCGGTGGAGCCGGATCTACGAAACCGGCCTTCCACGACACAATGGCTCCCACGGCCCGTGTCCGCCCGGGATGCTCCTTATTTCCTAGAGCTCGGGTGAGGATGTCGTTCTCCCTCTGCGGGGTAAACAATCCCTCCGCTGCGTCCTTCTCAAAAGAGATCTGTTACATTTGAAGGTACCTTGTGAGACAAATTGCCTTATATACACTTGTGCGCACACAGTTTACGAGGTTAGCCAACTTACCATTCGCCTCACAACATCGGCGTCCCCAGGGGTTGCGAACTGCACAGACCCCGTGGACGACACGGACCCCCTCCCCCTCCACCATCGCTTGCACCTCTCATCCCTGATCTCGGAGAGCGGCAACTCAGGGGTGTCCATGACAGGATTTTGTTCGTCTTCCTTCTTCCACTGTTCCTCCTTCCCCGCATAGCCCCGGGATCCGAGCCGATGCGGGTGGTCGTTCCTCTTCTGGATCGCCCTATTCTTCTCGCTAAGGGCCTTGAACTCCTCAGTCCCCTTCTGCTTGGTGAATTCCTCCCATACCTCCTCCGATATGAAGGGGTACTTCTCGCAAGGAGATTTCCCCGCAGCTAGGAAGTTACTGACGAGCCAGCTCTTAAAGGTTTTCCATGTTCCGTTCATGTCCTTCAAGCAGGCAGTCCTAGGTGTATCGTCGGGGATGTTCCACTTAGCCTGTTTCCGAAAAATGCATACAATTAATCACGAGTTAGTTAAACTTTAGTATAAGCCAAGAGAACGTGATTACGAAAGAGTTCAGCGATTTCAGTTCATTTAACCTTCACTTCCGCCCACAACCTATCCCTCTCGTCCGCCGTCACGTCCTTCCAGCTCTGGACGGTGATCTTCACCCTTTCTTTCGCCAACAGCCCAACGTAGGCCGCGTACCTCCCAGCATTCTTTCCAATCGGCCTCCCAAATTGGTTGAACTCACAAGAAAGATCAGTGCGTTTGGCCAAACGCCCCAACGTCGTCGCGCCTCGCCCCACCCTCTTGCGCTGGGATGTAACAGCCCCATCTTCAGTAGTTACGATGGGGTTGGCCCTAGTCGAACCACTAGTACCATCCGATGAAGACGACGACATGTCTTGCCCTACAAAACCTTCAACAAACCATATATATGGCAATTAATTCGCCTTGGACATCCATAACTCAGCCCAGGACTGGAGACTAACTAGGGCGGCAAAAGGGAAAATAATACAAAAAGAAAGACATGCATAAATTACTTACTGAACTCTTCAGAAATATTTTCTATCGGTAAACACATGAGCTGCCGATAGACCATAACAATTACCTCCACACAAGACAATTTTTCTATCGGCAAACACGTGAGATACCGATAGAACATAACAATGTTCTCTACATATGGAATTTTGTTGACAAGCCACCATTCACTGTCATCACATAACATTCTCGATGATTTGCTACACTAATTAATATTCATGGGCCAGCATTATTATTTCACACGTAAATATGCACACAAGCATCTAAGTGCTACTGTGCATAATCTTTAGCCTAGCCTGTATGTGAGTCATCAGGACTTCACAGCTATTAGGTTGGGAAAAGTCATGTATATAGGCATTTGAAACATATACATCGAAGACCCATCCACATTGCCATATATTCATACGAAGTGAGTAAAAATTCCCAACCAAACTAGTACATTGCATGGCTCATGTCCTTCCAGATCCAAATTAAGTTTTACTACTTGTGCAGAAAATTTTCTATCGGTAAACACATGAGCTGCCGATAGAATATGTGTAAGAACACCTCCAACATATAATCTGCATTACATGGCAGTTGGATACAATTGATCACACATACAGCAGTATAGAGAAGTTAAAATCTCAAAACAGGTTCATTACAGCACTGGAACATATTATGTAAACCCTAATTAAAATCAACATTGCCTGCGGAATGTACATAAGCCAACACAATAGGGAACCCTAGTGTAATTGCAAAACTCCAAGAATTAGTACGTGCAAAACACTAGGATCAAATAAAGAAGATGCTGGAAATAGAACGACGAATTAGGGTATTTACGGCGGCGATCAGTTCTGGTGATGCAGAGGCGGTGTAGAACGCAGCAGCGGCGGGCGAAGGACGAAAATAAGAACCGGTGGCAGTGACGAACCAGTGTCCAGCCGGCGATCGTCGTGTGGGAGAGAGGAAGTGAGTGCTCACGGCGGAGGTTGGGGTTTTCTTCGCTCTCAAAGAGACGCAGTGCTCTAAGGTGGAACTGTTCGAGTGGAGGGAAACTAAAGGGCCGTGTACGAGAAATAAAGTAGCGGAGGAACTTTTCTATCGGTATAACAAAATGATACCGATAGACTTATGTAATTTTCTATCGAAACAACAAAATAATACCGATAGAAAAGGTAAATTTCCCGGAAAAATATTCGAATTAGTGATTGCATTTTTCTATCGGTATAAACAATAAAATCCCGTGAGACCAATTTTCCACAGAAAATTTTTTTAAAGTGCTTGAGATTGGGTGCCATTTTTCTATCGGTAAAAACAACAAAATACCGTGAGAGTAATGAAAAGGTGCCCTTTTCTATCGGTATAAACAAAAAAATCCCGTGAGCCCAATTTTCCCCAGAAAATTTTTTTGATTAAGTGCTTGAGATTTGTGTGCCTTTTTTCTATCGGTAAAAACAACAAAATACCGTCAGAGTTATGAAAAGGTACACAATTTAACATCAAACAGACCGTGGTTGAAAGCTGCAGAATGTTAAAGAAAGAGGGAAGATAGCCGGAAAATTGGAAAATTGACATAAAAAGAAATTGTTCATTCATTGTTGTTTTATCACTTACATAAAAAATAAAACCCAAAATGCTAGGTCAAGGGGTGGTCTTAGCCCTGGCTGCATGTAGAATAGAGTCAGTTAGACTTGCAGCCAGGACGCAGGACTCCTCTAGCGACAAGTTGTCCCTAGGATCAACTACTACCGCGTCAAGAAGGCCTGCGACCTCCGTCAGCTTCGCTATGGTATCCTTCATAGTCAAACCGCAGCCAGCGATGGTCATATCCGCGGCTTTCTTCTCCTCGCGAAGACGCCTCGTCCTCGCCCTAGCATTGTCACCATCCGTCTTCATGCGCTTAATGCGCTGGAAGAGATCGTCAAGGTCAAGCCGTAGCTGAGTGTGCTTGTCTGTAAGGAGCTTGTGCTCCTCCTGGAGGGCCCTCAGGTCAGCCTTCACTTTGGCAGTGTCTTCCACGGCTACCATTCCCTGTGCAAATCAACAGGTCAAGAATGAACTGAACATGGATTAACAATACAGGGGTAAACCGAGGAGATTTAGAGTTCTTACCGGGGAGGCCGTGGATGACGATCCCATGGAGGTTGCCATTGTGAAAGAGAAGATGAGGAGTCCAACCGTTCGAGAATTAGAAAAACAACAAAATACCGCGACGCATGGCAAGGTACTTATAGAGTTTCCAAGGCGACGCATGGCGACACGGTTGAGAATTCGAAGCGGT
Organism: Pharus latifolius; assembly: GCA_019359835.1. Taxonomy (NCBI): domain Eukaryota; kingdom Viridiplantae; phylum Streptophyta; class Magnoliopsida; order Poales; family Poaceae; genus Pharus; species Pharus latifolius. The sequence continues at coordinate 27,150,444 of CM033329.1, forward strand.
AGAGTATTCTTCTATCGGTAAAAACAGGAAAAAACCGTCAGACAACAAATACCGTGAGACAAATGAATTTATTCTAACGGTAAAATAGAACAATACCGATAGAAAACGTTTTGAAGTGCCTGAGAGAAGATGTCCTTCTCTATCGGTATAAATAACAAAATACCGTCAGAAAAAAGGGATTTTTGAAGAGGCTGCGATGAGATTTTTGCAAGTGCTATTTGAAGGGAAGAATTAAATATTTACAGGATAAAGGTACTGTACATGTTAGAACTCATGCTGTGGAGTAAAATTGAGATGTATTAATGCTGTGAACTAGCTTATCATTAAATTCTAAAGAAAAATGTACTGCCTGATGTATTAATGATAAGTTCCTCACCTTACTGCAGAACTTGTGGGCTGTTTGCTTGGCATTTATCCCTGAAATAGAAATTAATCATCAATGGTTCTCAACCCATAATCCTTCTTCGTGGTCATCTCGCAGATACGTTGTTTCGTCGATATCTTCAGTACGGATAGATTGAATGTCCTCTAAAAATGGAGGTATTTCATCGAATTGGTTATACTCCTCTTCGTCGACAACATCTTCGACCCCAACAATACGTCTCTTGCTGTGGAGGACAACATGCAAGTTTGGATTGGCCGGGTCAACGATGTAGAATACCTGTGTGGCTTGCTTTGCAAGTATGAATGGATCGTCTTGGTGTCCGACTCTACCAAGATTGACGAGAGTAAACCCGTAACTGTCAACTTGAACACCTCGAGGGATTTCGACCCATTGGCATCGAAACAGGGGAATCTTAAGTAATCCGTAATCGAGCTCCCATATTTCGTCAATAACACCGTAATATGAGTTCAGCGCCCTTACTGACCTGGCATCCTCGGAAATAGCAAACAGTGTCACTCCGCTACATTGCGTGCTACTCTTGGCGTCTTGAGCTCTTGTGTAAAATGAATACCCATTGATGTCGTACCCCTGCCAAGTCCCTACAGTGAATCTTGGGCCTCTAGCCAACCATGTCACAGTTTCACTTACGGAGCCCTCGGCAGCTCGCGTGACTCTTTCTTGGATCCACTCAGCAAATTTCCTGTTATGTTCTCTGCTTACCCAAACGTCTGACTTCGAAGGATTCTGTGACCGTAACATTACCTTGTGCTCGTGTATGTATGGCTCGACCTCCGTCATGTGTTGTAAGACCCAAAAATGTGATTTTGCGTACACATCACGAGCGGGGACGATAGCTTTGAATCCAATCGTTCCAATTCCCTCAAGCCTACCCTCGTGTCGGGACCTAGGAACACCAATTGGGTCAACCCCGGCCATATAATCTGTGCAAAATTCAATCACCTCCTCGGCGGCATAACCTTCCATGATACTCCCCTCGGGTCGACGACGAGTCCTTACGTATCCCTTCAATACACCCATAAATCTCTCAAATGGATACATGTAGCGCAGGCACACAGGTCCACAAAACTTAATTTCTCTGATAAGGTGAACAATCAGATGGACCATAACATCAAAAAAGGATGGAGGGAAATACATCTCGAGCTGACAAAGAGTTGTAACCACGTCGCGTTGCAAAGCGTCCAATCCATCGGGATCAATTACCTACGAGGACACAGTTGCGCCAAATATTCATATCAGAAAAATCTTCTCATTAAGCTCCACAAATGGAGGTAGTGAACTTATAGTACGAGTGCACGTACTTACCTTGGAAGATATTGCGTTGAAGAAATAACATAGGTTTGTGATTGTCTCTCTGACTTTAACTGGGAGAATGCCTCTGATAGCAATGGGAAGCATCTGTGACATCAAGACATGACAGTCGTGGGACTTCATGCCAACCAGTCTTAGGTCCTTCATAGACACAAGTTTTTTCAAGTTCGCGGAGTACCCACATGGAACTTTAACACCGTGCAGGCACCGACAGAGTTCTGTTTTTTCGCTCTTGGACAACGTGTAGCAGGCCGGGGGGAGGTATGTACGCTTTCCATTCTCTAAAGGTGCAAGCTCAGTCCTTATCCCCATTTCCACCATGTCACGACGAGCTTTCACACCATCCTTTGTCTTTCCCGGAATGTTCAACAACAAACCAATCAAACTGTCACAGACATTTTTCTCTACATGCATGACGTCAATGCAATGTCGAACTTGTAAGTGCTCCCAGTACGGTAGATCCCAGAGAATCGATCTCTTCTTCCAAACATTTTTTTCTCGAGGTTTAGAATGCTTACCGAACTCAACTTTGATGTCGTTCACGCGTGAGTAAATCTCCTTACCGGTCAGAAACACTGGAGCTGATCCCTTCTCAGGCTTCCCGTTAAATGATTTCCTCTTCTTACGGTACGTGTGATGCACCGGAAGAAACCTGCGGTGACCCATGTACACTGTTTTCCGGCAGTTTCGCAGCCAGATGCTCTCAGTTTCATCTAGGCAAATAGGGCAAGCCTTGGCTCCTTTCGTACTATACCCCGACAAATTGCCGTAGGCAGGAAAATCATTTATGGTGCAAAATATCAGGGCCCGCAAGATGAAATTCTCTTTCTTGTATGCATCCCACACCTGCACACCCTCGCTCCACAATTTCTGTAAGTCCTCGATTAAAGGTGCTAGAAACACGTCAATATCATTTCCGGGTTGTCTGGGTCCTGAGATTAGTAACGCCATCATGATGTACTTGCGCTTCATGCATAACCAAGGAGGAAGATTGTAGATGCATAAAAGAACCGGCCAAGTGCTGTGCCGGCTGCTCATATTACCATGTGGGTTCATACCATCTGTACTCAGCCCGAACCTTACATTCCTAAGTTCACCGCCGAACTCAGCAAATGTTCTGTTGATGTTTCTCCATTGAATAGAATCAGCTGGGTGTCTCAGTTTTCCGTCTTGTTTCCGGGCTTCAGCATGCCAACGCAAGTGCTTCGCGACTTTCGGATTTGCAAACAGCCGCTTCAATCTAGGTATCACAGGCAAGTACCACACAGTTTTTGCCGGGGGCCCTTTCCTTACCTCGTGACGTTCACTGTCAATCCGGTCCCTACGCGTATACCTCGATGCGCCGCATCTTGGACAAACATGCAAACTGGAGTACTCGTTACGGTACAACACACAATCATTTGGGCATGCGTGTATTCTTTCGATTTCCATTCCCAACGGACACAACAGTTTTTTGGCTTGGTAAGTAGATCTTGGCAACTCATTTCCCTCTGGAAGCATGTCCGCTAGAAGATCTAATAGTGCCGTGAAACTCTTATCACTCCAACCGTTTCCTGCCTTCAAGTTATATAATCTCAGCACAGAAGACAGTTTTGTAAATGTTGCACATCCAGGGAACAGAGGCTTCTCAGAGTCAGCAATCAGTTTCTCAAATTCACAGAAGTCATTTTCGTTGTAATCTTCCTCTACATCACGTAACATCTCATCTAGATTGTCATCATCATCATCTACGTGCACATCGGAATTAACATTACCAAAATTGGGATGATCATCGATATTATTGCAATCCACATCCGAGTCGTGCTGATTGGTAGTAGTGGTGCTTGTTTCCTCAAGATCTTCGCCATGCCATATCCAACGGGTGTATCGCGCGTTAAAACCACGACGAATCAAATGACTCTTAATTTGATCAGAGTTGCTAAACCTCTTCAAGTTCATACAATCTGTACAAGGACAGAGCATATTTTTCTCTCCCTTCCTCTCCTTTTGTTGCTCAGCAAATTTAATAAACTCATTCACACCATCCAAATATTCAAGAGTAGTACGTTTTATTCCATACATCCAATATTTCCTGTCCATCTACAATTAACAAAATTTAACGAGTAAGCCATGCATGAAACCTGCCCGATTAAGTTATGTATATGTACATGTACAGCCTCTTACAACAGATACATGTGTTGAACCCTAGCCTGACGAAATTAACACTAATTAACCTAGCTAACTACACAATACAAGCTAGTTAGCTCCTAAAACATGACGCATTTCCAGCTACCAAGCTCCCAAGCTTAGAGCTACAAACTTGGAACTACACAATACAGCTAGCTTGCAAGTAGAGAGGAAGGGAGATCTAGAGGGAGAGAGAGATAGGTGTCGACGATTAAGCATACCTTAAAGAGAGGGGCGCAATCAACTTCCCTCCAGCCTGCGCTGATCACCCTAGCAGTGTAGCTGGAACTTTCGTCACAAACAGAGGGACACAGAGTGCAACAGAACAAATTAAAGAGCAGCTCCGCAATGGTCGACTGGGGTTTTCCTTATAATGGACATTTTTCTAACGGTAAATACATGAAATAACCGTCAGACTAACTTAGGTAATTTGCCGCTCACATATTCTATCGGTAAAAACACACACATACCGTTAGAGAATATACATTACTAAGCAAATATATGTATTTTTCTATCGGTAAATATGTGCATTTACCGTTAGAATATGCATGACTAAACAAATATATGTGCTTCCTATCGGTAAATATGTGTATTTACCGTTAGAATATGCATGACTGAACAAATATATGTATTTTTCTATCGGTAAATATGTACATTTACCGTTAGAATATGCATGACTAAACAAATATATGTGTTTCCTATCGGTAAATATGTGTATTTACCGTTAGAATATGCATGACTGAACAAATATATGTATTTTTCTATCGGTAAATATGTGCATTTCCGTTAGAATATGCGTGACTGAACAAATATATGTGCTTCCTATCGGTAAATATGTGTATTTACCGTTAGAATATGCATGACTGAACAAATATATATGTTTTCCTATCGGTAAATATGTGTACTTACCGTTAGAGGAGGTACTGTCACCAAACTGGGACAAACATGCACATGCCATTTCTCACATTCAAGGAATCATATCAATGTAACATCAAACAGATCTTACATCAAACGGATCTTAACTAGAAGATAAAGCAATATATTTCAAGAAATGCTAATTTGTGGATTAACTAGGAGACACAAAAATACTTTTCGTAGGTAGTTGGGACTTCATCTTGCCAAAGAAATTACACATGCCAGTTCACAAATTCAGGTACAAACATACACATGCCAGTTCACCAATACAAATTCAGGTACAAACATACACATGCCAGTTCACAAATTGAAGTGCATGTCTGAAACAGCAGTACAAATACACACCTACCTACCAATACAATTAAATACACAAATGCTCCCTGCACATTCAAGTTCATGTCCCAATTAGCAATACATGATACACAAATATACAACAATATACAAATACAACAATTCACACATTCGATGTATATTACAAAAGCCACGTCTGAAATTAACAACAGATCACGACGAGGACCCAGTGGCCCATACATGCATTTTACATAAAAGGGAACCTTTGCAGGTTGCCACAATGCAACTACCGACTACAAGTTAGACCTGATACATCACAAATCCATTCATCCAAAACAGCAAATGTCTGAACCACATTGGACTTAACCATAGGAGTTCAGTTCGAAGACGCCCGAGGAGCTGGAACTGCCGTCGACATACATTTGTACGTAATGGTGATTTCCTCGGACTCAAACTCGATCAACTCAACTCAACTCAACTCAACTCCATTAACAAAAAGAACCTACCTTCCAAGATGTTGTTCTGTGTAGTGATGGTGTAGAATGGCTGTGCAAATAACAACAATTCTTCTTCTCCAAGCAGGTAAGCATCTGGCCACAAGCTGGTGCATGCAAAAACATGTAAGATGCTTTCTATAGGTCCTGATTTGAGAAACACGCCGGGCTTAAGCATCTTCTCGACCGAGCCAACCAAGATCTCGCCCTTCACGTCCTTCCAGCTCTCGACGGTGATCTTCACCTTTTCTTTCGCCAACAAGCCAACATAGGCAGCGTACTGCGATGAAGAACCGTGAAATACGTTGCCCCCCACGAGCATCATCCAAGGACCTGAACAGATCATAATCATATTGAAAAGAAGACACATCAAAATGAAGGATACAAAAAAAGCAGAATTATTGCCATAATCGGATTAGAATAATCTAACAATATTGCAGAAATTTTACGTACCTTCCTTGGGATGCCGACGTCTAGAGGGCGTCGATGGAGGTGCGGAGGTGCAGCGGTCCCCTGTAGAGGTGCGCCGGCCGTCCATGGAGCTTACGGGTTAGGACTACGAGCCCAGATGAACTGTGAGAATGAAAGAGACATACCCGTGTATTTATACAATTATATATTTTCTATCGGTAAGAAAACAGAATACCGTTAGTAATAAAAACATCTGTAGAAGCCGAATGGTTCTATCGGCAAAACAAATATTACCGATAGGAATTTTTGTACATACTCTATCGGTCTGTACGTACATTGCCGATAGAATATTACTAGTTGTAGAAGGCCAACAGTTCTAAGATATTTTGTGCAATATTCTACCGGTATAAACATGCATTACCGATAGAATAAAACTATTAGAAGACGAACAGTTCTAAGCAATTTTCTATATATTCTAACGGTAAAAGAATCCATTACCGATAGAATAAAAATATTTGTAGAAGGTCAACTATTCTATCGGCGAACTACATATTGCCGATAGGAACTTTTAATATATTCTGTCGGTATATTCATATAGTAGCGATAGAATAAGTCTAGTTGTTGAAGTCGACCAGTCCTATCGGCGCACAACATTCTTCCGTCAGTACTTATGCATCTCTTCTAACGGCAAATATGTTCATCACCGCTAGAGTAAATCATACTATTTATTCTATCGGTAAGTTTCTTAGAAACCGATAGGGAAAATACATCCGTCGGGCTTTTTTGCCCACGAGGCACATTTTCTATCGGTTTTGTGCTGTTTCGCTAATAACCGATAGAAGATAGGGGTTAGTAGACTGCATTTCTGTACTAGTGCGACTAAGTGAGCCTTGTTACGGACCACATGACCATGCTCATCCTGCTTGTTTTTGAACACCCACTTGGTCCCAATGACATTGTGACCAACTGGGGGTTCAACAAGCATCCAAAATTTGTTGCACTCAAAATTATGCAACTCCTCATGCATGGCATTAATCCAACTCATGTCTGTGAGTGCATGGGTGACATCATGGGGTTCAAAAGAGGCAACAAATGTAGAAAATGTGACATGAGAGCTAGAAGCAGCAAACCATGATCATGTAGTCCTCTCATGTATGTCCCCAATCATTTGTTACGAGGGATGCCTCTGAATGATGTGTCGTGGAACTGAAGGACCTGGATCAACAACAATAGGTGAGTCACCTCAGGCTCAGGAGTGGAAGGAGCAAATCCAATGGGTAAAGGATGTGATGCTGGCTCGTCTGGCTGAAGAAGTGGAGGAGGAAGCTCTGGATAGATACTCTCGTCATCATCGTCATCCTCCACAAATATGCTATCAGATGTACCTGTGGGACCTGAAATGTTTGATCTAGCACTAGGGCTACTCTCATCAAAAGTAACATCACAGGATTCTACAATTGTACTAGTAGCAACATTGAGCACTCGAAATCCCTTGGAAGAAGTAGGATAGCCAAGAAAAATGCCATCAAAAGTGCGAGACTCAAATTTGTCCAAAAGACCCCTTTTCAAGATGAAACATTTGCAGCCAAAAACATGAAAATATGAAACACTCGGCTTGCGATCAAAAAGGAGTTCATATGGAGAGCGCTTCAAAACAGGTCTCAAAAACACCCTATTTGAGATATAGTATGCCATGTTCATTGCCTCAGCCCAATACTTAAGAGGTGTGCTCTACTCATCAAGCAATGTTCTGGCCATCTCAACCAAGGTGCGGTTCTTCCTCTCCACAACGCCATTCTGTTGAGGGACGTTGAAGAGAAGAACTGGTGCTCAATACCAAACTCAGCACAAAAATCTGAGAACTGTGAATTTTTGAACTCAGTGCCATTGTCAGTGCGTATAGCTCAAATGGCACCTGATAGTCTATTAAGAAGCTTTTTTGCAAAATCCCGAAAAATCCCAAACACCTCATCTTTGGAAGCCATAAAGAACACCCAAAAGTAGCAAGAGAAATCATCAATAATGACCAAACAATACCACTTTCCACCAGCAGACATGACATGGGCTGGACCAACAGTGTCCATATGAATTAGTTCGCCCGGTCCCTCAGTCCTCACCTCAAGGATGGGACGATGTGGAGTGGCAACTTGTTTGCCATGCTGATATGGGGCACACACGCTATCTGTGACTCGTTTGAGTTTAGGCAGACCTCTCACAATGTCAAGGCCGCTAACTCGAGTCAAATGATCAAAACCAATATGTCCAAGGCGGCGATGCCAAAGCCAACTCTCCGAAGCGCCAGTGAAAGCAACGAAACATCGGGGGGCAAAAGAATAAGAATTAAAAAAATCAGCAGTGAAAATTTTGCCCGTCCGATCAATCCTAAAAACCAACTCCTCAGAAGAATCAAGAACCTTCGAACCCTCTTTCTTAAACTGAACCTCAAAATCATCATCCAAAAGGGAGAAAACCGACAGAGCATTGTATTTCAAAGGAGAAAGAAAGCAACATCTTTGAGAAGAAAGTTGACATTTACTCGAATCGTACCTTTTGCAAGTACTTTGCCCTTAGAGTCATCTCCGAAGGTTATGAAACCACCATCAGAGAGCCTGTTGAGGGAGGAGAACCATTTTGCATCTCTGGTCATATGGCGCGAACAGCCAGAGTCCATGATCCATTTGTTCTCCATCCCTCTCCCTTGCACCTACACATGAGAAGATAAGTTGGGCATCCAAGTCTTGGAGCCTGATAAGCTGGCAAGAACAAACTTAGGGATCCAAAGCTTGGACACTCGTGAAGAAGCAAAATATGAAGACTAAAGACTTGAAGAAGAATCACGAATGTGTCTAGAACCATTGCTAGGCCTTATGAATTTTCGTGAGCGAGTACCTCGATCAAAACAAGGAAGGCCAACATGAGAAAGGCAAGAGCCAAAATCACCATGTCATGGACCATATGCAAAACCAAGACCTCTATGTCCATGATCATGACCAACACCACTCGAGAAAGAATCGAAGAAATTATCAACAAATCTTGGTCTCATGGGTATTTCTCCCACATGAGTGTCACGGGGTTGACGACATATGTGGGAAGAATCATGGGCAAACTCTCGACCCAAGTCTCTTGTGTTCCTAAAACAGAAGCCCACAAGATGTCCATCTCTCCCACAATATGAACAATGATATACCGGTTTGGCAAAGACATCGGTATGGGAGGAAGATGCAACATGTGATTTAGGAGCAGACTTGCCCTCAGAAGAACCAAGTTTAGAAGAATTTTTGAGACCCGACTTGCCTTTGAAGGAAACCCGAGAAGAAGTATCAACTTTAAGCACTTGGGGTTTTTCGACCATACTAGGCATGTACCCAATCCCTTCCTTGTTAAAGGAACACTTCGATGTGTCCAAAATGAGATCATGGTTCTTTTCCCCATCAGAAAACTTCTTTAAAACAGATTTAAGATATTCAATTTCATTTATCAAAAAAAAAAGACAGTCGGGGCAAGAAACAAGCGACTCTTCTAAAACATTTTCTTTGAGTTTGAGGTTCTCACATGTCGGACATGTTTTGGTCCTCATGTTCTGGAGTTCCTTCTCAAGACAATCGACAAATGACTCCGTTAAGGATTCCAACTCCTTTTCAAATTCGGCACACTTGGTGCATGGAGTCGCCTGTAAGTAACCAAAGTCATGCTGCAAAGAAATACAAGAAGCACAGCAACTCGACTTGGAAGACTCAAGCTCGAAACGTGCAGAATCAAGCTCAGAATGCAAAGATCCAAGTGAAAGCCTCAAAGAATTAATCTCAGAATGCAAAGAAAGACAAAGTTCACAAGAATCAGAATCAGAGCCACTCGAGCTCTTGCTCAAAAGATCATCGCGCTCCTTTTTCAAAGACCGAACCTTACTCCTCAAAGCATAAATATGAGAATCTTGTGCGAGAAGAGCTTTGAACAGCTGGCCTTTACTCACCTTGCTCATGTCAGAGTCAAGATCATCGTCATTGGTGTCATCATCTCCAAGGGCCATGAAGCATAACCCGATGAAGTCGTCATCACTATAATGAGAAGAGGTAGCAGCCTTGTTGTCTTTATCAAGACCATCATCACTCAACTCATCAAGAGCGGACATGAAGGCTTTGTGGATGGCCTTCTTCACAGTTCCAAAATTCTTCTTCTTCATATCAGAACGGAAGGTCTTCTTTTTCTCTAGCTCTTTAGTGGCGCCCTTGAGGGTAGGGCAAAGAGCACAGATGTTGCCAGGCTTGCCACACTCAAAGCATATGATCTCTCCTCTCTTTCCTCTCTTCTCTCTTCTTGCTTTCCAAACCCTCACAAATTTCTTAGTAATCAATGCAAGATCATCATCAGAAAGCACATCTAGAGCATCATCCTCAAGAGAAGTAAGAGTAGAAAGTGAAAAACCAAATGAGGACCCTGAAGACCCAGATGAGCTAGGATGTGTGGCGTGTAATGCCAATGGCTTAGATTTAGGAGGAGACATCACCGCCCTAGTCATCTCATAGGTCTTGAGAGAAGAATATAAATACTTGGTCGTCGAGACATCTAGGTCCTTAGGCCCCATAATGGCAGTGGTTTGGACATGCCAAACTGCTAGAGTCAAGGAGCGCAAGATCTTGCGACATTTCTCAAACTCAGAAAGATCTTTTCCTACAGATCTCTGCTTGTTGACAAGAGTATCAAAACGAGTGAAAAATCCATCAATAGACTCACCTGACTGCATCGTGAACTGCTCATACTCAAATGTCAAAAGCTCATGCTTCACACTCTTAACTTGAGTGGTACCCTCATGGAAAGCTCCGAGGGCCACCCAAATATCATGAGCGGTGGAAAGCCGCGATATGCGGTTGTACTCAATCCGTCCTAGGGCTCCATAGAGATAGTTCATCGCCCTCTAGTTTAGTAAGGCCTGTGCTTTGTTAGACTCATTAATTTCAGCAGGCTCCACATATGCATCTTCAATGATCTTCCATAGGTCGAAGCCTTGACACTTGATGTATGTCTCCATGCACTTCTTCTAATATGGAAAGTCATCTCCATCGAAGATGGGTGGCTTGCTTGTGTACTTTTCGGTCACCATGGCTGAAGAGACAGTGAAGTCTACAAACGAGAGCAATACCGGGCTCTGATACCAATTGAAAGACCAAGATGGCAAACTGAGAGGGGGGCTGAATCGGTTTTGCAAAATAAATCTTTAAAAGGCAAGCACAAGAAACAAGAGAGGGTATAAAGATGCTAGGAGTGCTTGGATATCTTAAATATAGCTATCCCCAATCATAGCACCACCTCTCTTGATATTCAAAAATCTCCAAAACAAAAAAGGAAAAAGGAGAAATAAAAAGAAAACAAGAAACAATCAATTGCTAGTATTTAAAGAATCAATTGCGATTATTTAAATTGCGAGTATTTAAACAAACAATTGCGAGAATTTAAACAAGCAAGAAAGAGAGAGAAGATTTAACAACTTACAAATATTCAAGAACCAAGAAAAGGATCAAGAATACAAAAGTTTCAAAACTAAACACAATAGCCAAAAACTCTCTCTCAAAGGGGCAAGTCTTCTCCTTAGCACTCCCCCTTCCTATATAGAGCTAACCTCCACTTAAAGTAATCTCCACAACCAATGTGGGACTAAACTAACAGCTGGTGGAGGTTAGGCCCGAAGCCCAATTCGGCCCAACTCTCAACAATCTATTTTACAATTTTCGGATTTTACAATTTCATAATTATAGCATTTTCTGAACAGCAGACACTAAAACCATCATAACTTCATCATCTGAACTCCAATTTTGATGTTCCTGGATACGTTGGAAAGCTAACTTCTAGGTCTACAACTTTCCTGCTAACATATTTCTGAGAACAAGTCTAGATCAGTGCAGAATTAGTTCTCCAATAGAACCTTTTGCATAAGCTTCCACTCGGAGTCCATCAACCATCTTGATGATTCCTCGAGCACCATGAGCACCACTTGTGCTCGCCATAATGTCACCACATGTCCACCTCGATGTTGAATAGCTCGCCACATGCCGGGATGTCTCTCCCATTCTGGACCCCGACCGGCAACCTCCACACTTCGACCGGCTCGAGCTACTTCAACAATCTCGGTGCAACGCCATATCCGGGTGTTGGATTAGTCGTGTAGAGCATTCCTACAAGTCTCTAGTACCTCCGGCATCTCTTGGACCAGTCGATTCTCTGGCTCCTCTCTGAGAACTACTCCGATGGCCCATCCTTGCCGCAAGCGTACTATAACTCTGGTATACCTGCAACATGCACCAAAACCAGACAAACTTATCACATAACACTGTTCACACATAATGACAACATAAACAAACATAAACAATTCAAAACATTATCAAAACATACATCACTCAAGATTAGACAATCACATGGGGTTTACAACGAGTAATGGCCTGCCAAAGATGGCGTTGTATGCTGAATCAAAATCAATTACATCAAAAGAAATTAATTCTGTTTGAAAGTTTTCTGGCTCTCCGAGTGTTACAGGTAACACTATTTTCCCAATGGGCATCATCGTGCAGCCAGGTGTGGTCCCAAAAGATGGGTGGGCTACCGGTTTAATCTTGGAATGAGGTAATTGCATCTCGTCAAGAGCGTTGCGAACAACAGGTCGAGCGAGCTGCCACCATCGACCAATACGTGCCCCACTTTAGCATGCTAATTGTAACACCCTGGGTTTGGGGTGAAAATTCTTTTCTTAAAAATCCATGCATGCATATGTCTCTCCAAGATCAGCCAAATCAGCCCAAACTTATTCTATCCTAGACCTCAAAAATCTCAAAACCTTCTCTGTGAATTCAAATCAAGATCTGACTTTCCAGATATGACCTACTGCCTATCCTGAGTATAAAAGCCTTCAGAAGCCACATTCAATTCCACCTCTAACTCCCAAATTTATCAATCCCTTTCTGTTTTCGAAAACATGAATTTAACTAATATCCTAAATACCCTAAATACTCTTAACTCAGATTTAGCCAAATTCTTATCTAACCCAGACCAGATTATTCTTGGACTATGATCAAGGGTATGCCAATACCTTAACTTAAAAAGTTGGCAGCCAGATTCTATTATCTAAGCCCTTTTCACAAATTAATCCAAATAGTATCGCAATGTAGTCCTTTTCTGATTTTCCAGAACCCTGAAATGGCTAAAAGTTGCAAATCAACTCCAAAGTCAAATCTGTTTCAAGAAACACCTCCCAAATGCTATTTAACATAAAGTCTCCTTTTGTCGAAACATCAAAATCTCACCTTAAGTCTCAGAATTCCAGTTTCAACAAAATTCAGATTATTAGTACCTAATTACCCCGTTTTCGTTTTATCTGAAAAATATTCAAATGAGCTAAATCTCATCAAATACCCTTGCCAAATACTTTGTTGAATAAAGTTTTTCAGAATTGTGAAATTCAAATCAGCTCTAATCCTCCAAATCTCAAGATTTACAGTTTAGTCCAAAAACCAAGAATCAGAAATTGCAATCAAGTCCAGTTGGCTGTTTTCGACAAGAGCCCGTAACGGCTTCGACCACAGCCGCCGCCACCGAGTTCGACCAGTGTCGCCATACTTCTTCGCTACGTTTCCTCGCCGCCGGCTAGCATCGCCCACGCCTGTGCTCGTGTACACTTATGCTTGCATGTGGGTATGTGTCCACGCCAGGATCGTCGCCGTGGCAACACCGATGACCAACACACAGCAGCGCATGCCAGCGGGAGAGTTTGAAAGTCGCACGCATGCACCTGTCATTGCCAGGCTAAGCTTCGTCATCCCTGCCCTGCACCGCTCAGCGCCAAGTCCCAACGCAGCTACAGAGCCACCATTGCCGTCCCATTGTCGCCACCGTAGCCAGGAGCTTCGCCGGCACAAGTCTCACAGCCCGTAGCGTGGCAAGCTTCGTCTTATGACTTGTGCCTATAAATAGCAGCCCTGTCTTCACTAATCTTCTCCAGAGCTTCCTTAGCCGTTGAATTCCCATTTTCTTCACTCTCTTCTTCTTCTCCGGCGAGCCGCCGAGGAGGAGCTCGACGCCAGATTGATTCACTGTACCAACCTCCGAATTGAAGTGACTAGTACGTGCCTCCTGATTAACTTATATTTTTGCAGCATTTAATCGAACTCCGGTGGACCTCAACGCCGGGGATCGCCGTGATTTTAAAAACGCCCTGTTCCAGCAATTACATCTACTCCAGTCCAAATTGGCTTTCCCTGTACTAGAATAAATTGATCAGTGGGATACACTTAACAAGCCTGTGCATTGAAATTTCGAAATTGAGCTCGAATTGGAGCTTTTCCCCTTTTCCGCGTGCCACTGGTGACCGGCCCACGTCGCCCGGCCGCGCCGCCATTCCTCCGGCTAAATTGGCCGCTCCAGAAGATTTATCTCACTACCCTATTGCTCTCACAGAAAGCAATTGACCTCCAAAGCAGTGTATCGATTTTGCCCAATTTGGTGCCTTCTTCTCCGGCCGCGACATCTAATTGCTGGCCGGCGCCACTTCAGGCCGATTCCCTTAAGCCACACCATTTACAGCGACCCAGGAACGCAACGCGCCCTCAATTTTGAGTTCAAATCACTCCAGTCTCTTGTCACCGTTGAAGCCGTCTTCTCCTCCGATGCAGTTCGCCGCCGTTCGCCATCATTCAACCCTTAGTCAAGTCCACTGCACCAGATAGTGTATTTTAGCCCTAGTTAGCTTCAGCAACCCCAGGTTTCGACAGCGCAGCGCCAAATCGCGATTTTGGTATTTTACCCTTCATTGCCGTGCCGCCAGTGTGCCGCCCGGTCGCCGCCGGCCACCGCCGTCGTCGACACCTTGTCCAGTGCCTTTGCTTTTATCTCCTGAGAATATTTTCCTTCTACACCGATCTCCAGTTCTGCACAGAATTGCCAGATATTTCTATGTCAAGATCGTGTCCAGTACTTGTGTCTTGCCGTGTCGCCACCGCACTTTCTCGTTGCCGTTCGTCGCCGTTCGGCCATCTCAGCTCCTGAAACCACCACCAATAAGTCCCTATTGCTTTCGCCTACCTCCCAGACATAATTGGCGAAGCAATCAAGCCCTAAATCAGACAAAGCATCAAAATCCTAGTTTTTGGTAATGTATTGACATTTAGTTCACTGTGTCCAAGGATGTCTGTGCAAAATCTTTATCTTTCTGGACTTTCTTGTAAAAGCCACTTAGTCAAATAACTACCTTACCACATTATGCACGAAATGCTTGAACCCGAACTCATTATGCCTACTGAAAATCTCCAGAACCATGCCAATGTCATTCCTTGACAATGTCAGCCCGTGTCATCTCAATGTCAGCCAGTGGCATTAGCCCAAATTGACCACTTCTGGTTATGCAAATTGAAAACAACTTTGTCTACCAAGTTTGTAGGACCATGTTCTACATTTCTTTCAGCTGTCAGATCTTGAGATAAGCCCTCTAGCTTTCTCTGAAGCTATGTGAGGCCGTGAACTGAATGTCGATCGACGGACATTCACTGTTTCTGACTAAACCAGCCGTGAACCCTATGTCAATATTGATACCTCGAGACTTTAGTAACCTCCAGTACCTAATCATAGTCCAAATTCCTTGAAACCCGAGAATCTTGAATCAGTTCAGCTAGCAATCTCAAACACCTTCAGCATTGTTCAATTATTCTTTTTAAAGCATATCTGCATGTAGATCATAAAACATTTATTATGGTTAGTAATCATTGTGTGTTTGATTTGTTGCTGAGTAGATCCAAAAGCAGAGCTCGAGGACTTCGCTGTCGACCCAACACCAACTGTTGACTTTTACGACACGGAAGGCAAGTAATAAGAGGAAGAACCACCAAAAATGACATAAACATGATTGCTAGGTACCTGGTATGGCATTACCTCATCTCCCTCTGCGTCTTTTGTGCCTTGAGATTGTCCGTTTTCTAGTATGGTGAGCATGGGTCCAATTCCTTGATAGAAATCGTCCAGGCTCTTCAACCAAGCACGGCAATTCTTGAGGTCGTGTCCAGAAGCATTTTGTAATAGACACCATTTCTTGTTTCCCTGCATGTTAATTGTTTTCTCCGGGCCGTCGCGAATTCGACCTCCGGAAGGAAGCTTAGTAGATTTGAATGGAACCTTTTTACCTTTTTCTTGTGGTTGCTTGTCCAAGACTACGACCTGGCTGAATTGGCTCACTCCATTCCTAGTTGGCTTCCACTAGTACAGAAAAACTTTGTTCTAACGGTAAAAAACATACTTCTACTAATGGTTTTTGTACCGTTAGAGATAGACACGATAGAAGAAGACAAGAAATTTTCTAACAGTAAATAACCGTTAGAAAAAGACCACTATTCTAATGGCATTTTCATAGATAACCGTCAGAAAAACGGTTCTAGTCTAACTGTTAACAAGCACTATCCATTAGAAAAAATAGTATTCTCACACAGTTGCATACAAGTTTACAGTCAAAAAAATGTACGCCTTTCTAACGGTTAATTAGTAGTATACCATAAGAAAAACAAACAGTATTTTCACGGTTATGTGCGAGTTTATCATCAGAAACATTTCACTCTTCTAACGGTTAATTCGGTGTATACCGTGAGAAAAACGTACATGTTTCTAACGGGTAATCAAAAGTATACCGTTAGAAAAAAAAGTAGTATTCTCACGGTTGTTTAGTAGTGTACCGTGAGAAAAACATACACTCTTCTAATGGGTAATTAAGTGTATACTGTTAGAAAAAAATGTAGTATTCTCACGGTTAGTTAAGAGTATACCGTCAGAAAAACTTACACTCACTACTACAAAAATGCTTTTCACTGTCGGTTTAAAATCCACTCTACTATCGGTTCTTTTACCGATAGTGATCGGCACGATAGTAGAAACGTAGCACACTTCTATCAGTTGAAAACCGTTAGTAAAACATCTACATTCCCAACGTTCACTAATCGCTAACGATTATTTCTTTTATGGGCTCGGATCTAAACCGATAGTATTGTGTAGGTTTTTTCTATCGGTTAGGTACTCGACACAATTAGTACTAGAAACTTTATTCTATCGGTTGTAGTATATGAACCGATAGTACTGGAATATTTATTCTATCAGTTGTAGTATATAACCGATAGTACTGTGTAGTTTTTCCTATCAGTTATGTACTCGACACGGTTAGTACTGGAATCTTTCACATATACATACAGCAATACAGAGATACATTGGATCATTCACAAATACACCAATATTCACATATTGAATTTGTTCACTAATACAGTAATATACACATGCATTGGACAGATTGAATTTATTCACATATTGATCGAGTTTATTCACAAATACATCAATGAATCTATTCACACATTGAGTTTATTCACAAATACAGCAATCAACACATTCAATATATATTACACAAGTAAGTTACAATCGATCGTTGATAGTCACTTCTTCCATGACATATTGAGCCCAAATTGTTCGCAGCTCCTTCAATTGAGGCAACTCATATTGCTCTTTCAACATGGCACTCTACATATATGCGTGTATATATGAAGTTAGGAACGTACATCACATCCAATTAATGTTTGACTTTGAGTCAGGAAAAATGGTTACCTTAGGGAATTGGGCAAAGTTTCTCCTGATCAGGTCATATATAAATCTCATGACATAGAAGCCACATTCCCACGAATGTGGCTGCTGATGGCACTGAGATAATTACATATGCAAAGACATAAAGCCACATTAACTCGAAAGAACTAATTAAGCCTAAATTAAAAGACTCACCATGGGTACTTCCATCCGTATTAATTACCTCATATTCTTTCCAAGAAATTATTGTGCCCTTCGACGCGTCATGCCTCCCGCCAGCACTAACATAATTTGTGAAAGCCCTGTATTTAATTTAGCATTGCTGGTTAATATGTTATCATTAATTAGCTAGTCAGAGAAAAATTTAAAACAACTGTGTTACTTACGCATCTATGTGCCACGTGAGGGTGAAAACATGCGCCACCTTGTCGCTCATCGAATCGAGGTAATAGACCTCATTCATCCATGGGCAAATGACGGCGAGGACCCAGTGGCCCCTACATTGCATATATAAGCGAACCGTTTCATACATATGTTAGGCATAACATACAAGAATGAGTTAAATTAGTAAGAAATGCACAAACCTTTGGTGGTACGGCGCAAGGATGAACTCTCAGTCCTGCTGCGCTAGCAGTGCCCTTGATATGTATTCCTCCGTATGTGCTTGGTCGTGCTCTAGCATCGTGAGGCTTATTTTCTCTGGGTCGAGGAAACCCACCATGTCACATGCCCTCATCGATGCTAGCCTATACATGCACCTGGATGCAAAGTAGACATTAGTAAATAGTGCATACAAAGTGATTAGATTTATGAAATGAACTGTGATAACTTCAGACAACAGCAAACTCACAGGACTCCAGTCCGTATGATGGACATATCAAGCTCTCGCCAGTTGAGGAGGTCGAACAAATCCTCGTGGGCCACCGATATGCTCCCGACCTCACAGTGAAAATGACCTGGCCTAAAGTGAACCAAGAAGTTGATGTGGCGCCTAGATCGGGTCTGGTACCACTCGTGGAGACTTCTAGTTATTTGATCCATATTGCGCAGAAGGTACTCCGACACGAGTGGGAACCCGTTCTTGAACGTACCCGGCTGTCTTTGTTTGGCCTTGCCTTTGGCCGTGCCCTTGCCTTTGGGTGGGGAGCGAGTGTATACCTTCGAAGGTTGGGGCGCAGTGCCGCCGGCCTCATTTGATGGCGAAGGGTTTGAGGCCATCGGAGAAGGCATGGGGGCCGAAGGAGCTCGGTCATGTGTTGTGCCGGGGGTGGTGTCCTAAGGAAGTGAGCTGGTCTCCATCGTCCACTTTAAGTATGAACGCATAAGTTACATTTTACAAATTGAGTATATTAACTGAGTTGTAAGCTAGAATGGCTAGGGTTTACCTCCTGTAGTCTAACACCCTTCTTGGGCCACTGTATGTACGAGCCCAATGCCTCGCCAATTGTCCGTATTTCTTTCGTTGGGACGGGCAACGGAAAAGAGCTGTAGCCCGGGAGGGCCATGTCCACGTGTACCTTTGCGAATCCAGGCTCCAGAGGTACGCAGTGGATCCGGACATCCTCCCAAGACTGATATACGACCCCGTTTGCAACCACTACAGGTTTATCGCCTATGTTGATCAATAGGCTACAGCTCTCCTGTTTTTGCAATTTGCAACAATTATAACAGGTTAGCGAAACAGTTCTAACGTAACGGGAGTGGCATCAACCGAACTGCATATATAGCTCAAGAGTTGCAATACCTCAATCAGGTCCACTGGATCCACGTGAACCTTCGAGCTGCAACTACTCCGGCTGGCAGCGTCGACCTCGGCAACTGGATCTAAACCCTTGGACTGCACAACTCGGCTGAGGCGTTCATACATCTCGTTCATTTGAGAGAACATGTCCGCAAATTGTGCAGTCACATCTGACCGTATCTTATGAGACAGCTCCAATTCCCTTTCCTTCTAGCTGCGAGCCTTCTTCGCCTTTTGCCCAGGCTCCAAGAAGCCTTCCTTCCATGGCACCACACCCCCCACGGTTCGCGTCCGCCCTAGATGCTCCTTGTTCCCTAGAGCCCGGGTAAGGATGTCATTCTCCCTATGGGGAGTGAACAATCCCTCGGTCACCTCCTTCGAGCAAGAGATCTGTTATATTCAAAGCTCTCCATTGTGAGGAAAACATATATACAAACTTGTGTGCACACTAGTGATAATAGTTTTTTCTACCACACTCCATGATTCCAACCATGAAGTTAGCCAACTTACAAGTCGCTACACGACCTCGACGTCCTGGGGTTTGGGAACTCCACGGTCCCCGTGGTCGACACGGTCCCTCTGGCCAGCCACCAGCGCTTGTATCGCGGATCGCAGATCTCGGAGAGTTGTAGGTTAGGGGAGTCGACGAAATTCGACGCCTCGTCCTCAACCTTCTTCCACTGCTCCTCCTTCCCCGCATAGCCGCGAGAGCCGAGCCGGTGTGGCTGGTCGTTCCTCCTCTGGATTGCCTTGTTCTTCTCACTGAGGGCCTTCGTACCAGAAACAAGAAAATTAATGCACCGCTGGTTACTGCATACAATGGTGTAACCAAGCAAAGGAACCATACATACCTTGAACTCAGGGGTCCCCTTCTGTTGGGTGAATTGCTCCCATACCTCCTCCGTTATGAAGGGGTACTTCTCGCATGGAGATTTGCCTTTAGCGAGGAAGGTACTGACGAGGATGCTCTTGAAGGTTTTCCACGTGTTGTTCACGTCCTTCAAGCAAGCTATCTTGGGACCATTGTCGGGGATGTTCCACTTGGCCTGTTTCAAATGGTGCATATAAGCAGGACTTACCTAATCTCTGGGATAAACCAAGAGAATGTGATTACTCAAGAGTTTAGTGATTTTGATTAATTTTACCTTCACTTTCGCCCACAGCCTATCCCTCACGTCGGCCTTAACGTCCTTCCAGCTCTGGACGGTGATCTTCACCCTTTCCTTCGCCAACAAACCAACATAGGCAGCATAGTGGCCGGCGTTCTTCCCGATCAGTCTCCCGAACTGGTTGAACTCACATGAAAGATCCGTGCGTTTGGCCAAACGCCCAAGATCGTCGCGCCTCGCGCCTTCCTCTTGCGCTGGGACGAGGCAGCGTCATCTACGTTCGCCCTTGCCGAATCACTACTATCAGCCGAGGAAGATGCCGACATGGCTTTACCTAAAATTCCATGAACAGACCATCAATTGATATGAAGAAAGGTACATGATAAAGTTCATAAGTAAAATGGAATGGCAATGATGAACCACCTCTTTTTGTTAAAATGTCAAATTTTCATTCAAAAGGCCAAAAATCATCAATTCCTATCAACATGGTCTTCAAAATAGATTTAAAATGGATTTGTAAACTCAATTTGCAAAGGGTTGTCGAACTGATACCTTCTTGCTTAACATAAAGATCATTTGATAACTCTTGATTGTAAAATTAATCCTATTTGGAAAATTTCATCAGAAAAATATATTTCATGCAATGAAAATCATTTCTTTAAATTTTCATTTCAACTGTATTTGATTTGAGCAATAGTTGATTCTTTTCACAAATGAAATATGAACTCTGCAAAATTCAGACTTTTCAATGTACTATCGGTTGGCAATAACAAACCGATATGACATACTATGTTTCCTATCGGTTTGACAATTAAAACCGATAGTAATTAACTATGTTAGTCTTAATACAGATTATGGTATTTACTATCGGTTCTAAATAAGAAATCGATAGTGGACTACACTGTACTATAAATTGCTAGTGATTTTCATCATGTCTGTAATTCTCATAGCTATCAAGTTTGTAGTTCATGAATTTTCGCCTAGTTTTATATTTCTAATTCATTGAACCACATATGAACTATTGCATATAAATTTAATCAATTGACGCGAGCGGTTCGGTCAAGAACACTTACAGTCGTTCGTGGAGTGGACGGAGGCGGTGGCGCGATGCAGTGGCCGGAGGCGGTGGAGAACCCAACTGCGATTGGCAATGGTGGCACAAAGGAGCGAAAAAGCGAACGTCGGGGAGGCTAGGGTTTTCCGCGCGCGAGTATTTGGAATGTGATAGTTGCACTGGAGGGAAAATCGTGCGAGGCTATAACCTAATATATGAATCTTTACTATGGGTTCATAACCACCAAACCGATAGTAAATACAATGTAAGTTAGGGTTTGGATTGTTGGCATTATTCACTATCGGTTTTATTATTACTAACCAATAGTAAATTAAAAGCAGGGGCTCATAACACAATATAAATCATTATCGGTTATGAATAATAAACCGATAGTAGAGTTTAATTTCATATCGGTTTGGAAATTGAAACCGATAGTACAATACAATGTCATTGACCCTAAAGGATTTCCCTTAAAACAATTACAGATGATCTCAGTACATCATTTTGCATTGTATTTCACTATCGATTTTATGATTATTAATCGATAGTAAATTAATCCACTGTACAATAGCAAACCAAAATGTAGAATAGGGTCTCATAACACAAAATGAAATACTATCGATTATGAACAATAAACCGACAGTAGATATTAATTTCATATCGGTTTGGAAATTGAAACCGATAGTAGAATGCAGTGTTATTGACCCTAAAGGGTTTTCCTGAGAACAATTACAGATGGGTCTCAGTACATCATTTTGCACTTGTAAAGACACCTGAATCCCCATGCAAATGACTTCCAATAATTTTAAAATAAATTAACAGTAAAGACCAATCATGGAATGAAAATTTGTAGTTTTCATATTGATTTGTGAAAAGAATCAATTATTGCTCAAATCAAGTATATACTCCAATTGAAATGAAAATTTGCATAAATGATTCTCAATGCATCACATATGTTTTCCCAAAGAATTTTTGAAAAATGATTTGTAGAATTCTTCGATTAAAGACCCAAGTAATATACGTCACTTACATATTGCAAATTAGTCAAGAATGGTTGTCCACCCATAATCCTTCTTCGTGGTCATCGCGCAGGTAACTTGTTTCGTCAATATCTTCGGTAGGGATAGATTGAAGAATTCCATCTAAAAATGGAGGTAGTTCGTCGAACTGATCATACTCTTCTTCATCCACAACGTCTTCAACCCCAACAATACGTCTCTTGCTGTGAAGGACAACGTGCAACTTTGGATTGGCCGGGTCAACGATGTAGAACACCTGTGTGGCTTGCTCGACAAGTATAAATGGATCATCTTGGTGTGCGACTCTATTGAGATTGAAGAGAGTAAACCCATAATTGTCGACTTTAACACCTTGAGGGATTTCTACCCATTGGCATCGAAACAGAGGAATCTTAAGTAATACATAATCGAGCTCCCATATTTCCTTAATAACACCGTAATATGAGTCGAGTGCCCTTACTGCCCTGGCATCCTCCAAAATAGCAAGTAGTGTCACTCCACTACATTGCATAGTACTCTTCTCGTCCTGAGTTCTTTTGTAAAATGAACAGCCGTTGATGTCATACCCCTGCCAAGTCCCTACAGTAAATCTAGGCCCTCTGGCCAACCATGTAACAACTTCATCTATGTCGCCCTCAGAAGCTTGTAGGACTCTATTTTCGATCCACCCAGCAAACTTCCTATTATGTTCTCTGGTGACCCAAATCTCTGGCTTCGAAGGATTCTGTTTCCGTAACATTTCCTTGTGCTCGTGTATGTATGGCTCCACCCCCGTCATGTGCTGTAAGACCCAAAAATGGGCTTTTGCATACATATCACTAGAGGGGACGACTGCTTTAAATCCAATCGTTCCAATGCCCTGAAACCTGCACTCAAGCCGGGGCGTAGGAACGCCAATTGGGTCAACCCCGGCCATATAGTTGGTGCAAAATTCGATCACCTCCTCGGTGGCATAACCTTCAATGATACTGCCCTCAGGCCGATGTCGATTCCTTACATATCCCTTCAATATACCCATAAATCTCTCAAATGAATACATGTAGCGCAGGAACATGGGTCCACAAAACTTAATTTCTCTGACAAGGTGAATAATTAGATAGACCATAACATCAAAAAAAGATGGAGGGAAATACATCTCCAGCTGACAAAGAGTTGTAGTCACATCGCGTTGTAAATCGTCCAGTCCATCCAGATCAATTACCTGCAAGGACACAGTTGCAGCAAATATTCAGATCCAAAAAATCTGACAAGTTCCACGGATGGAACTAATTAACTTGCTAGGAGTACACACTTACCTTGCCAGATATTGTGTTGAAGAAATAACATAGCTTTGTAATTGTCTCTCTGACTTTGACTGGGAGAATGCCTCTGATAGTAATGGGAAGCATTTGTGACATGAGTACATGACAATCATGGGACTTCATACCAACCAGTTTCAAGTCTTTCATGGACACAAGTTTTTTCAAGTTCGCAGAATACCCGCATAGAACTTTGACACCATATAGACACTGAAAGAGTTCTGTTTTTTCTCTTTTTGACAAAGTATAGCAGGCCGGGGGAGGTATGTCCGCTTTCCCTTCTCCAACGGTGCACGCTCAGTCCTTATGCCCATGTTGAGCATGTCACGGCGAACGTTGATTCCATCTTTCGTCTTTCCTGGAATGTTCAACAACAAACCAATCAAACTGTCACAAACATTTTTCTCTACGTGCATGACATCAATGCAATGTCGAACTTGTAAGTGCTCCCAATATGGCAGATCCCAAAGAATCGATCTCTTCTTCCAAACATTTTTTCCTGAAGGTTTAGAACATTTACCGAACTCAACTTTGATGTCCTTCACGCGCAAGTAAAGCTCCTTACCAGTCACAAACACTGGGGTTGATCCTTTCTCAGGCTTCCCATTGAATGGCTTCCTCTTCTTACAGTAGGCGTGATGCATCGGAAGGAATCTGCAGTGACCCATCTACACTGTTTTTCTGCAGTTCGATAACCACATGCTTTCAGTTTCATCCAAGCAAATAGGACAAGCCTTGCCTCCTTTCGTACTATACCTCGACAAATTTCTATAGGCCGGGAAATCATTTATGGTGCAAAATATCATGGCCCGCAACATGAAATTCTCTCGCTTATGTGCATTCCACACCCGCACCCCTTCGCTCCACAATTTATGTAAGTCCTCGACTAACGGTGATAGAAACACGTCAATATCATTCCCGGGTTGTCTGGGTCCTGAAATTAGTAACGACATCATGATGTACTTGCACTTCATACATAACCAAGGAGGAAGATTGTAGATGCATAAAAGAACTGGCCAAGTGCTATGTCGACTGCTCATATTTCCGTGTGGATTCATACCATCCGTACTCAACCCAAACATTATATTCCTCACTTCGCCGCCAAACTCACCGAATGTTCTGTTAATGTTTCTCCATTGAATAGAATCAGCTGGATGTCTTAGTTTTCCGTCTTGTTTCCGACCTTCAACATGCCAACGCAAGTACTTCGCATCTTTCGGATTTCCAAACAGCCGTTTCAATCTAGGAATCACAGGCAAATACAACACAGTTTTGGCCGGAGGCCCTTTCTTTATCTCATCACATCCATTGTGATAAATTTTGTCCCCATGCTTATACCGTGATGCACCGCATCTTGGACAAACATGCAAATGCTCGTACTCGTTACGGTACAGAACACAATCATTTGGGCATGCATGTATTCTTTCGATTTCCATTCCCAACGGACACAATAGTCTTTTGGCCTGGTAAACCGATCTTGGCAACCCATGTCCCTCTGGAAGCATGTCCGCTTACAGATCCAATAGCGCCATGAAACTCTTATCGCTCCAACCGTTGCTTGCCTTCAAGTTATATAATCTCAACACAAAAGAAAACTTTGTAAATTTTGCACATCCGGGGAACAAAGGCTTCTCAGAATCAACAATTAATTTCTCAAATTTAGCTAAATCGTTTTCACTATAATCTTCTTCTACATCACATAACATTTCATCTAAATTGTCGTCATCTACATGGACTTCCGAATGAACATTACCAATGTTCTGATCATGATCATCATTATGCAATCCACTTCCGGGTGCTGCTGAGTGGTAACGATGCTCGTTTCCTCAAGATCTTCACCATGCCATATCCAACGGGTATAGCGTGCGTTAAAACCACGACGAATCAAATGACTCCTAATCTGACCAAAGTTGCCGAACCTTTTTAAGTTCATACAATCTATACAAGGACAATGCATATCTTTCTCTCCCTTCTTCGCCTTTTTTTGCTCAGCAAATTTAATAAACCCATTCACACCCTCCAAATACTCAACAGTAGTACGTTTTATTCCATACATCCAATATTCTCGGTCCATCTACAATTATTTCACAAAATTGACAAATTGAAATAAATAATTAATGACTCAGGGCATGCATGCATGGAACATCATCAATTAGCTAGGCCATATGTGTGTACAGCTCCTTAATTACATTAAATGGATATGTATGAAACCCTAATTAACTTGATGCATTAATTGGAAGAGCCAGCTAGCTAGCTGCTTAACTTCAGCAAGCTATAGCTAGCTAGCCAACCTAGCCTTCTAGCTAGTTTGGAGCTACATGTATCTGGTTTAATGAATTGCAAGTAGAGAGAGAGAGGGAGTGTGAAAGAGTGATCGAGAGAGAGAGAGAGGTGATGAGAAGATGACAATACCGAGGGGGATCGAATTATCAACCTCTCAGCTAGCTTCTCCAAATCACTCTAGCTTGGAGCATGGATGCACGCATGGTAGAAATGAATCGAGGATGCAGAGCGCAGAGCAGGGGTCGACCTAAGTTGTACAATTTTACTATCGGTTAAATAAACACAACCGATAGTAAAATAAGGTCCCCACTGTCGTAACCATTAGTTTATATGACGTCATTTTACTATCGGTTTGTTTTATATAACCGATAGTAAACTTTACTCTATTATATCGGTTGGTACAGTACGAACCGATAGTAAAAAGTCCGTAATTTCACTATCAGTTACGAAAGAAAAACCAATAGTACTATTTCATCTATTATATCGGTTGGTACAGTACGAACCAATTGTCGTGGTATTAAGAATACCCCGGCAGGTTTTGAAGACGATCCTAGCGGAGATCACGCAGCGCGGGTTGACCGGGTGACCGGTCCTCCCCCGCCGGACAAACACAAGAATTGACACGTGGATTTATACAGGTTCGGGTCCCGGTGGGGGCCCTAGTCCTGTCGACGCGCTCCCGACCGGAGTCGGCTGAGGAGGCTCTCTCCGGGGGAGAGGCTTCCGGAGCACGTCTGTGAGATTAGCTATTCCAAATAATCATAAAAACTCCTCTCTACAACAGAGGGGTACAAGGGCTATTTATAGCCCCAAAAAGAAGCAAAAAACCTAAACTACCCCGGGAGCCACCGTCGGATTGGAGGGTAGGACCGTACTTCTCCCGGTCGAACGTCTTGGATGCTTGACAGGTGGCCGCTGATTGCCGAGGCGTCCCTCGCGTGACCTGCACGTGATAAACAAACAGGGATTTTACCTTTTAGGAGGGCGGTGACGTCCGGGACCTCTTCCGGAGAGCAGGGTCCCGGGAGCCTAAAAGGCGGCGCCCGGGGCAGGCACCGGAGGCCACTGTCCCCGGGCAGATGGCGGCGCCCGGGACATGCCCGGGGGGCACGGTCCCGGGAGCCTAAAAGGCGGCGCCCGGGGCAGGCACCGGAGGCCACTGTCCCCGGGCACATGGCGGCGCACGGGACATGGCCGGGGGGCACGGTCCCGGGAACCTAAAAGGCGGCGCCCGGGGCAGGCACCGGAGGCCACTGTCCCCGGGCACATGGCGGCGCCCGGGACATGCCCGGGGGGCAGGGTCCCGGGGGCCAAATGGCGGCGCCCGGGACATGCCCGGGGGGCACGGTCCCGGGGGCCAAATGGAGGCGCCCGGGACATGCCCGGGGGGCACGGTCCCGGGAGCCTAAAAGGCGGCGCCCGGGGCAGGCACCGGAGGCCACTGTCCCCGGGCACATGGCGGCGCCCGGGACATGCCCGGGGGGCAGGGTCCCGGGGGCCAAATGGCGGCGCCCGGGACATGCCCGGGGGGCACGGTCCCGGGGGCCAAATGGAGGCGCCCGTGACATGCCCGGGGGGCACGGTCCCGGGAGCCTAAAAGGCGGCGCCCGGGGCAGGCACCGGAGGCCACTGTCCCCGGGCACATGGCGGCGCCCGGGACATGCCCGGGGGGCAGGGTCCCGGGGGCCAAATGGCGGCGCCCGGGACATGCCCGGGGGGCACGGTCCCGGGAGCCTAAAAGGCGGCGCTCGGGGCAGGCACCGGAGGCCACTGACCCCGGGCACATGGCGGCGCCCGGGACATGCCCGGGGGGCAGGGTCCCGGGGGCCAAATGGCGGCGCCCGGGACATGCCCGGGGGGCACGGTCCCGGGAGCCTAAAAGGCGGCGCCCGGGGCAGGCACCGGAGGCCACTGTCCCCGGGCACATGGCGGCGCCCGGGACATGCCCGAGGGGCAGGGTCCCGGGGGCCAAATGGCGGCGCCTGGGACATGCCCGGGGGGCACGGTCCCGGGAGCCTAAAAGGCGGCGCCCGGGGCAGGCACCGGAGGCCACTGTCCCCGGGCACATGGCGGCGCCCGGGATATGCCCGGGGGGTAGGGTCCCGGGGGCCAAATGGCGGCGCCCGGGACATGCCCGGGGGGCACGGTCCCGGGAGCCTAAAAGGCGGCGCCCGGGGCAGGCACCGGAGGCCACTGTCCCCGGGCAATCATGAACTTACCTGGACTTGGCCGCGTGGAGATTTCCCCCAACAGCAGCCCCCCATGCCCTCCGGGGACGAAGCTTGAGCCCCCGGAGGGAATGGTTACGGTACCGGGAAAATCTCCGGACGAAAATCACCGGAGCCCCGGCGACGCTTCGGTTTCTGTGCCGGGCGCTTTATGGCCGCGCCGTTTTCGCAATAAATGCACGCGCGGTTCGAACCGGGTCTTGATTTACGCGCCTGTCCCTTCGTTTCCCGCGCACGGTTTGAATTTCAGTGGTCCAGATTGCCCCGAGGGGGCCACGTGGCGCGCATCTAGATCACGGCCAGCCTCTATAAATAGGGCCCTAGGGGGCCCCGGAAGCTCATTCCAAATCTTCAACTCCAGCTTCAGCTCTCCCGGTAGCGCTCTTCCGGTAGTTTCTCCGGTAGCCTTCTCCGGTAGCGAGCGTCCGGGAGTCGTTGACAGCCACCTGAAAACTTAGCCACCGAAAAACAAAGAACTCACCTAATGGCGCCCAAAGGTCGAGCGAAGACCACGGAGGTGCCCCCGGAGGAAATCCCCGTGGATTTCCTTTGGGCCTCCGAGTTCTCGGCCTCGGACGCGGAGTCCCTGGTCAAGAAGGGCGTCGTCGAAGAGGGGGACATCCGGGTCCCCCTAAAGAAGGACGGAGCCCCCCGCCCCAGGCCCGGAGAGGTCGTGGCCTTCGAGGCCTTCCTCGAGGCGGGGCTCCGGCTCCCGGTGCATCCGATGCTCCGGGAGTTTCTCAAAGAGTACGGGGTGGCTCTCAACCACCTCACCCCGAACGCGCTCGTCCGTATGGGCCTTTTTATATGGCTCTACGAGACAGCGACCGGGCGGGAGCCCACCCTCCGCGCCTTCCGGTACTTCTATGAACCGGCGGCGCGGAGCTCCCACCTGGTGAAGGGAGGACCGAAGACCCCCTTCGGCTCGGTGATGGTCCAAATGCTGCCCTCCCGGGTGGCGGACTACCCGGCGGCGGCCTCCCGGGACCACTGGGGGGACTGGCTCCGGAGGTGGTTCTACCTCCGGGTCCGGGACGAGGCGGTGGTCTATGCCCCGGAGCCTCCCACCTACAGCCGATCATCCGCACCGAAGCCGCCGGTGTGGACGGACGAGGAGTTCGAGCTCCTCGGGAAGGTGGTGCTGGCGAAGAAGGCCCGCTCAATGCGGGACGCCGCGGAGGAGCTGGCGCTCCTGCGGCTTTCCCCCTTCTCACGCGGGGGAAGGGGGATCGGCATGGGCCCGGAGCAGCGGCCTCCGGTCAAGCCGGTGACGCGGCGTAAGTCCCCTGCATTTTTGTACTTGCAGTTTTTTATGAAAAATTGACTAACTTTTTACCTCTTGCAGTGCGCCCGTACCCGGCGGCGAGGGACAAGGCGGAGCACCTCCTGGGGAGGTACTTCGCCGACGAACACGAGCGCATCGTGCGCCTCGTGGGGGAGGGGCCTCCCCGGAACTTGGTGGCCGAGGCCTACGGGCTCAGGCTCCCGGAGAGGAAGCCCCTTCCCACCCCCGAGTCTCATAAACGGGGGAAGGACGCGACCGGGGGCTCGAAGCCCAAAAAGCCCCGGGTCCAAAAGGCCCCAGCTCCGGCGACGGCGCCGGCGACGACGCCGGTGAGGGCCCGGGACGCAGCTCCCGGAGCCGAACATGCCCGGGCGGCGCCCCGGGCAGAGGCGACGCCTCCGCCCCCGGAGGCCCCCGTCGAGGCCCGGGGGAAGGAGGTGGTTGTCGATGGGGCGGGGTCCGATTCGGCGAACTACGCCCCGTCGCCAGTTCGCGTGACGCTGCTCTCGCCTCTCCCGGCGGCATTGGCGCCGGAGAGGCTAGAAGTGCGGTTTTCGGGGGCGGCGCCCCCGCGCCTCTGGCCGGTGGATGAGGAGGGGGGGGAGCCCCTCAGTCTTCGAGGTCCCCCCGGAGCAGGAGGCTCCGAGGGCCCTCCGGCCTGGGGCGGGGAAAGGCCCAATGATCCCCCCCCGGGCGGAGATCCCCGCCCAACCTTCGTCTTCGTCTTCGGAGGAAACTTCGTCGACGAAGACGCCGGCGACGCCGGCCGTGCTCCCGGATTCGGAGGTCCGGGGGCCCTCTCCCGGCCGCGACAGGAGGGCCGGGCAAGACACCTCCCTATTTCCTGCGGGGGAGGTGGCCCGCTACGCGGAGGGCCTGCACAACCGGAAGGTGCAGGCCTTCGTAGCAGGAGGAACGCTCCATGAGCGTTTCGAGGGGCTCGAGTCCCTCGGAGCCCAGGTAACTCGAGCTCTCAACACTTCGGCTTTTTTCCTGCACTTAAGATTTTTCTAACTCTTTATGCATTTTGTAGGTAGCGACTGTTACCTGGGGCCTTGAGCAGCGGGTCACCCGGCTGCTCAAGGAGGCGGAGAGCCGGGCCGTGGCCTGCGTCAAGCAGCGGGAGGCTGCCCTCCGGGAGCAGGACGAAGCTCTTGATGAGCTGTCCCGGGCCCGGGCGCAGGTGCACCTTTCGGAGGGCGCCTACGTCCGCCTCCGAGAGGAGGCCAAGGTGCGGGAGAAGGCGCTCCGGGAGCTTGAGAGCTCCAGCGTCCGGGCGCTGTCGGACGCAGGCCGCTCCGTCCGCTCGGCCTTGGAAAGCCTTGGCGTTAGCCTGGGCTCCGGGAGCGGCCCGGAGGTGCCCCCGGCGACCCTCGCGGAGGCTGTGCGTTTTCTTAACGCACAAGTCTCCGCCATCCCAGAGGCTGCGGACGTCCGGGCACGGGGCCGCGCGATCCCCGTCATCGCGGCCGCCGCGGGGCTCGTTGACTACCATGTGGTCGGCGCCCGGGCGATCGGGGGCCGCATCCCCCGGGGCTTCCCGGAGGCCTTCGAGCCAACACGCCGGGAGGTGGAGCTGCTGGCGGAGGGGTTCTACGACCGGATCATCCGGACGTGGTTCCCGACACCGGCGCCTCCGGCCGCAGATGTCCCTGCCCCGGCCACGGAGGAATCTTCCCGGGGGGAGGACCCCAATGCCAAAGTATGAGCCTCCCCCGGGTCTTTAGCTAGGACCCCTTTTTATTTTTAGACATTTTGATTCCGGTAGCTTCTTAGGAGAAGCCCCGGGCACTTGTACAAAAACATTTTGCAATGGAATATATTAGAAATTTTTCTAAGTCTTTGCAATGAAATGTTACCAGGGTTCCCGGGGGGTTACTCCCGAGCAACGATCCGGGAGAGGCTCTCCGGGGGACGCTCAAGCGGCTTTGATTTTGCTGAGCCTTGTCTCCGGGAGGCGCGACGGCGGTACTGCCCGGGAGCTTGTCCGGTTGAGGTGGCGCCCGGAATGGCATTTGGATAATTTTGACAACAGCCGTGCTGAATTAACTCCCCCGCGCCCGAGGGCCCAGATGATACCTCCTCTCCGGATACTTCCGCCGGCCGGGTATGAGTTTTGGCCCGAAGACGTACTTCGGGATTCTCAGCGTCGCGTCCGGGCGCTGTACCGGGACCTGGCCCGGGAGCTAAGGGAGCGCCTCCGGGAGCTTTAGGCATAGGGGCCTTAGGCTCGTAGAAAATCCCCCGGGTTAGGACCCGGGTTGTATCATTTCCGAAACCCACCGGAGGGGGAAGATGTCCTCCGGGTTTGTTGATCAATAAAGCGCATTGTTTCCTTTTATTGCCTCTTTATTTTCTTCTTGGATGGTCTGGACGACTCATCCTAACAAGGATGAGCTAAGTTTCTTCGTGGGTGACCCGGGGGCCCCCTGTCCCCCCCCGCCCATAGCGGGCGGGAGGAGGCCTCCGCGTGCTGTGGGGGTAACAGGGTCCCCCGGGGGAGCATAACCTGTAGAAATATTTTCTAAGTTAGAAAATTGTAAAACCAGGATTTCCGAGGGAGGGACCTTCCGAGGTGCCGGGGGGCACCGGGAGAGGTTCATCCGGCCGCCGGGAGAGCGGGGAACCGAGAACAAGGCGCGGAAGGGGCTCATGAAAAGCCAACAAGACCTCCGGAGGGGAGCTTCCCGGGAGACTTCGTCCGGTCGCCGTGAGAACGGGGAACCGGGAATGATGTGTCCGGGGGAAAATATATCTGAGAAACCCATATCTTCGTAAAGCAATTGTCCGGTCGCCGTGAGAATGGGGAGCCAGGAATATCGTCTTCGAGAGATAATCATCCGGTCGCCGTGAGAACGGGGAGCCGGGAATAACGTCGACTCCCGGAGGAAGAAGATAGAGCCAATCAAGCCGCAAGGGGCTGATCTTCCGGTCGCCGTGAGAACGGGGAGCCGGGAATATCGTCGACTCCCGGAGGAGGAAGGAAATCCAGAAAGCCATTAGACGTCCCGCTGAGGAGAGCGTCTACTCCCGGAGGAGGAAGTGCCCGAAGACGGGTCTTGAGTGTTTGGGTAGGGGACTAATCTCCCAAAGTGACTCGTTACCGCGGCCGCTGGGGACCGGGTTGCCGCTTACACCCTCAGTCCACGAGGGCTGTTCGTAAGCCGCCCTTCAGGAGGGACTTGCTGGGGCAGGGCCCACTTCCTCATGGAGAGGGCATCCTCGCGAGGAGGGCTTCCTCACGGGGAGGGCATCTTCACGGGGAAGGCATCCTCGCGGGGAGGGCGTCCTCGCGGGGAGGGCATCACCACTAGGGGCGGTAAACAAGAACAACCTGCAGTGAGACAGTTGAAGAACAAAGGCTATGCATTGATTGACAAAATATACAAAGCCCCCCCTGCGAAACCGCGAAGGGGGGGGGGGAAAGGGGAGCTACAGTGTCCCTCCTCCCCCTCTGCCGTGATCGCTCCGGGGGAGGGGACGGGCCCGTAGGACTAGACGTAGAACTTGCGAAGTAAACGCGAGTTCCAGGTGTGCTTCAGCTCCTGCTCTTCAAGGTTGGAGAGCTTGTAGGCCCCCGAGCCTAGGACAGCGGAGATCCTGTAGGGGCCCTCCCACTTGGGGGAGAGCTTACCCTGGGCTTGGGGGTCTGTGACGCGCTTGAGGACAAGGTCCCCAAGGCGGAAAGCTCTCTCGCGCACGCGCTGGTTGTATGCGCGCGACATCTCGCGCTCGTAGATGGCGTGGCGGAGGAGCGCTCGGTCGCGTTCCTCCTCCACGAGGTCGATTTCCAGCCGCCGGTTGTCTTCGTTGGCCCGGTAGGCTGCGGTCGTGGCTTCGTTCAGGAGCTCGACCCGCAGCGACCGGAAGCCGATCTCCGGGGGGAGGACTGCCTCCGCCCTGTAGACTAGAGAGAAGGGAGCACGCCCTGTGGCCCGGGACGGGGTCGTGCGCATCGAGCAGAGGATGCTAGGGAGCTCCTCTGCCCACGCGCCCCGCTTGGAAGTGGTTTGCTCGAGTCTCCGGCGTAACCCCTGTAGGATTACGCCGTTGACTCTCTCGACGGCCCCGTTGCTTTGAGGATGGGCCACTGAGGCGAAGTGGATGACGACCCCCAGGCCTTCGCAGAATTCCCGGAAATAAGCCGAGTCGAATTGGGTCCCGTTGTCCACGGTGATTTCCCGGGGGACACCAAAATGACAAACGACGTTTTTCCAGAAAAACCGCTGAACGGCCCGGGAGGTGATGCTAGCCAAGGGCTCCGCCTCGACCCACTTTGTAAAGTAGTCGACCGCGACTACCGCATACTTGTATCCCCCGGGCGGTGGGGGGAAGGGCCCTAAGAGGTCCATCCCCCAGCGCACGAAGGGCCAAGTGATGGGGATAGTCCGCAGCGCTACAGGGGGAGATTCGAGCCCTTGGCCATCTTCTGGCATGCTTCGCACGCGGAGACAAGGTCTCGCGCGTCACGCATGACTGTAGGCCAGTAGAAGCCCTGCCGAAGGGCCTTGGCGGCGATGGCACGCGGGGCTAAGTGAGAACCACAGCTCCCCGCGTGAACATCTTCCAGGAGCTGAAGTCCCTCTGACCGGGGGAGGCAGCGCAGGAGGGCTGAAGCCCCCCGCTTGTAGAGCCTTCCCTCCAGCAGGAGATACGCCCGGGCTTTGGCCCGGAGGCGCTTAGCCTCGGCCTCGTGGGGAGGGTCCCCCTCTCCCTTGATGAATGAGATGAGGGGGTCCATCCAAGATGAAGGCCGGACGATCTCGGCGACCTCCGGGATCGGAGGCTCGGGGCCTGCATCCGGGGAGGCCACCGAGGGCTCCATGATGATTTCCAGGAAGGCCCCCTTGGGGAGCGTTTCCCGGGCGCTTGCCGCCCGGGCCAAAGCATCAGCCCGGTCATTCTCCCTTCGCGGGATATGCCGGGCCTCAAGGCCGTCGAAGTGTTTCTCCATTTTTCGTACTTCCTGCAAGTAAAGACTTAAATTTGCGTCATGGCACAGGTAAGATTTGTCCATTTGGCAGACAACGAGCTGAGAGTCTCCCTTCACTAGTAGGCGCCGGATCCCCAGGGAGCGCGCAAGGCGCATCCCGAGGAGCAAAGCCTCGTATTCGGCGACGTTGTTGGTTGCGGGGAACTCGAGCCGCGCGGCGTACTCGAGCTCCTTCCCCTCGGAGCTCCGGAGGACTACCCCCGCGCCAGCCCCAGCGAGACACAGCGACCCATCAAACAGCAGGGTCCAATGGTCACTGCGTCGGGGCGGCACAGGGAGATCTTCGTCCCCGGACCGAGAGGCGGGAGTCCATTCTGCGATGAAGTCGGCGAGGACCTGCGACTTGATTGCGGAGCGGCCGGTAAGGGACAGGGAGAAGGGGGCAAGCTCGGCCCCCCACTTCCCAATCCGGACGGTGGCTTCTTTATTCCGCAGTACCTCCCCCAGGGGGAGGGACGACGGAACGGTGATGGGGTGCCCCAGGAAGTAATGCCGGAGCTTCCGGGACGCCATGAGGAGAGCGTAGCAAATCTTCTCCATCTCCGTGTACCGAGTCTTGGCCCCCTGGAGGGCTTCACTGACGTAGTACACGGGACGTTGCTGCCCCTCCTGCTCCTTCACCAAAACCGCGCTCATGGCGACGGGGGTCACAGCGAGGTAGAGGAGCAAAGGCTCTTCCGTAGACGGACTCACGAGCATTGTAGGGCTCGAGAGGTACTTCTTGAGGTCGTTGAAGGCTTCCTGGGCCTCGGGGGTCCAGCGGAACCCCTCGAGCCCTCGGAGGATCTTGAAGAACTGGAGGCCCCGCTCTCCCGAACGGGAGACGAAGCGACTGAGCGCGGCCAGGCGGCCGGAGAGCCGCTGGACATCTTTGACGGAGCGCGGGGGGGGCATGTCTAGGAAGGCCCGAATCTTTTCGGGGTTTGCCTCAATGCCCCGCTGGGACACGAGGAAACCCAGGAGCTTCCCCCCGCGCACCCCGAAGGCGCACTTCTCCGGGTTGAGCTTGAGCCCAAACGCGCGGAGGTTGCGGAAGGTCTCAGCGAGGTCGTCGATGTGGGAGGCTGCACGGGGGCTCTTGATGACTGCGTCGTCTACGTAGACTTCGACGTTGCGGCCGACTTGATCTTTGAAGACCAGCGTCATCAGGCGCTGGAAGGTGGCTCCCGCATTCTTGAGCCCAAAGGGCATGTGGCGGTAGCAGAAGGTTCCGAGGGGAGTTATGAAACTCGTCTTTTCCTCGTCCCCCTCTGCCATCCGGACTTGATGGTATCCCGAGTAGGCGTCTAGGAAGCTCATCAGCTCGCACCCCGCGGTGGAGTCAACGAGCTGGTCGATCCGCGGGAGCGGGAAGTTGTCTTTGGGGCAAGCGCGGTTAAGGTCGGTGAAGTCCACGCACATGCGCCACTTGCCAGTTGATTTCTTGACGAGGACGGGGTTTGCGAGCCACTCGGGGTGCAACACTTCCCGGATGAACCCCGCCTCTCGGAGCCGGGCTATCTCCGTCTTGATGGCTTCTTGACGTTCGAGGGAGAGCTTCCTCAACTTCTGCTTGATAGGGGGGTGACCGGGGGTTACCGCGAGCTTGTGTTCAATAACCTCCCGGGCGACGCCCCGCATGTCCGAAGGCTTCCACGCAAAAACATCAGAGTTTTCGCGCAGAAAGGCTGCGAGTTGCGCTGCATGGTCTTGGGGGAGCTCTGCCCCGATTTGGACAGTTTTGTCCCTGCTGCCCGGGGACAGCGGGACCTTCCGGAGGCCCCCTTCCGGACGCGGCTTGAGGAGGGGCCTCCCAGGGGATGGCGCAGCGACGTCTACGTCCGGGGGGTGAGCCTCTCCCCCGGGTGCCTTGATCAGGTTGACGCTTCCTATTGTGGCAGCAGCTCGCTCGTATAGAGCACGGGCCATGTCTTGATCCCCCCGGACGCTGATCACGCCATGCGGCCCGGGGATTTTCATGCACAGGTAGTTTTGGTGGGTGGCAGCCCCCAGCCGATTGATCGTAGTCCTCCCCATAATCACATTGTAGGAGGAGGGGAGGTCCACTACGTCGAAGCGGACTAGCTCGGTCCGGTAGTTCTCCGGGGTGCCGAAGGTGATCGGGAGATCTACCTTGCCCACGGGGTGGATCGCCTTCCCCGGGACAAACCCTTGCAGAGGCCCTGCCGCTGGTTGCAGGAGCTTCTCATCCACCTGCATTTCCTTGAAGGTTTTGAGGAACAGGACGTCGGCGGAGCTTCCGCCGTCCACGAGGATGCGGGCCAAGTGGCAGTTGTAGATTGTCGCGGAGACAATGAGCGCGTCGTCGTGGGGGAAGCGAACCCCCCGCGCGTCTTCCGCCGTAAAGGTGAGGGGGACGTCCGACCACTTGGGCGGCACGGACGCGTGTAGCACCCCCACTACCTTAACTTCTCGCGCGTACTCCTTGCGCTGGCGCTTGGAGTCCCGTCCGGAGGCGGAGCCCCCTACGATGACGTTGATGCGACGCTGAGAAGTTTGAAAGGGGAGAGCGTCTGAAGGCTCCCCCTCCTGCACCTGCTCCCCCCCTGCGGGAGCGGGAAGGGCCGGAACAGCTGGCCGAGGGGGCAAGGAGGCCGGAGTCCCCCCCCTGCCCGCGCTGGTCGAGGAACGCCGCGAAGTGCTGCAGTAGCTGGTGGCAATCTCGGGTGGCGTGGGTACTGGACCCGTGGAAGCTGCACCACGGTCCTTCCCGGCTTCTCCCCGCGGGGCCTTCGCGGCCGCGCGAAGACTGTCCTCCCCCATGGCCTCTCGGCTTGGGGAAGGGGCGGTTGCCCTTCGGGGGGTCGCGCGAGCCGCCTCCGCCCTCGAGGACAAAAGTGTCCCGAGGCCGTGGTTCGCTACGGCCCCCCTGCCTGGGGCGCCTGGGGGGATCCCGGGCCCCCCGCTCGGCGGGGGCAGGAGCCCCCTGGGTCTTCTTCCAGATGTCGTCTTCCTCCGCGCGAGCGTAGTTTTCGAGTACGTTCAAGAGCTCGTCGGCGGAGGAGGGGCAGCTTCGAGAGAGTCTTCGGTGGAGTTCCCCCGGGAGGATCCCACTTTTGCAGGCTTCGATCACTGTGGAGTCCGGGACGTAGGCCACTTTGCTTTTTACTTGGGCAAAACGCTTGAAGAAGCTTCTGATGGTCTCCCCGGTTCTCTGGCGCACCGTGTATAGCTGTGAAGAATCCAGGGGACGTACGTAATTTCCCTGAAAGTTAGCGCAGAACTCCCGCTTCAGCTGCGAGAAGGACTTGATGGAGCCCGCCTTCAGATTGTAAAACCAGGAGCGGGCAATGCCGGTAAGGTAGAGGGGGAAGACGTTGCATTGGACGCTCTCGTCCCCCCCCGCCGCGGAGATGGCTGTGGAGTAGATCTGCACGAACTCGTAAGGGTCCGCCTCGCCATTATAATGCTCGATGTGCGGGGGACGGTAGGGCCGCCGCCATCGGATGCTGCGGAGTCTTTGACATAGAGGCTGGTTCGCCCCCTGCACTTCCCGGGGGGAGCCCCAGTCACTGTCTTCTTTAACGGGGGACGCCCCCTCGTTATCCGAGTCAGGTAGCGGCCCAAGAGGGCCGCCAGAGTGGTGGTGACGACACTTCTCTTCCGGGCTGGGACTGATTTCCCGGACGTCCGGGCTTCCCTCCGGGGAGGATGGTTCTTCGGCGGGTCTCTTCCCCCGACCGGTGCGAGAGCGAGGCTCCCTGCGACAACGACCGGGGGGAAGCTCTTCCCCGCGGCTGGGAGAATGCATTCGCTCAACCTCCCCCCGAGAGAAGCGGAACTGCTTCACCGGGGGAGGGAGCTCCTGCACTGTAGCAGCCGGCCCGGAAGCTACCGGGGCCTGCTGAGGGGAGCCCCCTGCGACGGCCCCCGGGACCGGAAAGGGGGGAGCCCCTGCAACCTCCGGAACCGGGGAGGGGGCGCCCGGGGCGGCGTTAGGATCTGAAGAGGGGGCCCCTGTGGCAACGACCGGGGTCGGAAACGGGGAAGCCCCTGCGACATCCGGAACCGGTGGGGGGTGAGCCCCCTCGACGACGTCCGGGGTTAGGGAGCCAATGCGGGGGGAAGTTCGCTGAGGCACGGGAGCTACTCTGTCGACCGGCCCCGGTGCGGTAAACGCAACGCGAGGGGCGGGACTGGCTCCCGGCTTAGGAATAACCCCCGGCATGAAATGACCCCCCAGCCCCGGAAGCGGGCAGGGGACGGGGTACCCCCCTGGTGCCACAAAGGGCCCGGGCATGAAAAAGCCTCCCGGCACCGGGACAGGCCCGGGTGCCGAGAAGTGTCCGGAAGTATATCCCGCGGGGGGAGGGAACCCCCCAGCGGGATCATACGGGGTAGACAGCCCCCCCGACGCCGGAGGGGCCGCTGGGTATCCCATGAACGGGGGCATGATCCCCGGATACGGGTGCGGCGAAAATGTGGGGGCCGAAGGCCGCGCCAACACACTAAGGAGCTCGTCCATGGAGCGCTGGGCGCGGAGCTGGCCCTCTACGAGAGCCTCCAGCAGGGCATCCCGAGGGGCCGGGGGAGCCGTCGGGGGGAAACTCGTCCCGGCCGAGGTCCCCGCGGCCGCCGGGAACGACCCGGAGGTGGAGGCACCTAGATTGAGAGGAAAGGCGGGAGGCGGTACCTGGGAATGGTCGCCTCCGGACGGAAGCGCTGGAACAGCCGCGTCCCGGACGGGTGCCGCCAGGTCACGGGGACCGGCGTCACTGGGAAGGGCGCGGGCCCTTGTTCTCGGAGGAGCAAGGCGATTTGTCACGGGTCCCCACGGACGGCGCCAACTGTCGTGGTATTAAGAATACCCCGGCAGGTTTTGAAGACGATCCTAGCGGAGATCACGCAGCGCGGGTTGACCGGGTGACCGGTCCTCCCCCGCCGGACAAACACAAGAATTGACACGTGGATTTATACAGGTTCGGGTCTCGGTGGGGGCCCTAGTCCTGTCGACGCGCTCCCGACCGGAGTCGGCTGGGGAGGCTCTCTCCGGGGGAGAGGCTTCCGGAGCACGTCTGTGAGATCAGCTATTCCAAATAATCATAAAAACTCCTCTCTACAACAGAGGGGTACAAGGGCTATTTATAGCCCCAAAAAGAAGCAAAAAACCTAAACTACCCCGGGAGCCACCGTCGGATTGGAGGGTAGGACCATACTTCTCCCGGTCGAACGTCTTGGATGCTTGACAGGTGGCCGCTGATTCCCGAGGCGTCCCTCGCGTGACCTACACGTGATAAACAAACAGGGATTTTACCTTTTAGGACGGCGGTGACGTCCGGGACCTCTTCCGGAGAGCAGGGTCCCGGGAGCCTAAAAGGCGGCGCCCGGGGCAGGCACCGGAGGCCACTGTCCCCGGGCACATGGCGGCGCCCGGGACATGCCCGGGGGGCACGGTCCCGGGAGCCTAAAAGGCGGCGCCCGGGGCAGGCACCGGAGGCCACTGTCCCCGGGTAAAAGGCGGCGCCCGGGGCAGGCAACGGAGGCCACTGTCCCCGGGCAAAGGTGAAGGGGCTTTGTTGTGAGGTGTGTATCCGCTGGCTAGGATCGAGGCCGTCTTTGCTGTGTTCAAGTCCATAGGAGATCCTTCATGCCCTGCACTAGGGGCGCAGTCCCCTAGTAATACGCCGGTAGGCCACTTTAATTAATGAACACATATGTTAGATTTTGCAAGTTGAGTGTGCTGAGTAGGATGTAATCTAAAATGTGTAGGATTTACCTGCTATATTACAACACACTTCTTGGGACACTGTACATAGGAGCACACTACCTCACCAAGTGTCTGCATTTCCTCTGTTGGGAATAGCAACGGAGAAGCATTGTAGCTCGGCATGGCCATGTCCACCTGTACCTTTGCGAAACCCATCCCCAGAGGTACGCAAGGGATCCGGACATCCTCCTCTACTGGATATACGAACCCGTGGGCAACCACTGCCTGCCGGTCGCCTAGGTGAGTCAGTAGGCTGCAGCTCTCCGACTTCTGCAAATTTGTAACAAGTAAAACAGGTTAGTGAAACAACACTAACAAAATGGGAGTGGCATCAACTTAAGTGCACAGCTGAAGACTTGAAATACCTCAAGTAGATCCACTGGATCCACGAGGACCTTCGAAGAGCAACTACTCATCTCACCCCGTGGGGTACCATCACCCTGGGTATCTGGATCTGCACTCTTGGCCATCAATGCATGTTTCAGGTGTGCAAACTCTTCCCTCATATGTGCGAACGTGGACTCGACCTTAGCCTGCACCTCAACCTGTATCTCCACCCGTACCTCAGCCCGTATCTTTTCGAAGAGCTCCGCTTCCTTCTCCTTCCAGGAGTGGGCCGTCTTCCTCAATGGAGCCGGATCTACAAAACCAGCCTTCCACGACACGATGACTCCGACGGTCCATGTCCACCCGGGATGCTCCTTATTTCCTAGAGCCCGTGTGAGGATGTTGTTCTCCCTTTATGGGGTAAACAATCCCTCCATTGCCTCCTTCTCAAAAATGATCTGTTACATTTAAAGCTACCTTGTGAGACAAATACATATATACACTTGTGCGCACACAGTTTACGAGGTTAGCCAACTTACCATTGGCTTCACAACCTCGGCGTCCCTAGGGTTTGGGAACTCCACAGACCCCGTGGACGACACAGACCCTCTCCCCCTCCACCACCGCTTGCACCTCACATCCTGGATCTCGGAGAGCGGAAACTCAGGGAGTCGACGAGAGAATTTTGCTCATCTTCCTTCCTCCACTGCTCCTCCTTCTCCGCATAGCCCCAGGATCCGAGCCGATGCAGGTGGTCGTTCCTCTTCTAGATCGCCTTATTCTTCTCACTAAGGGCCTTGAACTCATCGGTCCCCTTCTGCTTGGTGAATTCCTCCCAACTTCCTCCGATATGAAGGGGTACTTCTCGCAAGGAGATTTCCCCGTAGCGAGGAAGGTACTTATGAGCCAGCTCTTAAAGGTATTCCGTGTTCCGTTCATGTCCTTCAAGTAGGCCGTCCTAGGTTTATCGTCGGGGATGTTTCACTTAGCCTGTTTTCAAACAATGCTTACAAGCACGAGTTAGTTAAACTTTAGGATAAGCCAAGAGAACGTGATTACAAAAGAGTTCAGCAATTTCTGTTCATTTTACCATCACTTCCGCCCACAACCTATCCCTCTCGTCCACCGTGACGTCCTTCCAGCTCTAGACGGTGATCTTCACCCTTTGTTTCGCCAACAGCCCAACGTCAGCCGTGTACTTCCCAGCATTCTTTCCGATTGGCCTCCCAAATTGGTTGAACTCACAAGAAAGGTTGGTGCGCTTGGCCAAACAGCCCAACATCGTCGCGCCTCACCCTACCCTCTTGCGCTGGGATGAACCAGCATCTTCAATTACGTTGCCCCTTGTCAAAGCACTACTATCATCCAATGAAGACGACGACATGGCTTCCCTAAAATTCCATCAACAAACCATCAAAAATTTAATGGAAACAGAAACCAAATAGTATTACAAAGCAAAAGGACCTATTTTAAATATTTGTTCTATCGATAAAGACATCAACTACTGATAGAAGATAAGATTTCTTCTAACGGTACAAACATAGACTACCATTAGAACATATTTCTCTGCATGTTCATCTATACATTTTCATAGAAAGCAGGCAACATATGGCAATTAATTCTTCTTAGAGTTCCATAACTCAGTTGAGGATTGGAGACTAATTAGGGTTGCTAAAGGGATGTCAGAAGAAAATAGTACTAAAAGGCCAAAAATTGTTGAAGTGTTCAGCAATTTTTTCTATCGGTAAAGACATGAGCTACCGATAGAACATAACAATTTTTCTATCGGCAAAGACATGAGTGTCGTGGTGTTGCGAATACCCCGGCAGGTTTTGTGAACGATCCTAGCAAAGATTACGCGGCGCGGGCTGACCGGGTGACCGGTCCTGCCCCGCCGGACAAACACAAGAATTGACACGAGGATTTATACAGGTTCGGGTCCCGGTGGGGGCCCTAGTCTTGTCGGTGTGCTCCCGACCGGAGTTGGTTGGGGAGGCTCTCTCCGGGGGAGAGGCTTCCAGAGCACACCTGTGAGTTTTGGCTAATCCAATAAAATGAATCACTTGCTTACAACTGAGGGGTACAAGGGCTATTTATAGCCCCAAAAAGAAGCAAAAAGACCTATCTACCCCGGAAGCCACCGTCGGATTGAGGGGTAGCAACGTCCTTCTCCCGGTCAAACGTCTTGGATGCTTCACAGGTGGTCGCTGATTCCCGAGGCGCTCCTCGCGTGACTTGCACGTGATGAACAACCAGAGACTTTACCTTTAGAAGGGCGATGAGGCCCGGGGCATGCACCGAAGGCCAGGTCCCCGGGCCTGTCGTGGTATTAAGAATACCCCGGCAGGTTTTGAAGACGATCCTAGCCGAGATTACGCAGCGCGGGTTGACCGGGTGACCGGTCCTCCCCCGCCGGACAAACACAAGAATTGACACGTGGATTTATACAGGTTCGGGTCCCGGTGGGGGCCCTAGTCCTGTTGACGCGCTCCCGACCGGAGCCTGCTGGGGAGGCTCTCTCCGGGGGAGAGGCTTCCGGAGCACGTCTGTGAGTTTAGCTATTCCAAATAATAATGAGCTGATCGTTTACAACAGAGGGGTACAAGGGCTATTTATAGCCTCAAAAAGAAGCAAAAAGCCTAAACTACCCCGGAAGCCACCGTCGGATTGAAGGGTAGGACCGTCCTTCTTCCGGTCAAACGTCTTGGATGCTTGACAGGTGGTCGCTGATTCCCGAGGCGTCCCTCGCATGACCTGCACGTGATAAACAAACAGGGATTTTACCTTTTAGAAGGGCGATGACGTCCGGGACCCTTTCCGGAGGGCAGGGTCCCGGGAGCCTAAAAGGCGGCGCCCGGGACATGCCCTGGAGGCACCGTCCCGGGGGTCGAAAGGCGGCGCCTGGGGCAGGCACCGGGGGCCACTGTCCCCGGGCAAATGGCGGCGCCCGAGACCCGCCTGGGGGGCAGGGTCCCGGGAGCCAAAAGGCGGCGCCCGGGACATGCCCCGGAGGCATCGTCCCAGGAGCCAAAAGGCGGCGCCCGGGGCAAGCACCGGAGGCCACTGTCCCCGGGTAAAAGGCGGCGCCCGGGGCAGGCAACGGAGGCAACTGTCCCCGGGTAAAAGTCGGCGCCCAGGGCAGGCAACGGAGGCCACTGTCCCCGGGCAAATGGCGGCGCCCGAGACCCGCCCGGGGGGCAGGGTCCCGGGAGCCAAAAGGCGGCGCCCGGGGCAGGCACCGGAGGCCACTGTCCCCGGGTAAAAGGCGGCGCCCGGGGCTGGCAACGGAGGCCACTGTCCCCGGGAAAATGGCGGCGCCCGAGGCCCGCCCGTGGGGCAGGGTCCCGGGAGCCAAAAGGCGGCGCCCGGGGCAGGCACCGGAGGCCACTGTCCCCGGGTAAAAGGCGGCGCCCGGGGCAGGCAACGGAGGCCACTGTCCCCCGGCAAATGGCGGCGCCCTGGACATGCCCCGGAGGCATCGTCCCGGGAGCCAAAAGGCGGCGCCCGGGGCAGGCACCGGAGGCCACTGTCCCCGGGTAAAAGGCGGCGCCCGGGGCAGGCAACGGAGGCCACTGTCCCCGGGCAAATGGCGACGCCGGGGACCAGCCCGGGGGGCACGGTCCCGGGAGCCTAAAAGGCGGCGCCCGGGGCAGGCACTGGAGGCCACTGTCCTCGGGCGAATGGCGGCGCCCGGGACCCGCCCGGGGGGCAAGGTCCCGGGGGCCAAATG
The DNA here is from genome assembly GCA_019359835.1 of Pharus latifolius. NCBI lineage: Eukaryota > Viridiplantae > Streptophyta > Magnoliopsida > Poales > Poaceae > Pharus > Pharus latifolius. The sequence continues at coordinate 27,194,795 of CM033329.1, forward strand.
GCGGCGCCTGGGACATGCCCCGGAGGCACGGTCCCGAGAGCCTATGGCGGCGCCCGGGACATGCCCCGGAGGCACGGTCCCGGGAGCCTAAAGTGCAGCGCCCGGGGCAGGCACCGGAGGCCACTGTCCCCGGGCGAATGGCGGCGCCCGGGACACGCCCGAGGGGCACGGTCCCGGGGGCCAAGTGGCGGCGCCCGGGACTTGCCCCGGAGGCACGGTCCTGGGAGCCTAAAAGGGGGCCGCCCGGGGCAGGCACCGGAGGCCACTGTCCCCGGGCAATCATGAACTTACCTGGAGTTGGCCGCATGGAGATTTCCCCCAACAGCAGCCCCCCATTCCCTCTGGGGACGAAGCTTGAGCCCCCGGAGGGAATGGTTACGTTACCGGGGAGATCTCCGGACGAAACCTCCGGACGAAAATCACCGGAGCCCCGGCGACGCTTCGGTTTCTGTGCCGGGCGCTTTATGGCCACGCCGTTTTTGCAATAAATGCACGCGCGGTTCGAACCGGTGTCTCGATTTACGCGCCTGTCCCTTCGTTTCCCGTGCACGGTTTGAATTTCAGTGGTCCAGATTGCTCCGAGGGGGCCACGTGGCGCGCATCTAGATCACGGCCAGCCTCTATAAATAGGGCCTTAGGGGGCCCCGGTAGCTCATTCCAAATTTTCCAACTCCAGCTTCAGCTCTCCCGGTAGCGCTCTCCTGGTAGCATTTCCAGTAGCTTCCTCCGGTAGCGAGCGTCCGGGAGCTTTAGTCAACCTCCTGAAAAGTTAGCCACCGAAAAAAAGAAAGAACTGACCCAATGGCGCCCAAAGGTCGAGCGAAGACCACGGAGGTGCCCCCGGAGGAAATCCCCGTGGATTTCCTCTGGGCCTCCGAGTTCTCGGTCTCGGACGCGGAGTCCCTGGTCGAGAAGGGCATCGTTGGAGAGGGGGACATCCAGGTCCCCCTGAAGAAGGACGCAGCCCCCCGCCCCAGGCCCGGAGAGGTCGTGGCCTCCGAGGCCTTCCTCGAGGCGGGGCTCCGGCTCCCGGTGCATCCGATGCTCCGGGAGTTTCTCAAAGAGTACGGGGTGGCTCTCAACCACCTCACCCCGAACGCGCTCGTCCGTATGGGCCTTTTTATATGGCTCTACGAGACAGCGACCGGGCGGGAGCCCACCCTCCGCGCCTTCCGGTACTTCTATGAACCGGCAGCGCGGAGCTCCCACCTGGTGAAGGGAGGACCGAAGTCCCCCTTTGGCTCGGTGATGGTCCAAATGCTGCCCTCCCGGGTGGCGGACTACCCGGCGGCGGCCTCCCGGTACCACTGGGGGGACTGGCTCCGGAGGTGGTTCTACCTCCGGGTTCGGGACGAGGCGGTGGTCTACGCCCCGGAGCCTCCCACCTACAGCCGGTCATCCGCACCGAAGCCGCCGGTGTGGACGGATGAGGAGTTCGAGCTCCTCGGGAAGGTGGTGCTGACGAAGAAGGCCCGCTCGATGCGGGACGCCGCGGAGGAGCTGGCGCTCCTGCGGCTTTCCCCCTTCTCACGCGGGTGAAGGGGGATCGGCATGGGCCCGGAGCAGCGGCCTCCGGTCAAGCCGATGACGCGGCGTAAGTCCCCTGCATTTTTGTACTTGCATTTTTTTATGAGGAATTGACTAACTTTTTACCTCTTGCAGTGCGCCTGTACCCGGCGGCGAGGGACAGGGCGGAGCACCTCCTGGGGAGGTACTTCGCCGACGAACACGAGCGCATCGTGCGCCTCGTGGGGGAGGGCCCCCCCCGGAACCTGGTGGCCGAGGCCTTTGGGCTTAAGCTTCCGGAGAGGAAGCCCCTCCCCACCCCCGGGAGCCATAAACGGGGGAAGGATGCGGCCGGGGGCTCGGAGCCCAAAAGGGCCCGGGTTCAGAAGACCCCCGGCACCGCGACGACGCGGGCGACGACGCCGGTGAGGGCTCGGGACACGAGTCCCGCAGCTGAACGTGCCCGGGAGGCGTCCCGGGCAGAGGCGACGCCTCCGCCCCCGAAGGCCCCCGTCGAGGCCCGGGGAAAGGAGGTAGTTGTCGGTGGGGCGGGGTCCGATTCGGCGGACTACGCCCTATCGCCAATTCGCGTGGCGCTCCTCTCGCCTCTCCCGGCGGCATTGGCGCTGGAGAGGCTAGAGGTGAGGTTTTCGGAGGCGGCGCCTCCGTGCCTCTGGCCGGTTGATGAGGAGGGGGGGAGCTCCTCGGTCTTCGAGGCCCCCCCGGAGCAGGAGGCTCCGAGGGCCCTCCGGCTTGGGGCGGGGAAAGGCCCGATGATCCCCCCCCGGGCGGAGATCCCCGCCCAATCCTCGTCTTCGTCGTCCTCGGAGGAAACTTCGTCGACGAAGACACCGGCGACGACGGCCGTGCTCCCGGACTCCGAGGTCCGGGGGCCCTCTCCCGGCCACAACGGGGGCGCCGGGCAAGATACCTCTCTGCTTCCCGCCGGGGAGGTGGCCCGCTGCGCGGAGGGCCTGCACAGCCGGAAGGTGCAGGCCTTCGTAGCGGGGGGAACGCTCCACGAGCGTTTTGAGGGGCTCGAGTCCCTTGGAGCCCAGGTAGCCTGAGCTCTTATGATTTGTCCTGCACTTAATATTTTTCTAACTCTTCATTCATTTTGTAGGTAGCGACTGTTACCTGGGGCCTTGAGCAGCGGGTCACCCGGCTGCTCAAGGAGGCGGAGAGCCGGGCCGCGGCTTGCGTGGAGCAGCGGGAGGCGGCCCTCCAGGAGCGGGACAAAGCTCTTGATGAGCTGTCCCGGGCCCGGGCCCAGGTGCACCTTTCGGAGGGCGCCTATAGCCGCCTCTGAGAGGAGGCCAAGGTGAGGGAGAAGGCGCTCAGGGAGCTCGAGAGCTCCAGCGTCCGAGCGCTGTCGGACGTGGGCCGCTCCGTTCGCTCGGCCTTGGAAAGCCTTGGCGTTAGCCTGGGCTCCGGGAGCGGCCCGGAGGTGCCCCCGGCGACCCTTGCGGAGGCTGTGCGTTTTCTTAACGCACAAGTCTCCGCCATCCCGGAGGCTGCGGAGGTCCGGGCACGGGGCCGGGCGGTTCCCGTCATCGCGGCCGCCGCGGGGCTCGTCGACTATCGGGGGGTTGGCGCCCGGGCGATCAGGGGGTGCATCCCCCGGAGCTTCCCGGAGGCCTTCGAGGCAACGCGCCGGGAGGTGGAGCTGCTGGCGGAGGGATTCTACGACCGGATCATCCGGACGAGGTTCCCGACACCGGCGCCTCCGGCCGCGGATGCCCCTGCCCCGGCCACGAAGGAAGCTCCCCGGGGGATGCTAAAGTATGAGCCTCCCCCGGGTCTTTAGCTAGGACCCCTTTTTATTTTTGTTAGACATTTTGATTCCGGTAGCTTCTTAGGAGAAGCCCCGGGCACTTGTGCAAAAACATTTTGCAATGAAATATATTTGAAATTTTTCTAAGTCTTTGCAATGAAATGTTACCAGGGTTCCCGGGGGGTTACCCCCGGGCAACGGTCCGGGAGAGGCTCTCCGGGGGGCGCCCAAGCGGCTTTGATTTTGCGGAGCCTTGTCTCCGGAGAACGCGACGAGGGTACTGCCCGGGAGCCTGTCCGGTTGAGGTGGCGCCCGGAGTGGCACTTGGACAATTTCGACAACAGCCGTGCCGAACTATCTCCCCTGCGTCCAGAGGCCCAGGTGGTACCACCCCTCCGGATACTTCCACCGGCGGGGTACGAGTTTTGGCCCGCAGATGTGCTTCGGGACTCGCAGCGTCGCGTGCGGGCCCTGTACCGGGACTTGGCCCGGGAGCTGAGGGAGCGCCTCCGGGAGCTTTAGGGGTAAAAGCCTTAGGCTTGTGAGAAATCCCCCGGGTTAGGACCCGGGTTGTATCTATTGATTGCTTTATCTTATTTTTTCTTCTTGTATGGTCTGTGGGGCTCATCTTTGAAAGAATGAGCTATGTTTGTTCGTGGGTGACCCGGGGGCCCCCTGTCCCCCCCCGCCCACAGCGGGCCAGAGGAGGCCTCCGCGCGCTGTGGGGGTAATAGGGTCCCCGGGGGGAGCATAACCTGTAGGAGAAATATTTTCTAAGTTAGAAAATTGTAAAAACAGGATTTCCGAGGGAGGGACCTTCCGGGGTGCCCGGGGGCACCGGGAGAGGTTCATCCGGCCGCCGGGAGAGCGGGGAACCGGGAACAAGGCGCGGAAGGGGCTCATGAAAAGCCAATAAGACCTCCGGAGGGGAGCTTCCCGGGAGACTTCGCCCGGTCGCCGTGAGAACGGGGAACCGGGAATAATGTCTCTGGGGGAAAATATATCTGAGAAATCCATATCTTCGTAAAGCAATTGTCCGGTCGCCGTGAGAACGGGGAGCCGGAATAAGGCCTCCGGGAGGTAATCATCCGGTCGCCGTGAGAACTGGGAGCCGGGAATAAGGCCTCCGGGAGGCATTCATCCGGTCGCCGTGAGAACGGGGAGCCGGGAATAAGGTCGCTGGGGACCAATCGTCCGGTCGCCGTGAAAACGGGGAGCCGGGAATAACGTCGACTCCCGGAGGAGGAAGATAGATCCAATCAAGCCGCAAGGGACTGATCTTCCGGTCGCCGTGAAAACGGGGAGCCGGGAATAACGTCGACTCCCGGAGGAGGAAATGCCCGAAGACGGGACTTGAGTGTTTGGGCAGGGGACTAGTCTCCCAAAGTGACTCGTTACCACGGCCACTGTGACCGGGTTGCCGCTTACACCCTCAGTCCACGAGGGCTGATCGTAAGCCGCCCTACGGGAGTGTAGGCTCCGTTGTAGGGACTTGTTGGGGCTGGCCCACTTCCTCGCGGGGAGGGCATCCTCGCGGGGAGGGCATCCTCGCGGAGAGGGCATCCTCGCGGAGAGGGCTTCCTCGCGGGGAGGGCATCGCCGCTAGGGGCGGTAATGAGAAAAACCTGCAATGAGACAGTTTGCAAAGCAAGACCTATGTATTGCTAATGAAATGAAGTACAGGGCCTCCCCCTGCGAAGCCGCGAAAGGGGAGGAAAATACAGCGTCCCTCCTCCCCCTCCGGCGTGAACGCCCCGGGGGAGGGGACATGCCCGTAAGGCTAAACATAGAACTTGCGAAGTAAACGCAAGTTCCACGTGTGCTTCAACTCCTGCTCTTAAAGGTTGGAGAGCTTATAAGCCCCCGAGCCCAGGACTGCAGAGATCTTGCAGGGGCCCTCCCACTTGGGGGAGAGCCTACCCTGGGCTTGGGGGGCCTAATGCGCTTGAGGACAGGGTCCCTAAGGCGAAAGGCCCTCAAGCAGCGACGACCGGGACCGGAAAGGGGGAAGCCCCTGTGGCGAAGACCGGAATCGAAGTGGAGGGGGCCCCAGTGGCCTCGACCGGAACCGGGAAGGGAGCAGGCCCTGTAACACCCGGGACCGGCGAGGGGGGAGCCCCCGCGGCGCCATCCGGAACCGGGGAGCCCATGCGGGGGGAAGTCCACTGCGGCACGGGGGCTGCTCTGTCGACCGCCCCCGGTGCGGTACACGCGACGCGGGGGGCGGGACTGGCTCCCGGCGTAGGGTAAACCCCCGGCATGAAGTGGGCTCCGGGCCTTCCGGAGGGTATTGCCGCGACGTCTGGTTCCAGGGGGGAGGCCTCCCCCCTGGGCGCCTCAATAATGTTGACGCTTCCGATCGTGGCGGCTGCGCGCTCATACAGAGCACAGGCCATGTCTTGGTCTCCCCAGACATTGATCACGCCATGCGGCCCGGGGATCTTCATGCAGAGGTGGTTTTGATGGGTGGCAGCCCCCAGCCGATTGATGGTGGTCCTCCCCATAATCGCGTTGTAGGAGGAGGGGAGGTCCACTACGTCGAAGCGGACCAGCTCGGTCCGGTAGTTCTCTGGGGCGCCGAAGGTCACAGGAAGATCTACCTTGCCCACGGGGTGGATCGCCTTCCCCGGGACAAAACCTTGTAGGGGCCCGGCTGCGGGCTGCAGGAGCTTCTCATCCACCTGCATCTCTTTGAAAGCCTTCAGGAATAGGACGTCGGCGGAGCTCCCACTGTCCACAAGGATGCGTGCCAGGTGACAGTTGTAGATTGTCGCGGAGACAATGAGCGCGTCGTCGTGGGGGAAGCGAACCCCCCGCGCGTCTTCTGCCGTGAAGGTGAGGGGGACGTCCGACCACTTTGGTGGCGGGGACGTGTGTAGCACCCCCACAACCTTAACTTCACGCGCGTACTCTTTACGCTGGCGCTTGGAGTCCCGCCCGGAGGCAGACCCTCCCACGATGACGTTGATGCGGCGCTGAGGGGTCTGGAAGGGGAGAGCTTCTGAAGGCTCCCCCTCCTGTGCCTGCTCACCCCCCGCGGGAGCGGGAAGGGCCGGAACAGCTGGCCGAGGGAGCAAGGAGGCCGGAGTCTCCCCCCCTGCCCGCACTGGTCGAGGAATGCCGCGAAGTGCTGCAGTAGTTGGTCGCAGTCTCGGGTAGCGTGGGTACTGGACCCGTGGAAGCTGCACCACGGTCCTTCCCGCCTTCTCCCCACGGGGCCTTCCCGGCCGCACGAAGACTGTCCTCCCCCATGGCCTTTCGGCTTGGGGAAGGGGCGGTTGCCCCTCGGGGGGTCGCGCGAGCCGCCTCCGCCCTCGAGGACAAAAGTGTCCCGAGGCCGTGGCTCGTTATGCCCCCCTTGTCTGGGGCGTTTGGGGGGATCCCTGGCCCCCCGGTCGACAGGGGCGGGAGCCCCCTGGGTCTTCTTCCAGATATCGTCTTCCTCCGCCCGAGCGTACTTTTCGAGCACGTTGAAGAGCTCGTCGGCGGAAGGGGGGCAGCTCCGGGAGAGCCTTCGGTGGAGCTCCCCCGGGAGGATGCCGCTTTTACAGGCTTCGATGATCGTAGAGTCGGGGACGTGGGCCACTTTGCTCTTTACCTGGGCAAAGCGCTTGAAGAAGCTTCTGATGGTCTCCCCAGTCCTCTGCCGGACAGTATACAGCTGCGAGGAGTCCAGGGGACGCACGTAGTTCCCCTGGAAGTTGGCGCAGAACTCCCGCTTCAGCTGCGAGAAAGACTTGATGGAGCCCGCCTTCAGATTGTAAAACCAGGAGCGGGCAATGCCGGTGAGGTAGAGGGGGAAGACGTTGCATTGGACGCTCTCGTCCCCCTCCGCCGCGGAGATGGCTGTGGAGTAGATCTGCACGAACTCGTAAGGGTCCGCCTCGCCATTATAATGTTCGATGTGCGGGGGACGGTAGGGCCGCGGCCATCGGATGCTGCGGAGTCTTCGACACAGAGGCTGGTTCGCCCCCTGTACTTCCCGGGGGGAGCCCCAGTCACTGTCTTCTTTAACGGGGGACGCCCCCTCGTTATCCGAGTCAGGTAGCGGCCCAAGAGGGCCGCCAGAGTGGTGGTGACGACGCTTCTCTTCCGGGCCGGGACTGATTTCCCGGACGTCCGGGCTTCCCTTCGGGGAGGATGGTTCTTCGGTTGGTCTCTTCCCCCGACCGGTGCGAGAGCGAGGCTCCCTGCGACAACGACCGGGGGGAAGCTCTTCCCCGCGGCTGGGAGAATGCATTCGCTCGACCTCCCCCCGGGAGAAGCGGACCTGCTTCGCCGGGGGAGGGAGCTCCTGCACTGTAGCAGCTGGCCCGGAAGATACCGGGGCCTGCTGGGGGGAGCCCCCTGCGACGGCCCCCGGGACCGGAAAGGGGGGAGCCCCTGCACCATCCGGAACCGGGGAGGGGGCGCCCGGGGCGGCGTTTGGATCCGAAGAGGGGGCCCCTGCGGCAACAACCGGGACCGGAAACGGGGAAGCCCCCGCGACATCCGGAACCAGTGGGGGGTGAGCCCCCTCGGCGACGTCCGGGGTTGTGGAGCCAATGCGGGGGGAAATTCGCTGAGGCACGGGAGCTGCTCTGTCGACCGGCCCCGGTGCGGTAAACGCAACGCGAGCGGCGGGACTGGCTCCCGGCGTAGGAATAACCCCCGGCATGAAATGACCCCCCAGCCCCGGAAGCGGGCCAGGGACGGGGTACCCCCCTGGTGCCACGAAGGGCCCGGGCATGAAATAGCCTCCCGGCACCGGGATAGGCCCGGGTGCCGAGAAGTGTCCGGAAGTATATCCCGCGGGGGGAGGGAACCCCCCGGCGGGATCATACGGGGTAGACAGCCCCCCGGAGACCGGAGGGGCCGCCGGGTATCCCATAAACGGGGGCATGATCCCCGGATATGTGTGCGACAAAAATGTGGGGGCCGGGGGCCGCGCCAGCATGCTAAGGAGCTCATCCATAGAGCGCTCGGCGTGGAGCTGGCCTTCCACGAGAACTAAGAGCAGGGCGTCCCGGGGAGCCGGGGGAGCCGTCGGGGGGACGCTTGTCCCGGCCGAGGTCCCCGCGGTCACCGGGAACGACCTGGAGGTGGAAGCACCTACGTTAAGAGGAAAGGAGGGAGGCGGTACCTGGGCCAGGTCGCCTCCGGAAGGGTCTGCCGGGACAGCAGTGTCCCGGGCGGATGTGAGACCCCCATTTGAGGATCACCTTGGTAACCGCCCAGGTAGGTTACACACAGCATGATGTCACATGAGCTCAAACCACACAAGCATATTAATATCATTAAACAAGTATCAGACCAACATGGCCAATATTACATAGCCAAAGCACCGAAAATGGCGCTAAGTAGAGTTGCTAAGAAAATAACTAGTTTATCAGAACCAGAATCGGTATCCAAGTACCGAACACACAACATAAAACACAAAGCGACGATGAACAGCTTGACTTCCATCAGCAGCGGGGTTGGAGGGGCTTCTCCCACATCTGACTTGACTTGGTGCAAAAACCTTCTAGAACGTGGGCTCGTCCGGGGCACTTCCATCTTCTGCTGGATACTCATAACTGAAGGAATCGAGATCCTCGAATCCCTCTTCTACAGTTGGATATAAATGCAAGGGTGAGCACTTGGTGCTCAGCAACACTCATTCCGGGGATTAATGCAATTGTACTTACATGAGGGTAAAACATATGATTTCGGGGTTTTAGTTTCATATGGATAGAGATATATATAGATTTCCAAGTCATTTGTTCAGTAAAACAGTACTTTTGCCATGAAAATGATACTTTAAACATTAAACAGGTTTTCAATAAAACATTAGATGTAGTGGTCTCCCATGAGTCACTACTTTGTTAACCGCATTATGAAAACATTCCAAAATATTACTTGTGCTATAACCCATGGATAACATCCACTACGAAAAGACTCCTGAACCTGGGAGTACAGAGTATCTGATACTTCTTTTACACTTTGCAAAGGTGTACCTCTTTTTAAATCCACCAGTTCACTCGGCTTTCAAGTCGGGCCAACTCCATGTGACTTATACACATGTGACAAGGCCGAGATCACACAACGTTTTTACAGTTCAGTATTAACAGTATCCCCGCCCGGTAAATAGACAGTTAAGTCTCAAGTACCGTTGTGGGTCTTCCCCACTGCCTTAGTTCCTAGCCTCTCTGGTCTATGTTCCCGCAGGACACATAGCCTTGGTCTATGTCCACGTGAGACATACGACCATTTAAGATTACAACCGCTCACGGCTTAATCAGGTCTAGGGCGCCTTCCTTCTTTTACGCCTTTTCCTCTCATCATTTTTCTGAACTCACATCACTCGTGGCCGAACCTTGGCCTTCCAGTTTCCACGCGAGAAACCAGATCGTCAAACCATGCAGGGAACTGTTAATACGAAAAAGCTACTAAGTTGTGCCTGTCCCATACCAGGCAAGTGGTTGGTACGTTTACAATTCGTATAGAGACACAGCACAAGGTTCTCGTCCTTATGAACCAATAGTGAGGAGCATTCACATTCCCTGGTGCGCACCGCACCCTCTCCATACAATCCAATCCTCACTACTGATCCCTTTTATCAGTTTTCTTAGCAAAACGGTTTTCATTATAACTTCCCATGTATTTGACCATTTCAAGTTTAATGTGAATATTCAGTATATGAGTCCTAGGGTAACAAAAGCATATATACGAAGGTTCAATAACAAAAGGGGTTTCATGATCCATTAGGTAATATCTACTCATGTCATTCAAACATAACTTGTGTTTCAAATAAGCATGCATAGTAAGAAACAGTGAATATACTTCATATGAAAATATTGGGTGAGACATGATCAAAGGAATGAGGCTTGCCTTGCGATGTTGGGTCTAAATACTCAGACGGATCTTCAAAGACTTCTTTCGCTCCTTCAGCTTCTGACTCTGCGGCAATCAACCAACACACAAACACATACCACATAAGCATACTGAAAATAGTTTCTATAGAAAGTATTAAGTAAATAAGTCATGCATGCAGGGGAAAAGGTTAGGGCAAGGTCACCAGGGCTCTGGTCGAAGAAACGGCTAAAAAGGATTGAATGTCGAAGGGTCGACATTCAGTTCATGGCTTTGGCATGGCTTCAAACTAGTCTTAGGATGGTTTTCTGGAGAAGTGATAGAAGGGAAAGATGTAGATCTCAACTCCAGGAATCTAAAGGACAAGGTGGCATTTCAATTGCTCAACCAGAAGGGGCTGAACAAGGTCAATGCCAGTGGCTGACATGCACTGACATAGTGCTGGACATGGCCAGAAACTAGGGCATGGCTTAACTTTTGATCCAGGGCTCCAATTGATGCAACACTTTGTCTGGGAGGTAGGCATTGCTAACAGGAATAAAACACTCAACAGGGATAAGAGCTGAAAGTGGCCGGAGGGTGGCCAAATCCGGCGATGAACTGCGGTGGCGACACGGCACAGACATTGATCTGGACAAGAACTTGGCAAAGGCATAACTCACAATCTAGGCAGATCCAGGTGTCGAGCTAGTGGAAAGAATTGCTCAGGGAGGTGAGGCGAAGCTAAGGGACAAAGTGGTGTCGGCTGAATCGGCCGGGAACGAATTCCGGCGACCGGCGCTGGAGAAGATGACACTGGAGCTCGGGGATTTTTGATTCAGGGCGAATGAGCTCAATTCCAAGCTTGAGGTCGATCTGTGGGGTATGAGGAGACTACTGGAGGGGTTAATTTCATTGGAGATCGACCGGAGGGGCTCGGCGACGAGGTCCGGCGAACTGGTGGACCTCCAGATCGGGATTTCTTCAATTTGAGTGCAATTGGGGATCCTGATTCAACAGGCTTGCTCTACTAAGCTCACTGATCAAGTTCTTCTACAGAATCGAGAGCTAATTTGGGCTGAATGGGATAGCATTGAGGGAACAGGGGTTTTCTGGTTTTCCGGCGATCACCGGCGATCGGGATCGATCTGGTGCAATTGGTTGCTACTAAACAGAGAGGGGAACGAGGGGAACTCACTGGTGAACTTGGATTGGAGAGATGGGCTACGGTTTACTCTGGCGACGGTGGCTCCAGAAACAGCTCGCCGGAGAATAAAGGGAAACAGTGAAAAACTGGGAATTTGGCTAAGTCTTGAAGTTGTGCTTCTTCACAGCATTGAGGGGGTTTAAATAGGTCCAGGGGCGAAGCTAGCGAGGGTTAAGCGACAGTGGTTGCTTGCGCCGGGGAGAAGTTTGTCTGGTGCAGGCGCAACAGCGGCGAACGGCGATGTGATCGCGCTCAGGCGGTGCTGCAGCTTTGCCAGCGACGCCAGGGCGCCTTGGGACTTCGTCCGGGACGGCGCAGATGCGGAGGCAGCGGCACAGCTCCGGCAACGACACGTACGCGCATGCAAATGCCACGGCAACGGTTGCGCGCGCGAAGACACGGCTCTGGGGCGAGGGCGTTTATCCGCTGGGCTAGGCGATGCCACGGTGGCTATCACGTGCGCGCGGGGTGGCTCAACCGATTACGAGCGCGGCGACCGGAGAGGATGGCCGGCGGCGAGCTCTGCGGCGAGGCAACGGCGAACGGGGCACGGTCGAACGGCACAGGGGCTAAAAAGAAGGCCCGGGCTAATTTGCAATTTCAAATCTTGCTTTAGGGACTGATCTGCGAGGAAAATTTGAATAGGAAATGGACTTGATTGCAAATCTGGAGATCTAACGGTCCGATCTGAATTCTGATTTCGCAGATAAGTTGTAAAAGATTATTAGAACTTATCCGGCCAAAGTTGGTAAGATCGGGCAAGATCTGAAGGGTTTCGACAAAATTAGGGAAAACAGTTTAGGGTAAAATAGGGTAATTAGGGTTTTAAAATGGCGAGGGTTGAAACTCAGCTTTAGGATGGGATTTTGGAGATGATCCCGAAGGGAAAAATGTTCTGAACAACATTTAGAAGGGAATGGCTGAAGCAGATTAGGGTTTGGGGTCAAGATGTGGATTTTGGCTATTTTAGGGTTTGGCAAAACAGGGGTGTTACAGCGGATGGCGCCGGGTCTCCGAGACCCGGGTCACCGGGAAGGGTGCGAGCCCTTGTTCTTGGGGGAGCCATGGCGTCTTGTCACGAGTCCCCACGGTCGGCGCCAACTGTCGTGGTATTAAGAATACCCCGGCAGGTTTTGAAGACGATCCTAGCGGAGATTACGCAGCGCGGGTTGACCGGGTGACCGGTCCTCCCCCGCCGGACAAACACAAGAATTGACATGTGGATTTATACAGGTTCGGGTCCCGGTGGGGGCCCTAGTCCTGTTGACGCGCTCCCGACCGGAGCCGGCTGGGGAGGCTCTCTCCGGGGGAGAGGCTTCCGGCGCACGTCTGTGAGTTTAGCTATTCCAAATCATAATGAGCTGATCCTTTACAACAGAGGGGTACAAGGGCTATTTATAGCCTCAAAAAGAAGCAAAAAGCCTAAACTACCCCGGAAGCCACCGTCGGATTGAAGGGTAGGACCGTCCTTCTTCCGGTCAAACGTCTTGGATGCTTGACAGGTGGTCGCTGATTCCCGAGGCGTCCCTCGCGTGACCTGCACGTGATAAACAAACAGGGATTTTACCTTTTAGAAGGGCGATGACGTCCGGGACCCTTTCCGGAGGGCAGGGTCCCGGGAGACTAAAAGGCGACGCCTGGGACATGCCCTGGAGGCACCGTCCCGGGGGTCGAAAGGCGGCGCCTGGGGCAGGCACCGGGGGCCACTGTCCCCGGGCAAATGGCGGCGCCCGAGACCCGCCCGGGGGGCAGGGTCCCGGGAGCCAAAAGGCGGCGCCCGGGGCAAGCACCGGAGGCCACTGTCCCCGGGTAAAAGGCGGCGCCCGGGGCAGGCAACGGAGGCAACTGTCCCCGGGTAAAAGGCGGCCCTCGGGGCAGGCAACGGAGGCCACTGTCCCCGGGCAAATGACGGCGCCCGAGACCCACCCGGGGGGCAGGGTCCCGGGAGCCAAAAGGCGGCGCCCGGGACATGCCCCGGAGGCATCGTCCCGGGAGCCAAAAGGCGGTGCCCGGGGCAGGAACCGGAGGCCACTGTCCCCGGGTTAAAGGCGGCGCCCGGGGCAGGCAACGGAGGCCACTGTCCCTGGGCAAATGGCGGCGCCCGAGGCCCGCCCGGGGGGCAGGGTCCCGGGAGCCAAAAGGTGGCGCCCGGGACATGCCCCGGAGGCATCGTCCCAGGAGCCAAAAGGCGGCGCCCGGGGCAGGCACCGGAGGCCACTGTCCCCGGGTAAAAGGCGGCGCCCGGGGCAGGCAACGGAGGCCACTGTCCCCGGGCAAATGGCGGCGTCGGGGACCAGCCCGGGGGGCACGGTCCCGGGAGCCTAAAAGGCGGCGCCCGGGGCAGGCACCGGAGGCCACTGTCCCCGGGCGAATGGCGGCGCCCGGGACCCGCCCGGGGGGCAAGGTCCCGGGGGCCAAATGGCGGCGCGCGGGACATGCCCCGGAGGCACGGTCCCGGGAGCCTAAAGGGCAGCGCCCGGGGCAGGCACCGGAGGCCACTGTCCCCGGGCGAATGGCGACGCCCGGGACCCGCCCGGGGGGCACGGTCCCGGGGGCCAAATGGCGGCTCCCGGGACATGCCCCGGAGGCACGGTCCCAGGAGCCTAAAAGGGGGCCGCCCGTGGCAGGCACCGGAGGCCACTGTCCCCGGGCAATCATGAACTTACCTCGAGTTGGCCGCATGGAGATTTCCCCCAACAGGGCCAAAGGCGGCGCCCGGGGAGGCACCGGAGGCCACGCCCCCGGGCATATGGCGGCGCCTGGGACCGGCGCCGGAGGCCAGGTCCCGGGGGCGAAAAGGCGGCGCCCGGGACCTGGCCTCCGATGCCTCCCCGGGCGCCGCCTTTTTGGTCCCTGGGACATGGCCTCCGGTGCCTCCTAGGCGCCGCCTTTTTGGTCCCCGGGACCTGGCCTCCGGGGCCACCGGAGGCCAGGTCCCGGGGGCCAAAATGGAGGCGCCCTGGGAGGCACCGGAGGCCCCGTCCCCGGGCAAATGGCGGCGCCCGGGACCGGCGCCGGAGGCCAGGTCCCGGGGGCCAAAAGGCGGCGCTCGGGGAGGCACCGGAGGCCAGGTCCCCGGGAAAATGGCGGAGGCACCGGAGGCCATGTCCCTGGGCGCATGTGACGCAACTTACCTGGACTTAGTCTCGCGGAGATTTCCCCCAACAATGAGATATTGATAGAAGATGTTTATGAACACCACCAACATACAAAGTACATTATATGGCAATTGGATACAATTGATCACACATACAACAGTATAGATAATTTTAAATCTCAAAATAGGTTCGTAGGAAGTAGGCAACATATGGCAATTAATTCTTCTTGGAGTTCCATAACTCAGTTGAGGATTGGAGACTAATTCTTCTTGGTTTCAATGAGAGTGTAAAAAACTGACAGTATTCTCTCTATTTCTCATTGCATGGTTCATGTCCTTTCACATCCTAAGTTTTAAGACTTGTTGAACTTGTATTAAAAAATGAACACACATAGAAAACAGGGTACTGATTGTTTCTTGGCCTATGTAATATAGCAAGCCAGATTGACACAATTAGAAGGAAGTATAATGTAACAACTGACCTGATCATAATATGATTCATCTGTAGTGCAAGTCACAGCAGGGAACTAAAATAGGTGGTTTAGATGGCATGGAACAAGAAGATATGAAACATAACCAAAAAAATAGTACTAAAAGGCCAAAAATTGTTGAAGTGTTCAGAAATTTTTTCTATTGGTAAACACATGAGCTACCGATAGAACATAACAATTTTTTCTATCGACAAAGACATGATATACTGATAGAAGATGTTTTTGAACACCTCCAACATATAAAATACATTATATGGCAATTGGATACAATTGATCACACATACAACAGTATAGATAATTTCAAATATCAAAATAGGTTCATTACAGCACTGAAACATATTATGTCAACCCTAGTTTAAATCAACAGTGCCTGCAGAATTTACTAAATCCTACACAATAGGGAACCCTATTTTAAATCCAAAACATGAGCGGAGAAAAATAGCGAACCATAGTGAAAAAAATACAAAGATCAAATAAGGAAGATGCTGGAAAAAGAACAATGAACTAGGGTATTTTACAGCGATCAGTTGTGGCGATGGAGAGGCAGTGTAGAACGCAGCGGCGGCCGAGCGAAGGACAAAAATAAGGACTGGCGGCAGTGGTGAACCGTAATCCAGGAGGCGATCGTGGTGCGGCAGTGAGGAAGTGGTCGCCGGCGAGGGTTAGGGTTTTCGCGCTCGAAGAGACACATTGCTATAAGCTGGAACGGTTCAACTAGAGGGAAACTCTTGGGAAAAGTTTAAGAAAGTAGTGAGGGCCTTTTCTTACGGTACAAACAAGAAATACCGTTAGACTAATTACTTTCTTCTAACGGTACAATCCAATAATACCGTCAGACCATGTATGTGCACTTTTCTCACGGTAGATTGAGAAAATTCCGTCAGAGTTGCGCACTTGTTCTAACGGTACGAACAGAAAATACCATTAGAACAAGTAAATTTGTCCAGAGTTTAATTTTTGTAGTTTGGAAAATGATGTTTCAGGCCTGTTGAAGAAGCAAGAGGCTGCAATGGCATTTTGGCAAGAAAATTTGAAGGGAAGAATTAAGTTCTTAGAATATAAGGATACTGTACATGTTAGAACTCATGTTGTGGACTAAAATTGAGATATATTAATGCTATAGTACACTAGCTTATCATTAAGTTCTAAACAAAAATGTATTACTTGATGTATTAATGACAAGTTCCTCACCTTGGTGCACAACTTGTGGGCTGTTTGAGCGTCATTTTTCCTTCAAATAGAAAATAGTCATCAATGGTTCTCAACCCATAATCCTTCTTCGTGATCATCTCGCAGGTACGTTGTTTCGTCGATATCTTCAGTAGGGATAGATTGAATGTCCTCTAAAAACGGAGGTATTTTGTCTAACTGGTTATACTCCTCTTTGTCGACAACGTCTTCCAGCCCAACAATACGTCTCTTGATGTGGAGGACAACGTGCAACTTTGGATTGGCCGGGTCAACAATGTAGCATACATGTGTGGCTTGCTTTGCAAGTACGAATAGATCATCTTGGTGTCCGACTCTATTGAGATCGACGAGAGTAAACCCGTAATTGTCAACTTTAACACCTCGAGGGATTTCAACCCATTGGCATCGAAACAAGGGAATCTTAAATAATCCGCAATCGAGCTCTCATGTTTCGTCAATAACACCGTAATATGAGTTCAGTGCCCTTACTGCCCTTGCATCCTCAAAAATAGCAAACAGTGTCACTCTGCTACATTGCGTACTGCTCTTGGCGTCCTGAGCTCTTGTGTAAAATGAATACTCATTGATCTCGTACCCCTGCCAAGTCCCTACAGTGAATGTTGGGCCTCTAGCCAACCATGTCATAGTTTCACTTATGGAGCCCTCGGCAGCTCGCGTGACTCTTTCTAGGATCCAACCAGCAAATTTCCTGTTATGTTCTCTAGTGACCCAAATCTCTGCCTTCGAAGGATTCTATGACCGTAACATTGCCTTGTGCTCGTGTATGTATGGCTCGACCTCCGTCATGTGTTGTAAGACCCAAAAATGTGATTTCGCATACACATCACGGGCGGGGACGATAGCTTTGAATCCAATCATTCCGATGCTCTGAACCCTGCCCTCGTGTCAGGACTTAGGAACGCCAATTGGGTCAACCCTGGACATATAATCTATGCAAAATTCAATCACCTCCTCGGAGGCATAACCTTCCATGATACTCCCCTCGGGCCGATGACGAGTCCTTACGTATCCCTTCAATACACCCATAAATCTCTCAAATGGATACATATAGTGCAGGCACACGGGTCTACAAAACTTAATTTCTCTGATAAGGTGAACAATCAGATGGACCATAACATCAAAAAGGGATGGAGGGAAATATATCTCGAGCTGACAAAGAGTTGTAACCACGTCGCATTGCAAAGCGTCCAGTCCATCCAGATCAATTACTAGCGAGGACACAGTTGCGCCAAATATTCATATCAAAAAAATTTTCCAATTAAGCTCCACAAATGGAGCTAATTAACTTATAGTAGGAGTGCACGTACTTACCGTGCAAGCTATTGCATTGAAGAGATAACATAGCTTTGTGATTACCTCTGATAGCAATGGGAAGCATTTGTGACATCCGCACATGACAGTCGTGGGACTTCGTGCCAACCAGTTTCAGGTCCTTCATGGACACAAGTTTTTTCAAGTTTACGGAATATCCACATGGAACTCTAACACCGTGCAGGCACTGACAGAGTTCTGTTTTTTTGCTTTTGGACAACATCTAGCAGGCCGGGGGGAGGTATGTACACTTTCCCTTCTCCAAAGGTGCAAGCTCAGTCCTTATCCCCATTTCCACTATGATAGTCGTGGGACTTTGTGCCAACCAGTTTCAGGTCCTTCATGGACACAAGTTTTTTCAAGTTCGCGGAATACCCACAAGGAACTCTAACACCGTGCAGGCACCGACAGAGTTCTGTTTCAGTTTTGGGCAACATCTAGCAGGCCGGGGGGAGGTATGTACGCTTTCCCTTCTCCAAAGGTGCAAGCTTAGTCCTTATCCCCATTTCCACCCAGTCCTTATCCCCATTTCCACCATGTCACGGTGAACTTTGATACCATCCTTTGTCTTTCCTGGAATGTTCAACAACAAACCAATCAAACTGTCGCAGACATTTTTCTCTACATGCATGACGTCAATGCAATGTCGAACTTGTAAGTGCTCCCAGTATGGTAGATCCCAAAGAATCGATCTCTTCTTGCAAACTTTTTTCTCGAGGTTTACAACACTTACCGAACTCAGCTTTGATGTCCATCATGCGTGAGTAAATCTCCTTACTGGTCAGAAACACTGGGGCTGATCCCTTCTCAGGCTTCCCATTAGACAATTTCCTCTTCTTACGGTAGGCGTGATGCACCTGAAGAAACCTGCGGTGACCCATGTACACTATTTTCCGGCAGTTTCACAACCACATGCTCTCAGTTTCATCTAGGCAAGTAGGCCGGGAAATCATTTATGGTGCAAAATATCAAGGCCCACAGGATGAAATTCTCTTTCTTGTATGCATCCCACACCTGCACCCCCTTGCTCCACAATTTCTGTAAGTCCTCGATTAAAGGCGCTAGAAACACATCAATATCATTTCTGAGTTGTCTGGGTCCTAAGATTAGTAACGACATCACGATGTACTTGCACTTCATGCAAAACCAAGGAGAAAGATTATAGATGCATAAAAGAACCGGCCAAGTGCTATGCCAACTACTCATATTACCGTGTGGGTTCATACCATCTGTACTCAACCCGAACTTTATATTCCTAAGTTCACCGCCGAACTCATCAAATGTTCTGTTGATGTTTCTCCATTGAATAAAATCAGCTGGGTGTCTCAGTTTTCCGTCTTGTTTCCGGCCTTCAGCATGCCAATGCAAGTACTTCGCGACTTTCGGATTTGTAAACAGCCATTTCAATCTAGGTATCATAGGCAAGTACCACATAGTTTTGGCCAGAGGTCATTTCTTTACCTCATGACGTTCACTGTCAATCCAGTCCCTACGCATAAACCTCGTTGCGCCGCATCTTGGACAAACATGCAAATTGGAGTACTCGTTACGGTACAACACACAATCATTTGGGCATGCGTGTATTCTTTCGATTTCCATTCCCAACGGACACAACAGTTTTTTGGCTTGGTAAGTAGATCTTGGCAACTCATTTCCCTCTGGAAGCATATCCGCTAAAAGATCTACTAGTGCCGTGAAACTCTTATCGCTCCAACCATTGCCTGCCTTCAAGTTATATAATCTCAGCACAGAAGACAGTTTTGTAAATTTTGCACATCCAGGGAACAGAGGCTTCTCAGAGTAAGCAATCAGTTTCTCAAATTCACAGAAGTCGTTTTTGTTGTAATCTTCCTCTACATCATGTAACATCTCATTTAGATTATCATCATCATCTACATGCACATCGGAATGAACATTATCAAAATTCGGATAATCATCGATATAATTGCAATCCACATCCGGGTCCTGCTGATTGGTAGCGGTGCTTGTTTCCTCAAGATCTTCGCCATGCCATATCCAACGGGTGTATCGTGCGTTAAAACCACGACAAATCAAATGACTCTTAATTTGATTAGAGTTGCTGAACCTCTTAAAGTTCATACAATCTGTACAAGGACAAAGCATATCTTTCTCCCCCTTCCTCGCCTTTTGTTGCTCAGCAAATTTAATAAACCCATTCACACCATCCAAATATTCAAGAGTAGTATGTTTTATTCCATACATCCAATATTTTGCTATCCATCTACAATTAACAAAATTTAACGAGTCAGGCATGCATGAAACCTGCCCAATTAAGCTATGTATATGTACATGTATAGCCTCTTACAACTGATATGTTAAACCCTAGCCTGACGAAATTAACACTAATTAACCAAACTACACAATACAAGCTAGTGAGCTCCTAAAACATGAGGCATTTTCAGCTAGCTCCCAAGCTTGGAGCTACAAGCTTGGAACTACACAATACATCTAGCTTGCAAGTAGAGAGGGAGGGAGATCTAGAGGGAGAGAGAGATAAGTGATGACAATTAAGCTTACATTAAAGAGAGGGGTCCAATCAACTTCCTTCCAGCTTGCCTTGATCACTCTAGCAGTGTAGCTTCGAGCGTGGAACTCTCATCGCAAACAGAGGGAGATTATTAATTTCTAACGGTAAATACACAAAATCACCGTTAGAATATGTGTGTGTAATTTCGTACGTACATCTTCTATCGGTAAATACACATATACACCGTTAGAACAGGTACAAGTACATGGCTGAAACAAAAGCAAGCTGGTTCATGCATGACACAGCAATCTAAGTACACACATGCACACCAGTTCACAAATTGAAGTGCACGCCTCAAGCACATATGCAAATAAAGATGTTTTTCCTAACGGTAAATATGTGTATTTATCATTAGAACAAGTACAGGTACATGGCTGAAACAAAAGCAAGCTGATTCATGCATGATAGAGCAATTTAATTAAAGACATGCACACCCATTCACACATTCAAGTGCATGCCTGAAACAAAATATTTGTCTTAACAATCAAATAATCAATCTAAACACAATGTGTAACACCAAACATATCTTAACTAGAAGATAAAGAAATATTTCAAGAGATGCTAATTTGTAGATTAACTAAGAGACACAAAAATACTTTTCTTAGGTACTTGGTACTTCATCTTGCTAAAGAAATTAAAAATCTCTACTTACATGAGATCTTGGTTTGCCTCCATTCCTTCAAGGAAATGGAAGAGGAAACATAAAAATTGACTACTATTAATTAAACTCATTCTAGTTAATGGATGAAACAAAAGCAAGCTGAAACAACAATACAAATACACACATATCTACCAATACAATTAAATACACAAATACACCCATGTACACATTCAAGTTCATGTCCCAAATAGCAATACAAATACACAAATATACAACAATATACAGATACAACAGTTCACACATTCGATGTATATTACAAAAGTCACGTCTGAAACAACAGATCATGATGGGGACCCAATGGTACATACATTTTAGATAAAAGAGAACCTTTGCAAGTTGCGACAATTAACTACCGACTACAAGTTAGACCTGATATATCACATATCCATTCATCTAAAATAGCAAATGTATGAACCACACTTGACTTAACCATAGGAGTTCAATTCAAAGACGCCCGAGGAGCTGGAACTGGCGTGGAGTTACATTTGTATCGGTGATTTCCTCGGGCTCACACTCAACCCAACTCAACTCAACACAACTTGAGTTAGGTTGTGTTGAGTTGAGTTGGGTTGAGTGTGAGCCCGAGGAAATCACCGATACAAATGTAAGATGCTTTCTATAGGTCCTGATTTGAGAAATACGCTGGGCTTGAGGATCTTCTTGACCAAGCCAACTAAGATCTCGCCCTTCACGTCCTTCCAGCTCTCGACGGTGATCTTCACCCTTTCTTTCGCCAACAAGCCAACATAGGCAGCGTACTGCAACGAAGAACCATGAAATATGTTGGCCCTCATGAGCATCGTCCAAGGACCTGCATATATCATAAATAGGAATTCTAGAGCAAATTAAGATATTTGTGTATCTCATGATATTACATTTCTACTCTATTTCATCAGAAGAAATTACCTTCCCAATATACATTAATTATTTAATGAACTTTTTACAAATATCTTGATCATTGAGCAAGCTAGTTGGCATTTGACTATGTTATTGGCATTGAGCAACCTACTGAGCGATCAAGATATTTGTGTATCTCATGATATTTGTAAATATCTTGATCAATGATCTTTCAATTTCAATGTCATGATCTTTCAATTTCATGAGATATTTGTGTATCTCATGATACTTGTAAACTGCATATTTCAATTTCAATTTCAAGATCTTTCAATTTCAACTTTAATTTTATTTCAATTTCACGATCTTTCAATTTCATTCAATTTCATAATCTTTCAATTTCAATTTCAATTTCATTATCTTTCAATTTCAATTTCATGATCAAGATATTACACTAGCTACTATATCTCATGATCTTTCAATTTCAATTGTTTGTAAGTCCAAGTTGGCATTGAGCAACCTACTGAGAGATCAAGATATTACATTTCTACTCTTATTGGCATTTTTTTCAAGTTAGCTAGTGTTTGTCTTACAAATATCCTGATCATTTTCTTCATTTGAATTTCAAACAATTGAACATTATCTGCCCCACAATGATATTATTTAGTTGTTTTAGTAAAAAAAATAGGAACAAGACACCGTACATAATCATATTGAAAAGAAGGCACAACAATTAAAATGAAAATTGCCATCATAGGTTTAGAATAACCTAATATTGCCGAAATTTTACTTGCCTTGCTTGCCATGATGAAATCCAGTCAAAGTGGCCGTTGATGGAGGTGCGGAGGTGCGGCGCTCGTCGGTGGAGGTGTGGCAGCCGTCCATGGTGGTTACAGGTTTGGGCTAGTCGCGCCCTAGGAACTGTTTGAATGGAAGCCTATTTGTAGAAGTCGAATTGTTCTAACCGAACACAACAGCCTACCCGTTAGTAATTAGTGATCTCTTCTAACGGTATAAATATTCAGTTCCATTAGTAAATCACTCTACTTTTTCTAACGGTAATCAAAATACTACCATTAGTCATTTTGTTCCCCTTCTAACGGTACGTATATTTTTTACCATTAGAATAAAACTATTATTAGAAGTCGAACGTTTCTAACGGTACCCAACAGACTACCGTCAGTACTTCATCTCTTCTAACAGTAAATGTGTTCAGCAACGCTAGAATAAATAATTCTGCTTTTTCTAACATTAGAAATAATATTACCGTTAGTAATTGTATTTCTCTTCTAACGGTATATATACTCTTTACTGTTAGAAAAACCCATACAGCTTCTTCTAACGGTAATTTTCATAGAAACCGACACTAAACATACCTCCCACATGCCTTTTGCGACTGCAAAGCACCTTTTCTAATGGTTTTCTTCTAAATCGCTAATAACCGTTAGAAGATAGGGGTTAGTAGAATGTATTTCTGTACTCGTGAGTTATGAGTGTTTTAGTGTTTGCTGTTCAGAAAATGCTGTAATTCTAAAATTGTAAAATCCGAAAATTGTAAAAATGCTTGTTGAGAGTTGCGCTGAATTGGGCTTCGAGCCCAACCTCCACCAACTGTTAGTTTAGTCCCACATTGGTTGTGGAGACTACTCTAAGTGGAGGTTAGCTCTATATAAGAAGGGGGAGTGCTAGGGAGAAGACTTTCCCCTTTGAGAGAGAGTTTTTGGCTATTGTGTTTAGTTTTGAAACTTTTGTATTCTTGATCCTTTTCTTGGTTCTTGAGTATTTTTAATTTGTTAAACTTTTGCATAAGCAATCTGCTGGAGACGATCTTTCAGATTTTGCCCAGGTGCCAGTGGAGTTCCGATTAGGTCGCCTCTGCAAGCGGCGAACAGTTCGGAGAGGGAATGGGTGTGTAATTATACCCGTGGCCTCCTGGAAAGGGTTGTCAAGACGTTACAGGACTGAGGTCGCGAAATATAGTGCCTCGGCGAGTCGTCCTACAAACCTTAGCCTCGCGCTATTCACGTTCTTGGTCCTTTTTCTGTTTGCGTTGTCGCTCTTGCCTATCATTGCATTGCTCTAGAGTTTCCTCTGAAAGTGCAGTGATTTCTCTAGGGATTGAGTTCGCAAACAGTGAAAGCATCTCATCTTTGTCTGACTCTGACTCGAAATCAAAGAGAGACTTCAAGTTGTCTGAGGAGAAATTCTCCAAATGGATGTCAAGATCATTCTCTTCCAAGTTGTCTAAGGCAACTAGTTGTGGCACATACTCATCCTCTACTGAGGGCAAGTGAATTGCCTGATCTGGTCCCTGTTCGGCAAACGCGATTGGGATCGAGGATGATGTTTCCCCAAGACAAACTGTGAGGGTAACGTCGTCGCCATTGGTTGGGACTGCATCTTCATCCATTGCGTCTACATGATCCTCGAGATCGAATTCGTTCTCAAAATCGTGTAAGCAAGGGAAATGATCCATGAATACAATGAATATGATGAAAATATCTTCAAGGCCCCACGGTGGGTCCCAACTGTCGACGATTGTGACTCTGGGTCCCTCTATCGATCTTATGCTAGAAAAGGAGTTAGAAGGTATGACGCCAATCAGACAGATTCTCAAGACATTCAAGGTATTAATGAATCTAAAGACACGGGGAGCAAGGTTTATCCAGGTTCAGGCCCCCTTTAAGCTGGGTAATAGCCCTACGTCCTGTGTAATTGACTATGTGGGAAAAAAGAGTTTGCATAGAGGTGGTTTACAGTATGTAGCTAGCTAATCCTATCTTTGCTAAGCCTAGTCTTCTCTCTGCGGTCGATCCGTCTGTCCTGATCCTTTCCCTTGAAGGCCTTCTTATAGTTGCCGAAGAGGTTGCCAGTTTGTTCTCCTAGAAGCACGCCCCACGATCTCTCCTAACCGCCCCAGAGTAGTAGCTATGAGGTCATGGGGGTGGTAGTTGTCATTGATAATGTGTACGTGGCGGTTTAGCAGGCTTGACTCGGTCATCGTTGAACCACCTTACCATCTTGACCTCCCTCAACGGTTACCTTGTCAGGGATTTATGATTATCTTGGGAATAACCATAAGGATCATGATAGGGTAATGTTTAAGGAATGATCACGCAATACTGCGACCATGGTGCTAAGGTTGGTTCTTGTATCTGTGCGAGAGGATGGTCGCAGGGACTATCTCCGTGACCATGCCGCCCTTGGATACAGTATAAAATACAAGTTAAAAATAACAAATGTCTTGATTTTGCGTAAAATGAATGCGGTTTTTGAGTTATATCTAGAATGCTCTTGGATCACCCAATGTTCCTCCTTTTGGTCTTCGGCAACCATAGAGAGGGTCGTGGCCATAGTCATGTATGACCGTGTGGCACTATCATGACCATGGGGGTCTTAAAACAGCTAACAATCCTCGTCAGAAGCGACATACACTGTTTAGAATTTTAAGCGACCCAACCATTACAATGGGCCTTTGTACTTCAAATTCAGGCGCCAGCTGACGAGGATTGTTAGCTGTGCCTAGACTCCCATGGTCACGTGTAAACCTCCATGGTCATACATAATACTCCTTGGTCGCAAGTACCTTTTTATGGTAACAAAAGGACTAAGAAAGAGATACTGGGTAATACAAGGATGTTCTGGACATAGCACAGTAATCATATTTATTTTTTACAAATTATAATGAAGCTCTGTAGATCCCAAACACTTAGTATCATAAAGATTCATAATCCCGTACTGTATCCGCAAACAGCATGGCCGCAGAGGCATCTCAATACGACCAGACACTCTCGCAGATACAAAGTCTAATACCATTACAATGGTCACAGAGGTACATGATCATCATTTATCATAATTGTACCTTGGTCCTTATAACTATCCCTGAGATAATTATGAGTCCCTGAAAAGGTAACCGTCGAAGTAGACTTGTATGGTAGGGCAGTTCCGCGACACCAAGTCAAAGCAACCCAACTACCACGTAACCACGATCTGCGGCAACTACCACGTACCCACGACCGTAGCTGCCACAGTGATGCGGTTATAGACAGGAAGTAGGGTCATTACTCAGCTACGAGAGCCCGAACCTAGATAAATTCCCATGTTATTGATTCATAGATACTTTGAATACCTTGTACTTGTCTGATTGGCTCCCTTCATAACCCATCTCATTTTTGCATAAGTTCAACAGGAGGACCCCCTGGTTCCAATCGTTGGCACTCACTGGTGGTAGCACAGACCCTACGATCTTCTAGATAATGATGGCAATTGAACTTTTGCTCAACGAGCAACTCCCAATCGAGATAAGCTTCTGGATTAAACTTCCCATCAAAACTAGCGACAATAAATTTGATCGTACCCAAAGCATCATCTCTTCTGTCTTCATGATGGTAAAGTTCATGTCCTCCCATCCCTCAACGGTTTCTTGCAAGTCCTTGTTGATCAAGATCTAGAATGACTTCCTCATTATCAGCCACATAGTCATCATTTACTTCTTCATTGGAGGCTTCCTAGAACGCAGCTTTCAAGTTTGCCCTTGGTTGAAGTGGGGGGCGGCAACTGCCACAAGATTATTGGCTCTATTTGGACCTCGAGGGGCTCGAGGTGGTGGATGCTGGCGTGGAGGATTTCCCTCAATTTGTTCAAGTCGCACTTCAACTCGATCAAGACGATTCTCCAAACCGGTCAAACGAGCAACTACATCATCAGCCAACATCCGCTCGAATTTGCGTTCTAATTGATCCAGCCATGCCTGAGAACGCGGGTACGACAGGATCACTGGTGGTCGATCCATGCTCTCCACAACATCAGCATCACTGTCATGCGACGTACCATTAGAACCTTTCGACCCTGCCATGTTTAGTGCAAACAAGAAACACAAAAAATTTCCTACCAAACTATTGAATGGATGTGGAACTCTCAATCTCACAAATCTTACCAACCAAAGCTCTCACCCCCCTAAAGTTTGCACTTAGCTGCTAGGTCATGATAATACAGACAAAGGAGTTAAATACAGTGATTGCAAAGTGAGGCACACGAGGACTAGTGGCCAAATATGTTGAGTTATAGGTAGGGAAAAATATGTGTATCAAGGAAAACAATCAGTTCCTTCAGAAATTGCGAAGTTGAATAATAGTTCGCACAAGTACTAGTCTTAGTTGCCGATTAAACAATGGAAGGCTTGGTGTCTAGCAACAGGCTATAATACCCCAGCAAGATTTTCCTTTTCTTCTTTTTTTTGACACTATTTTTTTATGTGCTTGCGTTTTCATGGCAAGATGCAAATTTTTAACTCAACAGCAAGAGCTCAAGCTAACTTTGGATTTTTTTTCGGCCAACAAGATTACGACCACCAACTAGACACGACTCAATGAAACGGGAACTCAATTAAGCAAACTGAAACTTACATATTTAAAACAACAATGGGCTAGGAAACTCTTTTTGACTGGCAATTTTCTGGACTTTAGGTGGAAAAAGATAAATCTACTAAACTAAGGGATAGATGAATTCCTACTGGCAACGTAGGCTCTGATACCAATTGATATGCACACGCCTCACTTTAAGATGCGTGCATGAGATTTGGTCCCGATCTTCCGTCGTAGGAGAAATCCGTGGATAAACGAGTTATGACTTTGAAGAAGGGGAGGCTAACCACAATCCAAGAACACGATCAGCAACCTCACAATCGCTAAACCACTCCTCAATTGATTATCAACCAAGCAAAGCTAGATTGACCTGTTCACGAAGAACAACTCAAGCAAATAAAAAATAAGAGCAACAGCAACAGCGGAAGAATAATACTCTCAATGATCTGTGTTATGATCCGAATTGTGAGACTCTAAATTGTACTGGTCGGCAAAGGCACGAGAATACAATCTATGTAAAATGAAGTCTACCTAAAACAAAGACCATGCCTCTCTTCTATAGAGGATGGTGTTTACAAAAGATATATATAAAGTTTTAAACTAGAAATCAAATCTTAATCTAATTCGAAACAGAATAAAATCCTAACATACTATAAGAGATAAAAGAAATCCGGAACTATTTTTCACAGATTCGAACTGGAAATGAGGATTATGATTTTTTAATAAATGAATTTGTAAATCTTTTAGGGTTAAAACCCGGGGGCACTTTTCATGGTTCTCTAATTTTCACCCCCGGAAAAATTTGGAATTCTATAACCAAGGAAGGGCAACATCTTTTTTGACCCGGTAAATCAAGAGCAGCCACAATTTGCAATCCTGCCTTTCGCTATTTATAGCATCTCATGGTCAGGACAATTTTTGGCAAAATTCAACTTCCAGCCACTACCTATTTTGCTCGTCGCATTGAACTGGCAAGTGATCCTCTATAGGGTTTACGCAAAACCACACCCATAGTCTTAAGTGGGTTAATCACTCACATAGCATCCTCTATAGGGTTCAATGCTAGTGATCATCAGGAATTTTGCCCGCAGCCACCCTTGACCTACTAGAGCTACGTGGACTATAACACCCTCTTTCACCACATCATCAACACCACGACCGCAAACGATAACCTGTATCTCTTTCCAACATTGAGGACAATGTCTAATTTAGCTTGGGGGTAGTCACTTTATGATCCAGGAGGATCTTCGGGTCCTTCAGGTTGAATACTTCAGGTCGAGTTCGGAAGGCTCTGCGACCTCAGAAGGCTCTGCGACCTAGGGAGGCTCTACGACCTCGGAAGGCTCTGCGACCTCGGAAGGCTTCGCGACCTCAGGAAGGATTCGATCTCTGGTCGGGTTGTATTCTGCTCCGATCCATATAACTAAATCCTATCTGTTTAGGGTTAGTTAGTGTCTAAGTCTAATACGTTTAAGTTATTGAGTCTGATACGTACTCATACCCGGCTCGGGAAGTTTTAAAATCGTTAGTTTTTTTTTGAGAAAAAGCAACCCGAGTGCGGCACTGGTCGTGATCAAATCGGGTAGGGTAAAAAAAAGGTTTTCTGAGAAAAATCGAACACAGCCAGGCACTGGTCGTGCCTATGGCCGTGCCCTATTCGACCAGTTTGAAAATTTTTTATTTTTCAAAAGTTTCAACCCTAGTTTACAAAAAATAGGTTTTTGTGGTCAAACGACGTCGGAATTGAGTGATTTTTGTACCGTTGTGTTCATAAAAGAGAGAACTACAGATTAGTATACTGGGTTGCCTCCCAGCTAGTACTGGTTTAACGTCCTGCTCGATGGAACATTCTCAGTCATTTAAAAATATACGAAATTGAAAGAATTTGCCGAGTTCAGTGCACTTACCTGGTCTCCTGCATTGTATAACTTGATGTGATGCACGTGTACCTTGAAAGTGGTGTTGTTGTGCGCCCGAAGCTCTTCGGCACCATACGGGAAGACTTTTTCCATGGCGTAAGGCCCAGTCCGTCGTGATTTTTTCGAGGAAGATGATGTTGTGATGTAGAGTTGAATGTGTAATCTGAAGTTGGTTGGTCCTCAAAAAGAAAAAGAAAAAGAAAACAAAGAAAAGAAAAATAAAAGAAAGAAAGAGCATTGGGTTGCCTCCCGACAAGCACTGGTTAACATCCCGCTCGACGTAGACCCTAGCATGATCTTTATGAAGGTTCCCAATAGTGATTTTGAATGTTTGGTGCAGTAGGAGAACTAAGCTTAGTATTTAGCAATTCAGATTTTTCAGTTTTCATTGTAGGTAGGTTCATTCGATGTGGATACTCAATACCAATTAGATCATCCATAGAATATCCTAATGCCTTGCGATGTAGTATTAATGTATTGATCAATGTGCTCGAAGGTTTATCAGTTATATTGGCATCTATAAGCATAGGATTATGTTTATCTCTATCAAGAAGCATATATTTCACCGAGGAAGGAAGGGATGTGAGATTTGGTACCTTTTTTGTGTAGGGATTGTAATGATTCTTTACCATTAAGAGTTGATTGGAAAATGATGATTTGTTTGTAGTAGCATGATCGTCCTTTTTATTGCTCGTTCTATGTTGTCATCAAGAGCATAATCTCCAATTTGTTTACCCTGCAATACAATTTCAAGAGGGTCTATCCTGCATGTGGTGTCCTCATACATAGGGCAGTTAACAATTTCAAGCAGTTTAAACAATACTTTCTCATTACCCATAAGAAAAGCAATTGTACCCGCACATATGTAACATCCCAGTTTTTGGCTATCTTTTCTGCTTGCGAGTCAGCATATCTTCTTTAGAATCCCTGATGTCTCAACCCTATCTTGATCTTAGGTATGCCACTACCTTAGTCTAAAAAGTTGGCAGCTAAACTTCATCTCCCAGATCATTTTCACATTTCAGTCCAAAAGTGTTTCAGTTTAGTTCTTTTCAGAATTTTCAAAAAGCCCAAAAAGGCTAAAAGTCCTAGATCATCTCCAAATTCAAATCTGATCAAGTGATTATCTTTCTTTCATTTTTCTAAACGTTTTTCCCTTTTGGAAGAATTCAAAAATCTCAACCAAAACCCTAGTTTCAGCCCCGGAAAAATGTCAAACCCTAATTACCCTGTTTTCGATTTTTGTCGAAACCCTCAGATCTTGTCGGATCTTACCATTTTTCCTGCTGGATGAGTCCAAGTATTTTGGTAACACTCATCTGCAAAGTCAAAATTCAAATCAGCCCTCCAGATCTTCAAATTTGCAGATAGGCCCAAGTTCCCGAACCAAAATCCTCGCAGTTTAGTCCAAACCTTCGCAAATCAGTCCAAAACCTTGCAAACAAGCCCCTGGCCCTTTCTTCGACCACGACCAAAGCCGCGTGCATGACCACGACCTGAGGACATTCGACCGCAGCTGTTGCCGTTGCCGTGAACCATCATAGCCTTCACTGCCGGCCAGATTCGCCGCCGCCAACTGTCGAAACCAGCGTGTACCGCACGTGCTCGCGTCGCGCCAAGGAGCGCCACCGTGGCGATGACCGGAGACCGTGGCTTCACCGTTCGCGCGCGTGCCTGACATTGTCAGGACTTTACTGCCACATGGTTGCCATGCCGAAGCTCGCTATCCTGTCGTCCTGACGAAGTCCCGATTTCGCGCGATGCTCCGTCTCTGGCAGAGCTCCCGCCGTGTCCTGATGTGCCCCACTGACCGCTCCAGCGCCAGAGAGCATCTTCCCGACGATTGCTGCTGCTCCCAAGGACTCAACCCCGCGGCTATATAAAGCCCCCTCACCCAGCATCTCTTCACACCACCCCGCAGCTGTATGCTTTAGCTTCTACCACCAGAGAGCAACCAAGCCCCTCAGTGCCGCCGTGAAGACCTTATTCCCCAGCGAGCTACTTCTGAAGCTCACGGCGCCAGCTTCGCCCGCAGCTTCTCACTCCAAACCAACACCACCAGTAAGTTCCCCTCATCCCCCTGTATGTGTCATAACATTTAATTGATCCCCGGTGAACCTCAATGCCGGCAATCACCGGAAAAGCCATAATCCCCTGTTCCCCAAATGCCGAGTGATTCAAGCCAAATTGATCCTCGTGCCTGTAGAGAATAGTGATCAGTAAGCTAGGAGGAGTAAGACTGCAAGTTTGGAATCATCAATTTTGCCCTGAGCGTCGAATCCCCATGTTCGAGCCTCGGCAGTTCGCCGGAGAACGCCGCCGTGCTTCTCCAGCCATTCTCTGGCAAAATTGAGTACACCAGTAGCTTCGTGATGGCCCCTAGATACTTCCCGAGCGTGGAATTGAGTTCAAACGCCCTGGAACGAAAACGCCCAAATCGGTGCCTTCGTCTTCGGCCCCGATCGCCGGAGTTTGTTTTCCAGCCAAACCAGCCGATGAAACCTTGTCATCTAGCTAGGCCTCAACCCCTAAGCAATTTACTCCACTGGCTTGAACCCTGAATCGGCCTAGATCAAAAGTTATGATCATGCCAAGATTACTGTCCAGTAGTTCAGGCCACCGTGTTTGCTCACCAGATTTGGCCACCCTCCGACCACTTTCTGCCCTTGAGCCTGTTGAGAGTTTTGTAGCTGTTATCAAGGCCTAAACCCCAGACAAAGTTGTGCATCAATTGGTGCCCTAGGTCAAAAGTTATGCAATGCCCTAGCTTCTGGCCATGTCTAGCACTATGTCAGTGCATGTCCACCAGTGGCATTAGATGATTTAGACCTATTACATTTGAGCAATTGAAATGCCACTTTGTCCACTAAGCCTTTTGAACCATGTTCTACAACATTCCCTACTGTCACATCTCCAGAAAACAAACCTAGAACCAATTTAGGGCTATGTCAAGCCATGAGCCGAATGTCAGCCCTTCGACATTCAAGTCCTTTTGAGCCCATCTCTTCGATCAATATCAAGTGTGTTGGATCTAGGTAGATCTTAGTATCTAGCTTTTGATGATTAATGACGATTTGGATAAATGCATTGTGATTAAAGTTAATCCGAAGATGTCAGTTTTGATGGTCAAATGACAAATTAGATAAATCCTGATTTAGCACAATTGAATTGAATTGATTATCGGTAAACCTTGAATTGGATGTTTCCTCAGTTGCGGGTTTGATATTGATGCATATGTAGAGGAGGAGCTCGGTGGTTACATCAAGCTTGTGTTGATTGATTGATCAAAATGTAATACGTTAAATCTGAGACTGATGACTCCAGTTGTAGATTTTATATCGATGCACATGTTGAGGGGGAGCTCATCACTTTGGTCATCTAGGTTGATTGATATCATGATATGAGTAGTATAGATCGTGTGCGTATGTGTTTATCATCTACGATCTATATGATTGTATTTTATCTTATACTCATTTGCTACTCGTTGAATATAGTTTGTCATGTCATTTGAAAGAGAAACCATTGAGCTAACTCCTGTGTGGAGTAGCTTCTTTGGAGGTGATTAATGACGACTTATATATGAGTCTAATGTTGTGCATTGAGTGTACGTATTGTAGTCTCAGTTTGATTGCAGGATAAAAGCGAGCAAGGGTGCGAAGAGGATGAAGTCGATATGAGACATCTCGAGCAAGGTCGAGCTTAGCAAGGTCGAGCTTTGCGAGGACAAGTGTCAAGCGGTTGAGCTTCGCGAGGTCAAGCTTAGCGAGGTCGAGCCTTACGGGGACAAGCGTCGAGCAGTCGAACTTCACCTAAGGTAAAATCCAAGATTAAGGATTGTTTTCTTAGGATTTTACCGGTCTCGGTGTTTGGAGACAGACCGGGTTGATAGGTTTCTTTTTACTAGTTTGACCGTACTATTAAGAGGAGTCGGAAACTAGTAGCTTGAATCTATCTAGTGCGGAAGCTCAGATGCATTCATATCATCTTGCACTAGTGTCTTGCATTGCTAGTGAGTCTAAGTGTAGTTCATGTGCATTAGATTAAATGTTTTGAAAACTGCACTTAGTCGTGATCGCCAACTGTTTAAATTGGTTTATTTATCTAGAGCTGGTCATGGTCGTATTTGCATTTTCTGATCGTATCTGTGTTGATATGTGGTCGTGGTCGTGTCGCTTGTTTGGTGGCTTTCTGTTTAGGGTTTGGGCGTGGTCATAGGAGTTCGGACTGGTCGTACCAGTCTTCGACTCACTTGCGTACGCTCGACCAAACCCTATCGACCACCTGTTTTTGATCGGATGTCAAGACCTGTGTGGTCGTGGTCGTTGCTAAGTGACACAAATCACATCCGCGAGAAAACGGCAAATCCGTATGTGCAAATACTCTAAAATTGTATTTGAGATGATTTTTGGATTGAACATTTTGACAGCAGAAAAGTTTCTGAATTTTCTAGAAGTTTATATACCTTTCTAGGTCTTGCTCCTGTTGACAAAATTGTAGAGCTCTGAGTTATCTTTCTAACAAGCCAAAAATCACCTCAATCGGATCTCTAGATCAAAAGTTATACTTGTTTTACTGTCAGTGTGCAGTGGCCGAACAAATGCATCCGTCCGGAGCTATTTGTCCGAAGTGGCCGGACAGTGTCCGAAGTCACCGAACAATGTCCGGCCAGTACAAATTTTTTGAGCTGAAAAATGAAACGGACAAATGCATCCGTCCGGAGCTATTTGTCCGAAGTGGCCGGACAGTGTCTGAAGTGATCGGACAATGTCTGGCCTGTACAAGTTTTTTTGAGCCGAGAGTTAACAGAGACATATCCATTTGTCCGGACGTTTTGTCCAGACAAATGGTATCCATCCGGCCTTCACAAGTTTCGCCCAATGGTCACTGACACGTTTGCAACAGCTGAAATTTTTGTACTGGCCAGACAGTGTCTGAAGTGGCCGGACAATGTCCGGCTTGTACAACTGTTGGCCCGGTTTCTTGCAAACGGCTAGTTTTTCGTTGCGGCTATAAATACTTCGTGTTTTGCTTCATTTTTGGGTGCTCAAAGAGTTCATTCTTCAGCTGAAAACCTAGCCAATTGATTTGCATTTGAGTTATTGCATTTAGAGGCTAGAATTGAGCCCAAATCTTGAGTAGATTTGAGAGAGAGCTTGAGGGAGATTGTGTGAGTATTTAGTGTACTTCATCTCCATTAGATTGCTAGTGCTAGAGTGTTGAGCATATCATTTGCATCATTGAGCTTCTAGCACATGGTTGATTCAAGTGAAAGCGCATCCGGCTTGTTACTCTTGGCGATCGCCTTCGCCTAGACGGTGCCGGAGGAGAGCCGAGATCTCTCCAATTGAAGTTTGTCGGAGAGGCCGGCAAAAGATTGTGAAAGGTGTGGTGCTCGCCTATCCGGTGTGGAGAAGGAGCAACCCTAGTGAGATATCCTTCGTGGATATAGAAGCGAGGCTCCGAGCGAGCGCTTCAACGCGGAGTAGGGGAGACCGGGCGAGTCTCCGAGACCTTGGTAAAAATATTGTGTCAATTGCGTATTTCATACTTGCTTTATATTCACCTTGACACAATTGCTAAATTCATCATTCTTGCTTGTCATATTGAATAGTTCATTTAGTTGAATGCAACAAATTGTTTAAATTGCCTTTAAGCCTCATTGTATAATTTAGCTCAAACAATTATCGTGATTAAAATTGCTTAGCGGGGAAGAAAATTTAAAAGCCTCCTAATCACTCCCCTCTAGTCGGCATCCTCGATCTTACAAAGTGACCTTGTCCAAACCCTTTCCCTGCATGCATGATATATTTGCGTATTATTTTCTAGTACTTGTATGCTTATATAGTGTGTATGTGTTGTTTGTATCCGCCGTGGAACCAGACGTTGAAGGAACAGAAGAGATCTTCGAGGATTCATCTGAGCAGCTAGACCCATCACTACAAGGCAAGTCTCAAACCCTTGATCATGTCTAGCCTAATATTTTGAAATGAAGTATGTTAACTGTTTTCAAGTATGTGCATGCCTTAGATTCAAATAAGAGCTATGTTTCAATAAAATGATTAGATATGACCTAAATAATTGTAAAGCCCCTTTTGACATTGAATATCCATGCACCCTTGTCACCCTAGAATATCATGCTTAGGCTATGCTATGCTCAAGATTATATGTTAAATGTTGAATGGTCACATATGAGAAAAGCATATTCAAAACCTTTTTTGTGAAAGAAAATGTGATTGGAATCGATAGTGAGGATGGTTTGATTGCATGGTGCTGTGTGCGCACTGGGAATGTGAAAGACTCCTCACTAAAGATTCATAAGGACTACAACCTTGTGTTGTGCTTCTATGCGGCATGAAAAACGTACCAACCACTTGCCCGGCTATGGGACGGGCGCAACTTAGTAGCTTTCTTTAGTATTAGCTTTTCCTTGCAATGGTTGTCGATCCAGTTTCTTGCGAGAGCTGGTGGGCCGCAGAAGGCCAGGAGTGATGTGAGTTCAGAAAGATTATGAGAGGAAAAGGTGGAAAGAAGGAAGACGCCCTATGCCAGATTAAGTCACTACTACAGAATTCATCATCACAGTCGGGTCAAAACAGTCATCACAGACGGTTCTTACCCGTCAGTGATATTTGAGTCAGTGATAATCATGTACTATCACAGACGGTTTTTGATGTTTTCAACCATCAGTGATCTCTCCATTCACAGACTGTTATAAGATCAAAACCGTCTGTGATACTCATACTTCACAGACTGTTATAAGATCAGAACCATCTGTGATACTCATACTACACAGACTGTTATAACATCAGAACCGTCTGTGATACTCATACTTCACAGACTGTTCTAACATCAGAACCGTCTGTGATACTCATACTACCACAGACGGTTTTAATCTCAGAACCGTCTCTGATAATTTGAGTTTCGTAGACGGTTCTGATGTCAAAACCACCTGGGATCCTCACATTATCAGTGACGGGTCTGAGAACAGAACCGTCTGTGATACTCAGGTTTTGACCTCTGATAATTTGAGTATACATAGACGGTTATGACATCAGAACCGTCTGCGATACTCATATTATTACTGACGGTTCTGAGATTAAAATCGTCTGTGTTAGTATGAGTATCTCAGTCGGCTTTGATGTCATAACAGACTGTGCTACTCATATTACCAGAGACGGTTTTGATATCAGAACCGTCTGTGGTACTCAAAATACACAGACTGTTATGACATCAAAGCCGTCTGAGATACTCATACTAACATAGACGGTTTTGATCTCAGAACCGTCAGTAATAATATGAGTATCACAGATGGTTCTGATGTCATAACCGTCTGTGTATTTGGAGTATCAGAGACGGTTATGACCTCAGAACCGTCTGTGTATTTAGAGTATCACAGACGGCTTTGAGGTCAAAACCATCTGTGATAGTGTGATAATCTTGAATATCACAGATGGTTTTTAGGTTAGAATCGTCTATGATAGTGTTATAATCTCAGAACCGTCTGTGATAGTGTGATATCACAGACGGCTCTGAGGTCAAAACCATCTGTGATAGTGTCATTATCGATGACTGTTATAATCTTAGATGGTTGTAAGATCAAAACCATCTGTGCATAATATGCACAGACGGTTTTGATCTTACAAACCATCTGAGATGTCCTCTGTACAAATTGCATTTCATATATACAGTTCATGAATTTCATACATGCACAGTACTCAAATATATACAGTCTCATATATATTTGTACAACTGAACTCAGAAATATATTTGTACAGTACTCAAATATATACAGTTTCATATGCACAGTACTCAAATATATTTGTACCCCTCTGTATAGCATTTCATATATACAGCACAAAACTCAGAAATATGTACAATTGAACAAATAAATGTAATCGACAATTAAAGTCAGTGTGTTAGATGTACAAATAAATGTAAGGCCGCACTAATACTAACCTTGCGGGTCCCTAAACTTCCCCTTGGTTGATATGACCTCCGAAAGGACAAACTCAGCGAGCATCCCTCGAACAATACCAATCTGCCGAGGGTCAAGGCTTTCTGAAGGGAAGTCGACCCCCTGCAGCAAGAGTTGGTACATAAAAAATTAGCTGCAGTTGTAAATTCTGTCAAATCGATACAAAGGGGAGCAGTTGTATACCTCGGGGAAATCTGGCCGGTGAGGGATGATGATCAGGTCATACATGTGGCGCATCACGTAGAACCCACATGTATTGTCGTCCGGCTGCTGATGGCACTGCCAATTTACAAACCGAGAGTTAGGTGGGGACAAGTTATAAAGTAAAACAGATGCCAGTTGAAATTTGTGCCGAAAATTGTAACCACTGAAACTTATCGGCTCGCCGCTCGTGTTGTCTCCCTACCTCGGCAAAGTACTTCGTGAAAGCCCTATAGATAGTCAAAATTGACAGTTTGAGGATAGCTGAAATTGACAATTTGAGGACAGTAAATCTAGATGCATGCAAGACAGGTCCACATCACCTTTCGAATACATCTCGTGCGCCGCAATACGAGTACCCTTTCCTCTGCAATGAGTCAAGGTAGAACACCTTGTTGCTTTTTGGAATAAGTAGCAGCAGGATCCAGTGGTAGCTACATATTACACGTAAAGAATTAAAAATTTAATCTAAATTTGGGGGTGTGCACATGGAGACACTAATCTATGGGTCAAGTACTAATGAAAGCACTCACCTCTGGTTGTATGGTACAAGTATATACTCCTTGTCGACCTGA
This sequence comes from Pharus latifolius, assembly GCA_019359835.1. Taxonomy (NCBI): domain Eukaryota; kingdom Viridiplantae; phylum Streptophyta; class Magnoliopsida; order Poales; family Poaceae; genus Pharus; species Pharus latifolius. Next base: position 27,232,279 of record CM033329.1, read on the forward strand.
GCAAGCAACTCTCTTTTGATGTAGTCGACAACGAAGTCTGCGTCGGTCCTAAACATCACCTCGGCGACCATCTGGGGGTCCAAGAAACCAACAGGTATGCCCTTAGATTTGGCATAGTTGGTCATGCAGCTGCACGGAAGTAACCAATTAATAAATGACATATATCCGTATATGCACGGATAGTAGGATACTTACAGCACCCAAGACCGTAGGATTGACAAGTCGAGCGCATCTCTGTTCAGTAAATTGTGCAGGTCTTCGAAGGTCACCGAGTAGGTCCCAATGTCGTTATGGAACTCTGCCACGGTGTACTTGACCATGATGTGCGTCGGACGCTGCGTCCTAGTCTAGTCTGTCCTCTTCATGTACCATGCATGCAGGCTCTGGCATGCTAACCCCATGGTCAAAATTGCTTTATCGGAGGCCATGGGCATCCCCAGAGCGAACAGTATGAGAGCTGGCGCACTCTTCTCGCTCTCCTTCGCCGGGCTCTTCTTTGCTTTTCCCCTACTAGCCAGCTTCTTCAATGGTTGCCTCTTAGTCAGAGTCAGCTTCGTCATCGGAGGGGTATGCTGGCTAGTAGGCCGTGTGTCGGTCTATGATGTCTGTGATGTAAGAACCTACGTATTAGGACACTAACTCTGAGGGCTATTATTATAGTACGAATTATGAAACTGGTGGGGGAATTACCTCATACAGGACGATGTCTTTCTTGGGCCATTGCACGAACATGTGCACCGCATCCCCGAGAGTGGTAATCTTGTCGTTCGTTGGCTTCTCCAACGGAAAACCCTTGCAATGGTCAAAGACACTGTCCACCTGGACCCGTGCAAAACCCTCACATAGAGGGGCACCATGGATTGTGGCCCCCGCCGTGCATGGTTGCGCCATCCCACGGGCAGCCTCGATCGGGAAGAGACCGGCCAGCACCATAAGCTTGCAGGAGGCCGGTTCCTACAAACAGTGCGCATTAACATGTTGAATTTCACCGCTTTTCACTTTCGAATGAATTAACATAGACAAACGGTCATTACCTACAGAAAGTCCACCGGATACTTTGGAGAGGGCTTCGTCTGCGAAGACCCTGGCGCAGACGTGCAGCTACTACGGTGGCCAAGAATGGGGGTCGGTACTTCCGCTGCTAGAAGGGGGGTGCCCTGGGTCGCCTTTCTTAGCTCTTCATACATGGACCGCATCTCCGACAACTGCTGCAAGAGTGCTTTGTCCCGAACAGCAAACTCCGATCGCATCTCCTCCTTGAGCCGTTCATCGCGGGCTTGGTGGGATCTCTTTCTCCTCTTAGCCGCCTCCTCATCATTAGGGAAACCATGCCTCCAAGGCACAGTGGCACTGAGGCCGCGCACGCGGCCTGGATGCTCCTTGTTTCCTAGCGCCGCTGTGAGGATATCCCTGTCCCTCCTCGGGTTGAACTCTCCGAATGCCGCCTGCGCACTCAGCGTCACCTGCAATAGGAGAACTTAGCAATACAGCCCATTGCATGCGTGTTACGAGGATAGTACGTGATCGGACAATCTTACCAGCCGGTCGATCACTTCCCTGTCCGCAGGGTTACTCACAGAGACGCTTCCAGAGGAGTTCATCGTCAATCTTGCTCAGCACCAATTGCGGGCGCGCACGTCCGTTATGCCCGCATAAGGACTGCCGGCCAAAGACTGGGAAGCCTCCTCGTCCTGCTTCCTCCACAACGCCTTCTTCCCCACATACCCACCACTGCCTAGTCTGTGTGGGTGGGTATTCTTGGCCTGGTTAGCCTGGCCCTTCGTACTAAGCTCCTGGAACTCTGGCTTGGCCTTCATCTCGACGAACTGCTGCCATGCCTCGGGAGTCACGAAAGGGAAGTCATCGAAGGGGGTCTTCGACTCCTTCACATAGAGCTTGACAAGGTGGCTCTTGAAGTTCCTCCACGCCTTGTTTATTGACATCAGTGTCCTCCGGCGGATGGTGAAGTGGCAATCCTCAGGAATGTGAAACGCCGCCTGCATTTCTTCCCACAGCGCATCCTTGCACTCTGGGGGCACTTGACCCCAGTCGGAGGTGGTGATGGGCACCCACTCCCTTGCCACTTTGCCGCATAGTGAGCGGTACTGACCGACAAGTTTGTCTGGAGCTTCCAGCACACCATTGTCGTCAAACTGGACGTGCTGCTTTTCCCGCTTGTCCAGACGCGCGCATGTCGTCCAGCCTCGCCCCTTTCTCTTCTTCTGTGGGGTCACGGCGAACGAGGCGACCTCCAGCCCAGGTGTCTCATCGCCAGCGAGGTCACCCTGACTCCCCGAGTGGTGCATTTCGTCACCAGACATAGTTCCTAACATAAGTGAAAGAGAGATAGTTTAAGTAAATCTGCAACTAATAAATCTATAACAAAACCCATATACTTATAATTAACCAAGAATGACAGAAACGGTGGGGAGGCGATGGAGGTGATCGCGTCGGAGGCGGGAAGGCGATGGAGGTGATCGCGCCTGACGGTGGAAAGGCGATGCAGGTGATCGCGACGGACGGAGAGGAGGAGAAGGGGGGAGGCGATGGAGGTGATCGTGACGGACGGTGCGAGGGCGGAGAGAGCTAGGGCAAACAGTTGCGAAGACTGGAATGAGCAGGACAAACCCCACCTTGAACTATTAACCACGATGATATTATCACAGTCGGTCCAACGCTCACAACCGTCTGTGATAATATTATCATAGTCGGTTCTCGCATCAGAACCGCCTGTAATAATCGACATAGTGATAGTCACCAGAGAGATTATCATAGACGGTTTTGAGTTGAGAGCCGACTATGACTCTGATTATCACAGACGGTTTGGAATTGAGAACCGACGGTGCACGTCAAGAACTCGAAGAGTCGGACACTGTTGAAAATATCACAGTCGGTTCTATATATATAACCGTCTGTGATAATATTATCACAGTCGGTTCTCAAATAAAAACCATCTGTGGTAATCTACATAGTGAGAGATTATCACAGACGGTTGTGAGTTGAGAACCGACTGTGACTGAGATTATCACAGACGGTTGCGACTTGAGAACCGACCGTGCACGTGTACACTTGAAGAGTCGGAGACGCTATTTTGAATATCACAGTCGGTTCTATATTCATACCCGTCTGTGATAGGTCAAAACCATCCGTGATAATCTCTCTATTGAACGTTAGTTTTACAACTTGAAACTGATCTGTAGCTTTCAACTCTGAATGCTCGAAAACTTGTTTTAAATGAACACTCAGATATTTCAAATGTAGTCCAAATGCTCTGTAAATTGGTTACAGTGTACGTAGATCCGATAATTGGTTACAATGTGGAGCATGCTCAAATAAATTTAACATACAATGTACGTGGAGCATGCTCAAGTTAATGTTACATACAAATGGGAACTTTCACCGACAATTTCCACGTACACAGCCATGTTATCCTCAACTTTCCACTTGCCGCGGCCCTGCAAAGACGAGAATTACAGGAGATATAAGCTATACCGATGGAAACAGAGAGATAAGGACGTACAGTTGATTACCTTTAAAGTATAACCCTTCCTGGTGATCCATACGCACGTAACTGGTTTCGTCGGTGTCTTCAGTATCGACCTGTACGCCATCTCCAAATGGAGGAATCTCATCAAATTGATTGTATTCCTCCTCCTCTACGACATTTTCAACTCCAACAATCCTTCTCTTGCCATGAAGGACGATGTACCACTTCTTATTGGCCGGGTCAGTGACATAAATGACCTGAATGGCTTGATTTGCAAGTATGAATGGCTCATCTTTATAAGCAACGCGATCGAGATCCACAGAAGTGAAACTGTAACTGTCAACCTTCACACCCTGTGGGATTTGGACCCATCGGCATCAAAACAGGGGAATCTTGAACAGTACGTAATCGAGCTCCCAAATTTCTTCAATGAACCCGTAGTACGAGTTCAATCCACGTACTACCCTTGTTGGGCCTGTCTTGGTGAACCCCTCATGGAAAGCTTCTATGCTCACTCCACTATTTTGCACAGTGCTCTTTCGATCTTGAGTTTTCATGTAAAATGTGTACCCATTGATGTCGTATCCCTGCCATGTCTGTACAGTAAACGTGGGCCCTTTTGCCAAACATTTAAGATTCTCACTTGCAGACTCTCCGGTGATTTGCACCTTCATCTACGCGTTGAATCGACTGTTATGTTGTCCCGTGATCCAAACCTCGGATCGGCGAGGATTGTCTTGTCGTAGCATCTCCTTGTGCTCGTCGATGTACGGAGACACCTCCGTCATGTGTTGCAAGACCAAAAAATGAGCTTTCGAGTACATATCGAAATCAAGAGTGATGGCTCTCCGTCCAATAGTGCCAACACCATCAAGCCTCCCCTCGTGACGAGACACAGGAACTCCTATTGCTTCTACCTCGGCCATGTAATCGACGCAGAACTCAACAACCTCTTCCCCTGCATAACCTTCGACAATGCTACCCTCGGGCCCGGACCTATTCCTCACGTAGGCCTTAAGTACACCCATGTACCACCCTTTCCAAACACAACGTCTATATGTCCTTCACCCGTGAGTAAACATCTTTCCCGCGCGTAGGCTTCGGGGCTGAACATCTTCCTTGTGGCCGTCAAATTCCCTCTTCCTCTTACGATACGCGTCATTCTTCAGAAGAAACCTACGGTGACGCATGTACACTGTTTACCTGCAATTCTTCAGCCACACGCTCCCAGTCTCATCTTCACAGTGGGGGCAGGCTTTGGCGCCTTTCGTAATACAGCCCGACAAATTTCCAAGGGCAGGGAAATCGTTGATGGTGCAGAATAACATAGCATGTAGGATGAAGTTCTCTCGTTTGTATGCGTCCCATACCTGCACACCTTCGTTCCACATTGTTAGGAGATCCTCTATCAATGGTGCTAGGTACATATCAATATCGTTTCCGGGTTGTTTTGGTCCTGAGATAAGTAGAGACATCATGATGTACTTGCGCTTCATACACAACCAAGGAGGAAGGTTGTAGATACACAAAAGAACCGGCCAAGTGCTATGCCGACTGCTCATGTTACCAAAAGGATTAATTCCATCGGTACTCAACCCGAACCTTATCTTCCTCAATTCTGCTCCGAAGTTAACAAATTCCCTGTCGATGTTTCTCCACTGCGAAAAATCAGCGGGGTGTCTCAGCTTTCCATCCTTCTTTCGGTCTTCCGAGTGCCAACGCAGTAATTTTGCCTCTTTACGGTTTGCAAACAAACGCTGCAAGCGGGGAATGACTGGCAAATACCACAACACCTTAGCAGGAGGTCCTTGCTTTATCTCAGCGTAGTCGCCGTCGTATGTTCGGTCCTTAGTACGCTTATAGTGGGATGTGCCGCACACCGGACAAACATGCATATCCTTGTAGTCGTTACGGTAAAGGATGCAATCATTAGGGCATGTGTGTATCCTTTCTACTTCCATTCCCAAAGGACACAACAGCTTTTTCGCTTGGTAGGTGTTTTTTGGCAACTCGTTTCCTTCCGGGAGCATGTCCGCCAAAAGATCTAACAGTGCTGTGAAACTCTTGTCGGTCCAGCTGTTGCTTGCCTTCAATTTTAACAGTTCAAGCATAGAGGCCAACTTTGTGTACTTCGACTTGCAACCAGGGAACAACGGCTTTTCTGAGTCCTCAATCAAGGGCTTGAATTTGCCAAACTCCCTTTCACTGTAATTTCCTTCCACATCACGCAACATGTCATCTAAATGGTCATCCTCTGGCATATCCTCGTCGAAGTCGTTGTTCGGATCCGACATGTCCTGTTCCTCAACCTGAGTGGCACTTGTTTCTACAGTTGGCTCTTCTCCATGGTGGACCAACACGTGTACCCCTTTTTGAAACCACGTCGGATCAAGTGGGTGACAATTTGAGATGAGTTGGTGAACATCTTAATATTCTGGCAGTCTACACAAGGATAGTACATATATGGTAAACCCTTCTTCGCCATGTCTTGCTCAACAACCTTTTCAAAATCAAAAACACCTTTCATGTATTCCTCACCCACTCGGTTGTCATTATACATCCAGTCTCGGACCATCTGCAATTATCAAATTCATACACATGCTAATTAGTAAATCAATGGAGATCGATATTGATCATGAAATCAAGTAATGTGTATGCTTTGGGAGCAAGTACCAACCTTGGTTCGATCATCAAATTTTTGCCCCCAAATGCTCCCCCAGCCTTTCGAGATTTCGCTCTTCCTTGCCCCAAATCTCTTCGAACTGGACAGTGTAGGTCGAGCAAGAGAGGACAACTAGCTCAAAACATCCGCCAAAAGACCTTTTATACCAGGTTCAATACAGACGGTTCTATATAATACCGTCAGTAATATCGGTGCATTTTTTAAGAACAGAATATCACTGACGGGTTTCACTCTATTAACCGTCGGTAATATCGGCGCATTTTGTGTAACTATGGTAGAAATATCACAGACGGTTATGAACTCCAAACCGTCCGTGATAATTACAATATCACAGACGGTTCCTAGGTCAAAACCGTCCGCTTTACTATCACAGTCGGTTTTTACTTCAGAACCGTCTGTGATTATCACTGTCGGATTTTACATCAGAACCGTACGTGATTATCACAGTCGGTTTTTACCTAAGAACCATCTGTGTTAATTATAAAATCAACAATCTGCAAGATTATCACAGACGGTTTTAAGGTCCGAGCCGTCTATAATATCACAGACGGTTCCTAGGTCAAAACCGTCCGCTTTACTATCACAGTCGGTTTTTACTACAGAACCATCTGTGATTATCACTGTCGAATTTTACATCAGAACCGTACGTGATTATCACAGTCGGTTTTTACCTCAAAACCGTCTGTGTTAATTATAAAATCAACAATCTGCAAGATTATCACAGACGGTTTTAAGGTCTGAACCGTCTATAATATCCCGGATTGTTTGTTTGCATTCGACTACTAGTCATCAGTTGTTCCACTTATTTTTCATATTTGGTTCTATCTTATTTCAATGTTAGTATTTAAAAAAATGAATGTTCAGACTATTTGGTTTTATCTTGTTTTTCATATTTGTTGTATATATGTCTGTGGATCTTCAAAGAATTTTGAGACTATTACAGTCGGTCCTGAAATTAAAACCGTCTGTAATCTTACAATCAGAGATGGTTTTGAGTTAAAAATCGTCTTGTTCGCAGCAGTATTTTCTTGTTAACATTTTCACACAGAACATCATTTGGTGATTATCAGTTACATAATCAATCGAAAAGCCAGATATATAAGGAAAAGAAATTTCTTATTTCTTACAATCTTTGCATACATAAGAGATACAATTAAGTGACCAATTAATTAGCGTCGACCTGTTCCGAAAGTAACTTACAAAGTTCTCCTAGGGACGTATTGGCATCAGTAGGATCTACACTGGCCGCCCCAGGAGAACTACCAATGGCTCTAAGACTATCAACATCATCTCTCAGCAAAGGAGTGGATTTGGCATCAGTAGGATCATCCAAGAAATTAAAGTTGATACAACAAAGGTGGAGATGAAGCTGCAACTCAAAGCACTCTGCCAAGTGCAGAATGGCAAAAGACATCCCCTCAGAATGCTTCTCCAGCGGCTCTTTTTTTTTTTTTTTGGAGAGTTCTGCACAAGGCAGCTTTCTCCTCCTGCACATATGCTTCTCCAGCTTCACCTAGGGACGTATGCTGGGAGGGTGAAGATGATTTCCATGCTTCAGAGTGGATTTGGACGTGGAAGTGTGAGCCTTACCCCAGAAAGTTGATCATCCAAGAAAAGCTGATGATACAAAGGTGTTGAAGAGGGGATATTGGAAGGATTGTTGTGGATCTCCAAAGGTGGAGTCGATGCAACTGGAGGGGTTGCAAGGGGCAATGTGGCAACACAGGCCTCAGCACCCTCTAGAGTCTTCGCTGCAGCTCCACTGGAGGATCTTTCATCATTTCTAAGTCTCTTCTTTGGAGGGAGCATTTCCTCAGGCACCTGCGGATTTCGAAATGCATTTGTTTCGAGGTAATCAAGTCATAAAAGAAAGATCTGTATTAGAGTTTTAGAGAGGACTTACTTTCTGAAGATCCTGATCGAGTTCATTCCTTATCTCTTCCTCATCACTCTCAATTTCAATAACCTCATTGGAATCTCGGCTCGCCATCAAGGTGGGAGTTGAGGAGGGAATAAAGACAGGGATTTAGGAGCCTCGCTATTTATAGAAACAGAAGGTGACGGTTCATATGCGCGGGTGCCTCGAGTTTTAAAAAGCGCACTACTGGTTTTCAAGTTCAATAAATTCATGATAACTTCTCGGGAGATAAACTGCAACACGGAAAAGGAAGTTGAAGAGTCAGATTAGATAATTCGATGCAAATTAAATTTGAAGTAAATAATTAAGTCTCTTCATCTGCTCAGTTATTATGTGCGGTTATCAACAATTGCATGTAGATAATTCGAAGGGTGGGCACTGTTGGGACTATCACAGACGGTTGGGATATCAAACCGTTTGCTTTAATATTACAGACGATTCTCATGTCCAAACTGTCTGTAATATGACTATTACAGACAGTTCTGATGTCTGAACCGTCTTTACTATGCCTGGAATATTGAACTGTTCGATTTCTTCAAATACTTGTTCCCTCCCTGGAGTGTTTTGCTTCCATTCGAACCGCTCCACTTCTCTTTCTCCAAGAAATGAGGGAAAATTGCAAAATTTACATAAGAACAAATTTTTAGTTCATTTTTTCAACATTAATGAAAAACAATTTCCAAATCGACGCTTCGTGTCCCCAGGTTAGTGCACCGTGCAAACATCAGAAATGGAAAAGACACAACACACTGTTGAGAATTTGAAGTGGAGCGCACTACTTTCTTTTCAAGATCAATACCGTCATGATAAATATTCTCGGGAGATAAACTGGAACACGGCAAAACAGTAGTGCCCACTTTGGAAGTTGAAGCGTCAGATTACATAATTCGATGCAAATTAAATTTGAAGTAAATAAATAAGTCTCTTCATCTGCACTGTTATTATGTGCGGTTATCAACAATTGCATGTAGAGAATTGCACTATTGGGACTATCACAGACGGTTGGGAAATCAAAACCGTCTGCGTTAATATTACAGACGGTTCTGATGTTCGAACCGTCTTTAATATGTCTGTTGAATATTGAACTGTTCGACTTCTACAAATAGTTGTTCCCTCCCTGGAGTTTTGCTTCCAGTTGAACCGCTGAGAATTTGAAAGAAGTTGAGAATTTGAAGCATCGATAACTGTTCGACAATCACAGTCGGTCCTTACATAAAATCCGTCTGTAATATTACTATCACAGACGGTTTGGAGTTAAAAACCGTCTGTGATATTGATAGAAGTTGAGAATTCGAGGCGGCGGACACTGTTGGGATTATCACAGTCGGGCCTTACATAAAAACCATCTCTAATGTGACTATCACAGACTTTTTTTACCTCAGAGCCGTTTGTGATATTCAAAGCACGTTGATATATAACTTCTATATTTTTTTATATTATTTGCATGGGACCTGCGACTTCTATATTGTTTCTATATTATTTGAAGAGCTCCGATGGACTGCCCTCACAAGCCAAAGATCGCGATAGTCGTTCCGTGATCGCACACAGTGTACATACCTTTTTATGGTCGAATGTTCGACAAAAGCTAAAGAAAGATAAAGAAAGAGGGAAGATTGCATGCAGTCCAAGAATGTGCTGGAAAATTGGAAAGTTGACATAAGAACAAAGTTTTCAATAATTTTTTTCATCACTTACAAAAAAAAGTAAAAATACAGAATGCTAGGTCAAGGAGTTGTCTTAGCCCTGGCTGCATCTAGAATAAAGTCAGTTTGACTTGCAGCCAGGACGCAGGACTCCTCCAGCGACAAGTTGTCCTTCTCAGGATCAACTACTACAGCGTCGAGAAGGCCTGCAACCTCCCTCAGCTTCACGATGGTATCCTTCATTGTCAAACCGCAGCCAGCGATGGTCATATCCGCGGCTTTCTTCTCCTCGCGAAGACGCCTCGTCCTCGCCCTAGCATTGTCACCATCCGTCTTCATGCGCTGAATGCGCTGGAAGAGATCGTCAAGGTCAAGTCGTAGCCGAGTGTGCTTCTCCATGAGGAGCTTGTGCTCCTCCTGGAGGGCCCTCAGCTCGGCCTTGACTTTGCCAGTGTCTTCCACGGCTCCCCTTCCCTGTGCAAATCAACAGGTCAAGAATGTATTGAACAGGGATTAACAATACAGGGGCAAGTCCAAAAGATTGAGAGTTCTTACCAGGGAGGGCGAGGCTGACGATGCCATCGAAGATGCCATTGGCGCAGAGAAGCTAAGGATTCATACAGTCTGAGAATTATAAAACTTGTACAGTAAATGACAATTTTTCCACTGTCAATTTATAAAACTTCCAAAGCGATGCTTCGTGTTCTCCTAGGCGCCGCGCGCGAAGATTGGAGACAGAAATGATCACAGTTGAGAATTCGAAGCGCCAGTACTTTTCCAGTCAGTTCAGACATCAGAACCGTCTGTGATAAGTAGACTATCACAGACGCTTCGTAGTTCACAACCGACTGTATAAATCACAGTCGGTTCTGAGTTCCGAACCGTCTGTGATAGTCTACTTATCACAGACGGTTCTCAGCTGGGAACCGATTGTATATATCACAGTCGGGTTTTAGGTTACAACCGTCTGTGATAAGTAGACTATTACAGATGGTTCTCAGCTGGGAACCGATTGTATCTATCACAGTCGGTTTTTAAGTTAGAGCCGTCTGTGATAAGTAGACTATCACAGACGGTTTTGTGTTCAGAACAGTCTGGTTTACTGTCACAGTTGTTTTTGACATCAGAACCGTCTGTGATATCTGAACATATTCTCCCGACAGGCCTTCGCAGACGGTTTTCCATTGAACAGTTCATACCCGTCTGTGATGTGCCGTCCAGGATGTCTGTTTTTGTGGTAGTGAGTCGTGCGCGACTGTAATCAAGAGAGGGTATGTGTCTTGCGAGAACATAGACCCTGGCTAGGAAGTAAGGCAGTGGGGAGGACCCACAACGGTACTTGAGACTTGACTATCTATTTACCGGGCAGGGAATAGTTAATGCTAGGACTGTAAACTGTTGTGTCATCTCGGCCTTGTCACATGCATAAGAGTCCCATGGAGAGGTACCGACTTGAAAGCCGAATGATCGGTGGATTAAGGTGGTAAACCTTTGCAAAGTTTAAAGAAGTATCGGATACTCTGAGCTCCCATGTTATGGAGTCTGCGCGTTGTGGATTCTATTCACGTCGATGCAGCACAAGTAGCTTTTGGAAAGTTTTCACAAAATCTGAATAAAGTGGTGACTCATGGAAGACCACCACACACAACATTTTCTGAGAATTTAGCTTAGGGTTTTAAAAGCACCGCTTTCGAAAGTAAAGATCTTTTCTTCAAAACCAAGTGCGAAAATCTATTCTATATACATATATAATGCCAAAGAGCTATTCTTTGAGAAATTTTCCCCTCATCTATATGTACATGCATTCTTACTTGGGACTTGTTGAGCACCATGTGGACAATGTGCTCACCCTTGCTTTTACAAACAAATTTAGAAGAAGGATTCGTCGACCCTGAATCTTACGGTCTTGAACCCAATGTGGAACAAGAAGAAGAAACTGAAGACCAAGCTTGTTAGAGGGTTATGTACCAAGGTGGAGTCCAATGTGGAGAAGGCCCGTACAACACCGCTGCTGCAGAAGAAGAAGACTGATGAAGTCCTTTTGTTTGTTATTGTTGTTTTATTTTGTGCCGACCTTTGTGTCGAAAACTTCTTAATTTGTATCAACATTTAAATGTGTCATTTTGGCGCTAAGTTATTGTAATGTTGGTCCTTGTGATCAGCACTCGTTTTTAATTACTCGCATTTTTATATAATGCATCTTGTTGTTGTGAGCTGCAATGTACCTTTTCTGAGTGCAACCCACCTGGGTGGTTGCCACTGAATTCCTCAAATGAGGGTCCCACAACTGACGAGGATTGACACCCGGGTCACTTCTAATAAACTTTTGGTTCAAGACAGGTTCGAACCAGACATGTATCTGGTGATGCGAATTCAAGCTATTCTGAGGGGCATCACCATGAGGTCGCAAGCTTTACGCGATCAAGTCGCAGCTTTACGCGGTCAGACCGTAAGCCTTGCGCGGTCAGAAGTTCGTAGGCTGTACGTGAACTACACATTCGGGATATTGCGCAGTCAGCTAATATCCCGCAGTCAGAACATCTACCGATCAAGATACTTGAGATCTATTTATTCGGTTGCCCATACAACAGGATATTCTAAGTATCCCGAAGATTCCTACACGTGGAGAATCAACCGTCAGAAGGTTAACACATACAGTTATCCGTGAATAACACGTGTTTAACCTGCGTGGAGGTTAAGAGCAGTTCCAAAAAACCGCATCCAACCGTCCGTGCAACCGTTTCATGCAGTTTCCTCTACATGGCACCCTTTCAAATAGTACAAAAGGATGGCATGGAGCATCAATCACGAGGGGGATCATCCGAAACATCAACCGAGAGATCGGAAGATCAAGAAACCCAAAATCATCCAAGTTAGCCAAGTCTACGGCACACCTCATATAGCATTTTAGTAAGCCTTCTTTGGCTTATCCTTGTACACTCTTACAGGGAAAATCCTCGCCTGTGAGGACTTTTCCCTCCATTTGTAAACCTTTTACCACACTTAGTGAAATCTCAACAGGACGTAGGGCTTTTACTCCCACCATCGAGGGCCCGAACCTGTCTAAACTCTCTGTGCTCCTGTTCACTATTGTTCAGCATACCTTCCCGAAGGGTCATCTTGAAAGGTCTCACAATTACAAATTCTGCATAAGTTCGGCTGAGGACTCCGAGTCCGAATCGTCGACAGCTGGCGCCCACCGTGGGGCCTTTCTCAAGGCGTCCTAATTGAAATTCGGAGGTTCGCCGAAACATGGCTGGAGCATATGATTCCGAGAACGATTTCGATCTCGAGGATTATGCCCATATACCCATGCCTTCTCCAAGCGATCCTGTTCCGATGCAAGAGGTCGAAGGCCAGAATCTTCCACAGGTTGAATCATCTCCCCAAGTCATGTTAATCGACCAGGAGGTAACTGGCACAAGGTCAGAACCCGCGAGGTTCTTAATGTGCTAGGTGATGAATCCGGCCCGTCATACGATCCCACTGAGGGAAAATATGATGGTGACCCTGAAGTTAGCCCAGGAAGGTTCGACCCTGATAACCTCCACCGTCTCTTTGATTTCGAGTCTGACTCGGAACAAACCGAGATGTTCTCCCCATCGGCGACCTCTCTCCCTAGGCAGTTTGCTGCGTTGTCGGAGGAAACACCCGATCAACAGGCTGCCAGGGAAGAACAAGATCGCAAACAGAAGGAGGAGCAAGATCTCGAGCAACAGAACAACGAACTACGCAGAACTGCCCTAGAGGCTCTTCAAGATGCGCAGGCTCGTTACGATGCTGCCCCGAGTTCTTCTCGATGGTCGCTTGCTCGTAGACGTGACCAGACTCCTTCCTTACCACCGGAGCATTTCCCAGTGGACGAAGAAACAGTAACACCTGGTGCCCCTAGGAGAAGTACCCATGGTCGACTGCGATCTATCGCGGAGGTCATGCGTAATTTTCCTCCTACGGTCACGGATGCGCAGAGACCGGCCTTTTTCAGGATCCTGGCGGAAAGACTGGACGAGGTCGCATCCGAGGCGACCCCAACAGCCTCTTCCCGCTCAGTGACACATTCCCGTGAACGAGATGGTCCTCATTTTGGCTCTGGCCGACGGAGTTACCCGCCACCTCTACCGTCCCGACAGGACAAATATCGGCGAATGCAGGACTCTCGTAGTAGGGATCGAGTTCCCGTTCACTCTCGTTTGGGACCCCGAGTAACCTCGCCATTAAGTGAGTTTGCTCGAAACCCGATCGAAAGTCGCAGGACGGTTCACGGTCCTTACGTTGGTTGCAAAGCTTTCTCGCCTGGCCTACGAGCAGTCGTTTGGCCCGATAAGTTTCGACCTAGGGGCCATTGAGAGGTTTGATGGAACTCAAAACCCATCTGAGTTCCTTCAGATCTATATTACTGCCATCCAAGCAGCAGGAGGCGATGACAAGGTCATGGCCAACTACCTGCCAACAGTCCTCGCAGGACCGGCTAGAACCTGGTTGTTCAATCAGCCTGAGGGTTCTATCTATAATTGGGAAATGCTATGCGATGCCATCCTCAGCAATTTCCAAAACTGTTACCAAAAGCCGGGTAAGGAGGACGACTTGCATAGACTGCGGCAAACTTCGACCGAAACGCTTCGGCAGTTTGTCAAGAGGTTTGTCGGGGTAAGAAATACCATCCCGAACATATCTGATGGCTCCGTAATCAGGGCATTTAAGCATGCCGTTCGATACCGGAGATTCACTGAAGACTTGCTTATCCACCCTCCTCGATCAGTGGCCGATCTGTTCGATATGGCTGATCGATACTCCGATGCAGCCGAGGCAGTCGAATGGAACCGAATGGTTGATAAGGGGGACCTACCGCCCCAACCAGGCTTCAAGGACGCCAAGAAAGAAGATTCAAGCAAAAAGCCGGAGTCTTCACCGGGTGGGAAGTCAAAAAAGTCGAAGAGGAACCGCTCTGGACAGTACCGTGAGGTCACAGTCGCGGAGAAACCACCTTCGACCAAAGGTAATAAGTCTTCTTTTAAAAGTAAAACTGCTTCTGGCGGCCGGGATTCCGACCAGCCAGAAAAATCAACTAATCCGCAGGAGGGCAAGAGGTGGTGTCCACTCCACAACTCCGCAGGCCACGACCTCAAAAAACTGCAGGAGTTGGATGAAACAGCTGGATGATTTCTACCAAGGAGCTGGGCCAATGCCAACCTTACCGCCTAAAGAGCAGGCGTGCGGGCTTAGAGACGTCGACGGAGACGAAGAAATGGCTTACCAGGTACCTCAAAATCATGTTAATGTCATTTTCGGAGGTTCCTCCTCTTTCGTTTCCAAAAGGCAGTTTAAAACCTTTTGCCGAGAGGTTAACCAAACGGAGACATCCCTTGGCGAACCTCAATATCCCCGTTGGTCGGATATGCCTTTGACGTTCGATCGCGCTGACTGTCCTGTGGGGCTAACTCGACCATTGAGGCTACCTCTGGTTATTAGCCCAATCATCAGTAACGCGAGAGTCGAAAGGGTCCTGATTGATGGGGGAAGTTCCCTTGATCTTTTATTGGTCAAGACACTCGACGAGATGCAAATTCCTCGTTCGAAGATCAAGCCCATAATCCATCCGTTTTATGGGATAATCCCAGGCCCCTCCATGATGCCATTGGGACAAGTGGTCCTCCCGGTCACTCTGGGAGAACCAGATAACTTCCGAACAGAATTGGTTACTTTCGATGTAATCGATTGTGATTCAGCTTATAATGCAATCTTTGGCAGGCCGACTCTTGCTAAGTTCATGATGGCAACGCACTATGCTTATCAGTGCGGGAAATTGCCTGGCCCCAAAGGTGTCATTTCGGTCCGAGGAAGTCGCAACGTGGCGCTCACGTGCGACCGGCTAACTTTGGAGATGGTCGATCAACTTCCCCTCCCGGGACGCTCAGGTCGCCACCGTCGCCACCGATGCGATCAGGGCTGCTCCTCGACCAGATGAGAAACTCAAACAAGTTCCTTTGTACCCAGATGACCCATCCAAGACAATTCGGGTTGGGTCAGCCCTGGATGACAAATAGGAACTCGACCTCGTTGCTTTCCTCCGGGCTAATGCAGACGTGTTTGCGTGGAAACCGTCCGACATGCCCGGTGTCCCAAGGGAAGTAATTGAGCACAGGTTAGCAATTCGACCTGGACAACGACCAATAAAGCAAAAGCTCAGGCGTTTTGCCACCGACCGACAGGAAGCCATCCGAGAAGAGTTAGACAAACTCTTACAAGCCGGGTTTATCCGCGAAGTGAATCACCCGGACTGGCTCGCCAATCCGGTCATGGTCCGCAAGTCAAATGGCAAGTGGCGCATGTGCGTCGACTATACTAGCCTCAACAGTGCCTGTCCGAAGGATGACTTTCCCCTTCCCCGCATCGACCAGCTGGTTCACTCCACTGCGGGTTGCGAACTGATGAGTTTTCTGGATGCCTACTCAGGATATCATCAAATTAGCATGGCAGAAGACGATGAAGAGAAAACTGCCTTCATCACCCCGTTCGGCACATACTGCTACATCAGAATGCCGTTCGGTCTCAAGAACGCTGGTTCCACGTACCAGCGCTTGATGCAAAAGACCTTTCTTTCCCAGATAGGGCGTAATCTCGAAGCATATGTAGACGACTTGGTTGTAAAGAGCACCAAAAGATTATCTCATTTGGATGATCTTGCTGAAACCTTCTGTAACTTGAATCGCTTTGGAATAAAATTGAACCCGGAGAAATGTTCTTTCGGGGTTTCTTCAGGGAAGCTTCTTGGTTTCCTTGTGTGTTCCAGGGGCATTGAGGTTAATCCTGAGAAAATCAGAGCTATTGAACAAATGAGGTCACCCTCGACCATGAAGGATGTTCAACGCCTGGCTGGTCGCATGGCGGCTTTAAGTCGCTTTATATCGCGATTAGGCGAAAGGGGACTACCTTTCTTTAAAGCCTTGCGGAAACATCATAACTTCACGTGGTCCGACGAGGCCGAAAAAGCGTTTCAGGAGGTAAAAACATATCTTTCCAGTCCACCAGTATTGGTGTCTCCTGAAAAGGAAGAACCATTACTTTTGTATTTGGCGGCCACCCCACACGCGGTCAGTGCAGTTCTGATCGCGGAAAGGGAAGGAGTACACAGACCCGTCTACTATGTGAGCGAAGTACTTCATGGTCCTAAGGAGCGCTACCCTGAGGTCCAGAAGATACTTTATGCGCTACTGATGGCTTCCCGTAAGCTACGACATTACTTTCAAGCACACAAGATCACAGTACCCTCCTCTTTTCCTTTAGGGGATATTGTCCGAAATCCAGAAAAATCTGGTCGAATCGCCAAATGGGCGGTCGAATTCGGTGCCTTCGAGATCCATTTCACCCCTCGCACGGCGGTTAAGTCTCAGGTTTTGGCCGACTTTGTGGTCGAATGGACCAACCCTGAGCCACCCGTGCAGTTGGTAAAGGAACTGGAGCACCCCGATTATTGGACA
This sequence comes from Pharus latifolius, assembly GCA_019359835.1. Taxonomy (NCBI): domain Eukaryota; kingdom Viridiplantae; phylum Streptophyta; class Magnoliopsida; order Poales; family Poaceae; genus Pharus; species Pharus latifolius. The sequence continues at coordinate 27,249,488 of CM033329.1, forward strand.
ATGTACTTTGACGGCTCCCGTAGTTTTCAACACTCGGGGGCTGGAGTGGTCTTAGTTACGCCTCAGGGCGAACAGCTTAAGTATGTCATTCAACTACACTTTGTTGCCACCAACAATGCAGTAGAGTATGAAGGTCTTCTTGCAGGGTTCCGGGCAGCAAAATTCCTCGGAGTCCGTCGATTAGTGGTGAGGGGGGACTCACAGCTAGTCGTAAACCAGGTAAACAAGGAGTACAGCACCTCCGATGAGACAATGGCTCATTACCTGGGGGAAGTGAGTAGATTGGAAAAACACTTCAGTCACTTCGAAGTCCAATACGTCCCGCGAAAGGACAATATTCTCGCAGACCAATTATCCAAAATTGGATCCTCACGCTCATCCGCTCCGGCAGGAGTGTTCATTGAACACTTGGACCATCCTTCGATCATGACTTCGGTCGAAGATGATCCGGCAATAGCCTTCGTTGCCAACCTCGGTCAAGAACAAGATTGGACTCATCCATTGAGGGTCTATCTTGAACATGGGACCCTACCCGAGGACGAAACCAAAAGCGATCGATTAATTCGAAAGGCGCGTCTGTACAAACTCATAGATGGGGTTATGTACAGAAAGGGTACTCAAGGAGTATTCATGCGCTGCATATCTCAGGAGGAAGAAAAATCCCTCTTGAAAGAAATACATGACGGTGTATGCGGTGCACACGCGTCATACCGAACACTGGTCGGAAAAGTTTTTCGACAGGGATTCTACTGGCCTTCGGCACTCGATGATGCCAAGTTTATGGTCAAGATGTGTCCACAGTGTCAGTTTCATGCAAGACAGGTTCATCAACCTGCTTATGCATTGCAAACTATTCCTCTCGCATGGCCCTTCGCGATCTGGGGAATGGACATCGTCGATCCTATGCCACAAGCGGTCAATGGGTACAAGTTTCTGTTCGTAGCCATTGACACGTTCACAAAGTGGATTGAGGCCGAACCAGTACGAAATATTACTGCATCAGCCGCACAAAAGTTCTTTCACAAGAACATTGTGGCACGATTTGGTGTTCCAAACCGTCTCATCACAGACAACGGTTCTCAGTTCGCTAGCGGTCTCTTCCTAGACTACTGCGATCAGATTGGGACCAAGGTGTGCTTTGCTTCCGTGGCACATCCACAAAGCAATGGTGCCATAGAACGGGCCAATGGGCAAGTATTGCAAGGCATCAAAAAACGTGTTTTTGATCGCCTCAAGACCCGCTCGGGGGCTTGGGCAGACGAGCTCTATACTGTTCTATGGGCACTACGGACTACCTCTAGTCGAGCCACCGGTGAGACACCCTTCCATTTGGTCTATGGGGCCGAGGCTGTGTTGCCTATGGAAGTTAGTATTGGATCTGTTCGCACGAATCAATTCGAACAGGTCAATCAATCCGAACAGCGATCGCAAGATCTCATCCTCCTGGAAGAACGGCGTGATCGCGCCCTGATCAAGTCCGCGGTATACTTGCAGGCTCTACGCAAGTATCACAGTAAAAAGGTGCGACCACGTGATCTCACCGTTGGCGACTTGGTTTTACGAAAAATTCAAGACCAGTCTAACCGCAATAAATTCTCCCCAAAGTGGGAAGGGCCATACACTGTCGTCTCAGTGCCGCGGCCAGGATCTGCGCGGTTAGCCATGGAGGATGGTCGGATTTTGTCCAATACTTGGAACATCGATCAACTTCGCAAGTTTTACGTGTAAGTATTCCAATCACTTTTTCCCTGTTCAATTAGCATCTTTTCATAAAAAGCATGTCTTGTTTTCATACAATGAGTGTTTTCTTTAAGCCCAAATTATACAAATTCGACCTGGGGCTGATCGCCGGTGGTTAGGTTACTACAGTATTTTTTAACCGGATTCGCTGGTCGATCTCATGATCACTTCCAGATAAGTCGCTCCTAAATAAGCCGTTTCTCAACGCACACGGGACTATCTGGCTAGTCTTCGGTCATCTGGGTGGCTACCAGTTTGCAATAAGGTTAAAATGTTACTTTAATCTTGACCATCGGCTTGAAGCGCATATCCCTGGTCATCATACTTATGTTTTCCCCTCTGCTTCAAATACTAAGGCTCCAGTATTCACAAAACAGAGGCGGGGGCTAGAGGAATATACTTATAGTATGAAACTTATGATGTGAATATGCACTTTCTTTTGAAAAAAAAATAGTTTTACATACATTGCATTGTAATTACAATTGTTTGGTTACAAAAATAAGGATCATTCGATCCCCAGCTCAGTCAGGAGTCTATCTACTAGGGGCTGGACTTCCTCTATGACTGCATCGAGCAGCTCTTCACTCTCGACCTCAACCGGACCCACCAATGCGTTCAGATCTGCATCTGGGCCATGGTGAAGTCGAACCCGGCTGAGTACGGCTGCTGCGGCTGAACGAACCCTGGTTCTGATCGCCTCTTCGCGTCGCCGTGTATCTCCAGGGAGATACTCAAGCAGTGAATCCGCCTGGGCAGTAAGCAGCGATGTCCAGTCATTTATACTGAGGTTGTCTTGCCTCAGTTCTACCACATCGGTCTTCAAAATATCAGCCACGGCCTTTAGTTTTTCAAAGATCCGGAGGCTCAGTTCTTTGATTGCCCGATCGGTGTGGCGAATCGAGGATTCAAGAATCTCCTTGTCTCGACTGAGCTGCGTAATTCGACCTGCTTGCGCTGTACAGAGAGAGAAGATTATTCGCATATTATGGATTCAAGTCTTCCTAGTCAGGAATCGGCTTACCAGCATTCTCTGATCGAAGTCTGTTGAGTTCAGTTTCTTGTTTCTTAAGCATTAAGACTGAACCGGCCACCTCCTTCTTCAAGAATGCAACCTCTCTGCAACAAAATCAAGGCAGTCACAACCAAGATGTACCCATGTTAACCAGAGGGTAATGGTACTCACCTGCGCAAGCTATCGCGTTCTTTTTGAATGGCTTCTGTACTAGCCATCACAACACGCGAATGGCTTGTTAGCCAGGACAATCCCTGTGGTGCCAAAGAAGAAGGTCAAAGGTGTCCTAAGTATAATTCAGGCACGGAAGCAGAGTCTTATTATACCTTCATAAACATTTGTAAAACGGCATCATTCAGTTCAGCGGGAATCCTCGCTAGAGCCTCCGACGTGCTCACTACAGGGATAGTTGGCGGGAGTGCCGGCAGGACGCCACCCCCAGAGGCCACTGGTTGTGACCCGGTCCCTATACTTGTTTCACCTCCCGCGGTCCGGACGACTTCCTGAACCACGGGAGCAGAGCGCTCTTCATTAGAGGCTCCCTCATCAGCCCTAGTTTCAACCTCCCCAGTGGCGGTTGAAGGGTTAGGTGCTGTCTTCTTTTGCCTAACAGGAAGAATGGGTCAGGCAACTTTTATTTAAGATTACTGTCAAGTAAGAGCTCTTACCTTATTTGAAATCCCATTCGTTCCTGGGACTTCTGGGAAAATTCCCCTTGCGAAGGAGAGCCGTCTCCGGTTCTCGCCTTCCTTATGGTAAACAAGGCAGCACCCCCCTGGAAAGGTCATGTTATAGGCATATTCTTAGGGAACATGTAAAAACACAAAAAAAGATCTTTACCTGGGCCACCGGGCTAACTGGTGGGGCTGCATCTGAAGGCCTTGGCGATTCCAGAGTTGCTGGAACCATCATAGCTGGCCTTTGTTCATCCACCTCCTCCTCTGTCCGCAGAGGAGGAGGATTTTCCTCCCTGGAACCCCCAGTGGTCCCAGGGGGAAGCTCTCCTCCCTGTATATACATTAACTTGACAAATGTGCAGAAAGAGTCATAGAAGGAACGGCCGAAAAAGATTCCTTACCTTGGTCGTCCCTTCAACCAGGGAAGCAGAAATAATTGACCCTGAAACCTCGGAGGCTTCAGGAATTGAAGGGTCACCCGCGACCACAAGATTTTCGGTGGTCGCAGGATCTTCCACGACCACCTCTTCGGTAGTAGTGGTCTCTGCGGGGCAGCTTGGGGCATCGCTGGATGGAAGATCCGCGATCTTCCTCCTTCAAAGGATCAGAGGAACGTCATCCTCTTCCTCCTCGCTCGCCTCTCCCTGTACGACGAAGAAGTGATTCCATGTCGCGCCTGAAAAAGTAGCAGGAATGCGATATCTTACCGCAGTCTTTCTTGCGGGACGAGGAATGCTTCGTGAAGACCCCTCCCCAGGGTTCAGCTTGGTCTTCTTAGGGGCAGGACTCTTTGTCCTGGGTCTCTGAGAGACCTTCTTCACATTCTTCGCCGTCGGCTTCTTTGGAGAGCCGACATTTTCACTTGGGAATGTCGCATCTGCAAACTTCCCTAGGAGCTGGTTCGCAGTCCATTACAAGGGATTAGCACTGGACACACACAAGACCTGCAGAGCCAAAGCTGGACAAGGAAATTACCTTTCGGCGCTCCTGTCTGAGGTCATCACCAGCGTGAATCAAGCTCTGCGGGCGAGGTGATCCCTTAGGGCCCTCTACATCGGAATTGTAGGTCCTAAGGAGGGAGTTGGTCCGCCTTTCAATCTCGGATGAAGGCAGGACTATTCCCAAACTCAAGTCAGAATTTGTACAATTCAAAAAGGAGAAAGTTCAGCACCAAAGAAATAAATACCTTGACTGTAGTCCAGGGTGCTATCACCCATGGACCTAATCTCCCACGCCGGATGAGCCCTTTCACGCAGAGGACTCACCCGGTTCTTCACGAAGTCTCGAATGATATCTCGAGCCGTCAATCCTTCATTGACCAAGTGAAGAATCACCTCGGCATGCTTCGAAAGCTCCGAGTTCATCGCCGGGGGAATGTCTAACTCGCTCGACTTCTCCGGTCGCGAGTTTTCAAACCATAAACTGCTTTCGGATGGTGGAGAGCAGTAAAACCACCTTTGGTGCCACCCATGCACAGAATCTCGTAGGGGTGGGGAGGGATACTCCTTTTTATCCCTCAGTAGGAAGTAGATGCATCCGGCGGCGTTGGTACTCTTCGACCACGCCGAAAAGTAAAATCGTCGGAAAAGATCCACGCTGGGATATATTCCGACGAAGGCTTCACAAAGGTGCTGGAATACTGCAAGGATCAGCATCGCGTTGGGGTGGAGGTTGATCAGTTCCCACCCGTAATGTTCAAGGACATCCTTAAGGAACCGACTCTCAGGGAATCGGAACCCGCAACGCAAATACTCCTCAAAAACCACCAACTCGCCTTCTTGGACAGTTGGGGTTTCTTGGTCCTTCTCCGCAGGTCGCCAGTTAATGAGCAGCCGCGGAGAAAGGATCTCCTCCTTCTCTAACGCCATCAGGCTCTCCTCAGATTGGTGAATGGATCTGCTCCAGGACGCCATCTTTGGTGTAGAATCAAAGGGGAAGCTGGCGATTTGGGGAAGATGAAGGCTGAAGAAAATGAGGGTTTTGAGCGGCGGGAATAATGAGGGTTTTTAGCTGTGTGGCTTCTTTGAGAAGACATCTGCTCTTTTTATAGACCCAAGGCGACGCATTAATGAGTAAACGGCTCATTTCAAACGTTCCATTGAATGCTTTATTCATTTCCCATAATGGATACTGTCTCTGATGGACCCGATAAAGTACTCAGGCGTCGGATCTGAAACAAAAAGACTTCTTTGTTTTGGAAACTGAAAGCGTAAAAGGACTGAAAATTTTTCAGTACTTTTCAGAGGACGTTTTTCCTTTTTATACTTTGAACATTTTATTCGAAAAAATCATGTAACCCAATTTTTAACGTACTGGAGTGTTTCTAATTGGGTTATGGTTTTATCGAAATCGTGTTTTAGGCTAAAACTTCGATTCTAATCGAAGTGACATCCTGACCGAGTCCCAACTCTGGTCGAACCTTAGTTCTGACCGCGGCTTTGAAACTGATCGCGGAATCAGGGCAGGTCGCGGTGCTTTTTTCTTAAAAGTGATTTTGATCGCAGAACTAAAATTTCCTGTGTATGAATGGTCGCGAACGTAAAGTTCATGGCTATATTTTCGCACAGAAGATGTGGAGAACATTTCATGAGAAATAAAGAACTTTTATTTCTTACATTCTTTACATACAAAAGGGATGCAGTCGATCAAAACATCGACTTGCTCCGAAAGAAGTTTACAAAGTTCCCCAAGGGACATGTTGTTGTCAGTAGGATCTACACTGACAACCCCCAGGGAACTAGCAACTACCCTAAGTCTATCTATATCGTCCCTAACAACAGACGCACTATTGTCCCTAATCAAGTCAGAGAGTTCTCGCTGTTGCTGAGCGAAGTCCCTCTCTCGACGGAAATGGTGCGCCTCTTCTCGGGATCGATCAAAACATTCTGCTAAACGCAGAATCTTCGAGGCCATCTCCTCGGTCTTCTTCTCCAGGGCATTCTTCTCTTCCAGAAGGGTCTGTCCGGAAGGAAGAGATGGAGCAGCAGAAGGCTGATCGCTGGGGCCTCCTACCTCCTGCATTTTGCAAAAGTTAGTCATACTAACTAAAATTATCAGCAAAAAGGGAGAAGAATTGTTACCTGTCCCGGTGCATAACCCGTTGATACACCCATCTTGGGAGGAAGATCATCATATGGTGGAAGAGCAACCTTCCCAGAAGAAGATTGCTTCGCCAACCCAATACGGCAATCATCTGATCGAGGGATAGTCACCGCTTGCCGACCAGGATGTTGATCACCCAAAAGGATGGGAGAGTTGGATGTGAAGGGATCTTTTCCTAAGGATAAAGGCCTAACTTGCCGAGAGGCATGAACGGGGAGGGTCAAAGGAACTGAAGGAAGAAAGAAACTCGCTACGTTCTTCACCTTTGTTCCACTGGAAGATCCTTCATCAACCTTGGGTTTCTTCCTTAAGGGAGACAGGACTTCATTCGTTTGAGACCCTTGTTCGACAATTTCCCCTTCATCGCTCTCAATCTCGATGATTTCATGATCTGCCATTGGGAGGGGTATGTGAAAAGGAAGGAGGCAGGATAACAAGAAAAAGACTTAGACGTGAGAGGGAAATTGTAGATCTTTACATGTCCAGGGGTCTGGTATTTATAGCCACCAGGGCGACGGTTCGCCTCCCAGACACCTCGGGTTTTGTTAAGACATTTACAATTTTACCTCGAGATAAAAACAATTCTACGGCGCTATCATTGCCCGTCACGTAATGTCAGAACCCGTCTTGAAAAACCAACCGTTTTCACTTAGTGCGCCACTAAGTGGAGAACTTAAAGGGCCGGGTTAAAAATCCAATGCACGGTTTTTTAAAAATTCGAAATAAACACGTCTCTTCGTTTTCTTCGAATTTGGGGGCTAGCTGACGAGGATTGACACCCGGGTCACTTCTAATAAACTTTTGGTTCAAGACAGGTTCGAACCAGACATGTATCTGGTGATGCGAATTCAAGCTATTCTGAGGGGCATCACCATGAGGTCGCAAGCTTTACGCGATCAGGTCGCAGCTTTACGCGGTCAGACCGTAAGCCTTGCGCGGTCAGAAGTTTGTAGGCTATACGCGAACTACACATTCGGGATATTGCGCGGTCAGCTAATATCCCGCGGTCAGAACATCTACCGATCAAGATACTTGAGATCTATTTATTCGGTTGCCCATACAACAGGATATTCTAAGTATCCCGAAGATTCCTACACGTGGAGAATCAACCGTCAGAAGGTTAACACATACAGTTATCCGTGAATAACACGTGTTTAACCTGCGTGGAGGTTAAGAGCAGTTCCAAAAAACCGCATCCAACCGTCCGTGCAACCGTTTGATGAAGTTTCCTCTACATGGCACCCTTTCAAACAGTACAAAAGGATGGCATGGAGCATCAATCACGAGGGGGATCATCCGAAACATCAACCGAGAGATCGGAAGATCAAGAAACCCAAAATCATCCAAGTTAGCCAAGTCTACGGCACACCTCATATAGCATTTTAGTAAGCCTTCTTTGGCTTATCCTTGTACACTCTTACAGGGAAAATCCTCGCCTGTGAGGACTTTTCCCTCCATTTGTAAACCTTTTACCACACTTAGTGAAATCTCAACAGGACGTAGGGCTTTTACTCCCACCATCGAGGGCCCGAACCTGTCTAAACTATCTGTGCTCCTGTTCACTATTGTTCAGCATACCTTCCCGAAGGGTCATCTTGAAAGGTCTCACAATTACAAATTCTGCATAAGTTCGGCTGAGGACTCCGAGTCCGAATCGTTGACAACAACATATATCAATTTGAGCTGTTTCTAAATCAGTCAAATTCCTTTTATTTGTAAGAATTTATTTTAAGAATTTTCGATATGATGGAATTTCAGTGATAAGATCAACAAAAGGCACAATCATATTCAGTTTATTCAGGATATCAAAGGATTTGTCATTAGAATTATACTGTAGGTAACAACTTGGAAAAGATGGAGTCAGTTTACAAACATGTGTTACCTCATTATTACCTGATTATGTTTCTTTTGATTGTTCATCATTACCAAGGTTGTCTGCCGGCGCAGGTGGATCGACAGATGGATCATCGTGCTTAAGTTCAGTCATCACCATCAAATCCTTGGTAGGCATCTTTGTTGGTTCCGGTTGCACCTTCCCTTTTTGGGAAGTTCCTACACCATTCAAATCAATAGTATCAATGCAAGATATAACATTAATATGTTTAGAATCACAAGGGTTGATTTGTTGAGAAGGAAGAGAATTAGAAATCATTGGTGCGAGATTGGTCATTCGCACGAATTGAGTCTCGAGCATGCAAACGTGCGTAGAGATGAGGTTAATCTTCTGGTTCAGTGCAACCTTTTCCTTCTCTTGATTTGTAGAAAAGCTTCTAGCATGCGCTCGATGTTGGATTGTTCATGTTGATTTTGTCGTTGATGTGGTGGCCGGTACAGTGGTTGTTGTTGTTGTTGCTAAAACGATGGCCATGGTATTTGGTATGACTGTTGTTGTTGTGGGAGTTGGTGTTGCAGTTGGATCAGTCTTGATGTGGCATGTTCATTCCCACATTGCATGTAGTTTTGTGTCATACCTTCAATTAGATCATACGCTTCGTCAACACTTTTGTTCGTGAGTGCACCGCCAGCTGTGGCATCAACAGTCATCCATGTCATGTAATTCAAAGCGTTGTAAAACATTTGAACTACAAGCCACTTTTCTTGTTCGTGCCTCAAAAGTTCCTCGTACCGCTCCCATACTTCGTAGAATGATTCTCCTCCCTGCTGAGTAAAACAAAGAATCGAGTTTTGAATATATGTAGTTTTAGATGGAGGAAAAAATTTATTCAGAAAAATGCACGAGAGTTCATCCCACGTTGCCATTTAAGCAGGCGGTGGAGTGTACAACCATGCTCTCGCCTTATCTCGAAAAGACAAAGGAAAGAGACGTAGTATTAGTGCATCCTGCGAAACTCCATTAATTTTAAAAGTATCACAATGTTCAAGAAAAATATGGAGATGCAGTGAAGGACCTTCAGTGGCAAAACCACTGAATTGGTTTTGTTGCATCAGATTCAAGAGTGCAGGGTTAATTTCAAAGTTATTTGTTTTGATTGTTGGTCTAAGAATACCTAACTGAAACCTCATACTGAACAGGATTCCATAATCCTTCAATCTCTTTTGTTCACCCATCTTTGGTGATTCGCCTTCCTCTGGTGTTTGATTGTCCAATTTGGCTCGTTCTTGATCGTATCAGATGCACTTCCAACCTGCAGGGATTAGTCATGCACAAAAAGAAGAAAAAGAAAAATAGAAGCAAGATGGAGAAGTAAGACTTGACTTATATTAGCAAAAATTAATCTAAAAAGATGAATTACTGTTGTTCCCCAGCAACGGCGCCAAAAAACTTGAACGCACCCAAAGGGGCGTGAAATTGTAATAACTGCAAGTGAACGGTTGAACGTTGAGCACTTGAGGGTCGAATTCCACGAGAAACAAGCGTATTTGTCTTTCTAGCTTAATAGATCACCGATTTAGTCTACACAAGTTGTGGGGGTGTTTTTCTACACTAAATCTACTACTAAAGTTATCAATCTAGGGTTTTAAAGCAGTAAAGAGAAAGTATGAAATCTAGGGTTTGTAAGCTAGAATAAAAATCTAGGGTTTCGGGAGTTCCATAACCATATGGAATAATTCTATCCATGATCCAAGGATTGTAAGTTGATTCAATCATTTTCCAAGATAGATTAAGTTGCCAGTAAGGTCGTTGGTACAACGATCAGAGGATCGCTTACACTGTTACATTTGGCAAGAAGCTCTCTCCTATTCAGGATCCTGCGTCAAGGCGCTAAGGACTCAAGAACTCCTCTAAATTCTTGCTAAGGCTCAACTATTATGTCTGTTGCCGAAACGAGAATTTAGGGTTTAGAGGAAGAAAACATCAGGAAATAACTCCAAAACTTGGGATCAAAACTGAGACAGATTCACGCCTTCCAGATTAGGTCATCCCTAACCCTAGAAGGGATCTACTCGCAAAAAGCCATAATAATGCAAAAATAACAATAAGAATTAAATCAAAACTTACTTGATCGCTTGAGAATTGAAGTTTCATCCTTCCCGGCTTACCAAAACAATAAAAATAGAGATGGGGCTCTTCTAAGAAAACTAAACTAAGCCCTAAAGGCTAGCATGTAAAAAGCATATTTAATTGAGCCAAAAGCTTTTCTATTTATAGTACATTGGTTAACGTACACAAAAATAACTCATTGATGTCAAAATCGACCAGTTCTGATCAAACCCGACCAAAACAGACCACTTCTGATCTAATACGACTAGAACCGACCAAATCTAGTTAAAACCGACCAAATTTGATTAGTTTCGGTCAAATCCAACCAAAAGCCAAAGAACCGAGTCCAACACGACCAGGACACGTGGCGCAATCGCGGCCACACACATGTCATGACCGAAATCGACTCGAATACGACCAGGACATGTGGCGTGTTCGTGGCTAAATATGTGTCGTAACTAAAACCGAGTAGGACTCTTCTCGACCACGTGCTCGTAATCAACCAGGAGTCTTTTTCAAGCAGGTGTCGAGTATAGCTATTTTTTGTCGTGATGTGTTCGAACAGGTCTCTTTTTCGCCTAGCCATGTATGGTAAGGATTTTTCCCGCCAAAATGTGTTCGACCAGGTCTTTTGTCTGTAGAGTACTCGACGAGGACCTTTTTGCTTCCAGTTTTGGTTTTCTTGGTCAAATTGGGTCTAAATGTGGTCGAAATCCTCTCAAATTTGGTAGGTTTGATCCCTCAAACATGGTGAACACTACCGTGAAAGCAATTTATAAAAATAATGAAAAATTACGCATAAAATGTAGTATCAAAGGATTTTTAAGTATGATTTTGCATGTTTTCAATACTAAACATAGGGTAAAAATGTTACTAATTTAGCACTTATCAATACGCTCCGCAGGGGGACGAGGCCGAGTGGGTAGCACAATAGCGAGACAATGAAGACTGGGTCTCGAGCATGCTAGGGATGAATGACCCTCATGCGCATCAGTACTACCCACCGAATGAGAAAGGGCCGATCGAGCTCGGAGATACTCCTCCACCGACATAGCCATCTCAGGGGCAAAACCACATAGAGCAGTATGGTCCTTCTGCAGTGGTTGGGCAGTGATCACATGTGCCGCCCGATCCATATTCGCTGTCATCTTTTCGGAGAGATAGGCTAGCACATAAGAGGTGTCACCCAAATCCTTAGTGTATGATCTATTTTCCATTTCAAACATGTACAAACATCTTTAATTATTTAATGCTCGTTGCTATTTCTTGTATGAAATGCATCGTTTCATTGCCGAAAACCACAACTGTTTTACACAACAATCTTAGAGAGCCAGCATGTAATTTTAATCCTTACACAGTAATGAAACAAATTTAATAACATCAATGTAATTTAGTCATAAATAATATAATTATTTTAATTATTTTCCATCATATGTTTTTGTTACCGTCCTACAAACGACAGACGAATCATAAATATCCCATCATACCAATTTACTGTATGTTATACATGAATACGTCATAAAAGCTTGTCATAGTTTTCACGTCAACTTTTCTATCTTTATTGCTTTTTGTCGCACAAGCCTGCATGTTGTCACCCTGAATTTTCCAACTTTTTCACTTTCAGTCACAAAAGCCTGCACGAGTTGTCACACTGACTTTTTCGACTTTGCAGCTGTCCATCACAAAAAGCTGCCTGAGTTGTCATGTAAACTTTTCCATCTTTTTAGCTTTCCGTCATAAAAGCTGGCCCATTTATCAAATCTCCTACATAAAGAAACACACACTTACCCTCCACTCAGTTGATCCGTTTGATACATCAGTAGCTCTAGTCTATAAATATGAAGTGTTCCCTCTACTCAGTTGTGCACTTACCCTATCTACTTCTTCATCAGAAACTCAAAAACTAATTACTCCTCATCTGAACTTATGGATACTTCTGGATCATCCTCCAGAGGAAAACCCAAGGAAACAGAGCAATTCAGCTACCACCAGTTGTCACTGCAACAAGCTGTGCATGGAGCATAGGTCCACCGATGAATGGATGCTCTAGTAGATGTTCTACAGCTGCGCACTGCCTAAGTATCCTAGGAGAAATGATGTGAATGCTCTACTATATTTATCTGATGAGGATTGGTACCCGAGCTAATTCAAATAAATACACGACTGGTTCAGGACAGATTCAAACCAGGTAAGTGTCTGTTGATGCGAACTCAAGTTACTCCGAGAAGTACAGACATGTGATCGCAGGCTTTAAGCGATCAGACCGTAGACAGTCCGCGGTCAGGAGCTCGTATGCGAATATGCAGACAGAGGGCTGCAGATAGTGCGCGGTCAGATGATTACAAGCGAACGCGCGGTCAGAACACCTTCCACCAGGAGACAGAATTACTCAGTTCCTGCAGCAGGGATATTCCAAGTATCCCAAAGATTCTTCCACGTATGGATACAACCGTCGGGAGGTTAATACTTGTGGTTATTCCTCAATAACACGTGTTAAACCTGCGTGGGAGTTAGGGGCAGTTGCCGAAACTGCACCTGAGTAACTGTTCGATGCCGTTATGCTTTGGCACCCTTTCGACCAGTATAAAAAGGTAAGCCAATGCATCGGACTGGGGATGAAGCATCGAAGGATCAGAAGATCAAAAGATTAACCGAAGATACTAGAATAAGTTAGTTAGCTTTCATAAGCCTCTCGAGTATAATCTTGTATAAACCTACAGGAAAAATCTTCGCCTGTGAAGATCTTTTCCATAGTTTTGTAACTCTTTTCTCCCACATATAGTGAAATCCTAATAGGACGTAGGGCTATTACTCCCACCATCGAGGGCCCGAACCTGTATAAATCTCTATGTGCTTTAGTTACCCTTGATTCAACATACCTTCCCGGAGAGACACCCTGAAAGGTCTCACAACCTACAAATTCTGCATAAGTTCGACTGAGAACCCCGAGTCCGAATCGTCGACAGTTTTCTTCTACACTATTTAACTTATTGATTTATCATCTTTGTTCCTTAGAATTACGAGTGCAAGTGCAACTTCGTTTAGTGGATAGATAACGAGATGTCAGAGAGAGCTAAGACACACTTAAAGTTTATGGAAGAAGTAAAGGTACACCGCAGGATGTTCGGTCTCCCAGAGAAGTGGCATCCGAATGAGGTCGACCCTTACTGTGAAGCCGAATAGCGTTCGGCCTCAGACCGACTGATAGAGGACCAAAGATTAGAGTGCCGTCATAAAGCTAATTGTACCAAAATTAAGAATCCACAGCCGAGTCCGAGCCTTTCCCACGTTGGTCTGGCTAGATGATTGTCACGTCTGCCATGACAGTGACATCACCTGTGAGGAGCCCAGCTCGGTGCAGCTGGCCCTTTAACCACTTGACTTCCCAGGATGAGTCAATCACAGGATTACATTGCAGCAGCAAAATAGTACAATAGTCATAATTGTATGGCCATCAGGCCTTAGTACAAAACGAGATACAGTGCCGTACAAGGCACAAGGGTCTAACAAAACAATACATCTAGTCGGCGGAAGCTAGGCCCAAAAGCAATCCACAGGAAACAGAGGTTGACAGCAAGACAGCACCACATCAGGGTTCCGGAGGAAACTGCTCATCATCTCCTGGGTCCGCAGCATCTTCGGGGTATCCTCCAAGGTCGTAGAATGCTCCATCTATTGATGAGTTGTTGCAAGGGTGAGTACTTACGTACTCAGCAAGTCATAGGGAAGGTAGAGATACATACATATATATATGACATGAACCTATGCTATTGGGGAAAGAGTGAAAGGTTTTTCCAAAATACATTTCTTTCTCAACTCTTACTCAACTTCTGATCACACCCATGGCAGTAAATAAATCGTATTGATGGTGATACATATATCCCATATCCAAGGCGATATATCCTCATATCACACTACTCTTATTCAAGTCTTTCAATCATATGCTCTTAGCAGTATTTCATAACTTAGGGCATAAACCACATGCCTCTTAATTATCATATGATCTCTATATTATGGTATTACCGCGACACGTCAACACATGACAGCCCACGGCAACGCCCCTTATCATGACAACACATGCCACTTGGGTAATCTTGAGCTAACAAATTTTAGTTTATAAACAATACTTGTGTCACACCCCATGGATTTAATCCACCGCAGCATACTCCTAGAACTCGGGAGCACGAAGTATTCGAATACATTTTTAAACTCTGCAGAGATGTACCTCTTTTTAAATCCACTTTTTCACTCGACTTCCAAGTCGGGCCAACTCCATGCGACTTATACGCATGTGACAAGGCCGAGATCACACAACGTTTTTGCAGTCTAGTATTAACAGTATCCCTGCCCGGTAAATGGACAACACCATCCCAAGTACCGTTGTGGGTCCTCCCCACTGCCTTACTTCCTAGCCTGGGTCTATGTTCCCGCAGGACACATAACCTCTTTTGATTACAGTCGCGCACGACTTAATCTGGCGTAGGGCGTCTTCCTTCTTTACACCTTATCCTCTCATAATTTTTCTGATCTCACATCACTCATGGACGAACTGCGTCCCACCAGTTTCCATGCTAGAAACCGGATCGACAAGCCATGCAGGGAACTGATAATACTATGAAAGCTACTAGGTTGCGCCTGTCCCATACCAGGTAAGTGGTTGGTACGTCTTTCATGCCACTAGACGCATAACACAAGGTTCTAGTCCTTACATGCCAGTGACCAGATCATACCACAACCATGCACCTTCAGTGCCTACACATTCAGTGCAGCCAAGCACCTCCAGTGCTTCCACCATTCCATACCAAAATACTGGTCACGGCTAGGGGTTCTATTTCATGAATATAAATATACATGTTTATACTCTTATTAGTTCGAGGCTTGCTATCTTATCAAGTTCACATTTCTCAAGTATTCAATCTATCACTGCCATAATATCATTGATCTCAACATGTGCAATATTAATGAAATATCTACTCATGGAATAGCATAGCAATTCATAAAATATGGGTTTCAATATGTTCAAAGTATGACTTGCCTTCCGCGTCGTAAGTATCCGCAGTCGATGGCGGTTCAGCGACAAGATCTTCAACTCCGGACTCTTGCTCTGAACAATATCAAACAAGCAAACAGGCATTACAATCAATTCTATTCTACTAACTTGCTACATGCAAAGGTGCAAGGAGAAAATGCTCTGGTGATACAAGGTTTGAAAGCGATGTGGTTTTAATTATGGAAACCAGGGTTAGAGTTAGCTGTTAAGGTTTACAAGGTTCCAAAATATCAGGGTAATATCAAGGTGGTGACTGGTTCGCCCAAAAACAGCGAATGTCTTTAGGTTGGCATTCGGTTCAAGGCATCGACATAAGGTCGGTGGGTGATAGAGGGCTCAACTCAAGTTGTGACAGTAGAGAAAAGTGTAGATCACAACATCAGGAGTCTAAGGGACAAAGTTATTTTCAAAGTGCATGGCTGGAAGTGGGTGAAAAGGCTCAATGCCACTGGCCGACACAGGCTGGCATAGGCTTGACACGGCCAGAAACTAGGGTTAGCCATATCTTTTGACTCAGGACTTCAAATGATGCACCACTTTGTCTGGTGGTTAGGCATTTGTAACAGGAACAAATGTCTCAACAGGACCTAGGGCAGGAGATGGCCGGAAAGTGATGAAAACCGGCGAAGGAGTTGGCTGGCCTGGAGCACATGCAGTGTGAACAGTACAGCAAACTAGGGCATAGCTATATCTCACAATCTAGGCCGAGTTAGGAGTCGTGATAGAAGACAAAGTTGCTCAGAATGGTCCAAAACATCTAGATGGCAAGGTTTCTATGGCTGGATTGGCTGGATTTAGGGGATATTGGCCGGGGAAAAGATTAACTCAAGCCTGATTTGGGCATTTTTGATCTAGGGCAAATAAACTTAATTCCTTGCTTGTGGATAGTCTCTGGGGCATAAGTAAGCTACTGGTGAAGTTAGATTAACTAGAAATGCACCAGAAAAGCTTGACCAGCAAGCTCAGTTCACAAGCAAAGTTCCAATTTGGGGTTTTTCACATTTTAGCAAATCTGTCGATCTTGGTTGCTTAGGGATGTTAAGCAAGGTCTAGTGAGCATATTTGATTACTAGTTCGAAGGTTGAATCGATCTGGTTGAGGATTAATTGCTCGCCGGAGTTGCTGGAGAGAAATGGAAATTGCCGGCGACCGGAGAGGTTTGAAGTCAATTACATGCTCGAGTACGATGAGGGAGGTAAGAGGAGCTTACTGGAGTAGCTGGAATCGAGGAAGAAGCAGTGTAGAGGCTTGGCACCGTGAGCCTCCTTTGCTGCTCGCCGGGGAAGAAGAAGACACAGTGAGTTTGAGGGCTTAGGTGCTTCTGGTGGTGTGTGATACTTCACTGAGACCAGGGGCTATTTATAGAGGATTCGGAGGTGTTGCAACGGCTGGAAAACGCCTGGAGACTTGGAGCGGCGAATTGACCGGCCGGGCGGGACAGCAGCGAAGCGACGTGCTCCAGCGGCCGTGCCGGCTTTGCAGGTTGGCGTGTGCTGTCCCAGGTGATGCAGCGGCGAATTGATGGGCTCCTCCGGCATGCTTGCAACGTGGCATCAATCTTCTGCCGTGGCTGCAGCGATGGCGTGCGCGCGCGGGCAAAATTGGCGCTGCTGGTGCGACCGCGGTGGCTCCACGGTGGCGAACGGCGTGCGCACACGTGGCAGGGACGCAGTGGCAAGGGTGGCGACCACGGGGCTTCACCGGCGATGAAGTTCCTGGCGTGGCAGCGCGGTGGTCGCGGTCGTGCACGGCTGCTGGTCGCGCACAGTGCCTCTGGTCGAACCAGGGACCAAAATGCAAGGATTCTTATTTGAAATCTGGACTGATTTGTAATTTCTGTCTTAGAGATGGTTAATTTGAGAATTGATTCCATGGCTGAGTATAACATTTCTATTAGTACTCATCCAGCTCAAATTTAGAGAAAATTTGATAAGATTTGGGGGATTTCACCTATTTTCGAAAATAGGGTAAAATTAGGGTAAAATAAGTCTGGATTTTGTCGATTTCGAATTCTGGTGATTGGAGAGAGATTTTGAAGTCTAATCAAAAGGGAGATCTGTATCAAATAGTGTTTGGAAGGTGTTTCCTGAAGAAATTCTGGAGTTGGAATTAATTTGCAGATTTTAGCCTTTTCAGGCTTCCAGGTAAACAGAAAAGGACTTATTCGCAGTAAAATTTGGACTAAACTGCGAAAAGTGTTTAGATGAATTAATTTGGCTCCCAACTTTTGAAGTGAGTGGAGGATAAGCCTAGGAACATATTCCAGGGGTTACTTGAGTCCGAATAGGGTTAAATCAAAATAATTCAATCATCTGAAAACTGGGGTACTTAGGGTAAATCTGAATTTTCCTGTTTTCGAAAACGGAGAGAGGCTTAGGTACTGAGAGTTAGGTTCAGAATTTGATCTGGCTCCTGAAGACTTTTATCCTCAGGGTAACTGATAGGTTAAATCTGGATGGTCAGATCTTGATCTGGAACTAGAGAATAGATTTGGAGATTTTTAGGGTTTGGGAGAGATTAGAGTTCAACTGATCTGGCTACTACTACAGGGATACATGCATGCAGGATTTTCATGCAAAACTTTTCACCCCCAAAACTAGGGTGTTACAAGCCTACCCTCCTTAAAGAAATCTCGCCCCGAGATTTACCTAGAGAAGGGAAGAGGTAGGGATAAGCCTGCCGCAGATCATCCTCTTTCTCCCAAGTCGCTTCTTCCTTTGAGTGGTCTTCCCATTGAACCTTGCAAAGCTTGATTTTCTTTCTTCTGAGTTGGCGCTCATCACTAGCCAGTATTTGCAGTGGTTGAGTGAGGTAGGTGAGATTCTTCTGAAGCGGAA
The DNA here is from genome assembly GCA_019359835.1 of Pharus latifolius. Classification (NCBI taxonomy): domain Eukaryota; kingdom Viridiplantae; phylum Streptophyta; class Magnoliopsida; order Poales; family Poaceae; genus Pharus; species Pharus latifolius. The sequence continues at coordinate 27,267,849 of CM033329.1, forward strand.
TTCCCTGGTATTCTATCTGATCCGTTGGTTCTTTGAGGCACTTACGGAGTTGTGAGACATGAAACACGTCATGAATTTCTCCAAGATCTGATGGTAAATCCAGTTTGTAAGATACCTCTCCTTTCCTCTTAAGGACTTTGAATGGTCCAATGTACCTTGGGGACAGTTTTCCTCTCTGATGGAATCTTCTCATCCCTTTTAACGGCGTAACCTTGAGATAAACTGATTCGCCTGGTGCAAACGACAATTCCCTTCTTCGGTTGTCGGCATAGCTCTTCTGGCGTGACTGTGCTGCCTTTAATCGTTCTCTGATGAGCTTGACGTGTGCTTCAGCTTCTTCGATGAGTTCGGGTCCAATGACTTGCCTTTCTCCTGGCTCGTCCCAATGTAGTGGAGTTCTACACTTGCGTCCATACAAAGCTTCAAAGGGTGCCATTTGCAGACTAGCTTGGTAACTGTTGTTATAAGTAAACTCCGCAAATGGTAAGCACTTTTCCCAAGAGGTTCCGTACTCTAAGATGCAAGCTCTGAGAAGGTCTTCCAAGATTTGATTTACACGTTCCGTCTGTCCTCCTGTCTGTGGATGATATGCAGTGCTAAACTGCAATTGGGTTCCCAAGGCTTCGTGGAGTCGATTCCAGAATTTGGATGTGAATTGCGTTCCTCGATCTGAAACGATCTTCTTCGGGATACCATGCAGTGTCACTATTCGCTGCAGGTATAGCTCCGCTAATTTGTTGCCATTATACGTTTTCTTGACTGGTATAAAATGAGCAACTTTCGTGAGTCTGTCCACAACGACCCATATGGAATCATATCCTCCTTGTGTTCTGGGAAGTCCTGTGATAAAATCCATACCAATCTCTTCCCATTTCCAAGTTGGCACTGGTAAGGGTTGCAGCTTTCCAGCTATCTTCTGATGATCGGCCTTAATCCTTTGGCAAGTGTCACATCTTGCGACATATTCCGCGATTTCCCTCTTCATTCCATTCCACCAGAATTGCGTCTTCAGATCCTTGTACATCTTGGTGTTTCCAGGGTGTAGTGAGTATGGGGTTTTATGAGCTTCGAAAAGAATTAGTTCCTTAAGGTCGGTATTTCGAGGCACACAAATCCTTCCCCGATACCATACAATTCCTTGATGATCTTCAATGAAATCCTGGGTTTTTCCTGATCTGATGTGGCTCTTGATCTTATGTATCTCCTCATCTTCTTTCTGAGCATCCTCAATCTGCTTTTGGAGTTGAGACTCCATAGTCAAAGTAGCTAACATCCCAGATGGCACTATGGTTACTTCAAGATTCTGAAATTCCTGCCGTAAGCACGGGTTCTTAGGTGTAGCTCCTTGTAGGGTATAAGCCTTCCTGCTCAAGGCATCTGCCACTACGTTGGCTTTCCCTGGATGGTAGAGTATGCTGAGGTCGTAGTCCTTGATCAGCTCGAGCCATCGACGCTGACGCATATTGAGCTCTGTCTGTGTGAAGATATACTTGAGGCTTTTATGATCTGTAAAGATCTCACACTTATGTCCAATGAGATAATGCCGCCATATCTTTAAAGCATGCACCACTGCTGCTAACTCCAAATCATGAGTCGGATAATTTTCCTCATGAGGTCTCCATTGGCGTGAAGCATAAGCTACTACTCGACCTTGCTGCATTAACACACAGCCTATTCCTTGTTTTGAAGCGTCACAGTAAACTACAAAATCTTCTTCGCTGTCCGGTAAGGTGAGGACCGGTGTTGTTGTCAATTTCTGCTTCAGCTTCTGAAAACTTTCTTCACACTTGATGGTCCATTCAAATGCAACATCCTTCTTTAGCAGGTTCGTGAGGGGTTTGGCTATTTGGGAAAATCCTTCAATGAATCTCCTATAATATCCTGCTAACCCCAAGAAACTTCTAATCTCTGAAACTGAGGTAGGTTGCTTCCACTCCTTCATTGCGGAGATTTTAGCCGAATCTACTGAAATTCCTTCTGCTGTCAACACATGTCCAAGAAATGAAATTCTTGTCATCCAAAATTCACATTTATCAAACTTGGCATAAAATTGCCTCTCTCGTAGCCTTCCTAGGACTAAGTGTAAATGTTGCTCATGTTCTTCCGTACTCTTGGAATATATCAGAATGTCATCTATGAATACTATGACAAACTTGTCAAGATAATCCATAAACGTACTGTTCATGATGTTCATGAAAGCTGCCGGAGCATTGGTCAATCCAAAGGGTACTACTGTAAACTCGTATAAACCATATCTGGTAGTGAAAGCAGTCTTCGATATATCTTCCTTCTTGATTTTCAGCTGATGATATCCAGATTTCAAATCTATCTTGGAAAATACTTTGGCTCCTCGAAGTTGGTCGAACAAGTCATCAATTCTTGGCAATGGGTACTTGTTCTTAATGGTGACTTCATTCAAAGCTCGGTAATCTACACACATTCGTAAAGTTCCATCTTTCTTCCTTACAAACAAAACTGGAGCTCCCCAAGGTGAAGCACTGGGTCGGATAAATCCTTTACCCTCCAGTTCCTCTAACTGGTTTTTCAACTCTTCTAAATCCGTTACCGGCATCCTATATGGTCTCTTGGCTATAGGTGCCGCTCCTGGTTTAAGCTCGATGGTAAACTCTATCTCCCTGTCAGGTGGCATCCCTGGGAGTTCTTCTGGGAATACATCCGGGTATTCTTGCACTGTGGGCACTTGATCCAAGCATACTTCCTGAAGTGCATGGACTGATCCTTGCAGTTTTTCGACCGATGCTCTTTCCGCATGGAATAGGACTTCCTTCCCTTGGTTACTAACAAGGCTTAGAGTTTTCTTCTCACAATCCACTAGACCTTTATGCTGGGATAACCAATCCATTCCTATTATAATGTCTAGGCCTTGCAGTTCTAGGACTAATAGATTAGCCAAGAACTCTATCCCATCTATTCTGAAAGTTATATGACGACAAGCTGAATATACAGGCAGCTTAGCTCCTGGGGTCTGTATAGCCATAGGGTACTTTAGAGGTACCATAGGTATTCCCACTTTAAATGCAAAATCTTTTGATATGAATGAGTTTGTAGCTCCAGGATCAAACAATATTAAAGCAGATGCAGATTGGATCAAGAATCTACCTAGGAGAATGTCAGAGGCATTGTCTGCTTCTTGAAGGGAGGTGAAGTTCAGTCGGCCTCCTCGGCCTGCCATTGGTCTTCCTCCTCGCCCTCGTCCTCGGCCTGCTACATTTCCCCCTCTGTTGGGCAAACCTCCTTTGGGGCTCTGCAATGGTGGTGAAGCTGTGGTTCTAGGTGCCATCGCTTGTGTTCCAGCTTGCGATCTTGCTATCGCCGTTGGGAGTTGGATCCACGGGCAACTGTCTTTGCGGTGTCCCATTTGCCCGCAATGATAGCATTGAGTCCTTGCCTGAGGGCAATCCCGTTGATAGTGTGCTCCTCTGCAGTTGGGGCATGTCGGTGTGAATTGTGGTCTTGGCGCCGGGTAGGGCGGACAAAAATTTGAAGATGTTGGGGCCCTTCCCCTAGATGAGCTAGCTGGCAGTCGTGACTGTTGCATCATCTTTCTCTTCCGATTTTCTTCCCCGAGGCTTCGCTTTTCTTCTATCTTTAATACTCGATTCACCAGGGTCTGGAACTCTGTGAACTCATGGGAGGCAATCTGATACTGCAAATAGTGCTGAAGTCCTTCGGTGAAGCGTTCAATCTTCTTCTCTTCCGTGTCGATGTCGTTGGTCGCATACCGAGCTAGATGGTGGAATTGGTGCAGATACTCAGTGACAGTTCGATTCCCTTGAGTCAAGTTCCGGAATTCTCGGCGTTTAGCTGCCATGACGCCTGTAGGGATATGGAATTTTCGGAACTGATCCTTAAATTCCGTCCAAGTGATGTTGTCTTTGTCCATGTGTGCTTCTTGATAATTCATCCACCAAGCAGCTGCTGCTCCAGTGAGTTGGTGTGATCCGAATAACACCTTCTCTCGATCATTGCAACGAACAGTGTCCAGTTTCCTTTCAATGTCCCGCAGCCAGTCGTCTGCGACGATTGGGTCGGTCGCGCTTGCGAAGGTTGGCGGTCGAGTCTTCTGGAAGTCCGAGAGTCGAGTTCCGACGGCAGTACCTTCAGCAGTCCCTGGCATTTTCTGAATGACTTGAGCTAGCAATTGGGTATGTGCAGCCTGGGCTTCTTGGCGGCTCCTCTCCATTGAAAGAAGAATTTCCTGGAGACTTGGTGAGTCCTCTTGTGGCGGTAGTGAGCTTTGCGATCCTGGATGAGGTGTGGATCCTCTTCGTGGCGTAACTGGGTCTTGGCCCTCTTGGTCATCTTGGGTCCTTCTCCTTGTGTTGACCATTCTGATCTTCTGAAGAGAGAAGCAGACAGGTCTAACTAACTAGAGAGAGAATTAAGGTACTAATGCAGAAATTAATGCGAAACTGATTCATTAATGCACAAGTAGTTGATACAAAAGCGGCTAAGCGCCTTAGTCTGATACAATCAAAATACAAGTAATGGTGATGATAACAACCAAAAGCATCACCAATCCTAGAAGATCTACCCTGGCCTGAGGATCTAAAAGAACAGGCAACTAACTACTCCCACAGGGCTCAACCTCCTCTGGCTCCATCTCGTCGTCGGACTCCTCCAGAGTGACAAATCCGGGTGGTCCAGACTCATGGAACAGTAGCGCAGACCTACTGCCCTCTGCCCGGCGGGTGCTAGGGGTAGAGAACGAGCGTCGGTACCCAGCTGCATTAGCAACCCTCCGAGGAATCAAGCTAGGTCCTGCACTGGGTCCAAAGGTACGAGCTGGGGAGACAACTGTCGGAGCAACCTCCTCAACTGTGCGGCGTCTCTGAGCTGCAGGCTGAGAAGTCAACGACGGGGAAGCGGTTCGGCCACGTTTCTTCTGCTCCTCCAACTCCTTGCGGAGCTCCTGATGCTCAGCAAGCAACGTAGAGTAGCGCGAGTCGAGGGTCCTCAACAGACCTACGGTGCCTGCCAGACACGGGTCCGGGTACTCCACGATGGGTGGCAACCCAGAGGGAGATGAAGGCACGTGACGGAAAGGTGACTCCTGGAGCCGGCATGAGTACACCTGGCGTACCCGATGTACCGCCTCTCGAGCTGCGTCCTGGATAGCATCCAGTCGGCTTGCCCTGCTGGCCTCCACTCTGATCACCTGTCCCTCACGACTATCGAGAGCGTGCACCAGCACTTTGGCCTTGAAGCCGTAGCGACGCCCCTCATAATAGTCCCAAATGGTCTCGCAGATCGGCCGCTCATCAATCCCTAGGAACTGAGCCATATGCCACAGCAATGTGGCCCATCCACCGAGACGCTCGATGTAGCTGAAACGTTCCTTGGCCATCCTGCCGAGAAATTTTGGAAGCAAAATAAGATTTTGAAATCAACATTTTTATAAAAGCAAGAACAACCTTTTGAAAAAAAAAAATAAAATTTTTCAGAGATAGTTTTTAAATAATTTACGAGGTCCTGGCGCTACCAAGCCCTAAGGGTACCGTCCTACAGTCAAGGTCTGTGCTGCTCTGATACCACTATTTTATGTCACGTCTGCCATGACAGTGACATCACCTGTGAGGAGCCCAGCTCGGTGCAGCTGTCCCTTTAACCACTTGACTTCCCAGGATGAGTCAATCACAGGATTACATTGCAGCAGCAAAATAGTACAATAGTCATAATTGTATGGCCATCAGGCCTTAGTACAAAACGAGATACAGTGCCGTACAAGGCACAAGGGTCTAACAAAACAATACATCTAGTCGGCGGAAGCTAGGCCCAAAAGCAATCCACAGGAAACAGAGGTTGACAGCAAGACAGCACCACATCTGGGTTCCGGAGGAAACTGCTCATCATCTCCTGGGTCCGCAGCATCTTCGGGGTATCCTCCAAGGTCGTAGAATGCTCCATCTATTGATGAGTTGTTGCAAGGGTGAGTACTTACGTACTCAGCAAGTCATAGGGAAGGTAGAGATACATACATATATATATGACATGAACCTATGCTATTGGGGAAAGAGTGAAAGGTTTTTCCAAAATACATTTCTTTCTCAACTCTTACTCAACTTCTGATCACACCCATGGCAGTAAATAAATCGTATTGATGGTGATACATATATCCCATATCCAAGGCGATATATCCTCATATCACACTACTCTTATTCAAGTCTTTCAATCATATGCTCTTAGCAGTATTTCATAACTTAGGGCATAAACCACATGCCTCTTAATTATCATATGATCTCTATATTATGGTATTACCGCGACACGTCAACACATGACAGCCCACGGCAACGCCCCTTATCATGACAACACATGCCACTTGGGTAATCTTGAGCTAACAAATTTTAGTTTATAAACAATACTTGTGTCACACCCCATGGATTTAATCCACCGCAGCATACTCCTAGAACTCGGGAGCACGAAGTATTCGAATACATTTTTAAACTCTGCAGAGATGTACCTCTTTTTAAATCCACTTTTTCACTCGACTTCCAAGTCGGGCCAACTCCATGCAACTTATACGCATGTGACAAGGCCGAGATCACACAACGTTTTTGCAGTCTAGTATTAACAGTATCCCTGCCCGGTAAATGGACAACACCATCCCAAGTACCGTTGTGGGTCCTCCCCACTGCCTTACTTCCTAGCCTGGGTCTATGTTCCCGCAGGACACATAACCTCTTTTGATTACAGTCGCGCACGACTTAATCTGGCGTAGGGCGTCTTCCTTCTTTACACCTTATCCTCTCATAATTTTTCTGATCTCACATCACTCATGGACGAACTGCGTCCCACCAGTTTCCATGCTAGAAACCGGATCGACAAGCCATGCAGGGAACTGATAATACTATGAAAGCTACTAGGTTGCGCCTGTCCCATACCAGGTAAGTGGTTGGTACGTCTTTCATGCCACTAGACGCATAACACAAGGTTCTAGTCCTTACATGCCAGTGACCAGATCATACCACAACCATGCACCTTCAGTGCCTACACATTCAGTGCAGCCAAGCACCTCCAGTGCTTCCACCATTCCATACCAAAATACTGGTCACGGCTAGGGGTTCTATTTCATGAATATAAATATACATGTTTATACTCTTATTAGTTCGAGGCTTGCTATCTTATCAAGTTCACATTTCTCAAGTATTCAATCTATCACTGCCATAATATCATTGATCTCAACATGTGCAATATTAATGAAATATCTACTCATGGAATAGCATAGCAATTCATAAAATATGGGTTTCAATATGTTCAAAGTATGACTTGCCTTCCGCGTCGTAAGTATCCGCAGTCGATGGCGGTTCAGCGACAAGATCTTCAACTCCGGACTCTTGCTCTGAACAATATCAAACAAGCAAACAGGCATTACAATCAATTCTATTCTACTAACTTGCTACATGCAAAGGTGCAAGGAGAAAATGCTCTGGTGATACAAGGTTTGAAAGCGATGTGGTTTTAATTATGGAAACCAGGGTTAGAGTTAGCTGTTAAGGTTTACAAGGTTCCAAAATATCAGGGTAATATCAAGGTGGTGACTGGTTCGCCCAAAAACAGCGAATGTCTTTAGGTTGGCATTCGGTTCAAGGCATCGACATAAGGTCGGTGGGTGATAGAGGGCTCAACTCAAGTTGTGACAGTAGAGAAAAGTGTAGATCACAACATCAGGAGTCTAAGGGACAAAGTTATTTTCAAAGTGCATGGCTGGAAGTGGGTGAAAAGGCTCAATGCCACTGGCCGACACAGGCTGGCATAGGCTTGACACGGCCAGAAACTAGGGTTAGCCATATCTTTTGACTCAGGACTTCAAATGATGCACCACTTTGTCTGGTGGTTAGGCATTTGTAACAGGAACAAATGTCTCAACAGGACCTAGGGCAGGAGATGGCCGGAAAGTGATGAAAACCGGCGAAGGAGTTGGCTGGCCTGGAGCACATGCAGTGTGAACAGTACAGCAAACTAGGGCATAGCTATATCTCACAATCTAGGCCGAGTTAGGAGTCGTGATAGAAGACAAAGTTGCTCAGAATGGTCCAAAACATCTAGATGGCAAGGTTTCTATGGCTGGATTGGCTGGATTTAGGGGATATTGGCCGGGGAAAAGATTAACTCAAGCCTGATTTGGGCATTTTTGATCTAGGGCAAATAAACTTAATTCCTTGCTTGTGGATAGTCTCTGGGGCATAAGTAAGCTACTGGTGAAGTTAGATTAACTAGAAATGCACCAGAAAAGCTTGACCAGCAAGCTCAGTTCACAAGCAAAGTTCCAATTTGGGGTTTTTCACATTTTAGCAAATCTGTCGATCTTGGTTGCTTAGGGATGTTAAGCAAGGTCTAGTGAGCATATTTGATTACTAGTTCGAAGGTTGAATCGATCTGGTTGAGGATTAATTGCTCGCCGGAGTTGCTGGAGAGAAATGGAAATTGCCGGCGACCGGAGAGGTTTGAAGTCAATTACATGCTCGAGTACGATGAGGGAGGTAAGAGGAGCTTACTGGAGTAGCTGGAATCGAGGAAGAAGCAGTGTAGAGGCTTGGCACCGTGAGCCTCCTTTGCTGCTCGCCGGGGAAGAAGAAGACACAGTGAGTTTGAGGGCTTAGGTGCTTCTGGTGGTGTGTGATACTTCACTGAGACCAGGGGCTATTTATAGAGGATTCGGAGGTGTTGCAACGGCTGGAAAACGCCTGGAGACTTGGAGCGGCGAATTGACCGGCCGGGCGGGACAGCAGCGAAGCGACGTGCTCCAGCGGCCGTGCCGGCTTTGCAGGTTGGCGTGTGCTGTCCCAGGTGATGCAGCGGCGAATTGATGGGCTCCTCCGGCATGCTTGCAACGTGGCATCAATCTTCTGCCGTGGCTGCAGCGATGGCGTGCGCGCGCGGGCAAAATTGGCGCTGCTGGTGCGACCGCGGTGGCTCCACGGTGGCGAACGGCGTGCGCACACGTGGCAGGGACGCAGTGGCAAGGGTGGCGACCACGGGGCTTCACCGGCGATGAAGTTCCTGGCGTGGCAGCGCGGTGGTCGCGGTCGTGCACGGCTGCTGGTCGCGCACAGTGCCTCTGGTCGAACCAGGGACCAAAATGCAAGGATTCTTATTTGAAATCTGGACTGATTTGTAATTTCTGTCTTAGAGATGGTTAATTTGAGAATTGATTCCATGGCTGAGTATAACATTTCTATTAGTACTCATCCAGCTCAAATTTAGAGAAAATTTGATAAGATTTGGGGGATTTCACCTATTTTCGAAAATAGGGTAAAATTAGGGTAAAATAAGTCTGGATTTTGTCGATTTCGAATTCTGGTGATTGGAGAGAGATTTTGAAGTCTGATCAAAAGGGAGATCTGTATCAAATAGTGTTTGGAAGGTGTTTCCTGAAGAAATTCTGGAGTTGGAATTAATTTGCAGATTTTAGCCTTTTCAGGCTTCCAGGTAAACAGAAAAGGACTTATTCGCAGTAAAATTTGGACTAAACTGCGAAAAGTGTTTAGATGAATTAATTTGGCTCCCAACTTTTGAAGTGAGTGGAGGATAAGCCTAGGAACATATTCCAGGGGTTACTTGAGTCCGAATAGGGTTAAATCAAAATAATTCAATCATCTGAAAACTGGGGTACTTAGGGTAAATCTGAATTTTCCTGTTTTCGAAAACGGAGAGAGGCTTAGGTACTGAGAGTTAGGTTCAGAATTTGATCTGGCTCCTGAAGACTTTTATCCTCAGGGTAACTGATAGGTTAAATCTGGATGGTCAGATCTTGATCTGGAACTAGAGAATAGATTTGGAGATTTTTAGGGTTTGGGAGAGATTAGAGTTCAACTGATCTGGCTACTACTACAGGGATACATGCATGCAGGATTTTCATGCAAAACTTTTCACCCCCAAAACTAGGGTGTTACAATGATTTTCATCATTAATTTCCTTGAGTGTTATTGACTCAATCATGTACTCTCCCCATATTTAATAATATATCTCGATTTAACTACATCCATATGAACCAAGTCGTGACTCATAAATGTAATCTTTATGTGCTTTTTTTGACATAATACTAACATCAAATATAAATGCACGTTAATAAAATAAAATAAACAATATTCATTACTTGAACATAGTTGCTAGCCTAACCTTCACATATAAACGTAGGCACATAAAATAAAAATTTATAGTTTGGAGTTACGGCTAGGGCTAGGGTTAAGAGTAGTTATGGTTAAGCTTTGCGATCCTGAGAAAATCAGGGTTTACAGTTATTTCTGCATCTTGTTTATTTCAAAAAATTCCATCGCCGAGTAGAGGGGACACACACAAGTCTCACCAAATATCATTTTATGCCCTTTTTTTCCTTAACGCTAACATAAAATATAAATGCACGTTACTTAAATAAATCTATCGATAATCATTACTGTAAAAAAGTTACTAACCTAATCTTAATATAAACCTAGCCACATAAAATATTAATCTATGTTATTAACATATATTATTCATTGATTGTACTACGCCGCTATGGTAATCTTGTGATAATCAGTCAAACTTTTTGTTTAAATCCTAATCTTGTAATTATAAATCAAATAATTTATTACAATGGTACTCGAGCTAGTGTCTTGTCGCGACTCAATGATTAATAAAATAAATTCCATATCTCCAATTTAAATCCTAATCTCCAAATTATAAATAAAATCAATATATCAGATATCAAGTAGGAGGAAATCCGAGAGCCAGTGGCTGGTCGAGTGCTATCACACATTGTGAGGACCACGAAGCTGGTCGACTAGTTGGAGGCCACGTTGTTGGTCAACAGAGAAGTCACATTGCGGGTCAACATGAAATCAAGAGATTCTGTGGATAAAGTGATACCCCTCTGTAGAGTAAAACGTGGATATTCACTCCTTACATCTAGGATGGAAGTTACGTCACAGGTGGAAAGGTGGCCTACAGGTGGTCTCACCCTGTGTACAAGTGTTCAATAGAGTTTACTTAATAACTGGAGGCTTTTACAATCACAAATGAAGTTTTGATAGAAAACTCATCCTTGCTAATATAATATAATATTCCCTTGACTAGTTAAGGTCTGCATGATGCATTTATGCTTCCAAATTGCTTGCTGAGTGCCTCAGCACTCATCCTTGCTATTGTATTTCCTTGTTAGACTTTGAGTACTCCTTTGGTGATGCAATGCCAACCGGTGCATTAGAAGAAGTTTATCCATAAGAGGTCAACTGCAAGTTCGATCCAACCTACTTCAGTACCGGCAATGAAGACTGACCACCATAATCATACCTAAACTACCTCCTTTTGCTGTAATAAATATACTTATGCTTGTATATGTAACTGCGGCAACCTGACATACCACCCACGTGGTAGTACATCCGGACTATGAACATTTCCGAATAAAACCATATTATCCGAGGAATGTTCGCTCAGTGTAGCGAAATAGAAACATGGCTTAATTAAACATGGTTTAACATAACAAAAGGTTTAGATACATATACAAGCATAAGTATATTTATTACAAAAAAAGGAGATTGTTAGGTGTGATTATGGTGGTCAGTCTTCATTGCCAATGCTGAAGTAGGTTGAATCAAACTCGCAGTTGTCCTCTCCTAGATAAACTTCTTCTGGTGTACCGGTCGGCATTGCATCACCCAAGGAGTACTCAAAGTCTAACAAGTAAATACAATAGCAAGGATGAGTGCCGAGGCACTCAACAAGCAATTTGGAAGCATAAATGCATCATGCAGATCTTAACTAGTCAAAGGAATATTATAGTATCTTAGCAAGGATGAGTTTTCTATCAAAAAATTCCTTTGTGGTTGTAAAAGACTCCAGTTATTAAGTAAACTCCACTGAACACTTGTACCACAGGGTGAGACCACCTGTAGGCCTCCTTTCCTGCCGTCACGCAGTTCTCGACCTAAGAACAAGGAGTGAACATTCACTTTTTACTCTGCAGAGGGGTATCACTTTGCCCACAGAATCTCTTGATTTCCATGTTAGTGTTCATCAACAGTACACCACATTTCCGATAATGTGTGACATCATCAAGAGAACAAAGCCTTTTTCAAACCGTTCCACTAGTTCCCTCCACTGGTATGGTGCCGCCATACAATGTAGTCGGACGCATCTGCTACAACCACCAGTTGAGCCTATAGCTCCAAGCCCGCTTTGGGTCATTCTTTCGTCATAATACATATACATATACGTTCCTATTGTGGAGGTGTACTAGCTTCTAGATAAGATACTTGACTAGGCCCGTCCCATACCAGGTCTGTGGTTGATACGGGTATTACGGTGCTAGGTAGAAATGACAGTTGGTTGTGTCATTAACTTTATAATCATACATTATACAAGATTCGAGCCCTCCTTCGGTTCTCCTCAAGATTTACTCATTTCCATTTATAACACTATCACCAAGATATTCAATTTCTATCCATAACACTTTCCTCAAGACCAACTTTTATTTTCTAAAATATTCTTTTGATGCAAGATGGTAAAGCTACATAGATTATTAAATAAAGGATAAAAAAATAAAATCAATTAAACATGATCAATATGGTCAAGAATAAAAATTTGACTGGAGTAGCAAATTCAGAATCCAAAATATGAACGTTGCTCTGGGGCTCTTCGCTCAACTCTGCTTCTAGAATTAAAATAATTGCGCACATAAATCTCTAGAAGAATATTGGTGGATATTATGTAGAGATGCAGTGCTTAGGTGCTAATCGCTCTCGCCTCTATCGTAATGATCACTCTCCTAGACAAAATGAGAAATCAAATTTAGTTTAATTGAACTGCATGATGGAATTGCATAAAAATCTCAGGTTGGGTAGCTCCCAAAAATAATAATGTAATTTGCATTTGTTTTATAATGATTGAAATATAGATTTAGAATAATTAGGTCAAGATATGGGTTTAGTGCTAAGACTATTTAATTTTTATACTGAAAGATTAGCTGTTTGAGATAAAAATAATTGATAGTTTTAAGGTTCTTTTGCCTGTACGGAAAATTGTATGAAAGTGATGAGAATAACTTAAGTTGTTTTATTAAAGGATAAGAATATAATTGGTATGCATATACATATATCTTCTTTGACTATACTCTTATTAAATTAGGTATAATTTAAGAAATTACCAATATTAATTTGCCAATATACTCTTATTAAATTAGGTATAATTTAAGAAATTACCAATATTAATTTGCCAACACTATATAATTAGTTAAACTTCTGATCTAAATAAATTTTAAATTAGATAGTAACCAATAATTAATTAAGAATTGAAAATAGAATTGAAATTACAAAAAGAAAAGAATAAAATTATAAATGTTTTGGTTGGGCCTGAACCGGCCCAACCTCTCCCCCTCTCTGACGCACACGCACACACAAAACACACACACACACGCAACACACACCACACACACTGCCGCCTAAAACCCTAATCTCCTTGGACGTCACCTTCACCTCCGGCGCCGGTCGCCGTGGCTCGTCCGGCAAACTTTTTCCCATCCCGAGCTCATGCGTTGTCCTTCTTCCCACGCGCCCGATCGAAATTGTAGCTGAAGCCCTAACCCTAACTCCCCCAACTCTGCCGCCGCTAATCCTCGCCGGCGGCTTGCGATCTCTACGGCACTAGTGTCGTAGTCGGCTGAAGCCCAGGCCATGCCACCCCGCATCCTCTTTCGCGGCCTACGGCTGTGCCTGGCCACGCCCTCGAGGCATAGCTACGCTGGTAGTGCGCCGCGAGCGTGTACGCAGTGCCGACCGGCTCGCCGGCCGCCCGTCCTCGTCGCTTGTGCCTCAGGTAAGTCTTCTAACCTCTAGTGTGGCTTTGGCGCCAGGTTTGGGTCTTGATTGCTCTGTTCTAGTCCTGTGATATCTGTGTGCTTTGGTCTGGTTTCGTGCTGTGTTCTGTGACGGTTGAGGATGATGGATGATTGTGATCCCGTGTTCCTGTTTGTGTGGCTGTGTGGTACTGATGGATGTATATACCTCATGTGGTAGCAATGATCTGTAGTTTCTAGGTGGTGTGGGGTGGTTCGGGTGCAATTGTTATTTCTTTCTGCTTATTCTCTAACTAAGCAATCAAGAGCTAATTGAATTATAACTAGGAAATGTTAAAAACTTGAGGTTGGGTTCATCTATAACCTTGCTGTTGGTTCTGGATTCCTTCTCCTTGCTCCTAGTTTACTCCTGTTGTTACCCCTGTGAATCACAAAGTGGGAAAAGGAGTGAACAGATGCTTGAATTGTCGCTACTTTCTCTGTTCTAAGGACTTACTGGCTTTACCTTAGTGCTTACTGTCTGAGTTGTTGTGTGTGTGATTGTGTGGTAAAACTAATTTATCCTGTGCACTAAGCATGCAACCGACTTACTGTGGGTTGAGGTGGCTATGGTTACTGCTCCGGTGAACAGGTGGCGTTGCCCTAAGCTGGATTGGTGCAATTTGGACTGATTTGCAAAATCAGTGAACTTGAGGTCGTTTTGTGTAGGATTTACAATGTGGCTATAATATGGAAAAGTCCCAGGGGCTAAAGTGCAAAGCTGAAGACTAATTGGGCCTCTAGGCCCAAGGCCTGGTGCTGGGCTGATTTCTAAAAGAAAAATTCTCTCCCCCCTTTTTTTTTATTTTTGTTTATGCCTCCTGAGGTTCGGAACTGTCTCAAAACGACCGGCAATGACCCGAAATGACCCGAATTGAATGCTGGATGATGGCAAGAAAATACAGTGGTGAGCAGCGGCACTCGCTTAGGCTGAGAGGTGGTTGCAAGGAACCCTTGACAGATACTGCATAGACTGACATCAATCTTTCCAAAACAAAATCCAGCGTGTAGATTTAGGTGTCAGTATCGTGACTTCTCTGTTGGCCAGCCACGTGGCCTCCAACTAGCCGACCAGCTTCGTGGTCCTCACATCCTTCCCCGTTAGAAAAATTTCATCCTTGAAATTTAAAATCTCTTTACCTGACTAGATGAGGATATCGACTCTTGAGCTCTTCTTCCTTTTCCCATGTTGCCTCTCTCTCAGGGTGATTGTGCCACAACACCTTGCAATATCAGATCACCTTATTACAAAGTTTCTTATCTTCCACTGCTATAATCTGAGTAGGGTATTCCTCATAGGTTAGATCCGGTTGTAAAGTTTCTTACAAGTGAGTTAAATGTTCTGAGGGTTCTCGCATACTCTTCTTTAACTAAGAAACATGAAAAACATCATGGACTTGTGATAATTCTATTGGTAGCTCTAACTGATAGACCACAACTCCCTTTTGAACCAGGATGCGATACGGCCCGATGTACCGGGGGCTTAATTTGCCTTTTATTCCAAATCTCTTGACACCTTTCATTGGTGACACCTTCAAATACACTAGATCTCCTATTTCAAACTGCAATTCTCGCCTAAGTGTCGGCATAACTCTTTGTCCGTTTTAGGCGATTTGGAGTCTATAGGCAATTTGGAGTCTATCTCGAATAACATGAATCTTTTCCTCGGTTTCCCTAATTAAGTCGGGTCTGAGAAATTTTCGTTCTCCAGTTTCTGTCCAACAGATTAGAGATCTGCATTTTCGACCATGCAAGGCTTCAAATGGTGCCATTTGTATACTGGCTTGATAGCTATTGTTATATGCGAACTCAGCCAGTGACAAACTTTTATCCCATGATTCTCCAAAATCAATAGCGCAAGCCCTCAGCGTATCCTATAGAATTTGGTTAACTCCTTCTGTCTGACCTCCGGTCTCGGGATGGTGTGCTGTACTGAAGTCTAAGTGTGTTCCTATGGCTTGTTTTAGGTTTTTCCAAAATGACAAGGTAAAGACAGATCCCCTATCAGTAACAATTCTTTTTGGAATTCCATGTAAGGCCACAATTCTTTCTAAGTACAACTCTGCTAGTCTTTCACATGTGTACGTCTGGTGAATGGCGATAAAGTGTGCAGACTTAGTTAGGCAATCCACAATCACCCACATAGAATCCTTCTTTTGTTTGGTTTGGGGTAACCCAACAATGAAATCCATTCCGATTTCTTCCCATTTCCACTCTGGTATGGGTAAAGGTTGCAACAGTCCTACTGGTTGTTGGTGTTCAGCTCTAACTCATTGACACGTGTCGCACTCTGACACATATTGTGCAATTTCCCTCATCATATTCCTCCACCAAAATGTACCTTTGATATCCTGGTACATTTTAGTACTACCCAGATGAATGCTATAGGGTGTTTGGTGAGCTTCTTTCAAGATGGTGTCTTTTATCTCAAAGTCCTCTGGTACGCAGATTCTGTCGTGGCACCATAAGGTTCCGTCGTCTGCGACATTAAATTCTGATGCTCTTCCATTTTTAATTCTAAGTATCTCTTCTTGAATAAACTCATCCACGGCTTGTTTTTCCTTGATGCGATCTTGTAAAGTGGTTCTCATTGACAACGTGGTTACTATCCCTTCAAGTGGTTCATCAATCAATTCTATCTCCAAACGAATCAAATCTTTTATAATTTCTTCTGAAATCTCAGTCGTAGAGGCTTGATGGCACCTCGATTTCCGACTTAAGGCATCGGCAACAATGTTAGCTTTTCCAGGATGATAGTTAATCGTTAGATCATAGCCTTTGATCAATTCTAATGACCTTCACTGCCGCATATTTAGTTCTTTTTGGGTGAAGATATACTTCAAGCTCTTATGGTCAGTGTATAATTCACACTTGACTCCATAAAGGTAATGTCGCCAAATTTTTAGGGCAAAAACGACGGCAGCTAGCTCCAAGTCATGAGTTGGATAATTCATTTCATGAGTTTTCAACTATCGAGAAGCATATGCGGTTACTTTCCCGGCCTGCATCAAAACGCATCCTAATCTTGCTTTGGATGCATCACAATAAACGGTAAAATTTTCTCCACTTTCTGGTAGAGTTAAGATAGGCGCAGTAGTTAGCCTTTCCGTAAGCTCTTCAAAACTTCTTTCACATTTCTCAATCCATTTAAATTCAACATCCTTCTTTAACAGGTTAGTCATGGGTATTGCTATCATTGAGAATCCCTTAATGAACCTCCGATAATATCCTGCTAAGCCTAGAAAATTTCTGACTTCAGTAGTGTTCTTGGGTCTTTGCCAAGCTAGTACTGCTTCTACTTTTGCTGGATCCATTGAAACAACTTGTCCAAATATAACATGACCTAGAAATGAGATTTGGTCTAACCAAAATTCACATTTGCTGAATTTAGCATAAAGTCGGTTCTCCCTGAGTACTTGTAGAACCTCCTGCAAGTGTTCTACATGTTCTTCTTTATTCTGAGAATATACAAGAATGTCATCTATGAAAACTACTACGAACTTGTCTAAGAATGACATGAAAACTTTGTTCATTAAGTCCATAAATATAGCTGGTGCATTTGTCAATCCAAAAGGCACAACTAGAAATTCACTATGCCCATACCGCGTTACAATTGCGGTTTTCAGGGTGTCTTGTGCCCGGATCTTTAACTGATGATATCCGGATATGAGGTCAATTTTTGAGAATACAGTTGCACCCTTCAGGTGATCAAATAGATCATCTATTCGGGGTAGTGGGTACTTGTTCTTGATAGTCACGGCATTTAGGGCTCAGTAGTCAATACAAAGTCTCATACTGCCATCCTTTTTGCGTACAAATAGTACCGGTGCTCCCCACAGTGATACACTTGGTCTGATATAACCTTTGTTGGTCAAGTCATCCAACTGCTTCTTATGCTCTACCAATTCTTCGGATCCCATACGATATGGTCGTTGAGAAATTGGACTTGTCCCTGGAATCAGATCAATGGCAAACTCTACTTCTCTATCTAGTGGCAATTATAAAACTTGTAAAGTAAATGACAATCTGATTCCAGGGACAATCACCAAACTTGTAAAGTAAATGACAATCAGACTGGTACGACTAGTTCGAACTCCTACGACCACGACCAAAGCCTAAACAGAAAACCACCAAACCGGTGACACGATCACGATCATGTATCAAACAAGGATATGATCAGAATGTGCAAGTACAACCACGAACAGCTCTAAAAAATAAACCAATTTAAATAGCTGGCAATCAAGACTAAGTGCAGTTTTCAAAGCATTTTCTCTAATGCACCACAAACTACACTTAGACTCTCTAGAAATGTAAGAGGCGATAAAACACTAGTGCAAGATGATATGAATGCATTTGAGCTTCCGCACTAGATAGATTCAAGCTACTAGTTTCCGACCCCTCTTAATAGAACGGTCAAACTAGTAAAAAGAATCCTATCAACCTGGTCTATCTCCATACACCGAGACCGGTAAGATCTTAAGAAAACAATCCTTAATCTTGGATTTTACCTTCGGTGAAGTTCGACCTCGTGAAGCTCGACCACTCAACGCTTGTCCTCGCAAAGTTCGACCTCGCTAAGCTTGACCTCGCTCGAGATGATGCATGTTGGCATCATCCTCTTCACGCCCTTGCTTGCTTTCATCCTGCAACCATTCTGAGACTAGAACACATACACTCAATGCACTAACGTTAGTCTCATATATAGTTCGTCATTAATCACCACCAGAGAAATCACTCCACACAGGAGTTAACTCAACGATTTCTCTCTTCGGCGAAATGACAAAACCAATTTTGATAGGCAACAAATGAGTAAGAGATGAATCACACAATCATATAGATCTATATATGATGAAGACATACGCACATGATCCATACTACTCATGTCATGATAAAGATAAGCATGATGCAACCACCAAACTCCCTCTCAACACATGCATCGATCTCGATACCACAAAAGAAGGAGTTATCAAACTTCTGGATTTATCACATGACATTCCAATCTACACTTAGCACAAGATTGATGCAACCACAGAGCTCCCCCTCAACATATGCATCAATTGTTAAACCATAACCAGGAGTCATCGACTTCTAGGGTTTAACATTAACAATTCAATGTACTTGTGCTAAACTAGAATTTATACAAGTTGTCATTTAATCCTGAAAGCTATCATTATCCAAATCAATATTAATCATTAAGGATTTATCCAAATCATGAAAACCTAGATACTTAGATCGACCTAGATCCCACAATCTCCCCCTTTTTGATGATTGATGACAACAACCTTTATAATCTCAATAAATCCAAAACAGACTCTTCAGCTCTCCCCCCTAATATATGCAATAGTATATCCAAACTGAGCAAAGCATTTAATCATTTGAGTTAAGATATAAATGACAATTAAGCACAAGTTCAATCAAGTCGTCTTCCAAAACATCAACTATCTTGATTTTCTTTAACTCAATTATCTCTCCCAAATTTCAATATCAATTATATCAAATAATATCTATTTCTCCCCCTTTGTCAACTAACTCAATTATCTTTCTCAGATTCTCCTAAACTCTCTCAAAATCTCTCCCTCTAAAGCTTATCTCTAAAACACTCTCCCCCTAAATCTTTCTCCTAAAGCTTTTCTCTAAAACACTATTTCTTTCCCCCTTTGTCATTAAGCACAAAAAGGAAGGTTTGAGAACTCAAATTTTGACACACAAAATTTTGGGGGGGAATTGACTCATTTTCAAGTTTGCTAAGACAAGATGTAAGAGATTTATAAGAAAAACTGATTTTTAAGGTATGGAAAAGGTATCAAAACAATCAACATATAATGGATATATCGATGACATTTAATCCATTCTCAATCATCCAAAATCTTGATGCATTTAATAGTTTGATGTGAAAAATATCCGCTAGATGCATGTTTGTCATGATTGATCTCAATATTCTCTTTATGCCACAAAGTCTCTTGTATAATGATGTTGTATATCAATATACTCTAATCGAGAGTTTTGAATTTAAATTGATCACCATCGTTACGACACTTTCAATATTTCATAAGAGTGGCATCTATTCGAAAGCAATTCTATAATCCAATGTTTCATTCGTAATAATTTAAGCATAACAACCATCGGATGTATTCTTTCGGTTGATCTTGTAAGTCATGTAATCCGAATCCCAATAATCAACTAATTCAAGATTTGTGCTTTTCGGATATCAAAGATCTATTTAGGATTGCATTTCAATTACCTAAGAATGCATTTAATGGAAATGATATGACATTCCTTAGGAAATAATCGAATTCTAGCATATTTGCAATCACTAAATATGATGACGAGTCTAAATGCGCTAAAAGAAAGCAAAACTATTAATCAAAGATCGATAGGGTTTAGAATTGACCGCTTTTTCATGTTCGTCCATGTCGAGATGTTCATTTGTAGCTTGCAAGTTGTAATAGCTTGATCAACCTCCATCTCGAGGCTTTTGAGCGATTTCTTCACATGCTTGAATCTACTATTAAGCATTTCGTTCTTGAGTTGCTTGTTTTGTCGTGCACGGAAGTAACTTTGCTGTCCCGGGCGCCCAGTGACACCTGTCCCGGGCGCCACCATTTACCCGGAGGCAACGTTGCCGGTGACCCCTGTCCCGAGCGCCGCCATTTCCCCGGAGGCAAGGCTCCAGGTGACACCTGCCTCGGGCGCCACCACTTGCCCGTGTAAGATCGAGGATGCCGACTAAAGGGGGGTGATTAGGAGGCTTTTAAATTTTCTTCCCCACTAAGCTATTTCAACAAGATAATTGTTTGAGCTAGATTTCACAATAAGGTTTAAAACAATTTAATCAACTTGTTGCATTCAACCATATAAACAATTCAACAAATCATGCAACAAAATTGAATTTAGAAATTGTGTCAAGATGAATATAAAGCAAATGATAAATACGCAATTGACACAATATTTTTACCGATGTCTCAGAGACTCGCCCGATCTCACCTACTCCTCGTTGAAGCGCTCACTCGGAGCCTCGCTTCTATATCCACGAAGGATAACTCACTAGGGTTGCTCCTTCTCCACACCGGATAGGCGAGCACCACACCTTTCACAATCTTTTGCCGGCCTCTCCGACAAACTTCAATTGGAGAGATCTCGGCTCTCCTCCGGCACCGTCTAGGCGAAGGCGATCGCCAAGAGTAACAAGCCGGATGCACTTTCACTTGAACCAACCACGTGCTAGACGCTCAATGATGCAAATGAGATTCTCAACACTCTAGCAGTAGCAATCTAATGGAGATGAAGTGCACTAAACACTCACACAATCTCCCTCAAGCTCTCTCTCAAATCTACTCAAGATTTGGGCTCAATTCTAGCCTCTAAATGCAATAACGCATATGCAACTCAATTGGCTAGGTTTTCAGCTGAAGAATGAACTCTTTGAGCAGCCAAAAATGAAGCCAAACACGAACTATTTATAGCCTCAAAGAAAAACTAGCCGTTTGCAACAAACTGAACCAGATCTGTACAGGCCAGACATTGTCTGGCCACTTCAGACACTGTCTGGCTACTTCAACGAAAACAACCATTGCAACGTGTCAGTGACCGTTGGGAGCTTTTTCTGTAAAGGCTAGATATTGTCCGGCTATGCCGGACAATGTCCGGCCATGACAGACAAAAGCTGCGGACGGTTGCATTTGTCTCTGTTTAATTTCTCGGCTCAAAAAATTTGTACAGGCCGGACATTGTCCGGCCATATCGGACAATGTCTGGCCTCCCCAGACAGATAGCCCCGGATGGATGCAAATCTCTCTAGTTTCATTTTGCAAAAGGCTGAAAAAATTTGTATAGGACGGACATTGTCCGCCCAAGCTAGGACAATGTTCGGCCACTGCACACTGACAGTAAAATAAGCATAACTTTTGATCCAGAGATCTGATTGAGGTAATTTTTGGCTTGTTGGAAAGATAACTCAGATCTCTACAATTTTGTAAACAGTAGCAAGACATAGAAAGGTCTAGAAACTTCTAGAAAACTCAGAAACTTTCCTACTGTCAAAATGTCCAATCCAAAAATCATCTCAAATGCAATTTAGGGTATTTGCAGATACGGATTTTTTGTTTTCCCGCGGATATCTCAGCTGATACTCAGTGATGACCACAACCACACAGGTCTGACATCCGATCAAAAACAGGTGGTCGAGAGGGTTTGGTCGAGCGTATGCAAGCGAGCCGAAGACTGGTACGACCAGTTCGAACTCCTACGACCACACCCAAACCCTAAACAGAAAACCGCCAAACAAGCGACACGACCACAACCACGTATCAACACGGATACGATCAGAATGTGCAAATACAACCATGACTAGCTCTAGATAAATAAACCAATTTAAACAGTTAGCGATCACAACTAAGTGCAGTTGTCAAAACATTTACTCTGATGCACACAAACTACACTTAGACTCTCTAGCAATACAAGACACTAGTGCAAGATGTTATGAATGCATCTGAGCTTCTGCACTAGATAGATTCAAGCTACTAGTTTCCAATCCCTCTTAATAATATGGTCAAACTAGTAAAAAGAATCATATCTACCCGGTCTGTCTTGAAACACCGAGACCGGTAAAATCCTAAGAAACAATCCTAAATCTTGGATTTTACCTTAGGTGGAGTTCGACCTCGTGAAGCTCAACCGCTCGATGCTCGTCATCACAAAACTCAATCTCCCTAGGCTTGACCACGCGAAGCTCAACAGCTCGATGCCTGTCTTCGCAAAGCTCATCCTTGCTTAGCTTGACCATGCTCGGGATGTCTCATATCGTCTTCATCGTCTTCACGCCCTTGCTTGCTTTTACCCTGCAATCAAACTGAGACTACAATACGTACACTCAATGCACAACATTAGTCTCATATATAAGTCGTCATTAATCACCTCCAGAGAAACTACTCCACACAGGAGTTAGCTCAAAGGTTTCTCTTTCAAATGACATGAAAAACTATATTCAACGAGTAGCAAATGAGTATAAGATGAAATACACTCATATAGATCGTAGATGATAAAGACATACGTACACGATCTATACTACACATGACATGAGATCAATCAAATCAAATGACCAAAGTGATGAGCTCTCCCTCAACATATGTATCGATATCAAATCCATAACTGGAGTCATCAACCTCAGGATTTAACATATCACATCTCGATTAACCAATTTGCACAAGCTTGATGCAACCACCGAGCTCATCCTCTACATATGCATCAATATCAAACCCGCAACCGAGGAAACATCCAATTCAGGGTTTACCAATAATCAATTCATTTCACTTGTGCTAAATCAGGATTTATCTAAGTTGTCATTTGATCAACAAAACTGATATTCTCTAGATTAAATTTGATCATGGATTTATCCAAATCGTCATTAATCATCAAAACCTAGATACTTAGATCTACCTAGATCCAACAGCCCAGAGGTAGGGCGCCCGGTGACCCTCATCCCGGGCGCCGCCACTTGCCCGGAGGTAGGGCGCCCGGTGACCCTCGTCCCAGGCACCGCCATTTACCCGGGGACAAGGCTCCCGGTGACACCTGTCCCGGGCGCCGCCATTTGCCCGGAGGCAAGGCTCCCAGTGACCCCTGTCTCGGGCGCCGCCATTTCGCCGGAGGCAAGGTTCCCGGTGACACCTGTACTGTAATGTGTATCCAGCCTTTTCTAACGGCTAAAAATAGCAAGTAGAGATAGAAAACAACAACATTTGTTAATGGTAAACTACTAAAAATCCGTGAGAATACTGCTATTTTTTCTAACGATATACTCTTAATTAGCCGTTAGAAGAGTGTGTGTTTTTCTCACGGTAAGCTATCAAACAACCGTAAGAATACTACCTTTTATTCTAACGGTATACTCTTAGTTACCCGTTAGAAGAGTGTGCCTTTTGCTCATGGTAAACTACCAAACAACCGTGAGAATACTACTTTTTTTCTAACGGCATACTCTTAGTTAACCGTTAGAAGAGTGCAAGTTTTTCTGACGGTAAACTCGCACGTAACCGTGAGAATACTGTTTGTTTTTCTTACTGTATACTACTAATTAACTGTTAGATAGTTACGTTTTTCTAACAGATAGTGCTAGTTAACCGTTAGACAAGAACGATTTTTCTGACGGTTATCTATGAAAATGCCGTTAGTATATGCGACTTTTTGTAACGGTTATTTACCGTTAGAAATTTCTTGTCTTGTTCTATCTTGTCTATCTCTAACGGTACAAAAATCGTTAGTAAAAGTGTGTTTTTACCGTTAAAGAAAGCATTTCTGAACTAGTGATAGTGTAAGCATCACTTTTATGTTTAGATTCAAGCTCTAGAAACACCTGAAAAATTTTGAAAATATTTTGTTAGTATGTTAACTTGTAATCATTATCAGTTTTGGAACTGAGTCTAAATTATGATGCATGACTCTCAGGATCAGAAAAAAGCACTAGCCAGTAACCCATGTACCCGAAAAAAAGAGACGTAAGAAGATAGATCTAGACAACATATCATATATTAGGATTGAACTTGCTGGGGGAAAGCCCTTACCTCCGGGCAATCCTCGAAGTGGGCTCCCGAGCGCCTTTGGTCCTTCGTGCGGAGAAGGTCCCTATCGGGTCCGAGGCCTCCGGGCCCTGGGTCCCTCGGGCTCTCCGGAGCGCCTCGGTCCTTTGTGCAGAGAAGGTCCCCGACGGGTCACCAGGCCTCCGGGCCCCGGGTCCCGAGGGACTTCCGAAGCCTCGGCCCTTCGTACGGAGGTCCCCAGTGGGTCCCGTGGGGACTTCCGGAGAACCTCGGGCCTTCATGCGGAGAAAGTCCCTGGCGTGTCCCGGGGACTTCAAGAGCGCCTCGGGCCTTCATGCGAAGAAGGTCCTCGGCAGCCTCCGGGCCCCGGGTCCTGTAGGGGTCTCCGGAGCGCCTCGGCCCTTCGTGCGGAGAAGGTCCCCGGCGGGTCCCGGGGCCTCGGTGTGCCGGGTCCCTGAAACTTCTGGAGTGCGTCGGCCCTTCGTGCGCAGAATGTCCCCTGCAGGTCCCAAGGCCTCCGGGCCCTGGGTCCCAGTGAACTTCCGGCGCGCCTCGGGCCTTCGTGGGGAGAAAGTCCCCGACGGGTCCCCGAGCCTTCGGGCCCCAGGTCCCGGTGAACTTTCAGAGCGCCTCGGGCTTTCATGCGAAGAAGGTCTCCAGTGAGTCCCTGGGCCTCTGGACCCCAGGTCCCGGGGGAGGCCTTCGTGCGGAGAAGGTCCTGGTGGGTCCCTGGGCCTCCGGGCCCCGAGTCTCGGGGGACTACCGGAGCGCCTCGGGCCTTCGTGCGGAGAAGGTCCTGGCGGGTCCCTGGGCCTCTGGGCCCCGAGTCTCGGGGGACTTTCGGAGTGCCTCGGGCCTTTGTGCGGAGCAGGTCCCCGGTGGGTCCCTGGACCTCTGGGCCCCGGGTCCCTCAGGAACCAGCGAGGACACTTGTTAAACATCCAAGCCCTTCGGCCAGAGAAATGATGCCAACGCCCCTCGATCCAACGGCCATAGCTAGGGCTTTTGGTCTTTTGCGTGTTTTGGGGCCTATAAATACCCCTTTTACCTCATTTGTAGGGGGACTCCAATTCATTTTCAACACACTCAAACAATAGGCTCATTTGGAGGCCTCTCTCCCCGAGAGAGCTCCTCCCTAGCAGACTCGCGTTCGGAGGGTGCCGACAAGACTAGAGCCCCCACCGGGTCCCGAACCTGTATAAAAATCGCCGTGTCAATTGCTGCGTTGCCCGCGCGGGAGGTGACCGGTCACTCGGTCAGCTCGCGCCGCTGTACACATGCTACGCACGTTCGAAGAAACCTGCCGGGGTATCCGTAATACCACGACAGAACCTATATCTGAGATGGATTCACCCAATGCCAAAGCTCTCATTTGTATTTTCTTATTAAAGGAAGACGCAGCTAAAAACACATGTTCCTTTAAAAAAACTAAAACCATAGGTTTCATCACTTTATTATAAAATAAAATGGAAAATCGAAAAGAATGGCTTGTTTTTTGTGCCATTGTAGAGAACCAAACAAGCAAAAATCACAGGAACCAGTGTTCGCAAGAGTTACTTCAGAAGAATAGCGAATTGAAGAAGAGGTAATGGGGTCAATTGACACCATTTTTTTCTTGAAATAGCCTAACATACTCATTATTCTCACATAGATTTTAAGTGAAATGTTATGGTATTTTAAAAATTGACCACTCCATTTTTGCAAATTTTTATCAAGGCTGACTCAGTATATTTTTTTTTACACATTTCACCCAATAATTAAAGTTTCTGCATCCACTCCTACTTCACACTGTTGACTTTTCCTATTTATATAACAGTATTCCTCTCTCATCAACTAGAATACTTAGTTCATTGACCCACCTGAGTCATAGAGATTATTGCATGGAAGAAAATATGGAGGAAAAGATGCCTGTCTACTTTGAACAATTTCTCAATGACATCACGATGACAAGAAGATTTTGCTTTTGTCACCTTGTACAGATGGCAATCATGCCCATTAATGCCCAATAAACATAATATCTACTTTGTATTTTGCACCCAATAGAAAAGAGGGAAGAAATTAAGAAGCTAAGTGCAATACCAAAATTAAAGCCCCCACCCGTCACCCCCACATTTTTTTTTTTGGTGAGAAAAGGCCTTGCTTACGCTGTGCCCTCCTCGTATGCAACTCCGAGGCCGCCACTAGTTATTGCCATTCGTCGACGCCGTCCAGAAACCGCCGCAAGCTGCTAGCGGCCGAGCCAGTGCAGCAAAGCGCCTTCGCCGCGCGTGCCTTCCAAAGCTTTGCACGCGCCCGTATCATGCACCCTTGTTTGGTATCGCCCATGACCACTTCGACGCAACGCGCTAGCTCCGCCGCGCGCACGGTGCCGTCCGCGCCGGCCTGGGCGCGCACGCCCACGCCCCACTGCGCCTCAGCCATGCGCGCATTAGTCGCCTGGTCGGACCACTGTGGCGCCATGATCACCGGCACACCGCAGGACACGCTCTCCAGCATGGAGTTCCACCCGCAGTGCGTCACAAAGCACCCGACCGCGCGGTGCGCCAGCACGCGCGCCTGGCTGCACCACTCCACCACAAGGCCGCGCCCTGGTTTGCCAGGCCGCTGCCGCGCTGCCGCGTCGCAGTTGTCACGCCGGACGACCCAGAGGAACGGCCGGTGACTCGCCTGCAAGAACTGGCGTATCTCCTCGAGCTGCTGCGCGCAGAGCAAGGCGAGACTGCCGAACGAGACGTACACGATCGAGCCGTCTCGTTGCTCGTCGAGCCATTTCATATACGGCGCGTGGTCCTCCTCGAAGAGGTCGCCGCTCCTGACGGCACCGCCATGGGCGACCGTGTCCGTGACCATGGGGCCCACCGGGATGAGGTCAATGCCGGGGACGGACTTGAGAGCCTCCGGCTCAAGAGCGTCGAAGGTGTTCACCAGCACGCTTGCCCTTGTCTTGCCTTTGCCGCTACCGCCCGCGGCGGCGGCTTCGACAACGTCGAACATCTCTCGGAAGGCCGGGAGGAAAGGGCTGGGGCCAGTGAGCAGCGACGGGAGGTCGCGGACGCGGAGGAACGGGAGGCCTGGGACTTCGGCGGGGCAGTCGGGGCAGTTCTTGCCGGGCGCGGCGACGGCGTCGACGAGCTCGGCGTGGTGGTGGAAGTAGTGGTAGTACACGGAAAGTACGGCTGCCGGCATGGTCCAGAAGAAGAAGGCCGGCACCGACAGGTCCCGCGCGACGGTGGCAGCGAAGGGCAAGAGTAGCGTGTAGATGACGCACGTCACCGGGCGGCCGCGAGCATGGAGCGCGGCAGCAAGCGTCGCAAGGGAGGCCGGTCCGACGAGCCGGAGCCGGCCGATGAACGCAGCGCCATCGCAGGCCGCCGGCTGGAATCCCTCATCAAAGCCGTCAGTAAACGCGGCGTAGTCGACGCGTCCGTCGGAAATCACGAGCCCCGCGTCGGCGCCCCGGACGGCCTTCCCCG
Organism: Pharus latifolius; assembly: GCA_019359835.1. Classification (NCBI taxonomy): domain Eukaryota; kingdom Viridiplantae; phylum Streptophyta; class Magnoliopsida; order Poales; family Poaceae; genus Pharus; species Pharus latifolius. Next base: position 27,295,685 of record CM033329.1, read on the forward strand.
GGAACATGCGGCGGAGCGCGGAAAGCGGCACGGCCAGTGTAGCCCACGCGCTGCCCGAGCGCTCCAGCAGGTGAGACAGCCGTCGCGCCGGCGTTATCTGCCCCTGTGCTGCCCCGGACACGATGAGGAAGTGGTGACGGCGGCCGCCGCTGTCATCACCACCGCCACCGTGCATGGACGCGTCGTTAGCCATGCTGGACACAGCTCTCCACTACTTTGCACGTAGTAATAATGTACCGACTAGTGCTATTATTAGTACTAGTAGCTCCTAGTGTTAGTGAGCTCAAGATTTGTGTGTTAGTGTTGCAATTTGGGTGCTCTAAAGGGACATAAATTAAATAGGGCGCTCCCCGTACGGGGCGGGCAGGGCAGAGGTAGGTCTACATCTCTGTCACATCATGCTAACGGAAACACGTTATTTACCGTATTAGCTTTTTTGTGATTTGAGAAGAGATGGTATTCTATAATTTTTTAATCATATTGATATTCTTAGCTTTCACACATGTTACGCATTTCTAACTTAGTTTATCAACAATAAAAATTAGAAAACAGTAATGTATATAAGAAAGGTATGTTGACTAACATATATGAGTGAAACATACGTCCATTTGTTAGACAAATACTTCTATTTCTGTTATATGTTATTTTTGCATTGATTTAAGAGGGACGGGTACGAGATATATTATGCAAATCTGGTCTAGCAAAAAAGTTAAATGTAAATTTTTTTTATGGGCCGGGTCTAAATTCCTATTTTGTATTACATTCAGTTCTAATTGATGCATCTCAACTAATTAAATATTCAAATCTTACAAAAATTCTACATAAATAAACTAAATTAAGTTTGATACAACAAACCAATCATCTGATCATTCCCATCCCCATTAACTACCAAGATAATTTATGTATTGCATGATTGTCATTTCTAGAAATCCCCACAAATATAGGGGTTCTCGGAGAAAATTGTCATTCTTACTTTCCTTCACTTGCAGGTTTGAGGATATAGATGTCAATCCAGCTGCTCAATCAAATGATTAGCTAGGATGAGTTGAACGACTTACCAGACAAGTGGCTTATGTACCTTGTCGATGCATCCAGCCATCCGATCTGAAAGGATGATATTTTTGCCTTCCCTCTAAATTTTAAGTGGTTGGCATTGTACACTAATAATAATAATAATAATAATAATAATCATAATAATGTATGTACCAGAACTAATAATGTGGTTTGGGGCAATGATTTGGGTAGGAAAGGTTAAAACGAGGGGGGCCAGGCAGGCAGCAGGCTTAGCCGTCTGCAGCTGTCTCTTATACGGGGAGTCGGTTCGGGCCAACGTGTTCTCGCGACACTCTGACAGGGAGATCCACTAAGATCCAGTCGACGATTCGGTGGTCCGACCTGGAAATTTTATATAATGATCCAGTTATTTTCTTTAAATTTCTTAGTTGAGTCTTGCTTCCTTTGTAAGTTTACAAATTAGATACTGCTGCGTCAGTTTTCACAAAAAAAAATTGATGTTTTAGAAGTCATGTAGTCAAATTTTATCAATTTTGATCATTAATATGTTTAAAGTTTCATGATTTTTCATATAAAATTATATTAGCATTATTTTCATAATTCTTCTATCTAATTGTACAATTTTATATAGTGGTTTTACTTGTTCTATAAATTTATTTGTTGAGTCCGGCTTCCCTTTTAATTTTAATAAGGTATACCCGACTCTGTTTGTTTTAAAAAAGAATGTTGATTTCGAAGTGGTACAGTTAAGCCTTGTAAATTTTGACCACAGTATTAAGATTTTATCACATAAAAATGATATTAATAGATTTTTCATGAAAATTACTTCTATAACATTACTCATTTGGTTGCAAAATATAAGACATGTAATTTTTTCAATCTTGTAGTAAAATATAAAATATGCATGCATATTAATTGATATTTTTTCTATTCTAACCGTATTTATTTTTCACCATCTCTACCATGTGTAACTAATCCCTCGCACGCTAAACTTTCTCTCCATTTCAAGGAATCTAAATAAGAATAAATTAATAATTTCTTTTATGGTTTTCTTATACTTTGTAACACCCTGGGTTTGAGGTGAAAATTCTTTTGCATAAAAAATCATGCATGCATACGCACTATAAGATAGCACTTCAATGCTAGCAGTAGAGCAGCTGGTAAAAGCCAGTATTCCCAGCACTTTAGCTGCTGGGAATAAGGTTTGTTACAGCTGGGCGAAAAGGTGCTGCGAAAATTTTTTCCCAGCTGTAGGTCTAATGGTAAAGAGTATTCTTACCTGTAGACCACTTGGAAATTTTGAACTTTTCCCACCTATATGTCTATTTGTAATATATTATTCCAAGCGGTATAACTATTTGGAATATTTTTTTCCCAGCTGTAGGTCCGGTGGCAAAGAGTATTCCCAGCTGTAGGTCGCTTAGAAAGTTTGAACTTTTGTCATCTGCATGTCCACTTGTAATATATTCCAAGCTGTTTAACTATTTCGAATTTTTTTCGTAGCTGTAGGCCCGGTGGTAGAGAGTATTCTCAACTGTAGGTCGCTCAGAAAGTTTGAACTTTTCCCACCTGTATGTCCACTTGTAATACATTATTCCAAACTGTATAACTATTTGGAATATTTTTCCCAACTGTAGGTCCGGTGGCAGAGAGTATTCCCAGCTGTAGGTCGCTCGAAAAATTTGAACTTTTCCCACTTGTATGTCCATTTGTAATACATTATTCCAACCTGTATAACTATTTGGAATTATTTTCTCATCTGTAGGTCCGGTGGCAGAGATATTCCCAGCTGTAGGTCGCTCGGAAATTTTGAACTTTTTCCACTTGTATGTCCACTTGTAATACATAATTCCAAACTGTATAACTATTTGGAATATTTTTCCCAGCTGTAGGTCCGGTGGCAGAGAGTATTCCCAGCTATAGGTCGCTCGGAAAGTTTGAACTTTTCCCACCTGTATGTCCACTTGTAATACATTATTCCAAACTGTATAACTATTTCGAATATTTTTTCCCAGCTGTAGGTCCGGTGGCAGAGAGTATTCCCAGTTGTAGGTCGCTCAAAAAGTTTGAACTTTTCTCACCTGTATGTCCACTTGTAATACATTATTCCAAAATTATTACCAGCTGATCTGTCATTGAGAATTTAGACTTTTAAATTTAAATATGTGAATTATTTGTAGTAAATTTACCGCTAGGAATTGTGTCAATAATTAATTTTAAATATATTTTTTTAGTAATTAGACAACAATATTACAACAAAAATTATAAATATATACTATCCTAACAGAAATCACACCACATTTTGCAATAAAATTATCAAAAATGGATAAATAGCACAATTATATATTATATTGAATTCTTTGCTTTATATAGCCATTGACAAGATTCGTAATGATCACAAATTATTCAATTGACAAAACCAAATAAAATAGATATAGAATCTCTGAAATAATTGCGAGAAAAATATCACTTAAGAATCATTTTGAATTCTTTACACCAAATGTATGCCCATATATAATATTCTTAACTTTATATATTTTCTTCCAACTATAATTATCAAAAGTAAAATATTCCACTTTCAAACTTCTCATATGATTAAAATATCTTCATCACTTTATATGCTTTTAACACCTTACTGTTAACCACCTGCATAAAAAAAGATATTGATTTCAATAGCCTTGAGATAAATATATACAAATCAATAACTTTTGGTTTAAGTAGCATATAAAAATATGGCAATTATAATAAAATATGGTTGGTTGATTGTTGTATAATAAGTATAAGCTGTTGGTTATGCGAATGAGAAAATTGTGTTGGTTGACATGACTTGCATACACTTGATAAAAGAAATTAATCATATGAAAGTGAGCTATTAGTTCAAGGCACAATCAACATACACTTAATATTTAAAAAATGAATAATATGTGGATTTTGTTGATAACACCTCACCTTTATAAAATTATTAAGTATTTTCACTTAGTTTCAACTAATTCTCTTGTCCGTTTCACTTGTAAGTATTATTTTATTAATAAAAAACAAGACAAATGAAACAAATATTAACTAACCAGGTAAATAACAGGTTATAATTATATATACCTAGAACACGAGATGAACCACCACCTATTGTAGTATCATCTTGGATCTACAAGTAAAATTTCATAGTTTGTTTAGTTGAATGGTATTAGTAAGTAAATAAGTGCGATTATACTAGATAGAATAGATTACTTTTTCACGTGGCCATGCAATTGATCGTCCAAGTGCATCAGACATTTTTCTAACATTCTTATATGGACGTAACAATGGAGCATCTCTTTTCAACACATAGTTCACAACCACCTCACAAAACTTAGGCCTAAGAGGTGTGTCGCCAACTATTACACTTCGAGATGCCTTTTGAAGCGTATCCTTAGCAACAGGAACATATGGCCTCATAAAATAAATCAAAATAACTTCCTTTCCTCCCTAAAGATCAAATAGAATTGCATATAAGCTTAATGGTTACCTTAATGATGAGCATCCAAATTCAATAGAGTATAATTAACTTACAACTATTACCTCCTCATGCTTATAACGTCGTACATCATGTGTCTTACCAACTCTCTTTTGCATTATCTACACAAAAATTAAGGATAAGTTGATAGTCTAAATATTGTTAGGTTAGGTGCAACTTTGAGGTAAAATAATAAAATGTAAACTTATGTTTCATGGAACCCAATTTTCACCTGTAGATAACTCTATAGAATAACCGTCACTTTCATATCCCGTGTCCTACAGCAATTAGTACATAACATTTGAGCAATTTAGTAAATAACCATATGTATATTATTGCTTAAATATTATAAAGAACACATATAAAAAAAACACCTGCACATGATCCTTAGATCTATGATTGTAATCATTATTTTAATATTTTGCCTAGCCTGTGAAGCAAGCATTTGCTTCAATTCTTCAATTTCTTTTTCCATCCATGTCAATTGCTCTTTGTTTCCCACACTCTCACTCTCCATTTTATCTAGCCTCTCTATCAAAAGATTATTCTGATTTTGAAGTCTTATCTTTGCTGCATTAGCTAGTTGAAGCTTAGTGGATGAATACTTTTGTACCCCCAGCATCTTTAAGTCTTGAGGAGTAGGGCCCAAACCAATAGCACGTACACGTGAGCGGTTTTCTTTTGCAAAGACATGGTAAAATAGATCTCCTTCTGTTATGGTTCTTTTAGCGAGTTCTGGCTTATTAGCACATGTCTCCGCAATTGTTTTCTAAAAATTAGATAAAACTCATATTCAGATATATGTTTACATTTGATCGTTGATTATAAATACTTGTAACCCTTGAATGACACTTACAATTATGTCTTCAGTTCCTTTTTCTGGAACTCCATTTTTTTGGGTATGTGTTTTGATAAAAACTTCATGTCTAGCGGGTATATAACCCAGTTCCTTGGACTGCACTTCCATTAATATTGACAATTAGTTATCTAAAGAAAGTAGAAATAAATATTAAGACATTTAATACCATATCATGTGCAATCCGACCAAGACTCTTGCTTCCAGCAGTATGTGTCATTGTCATTTTTGCACTATTTGCTTTTCCAATTTCACTTAGAGCCTATAAAATGAGAATATAATTAATTGCATAAAATATAATTAATTTGTAATTAAGAATCATTTATAAAGAAGTTTTACCTGACTTTTCGGAGCTCTCCAATTGATGAGGTCATCCCAGCACGTGTTGCACCTTCGCATGTAGACCAAAGATCTGATCAGGAATACAATGGACCGATCACTCGACATCGTGCAAAGAATCTACAACAAGAGGTGACTTCACTCCTTGCTGAAATTGACATTACAAATGATGAGAATTTTATACTACCTAAAAGTTCTACACTTTTGCTACTTAGGTTCACATACGAGGAGATAGAAGATGGTCCAGCTAAGAAGGCCTATGTGGAGGACATGGAGGATAAGGAAGATTGCGTGGAGGCAAACATGGGTGCTGCCCAAAGTTGAGACGTGTCATGTGACAAGTACTGTAACTTTCACAAGTCGTACGATGAAATATTTTGACGTTTCTGGATGCATAATTCACATGGATGGAAAGCTTATGGAGTCTACTTTCCAACGCAACAAACGGCTCGTCTTTTGGACTTCCCAATTAGGAGTAATCACCATTTTAGTGCTGGCTGCACAGAAGTCAAACAGCCGCGCGCGAATTACTTCGTGGTGACCTTTCAGCTAGCTTATCTTCAAATTCTTAAAGAGTCTTTTCTCACCTAACTAGAAGGGTTGTTCTCTAGTATTAATATGCACTATGTATGGTGTTAAGGGGAATTATTTTTGGAGAAGCAAATACCAATCCCTTTTGTTCAGCTGTGTGCTAACAATTTTCGAGAGTGATCTCTACCCCTTTGCTCTTTTGATTTCCTCGCGAAATTACAGAAGCGGTCGCATCATCGACTCCCAATCGGTGCTCCTGCTCTGTTTGATTGCAGGTTGTGTTGGTTGGTTTCATAAGAGTGTGGTTGGACGAATCCTCGATTCAGGTTGCCGTATTGCGACGGTGGTTGGCTTCGAGTTTTATTTGTCAGGTTGCACTAGTTATCTTGGCTGTTTTCAGTAAGTTATCGTGTTCATGATCCTACGCCGTGAAGATCAGGACCAAAGGACGCATCATCTGGTATCAGAGCTTTCGTTGCCACGGTAGGATTCTTTACCCTTAGCTACATATATTTGTGTTCTGTCCTATCCACTAAAAAGCCTTAAAAAAATTGTTTTAGCCGTTCTTCAATCTGTTATTTTGGTGAGTTTAGTTAAGTTTCTGTCCATTAGAGTCTTTGTTCTTGTTGCTGATCATAATTTCCTTTGCGTGTCCCTTGAGCCATTTATCTCTCCATATCATTTGTATCTACATTTGAAAACCAAAAAAAAAAAAGAGTATTAGTCCATTTCCTCCTTTGCGAAAACCTTGCTCTAGCCTCTGGTTGTGCTGAGATTATATGTTCAAGTTGTGCAAGTGCTATATCTGTTAGTTGCTTTCAGTTTGTTAAAAAAAAAAAGAGTTGACAAAAGAAGTGAAAGAACAGATTGCATTGTTTATATGCACAAGTGTTGAAATCTCAAAAAAAAAAAAAAAAAAACGTTGTGCAACCAGATTGCTATCCTTCTTTGGTGAAATTTTGCTAGGTATACCTCAAGAACCATCAATCCCTAGCATAATCCTTGTTTGCATCAAAATCAGAATTTCCTTTGCGTGTGAGTTGCTCATATACATCATTCCTAACTTGTGATCAGTGCTAGACATTGGGCTGCTAGTTTGGATTGTTACTTAGCTTTACAATATCTGAAATTCAGATTGTTATTTGTGCATCTTTCCCTACCAAGCTCCACAAAGAAACCATCGTAGACAGAACGCTGGTCGTGTATTCGTCTAACCATCACTTACCACCACACATATACTTCTGTAATTTTCAGGGAAAGCATAAGAGCTTCAGTTGGTAAGAGAAGGTGAGGTTGAGAGATCCACAAATTAATTTTCATACATATACTTGCTGCTCGTGTTCACTAACAGTGCAGGAAGGATGTCCAAAGAACCAAAGATTGATGATTGTGTCACAATGGCACAATTCAATGAGCTGAGACAAAGATTGGAGGAGAGACAAGGGAGAATGTCCCAAGATCTTCAAGCTCTTCTAGCTCAGCTTCGAGATCAAGGACGTGGTGCCAACAGTACAGCTAACCAAGATGAAGAAGTAGATGAAAATGATGACGAAGTTGCTGCCCAACCTCCAATACCACTGCGAGCACGAAGAGATCGAGCTGCTGCCCGAGCCATGAGACCCCCAGGTCTAGGTCGTGGGAATGGGGAAGAAGCTTTTGGTCGTGGAAGAGGAAGAGGTCGCGGCCAACGAAATGACAACGCTGCTGAATTTGAAGATGAATCAGATGAAGATGACCCCTACCAGCCCCAAAATAATGGTAATCGCCGTCGAGGCCATAACCAACGTCGTCGGGCCGAGGAGGAGAGGTTTGGTAAGCTAAAATTCACCATGCCAAAATTTAATGGTGAATCTGATACTGAAGCCTATCTCTCATGGGAGTTGAAGGTTGATAAGATTTTTCGCTTGCATAACTACTCTGAAGAGAAGAAGATAGCAATGGCTGCTCTTGAGTTTGAAGATTATGCCCTAATCTGGTGGGAACAAGTCCTGAATCAGCGAGAAGACGCTGGAGAAGGTGTTGTTGCTACCTGGGCTGAAATGAAACGGGAAATGCGAGCGAGATTTGTCCCTAAGCATCACCGTCGTGATCTTTTTAACAAGCTGCAGAATTTAAATCAAGGAAGTCTCTCAGTTGAAGGATATTATAAAGAAATGGAGAAGGCTATGATCAGGGCCAATGTAGTCGAAGATGAAGAGCAAACTATTGCACGCTTCATGTTGGGATTGCATCGCAACATTCAACGAATTGTTGAATTTTAGCCATATCGCACACTTATTGAATTGGTACACCAAGCTACTAAGGCTGAGCGTCAATTGCAGCAAGATACTAAGTCAAGTAGAGCTGGTTCATTCGGTACAAAGGTGACAACAAATGGAAACAAGTTTACCCCAAGGTTTGCTGAAGGCCGAACTACCACCACAAGTGCAAATGGTGGTACACGCTCTAATACTCAAGGAGATTTCAGCAGCAAAACCATAGCTGCTCCAAGTGCAACGAAACCCTCTTCATCAGCAACCTCATCAGTTAGTTCTACAGCCCGAAGTAGCCAAATTCAGTGCTTCAAGTGTGGAGGCCGTGGTCATGTTATCAAGGAGTGTCCAAACAACCGTGTGGTACTTGTTAATGACCTAGGGGAGTATGAATCAGCAAGTGAAGAAGAACAAGATGCTGATGAAACACCATTCGAAGAAGCACAAGAAAATGATGGCGAAAAATATTGTGAATTTGAGAGAGGGACTGCTCTTGTAGTCACTCAAATCTTGAGTGTGCAGCTGAAAGAGGCTGAAAATGGACAGCGCCATAATCTCTTTCAAACAAGAGCCAAAGTTGAAGACAAGATATGCAAGGTGATCATTGATGGTGGAAGCTGCCATAATCTTGCAAGCAAAGAGATGGTTGAAAAGCTTGGATTGAAGCTGCTGCGACATCCTCACCCATATCATGTGCAATGGTTGAATGATTCTGGTTCCATCAAGATTGCAGACAGAGTGAAAGTATCATTCAAGATTGGTGAATATGTTGACACCGTGGAATGTGACGTGGCACCCATGACAGTGTGTCATCTGCTGTTAGGAAGGCCATGGCAATATGATCGTTCATCCCAACATTGTGGCCGCACAAACAATTTCACAATCAAGTGGAAGGGAAAGGACTTGGTTCTTAAACCTATGACGCCTCAACAAATCATGGCTGAACATTTGCAAAAGAATTCAGAAGTGAAGGTGATTAGTGAGAGTGAAAAACAGCAAAAGAATATGAATGCCCTCCACAAATCAGTGAGTGAGCGCCACAAGCCAAATATGAAAGGTAAAAAGAAGATAGAGGGAGAGAATTTAGTCATGATAGCCACCAAATCTGAAATGAGAGATGTGAGGAATCACCCAGACCAAGTACTCATTGTACTTGTGTACAAAGACACATTGCTTTCAGCTAATGACATAACATCTCTTCCTAGTGCTATGTCTCATCTTTTGCAGGATTACCAAGATATTTTTCCAGAAGAATCACCTGCTGGACTTCCTCCTTTGCGTGGCATTGAGCACCAAATTGATCTCATTCCGGGAGCTGCACTACCTAATCGGCCACCATACTGCACCAACCCTGAAGAAACCAAGGAAATACAAAGGCAAGTGCAAGCACTTTTAGATAAAGGTTATGTGCGAGAGAGTTTAAGTCCATGTGCTGTCCCTGTGATCTTGGTGCCAAAGAAAGATGGTTCTTGGAGAATGTGTGTTGATTGTAGGGCCATCAATAAAATAACTGTTCGTTATCGTCATCCTATTCCTAGGCTTGATGATATGCTTGATGAATTGAGTGGTTCTATGATATTTTCTAAAATTGATTTGAGAAGTGGTTACCATCAAATAAGAATGAAAGTTGGAGATGAATGGAAAACTGCTTTCAAAACAAAATTTGGATTGTATGAATGGTTAGTTATGCCTTTCAGTTTGACAAATGCACCTAGTACATTCATGAGATTGATGAATCATGTTTTGAGAGTATTCATAGGAAAATTTGTTGTTGTTTATTTTGATGACATCTTAATTTACAGCAAGACATTTGAGGAGCATATTTATCATATTCGACAAGTTTTGGATGTGCTTAGAAAGGAGAAATTGTTTGCTAACCTAGAGAAGCGCACATTTTGTACAGAACAAGTTGTGTTTCTTGGCTTTGTTGTTTCAGGTCATGGAATTCAAGTTGACGAGTCAAAGGTGAAAGCAATCAAGGAATGGCCAACTCCTATGAATGTAAGCCAGGAAGCTCATGCAGGAGGACTGATGGGTCACTTTGGATGGAAAAAGACCTACGAGCTGCTGGCCGATCATTTCTATTGGCCAAAGATGAGAAGGGACGTGGAGAGATATGTGCAACGCTGCAACACTTGCCACAAAGCTAAGTCAAAACTGAAATCCCATGGTTTATATACTCCATTACCTGTTCCTAGTGTACCTTGGGAAGACATTAGCATGGACTTTGTTTTGGGTTTACCTCGGACAAAGAGGAGGATGGATTCCATTTTTGTAGTGGTTGATAGATTTTCCAAGATGTCACATTTTATACCCTGTCATAAAAGCGATGATGCTTCCCATGTAGCCTCTTTATTTTTCAGGGAAATTGTGAGATTACATGGCATGCCAAGAACAATTGTTTCCGATCGTGATGCAAAGTTCATGAGTTACTTTTGGAAGACGTTATGGGCAAAGCTTGGAACAAAGTTGCTGTTTTCGACAACTTGTCATCCGCAAACAGATGGACAAACAGAAGTGGTGAATAGGACACTCTCCATATTGCTGCGGACAATGATCAAGAAGAACTTGAAAGAGTGGGAAGAATGCTTGCCGCATGTGGAATTTTCTTATAACAGGGCTATCCACTCCACTACGAACATGTGTCCTTTTGAAGTTGTTTATGGATTCAAACCAATTGCTCCTATAGATTTGTTGCCGCTGCCATTGCAAGAAAGGAGTAACATGGAAGCCTCTCTGTGTGCTGCATATATAAAGAAGATACATGAGAAAACGAAGGAAGAAATCGAGAAGAAAACCAAGTACTATGCTGAGAAGGCAAACAAGAACAGAAAGAAGATGATATTCAAACCCGGCGATTTAGTTTGGATACATCTACGCAAGGAGCGTTTTCCTGAGAAACGCAAATCAAAGCTGATGCCACGAGGAGATGGGCCATTCAAAGTTTTGGCCAAAGTCAATGACAATGCATACAAGATTGAGCTTCCTGGAGACTATGGTGTTAGCACGACATTCAATGTTGCTGATCTCACACCGTTCTTTGGCTCGGAAGAATCAGAGTCGAGGACGACTCCTTGTCAAGAGGGGGAGGATGACGAGGTCATCCCAGCACGTGTTGCACCTTCACATGTAGACCAAAGATCTGATCAAGAATACAATGGACCGATCACTCGACGTCGTGCAAAGAATCTACAACAAGAGGTGACTTCACTCCTTGCTGAAATTGACATTACAAATGATGAGAATTTTATACTACCTAAAAGTTCTACACTTTTGCTACTTAGGTTCACATACGAGGAGATAGAAGATGGTCCAGCTAAGAAGGCCTATGTGGAGGACATGGAGGATAAGGAAGATTGCATGGAGGCAAACATGGGTGCTGCCCAAAGTTGAGACGTGTCATGTGACAAGTACTGTAACTTTCACAAGTCGTACGATGAAATATTTTGATGTTTCTGGATGCATAATTCACATGGATGGAAAGCTTATGGAGTCTACTTTCCAACGCAACAAACGGCTCGTCTTTTGGACTTCCCAATTAGGAGTAATCACCATTTTAGTGCTGGCTGCACAGAAGTCAAACAGCCGCGCGCGAATTACTTCGTGGTGACCTTTCAGCTAGCTTATCTTCAGATTCTTAAAGAGTCTTTTCTCACCTAACTAGAAGGGTTGTTCTCTAGTATTAATATGCACTATGTATGGTGTTAAGGGGAATTATTTTTGGAGAAGCAAATACCAATCCCTTTTGTTCAGCTGTGTGCTAACAATTTCCGAGAGTGATCTCTACCCCTTTGCTCTTGTGATTTCCTCGCGAAATTACAGAAGCGGTCGCATCATCGACTCCCAATCGGTGCTCCTGCTCCGTTTGATTGCAGGTTGTGTTGGTTGGTTTCATAAGAGTGTGGTTGGACGAATCCTCGATTCAGGTTGCCGTATTGCGACGGTGGTTGGCTTCGAGTTTTATTTGTCAGGTTGCACTAGTTATCTTGGCTGTTTTCAGTAAGTTATCGTGTTCATGATCCTACGCCGTGAAGATCAGGACCAAAGGACGCATCACCAATGCTCTATAAGCCACATCCAATCTGTTTTAGGTACTCTAGAATTAATCTTCATAGAAAAAAGTTTCTCATCAATTTTTGTTTCATCAAAATAATTTCTCTTTATTTCACATTTGAAATCCTTCCATTTCACTGCTGCTTTTTGTAAAACCCAATCCTCAAAGTTATCATGAACATCAAAAAATTCCTACAAAATTATCAAGTTGTCAATGATTATATACTATTATACTATACATATCTATGGAATACATGGATTATGAGTCTACAAAACTTGTCACTAGTTACTAGTGTTGATGATTTTAAATAACTATAAATCCAATTTATGAAGTAAATTAAATTCAAATGCAAGTAAAAAATCAAATATAGAATCAAACTCTCTCTTCATATTAGAATGACACATCTAATAATAAATTGCAAAGCTCCACATATATATTTTCACCCTTAATTAGAAGGAAAATTAGTCAGTGCTATGTATAGTAAGAAGAGCTATTGAAGCATATCTCAGTTCTATTAAAATATAAATGTAAGACTGAAATGAGAGTAAATTAATTTAGAGTTCTTATTCTTAGTAGTATACAAATTTACCTTTACAGTAGCCCAAACAAATTCCTTTTTATCTGCATCAATTTCATTCCAGTCTTTAGACGAAAGTGGTATTCCTGATCTCACTATTGTAGAAATAAAGTTGGTTAATGGTGAAGTTTGATCACCAACAGGTTGATTATTCATGTTATGGTCAACATGAATTTTTGGTTCATTCTTTCGCTTCCATATGTCATGCTTGGTGGTGGGTCCTCGTCCCTTCCTTTTCTTTTTTTGACCTGAATGAGTTTGCTCTACACAAATATGCAATTGAAAATAATAACTAATGATATAAAAAAGAGAGCAAAATAATGCAAAACTATACCTAAATATACCTATATTCAATGTTTCATCTTCATCATCACCAAGTTGTTGTTCTTCCATAGAAATGTCATCCCCATAGCTCCATTATTTCTTCCTCTTTCGTTTTGCATCTTTTCGGCTACAATAAAATTTTACAATATTAGACGAAAAAATAAAAGAACATAGACATAAACAACACATTCAATGAATAGCATCTTACTTCCCCATTTGAGGTGGAGATTTCTCAACAAGTATACCATCAATGTTTGTTCTCACACAATTATTATTGTTTATGAACTTACATGCAATCTAAACCACTCATGAAATGTTTCATGATGTATACGCTCTCTCTCATGAATCCTTTGATGACCAATAGATGAAAGATACCCCAAATGTTTTCTGCAATTGATTTAGTGACTAAGTGTTTGTTTTCTACCTAGCCGCACTCATCCAACGCTTGTCCATAATAAATGCCAAAGACCTTAAAATCCTTGTAGTCTTTCCTTATTATATGGCTTACTGCAAGAATCAGCTAGTATCATTAATAGTTTAATACGGATTTTAGTCTGAAATGAGTTTATAAACAAGAACACAAATAGACGGGGGAGGGAGGGTTAACAAATACTTCCTATTTAGAAAGAAGTTGTCGCGCCCCGCAACTGGGACAACGACTACTCCTGTAGAGACCTAGCTCGCTGCAGCTAGTCCCAAACCACAAACCTTTGACTTCCCAGGATGAGCCAAACACAGGAATATATTACATTGCAACAGAGTACTCACAAAATATTTAGCAGTGTGGCCTGCTGGCCTTAATATTACATAAAGAGGATTACAATGCCTACAAGGCATTCAGGGTTTAGCAAAATATTTAACTACGCAGCAGAAGATAGGTGACCCTCCCACAAAAGAAGTTGACGGCAGAACAACACACTTCAGGGTTCTGGCGGAACTGATTCTCCTCCTTCTGGATCCACGTAGTACTCCGTGCCATCATCTTGATCAAGATAGGCTCCATCTATTGAGTTGAATGTTGCAAGGGTGAGCACTTACGTACTCAGCAAGTCATAGGTAAGAGTAAATACATATAGTAGTGATGATATGAACCTAGACTAGTCAAGAATTATGGATATTTGTAAAATAATCTTTTTCTTTCATACCTCATCTCATCTTATGGCAGCACTTTTCATAATATACATCATCAATCATGTTCACTAGATTATAGCACTACCGCGACACGTCGACACACGACAGCCCACGGCAGCACTCCTTATCATGACAACACATGTCATTTGGGTAATCTTGATTAAACATATTTTATTTAGAAAATAGTACTTGTGTCACACCCCATGGATTTAATCCACCGCAGCAGACTCCTATAAAACCCGGGAGCTCGGAGTATTCGAATACATTTTTAACTCTGCAGAGAGGTACCAATTTACCCGCAAGATATTCCACTTTCAAACCTTTCCTATCATAACAAAATGATTGGACCCCTGACTCACTTCATACTGTGAGCGGCAAGGTGGAAATAACAAGAACTTTTATTATGTATCACTTACAATTCACCCCCGACCCTGTGGCTCTCAGCGAGGCACAGTTGTGGAAGGTTGTATCCAAACCTCCACCCCTTTGCTTATTCCCATTACTGGGTCAGCGTGCTTGATCACCTTCAGTGATATGTGTGGGAGCCGCGCTCCGTGTTTATCGTGCATCACTACACATCTCATGCAGGGGTTTCATGTGCGATCCACATAATTACTTGTTCAGGCCTGTCCCATACCAGGCTTGCGGTTAGCACGTTGTTCATGCCACTAGACGCACAACACAAGGTTCTAGTCCTTATATGCCAGTGACCAGACCATCCACAACCCTGCACCTTCAGTGCCTGCATTCCTTTGCAGTCTAGCACCTCGAGTGCTACAGCCATCCACACCATTTTTCTGGTCACGGCTAGGGGTTTTATTTCATGAATATAAGTATATAAATACATATAATAGTTCATGGCTCAAAACTTGTTTATTTCACATTTCACAGATAACCAGTCTAGTACTGCCAATTCATAAATCAACCATTCTCAATCTTTCACATGCAATATTGCCTATATTCAAGGTTATATTATAGCAACATTTAAAATATAGGTTCAAGATGACCAAAGATATGACTTGCCTTCCGCGTCGTAAAATACAGCAGTCGATGACGGGTCAACAGCGAAATCTTCAAAGTCAGCTTCTGAATCTGCTCGACGACAAACAAACATACAATAATTACTTATAATATTTAAATGTTTTAAGACTTATATGCAGAAATGCTTAACAAGAATGATTGAACTATACTGGAGATAAGTTGAACTGCAAACTGAACTGAGTCGAGATTCTAGGGTTTCAAGGAATTTGGGCTAAGGATGGTGATTAGATAATCTTAGGGTTTCAAGTTTACGATAGGAATAATAATTTTGTGGCTGGTTTAATCGAAATAGCGAATGTCAATAGATCGACATTCGGATCAAAGCTTGGACATAGCTTTAAGAAAAGCTAGAGTGCTTATCTCAAGTTGTGGTAGAAGAAGAAAATGTAGATCACAACTCTACAAATTCAGTGGACAAAGTGGATTTCAAATTACACAACCAGAAGTGGGTAAACAAGGCCAATGCCATTGGCTGGCATATACTGAGAAAATGTCAAAAATTAGGGTTTAGCAACAAATATAATTCAAGGGCTCAAATCAAGTTGTGATAGAAGAAGAAATTGTAGATCACAACTTCAGGAATCTAAGGGACAAAGTTATGCTCAAGATGCACATCTGGAAGGCAGTGAAAAGGGCTAATGCCACTGACTGACATAGCCTGGCATTAATCTTGACATGGCCAGAAACTAGGGCTTAGCATAACTTTTGATCTAGGGCCCCAAATGATGCACCACTTTGTCTGGGAGGTAGGCATTGATAACAGGAATAAATCATTCAATAGGATCTAGGGCTGAAAATGGCTGGAAAGCAAGAAATTTGATGATGAACTGAGATGAATTGGTTGTACAGGAACAGTTCTGGACAAGATCTTGGCATGGCTATATCTTCCAATCTAGGCCGATCTAGGTGTCGGGCTAGAAGACAAAAATGCTCAGGAGGCTAAGGCACACACAGCGGACAAAGTGCTTTGAGCTGAAACGGCCGGGAACACTTTTCCGGTGAACTGTGCCGTAGAAGAACACTGCTATTTGGGTTTTTTCAATTTAGGCCGAATGAACTCGATTCCAAGCTTGGGAAGTGATATATGGGTATGAGTAAGCTACTGGCGACGTCAATTTGGCCGGAGGTTCGCCGGTGTGGCTTGGCGACGAGAGCCAGCAACTGATAAATTGTAAAATTGGGAATAGCTTCAAATTAGGCTCAATTGATTGTTCTAAGTTCACAGGCATGCTTAATTTAGTTTACTGATCAATTTTTATTACAGAATCGAGAGCTAATTTGGAGTGATTTGGTCTGCATTGCCGGAACAGGGCAATCTTCGACTTTTAGCCATTTCCGGCGATCACCGGCGTTAGAGGTCACCGGTGAGCAATTAAACAGTACTACACAGAGAGGATAAGTAGAGGAACTCACTGATGGATTCAATTTGGAGTTTGGTACAACGGATGAAGCTGGCACCGTGAGCCTCCTCGACGGCTTGCCGGAGAAGAAGACGAAAACAGGAGAGTTTCGAGACTTAGCTGATTTCCAGTGAAACAAGAAGTTGCTGGGGTACAGTGGTGTATAAATAGGCCAGGCGAAGCTTGCAAGGAGGGAGCAGTGAATTGATTTGGCAGCTGGTGATGCGATTGGTTGCGTGCTGAACATCAGCGGCGAAGACACAGCAAGAGCGGTGATTGCGACGGCGACAAGTCTGTAGCTGATCACCACGTTGGTTCATCGGGACTTTGCAACGCTAGAGCACACGGTGGCGACAACAACTGGCACGGCGCAAAAGCAACTGACAAAAGCCTGGTGTTTCTGCTGCTGGTCGCGCACGAGGGCGGTGCTGTCGTCGACGCTGCCACGGTGTTGCCACGGCGATGGCTGAGACACTGACGCGTGCGCAATAGGAAGAGCAAGCATGCACGAGCACAAATGCAAGCGGAACTTGGCCGGCGGCGAGCGTGCACGGCGCATGGCAACCACGGCAATCTCTGGTCGTGCGCACAGTAGCTAGCCTGGTCGAATCTGGGTTCATTTGTAATTTCCAATTCTTGATTTCGACTGATCTGTAAATCTAATGATTTGGAAGGTTTGTTCTGAATTTGATTCTGCTATTTTGGCAATCTTTATTCCACAGATGATTTGGCAAGGATTGAAAATAAAACTTGGCACATTTGGATAGCTTTTGATACAAACTGAAAATAGAGTAATTTAGGGTAAAATTAGATTTGAGTTTTGTCGATTTCGAATTCTGGCATTTAGGTTTTGATTTTGACATCTGTACAGAAGAGAAACTTGTGTTAAATAGCAATTAGAAAAGATCTGCTGAAGAAATTCTGAATTTAGAGTTAATCTGGAGAATTTAGTCTTTTTTAGGTTTTCAGATATCAGATAAGGACTAATTTGCGATAAGTCTTGGACTGATTTGTGAAAAAGGTTTAGATGATAAAATCTGGCTGTCAACTTTTTAGATTAAGGTATTGACATACCCATGATCATATTCCAGGAATAATCTGGTCTGAACTTGGTCAAGATTTTGATTAAATCTGTATTTCTAAACTTAGGGTATTTGGGTAATATAAGGTATTTCTGTTTTCGAAAACAGAAGGAGTTGATAATTCTGGGAGTTAGAGATAGAATTGGATCTGGGTTCTGAAGACTTTTAAGTTCAGAGTAACTGATAGATCACATCTGAACAATCTGATCTTAATTTGAGGTCATAGGATAGATTTTGGAGATTTTAGGGCTTGAGATAGAAACTAATCTGGCTATTACTACAGATACATGCATGCATGCCATTTGTGAAAAAGGAAATTTTCACCCCTAACTCAGGGTGTTACAGATCTACCCTCCTTAAAGAAATCTCGCCCCGAGATTTACCTAAGACAGGAATAGATAAGGATAGGTTTGCTTAAGATCTTCTTCCTTCTCCCAAGTAGCCTCTTGCTCTGAATGATTTTTCCATTGAACTTTACACAATCTGATTTTTTTCCTTCTGAGCTGACGTTCATCAGTGGCTAGGACTCTGATTGGGTGCTCAAGATAAGTGAGATTCTTCTGTAATGGCACATCTTGTACATCTATCTGGTCAGTAGGTTCCTTCAAACATTTCCGGAGCTGAGAGACATGAAACACATCATGCACTCCTGCTAATCCCACAGGTAATTCCAATTTATATGATACTTCTCCCTTTCTCTTGATTATCTTAAATGGTCCAATGTATCTTGGAGATAATTTTCCTTTCACTTGGAATCTTTGTAATCCTTTGAATGGTGTGACCTTGAGATACACAAAATCTCCAGGTTCAAATGATAATTCTCTCCATCGTTTATCTGCATAACTTTTTTGTCGTGATTGTGCTGTTTTCAACCTTTCTCTGATGAGTCTGACATGAGCTTCTGCTTCTTCTACTATCTCTGGTCCTATGAATTTTCGTTCTCCTGGCTCATTCCAATGCAATGGAGTTCTGCACTTATGTCCATATAAAGCTTCAAATGGTGCCATCTGTATACTAGCTTGATAACTGTTATTATATGCAAATTCTGCAAATGGTAAACATTTGTCCCATGATGTTCCATAATCTAGTATACAAGCTCTTAGAAGATCCTCTAGGATTTGATTAACTCTTTCTGTCTGTCCTCCCGTCTGTGGATGATATGCAGTACTGAAATCCAGCTGGGTTCCTAGGGTTTCATGCAGTCTATTCCAAAATTTGGAGGTAAACTGTGTTCCACGATCTGAAACTATCTTCTTAGGAATACCATGCAATGCCACTATTCTTTGCATGTATAACTCTGCTAATTTACTGCCATCATAAATCTTTTTAACTGGTATGAAATGAGCTACTTTAGTAAGTCTGTCCACAATAACCCATATGGAATCATATCCTCCTTGAGTTTTAGGTAGTCCTGTAATGAAATCCATACCAATTTCTTCCCATTTCCATAATGGTATTGGTAGAGGTTGTAGCTTTCCTGCTATTTTCTGGTGTTCTGCTTTAACTCGTTGACATGTATCACAGTTTGCAATATACTCTGCAATATCTCTCTTCATATTATCCCACCAGAATCTGGTCTTCAAATCTTGATACATCTTTGTGTTACCAGGGTGTATTAAGTATGGAGTTTTATGTGCTTCATGGAGAATTATTTCCTTAAGATCTGCGTTTTGAGGTACACAGATTCTTTCTCGATACCATACAATCCCTTGGTTATCTTCAGTAAAGCCTTGAGCCTTTCCTAACTTGATTCGACTCTTGATCTTACAAATTTCTTCATCTTTCTTCTGGGCATTTCCTATCTGTTCTTCAAGTTGAGATTTTATTGTTAAAGTGGCTATCGTTCCCTGTGGTACTAATTCCACTTGATGATTCTGCAACTCTTGTTGTAGGTAAGGGTTCTTCAACATAACCATTCCTTGTAGGTTGTAAACTTTTCTGCTTAGGGCATCAGCTACTACATTAGCTTTCCCTGGATGGTACTGAATACTAAGATCATAATCTTTGATCAATTCTAGCCATCGTCGTTGACGCATGTTGAGCTCTGTCTGTGTGAAAATATACTTGAGGCTTTTATGATCTGTAAAGATCTCACACTTACGTCCAATGAGATAATGCCGCCATATCTTTAAAGCATGTACTACTGCTGCTAACTCCAAATCATGGGTCGGATAATTTTCCTCATGTGGTCTCCATTGACGTGAAGCATAAGCCACTACTCGACCTTGCTGCATTAACACATAGCCTATTCCTTGCTTTGAAGCATCACAGTAAACTACGAAATCTTCTTTGCTGTCTGGTAAGGTGAGGACTGGTGTTGTTGTCAATTTCTGCTTCAGCTTCTGAAAACTCTCCTCGCACTTGGTGGTCCATTCAAATGCAACATCCTTCTTTAGCAGATTTGTAAGTGGTTTGGCAATCTGGGAAAATCCTTCAATGAATCTCCTATAATACCCTGCTAATCCCAAGAAACTTCTAATCTCTGTAACCGAGGTAGGTTGCTTCCACTCCTTGATTGCAGAGATTTTAGCTGAATCCACTGAAATTCCTTCCGCTGTCAACACATGTCCAAGAAATGAAATTCTTGACATCCAAAATTCACATTTGTCAAACTTGGCATAAAATTGCCTCTCTCGTAGCCTTTCCAAGACTAGGTGTAAATGTTGCTCATGTTCTTCCGTACTCTTGGAATATATCAGAATGTCATCTATGAATACTATGACAAACTTGTCAAGAAAATCCATAAATGTGCTGTTCATGACATTCATGAATGCTGCCGGAGCATTGGTCAAGCCAAAAGGTACTACTGTAAACTCATATAAACCATATCTGGTAGTGAAAGCAGTCTTCGGTATATCTTCTTTCTTGATCTTCAGCTGATGATATCCAGATTTCAAATCTATCTTGGAAAATATTTTGGCTCCTCGAAGCTGATCGAACAAGTCATCAATTCTTGGTAATGGATACTTGTTTTTAATAGTGACTTCATTCAAAGCTCGGTAGTCTACACACATTCGTAGAGTTCCGTCTTTCTTCCTCACAAACAAAACTGGGGCTCCCCATGGTGAAGCACTGGGTTTGATAAATCCTTTGTTTTCCAAGTCTTCGAGTTGATTCTTGAGCTCCTCCAAATCTGTAACTGGCATCCTATAGGGACGTTTTGCTATAGGTGCTGCTCCTGGTTTAAGTTCAATACTGAATTCTATTTCTCTGTCAGGTGGCATTCCCGGAAGTTCTTCTGGAAACACATCAGAATATCGTTGCACTACAGGCACTTGTTCCAGGCATAACTTTTGCAATGCTTGAACAGATCTTAGCGGTCTCTTGACTGATGATCTTTCTGCATAAAATAGAACTCTCTCCCCTTGGCTACTGACAAGACTAAGGATTTTCTCTTCACAGTCTACTAGACCTTTATGTTGGGACAACCAATCCATTCCCAAAATAATGTCTAGTCCTTGCAGTTCTAGAACTAGTAGATTTGCCTCAAATTCTACCCCTTCTATAATGAAAGTTACATTTGGGCAGATCGAGTAAACAGATAATCTAGCCCCTGGAGTTTGTATAACCATAGAGTACTCTAGTGGTACTTGGTCTATATGCATTTCAACTTCAGATGCAAATGCTCTTGACATGAATGAATTTGTAGCACCAGGATCAAACAATATTAAGGCAGATGCAGATTTAATCAGAAATCTACCTAGAAGAATGTCGGTGGCGTTGCCCGCTTCTTGAATTGAAGTATAGTTTAATCTTCCTCCTTGGGTTGCAGCTGGTGCTCTACCTCTTCCTCTTCCTCGATTAGCCATGTTTCCTCCTCTTCCTGCTGAATTTCCTCTAAAATTCTGCGATGGTGATGCTCTGGTTACTACTGGCTGTGTTCCTGCCTGAGATCTGGCAATGGACATTGGAAGCTGTATCCAAGGACAGAATTCTTTACGGTGCCCATGCTGTCCACAATGATAACACTCAACACGAGGATGAGGGCAATCTTTCTGAGAATGATTTCCTCGGCAGTTGGGGCACAATGTCGTTGCTGGTCTGGGATTCTGATAAGATGGTCGAAAATTGGGAGTGATAGGAACCCTTCCTCTGATTGGATTTGACTGTGGTCGTGTTTGCTGGAACATCCTCCTCTTTCGGCTTTCTTCTCCCATATTCTTCTTCTCTTCCACCTTTAAAGCTCTGTTCACTAGGGTTTGAAATTCCGTCAGTTCATGAGAAGCAATTTGATACTGTAAATAGTGTTGAAGTCCTTCTGTGAAGCGCTCTATCTTCTTCTCTTCAGTATCCACATCTCCAGGTGCGTATCGAGCCAAATGAGTAAATTGGTGTAGATACTCAGTAACTGACTTACTTCCTTGAGTTAAATTCCGAAATTCCCGACGCTTAGCTGCCATAACACCAGTAGGTATATGAAATTTCCGAAATTGATCCTTAAATTCCCTCCAAGAAATATTATCTTTATCAAGATGAGCTTCCTGGTAATTCATCCACCATGCGGCTGCAGCTCCTGATAACTGATGAGATCCAAACAAAACTTTCTCTCGTTCGCTGCATCGAACCGTGTCCAGTTTCCTCTCGATATCCCGTAACCAATCATCGGCAACCATGGGATCAGTCGCACTAGAGAATGTTGGTGGACGGGTCTTTTGGAAATCTGTTAATCTTGCTCCTACAGCAGAAGTAGTTCCTTCTGTTGTTCCAGTAGGCAGTTTTTGAACTATCTGAGCTAACAACTGGGTATGAGCTATATGAGCTTCCTGTCGACTTTTCTCCATTGACAACAAAATTTCCTGAAGACTGGGTTGTTCATTCTGAGGTGGATTGGAACTCTGAGATCCTTGCTGAAACAAAGGGTCTCTTGTCATAGTTTCTTCTTCCTGTGGAGTCTGACCTATAGTTTCTCTTCCACTTCGAGATCTCCTTCTGGTGTCAACCATGGTGGCTCTGAAAAAGTTTAGACGGATCTAACTAACTAAGGCCAACTAAGACAACAATGCAGAAATTAATGCAACTACTTTAATGCATAAAATTACTTAGGCTATTAGCCATAATACACAAATTAACCATTGCAAAAGCAACAGCGAATCACAAAGCTATCAAGAGCATCCACTAGCTCTGTCTACACCAACCTCTAAGACACTCGGGAACAGAACGCACTCTCACAATCTTACCGAATTTTAGAAATCCAAATAAAATTTTGAAATGAAGGTTTTTCAAGAGCTACAAAGCTCATTATTTTTACCAAAATAAGGTTTTCAACAAATAGTGTTCTGGATAAATTACGTCTTCCTGGCACGGCTAATTTCCTAAAGGTGTCGTCCTACAGTCAAGTTCTCATGTTGCTCTGATACCAACTTTTCTTGTCGCGCCCCGAAACTGGGACAACGACTACTCCTGTAGAGACCTAGCTCGCTGCAGCTAGTCCCAAACCACAAACCTTTGACTTCCCAGGATGAGCCAAACACAGGAGTATATTACATTGCAACAGAGTACTCACAAAATATTTAGCAGTGTGGCCTGCTGGCCTTAATATTACATAAAGAGGATTACAATGCCTACAAGGCATTCAGGGTTTAGCAAAATATTTAACTACGCAGCAGAAGATAGGTGACCCTCCCACAAAAGAAGTTGACGGCAGAACAACACACTTCAGGGTTCTGGCGGAACTGATTCTCCTCCTTCTGGATCCACGTAGTACTCCGTGCCATCATCTTGATCAAGATAGGCTCCATCTATTGAGTTGAATGTTGCAAGGGTGAGCACTTACGTACTCAGCAAGTCATAGGTAAGAGTAAATACATATAGTAGTGATGATATGAACCTAGACTAGTCAAGAATTATGGATATTTGTAAAATAATCTTTTTCTTTCATACCTCATCTCATCTTATGGCAGCACTTTTCATAATATACATCATCAATCATGTTCACTAGATTATAGCACTACCGTGACACGTCGACACACGACAGCCCACGGCAGCACTCCTTATCATGACAACACATGTCATTTGGGTAATCTTGATTAAACATATTTTATTTAGAAAATAGTACTTGTGTCACACCCCGTGGATTTAATCCACCGCAGCAGACTCCTATAAAACCCGGGAGCTCGGAGTATTCGAATACATTTTTAACTCTGCAGAGAGGTACCAATTTACCAGCAAGATATTCCACTTTCAAACCTTTCCTATCATAACAAAATGTTTGGACCCCTGACTCACTTCATACTGTGAGCGGCAAGGTGGAAATAACAAGAACTTTTATTATGTATCACTTACAATTCACCCCCGACCCTGTGGCTCTCAGCGAGGCACAGTTGTGGCAGGTTGTATCCAAACCTCCACCCCTTTGCTTATTCCCATTACTGGGTCAGCGTGCTTGATCACCTTCAGTGATATGTATGGGAGCCGCGCTCCGTGTTTATCGTGCATCACTACACATCTCATGCAGGGGTTTCATGTGCGATCCACATAATTACTTGTTCAGGCCTGTCCCATACCAGGCTTGCGGTTAGCACGTTGTTCATGCCACTAGACGCACAACACAAGGTTCTAGTCCTTATATGCCAGTGACCAGACCATCCACAACCCTGCACCTTCAGTGCCTGCATTCCTTTGCAGTCTAGCACCTCGAGTGCTACAGCCATCCACACCATTTTTCTGGTCACGGCTAGGGGTTTTATTTCATGAATATAAGTATATAAATACATATAATAGTTCATGGCTCAAAACTTGTTTATTTCACATTTCACAGATAACCAGTCTAGTACTGCCAATTCATAAATCAACCATTCTCAATCTTTCACATGCAATATTGCCTATATTCAAGGTTATATTATAGCAACATTTAAAATATAGGTTCAAGATGACCAAAGATATGACTTGCCTTCCGCGTCGTAAAATACAGCAGTCGATGACGGGTCAACAGCGAAATCTTCAAAGTCAGCTTCTGAATCTGCTCGACGACAAACAAACATACAATAATTACTTATAATATTTAAATGTTTTAAGACTTATATGCAGAAATGCTTAACAAGAATGATTGAACTATACTGGAGATAAGTTGAACTGCAAACTGAACTGAGTCGAGATTCTAGGGTTTCAAGGAATTTGGGCTAAGGATGGTGATTAGATAATCTTAGGGTTTCAAGTTTACGATAGGAATAATAATTTTGTGGCTGGTTTAATCGAAATAGCGAATGTCAATAGATCGACATTCGGATCAAAGCTTGGACATAGCTTTAAGAAAAGCTAGAGTGCTTATCTCAAGTTGTGGTAGAAGAAGAAAATGTAGATCACAACTCTACAAATTCAGTGGACAAAGTGGATTTCAAATTACACAACCAGAAGTGGGTAAACAAGGCCAATGCCATTGGCTGGCATATACTGAGAAAATGTCAAAAATTAGGGTTTAGCAACAAATATAATTCAAGGGCTCAAATCAAGTTGTGATAGAAGAAGAAATTGTAGATCACAACTTCAGGAATCTAAGGGACAAAGTTATGCTCAAGATGCACATCTGGAAGGCAGTGAAAAGGGCTAATGCCACTGACTGACATAGCCTGGCATTAATCTTGACATGGCCAGAAACTAGGGCTTAGCATAACTTTTGATCTAGGGCCCCAAATGATGCACCACTTTGTCTGGGAGGTAGGCATTGATAACAGGAATAAATCATTCAATAGGATCTAGGGCTGAAAATGGCTGGAAAGCAAGAAATTTGATGATGAACTGAGATGAATTGGTTGTACAGGAACAGTTCTGGACAAGATCTTGGCATGGCTATATCTTCCAATCTAGGCCGATCTAGGTGTCGGGCTAGAAGACAAAAATGCTCAGGAGGCTAAGGCACACACAGCGGACAAAGTGCTTTGAGCTGAAACGGCCGGGAACACTTTTCCGGTGAACTGTGCCGTAGAAGAACACTGCTATTTGGGTTTTTTCAATTTAGGCCGAATGAACTCGATTCCAAGCTTGGGAAGTGATATATGGGTATGAGTAAGCTACTGGCGACGTCAATTTGGCCGGAGGTTCGCCGGTGTGGCTTGGCGACGAGAGCCAGCAACTGATAAATTGTAAAATTGGGAATAGCTTCAAATTAGGCTCAATTGATTGTTCTAAGTTCACAGGCATGCTTAATTTAGTTTACTGATCAATTTTTATTACAGAATCGAGAGCTAATTTGGAGTGATTTGGTCTGCATTGCCGGAACAGGGCAATCTTCGACTTTTAGCCATTTCCGGCGATCACCGGCGTTAGAGGTCACCGGTGAGCAATTAAACAGTACTACACAGAGAGGATAAGTAGAGGAACTCACTGATGGATTCAATTTGGAGTTTGGTACAACGGATGAAGCTGGCACCGTGAGCCTCCTCGACGGCTTGCCGGAGAAGAAGACGAAAACAGGAGAGTTTCGAGACTTAGCTGATTTCCAGTGAAACAAGAAGTTGCTGGGGTACAGTGGTGTATAAATAGGCCAGGCGAAGCTTGCAAGGAGGGAGCAGTGAATTGATTTGGCAGCTGGTGATGCGATTGGTTGCGTGCTGAACATCAGCGGCGAAGACACAGCAAGAGCGGTGATTGCGACGGCGACAAGTCTGTAGCTGATCACCACGTTGGTTCATCGGGACTTTGCAACGCTAGAGCACACGGTGGCGACAACAACTGGCACGGCGCAAAAGCAACTGACAAAAGCCTGGTGTTTCTGCTGCTGGTCGCGCACGAGGGCGGTGCTGTCGTCGACGCTGCCACGGTGTTGCCACGGCGATGGCTGAGACACTGACGCGTGCGCAATAGGAAGAGCAAGCATGCACGAGCACAAATGCAAGCGGAACTTGGCCGGCGGCGAGCGTGCACGGCGCATGGCAACCACGGCAATCTCTGGTCGTGCGCACAGTAGCTAGCCTGGTCGAATCTGGGTTCATTTGTAATTTCCAATTCTTGATTTCGACTGATCTGTAAATCTAATGATTTGGAAGGTTTGTTCTGAATTTGATTCTGCTATTTTGGCAATCTTTATTCCACAGATGATTTGGCAAGGATTGAAAATAAAACTTGGCACATTTGGATAGCTTTTGATACAAACTGAAAATAGAGTAATTTAGGGTAAAATTAGATTTGAGTTTTGTCGATTTCGAATTCTGGCATTTAGGTTTTGATTTTGACATCTGTACAGAAGAGAAACTTGTGTTAAATAGCAATTAGAAAAGATCTGCTGAAGAAATTCTGAATTTAGAGTTAATCTGGAGAATTTAGTCTTTTTTAGGTTTTCAGATATCAGATAAGGACTAATTTGCGATAAGTCTTGGACTGATTTGTGAAAAAGGTTTAGATGATAAAATCTGGCTGTCAACTTTTTAGATTAAGGTATTGACATACCCATGATCATATTCCAGGAATAATCTGGTCTGAACTTGGTCAAGATTTTGATTAAATCTGTATTTCTAAACTTAGGGTATTTGGGTAATATAAGGTATTTCTGTTTTCGAAAACAGAAGGAGTTGATAATTCTGGGAGTTAGAGATAGAATTGGATCTGGGTTCTGAAGACTTTTAAGTTCAGAGTAACTGATAGATCACATCTGAACAATCTGATCTTAATTTGAGGTCATAGGATAGATTTTGGAGATTTTAGGGCTTGAGATAGAAACTAATCTGGCTATTACTACAGATACATGCATGCATGCCATTTGTGAAAAAGGAAATTTTCACCCCTAACTCAGGGTGTTACAGAAGTAATAGTTTACTGCAAAAATTTCTCTCTCCAAAGTGATTTGAAATTAGTAGGTTAATTTTAATAATAATCTCAGCTAACTACAAAAATTGACTAGCAAAATACAATTTGATAGGGTAAGTATTGGCCCATCACACCATGTTATTGTTCATGTAAGCAAGCAATAAAATCATTCTATATAGTCATTCATTCATTGTTGAAATACTTCTTTTGATTCATAATATAAATTTACTTCTTATTCACATGTGAATTAAGAGTATTGAATGAGAGAAAATAATCATAATAAACTAATGATGCCTCTATTATATAAAGTTTGGATGTGTGTAGAAAAAATGTTAATGGAGGCGTGAGAGGATACCATAGAGGAGAAAAAGTCAAACATATACTAAATAATATATTGAAATTATAGTAAGATTTATATTGTGAAATATAGAAAAATAAAAAGAGTCTTAAATTGTGAAAAGGAAAGTGTATGACACAAAGGCATAATTACAACCCGCAAAAAAATATAAGTACTTAAATGGAAAAAATATAGATCTACCAGGAAAATTGACAAATATGGGATTAGGGGTGAAAATTACTTTTCCAAAAACCATAAAAAATTCAAATTAAGGCACACAATTGGTGAGATTTTCTTCCTACTTGTCCAATTTTTCTCACCAAAGTGAAAATAGAAACTCATTTGACATTTAACTTCTCTCCAATTAAGAGTCTAAAGGCTTATATGATTAAAATGATATGCCAAAAAAAAATTTACTATTTGTCCCTCTGAATCATTGATTTCCAAGTTAAATGATGGTTCCGAAAAAAATTAAATGCTAGTTTTAAAGAATTGATGTTCAAGACTTAGTTTGGTCAAGTTTTGGATTCAATTTCTATCGTAGAGAAACTGAAGTCATGTTCGACATATACTAAAAACCAAAGTTCATAGTGTTTGACAAAAGACTATTATTTTGTTATTTTAAATAAAATTTACATCTTTTAATAGAATGTAATTTTAGTTTTAATCAATGACATAGCCATATAAATAATTCTAACTTTATGAGTATTTGTAAACTTGAAGTTAGAGCTGTTAAAGCACATCAAAGAGTATTTGTAAACTTGAAGTTAGAGCTGTTCAAGCACATCAAATTCTTTAGTGCAAAAGTGGTTTTAACTTCATGCAGAAGCACCAACACCACAATGGATCTAACCTGTGGATTCTGTAGGATCATATATATGCACAAACACAATTACATAACTAGGAGTATTTCCATACATTTCACATATGTACACCAAAATTATAAAAAATTTACTAATGTCTATCTAAAGAGATAGATACAGAATTGTTAAATAGTTATGACTATATAACATAAGACTATTATTTTTTTCTGTTTAGTGGATGCATTGTGTAACACCTACAAATTAAAGGGCATGCATGCCTTTTAGAACACAATGATTGGCTCTGTCCAGCCTTCCTGATATATAGAACTTTTTAAGGGTGATCAGTGATGGAAACTACTCAAAATATAGCATTATTAGTTTGCACATTATCCATGCTTAAATCCCTTCTTCTTTAGGACCATGTGCACCAACTAATATAGAATCCACTTTGTTGTTGATCATTGATCACTTGAGTCCTTGCACTTTATTATTTTGGTCAAAATAGTCCTGAACATTCATCCACCTATGCAACATGGGAATAGAAGAGCCTATTAACAAGAATTTGATCAATATAACCTAGAAAGTACAGAAATTTGGTGTTACAATTTGAATTTGTAAATATCATATCTAAATCACTAACTTTTGTTGATACTATATTACTCCAAATAAACTAAAATCTTTATACAAGAACAAGTTACAAAAATTTGGAGTTACAATTTGAATCTCTAAATATCATATCTAAATCACTAGCTCATGCCAATGCTATATTACTCCAAATGAACTAAAAATTTGCACAATAGCCACTAGTTAGTTCCTCTCTTTGACATACTTTTCAAAGAATCTATAGCACACAAACTCCTTGTTCATATACAAATAGCACAAACAAGAATCATATAGCAGCAAAAAAATAATAATATTACCTGATTGCAACTAATTTTTCCAAAGATGAAACTTGATAGGAACAATCTCCAAGTTGGAAGTCCAATCTATGAAATCTGAAATTATGCAAACAGAAAATAGATTGAAGAAACAACTTTTAAGGCAAAAAAATACAAATGCAATTTTATATGGGATTATTCATGGGATTTTTTGTCATAACAATCTAGATGCACAATATAAGACCATTTTCTAGCCACATGACAACTTTGTTATTGCTTGTTGAGTTTGTTGCCTTGCGTTGTTACAACTACAATAAAAAAATTGTATCAGCTTTCTTTGGATACTTCATCCCTAATCCTTATATTGATCTAGTTCATGCCATTCATCTACACTATTCAGTTCAAAATCCTAGTCAACATGTATCTCGATCACGTCACTTTTTGTTTCCTTATTTCTCCATTGGTTTAATATCATACTATTTGGTAAGATGCCTACCTATGTTTGACGACTTCCTTACTTCAACTCCCTCTACATGGCCATCATTATTGATGCTAAGTATTGTGTCAATAACACCAAAGACTTAAAGCTTTCGTTACTTAGATGGTTACATCAAGCACTATTTAGTCATACCACGATCACCATGTGGAGGTGTTTGTTGTTGTTTGTTTGCCTATGGTGAGTGACAAAACCTGCTTGAAGAGAAGTTCTAACATGTTTGCTAAATTTGATTTGCTCTACTCTAATGTTTATTTTGTTTTCAAAATGTTTCACTAACTTGTCTCCGTTGTTACAAAATAGTTTTGTTTTGTTGGTATACATCATATAATCAAACATTGCTTATCTACCAATTATTCCACTATTCTTTAAAAAAAAAAATCATTGGCATGTGCTCAATACTTGTGCCTTTCAACAAACTGTTTTGTTACAATAATAGATTCTTGGTACTTTTGGTAAGTTTAACATGTGTAATTAGGAAGTGTAAATGGGAAGAGAAGCAAGTCATGAACCACTTATAACTTCAAATTTTAAGCAAGTAAGTTTATTTCATAAGCATCCTTAACAGATATTTCATAGTAAACCTTTCATACTCATAGTCTTTCAGTACTTTATATATTTCGGAGGTAGTGTTACCTAGAAGGTGTAAAACAATAAATGGTTGCAAACCAAAATTTCTTTTTTAGAAGAATTTTCTTTGGGAATAACCCATAAAAAAGAATTACAGAAACAGTCCACATTAATTATTTTTTACAAAAAATAACTCTCCATTTCGATGATGTGCGGGATGGTGCTGTGGGCAAGACATGCATGCTCATCTGGTACACTTGCAACAAGTTCCCCACTATAAGTGTTTCAGCTAATCATTTCTTCAAATCTTCTTTTCTTGCTCAATCAATGGTTGCTTGCTTCATTATGATCTGACCTCATATGATTTGGTTCTTGAATCTTGATTCGTCTCTTCCCCCTTTTTTTTCTTCTGAAGATTCTTTGATGCCAATCTTGATTTTCTTTTTTAACTTTGTTTGTTGGGTTTTGACAGGATTACATCCCCACTGTGTTTGACAACTTCAGTGCCAATGTTTTTGTGGATGGGAGCATTGTGAACTTGGGACTCTGGGACACAGTAGGTGGGGAGCTTAGATTACAGAAACACAAATTTTTTTTAAAGTATTTCTTGTTTGGTTTGTGATTTGGAATGTTTTTTTTTGGGTCCATTTTGATGTGAAATTTTTTTGCAGGTCAGGAGGATTACAACAGATTAATACCTCTAGCTACAAGGGAGCTGATGTATTCATATTGTCCTTCTCTCTGGTTAGTAGGGCAAGCTATGAGAATGTTCTAAAGAAGGTACTAAGCAAGCTGATTCTTATTCTTATTTTTTGGCTATGCTAAGAATAAGAGATTGTGATGCTAAATATTGCATTAGTATGCAACTTGTGGGCTTCCTAGGATCTCAGCATATGTTGAATAGTTCTTTTGACTTGTCCTTAGTTGTACATTGCAACAAGAGAGCTATTGATGGCAAATAGGCAAAAAGAGAGTGCTGAAAGACTGATCAATAGGTAGGATGCCTTGAACACATACCACTATATGTTGATATTAAAGTGCTATGATAAGATATCCTTCCATACAAGCATGACAACCTTCTAAAATGTTAATTAGTTATCATGTTGTTGGCTAAACAATGCTCCCAACCTGCAGGGTTACAGAGAGAAACTTGTCGATATTAGGGAGGAGATAATATGCAAGCGAAGAGCTGGTAAACTCCTAGGAGATACTGCATCCACTTTCAAAGCTTGGCGGCAAGCTCA
This sequence comes from Pharus latifolius, assembly GCA_019359835.1. NCBI lineage: Eukaryota > Viridiplantae > Streptophyta > Magnoliopsida > Poales > Poaceae > Pharus > Pharus latifolius. The sequence continues at coordinate 27,327,842 of CM033329.1, forward strand.
TTCTAAATGGCCATACCCTACTGTATGTGATAACATATTGATGCCATGATAATCTCTACTTATGGTATTTGGATGCTGTTGCTCATGAGCAGTTCTTCCCTAACTCATTCAAGAAGAAGACAAGGCTCGACTAGTGTAGGAAACAGGGTTACAGCTAAAGCAAATCAACAATTGGTGAATCAACCAGTGTAAACGCAACTGGCACAGCAATCCTTCCTCATCCTCTACTGAAAAAAACAAGAGGAAAAGGTATCATCTCACAAAATTTTGCTAAAATTCTTCTCTACAAGCTTGTCACATTTTCAGCAATGCAGGTGATGGCATCACCGAGCAATCTTGGTAGAATGTGGTTGGAAAGAAACTAGCTGTAAATAATGTTTCCATGAAGAATGCCAATATATTTCTATGCTCCTGAGACAACACTCAGACAAAGAAGGATCAATTGGTGCTTTCGCGGATTTGTGATGGGTAGAAATTCAATCATTGGGCTTTCGCGGATTTCTACTTAGAACACAAACATATGCAGTCGATATAACCAATCTCATAAGATGATAAAATTAGAATAAAAAACTATGCTGGATGACACCATGAGTTTAATAATGAAAAATGGCCAGAGCATGCCTTTCAATGGCTTATAATATTGAAGTGCTGATAGCTGTGTGTAGTAAAGTTATGTGTTGTATTTTTTTGATTTTCTCATAGATATCTGTTACACATTTCGAGCATCGGGCCATGGCGTTATAGTCCTATGAGTGTGTATTTAATTTGAGGCATCCCTATCATTTTGGATGGTAGGTAAGTTTTTCAATTCACTGGTAAATTTTTCAGTTCAGTAACTAAATTCAGAATCCAAGTCCCTTAAGTTGTGTGCTCAGTTTCCTGAAGCTAGATTGTTTGTTCCATTGAATGGTGAGTTCTTTCACTTCAGTGACTACTTTAGTTACTTTAGATGGATGTCAGGTTCTCACTTTATCGATAGTTTGTTCACATATCTTTGATCTTTACCTTACTAGAAGATGATTTCTTGTGGGCTCAACTGGAGCATTGTCATTTGGTTGTGTTGACTATTATCATGACTCTACAGCAAAATAGGCCCTTGAATTCTCAGAATGTAGCTGATGCACTACAGAAGTTTAATCTTAAGAAAACTGCAGTGCAGAAAGCACTGGATGCATTAGCTGACAGTGGACAGATTTCCTTCAAGGAGTATGGCAAGCAGAAAATTTACCTTCCTCGGCAAGATCAATTCAAGATACCAAATGGCTCAGAACTTGAGGAGATGAAGAATGAAAATAGCAAGCCACAGGAAGAACTCGCAGCTCAAAAGAAGGCAATTAGTGAGGTTGAAGCTGGTAAGTTTTCTGTACTCTGTACTTTGTAGTATATGGTCCTGTTATCTTTGAGTGTTGTACGCAATTTGATTGGAGCTTAGAAATATCTCAGTACAAATCCAATTTTGCATAGGTACGATCTCTGCAGTCAAACTTGACTCTGGAAGAAATTAATTCTAAGGAGGCTAAATTGCAAAGCGAAGTATGTTCCAAGGACAGTCATTTATTTATAAATGTGCTCTTTTTAACCAATGTTGATGGTGGATATCATGTTCATGAAGGTCCAAGAAATGGAAGAAAAGCTTAAGAAATTGCGGGGTGGAGTAATCTTGGTAAAACGTGAGGACAATAAGGTTATTGAAGAGACATTTACTGAGAAATTTAACCAGTGGAGAAAGCGGAAGAGGATCACACACCTTTGCTTGCCAGAAGTAGCCGTCGGGTGTGACGCGGCTGTAGAACAGGTCCGCCACTGCCCGCGAGTTGCCGTGGCACCAGCCCTCGCCCCCTCTGCCCCTCTACCGCACTGGACCTCATTGGCCCCTCTGCAATGCTTGGTCGTCGGCCTCGACCCCTCACCAAGCCAATCTGTCGCATCGTGCCCGACCTGCAGATCTACCGCACTGCCTCCTCCCTCCGCCGCAAGCCACCTCCCTCTGCCGTAGGCTGCTGCCGCTCCGCCTCCTCCCTCCGTCGCAGGCCGTTGCCGCTAGGACATTGAGGTGGAGGTGCGGTGGGGATTGGTGGGGGTGCCGAATTGGTGGAGGATTAGTGGTGGAGAGGTGGGGGTGTCGGTGGCTGTGGGGGAGAGGCGCAGTGAGGGTAATTAAGAGGAGATTTAGGTGGGGCGTCGGCCGACCATGAGGGATTGGTGAATTTAGCGTGAGGAGGGTTTATATTTGGCTGAAAAAAATCTCCCGAAATATTTTATGTTATTTTTTCCTCTGAAAATTTTCTCTCAAAATAATATATCTGTAATTTTTGTGCTAAAAATTTTCAATCTCAAAATAATATATCTGTTTTTGTTGTGCTGAAAATTTTCAAATTTGCCAAAAAAATATATTATTTATTTCTAGCGGTAGATCTGTTAAAAATGATAATTTTTCCCAACTGACACATTGGTGAAAAATCAAAATTTTATTTTCACCTGTACAACTGCTAGTAAAAAAAAGTTTTTCCAGCATAAAAAACATTGACAGCTATTTCATAGATCCTATATATTTTTTTCTAAGCTGATCTACAGCTTGCTATATATTACTTATTCCTAGCAGTAGATCTACTAAAAATAATGACTTTTCCCAGCTGACACATTGGTGAAAAATCAAAATTATATTTTCATCTGCAGGACTGCTGAGAAAAAAAGTTTTTCCCAGCAGTTTTACAGCTTGTGCTGACCTACCGTGTTGTAGTGACGTCTCTTCAAGATCAGCAAAATCAATTCAGACTCATCCTATCCTAAACCCTAAAATTTCAAAATCTTCCCTGTGAACCCAAATCAAGATCTGTCTTTTCAGATATAATCTATTATTTAAGTTGAAAATAAAAGTCTTCAGAAACTATATTTAATTCCATCTCTAACTCTCAGATTTGTCAAACCCTTATGTTTTCGAAAACAGAATTAAATTAATTATCCTAAATACTCTGAACTATGATCTAATCAAATCTTGACCTAATCCAGACTAGATTATCCTTGAATTATGATCAAGGGTATACCAATACCTTAATCCAAAAAGTTGGCAACCAGATTCGATCATCTAGACCCTTTTCGCAAATCAGTCCAAATAGCATCGCAGATCAGTCCGTTTTTAGATTTTCCAAAAGCCCGAAAAGGTTAAATGTTGCAAATCAATTACAAATCCAAATCTGATTCAGGGAACACCTCCCAAACACTATTCAACACAAAATCTTCTTCTATGAGTATCTCAAAATCTAACCCAAAATCCCAGATTTTAGTTTCGACAAAATCCAGATTACAAATACCCTAAATTACCCTATTGTCGTTTTCATTCAAAAACTACTCAAATGTTCCAAATCTCATTTCATATCTTTGCCAGATCATCTATTGAATAAAGTTTACCAGAATTGTGAAGTCAAAATCATCCTTAATCCTCTAAAACTCAGAATTTACAGACCAGTCCAAAACCCAACTTCTGTATTTGCAATCAAGTCCAGCCCCTTGTTTTGACCAGCACCAGCCGGCTTGACCACGACCAGTGCCTTGCCTCACCGTGCGTTTCACCGTGCTTGCTTGTCGCCGGCCAGTTCGCCCTCGCCTGAGCTCGTGTTCGCTTGCACCTGCATGTGCGCATGTGTCCGCGCCTACGCCGTCGCCGTGGCAGCGCTAGCGACCAGAAACCGCGTGTGCGCGCGACCAGTAGCGACCACAGTAGCTTCACTGTGCTAACCTTGTCAGTAACTCCAGGCCACGTCGCTTCGCTGTGCTAACCTTGTCGCCACTGCTTTGCACCGCCTAGCGTCAAGTTCCGATGAATTGACAAATTGATCAGTCGCAGAGCCGCCTGCTCACCGTCGCATCTTTGTCGCCGCTATTTCTTCTACGCCTGGCCGATCTCGTCATCGGCATAAAGATTATTGCTATCCCCTACTCGCAAGCTTCATCCCTGGCCTATTTAAACACCCCACCGTCCTGTTCAAGCTTCACTTCATTGGAAAATCGACTAAGTCCCAATCTTCTTCGTTTTCGTCTTCTTCTCCGGCAAGCCGCCGAGGAGGAGCACGACGCCAGCTAAAACCACTACACCATTCTTCAATCCAACCTCACCAGTGAGTACCCCTTATCCATCTCTCTGTGCTGTAGCATTCAATTGCACTCTGATGACCCCTAACACCGGTGATCGCCGTAGATTGCATTTGCCCTGTTCCAGTAATGCCGCCCAATTTAGCCCAAATCAGTTCTTCTGTTAGTAGAGTTTTATGATTTGTATAACCCCTCCAGCAAGCCTGTGCTTTCAAATTTCAATTTGAGCTCGAATTAGAGCTTTTCCCTGTTTTCACGCGCCGCCGGCGATTGGCTCACGTCGCCAGGCCGCATCACCTATCTCCCGGCCAAATTGACCTTACCAAAGGATTCCCCTCATCAACCTATAGCTTTCACAGCGAGCAATTGATCCCTAAAGCGGTGTATTGAAATTGCCCAATTCCAGTGTCTTCTTCTCTGGCACAGTTCACCGGAATTCGTCTCCGGCCACCGCTTGCGACGCCACCTTGTCCAGCACCTTCGCCTCAATCTCTTGAGCACATCTCTCCATTACCTGGATCTTTAGTTCTGCACAAAATCGCAAGTTTGAGCCATGCCAAGATTTGTCCAGAACCAGTACCTTGCCGTGTCGCTACCGTACTTCCTCATCGCCGTTCATCACCGTCCGGCCATCTCAGTTCCTGAAACAACCACCATTGGATTCCTGTTGTCTTCACCTACCTCCTAGACATAGTTGGCGAAGCAATCAAGCCCTAAATCGATTAAATCACCAAAGCCCTAGTTTTTGCCAGTGGACAGACATTCAGTTCACTGTGTCCAGGGGTGTTTTTGCAAAATCCTTGACTTCCTAGACTTTCCTGTGAAAATCACCTTGTTAAATAGCTACCTTACTGCATTATGCACCATATGCTTGAATCAAATCTCTTTTTGGCCACTGGGAACTATCCAAACCTTGTCAATGCCACTTCTTGACATTGTCAACCCTTGTCAGTTCATATCAGCCAGTGGCATTGGGCCAGTTTAACCACTTCTGGTTATGAAAACTAAAATCCACTTTGTCCCCTAAGTTTATAGAACCATGTTCTGTCTTTTCTTCAACTACCACACCTTGAGATAAGCTCTCTAGCTTTCCTTGAAACTATGCCAGGCCGTGAACCGAATGTCGATTTGTTGACATTCGCTGTTTTTGAGCAAACCAACCGCGGACTTAATGTCCATATTGCAACCTTGAAGCCTTGGGAGCCTCTAACACCCATCCTTAGCCCAAATTGTTGAAACCCTAGAATCTCAACTCAGTTTAGCTTGCAATCTCAATCATTTTCAGTATCGTTCAGTAATTTTTCTTAAAGCATATATGCATTTAGATCATAAAACATTTTAATATAGTTAGTAATCATTGTGTGTTTTTTTGTCGCCGAGCAGATCGAAAAGATGAGTTTGAGGACTTTGCTGTTGACCCGACACCAACTGCTGATTTTCACAACGTGGAAGGCAAGTCATATTCTTGAGCATATTGAACCTATATTTCACAAGTTGCTATAATATAACCTTGAATATAAGTAGTATTTGCATGTGAAAGAATGATTGAGTTATGATATGAAATGGCAGTATTAGGCTGGATGCCTGTGAAATATGAAATAATCAAGTAATGAGCCATGAACTATTATATGTGTATTTATATATATTCATGAAATAAAACCCTAGCTATGATCAGAATTTGGTATGGAATGGTGGTAGTACTGGATGTGCGAGCACTAGATGTGGGTGGCTGTGGATGGTCTGGTCACCTGCATATAAGGACTAGAACCTTGTGTTGTGCGTCTAGTGGCATGAAAAACGTGTTAATCGCAAGCTTGGTATGGGACAGGCTTGAACAAGTACGTATGCGGATCGCACATGAAACCCCTGCATGAGATGGAATGTGATGCACGATTTAGCATGAAGTGTGGCTCCTACACATATCACTGAATGTGATGATGCACGCTGACCCAGTAATGGGAAGATGCAGTATGGGGTGGGGGGAGAACCCGCCACAACTATGGTTTGCGTGAGAACTACAGGGTCAGGGGTGAATTGTGAGTAAAACATAACAAAAGTTTTGTTATCTCCACCTTGCCACTCACACTGTGCAGTGAGGAAGGGTCTAATCATCTTGATAGGATGGGCATGAAAGTGGAATATCTTGCGGGTAAATTGGTACCCTCTCTGCAGAGTTAAAAACGTATTCGAATACTTCGAGCTCCCTGGTTTATAGGAGTCTGCTGCGGTGGATTAAATCCACAAGGTGTGCCACAAGTAAGTTTTGTAAATAACATTTGATAAGTCAAGATTACCCAAATGACATGTGTTGTCATGATAAGGGGTGCTACCGTGGGCTGTCGTGTGTCGACGTGTCACGGTAGTGCTATAAATAGTGAACATGAATAGCAATGCTATGCTATGAAAAGTACTACCATGAGTTGAGTTATAAAGGAAAAATTATTTTACAACCACCCACACTTCTTTACTAGCATAGGTTCATATCATCACTATTATATGTATCTACTCTTACCTATGACTTGCTGAGTATGTAAGTACTCACCCTTGCAACCTACAATCCAATAGATGGAGCATTCCATGATCAAGATGAAGGTGCGGAGAACTTCGTGAATCTAGAAGGAGGAGAGGCAGTTCCACCAGAACCCAATGTGTGTTGTTCTGCCGTCAACTTCTTGTTGTGGATGTTTACCTATCTTCCGTTGTGTAGTTGTTTTTATTTTGCTTTAGCTAAACCTTCTATGCCGTGAAGGCATTGTTATCTCTTTATGTTGTATCAAGGCCAGCAGGCCACACTGCTTAAATATTTTGTAAGTTACACTGCTGTGATGTAAATATACTCCTGTGCTTGACTTATCCTGGCAAGTCAATGGTATGCATGTATGGAATCAGCTGCAGCAAGCTAGGTCCCCACGGGAGTAGTCGTTGTCCCCAAGGCTGGGGCGCGACATACTTGGGGCCTCTTTAATCCTTGTGTATGGTCAAAATACGCTTTATATTTCAATGAAGGAGTATATTTGTAGTTTTACTACTATATTATTATATAAATTAATGGATAAAGTTGCATGTTAGAACTTGTGAAAAGTAAAAGCATCATTCTTTTAAGAACAAAGAAAGTATTTTCCTTTTCAATTTTGTTATAGTTGAGTCCCACCTTTTATTTTTCAATTTGAAAAAAAAATAAATTGCACCTTAGATTCATAAACTTAAACATATGTCTGCTTAGATTTGAACTTAGCTTCATCAATTTGCTAGTTAAACTAATGGGAGATAACATGGCATCATGGCATTTTTAAGACCTATATTGATGTGGCATGACACATGTGATGACCTAAAATTTTAACTAAGAATCCAAATTTTAACCTTAGATCAAATTGGGACCTAATTGAACTCAATTGGATTTGATTGAATTCAGACTCAAACACAACTGAGTCAATCAACATTAGGAAATAACAAATTTGGAATGAGATTCAAATTTGGAAGAAATGAAGGGAATTTGGAAGAAAAAAGAAAGTGATCATGTTTATATGGAAACTAAGAATTGGAATGTGATTTGAAAAGATTAATCCCAAGAGGCTATAAATAAGAGGGATTTCAACCATTGATAACACAAGAAAGAAATTTGGGACAAACCAGGTGAGAGGAAAAGAAGCCGTCATTTGCTGGAGTTGAGTCGAGCCATCACCACCTCTTCTACTTTTTGAAGGTGTGTATGTTGTGTTTTGCTCCTTTGAGGAAGATAAGTGTTAGATTAGTTTTAAGGACTAGAGATCATTTTGTAATTATTTTGTTTGTAATTTAGTCTCTGGAGTGGTTTCATATTAGTTTCTAGGCTTTGGATCTGTAGATTGAGGCATAGATCTAAACCATAGATTCCTAGTAAGGCTTGAAACCTTAGATTGAAGTCTTGCATAATTTTATTTAATAATTTAGTAGTTATTTATTTGTTTTTCGTCTGAAATCGTCAGATCCATCACCGAGCGCCGGAGCAGCTCTTGAGGAAGAATTTCTGGATTCAACAACCAATCAAGGCAAACGGTGTATGCCACTCTTGATGCATATTTTACCTATTATGCATTACATATTTTGATTATAATCTATTATTATTATTTTATAAATTGAAATTGTATGTTTTTGATGAAAAATAATTCAAAGCATGTATAGGTTGATTTAGTAGCACTTACATATGTAGTGGTTTGGATCTGTGGTTAAAATCTATTGTTGAGATCCGTGGTCAAGATCTGTTGTGGAGATCTGTGGTTGAGATCTGTTGCTGCAAGTTGATCTGTTGTTGTTATTATTATAGAAGGTTATAAAATTGTTTATGTTAATAACAACTTGGTGAGTGTTCAATGCTTGTTCTGTAATCACCATAGTTCTGGGATAGCGTAGACTGAGTTCAGTAAGCCTTTAGAAAATATAACCCGCATGGTTCTTTGATAGTTGTGGTGGAAATTGAAGTAGTGGGACTGCGGCACACTATAACCGCTTGTGCATAGTTAGTGTTTGCGCATATGTTCGGGCGGACTCTATATTCCCCTCTATGGCTAAATGCTTTGTTTCCTTAGTGCCAATCATGCGTTAAAAGAAACGTAGAAGGATGAGTATGGCGTCAGCTGTTGTGCCAAAGGAATGTTGTGGTATGGAACATCTCTGCAGAGTAAACTACCTATGAATATTGGTCAATAAGTATGATAGTCTAACCAATAGAAATTCAAACTGTTAAAAGTTGGTTTTTATATTGCTTTGCTGTTTTACAAAATTAATGTGCATCTTTAGTGATGGAAACTTGAGCCTTTGTTGCATTGACTATTCATGAGTTGTTCCGTGTGCATAATTACAAGTAAATATAGCTATAGTTGCACGGAGGTGCATGTAGATGTTTCAGAATCATACCAAGTGGTGGGACCAGATAATGACAGTTTTCAAGACCATAAAGGGGGGGATCTATTCTCGAAGGATTCTTAGCATGAAGAGTATCGACACTTAGCTTTAGAATTTTATTTCAATAATGTTTCTAAGGCGATTTTAAGTTTTGAATAAAGAATTTCTTTATCCGTTATGCCAATACATCTGTATTTCCATTATCTATCAAAATGTGTACGAGCATGACTCGAACGTGTTCAAGAGATGTTCAAATCTCTCATACCCTTGGTTTGGGGTGTTACAGTTATGGTATTAGAGCATGGTCCTCGGACTCCAAAAAAAATATATTTTTTTTCTCTAAAAAATATGGGAATTATACTTAATAACCAAAAACTGTAAACTTTGTTGTCTAAGGAAAGAACACAATATAAGGTTTTTTTTAATAAGCCCCGCTAAGCGGAACACTTCCCTTCATGGTTTGAGCAAAAATAGTTGTGGTCTTTCTTGGCCAAGATTACTGCCAAAGGAAGTTAAATATTCTCTTGTTTTAAAAAAAATTTTAAAATGAATTTCCTTCAGAAATATATAAATATGAAGGTATTGCACTTGAGTAAAAGGGCTCTATGTTACCTTACAATTAATTAAACTTACTCTTCTAATTTTCGTCGAAAGTGTGCAAAATTTCTTTTTAGAAAAAAAATTCAAAAGTTTATTTTCTAGGCAGTTAGCTAATTTCGTTCTATGTTTGTTTTGTTAGTAACCACCAATATAGGACCACCGCGAGGAGACCTATTAGGAGCCCAGCTGATCTTGTGGGAAATCCTCCGTATTTGTAAGGCCTCAATAGAACCAGTCTACACTTTGGAGCAACATGCACATTATTTTACCAGTGCCATCAAGTTAGCCATCCCAAGATAAGAGGATCTGGAAGAGGAAGAAGATTCAGAAGAAGAAGATCCGGAGGAAAGGGAATATGTGAAGATAGTTGCAACTAGAGTTTATCCATATCCTTAGTTTTAGTCAGAGTCTTTTGAGTCCTTATTGTTTTAAATTTAGTTTTGAGATGTTCGCAAGAATAATGATTTTGAGTTATCAATTGTTAGTAGTTGAGTTAAGATGTTAAAGGTTCTTTGATATTGGAATAAAATAATTTTCTGTTTTCATTAAAATTGTGAATGAATGGTACAGATGAGCCACCTTGGAGGAAGCTTTGATTCAGATACTGACATGATTAATGGGCAAAGAAATAACGCATTACCAGTAGTGCCACTTGTGAATCTTAGTGACCCTACTGTGTTTAATGGTGTGATTTTGAGGATGATTGAAAATCAAAACGCACTCATCTAAAGGATGTTGAACAACTCGGCAATACCGCTGCAAATCCCCCGTCCAACTGGGAAGTTGTCTAAGTTCAAGCGAACCAACCCTCAGACATACGCAACCTCATCTGATCTGTTGGATGCAGATGATTCGTTGATTGACCTTGAATGGAAGTTAGAAGTTATTCAATGTAGTGACATAAAAAGTATATTATGCATCTCACCAACTCACTGGGCGTATAGCTGTTTGGTGGGTAAATTTTCGACAAACGTTGTCGAAAGCCAGAAAGACTAATTCAAAGAGAAATTCCGCCACACTCATATTCCACAAAGTGTTATAGAAAAGAAGAAGGCAAAATTTAGGAGACTTGAGCAAGATAGTGCAATGGTGCTAGACTACTTGCACCAATTTAATTCATTATTGTGTTATGCTCCTGAAGTTGTGGATAATGAAAAGATGCAAATTGAAAGGTTTTAGAATGGAATGTCACCTATATTGACGATGTAGATTAAACCCTTCAAACTATAGGAATTTTAGGATCTTGTGGAGAGGATGATTAGAATGGAGCATGAGAGACAGTTACTGGAAGAAGATAATAGGAAGAGAGTAATCAGGGGCGGATGTACCATGTGACCCTACGAGAAGCTAAAGCTGCCAATGATGTGATAATTGATAAAGTTCTCATCTCTAAATTAATACTTTAGCCATGTTTGATTCGGGTGTAACCCATTCTTTAATTTCCAAAGATTTTGTGAAGAAGTATAACTTGGCTACTGAACCCCTATAGAAACCCTTAAGTACAAGTGTCCCGGGGAAAGTCGAATTGTGCCAGTACATATGTAGAGACTGCCCTTTTTCAATCTTGGACTATCAATTTAGGGCAAACCTAATCATGATCCCACTTAGTGATATTTCAGTAGTATTGGAAATGGATTGGCTAGCAGCCCATGGTGCTGACATCAACTGTGTTAGTAAAAGAGTAACCCTAATCATGACTGGACAGGAACCACTCATATTTCAGGGAACCCAACGAGAGGGTAAAATTCTTAAGCCAATCTTAACAGCCATAGCACCCAAGAAGTTGGAGAAAATTCCGGTAGTGTGTGACTACCCAGATGTTTTTCTTGAGGAAATAACCAGTTTGCCGCCGAAAAGAGAGATAGAATTTACTATTGATTTGAAACTTGGGATACCACCCATTGCCAAGCAGCCATACCGGATACCAACTAGAGATTAAGAAGCATTCAGGAAGCAGTTAGAGGAGATGCAGAAGAAAGGATACATCAGGCCTAGTGCATCACTCTGGGGTGCACCGATCTTGTTCGTTAGGAAGAAAGATGTGAGTTTAAGGTTGTGCGTTGATTATCGAGCATTGAATGATGCAACCATCAAGAATAAGTACTCACTTCCAAGAATCGATGATCTGTTTGATCAGCTGGAAGGAGCTAGTGTGTTCTTTGAGATTGATTTATAGTCAGGATATCACCAGTTGAGAGTCAAAACAGAGGACATATTTCAAATTGCTTTTGTGACTTGATATGGATAGTTTGAGTTCATAGTAATTCCGTTCAGACTCACCAATGCCTCGGAAAGTATTTATAAACGTGATGAACAAAGTGTTTATGCAATATTTGGATAGGTTTTGTCGTGGTATTACGGATACCCCGGTAGGTTCGGACGTGCGCAGCACGAGTACAGCGGCGCGAGCAGACCGAGTTACTGGTCTCCTCCCGCCGGGCAACACAAAAAGTGACACGGAGGTTTATACAGGTTCGGGTCCCAGTGGGGGCCCTAGTCCTGTTGGCTCTCTCCGGACGCGAGTCCGCTGGGGAGGTGAGCTCTCGGGGAGAGGTCTCCAAGAGAGCCGGGAATTGTGTTTATATGAAATGAATTCGAATCCCTGAAAAAGGGTACAAGAGGGGTTTATATAGCCCCTAAGAAATACAAAAGACAAAAATGTCCTCGCTGCGGCCGTCGGATGGAAGGGCGAAGACGTCTTTTGGCCTGACGGACGGCCTGGATGCTTGACACGTGGCGCCAAGGGCCTCCTAGAGGCCCCACGGTCAACAACAGTTCTTCATGGGCCCGGGCTCCCCAGAACCCTCCGGGGCTCCGGGGACCTCCCGGATCTCACCGGGTGTCACCGGGTGTTACCGGGGTCCCGGAGACCCTCCGGGAGTCACCGGGTGTCATCGGGGGCCGGGGACTCTCCGGGTCTCACCGGGAGTTACCGGGGTCCCGGAGACCCTCCGGGTGTCGCCGGGGTCCCGGAGACCCTCCGGGAGTCACCGGGTGTCATCGGGGGCCGGGGACTCTCCGGGTCTCACCGGGAGTTACCGGGGTCCCGGAGACCCTCCGGGTGTCGCCGGGGTCCCGGAGACCCTTCGGGAATCACCGGGTGTCACCGGGGGCCGGGGACGCTCCGGGTCTCACCGGGAGTTACCGGGGTCCTGGAGACCCTCCGGGTGTCACCGGGGGCCGGGGACGCTCCGGGTCTCACCGGGAGTTACCGGGGTCCCGGAGACCCTCCGGGTGTCACCGGGGTCCTGGAGACCCTCCGGGTGTCACCGGGGGCCCGGGGGCCCGGGGACCCTCCGGGTCTCACCGGGAGTTACCGGGGTCCCGGAGACCCTCCGGGTGTCACCGGGGTCCCGGAGACCCTCCGGGTGTCACCGGGTGTCACCGGGGGCCCGGGGACCCTCCGGGTCTCACCGGGAGTTACCGGGGTCCCGGAGACCTTCCGGGCCCCACCAAGGGCCCGGTGCCTTCGGGTCTCACCGGATTCCACCGTGGCCACCTTGGGACTACGTGGGACCGCTGGGGATTCCCCCAACAGCAGCCCCCCAGCCCCTTGGGGGCACTTGGTGCCTTCGACGGGTATGTGAGCCTCCCTTCCAACGCTTCGTATCCCGCGAAGTCCTATGCGCCCCGCGGCGCTTCGGCTCCCGAACCGTTTCTCCGCGGGACGCGTCTATTCGCGGACCGACGCATCGCCCCGATGTGCCCGCGTTCGCGTCGCTTCGTTCCGCGCGCGACGGTTCGACTCCGCGGCTCTGATGGCTTTGTGGACACGTGTCGGGCATCCGGGCCCCCTCGCTCACCTATAAATAGGTGAGGGGGCCCTCCACTTGAGCACGTTCATAAGCCCTCGAACTCCCACAAACCATAGTTCTCCCGGTGACTTCCGGTAGTTTCCGGTGACTTTGCCCGGTGGTTTCCGGTAGCCTCCGGTGACTTCGCCCGGTGATTTCCGGTAGTTTCCGGTGGCTTCCGGAGACTTCGCCCGGAGACACCCGGTAGTTCCCGGTGACATTTCTGCCCGGAGGCGTCCGTTGGTTTCCGGTAGTTCCCGGTAGCCCCCGGTAATTCCCGGTAGGTTCCGGTGATTTCCGGTGACTTCCGGTAATCTCCGGCAGTTTTTGGCGATTTCTGCAATTTGCTCGTGATGGCGCCGAAGAGCCGCGCCAAGGTCTCCGAGTTGCCTGCGGAGGAGTTGACCTCCGATTTCCTTGGGGCCACCGAGTTTTCCTCGGGGGCCCTTGAGGCCTTCTTGGAGCGCGGCTACTTCCAGGCGGGGGATATCAGGATCCCCGGCCCGGCGGAGCAGGTGGCGAGCCCCCGGGACGGGGAGGTGGTGGCCTTTGAGGCGTTCGTGGAGGTCGGCCTTCGGCTTCCCGTGCACCCGCTGCTCCGCGACTTCCTGCAGTTGTACGGACTCGCGCTCAACCACCTCACCCCGAACACCCTCGTCCGGATGGGGGTGTTCATATGGTTGTGCGAGACGACCGCAGTGACGCCCAACATGCGGCTTCTGCGGTACTTCTACGAGCCGGCGGCGAGGGGCCCGGTAGTGAGGAGAGGCGGCCCTAGATCGGCCTTCGGCTCCATCATGATCCAGCTGACTCCGGGCCGCGCCGACGAGTACCTGGTGGCGGCCTCCCGGGACCATTGGGGGGACTGGTTCCGGCATTGGTTCTACCTCTGGGTAGGAGACCCGGGGGTGACCTATTCCCGGGAGCCGTCCACGTACTCGAGGTCTAGCGCTCCGGTGGCCCTCGAGTGGACCGAGGCGGAGATGAACCTCCTCACCGTGATGGCGGAGGTTCGATTCCGCGGTCTATGCGGGACCTCGCGGAGGAGATGGCTCTTCTCCGGGTGGCGCCGTTCCAGACCCGCCGAGGGAGGGGGATGTCGCCGGCGCACAGACCACCCCGGATGGCGGTGGCGAACCGTAAGTATTCAGATTCCTTCTTCCCGCTAGGGGGTTCTCCCTAACACTTGCTTCCTTTTTCTTGCTCCTTCAGTTAGGTCCTACGGTCAGGCCAAGGAGGTCGCAGCGAACCTCGTCGGCCGATACTACGAGGACGAGCACGAGAGGGTGCTGCGGGCTATCGGGGAGGGCCCTCCCCGAAACGTCGTCGCGGAGGAGTTCGGGCTGAGGCTCCCAGCCCGGGCCCCTCTGCCTACCCCTGCTTCACGCAAGCGGGGGAAGGAGGCCGCCGGCGGGCCGTCGAAGCGGTTTCGTCCGTCTGGCAGCCCCGCGGGGTCCCGACCCCGGAGGAGTCCGGCGAGGCCCCGGTCTTCTCCACCACCTTCTCTCGCGAAGGAGGCTGCGGCGGCAGTTGCCGGGCCATCTGCCGCCGCTCTCGACACCTCGGGCGGGCCGGATCCGATGGGCGGCGTCCCGGCCGGGGAGGGTCAGGGCTCGGACTCGGAGATGTACGCCCCGAGCCCTTCGCCGCCTCCGGCCCCCGCGAGGCCCCGGCCGCAGCCCTCGTCCAGCGAGGTCTCCGTCCGGTTCCGGATGCCGGACGGCTTTCCGATGCCCTCGATTCTGGCCCCGGAGACGGGTTCATCGGCGGTTCGGCCCGCGACGGCGGCGCTCCCTGTACCCGGGAGGGGTAAGGGCCTGTTCGTTCGCCCCGGGGTTCCGGCGCCGACGGATCAGGCCTCCGGCTCTTCCGACGATGGAACTTCGGAAGATGCTCTGCCCGGGGGGGAGGCCTCCCGAGGGAGTGACCCAGGGGGCGACGAGGGCGACGTCGACGCGGTCATCGCCTCCGGGCTTCGGGTAAGTTACTTGAGCCCTATGCTTTTTTTGTTGATTGCATCCTGATAACGGTTTCTCTGCAGACGGTTGCCTTAGCCCGGGTCTTTAGGGCCCGGCTCACTACGCGCCTCCGTGCTGCCGAGGACATAGCGGCCTTCGAGCGCGCTGGGAAGGAGAAGGCGCTCAGGGAGCTGGCCGCGGTGCAGGCTCGTCTCGCCGCCGCCGAGGATGCGGCTTCCCGGCTACGGGGGGAGTTGCAGGCGGAGCGAGAGGCCACAGCCTCGGGCGTCCAGGCCGTGGTCGCGGGGGGCCGGGCGATCCGCACCACTCTCAAGGGGCTCGGGATCGAGCTTGGTCGTGGGGCCAGCACTAACCCGGCTCCGACATCGGTCGGGGAGGCCGCGCACTTTCATGGTGCGCAGGTCGCCCTGATCCCAGTTGCCGCGGAGGCGCGGGCGCGTGGGCTCGCCGTCCCGGTGATTGCCTTGGCGGCGGCCCTCGTCGAGCACCGCGGGGAGGGCGCTCGAGTTATCGGGGATCTGGTCCCCAGGAGCTTCCCCGCCTTCTTCGACCCTCGGCGGCTTGGGCT
This sequence comes from Pharus latifolius, assembly GCA_019359835.1. NCBI lineage: Eukaryota > Viridiplantae > Streptophyta > Magnoliopsida > Poales > Poaceae > Pharus > Pharus latifolius. The sequence goes on from CM033329.1 coordinate 27,343,753, forward strand.
GGAGCAGTCCGCCGAGGTTCTCTTCGACCGCATCACTGGCGCCATGGAGACGGGCGACCGGCGCCCGGGCCAGGGCGCATCGGCCAGCACTGACGTCCCCCCGGGGGGGAACAAGGACGGGCAAGTATGAGCTCCTCCCCCCCCCCCCCCCCCCCGGTTAGACTAGGCTTCTTCTTTTTTTTTTAGGCTTTTTGCTCTGGACGGCTTCTTTAGAGAGAGCCCCGGGAACTTGTAAATACCTTTTGACTGAAATAAAGTAGTTCTTTCGTTAAATGTGTTCAATTTGTCAGCAGGTATCTTTGGACGTCGCTTTTCCAGGGCTTTCTTGCCCTGAAGACCATCTTTTGGAGAGTGCTCGAGGGTCGCCCGGGGGGTCTAGCCCAGGCGGTGCCCGGGCGGCCTTGATCTTACTAAGTCTGGCAGCCGGGGGAGCATCCTCCGGGCTGGACTCCGAGTTTGCACATGACGACTTTGCGAAGGAAAGTGCCTCCGGGGAGCCAGCCCTTCTGCGTTGGCTCCCAGAGTGGCACTTAGGAAACTTCGACGATTGTCGCGCTGAGTTGCCTCCTCCGAGGTCGGGGGCTTTGAAAGTCCCCCCGCTCAGGATACTCCCCCCGGCCGGCTACGAATGTTGGCCAGAGGATCTCCTTCGGCGGGCTCTTCGGCGTATGAGGAGTTTGTACAAGGACCTCTCCCGGGAGATCTCAGAGGGTCTCCGGGATTATTAGTTGTAGTTGCTTGTTGGGAATCATTCCCATACTCGCGCGCTCGGGTTTTGCCCGGAGGGTGCTTTAACTGGGGGGGGTGTTCCCTAGTGTGATGTATCAATTAAGACCGTAGATCTGTTTGTTCGTCGTGCCTTTGCTTCAGAAACTTTGAAGCCTTTCGCATAAAGCCGTTGTTTTTCTGTTCGGGTCCAGGGTTTTCCTCCCCCCCCCACAGCGGGGTGCAGCTCAGCTCCGCGCGCTGTGGGTAAGGAGTAAAGGGGCCTGGACTGCATGGGGTGCTTAGTTTGCGTAGTCCCTCGTCGGGTCCCGGGGGTTGGCGGGGGTGTCTACCGGAAACCTTCGCGGTTCCCCGGCGGGACTTCCGGGGGTTTACGGATGGTGCGTGACCGAGGAGGGGCTATGCTTTGAGAGCAAACTCCAAAAGCCGAGTTCTCTGTGTGCCGCGGAAGGCAACGTATATTCCCCTAGGAGGGTTTCGTAACCTGGTAGCGGGCATAGAGTGTTCGAGGGGGGACTAATCTCTCGAAGTGACTCGTTACCGCAGTTTGTGAAAACTGGGTTGCCGCTTACCCCCTCAGTCCACGAGGGGTTACCGTAAGCCGCCCAATGGGAGCTGTGCTCCCGTCATAGGGACTTTAGGCTGCGGTAGCCCACTTCCTCACGAAGAGGGCATCCTCACGGAGAGGGGATTTTTATAGAGGAGAAAAACTCCTGTAAAAGAATTCCAGCGGTGAAGTAGAAAAAAGCCATTCAATTTAATGAAGACGTAAAAATTCCAGAGTTGAGCACAAAATCCACTTGTATTAACATGCGATGAGATACAACGCCTCCCCCCGCGAAGGCGCGGCCGGGGAGGGAATTGAGTACATAAGCCTCCCCCCGCAGAAGCGCGGCGGAGGAGGTTGCGAGCCCGGAGGCTAAACATAGAACTTGCGGAGCAAGGTTATGTTCCAGGTGTGCGTGAGCTCTTGGTCTTCAAGTGTAGAGAGCTTGTAGGCTCCCGAGCCTAGGACTGCGGAGACCCTGTATGGGCCCTCCCACTTGGGGGATAGTTTGCCCTGGGCTTGGGGGTCTGTCACGCGCTTGAGGACCAGATCCCCAAGGCGGAAAGCCCTTTCGCGCACGCGCTGGTTGTACGCGCGTGCCATCTCGCGCTCGTAGATGGTGTGGTGGAGAAGCGCTCGGTCGCGTTCTTCTTCGACGAGGTCGACCTCCAACCGTTGATTATCCTCGTTGGTTTGATGCGCCGCGGTCGGAGCTCCGTCGAGGAGCTCGACCCGCAGCGATCGAAAACTAATCTCCGAGGGGAGAACTGCTTCGGCCCCATAGACGAGCGAGAAAGGCGTTCGCCCTGTTGCTCGGCTAGGGGTCGTGCGCATGGAGCAGAGGATGCTTGGAAGCTCTTCTGCCCACGCGCCTCGTCTGGAGGCGGTCTGTTCAAGCCGTCGGCGCAGGCCTTGCAGGATCATGCCGTTGACTCTCTCAACGGCCCCATTGCTTTGGGGATGTGCCACGGAGGCAAAATGGAGGGTAGTGCCTAAGCCTTCGCAGAATTCCCAGAAATATGCCGAGTCGAACTGGGTCCCATTGTCGACGGTGATTTCTTGGGGGACCCCGAAGCGACATACGACATTTTTCCAGAAAAACCGTTGCACCTCGCGGGAAGTGATGCTGGCCAAGGGCTCAGTTTCCACCCACTTGGAGAAGTAATCCACGGCGACCACCGCGTACTAGTAGCCCCCAGGTGCCGGGGGGAAGGGACCAAGGAGATCCATCCCCCAGCGCGCGAAGGGCCAAGTAACAGGGATAGTTTACAATATCGCGGAGGGGAGCCTGGTGCCCTTTGCCATCTTTTGGCAGGCCTCGCACGCGGAGATTAGATCCCGCGCGTCGCGAACCAACGTGGGCCAGTAAAATCCTTGGCGAAGGGCCTTCGCCGCGACCGCCCGCGGAGCCACGTGGGATCCACAGCTCCCCGAGTGTATGTCCTCGAGAAGCTGGAGTCCGTCGGCCCGCGGGAGGCAGCGAAGAAGGGCGGAAGCCCCCTGCTTGTAAAGCTTCCCGTCCAGCAGGACGTACGCCCTGGCTTTAGCGCGGAGACGCTTCACCTCAACGTCACTGGAAGGTTCCCCCTCGTCCCTTATGCAGGAGATGAGGGGATCCATCCACGAGGCAGCCCGAGTGACCTCGGAAACCTCCGGGACGTGAACCTCAGGATTCGCGTCCGGGAGGGTTATCGAGGGTCTTGTGATGACTTCCAGAAAGGCGCCCTTGGGAAGAGGTTCCCGGGCGCTGGCCGCCCGGGCCAACACGTCGGCCCGGTTATTATCCCGTCGGGGGATGTACCGGGCCTCCAAGCCTTCGAAGTGTCTCTCCATCTTCCGCACTTCGCCCAAGTATAGACTCAGGTTCGCATCGTGGCACAAGTAGGACTTGTCCATTTGGTTGACCACCAGCTGGGAGTCTCCTTTCACTAGGAGGCGGCGGATTCCCAGGGAGCGCGCGAGGCGCAATCCCAGGAGGAGGGCCTCGTACTCGGCGACATTGTTTGTAGCCGGGAACTCGAGTCTGGCGGCGTATTCCAGCATCTCCCCTCCGGGACTCCGGAGAACCACCCCCGCGCCGGCCCCGGCAAGGCACAAGGAGCCATCGAACATGAGTGTCCAATGGTCCCGGCACCGGGGAGGGGCGAGGGGAGTCCCTTCGTCCGCTTCGGCGGTAGGGGTCCATTCCGCCACGAAGTCAGCGAGGACTTGTGACTTGATGGCGGAGCGGCCCGTGAAGGTGAGGGAGAAAGGAGCGAGCTCGGCTCCCCACTTGCCAATCCGGCCGGTGGCCTCCTTGTTCCGCACCACTTCTCCCAGCGGGAGAGATGACGGGACCGTGATTGGGTGCCCGAGGAAGTAGTGGCGGAGCTTTCGCGATGCCATGAGGAGGGCGTAGCACAGCTTCTCCACCTTAGTGTACCGCATCTTAGCCCCTTGAAGGGCCTCGCTGACGTAGTACACAGGACGTTGTTGTCCATCCTGGTCTTTCACGAGCACCGCGCTCACTGCGACGGGGGTCGCGGCGAGGTATAGTAGCAGGGGTTCCCCCGGGGACGGGCTCACGAGCATCGGAGGGCTCGCGAGGTACTTTTTTAGCACGTCGAACGCCGTCTGGGCCTCGGGAGTCCACCTGAACCCCTCGAGATCCTGAAGGATTTTGAAGAACTGGAGCCCGCGTTCTCCTGACCGCGAGACGAAACGACCCAACGCGGCCAGGCGGCCTGCAAGCCTCTGCACGTCTTTGACGGAACGTGGGGGAGGCATGTCCAGCAGGGCCCGAATTTTTTTGGGATTCGCCTCAATGCCCCGCTGGGACACCAAGAAGCCAAGCAGCCTCCCACCGCGTACGCCGAAAGCGCATTTTTCCGGGTTGAGCTTCAACCCGTACTTGCGGAGGCTGCAAAAGGTCTCCGCCAAGTCGTCGATGTGTGCGGCCGTGCGGAGGCTTTTGACGACCGCATCGTCAACGTAGACCTCGACGTTGCGGCCAATTTGATCCTTCAGGACCAGCGTCATGAGACGCTGGAAGGTTGCCCCGGTGTTTTTCAACCCGAAGGGCATGTGGAGATAGCAGAAGGTGCCGAGGGGAGTTATAAAACTCGTCTTTTCCTCGTCCTCTGCAGCCATTCGAACCTGATGGTATCCCGAATACGCATCGAGGAAGCTCATCAGTTCGCACCCCGCGGTCGAATCGACCAGTTGGTCTATCCGCGGGAGTGGATAGTTATCTTTTGGGCAAGCGCGGTTGAGATCAGTGAAATCCACGCACATCCTCCACTTGCCACTTGATTTCTTCACGAGGACGGGGTTTGCCAACCATTCGGGGTGGAGGACCTCTCGCACGAACCCCGCCTCTAGAAGCTTGGAGACCTCTACCTTGATGGCGTCTTGGCGCTCGAGGGATAACTTCCTCAACTTCTGCTTGACCGGGGAGCGGCCGGGGATCACAGCGAGCTTATGCTCAATGATGTCCCGGGCGACGCCTTGCATGTCCGAGGGTTCCCATGCGAAAACGTCTGAGTTTTCGCGAAGGAAGACCGCGAGCTGCTCGGCGTGCTCCTCGGTGAGGTCTGCTCCGATCCTGACGGTTCTCTCTTCACCTCCCGCGGACAGTCGGACTTTCTGAAGGTCTCCCTCGGGGCGTGGCCTCGGAAATGGCCTCCCGAGGGGAACGGCCGGGGCTGCATGAGATTCAGGGGGAGGTGCCCCCCCCCGGGGTCTTGATCACGTTGATGTTCCCGACGGCGGCGGTGGCGCGTTCGTAAAGAGCGCGGGCCACGTTCTGATCGCCTCGAACGGTGATTGCGCCGTGAGGCCCAGGGATTTTCACGCAGAGATAGTTCTGGTGAATCGCCGCCCCCAGGTGGTTGATCGTAGTCCTCCCCATAATAGCGTTGTATGAAGAGGGGAGGTCCACCACATCGAATCGGACCATCTCCGTCCGGTAGTTCTCCGGGGTGCCAAAAGTCATTGGTAGATCGACCTTCCCCACTGGGTGGACGGTCTTCCCTGGAACGAAGCCTTGTAACGGCCCGAGTGCGGGCTGCAGTAGCTTCTCATCGACTTGCATTTCCCTGAACGCCTTCAGGAATAATACGTCGGCGGAGCTCCCACCGTCGACGAGGATACGTGCCAGTTGGCAGTTGTAGACTGTAGCTGAGACGATGAGCGCGTCGTCGTGCGGGAAGCGAACCCCGCGCTCATCTTCCGCCGTAAAGGTGAGGGGGACGTCCGACCACTTTGGTGGCGGAGACGCATGCAGCACCCCCACTACCTTCACTTCTCGCGCGTACTCCTTGCGCTGGCGCTTGGAGTCCCGTCTCGCGGTAGATCCCCCCGTAATGACGTTTATGCGTCTATGGGAGGTTTGGAAGGGGAGCTCCTGAGCTGGGCTCCCTTCTTGCGTTTGTCTTTGCTGCTCACCCGCGGGAGCGGGGAGCGCGGGCAAAGTTGTCGGGGGAGGCAAGGAGGCAGGGCCCCCTCCCCCCTGGCTGCGCTGGTCGAGGAAGGCCGCGAAGTGTTGTAGAAGATGATGGCATTCTCGAGTAGCGTGGGTACTCGACTTGTGGAAGGTGCACCACACGTTGGCTGTGCCCTCCTTGCTCTCCTTGGCGCGGTTTTTGCGCCCGCGGGAGGATTGTCCAGCGTAACCCTTTGACTTAGGAGGGGCGCGACTGCCTTTGGCGCTGTCGCGCGAGCCGCCTCCGCCCTCGAGGACGAAAGCGTCCCGAGGCCGTGGCTCGCGACGATCACTTCTTCGGGGACGTTTGCTGGAGGGGTCCCTTGGCTCCCGGTCGGCGGGGGCAGGAGCCCCCTGGTTCTTTTTCCAAAGATCGTCCTCCTCCGCGCGGGCGTACTTTTCAAGTACGGTGAAGAGTTCGTCGGCGGAGGTGGGGCAGCTCCGAGAGAGCCTCCGGTGGAGCTCCCCGGGGAGTATCCCGCTCTTGCATGCTTCGATGACCGTGGAGTCAGGGACATGCGCCACTTTGCTTTTCACCTGAGCGAAGCGCTTAAAGAAGCTGCGGATAGTCTCCCCCGTCCTCTGCCGGACGGTGTAGAGCTGGGACGAGTCCAAGGGCCGCACATAGTTGCCTTGGAAGTTCGCACAAAATTCGCGCTTCAGCTGCACGAAGGACTTGATGGATCCCGCCTTCAGGTTGTAGAACCATGAGCATGCGATGCCCGTGAGGTAGAGGGGGAAGACATTGCATTGCACTGTCTCGTCCCCCCCGGCCGCTGAGATGGCCGTCGAGTACACCTACACAAACTCGTAAGGATCGGCCTCACCATTGTAATGCTCGATGTGCGGCGGGCGGTAAGGCCGCGGCCAGCGTATGCAGCGGAGACGGCTGCACAACGGTTGGTTGGTCCCTTCAACTTCCTTGGGGGATCCATGGTCGCCGTCATCGCTTGCCGGGGACGCGTGCTCATTGTCGGAGTCTGGAAGGGGTGGCAGCGGTCCGCCGGTTTGGCGGTGTCGTCTCTTTTCTTCCGGGTTGGTTGAGCTGACCTCTTGGGCATCAAGGTATCCCTCAGGAGTGGTGGCAGCTTCTTTGAACGGTCTTTTCCCCCGGACGATTTGGGAGCGCGTCTCTGCGCGCCCGTGGGTTCGGGGGAGTCCTGACCGATGACGGGAGGTGGTTTCTCCAGACCTGGCGGTACGCATTCGCTCGACCTCCTCCCTTGTGAAGCGGGTCTGATCCGCTGGGGGCGCCCGCGGGGGCGGCCCCGGAGGGGGAGGGAGCTGATGCGCGTTTGCCACAGTCCCAGTGGACGCTGCCGGCGTGCGGACCGGGCCATGCGCCGGGTCCGCGCTCGGTTCGGCGGCGGGAGTGGTCCCAGTTCGAGTCCCCGGGGCGTCCGCGGGAGTGGACGGTGCACCGATTACGGGCGTCGGCCCACGGAGGCTGCCGGGCTCAGGCGCCGGGGTTGGGCCCGGCGCGGCGGTAGCCGCTCGTGGGGGTTCTGGGCCCGGGGCCAGGCGACCCCCAGAGGCAGGGGAGGGCTCGGAGACGAGTTGACTCCCCGGCGCGGGAAGTGTCCCCGGGATCGGATATGGCCCGGGCGCACCCCCGGGAACGGGGAACATCCCCGGCCCGGGAAAGGCGGGGTTCCCCATGAAGAATTGGGGCGGGGCCCCCATGAACGGATATGGAGGCGGATAGACAGGAGCCGGGGGCCGCACCAGGACGCGCAGCAGCTCTTCCAGGGTGTGCTGGGTATGAAGCTGGCCCTGGATCAAAGCCCCCAGCATGGGATCTCCGGAGACCGGAACGGAGAGTTGGGGCGCACTAGGCCCCGGAAGCTCGGTTGCGGCCGCTGGGTCGGAAACGAGGGCCCTTTGGCCGGAGGCCGCGAGTAGAGGAAGCGAGTCCTCCGCCCGTGCACCCCCGGGCGGCAGGGCCGCAGAGGCCTCATCTCGCGGATGCGGAGCCGGGTTACTAGGACCAGCGCTCTCGGGAGATGAGACGGCTTGAGCTCTGGTGGTTGCGAGAGCCATGGCGATTCGTCGCGGAGTCCCCACGGACGGCGCCAACTGTCGTGGTATTACGGATACCCCGGCAGGTTCGGACGTGCGCAGCACGAGTACAGCGGCGCGAGCAGACCGAGTTACTGGTCTCCTCCCGCCGGGCAACACAAAAAGTGACACGGAGGTTTATACAGGTTCGGGTCCCAGTGGGGGCCCTAGTCCTGTTGGCTCTCTCCGGACGCGAGTCCGCTGGGGAGGTAAGCTCTCGGGGAGAGGTCTCCAAGAGAGCCGGGAATTGTGTTTATATGAAATGAATTCGAATCCCTGAAAAAGGGTACAAGAGGGGTTTATATAGCCCCTAAGAAATACAAAAGACAAAAATGTCCTCGCTGCGGCCGTCGGATGGAAGGGCGAAGACGTCTTTTGGCCTGACGGACGGCCTGGATGCTTGACACGTGGCGCCAAGGGCCTCCTAGAGGCCCCACGGTCAACAACAGTTCTTCATGGGCCCGGGCTCCCCAGAACCCTCCGGGGCTCCGGGGACCTCCCGGATCCCACCGGGTGTCACCGGGTGTTACCGGGGTCCCGGAGACCCTCCGGGAGTCACCGGGTGTCATCGGGGGCCGGGGACTCTCCGGGTCTCACCGGGAGTTACCGGGGTCCCGGAGACCCTCCGGGTGTCGCCGGGGTCCCGGAGACCCTCCGGGAGTCACCGGGTGTCATCGGGGGCCGGGGACTCTCCGGGTCTCACCGGGAGTTACCGGGGTCCCGGAGACCCTTCGGGTATCACCGGGTGTCACCGGGGGCCGGGGACGCTCCGGGTCTCACCGGGAGTTACCGGGGTCCCGGAGATCCTCCGGGTGTCCCCGGGGTCCCGGAGACCTTCCGGGTGTCACCGGGTGTCACCGGGGGCCGAGGACGCTCCGGGTCTCACCGGGAGTTACCTGGGTCCCGGAGACCCTCCGGGTGTCACCGGGGGCCCGGGGACCCTCCGGGTCTCACCGGGAGTTACCGGGGTCCCGGAGACCCTCCGGGTGTCACCGGGCTCCCAGAGACCCTCCGGGTGTCATCGGGTGTCACCGGGGGCCCGGGGACCCTCCGGGTGTCACCGGGGGCCCGGGGACCCTGCGGGTCTCACCGGGAGTTACCGGGGTCCCGGAGACCTTCCGGGCCCCACCAAGGGCCCGGTGCCTTCGGGTCTCACCGGATTCCACCGTGGCCACCTTGGGACTACGTGGGACCGCTGGGGATTCCCCCAACAGGTTTGTCATAGTATTTATTAACGACATCCTAATATACTTAAAGAATAAGGAGGAACACGAGGGACATCTATGCTTGGTTTTGCAAACATTGCGAGAACATAAGTTGTATGCAAAGTTGAAGAAGTGCGAGTTTTGGTTGGATCAAATTACCTTTTTAGGACATATTGTGTTTGGAGAAGGGGTATCAGTGGACCATGCCAAAGTAACAAAAATAGTGGAATGCCATCAACCGAAGACGGTGATTTTTTGGTTGACCGAACTCCTACAAAAAGATGTGACGTTTGAATGGACACCTCAATGTGAGGGGAGTTTCCAAGAACTGAAGTTAAAGTTGACTACTACCCCAGTGCTTACCATCCCAGAAAATGGAAAAGGTTATATAATTTACTGATGCCTCAAGGATGGGATTAGGATGTGACCTTATGCAAAATGGAAAGGTGATTGCTTATTCCTATCATCAACTAAAGACACACGAGATAAACTATCCTACCCATGATTTGGAATTAGCTGCAGTGGTGTTTGCACTGAAGTTGTGGAGACATTACATATATGGAACAAATTGTGAGATATATATGGACCATAAGAGTTTGAAGTACATCTTTACTCAAAAAGAGTTAAATCTACGACAAAGGAGATGGTTAGAATTGATAAAGGATTATGACTTGACCATCAATTACCATTCAGGAAAGGAAAATATAGTTGCTGACGCTCTTAGTCGAAAGATCAGTTAGAACGTTGAGTAAGATTTGGAGAGAATGGGAATTGAGTTGGAAACTCAAGAGGTAGAAGGAAGAATGATGGTAATACAGCTACAACCAACCCTCTATGATCAGATCCAAAAGAAATAGCTGGAAGATGGAAAGCTGTTAGAAAGGTGGAAAAACATGAAGGAGGGAAGACAGTCAGAATTTTGGGAAAAGAATGATGGAACACTTTGGTTTCGTGGACGGATGTGTATATCAAATGATCTGGAAATCAAAATGTGAACCATGGAAGAGGCGCATCAAACCAATACACCTTTCACCCAGGAGGTACCAAGATGTATAGAGACCTAAGAGAAAATTTTTTGTGGGGTAGTATTGACGAGGATTGTTAGCTGTTTTTTAGCCCCCATGGTCCCGCTAGCGTCTCATGATCGCACTAGTGTCCCATGGTCGCTCGTAGCCATGGCCGCAAGTCCTCCTTATGGCCTCCAAGGGCCAGAAGGAAGGACATCGAGTAATCCAAGGGCGTTCTGGATAAAACTCGAAAACCATATTTATTTCGCGCAAATTCAAGACACTTATTATCATAAGAACCCATATCTGATGTTGTATCCGAGAATACTATGGTCATAGAGATACATCCCTACGACCAGCCTTTCTCGCCAATACAAGGTCTGATCTCGTTTCCGTGGTCGCAGCGGTACGCGACCACCCTTATCATTACCTTACCATGATCTTTATGATTAATCTCAAGATAATCATAAGTCCCTGACAAGGTAACCATCGAAGGAGGTTAGGATGGTAAGACAGTTCCACGACGTCCGAGTCAAGACTGCCAAACTGCCACGTACCCATGAACTACGGCAACCACCATGTACCCACACCTCACAGCCACGGCTTCGGGGCGGTTAAGAGTAAACGTGGGACATGCCTTCAGGAGGATAACTGACAAACTCTTCGGCAAGTATAAGAAGGCCTTCATGGGAAGGATCAAGGGGAGGACGATTGACGACAGAGAGAAGAGTAGGCTTAGCAAAGATAGAATTAGCTAGCTCACATATTGTAACCATTTCTCTCTGTAAACCTTTTCCCACATAGTCAAATACATAGGACATAAGGTCGTTACTCTTCTAAGAGGGCCTGAGCCTGGATAACTCTTTCCCGTGTCTTAGATTCATAGATACTTTGAACATCTTGAGAATTTGTCTGATTGGATCCTTCCTTCGTCACACTCTTCTTTGCATAATATCGACGGAAGGACCCCCAGGTTCTAATCGTCAATAGCTGGCACCCACCGTGGGGCCCTGAAGATATTTTCATCAAGATTCATGGTGTTCATGGATCCTTTCCCTTGCCTACACGATTCTGAGAACGAATTTGATCTCGAGTATCACGTAGATGTTATGGATGAAGATAGCATCCCCATCAATGGTGACGACACTACCCTCACAGCCTGTCTTGGGGAAGCATGATCCTAGATTCCAACCGTGTCTGCAGAACAAGGATCGGAGCAGGAAATTCACTTGCCCTCAATAGAGGATGAGTACATGGCGCAACCCGTTGCCCTAAATAACGTGGAAGAGGATGATGTTGACATTCATCTGGAAAAATTCTCCCCAGATAATTTGAAATCTCTCTTTGATTTCGAGTCAGACACATACAAAGATGAGATGCTTTCTCTGTCTGTGAACTCAATCCCTAGAGAAATCGCTGTACTTTTGGAGGAAACTCTAGAGCAGCATGACGCTAGAAAAGAACGAGAACGCAAACAGAAAGAGGACCAAGAGCACGGGACAGCAAGAGGTCGAGGTTCGCAAGGTCGCAGAAGATCTTCTACGACCAGCGACAACTAACCGAGGCACCGTTTTTCGCGACCCTGGTCCAGGAACGTCTCGACAACCCTCTCTCGGAGGTCACGACATGATTACATGCCTATTCCCTCTCAAAATTATTCACCACCGACTGAGCCGACCTCGCCTGGAACTCCACCGGCACTAGGGAGAAACCCGGAGGACCGTATCCGAAGGATTGCATATGCACCCCGTAATCCGCCCTCCAATCTCGCGAACGATGACAGGATTATATTCGCAAGAGTACTTGCAGATAATCTCGACAAAGTTGTCCTTGGATTTACTCCGGAGGCATCATTGCGTTTGACGACTAGAGGACACGCCGGTTCCCACCAAGGTCACAAAAGACGTCACCCCACACATTCCCTACATGACAAGACCAGACCAATTGGTACTTCTCGTGACCATAATCGCGTGCCAGTATGTTCAGGTTTGGGACCACGTTGTGAACCTCCTCAGGTCGACAACTTCCGTGACCACGACATTAGTTGCGATGATCTACGACCACACAGTACATACGTGGCTTGTAAAGATTTTTCACCTGGACTACAAAATGTAGTCTGGCCTGATAAGTTTAAACCCAGTACGATCGAGAGATTCAATGGGACTCAAAATCCAACCGAATTTCTTCAAATCTACATTACTGCAATTCAGGGGCCGGAGGAGACAAACGGGTCATGACAAATTATTTGCAGACTGTCCTTGAAGGTCCGGCATGGACCTGGTTGTTCAACCAACTAGAAGTATCGATCTACAACTGGGAGATGTTGTGCGATGCTATTCTCAATAACTTCCAAAACTACTATGAGAAGCCTGGCAAAGAAGATGATCTTCATCACTTACGCCAAACTTCGACGGAGACCGTTCGGCAGTTCATCAAGAGATTCGTGGGAGTGAGGAATACCATTCCTAACATCTCTGATTCTTCAGTTATCAGGGCCTTCAAACATGGCATTAGATAGGAAAGTTCACAGAGGATCTGAGTATCCATTCCCCATGATCAGTGTCAGACCTTTTCGACATGGCAGATCAATATTCCAATGCAGCGGAAGCTGTGGAATGGAATAGAATGGTCGATAAGGGTAACCTGCCTCCTCAACTGGGCCTCAAAACCAAAAAGAAGTAAGATTCGAATAAGAAATCTGAGTTCTCTGTAGGTGGAAGATCTGTGAAGCCCAACAGGAATGGAGCAAGCCGGTTCGCGAGGTCGTAGTCTTGGACAAGAAACCACAAGAGAAAGGTAAAAAATTCCAAAAATCTAATAAGCTTCCCTCCGGTGATCGAACACACAACCGGCCGGAAAATAGACTAACCCACAAGGAAACAAGAAATGGTGTCCATTACACAACGCTTCTGGACACGACCTCGAGAATTGCCACGCCTGTTTGAAGCGCATGTATGAATTCTATCAAGGAACTGCGCCCATGCCAACTATACCAAAAAACAGACAATCTTGAGGAACCAAAGACGCTGATGGAGATGAGATAATTCCATAGGTACCTAGTAATCACGTTAATGTTATTTTTGGTGGGTCTTCATCTTATTATTCTAAGAGTCAATTTAAAGATGTTCACCGTGAGGTGAATAGTGTTGAAACTCCCTTGGAGGAGCCTCAATTCCCCCGTTGGTCAGAGACCTCTCTGTCGTTCAATAGGGAGGATTGTCCCAAAGGATTGTCACACTCTCAATGACTCCCTTTGGTAATCACCCCCATTATTAGCAATGCTAAAGTGGGACGGGTATTGATTGATGGCGGAACCCGACCTGTTGTTTGCCAAAACTCTTGACGAGATGCACATACCTCATTCCAAGATTAAACCAGTGGCACACCCATTTTTCAGGATTATACCTGACTCCACGATGATGCCCATTGGGCAAATAGTGTTACCCGTAACACTTAGGGAACCAGAGAACTTCTGAACAAAATTAATTACTTTTGATGTGATTGATTTTGATTCAGCTTACAATGCCATCTTTGGCAGGCCATCTCTCACCAAGTTCATGGCAGCGACACACTATGCTTATTAGTACGTCAAAAAACCAGGATCAATAGGCGTCATCACGGTCAGAGGCAGTTAAAATACAGCTCTGACCTGTGATCACATTTTTTTGGAATTGGTCGACCAATTACCCCTATGGGATGTTAAGTTGGTGACCAAAGAACCTGATGCAGTCAAGACAACTCCGCAATCAGATGAGAAACTAAAGCAAGTTCCCTTGTTCCCAAACGACTCGTCTAAGATTGTTCGGATCGGGTCATCGCTGGATGCTAAATAGGAACTCGCGCTCATTATGTTCCTTCGAGCTAAAGCAGATGTGTTTGCGTGGAAACCATCCGACATGCCCGGAGTCCTAAGGGAAGTGATAGAACATAGGCTAGCTATTCGGCCTGGACAACAACCAATAAAGCAAAAGCTCGGACGCTTTGCTCCTGACCGTCAAGAAGCCATCCATGCAGGGTTGACTAAACTCCAGGAAGTTGGTTTCATCCATGAGGTAAACTATCTCGAATGGTTCGCGAACCCAGTCATGGTCCTTAAGTCCAATGGTAAGTGGCGCATGTACATCGATTACACCAGTCTTAACAATGCCTGCCTGAAGGATGACTTTCCCCTTCCTCGCATCGATCAGTTGGTCGATTCCATAGCGGGTTGTGAACTGATGAGCTTCCTGGATGCTTACTCAGGCTATCATCAAATTAGCATGGTAGAAGTAGATAAAGAGAAAACTGCCTTCATCACACCCTTTGGCACCTATTGCTACATTAGAATACCATTCGGGCTCAAGAACGCTGGTTCCATGTACCAGCGCTTGATGCAGAAGACCTTTCTATCTCAATTAGGGTGTAATTTAGAAGCTTATGTAGACGATCTGGTTGTAAAGAGCTTACATAGATCTAATCATTTAAATGATCTCACTAATACTTTCTGTAATTTGAATAAACATGGAATCAAATTGAATCTTGAAATGTGCTCTTTTGGAGTTTCTTCTAGCAAAATTTTAGGTTTTCTTGTTTGTTTGTGAGGTGTTGAGGAAATACGGGCCATTGAGCAAATGCGATCCCCTTCATCAACAAAGGATGTCCAAAGCCTAACTGGTCGAATGGCGGCCCTAAGCCATTTCATATCGCGATTAGATGAACGTGGTTGTCGGGCCTCGAAACTGGGACTACGACTACTCCCTTGGAGACCTAGCTTGCTATAGCTAGTCCCATACAAGCATACCCTTGACTTCCCAGGATAAGTCAAGCACAGGAGTATATTCACATTGCAGAAGAAAAACTTACAAAATATATTTAAGCAGTGTGGCCTGCTGGCCTTGATATTACATAAAAAGATTACAATACCTTTGCAGCATTCAAGGTTTAGTTAAAGCAAAATAAAACTTCTACACAGCAGATGATGGGTGTCCCTTCCACAGTAAGAAGTTGACGGCAAACAACACATCAGGGATTTGGTGGATCTGGCTCTCCTTCATCTTGGTCCAAGAAGTTCTCCACGCCTTCTTCTTGATCTTGGTACGCTCTATCTTCTGGGTTGTAAGTTGCAAGGGTGAGTACTTACGTACTCAGCAAGTCATATGTAAGAGTAGATACATATAGTAGTGTTGTTATGAACCTAGACTAGTCAAGAATTATGGATGTTTATAAAATAATCTTTTCTTTCATGTCTCATCTCATCTCATCTCATGTCATGGCAGCACTTTTCATAACATAACATCACTATTTTTGTTCACTAGATTATAGTACTACCGCGACATGTCGACACACGACAGCCCACGACAGCACTCCTTATAATGACAACACATGTCATTTGGGTAATCTAGATTTAACAGCTTTTATTTAGAAAATATACTTGTGTCACACCCCATGGATTTAATCCACCGCAGCAGACTCCTATAGACCCGGGAGCTCGGAGTATTCGAATAAGTTTTTAACTCTGCAGAGAGGTACCAATTTACGCGCAAGATATTCCACTTTCAAGCCTTTCCTATCACAAGGATTGGACCCCTGACTCACTTCATATTGTGAGTGGCAAGGTGGAGATAACAAGAACTTTTGTTATGTCTCACTCACAATTCACCCCTGACCCTGTGGATCTCTGCGAACCACAGTTGTGGTAGGTTGTATCCTAACCTCCACCCCTGCGCATATTTCCATTACTGGATCAGTGTGCAAGATCACCTTCAGTGATATGTGTGGGAGCCATTATCCGTGTAAATCGTGCATCACTACACCACTCCAGCAGGGGTATCATGTGCGATCCGCATAAGTACTTGTTCAGGCCTGTCCCATTCCAGGCTTGCGGTTAGCACGTTGTTCATGCCACTAGACGCACAACACAAGGTTCTAGTCCTTATATGCCAGTGACCAGACCATCCACAACCCTGCACCTTCCGTGCCTGCTATCCTTTGCAGTTTAGCACCTCCAGTGCTACAGCCATCCATACCAAAATTCTGGTCCCGGCTAGGGGTTTTATTTCATGAATATATATAAGTACATTTATAATAGTTCATGGCTCACTATTTGATTTTTTCACATTTCACAAGTATCCAGCTTGTACTGCCAAAATATATCTCAACCATTCTTTCACATGCAGTATTACTTATATTCAAGATCATATCATAGCAATTCATAAAATATGGGTTCAAGATGATCAAGACTATGACTTGCCTTCCGCGTCGTAAGAGACAGCAGTTGACGTAGGATCAACAGTGAAGTCCTTGAACTTTGGCTCTTGATCTACTCTCCAATCAAACAAGTAACCAAGAATCACAATCTTTTCAATATATTATTATACTACATGCAATAATGCAAAGATAAATGTCTTGATGATTCTGAAATGATTGGATTTAGATACCATAGAAGCTGATTAGGGCTAACTCACAGAATTAGGGCTGAAGATGAGTGCTAGGAACTTCTAGGGTTCCAGGGTATGGGAATTGACATTAAGTCCGTGGCTGGTTTGCCCAAAATTGATGAATGTCTTTAGGTCGACATTCGGTTCAAGGCATCGACATAGGGTTGATGGATGATAGAGGAACTATCTCAACTTGTGGCAGTAGAATAAAATGTAGATTACAACTCCACAAGCCTAAGAGACAAGGTTATTTTCAATTTGCACAACTGGAAAGAGGTGAAAAGAGCTAATGCCACTGGCTGACAAGCTCTGGCATAGGGCTGACAATGTCAAAATCTAGGGCTAAGCATAAAATGCAGTTCAAGGGCTCAAATCAAGTTGTGATAGAAGAAGAAATTGTAGATCACAACCTCAGGAGTCTAAGGGACAAAGTCATGCTCAAAATGCACATCAAGAAGGAAGTGAAAAGGGCTAATGCCATTGGCTGGCATAGCCTGGCATTGAACTAACATAGCCAGAAACTAGGGCTTGCCATAACTTTTGATCTAGGGCTCCAATTGATGCACCACTTTTTCTGGGAGGTAGGCCTTGATAACAGGAACAAATAACTCAACAGGATCTAGGGCAGGAGATGGCCAGAAAGTGATGAAAATCGTCGATGAACTTGGTGGCTGAAGTTCCAAATCACAGCACTGGACAAGAATTAGGGGATAGCTATAACTTCTGATTTAGACCGAATTGGAAGTCGAGCTAGTAGACAAAGTTGCTCAGGAGATCAAGGCACATCTGGTGGACAAAATTTCTGAAGCTGGATCGGCAGGGAATAGATTTCCGATGGCCGGCGCCGTAGAAGAAGACATAAGATTTGGGGATTTTTGCTACAGATCGATTGAACTCAATTCCTTGCTTAGAGAGTATCTGAGAGATATAAGGAAGCTTTTGGTACAATTAAATTGGCCGGAGGAGCACCGGAGAAGCCTGGCGACGGTCGCCGGCGACTGGTGAAGTTTCAATTTGGGAACTGCTTCGATTCGAGTTCAATTTTTAAATCAGGATTCACGGGCTTGCTAAGTAATGCTCGCTGATCATTTTTCTATTAAATCCAAGGCTAATTTGGATTAATTCAAGTTGCAAAGTCAGAACAGGGCATTTTGGCATTTCCGGTGATCACCGGCGATGAGATGCATGGAAGTCCAATTAAAAGCTATAGCACGATGAGAGTGGCGAGAGAAACTCACTGATGCTGTCAATTTGGGGGTTGAGGCTGCGGTTGAGGCTGTCACCGTGAGCCACTGTGCTGGACTCGCCGGAGAAGAAGACGACAGCGAGTAGGAAAATTGGTTTAGATGCTGGAGGGCTTTGGAAAGTACTGCTAAAGGTGAAGAAGCTGCTCTGGGTTTGCTATTTATAGGAAAAACAAATACGAAGTTCACTACTTGCTTGCGCCGGTGAAGAAGAAGGCTTCGGGTTGAAGCAACGGCGAGCAACAAGCTTCTCTCTGGCGTGCAGCAGCTGGTGAGCTGGACAAGGTTTGCCACGACAAGGACTGAGGTGCAAACACGTGTGCGCATGCAAATACGGTTGCAAAAATCACAGGCTTGAGCGGCGCTACTCGACGGCGAAACACGGCGACAACTGCTCCTGGTCGCGGTCGAGGTCGAAGTAACACTGTGCACTGCGGTCGAGATCACCATGCACTGTTGATTTGGTCGCAATCAGTGGGTGAGGTCGAAGAGCTGATTCTTGGTCATGAGCAGCTACTCCTGTGGTCGCGGCAGCTGGTGGCTGTTGGTCGAAAACAGCCATTTGGACTGAATTGTAAAATCTGAAAATTGGCTTTGGACTAAATTGTAATTTCTGATTTAGAGATAGTTGAATTGAAATCTGATTTCACAGATGAGTATAAACTTATACCTTATACTCAACTAATAAGAGATTTGGTAAAATCTGGCATGATTTGATGATTTTCGATATAAACTGAAAATAGGGTACTTTAGGGTAAAATAAGATCTGAGTTTTGTCGATTTCAAATTTTGGCATCTAGGATGAGATTTGGATATTCTAATAAAAGAAGATTTTGTATTGATTAGCATTTGGGAGGTGTTCCCTGAAACAGATTTGAATTTGGAGTTAATATGAAGATTTCACCCTTTTTGGGTTTGCAGATATCAGATAAAGGACTAAATTGCGATATAATTTGGACTGATATGTGAAAAAGACTTATATGAAGAAATTTGACTGCCAACTTTCTAGATTAAGGTATTGGCATACCCATGATCATAATCCAAGAATAATCTAGTTTGAATTAGATCAAGATTTGGCTAAATCTGAGTTCTGAGTATTTAGGGTAATTAGGATAGTAATTAGAGTTTTTGTTTTCGAAAACAGAATAGATTGATAGATCTGGGAGTTACAGATGGATTTGAATCTGACTTCTGAAGGCTTTTATGCTCAGAGTAACTGATAGATCACATCCGAATAATCTGATCTTGATTTGGGTTCACAGGATAGATTTTGAGATTTTAGGGTTTGAGATAGATTAGGGTTGAACTATCTTATTACTGCTACAGATCCTTGGTATCATGCATGCATGATGTTCATGAAAAAGGAAGTATTTACCCCTAAACTCAGGTGTTACAGTGCTCTACCTTTCTTTAAGGTACTACGTAAGCACAATGGTTTCCAGTGGTCGGATGAGGCCAAAAAAGCCTTTCAGGAAGTCAAAGAATATTTATTAAGTGCTCTAGTGTTGGTCTCTCCACAAGTGGGAGAACCATTATGTTGCATCTAGGCCCTTATGCTTAATTTTGATGACTAATGAAAACAAGCGTTTCAGACTAATTGTGTTTCTTGAGTTATTTGGATACATAGCTCTTAGGTCATTGCATTCATTCATCTCGGTTGGTTTTGTGTTTTTAAAGGGTTTGATTTTTTTTGATTTTCTGGCAACAGGAACTCTTTTGATGTTTATAGATTTATCTAGGCCGATCTAGGTCTTTCTCCTGTTGACAAAATTATAACCCTTTAAATTATAATTTCAACAAGATATAAAACTCTTAAATCGGATCTCTATATCAAAAGTTATGATTGTGTTTATCCAGACTAACAGTCAACCTGAATGTCAGTTTGTGTTACAGCCATTTGTCCAGAGAGCGTGTTTTTTTGAGTTGAAACTTTTTGACTTACGCTGACTGTCAGCATATGTTGCTGACTGTCAGCATGAGTTTCGACCACGTGTTATTTTCTTTCTGAGTTTAATTTAACTGGTCATTTTTGTGGTCGATATTGACTGTCAGCATGAGCTGTTTGTTTCCATATGCGACCACAAATGGCTAGCTAAGTTTTATCCGTGATTTTTGTCGAGCTGTTGAGGTAGATGCTGACTGTCAGTATGTGCTGTTTTATTTCCTTTTTTGACCTCAAACGGCTAGCTGAGTTTTCTATGAGATTTGCTTGTTTCTTCTTGTGCTCTATGCTGACTGTCAGCATGCTGTGCTCACTGTCAGTGTGTGTTGTTTTTTCAGCTCAAGCACAATGGCTATTTTATTCATTAGGGCTATAAATAGAGGCTTTAAGTTATTGTTTCTTACACCAAGCAGCCTCATTCTCATATATACACTTGAGCATTTGTTCTTAGAGATAAAATCTTGATCTTTTGATCAAGTCTTGAGTTTTGTGATCCACCGAGTGTTCTGTTCGCATCATTTGCATACTTAAAGTTTCTCCGTGATTGTTGGAGGTCTAGAAGAGACCTTTCAACTTTTTACTCTTGGTGAACGCCCTCACCTAGACGGTTTGGTGGAGTGGCTGTTGAGACCTCCATTTCGAACGTTGTCGGAGAGACTCGGTGTGATTGTAAAAGCCATCGGTGCTTGCCTTTCCGGAGTGGACAAGGAGCAACCATTAGTGAGAAATATCCTTCGTGGATATTGAAGCAAGACTTATTCATTTGAGTACTTCAACGAGGAGTAGGGGAGACCGGACGAGTCTCTGATACCTCGGGATAAATCTTCGCATTTGTTTTCTCTTCCTCTTTTAATTGTTCAATATATTATTCATTTTATTTGGTTCTTATTTTTGCAAAAGTTGTTTCATTTGAAAATTTTTAAAGCCTCTTATTCACCCCTCTCTAGTCGACATCCTCGATCCTACACGTGGTATCAGAGCGTGGTCTCTCCTTAAGTAGGCTTCACCGCTTAGAGAGAGGATGACGTCAAATGAGGGCTTTCATCTCGGTCATACCGGACGTGCACCTATCTTTGATGGGATTAACTATCCTTATTGGAAAGTGCGCATGTCGGTATTTCTAGAGGCCATGGGGCTTGATGTTTGGGATATAGTTAAGCTTGGATTTACTCCTCCGGATGATCTGGCAAGTCACTCTGATGACGATAGGAGAAAACTTCACTTAAACGCCTGTGCCAAAAATGCTCTTTTTCCGGCTTGTCCTTAATTGAGTTCAACCGTGTGAGCAATCTTACCACCGCTCACAAGGTTTGGACAACCCTCGAGGAAATATACGAAGGCACTACTAAAGTCAAGGAGGCAAAGCTTCTCATGATAAGGCAACGTTATGAGACATTCACCATGTCACCAACCGAGTCTGTGGATTCCATGTTTACTCGGTTGAACAATATTGTGAATGAACTCAAGGGGCTAGGAGTTATTTTTACTAACATCAAAATTATGAGAAAAATGCTCAGGGCTCTTCCGAAGAGTTTTGACACTCTAGTGACGGTACTCACCAACTCCGACCTGTCGACCACTACACCTACTGATCTATATGGGAACCTCATCACCCATGAGATGCATCGAAAGGAGAAGAAGGAAGTAGTCGAACCTTTGGAGATGAAAAAGAAGACGATGGCTTTGAAAGCCGACTCCAAAGATTACTCAAGCGATGGTTCCTCCGATGAGGATCTAGCATTTATGGTAAAGAACACTCAAAAACTTCTTCGCAGGTTACACAAGAAAGGAGTCAACATCGACACAAGACCAAAGGGGCCAAAACAAGCAAACTTTAAGGACATCATATGCTATGGATGTCATGAAAAGGGACATATAGCCTCAAGATGTCCAAACAAGAACAAGACTTGGGATAAGAAGAAGAAATTCCTCAAGAAGAACAACGGTGCAACCAAAGAAGCCTGCTTCAGAGAATGGACGCCCGAAGGAGAGAGCTCTGATTCCGACTCTGACAATGAAGGAGGCTATTCCAAGAAGCTAGCCTAACTAGCTCTCGGCAACATTAATACATCGATGAGTCCATCCCTTTGTCTTATGGCTAAAGGTGATGAAAAGGTATATTCTCATGATCCTTCATATGATGAACTAGTTGAAATGATTACTGAATTAAATGTGGTTTTTGGAATCACAAAGAAGTATAGAGTGCTTAAAGAAGAACATTCTTCTTTACGTACTCAATACTCAGAGTTAAAAATTTCATATGAAAATCTTCTTATTAAAGATATCACTAATGCACCATCTAAGGTAGATGTAGATATTTCTTGTGATCTAGCTGATAATCCTTCTAATGCTATCCCTCAGAATAATATGACTACTACTTGTCATAATTCTCTTGATATACCATGTGCTTCCAATGAAATAATTTTAAATGAAAATAATGAACTTAGGGAACATATTGAGAAGCTTGGAAAAGGATTAGAAAATTGTTACAAAGGAAAAGTATCTCTTGATCTTATTCTTAGCAAAAAAAATGCTCATATAGAAAAGAAAGACTTGGATACTTTCCGAAGAAAGGAAAGAAATTAAATGCAAAAACTGTCTTCATAAATGCATGCAACAAATTTTGTTTTAGATGTCATGAAACAGGTCACTCACATGATGCTTGTCCTTTAATGACTTCAACTTATTTTGCTACTTTCTACATGCTCAAAAGGTCAAAGAAAGGATATGCTATAGCAAAGTTTGTTGGTGCACCCATGCTAAATAAAAAGAAGAAATCAATTTGGGTGCCCAAAGTTCTGATTGCTAACATCGAAGGACCCAAAAGAGTTTGGGTACCTAAAATGACTTGATTCTTTTGTTTTTGTAGGTGAACTACAAGACCAGTGGAAAACATTGGGTGTTAGATAGCGGATGCTTCGAACACATGACCGGTAACAAAAAGATATTCACCTCATTGGAGGACAACTCAAGTGAAAACAAAAATATCATCTTTGGCGACAATCTTCAAGGAAATGTGATAGGCTTGGGTAAAATTGCTATATCCAATGATCTTTCAATTTCAAATGTTTTACTTGTTGAATCTTTGAACTTTACTTTGCTTTCCGTTGCACAAATTTGTGATCTTGGATTTCATTGCATTTTTTATCCTAAAGAATTTTTAGTTCAAAGTTTAAAAGATAATTCCTTGATCTTCAAAGGCTTTCATTTTGGAAATCTCTATCTTGTTAATTTTCACTCTAAAGATGCATCCCTTTCAACATGTCTGGTCTCTCAAACCTGAAAAGGTTGGCTATGGCATAGAAGGCTTGTGTGGGACCCTCATTTGAGGAATTCGGTGGCAACCGCCTAGGTGGGTTGCATTCAGAAATGGTACATTGCAGCTCACAACAACAGGATGCATTATATAAAAATGCAAGTAATTAAAACAAGTGCTGATCACAAGGACCAACATTACAATAACATAGCGCCAAAATGACGCACTTTAATGTTGATACGAAATTAAGGAGTTTTCTTCGACACAAAGGTCGGCACAAAATAAAACAACAACAATAAGCAAAAGGAATTCAACGGTCCTCATCTTCAACTGCAACGGTGTTGCATGGGCTTCTTCCACATCGGACTCCACCTGGTAAGTGACCCTCTAACAAGCTGGATCTTCCGGAGCAGTTTCTTCTTCTACCATGTTGGGTTCAAGACCATAGGACTCGGGATCAATGAATCATTCTTCTAAATTATTGTTTGCAAAAGCAAGGGTGAGCACATTGTCCACATAGTGCTCAACAAGTCCAAAATAAGAATGCAGATATATATAGATGAGGGCGAAACTTTCAAGGGATGGCTCTTTGGCTCATAGAATAGATTTTCACTCTTAATTTTGAAGAAAAGGCTTTTGTTTTCAAAAGTGAGGCTTTTAAAATCCTAAGCTAGATTTTCAGAAGATGTTATGTGTGGTGGTCTTCCATGAGTCACCACTTTATTCAATTTTTATGAAAAACTTTCCCAAAAGCTACTTGTGCTGCATCGACGTGGATAGAATCCACCACGCGCAGACTCCATGACCTGGGAGCTCAGAGTATCTGATACTTTATAACTTTGCAAAGGTGTACCACCTTAATCCACAGATCACTCGGCTTTCAAGTCGGTACCTCTCCATGCGACTTTTACGCATGTGACAAGGCCGAGATCACACAACAATTTACAATCCTAACATTAACAATTCCGTGCCCGGTAAATAGACATTTCAGTCCTTATTACCATTGTGGGTACTCCCCACAGCCAATTCTTCCTAGCCTTGGTCTATTGTCTCGCAAGACACATAGCCTCTTTTGATTACAGTCGCACACGACTTAATCCAGGCGTAGGGCGTCTTCCTTCTTACACCTTATCCTCTTTTTATTTTTCTGATCTCACATCACTCATGGCCCTCTGTGGCCCACCAGTTCCTCTCGAGAAACCGGACCGACAACCATAGCAGGGAAAAGCTTATACTGAGAAAGCTACTATGTTGCGCCCGTCCTATATCGGGCAAGTGGTTGGTACGTTTTTCATGCCGCATGGAAGTACAACACAAGGTTCTCGTCCTTATGAATCTTTAGTGAGGAGTCTTTCACATTTCCATTGTGCACACAGCACCAACCAATCAATCCATCCTCACTATCGATTCCAATCACATTCTTTCACAAAAAGGGTTTTGAATATACTTTTCTCACATGTGACCATTTAGCATTTAGCATATAATCTTGAGCATAAACATAGCCGTGGAACATAAATAATAGGCTAGACATGGTCAAGGGTTTGAGACTTGCCTTGCAGTGAGGGGTCTAGTTGCTCAGACGGTTCTTCGAAGGTCTCTTCTGCTCCTTCAACCTCTGGTTCCACGGCGGATATAAATAATACACACACACACCATATAAGCATACAGAAATAGTTGCACTAGAAAATAATAAGTAAATATATCATGCATGCAAGGGGAAAGGTTTGGACAAAGCCACTTGGGTGTTGATTGAAGAGATGGGCTCAAAAGGACTTGAATGTCGAAAGGCTGACATTCGGTCCACGGCTAGGCATAGCCCTAAGTTGGCTCTAGGTGGGTTTTCTGGAGATGTGACAGTAGAGAAAATTGTAGAACATGGCTCCAGGAGCTTAGTAGACAAAGTGGCATTTCAATTGCTCAAATAGAAAGGGTTAAACAAGGCCAATGCCAGTGACTGACATGCATTGACACTGCATTCACACTGTCAAAAACTAGGGTAGCGGGTAAATCTGGTTCTGGGCTTCAAACTCTTCGCCAACTATGTCTAGGAGGTAGGCGTGGATGCCAGGGACACATTGGCAGTGGTGTCAAGGAAAAAGATGGCCGGACGGCGATGAACGACTGCAATGAACTATGGTGGTGACACGGCACAGGCACGACTCTGGACCAGAACTTGGCAAGAGCATAACTCTTGATCTGGGCAGATTTAGAGATTGAGCTAGTGGAATGAAATGCTCAGGGGACTGACACTTAGCTAAGTGACAAAGTGGCATCGGCTAGATCGGCCGGAAGGTAAACTCCGGTGAACTGAGCCGGAGACGAAGACACAGAAATTGGGCGTTTTTGATTTAAAGCATCTGAGCTCGATTCCAAGCTTGTGAAGTATCCTGGGGACAAGAGAAGGCCACTGGGAAGATCAATTTGGCTGGAGGATCACCGGAGAAGCTCGGCGACGAGCTCCGGTGAACAGATGAAATCCCAAATTGGGGGTTCTTCGATCTGGGCAAAACTGAAGGTTTCGATCTTACAGGCTTACTCTACTTAGCTCATTGATCACTTTGTTCTGCTAGCACGAAGGCCAATTTAGTTTAAATCACTCAGCATTGGAGGAACAGGGGAAAAGGGGAGATCCGGTGGTCGCTGACGCTAGGGTTCGCCGGGGTCCAATTAAGTGCTATGATACAGAGAGGAGGGCGAGGGGGACTTACTGGTGAACTTGGATTGGATAGGGAGGTAGTGGCTTGAGCTGGTGACGAGAGCTCCTCAGGTAGCGCGTCGGGGAAGAAGAAGATGAACGTGAGAGTTGAAGCTTGCGGCTGCTGGAGTGGTGTGAAGAGACTTTGGGCGAGGGGGATCTTATATAGGCAGTGGCTGGAGTGCTCGAAAGTTGAAACAAATCGAACGGGAGATGCTTGACGGGCGCTGGAGCAACGATCGAGATGGCGTGCACGGCGTTGGGATGCGGCGGTGGCTCTGCCAGAGGAAAAAATCGCATCATATCCGGCTTGGGCAGAACGACGAGGTGGCTGGCTTCGGCATGGAGGCGAAGTGGCAAAAAAGCTCTGACAACAGCAGGCACGCGTGCGCGCACAAGATGAACGGCGTTGCTGGCGGTCACCAGTCGTCGCCACGGTGGAGGGTTTTGGCGCGACGTGAGCACCACGTGCGAACACGTCGGATACGACCGTTGGTGAAGACAAAAGTTGGCCGGCGGTGAAGATTGCGGCGGCGAATCTCGGTGAACGGCACTGGTTGCGGTCGAGGTGGTCTCTGGTCGTGGTCGCAAACGGGCTCAGCCCTGGTTGAGGTCGAAAAGGAGCCAGGGACTAATCTGCGAAGGTTTGGACTGATCTACAAGGATTTAGTTCGGGATCTTGGACCTGTTTGCAATTTTGGGGATCTGGAGGGCTGATTTTAGATCTGATTTTGCAGATGAGTGTGACTAAATCACTTGAACTCATCTAGCAAGAAGAATGGTAAAATCCTAGAAGATTTGGTGGTTTTGATAAAAATCGAAAACAGGGTAATTTAGGGTAAACAGGGTTTGAAAACTTTGGCAAGGCTGAAACCAGGGTTTTGGTCAAGATTTTAGAATTCTTCCAGAAGGGAAAAATGTTCAGAAAAGTAAAGGGAAGACAATCACTGGATCAAATCAGAATTTGGAGGTGGTCTGAGACTTTTAGTCTTTTTGGGCTTCTGACAACTCTTAAAACAACTAATCTGAAATACTTTTGGACTAAAAAGCGAACTTTTCTTCTAGGGACGCCAAAGTCTATCTAAGGGTTACGACCTACAGTCGAGTCTTCTGCTCTGATACCAAGTTCTGTGGGACCCTCATTTGAGGATTCCAGTGGCAATCGCCCAGGTGGATTGCACTCAGAAAAGGCACATTACAGCTCACAACAATAGAATGCATTATATAAAAATGCGAGTAATTAAAAACAAGTGCTGATCACAAGGACCAACATTACAATAACTTAGCGCCGAAGTGACGCACTTAATTGTTAATACAAATTAAGGAGTTTTCGACACAAAGGTCGGCACAAAATAAAATAGCAACGATAATCAAAAGGACTCCTTCAGTCTTCTTTCTCTGCAGCGGCGGCATTGCATAGGCCTTCTCCACATCGAACTCCACCTTGGTGCATAACCCTTTAACTAGATGGGTCCTCAGTTTCTTCTTCTTGTTCCACATTGGGTTCAAGACCATAAGATTCAGGGTCGGCGAATCCTTCCTCTAAATTTGTTTGAAAAGCAAGGGTGAGCACATTGTCCACATGGTGCTCAACAAGTCCCAAGTAACAATGCATATATATATAGATGATGGGGAATTCTCGAAGAATAGCTCTTTGGCTCTGTGTATAAATAGATTTTCACATGCAGCTTTAAAGAAAGGTCTTTATTTTCGAAAGCGGGGCTTTTGAAATCCTAAGCTAGATTTTCGGAAATGTTGTGTGTGGTGGTCTTTCATGAGTCACCACTTTACTCAGATTTTGTGAAAAACTTCCAAAAGCTACTTGTGCTGCATCGACGTGAATAGAATTCACAGCGCGCAGACTCCATGACCTGGGAGCTCAGAGTATCCGATACTTTGTTAAACTTTGCAAAGGTGTACCACCTTAATCCACCAATCATTCGGCTTTCAAGTCGGATCAGCTTCATGCGACTTTTACGCATGTGACAAGGCCGAGATGACACAACAATTTACAGTCCTAGTATTAACCATTTCCCTGCCCGGTAAATAGATAGTTAAGTCTCAAGTACCGTTGTGGGTCCTCCCCACTGCCTTACTTCCTAGCCTGGGCCTATGTTCTCGCAAGACACATAGCCTCTCTTGATTATAGTCGCGCACGACTTAATCTGGCTTAGGGCGTCTTCCTTCTTTCCACCTTTTCCTCTCATGATTTTTCTGAACTCACATCACTCATGGCCTTCTGCGGCCCACCAGTTCTCGCAAGAAACTGGACCGACAACCATTGCAGGGAAAAGCTAACACTAAAGAAAGCTACTAAGTTGCGCCCGTCCCATAAACAGGCAGGTGGTTGGTACGTTTTTCATGCCGCATAGAAGCACAACACAAGGTTCTAGTCCTTATGAATCTTTAGTGAGGAGTCTTTCACATTCCCAGTGCGCACACAGCACCATCCAATCAAACCATCCTCACTATCGATTCCAATCACATTTTCTTTCACAAAAAGGGGTTTTGAACATGCCTTTCTCATATGTGACCATTCAACATTTGTCATATAATCTTTAAGCATAGCATAGCCTAAGCATGATAATCTAGGGTAACAAGGGTGCAGGGATATTCAATATCAAAGGGGGCTTTACAATCATTTAGGTCATATCTAGTCATTTTATTGAAACATAATTCTTATTTGAATCTAAGACATGCATATACTTGAAAACGGTTAACATACTTCATTTCAAAATAGTAGGCTAGACATGATCAAGGGATTGAGACTTGCCTTGCAGTGACGGGTCTAGCTGCTCAAATGAATCTTCAGGGATCTCCTCTGCTCCTTCAACGTCTGGTTCCACGACGGGTACAAACAACACATACATACCATATAAGCACACAAGCACTAGAAAATAATACGTAAATACATCATGCATGCAGGGGAAATGGTTTAGACAAGGTCACTGGACATTGGTTGAAGAGATGGGTTCAAAGGGCTTGAATGTCGAAGGGCTGACATTCGGCTCATGGCTTATCATTGCCCTAAATCGGTTCTAGGTTTGCTTTCTGGAGATGTGATAGTAGGGAAAGTTGTAGAACATGGCTTAAAAGGCTTAGTGGACAAAGTGGCATTTCAATTGCTCAAAAGAAACAAGTCTAAATTATCCAATGCCACAGGTGGACATGCACTAACATAGTGTTTGACATGGCCAGAAACTAGGGCATTGCATAACTTTTGACTCAGGACTCCAATTGATGCACAACTTTGTCTAGGGTTTAGGCATTGATATCAGCTACAAAACTCTCAACAGGCTCAAGGGCTGAAAGTGGCCGGAGGGTGGCCAAATCCGGTGAGCAAACACGGTGGCCTGGACATGGACTGAGCCACTGGACAGCAACCTTGGCATGGCTATAACTTTTGATTCAGGTCGATTTAGGGGTCGGGCTAGTAGACAAAATTGCTCAGGGGGTTGAGGTCTATCTAAATGACAAGGTTTCATCGGCTGGTTTGGCCAGAAAGCGAACTCCGGCGATCGGGGCCGAAGACGAAGGCACCGATTTGGGGGTTTTCGTTCCAGGGCGTTTGAACTCAATTCAACGCTCGGGAAGCATCTAGGGGCTGTCACAAGGCTATTGGTGCACTCAATTTTGCCAGAGATCGGCTGGAGAAGCACGGCGGCGTGCTCCGGCGAACTACCGAGGCTCGAACATGGAAATCCGGCGCTCGGGGCAAAATTGGTGTATCCAAGCTTGCAGGTTTGTTCCTCCTAGCTCACTGATCAATATCCTCTACAGGCACGAGGATCAATTTGGCTTGAATCGCTCGGCATTGCGGGAACAGGGGATTTTTGGTTCTCCGGTGATTGCCGGCGTTGAGGTGCGCCGGGGACCAATTAACGGCTATGAAACGTAGAGGGGGATGAAAGGAGCTTACTGGTGGCGTTGGCTTGGAGGGGGAAGCTTCGGGCGAAGCTGGCGCCGTAAGCTTCAACGGTTGCTCGCCGGGGAAGATGAACTTCGCGGCGGCGCTGAGGAACTCAACTACTTCTCTGGTGAAGGAAGCTACGGTTTGAAGTTGTGGAATGGTGTGAGGCAATGCTGGGCAAGGGAGGGGGTTTATATAGCCGTGGGTGAGGCTCTCGGGAGCAGCAGCAATCGCTGGGGATATCTTCTTCTGACGCCGGGGCGGTCATCGATGCATTTCGGGACGCGGCGGGGCTCTGCCAGAGACGGCGAATCGCGGGATATCAGGATTCCGTCAGGAGGTGGTGGCGAAGATCTTCGGGATGGCAGCCAAGTGGCATAAAGCTCCTGGCAGCAGCAGCAGCAGCAGGCACGCGCGGGGAAGAAGATGGCACGGTGGGGCTTGAGCGCTCCACGGTGGCGGTACAGCTGCGCACGGCTAGTGGCTACGTGGCCGTGAGGTGGCAGCGCGAGGGGCTTCGCCGGCGACGAGTTCAACGGTGCGGCAAAGCGGCAGGGCGCTGGTCGAACGAGCACTGGTCGCGGTCGTGGACGTGGTCTCCTGGTCGTGGTCGAAGAAAAGGCCAGGGGCTTATTTGCAAGGTTTTGGACTGAAACGCGAAGGTTTTGGCTCGGGAATTTGGGCCTAATTGCAATTCTGAAGATCTGAAGGGCTGATTTGAATTCTGATTTTGCAGATGAGTGCTACTAAATGTCTTGGACTCATCTAGCAGGAAAAATGATGAAATCCGATAACATCTGGTGGTTTTGACAAAATTCGAAAACAGGGTAATTAGGGTAATTAGGGTTTGAACTTTTGTCGAGGCTAAAACTAGGGTTTTGGTCGAGATTCTGGAATTCTTCCAGAAGGGAAAAATGTTCAGAAAAATGAAAGAAAGGTTATCACTTGATCAGATTTGGATTTTGAGGTGATCTGGGACTTTTAGCCTTTTTGGGTTTTCTGAAACTTCTGAAAAGGACTAAATTGAAACGCTTTTGGACTGAAATGTGAAAATGATCTGGGGAAAGAAGTTTAGCAGCCAACTTTTTAGGTTAAGGTAGTGGCATACCCAAGATCAAGATAGGGTTAAAATATCAGGGTTTCCAAGGAAGTTATGCTGATTCGCAAGCAGAAAAGATAATCAAAAACTGGGGTGTTACACCCCGCCCCCGGCTCGCTTCCGGGGCTGGGGGGTCATTTCATGCCGGGGGCTATTCCTACGCCGGGAGCCAGTCCCGCCCCCCGCGTTGCGTTTACCGCACCGGGGCCGGTCGACAGAGCAGCTCCCGTGCCTCAGCGAATTTCCCCCCGCATTGGCTCCCCAACCCAGGACGTCGCCGAGGGGGCTCACCCCCCACTGGTTCCGGATGTCACAGGGGTTTCCCCCTTTCCGGTCCCGGTCGTTGCCACGGGGGCCCCCTCTTTGGATCCTAATGCCGCCCCGGGCGCCCCCTCCCCGGTTCCGGATGGTGCAGGGGCTCCCCCCTTTCCGGTCCCAGGGGCCGTCCCAGGGGGCTCCCCCCAGCAGGCCCCGGTAGCTTCCGGGCCGGCTGCTACAGTGCAGGAGCTCCCTCCCCCGGCGAAGCAGGTCCGTTTCTCCCGGGGGGAGGTTGAGCGAATGCATTCTCCCAGCCACGGGGAAGAGCTTCCCCCCAGTCGTTGTCGCAGGGAGCCTCGCTCTCGCACAGGTCAAGGGAAGAGACCCGCCGAAGAATCATCCTCCCCGGAGGGAAGCCCGGACGTCCGGGAAATCAGCCCCGGCCCGGAAGAGAAGCGTCGTCACCACCACTCCGGTGGCCCTCTTGGGCCGCTACCTGACTCAGATAACGAGGGGGCCTCCCCCGTTAAAGAAGACAGTAACTGGGGCTCCCCCCGGGAAGTGCAGGGGGCGAACCAGCCTCTATGTCGAAGACTCCGCAGCATCCGTTGGCCGCGGCCCTATCGTCCCCCGCACATCGAGCATTATAATGGCGAGGCGGACCGTTACGAGTTCGTGCAGATCTACTCCACCGCCATCTCCGCAGCGGGGGGGGACGAGAGTGTCCAATGCAACGTCTTCCCCCTCTACCTTACCGGCATTGCCCGCTCCTGGTTTTACAATCTGAAGGCGGGCTCCATCAAGTCTTTCTCGCAGCTTAAGCGGGAGTTCTATGCCAACTTCCAGGGGAACTACGTGCGTCCCCTGGACTCCTCGCAGCTGTATACTGTCCGGCAGAGAACTGGGGAGACCATCAGAAGCTTCTTCAAGCGCTTTGCCCAGGTGAAGAGCAAAGTGGCCCACGTCCCCGACTCTACGGTCATCGAAGCCTGCAAAAGCGGCATCCTCCCGGGGGAGCTCCACCGAAGACTCTCCCGGAGCTGCCCCTCTTCCGCCGACGAGCTCTTCAACGTGCTCGAAAAGTACGCTCGGGCGGAGGAAGACGACATCTGGAAGAAGACCCAGGGGGCTCCTGCCCCCGCCGAGCGGGGGGCCCGGGATCCCCCCAGGCGCCCCAGGCAGGGGGGCCGTAGCGAACCACGGCCTCGGGACACTTTTGTCCTCGAGGGCGGAGGCGGCTCGCGCGACCCCCCGAAGGGCAACCGCCCCTTTCCCAAGCCGAGAGGCCATGGGGGAGGACAGTCTTCCCGCGGCCGCGAAGGCCCCGCGGGGAGAAGCCGGGAAGGACCGTGGTGCAGCTTCCATGGGTCCAGTACCCACGCCACCCGAGATTGCCACCAGCTGCTGAAACACTTCGCGGCATTCCTCGACCAGCGCGGGCAGGGGGGGGACTCCGGCCTCCTTGCCCCCTCGGGCAGCTGTTCCGGCCCTTCCCGCTCCCACGGGGGGGCAGCAGGTGCAGGAGGGGGAGCCTTCAGACGCTCTCCCCTTTCAAACTTCTCAGCGCCGCATCAACGTCATCGTAGGGGGGTCCGCCTCCGGGCGGGATTCCAAGCGCCAGCGCAAGGAATACGCGCGAGAAGTTAAGGTAGTGGGGGTGCTACACGCGTCCGTGCCGCCCAAGTGGTCGGACGTCCCCCTCACCTTTACGGCGGAAGACGCGCGAGGGGTTCGCTTCCCCCACGACGACGCGCTCATTGTCTCCGCGACAATCTACAACTGCCACTTGGCCCGCATCCTTGTGGACGGCGGAAGCTCCGCCGACGTCCTGTTCCTCAAAACCTTCAAGGAAATGCAGGTGGATGAGAAGCTCCTGCAACCAGCGGCAGGGCCTCTGCAAGGGTTTGTCCCGGGGAAGGCGATCCACCCCGTGGGCAAGGTAGATCTCCCGATCACCTTCGGCACCCCGGAGAACTACCGGACCGAGCTAGTCCGCTTCGACGTAGTGGACCTCCCCTCCTCCTACAATGTGATTATGGGGAGGACTACGATCAATCGGCTGGGGGCTGCCACCCACCAAAACTACTTGTGCATGAAGATCCCCGGGCCGCATGGTGTGATCAACGTCCGGGGGGATCAAGACATGGCCCGTGCTCTATACGAGTGAGCTACTGCCACAATAGGAAGCGTCAACCTGATCAAGGCACCCGGGGGGGAGGCTCCCCCCCCGGACGTTGACGTCGCTGCGCCATCCCCTGGGAGGCCCCTCCTCAAGCCGCGTCCGGAAGGGGGCCTCCAGAAGGTCCCGCTGTCCCTGGGCAGCAGAGACCAAACTGTCCAAATCGGGGCAGAGCTCCCCCAAGACCATGCAGCGCAACTCGCAGCCTTTCTGCGCGAAAACTCCGATGTTTTTGCGTGGAAGCCTTCGGACATGCAGGGCGTCGCCCGAGAGGTTATTGAACACAAGCTCGCGGTAACCCCCGGTCACCCCCCTATCAAGCAGAAGTTGAGGAAGCTCTCCCTCGAACGTCAAGAGGCCATCAAGACGGAGATAGCCTGGCTCCGAGAGGCGGGGTTCATCCGGGAAGTGTTGCACCCCGAGTGGCTCGCAAACCCCGTCCTCGTCAAGAAGTCAAGTGGCAAGTGGCGCATGTGCGTGGACTTCACCGACCTTAACCGCGCTTGCCCCAAAGACAACTTCCCGCTCCCGCGGATCGACCAGCTCGTTGACTCCACCGCGGGGTGCGAGCTGATGAGCTTCCTAGACGCCTACTCGGGATACCATCAAGTCCGGATGGCGGAGGGGGTGAGGAAAAGACGAGTTTTATAACTCCCCTCGGAACCTTCTGCTACCGCCATATGCCCTTCGGGCTCAAGAATGCGGGGGCCACCTTCCAGCGCCTTATGACGCTGGTCTTCAAAGATCAAGTCGGCCGCAACGTCGAAGTCTACGTAGACGATGCGGTCGTCAAAAGCCCCCGTGCAGCCTCCCACATCGACGACCTCGCAGAGACCTTCCGCAACCCCCGCGCGTTCGGGCTCAAGCTCAACCCGGAGAAGTGCGCCTTCGGGGTGCGCGGGGGGAAGCTCCTGGGTTTCCTCGTGTCCCAGCGGGGCATTGAGGCAAACCCCGAGAAGATCCGGGCCTTCCTAGAGATGCCCCCGCCGCGCTCCGTCAAAGATGTCCAGCGGCTCTCCGGCCGCCTGGCCGCGCTCAGCCGCTTCGTCTCCCGTTTGGGGGAGCGGGGCCTCCAGTTCTTCAAGATCCTCCGAGGGCTCGAGGGGTTCCGCTGGACCCCCGAGGCCCAGGAAGCCTTCAATGACCTCAAGAAGTACCTCTCGAGCCCTCCAATGCTCGTGAGTCCGTCTCCGGAAGAGCCCTTGCTCCTCTACCTCGCCGCAACCCCCGTCGCCGTCAGCGCGGTTTTGGTGAAGGAGCAAGGGGGGCAGCAACGTCCCGTGTACTACGTCAGTGAAGCCCTCCAAGGGGCCAAGACTCGGTACACGGAGATGGAGAAGATTTGTTACGCTCTCCTCATGGCGTCCCGGAAGCTCCGGCATTACTTCCTGGGGCACCCCATCACCGTTCCGTCGTCCCTCCCCCTGGGGGAGGTACTGCGGAATAAAGAAGCCACCGGCTGGATTGGGAAGGGGGGGCCGAGCTTGCCCCTTTCTCCCTGTCCCTTACCGGCCGCTCCGCAATCAAGTCGCAGGTCCTCGCCGACTTCATCGCAGAATGGACTCCTGCCTCTGGGTCCGGGGACGAAGATCTCCCTGTGCCGCCCCGACGCAGTGACCATTGGACCCTGCTGTTTGATGGGTCGCTGTGTCTCGCTGGGGCTGGCGCGGGGGTAGTCCTCCGGAGCCCCGAGGGGAAGGAGCTCGAGTACGCCGCGCGGCTCGAGTTCCCCGCAACCAACAACGTCGCCGAATACGAGGCTCTGCTCCTCGGGATGCGCCTTGCGCGCTCCCTGGGGATCCGGCGCCTACTAGTGAAGGGAGACTCTCAGCTCGTTGTCTGCCAAATGGACAAATCTTACCTGTGTCATGACGCAAATTTAAGTCTTTACTTGCAGGAAGTACGAAAAATGGAGAAACACTTCGACGGCCTTGAGGCCCGGCATATCCCACGAAGGGAGAATGACCGGGCTGATGCTTTGGCCCGGGCGGCAAGCGCCCGGGAAACGCTCCCCAAGGGGGCCTTCTTGGAAACAATCACGAAGCCCTCGGTGGCCTCCCCGGATGCAGGCCCTGAGCCTCCGGTCCCGGAGGTCGCCGAGATCGTCCGGCCGTCGTCATGGATGGATCCCCTCATCTCCTTCATCAAGGGGGAGGGGGACCCTCCCAGCGAGACCGAGGTTAAGCGCCTCCGGGCCAAAGCCCGGGCATATCTCCTGCTCGAGGGAAGGCTCTACAAGCGGGGGGCTTCAGCCCTCCTGCGCTGCCTCCCCCGGTCGGAGGGACTTCAACTCCTGGAAGACATTCACGCGGGGAGCTGTGGTTCTCACCTAGCCCCGCGTGCCATCGCCGCCAAGGCCCTTCGGCAGGGCTTTTACTGGCCTACAGTCATGCGCGACGCGCGAGACCTTGTCTCCGCGTGCGAAGCATGCCAGAAGATGGCCAAGGGCTCGAATCTCCCCCCTGTAGCGCTGCGGACTATCCCCATCACTTGGCCCTTCGTGCGCTGGGGGATGGACCTCTTAGGGCCTTTCCCCCCCCGCGCCCGGAGGATACAAGTATGCGGTGGTCGCGGTCGACTACTTTACAAAGTGGGTTGAGGCGGAGCCCTTGGCTAGCATCACCTCCCGGGCCGTTCAGCGGTTTTTCTGGAAAAACGTCGTTTGTCGTTTTGGTGTCCCCCGGGAAATCACCGTGGACAACGGGACCCAAT
The DNA here is from genome assembly GCA_019359835.1 of Pharus latifolius. NCBI lineage: Eukaryota > Viridiplantae > Streptophyta > Magnoliopsida > Poales > Poaceae > Pharus > Pharus latifolius. The sequence continues at coordinate 27,379,469 of CM033329.1, forward strand.
TCGACTCGGCTTATTTCCGGGAATTCTGCGAAGGCCTGGGGGTCGTCATCCACTTCGCCTCAGTGGCCCATCCCCAAAGCAACGGGGCCGTCGAGAGGGTCAATGGCGTAATCCTACGGGGGTTACGCCGGAGACTCGAACAAACCGCTTCCAAGCGGGGCGCGTGGGCAGAGGAGCTCCCTAGCATCCTTTGCTCGATGCGCACGACCCCGTCCCGGGCCACAGGGCGTGCTCCCTTCTCCCTAGTCTACGGGGCGGAGGCAGTCCTCCCCCCGGAGATCGGCTTCCGGTCGCTGCGGGTCGAGCTCCTGAACGGAGCCACGACCGCAGCCTACCGGGCCAACGAAGACAACCGGCGGCTGGAAATCGACCTCGTGGAGGAGGAACGCGACCGAGCGCTCCTCCGCCACGCCATCTACGAGCGCGAGATGTCACGCGCATACAACCAGCGCGTGCGCGAGAGAGCTTTCCGCCTTGGGGACCTTGACCTCAAGCGCGTCACAGACCCCCAAACCCAGGGTAAGCTCTCCCCCAAGTGGGAGGGCCCCTACAGGATCTCCGCTGTCCTAGGCTCGGGGGCCTACAAGCTCTCCAACCTTCAAGAGCAGGAGCTGAAGCACACCTGGAACTTGCGTTTGCTCCGCAAGTTGTACGTCTAGCCTTACGGGCCTGTCCCCTCCCCCGGGGCGGTCACGCCGGAGGGGGAGGGGGGACACTGTAGCTTCCCTTTTTCCCCCTTCGCGGCTTCGCAGGGGGGCTTTGTATATTTTGTTAATCAATGCATAGCCTTTGTTCTTCAACTGTCTCACTGCAGGTTGTTGTTGTTTACCGCCCCTAGTGGTGATGCCCTCCCCGTGAGGATGCCTTCCCCGTGAAGATGCCTTCCCCGTGAAGATGCCCTCCCCGCGAGGATGCCCTCCCCGTGAAGAAGTGGGCCCTGCCCCAGCAAGTCCCTCCAGAAGGGCGGCTTACGAACAGCCCTCGTGGACTGAGGGTGTAAGCGGCAACCCGGTCCCCAGCGGCCACTGTAACGAGTCACTTTGGGAGAATAGTCCCCTACCCAAACACTCAAGACCCGTCTCCGGGCACTTCCTCCTCCGGGAGTAGACGCTCTCCTCAGCGGGACGTCTAATGGCTTTCTGGATTATCTTCCTCCCCCGGGGAGTCGACGTTATTCCCGGCCCCCCGTTCTCACGGCGACCGGAAGATCAGCCCTTGCGGCTTGATTGGCTCTATCTTCCTCCTCCGGGAGTCGATGTTATTCCCGGCTCCCCGTTCTCACGGCGACCGGACAACTGCTTTACGAAAATACATTATTCCCGGTTCCCCATTCTCACGGCGACCGGACGAACCCTCCCGGAAAGCTCTCCTCCGGAGGTCTTATTGGCTTTTCATGAGCCCCTTCCGCGCCTTGTTCCCGGCTCCCCGCTCTCCCGGTGCCCGGATGAACCTCTCCCGGTGCCCCCGGGCACCCCGGAAGGTCCCTCCCTCGGAAATCCTGTTTTTTACAATTTTCTATCTTAGAAAATATTTCTACAGGTTATGCTCCCCCCGGAGACCCTGTTTCCCCCACAGCACGCGGAGGCTTCCTCCCGCCCGCTGTGGGCGGGGGGGGGACAGGGGGTCCCCGGGTCACCCACGAAGAAACTTAGCTCATCCTTGTTAAGATGAGTCGTCCAGACCATCCAAGAAGAAGAAAATAAAGAGGCAATAAAAAGTTTAACAATGCGCTTTATTGATCGACAAACCCGGAGGACATCTTCCCCCTCCGGTGGGTTTCGGAAATGATACAACCCGGGTCCTAACCCGGGGGATTTTCTACGAGCCTAAGGCCCCTACGCCTAAAGCTCCCGGAGGCGCTCCCTTAGCTCCCGGGCCAGGTCCCGGTACAGCGCCCGGACGCGACGCTGAGAATCCCGAAGTACGTCTTAGGGCCAAAACTCGTACCCAGCCGGCGGAAGTATCCGGAGAGGAGGTATCATCTGGGCCCTCGGGCGCGGGGGAGTTAATTCAGCACGGCTGTTGTCAAAATTATCCAAGTGCCATTCCGGGCGCCACCTCAACCGGACGGGCTCCCGGGCAGTACCGCCGTCGCGCCTCCCGGAGACAAGGCTCAGCAAAATCAAAGCCGCTTGGGCGTCCCCCCGAGAGTCTCTCCTGGACCTTTGCTCGGGAGTAACCCCCCGGGAATCCTGGTAACATTTTATTGCAAAGACTTAGAAAAATTTCTAATATATTTCATTGCAAAATGTTTGTGTACAAGTGCCCGGGGCTTCTCCTAAGAAGCTACCGGAATCAAAATGTCTAAAAATAAAAAGGGGGTCCTAGTTAAAGACCCGGGGGAGGCTCATACTTTGGCATTGGGGTCCTCCCCCCGGGAAGCTTCCTCCGTGGCCGGGGCAGGGACATCCGCGGCCGGAGGCGCCGGTGTCGGGAACCACGTCCGGATGATCCGGTCGTAGAACCCCTCCGCCAGCAGCTCCACCTCCCGGCGCGTTGGCTCGAATGCCTCCGGGAAGCCCCGGGGGATGCGCCCCCCGATCGCCCGGGCGCCGACCCCACGGTAGTCAACGAGCCGCGCGGCGGCCACGATGACGGGGATCGCTCGGCCCCGTGCCCGGACGTCCACAGCCTCCGGGATGGCGGAGACTTGTACGTTAAGAAAACGCACAGCCTCCGCGAGGGTCGCCGGGGGCACCTCCGGGGCGCTCCCGGAGCCCAGGCTAACGCCAAGGCTTTCCAAGGCCGAGCGGACGGAGCGGCCCGCGTCCGACAGCGCCCGGACGCTGGAGCTCTCGAGCTCCAGGAGCGCCTTCTCCCGCACCTTGGCCTCCTCTCGGAGGCGGATGTAGGCGCCCTCCGAAAGGTGCACCTGCGCCCGGGCCCGGGACAGCTCATCAAGAGCTTCGTCCCGCTCCCGGATGGCCGCCTCCCGCTGCTCGACGCAGGCCGAGGCCCGGCTCTCCGCCTCCTTGAGCAGCCGGGTGACCCGCTGCTCAAGGCCCCAGGTAACAGTCGCTACCTACAAAATGCATAAAGAGTTAGAAAAATCTTAAGTGCAGGAAAAAAGCCGAAGTGTGGAGAGCTCGAGTTACCTGGGCTCTGAGGGACTCGAGCCCCTCAAAACGCTCGTGGAGCGTCCCTCCTGCTACGAAGGCCTGCACCTTCCTGTTGTGCAGGCCCTCCGCGTAGCGGGCCACCTCCCCCGCAGGAAATAGGGAGGTGTCTTGCCCGGCCCTCCTGTCGCGGCCGGGAGAGGGCCCCCGGACCTCCGAATCCGGGAGCACGGCCGGCGTCGCCGGCGTCTTCGACGACGAAGTTTCCTCCGAAGACGAAGACGAAGGTTGGGCGGGGATCTCCGCCCGGGGGGGGATCATTGGGCCTTTCCCCGCCCCAGGCCGGAGGGCCCTCGGAGCCTCCTGCTCCGGGGGGACCTCGAAGACTGAGGGGCTCCCCCCCTCCTCATCCACCGGCCAGAGGCGCGGGGGCGCCGCCCCCGAAAACCTCACTTCTAGCCTCTCCGGCGCCAATGCCGCCGGGAGAGGCGAGAGGAGCGTCACGCGAACTGGCGACGGGGCGTAGTCCGCCGAATCGGACCCCGCCCCATCGACAACAACCTCCTTCCCCCGGGCCTCGACGGGGGCCTCCGGGGGCGGAGGCGTCGCCTCTGCCCGGGGCGCCGCCCGGGCATGTTCGGCTCCGGGAGCTGCGTCCCGGGCCCTCACCGGCGTCGTCGCCGGCGCCGTCGCCGGAGCTGGGGTCTTCTGGACCCGGGGCTTTTTGGGCTCCGAGCCCCCGGCCGCGTCCTTCCCCCGTTTATGAGACCCGGGGGTGGGAAGGGGCTTCCTCTCCGGAAGCCTGAGCCCGTAGGCCTCGGCCACCAAGTTCCGGGGAGGCCCCTCCCCCACGAGGCGCACGATGCGCTCGTGTTCGTCGGCGAAGTACCTCCCCAGGAAGTGCTCCGCCTTGTCCCTCGCCGCCGGGTACGGGCGCACTGCAAGAGGTAAAAAGTTAGTCAATTTCTCATAAAAACTGCAAGTACAAAAATGCAGGGGACTTAAGCCGCGTCACCGGCTTGACCGGAGGCCGCTGCTCCGGGCCCATGCCGATCCCCCTTTCCCCGCGTGAGAAGGGGGAAAGCCGCAGGAGCGCCAGCTCCTCCGCGGCGTCCCGCATTGAGCGGGCCTTCTTCGCCAACACCACCTTCCCGAGGAGCTCGAACTCCTCGTCCGTCCACACCGGCGGCTTCGGTGCGGATGATCGGCTGTAGGTGGGAGGCTCCGGGGCGTAGACCACCGCCTCGTCCTGGACCCGGAGGTAGAACCACCTCCGGAGCCAGTCCCCCCAGTGGTCCCGGGAGGCCGCCGCCAGGAAGTCCGCCACCCGGGAGGGCAGCATTTGGACCATCACCGAGCCGAAGGGGGACTTCGGTCCTCCCTTCACCAGGTGGGAGCTCCGCGCCGCCGGTTCATAGAAGTACCGGAAGGCGCGGAGGGTGGGCTCCCGCCCGGTCGCTGTCTCGTAGAGCCATATAAAAAGGCCCATACGGACGAGCGTGTTCGGAGTGAGGTGGTTGAGAGCCACCCCATACTCTTTGAGAAACTCCCGGAGCATCGGGTGCACCGGGAGCCGGAGCCCCGCCTCGAGGAAGGCCTCGAAGGCCACGACCTCTCCGGGCCTGGGGCGGGGGGCTCCGTCCTTCTTTAGGGGGACCCGGATGTCCCCCTCTTCGACGACGCCCTTCTTGACCAAGGACTCCGCGTCCGAGGCCGAAAACTCGGAGGCCCAAAGGAAATCCACGGGGATTTCCTCCGGGGGCACCTCCGTGGTCTTCGCTCGACCTTTGGGCGCCATTAGGTGAGTTCTTTGTTTTTCGGTGGCTAAGTTTTCAGGTGGCTGTCAACGACTCCCGGACGCTCGCTACCGGAGAAGGCTACCGGAGAAACTACCGAAGAGCGCTACCGGGAGAGCTGGAGCTGGAGTTGAAGATTTGGAATGAGCTTCCGGGGCCCCCTAGGGCCCTATTTATAGAGGCTGGCCGTGATCTAGATGCGCGCCACGTGGCCCCCTCGGGGCAATCTGGACCACTGAAATTCAAACCGTGCGCGGGAAACGAAGGGACAGGCGCGTAAATCGAGACGCCGGTTCGAACCGCGCGTGCATTTATTGCGAAAACGGCGCGGCCATAAAGCGCCCGGCACAGAAACCGAACCGTCGCCAGGGCTCCGGTGATTTTCGTCCGGAGTTCTCGTCCGGAGATTTTCCCGGTACCGTAATCATTCCCTCCGGGGGCTCAAGTTTCGTCCCCGGAGGGCATGGGGGGCTGCTGTTGGGGGAAATCTCCACGCGGTCAAGTCCAGGTAAGTTCATGATTGCCCGGGGACAGTGGCCTCCGGTGCCTGCCCCGGGCGCCGCCTTTTAGGCTCCCGGGACCGTGCCCCCCGGGCATGTCCCGGGCGCCGCCATTTGGCCCCCGGGACCGTGCCCCCCGGGCATGTCCCGGGCGCCGCCTTTTGGCCCCCGGGACCGTGCCCCCCGGACATGTCCCGGGCGCCGCCATGTGCCCGGGGACAGTGGCCTCCGGTGGCTGCCCTGGGCGCCGCCTTTTAGGCTCCCGGGACCGTGCCCCCCGGGCATGTCCCGGGCGCCGCCATTTGGGCCCCGGGACCGTGCCCCCCGGGCATGTCCCGGGCGCCGCCTTTTGGCCCCCGGGACCGTGCCCCCCGGACATGTCCCGGGCGCCGCCATGTTCCCGGGGACAGTGGCCTCCGGTGCCTGCCCCGGGCGCCGCCTTTTAGGCCCCCGGGACAGTGCCCCCCGGGCATGTCCCGGGCGCCGCCATTTGGCCCCCGGGACCGTGCCCCCTGGGCATGTCCCGGGCGCCGCCATGTGCCCGGGGACCGTGGCCTCCGGTGCCTGCCCCGGGCGCCGCCTTTTAGGCTCCCGGGACCGTGTCCCCCGAGCATGGCCCGGGCGCCGCCATGTGCCCTGGGACAGTGGCCTCCGGTGCCTGCCCCGAGCGCCGCCTTTTAGGCTCCCGGGACCGTGCCCCCCGGGCATGTCCCGGGCGCCGCCATTTGGCCCCCGGGACCGTGCCCCCCCGGGCATGTCCCGGGCGCCGCCTTTTGGGCTCCCGGGACCCTACTCTCCGGAAGAGGTCCCGGACGTCACCGCCCTTCTAAAAGGTAAAATCCCTGTTTGTTTATCACGTGCAGGTCACGCGAGGGACGCCTCGGGAATCAGCGACCACCTGTCAAGCATCCGAGACGTTTGACCGAGAGAAGGACAGTCGTACCCTTCAATCCGACGGTGGCTCCCGGGGTAGTTTAGGTTTTTTGCTTCTTTTTGGGGCTATAAATAGCCCTGTACCCCTCTGTTGTAAAGGATCAGTTCATTATTATTTGGAATAGCTAATCTCACAGACGTGCTCCGGAAGCCTCTCCCCCGGAGAGAGCCTCCCCAGCCGACTCCGGTCGGGAGCGCGTCAACAGGACTAGGGCCCCCACCGGGACCCGAACCTGTATAAATCCATGTGTTAACTCTTGTGTTTGTCCGGCGGGGGAGGACCGGTCATCCGGTCAACCCGCGCTGCGTGATCTCCGCTAGGATCGTCTTCAAAACCTGCCGGGGTATTCTTAATACCACGACATTCTCTAGAATCACATCTTCGCGTAGAGGTTCGTCTCGTTGATAGACCAAGTCTTCAACAGATGGTACTATAGTATCTGGCTCATCATCCAGCATTGAAGGCTCGAAGAGTTTGAATCCTTCCCAAGGTCACAAACCTTTCCAAAGTCGCAAACCTTTTCGTGGTCGTAAATCCGTTCCGAACTCGACCTGAGATCCTCTCGGATCATGACTCCCCTATTGAGAAGGAGCCAACATCCGTTGGTGACCAACTGTGAAGATGTAGAGAACGACTGAGAGTTTTGGAACGAACACACGATGAGCAATGCTACAATCGTCGTATCTAATGTATGGATAGGCGCTCATGGAGCTTGGCACCTCCGTCATGGATTGTGGCCTTGGCCACTCGCGGATAGCCTTCCCCTTGTTGAGGTTGATACCATCATCGATCCCAAAGCTAGGATTGCGAAGTTTGAATAGTGGCACCGTAGAGACAAGTTGCATGTCATTTTCGACTAGTCGTTGTGGTGATCGACTATATACCTCTGCGAATAGCACGTTGTTTTCTTCCAGCAAGGTTGCTAAACAACCACCACATTCCATACTCGATGCAACACAATCCTCTTGGCTAATTGGTCGCATCACGCTCAGCACACACTTTGAGTATGCATTGACAATTCGTTTCGCCTGATTTGCTATCAACAAGTTCTTGGTGTCGACGTAGTCATTTTTGCTGATGATGAATTTCGTCCCATCCTTTGTGAGGTCGTATTCTTGAGCTCTTCGGTGGTAATGGGCGTCACGATCGTACAAGAACGGACTTCCAAAAATCACTTGGCAAATATCGATGGGGGTGACATCGCATTGAACCTCGTCGATGTAACGAGCAGATATTGAAAACTTTAGAGTACACTGACTCTTGATTTGTTGATTCACGTCGGAAGTGAACCATCCAAGAGGATATGGTCGAGGATGATGAATCGTCTGCAAACCAAGTCGTCAAACCAGCCCGGAGGAGACCAAATTCTTTTGGCTTCCGGGGTCAAAGATGGCTGCGACCACCTCGTGCTTCACCTGTATGTTAACAATAAACAATTCCTCTGTCAGGTTGTGGTCAATTGATGAACCCGAACCTTTCTCCTTCCGCATTACCGTTAGAGACAAGGTCGTGTCCGCCTTTTCAACTGAATCCAACTGGATAATTTCCTATGCGAGCGGAATAGAAGTAACCATAGCTGTTCGTGGACTTGGTTCATCCCTCCTTTTTCTTTCTGGTCGCAGTTCAGGACGAAGTTTATAACACTTCTCTTTTGTGTGCCCAGCAACATGACAATGCTCACAAGTGTTACCCGTATCGTGGGTACCCTCTCCAGAGCTCGTCGTGGTTGAAATCTCCCTCAAGTTCTTGTCATTGAGGGTCTTATTCTTCTTCTCAATCGCCAAAGAAGTCGTGCTCGCGGTCGAGATGTCATGAACTCTAAACAGAGTTAGTTTAGTACTGATCAATTTCTGAAGTCCAGATGTGTACTTCCGAAATACTTGAGGATCGGACAGTGAGATGCCGATGACCATTGCTTGTCTCCGAAACTCTGTCGTATAGTCTTGGACGGTCTGGTCGCGCCATTGGTACAATCTGTGCCAACGCTCCCATCTCTCCTCAAGGTAACCCATCGGATAGAATTCTTGTCGCAGAAGTCATTTGAATTGACCCCACACAGGGACTTCAGCTTCACCACTAGCGACAAGGGCCTTCCACCAAGTCTTGGCATGGTCCTTCATCTTCAAAGGTGCGAACTTTACCTTTTGAGCACTACTAAACCCTTTTAGGTCAAAGTAGGTCTCAAGCTGGTCAATCCAAGAATCAAGTTTCTTGGCATCGATCACCCCATCATATATGGGTATATCAATCTTAGCGTCGACATTAAAAGATCCGACATCTAAGGAGGTGTTGGCGAGGTCGTCGGTCTTGTGGTCGCCTTTGTCTTCATTTTCGTCTGTCCTGCGCAAGTCTTCACCATTTTTCACACCCATAACCTTCCCAACTTCAGGAGGTACTATCATGGCCTGCTGCTTAATCCAAGCAAGCACGGTTTCCATGTCGGTGGAGAGCTTAGCCACTTGTTCGGCTAGGTTAGCTTGAACGGAGGTATCGTCAGACATTGTTGGAGACGCGGCTGTAGGAACCGTCAATTGATCGCCTAGAATTTCGCCGGAGGTTTTTTAACCCTGGCGAGTCTTCACCATCCACAGGATAGGAAAGTTGTTCTGATACCAACTTGATCCATTTGAGGCCTAGCCTTGGTTTTCGCACTAGGCTCGCCCGTGATTCTAGTATGCAGAATAATGGGATCTTACTCGGAAATACCAAAACCCAAAGGTTGATCGAAAACACAGCTCAAAGTAATTGCAAAACTTTTTATTTCAAAGAGGGCTTTACACGTCGAACGTTAGACATACTTGCCTACATCGAAGGAATTATAAGTGTCTAAAAGACAAATAAGTTCTATGACTTTTCCGATGATCCATTTCATTAGTGAGATTTAGCATGTTCTCGTCGCCCCGCGTCGTCATCTGCTCTATGCTCCCTACATTATGGCGCTGCTCCTTCACATTAGGACAGTTCATACGGAGCTTCCTTGGCCTCACCACCCTTTGGTCTTCTATCCACCGGGTCAGGGTAATCGTCGTCTTGGTGCTTGCCCTGCCGCTGCACCTGGGCCTGCCTCTCCCTCATCTGATGATGATGCTGCTGGTGAGTCGGGAGATGAGCCTCCAGGTCAAGCGGCTGATCAGGCACCTACCGGAGACACGAGCACCGGATCATCTTGTTTCGCTCAGCTCTAGCACTCCTTGGATCAGGTGCTCCAGACTCAGCAACATATTCTTCACACTCGGGAGGAGCATCACAAGATATCGGTTCGCCTTCTTAGTCAGCAGAGCAGATATTGGGTCGCTTGCCTTTGTCAGACATTCCTGTTCCTCACAAGAGGGCCCGCCCAGCTGCCTCCTCACCTGGTTCACCTATTGGTGCTACAACGGCCTCCGTTGCCCCAGCTTCTCCAGCGATCGATCTGACTGGATCTCCTGCAGGCTCCAGAGATACAGCCGTCCTAGGTTTTTCCTCTAGTGAGTAAGATTAGGCTATAGTTTCTTGTTGGTTGAGTCGACTCCCGTCTTTTTGTGCTAGATGACAAAGGGGGATAATTTTGTATGACATTTCTATGTATGACTTTGTTATATGTTGGATATGATGTTTGGTCTTTACTGATTATTTTTATATGAGGATGTTTGGATGTTTTGTTATATGATGTTGATTGGTCTTTATTGTTTTATGATCTGAACTTCTCATATTTTTGTGATACATATTGGTTGACTCTACTACCAAGGTAAGTCCTTTCCAGATAGTGTATGGTTTCAACCCTCGTGCTCCTATGGACCGATTGCCTCTTCCATCATCTGAAAAGGTCAATCTTGATGCTAAGAAACGTGCTGAGTTTATTTTAAAACTACATGAAACAACAAAAGAAAATATTGAGCGAATGAATGAAAAATATCGCATTGCTGGTAGTCATGGTAGAAAGGAATTGATATTTACTCCTGGAGATCTTGTATGGCTACACTTACATAGAGAGCATTTTCTTGAGTTAAGAAAGTCAAAATTAATGCCTCGTGCGGATGGTCCATTTAAGCTGTTAGAGCGAATCAACGATAATGCCTACAAACTTGAGTTGCCTGCTGATTCGGGGTTAGCCCCACTTTTAACATTTCAGATTTGCGGCCATATTTGGGAGAAGAAGATGAGCTTGAGTCGAGGACGACTCCAATTCAAGAGGGGGAGGATGATGAGGGCATCACCCCTAACGATGCGTCCATTCTTCCAACACCCGTTGTGTAAGGACCAATAACAAGGGCACGTGCACGTCAACTAAATCACCAGGTGAGCTCGTTTCTTAGTTGTCGCGCCCCGAGACTGGGACAACGACTACTCCTGTAGAGACCTAGCTCGCTGCAGCTAGTCTCAACCACAACCTTTTGACTTCCCAGGATGAGTCAACACAGGAGTATATTACATTGCAACAGAGTACTTACAAAATATTAAGCAGTGTGGCCTGCTGGCCTTAATATTACATAAAGAGGATTACAATGCCTGCAAGGCATTCAGGGTTTAACAAAATATTTAACTACACAGCAGAAGATAGGTGACCCTCCCACAAAAGAAGTTGACGGCAGAACAACACACTTCAGGGTTCTGGCGGAACTGATTCTCCTCCTTCTGGATCCACGTAGTACTCCGTGCCATCATCTTGATCAAGGTAGGCTCCATCTATTGAGTTGAATGTTGCAAGGGTGAGCACTTACGTACTCAGCAAGTCATAGGTAAGAGTAGATACATATAGTAGTAATGATATGAACCTAGACTAGTCAAGAATTATGGATATTTGTAAAATAATCCTTTTTCTTTCATACCTCATCTCATCTTATGGCAGCACTTTTCATAATATAACATCATCATTCATGTTCACTAGATTATAGCACTACCGCGACACCTCGACACACGACAGCCCACGGCAGCACTCCTTATCATGACAACACATGTCATTTGGGTAATCTTGATTTAAACATTTTTTTATTTAGAAAATAGTACTTGTGTCACACCCCGTGGATTTAATCCACCGCAGCAGACTCCTATAAAACCCGGGAGCTCGGAGTATTCGAATACATTTTTAACTCTGCAGAGAGGTACCAATTTACCCGCAAGATATTCCACTTTCAAACCTTTCCTATCATAACAAAATGATTGGACCCCTGACTCACTTCATACTGTGAGCGGCAAGGTGGAAATAACAAGAACTTTTGTTATGTATCACTTACAATTCACCCCCAACCCTGTGGCTCTCAGCGAGGCACAGTTGTGGCAGGTTGTATCCAAACCTCCACCCCTTTGCTTATTCCCATTACTGGGTCAGCGTGCTTGATCACCTTCAGTGATATGTGTGGGAGCCGCGCTCCGTGTTTATCGTGCATCACAACACATCTCATGCAGGGGTTTCATGTGCGATCCACATAATTACTTGTTCAGGCCTGTCCCATACCAGGCTTGCGGTTAGCACGTTGTTCATGCCACTAGACGCACAACACAAGGTTCTAGTCCTTATATGCCAATGACCAGACCATCCACAACCCTGCACCTTCAGTGCCTGCATTCCTTTGCAGTCTAGCACCTCCAGTGCTACAGCCATCCAGACCATTTTTCTGGTCACGGCTAGGGGTTTTATTTCATGAATATAAGTATATAAATACATATAATAGTTCATGGCTCAAAACTTGTTTATTTCACATTTCACCGATAACCAGTCTAGTACTGCCAATTCATAAATCAACCATTCTCAATCTTTCACATGCAATATTGCCTATATTCAAGGTTATATTATAGCAACATTTAAAATATAGGTTCAAGATGACCAAGGATGTGACTTGCCTTCCGCGTCGTAAAATACAGCAGTCGACGTCGGATCCACAGTGAAGTCCTCGAACTCGGGCTCTTGATCTGCTCTCAAATCAAACAAACAACCAATAATCATAATCTTTTCAATACATTATTATACTATATGCAATGATGCAAAGATGAAGTCTTGATGATTCTGAAATGATTGGGTTAAGAGGCTGATTAGGGTTAAGTTAAGGAAACCAATGTTAAGATTAGTTGTCAAAGGTTTACAAGGTTCCAAATGTCTCAAAATATCAGAATGATGTCAAGGTTGCGACTGGTTCGCTCAAAAACAGCGAACGTCTTTAGATCGACATTCGGTTCAAAGCATCGACATAGGATCGATGAATGATAGAGGGGTTATTTTAACTTGTGGTAGTAGAATAAAATGTAGATCACAACTCTACAAATTTAGTGGACAAAGTGATTTTCAAATTACACAACCAGAAGTGGGTAAACAAGGTCAATGCCACTGGCTGACAAGCTCTGGCATAGAGCTGACAATGTCAAAAACTAGGGCTTAGCATAACTTTTGATCTGGAGCTCCAAATGATGCACCACTTTGTCTGGGAGGTAGGCATTGATAACAGGAATAAATCATTCAATAGGATCTAGGGCTGAAAATGGCTGGAAAGCAAGAAATTTGATGATGAACAGAGATGAACTGGCTGCACTGGAGCAGTTCTGGACACAAACTTGGCATGGCTATAACTTCCAATCTAGGCCGATCTAGGTGTCGAGCTAGAAGACAAAAATACTCAGGAGGCTAAGGCACATCTAAATGACAAAGTTTCGAGGGCTGAAATGGCCGGGAACACTTTTCCGGTGAACTGTGCCGGAGAAGAACACTGCTATTTGGGGGTTTTTGCTACAGGCCGAGAGAACTTAATTCTTTGCTTGGAGAGCATCTAGGAGGTATAAGGAAGCTTCTGGTAACATCAAATTGACTGGAGGATCACCGGAGAAGCCTGGCGACGATCGCCGGTTTTCTGGTAGAGCTTGAATTTGGAAAAAGCTTCGAATGATGTTTAATTAGGGATTCTAAGCTTACAGGCTTGCTTGAAATAACCCACTGATCAATTTGCTTCACAGGCTCGAGGGTTAATTCAAATTGATTTGGCCTGCATTGCCGGAACAGGGCAATCTTCGATTTTCAGCCAATTCCGGCGATCACCGGCGACTGGATGCAATATAGCTCAATTAAATGGTACAGCACGATGAGGGAGACGAGGGGAACTTACTAGTGCTGTCAATTTGGTGGTTGAGGCTGCGGTTAAGGCTGTCACCGTGAGGCCTCGAACTGGTCTCGCCGGAGAAGAAGACTAAGACACAAAATCTGAGACGTGGATGATTTCCAGTGAGGTTTGAGGGAGCTGCTGAGCACAGGGATGCTTAAATAGGCAGGCGAAGCATGCGAAGAGAAAGCAATGAAGAGATTGGCTGCTGGTGACTTGACTGGTTGCGTGCTGGAGCAACAGCGGCGAAGACACAGTGAGGAACGGTGATGCGACGGCGACAAGCCTTCAGCTGATCACAATGTCGCTTCATCGGGACCTGGCGAAGCTTGTAGCAAGCGGTGGCGACAAGTACTGGCGCGGCGAGGCTACGTGGCGATGGATTGCTGACAAAGTTGCTGCTGATCACGCGCGGGAGCAAACGCTGGTCGTCGACGTAGCAACAGCGCTGCCACGGTGATGGCTGAGGCGAGGACACGTGCGTACTGGCATGCACGGTCACAAGTGCGGCGAAGCTTGGCCGGCGGCGAGCGCGCACGGCGCAAGAAAACACGGCGAGCTTCTGGTCGTGCACTGGCTGCTTCCCTGGTCGAAAATGGGCTGATTTGCAATATTTGATTTTCACAATTGGACCAATCTGTAATTCTGGAGATTTGGAAGGTTAGAGTTGAATTTGATTTCACTAATCTGGTAGATTATATTCAACAGGTTAATTGGCAATGATAATTGATAAAATATGATACGTTTGAATAGTTTTTGATACAAACTGAAAATAGGGTAATTTAGGGTAATTGAAATCTGAATTTCATTTGGTTTTGAATTCTGGTACTTAGGATGAGATTTTGGAATTTGAACAGAAGAGAAAGTTGTGACAAATAGCATTTTGAGAAGATTTGCCGAAGAAATTCTGAATTTGGAGTTAATCTGGAGATTTTAGCCTTTTTGGATTTTCAAATAACAGATAAGGACTATTTTGCGATAATTCTTGGACTGATTTGTGAAAAGAGTCTAGATGGTGAAATATGGCTGTCAACTTTTTATATTAAGGTATTGACATACCCATGATCGTATTCCAGGAATAATCTGGTCTGAACTTGGTCAAGATTCGGATTAAATCTGTATTTCTGAAACTTAGGGTATTTAAGTAATAGAAGGTATTTCTGTTTTCGAAAACAGAAGGAGCTGATAAATCTGAGAGTTAGGGATAGAATTGGATCTAGGTTCTGAAGGCTTTTAAGTTCAAAGTAACTGATAGATCATATCTGAACAATCTGATCTTCATTTGAGATCACAGGATAGATTTTGGAGATTTCAGGGCTTGAGATAGAAACTGATCTGGCTATTACTACAGATACATGCATGCATGCTATTTATGAAAAAGGAAATTTTCACCCCTAACTCAGGGCGTTACAGATCTACCCTCCTTAAAGAAATCTCGCCCCGAGATTTACCTAAGACAGGAAAAGATAAGGATAGGTTTGCTTAAGATCTTCTTCCTTCTCCCAAGTAGCCTCTTGTTCTGAATGATTCTTCCATTGAACTTTACACAATCTGATTTTCTTCCTTCTGAGCTGACGTTCATCAGTGGCTAGGATTCTGATTGGGTGCTCAAGATAAGTGAGATTCTTCTGTAATGGCACATCTTGTACATCTATCTGGTCAGTTGGTTCCTTCAAACATTTCCGGAGCTGAGAGACATGAAACACATCATGCACTCCTGCTAATCCCTCAGGTAATTCCAATTTATATGATACTTCTCCCTTTCTCTTGATTATCTTAAATGGTCCAATGTATCTTGGAGATAACTTTCCTTTCACTTGGAATCTTTGTAATCTCTTGAATGGTGTGACCTTGAGATACACAAAATCTCCTGGTCCAAATGATAATTCTCTTCGTCGTTTATCTGCATAACTCTTTTGTCGTGATTGTGCTGTTTTCAACCTTTCTCTGATGAGTCTGACATGAGCTTCTGCTTCTTCTACTATCTCTGGTCCTATAACTTTTCGTTCTCCTGGCTCATTCCAATGCAATGGAGTTCTGCACTTACGTCCATATAAAGCTTCAAATGGTGCCATCTGTATACTAGCTTGATAACTGTTATTATATGTAAATTCTGCAAATGGTAAACATTTGTCCCATGATGTTCCATAATCTAGTATACAAGAACTTAGAAGATCCTCTAGGATTTGGTTAACTCTTTCTGTCTGTCCTCCCGTCTGTGGATGATATGCAGTACTGAAGTCCAACTGGGTTCCTAGAGTTTCATGCAGTCTATTCCAAAATTTGGAGGTAAACTGTGTTCCACGATCTGAGACTATCTTCTTAGGAATACCATGCAATGCCACTATTCTTTGCATGTATAACTCTGCTAATTTACTGCCATCATGAATCTTTTTAACTGGTATGAAATGAGCTACTTTAGTAAGTCTGTCCACAATAACCCATATGGAATCATATCCTCCTTGAGTTTTAGGTAATCCTGTAATAAAATCCATACCAATTTCTTCCCATTTCCATAATGGTATTGGTAGAGGTTGTAGCTTTCCTGCTATTTTCTGGTGTTCTGCTTTAACTCGTTGGCATGTATCACAGTTTGCAATGTACTCTGCAATCTCCCTCTTCATATTATCCCACCAGAATCTGGTCTTCAAATCTTGATACATCTTTGTGTTACCAGGATGTATTGAGTATGGAGTTTTATGTGCTTCATGGAGAATTATTTCCTTAAGATCTGCGTTTTGAGGTACACAGATTCTTTCTCGATACCATACAATCCCTTGGTTATCTTCAATAAAGCCTTGAGCCTTTCCTAACTTGATTCGACTCTTGATCTTACAAATTTCTTCATCTTCCTTCTGGGCATTTCCTATCTGTTCTTCAAGTTGAGATTTTATTGTTAAAGTAGCTACCGTTCCCTGCGGTACTATTTCCACTTGATGATTCTGCAACTCTTGTTGTAGGTAAGGGTTCTTCAACATAACCATTCCTTGTAGGTTGTAAACTTTTCTGCTTAGGGCATCAGCTACTACATTAGCTTTCCCTGGATGGTACTGAATACTAAGATCATAATCTTTGATCAATTCGAGCCATCGTCGTTGACGCATGTTGAGCTCTGTTTGTGTGAAAATGTACTTGAGGCTTTTATGATCTGTAAAGATCTCACACTTACGCCCAATGAGATAATGCCGCCATATCTTTAAAGCATGCACTACTGCTGCTAACTCCAAATCATGGGTCGGATAATTTTCCTCATGTGGTCTCCATTGGCGTGAAGCATAAGCCACTACTTGACCTTGTTGCATTAACACACAGCCTATTCCTTGCTTTGAAGCATCACAGTAAACTACAAAATCTTCTTTACTGTCTGGTAGGGTGAGGACTGGTGTTGTTGTCAATTTCTGCTTCAGTTTCTGAAAACTTTCTTCACACTTGATGGTCCATTCAAATGCAACATCCTTCTTTAGCAGGTTTGTAAGAGGTTTGGCAATTTGGGAAAATCCTTCGATGAATCTCCTATAATACCCTGCTAATCCCAAGAAACTTCTAATCTCTGAAACTGAGGTAGGTTGCTTCCACTCCTTGATTGCAGAGATTTTAGCTGAGTCCACTGAAATTCCTTCCGCTGTCAATACATGTCCAAGAAATGAAATTCTTGACATCCAAAATTCACATTTATCAAACTTGGCATAGAATTGCCTCTCTCGTAGCCTTTCCAAGACTAGGTGTAAATGTTGCTCATGTTCTTCCGTACTCTTGGAATATATCAGAATGTCATCTATGAATACTATGACAAACTTGTCAAGAAAATCCATAAATGTACTGTTCATGACATTCATGAATGCTGCCGGAGCATTGGTCAAGCCAAAAGGTACTACTGTAAACTCATATAAACCATATCTGGTAGTGAAAGCAGTCTTCGGTATATCTTCTTTCTTGATCTTCAGCTGATGATATCCGGATTTCAAGTCTATCTTGGAAAATACTTTGGCTCCTCGAAGCTGTATCCAAGGACAGAATTCTTTACGGTGCCCACGCTGTCCACAATGATAACACTCAACACGAGGATGAGGGAAATCCTTCTGAGAATGATTTCCTCGGCAGTTGGGGCACAATGTCGTTGCTGGTTTGGGATTCTGATAAGATGGTCGGAAATTGGGAGTGATAGGAACTCTTCCTCTGATTGGATTTGGCTGTGGTCTTGTTTGCTGGAACATCCTCCTCTTTCGGCTTTCTTCTCCCATATTCTTCTTTTCTTCTACCTTTAAAGCTCTGTTCACTAGGGTTTGAAATTCCGTCAGTTCATGAGAAGCAATTTGATACTGTAAATAGTGTTGAAGTCCTTCTGTGAAGCGCTCTATCTTCTTCTCTTCAGTATCCACATCTCCAGGTGCGTATCGAGCCAAATGAGTAAATTGGTGTAGATACTCAGTAACTGACTTACTTCCTTGAGTTAAATTCCGAAATTCCCGACGCTTAGCTGCCATAACACCAGTAGGTATATGAAATTTCCGAAATTGATCCTTAAATTCCCTCCAAGAGATATTATCTTTATCAGGGTGAGCTTCCTGGTAATTCATCCACCAGGCAGCTGCAGCTCCTGATAACTGATGAGATCCAAACAAAACTTTCTCTCGTTCGCTGCATCGGACCGTGTCTAGTTTTCTCTCGATATCCCGTAACCAATCATCGGCAACCATAGGATCGGTCGCACTAGAGAATGTTGGTGGACGGGTCTTTTGGAAATCTGTTAATCTTGCTCCTACAGCAGAAGTAGTTCCTTCTGTTGTTCCAGTAGGCAGTTTCTGAACTATCTGGGCTAACAACTGGGTATGAGCTATCTGAGCTTCTTGTCGACTTTTCTCCATTGACAACAAAATTTCCTGAAGACTGGGTTGTTCATTCTGAGGTGGATTGGAACTCTGAGATCCTTGCTGAAACAAAGGGTCTCTTGTCATAGTTTCTTCTTCCTGCGGAGTCTGATCTATATCTTCTCTTCCACTTCGAGATCTCCTTCTGGTGTCAACCATGGTGGCTCTGAAAAAGTTTAGACGGATCTAACTAACTAAGGCCAACTAAGACAGCAATGCAGAAATTAATGCAACTACTTTTATGCATAAAATACTTAGGCTACTAGCCATAATACACAAATTAACCATTGCAAAAGCAACAGCGAATCACAAAGCTATCAAGAGCATCCACTAGCTCTGTCTACACCAACCTCTAAGACACTCTGAAACAACAGAACACACTCTCACAATCTTACCGAATTTTAGAAATCCAAATAAAATTTTGAAATGAAGGTTTTTCAAGAGCTACAAAGCTCATTATTTTTATCAAAATAAAATTTCCACAAATAGTTTCTAAATAAATTACGTCTTCCTGGCACGGCCAATTTCCTAAAGGTGTCGTCCTACAGTCAAGTTCTCATGTTGCTCTGATACCAACTTTTCTTGTCGCGCCCCGAGACTGGGACAACGACTACTCCTGTAGAGACCTAGCTCGCTGCAGCTAGTCTCAACCACAACCTTTTGACTTCCCAGGATGAGTCAACACAGGAGTATATTACATTGCAACAGAGTACTTACAAAATATTAAGCAGTGTGGCCTGCTGGCCTTAATATTACATAAAGAGGATTACAATGCCTGCAAGGCATTCAGGGTTTAACAAAATATTTAACTACACAGCAGAAGATAGGTGACCCTCCCACAAAAGAAGTTGACGGCAGAACAACACACTTCAGGGTTCTGGCGGAACTGATTCTCCTCCTTCTGGATCCACGTAGTACTCCGTGCCATCATCTTGATCAAGGTAGGCTCCATCTATTGAGTTGAATGTTGCAAGGGTGAGCACTTACGTACTCAACAAGTCATAGGTAAGAGTAGATACATATAGTAGTAATGATATGAACCTAGACTAGTCAAGAATTATGGATATTTGTAAAATAATCCTTTTTCTTTCATACCTCATCTCATCTTATGGCAGCACTTTTCATAATATAACATCATCATTCATGTTCACTAGATTATAGCACTACCGCGACACCTCGACACACGACAGCCCACGGCAGCACTCCTTATCATGACAACACATGTCATTTGGGTAATCTTGATTTAAACATTTTTTTATTTAGAAAATAGTACTTGTGTCACACCCCGTGGATTTAATCCACCGCAGCAGACTCCTATAAAACCCGGGAGCTCGGAGTATTCGAATACATTTTTAACTCTGCAGAGAGGTACCAATTTACCCGCAAGATATTCCACTTTCAAACCTTTCCTATCATAACAAAATGATTGGACCCCTGACTCACTTCATACTGTGAGCGGCAAGGTGGAAATAACAAGAACTTTTGTTATGTATCACTTACAATTCACCCCCAACCCTGTGGCTCTCAGCGAGGCACAGTTGTGGCAGGTTGTATCCAAACCTCCACCCCTTTGCTTATTCCCATTACTGGGTCAGCGTGCTTGATCACCTTCAGTGATATGTGTGGGAGCCGCGCTCCGTGTTTATCGTGCATCACAACACATCTCATGCAGGGGTTTCATGTGCGATCCACATAATTACTTGTTCAGGCCTGTCCCATACCAGGCTTGCGGTTAGCACGTTGTTCATGCCACTAGACGCACAACACAAGGTTCTAGTCCTTATATGCCAATGACCAGACCATCCACAACCCTGCACCTTCAGTGCCTGCATTCCTTTGCAGTCTAGCACCTCCAGTGCTACAGCCATCCAGACCATTTTTCTGGTCACGGCTAGGGGTTTTATTTCATGAATATAAGTATATAAATACATATAATAGTTCATGGCTCAAAACTTGTTTATTTCACATTTCACCGATAACCAGTCTAGTACTGCCAATTCATAAATCAACCATTCTCAATCTTTCACATGCAATATTGCCTATATTCAAGGTTATATTATAGCAACATTTAAAATATAGGTTCAAGATGACCAAGGATGTGACTTGCCTTCCGCGTCGTAAAATACAGCAGTCGACGTCGGATCCACAGTGAAGTCCTCGAACTCGGGCTCTTGATCTGCTCTCAAATCAAACAAACAACCAATAATCATAATCTTTTCAATACATTATTATACTATATGCAATGATGCAAAGATGAAGTCTTGATGATTCTGAAATGATTGGGTTAAGAGGCTGATTAGGGTTAAGTTAAGGAAACCAATGTTAAGATTAGTTGTCAAAGGTTTACAAGGTTCCAAATGTCTCAAAATATCAGAATGATGTCAAGGTTGCGACTGGTTCGCTCAAAAACAGCGAACGTCTTTAGATCGACATTCGGTTCAAAGCATCGACATAGGATCGATGAATGATAGAGGGGTTATTTTAACTTGTGGTAGTAGAATAAAATGTAGATCACAACTCTACAAATTTAGTGGACAAAGTGATTTTCAAATTACACAACCAGAAGTGGGTAAACAAGGTCAATGCCACTGGCTGACAAGCTCTGGCATAGAGCTGACAATGTCAAAAACTAGGGCTTAGCATAACTTTTGATCTGGAGCTCCAAATGATGCACCACTTTGTCTGGGAGGTAGGCATTGATAACAGGAATAAATCATTCAATAGGATCTAGGGCTGAAAATGGCTGGAAAGCAAGAAATTTGATGATGAACAGAGATGAACTGGCTGCACTGGAGCAGTTCTGGACACAAACTTGGCATGGCTATAACTTCCAATCTAGGCCGATCTAGGTGTCGAGCTAGAAGACAAAAATACTCAGGAGGCTAAGGCACATCTAAATGACAAAGTTTCGAGGGCTGAAATGGCCGGGAACACTTTTCCGGTGAACTGTGCCGGAGAAGAACACTGCTATTTGGGGGTTTTTGCTACAGGCCGAGAGAACTTAATTCTTTGCTTGGAGAGCATCTAGGAGATATAAGGAAGCTTCTGGTAACATCAAATTGACTGGAGGATCACCGGAGAAGTCTGGCGACGATCGCCGGTTTTCTGGTAGAGCTTGAATTTGGAAAAAGCTTCGAATGATGTTTAATTAGGGATTCTAAGCTTACAGGCTTGCTTGAAATAACCCACTGATCAATTTGCTTCACAGGCTCGAGGGTTAATTCAAATTGATTTGGCCTGCATTGCCGGAACAGGGCAATCTTCGATTTTCAGCCAATTCCGGCGATCACCGGCGACTGGATGCAATATAGCTCAATTAAATGGTACAGCACGATGAGGGAGACGAGGGGAACTTACTAGTGCTGTCAATTTGGTGGTTGAGGCTGCGGTTAAGGCTGTCACCGTGAGGCCTCGAACTGGTCTCGCCGGAGAAGAAGACTAAGACACAAAATCTGAGACGTGGATGATTTCCAGTGAGGTTTGAGGGAGCTGCTGAGCACAGGGATGCTTAAATAGGCAGGCGAAGCATGCGAAGAGAAAGCAATGAAGAGATTGGCTGCTGGTGACTTGACTGGTTGCGTGCTGGAGCAACAGCGGCGAAGACACAGTGAGGAACGGTGATGCGACGGCGACAAGCCTTCAGCTGATCACAATGTCGCTTCATCGGGACCTGGCGAAGCTTGTAGCAAGCGGTGGCGACAAGTACTGGCGCGGCGAGGCTACGTGGCGATGGATTGCTGACAAAGTTGCTGCTGATCGCGCGCGGGAGCAAACGCTGGTCGTCGACGTAGCAACAGCGCTGCCACGGTGACGGCTGAGGCGAGGACACGTGCGTACTGGCATGCACGGTCACAAGTGCGGCGAAGCTTGGCCGGCGGCGAGCGTGCACGGCGCAAGAAAACACGGCGAGCTTCTGGTCGTGCACTGGCTGCTTCCCTGGTCGAAAATGGGCTGATTTGCAATATTTGATTTTCACAATTGGACCAATCTGTAATTCTGGAGATTTGGAAGGTTAGAGTTGAATTTGATTTCACTAATCTGGTAGATTATATTCAACAGGTTAATTGGCAATGATAATTGATAAAATATGATACGTTTGAATAGTTTTTGATACAAACTGAAAATAGGGTAATTTAGGGTAATTGAAATCTGAATTTCATTTGGTTTTGAATTCTGGTACTTAGGATGAGATTTTGGAATTTGAACAGAAGAGAAAGTTGTGACAAATAGCATTTTGAGAAGATTTGCCGAAGAAATTCTGAATTTGGAGTTAATCTGGAGATTTTAGCCTTTTTGGATTTTCAAATAACAGATAAGGACTATTTTGCGATAATTCTTGGACTGATTTGTGAAAAGAGTCTAGATGGTGAAATATGGCTGTCAACTTTTTATATTAAGGTATTGACATACCCATGATCGTATTCCAGGAATAATCTGGTCTGAACTTGGTCAAGATTCGGATTAAATCTGTATTTCTGAAACTTAGGGTATTTAAGTAATAGAAGGTATTTCTGTTTTCGAAAACAGAAGGAGCTGATAAATCTGAGAGTTAGGGATAGAATTGGATCTAGGTTCTGAAGGCTTTTAAGTTCAAAGTAACTGATAGATCATATCTGAACAATCTGATCTTTATTTGAGATCACAGGATAGATTTTGGAGATTTCAGGGCTTGAGATAGAAACTGATCTGGCTATTACTACAGATACATGCATGCATGCTATTTATGAAAAAGGAAATTTTCACCCCTAACTCAGGGCGTTACATTAGTACACCAGAGAATATTGAAAAGAACGAGTTACTACCTAATAATATTGTGCTTGTGCTCAGGAATCATGGTGTTGATCAGGGAGGGTGTCACTTTGCGCCAAGACGGGTCGGGAATCAAGTCTACCGCGAGCTGGAGTCCGGGTCGGCCACGACGGAGCATCCTGTCTTCAAACGGGTGTAGCAGATGCATACGAACTCCATTTGGGGCGTTCAAGTACATTACAGAGAAGCCCTCGACGAGATCTTTCCAACGGATCTGATCCCACGTCAAAAATCCTTCGGAGTCAATCACAATCGTCGAAACAATTGGAGACAAGATTCCGTTGGGCCGTGCGGTACTGCGTCACCTGTCTATTGGGTCTCGGCCCGTGTATCCCGCGTGGGGGGGTGCCTTCCACTATTGTTTCAGATCGCGACACAAAATTTTTGGGTCATTTCTGGAGGACATTATGGAATAAATTGGGAACAAAGTTACTGTTTTCTACTACTTGTCATCCCCAAACTGATGGCCAAACGGAGGTGGTAAATCGCACCTTGTCCACAATGTTGCGAGCTCTTTTGAAGAAGAACTTAAAGATGTGGGAGGAGTGCCTTCCTCATGTGGAGTTTGCCTACAACCGGGCGCTACACTCGACTACCAATGTAAGTCCTTTCCAGGTAGTGTATGGTTTCAACCCTCGTGCTCCTATTGACCTATTGCCTCTTCCACTGAAAAGGTCAATCTTGATGCTAAGAAACGTGTTGAGTTTATTTTAAAACTACATGAAACAACAAAAGAAAATATTGAGCGAATGAATGAAAAATATTGCATTGTTGGTAGTCATGGTAGAAAGGAATTGATATTTACTCCTGGAGATCTTGTATGGTACACTTACGTAAAGGGCGTTTTCCTGAGTTAAGAAAGTCAAAATTAATGCCTCGTGCGGATGGTCCATTTAAGGTGTTAGAGCGAATAAACGATAATGCCTACAAACTTGAGTTGCCTGCAGATTTCGGGGTTAGCCCCACTTTTAACATTTCTGATTTGCAGCCATATTTGGGAGAAGAAGATGAGCTTGAGTCTAGGATGACTCCATTTCAAGAGGGGGAGGATGATGAGGACATCACCCCTAACGATGCGTCCATTCTTCCAACACCCGTTGTGCAAGGACCAATAACAAGGGCACGTGCACGTCAACTAAATCACTAGGTGAGCTTGTTTCTTAGTACACCAGAGAATATTGAAAAGAGCGAATTACTACCTATTAATATTGTGCTTGTGCTCAGGAATCATGGTGTAGATCAGCGAGGGTGTCACTTTGCGCCAAGACGGGTCGGGAATCAAGTCTACCCCGAACTGGAGTTCGGGTCGACCACTGCGGAGCAGCCTGTCTTCAAACAGGCGTAGCCGATGCATACAAACTCCGTTTGGGGCGTTCAAGTACATTACAGAGAAGCCCTCGACGAGACCTTTCCAACGGATCTTGTCCTACGTCAAAAATCTTTCGTAGTCAATCACAATCATCGAAACAATTGGAGACAAGATTCCATTGGGCCGTGCGGTGCTGCGTCACCTGTCTATTGGGCCTCGTCTCGTGTATCCCGCGTGGGGGGGTGTGCCCCAAACCCTAGATGCCACCCCTCTCGCATATTAAAACCTCATAGCCGTCATTGTTAGACTCGGGTTTTTGCTTAGAATTTTCTGCTGTCGCAGTTCGCCGTCTTTCAGTTTGTGGAACCCCAACACTTCGTGATCTTAATACATACTTGCAATTCGAGATTGCTTCTTCTGTGTTCTTGCACGTGTTCTTTGATTCGCTTGCAAAAACAGGCCTTCATGGCTAGGTCAACCGCGCCTCGGTACGGTTGATACGAACGGAGCAGTGGTGTAGCGATTGCAGGCCTAGATCGGTTCTGGTCGAAAGTCGGATCGTCAACGTCGAGTCTCCACCAATCGAACTATCCCTTACCTATCGGAAGATCGGGACCCCGTTCCTCAACACAATCAGGGGGAGTCATTGTTTTTATTATTATCGAACACTTATTATCATCAATCATCAAAAATGGGGAGATTGTTGCATCTAGTCCCTTATGCCTGGTTTTGATTATTAATGAAAACAAGTGTTTCAGACTAATTGTGTTTCTTGAGTTATTTGGATACAGAGCTCTTTTGGCACAGATATGCAAGATGATCTAGACATAAGAACCCAAGTATATGAAAGATGAGACGCAAGTCGCAAGATTCAAGTTGCAAAGGACCTAAGGTAAAATGAGTTTTATTTTTACCGATCTCGGTGTTTGGAGTTTGATCGGTTTATTGGAATTTTTTTTAGTTTAAACCATACTATTAATAGGGGTTGCAAATTCTCTCTATATTTCTAGCATAAACCGAGAAACTCTTAGGTCATTGCATTCATTCATCTCGGTTGGTTTTGTGATTTTAAAGGGTTTGATTTTTTCTGATTTTCTGGCAATAGGAACTCTTTTGATGTTTACAGATTTATCTCGGCCGAGCTAGGTGTTGGTCTTGTTGACAAAATTATATCCCTTTAAATTATATTTCCAACAAGCTATAAAACTCTTAAATCGGATCTCTTGATCAAAAGTTATAGCTGTTTTTATCCATGCTGATAGTCAGCCTGAATGTTAGTTTCTGTCACTGCCATATGTCCAGAGAGCGTGTCTTTTGAGCTAAAATGTTTTGACTTACGCTGTCTTTCAGCATGTGTTGCTGACTGTCAGCATGTGTTTCGACCACATGTTATTTGCATTCTGAGTTTTACTTAACTGGTCATTTTTGTGGTCGATACTGACTGTCAGCATGAGCGGTTTGTTTCCATATGCGACCACAAACGGCTAGCTAAGTTTTATCCATGATTTTTGTCGAGCTGTTGAGGTAGATGCTGACTGTTAGTATGTGCTGTTTTGTTTCCTTTTTCAACCTCAAACGGCTAGCTGAGTTTTCTTCGAGATTTGTTTGTTTTTGCTTGTGGTCTATGCTGACTGTCAGCGTGTGCTGTTTCTTTCCAGCTCGAGCACAATGGCTATTTTATTCATTTGGGCTATAAATAGAGGCTTTGAGCTATTCTTTCTTACACCAAGCAGCCTCATTCTCATATATACACTTGAGCATTTGTTTTTAGAGATAAAATCTTGATCTTTTGATCAAGTCTTGAGTTTTGTGATCCACCGAGTGTTCTGTTCGCATCATTTGCATACTTAGAGTTTCTCAGTGAGTGTTGGAGGTCTAGAAGAGACCTTGCAACTTATTACTCTTGGTGAATGCCCTCACCTAGACGGTTTGCTGGCGTGGCCGTTGTTCTCTCCATTTCGAAGGTTGTCGGAGAGACTCGGCGTGATTGTAAAAGGCATCGGTGCTCGCCTTTTTGGAGTGGACAAGGTGCAACCATTAGTCAGAAATATCCTCCGTGGATATTGAAGCAAGACTCATTCATTTGAGTGCTTCAACGAGGAGTAGGGGAAACCGGGCGAGTTTTCGATACCTCGGGATAAATTTTTGTGTTTTTTTTTCTCTTACTCTTTTAATTGTGCAATATATTATTGATTTGATTTGGTTCTTCTTTTTGCAAAAGTTGTTTCATTTGAAAAGTTTTAAAGCCTCCTATTCACCCCCCCTCTAGTCGGCATCCTCGATCCTACACATTACTCATTTACCTAGCCGCAACCCCATGCGCGATCAGTGCAGTACTGGTCGCAGAAAGGACAGGAGTACAACGACCAGTATACTACATAAACGAAGAACTAAACAGACCAAAGGAATGCTACCATGAAGTCCAAAAACTACTTTATACCCTCTTCATGGCTTCCCGCAAGCTGCGACATTAATTTCAAGCGCACAAGATCTCTGTACCATCATCCTTTCCCTTATGGGACATCCTCCGTAACCCAGAAGCAACTGGTCGAGTTGTGAAATGGGTAGTTGAACTAGGAGCGTTCGATCTCCACTTCACTACTCGCATCGCAATCAAATCTCAAATTGTTGCCGATTTTGTGGTTGAATGGACTAATCCCGAACCATTTCTGCAAGAATCGACAGATTGTCTACAAATGACCTCTGGACAATGTACTTCGATGGTTCTCGCGGTTTTTCGAACTCGGGGATTGGAGTGGTCTTAACACACCCCAGGGCGACCAACTCCAGTACGTCATACAACTCCACTTTGTTGCGACTAGCAACACAGCAGAGTATGAAGCTCTTCCAGCTGGGCTTCGAGCAGCCAAATCCCTTGGAGTCCATCGGCTAGTAGTGAGGGGAGACTCATAGCTAGTCGTAAAGCAGGTAAAGTAGGAGTACAACACCTCCTATGGGACAATGGCTCGTTACCTGGGCAAGGTGAGAAAATTTGAAAAATACTTCAAACATTTCAAAGTCCAATTCGTGCCGAGAAGAGATAGTACTCTCATCGACCAGTTATCGAAACTTGGGTCCTCGCGCGCATTCGCTCCGGTAGGAGTGTTCATCAAACACTTAAAATATCCGTCGATCATTGAGATGACCAAGGCGATGACTAACGTCTCCGCCCTCAAGCAAGAAGCAGATTAGATCAAACCATTGAGAATCTATCTTGTGCATGGGACCTTGCCCGAGGATGAAACCGACGCTGATCGGCTAGTTAGAAAAGCACGCATGTACAAACTAGTTGACAAAACCTTGTACAAAAAGAGTGCGCAAGGTGTACTCATGCGTTGAATACCTCAGCAAGAAGGCAAATCCTTTTTGATAGAAATTCATGAAGGCATGTGTGGCGCACACGCATCCTACCGAACACTAGTCGGAAAGGCTTTTCGACAAGGGTATTAGTGGCCTGCAACACTTAATGATGCCAAACAATTGGCCAAGACGTGCCCCCAGTGTCAATTTCATGCTAAGCAGGCTCATCAACCGGCATATGCATTACAAACTATCTCATTAACATGAAAAAATTGCCTTATGGGGGATAGATATTTTGGGACCAATGCCCCAAGCCGTCAATTCATACAAGTTCTTGTTCATAGCCATTGACACGTTCACCAAATGGGTTGAGGTGCACTAGTCCGCACCATTACCGCCACTGCGGCGCAAAAGTTCTTTCACAAGAACATAGTGACACGATTTGTTGTCCCAAATCGCCTCATAAAAGACAATGGTTCCCAATTTGTTAGTGGTCTCTTCCTCGACTGTTGTGACAATATTGGTACCAAAGTTTGTTTTGCCTTCGTTGCCCATCCACAAAGCAGCAGGCAGTTGAGCGTGCCAACAGGAAAATAATTCAAGGGGTTAAGAAACGCGTGTTCGACTGCCTTAAGATACTCTCGGGGGCTTGGGTAGACGAACTCTACTCCGTTTTATGGGCAATTCGTACCACACCCAGTAGAGCAATGGGCGACATGCCCCTCCAACTGGTTTTTGGTGCCGAACCATGTTGCCAAGCGAAATACAACTTCGCACTCCTCGCGTGACCAACTTTGATACCTCAAATTCAAGTAAAACATGTGAAGATGAACTCACCATTTTGGAAGAAAAGCGCAAGCAAGCATTATTTAGGTTTGCAGCATATTTACAAGCCCTGCGTAAATATCACAGCAAAAGGGTGTGACCACGTAACCTTAACGTTGGGAACTTAGTTTTGAAAAGATCCAAAATCAGTCTAATCACAATAAATTCTGCCCCCAATGGGAAGGTCCCTACACTGTGGTCCCAATGCCGTGACCTAGATTGGATCAGTTGACTGTGGAAGATGATAGAGTTCTGTCCAATACTTGGAACATCGACCAATTGCGCAAGTTTTATGTGTAAGTTTCCCTCTCCCTTTTCCATTATTAATACCTTTTCATTTTATGTTACAATCACATTACCATTTTCCCTTCTCCGGGTCACGCCTGGGGGCTGATCGCCCTGAGCACCTTCTTATAATGATTAAGCGGATTCGCTGGTCGATCCCATGGTCGCATCTAGATAAGACATTTCATTGTAAGCAGTTTCTCAACGCCTTAGAAACTTAATTGCATGTTTCTGATCATTCAGGTGGCTGTTAGTTAGCAATAACCTTATGCCGATCATTTGATGTTAACACCCATTTCAACCATTCAAATCCTGCGATCATAAGACTATGTCTCCAGTATCATCAATCGTAGGAGGGGGCTTGGGGAATATAATTGTAACATTCAGTTTTAAGTTAAAGTATTTTACATAGTTTTTGTTAAATCTACTAATCATGTGAATTTGCAAGGTACAATAAAAAACAATACATTAAGGAAGGCCAAGATCATATAATAGTTTTTCTACAAGAACCTTGACCTCGGCCCTAGTCACATCTAGTTAATCCTCATTGTCAAACACAATGCTTTCCACCTCTAGCCTCAAGTCCAAATCCGGACCACGGTGATGTCTGAGTTTGCAAAGTATAGCAGAGGCCACTTCACTGACGTCAGTCTTCAGTGCCTCCTTGCGCATCCTAACAAACTCTGGAATATTGGTGACAAGCAAGTCAAACTGAGCAAGTCAAACTGGGCGGTGACCAGGCTGCAAGACTCAGCAAGTGATAAGTCATCCCCCTCAGGATTGACAATTTTTGCATCAAATGAGTCCACAACTTCCTTCAGTTTGGCCAAAGTGCTTTTCTCAATGAGACAGCAGTTTTTGTTGATCTCCTCAAAATTCTCCTTCTCGTCGAGAGCTAACTTTGTCTTCTATATGGCCTTATCATTGGCCGACTGGAGGAGGTTAATGGTATTATGAAGTTTCTCAAGGTTGTGTCCTCGCCTGATAAACTTCTCTTCGAATTTGTTCCTCTCCTTGGTCAGCTTGAAATTTATTTATTTTTGACCTGATCAAGAAGAAAACATATTCAGTGTAATATATTTCTTAAAAACTTCAAATAGGCAATGGTGACTTATGCTAAGATGAACTCACAATTAACATCGGCCTACAATTTACGCACGCTGATGCGAGCTTCTCTTTCCCCCTAGAGAGAATCATATGCTCGTGTTTTCTCCTATAGGGATGCGAGGGCGTCTAAGAATTTTGTATCATTCTCCCTCTGAGCTTTAGCCATTGCAACTTCCTTATTGTTGCGTACTGCGGTGATTTCTTCCAGTAAAGCAAAGTTTTCCTTGCGACAACAATAAAAAATTATCACTTCGGTCCATCACAAGGACTGAAGGTAAAGCAAGACACTTACTACTTTACACAGTCGTGCTCTGTTTGAACGACCTTAAACTGCTCTATCAGCAGATGACCATGGTTGCGTTGCGAGTAGAGTTCTGCTAAAGAACAATAAGCATACCTTAAGGAAAATTCAGATGTATACTGAATGACTAAGTGTAAGAATTTTTCTTACCTCGAAAAATTCTTCGAGAAATTTTTTAGATCCAATCCCTTGGTTGGATGAAGCCAAGCCATTGCGCACCTGCTTGGGGCTTTGAACTTCAGAGATCATCTCCAGCAAGGGGCACTGAGGAACA
Organism: Pharus latifolius; assembly: GCA_019359835.1. NCBI lineage: Eukaryota > Viridiplantae > Streptophyta > Magnoliopsida > Poales > Poaceae > Pharus > Pharus latifolius. Next base: position 27,409,897 of record CM033329.1, read on the forward strand.
ATGGGCCGCATGGCTTCTTCGACCAATGGAATGGTAGATGTATCTACCTGTACAATCATGTATGTGGTCGCGGTTGCCGCTACGACCTCAGCTTCCTCATCATTGACGGGTTCGATACAAAGCATATTTGCAACCACCTCGTCAATGATGTCTTGCGGCGGTACTTCTCTAGTAGTCACACTGGCTTCCATTGTAGCCACTACTTCTACTACGATTCCACTCGTGGTAGGAACATCAACAATGGTAATCTCTTCCCCTTCTACCATGGCAGGCTCCGTTTCGCTCGCTGAAATAGACGCGGCCACGGTCGAGGGAGTCCTATACATTCAATTCATAATTGATACAGTCGTTCCTAGCTAAGCAATATGATTTAGCTAGAGAAGAAGCTATTTACCTGATACTGAGTCCCAACAGATTTCGGGGACTCGACACCCCGCTTTGAGGAGATAGTAGTGAGAACAGCACCTTGGATGCAGTTTTCTTCGGAGGCTCTACCAACCTTCTCCTTCGAAGGATTAGGGGAGTTTCATCTTCCTCCTCCTCGCTTCCTTACCCCTGAACAAGCAGTTGATGTGGCTACCTTTGAACTAGTCGCAGTTGCTGGGGCTAAGGCCGCCCCAGTAGTTGTCAAAACTTTGGCCCTACTAGGGGCTGGCGCCTGAGGTTTTTTGGCTTTCGGCGTGGTCGATCCTTTGGACTTTGGGGTGCTCTTCGTCCTCTTGGAGGAACCACTAGAAGGACCTTCAGCGCCCATGGGCCTCTTCATCCCTACCATTTGGTCCTCGAGGAGCTATACAATGAAAAGGATTTTCACTGGTTATCTGTGTTTGATAATAATGTTGTACCAGTTACTCAAAGGAGACATGCCTTTCGTGGTGCCCGTCGAATGTCGTTGGCGCTCCCCAGAAGGCTCTTCGGTCTTAGAGCGTTTGCATTGCCTTCCTCAGCCGGAGAAAAATATTGCAGAAGGTAGCTAGTCCTTACTTCCACGTCAGAAGGGGACAACTCTGAAAGATAATACACATCAAACCAACATTCCCACAGAACAACAAATTGAGCATAACCAATTTGACTAAACTCAGACATCGAACACTTACCAGGGCTCCAATCCTTGGTCTCATCCTCCATCATCCTGATCTCCCATGCCGAGTGATCCCTCTTCTTTAGAGGACTGATCCGATTCTTTACAGAATCCCGGATCACATCCCAGGCGGTCAAGCCCTCGTCTATCAAAAATTTTAGCAACGGGGCTTGCCTCCTCCGCTCGTCGTCGAGGGAACTGCGACATCCTTCTCTTTGCTCCTCTCTGGCCACCGATCGGCGAACCAGAGATGACTATCTTTTGATGCGGTGCAGTAGAACCACCGCTGGTACCACTTGTGCACCGAGTCACACAGTGGAAAAGGGATAAAGTCCTTCTTCCCCCGCAAATGGAAGTAGACACAGCCTGGAGCTGCTGTGCCCTTCGAACACGCCAAGAAGTAATATTGGCGAAATAAATCTACACTGGCCAGAACCCCAATGTAGGCCTCGCACAGAAGTTGGAATGTGGTGAGGATCAGCACCGAGCTGGTGTTTATATTCACCAACTCCAAATCAAAGTGAGTGAGGACCTCCGGCAAGAAGTCGCTTTCCGGTAGGCGGAAGCCGTAGCGTAAAACGTCCTCGAACACCACCAGTTCGCCCTTTTGAACCTTTGGGCTTTCCTCATTCTCCCTCGCAGGCCGTTATGGAATTAGCAACCTAGAGGCAAGATACCCCTCAGCCTCCAAAGCAAACAGGCTCTCCTCCGTGCGCATATATCGCGTCTAACAAGCCATTAGATTATATGTATGGTGCAAACTGGAAACCACAAAACAAAAATGAACCCAGAACACTAACGAAGAGCTTGAGAAATTTTTGATGAAGTTTGTATGCACAGATAAGGCTCAAGACGAAGGGTTTAAAAACCCATTTCCATCACGAAGGTGCAATAGGAAGTCAAACTGAAAAGATTACTTTTCAAAAACTGAAACGCCTTTTCAGAGTGAACACGCCTTTTCCAGTGAAAAGAAAGCCTTTTCACTTTGACTTTGGGGTCTAGCAGACAAAGATTGCCGCTCTCATAATCACACGTGACCTCCCTTCAATAATTGTTCCATAATCGCGATAGTCATTTTGTGATTGTACACAGCACGCATACCTTTCTATGGTTGCCAAAAGCCAAGGAAAGAGATAAGACAGCAGTCCAAGAGTGTGCTCGACATAGTTCGCCAACAGAAATTGACAAATTAACACGAGAAAAGTAAATTTTTTGTTAATATTTTACATTATTTACAAAAACAAAAAGTAAATATACAAAGGGACTAGGTCAAGGATTGGCCTTAGCCCTGGTTGCATCTAAAATAAATTTAGCCTGACTTGCAACCAGGACACAGGACTCGTCCAGCGACAAATTGTCCCTCTTAGGATCAACTACGTACACCTCGAGAAAACCTGCGACCTCCCTCAGCTTTGCGAGGGTATCCTTCACAGTGAGACCACAACCACCGATGGTTATATCCGCGGCATGCTTCTTGTTGCAAACAAGTTGCTCCTTTTGTCGAGCCAGCCTCGCGGTCTTCCTAGCCTGATCAAAACGTGCCTTCAAACGCTCAACGTGCTTGAAGAAATCCTCCAGGTCGAGCCCCCGCCAGGGGTACTTCTCCTCAAGGTGCTTGTGCTCCTCCTGGAGTGCCCTCAGCTCAACCTTCACCCTGCCCAGCTCTTCCCGGGCTTCGCTTCCCTATAAAAAATCATCGACTTACTCTGAGGTAAAGATCTACCAACCAGGGAATGACACTACGAGTGTAAGATCTGAGAATTGAGAACTCTTACTAGGGAAGGCAAGGTCGATGTGGCCACAGCAGGGCCTAGAGCTTCCTCATCCTCCGTCAATGAAGGAGAATGAGAAGAAGACATCCTGAATAAATCATTAAGGAAAAAACCATACTTAATGCATCCCTAACTAAGCGATTTGATTCAGTTAGAGAAAAAGGCAACTTTACCTCGAGCCATGAGTAGATGTTTGTGTGGCCATGGGCGGCACCTGAGCCATAGTTGCAAAGGATGGCTGGGATAAAGCCTGATATGCAGCTAGCTTATCAAGCTGCATCAGCCTTTCTGGAGAAGATCCACCAGATGATCCAAGATCATCGCCACCTCACTTCCTTGAAACGGTTGAACGCTCAAGTGGCTGCGAAAACCCAATTGTCCTAGGAAAAGACCACATTCTTTATACCTATCCTCCAAGAGAGGATTACCTCTTGAGACAAAGGTGCAACGCCAGCTTCTTGCGCTCCCAAAACCTCAACATTTTCTTGTCCAATTAAATCCTCTCCCTCACCAAATCGTTCTTGATTTGGGGATGCCATTGGCGTAGAAGGTTAAGGACACAAAAGGCTTCAGACTTAGAAAAATTTGTGATGAAGTTGAAAATTCCACTACAAAGGAACGGCTATTTATAGAGTTACCCCGGCGACACTTTAAGTTCCCAGCCTAGGGCACAGTGCGGGAACCTCAAGATCCTCCCTAGTGCTTGCAGCCCATTCCCCGATACGTATCGAAGCTCTCACCAACATGAAGCGATGTGGGAACTCGAAGTGACGAAGCACTGTTAAGAATTCGAAGCGACACACCCCTAAAGTGGATCTTTGTCACTTCAAATTCATGGGCTAGTTGATGAGGATTCTTAGCCATTTTTTAGCCCCCCATGGTCGTGCTAGCGTTCCATGGTTGCTCGTAGCCATGGCCGCAAGTCCTTCCTATGGCCGCCAAGAGCTAGAAGGAAGGACATCGGCTAATCCAAGGGCATTCTGGAAAAACTCAAAAACCCTATTTATTTCGCGCAAATTCAAGACACTTATTATCATAAGAACCGATATTTCATGTTCTATCCGAGAATACTATGGTCACAGAGATACGTCCCTACGACCATCCTTTCTTGCCAATACAAGGTCTGATCTCATTTCCGTGGTCACAACAATATGCGATCACCCTTATCATTACCTTACCATGCTCCTTATGATTAATCCCGAGATAATCAGAAGTCCCTGACAAGGTAACCATCGAAGGAGGTTAGGATGGTAAGGCAGTTCCACCATGTACCCACGACCTCACAGCCACCACTTCGGGGCAGTTAAGAGTAAATGTGGGACATGCCTTCAGGAGGATAACTGACGAACTCTTCGGAAGTATAAGAAGGCCTTCAAGGGAAGGATCAAGGGGAGCACGATCGACGACAGAGAGAAGACTAGGTTTATCAAAGATAGGATTAGATAGCTCACACATTGTAACCATATCTCTCTTTAAACCTTTTTCCACATAGTCAAATACATAGGACGTAAGGTCGTTACTCTTCTAAGAGGGCCTGAACCTAGATAACTCTTTCCCGTGTCTTAGATTCATAAATACTTTAAACATCATGAGAATTTGTCTGATTGGCTCCTTTTGTCATCACATTCTTCTTTGCATAAAATTGACGCAAGGACCCCCAGGTTCTAATCGTCGACAAGTCTAGCATTGGCTAAATTCGCCTACAACAATAGCTACCAATCCAGCATCCAAATGGCACCTTTTGAAGCACTCTATAGGAGGAAATGTCGATCACTAACATGTCGGGATGAAGTTGGAGAACGGTAAGTATTAGGACCAGAGTTGGTATACGTAATAGAATAGAAGGTGAGACTTATTAAAGAAAGGTTGAAGATAGCTCAGACTCGATAGAAGAGTTACCAGGAAAAGCGGAGGAGAGAACTAGTGTTCGACATAGGAGACTTCATGTATCTGAAAGTATCTCCATCTCGAGGAATTTGAAGATTTGGTATACACGGAAAATTGAGTCCTCGTTACGTCAGACCATACCCAGTTCTCAAACACAGCGGACTAGGTGCATATGAGCTAGAGTTTCCAGGATATCTATCTCGAGTGCACAATGTGTTTCATGTCTCGCAATTGAAGAAGTGTATCCAAGAACCATCACAGATCGTGTCCCTTCCAGGAATTGAGATTAGAGAAGATATGATCCATGAAGAACAGCCTAAACGAATACTAGAGTTGCAAAGCTTTCAAATGAGGAAACAAGAAATTCGATTCTGCAAAGTATTTTGGAAACATCATACAAAGCGAGAGGCTACTTGGGAGAAAGAGGAAGACCTTCATTAGAGCTATCCTTTCTTTTTTGTGCAAAATGATAATTTCGAGGACGAAATTTCTTAAAGGAGGGAAGACTATGATGCCCTAAAATTTTGACAAAGAATCCAAATCTTAACCTTAGGTCAAATTGGGACCTAATTGAACTCAACAGGATTTGATTGAATTTAGACTCAAACACAACTGAGTCAATCCAAATTAGGAAAGAATAAATATGGAATTATATCCAAATTTGGAAGAAATGAAAGGAATTTGGAAGAAAGAAAAGTGATCCTGTTTATACGAAAACTAAGAATTGGAATGTGATTCAAAAAGGTTGAACCCATGAGGCTATAAATTAGAAGGATTTCAACTATTGAGAACACAAACAAGAAATTCAGGACGAACCAAGTTAGACGAAGAGAAGCCGTCATCTGCCGAAGTTGAGCCGAGCCAATGCCACCTCTTCTCCATCCTGAAGGTGTGTGTGTTGTGTTTTGCTCTCTTGAGGAAGATGATGGTTAGATTATGACGAGGATTGTTAGCTGTGCTTAGACATCCATGGTCGCGCATACCTTTCCATGGCCGTGCTCAATGCTCCATGGTCGCACATACCACTCTATGGTAGCAGAAGGCCTAGGAAAGAGATGCCGGGTAGTCCAAGGGTGTTCTGGACATAGCCCATCAATGATATTTAATTCTTGTAATATTTGCTATGAGACTATAGATCTCAAACACTTATTATTGTAGAGTCCATAGTCTTATACCGTATCCGCGAGCACTATAGTCGCAGAGACATTTTCCTACGACCATACCCCCCTCGCAGAGACAAAGCCTGATATCAACACGTGGTCGCAGAGGTGCGTGATCACCTTTCACAATAATTGTGCCTTGATCCTAATAATTATTCCCGAAATAATCATAAGTCCCTGACAAGGTAACCATCGAAGAAGGTAAGTGATATGCACACGCCTCGCCTTAAGATGCGTGCATGTAGTTTGGTCTCGATCTTCCGTCGTAGGAGAAATCCGTGGGTAAAGGTGAGTTGTGACCTTGACGAAGGGACGGCTAACCACGATCAAAAAATGTGACCAACAACCTCACAATCGCTAAACCACTCTGTCCACCATTCAGACTCGGGGTCCTTAGTCGAACTTATGTGAAACTTGTGAGTTATGAGGCCTTTCAGGGTGTCCCTCCGGGAAGGGATGATGATCCAAAGTTGGTTGAAACATAGAATAATTTATACAGGTTCGGGCCCTCGATGGTGGGAGTAATATCCCTACGTCCTATTGGGATTTCACTATGTGTAGGAAAAAAAGGATTACAAAGTTGTGGAAAAGACACAGGCGAAGATCTTTTCCGTGTGATTATCTGGAAAATGACTAAACTAGCCTATGAAAGATTGCTGTTGTCGATCTCTGGGATTGTTGAATCTGTTCCCGATGTGTTCTCTCCTCGTCTGGTGCATTTGCTCACCCTTTTATACTGGTCGAAAGGGCGCAAATGCACAACGGTTTTGAACGGTTGCTCGTGTGCAGTTTTGGCAACTGCACTTAACTTCCACGCAGGCTTAACATGTGCAATTAAGGGATAACCACAGATATTAACCTCCTGGTAGTTGTCTTCATACGTGGAAGAATATCTGGGGTACTCGGGACATGCTTGTCGTAGAGCCTAAGCAACCCCGAGTCGTCCTGGTCGAGAGTAGTCCATGACCTACTGACCACGTATTGTCTGCAATCTCCTGACCACGCACTATCTACGACCTCCTATCCGCACATCGCCTACGGGCTCCTGACCGTGCACTGTCTGTGGTCTGATCGCGCAAAAGCTGTGACCATGTGTTCGCGCTTCTCAGGCCATCTGAGATCACACCAACGGACACCTACCTGGTTTGAATCTGTCTTGAACCAGACGTGCATTTATTCTGAACTAGCTCGGTAACAATCCTCGTCAGCTAGCCCACAAATTTGAAAGAAACGAAGGGACATATTTACTTCAAATTTTAAACCTTACATCAGATAAGTGACCCGACGCTTCAAGTTCTCCACTTAGTGGCGCACTAAGTGTGGCGGTTTATTTCCTGAGACGGACTCTGGGCTGTATTTGACAGGTAATGATGGTGCCGTGGAATTGTCTTTTAAGCCAAGATAAAACTGTAAATGTTTTAAGAACTCGAGGCATACAAAAGACAAACCGTCACCCCTGGGGGCTATAAATACCGAAGCCTCTTAGCCTTAAAACTTCACAAGTCTTTTTCCCGGCTAAGTCTTTTCCAAAGCCATCTTCTGTTTCTACCTCAATGGTAGATCAAAACATCATTGAGATTGAAAGTGATGAAGAGAAAGTGACACTTGAAATCGACCAGGACTTCCAGAAGGTAAGTCTTCTCCAGATGCCCTGGTTCAAGTTGCCATCTTATGTTCTGATCATTTCCCGAATGCTGTTGGAAACTCATAGACGACTGAAGATCTGGTTCCTCCAAGGAAGAAACCCAAGGTTGATGAGGGATCTTCCAGTGGCACAAGGTTTAGGGATGCATCATTGCTCTCTCTTCCTTTGGCCCCTGTACTCCTCCCTGTCCATGCAACTCAGCAGGTCGAATCTTCATCTCTACCTTTGGAGGTCCATAATAATCCTTCAAAGCCTTCTTCTCAGCCTTCTCCATTGCGATCAAGTGATCACCGTCTTTTGATGGGTTATCAATTTTCTGGTTGGAAGGTTGCACTCCCGCGACCAGATGATCCTCAACTTGTGTTGGGGGAACAATCTTCTCATGGGAAAACTACACTTCCATGATCTGATAGTTCCCAACTTTTGTCGGGGGATCTACTTACTGTGGGAAATACTTCATCCTCTCACTTGCGAGGAGTGGTAATTATTTTCATCTCTTTTGCTGGTCGCATTAACTTGTAAAACTAACACATTTATGTGCAAGAGATGAAAATTGTTGGAGCCCCCAGCGACCAGCCTGCTGAAATCCAACCTCTTTCCCTTGAACAAACTCTCCAGAAGGGGAAAGAGGTTCTGTAGAAGAAGACCGAAGAGCTGTCTTCGGCCAATCTGCACCTGGTAGAATGTTTTGACAGATCCCGCGAAGAGGTGCACCAATTCCGATTGGAGAGGGACTATGCTCGGCAGCAGAGATAACTCTCCGATTCGATCAGGAATGGTAGTGCTTCTCTGATTCGGGACGATGTAGATAAACTTAGAGTAGTCGCTAGTTCTCTTGGGGCGGTCAGCGTAGAGCCTACTGACACCAATATGTCCCTAGGAGAACTTTGTAAACTTCTCTCGGATCAGGTCGATGCTCTGGTCGCCTGTATCCCTTTTGATTGCCAGAAATAAAGATTTCCTTCTACCTTACATAACTTGCCTTCTTGAGAAGAATTGCGTAAGAGCTAATTTGAATTAAAACTCTTCATAATCTCTCTGCAAAAAATACGGTCATAAGTAATGTCTTCACGACCACATATACATAGGTAAATCTGAGGTACCAAATCTTGCGATCAGAAACACATTAATGTGTCATACTGCGACAAGTACTGGTACTGTGATCAGAACCAAAGCCGCGATCAGAACTGACATCCTGATAACATAATGCTTTGACCGGATGATAACCATCTGTATTGCGGTTATCCATTTGCAATGACCACAGAATATCATTGTGATCAACATGCAAACTTTAAAGTGATCACAGAAACGCATTGTGATCAACACATGAAAATTTAACTTACACAAAACATGAAGGATTACTTCCTGTGAAATTTTAAAAATTGCAACATTTTCACGTTCTTATGTACACCCTAGCCCCCGAATTCGAAACAAAGATTATAAAAATACTTTTTGTTTCGGATTCACTGTGGGGAGTGCATAACGGGTCTCCCGAGAGATGGCACCCATTATGGGAAATGAATAAATTATTCAACGAAGGGTTGCCTCAGGCATATAAAAGGAGAAGGTAGCTTCCTCAGGAAGCCACACAACCAGAAACCCTTCACTTGCCTTAGAGTTTCCGCCGCACAAAACCCTCATTCCTCATTCTCCATCGCCTTCAAAGTCGCCACCTTTCCTTTGCAAGAGATGGCGTCCTGGAGCCGATCTGTTCACCACATAGAGGAGAGTCTGGTGGCACTAGAGAAAGAAGAGATTCTTCCTCCGCGGCTGCTGATCAACTGGCGGCCCGCAGAGAAAGACCAAGAAACCCCAATTGTCCAAGAGGGTGAGTTGGTGGTTTTTGAGGAGTACCTGCGTTGCGGGTTCCGTTTCCCTGAGAGCCGATTCTTGAAGGAAATCTTGGAGAATTATGGGTTGGAGTTGGTGAATCTCCACCCGAATGCTGTCCTCATCCTGGCGATTTTTCAGCATTTGTGTGAGGCCTTCATTAGAGTGCTCCCAAGTGTGGAGCTCTTCCGACGCTTCTACTATTCGGCATGGTCGAAGAGCGCCAATGCCACCGGATGTATCTACTTCCCGATAAGGGAGAAGAAAGAATATCCCTTCCCACCCCTCCGAGATTCCGTTCACGGGTGGTACCAGAAGTGGTTCTACTACACCCCTCCGTCGGAGAGTGGGTTGTGGTTTGAGAACTCCCGGCCAGAGAAGTCCAGTGAATTGGATTCTCTCCCTGCTCTGAGCATGGAGCAGAAGAAACAGGCCCAAGTGATTCTTCACTTAGTCCAGCAAAGACTAACTGCTCGCGACATCATCCGCGACTTTGTGAAGAATCGGGTGAGCCCCCTGCGCGAAAGGCTCATCCGGCTTAGGAAATCCAGTCCATGGTGGATAGAACCTTGGACTATAATAACGGTACATCTTCCAGGCAAAAAAACATACGTTTCTTTTGAAGAAATATCATATTTGCTAACCTGTTTGTTGGTGACACAGCTCTGCCTTTGTCCGAAATCAAAAAGCGGACAAATTACCTCCTCATGGCATATAGTGCCGATGTGGAGGGAACTAGGGGATCGCCTCGCCCCCAGAGCTTAATCAATGCAAGCGACGATCTCAAACAGGAGCGTCGAAAGGTATGGACTTTCTCAACAAGCTCTGTTTGTAGATCATTCACTCATCTTGCATTAACAAGAACATTTGGAATGGAATAGCTCTTGGGGAAATTCGCCGAGGCGACGCGTCCAACCGAGGACGTTGGTCTCCTGGGGAAACCGGCTACGAAGAGGGTGAAGAAGATCTCTTCGAAGAGCGGGGTGAAGGAACCTGCTCCCAAGAAGTCCAAGAAGATTCTGGGAGAGGCATCCTCGCAAAAGACTCCCCTTACCGCGAAGAGTGCTGCGGTAAGATACTCAATGCCTCCTGTAACCCTAAGTACGAGCTAGAATTATTTCTTCGTCGTACAGGGTGAAGGGAGCAAGGATGAGGAGGATGACGTCCCTCTGATTTGTCGCAAGAGGAAGACTATCGCTCCCTCGTCCAGCGAGGTTCTGTCTCTGCCCGCAGGGACAGAGACGACTGCAATGGGCCCTGCGACCACTGATACTCCTGTGGTTGCGGGTGAAACCCCAGTCCCTAAAGCCCAAGAAGTTTCAGGATCTGCAACACCCCCCTTCTGACAGAACGGGTGATTGTGGTAAGCTTTCTCATAGTCCTGAATGTTGTTGTTCGTCTGTGTACATCCAATAAGTTATGCTCGTACAGGAAGAAGAAGACATCCCCATATCCGCCGCGAAGTGACTCCTGCCAGTCCTCAGGCGGCAAGCACTCCACTCCTGCTGACGGGAGTGGGAATAACCGAGCAGGACACCGCGACCACTACCAACCTCGTGGTCGCGGATGAAGTCCTGGCGCCTGTGGTCTAGGAGACGTCTGGACCAGTGGCCGCATCCCTACCGACCGAGAAGGTTACCCCGGTAAGGACTCTTACAGCTTTGGTCTTCATCATTCCTCATGTATGTTCTTATAGGTTTGCATACACAGGGAGAAAAAGACAAGGTTTTATTCACAAAGAGGAAGACCAGGATAGACGACGACTGTCCTCTTTTCCTCGGGGAACCATGTTCGAAATCTCAAAAGTTGGTGGGATTTCGAGTAAGGTAAGAATCTCTCCTGTTTGGACAGGGTCGGATTACAATGATCGATTGAAAAGATTCTAACCGATGGTCTTTCCATTTGCTTAGGCACAGAGATACAGTGCCAAGCCCTCTAGTGGCCTCGGCTAATGTTGAAGCTTCCCCCACTACCGAGGTCTCTGGGGAGCAAAGTTCCATCCCTTCGGCCAGAGAAGTTCTTCGGGCCATTATAGATGGGTTGGCCGCAGAAGTCCAATCGGAGTTATTGGCATCTGCAACCCCAGCAACAAATAAAGCTCAGTAGGAAAACTCATCCGCTGCTCCTACTGGGGACAAGGAGAGTCCAGCGATTTAGCCTTCAATTGAACTGGAAAGTGGCTCATTCTGGGAGTATGTTGAGCCATGTCGAACATCCCTTGCGATTTTTAAGTTCGCATTTGCATAGGAATATCCAGTTTTTGAAATCGATCCCCTTCCATGTCATAGGAGCTGACCCGTATGGCGACCAGGTCGATGGCTATGGCAAATAGCATCGAGGTCGCGCAAGAGGAAATGGGTCACCTGCAGCGGTAAGGAAGACGTTTCTTCATTTCCCTGAATGTAAGCCCTATCTTGACAATTGTCTCCATTGTCACAGAGAAAATGCCTATCTGATGAGGCGCCTCGCTGATCGGGAAGACCAGGAGTTCAGGGCGGCTACCAAGATCCCATTCCTAGAGATCAAACTCCAAAAACTGCGGTCGCAGCTCTCCTGTAAGTATACCCCCGACCAGAGTGAATTACTTTTGTCATGTGAACTATCCGTAATGGTCTTTTATCGCAGTGCAAGACGACCAAATAAGCCAGCTCGGCCAAGAGAAAAAAGATCTCCAAGCGACCATTGATTCTGTGTAACGCCCTGAGTTAGGGGTGAAAATTTCCTTTTTCATAAATAGCATGCATGCATGTATCTGTAGTAATAGCCATATCAGTTTCTATCTCAAGCCCTGAAATCTCTAAAATCTATCCTGTGACCTCAAATGAAGATCAGATTGTTCAGATATGATCCATCAGTTACTTTGAACTTAAAAGCCTTCAGAACCTAGATCCAGTTCTATCCCTAACTCTCAGATTTATCAGCTCCTTCTGTTTTCGAAAACAGAAATACCTTCTATTACTTAAATACCCTAAGTTTCAGAAATACAGATTTAATCCGAATCTTGACCAAGTTCAGACCAGATTATTCCTGGAATATGATCATGGGTATGTCAATACCTTAATATAAAAAGTTGACAGCCATATTTCACCATCTAGACTCTTTTCACAAATCAGTCCAAGAATTATCGCAAAATAGTCCTTATCTGTTATTTGAAAATCCAAAAAGGCTAAAATCTCCAGATTAACTCCAAATTCAGAATTTCTTCGGCAAATCTTCTCAAAATGCTATTTGTCACAAGTTTCTCTTCTGTTCAAATTCCAAAATCTCATCCTAAGTACCAGAATTCAAAACCAAATGAAATTCAGATTTCAATTACCCTAAATTACCCTATTTTCAGTTTGTATCAAAAACTATTCAAACGTATCATATTTTATCAATTATCATTGCCAATTAACCTGTTGAATATAATCTACCAGATTAGTGAAATCAAATTCAACTCTAACCTTCCCAAATCTCCAGAATTACAGATTGGTCCAATTGTGAAAATCAAATATTGCAAATCAGCCCAATTTCGACCAGGCTAGCTACTGTGCGCACGACCAGGAACTGCCGTGCTTGTGCGCCGTGGTTGCTCATCGCCGGTGAGGCTTCGCCCGCGCTCGTGACCATGCATGCCGGTGCGCACGTGTCCCCACTCCAGCTAGTGCCGTGGCAAGGCCGCTGCTACGTCGACGACCAGTGCTGCTCCCGCGCGCGATCAACGGCTTTTTGTCAGCAACTCCTCGCCACGTCGCTTTGCCGCGCCAGTGTTGTCGCCACCGCTTGCTACAACTTTGCCAGGTCCCGATGAGGCGACACTGTGATCAACTGCAAGCCTGTCGCCGTCGCATCACCGATCTTCGCTGTGTCTTCGCCGCTGTTGCTCCAGCACGCAACCAGTCAAGTCACCGGCTGCCAATTACTTCATTGTCTCCTTCTTGCTTGCTTCGCCTGGCCTATTTATACACCACTGTCCCCCAGCAACTTCTTGTTTCACTGGAAATCAGCTAAGTCTCAAAATTCTCCTGTCCTGGTCTTCTTCTCCGGCGAGTCCAGATTGAGGCCTCACGGTGCCAGCACGCCCTGCTGCACTCCTCACCGACTTAACAGCACCAGAAGGTATATCTCATCTCCCTCATCGTGCTGTACCATTTAATTGAGCTATATTGCATCCAGTCGCCGGTGATCGCCGGAATTGACTGAAAATCGAAGATTGCCCTGTTCCGACAATGCAGGCCAAATCAATTCGAATTAGCCCTCGAACCTGTGAAGCAAATTGATCAGTGGGTTATTTCAAGCAAGCCTGTAAGCTTAGAATCCCTAATTAAACATCATTCGAAGCTTTTCCCAAATTCAAGCTCTACCAGAAAACCGGCGATCGTCGCCAGGCTTCTCCGGTGATCCTCCAGTCAATTTGATGTTACCAGAAGCTTCCCTATACCTCCTAGATGCTCTCCAAGCAAAGAATTAAGTTCTCTCGGCCTGTAGCAAAAACCCCCAAATAGCAGTGTTCTTCTCCGGCACAGTTCACCGGAAAAATGTTCCCGGCCATTTCAGCCCCCGAAACTTTGTCATTTAGATGTGCCTTAGCCTCCTGAGTATTTTTCTCTTCTAGCTCGACACCTAGATCGGCCTAGATTGGAAGTTATAGCCATGCCAAGTTTGTGTCCAGAACTGCTCCAGTGCAGCCAGTTCATCTCTGTTCATCATCAAATTTCTTGCTTTCCAGCCATTTTCAGCCTTAGATCCTATTGAATGATTTATTCCTGTTATCAATGCCTACCTCCCAGACAAAGTGGTGCATCATTTGGAGCTCCAGATCAAAAGTTATGCTAAGCCCTAGTTTTTGACATTGTCAGCTCTATGCCAGAGCTTGTCAGCCAGTGGCATTGACCTTGTTTACCCACTTCTGGTTGTGTAATTTGAAAATCACTTTGTCCACTAAATTTGTAGAGTTGTGATCTACATTTTATTCTACTACCACAAGTTAAAATAACCCCTCTATCATTCATCGACCCTATGTCGATGCTTTGAACCGAATGTCGATCTAAAGACGTTCGCTGTTTTTGAGCGAACCAGTCGCAACCTTGACATCATTCTGATATTTTGAGACATTTGGAACCTTGTAAACCTTTGACAACTAATCTTAACATTGGTTTCCTTAACTTAACCCTAATCAGCCTCTTAACCCAATCATTTCAGAATCATCAAGACTTCATCTTGCATCATTGCATATAGTATAATAATGTATTGAAAAGATTATGATTATTGGTTGTTTGTTTGATTTGAGAGCAGATCAAGAGCCCGAGTTCGAGGACTTCACTGCGGACCCGTCGTCAACTGCTGTATCTTACGACGCGGAAGGCAAGTCACATCCTTGGTCATCTTGAACCTATATTTTAAATGTTGCTATAATATAACCTTGAATATAGGCAATATTGCATGTGAAAGATTGAGAATGGTTGATTTATGAATTGGCAGTACTAGACTGGTTATCGGTGAAATGTGAAATAAACAAGTTTTGAGCCATGAACTATTATATGTATTTATATACTTATATTCATGAAATAAAACCCCTAGCCGTGACCAGAAAAATGGTATGGATGGCTGTAGCACTGGAGGTGCTAGACTGCAAAGGAATGCAGGCACTGAAGGTGCAGGGTTGTGGATGGTCTGGTCACTGGCATATAAGGACTAGAACCTTGTGTTGTGCGTCTAGTGGCATGAACAACGTGCTAACCGCAAGCCTGGTATGGGACAGGCCTGAACAAGTAATTATGTGGATCGCACATGAAACCCCTGCATGAGATGTGTTGTGATGCACGATAAACACGGAGCGCGGCTCCCACACATATCACTGAAGGTGATCAAGCATGCTGACCCAGTAATGGGAATAAGCAATGGGGTGGAGGTTTGGATACAACCTGCCACAACTGTGCCTCGCTGAGAGCCACAGGGTCGGGGGTGAATTGTGAGTAAAACATAACAAAAGTTCTTGTTATTTCCACCTTGCCGCTCACAGTATGAAGTGAGTCAGGGGTCCAATCATTTTGTTATGATAGGAAAGGTTTGAAAGTGGAATATCTTGCGGGTAAATTGGTACCTCTCTGCAGAGTTAAAAATGTATTCGAATACTCCGAGCTCCCGGGTTTTATAGGAGTCTGCTGCGGTGGATTAAATCCACGGGGTGTGACACAAGTACTATTTTCTAAATAAAATATGTTTAAATCAAGATTACCCAAATGACATGTGTTGTCATGATAAGGAGTGCTACCGTGGGCTGTCGTGTGTCGACGTGTCGCGGTAGTGCTATAATCTAGTGAACATGAATGATGATGTTACTTTATGAAGAGTGCTGCCATAAGATGAGATGAGAAAGGAAAAGACTATTTTACAAATATCCATAATTCTTGACTAGTCTAGGTTCATATCATCAATACTATATGGATCTACTCTTACCTATGACTTGCTGAGTACGTAAGTGCTCACCCTTGCAACATTCAACTCAATAGATGGAGCCTACCTTGATCAAGATGATGGCACGGAGTACTACGTGGATCCAGAAGGAGGAGAATTAGTTCCGCCAGAACCCTGAAGTGTGTTGTTCTGCCATCAACTTCTGTTGTGGGAGGGTCACCTATCTTCTGCTGTGTAGTTAAATATTTTGTTAAACCCTGAATGCCTTGTAGGCATTGTAATCCTCTTTATGTAATATTAAGGCCAGCAGGCCACACTACTTAATATTTTGTAAGTACTCTGTTGCAATGTAATATACTCCTGTGTTTGACTCATCCTGGGAAGTCAAAGGGTTGTGGTTGAGACTAGCTGCAGCGAGCTAGGTCTCTACAGGAGTAGTCGTTGTCCCAGTCTCGGGGCGCGACATTCTGTCTGGAGGGAGAACAAAGACTTGAGTACATCACTCTCCACCTGCAGCAGCGCTCAACAAAACATCTTCAAAAAACTGAAGATGGTGGCCGGTCTGCTAAGGGCTGATGTGGTCAAAACCGAGATGGACGACCTTAGCCTTGGTTACTGGATCACACTGGTCGCGACCCAAGCAGAGTCACTTCTCGAGTATCTTCCTGAAGATACAAGGCGGCAAAAAGAGGCGATCAAGACCAGAGTACAATCAGCAGCCTCCGCCATCCTCTGCCCACTTCGTCTTCACCATGGCCTAGATCTTGATCTGAATCCAGTGGTGGGAGATGCAGAGGTCGAGAGTGAAGACCAGCTTGAGGTCATCATGGAGGAAGTTAAACCCCTTGTACATAATGTAAATCTTTGTACCTGTACAGATACAATTTATACAATGCAAATGTATGCATTTTTTTTTGAAAGGAAGCACCTCTTTTTGTTTCATGTTGCGACCATATTCCCCTAGCCCCCGCCTGTGATTATGCATACTGAAAACTTAGTATTATAAGCATAGGAAAGATATGGGTGTAACGATGACCAAGGATACCCGACCAGGCCGACAATCATATTCGATACAATACCCAACCTTGTTGCAAACCGTCAGCCACTCTGATAACCAAGGACATGCCAGCAAGCGCCGTGTGCGTTGAGAAACGGCTTATTGAGGGGTGTCTTGTCTGGAAGTGCTCACGAGATCGGCCAGCGAATCCGATTAGGGTATTGTGGTGATACAACCATCGGCGACTAGCCCCCGAGCCAGACTCATAACATACGGGCAAAAAGGAATAATCCACATATGAAACAACTAAAAGTACTGATTTTATTAAATCATGCTAATTGAAAAGGTAAAAGGATTGGGAACTTACACGTAGAAGTTGTGTAGTTGATCGTTGTTCCATGTATTGGATAAGATCAGACCATCCTCCATCGTAACCGAGCTGATCTTGGTCGCGGCACTGAAACAACAGTGTAGGGAACTTCCCACTGCGGGGAGAACTTGTTGCGACTAGATTGGTTTTGTATTTTACGTAAAACCAGATCGCCCACGTGAAGATTACGTGGTCGCACCCTTTTGTTGTGGTATTTGCGCAAAGCTTGCAAATACACCGCAGAATTGACCAGAGCTCGATCATGTTTTTTTCCAGGAGGATCAGATCTTGTAATCGTTGCCAGTTCTGATCAACTTGTTCGAATTAATCTTTTCGGACAGAACCAATACTGATTTCCATATGTAACACAGCCTCAGCCCCGTATACCAAATGGAAATGTGTTTCACCGGTGGCTCGACTAGAAGTAGTGCATAGTTCCCACAGAACAATATAGAGCTCGTCCACCCAAGCCCCCGAGCGTGCCTTAAGGTGATCACAAACACACTTTTTGATGCCCTGTAATATTTGCCCATTGGCATGTTCGACGGCACCATTGCTCTGCTGATGAGCTACAGAAGAAAAGCACACCTTGGTTCTGACCTGATCGCAATAGTCCAGGAAGAGACCACTAGCGAACTGGGAACCATTATCGGTGATGAGACGATTTGGAACACCGAATCGACTCACAATGTTCTTATGAAAGAACTTTTGTGTGGCAGCAGCAGTAATTTTGCGTACTGGTTTGGCCTCAATCCACTTTGTAAATGTGTCAATGGCTACGAACAAGAACTTGTACCCATTGACCGCTTGTGGCATAGGACCGACAATGTCCATCCCCCAGACCGCGAAGGGCCATGACAGAGGAATGGTTTGTAGAGCGTAGGCAGGTTTATGAACCTGTTTCGCATGAAATTGACACTGATGACATGTCTTAACCATATTCTTGGAATCATCAAGCGCCAAAGGCCAGTAAAATCCTTGTCGGAAAGCCTTTCCGACCAGTGTTCGAAATGACGCGTGCGCACCACATACACCATCATGAATTTCCTTCCAGAGGGATTTACCTTCCTCTTGGGATACACAGCGCATGAATACTCCTTGAGTACCCTTTCTGTACAAAACTCCATCTATAAGTTTTTATAGATGCACTTTTCGAACTAACCGATCGCTTTCGGTTTCATCCTCGGGCAGGGTCCCGTGTTTGAGATAGACCCTCAATGGATTGGTCCAATCTCGTTCCAGTCCGAGGTTGGTAACGCAGACTGTTACGGATCATCCTCGACCGTAGTCATGATCGAGGGATGTTCCAAGTGTTCGACGAACACTCCTGCCGGAGCGGATGTGCGTGAGGACCCAATTTTGGATAATTGGTCTGCGAGAATGTTGTCCTTTCGCGGGATGTATTGGACTTTGAAATGACTGAAGTGTTTTTTCAATCTCCTCACTTCCCCCAGGTAATGAGCCATTGTCTCATCGGAGGTGCTATACTCCTTGTTTACCTGGTTTACGACAAGCTATGAGTCTCCCCTCACCACTAATCGACGGACTCCAAGGAATTTCGCTGCCCGGAGCCCTACAATTAGACCTTCATACTCTGCTGCGTTGTTGGTCGCAACAAAGTGTAGTTGGATGACATACTTAAGCTATTCTCCCCGAGGCGTAACTAAGGCCACTCTAGCCCCCGAGTGTTGAAAACTACGAGAGCCGTCAAAGTACATTGTCTATTGATCAGGGCATTCCAAATCTTCGGGCGCCTGCACGGGTTGCTCAGGATTAGTCCATTTGACCATGAAGTCGGCCAGGACCTGAGACTTGACCGTGGTGCGAGGCGTGAAATGGATGTCGAACGCTTCGAGTTTGACAGCCCATTTGGCGATCCGACCAGATTTCTCCGGATTGTGGACAATGTCCCCCAATAGAAAAGATGAGGGCACTGTGATCTTATGTGCTTGACATTAATGTCGTAGCTTACGGGAAGCCATCAGTAGTGCGTAAAGTATCTTCTGGACCTCAGGGTATCGCTCCTTAGGACCATGAAGTATCTCGCTCACATAGTAGACGGGTTTATGCACACCCTCTCTTTCCGTGATCAGGACAGCGCTGACCGCGTGAAGTAGAGGAGTAATGGTTCCTCTTTGTCAGGGAAAACCAAGACCAGTGGACTGGATAGATATGCCTTTACCTCCTAAAATGCCTTTTCGGCCTCATCAGACCACGTAAAATTGTGATGTTTGCGCAGGGCTTTGAAGAAAGGTAGTCCCCTTTCGCCTAGTCGCGACATGAACCAGCTCAATGCCGCCATGCGACCTGCTAGGTGATGAACATCCTTGATTGTCGAGGGAGACCTCATCTGTTCGGTAGCCCTGATTTTTTCAGGATTGACATTGATTCCTCTAGAACAAACAAGAAAATCAAGAAGTTTTTCAGATGAAACTCCGAAAGAGCACTTCTACAGGTTTAATTTTATTCCATATCGATTTAAATTACAGAAGGTTTGAGCAAGATCGTCTAAATGAGACGAACTTTTTAAAATTTTTACAACTAGGTTGTCTACGTAAGCTTCAAGATTGTGCCCCATCTGGGAAAGAAAGGTCTTTTGCATCAAGCGCTGGTATGTGGAACCAGCGTTCTTGAGACCAAACAGCATTCTGACGTAGCAGGAGGTACCGAATGGTGTGATCAAGGTAGTCTTCTCTTCATCTTCTTCTGCCATGCTAATTTGATGATATCCCGAGTAAGCGTCCAGGAAACTCATCAGTTCGCAACCCGCAGTAGAATCGACCAGCTGGTCAATGCAGGGAAGGGGAAAGTCATCCTTCGGACAGGCACTATTCAGGCTGGTGTAGTCGACGCACATGCGCCACTTGCCATTTGACTTGCAGACCACGACTGGGTTTGCAAGCCATTCCGGATGATTGACTTCGCGAATGAATCTGGCCTTTTGGAGCTTATCTAACTCCACTTGGATAGCTTCCTGCTGATCAACTGCAAAACGCCTGAGCTTCTGCTTTATTGGTCGCTATCTAGGACAAATTGCTAACCTGTGCTCGATTACCTCCCTTGGGACACCGGGCATGTCGGATGGTTTCCACGCAAACACATCTGTGTTAGCTCGGAGGAAGGCAATGAGCTCGAGTTCCTATTTGTCGTCCAGACCTGATCCAACCCGAATTGTCTTGGATGGATCATCTGGGTATAATGGAACCAATTTTAGTGTTTCATCTGGTCGAGGAACAGCTTTGATCGTATCAGTGGACACTGTGGTGATTTGGGCTTCTCGGAGGGGAAGTTGGTCCACCATCTCCAGGGATAATCGATCACACGTCAATGCCACGTTGCGACTACCTCGGACCGAAATAACACCCTTGGGGCCAGGCAACTTGCCACAGTGGTAAGCACAGTGCGTAGCCATCATGAACTTAACAAGAGTTGGGCCAGGTAACTAATTCTGTTCGGAAGTTATCTGGTTCTCCCAGGGTGATCGGGAGGACCACCTGTCCCAATGGCATCATAGAGGGACCAGGAATTATCCCACAAAATGGATGAATTATGGGCTTGATTTTCGAACGAGGAACTTGCGTCTCGTCGAGTGCCTTGACCAATAAAATGTTCAAGGAACTGCCTCCGTCGATCAGGACCCTTTCGACTCTCGCATTGCTGATAATCAGGGTAATGATCAGAGGCAGCCTCAATGGTCGAGTAAGCCCCGTAGGATAATCAGAGCGATCAAACATCAAAGCTGTATCCGACCAACGGGGGTACTGAGGTTCACCAAGGGGAGTCTCCATTTGGTTAACCTCTCGATAAAAGGCTTTAAATTGCCTCTTAGAAACAAAAGAGGAGGAACCTCCGAAAATGACATTAACATGATTACGAGGTACCTGGTAGAACATCTCTTTGTCCCCGCTGGCATCTCTTAGCCCGTAAGTCTGTTCTTTTGGTGGCAAGGTCGGCATAGGTCCGATCCCCTGGTAGAAGTCATCCAACTACTTCAACCAACTCCTGCAATTCTTTAGGTCGTGGCCTGTGGAGTTGTGGAGCGGACACCATTTCTTGCCTTCCTGCGGGTTAGTCGACTTCTCTGGCTGGTCGACACTGCGACCACCAGAAGCAGTTTTATTTTTTAAAAAAGGTTTGTTACCTTTGGTCGACGGAGGCTTCTTCGCGACTCCTACCTCTCGGTACTGTCCAGATCGACTCCTTTTCCATTTCTTCGACTTCCCTCCTGATGAAGGTTCCGGATTCTTACACGAATCTTCCCTCTTCACGTCCTTGAGACCTAGTTGAGGCGGTAAGTTTCCCTTATCCACCATCCGATTCCACTCAACGGCCTCGGCCACGTCAGAATATCGATCAGCCATATCAAAGAGATCGACTACTGATCGAGGAGGATGGATGAGTAAATCTTCGGTGAACCTCCGATATCGAACCGTGTGTTTAAACACCCTAATAACGGAGTTATCAGAGATGTTTGGGATGGTATTTCTCACCCTGACAAATCTCTTGACAAACTGACGAAGGAGTCTCGGTCAAAGTTTGCCGTAGTCGATGGAGGTCGTCCTCTTTACCCGGCTTCTGATAACAATTTTGAAAATTGTTGAGGATGGCATCGCAAGACAATTCCCAGTTATAGATTGAACCCTCGGGCTGGTTGAACAACCAGGTTCTTGCCGGTCCTTCGAGGACTGTAGGCAGATATTTGGCCATGACTAGATCATCGCCTCCCGCTGCATGAATAGCAGTGATGTAAATTTGAAGGAACTCAGACGGATTCTGAGTTCCATCAAATCTCTCTATGGCCCCTGGTTTAAACTTGTCTGGCCAAACGACCGCACGACCGCCGGGCAAGAAAGCTTCACAACCAACATAAGGACCATGAATGGACCTGCGACTCTCGACCTGATCTCTAGCGACCTGGCGCGAATGAGAGGTCACACGTGGTCCCAGGCAAGAGTGGACAGGAATTCGTTCCCTATCATGAGAGTTCTCCACCAGTCTGGCTTTGTCATGCCGAGAAGGCACTAGTGGTGGACGACTTCGTCTACCAGAACCAGAGTTAGAGTACTCTCGGTCATGGAAACGTGTTGCTGACCGGGAAGAGGCCGTTGGGGTCGCCTCAGATGCAACCTCGTCCAACCTCTCCGCCAGGATTCTGGAGAAAACCGGTTTCTGCGCCTCTGTGACCGTAGGAGGAAAATTACGCAGGACCTCTTTGATGGATTGGAGCCGGCCCTGCGTACTCCTAGGTGCGCCAGGTGTCATCGTCTCTTCGTTCGCCGGCAAACGTTCCGGGGGTAAAGATGGCGTTTGGTTGCGTCTGCGACCACGTGATGGACGGGAAGAACTCAGAGCAGCGTCGTAACGAGCTTGTGCATTTTGAAGAGCCTCTAGGGCAGTTCTGCGAAGGTCGTTATCTTGTTGCTCGCGATCTTGATATTCTTTTTGTTTGCATTCCTGCTCTTCCCTAGCAGCCCGTTGATTGGGAGTTTCTTCCAATAAGGCAGCGAATTGTCTAGGAAGCGAGGTCCCCGATGGAGAAAACATCTTCGTTTGTTCCGAGTCGGACTCGAAATCAAAGAGAGGGTGGAGGTTATCAGGATCAAACCTCCCCGGGCTAAATTCCTGGTCGACCTCGCCTTTACCCTTAGCTGGGTCATACGATGGACCAGATTCAACCTCTAACACAATAAGAATGACAGTGGGCTCTAGTTCTGTGTCGGTCACCTCCTGGTCGATGGACATGACCTGAGTGGTCGAATCGACCTCTGGGATGTCTTCGCCTCTGGTTTCCTCCATTGGAACAGGATCACTAGGTGAAGGCATCTGGATGTGGGCATAATACTCGAGATCAAAGTCATTCTTGGAATGATATGCTCCAGACATGGCTCACTAAACCTCCGGATAGAAATAAGAACGCCTTGAGAAAAGCCTCACGGTGGGCGCCAGCTGTCGACGATTTGGACTCGGGGTCCTTAGTCGAACTTATACAGAATTTGTGAGTTATGAGGCCTTTCAGGGTGTCCCTCCGGGAAGGGATGATGAGCCAAAGTTGGTTGGAACACAAAAGAATTTATACAGGTTCGAGCCCTCGATGGTGGGAGTAATAGCCCTACGTCCTGTTGGGATTTTACTATGTGTAGGAAAAAAGGATTACAAAGTTGTGGAAAACATCATCAGAGGCGAAGATCTTTTCCTTGTGATTATCTGGAAAATGACTAAACTAGCCTACGAAAGCTTGCTGTTGTCGATCTCTGGGATCTTTTGAATCTGTTCCCGATGTGTTCTCTCCTCGTCTAGTGCATTTGCTCACCCTTTTATACTGGTCGAATGGGCACCAATGCACAACGGTTTTGAACGGTTGCTCGTGTGTAGTTTTGGCAACTGCACTTAACTTCCACGCAGGCTTAACACGTGCAATTAAGGGACAACCGCAGATATTAACCTCCTGGTAGTTGTCCTCATACGTGGAAGAATCTCTGGGTTACTCGGGATATGCCTATCGTAGAGCCTAAGCAACCCCGAGTCGTCTTGGTCGAGAGTAGTCCATGACCTTCTGATCGCGTATTGTCTGCAATCTCCTGACTGCGCACTATTTGCAACCTCCTATCTGCACATCGCCTACGGGCTCCTGACCGTGCAGTGTCTGCAGTCTGATTGCGCAAAGCCTGCGACCATGTGTCCGCACTTCTCAGGCCATCTGAGACCATACCAACGGACACTTACTTGGTTCGAATCTGTCTTGAACTAGACATGAATTTATTCTGAACTAGCTCAGGTAACAATCCTCGTCACACTCCTCAATTGATTATCAACCGAGCAAAGCTAGATTGGCATGTTCACAAGAACAACTCAAGAAAATCAATAAAGAAAAGTAAGGGCAACAACGGAAGGATACCAGTCAATAATCTGAATTATGAGTTGAACATTGAGACTCTGAATTGTACAAGTCGGTAAAGGCACGAGCATACAATCTGTATATCAACGAAGTCTACCTAAAACTAAGACCATGTCTTCTGTTTTATAGAGGATGGTGTCTACAAAAGATAGAAGATTTAAAATCAGAATTCTAATCTTAAACTAAATCCAAATAGAATAGAATCCTAACAAACTATAAAAAGAAAATCCGGAACTAAGTTTTGCGGATTCGAATAGGACTCGTTCCTCTCATGCACTGGCCATTCTTTCAGGTCTCCTGGTTGCATAAGATGTTCGATTTCAATTATTCTTGATGCGTTGGAAAGCTCTTTCGATTATATTTCCAACAAGTGCTCACACGACCTACTTGGATATCTGTGCTAAAATTGGTGTTTGGTCAAATTCGTGGAACAATCATGCTTGGTCGGTAGACTGTCTGATCCTCATGTTGCGACCATGTGTTTGCGACCATGGGCTATGACCTTCTGCTTCTGACCATCAGCTGCGACCTTGTGCTTCCAACCATGAGCTGTGACCTTGAGCCTTTTTGATTGAGCACAGAGTTCTTCTGATCGATGAGGTCGAAGTGATCGCTGATCGAAGTTGTCAGAAAAGTGTTCATTCTTCCTTGGCTAGGAATTGGATCAACAACTTCATCCAGAACTCCCTCACATGTAACAACAAGCAAAGAACAATCATTAGATAATATCATTTTTCTGTAATAAAATAATTAATCTGCCCAAGAAACAAATTCACCTGATGTCCAAGGCGAAGCGCATGCACTCGAGTTAAAACATGTGAGTGTGTGGTCGTGATGTCCTCATCATACTCCCCTTATTGAAGAAGAGTCGTCCTCGACTCTTTCCCATCGTTCTCACCCAAGTATGGAGATAGATCATCAACATTGAATGTATCACTCACTCCATGGTCCTCAGGTAGCTCCAACCTGTAAGAATTGTCATTGATCTTGGCAAGAATTTTGAATGGACCATCACCTCGCGGCATTAGTTTGGACTTGTACTGTTCTGCAAAACGATCATGACGCAAATGCAACCAAACTAGATCTCCTTCTTCGAACACAACTTCCTTTTTGCCTTTATCTGCATGCTTCTTATATTGAAGTTGCATCTTCTCAATATTTGCTTTGGTCGTCTCATGTATCTTCCGAATCATCTCAGCACGCTGTTTGGCATCAAGATTACCACTTTTGGAAAATGGTAGAGGTAACAAATCAATTGGCACAGTAGGTTTAAATCCATAGACAACCTCGAATGGACAAAAGTTGGTAGTAGAGTGCATGACACGGTTGTATGTGAATTCAATGTGTGGTACACACTCCTCCCAAAGCTTCAAATTTTTCTTTAGAACTGCCTGTAGCATGTTACGAAGTGTTCGGTTGACGACCTCGGTCTGGCCATCAGTCTGGGGATGACAAGTCGTTGAAAACAACAGCTTCGTTCCAAGCTTCGCCCAAATGTCCTCCAAAAGTGACTCAAAAATTCAGTATCACGATCAGAAACAATTGTCTTCGGCACTCCATGAAGATGAACGACCTCGCTGAAAAATAAATTAGCAATGTGGGTAGCATTATCGCTCTTATGACAAGGTATAAAATGAGCCATTTTAGACAACCTGTCAACTACGAGAAATATACTATCCCTCCCCTTCGTAGTCCTTGGTAATCCCAACACAAAATCCATAGAAATATCCTAATATCCTTCCAAGGTACTTTTGGAATAGGAAGAGGCATATATAATACATGTGGATTTAAGCGAGACTTAGCTGTTTGACAAGTAGTGCATCGTCATACATAGCGCTCAACATCTCGCCTCATCTTTGGCCAGTAGAAGTGAGTGGCCAAAATGTTTGTTGTTTTGTGTATCCCAAAATGTCCCATCAAACCACCGCCATGAGCAACTTGCAACAAAAATTAGATGAACGGAACTCGCGGGAACACAAAACTTGTTAGCTCTAAATAAATAACCATCATTCAGTACATATCGAGCACAACATCTTCCTTCTTTGCAATTAATGTAAATGTCTTTGAAATCCAAATTAGTTGAATATAATTCTTTCAAACTCTCTAGCCCAAGAAGTTTGCAATCAAGTTCGGACAACAAGAAGTAATGTCTATACAATGCATCAGCAACCAAATTATCTTTACCTTTCTTAGATTTGACATCATACAGAAAGGATTCAATAAATTCAATCCACTTAGCATGTCTATGATTCAACTTACTTTGGCTACGAATGTGCTTCAATGCTTCATGATCTGAATGTATGACAAATTCTTTCGGCCAGAGGAAATGTTGCCATATTTCTAACACTCTAACCAATGCATACAATTCCTTGTCGTAAGTTGAGTAGTTTAAAGTTGGACTACTAAGCTTTTCACTGAAATAAGCAAATAGGTTTTCTATCCTGCATGAGAACACCTCCAATTCCAATACCACTAGCATCACATTCTATTTCAAACGTTTTATTAAAATCAGGAAGTTGTAGAAGTGGTGCATTGGTCAACTTATCTTTTAGTGTGTTGAAAGCGTCCTCTTGCGCCTGTTCCCACTTGAAAGGCATGTTCTTCTTGGTCAACATATTGAGTGGGGCGGCGATCGAATTGAAATCCTATATGAACCGGCGATAGAAACTAGCAAGTCTGTGAAATCTCCAAACTTTTGTGACTGTTGTCGGTGTGGGCCATGCTTGAATTTCTTGCACCTTTTGTTCATCCACCTCAATGCCCTGTTCAGTCACAACAAAACCAAGAAACACGACTCGATCTGTGCAGAAGGTGCACTTCTCAAGGTTAGCAAACAAACGTGCTTCTCTCAAGACAGCAAAAACTTGACGCAAATGCCCCGAATGTTCATCCAAAGTCTTGCTGTAAATTAATATATCATCAAAGTAAACCACCACAAAGTGTCCGATAAAAGCACGCAACACTTCGTTCATTAAGCGTATAAACATACTATGTGCATTAGTAAGACCAAATGGCATGACCAACCATTCATATAACCCAAATTTAGTCTTAAATGCAGTTTTCTATTCATCACCTAGCTTCATTCTAATTTAATGGTAACCACTACGCAAATCGACCTTAGAAAAGATGGTCGAACCACTCAATTCATCTAGCATATCATCTAACCGAGGAATCAGATGACAATAATGAACAGTGATATTGTTAATAGCTCGACATTCTATACACTCCTCCATTATCCATCCTTTTTTGGCACAAGTAAAACAGGAACAACACAAGGACTTAAGCTTTCGTGTACATACCCTTTGTCGAGAAGCTCTTGTACCTGGTGTTGAATTTCTTTTGTTTCCTCAGGGTTGGTGCGATATGGAGATCGGTTAGGCAAGGGTACTCCTGGAATGAGGTCGATTTCATGCTCTATTCCTCGCAATGGTGGCAGCCCCGCAGGTTTCTCGGTTGGAAACACGTCCTCAGATTCCTGCAGTAAAGAAACACTCAAAACAGGCAAAGTAGAGGGTAAAGCATTAGTAGAGAAGAGAGAGTCTTTGCACACAAGCACAAAGCACTCTGGGGATGGGTTTCATGTTTAGTGGCTAACAGAACCTGTCCCTTAAGTTGAACCTCTCTTTTATTTTCACTCTTTTCTTTCATTTCTCTCAATTTGGTTTGGTGGCTCTCACTCCCCGATTTGTGGTTCTCACTAATCACTCTCTCCTTACTCTCACATTCAGCTCTATCTAAATCATCTTTGAGAATTTCATCCGGAGACATTGGAACCAGCGAATCCTTCTTGTTGTTGTGCACAAAAGAGTACTTGTTGGAACGCCCATGATGTGTAGTATCCTTGTCGTATTGCCATGGTCGTCCAACTAGTAATGCACAAGCTTACATCGGTACCACATCACAGTCCACAAAATCAGAATAGGAACCTACAGAGAAGTGGACACGTACCATCGCAGTCACCTTCAACTTGCCACAAGAATTGAACCATTAAATATACTATGGCTGCTGCTGTGTTTGTGTGGTCAAGCAAGCTTGGTGACCACCTCTGAACAGGCAATGTTGTTGCAGCTTCCTCCATCAATGATGACCTTGCGTGAGCACTTCATGATCACAAACTTTGATTGAAATAAATTGTGGCGCTGCCCCTGCTTCACCTTTTCCATCTGCGAGCTAAGAACACGATGAACAATAAGGCTAGTATGACCAGTATCAAAGGTGATCTCCTCTGCGTCGGAGCCCAACATGTCATGTTGCTCCTCGCGGTCAGATTTGTCTTCGACCTCACTGGCCGATGTGTACTCTCCACTAGTACAGAAATGTAGTCTACTAACCCCTATCTTCTAACGGTTATTAGCGATTTAGAAGAAAACCATTAGAAAAGGTGCCTCGCAGTCGTAAAAGGCATAAGGGAGGCATTTTTACTATCGGTTTGTACAAAATTTACCGATAGAAGAAGCAGAATGATTTACTCTAGCGGTGATGAACATATTTACCGTAAGAAGAGATGCATAAGTACTGATGGCAGACTATTGTGTACCGTTAGAAGAGTTCGACTTCTACAAATAGATTTATTCTATCGGTACTATATGTTTATACCGTTAGAATAGATCCCAAAATTACTATCGGTAGGTTGTTGTGTACCGTTAGAACTGGTCGACTTCTACAAATAGATTTATTCTATTGGTACTGTATGTTTATACCGTTAGAATAGATCCCAAAATTACTATCGGTAGGCTGTTGTGTACCATTAGAACTGTTCGTCTTCTACAAATAGTTTTATTCTATCGGTACTGTATGTATATATCGTTAGAAGATTTGACAAATTCCTATCAGTAGGCTGTTGTGTACCGTTAGAATCGTTCGTCTTCTACAAATAGTTTTGTTCTATCGGTACAGTATGTTTATACCGTTAGAAGAGATCTAAAATTACTAACAGTAGTCTATTGTGTACCGTTATAACTGATTTAGTACTATAAATACCCGGATATGGCTCTTCCATTTGAACAGTTCCTCGTGTGCTCATAGCCCTAACCCGTAAGCTCCATGGACGGCCGACGCACCTCCACCGGCGACCGCTGCACTTCCGCACCTCCAGCGATGCCCACTAGATTTCGGCATGGCAAGCAAGGTAGGTAAAATTTTGGCAATATTGTTAGATTATTCTAATCCGATTATGGCAATTATCCTGCAATTTCTGTATCCTTCATTTTGGTGTGTTTTCTTTTCAATATGATTATGTACGGTGTCTTGTTCCTGTTTTTTATTAAAACAACTAAATAATATCATTGTGGGATAGATAATGTTCAATTGTTTGCTGATCCTATCAAATGAAGAAAATTATCAGGATATTTGCAAGACAAATGCTAGCTAACATAGTCAAATGCCAATAAGAGTATAAATGTAATATCTTCATCTCTCAGTAGGTTGCTCAATGCCAACTTGGACTTAGTAACAATTGAAATTGAAAGATCATGAAATTGAAGATGAAATTGAAAGATCATGAAATTGAAATTGAAATTGAAAGATCATTAATATCAAGATATTTACAAATATCATGAGATACACAAATATCTTGATTGCTCTGTAGGTTGTTCAATGCCAATAACATAGTCAAATGCCAACTAGCTTGCTCAATGAGTAAGTGCATGTAAAAAGTTCATTAAATAATTAATATATGTATATTGGCAAGGTAATTTCTTCTGATGAAATAGAGTAGAAATATAATATCTTGATTTCCAGTTGCAAGTTGATGTTACTATGACGAAGCACAACCTAACCTTCAGTTGGTAGTCCTTCTCAGATAAGGAGTCATTTAGGAAATAGTAAACAATCTTAATTTGCTCTAGAATGCCTATTTATGATCTGTGCAGGTCCTTGGATGATGCTCATGAGGGGCAACGAATTTCACGGTTCTTCGTTGCCAAACGCTACCTACGTTGGTTTGCTGGCAAAAGAAAGGGTGAAGATCACCGTCGAGAGTTGTAAGGACGTGAAGGGCGAGATCTTAGTTGGCTCGGTCAAGAAGATCCTCAAGCCCGGCGTGTTTCTCAAATCAGGACCTATAGAAAGCATCTTACATTTGTATCGGTGATTTCCTCGGGCTCAGACTCGAACAACTCAACTCAGTAATATAAGTGGTTTTCTCTTCCATTTTCTGGAAGGAATGGAGCCTGAGGAAATCACCAATACAAATGTAACTCGACGCCAGTTCTAGCTCCTCGGGCGTCTTTGAACTGAACTCCTATGGTCAAGTCAAATGTGGTTCAAACATTTGCTTTTTGGATGAATGGATTTGTGATGTATCAGGTCTAACTTGTAGTCGGTAGTTACATTGTCACAACTTGCAAAGGTTCTCTTATGTAAAATGTATGGGCCACTGGGTGCTCGTGACGATATGTTGTTAATTTCAGACGTGACTTTTCTAATATACATTGAATGTGTGAATTGTTGTATTTGTATATTGTTGTATATTTGTATATCATGTATTGCTATTTAGGACATGAACTTGAATGTGTACATGGGATCGAGTATTTGTGTATTTAATTGTATTGGTAGGTAGGTGTACATGTGTATTTGTACTGCTGTTTCAGACATGCACTTGAATTTGTGAATTGGCATATGTATGTTTGTACCTAAATTGCAGTGTCATGCATGAATCAACTTGCTTTTGTTTCAGCCATTAAATAGAATGAGTTTAAATAGTACTCATTTTTTATGTTTCCTCTTCATTTTCTTGAAGGAATGGAGGCAAACCAAGATCTCATGTAAGTAGAGGTTTTTAATTTCTTTGGTAAGATGAAGTACCAAGTACATAAGAAAAGTATTTTTGTGTCTTCTAGTTAATCTACAAATCAGCATCTCTTGAAATATTTCTTTATCTTCTAGTTAAGATCTGTTTGATGTTACATTGTGTTTAGATATGATTATTTGAATGCTTGAACTGGTGTGCATGTGTGTACTTAGATTGCTGTGTCCACTAGTACAGAAATGCAGTTTACTAACCACTATCTTCTATCGGTTATTAGCGATTTAGTTGGAAACCGATAGAAAATGTGCCACGCGGTCATAAAAGGGAGACGGGTGTATTTTTCCTATCGGTATATAAGAAACTTACCGATAGAATAAATAGTATGATTTACTCTAGGGGTGATGAACATATTTGCCGTTAGAAGAGATACATAAGTACTGACGGGAGAATGTTGTGCGCCGATAGGACTGGTCGACTTCTACAACTAGACTTATTCCATCGGTACTGTATGAATATACCGACAGAGTATATTAAAAGTTCCTATCGGCAATATGTAGTGCGCCGATAGAATCGTTGGCCTTCTACAAATATTTTTATTCTATCGGTAATGGATTCTTTTACCGTTAGAATATATAGAAAATTGCTTAGAACTGTTCGTCTTCAAATAGTTTTATTCTATCGGTAATGAATGTTTATACTGGTAGAATATTGCAAAAAATATCTTAGAACTGTTGGCCTTCTACAACTAGTAATATTCTATCGGCAATGTACGTACACACCGATAGAGTATGTACAAAAATTCCTATCGGTAATATTTATTGTGCCAATAGAACCATTCACTTTCTACAAATGTTTTTATTACTAACGGTATTCTGTTTTCGTACTGATAGAAAATATATATTTGTATAAATACACGGGTATGTCTCTTTCATTCTCACAGTTCATCTGGGGCTCGTAGTCCTAACCCGTAAGCTCCATGGACGGCCGGCGCACCTCTACAGGGGACCACTGCACCTCAGCACCTCCATCGACGCCCTCTAGACGTCGGCATCCCAAGGAAGGTACGTAAAATTTTTGCAATATTGTTAGATTATTCTAATCCGATTATGGCAATAATTCTGCTTTTTTTGTATCCTTCATTTTGATGTGTCTTCTTTTCAATATGATTATGATCTGTTCAGGTCCTTGGATGATGCTCATGACGGGCAACGTATTTCACGGTTCTTCATCGCAGTACGCTGCCTACGTTGGCTTGTTGGCGAAAGAAATGGTGAAGATCACCGTCGAGAGCTGGAAGGACGTGAAGGGCGAGATCTTGGTTGGCTCGGTCGAGAAGATGCTTAAGCCCAGCGTGTTTCTCAAATCAGGACCTATAGAAAGCATCTTACATTTTTTTGCATGCACCAGCTTGTGGCCAGATGCTTACCTGCTTGGAGAAGAAGAATCGTTGTTATTTGCACAGCCATTCTACACCATCACTACACAGAACAACATCTTGGAAGGTAGGTTCCTTTTGTTAATGGAGTTGAGTTGAGTTGAGTTGATCGAGTTTGAGTCCGAGGAAATCACCAATACGTACAAATGTATGTCGACGGTAGTTCCAGCTCCTCGGGCGTCTTCGAACTGAACTCCTATGGTTAAGTCCAATGTGGTTCAGACATTTGCTGTTTTGGATGAATGGATTTGTGATGTATCAGGTGTAACTTGTAGTCTGTAGTTGCATTGTGGCAACCTGCAAAGGTTCTCTTTTATGTAAAATGTATGGGCCACTGGGTCCTCGTCGTGATCTGTTGTTAATTTCAGACGTGGCTTTTCTAATATACATCGAATGTGTGAATTGTTGTATTTGTATATTGTTGTATATTTGTGTATCATGTATTGCTAATTGGGACATGAACTTGAATGTGCAGGGAGTATTTGTGTATTTAATTGTATTGGTAGGTAGGTGTGTATTTGTACTGCTGTTTCAGACATGCACTTGAATTTGTGAACTGGCATGTGTATGTTTGTACCTGAATTTGTATTGGTGAACTGGCATGCGTATGTTTGTACCTGAATTTGTGAACTGGTATGTGTAATTTCTTTGGCAAGATGAAGTCCCAAGTACCTAAGAAAAGTATTTTTGTGTCTCCTAGTTAATCCACAAATTAGCATTTCTTGAAATATATTGCTTTATCTTCTAGTTAAGATCCGTTTGATGTAAGATCTGTTTGATGTTACATTGATATGATTCCTTAAATGTGAGAAATGGCATGTGCATGTTTGTCCCAGTTTGATACCAGTACCTCCTCTAACGGTAAGTACACATATTTACCGATAGGAAAATACATATATTTGCTCAATCATGCATATTCTAACGGTAAATACACATATTTACCGATAGAAAAACTCTTGCTCGTGTGTCATGCATCATCTAACGGTTCGTACACATATCTACCGATAGAAAAACTCATGTGCGTGCTGTGTCATGCATGATCTAACGGTCAATACACATATTTACCGAAAGAAGAAGTCCTGTACTTGCTCGATAATGCACATTCTCTAACGGTATGTGTGTGTTTTTACCGATAGAATATGTGAGCGGCAAATTACCTAAGTTAGTCTGACGGTTATTTCATGTATTTACCGTTAGAAAAATGTCCATTATAAGGAAAACCCCACTCGTGCATTGCTGTGCTGCTCTTTAATTTGTTCTGTTGCACTCTGTGTCCCTCTGTTTGTGACGAAAGTTCCTGCTACACTGCTAGGGTGATCAGCGCAGGCTGGAGGGAAGTTGATTGCGCCCCTCTCTTTAAGGTACGCTTAATCGTCGACACTTATCTCTCTCTCCCTTAGATCTCCCTTCCTCTCTACTTGCAAGCTAGCTGTATTGTGTAGTTCCAAGTTTGTAGCTTTAAGCTTGGGAGTTTGGTAGCTGGAAATGCGTCATGTTTTAGGAGCTAACTAGCTTGTATTGTGTAGTTAGCTAGGTTAATTAGTGTTAATTTCGTCAGGCTAGGGTTCAACACATGTATCTGTTGTAAGAGGCTGTACATGTACATATACATAACTTAATCGGGCAGGTTTCATGCATGGCTTACTCGGTAAATTTTGTTAATTGTAGATGGACAGGAAATATTGGATGTATGGAATAAAACGTACTACTCTTGAATATTTGGATGGTGTGAATGAGTTTATTAAATTTGCTGAGCAACAAAAGGAGAGGAAGGGAGAGAAAAATATACTCTGTCCTTGTACAGATTGTATGAACTTGAAGAGGTTTAGCAACTCTGATCAAATTAAGAGTCATTTGATTCGTCGTCGTTTTAACACGCGATACACCCGTTAGATATGGCATGGCGAAGATCTTGAGGAAACAAGCACCACTACTACCAATCAGCACGACTCGGATGTGGATTGCAATAATATCGATGATCATCCCAATTTTGGTAATGTTCATTCCAATGTGCACGTAGATGATGATGATGACAATCTAGATGAGATGTTACGTGATGCAGAGGAAGATTACAACGAAAATGAGTTCTGTGAATTTGAGAAACTGATTGCTGACTCTGAGAAGCCTCTGTTCCCTGGATGTGCAACATTTACAAAACTGTCTTCTGTGCTGAGATTATATAACTTGAAGGCAAGAAACGGTTGGAGTGATAAGAGTTTCACGGCACTATTAGATCTTCTAGCGGACATGCTTCCAGAGGGAAATGAGTTGCCAAGATCTACTTACCAAGCCAAAAAACTATTGTGTCTGTTGGGAATGGAAATCGAAAGAATACACGCATGCCCAAATGATTGTGTGTTGTACCGTAACGAGTACTCCAATTTGCATGTTTGTCCAAGATGCGGTGCATCGAGGTATACGCGTAGAGACCGGATTGACAGTGAACGTCACGAGGTAAGGAAAGGACCCCCGGCAAAAACTGTGTGGTACTTGCCTGTGATACCTAGATTGAAGCGGCTGTTTGCAAATCCGAAAGTCGCGAAGCACTTGCGTTGGCATGCTGAAGCCCGGAAACAAGACGGAAAACTGAGACACCCAGTTGATTCTATTCAATGGAGAAACATCAACAGAACATTTGCTGAGTTCGGCGGCGAACTTAGGAATGTAAGGTTCGGGCTGAGTACAGATGGTATGAACCCACATGGTAATATGAGCAGTCGGCACAGCACTTGGCCGGTTCTTTTATGCATCTACAATCCTCCTCCTTGGTTATGCATGAAGCGCAAGTACATCATGATGGCGTTACTAATCTCAGGACCCAGGCAACCCGGAAATGATATTGACGTGTTTCTAGCGCCTTTAATCGAGGACTTACAGAAATTGTGGAGCGAGGGTGTGCAGTTGTGGGATGCATACAAGAAAGAGAATTTCATCTTGCGGGCCCTGATATTTTGCACCATAAATGATTTTCCGGCCTACGGCAATTTGTCGGGGTATAGTACGAAAGGAGCCAAGGCTTGCCCTATTTGCCTAGATGAAACTGAGAGCATGTGGCTGCGAAACTGCCGGAAAACAGTGTACATGGGTCACCGCAGGTTTCTTCCGGTGCATCACACGTACCGTAAGAAGAGGAAATCATTTAACCGGAAGCCTGAGAAGGGATCAGCTCCAGTGTTTCTGACCGGTAAGGAGATTTACTCACGCATGAACGACATCAAAGTTGGGTTCGGTAAGCATTCTAGACCTCGAGAAAAAAATGTTTGGAAGAAGAGATCGATTCTCTGGGATCTACCATACTGGGAGCACTTACAAGTTCGACATTGCATTGACGTCATGCATGTAGAGAAAAATGTATGTGACAGTTTGATTGGTTTGTTGTTAAACATTCCGGGAAAGACAAAGGATGGTGTGAAAGCTCGTCGTGACATGGTGGAAATAGGGATAAGGACTGAGCTTGCACCTTTAGAGAATGGAAAGCGTACATACCTCCCCCCGGCCTGCTATACGTTGTCCAAGAGCGAAAAAACTGAACTCTGTCGATGCCTGCACGGTGTTAAAGTTCCATGTGGGTACTCCGCGAACTTGAAAAAACTTGTGTCTATGAAGGACCTAAGACTGGTTGGCATGAAGTCCCACGACTGTCATGTCTTGATGTCACAGATGCTTCCCATTGCTATCAGAGGCATTCTCCCAGTTAAAGTCAGAGAGACAATCACAAACCTATGCTATTTCTTCAACGCAATATCTTGCAAGGTAAGTACGTGCACTCGTACTATAAGTTCATTACCTCCATTTGTGGAGCTTAATTAGAAGATTTTTCTGATATGAATATTTGGCACAACTGTGTCCTCGTAGGTAATTGATCCTGATGGACTGGACGCTCTGCAACGCGACGTGGTTACAACTCTTTGTCAGCTCGAGATGTATTTCCCTCCATCCTTTTTTGATGTTATGGTCCATCTGATTGTTCACCTTACCAGAGAAATTAAGTTTTGTGGACCCGTGTGCCTGCGCTACATGTATCCATTTGAGAGATTTATGGGTGTATTGAAGGGATATGTAAGGACTCGTCGTTGACCCGAGGGGAGTATCATGGAAGGTTATGCCGCCGAGGAGGTGATTGAATTTTGCACAGATTACACTACTACAGAAATGCTTTTCACTATCGGTTAAAAATCCACTCTACTATCGGTTCTCTTACCGATAGTGGTCGGCACGATAGTAGAGGGTAGCACACTTCTATCGGTTCAAAAACCGTTAGTAAAACATCTACAATCCCAACGTTCACTAATCGCTATCGACTATTTCTTCTATCGGCTCGGTTTTAAACCGATAGTATTGTATAAGTTTTTTCTATCGGCTCGTATAAAAACCGATAGTATTATTTAGGCCTTTTGTATCGGCTAGGATCTAAACCGATAGTAATCTAAACATTTTTTTCTATCGGTTCTTATATAAACCGATAGTATTGTTTAGGCCTTTTGTATCGGCTAGGATCTAAACCGATAGTAATCTAAACATTTTTTTCTATCGGCTCTTATATAAACCGATAGTATTTTGTCGACACATTTAGTACTGGAAACTTTATTATATCGGTTGTTATATATAAACCGATAGTATTGTGTGGACACAGTCAGTACTGGAAAATTTATTCTATCGGTTATATTATATAACCGATAGTATTTTGTAGACTCGTTTAGTACAGGAAACTGTATTCTATCGGTTTCTAAATATGAACCGATAGTATTGTGTGGACACAGATATACTGGAAACTTTATTCTATCGGTTGTAGTATATAACCGATAGTAATATTAGTTTTTCCTATCGGTTATGTAGTGGCACGGTTAGTACTAAATATTTACAAATATACATACAGCAATACAGAGATACATACAGCAATACAGAGATACATTGGATCATTCACAAATACACCAATATTTACAAATATTCACCAATATTCACATATTGAATTTGTTCACAAATACACTAATACAGTAATATACACATGCATTTGACAGACTAAATTTATGCACATATTGATCGAGTTTATTCACAAATACATCAATGAATCTATTCACATATATTCACATATATTCACAAATCAATGAATCAACACATTCAATATATATTCACAAATACAACAATCAACACAAGTCAGTTACTATCGATCGTTGATAGCCACTTCTTCGATGACATATTGAGCCCAAATTGTTCGCAGCTCCTTCAATTGAGGCAACTCATATTGCTCTTTCAACATGGTGCTCTGCATATATGCGTGTATGAAGTTAGGATCGTACGTCACATCCAATTAAAGTTCGACTTTGAGTCAGGAAAAATAGTTACCTTAGGGAATTGGGCAAAGTTTCTCCAGATCAGGTCATACATGAATCTCATGACATAGAAGCCACATTCCCACGATTGTGGCTGCTGATGGCACTGGAAAAATTGCATATGCAAAGACATAAACCCACATTAACTCGAAAGAACTAATTAAGCTTAAATTAAAAGACTCATCATGAGTACTTCCATCCGTATTAATTACCTCATATTCTTTCCAAGAAATTGTTGTGCCCTTCGACGCGTCATGCCTCCCTCCAGCACTAGCATAATTTTTGAAAGCCCTATATTTAATTTAGCATTGTCGATTAATATCTTATCATTAATTAGCTAGTCAGAGAAAAATTTAAGACAACTATGTTACTTACGCGTCTATGTGCCATGTGAGGGTGAAAACATGCGCCACCTTGTCGCTCATCGAATCGAGGTAATAGACCTCATTCATCCATGGGCAAATGACGGCGAGGACCCAGTGGCCCCTACATTGCATATATAAGCGAACCGTTTCATACATATGTTAGGCGTAACATACAAGAATGAGTTAAATTAGTAGGAAATGCACTAACCTTTGGTGGTACGGCGCAAGGATGAACTCTCGGTCCTGCTGCGCTAGTAGTGCCCTTGATATGTATTCCTCCGCATGTGCTTGGTCGTGCTCTAGCATCGTGAGGCTTATTTTCTCTGGGTCGAGGAAACCCACCTTGTCACATGCCCTCATCGACGCCAGCCTATACATGCACCTGGATGCAAAGTAGACATTAGTAAGTAGTGCATACAAAAAGTGATTGGATTTATGAAACGAACTGTGATAACTTCAGACAACAGCACACTCACAGGACTCCAGTACGTATGATGGACATATCAAGCTCCCGCCAGTTGAGGAGGTCGAACAAATCCTCGTGGGCCACCGATATGCTCCCGGGCTCACGGTGAAAATGGGCTGGCCTGAAGTGAACCAAGAAGTTGATGTGGCGCCTAGACCGGGTCAGGTACCACTCGTGGAGACTTCTGGTTATTTGATCCATATTGCGCAAAAGGTACTCCGACACGAGTGGGGACCCGTTCTTGAACGTACCCGGCTGGCTTTGTTTGGCCTTGCCTTTGGCCTTGCCCTTGCCTTTG
Organism: Pharus latifolius; assembly: GCA_019359835.1. Taxonomy (NCBI): domain Eukaryota; kingdom Viridiplantae; phylum Streptophyta; class Magnoliopsida; order Poales; family Poaceae; genus Pharus; species Pharus latifolius. Next base: position 27,448,572 of record CM033329.1, read on the forward strand.
GGCGGGGAGCGAGTGTATACCTTCGAAGGTTGGGGTGTGGTGCCGTCGGCCTCATTTGATGGCGAAGGGTTTGAGGCCGTCGGAGGAGGCATGGGGGCCGATGGAGTTCGCTCACGCGTTGTGGCGGGGCTGGTGTCCTCAGGAAGTGTGCTGGTATCCATCGTCCACTTTAAGTACAAACGCTTAAATTAGATTTTGAAAATTAAATATATTAACTGAGTTGTAAGCTAGAATGGCTAGGGTTTACCTCCTGTAGTCTAACACCCTTCTTGGGCCACTGTATGTACGAGCCCAATGCCTCGCCAATTGTCCGCATTTCGTCCGTTGGGACGGGCAACGGAAAAGAGCTGTAGCCCGGGAGGGCCATGTCCACCTGTACCTTTGCGAATCCAGGCTCAAGAGGTACGCAGTGGATCCGGACATCCTCCCAAGACTGGTATACGACCCCGTTTGCAACCGCAACAGGTTTGTCGCCTATGTTGATCAATAGGGTACAGCTCTCCGGCTTCTGCAATTTGCAACAATTATAACAAGTTAGCGAAACAATTCTAACGTAACGGGAGTGGCATCAGCCGAACTGCATATATAGCTCAAGAGTTGCAATACCTCGATCAGGTCCACCGGATCCACGTGAACCTTCGAGCCAACACTACTCGGCCTGCCAGCGTCGACCTCGGCAGCTGGATCTAAACCCTTGGACTGCACAACTCGGCTTAGGCGTTCATATTTCTCGTTCATTTGAGCGAACATGTCCGCGAATTGTGCAGTCACATCTGCCCGTATCTTCTGAGATAGCTCCTCTTCCCTTTCCTTCCAGCTGCCAGGCTTCTTCGCCTTTTGCCCGGGGTCCGAGAAGCCTTCCTTCCATGGCACCACAGCCCCCACGGTTCGCGTCCGCCCTGGATGCTCCTTGTTCCCTAGAGCCCGGGTAAGGATGTCGTTCTCCCTATGGGGACTGAACAATCCCTCGGTCGCCTCCTTCGAGCAAGAGATCTGTTACATTGAAAGCTCTCCATTGTGAGGAAGAAATATATACAAAGTTGTGCGCACACTAGTGATCATAGTTAGGCAACTTACGAGTCGCTGCACGACCTCGACGTCCCTGGGGTTTGGGAACGCCACAGTCCCCGTGGCCGACACGGTCCCTCTGGCCAGCCACCGGCGCTTGCATCGCTGATCGCGGATCTCGGAGAGTGGTAGGTCAGGGGAGTCGACGAAATGCGACGCCTCGTCTTCACCCTTCTTCCACTGCTCCTCCTTCCCCGCATAGCCGCGAGAACCGAGCCAGTGTGGGTGGTCGTTCCTCCTCTGGATTGCCCTGTTCTTCTCGCTGAGGGCCTTCGTACCAGAAACAAGAAAATTAATGCACCACTGCTTACTGCATACAATGGTGTAACCAAGCAAAGGAACCATTCATACCTTGAACTCAGGAGTCCCCTTCTGTTGGGCGAATTGCTCCCATACCTCCTCCGTTATGAAGGGGTACTTCTCGCATGGAGATTCGCCTTTAGCGAGGAAGGTACTGACGAGGACGCTCTTGAAGGTTTTCCACGTGTTGTTCATGTCCTTCAAGCAAGCTATCTTGGGACCATCGTCCGGGATGTTCCACTTGGCCTGTTTCAAATATAAGTAGGACTTACCTAATCTCTAGGATAAACCAAGGGAATGTGATCACTCAAGAGTTCAGTGATTTTGATTAATTTTACCTTCACTTCCGCCCACAGCCTATCCCTCTCGTCGGCCTTGACGTCCTTCCAGCTCTGGACGGTGATCTTCACCCTTTCCTTCGCCAACAAGCCAATATAGGCAGCATAGTGCCCGGCGTTCTTCCCGATCGGTCTCCCGAACTGGTTGAATTCACAGGAAAGATCCGCGCGTTTGGCCAAACGACCCAACATCGTCGCGCCTCGCGCCTTCCTCTTGCGCTGGGACGAGGCAGCGCCATCTACGTTCGCCCTCGCCGAATCACTAGTATCAGCCGAGGAAGATGCCGACATGGCTTTACCTAAAATACCATAAACAAACCATCCAATTGATATGAAGAAAGGTACATGACAAAGTAATTCACAGAATATTCAGATGAGCAGTGCAAACTAACAAATACTATATTTCCTATCGGTTTTAAAAGGAAAACCGATAATACTAAGGTCTATATTCAGGAAAATTTAAAAGATTAGCAGTGCAAACTATGCTAATCTCTCTGCTGGAAAATAAAGTCTATTAAAATTTAAATGAACCTAAATTTGAGATGAAAATTAGAAAATGGGAAGTAATTCACAGAAAATTCAAATTAGCTGTGCAAACTATGATGGCACTACTATTTACTATCGGTTTTCCAAGTCAAACCGATAGTAATCAAGTTAGCATTAGGAAAAATTTCAAAAATTGCTCAGCAGGAACATAAAGTAATTGCTCAGCAGGAACATAAGGTATGTTAAAAAATAAATGAACCTAAATTTGAGATGAAAATTAGAAAATGGGAAGTCATTCACAGAAAATTCATATTAGCTGTGCAAACTATGATGGCACTACTATTTACTATCGGTTTTCCAAGTCAAACCGATAGTAATCAAGTCAGCATTAGGAAAAATTTCAAAAATTGCTCAGCAGGAACATAAAGTAATTGCTCAGCAGGAACATAAGGTATGTTAAAAAATAAATGAACCTAAATTTGAGATGAAAATTAGAAAATGGGAAGTCATTCACAGAAAATTCATATTAGCTGTGCAAACTATGATGGCACTACTATTTACTATCGGTTTTCCAAGTCAAACCGATAGTAATCAAGTCAGCATTAGGAAAAATTTCAAAAATTGCTCAGCAGGAACATAAAGTAATTGCTCAGCAGGAACATAAGGTATGTTAAAAAATAAATGAACCTAAATTTGAGATGAAAATTAGAAAATGGGAAGTCATTCACAGAAAATTCATATTAGCTGTGCAAACTATGATGGCACTACTATTTACTATCGGTTTTCCAAGTCAAACCGATAGTAATCAAGTCAGCATTAGGAAAAATTTCAAAAATTGCTCAGCAGGAACATAAAGTAATTGCTCAGCAGGAACATAAGGTATGTTAAAAAATAAATGAACCTAAATTTGAGATGAAAATTAGAAAATGGGATATAATTAACAGAAAAATCAGTTTATGGTATTTACTATCGGTTCTGAGTAAGAAACCGATAGTGAACTACACTGTATGCTATGATTTTCATCAATTCTGTCATTCTCATAGCTATCAAGTTTGTAGTTCATGAATTTTGTAGTTCATGTATTAACTTAAAACGCATACACCTATTGACGGTATCAATGAATTGATCATGCAAGGAATTAACAAAGACCGCTCCCCAATAGCCTCTCAACTATAGCCTACACGGCAAATCCGGGGAACAAACACACAGACTCAAGATGATCGTCTCTCTCTCAAATAACCTCAAAGCCTAAACAACCAACCAATTTTAAGTTAATACAAGAAGGGTAGTCAAACCAATGCTGGAGAGAATTCAAGATAACAACTGATCAATCAGCTGTCTAGAATACGACTTGCTAATTTGGACAACACAAGTAAGGAGAGAACTGAAATAGAAACTTCAATCTCCCACCAACTCAGAAGAAAGCCAAAAGATCATATAATCAATTTCATTTCTTCACTAGCTCTACTTCAAGCAGCAATCACAGAATGCACAAGCAGTAGATAAACATTCAAATACGCAAGTGACTAAGAGCCAGACAAAGCAATCAATGACAGAATAAGACTTCAATTCATAGCTTCAATCACCCCAGTCCTGTCCATTCATACAGAAACAACACAAATTCTAGAAATTGAAGAATGGCGTAAGGCTCAGTCACTGAAATATCCAATTTAGCATTGCAGTTAGTAGCCAAAACACAGATTTTTGACACCAAAGTCTACACATAGTTCTAAATTTGCAATTAGATTAACTAAGAGCTTAGTTCCATACAAAAAGAACCCCAGTTTAATGCAAATGCAATTCAAACTATCTTCACCGAGCTTATCGGTTCATCCAATATTCAGGTTTGTTCTTTACAATCATCACAGGAAACAATTTCAGATAGGTGTATACCGTTCATGAATTTTACTCTAGGTTTCTATTTGTAATCCATGGAACGGGATATGAACCATTGCATACAGAATTAAGCAATACACGCGAGCGATTTGGTCAAGAACACTTACAGTGGATCGTGGAGTGGCCGGAGGCGGTGGGGCAATGCAATGCCGGAGGCGGTGGCGCAATGCAATGCCGGAGGCGGTGGAGAACCAGTGGCGCAGAGGAGCGAAGAAGCGAACGTCGGCGATTCTAGGGTTTTCCGCGCGAGTATTTTTCGATTTGGAATGTGATCAGTTGCACTGGAGGGAAAATCGTGCAGGTTATAACCTATTAAATGAATATTTACTATCGGTTCATCACCACAAAACCGATAGTAAAAACATGTAAGTTAGGGTTTTCGTAACACAGTGTAAATCACTATCGGTTTTAAACAGTAAACCGATAGTAAACTAAGTACAGGGGATCATAACACAATGTAAATCACTATCGGTTGTCAACAGTAAACCGATAGTAAACTAAGAACAGGGGATCATAACACAGTGTAAATCACTATCGGTTGTGAACGATAAACCGATAGTATAGTTTAATTTCATATCGGTTTCACAGTTATAACCGATAGTAAAATACAATGCTATTGACCCTAAAGGATTTCCCTTAGAAGAATTACAGAGGATCTCAGTACATCATTTTGTATTGTATTTACTATCGGTTATGACAGTAAACCGATAGTATATGTTAATTTCATATCGGTTTGGAGGTTGAAACCGATAGTATAATACTGTTAAATTGATCTAAAGGTATTTCCTGAGAACAAATACAGATGGGTCTCAGTACATCATTTTGCACTTGTAAAGACACCTGAAACCCCATGCAAATGGCTTGCAATAATTTTGAAATAAAATAACAATAAAGACCAATCATGGAATGAAAATTTGCAGTTTTCATATATGTTTGTGAAAAGAATCAATTATTGCTCAAATCAAGTATATACTCCAATTGAAATGAAAATTTGCAGAAATGATTCTCAATGCATCACGTATGTTTTCCCAAAGAATTTTTGAAAATTGATTTGAACATTCTTCGATCCAAGTAATATACGTCACTTACATATTGCAAATTAGTCAAGAATGGTTGTCCACCCATAATCCTTCTTCGTGGTCGTCTCGCAGGTAACTTGTTTCGTCAATATCTTCGGTAGGGACAGATTGAAGGATTCCATCTAAAAATGGAGGTAGTTCGTCGAACTGATCGTACTCTTCTTCATCCACAACGTCTTCGACCCCAACAATACGTCTCTTACTGTGAAGGACAACGTGCAACTTTGGGTTGGCCGGGTCAACGATGTAGAACACCTGTGTGGCTTGCTCAGCAAGTATAAATGGATCATCTTTGTGTGCGACTCTACTGAGATCGACTAGAGTAAACCCATAATTGTCGACTTTAACACCTCGAGGGATTTCGACCCATTGGCATCGAAACAGAGGAATCTTAAGTAATACATAATCGAGCTCCCATATTTCCTCAATAACACCGTAATATGAGTCGAGTGCTCTTACTGCCCTGGCATCCTCCGAAATAGCAAGTAGTGTCACTCCACTACATTGCATAGCACTCTTCTCGTCCTGAGTTTTTGTGTAAAATGAATAGCCGTTGATGTCATACCCCTGCCAAGTCCCTACAGTAAATCTAGGCCCTCTGGCCAACCATGTAACATCTTCATCTACATCGCCCTCAGAAGCTTGCAGGACTCTATTTTCGATCCACACAGCAAACTTCCTATTATGTTCTCTGGTGACCCAAATCTCTGGCTTCGAGGGATTCTGTTTCCGTAACATTTCCTTGTGCTCGTGTATGTATGGCTCCACCCCCGTCATGTGCTGTAAGACCCAAAAATGGGCTTTTGCATACAGATCACTAGAGGGGACGACTGCTTTAAATCCAATCGTTCCAATGCCCTGAAGCCTGCCCTCATGCCGAGACGTAGGAACGCCAATTGGGTCAACCCCGGACATATAGTTGGTGCAAAATTCGATCACCTCCTCCGCGGCATAACCTTCAATAATACTGCCCTCAGGCCGATATCGATTCCTTACATATCCCTTCAAGATACCCATAAATCTCTCAAATGGATACATGTAGCGCAGGAACACGGGTCCACAAAACTTAATTTCTCTGACAAGGTGAACAATTAGATGGACCATAACATCAAAAAAGGATGGAGGGAAATACATCTCCAGCTGACAAAGAGTGGTAGTCACATCGCGTTGCAAATCGTCCAGTCCATCCATATCAATTACCTGCAAGGACACAGTTGCAGCAAATATTCAGATCCAAAAAATCTGACAAGTTCCACGAATGGAGCTAATTAACTTGCTAGGAGTACACGCTTACGTACCTTGCCAGATATTGTGTTGAAGAAATAACATAGCTTTGTAATTGTCTCTCTGACTTTGACTGGGAGAATGCCTCTGATAGCAATGGGAAGCATTTGTGACATCAGTACATGACAATCATGGGACTTCATACCAACCAGTTTCAAGTCTTTCATGGACACAAGTTTTTTCAAGTTCGCAGAATACCCGCATGGAACTTTGACACCATGTAGGCACTGACAGAGTTCTGTTTTTTCTCTTTTTGACAAAGTATAGCAGGCCGGGGGGAGGTATGTCCGCTTTCCCTTCTCCAACGGTGCAAGCTCAGTCCTTATGCCCATGTCGAGCATGTCACGGCGAACGTTGATGCCATCTTTCGTCTTTCCTGGAATGTTCAACAACAAACCAATCAAACTGTCACAAACATTTTTCTCTACGTGCATGACATCAATGCAATGTCGAACTTGTAAGTGCTCCCAATATGGCAGATCCCAAAGAATCGATCTCTTCTTCCAAACATTTTTTCCTGGAGGTTTAGAACATTTACCGAACTCAACTTTGATGTCCTTCACGCGCAAGTAAAGCTCCTTACCAGTCACAAACACTGGGGCTGATCCTTTCTCAGGCTTCCCATTGAATGACTTCCTCTTCTTACGGTAGGCGTGATGCATCGGAAGGAATCTGCGGTGACCCATGTACACTGTTTTTCTGCAGTTCGATAACCACATGCTGTCAGTTTCATCCAGGCAAATAGGACAAGCCTTGACTCCTTTCGTACTATACCCCGACAAATTTCCATAGGCCGGGAAATCATTTATGGTACAAAATATCATGGCCCGCAACATGAAATTCTCTCGCTTATGTGCATCCCACACCCGCACCCCTTCGCTCCACAATTTTTGTAAGTCCTCGACTAACGGTGATAGAAACACGTCAATATCATTCCCGGGTTGTCTGGGTCCTGAAATTAGTAACGACATCATGATGTACTTCCGCTTCATACATAACCAAGGAGGAAGATTGTAGATGCATAAAAGAACCGGCCAAGTGCTATGTCGACTGCTCATATTTCCGTGTGGATTCATACCATCCGTACTCAGCCCAAACCTTATATTCCTCACTTCGCCGCCAAACTCACCGAATGTTCTGTTAATGTTTCTCCATTGAATGGAATCAGCTGGATGTCTTAGTTTTCCGTCTTGTTTCCGACCTTCAACATGCCAACGCAAGTACTTCGCATCTTTCGGATTTGCAAACAGCCGTTTCAATCTGGGAATCACAGGCAAATACCACACAGTTTTGGCCGGAGGCCCTTTCTTTACCTCATCACATCCATTGTGATAAATTTTGTCCCCATGCTTATACCGCGATGCACCGCATCTTGGACAAACATGCAAATCCTCGTACTCGTTACGGTACAGAACACAATCATTTGGGCATGCATGTATTCTTTCGATTTCCATTCCCAACGGACACAATAGTTTTTTGGCCTGGTAAACCGATCTTGGCAACTCATTTCCCTCTGGAAGCATGTCCGCTAACAGATCCAATAGCACCGTGAAACTCTTATCGCTCCAACCGTTGCTTGCCTTCAAGTTATATAATCTCAACACAGAAGACAACTTTGTAAATGTTTCACATCCGGGGAACAAAGGCTTCTCAGAATCAACAATTAATTTCTGAAATTTAGCTAAATCGTTTTCGCTGTAGTCCTCTTCTACATCACGTAACATTTCATCTAAATTGTCGTCATCTACATGGACTTCCGAATGAACATTATCAATGTTTTGATCATGATCATCATTACTGCAATCCACTTCCGGGTGCTGCTGAGTGGTAGCGGTAGTGCTCGTTTCCTCAAGATCTTCACCATGCCATATCCAACGGGTATAGCGTGCGTTAAAACCACGACGAATCAAATGACTCCTAATCTGATCAGAGTTGCCGAACCTTTTTAAGTTCATACAATCTATACAAGGACAATGCATATCTTTCTCTCCCTTCTTCGCCTTCTCTTGCTCAGCAAATTTAATAAATCCATTCACACCCTCCAAATACTCAACAGTAGTACGTTTTATTCCATACATCCAATATTCTCGGTCCATCTACAATTATTTCACAAAATTGACAAATCAAATAAATAATTAATGACTCAGGGCATGCATATATGAATGAAACATAATTAGCTAGGCCATATGTGTGTACATGCATGAGCTGTTTAATTACATTAAATGGATTTGTATATATGAAACCCTAATTAACTTGATGCATGCATTAATTGGAAGAGCCAGCTAGCTAGCTGCTTAAATTCAGCAAGCTATAGCTAGCTAGCCAACCCAGCCTTCTAGCTAGCTTGGAGATACATGTATCTAGTTTAATGAATTGCAAGTAGAGAGAGAGGGAGAGTGTGAAAGAGTGATAGAGAGAGAGAGAGGTGATGAGAAGATAACAATACCGAGGGGGATGGAAATATGATCAACCTCTCAGCTAGCTTCTCCAGATCACTCTAGCTTGGAGTTGTGCGCGGCTGAAATGATTCCAACATGTAGAGCGCAGAGCAGGGGTCGACCTAATTAAGCTGTCCAATTTTACTATCGGTTCAACAACATTAACCGATAGTAAAATAAGGTCCCCACTGTCATAACCATTAGTGTATATGAAGTCATTTTACTATCGGTTTGTGTTGTTGAACCGATAGTAATATGTAGTATATTGTATCGGTTAGTACAGTGATAACCGATAGTAAAAAGTCAGTAATTTCACTATCAGTTACCCGAGAAAAACCGATAGTACTATTCAATATATTATATCGGTTAATACAGTACTAACCGATAGTATAAAGTGAGTAATTTTACTATCTGTTACGAACGAAAAACCGATAGTACTATTGTAATATATTATATCGGTTGGTACAGTAATAACCGATAGTACAAAATCAGTAATTTCACTATCAGTTAAAAATGGAAAACCGATAGTACTATTTAATATATTATATCGGTTTGTACAGTAATAACCGATAGTAAAAAGTATTTGCATTTCACTAACGTTGGATTAGTGTATAACCGATAGTAAAATGATGGTTTTCCGCCGCTGTCGTCCTATTCTATCGGATTTTTCCTAGATTGCTTACAACCGTTAGAAAATAAGGGTTAGTGGAATGCTTATATGGCCGGAGTTGACCCAATTGGCGTTCCTATGTCCCGACACGAGGGTAGGCTTCAGGGAATCGGAACGATTGGACTCAAAGCTATCGTCCCCGCTCGTGATGTGTACGCAAAATCACATTTTTGGGTCTTACAACACATGACGGAGGTCGAGCCATACATACACGAGTACAAGGTAATGTTACGGTCACAGAATCCTTCGAAGTCAGACGTTTGGATCAGCAGAGAACATCACAGGAAATTTGCTGAGTGGATCCAAGAAAGAGTCACACGAGCTGCTGAGGGCTCCGTAAGTGAAACTGTGACATGGTTGGCTGGAGGCCCAAGATTCACTGTAGGGACTTGGCAGGGGTACGACATCAATGGGTATTCATTTTAGACAAGAGCTCAAGACGCCAAGAGTAGCACGCAATGTAGCGGAGTGACACTGTTTGCTATTTCCGAGGATGCCAGGTCAGTAAGGACGCTGAACTCATATTACGGTGCTATTGACGAAATATGGGAGCTCGATTACGGATTACTTAAGATTCCCCTGTTTCTATGCCAATGGGTCGAAATCCCTCGAGGTGTTCAAGTTGACAGTTACGGGTTTACTCTCGTCGATCTTGGTAGAGTCGGACACCAAGACGATCCATTCATACTTGCAAAGCAAGTCACACAGGTATTCTACATCGTTGACCCGGCCAATCCAAACTTTCATGTTGTCCTCCACAGTAAGAGACGTATTGTTGGGGTCGAAGATGTTGTCGACGAAGAGGAGTATAACCAATTCGATGAAATACCTCCATTTTTAGAGGACATTCAATCTATCCGTACTGAAGATATCGACGAAACAACGTATCTGCGAGATGACCACGAAGAAGGATTATGGGTTGAGAACCATTGATGATTAATTTCTATTTCAGGGATAAATGCCAAGCAAACAGCCCACAAGTTCTGCAGCAAGGTGAGGAACTTATCATTAATACATCAGGCAGTACATTTTTCTTTAGAACTTAATGATAAGCTAGTTCACAGCATTAATACATCTCAATTTTACTCCACAGCATGAGTTCTAACATGTACAGTACCTTTATCCTGTAAATACTTAATTCTTCCCTTCAAATAGCACTTGCAAAAATCTCATCGCAGCCTCTTGCTTCTTCAAATTAAGTTCTGCAAAAATCCCTTTTTTCTGACGGTATTTTGTTATTTATACCGGTAGAAAAGGACATCCGCTACTTTCATGTGTCTCAGGCACTTCAAAACGTTTTCTATCGGTATTGATCTATTTTATCGTTAGAATAAATTCGGTAGTCTCACGGTATTTGTTGTCTGACGGTTTTTTCCTGTTTTTACCAATAGAAGAATACTCTGCCGCTTTGAATTCTCAACCGTGTCGCCATGCTTCGCCTTGGAAACTCTATAAGTACCTCGCCATGCGTCGCGGTATTTTGTTGTTTTTCTAATTCTCGAATGGTTCGACTCCTCATCTTCTCTTTCACAATGGTAACCTCCATGGGATCGTCAGCCACGCCCTCCCCGGTAAGAACTCTAAATCTCCTCGGTTTACCCCTGTATTGTTAATCCATGTTCAGTTCATTCTTGTCCTGTTGATTTGCACAGGGAATGGTAGCCGTGGAAGACACTGCCAAATTGAAGGCCGACCTGAGGGCCCTCCAGGAGGAGCACAAGCTCCTTACAGACAAGCACACTCAGCTACGGCTTGACCTTGACGATCTCTTCCAGCGCATTAAGCGCATGAAGATGGATGGTGACAATGCTAGGGCGAGGACGAGGCGTCTTCGCGAGGAGAAGAAAGCCGCGGATATGACCATCGCTGGCTGCAGTTTGACTATGAAGGATACCATAGCGAAGCTGAGGGAGCTCGCAGGCCTTCTCGACTCGGTAGTAGTTGATCCTAGGGACAACTTGTCGCTAGAGGAGTCCTGCGTCCTGGCTGCAAGTCAAACTGACTCTATTCTACATGCAGCCAGGGCTAAGACCACCCCTTGACCTAGCATTTTGGGTTTTATTTTTTTTTGTAAGTGATAAAACAACAATGAATGAACAATTTCTTTTTATGTCAATTTTCCAATTTTCCGGCTATCTTCCCTCTTTCTTTATCATTCTGCAGCTTTCAACCACGGTCTGTTTGATGTTAAATTGTGTGTACCTTTTCATTACTCTGACGGTATTTGTTGTTTTTACCGATAGAAAAAGGAACCCAATACTATAATCTCAAGCACTTAATTAAACAATTTTTCTGGGGAAAATTGGTCTCACGGGATTTTATTGTTTATACCGATAGAAAAAAGCATCCACTACTTCAAATATTTTTCCTGGAAATTTACTTTTTCTATCGGTACTATTGTGTTGTGCCGATAGAAAATTATATAATTCTATCGGTATCAATTTGTTGTACCGATAGAAATGTTCCTCCACTGCTTTATTACTCGTACACGGCCCTTGGGTTTCCCTCCACTCGAACAGTTCCACCTTAGAGCACTGCGTCTCTTCGAGAGCGAGGAAAACCACAACCTCCGCCGTGACCACTCACTTCCTCTCTCCCACACGACGATCGTCGGCTGGACACTGGTTCGCCACTGCCACCGGTTCTTATTTACGTCCTTCGCCGGCCGCCGCTGCATTCTACACTGCCTCTCCATCACCAGAACTGATCGCCGCCGTAAATACCCTAATTCGTCGTTCTATTTCCAGCATCTTCCTTATTTGATCGTAGTGTTTTGCACGTACTAATTCTTCGAGTTTTGCAATTACACTAGGGTTCCCTATTGTGTTTGATTATGTACATTCCGCACGCAATGTTGATTTAAATTAGGGTTTACATAATATGTTCCAGTGCTGTAATGAACCTGTTTTGAGATTTTAACTTATCTATACTGCTGTATGTGTGATCAATTGTATCCAACTGCCATGTAATGCACATTATATGTTGGAGGTGTTCTTACACATATTCTATCGGCAGCTCATGTGTTTACCGATAGAAAATATTTCTGAAGAGTTCAAGAAGTAATTTATGCATGTCTTTCTTTTTGTATTATTTTCCCTTTTGTCGCCCTAGTTAGTCTCCAGTCCTGGGCTGAGTTATGGAACTCCAAGGCGAATTAATTGCCATATATATGCTTTGTTGAAGGTTTTGTAGGGGAAGACATGTCGTCGTCTTCATCGGATGGTACTAGTGGTTCGACTAGGGCCAACCCCATCGTAACTACTGAAGATGCAGCTGTTACATCCCAGCGCAAGAGGGTGGGCTGAGGCGCGACGACGTTGGGGCGTTTGGCCAAACGCACAGATCTTTCTTGTGAGTTCAACCAATTTGGGAGGCCGATTGGAAAGAATGCTAGGAGGTACGCGGCCTACGTTGGGCTGTTGGCGAAAGAAAGGGTGAAGATCACCATCCAGAGCTGGAAGGACGTGACGGCGGACTAGAGGGATAGGTTGTGGGCGGAAGGGAAGGTTAAATTAACTGAAATCGCTGAACTCTTTCGTAATCACGTTCTCTTGGCTTATACTAAAGTTTAACTAACTCGTGATTAATTGTATGCATTTTTCGGAAACAGGCTAAGTGGAACTTCCCCGACGATACACCTAGGACTGCCTGCTTGAAAGACATGAACGGAACAAGGAAAACCTTTAAGAGCTGGCTCGTCAGTAACTTCCTCGCTGCGGGGAAATCTCCTTGTGAGAAGTACCCCTTCATATCGGAGGAGGTATGGGAGGAATTCACCAAGCAGAAGGGGACTGAGGAGTTCAAGGCCCTTAGCGAGAAGAATACGGCGATCCAGAAGAGGAACGACCACCCGCATCGGCTCGGATCCCGGGGCTATGCGAGGAAGGAGGAGCAGTGGAAGAAGGAAGACGAGCAAAATCCTATCATCGACACCCCTGAGTTGCCGCTCTCCGAGATCCGGGATGAGAGGTGCAAGCGATGGTGGAGGGGGAGGGGGTCCGTGTCGTCCACGGGGTCTATGCAGTTCGCAACCCCTGGGGACGCCGACGTTGTGAGGCGAATGGTAAGTTGGCTAACCTCGTAAACTGTGTGCGCACAAGTGTATATAAGGCAATTTGTCTCACAAGGTACCTTTAAATGTAACAGATCTCTTTTGAGAAGGAGGCAGCAGAGGGATTCTTTACCCCGCAGAGGGAGAACGACATCCTCATCCACGCCTTCACCTCGGAAGAAAGCTGCCATCACCTCGCCCTTGCCTTCGAAGTTACGCGCTCAGTCCCCGGCAAAAGGCAAGGGCAAAGGCAAGGGAAAAGGGCGACAGGGACAGCCGGAGAGGTTCAAGAACGGGTTCCCACTCATGTCGGAGGCAGCTTTGCACAAATTGGATCGATCAACCAGTGACCTCCACGAGTGGTACCTACACCGAGCTCGGCGCAATCTGAACTTCTTAGTTCCCTACAGGCCTGGGCAGTTCCACCGTGAGCCCGGGATTATATCTGTGGCACACGAGGATCTGTTCGACCACTACAACTGGCGGGAGCTCGATATGTCCATCATACGGACTGGAGTCCTGTGAGTTTGCTGATGCTATGTATTGCTGTTTTCTAACTCTGTTTGCTAACTCTGCATTGTTGTAGTTCATTTGAAATGTAGTAACTTCTGTGCAATACTAATGTCGTCCTTTGCATGCAGGTGCATGTACAGGCTAGCATCGGAGGCTGCGCGTGACAAGGTGGGTTTCCTCGACCCAAAGAAATAAGCCTCACGATGCTAGAGCACGACGCCGCGCACGCTGAGCTGTACATATCCAAGGCGCTGATGGCGCAGCAGGACAGGGAGTTCATTCTGGTGCCGTACCACCAAAGGTTAGTGCATTTCGTACAAATTTAACTCGATCTTGTATGTTACACCTGAGATATACTTTGAGCTAGCAGTCCTCTTTTACGTACAATGCAGGGGCCACTGGATCCTCATCGTGATCTGTCCGCCGAGGAACGAGGTGTACTACCTCGATTCGATGCGTGGAAGATTATCGATCGAATATGTGGTCAAGGGGAATATGGAGGCGTAAGTAACTTATATGTTTGATTTAAATTTTCACCTCACTAGCTAATGATAATACATTAACGGGCAATACTAACTGAAATGCAGGGCTTTTGATAAATATGCGTCCGCTGGAGGGAGGCATGCCGCACCGCAGGGCTCCCTACTAGCTTGGAAAGAATATGAGGTACTCACGAGACTTTTTGTTTATGCTTAATTAGTTTATGGAAACAATAGCTAACATGTCTTCGCATATGCAATTATCTCAGTGCCATCAGCAGCCGCAATCGTGGGAATGCGGGTTTTATGTGTTGCGCTACATGTACGACCTAGTGCAGACAAACTTTGCCCAATTCCCCCAGGTAAGCATCGATAGCTAACTCAAATTTGAAAATTGGGTGTTACGTTCTAAATTAGGAAGTTAGTTACTAAGTATTCACACATGCTTGAAGATCGCCATGTCGAAAGACTCATACGAAAATGCAAAGATTAGAGATCTTCAACAAATCTGGGTTGAATATATCATGGAGGAAGTTGCGCCCAACCATCCGCCATGATAATTTTCTCTTTTTCATGTACTCTGTGCATAGACTGTTTATATACATGTGAATAAATATATATGTCAATAAATGTCCACATTGGATTGCAATTTGTATTTGTCCATATATATGTGAAGAAATGTGAATAACTGTCTAATGTGTCAATCTGTTCTGTGAATTTACCCTTCTTTGCATCTGTACTGTATTGTGTATCCAATCTATAATGTATTGCATCTGTACTGTATATGTGAATGTACTATATTGTAAATGCAAACGTACTGTATATGTGAATGTTCTATCGGTAAATTCATTCATAGCCGACAGACCACTACAAATTTTCTATCGGTAAACTCATCCACAACCGAGAGACTACTACCCATTTTTCTATCGGTAAACTTGAAATTAACCGTCAGAATAATGTGACTTTTCCTGCCGGTGAACTCATCCACAACCGAGAGACTACTGTGGTTTTTTCTATCGGTAAACCTACAATTAACCGTTAGAAGAGTGTGATTTTTCCTGGCAGTGAACTCATACACAACCGAGAGAGTACTAAGATTTTTTCTATCGATAATGTCATTTCCAACCGACAGAGTGCTACACTTTTTTCTGTCGGTAAACTTATAATTAACCGTTAGAATATGGGTATGTTTCCCAACGCTAAACGTCAGACGACGACGGGTTTTCTATCGGTACAATCATAAGGTGCCGATAGAAAAGTAATATTTTCCTGTCGGTAATCATGTAATTAACCATTAGAATATGGGTATTTTTCCCACCGTTAATCGTCAGACTACGACGGGTTTTCTATCGGTACACTCCTAATATGCCGATAGAATTGTTAATTTTTTCTGTCGGTTATTTACCGATAGAAAATGTTCTGTCTTGTTCTATCGTGTCTATCTCTATCGGTACGAAAACCGATAGTAGAAGGGGTTTTTTTACCGATAGAAGAAAGCTTTTCTGTACTAGTGGTCATTCATTACCCAACTTGCTTTTGTTTCAGCCATGCACCAGTGCCTATTCTAACGGTAAATACACATATTTACTGATAGAACAAACACATGTATTTGCATATGTGCCTCAGGCATGCACTTTAATGTGAGAACTGGTGTGCATGTGTGTACTTAGATTGCTGTGTCATGCATTACCCAGCTTGCTTTTGTTTCAGCCATGTCCCAGTATGTCGCGCCCCGAGACTGGGACTACGACTACTCCTGTAGAGACCTAGCTCGCTGCAGCTAGTCCCATATATGCATAGCATACACATACCCTTGACGTCCCAGGATAAGTCAAGCACAGGAGTATATCACATTGCAACAGAGTAACTTACAAAATAGTTAAGCAGTGTGGCCTGCTGGCCTTGATATTACATAAGGAGATTACAATGCCTTCACGGCATACATGGTTTAGCAAAATAACATCTACACAGCAGAAGATAGGTGACCCACCCACAAAAGAGAAGTGGACAGCAGAACAACACACATCAGGGAAATGACGGGACTGACGCTCCTCCTTCTGGATCCAATAAGTTCTCCATGCCTTCATCTTGATTGTTGATTGCTCCGTCTATTGATTTGTAGATTGCAAGGGTGAGCACTTACGTACTCAGCAAGTCATAGGTAAGAGTAGATACTTATAGTAGTGATGATATGAACCTAGACTAGTCAAGAATTATGGATGTTTATAAAATAATCTTTTTCTTTCATACCTCATCTCATGGCAGCACCTTTCATAATATAACATCATCATTCAAGTTCACTAGATTATAGCACTACCGCGACACGTCGACACACGACAGCCCACGGCAGCACTCCTTATCATGACAACACATGTCATTTGGGTAATCTTGATTAAAACATATTTTATTTAGAAAATAATACTTGTGTCACACCCCGTGGATTTAATCCACCGCAGCAGACTCCTATAAAACCCGGGAGCTCAGAGTATTCGAATACGTTTTTAACTCTGCAGAGATGTACCAATTTACCCGCAAGATATTCCACTTTCAAACCTTTCCTATCATAACAAAATGATTGGACCCCTGACTCACTTCATACTGTGAGCGGCAAGGTGGAAATAACAAGAACTTTTGTTATGCATCACTTACAATTCACCCCTGACCCTGTGGCTCTCAGCGAAACACAGTTGTGGTAGGCTGTATCATAACCTCCACCCCACCTCATTTTCCCATTACTGGGTCAAATATCAGATCACCTTCAGTGATAGTAGGAGTCAGCCTCCAAGCCAATCATCAAAACACATCTCAAGCAGGGGTGTCATGTATGATCCACATAAGTACTTGTTCAGGCCTGTCCCATACCAGGCTTGCGGTTAGCACGTTATTCATGCCACTAGACGCACAACACAAGGTTCTAGTCCTTATATGCCAATGACCAGACCATCCACAACCCTGCACCTTCAATGCCTGCATTCCTTTGCAGTCTAGCACCTCCAGTGCTACAGCCATCCATACCATTTTTCTGGTCACGGCTAGGGGTTTTATTTTATGAATATAGGTATATAGATACATATAATAGTTCATGGCTCAAAACTTGTTTATTTCACATTTCACAGATAACCAGTCTAGTACTGCCAATTGATAAATCAACCATTCTCAATCTTTCACATGCAATATTGCCTATATTCAAGGTTATGTTTTAGCAACATTTGAAATATAGGTTCAAGATGACCAAGGATATGACTTGCCTTCCGCGTCGTAAGAAACAGCAGTTGATGACGGGTCAACAGCGAAGTCCTCGATCTCAGCTTCTAGATCTGCTCGACGACAAACCAAACAATACACACAAATATTACTTATATATTAAGATGTTTTAGGATCTATATGCAGATATGCTTAACAAGGATAACTGAACGATACTGGAGATAATTGAGATTACAAGCTGAACTGAGTTGAGATCTAGGGTTTCAGGGATTTGGCTAAGGATGGGTGGTAGATGCTCCTAGGATCTCAAGGTTACAATAAGAACATCAGTTTTGTGGCTGGTTTGATCAAAACAGCGAATGTCAGTAGATTGACATTCGGATCAAGAATCTGACATAACTTCAAGGAAAACTAGAGAGCTTATCTCAAGTTATGACAGTAGAAGAAAATGTAGATCATAACTCTACAAATTCAGTGGATAAAGTGGCTTTCAAAATGCACAATCAGAAGTGGGTAAACAAGGCCAATGCCATTGGCTGGCATGCACTGAGGTAGTGTCAAAAATTAGGGTTTAGCGGCAAATATAATTCAAGGGCTCAAATCAAGTTGTGATAGAAGAAGAAAATGTTGATCACAACCTCAGGAATCTAAGGGACAAAGTTATGCCCAAAATGCACATCTGGAAGGGAGTGAAAAGGGCTAATGCCACTGACTGACATAGTCTGGCATTGATTTTGACATGGCTAGAAACTAGGGCTTGGCATAACTTTTGATCTAGAGCTCCAAATGATGCACCACTTTGTCTGGGAGGTAGGCAATGATAACAGGAACAAATCATTCAACAGGATTCAAAGCTGAAGATGGCTGGAAAGTGATGAAATTCAGTGATGAACTGAGGTGAACTAGTTGCACTGGAGCAGTTCTGGACAAGATTTTGGCATGGCTATAACTTAAATTCTGGGCAGTTTCAGAGATCGAGCTAGAAGACAAATATGCTCAGGAAGTTGAGGCACACCTGAAAGACAAAGTAGATGAAGCTGAAATGGCCAGGAATAGGTTTTCCGGTGATCGACGCCGGAGAAGAAGACATAGAATTTAGGGCTTTTTGATACAGGTCGAATGAACTCGATTCCAAGCTTGGAGAGCATCTAGGAGATATAGGGAAGCTTCTGGTACAATTAGATGGGCCGAAGGATGGCCGGAGAAGCCTGGCGACGATCGCCGGTTTCTGGAGAAGCTCAAAATTGGGGAAAGCTTCGATTGAAGCTCAATCGGGAGATCTTGATGCATAGGCTTGCTGGAAATGAGTCACTGATCATTTTCTTCCACAGGACCGAGAGCTAAATCGAGGTAATTTGGCCTGCATTGCCGGAACAGGGCATTCTTCAAGTTTCAGCAAATTCCGGTGATCGCCGGCGTTAGAGGTCACCGGTGAGCAATTAAATGGTACAGCATGATGAGTGAGATGAGAGGAACTCACTGGTGCTGTTAATTTGGCAGGAGATGCTGCGGTTGAGGCTGTCACCGTGAGGCCTCGAGCTGGTCTCACCAGAGAAGAAGACGACAGCGAGAGAATTTACAAAATTGGCTAAGTCCTGATGAAGAGAAGATGATACAAGGCACTGGTAGTTTAAATAGAGCAGTGGGCGTAGCTTGCAAGGATTTACAGCATTGAATTTGTGCCAGATGACAAGATTTGCCGGGCGCAGCTGCAACAATGGCGAGCGGCGACGCGACTGTGCACTGGCAAGGCGAAGCTGTGCTACATCGGGTCTCCTCAATGTCGGGCGGTGCAAGGCAGTGGCGACAAGGGCTGGCAATGCAAAGCAACGTGGCGCAGTGTTGCTGACAAAAGCCTGTTGCTGGTCGCGCGCAGGAGCACATGCTGTTCAACGGCGCTGCCACGGCGTTGCCACGGCACGGCTGAAGCACGGACACGTACACACAAGCATGCACGGTCACGAGTGCGGCGAAGCCTCACCGGCGGCGAGCAAGCGCGGCGAAATTGCACGGCGATCTCTGGTCGTGCACAGCAAACGGCCTGGTCGAATTTGGGCTTGATTGCAATTTCCGATTTTTGATTTGGACTAAACTGTAAATCTGGAGATTTGGAAGGTTTGATCTGGAATTGATTCTGCTGTTTTGGTATACTTAATTCCACAAATGATTTGGCACAGATTGAAGATAAAATTTGAGACATTTGGATGTCTTTTGATATGAACTGAAAACAGAGTAGATTAGGGTAAAATAAGTCTGAAACTTATTGATCTCGAATTCTGGAATTTAGGGTTTGATTTTGAGATACTCATAAAAGAAGAATTTGTATTGAAAAGCATTTGGGAGGTGTTCCCTGAATCAGATTTGAATTTGGAGATGATTTGCAACATTTTGCCTTTTCTGGCTTTTAGAAAATCTGGAAAAAGGACTGACCTGCGATACGCTTGGACTGATTTGCGAAAAAGGTTCAGATGGTGAAATCTGGCTGCCAACTTTTTGGATTAAGGTATTGGCATACCCTTGATCATAATCCAGGAATAATCTGGTCTGAACTTGGCTAAGATTTTGATTAAATCTGAATTTCTGAAACTTAGGGTAAAAGGTAATAACAGATATTCTGTTTTCGAAAACAGAAAAGAGTTGATAATTCTGGAAGTTAGGGATAGAATTGAATCCAGGTTCTGAAGGCTTTTAGGTTTAGGATAACTGATAGATCAAATCTGGCAAGTCAGATCTTGACTTGGGGTCACAGGATAGATTTGGAGATTTTAGGCTAGAATAGAATAAAGCTGAGGCTGATTTGGTTGATCTAGAAGAGACATATGCATGCATGATTTTTAAGAAAGAAACTTTTCACCCCAAAACTCAGGATGTTACACAGTACCTGTTCTAACGGTAAATACACATATTTACTGATAGAACAAACACATGTATTTGCATATGTGCCTCAGGCATGCATTTTAATGTGAGAATTGGCGTGCATGTGTGTACTTAGATTCCTGTGTCATGCATTACCCAGCTTGCTTTTGTTTCAGCCATGCACCAGTGCCTATTCTAATGGTAAATACGCATATTTACCGATAGAACAAATACATGTATTTGCATATGTGCCTCAGGCATGCACTTTAATGTGAGAACTGGTGAGCATGTGTGTACTTAGATTGTTGTGTCATGCATTACCCAGCTTCCTTTTGTTTCAGCCATGCACCAGTACCTGTTCTAACGGTATATGTGTGTTTTTACAGATAGAAGATGTGTGTACAAAATTCCCCGCACATAGTCTAACGGGGATTTGGTGTATTTACCATTAGAAATGGGTCCAGTATAAGTAAAATCCCACTAGACCATTGTTGAGCTGCTGTCTTGTTCTGCTGCACTCTGTCTCCCTCTGTTTGCGATGAGAGTTGCACGCTTGAAGCTACACTACTAGGGTGATTAGGGCAAGCTGGAAGGAAGTTGATTGGACCCCTCTCTTTAATGTAAGCTTAATTGTCATCACTTATCTCTCTCTCCCTCTAGGTTTCCCTCCCTCTCTACTTGCAAGCTAGCTTTATTGTGTAGTTCCAAGCTTGTAGCTCCAAGCTTGGGAGCTAGCTGGAAATGCCTCATGTTTTAGGAGCTCACTAGCTTGTATTGTGTAGTTAGGTTAATTAGTGTTAATTTCCTCAGGCTAGGGTTTAACACATCAGTTGTACTTGCCTCTGTGGTACTTGCCTGTGATATCTAGATTGAAGCGGCTGTATGCAAATCGGAAAGTCGCGAAGTACTTGCGTTGGCATGCTTAAGGCCGGAAACAAGAAGGAAAACTAAGACACCCAGCTGATTCTATTCAATGGAGAAACATCAACAGAACATTTGATGAGTTCGGCGGTGAAGTTAGGAATATAACGTTCGGGCTGAGTACAGATGGTATGAACCTACATGGTAATATGAGCAGTCGGCATAGCACTTGGCCTATTCTTTTATACATCTACAATCTTTCTCCTTGGTTATGCATGAAGCGCAAGTACATCATGATGTCGTTACAAATCTCAGGACCCAGACAACCCGAAATTGATATTGACGTGTTTCTAGCGCCTTTAATCGAGGACTTACTGAAATTGTGCAGCGAGGGGGTGCAGGTGTGGGATGTATACAAGAAAGAGAATTTCATCTTGCGGGCCTTGATATTTTGCACCATAAATGATTTCCAGGCCTACAGCAATTTGTCGGGTTATAGTATGAAAGGAGCCAAGGCTTGCCTTATTTTCCTAGATGAAATTGAGAGCATGTGGTTGCGAAACTGCCAGAAAACAGTGTACATGGATCACCGCAGGTTTTTTCCGGTGCGTCACGCCTACTGTAAGAAGAGGAAATCATTTAACGGGAAGCTTGAGAAGGGATCAGCCCCAGTGTTTTGACTTGTAAGGAGATTTACTTGTGCGTGAAGGACATCAAAGCTGAGTTTGGTAAGTGTTGTAAACCTCGAGAAAAAAATGTTTGGAAGAAGAGATCGATTCTTTGGGATCTACCGTGCTGGGAGCACTTACAAGTTCGACATTGCATTGACGTCATACATGTAGAGAAAAATGTCTGTGACAATTTGATTGGTTTGTTGTTGAACATTCCGGGAAAGACAAAGGATGGTGTGAAAGTTCGCCGTAACATGTTGGAAATGGGAATAAGGACTGAGCTTGCATCTTTGGAGAAGGGAAAGCGTACATACCTCCCCCCGGCTTGCTATACGTTGTCCAAAAGAGAAAAAACAGAACTCTGTCGGTGCCTGCACGGTGTTAAAGTTCCATGTGGGTATTCTGCGAAGTTGAAAAACCTTGTGTCCATGAAGGACCTAAAACTGGTTGGCACGAAGTCCCATGACTATTATGTGATGATGTCACAAATGCTTCCCATTGCTATCAGAGGTATTCTCCCAGTAAAGTCAGAGAGACAATCACAAAGCTATGTTATTTCTTCAACGCAATATTTTGCAAGGTAAGTACGTGCACTCGTACTATAAGTTAATTAGCTGCATTTGTATGTGGAGCTTAATTAGAAGATTTTTCTGATATGAATATTTGGTGCAACTGTGTCCTCGCAGGTAATTGATCCGGATGGACTGGATGCTTTGCAACGCAACGTGGTTACAACTCTTTGTCAGCTCGAGATGTATTTCCCTCCATCTTTTTTTGATGTTATGGTCCATCTGATTGTTCACCTTATCAGAGAAATTAAGTTTTGTGGACCCATGTGCCTGCGCTATTTGTATCTATTTGAGAGATTTATGGGTGTGTTGAAGGGATACATAAGGACTCGTCGTCGGCTCGAGGAGAGTATCATGGAAGGTTATGCCGCCGAGGATGTGATTGAATTTTGCACAGATTATATGGCCGGGGTTGACCCAATTGGTGTTCCTAAGTCCCGACACGAGGGCATGCTTCAGGGCATCGGAACGATTGGATTCAAAGCTATCGTCCCCGCCCGTGATGTGTATGCAAAATCACATTTTTGGGTCTTACAACACATGATGGAGGTCGAGCCATACATACACGAGCACAAGGTAATGTTACGGTCACAGAATCCTTCGAAGCCAGAGATTTGGGTCACTAGAGAACATAACAGAAAACTTGTTGGATGGATCGAAGAAAGAGTCATGCGAGCTGCCGAGGGCTCCATAAGTGAATCTGTGACATAGTTGGCTAGATGCCCAAGATTCACTATAGGGACTTGGGAGGGGTACGACATCAATGGGTATTCATTTTACACAAGAGCTCAAGACGCCAAGAGTAGCACGCAATGTAGCGGAGTGACACTGTTTGCTATTTCTGAGGATGCCAGGTCAGTAAGGGCGCTGAACTCATATTACGGTGCTATTGACGAAATATGGGAGCTCGATGCCAATGGGTCGAAATCCCTCGAGGTGTTCAAGTTGACAGTTACAGATTTACTCTCATTGATCTTGATAGAGTCAGACACCAAGACGATCCATTCATACTTGCAAAGCAAGCCACACAGGTATTATACATCGTTGACTCGGCCAATCCAAAGTTGCATGTTGTCCTCCACAGCAAGAGACGTATTGTTGGGGTCGAAGACGTTGTCGACGAAGAGGTGTATAACCAGTTTGATGAAATACCTCCGTTTTTAGAGGACATTCAATCTGTCCCTACTTAAGATATCGACGAAACAACGTATCTGCGAGATGATAACGAAGAAGGATTATGGGTTGAGAACCATTGATGACTATTTTCTATTTGAACGAAAAATGCCAGGCAAACAGCCCACAAGTTGTGCATGAAGGTGAGGAACTTGTCATAAATACATCAGGCAATACATTTTCCTTTAGAACTTAATGATAAGCTAGTTCACAACAATAATATATCTAAGTTTTACTCTATAGCATGAGCTCTAACATGTATAGTACTTTTATACTGTAAGAACTTAATTCTTCCCTACAAATTTTCTTGCCAAAATCCCATTGCAGCCTCTTGGTTCTTCAGGAGGCCTGAAACATTATTTTTCGATGCCCTGCCCACTTCCAAAATTAAGCTCTGGAAAAATTTACTTGTTCTAACAGTATTTTGTGTTAGTACCATTAGACAAAGTTGGCCACTCTGACGGAATTTTCTCAAACTACCGTGAGAAAAGTGCACGTACATGTTTTGACGGTATTATTTTGTTGTACCATTAGAAGAAAACCATTAGTCTGCTGGTATTTCTTGTTTGTACCGATAGAAAAGGACCTCACCACTTTATTAAACATCACCCAAGATTTTCCATCTAGTCGAACCGTTCCAACTTATAGCATTGTGTCTCTTCCTCACTGCCGCACGATGATCGCCGCCTGGATCCCGATTTGCCACTGCCGTCGGTCCTTATTTTCGCCCTTCGCCGGCCGCCGCTACGTTCTACACCGCCTCTCCATCACCACAACTGATCGCCGTAAAATACCCTAATTCATCGTTCTTTTTCCAGCATCTTCCTTATTTGATCTTAGTGTTTTTTACACTATGGTTCGCTATTTTCCTCCGCTCATGTTTTGGAATTAAACTAGGGTTCCCTAATGTGTAGGATTTTGTAAATTCTGCAGGCATTGTTGATTTAAACTAGGGTTCACATAATACGTTTCAGTGCTGTAATGAACCTATTTTGAGATTTGAAATTATCTATACTGCTGTATGTGTGATCAATTGTATCCAATTTCCACGTAATGTACTTTATATGTTGGAGGTGTTCTTAAACATCTTCTATCGGTATCTCCTGCATTTGCCAATAGAAAAATTGTTATATTCTATCGGTAGCTCATGTGTTTACCGATAGAAAAAATTCCTGTGTCAATCTGGCCTGCTATATTACATAGGCCAAGAAACAATCAGTACCCTGTTTTCTATGTGTGTTCATTTTGTCATAAAAGTTCAACAAGTATTAAAACTTAGGATCTAGAAGGACATGAACCATGCAATGTCACATAAAGAGAATACATTGATCAGTTTTTTACACTCTCATTGAAACCAAGAAGAATTAGTCTCCAATTAATCCTCAACTGAGTTATGGAACTCCAAGAATAATTATTGCCACATGAACCTATTTTGAGATTTGAAATTATCTATACTGTTGTATGTGTGATCAATTGTATCCAATTGCCATATAATGTACTTTATATGTTGTTGGTGTTTATAAACATCTTCTATCAGTATTTCATATATTTGCCGATAGAAAACATTGTTATGTTCTATCGGTAGCTCATGTGTTTACCGATAAAAAAAATTGTTGAATGCTTCAACAATTTTTGCATGCCTTTTAGTACTATTTTCTTCGGACATCCCTTTAGAAACCCTAATTAGTCTCTAATCCTCAACTGAGTTATGGAACTCCAAGAAGAATTAATTGCCATATGTTGCCTGCTTCCTATGAAAATGTGTAGATGAAAATGCTCAGAAATAGAATCTTATCTTCTATCGGTAGTTGCTGTGTTTACCGATAGAACAAATATTTAAAATAGGTCCTTTTGCTTTGTAAAACGATTTGGTTTGTGTTTCCATTAAATTTTTGATGGTTTGTTGATGGTTTTTTAGGGAAAGACATGTCGTCGTCTTCATCAGATGATAGTACTGGTTCGACTAGGACCAACGTAACTGAAGATGCTGTTTCGTCCTAGCTCAAGAGGGTGGGGTGAGGTGCAATGATGTTGGGCCGTTTGGCCAAACGCACAGAGCTTTCTTGTGAGTTCAACCAATTTGGGAGGCCGATTGGAAAGAATGCTGGGAAGTACGCGGCCTACGTTGGGCTGTTGGTGAAAAAGGGTGAAGATCACAGTCCAGAACTGGAAGGACATGACGGTGAATGAGAGGGATAGGTTGTGGGCGGAAGTGAAGGTTAAATTAACTAAAATCGCTGAACTCTTTTGTAATCACGTTCTCTTGGCTTATCCTAAAGTTTAACTAACTGGTGATTAATTGTATGCATTGTTTGAAAACAGGCTAAGTGGAACATCCCCGACGATAAACCTAGGATGGCCTACTTGAAGGACATGAATGGAACATGGAAAACCTTTAAGAGCTGGCTTGTCAGTACCTTCCTCGCTGCGGGAAAATCTACTTGCGAGAAGTACCCCTTCATATCACAGGAGATATGGGAGGAATTCACCAAGCAGAAGGGGACCGATAAGTTCAAGGCCCTTAGTGAGAAGAATAAGGAGATCCAAAAGAGGAACAACCACCCGCATCGGCTCAGATCCCAGGGCTATGCGGGGAAGGAGGAGCAGTGGAGGAAGGAAGACGAGCAAAATTCTGTCGTCGACTCCCCTGAGTTGCCGCTCTCCGAGATCTGGGATGCGAGGTGCAAGCGGTGCTGGAGGCGGAGAGGGTTCGTGTTGTCCACGGGGTATGTGGAGTTCGCTACCCTAGGGACGCCGAGGTTGTGAAGCGAATGGTAAGTTGGCTAACCTCGTAAATTGTGTGCACACAAGTGTATATATGTATTTGTCTCAAAAGGTAGCTTTAAATGTAACAGATCTCTTTTGAGAAGGAGGCAATGGAGGGATTATTTACCCCGTAGAGGGAGAATGACATCCTCACCCAGGCTCTAGGAAATAAGGAGCATCCCGGGCGGACACGGACCATGGGAGCCATTGTGCCGTGGAAGGCCGGTTTCACAAATCCGGCTCCACCGAGGAAGAAGGCCTGCACCTGGAAGGAGAAGGAAGCGGACCTCTCCGAGAAGATACGGGCTGAGGTACGGGCGGAGATACGGGCTGAGGTGCAGTCTGAGGTCGCACAAATGAGGGAAGAGTTTGCACAGCTGAAACAAGCATTCCTGGCCAAGAGTGTAGATGCAGATGACTAGGGCGACGGTACCCCGCGGGGTCAGATGAGCAGTTTCTCTTCGAAGGTCCTCGCGGACCTAGTGAATCTACTTGAGGTATTGCAAGCCTTCAGCTGTGCACTTAAGTTCATGCCACTCCCATTCTGTTAGAGTTGTTTCGCTAACCTATTTTTATTGTTACAAATTTGTAGAAGCCGGAGAGCTGCAACCTACTGACTCACCTAGGTGACCGACAGGCAGTGGTTGCACACAGGTTCGCATATTCGTCTGGGGAGGATGTCTCGATCCACTGCGTACCTCTGCGGTTGGGATTCACAAAGATACAGGTGGACATGGCCATACCGGGCTACAACGATTCTCTGTTGCCACTCCCAACGGAGGAAATGCAGACACTTGATGAGGCAGTGGGCTCCTACGTATAGAGGCCCAAGAAGTGTCCTACACATTTTAGATTACATCCTACTCAGTGCACTCAACTTGCAAAATCTAACATACGTGTTCATTAATTGAAGTGGCCTGCCGGCGTACTACCAGGAGACTGCGCCCCCAACTTGGGGCATGAGGGATGTCGTGCGGACCTGAACACAACAAAGACGGCCTTGACCCCAGCCAGTGCATCCACATCATCACCTCGAAAGAAAGCCGCCATCACCTCGCCCTTGCCTTCGAAGGTATGTGCTCAGTCCCCGGCAAAAGGCAAGGGCAAAGGCAAGGGAAAAGGGCGAAAGGGACAGCCGGAGAGGTTCAGGAACGAGTTCCCACTCGTGTCGGAGGCAGCTTTGCGCAAATTGGATTGATCAACCACAGACCTCCACGAGTAGTACCTGCACTGAGCTCGGCGCAACCTGAACTTCTTAGTTCCCTATAGGCTTGGGCAGTTCCACCATAAGCCCGGGAGTATATCTGTGGCACACGAGGAACTATTCAACCTCTACAACTGGTGGGAGCTCGATATGTCCATCATACAAACTGGAGTCCTGTGAGTTTGCTGATCCTATATATTGCTATTTTCTAACTCTGTTTGCTAACTCCGTATTGCTGTAGTTCATTTGAAATGTAGTAACTTTCTGTGCAATACTAATGTCGTCCTTTGCATGCAGGTGCATGTAAAGGATAGCATCGGAGCCTGCCTGTGACAAGGTGGGTTTCCTCGACCCAGAGAAAATAAGCCTCACAATGCTAGAGCACGACGTCGCGCACGCTGCGCACTACATATCCAAGGCGCTGATGGCGCAGTTGGACAGGGAGTTCATTCCGGTGCCGTACCACCAAAGGTTAGTGCATTTCGTACTAATTTAACTCAATCTTGTATGTTACACCTGAGATATACTTTGAGTTAGCGGTCCTCTTTTATGTACAATGTAGGGGCCACTGGATCCTTATCGTGATCTGTCCGTGGAGGAACGAGGTGTACTACCTCATTTCGATGTGCGACATATTATCGAACGAATATGTGGTCAAGGGGAATATGGAGGCATAAGTAACATGTTTGATTTAAATTTTGACTTCACTAGCTAATGATAACACATTAACCGACAATGCTAACTGAAATGCAGGGCTTTTGAGAAATATGTGTCCGCTGGAGGGAGGCATGCCGACCGCAGGGCTCCCTAATAGCTTGGAAAGAATATGATTGTCGTGGTATTAAGAATACCCCGGCAGGTTTTGAAGACGACCCTAGCGGAGATTACACAGCGCGGGTTGACCGGGTGACCGGTCCTCCCCCGCCGGACAAACACAAGAAAAGACACGAGGATTTATACAGGTTCGGGTCCCAGTGGGGGCCCTAGTCCTGTCGACGCGCTCCCGACCGGAGTCGGCTGGGGGAGCTCTCTCCGGGGGAGAGGCTTCCGGAGCACGTCTGTGAGATTAGCTATTCCAAATAATAATGAAGTGATCCCTTACAACAGAGGGGTACAAGGGCTATTTATAGCCCCAAAAAGAAGCAAAAAACCTAAACTACCCCGGGAGCCACCGTCGGATTGAAGGGTAGGACCGTCCTTCTCCCGGTCAAACGTCTTGGATGCTTGACAGGTGGTCGCTGATTCCCGAGGCGTCCCTCGCGTGACCTGCACATGATAAACAAACAGGGATTTTACCTTTTAGGAGGGCGGTGACGTCCGGGACCTCTTCCGGAGAGCAGGGTCCCGGGAGCCCAAAAGGCGGCGCCCGGGGCAGGCACCGGAGGCCACTCTCCCCGGGCAAATGGCGGCGCCGGGACATGCCCGGGGGGCACGGTCCCGGGGGCCTAATGGCTGCGCCCGGGGCAGGCGCCGGAGGCCACTATCCCCGGGCGAATGGCGGCGCCCGGGACATGCCCGGGGGACACGGTCTCGGGGGCCAAATGGCGGCGCCCGGGGCAGGCACCGGAGGCCAATATCCCCGGCCTAATGGCGGCGCCCGGGGCAGGCGCCGGAGGCCACTATCCCCGGGCGAATGGCGGCGCCCGGGACATGCCCGGGGGACACGGTCTCGGGGGCCAAATGGCGGCGCCCGGGGCAAGCACTGGAGGCCAATATCCCCGGGCGAATGGCGGCACCCGGGAGTTGCCCGGGGGGCACGGTCCCGGGGGCCAAATGGCGGCGCCCGGGGCAGGCACCGGAGGCCAATATCCCCGGGCGAATGGCGGCGCCCGGGACATTCCTGGGGGACACGGCCCCGGGGGCCAAATGGCGGCGCCCGGGACATGCCCGGGGGGCACGGTCCCGGGGGCCAAATGGCGGCGCCCGGGGCCGGCACCGGAGGCCACTATCCCCGGGCGAATGGCGGCGCCTAGGACATGCCCGAGGGACACGGCCCCGGGGGCAAATGGCGGCGCCCGGGACATGCCCAGGGGGCACGGTCCCGGGGGCCAAATGGCGGCGCCCGGGACATGCCCCGGAGGCACGGTCCCGGGCGCCTAAAAGGCGGCGCCCGGGGCAGGCACCGGAGGCCACTGTCCCCGGGCAATCATGAACTTACCTGGACTTGACCGCGTGGAGATTTCCCTCAACAGCAGCCCCCCATGCCCTCCGGGGACGAAGCCTGAGCCCCAGGAGGGAATGGTTACGGTATCGGGAAAATCTTCGGACGCAAACTCCGGACGAAAATCACCGGAGGCCCGACGACGCTTCGGTTTCTGTGCCGGGCACTTTATGGCCGCGCCGTTTGAACCGGCGTCTCGATTTACGCGCCTGTCCCTTCGTTTCCCGCTGAGGTGGTTTGAATCAGTGGTCCAGATTGATCCGAGGGGGCCACGTGGCGCGCATCTAGATCACGGCCAGCCTCTATAAATAGGGCCTTAGGGGGCCCCGGAAGCTCATTCCAAATCTTCAACTCCAGCTTCAGCTCTCCCGGTAGCGCTCTTCCGGTAGTTTCTCCGGTAGCCTCCTCCAGTAGCGAGCGTCCGGGAGTCGTTGATAGCCACCTGAAAACTTAGCCACCGAAAAACAAAGAACTCACCTAATGGCGCCCAAAGGTCGAGCAAAGACCACGGAGGTGCCCCCGGAGGAAATCCCCGTGGATTTCCTTTGGGCCTCCGAGTTCTCGGCCTCGGACGCGGAGTCGATGGTCAAGAAGGGCGTCGTCAAAGAGGGGGACATCCGGGTCCCCCTAAAGAAGGACGGAGGCCCCCGCCCCAGGCCCGGAGAGGTCGTGGCCTTCGAGGCCTTCCTCGAGGCGGGGCTCCGGCTCCCGGTGCATCCGATGCTCCGGGAGTTTCTCAAAGAGTACGGGGTGGCTCTCAACCACCTCACCCCGAACGCGCTCGTCCGTATGGGCCTCTTTATATGGCTCTACGAGACAGCGACCGGGCGGGAGCCCACCCTCCGCGCTCGTCCGTATGGGCCTCCAAATGCTGCCCTCCCGGGTGGCGGACTACCCGGCGGCGGCCTCCCGGGACCACTGGGGGGACTGGCTCCGGAGGTGGTTCTACCTCCGGGTCCGGGACGAGGCGGTGGTCTATGCCCCGGAGCCTCCCACCTACAGCCGATCATCCGCACCGAAGCCGCCGGTGTGGACGGACGAGGAGTTCGAGCTCCTCGGGAAGGTGGTGCTGGCGAAGAAGGCCCGCTCAATGTGGGACGCCGCGGAGGAGCTGGCGCTCCTGCGGCTTTCCCCCTTCTCACGCGGGGGAAGGGGGATCGGCATGGGCCCGGAGCAGCGGCCTCTTGCAGTGCGCCCGTACCCGGCGGCGAGGGACAAGGCGGAGCACCTCCTGGGGTGGTACTTCGCCGACGAACACGAGCGCATCGTGCGCCTCGTGGGGGAGGGGCCTCCCCGGAACTTGGTGGCCGAGGCCTACGGGCTCAGGCTTCCGGAGAGGAAGCCCCTTCCCACCCCCGGGTCTCATAAACGGGGGAAGGACGCGGCCGGGGGCTCGGAGCCCAAAAAGCCCCGGGTCCAGAAGACCCCGGCTCCGGCGACGGCGCCGGCGACGACGCCGGTGAGGGCCCGGGACGCAGCTCCCGGAGCCGAACATGCCCGGGCGGCGCCCCGGGCAGATGCAACGCCTCCGCCCCCGGAGGCCCCCGTCGAGGCCCGGGGGAAGGAGGTGGTTGTCGATGGGGCGGGGTCCGATTCGGCGGACTACGCCCCTTCGCCAGTTCGCGTGACGCTCCTCTCGCCTCTCCCGGCGGCATTGGCGCCGGAGAGGCTAGAAGTGCGGTTTTCGGGGGCGGCGCCCCCGCGTCTCTGGCCTGTGGATGAGGAGGGGGGGAGCCCCTCAGTCTTCGAGGTCCCCCCGGAGCAGGAGGCTCCAAGGGCCCTCCGGCCTGGGGCGGGGAAAGGCCCAATGATCCCCCCCTGGGCGGAGATCCCCGCCCAACCTTCGTCTTCGTCTTCGGAGGAAACTTCGTCGACGAAGACGCCGGCGACGCCGGCCGTGCTCCCGGATTCAGAGGTCCGGGGGCCCTCTCCCGGCCGCGACAGGAGGGCCGGGCAAGACACCTCCCTATTTCCGGCGGGGGAGGTGGCCCGCTACGCGGAGGGCCTGCACAAGCGGAAGGTGCAGGCCCTCGTGGCAGGAGGGACGCTCCACGAGCGTTTTGAGGGGCTCGAGTCCCTCGGAGCCCAGGTAACTCGAGCTCTCCACACTTCGGTTTTTTTCCTGCACTTAAGATTTTTCTAACTCTTTATGCATTTTGTAGGTAGCGACTGTTACCTGGGGCCTTGAGCAGCGGGTCACCCGGCTGCTCAAGGAGGCGGAGAGCCGGGCCTCGGCCTGCGTCGAGCAGCGGGAGGCGGCCATCCGGGAGTGGGACGAAGCTCTTGATGAGCTGTCCCGGGCCCGGGCGCAGGTGCACCTTTCGGAGGGCGCCTACATCCGTCTCCGCGAGGAGGCCAAGGTGCGGGAGAAGGCGCTCCGGGAGCTCGAGAGCTCCAGCGTCCGGGCGCTGTCGGACGCGGGCCGCTCCGTCCGCTCGGCCTTGGAAAGCCTTGGCGTTAGCCTGGGCTCCGGGAGCGGCCCGGAGGTGGCCCCGGCGACCCTCGCGGAGGCTGTGCGTTTTCTTAACGCACAAGTCTCCGCCATCCCAGAGGCTGCGGACGTCCGGGCACGGGGCCGAGCGATCCCCGTCATCGCGGCCGCCGCGGGGCTCGTTGACTACCGTGGGGTCGGCGCCCGGGCGATCGGGGGGCGCATCCCCCGGGGCTTCCCGGAGGCCTTCGAGCCAACGCGCCGGGAGGTAGAGCTGCTGGCGGAGGGGTTCTACGACCGGATCATCCGGACGTGGTTCCCGACACCGGCACCTCCGGCCGCGGATGTCCCTGCCCCGGCCACGGAGGAAGCTTCCCGGGAGATGGACCCCAATGCCAAAGTATGAGCCTCCCCCGGGTCTTTAGCTAGGACCCCTTTTTATTTTGTTAGGCATTTTGATTCCGGTAGCTTCTTAGGAGAAGCCCCGGGCACTTGTACACAAACATTTTGCAATGAAATATATTAGAAATTTTTCTAAGTCTTTGCAATAAAATGTTACCAGGTTTCCCAGGGGGTTGCTCCCGAGCAACGGTCCGGGAGAAACTCTCCGGGGGACGCCCAAGCGGCTTTGATTTTGCTGAGCCTTGTCTCCGGGAGGCGTGACGGCGGTACTGCCCGGGAGCCCGTCCGGTTGAGGTGGCGCCCGGAATGGCACTTGGATAATTTTGACAACAGCCGTGCTGAATTAACTCCCCCGCGCCCGAGGGCCCAGATGATACCTCCTCTCCGGATACTTCCGCCGGCTGGGTACGAGTTTTGGCCCGAAGACGTACTTCGGGATTCTCAGCGTCGCGTCCGGGCGCTGTACCGGGACCTGGCCCGGGAGCTAAGGGAGCGCCTCCGGGAGCTTTAGGCGTAGGGGCCTTAGGCTCGAAGAAAATCCCCCGGGTTAGGACCCGGGTTGTATCATTTCCGAAACCCACCGGAGGGGGAAGATGTCCTCCGGGTTTGTCGATCAATAAAGCGCATTGTTAAACTTTTTACTGCCTCTTTATTTTCTTCTTCTTGGATGGTCTGGACGACTCATCTTAACAAGGATGAGCTAAGTTCCTTCGTGGGTGACCCGGGGACCCCCTGTCCCCCCCCCGCCCACAGCGGGCGGGAGGAAGCCTCCGCGTGCTGTGGGGGAAACAGGGTCCCCGGGGGGAGCATAACCTGTAGAAATATTTTCTAAGTTAGAAAATTGTGAAAACAGGATTTCCGAGGGAGGGACCTTCCGGGGTGGCCGGGGCCACTGGGAGAGATTCATCCGGCCGCCGGGGGAGCGGGGAACCGGGAACAAGGCGCGGAAGGGGCTCATGAAAAGCCAATGACCTCCGGAGGGGAGCTTCCCGGGAGGGTTCGTCCGGTCGCCGTGAGAACGGGGAACCGGGAATAAGGTCTTCGAGAGATAATCATCCGGTCGCCGTGAGAACAGAGAGCCGGGAATAACGTCGACTCCCGGAGGAGGAAGATAGATCCAATCAAGCCGCAAGGGGCCGATCTTCCGGTCGCCGTGAGAACGGGGAGCCGGGAATATCGTCGACTCCCGGAGGAGGAAGATAATCCAGAAAGCCATTAGACGTCTCGCTGAGGAGAGCGTCTACTCCCGGAGGAGGAAGTGCCCGAAGACGGGACTTGAGTGTTTGGGCAGGGGACTAGTCTCCCAAAGTGACTCGTTACCACGGCCGCTGGGGACCGGGTTGCCGCTTACACCCTCAGTCCACGAGGGCTGATCGTAAGCCGCCCTACGGGAGTGCAGGCTCCGTTGTAGGGACTTGTTGGGACTGGCCCACTTCCTCGCGGGGAGGGCATCCTCGCGGGGAGGGCATCTTCACAGGGAAGGCATCCTCGCGGGGAGGGCATCACCACTAGGGGCGGTAAACAAAAACAACCTGCAGTGAGACAGTTGAAGAACAAAGGCTATGCATTTATTAACGAAATATACAAAGCCCCCCTGCGAAACCGCGAAGGGGGAAAAAGGGAAGCTACAGTGTCCCCCCTCCCCCTCCGGCGTGACCGCCCCGGGGGAGGGGACAGGCCCGCAAGGCTAAACGTAGAACTTGCGAAGTAAACGCAAGTTCCAGGTGTGCTTCAGCTCCTGCTCTTCAAGGTTGGAGAGCTTGTAGGCCCCCGAGCCTAGGACAGCGGAGATCCTGTAGGGGCCCTCCCACTTGGGGGAGAGCTTACCCTGGGCTTGGGGGTCTGTGACGCGCTTGAGGACAAGGTCCCCAAGGCGGAAAGCTCTCTCGCGCACGCGCTGGTTGTATGCGCGCGACATCTCGCGCTCGTAGATGGCGTGGCGGAGGAGCGCTCGGTCGCGTTCCTCCTCCACGAGGTCGATTTCCAGCCGCCGGTTGTCTTCGTTGGCCCGGTAAGCTGCGGTCGTGGCTCCGTTCAGGAGCTCGACCCGCAGCGACCGGAAGCCAATCTCCGGGGGGAGGACTGCCTCCGCCCCGTAGACTAGGGAGAAGGGAGCACGCCCTGTGGCCCGGGACGGGGTCGTGCGCATGGAGCAGAGGATGCTAGGGAGCTCCTCTGCCCACGCGCCCCGCTTGGAAGCGGTTTGTTCGAGTCTCCGGCGTAACCCCTGTAGGATTATGCTGTTGACCCTCTCGACGGCCCCGTTGCTTTGGGGATGGGCCACTGAGGCGAAGTGGATGACGACCCCCAGGCCTTCGCAGAATTCCCGGAAATGTGCCGAGTCGAATTGGGTCCCGTTGTCCACGGTGATTTCCCGGGGGACACCAAAACGACAAACGACGTTTTTCCAGAAAAACCGCTGAACGGCCCGGGAGGTGATGCTCGCCAAGGGCTCCGCCTCGACCCACTTTGTAAAGTAGTCGACCGTGACCACCGCATACTTGTATCC
Organism: Pharus latifolius; assembly: GCA_019359835.1. Taxonomy (NCBI): domain Eukaryota; kingdom Viridiplantae; phylum Streptophyta; class Magnoliopsida; order Poales; family Poaceae; genus Pharus; species Pharus latifolius. The sequence continues at coordinate 27,483,981 of CM033329.1, forward strand.
TCCGGGCGCTGGGGGGAAAGGCCCTAAGAGGTCCATCCCCCAGTGCACGAAGGGCCAAGTGATGGGGATAGTCCGCAGCGCTACAGGGGGGAGATTCGAGCCCTTGGCCATCTTCTGGCATGCTTCGCACGCGGAGACAAGGTCTCGCGCGTCGCGCATGACTGTAGGCCAGTAAAAGCCCTGCCGAAGGGCCTTGGCGGCGATGGCACGCGGGGCTAGGTGAGAACCACAGCTCCCCGCGTGAATGTCTTCCAGGAGTTGGAGTCCCTCCGACCGGGGGAGGCAGCACAGGAGGGCTGAAGCCCCCCGCTTGTAGAGCCTTCCCTCGAGCAGGAGATATGCCCGGGCTTTGGCCCGGAGGCGCTTAACCTCGGTCTCGCTGGGAGGGTCCCCCTCCCCCTTGATGAAGGAGATGAGGGGATCCATCCATGACGACGGCCGGACGATCTCGGCGACCTCCGGGACCGGAGGCTCGGGGCCTGCGTCCGGGGGGGCCACCGAGGGCTTCGTGATTGTTTCCAAGAAGGCCCCCTTGGGGAGTGTTTCCCGAGCGCTTGCCGCCCGGGCCAAAGCATCAGCCCGGTCATTTTCCCTTCGCGGGATATGCCGGGCCTCAAGGCTGTCGAAGTGTTTCTCCATTTTTCGTACTTCCTGCAAGTAAAGACTTAAATTTGCGTCATGGCACAGGTAAGATTTGTCCATTTGGCAGACAACGAGCTGAGAGTCTCCCTTCACTAATAGGCGCCGGATCCCCAGGGAGCGCGCCAGGCGCATCCCGAGGAGCAGAGCCTCGTATTCGGCGACGTTGTTGGTTGCGGGGAACTCGAGCCGCGCGGCGTACTCGAGCTCCTTCCCCTCGAGGCTCCGGAGGACGACCCCCGCGCCAGCCCCAGCGAGGCACAGCGACCCATCAAACAGCAGGGTCCAATGGTCACTGCGTCGGGGCGGCACAGGGAGATCTTCGTCCCCGGACCCAGAGGCGGGAGTCCATTCTGCGATGAAGTCGGCGAGGACCTGCGACTTGATTGCGGAGCGGCCGGTAAGGGACAGGGAGAAGGGGGCAAGCTCGGCCCCCCACTTCCCAATCCGGCCGGTGGCTTCTTTATTCCGCAGTACCTCCCCCAAGGGGAGGGACGACGGAACGGTGATGGGGTGCCCCAGGAAGTAATGCCGGAGCTTCCGGGACGCCATGAGGAGAGCGTAGCAAATCTTCTCCATCTCCGTGTACCGAGTCTTGGCCCCTTGGAGGGCTTCACTGACGTAGTACACGGGACGTTGCCCCCCCCCTTGCTCCTTCACCAAAACCGCGCTGACGGCGACGGGGGTCGCGGCGAGGTAGAGGAGCAAGGGCTCTTCCGGAGACGGACTCACGAGCATTGGAGGGCTTGAGAGGTACTTCTTGAGGTCGTTGAAGGCTTCCTGGGCCTCGGGGGTCCAGCGGAACCCCTCAAGCCCTCGGAGGATCTTGAAGAACTGGAGGCCCCGCTCCCCCGAACGGGAGACGAAGCGGCTGAGCGCGGCCAGGCGGCCGGAGAGCCGCTGGACATCTTTGACGGAGCGCGGCGGGGGCATCTCTAGGAAGGCCCGGATCTTCTCGGGGTTTGCCTCAATGCCCCGCTGGGACACGAGGAAACCCAGGAGCTTCCCCCCGCGCACCCCGAAGGCGCACTTCTCCGGGTTGAGCTTGAGCCCGAACGCGCGGAGGTTGCGGAAGGTCTCTGCGAGGTCGTCGATGTGGGAGGCCGCATGGGGGCTCTTGACGACCGCGTCGTCTACGTAGACTTCGACGTTGCGGCCGACCTGATCTTTGAAGACCAGCGTCATAAGGCGCTGGAAGGTGGCTCCCGCATTCTTGAGCCCGAAGGGCATATGGCGGTAGCAGAAGGTTCCGAGGGGAGTTATAAAACTCGTCTTTTCCTCATCCCCCTCCGCCATCCGGACTTGATGGTATCCCGAGTAGGCGTCTAGGAAGCTCATCAGCTCGCACCCCGCGGTGGAGTCAACGAGCTGGTCGATCCGCGGGAGCGGGAAGTTATCTTTGGGGCAAGCGCGGTTAAGGTCGGTGAAGTCCACGCACATGCGCCACTTGCCACTTGACTTCTTGACGAGGACGGGGTTCGCGAGCCACTCGGGGTGCAACACTTCCCGGATGAACCCCGCCTCTCGGAGCCGGGCTATCTCCGTCTTGATGGCTTCCTGACGCTCGAGGGAGAGCTTCCTCAACTTCTGCTTGATAGGGGGGTGACCGGGGGTTACCGCGAGCTTGTGTTCAATAACCTCCCGGGCGACGCCCCGCATGTCCGAAGGCTTCCACGCAAAAACATCGGAGTTTTCGCACAGAAAGGCTGCGAGTTGCGCTGCATGGTCTTGGGGGAGCTCTGCCCCGATTTGGACAGTTTGGTCCCTGCTGCCCAGGGACAGCGGGACCTTCTGGAGGCCCCCTTCCGGACGCGGCTTGAGGAGGGGCCTCCCAGGGGATGGCGCAGCGACGTCTACGTCCGGGGGGGGAGCCCCCCCCCCCGGGTGTCTTGATCAGGTTGACGCTTCCTATTGTGGCAGCAGCTCGCTCGTGTAGAGCACGAGCCATGTCTTGATCCCCCCGGACATCGATCACGCCGTTCGGCCCGGGGATCTTCATGCACAAGTAGTTTTGGTGGGTGGCAGCCCCCAGCCGATTGATCGTAGTCCTCCCCATAATCACATTGTAGGAGGAGGGGAGGTCCACTACGTCGAAGCGGACTAGCTCAGTCCGGTAGTTCTCCGGGGTGCCGAAGGTGATCGGGAGATCTACCTTGCCCACGGGGTGGATCGCCTTCCCCGGGACAAACCCTTGCAGAGGCCCCGCCGCTGGTTGCAGGAGCTTCTCATCCACCTGCATTTCCTTGAAGGTTTTGAGGAACAGGACATCGGCGGAGCTTCCGCCGTCCACGAGGATGCGGGCCAAGTGGCAGTTGTAGATTGTCGCGGAGACAATGAGCGCGTCGTCGTGGGGGAAGCGAACCCCTCGTGCGTCTTCCGCCGTAAAGGTGAGGGGGACGTCCGACCACTTGGGCCGCACGGACGCGTGTAGCACCCCCACTACCTTAACTTCTCGCGCGTATTCCTTGCGCTGGCGCTTGGAGTCCCGCCCGGAGGCGGAGCCCCCTATGATGACGTTGATGCGGCGCTGAGAAGTTTGAAAGGGGAGAGCATCTGAAGGCTCCCCCTCCTGCACCTGCTGCCCCCCCGCGGGAGCGGGAAGGGCCGGAACAGCTGGCCGAGGGGGCAAGGAGGCCGGAGTCCCCCCCCTGCCCGCGCTGGTCGAGGAATGCCGCGAAGTGTTGCAGCAGCTGGTGGCAATCTCGGGTGGCGTGGGTACTGGACCCGTGGAAGCTGCACCACGGTCCTTCCCGGCTTCTCCCCGCGGGGCCTTCGCGGCCGCGAGAAGACTGTCCTCCCCCATGGCCTCTCGGCTTGGGAAAGGGGCGGTTGCCCTTCGAGGGGTCGCGCGAGCCGCCTCCGCCCTCGAGGACAAAAGTGTCCCGAGGCCGTGGTTCGCTACGGCCCCCCTGCCTGGGGCGTCTGGGGGGATCCCGGGCCCCCTGCTCGGCGGGGGCAGGAGCCCCCTAGGTCTTCTTCCAGATGTCGTCTTCCTCCGCCCGAGCGTACTTTTCGAGCACGTTGAAGAGCTCGTCGGCGGAAGAGGGGCAGCTCTGGGAGAGCCTTCGGTGGAGCTCCCCCGGGAGGATGCCGCTTTTGCAGGCTTCGATAACCATAGAGTCGGGGACGTGGGCCACTTTGCTCTTCACCTGGGCAAAGCGCTTGAAAAAGCTTCTGATGGTCTCCCCAGTTCTCTGCCGGACAGTATACAGCTGCGAGGAGTCCAGGGGACGCACGTAGTTCCCCTGGAAGTTGGCACAGAACTCCCGCTTGAGCTGCGAGAAAGACTTGATGGAGCCTGCCTTCAGATTGTAAAACCAGGAGCGGGCAATGCCAGTGAGGTAGAGGGGGAAGACGTTGCATTGGACACTCTCGTCCCCCCCCGCTGCAGAGATGGCGGTGGAGTAGATCTGCACGAACTCATAAGGGTCCGCCTCGCCATTATAATGCTCGATGTGCGGGGGACGATAGGGCCGCGGCCATCGGATGCTGCGGAGTCTTCGACATAGAGGCTGGTTCGCCCCCTGCACTTCCCGGGGGGAGCCCCAGTTACTGTCTTCTTTAACGGGGGACGCCCCCTCGTTATCTGAGTCAGGTAGCGGCCCAAGAGGGCCACCGGAGTGGTGGTGACGACGCTTCTCTTCCGGGCCGGGGCTGATTTCCCGGACGTCCGGGCTTCCCTCCGGGGAGGATGATTCTTCGGCGGGTCTCTTCCCCCTACCGGTGCAAGAGCGAGGCTCCCTGCGACAACGACCGGGGGGAAGCTCTTCCCCATGGCTGGGAGAATGCATTCGCTCAGCCTCCCCCCGAGAGAAGCGGACCTGCTTCGCCGGGGGAGGGAGCTCCTGCACTGTAGCAGCCGGCCCGGAAGCTACCGGGGCCTGCTGGGGGGAGCCCCCTGGGACGCCCCCCGGGACCGGAAAGGGGGGAGCCCCTGCATCATCCGGAACCGGGGAGGGGGCGCTCGGGGGGGCGTTAGGATCCGAAGAGGGGGCCCCCGTGGCAACGACCGGGACCGGGAAGGGGGAAACCCCTGTGACATCCGGAACCAGTGGGGGGTGAGCCCCCTCGGCGACGTCCTGGGTTGGGGAGCCAATGCGGGGGGAAATTCGCTGAGGCACGGGAGCTGCTCTGTCGACCTGCCCCGGTGCGGTAAACGCAACGCGGGGGGCGGGACTGGCTCCCGGCGTAAGAATAGCCCCCGGCATGAAATGACCCCCCAGCCCCGGAAGCGAGCCGGGGACGGGGTACCCCCCTGGTGCCACGAAGGGCCCGGGCATGAAATAGCCTCCCGGCACCGGGACAGGCCCGGGTGCCGAGAAGTGTCCGGAAGTATATCCCGCGGGGGGAGGGAACCCCCCAGCGGGATTATACGGGGTAGACAGCCCCCCTGACGCCAGAGGGGCCGCTGGGTATCCCGTAAACGGGGGCATGATCCCCGGATACGGGTGCGGCGAAAATGTGGGAGCCGAGGGCCGCGCCAACACACTAAGGAGCTCGTCCATAGAGCGCTGGGCGCGGAGCTGGCCCTCCACGAGAGCCTCCAGCAGGGCATCCCGGGGAGCCGGGGGAGCCGTCGGGGGGAAACTCGTCCAGGCCGAGGTCCCCGCGGCCGCCGGGACCGACCCGGAGGTGGAGGCGCCTAGATTGAGAGGAAAGGTGGGAGGCGGTACCTGGGAATGGTCGCCTCCGGACGGAGGCGCCGGAACAGCAGCGTCCCGGACGGGTGGCGCCAGGTCACCGGGACCGGCGTCACCGGGAAGGGCGCGGGCCCTTGTTCTCGGGGGAGCCATGGCGATTCGTCACGGGTCCCCACGGACGGCGCCAACTGTCGTGGTATTAAGAATACCCCGGCAGGTTTTGAAGACGACTCTAGCGGAGATTACACAGCGCGGGTTGACCGGGTGACCGGTCCTCCCCCACCGGACAAACACAAGAAAAGACACGAGGATTTATACAGGTTCGGGTCCCAGTGGGGGCCCTAGTCCTGTCGACGCGCTCCCGACCGGAGTCGGCTGGGGGAGCTCTCTCCGGGGGAGAGGCTTCCGGAGCACGTCTGTGAGATTAGCTATTCCAAATAATAATGAAGTGATCCCTTACAACAGAGGGGTACAAGGGCTATTTATAGCCCCAAAAAAAGCAAAAAACCTAAACTACCCCGGGAGCCACCGTCGGATTGAAGGGTAGGACCGTCCTTCTCCCGGTCAAACGTCTTGGATGCTTGACAGGTGGTCGCTGATTCCCGAGGCGTCCCTCGCGTGACCTGCACGTGATAAACAAACAGGGATTTTACCTTTTAGGAGGGCGGTGACGTCCGGGACCTCTTCCGGAGAGCAGGGTCCCGGGAGCCCAAAAGGCGGCGCCCGGGGCAGGCACCGGAGGCCACTCTCCCCGGGCAAATGGCGGCGCCCGGGACATGCGGGGGGGGCACGGTCCCGGGGGCCTAATGGCGGCGCCCGGGGCAGGCGCCGGAGGCCACTATCCCCGGGCGAATGGCGGCGCCCGGGACATGCCCGGGGGACACGGTCTCGGGGGCCAAATGGCGGCGCCCGGGGCAGGCACCGGAGGCCAATATCCCCGGGCGAATGGCGGCGCCCGGGACTTGCCCGGGGGGCACGGTCCCGGGGGCCAAATGGCGGCGCCCGGGGCAGGCACCGGAGGCCAATATCCCCGGGCGAATGGCGGCGCCCGGGACATGCCCGGGGGACACGGCCCCGGGGGCCAAATGGCGGCGCCCGGGACATGCCCGGGGGCCACGGTCCCGGGGGCCAAATGGCGGCGCCCGGGGCCGGCACCGGAGGCCACTATCCCCGGGCGAATGGCGGCGCCCGGGACATGCCCGGGGGACACGGCCCCGGCGGCCAAATGGCGGCGCCCGGGACATGCCCGGGGGGCACGGTCCCGGGGGCCAAATGGCGGCGCCCGGGACATGCCCCGGAGGCACGGTCCCGGGCGCCTAAAAGGCGGCGCCCGGGGCAGGCACCGGAGGCCACTGTCCCCGGGCAGTCATGAACTTACCTGGACTTGACCGCGTGGAGATTTCCCTCAACAATGATGTACTCACGAGACTTTTTGTTTATGCTTCATTAGTTTATGGAAACAATAGCTAACATGTCTTCGCATATGCAATTATCTCAGTGCCATCAGCGGCCGCAATCGTGGGAATACGGGTTTTATGTGCTGCGCTACATGTACGACCTAGTGCGAACAAACTTTGCCCAATTCCCCCAGGTAAGCATCGATAGCTAACTCAAATTTGAAAATTGGGTGTGACGTTCAAAATTAGGAAGTTAGTTACTCAGTATTCACACATGCTTGCAGATTGCCATGTCCAAAGACCAATACGACAATGCAAAGATTAGAGATCTTTGACAAATCTGGGCTAAATATGTTATGGACGAAGTTGCGCCCAACCAACCGCCATGACAAGCTTTTCGCTCACTTGTTGTCAATTTTCTCTTTTTCGTGTACTCTGTGCATAGATTGTTTATATATAGTCTTATTGGTTAGTATTTCTTTATATATACTCTGTGCATAGATTTGTCCATATTGGATTGCATTTTGTATTAGTTCATATATATGTGAATAAATTGTATATGTGAATGTACCCTTCTTTGCATTTGTACTGTATTGTGTATCCAATATGTACTGTATTGCATCTGTACTGTATATGTGAATGTATTGTATTGTGAATGTACTCTTCTAATGGCTAAAAAGCAAACAGAGTTAGAAAACAACAACATTTTTTCTATCAGTACACACTTATTGTCCCGTGAGAGTATAACTTTTCCTGTCGGTAAACTCGTACACAACCGTGAGAGTAGTATGATTTTGTTTCACGGTAAACTCTTAATTAACCGTTAGAAGAATGTAAGTATTTCTATCGGTAAACTCATTCAAAACCGTGGGAATACTATCTTTTGTTCTCACGGTACACTCTTAATTAACCGTTAGAAGAGTGTAACTTTTCTTGCCGGTAAACTCATACAGAACCGTGAGAGTACTAGCATTTTTTCTCATGGGACACTCTCATTTAACCGTTAGAAGAGTGTAAGTATTTCTATTGGTAAACTCATTCACAACCATCAGACTAGATTGGTTTTTTCTACCGGTTGTCGCCGAAAATGCCGTTAGAATAGTGCACTTCTTCTAACGGTTATTTACCGTTAGAAAATGACATGTCTTATTCTATCGTTTCTATCTCTAACAGTACAAAAACCGATAATAGAAGTGTGTTTTTTACCGATAGAAGAAAGCTTTTCTGTACTAGTGCTCCATCATCCCGGACGATGAGGGCACGCTGATTCGGGTAATCACGCATGTAATGCCCCTTCCCTTTGCATTTGAAGCACTCTATCTTTCCATGATTTGGACTTGGGGTCCTTAGTCGATCTTATACAAATTTGTGAGTTGCAGGACCTTTCAGGGCGGTCCTCTGGAAAGGTAGGATGAATCAAGTCTGTAGAGGCACAAAAGATTTTATACAAGTTCGGGCCCTCGATGGTGGGAGTAATAGCCCTACGCCCTGTTGTGATTTCACTATATGTAATAAGAGGTGTTTACAAGAGGGTAGAAGAGAAGATCACAGGAGATGATCTCTTCTATGTTAGTGTCTACCTAACTATATCTAAGTCCTCAGGTTTGCTGAACGCCTGGTAGTGCTTGTATGCTTGACTGAATTATTCACCGTCCTTACAACGTGCATTGACTATCTTTTTATACTGGACAAAAGGGCACCAATGCGAAACAGACTTGGACAGTTGTTACGATGCAGTTTTGTTAACCGCACTTAACTCCCATGCAAACTTAACACGTGCAATCAAGGGATAACCGCACACGTTAACCTCCTAGTAGTTGTCTTCATACGTGGAAATATCTTCGTGATTCTCGGGATATGCCTGTTCGAAGAGTTAAGCCTTCTCAAACTGTTCCGGTCGCAGATAATCAACGACCCTTTAATCGCGTACTGCCCGTAGCTTCTTGATCGCGCACTGTCTGTGACCTCATGATCGCGCAGGGGCTGCGATCATGCAATATCTTTCTCTCCGCGCCCTTTTAGGTCGTCTGAGACCATAGCGACGAATTTACAGACATACGACCTATCTGATTCCGTCTTAAACCAGACGTGTATTACTTTGAACTAGCTCGGGTGATAATCCTCGTCAGCTAGCCCCTAAATTTGAAGAAAACGAAAAAACATATTTACTTCAAATTTTTATCGTGCATTGAATTATGAACTCGACATTTTAACTACGAATGACTATCCCGCCGTGTGACGGTTCATATCCCGACAAAAACCCTGAGTTTTTCTTGGCTGGTAATGATGACTTTGGCGACTCATCGTGATGGCAACCGTAAGTGCGGTTTAAGAACCCGAGACGTGTGTGGAAACGAACTGACGCCCTCAGGCTATATAAATTGAAGAGCATCTCAGTTCTTTGAACTTAGGAGTTTTTCACTAAGTCTTTTCCAAAGCAACTTCTCCTCTCCAGTTACTCCCTCTAAGCCTCAGTTCTCGTTCCGATGGCAGATCAAGACCCCAAGAACATCATTGAGATCGAGAGTGATGAAGAAGAAGTGATACACGAACTTGACCAGGACTTCCAGAAGGTAAGTCTTTTCTGGAACTTTTGGTTCAAGTCGTCATTTTACATCGTAATTGCTTCCAAATGCTTTTTGGGAATTCACAGGTGACTGAGGAGCTGGTTCCCCCAAGGAAGAAGCCAAATGTTGACGAGGGATCCTCCAGTGGAGCTTCATTCATGGGTGCAAAGGTTGGGGATGCATCATCGCACTCTCTTTCCTTGTCCCATGTAGTTCTTCCTGTCCAAGCAACTCGGCAGGTCGAACCCTCATCTCCACCTTTGGAGATCCATAACAATGCTTCAAGGCTTTCTTCTTCTGATCAGCTTCCTCCATTGCGATCAAGCGATCCCCAGCTTTTGTTAGGTGATCAATTTTCTCGTGGGAAGGTTGCACTCCCGTGACCAGATGGTCCCAGACCTTTGTCGGGTGATCTACTTCCTGGGGGAAGCGCTTCATCCTCCCGTCTAATCTTACTTCAAGGATTGGTAATTAGTTCCCTTCTCTCTACTGGTCGTTTTATCATGTAAAACTAACGCATACATATTGTGCAGGAGATGAAAATTTCTGAATCCCCCAGCGATCAGTCAGCTGAAGTCCAGCCTCTTTTTGGTGAGAGTGTTTCCCTCGAACAAACTCTCCAAAAAGAAAAAGAGGCCCTGGAGAAGAAGACTGAAGAAATGTCTTCGGCCATTCTGCACCTGGTAGAATGTTATGACAACTCCCGCGAAGCAGCGCGCCAATTCCGCTTGGAGAGGGACTATAGTTGACAGCAGCGAGAACTCTCCGATATCGTAAGGAATAATAGCGCTTCTTTGATTCGGGATGATGTAGATAGGCTAAGAGCCATAGCCAGTTCTCTAGGGAGAGCCAGTGTTGATCCAACTGATGTTAATATCTCCCTGGGAGAACTTTATAAAATGCTATCAGACCAGGTTGACGCTTTGGTCTCTTGTGTCCCTTTTGTATGTAAAGATTGCCAGAAATAAAGAATTTCTTTTTCTTACATACTTGATCTCTTAAAAGGATTATGTAGAACTTATAATCCGAGTTAAGGTTCTTTACATTCTGTGAACAATAGTTACACGAGAATGCTTCTGCGACCAAAAATACACAAGTAAGTTTATAGTCTGAAATTGACTCAGTTCTTTTGTCTTAGAATAGCATTAAGACAGTAGACTGCGATCAGAACTAGAGCAACGTAATATTGGGAAAACAGCTCTCCGGCCTCAGGATAGCATTGAGGCCGTAGACTGCGGTCAGAATGATCACAGAACAAACAGTCTTTTGACCATACAGCGACCATAGTTGTCGTGATCACACATATCCGTTATGATCACAGGATTACGTTGCAATCAGTGCAAAGACTATAAACTTATTCCACAGTCATAAAGAATTAGTCCCATAATAAAGATTTACGAATTCCCAATATCTTTATCTGTACCATAGCCCCCGAATGCGAATAAAATGATAGAAACACATTTCATTTCGGATTCATTACTGGGTTTGGATAACGGGTTTCAAGAGAAACAACACCCATTATGGGAAATTAATAAAATACTGAGCAAAAGGTTGTCTCGGACATATAAAAGGAAGAGGTAGCTTACTGGAGAAGCCAAAAAAAAACCCTTCGTTGCCTTAGACCCTCCTGCGTCACAAAAAACCCTCTTTTGCATTCCTCATCTTCGTTGTCACCAAAGTGACCACCTTTCTTCCCAATTCTTCACAAGAAATGGCGTCCTGAAGCTGATCCATCAACCATACAGAAGAGAGCCTGGTGGCACTAGAGAAAGAAGAGATTCTCACCCCACGGCTGCTGATCAACTGGCGGCCAGCGGAAAAAGATCAAGAAACCCCAATCGTCCAAGAGGGCGAATTGGTGATCTTCATGGAATACTTGCGCTATGGGTTCCAATTCCCAGAAAGCGAATTTCTAAGGGGAATCTTGGACAATTATAGGATGGAGTTAGTAAATCTCCGCCCAAACGCAGTCCTTATCTTGGCGATTTTCCAACACCTCTGTGAAGTCTTTGTCGGAGTGCTTCCAAGCGTGGAGCTTTTCTGACGCTTCTACTTTCTGGCACGCTCAAAAAGTGCCAATGCCGCTGGGTGTATCTACTTCCGTATACGGGAGAAGAAGGAGTACCCATTCCCGCCCCTACGGGACTCTGTTCATGGGTGGTATCATAAATGGTTCTACTGCACCACTCCGTCGGAGAGCGGACTATGGTTCGCGAACACCTGACCGGAGAAAGCCAGTGAGTTAGATTCCCTTCCCGTTCTGAGCACAGAACAGAAGAAACAAGCCTGAGCTATTCTTCACCTATTCCAACAAGACTTGACCGCGCGTGATATCATACGCGACTTCGTGAAGAATAGGATAAGCCTCCTGCATGAAAGGGCACATCCAGCTTGGGAAGTGAAGTCCATGGCGGACAGCACCCTGGACTATAATAACGGTATGTCCTTTTATCAAGAAAACAAACATTTTTGCTGATTAAAGGATATTGTATTTGTTAACATGTTTGTTTGTAATACAGCGCTATCCTTGTCTGAAATCGAGAAACGAACAAACTACCTCCTTCGGGCGTATAACACCACTATAGAGGGACCTAAAGGATCGCCTTGCCCCCAGAGCTTGATCAACACCGGCGATGATCTTAAGGAAGAACGCTGAAAGGTATAATTCATTCAAACAAGCTCTGTAGGAAACCATCCATTTGTCTTGTATTACCAAAAACATGTTGAATAATATAGCGTCTGGGAAAATTTGATGAGGCAATGCGTCCAAGTGAAGACGTTGGTCCTTCGGGAAGACCGACTGTGAAGAGGGTGAGAAGAAACCCTTCAAAGCATGAGGCGAAGGAGTCTGCTCGCAAACAACCCAAGAAGATCCCGGGAGAAACTTCTTCGCGAAAGAAAAACATTCAAGTCTCAAGAGCAATTTCTTATCGTGTTCCAGGACTTGACCTGGGTGGCGACCAAGTCAACAGCTATAGCAAAGCATTTTGATGTCGCGCAAAGGGAGATCAGCCGGCTACAACACTGAGTATAGTGCTCTTTATCCATGTTAACTTGAATCCGTATTTAAGCGTAACTGGTTGTCCTTCTTTCTACAGATAAAATGCCTTTCTGAACAAGAGCATGGCTGATCGAGAGAATCAAGAAGAGACCGCAGCTATAAGATATTCTTCTCTGGAGAAGGAACTTCGCGAAGCGCAGTCAAAGCTTTCTTGTAAGTGTACCTCCGACCAGAAGAAATCTTCTCATCATATGAGATTTATTTATAGTAAATATTTACTGTGCTCATACAGTACAAGAGGATCAAATAAGCCATTTCTTAGAAGAGAAAACACACCTTCAGGCGACCATTGAGTTGCAAAGCTCGAGAATTGATACCGCTAATCTGGAGAATGACGGCCTAAAAGAAACAATCTCCTCTTGTAGCGGTACTCAATCGAATATCTTTGAAAAACTGAAGATGGTGGCTGCTCTGCTAAAAGAAGACGTGATCGAGTCGCAAAAGGACAATCCAAGCCTTAGCGAGTTAGCCAGACTGGTCGCGGCCCAAGCCGAATCACTCCTCGAGTATCTTCCTGAAGATACCAAACGGCTGGAAGAGGTGCTGAGGTCAAGTGTCAGATCCGTAGCCTCTGTCATTCTGTGCAAATTATGATTCCACCACGGCCCAATTTTGACTCTGAAGCCGGTGGTAGAAGATGCAGAGATCGAGAGTGATCGATTTGAAGCCATCTCTGAAGAAGTCAAGCCTCTAATCGAAGATCTACTAAAAGAACTAGGCCTTGATTGATTTCTTGTAATGATCTCTCTTAGTAATTATACCTGTGAAATTACATTTATAACATGCAAATGGGTGCCTTAAATTTTTAGAAAAGAGTGATACTTTCTTCATTTCATAGTATACCATATCCTCTTAGCCCCTTCCAGAAATCACAAATACTGAAGATTTAGTATTATAATTTCTGGAAAAATATGGGCATTATGAATACCCAGGAAATGCTTTTACTTAGATATAATCATCCGATTGAACTAATACTGACCTCAAAACAACATCCGACCTTATTGCGAACTGGCAGCCACTCGAATGATCAGGAACATGCCAGTAAGTCCCGTGTGCGTTGAGAAACAGCTTATTGAGGGATGTCTTAGCTGGATACGACCACGAGATCGGCCAATGAATCCGGTTAAGATATTTGTAACAAGATGATCATCGGTGATCAGCCCTCGAGCCAGACTCGGTATAGGTATGGCAAATAAAGAAAATGAACATAACATGAATCGAAGAAAAGTACTCACGAAGTTTTCGTTAAACTATGCACGTTAAACTTGGGAAACTTACACGTTAAACTTGCGCAGTTGATCAATGTTCTACGTATTGGATAAGATTCTACCGTCCTCCATTGCTAACCGAGCCGATCTTGGTCGCGGTACCGAAACAACAATGTAAGGGCTTTCCCACTGAGGAGAGAACTTATTGCAGTTAGACTGGTTTTGTATTTTTCGTCAAACCAGATCACCCACGTGAAGGCTACGCGGCCGCACCCTTCTGCTGTGATATTTTCAGAAAGCCTGCAAATATACTGCTGACCGTATCAATGCTCGATCACGCTTTTCTTCGAGGATGGTTAAATCCTGGGTACGTTGTTCGATCTGATCAATCTGGTCGAATTGATCTGTTCGGACAGAACCAATACGGATTTCCGTAGCTAACATAGCCTCGGCGCCGTATACCAACTGGAAAGGTGTCTCACCAGTGGCCCGACTACAGGTAGTGCATAGTGCCCATAGAACGGAGTAGAGTTCATCCACCCAAGCTCCCGAGCGCATCTTAAGGCGATTGAAAACACGTTTCTTGATGCCTTGTAATATTTGCCCATTGGCGCGTTCGACAGCACCATTGCTATGTGGATGAGCTACAGAAGCAAAGCAAACCTTGGTTCCAATATTATCGCAATAGTTCAGAAAGAGGCTGCTAGCGAATTGGGAACCGTTGTCACTAATGAGACGACTTGGAACACCAAATCGTGTAACGATGTTCTTATGAAAGAACCTTTGTGCCGCAGCAGCGGTGACATTGCGGACTGGCTCAGCCTCAATCCACTTTGTGAACGTGTCAATGGCTACGAACAGAAATTTGTAACCATTAACGGCCTGTGGCATAGGTCCTACAATATCCATCCCCAGACCGCGAAGGGCCATGCTAATGGGATAGTTTGCAAGGCATACGTAGGCTGATGAACCTATCTGGCATGAAATTGACACTGGGGGTATGTCTTGAACAAATTCTTGGCATCATCGAGTGCTGAAGGCCAGAAAAAACCCTGTCAGAAAGCTTTTTTGACCAGTGTAGAAATGACGCGTGCACACTACACACATAGTCATGGATCTCTTTCAAGAGGCATTTACCTTCCTCTTGAGTAATACAATGCATGAATACTCCTTGAGTACCCTTCCTATATAGAACTCCTTCTATAAGTTTGTATAGGCGCGCTTTTCGAATCAACCGATCGCTTTCGGTTTCGTCCTTGGGTAAGGTCCCATGTTCGAGATAGACCCTCAGTCGATAAGTCCAGTCCCTGTCCGAGGTTGGTAACGAAGACTGTTACCTGGTCATCTTCGACTGTAGTCATGATCGAAGGATGCTCTAAGTGTTCAACGAACACCCCTGCCGGAGCAGATGTACGTGAGGACCCAATTTTGGATAATTGGTCTGTGAGAATATTGTCCTTTCATAGGATGTATTGGACTTCAAAATGACTAAAGTGTTTTTCCAATCTCCTCACTTCCCCCAGGTAATGAGCCATTGTCTCATCGGAGGTGCTGTACTCCTTGTTTACCTGATTTACGACTAGCTGTGAGTCTCCCCTCACCACTAATCGACGGACTCCGAGGAATTTCGCTGCTCGGAGCCCTGTAATAGGACCTTCATACTCTGCTGCATTGTAAGTCGCAACAAAATGTAATTGAATGAGATACTTGAGTTGGTCGCCTTGAGGCGTTACTAAAACAATTCCAGCTCCCGAGTGTTGGAAATTTTGAGAACTGTCAAAATACATCGTCCAATGGTTGGTGTACGACAAGTCTTCGGACTCTTGTCGTGGAGGGTCAGGGTTAGTCCATTTGACCACAAAATCTGCAAGGATCTGAGACTTGACTGCAGTGCGAGGGGTGAAATGGATGTCAAATGCTCCAAGTTCCATAGTCGACTTCGCAATTCGACCAGATTTCTCTGGGTTTCGGATTATATCTCCCAAGGGGAAGGACGAGGGCACTGTAATTTTATGTGCCTGAAAGTAATGTCGTATCCTGTGGGAAGCCATCAGTAGCACGTAAAGTATCTTCTAGACCTCAGGGTAACGCTCCTTAGTACCATGAAGTACCTCACTTAGGTAAAAGAAGGGTCGTTGCACACCTTCTCTTATTGCGATCAGGACAGCGCTGACCACATGAGGTGTGGCCGCCAAATAAAGAAGTAGCTATTCCCCTGCGATCGGGGAAACCAACATCGGCGGAGTAGATAAGTATGCTTTAACCTCCTGGAATGCTTTCTCGGCTTCATCCCACCAAGCAAAACCATGGTGCTTGCGGAGAGCTTTGAAGAAGGGTAATCCCCTTTTGCCTAGTCGCGATATAAATCGACTTAAAGTCGTCATGTGACCTGCTAGGCACTGGACGTCCTTCATGGTCGAAGGAGACCTTATTTGCTCGATGGCCCTGATTTTCTCAGGATTAATCTCTATTCCTCTAGAACAAACGAGAAATCCTAACAGTTTACCAGATGAAACCCCGAATGAACACTTTTCTGGGTTTAGTTTTATTCCAAATAGGTATAAATTACAAAAGGTCTCAGAAAGATCATCTAAATGAGTCAAGCTTTTCAAGCTTTTGATAACCAAATCGTCTACGTAAGCTTCAAGATTACGCCCCATCTGGGAAGAAAAGTTCTTTTGCATCAAGCGCTGGTACATGGAATCGGCGTTCTTGAGACCAAATGGCATTCTGACATAGCAGTAGGCGCCAAATGGTGAGATGAAGGCAGTCTTCTCTTCATCTTCTTCTGCCATGCTAATTTGATGATATCCTGAGTAAGCATCCAGAAAACTCATCAGTTCGCAACCCGCAGTAGAATCGACCAACTAATCGATGTAGGGAAGGGGAAAATCATCCTTCGGGTAGGCATTGTCGACGCACATGCGCCACTTACCATTTGACTTACAGACCATGACCGGATTTGCAAGCCCTTCCGGATGTTTGACTTCTCGAATGAACCCGGCTGCTTGGAGCTTGTCTAACTACGCGCGGATAGCTTCTTGTCGATCAACAAGAAAGCACCTAAACTTCTACTTTATTGGTCGCTGTCTAGGTTGAATTGCTAACTTGTGCTCAATTACCTTCCTTGGGACACCGGGCATGTCGGATGGTTTCCACGCAAACACATCTGCATTAGCCCGGAGGAAGGTAATGAGTTCGAGTTCCTATTTGTTGCCCAGGCCTGATCCAATCCGAATTGTTCTAGATGGATCATCTGGGCATAATGGAACCAATTTTAGCTTTTCCTCTGGTCGAGGGGCAACCTTGATCGTATCCGCACCCGTTGTGGTAATCTTGACATCCCGAAGGGGAAGTTGATCCACGAGCTCCAGTGATAACCGATCACAAGTTAATGCCACATTACGGCTACCTCGTACCAAGATTATGCCTTTGGGGCCAGGTAACTTGCTGCAGTGATAGGCGTAGGGCGTCGCCATCATAAATTTAGCGAGAGTTGGCCTGCCAAAAATCGCGTTATAAGCCGAATCACAATCAATTACATCGAAAGTAACTAACTCTGTTCAGAAATTATCCGGTTCACCCAGCGTGACCGGGAGCACCACCTGCCCCATTGGCATCGTCGAAGGACCAGGAATTATCCCATAAAACAGATGGATTATGGGTTTGATTTTTGAACGAGGGATTTGCATCTCGTCCAATGCCTTGACCAGTAAAAGGTCCAAGGAACTGTCTCCATCGATCATGACCCTTTCGACTCTCTCAATACTGATTATTGGGGTAACGACCAGAGGTAATCTTAGTGGTCGAGTAAGCCCAACGGGACAATCAGAGCGATCAAATATCAAAGGAGTGTCCGACCAACGGGGGTATTGAGGTTTTCCAAGGGGAGCTTCCGCTTGGTTAACTTCTCGATGAAATGCTTTAAACTGTCGTTTAGAAACAAAAGAGGAGGAACCTTCAAAAATGACATTAACATAATTACCAGGTACATGGTAGGACATTTCTTCGTCCCTGTCGGCGTCTATAAGCTTGCAAGTCTGCTCTTTCGATGGCAAAGTTGGCATCTGTTGGGGGAAATCTCCACGCGGTCAAGTCCAGGTACAGGGGGGCTGCCATTTTGCCCGGGGACAGTGGCCTCCGGTGCCTGCCCCGGGCGCCGCCTTTTAGGCGCCCGGGACCGTGCCTCCGGGGCATGTCCCGGGCGCCGCCATTGGGCCCCCGGGACCGTGCCCCCCGGGCATGACCCGGGCGCCGCCATTGGGCCCCCGGGACCGTGCCCCCCGGGCATGTCCCGGGCGCCGCCATTGGGCCCCCGGGGCCGTGCCCCCCGGGCATGTCCCGGGCGCCGCCATTCGCCCGGGGACAGTGGCCTCCGGTGCCTGCCCCGGGCGCCGCCTTTTAGGCGCCCGGGACCGTGCCTCCGGGGCATGTCCCGGGCGCCGCCATTCGGCCCCCGGGACCGTGCCCCCCGGGCATGTCCCGGGCGCCGCCGTAGCCTCCGGCGCCTGCCCCGGGCGCCGCCATTCGCCCGGGGACAGTGGCCTCCGGTGCCTGCCCCGGGCGCCGCCTTTTAGGCGCCCGGGACCGTGCCTCCGGGGCATGTCCCGGGCGCCGCCATTGGGCCCCCGGGGCCGTGCCCCCCGGGCATGTCCCGGGCGCCGCCATTCGCCCGGGGACAGTGGCCTCCGGTGTCTGCCCCGGGCGCCGCTTTTTAGGCGCCCGGGACCGTGCCTCCGGGGCATGTCCCGGGCGCCGCCATTTGGCCCCCGGGACCGTGCCCCCCGGGCATGTCCCGGGCGCCGCCATTTGGCCGGGGAGAGTGGCCTCCGGTGCCTGCCCCGGGCGCCGCCATTTGGCCCCCGGGACCGTGCCCCCCGGGCATGTCCCGGGCGCCGCCATTTGGCCGGGGAGAGTGGCCCCCGGGCATGTCCCGGGCGCCGCCATTTGGCCGGGGAGAGTGGCCTCCGGTGCCTGCCCCGGGCGCCGCCATTTGGCCCCCGGGACCGTGCCCCCCGGGCATGTCCCGGGCGCCGCCATTTGGCCGGGGAGAGTGGCCTCCGGTGCCTGCCCCGGGCGCCGCCTTTTGGGCTCCCGGGACCCTGCTCTCCGGAAGAGGTCCCGGACGTCACCGCCCTCCTAAAAGGTAAAATCCCTGTTTGTTTATCACGTGCAGGTCACGCGAGGGACGCCTCGGGAATCAGCGACCACCTGTCAAGCATCCAAGACGTTTGACCGGGAGAAGGACGGTCCTACCCTTCAATCCGACGGTGGCTCCCGGGGTAGTTTAGGTTTTTTGCTTCTTTTTGGGGCTATAAATAGCCCTTGTACCCCTCTGTTGTAAAGGATCACTTCATTATTTCTTGGAATAGCTAATCTCACAGACGTGCTCCGGAAGCCTCTCCCCCGGAGAGAGCTCCCCCAGCCGACTCCGGTCGGGAGCGCGTCGACAGGACTAGGGCCCCCACTGGGACCCGAACCTGTATAAATCCTCGTGTCTTTTCTTGTGTTTGTCCGGCGGGGGAGGACCGGTCACCCGGTCAACCCGCGCTGTGTAATCTCCGCTAGGATCGTCTTCAAAACCTGCCGGGGTATTCTTAATACCACGACAGTTGGCGCCGACCGTGGGGACCCGTGACGAATCGCCATGGCTCCTCCGAGAACAAGGGCCCGCGCCCTTCCCGGTGACGCCGGTCCCCGTGACCTGGCGGCACCCGTCCGGGACGCTGCTGTTCCGGCGCTTCCGTCCGGAGGCGACCATTCCCAGGTACCGCCTCCCACCTTTCCTCTCAATCTAGGCGCCTCCACCTCCGGGTCGTTCCCGGCGGCCGCGGGGACCTCAGCCGGGACGAGTTTCCCCCCGACGGCTCCCCCGGCCCGTCGGGATGCCCTGCTGGAGGCTCTCATGGAGGGCCAGCTCCGCGCCCAGCGCTCTATGGACGACCTCCTTAGTGTGTTGGCGCGGCACTCGGCTCCCACATTCTCGCCGCACCCGTATCCGGGGATCATGCCCCCGTTTACGGGATACCCAGCGGCCCCTCCGGCGTCAGGGGGGCTGTCTACCCCGTATAATCCCGCTGGGGGGTTCCCTCCCCCCGCGGGATATACTTCCGGACACTTCTCGGCACCCGGGCCTGTCCCGGTGCCGGGAGGCTATTTCATGCCCGGGCCCTTCGTGGCACCAGGGGGGTACCCCGTCCCCGGCTCGCTTCCGGGGCTGGGGGGTCATTTCATGACGGGGGCTATTCCTACGTCGGGAGCCAGTCCCGCCCCCCGCGTTGCGTTTACCGCACCGGGGCAGGTCGACAGAGCAGCTCCCGTGCCTCAGCGAATTTCCCCCCGCATTGGCTCCCCAACCCCGGACGTCGCCGAGGGGGCTCACCCCCCACTGGTTCCGGATGTCACAGGGGTTTCCCCCTTCCCGGTCCCGGTCGTTGCCACGGGGGCCCCCTCTTCGGATCCTAACGCCGCCCCGGGCGCCCCCTCCCCGGTTCCGGATGGTGCAGGGGCTCCCCCCTTTCCGGTCCTGGGGGCCGTCCCAGGGGGCTCCCCCCAGCAGGCCCCGGTAGCTTCCGGGCCGGCTGCTACAGTGCAGGAGCTCCCTCCCGCGGCGAAGCAGGTCCGCCTCTCCCGGGGGGCGGTTGAGCGAATGTATTCTCCCAGCCACGGGGAAGAGCTTCCCCCCGGTCGCTGTCACAGGGAGCCTCGCTCTCGCACCGGTCGGGGGAAGAGATCCGCCGAAGAACCATCCTCCCCGGAGGGAAGCCCGGACGTCCGGGAAATCAGTCCCAGCCCGGAAGAGAAGCGTCGTCACCACCACTCTGGCGGCCCTCTTGGGCCGCTACCTGACTCAGATAACTAGGGGGCGTCCCCCGTTAAAGAAAACAGCGACTGGGGCTTCCCCCGGGAAGTGCAGGGGGCGAACCAGCCTCTATGTCGAAGACTCCGCAGCATCCGATGGCCGCGGCCCTACCGTCCCCCGCACATCGAGCATTATAATGGCGAGGCGGATCCCTACGAGTTCGTGCAGATTTACTCCACAGCCATCTCCGCGGCGGGGGGGGACGAGAGCGTCCAATGCAACGTCTTCCCCCTCTACCTCACCGGCGTTGCCCGCTCCTGGTTTTACAATCTGAAGGCGGGCTCCATCAAGTCTTTCTCGCAGCTGAAGCGGGAGTTCTGCGCCAACTTTCAGGGGAATTACGTACGTCCCCTGGATTCTTCACAGCTATACACAGTGCGCCAGAGGACCGGGGAGACCATCAGAAGCTTCTTCAAGCGCTTTGCCCAAGTGAAAAGTAAAGTGGCCCACGTCCCGGACTCCACAGTCATCGAAGCCTGCAAAAGCGGCATCCTCCCGGGGGAGCTCCACCGAAGGCTCTCCCGGAGCTGCCCCTCTTCCGCCGACGAGCTCTTCAATGTACTCGAAAAGTACGCTCGGGCGGAGGAAGATGACATCTGGAAGAAGACCCAGGGGGCTCCTGCCCCCGCCGAGCGGGGGGCCCGGGATCCCCCCAGACGCCCCAGGCACGGGGGCCGTAGCGAACCACGGCCTCGGGACACTTTTGTCCTCGAGGGCGGAGGCGGCTCGCGCGACCCCCCAAAGGGCAACCGCCCCTTTCCCAAGCCGAGAGGCCATGGCGGAGGACAGCCTTCGCGCGGCCGCGAAGGCCCCGCGGGGAGAAGCCGGGAAGGACCGTGGTGCAGCTTCCACGGGTCCAGTACCCACGCCACCCGAGATTGCCACCAGTTGCTGCAGCACCTCGCGGCGTTCCTCGACCAGCGCGGGCAGGGGGGGGGGACTCCGGCCTCCTTGCCCCCTCGGCCAGCTGTCCCGGCCCTTCCTGCTCCCGCGGGGGGGCAACAGGTGCAGGAGGGGGAGCCTTCAGACGCTCTCCCCTTTCAAACTTCTCAGCGCCGCATCAATGTCATCGTAGGGGGCTCCGCCTCCGGGCGGGACTCCAAGCGCCAGCGCAAGGAGTACGCGCGAGAAGTTAAGGTAGTGGGGGTGCTACACGCGTCCGTGCCGCCCAAGTGGTCGGACGTCCCCCTCACCTTTACGGCGGAAGACGCGCGAGGGGTTCGCTTCCCCCATGACGACGCGCTTATTGTCTCCGCGACAATCTACAACTGCCACTTAGCCCGCATCCTTGTGGACGGCGGAAGCTCCGCCGACGTCCTGTTCCTCAAAACATTCAAGGAAATGCAGGTGGATGAGAGGCTCCTGCAACCAGCGGCAGGGCCTCTGCAAGGGTTTGTCCCGGGGAAGGCGGTCCACCCCGTGGGCAAGGTAGATCTCCCGATCACCTTCGGCACCCCGGAGAACTACCGGACCGAGCTAGTACGCTTCGACGTAGTGGACCTCCCCTCCTCCTACAACGTAATTATGGGGAGGACTACGATCAATCGGCTGGGGGCTGCCACCCACCAGAACTATTTGTGCATGAAGATCCCCGGGCCGCATGGTGTGATCAACGTCCGGGGGGACCAAGACATGGCCCGTGCCCTATACGAGCGGGCTGCTGCCACAATAGGAAGCGTCAACCTGATCAAGGTACCCGGGGGGGGGCTCCCCCCCCGAACGTAGACGTCGCTGCGCCATCCCCTGGGAGGCCCCTCCTCAAGCCGCGTCCGGAAGGGGGCCTCCGGAAGGTCCCGCTGTCCCCGGGCAGCGGAGACAAAACCGTCCAAATCGGGGCAGAGCTCCCCCAAGACCATGCAGCGCAACTCGCAGCCTTTCTGCGCGAAAACTCCGATGTTTTTGCGTGGAAACCTTCGGACATGCGGGGCGTCGCCCGGGAGGTTATTGAGCACAAGCTCGCGGTAACCCCCGGTCACCCCCCTATCAAGCAGAAGTTGCGGAAGCTCTCCCTCGAACGTCAAGAAGCCATCAAGACGGAGATAGCCCAGCTCCGAGAGGCGGGGTTCATCCGGGAAGTGTTGCACCCCGAGTGGCTCGCAAACCCCGTCCTCGTCAAGAAATCAACTGGCAAGTGGCGCATGTGCGTGGACTTCACCGACCTTAACCGCGCTTGCCCCAAAGACAACTTCCCGCTCCCGCGGATCGACCAGCTCGTTGACTCCACCGCGGGGTGCGAGCTGATGAGCTTCTTAGACGCCTACTCGGGATACCATCAAGTCCGGATGGCGGAGGGGGACGAGGAAAAGACGAGTTTCATAACTCCCCTCGGAACCTTCTGCTACCGCCACATGCCCTTCGGGCTCAAGAATGCGGGAGCCACCTTCCAGCGCCTGATGACGCTGGTCTTCAAAGATCAAGTCGGCCGCAACGTCGAAGTCTACGTAGACGACGCGGTCGTCAAGAGTCCCCGTGCAGCCTCCCACATCGACGACCTCACAGAGACCTTCCGCAACCTCCGCGCGTTCGGGCTTAAGCTCAACCCGGAGAAGTGCGCCTTCGGGGTGCGCGGGGGAAAGCTCCTGGGTTTCCTCGTGTCCCAGCGGGGCATTGAGGCAAACCCCGAGAAGATCCGGGCCTTCCTAGACATGCCCCCGCCGCGCTCCGTCAAAGATGTCCAGCGCCTCTCCGGCCGCCTGGCCGCACTCAGTCGCTTCGTCTCCCCTTCGGGGGAGCGGGGCCTCCAGTTCTTCAAGATCCTCCGAGGGCTTGAGGGGTTCCGCTGGACCCCCGAGGCCCAGGAAGCCTTCAACGACCTCAAGAAGTACCTCTCGAGCCCTCCAATGCTCGTGAGCCCGTCTCCGGAAGAGCCCTTGCTCCTCTACCTCGCCGTGACCCCCGTCGCCGTCAGCGCGGTTTTGGTAAAGGAGCAAGGGGGGCAGCAACACCCCGTGTACTACGTCAGTGAAGCCCTCCAGGGGGCCAAGACTCGGTACACGGAGATGGAGAAGATTTGCTACGCTCTCCTCATGGCGTCCCGGAAGCTCCGGCACTACTTCCTAGGGCACCCCATCACCGTTCCGTCGTCCCTCCCCCTGGGGGAGGTACTGCGGAATAAAGAAGCCACCGGCCGGATTGGGAAGTGGGGGGCCGAGCTTGCCCCCTTCTCCCTGTCCCTTACCGGCCGCTCCGCAATCAAGTCGCAGGTCCTCGCCGACTTCGTCGCGGAGTGGACTCCCGCCTCTGGGTCCGGGGACGAAGATCTCCCTGTGCCGCCCCGACGCAGTGACCATTGGACCCTGCTGTTTGATGGGTCGCTGTGTCTCGCCGGGGCTGGCGCGGGGGTAGTCCTCCGGAGCCCCGAGGGGAAGGAGCTCGAGTACGCCGCGCGGCTCGAGTTCCCCGCAACCAACAACGTCGCCGAATACGAGGCTCTGCTCCTCGGGATGCGCCTCGCGCGCTCCCTGGGGATCCGGCGCCTCCTAGTAAAGGGAGACTCTCAGCTCGTTGTCTGCCAAATGGACAAGTCTTACCTGTGCCATGACGCAAATTTAAGTCTTTACTTGCAGGAAGTACGAAAGATGGAGAAACACTTCGACGGCCTTGAGGCCCGGCATATCCCGCGAAGGGAAAATGACCGGGCCGATGCTTTGGCCCGGGCGGCGAGCGCCCGGGAAACGCTCCCCAAGGGGGCCTTCTTAGAAACAATCACGAAGCCCTCGGTGGTCTCCCCGGACGCAGGCCCCGAGCCTCCGGTCCCGGAGGTCGCCGAGATCGTCCGGCCGTCGTCATGGATGGATCCCCTCATCTCCTTCATCAAGGGGGAGGGGGACCCTCCCAACGAGACCGAAGTTAAGCGCCTCCGGGCCAAAGCCCGGGCATATCTCCTACTGGAGGGAAGGCTCTACAAGCGGGGGGCTTCAGCCCTCCTGCGCTGCCTCCCCCGGTCGGAGGGACTTCAACTCCTGGAAGACATTCACGCGGGAAGCTGTGGTTCTCACCTAGCCCCGCGTGCCATCGCCGCCAAGGCCCTTCGGCAGGGCTTTTACTGGCCTACGGTCATGCGCGACGCGCGAGACCTGGTCTCCGCGTGCGAAGCATGCCAGAAGATGGCCAAGGGCTCGAATCTCCCCCCTGTAGCGCTGCGGACTATCCCCATCACTTGGCCCTTCGTGCGCTGGGGGATGGACCTCTTAGGGCCTTTCCCCCCAGCGCCCGGAGGATACAAGTATGCGGTGGTCGCGGTCGACTACTTTACAAAGTGGGTCGAGGCGGAGCCCTTGGCTAGCATCACCTCCCGGGCCGTTCAGCGGTTTTTCTGGAAAAACGTTGTTTGTCGTTTCGGTGTCCCCCGGGAAATCACCGTGGACAACGGGACCCAATTCGACTCGGCATATTTCCGGGAACTCTGCGAAGGCCTGGGGGTCGTCATCCACTTCGCCTCAGTGGCCCATCCCCAAAGCAATGGGGCCGTCGAGAGGGTCAACGGCGTAATCCTACAGGGGTTACGCCGGAGACTCGAACAAACCGCTTCCAAGCGAGGCGCGTGGGCAGAGGAGCTCCCTAGCATCCTCTGCTCCATGCGCACGACCCCGTCCCGGGCCACAGGGCGTGCTCCCTTCTCCCTAGTCTACGGGGCGGAGGCAGTCCTCCCCACGGAGATTGGCTTCCGGTCGCTGCGGGTCGAGCTCCTGAACGGAGCCACGACCGCAGCCTACCGGGCCAACGAAGACAACCGGCGGCTGGAAATCGACCTCGTGGAGGAGGAACGCGACCGAGCGCTCCTCCGCCACGCCATCTACGAGCGCGAGATGTCGCGCGCATACGACCAGCGCGTGCGCGAGAGAGCTTTCCGCCTTGGGGACCTTGTCCTCAAGCGCGTCACAGACCCCCAAGCCCAGGGTAAGCTCTCCCCCAAGTGGGAGGGCCCCTACAGGATCTCCGCTGTCCTCGGCTCGGGGGCCTACAAGCTCTCCAACCTTGAAGAGCAGGAGCTGAAGCACACCTGGAACTTGCGTTTACTTCGCAAGTCCTACGTTTAGCCTTACGGGCCTGTCCCCTCCCCCGGGGCGGTCACGCCGGAGGGGGGGGGGGACACTGTAGCTTCCCTTTTTCCCCCTTCGCGGCTTCGCAGGGGGGCTTTGTATATTTCGTTAATAAATGTATAGTCTTTGTTCTTCAACTGTCTCACTGCAGGTTGTTTTTGTTTACCGCCCCTAGTGGTGAATGCCCTCCCCGCGAGGATGCCTTCCCCGTGAAGATGCCCTCCCCGCGAGGATGCCCTCCCCGCGAGGAAGTGGGCCAGTCCCAACAAGTCCCTACAACGGAGCCTGCACTCCCGTAGGGCGGCTTACGATCAGCCCTCGTGGACTGAGAGTGTAAGCGGCAACCCGGTCCCCAGCGGCCGTGGTAACGAGTCACTTTGGGAGACTAGTCCCCTGCCCAAACACTCAAGTCCCGTCTTCGGGCACTCCCTCCTCCGGGAGTAGACGCTCTCCTCAGCGAGACGTCTAATGGCTTTCTGGATTATCTTCCTCCTCTGGGAGTCGACGATATTCCTGGCTCCCCGTTCTCACGGCGACCGGAAGATCGGCCCCTTGCGGCTTGATTGGATCTATCTTCCTCCTCCGGGAGTCGACGTTATTCCCGGCTCTCTGTTCTCACGGCGACCGGATGATTATCTCTCGAAGACATTATTCCCGGTTCCCCGTTCTCACGGCGACCGGACGAACCCTCCCGGGGAGCTCCCCTCCGGAGGTCATTGGCTTTTCATGAGCCCCTTCCGTGCTTTTCCCGGTTCCCCGCTCCCCCGGCGGCCGGATGAATCTCTCCTAGTGGCCCCGGCCACCCCGGAAGGTCCCTCCCTCGGAAATCCTGTTTTCACAATTTTCTAACTTAGAAAATATTTCTACAGGTTATGCTCCCCCCGGGGACCCTGTTTCCCCCACAGCACGCGGAGGCTTCCTCCCGCCCGCTGTGGGCGGGGGGGGGGGGACAGGGGGTCCCCGGGTCACCCACGAAGGAACTTAGCTCATCCTTGTTAAGATGAGTCGTCCAGACCATCCAAGAAGAAAATAAAGAGGCAGTAAAAAGCTTAACAATGCTTTATTGATTGACAAACCCGGAGGACATCTTCCCCCTCCGGTGGGTTTCGGAAATGATACAACCCGGGTCCTAACCCGGGGGATTTTCTACGAACCTAAGGCCCCTACGCCTAAAGCTCCCGGAGGCGCTCCCTTAGCTCCCGGGCCAGGTCCCGGTACAGCGCCCGGACGCGACGCTGAGAATCCCGAAGTACGTCTTCGGGCCAAAACTCGTACCCAGCCGGCGGAAGTATCCGGAGAGGAGGTATCATCTGGGCCCTCGGGCGCGGGGGAGTTAATTCAGCACGGCTGTTGTCAAAATTATCCAAGTGCCATTCCGGGCGCCACCTCAACCGGACGGGCTCCCGGGCAGTACCGCCGTCGCGCCTCCCGGAGACAAGGCTCAGCAAAATCAAAGCCGCTTGGGCGTCCCCCGGAGAGTTTCTCCCGGACCGTTGCTCGGGAGCAACCCCCCGGGAAACCTGGTAACATTTTATTGCAAAGACTTAGAAAAATTTCTAATATATTTCATTGCAAAATGTTTGTGTACAAGTGCCCGGGGCTTCTCCTAAGAAGCTACCGGAATCAAAATGCCTAACAAAATAAAAAGGGGTCCTAGCTAAAGACCCGGGGGAGGCTCATACTTTGGCATTGGGGTCCTCCCCCCGGGAAGCTTCCTCCGTGGACGGGGCAGGGACATCCGCGGTCGGAGGCGCCGGTGTCGGGAACCACGTCCGGATGATCCGGTCGTAGAACCCCTCCGCCAGCAGCTCTACCTCCCGGCGCGTTGGCTCGAAGGCCTCCGGGAAGCCCCGGGGGATGCGCCCCCCGATCGCCCGGGCGCCGACCCCACGGTAGTCAACGAGCCCCGCGGCGGCCGCGATGACGGGGATCGCTCGGCCCCGTGCCCGGACATCCGCAGCCTCCGCGAGGGTCGCCGGGGGCACCTCTGGGCCGCTCCCGGAGCCCAGGCTAACGCCGAGGCTTTCCAAGGCCGAGCGGACGGAGCGGCCCGCGTCCGACAGTGCCCGGACGCTGGAGCTCTCGAGCTCCCGGAGCGCCTTCTCCCGCACCTTGGCCTCCTCGCGGAGACGGATGTAGGCGCCCTCCGAAAGGTGCACCTGCGCCCGGGCCCGGGACAGCTCGTCAAGAGCTTCGTCCCGCTCCCGGATGGCCGCCTCCCGCCGCTCGACGCAGGCCGAGGCCCGGCTCTCCGCCTCCTTGAGCAGCCGGGTGACCCGCTGCTCAAGGCCCCAGGTAACGGTCGCTACCTACAAAATGCATAGAGTTAGAAAAATCTTAAGTGCAGTAAAAAAAAAACCGAAGTGTGGAGAGCTCGAGTTACCTGGGCTCCGAGGGACTCGAGCCCCTCAAAACGCTCGTGGAGCGTCCCTCCTGCCACGAGGGCCTGCACCTTCCGGTTGTGCAGGCCCTCCGCGTAGCGGGCCACCTCCCCCGCTGGAAATAGGGAGGTGTCTTGCCCGGCCCTCCTATCGCGGCCGGGAGAGGGCCCCCGGACCTCTGAATCCGGGAGCACGGCCGGCGTCGCCGGCGTCTTCGTCGACGAAGTTTCCTCCGAAGACGAAGACGAAGGTTGGACGGGGATCTCCGTCCGGGGGGGGATCATTGGGCCTTTCCCCGCCCCAGGCCGGAGGGCCCTCGGAGCCTCCTGCTCCGGGGGGACCTCGAAGACGGAGGGGCTCCCCCCCTCCTCATCCACCGGCCAGAGGCGCGGGGGCGCCGCCCCCGAAAACCGCACTTCTAGCCTCTCCGGCGCCAATGCCGCCGGGAGAGGCGAGAGGAGCGTCACGCGAACTGGCGACGGGGCGTAGTCCGCCGAATCGGACCCCGCCCCATCGACAACCACCTCCTTCCCCCGGGCCTCGACGGGGGCCTCCGGGGGCGGAGGCGTTGCATCTGCCCGGGGCGCCGCCCGGGCATGTTATGAACCGGCGGCGCGGAGCTCCCACCTGGTGAAGGGAGGACCAAAGTCCCCCTTCGGCTCGGTGATGGTCCAGATGCTGCCCTCCCGGGTGGTGGACTACCCGGCGGCGGCCTCCCGGGACCACTGGGGGGACTGGCTCCGGAGGTGGTTCTACCTCCGGGTCCGGGACGAGGCGGAGGTCTACGCCCCGGACCCTCCCACCTACAGCCGGTCATCCGCACCGAAGCCGCCGGTGTGGACGGATGAGGAGTTCGAGCTCCTCGGGAAGGTGGTGCTGGCGAAGAAGGCCCGCTCGATGCGGGACGCCGCGGAGGAGCTGGCGCTCCTGCGGCTTTCCCCCTTCTCACGCGGGGGAAGGGGGATCGGCATGGGCCCGGAGCAGCGGCCTCCGGTCAAGCCGGTGACGCGGCGTAAGTCCCCTGCATTTTTGTACTTGCAGTTTTTTACGGAAAATTGACTAACTTTTTACCTCTTACAGTGCGCCCGTACCCGGCAGCCAGGGACAAGGCGGAGCACCTCCTGGGGAGGTACTTCGCCGACGAACACGAGCGCATCGTGCGCCTCGTGGGGGAGGGGCCTCCCCGGAACTTGGTGGCCGAGGCCTACGGGCTCAGGCTTCCGGAGAGGAAGCCCCTTCCCACCCCCGGGTCTCATAAACGGGGGAAGGACGCGGCCGGGGACTCGGAGCCCAAAAAGCCCCGGGTCCAGAAGACCCCAGCTCCGGCGACGGCGCCGGCGACGACGCCGGTGAGGGCCCGGGACGCAGCTCCCGGAGCCGAACATGCCCGGGCGGCGCCCCGGGCAGAGGCGACGCCTCCGCCCCCGGAGGCCCCCGTCGAGGCCCAGGGGAAGGAGGTTGTTGTCGATGGGGCGGGGTCCGATTCGGCGGACTACGCCCCGTCGCCAGTTCGCGTGACGCTCCTCTCGCCTCTCCCGGCGGCATTGGCGCCGGAGAGGCTAGAAGTGAGGTTTTCGGGGGCGGCGCCCCCGCGCTTCTGGCCGGTGGATGAGGAGGGGGGGAGCCCCTCAGTCTACGAGGTCCCCCCGGAGCAGGAGGCTCCGAGGGCCCTCCGGCCTGGGGCGGGGAGAGGCCCAATGATCCCCCCCCGGGCGGAGATCCCCACCCAATCTTCGTCTTCGTCTTCGGAGGAAACTTCGTCGACGAAGACGCCGGCGACGCCGGCCGTGCTCCCGGATTCGGAGGTCCGGGGGCCCTCTCCCGGCCGCGACAGGAGGGCCGGGCAAGACACCTCCCTATTTCCTGCGGGGGAGGTGGCCCGCTACGCGGAGGGCCTGCACAACCGGAAGGTGCAGGCCTTCGTAGCAGGAGGAACGCTCCACGAGCGTTTCGAGGGGCTCGAGTCCCTCGGAGCCCAGGTAACTCGAGCTCTCAACACTTCGGCTTTTTTCCTGCACTTAAGATTTTTCTAACTCTTTATGCATTTTGTAGGCAGCGACTGTTACCTGGGGCCTTGAGCAGCGGGTCACCCGGCTGCTCAAGGAGGCGGAGAGCCGGGCCGCGGCCTGCGTCGAGCAGCAGGAGGCGGCCCTCCGAGAGCGGGACGAAGCTCTTGATGAGCTGTCCCGGGCCCGGGCGCAGGTGCACCTTTCGGAGGGCGCCTACATCCGCCTCCGAGAGGAGGCCAAGGTGCGGGAGAAGGCGCTCCGGGAGCTCGAGAGCTCCAGCGTCCGGGCGCTGTCGGACGCGGGCCGCTCCGTCCGCTCGGCCTTGGAAAGCCTTGGCGTTAGCCTGGGCTCCGGGAGCGGCCCGGAGGTGCCCCCGGCGACCCTCGCGGAGGCTGTGCGTTTTCTTAACGCACAAGTCTCCGCCATCCCGGAGGCTGCGGACGTCCGGGCGCGTGGCCGGGCGATCCCCGTCATCGCGGCCGCCGCGGGGCTCGTTGACTACCGTGGGGTCGGCGCCCGGGCAATCGGGGGGCGCATCCCCCGGGGCTTCCTGGAGGCCTTCGAGCCAACGAGCCGGGAGGTGGAGCTGCTGGCGGAGGAGTTCTACGACCGGATCATCCGGACGTGGTTCCCGACACCGGTGCCTCCGGCCGCGGATGTCCCTGCCTCGGCAACGGAGGAAGCTTCCCGGGGGGAGGACCCCAATGCCAAAGTATGAGCCTCCCCCGGGTCTTTAGCTAGGACCCCTTTTTATTTTAGACATTTTGATTCCGGTAGCTTCTTAGGAGAAGCCCCGGGCACTTGTACAAAAACATTTTGCAATGAAATATATGAAATTTTTCTAAGTCTTTGTAATGAAATGTTACTAGGGTTCCCGGGGGGTTGCTCCCGAGCAACGGTCCGGGAGAGACTCTCCGGGGGACGCCCAAGCGGCTTTGATTTTGCTGAGCCTTGTCTCCGGGAGGCGCGACAGCGGTACTGCCCGGGAGCCCGTCCGGTTGAGGTGGCGCCCGGAATGGCACTTGGATAATTTTGACAACAGCCGTGCTGAATTAACTCCCCCACGCCCGAGGGCCCAGATGATACCGCCCCTCCGGATACTTCCGCCGGCTGGGTACGAGTTTTGGCCCGAAGACGTACTTCGGGATTCTCAGCGTCGCGTCCGGGCGCTGTACCGGGACCTGGCCCGGGAGCTAAGGGAGCGCCTCCGGGAGCTTTAGGCGTAGGGGCCTTAGGCTCGTAGAAAATCCCCCGGGTTAGGACCCGGGTTGTATCATTTCCGAAACCCACCGGAGGGGGAAGATGTCCTCCGGGTTTGTTGATCAATAAAGCGCATTGTTTCTTTTTATTGCCTCTTTCTTTTCTTCTTCTTGGATGGTCTGGACAACTCATCTTAACAAGGATGAGCTAAGTTCCTTCGTGGGTGACCCGGGGACCCGCTGTCCCCCCCCGCCCACAACGGGCGGGAGGAAGCCTCCGCGTGCTGTGGGGGAAACAGGGTCCCCGGGGGGAGCATAACCTGTAGAAATATTTTCTAAGTCAGAAAATTGTAAAAATAGGATTTCCGAGGGAGGGACCTTCCGGGGTGGCCGGGGGCACTGGGAGAGGTTCATCCGGCCGCCGGGAGAGCGGGGAACCGGGAACAAGGCGCGGAAGGGGCTCATGAAAAGCCAATGACCTCCGGAGGGGAGCTTCCCGGGAGGGTTCGTCCGGTCGCCGTGAGAACGGGGAACCGGGAATAATGTTTCCGGGGGAAAATATATCTGAGAAATCCAATCTTCGTAAAGCAATTGTCCGGTCGCCGCGAGGACGGGGAGCCGGGAATAAGGTCTTCGAGAGATAATCATCCGGTCGCCGTGAGAACGGGGAGCCGGGAATAACATCGACTCCCGTAGGAGGAAGATAGATCCAATCAAGCCGCAAGGGGCTGATCTTCCGGTCGCCGTGAGAACGGGGAGCCGGGAATAACGTCGACTCCTGGAGGAGGAAGATAGATCCAGAAAGCCATTAGACGTCCCGCTGAGGAGAGCGTCTACTTCCGGAGGAGGAAGTGCCCGGAGACGGGTCTTGAGTGTTTGGGTAGGGGACTAATCTCCCAAAGTGACTCGTTACCGCGGCCGCTGGGGACCGGGTTGCCGCTTACACCCTCAGTCCACGAGGGCTGTTCGTAAGCCGCCCTTCAGGAGGGACTTGCTGGGGCAGGGCCCACTTCCTCACGGAGAGGGCATCCTCACGGGGAGGGCATCTTCATGGGGAAGGCATCCTCGCGGGGAGGGCGTCCTCGCAGGGAGGGCATCGCCACTAGGGGCGGTAAACAAGAACAACCTGCAGTGAGACAGTTGAAGAACAAAGGCTATGCATTTATTAACGAAATATACAAAGCCCCCCTGCGAAGCCGCGAAGGGGGAAAAAGGGAAGCTACAGTGTCCCCCCTCCCCCTCCGGCGTGACCGCCCCGGGGGAGGGGACAGGCCCGTAAGGCTAAACGTAGAACTTGCGAAGTAAACGCAAGTTCCAGGTGTGCTTCAGCTCCTGCTCTTCAAGGTTGGAGAGCTTGTAGGCCCCCGAGCCTAGGACAGCGGAGATCCTGTAGGGGCCCTCCCACTTGGGGGAGAGCTTACCCTGGGCTTGGGGGTCTGTGACGCGCTTGAGGACAAGGTCCCCAAGGCGGAAAGCTCTCTCGCGCACGCGCTGGTTGTATGCGCGCGACATCTCGCGCTCGTAGATGGCGTGGCGGAGGAGCGCTCGGTCGCGTTCCTCCTCCACGAGGTCGATTTCCAGCCGCCGGTTGTCTTCGTTGGCCCGGTAGGCTGCGGTCGTGGCTCCGTTCAGGAGCTCGA
The DNA here is from genome assembly GCA_019359835.1 of Pharus latifolius. Classification (NCBI taxonomy): domain Eukaryota; kingdom Viridiplantae; phylum Streptophyta; class Magnoliopsida; order Poales; family Poaceae; genus Pharus; species Pharus latifolius. The sequence goes on from CM033329.1 coordinate 27,516,626, forward strand.
CCCGCAGCGACCGGAAGCCGATCTCCGGGGGGAGGACCGCCTCCGCCCCGTAGACTAGGGAGAAGGGAGCACGCCCTGTGGCCCGGGACGGGGTCGTGCGCATCGAGCAGAGGATGCTAGGGAGCTCCTCTGCCCACGCGCCCCGCTTGGAAGCGGTTTGTTCGAGCCTCCGGCGTAACCCCTGTAGGATTACGCCATTGACCCTCTCGACGGCCTCGTTGCTTTGGGAATGGGCCACTGAGGCGAAGTGGATGACGACCCCCAGGCCTTCGCAGAATTCCCGGAAATAAGCCGAGTCGAATTCGGTCCCGTTGTCCACGGTAATTTCCCGGGGGACACCAAAACGACAAACGACGTTTTTCCAGAAAAACCGCTGAACGGCCGGGGAGGTGATGCTAGCCAAGGGCTCCGCCTCAACCCACTTTGTAAAGTAGTCGACCGCGACCACCGCATACTTGTATCCTCCGGGCGCTGGGGGGAAAGGCCCTAAGAGGTCCATCCCCCAGCGCACGAAGGGCCAAGTGATGGGGATAGTCCGCAGCGCTACAGGGGGGAGATTCGAGCCCTTGGCCATCTTCTGGCATGCTTCGCACGCGGAGACAAGGTCTCGCACGTCGCGCATGACTGTAGGCCAGTAAAAGCCCTGCTGAAGGGCCTTGGCGGCGATGGCACGCGGGGCTAGGTGAGAACCACAGCTCCCCGCGTGAATGTCTTCCAGGAGTTGAAGTCCCTCCGACCGGGGGAGGCAGCGCAGGAGGGCTGAAGCCCCGCGCTTGTAGAGCCTTCCCTCGAGCAGGAGATATGCCCGGGCTTTGGCCCGGAGGCACTTAACCTCGGTCTCGCTGGGAGGGTCCCCCTCCCCCTTGATGAAGGAGATGAGGGGATCCATCCATGACGACGGCCGGACGATCTCGGCGACCTCCGGGACCGGAGGCTCGGGGCCTACGTCCGAGGAGGCCACCGAGGGCTTCGTGATTGTTTCCAGGAAGGCCCCCTTGGGGAGCGTTTCCCGGGCGCTTGCCACCCGGGCCAAAGCATCAGCCCGGTCATTCTCCCTTCGCGGGATATGCCGGGCCTCAAGGCCGTCGAAGTGTTTCTCCATTTTTCGTACTTCCTGCAAGTAAAGACTTAAATTTGCGTCATGGCACAGGTAAGATTTGTCCATTTGGCAGACAACGAGCTGAGAGTCTCCCTTCACTAGTAGGCGCCGGATCCCCAGTGATCGCGCAAGGCGCATCCCGAGGAGCAGAGCCTCGTATTCGGCGACGTTGTTGGTTGCGGGGAACTCGAGACGCGCGGCGTACTCGAGCTCCTTCCCCTCGGGGCTCCGGAGGACTACCCCCACGCCAGCCCCAGCGAGACACAGCGACCCATCAAACAGCAAGGTCCAATGGTCACTGCGTCGGGGCGGCACAGGGAGATCTGCGATGAAGTCGGTGAGGACCTGCGACTTGATTGCGGAGCGGCCGGTAAGGGACAGGGAGAAGGGGGCAAGCTCGGCCCCCCACTTCCCAATCTGGCCGGTGGCTTATTTATTCCGCAGTATCTCCCCCAAGGGGAGGGACGATGGAACGGTGATGGGGTGCCCCAGGAAGTAATGCCGGAGCTTCCGGGACGCCATGAGGAGAGCGTAGCAAATTTTCTCCATCTCCGTGTACCGAGTCTTGGCCCCTTGGAGGGCTTCACTGATGTAGTACACGGGACGTTGCTGCCCCCCTTGCTCCTTCACCAAAACCGCGCTGACGGCGACGGGGGTCGCGGCGAGGTAGAGGAGCAGGGGCTCTTCCGGAGACGGACTCAGGAGCATTGGAGGGCTCGAGAGGTACTTCTTGAGGTCGTTGAAGGCTTCCTGGGCCTCGGGGGTCCAGCGGAACCCCTCAAGCCCCCGGGGGATCTTGAAGAACTGGAGGCCCCGCTCCCCCGAACGGGAGACGAAGCGGCTGAGCGCGGCCAGGCGGCCGGAGAGCCGCTGGACATCTTTGACGGAGCGCGGCGGGGGCATCTCCAGGAAGGCCCGGATCTTCTCGGGGTTTGCCTCAATGCCCCGCTGGGACACGAGGAAACCCAGGAGCTTCCCCCCGCGCACCCCGAAGGCGCACTTCTCCGGGTTGAGCTTGAGCCCGAACGCGCGAAGGTTGCGGAAGGTCTCTGCGAGGTCATCGATGTGGGAGGCTGCACGGGGGCTCTTGACGACCGCGTCGTCTACGTAGACTTCGACGTTGCGGCCGACTTGATCTTTGAAGACCAGCGTCATAAGGCGCTGGAAGGTGGCTCCCGCATTCTTGAGCCCGAAGGGCATATGGCGGTAGCAGAAGGTTCCGAGGGGAGTTATAAAACTCGTCTTTTCCTCATCCCCCTCCGCCATCCGGACTTGATGGTATCTCGAATAGGCGTCTAGGAAGCTCATCAGCTCGCACCCCGCGGTGGAGTCAACGAGCTGGTCGATCCGCGGGAGCGGGAAGTTGTCTTTGGGGCAAGCGCGGTTAAGGTCGATGAAGTCCACGCACATGCGCCACTTGCCACTTGACTTCTTGACGAGGACGGGGTTTGCGAGCCACTCGGGGTGCAACACCTCCCGGATGAACCCCGCCTCTCGGAGCCGGGCTATCTCCGTCTTGATGGCTTCTTGACGTTCGAGGGAGAGCTTCCTCAACTTCTGCTTGATAGGGGGGTGACCGGGGGTTACCGCGAGCTTGTGTTCAATAACCTCCCGGGCGACGCCCCGCATGTCCGAAGGCTTCCACGCAAAAACATCGGAGTTTTCGCGCAGAAAGGCTGCGAGTTGCGCTGCATGGTCTTGGGGGAGCTCTGCCCCGATTTGGACAGTTTGGTCCCTGCTGCCCAGGGAGAGCGGGAGATCTACCTTGCCCACGGGGTGGATCGCCTTCCCTGGGACGAACCCTTGCAGAGGCCCTGCCGCTGGTTGCAGGAGCTTCTCATCCACCTGCATTTCCTTGAAGGTTTTGAGGACCAGGACGTCGGCGGAGCTTCCGCCGTCCACGAGGATGCGGGCCAAGTGGCAGTTGTAGATTGTCGCGGAGACAATGAGCGCGTCATCGTGGGGGAAGCGAACCCCTCGCGCGTCTTCCGCCGTAAAGGTGAGGGGGACGTCCGACCACTTGGGCGGCACGGACGCGTGTAGCACCCCCACTACCTTAACTTCTCGCGCGTACTCCTTGCGCTGGCGCTTGGAATCCCGCCCGGAGGCGGACCCCCCTACGATGACGTTGATGCGGCGCTGAGAAGTTTGAAAGGGGAGAGCGTCTGAAGGCTCCCCCTCCTGCACCTGCTGCCCCCCCGCGGGAGCGGGAAGGGCCGGAACAGCTGGCCGAGGGGGCAAGGAGGCCGGGGTCCCCCCCCCTGCCCGCGCTGGTCGAGGAATGCCGCGAAGTGTTGCAGCAGCTGGTGGCAATCTCGGGTGGCGTGGGTACTGGACCCGTGGAAGCTGCACCACGGTCCTTCCCGGCTTCTCCCCGCGGGGCCTTCGCGGCCGCGCGAAGACTGTCCTCCCCCATGGCCTCTCGGCTTGGGAAAGGGGCGGTTGCACTTCGGGGGGTCGCGCGAGCCGCCTCCGCCCTCGAGGACAAAAGTGTCCCGAGGCCGTGGTTCGCTACGGCCCCCCTGCCTGGGGCGCCTGGGGGGATCCCGGGCCCCCCGCTCGGCGGGGGCAGGAGCCCCCTGGGTCTTCTTCCAGATGTCGTCTTCCTCCGCCCGAGCGTACTTTTCGAGCACATTGAAGAGCTCGTCGGCGGAAGAGGGGCAGCTCCGGGAGAGCCTTCGGTGGAGCTCCCCCGGGAGGATGCCGCTTTTGCAGTCTTCGATGACCGTAGAGTCGGGGACGTGGGCCACTTTGCTCTTCACCTGGGCAAAGCGCTTGAAAAAGCTTCTGATGGTCTCCCCAGTTCTCTGCCGGACAGTATACAGCTGCGAGGAGTCCAGGGGACGCACGTAGTTCCCCTGGAAGTTGGCACAGAACTCCCGCTTGCGCTGCGAGAAAGACTTGATGGAGCCCGCCTTCAGATTGTAAAACCAGGAGCGGGCAATGCCGGTGAGGTAGAGGGGGAAGACGTTGCATTGGACACTCTCGTCCCCCCCCGCCGCGGAGATGGCGGTGGAGTAGATCTGCACGAATTCGTACGGGTCCGCCTCGCCATTATAATGCTCGATGTGCGGGGGACGGTAGGGCCGCGGCCATCGGATGCTGCGGAGTCTTCGACACAGGGGCTGGTTCGCCCCCTGCACTTCCCGGGGGGAGCCCCAGTCACTGTCTTCTTTAACGGGGGACGCCCCCTCGTTATCCGAGTCAGGTAGCGGCCCAAGAGGGCCACCGGAGTGGTGGTGACGACGCTTCTCTTCCGGGCCGGGACTGATTTCCCGGACGTCCGGGCTTCCCTCCGAGGAGGACGGTTCTTCGGCGGGTCTCTTCCCCCGACCGGTGCGAGAGCGAGGCTCCCTGCGACAACTATCGGGGGGAAGCTCTTCCCTGCGGCTGGGAGAATGCGTTCGCTCGACCTCCCCCCGGGAGAAGCGGACCTGCTTCGCCGGGGGAGGGAGCTCCTGCACTGTAGCAGCCGGCCCGGAAGCTACCGGGGCCTGCTGGGGGGAGCCCCCTGCGACGCCCCCCGGGACCAGAAAGGGGGGAGCCCCTGCACCATCCGGAACCGGGGAGGGGGCGCCCGGGACGACGTTTGGGTCCGAAGAGGGGGCCCCTGCGGCAACGACCGGGACCGGAAGGGGGGAAACCCCCGCGACATCCGGAACCAGTGGGGGGTGAGCCCCCTCGGCGACGTCCGGGGTTGGGGAGCCAATGCGGGGGGAAGTTCGCTGAGGCACGGGAGCTGCTCTGTCGACCGGCCCCGGTGCGGTAAACGCAACGCGAGGGGCGGGACTGGCTCCCGGCGTAGGAATAACCCCCGGCATGAAATGGCCCCCCAGCCCCGGAGGCGGGCCGGGGACGGGGTACCCCCCTGGTGCCACGAAGGGCACGGGCATGAAATAGCCTCCCGGCACCGGGACAGGCCCGGGTGTCGAGAAGTGTCCGGAAGTATATCCCGCGGGGGGAGGGAACCCCCCAGCGGGATCATACGGGGTAGACAGCCCCCCCGACGCCGGAGGGGCCGCTGGGTATCCCATAAACAGGGGCATGATCCCCGGATACGGGTGCGGCGAAAATGTGGAGGCCGAAGGCCGCTCTAACACACTAAGGAGCTCGTCCATAGAGCGCTGGGTGCGGAGCTGGCCCTCTACGAGAGCCTCCAGCAGGGCATCCCGGGGAGCCGGGGGAGCCGTCGGGGGGAAACTCGTCCCGGCCGAGGTCCCCGCGGCCGCCGGGACCGACCCGGAGGTGGAGGCGCCTAAATTGAGAAGAAAGGTGGGAGGCGGTACCTGGGAATGGTCGCCTCCGGATGGAAGCGCCGGAACAGCAGCGTCCCGGACGGGTGGCACCAGGTCACCGGGACCGGCGTCACCGGGAAGGGCGCGGGCCCTTGTTCTCGGAGGAGCCATGGCGATTCGTCACGGGTCCCCACGGACGGCGCCAACTGTCGTGGTATTAAGAATACCCCGGCAGGTTTTGAAGACGATCCTAGCGGAGATTACGCAGCGCGGGTTGACCGGGAGACCGGTCCTCCCCCGCTGGACAAACACAAGAAAAGACACGAGGATTTATACAGGTTCGGGTCCCAGTGGGGGCCCTAGTCCTGTCGACGCGCTCCCGACCGCAGTCGGCTGGGGGAGCTCTCTCCGGGGGAGAGGCTTCCGGAGCACGTCAGTGAGATTAGCTATTCCAAATAATAATGAACTGATCCTTTACAACAGAGGGGTACAAGGGCTATTTATAGCCCCAAAAAGAAGCAAAAAACCTAAACTACCCCGGGAGCCACCATCGGATTGAAGGGTAGGACCGTCCTTCTCCCGGTCAAACGCCTTGGATGCTTGACAGGTGGTCACTGATTCCCGAGGCGTCCCTCGCGTGACCTGCACGTGATAAACAGACAGGGGTCTTACCTTTTAGGAGGGCGATGACGTCCGGGACCCCTTCCGGAGAGCAGGGTCCCGGGGACCCAAAAGGCGGCGCCCGGGACATGCCCGAGGGGCACAGTCCCGGGGGCCAAATGGCGGCGCCCGGGACATGCCCGGGGGGCACGGTCCCGGGGGCCAAATGGCGGCGCCCGGGACATGCCCGGGGGGCACGGTCCCGGGGACCAAATGGCGGCGCCCGGGGCAGGCACCGGAGGCCACTATCCCCGGGCGAATGGCGGCGCCCGGGACATGCCCGGGGGACACGGTCCCGGGGGCCAAATGGCGGCGCCCGGGACATGCCCGGGGGGCACGGTCCCGGGGGCCAAATGGCGGCGCCCGGGGCAGGCACCGGAGGCCACTATCCCCGGGCGAATGGCGGCGCCCGGGACATGCCCGGGGGACACGGTCCTGGGGGCCAAATGGCGGCGCCCGGGACATGCCCGGGGGGCACGGTCCCGGGGGCCAAATGGCGGCGCCCGGGGCAGGCACCGGAGGCCACTATCCCCGGGCGAATGGCGGCGCCCGGGATATGCCCGGGGGACACGGTCCCGGGGGCCAAATGGCGGCGCCCGGGACATGCCTGGGGGGCACGGTCCCGGGGGCCAAATGGCGGCGCCCGGGGCAGGCACCGGAGGCCACTATCCCCGGGCGAATGGCGGCGCCCGGGACATGCCCGGGGGGCACGGTCCCGGGGCCCAAATGGCGGCACCCGGGACATGGCCGGGGGGCACGGTCCCGGGGGCCAAATGGCGGCGCCCGGGACATGCCCCGGAGGCACGGTCCCGGGCGCCTAAAAGGCGGCGCCCGGGGCAGGCACCGGAGGCCACTGTCTCCGGGCAATCATGAACTTACCTGGACTTGACCGCGTGGAGATTTCCCCCAACAATAGTAACTACACAGTAGAAGATAGGTGACCCTCCCACAAAAGAAGTTGACGGCAGAACAACACACATCAAGGTTCTGGCGGAACTGGCTCTCCTTCATCTGAATCCACAAAGCTCTCCACGCCTTCATCTGGATTATTGAACGCTCCTTCTAATGGATTGAAGGTTGCAAGAGTGAGTACTTACGTACTCAGCAAGTCATAGGTAAGAGTAGATACATATAGTAGTGATGATATGAACCTAGACTAGTCAAGAATTATGGATGTTTGTAAAATAACCTTTTTCTTTCATATCTCATCTCATCTCATCTTACGGCAACACTTTTCATAACATAGCATTGCTATTCATGTTCACTACATTATAGCACTACCGCGACACGTCGACACACGACAGCCCATGGTAGCACTCTTTATCATGACAACACATGTCATTTGGGTAATCTTGACTTAACAAATTTTATTTAGAAAACATACTTGTGTCACATCCCGTGGATTTAATCCACCGCAGCAGACTCCTATAAACCCAGGAGCTCAGAGTATTCGAATACGTTTTTAACTCTGCAGAGAGGTACCAATTTACCCGCAAGATATTCCACTTTCATGCCTTTCCTATCAAAATGATTGGACCCGTGAGTCACTTCATTCTGTGAGTGGCAAGGTGGAGATAACAAGAACTTTTGTTATGTTTCACATACAATTCACCCCTGACCCTGTGGATCTTTCGTGAACCACAGTTGTGGCGGGTTGTACCCAAACCTCGACCCCTATGCATATTCTCATTACTGGGTCAGCGTGCATGATCACCTTCAATGATATGTGTAGGAGCCGCACTCCGTGCAAATCGTGCATCACATCACATCTCATGCAGCGGTTTCATGTGCGATCTACATAAGTACTTGTTCAGGCCTGTCCCATACCAGGCTTGCGGTTAGTACGTTGTTCATGCCACTAGACGCACAACACAGGGTTCTAGTCCTTATATGCCAGTGACCGGACCATCCACAACCATGCACCTTCAGTGCCTGCACATCCTTTGCAGTTAAGCACCTCCAGTGCTACCGCCATTCCTTACCAAAATTCTGGTCACGGCTAAGGGTTATATTTCATGAATATAAGTATATACATAAATATATATTAGTTCATGGCTCAAAACTTGTTCATTTCATATTTTACAGATAACCGGTCTAGTACTGCCAATTTATAATTCAACCATTCTCAATCTTTCACATGCAATATTATCTATATTCAAGGTTATATTATAGCAACACTTAAAATATAGGTTCAAGATGTCCAAGAATTTGACTTTCCTTCTGCGTCGTAAGAGACAGCAGTTGATGACGGGTCGACAACGAAGTCCTCGAACTCAACTTCTAGATCTGCCTGGCGACAAACAAACACACAATGATTACTTATTATATTAAAATGCTTTATGACTTATATGCAGATATGCTTAACAAGAATAACTGAATAATGCTGAGATTAGTTGAGACTACAGACTGAACTGAGTCAAGATTCTAGGGTTTCAAGGAATTTGGGCTTAAGGATTGGTGTTAGATGTTCTTAGGGTTTCAAGGTTGCAATAAGGACATCAATTTTGTGGCTGGTTTCATCAAAATTAACGAATGTCAACAGATCGACATTCGGTTCAAGGATCTGACATAGCTTTAAGAAAAGCTAGAGTGCTTAACTCAAGTTGTGGTAGTAGAAGAAAATGTAGATTATAGCTCTACAATTTCAGTGGACAAAGTTATTTTTAAAATGCACACCCAGAAGAAAGTGAACAAGGCCAATGCCACTGGCTGACAAGCTCTGGCATAGGCTGACAATGTCAAAATCTAGGGATAAGCATAAAATGCTGTTCAAGGGCTCAACTGGTGTGCTAACTTTGTCTAGGAGGTAGGCTTGAGTAACAGGAACAAAAGACATAACAGGATCCACGGCTGAAGATGGCCGGACGGCAAGAAATCCGATGATGAACTGCGGTGATCTCACTGCACTAAAATAGTTCCGGACACAGATCTTCGCAAGGCTGTAACTTTCAATCTAGACCGATCTAGGTGTTGAGCTAGAAGACAAAAGTACTCAGGAGATTGAGGCACATCTAGAGGACAAAGTGGTCGAAGCTGGATCGGCCGTAATCATTTTTCCGGTGAACGGCGCCGGAGAAGATGACACGGAAATTGAGGGACTTTTGATATAGGTCGATTGAACTCAATTCTTTGCTCGAGGAGTATCTAAGAGGTATAAGGAAGCTGTTGGTGAAGTCAGTTTGACTAGAGGATTATCGGAGAAGCCTGGCGACGTGAGCCGGTTTCTGGTAAAATTCCAATTTGAGAACAGCTTCGATTCGAGTTAAATTTTAAAATCTTGATGCACTGGCTTGCTAAGAATAGTTCACTGAGTAATTTACTCTACAGATTCGAAGGCTAATTTGGGATAAATCAAGCTGCATTGCCAGAACAGGGCAATTTGAGAATTCTAATGATCGCCGGCGTTAAAGGTCAACGGTGAGCAATTAAATGCTATCACACAGAGAGAAGGATAAGAAAAACTCACTGGTGGCTTTAATTTGGCAAGTGGTGTAGTGGAGCGTGCTGGCACCGTGAGCCTCCTCGACTTCTGATGAAGTGTGAAGAAGCTACTGGGTACAGGGCTGCTTAAATAGGCACGGCGAAGCTTGCAACGAGGGAACAGTAAGGAAATTGGCGCCGGTGATGAGACTGGTTGGGCGCAGAAGCAACAGCGGTGAATGGAGATGCGACGGCGCGCAGGCGGTGCAACAGCTTTGCCAGCAGCGGTCGGGGTGCATTGGAATTTGATTTGGGATGGCGCAGATGCGGAGGCAGTGACACAGCTCCGGCAATGACAAGTAAGAACATGCAAAATGTGTCTTCACGGGCGCACGCAAAAACGCAGCTGGGGCACGGGCGAAAATCCTCCGGTCGCAGCACTGCTACGGCGAAGTTCTGGCTGAGGTCACGTGCGCACAAGGTGGCATGATTGCTCACAAACACAGGCGGCAAGAATTTCTGGCCGGCGGTGAGGCAACACGGCGCGGAAGCACATCACAACTCCGGTCGAACGGCCTCTGAAAACTGGTTGAAAGGAACTACCTGAGTTGGTCGAAAAAGGCTGAAAAAGAAGAGAAGGATTGATATGAAATTTCTAATTTTGGCTTTTCGACTGATTTGCTAATCTGGAGATTTAGAACATTAAAGATGAATTTGATTGCACTAATCTCGCAAACTAAATTCAACAAAATATTTCGTAAACATATTTGATAAAATCTGGCACATTTGAATTGTTTTTGATATAAACTTAAATAGGGTATTTTAGGGTAATTGAAATCTGAGTTTTGGTCGATTTCGAATTCTGGCATTTAGGATGAGGTTTTGAAATCTGGACAGAAGGAGAAATTCTTTCAAATAACATTTGGAAGTTGTTTGCTAAAGAAATTCTAAATTTGCAACATTTAGCTTTTTAGGCTTATGGAAAATCTGGAAAAGGACTGATCTGCGATACCTCTTGGACTGATTTGTGAAAAGAGTCTAGATGATGAAATCTGGCTGCCAACTTTCTGGTTCAAGGTATTGGCATACCCATGATAATAATCTAAGAATAATCTGCTCTGAATTAGGTCAAGATTTGGCTAAATCTGAGTTTAGAGTACTTAGGGTAATTAACTTAATTCTCCTTTCCAAAACAGAAGTTTTGACAAATCTGGGATTTAGAGATGGAATTGAATCTGGCTTCTGAAGACTTTTAGGTTCAGAGTAACTGATAGATCACATCTGAGCAATCTGATCTTGATTTGGGTCTATGGAATAAATTTGGAAATTTTAGGACTTGATATAGACAATGATCTGGCTACTACTACAGATATATGCATGCATGATGTTCATGAAAAAGGAAGTTTTCACCCCTAAACTCAGGGTGTTATAGTAATAGCCCTACATCCAGTTGTGATTCACTATGTATGAAAGAAAGGATTTACAGGAAAGAGAGTTTATCACAGGCGATAATCTTCTTTTACACTTCTATCTACAAACTATATCTATGTCTTCAAGGCCTTGTTGGTTGTTTAGTTGGAAGTTAACCACCCTTTACATCGTGCATTAACCATCCTTTTATACTGAATGAAAGGATGCCAATGCGAGGCAGTTATAGGCGGTTTCCATAGTGCAGTTCGTATTACCGCACCAAACTTCTTTGCCGATTAAACACATGCAATTATAGAAAACCGCACATGCTAACCTCCTGAAGGTTGTCTTCACATGTGGGAGTAGTAATCTTGACCCTAAGAATGTGTCCAGTAAAGGGTTGAACACCCCCAGGTTATCTTGATCACGCAGAGCTATCGACCTTCTGATCGCACGTAGCCTACGACCACATGATCGTGCATAGTCTGTGACCATGGACTGAGTCTGTGTCCGCAACCCTCTAGTACATAGGAAGCTGTCCGTCTGTGACCATAGTGGCTGCTAAGAATCAAAGACATATACCACATCCGAACTTGACTTGAACACGATATATGTTAAATAAACTAGCTCGGGTGATAATCATCGTCAACTAGCCCCCAAATTTGGAGATATATAAAAAGAATATGACTTCAAATTTAATCTACATAATATGTAAGCCGACGTTTCAACTTCTTCAATTAGCACTGTATGCCATATGGCGGTTTATCTCCCGAGAAGACCTTCGGGTTTTTCTTGAATGGTAATCATGAATTTATTGTCTATTTAACTAAGCCATAAGTGCGTTTTAAGAACTTCAGGGGCCCATGAATGTGAACCGTCGCCTCCAAGCTCTATAAATAGCAAAGCCCTTTAGTTCTAAAAACTCACAAGCAACCTTTTGGTTAAGTCCTTTTAGAACTCGCTTTCACTCTTTACTTCACATTTCTTCTTCGACTCCCATCTTAATGGCGAACTGAGACTCGAAGAAGATTGTTGAGAGTGATGAGGAAAAAGAAGAAATAGTAATTGTCCAGAATCTTCAGAAGGTATATCTTTTCTAGAGTCCTGACACAAATCTTGTCTCTACAGTTTGATCATTTCCAAAGTAATGCATTTTGGAACTCGTAGGTGCTCGAGGAACTAATTCCTCTTAAGAAGAGACCTAGAATTGACAAAGAATCCTCCAGTGGAGCTGCATCGAAGATACTAAAGGGTGCTGACATCTGTGTTGCCACATTTCCCCTTTCTTCTGCCCTTGCAACACATTTAGTTGAATCTTCATCTCCACCTTTGGAGATCCACAACAATCCTTCTAACTTTCACTCTTCTGGGGAAAGTCTCACACCTCTGCGACCAAGTCCCCTTCAAAGCTTGGCTTTCTCCTCTGCTTCTAAGGTAATCATCTTCATCCTCTCTATGTGAATAATGACAACAAAAAAACCCTTTTGCGATCACAACATACACAGGATGTATATCTTATGTCCAAAACTAATTCCAGACTTTTGGTCTCAAGATAGGATGATACCATAAAGGAAATTGCGGTCACAGAACAGCCTTGAGACCATGCATAGCACTGATGTCACAGACAATACCAAGATCACATAATAGCCTTGCGATCATACCTGGTACTGCAACCACAAAAGAATTTTTGCTTTTAAGATTGTGACAGTGTTGAAGATATGTGATTACCCTGGAATCATAAGGTTTTAATTTCTCCAAAAGTTTTGATATAATTATTTATACCATAGCCCCCGAATGTGAAATAAAAAGATCTTTATTAATCTCTCACAGATACATTTTGTTTCAGATTCAAACAGGGTAAATGATATTATAGCGGGTTTGAACTGAGAAGACACCCGTTATGAGAAACTTATTAAAATAATAAACCTGGCGAGTGGTGGCCTCGGGCATATAAAAGGAAAGAGTGGCTTGCCTGAGAAGCTTCAGAACCAAAACCCCTTTTCCTTAGCCATCTTCGCCAGCATGGTCAAAGAGCGCCAGTTCCGCGGGATGCATATACTTCCGCGTAAGTGAGAAGAAAGAGTACCCCTTTCTCCCTGTGTGGGATTCAGTGCATGGATGGCACCAAAAGTGGTTCTATTGCACCCCACTTTGGAAAGTGGTCTCTGTTTCGAGAACCACTGACTAGAGAAGAACAGCAAGATGGACACCACTCTTGCTTTAGATCAAGAGTTGAAGAAGCAGGCCCAAGCAATTCTTTACTTAGTCCAGCAAGGATTAAGTGTGTGAGATATCATTCACGACTTCGTAAAGAACAGGATGAGCCCCCTGTGGAAGAGGGAACATCCAGCTTGGGAAGTGGAATCCATGGCGGACAGCACCCTGGATTATAATACAGGTATGTCTTCTGGTCTACAAAACACGCAATTTTAGTAATCATATCAAGTAATTTGCTTTTTGTGACGTAGTTTAATCCTTGTCCGAGATTGAGAAATGGACGAATAGCCTTATGCGGCCATATAACGTCGTGACAGAAGGAGCTCAAGGATCACCCCGTCCTCAGAGCCTGATCAACAGTAGCGATGATATGAGACAAGAGCGTCAAAAGGTAAGCATTTTTCGAGGAAAATGTCTCAAAAACACCTGTTGATTCTAATCATCAAATCAAAAATTCTTGAAATGATGTAGCTGTTGGAGGGGTGAACCGCCAGGACAAAGAGTCCTGATAATGGCATAGGACCTTCTGGGAGGTCAGCATCGAAGAGGGTATAGAGAACCTCTTCTAAAAAGAAGACACAGGAGCCATCCCCTGAAACCTTCAAGAAGATCATAGGGGGGCTTCTTTGAAAAAGAAGAAAACAACTGCGGAAAATACTGCCGTAAGATTTTCTCTTCCCCTTGTTGTACCAAGTACGGATAGGAGTCACTTCTTAGTCGTACAGGGTGAGGGGAGCGAGGATGACGAAGACGAAGTTCCTCTCATCCGTCGCAAGAGGAAGGCATCAAACCCTCTGGAGATTATTGTTCTAGAGAGGTCAACCTCTCCTACCATTGCCGAAGTCTTGTCATCCTTGGCGGAGGCAAGAGCAATGGCAGAGGATTACGTGGCCGTAGAAGAACTTGCAGTCACAAAGAAAACTCCCAACCCTGAGGCATGTGCCGCTTAGGGCTGGTGACCTGTCATTTGTTTACCGAAGGGGCTGCTGCGGTAAGAACCTCACAGTCTTTTAAATTTTTTACTTCCCTGCATATACCAATCGCATCGTGAACATGCAGAGGGATGAAGACACTGTCCTGTTGAAGAAAAGAAGAACAAGGACAATCGATGATGCTTCAGCAGGGGCGCCTAGTGTGCTTCTATCTCCCCAGAGCTCATCTTCGAAACCCAAGTCTTGGATGGGGTTTCGTATAAAGTAAGGATATCACAACTCGTCAATTATTTGTTGTTTTAAACCAAAGATATTTTCAGTTATGGTATCTGCAGGAAACCTGCGCTTAGCATCCTGTTGACCTCATTGAACATCGGCGCACCAACTACCATGGAGGTTGTGGGGGAAATAGGTGTCATTCCAATGGCTGAGGTATCCTCTCAGGCCATTACAGAGGAAATAATCGCGAACCTTCAATCTCTTGAGGTTGAAACCGCAATACTGACCGCAGGAGTGAGTCAGCAAGAAAAAACACTTGCTGCTCCTGTTGTCAAGAAAAAACAAGCCTCGAGGTTCAACCTGTAGATGAACCCAAGAATATGCTGAGAACTTCTTTCAGCAATTTCGTAGAGGTAAGTAAAAATTCTTTTACCTTTTCTGAAATTAAATAAACTTCGGAATGTTCAAGTTTAAACAGCAATGTTTCATTGTGTTGCAGGATCTATCCAGTGTGGCGACCAAATCAAAAGCTTTAGCAACGCATATTGAGGCCGCACAATGAGAGATCAGCCGATTACAACAATAAGCATCTTGTTTATATCAACTTGAATTTTGCCTAAGTATAACGGTTATCTTTCTTGTCATAGGGAAACGCCTCCTTGACAAAAAGCTTGGCTGTTCGGGAAAACTAGGGAAAAGTTGTGGCCATAAGACTTTCTTCCACACAGAAAGAATTTCACGAGGAGCAATTAAAGATTTCCTGTAAGTTCATTCCCGACCAGGAGGAATTATTTTGTTACGTGAACTACTGTAAAATCAATTATTTTGTTCATGCAGTACAAGAGGAAGAAATAAGCCTTCTTTCAAAGGAGAGAGATGACTTCCAGGAGAAGTGTACCCGGGCTAAAACTGAAAATGGGCAACTTCGCACGACCGTCAAGCACCAAAGTGCAACCATCGAGTCCCTCAAGAAAACGACCGATGTTATCTGCGAGGAGAAAGAAACCCTGAAGGCGACAGTTTCCTCCTGGAGTGACGTTCTGTCGCCAACTTTTGGAAAACTAAAGATGGTTGCAAATTTGCTGAAGGCTGATGTTATCGACCCTCAAAAGGAAGAATTAAGCCTCAATGAGTCGTGCAAAATGGTGACGGCTCAAGATGAATCGCTCCTTGAATATTTTCCAGAAGATATCGAGTGACAAGAAGAGGCAATAATGGACAACACAAAGTCTGTTGCCTCCGCCATCTTATGCAAACTCAGATGTCACCACGGCCAGAATGTAGACTTGAAACCAGTGGTGGGAGACGCAGAGTTTGAGAGAGAGGATCAACTTGAGGATATCATGAAAGAAGTGAAGCCCTTGATCGAAGACCTTCTGAAAGAGCTTGGCTTATTGTAATATCACTGTAATAAACAATGACCTTCTATTTTTTACTGTACCTGTAAACATACAATTATAATATGTAAATGCATGCCTTAGATTTTTCTTTTGAAGAATGTACTCATTTTCATTTTATATCATGGCCCATATCCCTCTACCCCGCTCCTGAGATCATGTCTACTGAAAACATTGTATCATAATCTTAGGAAGAAATGGGTTATTGATGATCAGGAAATATCTAGCGAGTTCCTTGTACGTTTAGAAACAGTTTAGAATGGAATGTCTCAACCTAGATACGATCATCTAGTCGCACTCGAATGATCAGAAACATGCTAGTAAGTCCCGTATGCGTTTAGAAATGACTTATTTAGCGATGTCTTACCTAGATGCGACCATGATATCGGTCAGCGAATTCAACTTGGTTATTATAGTAAGATGGTCATCGGCGACCAGCCCCCGAGTGTGGCTCGGTCAGAATGGGGCAAAAGAAATTGAACTATAACATGATGCGAAAAAAGTACATATAAGTTTTTGTCAAAACCACTAGTACAGAAATGCAATCTACTAACCCCTATATTCTATCGGTTATTAGCGCTTTAGTAGAAAACCGATAGAAAATGTGCCTCGCGGCCAAAAAAGGCCAACGGATGAATTTTTCCTATCGGTTTGTAAGAAACTTACCGATAGAAGAAGCAGTATGATTTACTCTAGTGGTGATGAACATATTTGCCCTTAGAAGAGATGCATAAGTACTGACGGGAGAATGTTGTGCGCCGATAGGACTGGTCGACTTCTTCGACTAGACTTATTCTATCGGTAATTTATTAGTATACCGACAGAATATCTCAAAAATTCCTATCGGCAATATGTAGTGTGCCGATAGAACCGTTCGCCTTCTCCAAATATTTTTATTCTATCGGTAATGTATTCTTTTACCGTTAGAATATATCGAAAATTGCTTAGAACTGTTCGTCTTCAAATAGTTTTATTCTATCAGTAATGAATGTTTATACCGTTAGAATATAGAAAAAATATTTTAGAACTGTTCGCCTTCTACAACTAGTATGATTCTATCGGCAATGTACGTATATACCGACAGAGTGTGGACAAAAATTCCTATCGGTAATTTGTATTGTGCCGATAGAGCCATTCGACTTCTACAGATGTTTTTGTTCTATCGGTAATTGATTTTTTACCGTTAGAATATATATAAAATGACTAACGGTATGCGGTGTTTGTACCGATAGAATTTATCTAGTCCTATAAATACAGGGGTATGTCTCTTCATTCTCAAAGTTCATCTGGGGCTTGTAGTCCTAACCCGTAAGCTCCATGGACGGCCGGTGCACCTCTACAGGCGACCGCTGCACCTCCACACCTCCATCGACGCCCTCTAGACTTCCACATCCCAAGCAAGGTACGTAAATCATTCTAATCCGATTATGGCAATTATTCTACTTTTTTTGTATCCTTCATTTTGATGTGTCTTCTTTTCAATATGATTATGATCTTTGCAGGTCCTTTGATGATGCTCATGAGGGGCAACGTATTTCACGGTTCTTCATCGCAGTACGCTGCCTACGTTGGCTTGTTGGCGAAAGAAACGGTGAAGATCACCGTCGAGAGCTGGAAGGACATGAAATGCGAGATCTTGGTTGGCTCGGTCGAGAAGATCCTTAAGCCCTACGTGTTTCTCAAATCAGGACCTATAGAAAGCATCTTACATTTTTTTGCATGCACCAGCTTGTGGCCAGATGCTTACCTGCTTGGAGAAGAAGAATTGTTGTTATTTGCACAGCCATTCTACACCAACACTACAGAGAACAACATCTTGGAAGGTCGGTTTTTTTTGTTAATGGAGTTGAGTTGAGTTGAGTTGATCGAGTTTGAGTCCGAGGAAATCACCAATACGTACAAATGTAAGTCGACGGTAGTTCCAGCTCTTCGGGCGTCTTCGAACTGAACTCCTATGGTTAAGTCCAATGTGGTTCAGACATTTGTTCTTTTGGATGAATGGATTTGTTATGTATCAGGTCTAACTTGTAGTCGCTAGTTGCATTGTCGCAACCTGCAAAGGTTCTCTTTTATGTAAAATGTACGGGCCACTGGGTCCTCGTCGTGATCTGTTGTTAATTTCAGACGTGGCTTTTCTAATATACATCGAATGTGTGAATTGTTGTATTTGTATATTGTTGTATATTTGTGTATCATGTATTGCTAATTGGGACATGAACTTGAATGTGTAGGGAGTATTTGTGTATTTAATTGTATTGGTTGGTAGGTGTGTATTTGTACTTGTGTTTCAGACATGTACCTGAATTTGTATTGGTGAACTGACATGTGCATGTTTGTACCTGAATTTGTGAACTGGCATGTGTAATTTCTTTGGCAAGATGAAGTCCCGAGTACCTAAGAAAAGTATTTTTGTGTCTCCAAGTTAATCCACAAATTAGCATTTCTTGAAATATTGCTTTATCTTGTAGTTAAGATCTATTTGATGTTACATTGGTATGATTCCTTGGATGTGAGAACTGGTGTCATGTGCGTTACAAGTACCTCCTCTAATGGTAAATACACATATTTACCGATAGAAAACACATATATTTGCTCAGTCATGCATCATCTAACGGTAAATACACAAATCTACCGATAGAAAAACTCATGTTCGTGTGTCATGCGTCATCTAACGGTTAATACACATATTTACCGATAGAAAAACTCATGTACGTGCTATGTCATGCATCATCTAACGGTAAATACATATATTTACCGATAGAACAAAAACTGTGCTTGTTCAGTAATGTACATTCTCTAACGGTATATGTGTGTTTTTACCGATAGAATATGTGAGAGGCAAATTACCTTAGTTAGTCTAACGGTTATTTCATGTATTTACCGTTAGAAAAAGCTCCATTATAAGGAAAACCCCACTCGACCATTGCTGAGTTGCGCTGTAATTTGTTCTGTTGCACTCTCTGTCCCTCTGTTTGTGATGAAAGTTCCACGCTCGCAGCTACACTGCTAGGGTGATCAGCGCAAGCTGGAGGGAAGTTGATTGCGCCCCTCTCTTTAAGGTATGATTAATTGTCGACAGTTATCTCTCTCTCCCTCTAGATCTCCCTCCCTCTCTACTTGCAAGCTAGCTGTATTGTGTAGTTCCAATTAAGTTTGTAGCTGTAAGCTTGGGAGCTAGGTAGCTGGAAATACGTCATGTTTTAGGAGCTAACTAGTTTGTATTGTGTAGTTAGCTAGGTTAATTAGTGTTAATTTCGTCAGGCTAGGGTTCAACACATCTGTTGTAAGAGGCTGTACATGTAAATATACATAACTTAATCGGGCAGGTTTCATGCATGCATGGTGACTCGTTAAATTTTGTTAATTGTAGATGGACAGGAAATATTGGATGTATGGAATAAAATGTACTACTTTTCAATATTTGGATGGTGTGAATGAGTTTATTAAATTTGCTGAGCAACAAAAGGAGAGGAAGGGAGAGAAAAATATGCCCTGTCCTTGTACAGATTGTATGAGCTTGAAGAGGTTTAGCAACTCTAATCAAATTAAGAGTCATTTGATTCGTCGTGGTTTTAACGCGCGATACACCCGTTGGATATGGCATGGCGAAGATCTTGAGGAAACAAGCACCACTACTACCAATCAGCAGGACTTGGATGTGGATTGCAATAATATCGATGATCATCCGAATTGTGATAATGTTCATTCCGATGTGCACGTAGATGATGATGATGATGACAATCTAGATGAGATGTTACATGATGTAGAGGAAGATTACAACGAAAACGACTTCTGTGAATTTGAGAAATTGATTGCTGACTCTGAGAAGGCTCTGTTCCCTGGGTGTGCAACATTTACAAAACTATCTTCTGTGCTGAGATTATATAACTTGAAGGCAGGCAACGGTGGGAGTGATAAGAGTTTCACGGCACTATTAGATCTTCTAGCGCACATGCTTCCAGAGGGAAATGAGTTGCCAAGATCTACTTACCAAGCCAAAAAACTGTTGTGTCCGTTGGGAATGGAAATCGAAAGAATACACGCATGCCCAAATGATTGTGTGTTGTACCGTAACGAGTACTCTAGTTTGCATGTTTGTCCAAGATGCGGCGCATCGAGGTATACGCGTAGGGACCGGATTGACAGTGAACGTCATGAGGTAAAGAAAGGACCTCCGGCGAAAACAGTGTGGTACTTGCCTGTGATACCTAGATTGAAGCGGCTATTTGCAAATCCGAAAGTCGCGAAGCACTTGCGTTGGCATGCTGATGCCCGGAAACAAGACGGAAAACTGAGATACCCAGCTGATTCTATTCAATGGAGAAACATCAACAGAACATTTGCTGAGTTCGGCGGCGAACTTGGGAATATAAGGTTCGGGCTGAGTACAGATGGTATGAACCCACATGGTAATATGAGCAGTCGGCACAGCACTTGGCTGGTTCTTTTATGCATCTACAATCTTCCTCCTTGGTTATGCACGAAGCGCAAGTACATCATGGTGGCGTTACTAATCTCAGGACCCAGACAACTCGAAAATGATATTGACGTGTTTCTAGCGCCTTTAATCGAGGACTTACAGATATTGTGGAGCAAGGGGGTGCAGGTGTGGGATGCATACCAGAAAGAGAATTTCATCTTGCGGGCCCAGATATTTTGCACCATAAATGATTTTCCGGCCTACGGCAATTTGTCGGGGTATAGTACGAAAGGAGCCAAGGCTTGCCCTATTTACCTAGATGAAACAGAGAGCATGTGGATGCGACACTGCCGGAAAACAGTGTACATGGGTCACCGCAGGTTTCTTCCAGTGCATCACACGTACCGTAAGAAGAGGAAATCATTTAACGGGAAGCCTGAGAAGGGATCAGCTCCAGTGTTTCTGACCGGTAAGGAGATTTACTCGCGCGTGAAGGACATCAAAGCTGAGTTCGGTAAGCATTCTAAACCTCGAGAAAAAAATGTTTGGAAGAAGAGATCGATTCTCTGGGATCTACCGTACTGGGAGCACTTACAAGTTCGACATTGCATTGACGTCATGCATGTAGAGAAAATGTCTGTGACAGTTTGATTGGTTTGTTGTTGAACATTCCAGGAAAGACAAAGGAAGGTGTGAAAGCTCGTCGTGACATGGTGGAAATGGGGATAAGGACTGAGCTTGCACCTTTAGAGAATGGAAAGCGTACATACCTCCCTCCGGCCTTGTATACGTTGTCCAAGAGCGAAAAAACAGAACTCTGTCGGTGCCTGCATGGTGTTAAAGTTCCATGTGGGTACTCCGCGAACTTGAAAAAACTTGGGTCCATGAAGGACCTAAGACTAGTTGGCACGAAGTCCCACGACTGTCATGTCTTGATGTCACAAATGCTTCCCATTACTATCAGAGGCATTCTCCCAGTTAAAGTCAGAGAGACAATCACAAACGTATGTTATTTCTTCAACGCAATATCTTGCAAGGTAAGTACGTGGACTCGTACTATAAGTTCATTACCTCCATCTGTGGAGCTTAATTAGAAGATTTTTCTGATATGAATATTTGGCGCAACTGTGTCCTCTAGGTAATTGATCCGGATGGATTGGACGCTTTGCAACGCGACGTGGTTACAACTCTTTGTCAGCTCGAGATGTATTTCCCTCCATCCTTTTTTGATGTTATGGTCCATCTGATTGTTCACCTTATAAGAGATATTATGTTTTGTGGACCTGTGTGCCTGCGCTACATGTATCCATTTGAGAGATTTATGGGTGTATTGAAGGGATACGTAAGGACTCGTCGTCGACACGAGGGGAGTATCATGGAAGGTTATGCCGCCGAGGAGGTGATTGAATTTTGCACGGATTATATGGCCGGGGTTGACCCAATTGGCGTTCCTAGGTCCCGACACGAGGGTAGGCTTCAGGGAATCGGAACAATTGGATTCAAAGCTATCGTCCCCGCTCGTGATGTGTACGCAAAATCACATTTTTGGGTCTTACAACACATGACGGAGGTCGAGCCATACATACACGAGCACAAGCTAATGTTACGGTCACAGAATCCTTCGAAGTCAGACGTTTGGGTTAGCAGAGAACATAACAGGAAATTTGCTGAGTGGATCCAAGAAAGGTTCACGCGAGCTGCCGAGGGCTCCGTAAGTGAAACTGTGACATGGTTGGCTAGAGGCCCAAGATTCACTGTAGGGACTTGGCAGGGGTACGACATCAATGGGTATTCATTTTACACAAGAGCTCAAGACGGCAAGAGTAGCACGCAATGTAGCGGAGTGACACTGTTTGCTATTTCCGAGGATGCCAAGTCAGTAAGGGCGCTGAACTCATATTACGGTGCTATTGACGAAATATGGGAGCTCGATTACGGATTACTTAAGATTCCCCTGTTTCGATGCCAATGGGTCGAAATCCCTCGAGGTGTTCAAGTTGATAGTTACGGGTTTACTCTCGTCGATCTTGGTAGAGTCAGACACCAAGACGATCCATTCATACTTGCAAAGCAAGCCACACAGGTATTCTACATCGTTGACCCAGCCAATCCAAACTTGCATGTTGTCCTCCACAGCAAGGGACGTATTGTTGGGGTCGAAGATGTTGTTGACGAAGAGGAGTATAACCAATTCGATGAAATACCTCCATTTTTAGAGGACATTCAATCTATCCGTACTGAAGATATCAACGAAACAATGTATCTGCGAGATGACCACGAAGAAGGATTATGGGTTGAGAACCATTGACGATTAATTTCTATTTCAGGGATAAATGCCCAAGCAAACAGCCCATAAGTTCTGCAGCAAGGTGAGGAACTTATCATTAATACATCAGGCAGTACATTTTTCTTTAGAACTTAATGATAAGCTAGTTCACAGCATTAATATATCTCAATTTTACTCCACAGCATGAGTTCTAACATGTACAGTACCTTTATCCTGTAAATACTTAATTCTTCCCTTTAAATAGCACTTGCAAAAATATCATCGCAGCCTCTTGCTTCTTCAAATTAAGCTCTCCAAAAATCAATTTTTCTGACGGTATTTTGTTATTTCTACCGATACAAAAGGACATCCGCTAATTTAATGTGTCTCAGGCACATCGAAAGTTTCGCTGCGAAAAGTGTACTTATTCTATCGTTATTATTATATTGTACTGTTAGAATAAATTTGTTAGTCTCACAGTATTTGTTGTCTGACGGTTTTTTTCTGTTTGTATCGATAGAACAATACTCTGGCGCTTTGAATTCTCAACCATGTCGCCATGCGTCGCCCTGGAAATTCTATAAGTACCTCGCCATGCGTCGCGGTATTTTTTTGTTTTTCTAATCCTCGAACGCTTCGACTCCTCATCTTCTCTTTCACAATGGCAACCTTCATGGGATCGTCAGCCACGCCCTCCCCGGTAAGAACTCTAAATTTCCTGGGTTTACCCCTGTATTGTTAATCCATGTTCACTACATTCTTGACCTGTTGCTTTGCACAGGGAATGGGAGCCGTGGAAGACACTGGCAAAGTGAAGGCCGAACTGAGGGCCCTCCAGGAGGAGCACAAGCTCCTTACGGACAAGCACACTCAGCTACGGCTTGACCTTGACGATCTCTTCCAGCGTATTAAGCGCATGAAGACGGATGGTGACAATGCTAGGGCGAGGATGAGGCGTCTTCGCGAGGAGAAGAAAGCCACGGATATGACCATCGCTGGCTGCGGTTTGACTATGAAGGATACCATAGCGAAGCTGAGGGAGGTCGCAGGCCTTCTCGACGCGGTAGTAGTAGATCCTAGGGACAACTTGTCGCTAGAGGAGTCTTGTGTCCTGGCTGCAAGTCAAACTGACTCTATTCTACATGCAGCCAGGGCTAAGACCACCCCTTGACCTAGCATTTTGGGTTTTAATTTTTTTTAAGTGATAAAACAATAATGAATGAACAATTTCTTTTGATGTCAATTTTCCAATTTTCCGGCTATCTTTCCACTTTCTTTATCATTCTACAGCTTTCAAGCACGGTCTGTTTGATGTTAAATTGTGTTTACCTTTTCATTTTCTGATGGTATTATGTTATTTGTACCGATAGAAAAATGGAACACAATACTATAATCTCGTAAACTTAATTAAACAATTTTTCTGGGGAAAATTGGTCTCACGGGAATTTATTGTTTATACCGATAGAAAAAAAGAATCCACTAATTCTAATATTTTTCCGGGAAATTTACTTTTTCCATTGGTATTATTTTGTTGTACCGATAGAAACGGACATAATTCTATCGGTATTATTTTGTTGTACCGATAGAAAAGGTCATACACTACTTTATTACTCGTACACGGCCCTTGAGTTTCCCTCCAGTCGAATAGTTCGAACCTAGAGCACTGCGTCTCTTCGAGAGCGAAGAAAACCACAACCTCCGCCGTGACCACTCACTTCCTCTCTCCGACACGACGATCGCCGGCTGGACACTGGTTCGCCACTGCCACCTGTTCTTATTTTCGTCCTTCGCCGGCCGCCGCTGCGTTCTACACTCCCTCTCCATCACCAGCACTGATCGCCGTAAATACCCTAATTCGTCATTCTATTTCCAGCATCTTCCTTGTTTGATCCTAGTGTTTTGTATGTACTAATTCTTCGAGTTTTACAATTACACTAAGGTTCCCTATTGTGTTGGATTATGTACATTCCGCGGGCAATGTTGATTTAAATTAGGGTTGACATAATATGTTCCAGTGCTGTAATGAACCTATTTTGAGATTTTAACTTATCTATACTGCTGTATGTGTGATCAATTGTATGCAACTGCCATGTAATGCACATTATATGTTGGAGTTGTTCGTACACATATTCTATTGGTATCTCCTGTATTTGCCGATAGAAAGAATTTGTCTGCTCTATCAGTAGCTCTTGTGTTTACCGATAGAAAATATTTCTGAACAACGTACTATTAAAACTTTGGATCTGGAAGGACATGAGGCATGCAATGTACGTACTAGTTTGGTTGGGAATTTTTACTCACTTGGTATGAATATATGGCAATGTGGATGGGTCTTCGATGTATATGTTTCAAATGCGTATCTCTTGGTTATCTTTTGCATTACCTGTATGTCATATATGACTTTTCCCAAACTAATAGATGTGATGAAGTCCTGATGACTTGCATACAGGTAAAGCAAAAGATAACCAAGAGAGGGTGCTACAGACCATATTATTCCTTTTTTGGTTGTGACCTACTTTCTGTGCTACTTCAATATCTTTATATTCCATTAGCATTAGGTTTGTCAGATTATGCACAGTGGCACTTAGATGCTTGTGTGCATATTTACGTGTGAAATAATAATGCTGGCCCATGAATATTAGTATAGAAAATCATTGAGAATGTTATGTGATGACAGTGAGTAGTGGCTTATCAACAAAATTCCATATATAGAAAACATTGTTATTTTCTATCGGTATCTCACGTGTTTGCTGATAGAAAAATTGTTATGTTCTATCGGCAGATCATGTGTTTACCAATAGAAAATATTTCTAAACAGTTCAAGAAGTAATTTATTCATGTATTTCTTTTAGTATTATTTTGTTCGGACATCCCTTTTGCAGCCCTAATTAGATTCCAGTCCTGGGCTGAGCTATGGAACTCCAAGAAGAATTAATTGCTATATGTTGCTTGCTTCCTATATGAAAATGTGTAGACGAAAACGCTGAGAAATAGAATCTTATCTTGTATTAATTCCATGGTAGCTTTTGTGTTACTGATGGAAAAAATATTTAAAATAGGTCCTTTTTCTTTGTAAAATGATTTGGTTTGTGTTTCCATTAAATTTTTGATGGTTTGTTGATGGTTTTGTAGGGAAAGACATGTCCTCGTCTTCATCGGATGGTACCAGTGGTTCGACTAGGGCCAACCCCAATGTAACTGAAGATGCGGCTGTTACATCCTGGCGCAAGAGGGTGGGACGAGGCGCGACGATGTTGGGCCGTTTGGCCAAACGCACGGATCTCTCTTGGAAGTTCAACCAATTTGGGAGGCCGATTGGAAAGAATGCTGGGAAGTACGCGGCCTACGTTGGGCTGTTGGCCAAAGAAAGGGTGAAGATCACCGTGCAGAGCTGGAAGGACGTGATGGCGGACGAGAGGGATAGGTTGTGGGCGGAAGTGAAGGTTAAATTAACTGAAATCGCTGAACTCTTTCATAATCACGTTCTCTTGACTTATACTAAAGTTTAACTAACTCGTGATTAATTGTATGCATTTGTTGAAAATAGGCTAAGTAGAACATCCCCGTCGATACACCTAGGACGGCCTGCTTGAAGGACATGAACGGAACATGGAAAACATTTAAGAGCTCGCTCGTCAGTAACTTCCTCGCTGCGGGGAAATCTCCTTGCGAGAAGTGCCCCTTCATATCGGAGGAGGTATGGGAGGAATTCACCAAGCAGAAGGGGACTGAGGAGTTCAAGGCCCTTAGCGAGAAGAATAGGGCGATCTAGAAGAGGAACGACCACCTACATCGGCTCGGATCCCGGGGCTATGCGGGGAAGGAGGAGCAGTGGAAGAAGGAAGACGAGCAAAATCCTGTCATCGACACCCCTGAGTTGCCGCTCTCCGAGATCCGGGATGAGAGGTGCAAGCGATGGTGGAGGGGGAGGGGGTCCGTGTCATCCACGGGGTCTGTGCAGTTCGCAACCCCTGGGGACGTCGACGTTGTGAGGCGAATGGTAAGTTGGCTAACCTCGTAAACTATGTGCGCACAAGTGTATATAAGGCAATTTGTCTCATAAGGTACCTTTAAATGTAACAGATCTCTTTTGAGAAGGAGGCAGTGGAGGGATTCTTTACCCCACAGAGGGAGAATGACATCCTCACCCGGGCTCTAGGAAATAAGGACCATCCCGGGCGGACACGGGCCGTGGGAGCCATTGTGTCATGGAAGGCCGGTTTCGCAGATCTGGCTCAAATGAGGAAGAAGGCCCGCTCCTGGAAGGAAAAGGAAGCGAAGCTCTCCGATAAGATACGGGCTGAGGTACAGGCGGAGCTCTCTGAGAAGATACGGGCTGAGGTGCAGTCTGAGGTGCAGTCTGAGGTCGCACAAATGAGGGAAGAGTTTGCACGGTTGAGAGATGCATTGCTGAGCAAGAGTGCAGATGCGGAACCCCAGGGCGACGGTACCCCGCGGGGTCGGATAAGCAGTTGCGCTTCGAAGGTCCTCGCGAATCCAGTGGATCTACTTGAGGTACTGCAAGCCTTCATCTGTGCACTTAAGTTGATGCCACTCCCATTCTGTTAAAGTTGTTTCGCTAACCTGTTTTAATATTTACAAATTTGCAGAAGCCGGAGGGTTGCATCCTACTGAATCACCTAGGCGACAGGCAGGAAGTGGTTGGACACGGCTTCGTATATCCGTCTGGGCCGGATGTCCGGGTCAATTGCGTACCTTTTCGGTTGGGGTTTGCAAAGGTACAGGTGGACATGGCCATGCCGGGCTACAACGATTCTCCGTTGGCAGTCCCAACAGAGGAACTGCAGACACTTGCTGAGGCAGTGGGCTCCTACGTATAGTGGCCCAAGAAGTGTCTTCTAATACAACCGTTAAATCCTGCACATTTTAGATTACATCCTACTCAGTACACTCAATTTGCATAATCTAACATACGTGCTCATTAATTGAAGTGGCCTGCCGTTGGGCTACCAGGGGACTGCGCCCCTAGCTCGGGGCATGAGGCCCGATCTCGTGCGACCCTGGACACATCAAAGACGGCCTCGACCCCACCCAGCGCATCCAAGCCTTCACCTTGGAAGAAAGCCGCCATCACCTCGCCCTTGCCTTCGAAGGTACGCGCTCAGTCCCCGGCAAAAGGCAAGGGCAAAGGCAAGGGAAAAGGGCGACAGGGACAGCCGGAGAGGTTCAGGAACGGGTTCCCACTTATGTCTGAGGCAACTTTGCGCAAATTGGATCGATCAACCAGAGACCTCCACGAGTGGTACCTACATCGAGCTCGGCGCAATCTGAACTTCTTAGTTCCCTACAGGTTTGGGTAGTTCCACCATGAGCCCGGGAGTATATCCGTAGCACACGAGGATCTGTTCGACCTCTACAACTGGCAGGAGCTCGATATGTCCATCATACGGGCTAGAGTCCTGTGAGTTTGCTGATGCTATGTATTGCTGTTTTCTAACTCTGTTCGCTAACTCTGCATTGTTGTAGTTCATTTGAAATGTAGTAACTTTCTGTACAATACTAATGTCGTCCTTTGCATTCAGGTGCATGTACAGGCTAGCATCGGAGGCTGCGTGTGACAAGGTGGGTTTCCTTGACCCAGAAAAAATAAGCCTCACGATGCTGGAGCACGACGCCGCGCACGCTGAGCAGTACATATCCAAGGCGTTGATGGCACAGCAGGATAGGGAGTTCATTCTGGTGCCGTACCACCAAAGGTTAGTGCATTTCGTACTAATTTAACTTGATCTTGTATGTTACACCTGAGATATACTTTGAGCTAGCGGTCCTCTTTTACGTACAATTCAGGGGCCACTGGATCATCATCGTGATCTGTCCGCCGAGGAACGAGGTGTACTACCTCGATTCGATGCGTGACAGATTATCGATCAAATATGTGGTCAAGGGGAATATGGAGGCGTAAGTAACTTATATGTTTGATTTAAATTTTCACCTCACTAGCTAATGATAATACATTAACTGGCAATACTAACTGAAATGCAGGGCTTTTGATAAATATGTGTCCGCTGGAGGGAGGCATGCCGCACCGCAGGGCTCCCTACTTGCTTGGAAAGAATATGAGGTACTCACGAGACTTTTTGTTTATGCTTAATTAGTTTATGGAAACAATAGCTAACATGTCTTCGCATATGCAATTATCTCAGTGCCATCAGCAGCCGCAATCGTGGGAATGCGGGTTTTATGTGTTGCGCTACATGTACGACCTAGTGCAGACAAACTTTGCCCAATTCCCCCAGGTAAGCATTGATAGCTAACTCAAATTTAAAAATTGGGTGTCACGTTCTAAATTAGGAAGTTAGTTACTAAGTATTCACACATGCTTGCAGATCGCCATGTCGAAAGACTCATATGAAAATGCAAAGATTAGAGATCTTCGACAAATCTCGGCTCAATATGTCATGGAGGAAGTTGCACCCAACCATCCGCCATGATAATTTTCTCTTTTTCGTGTACTCTGTGCATAGACTGTTTATATACATGTGAATAAATATATATGTCAATAAATGTCCACATTGGATTGCAATTTGTATTTGTCCATATATATGTGAATAACTGTCTAATGTGTCAATCTGTTTTGTGAATTTACCCTTCTTTGCATCTGTACTGTATTGTGTATCCAATCTATAATGTATTGCATCTGTACTGTATATGTGAATGTAAATAACGTACTGTATATGTGAATGTTCTATCGGTAAATTCATTCACAACCGATAGACTACCGCCACTTTTCTATCGGTAAACTCATCCACAACTGAGAGACTACTACCACTTTTTCTATCGGTAAACTAGAAATTAACCGTTAGAATAGTGTGACTTTTCCTGCCGGTGAACTCATCCACAACCGAGAGACTACTGTAGTTTTTTCTATCGGTAAACTTGAAATTAACCGTTAGAAGAGTATGATTTTTCCTACCGGTGAACTCATACACAACCGAGAGCGTACTAAGATTTTTTCTATCGGTTATCTCATTTCCAACCAAGAGAGTACTAAGCTTTTTTCTGTTGGTAAACCTGTAATTAACCGTTAGAATAGTGGTATTTTTCTCACCGCTACACGTCAGACTACGACGGGATTTCTATCGGTACACTCATAAGGTGCCGATAGAATAGTGGTACTTTTCCCACTGCTAAACGTCAGACTACGATGGGTTGTCTATCGGTACATTCCTAATATGCCGATAGAATTGTGAAGTTCTTCTGTCGGTTATTTACCGATAGAAAATGTTCTGTCTTGTTCTATCGTGTCTATCTCTATCGGTATGAAAACCTATAATAGAAGGGTGTTTTTTACCGATAGAAGAAAGCTTTTCTGTACAGTGAACCATGCTAATTGAAAAGGATAAAAGTAATGGAAAACTTACACGTAGAACTTGCATAGTTGAGCTATGTTCCAAGTGTTGGACAAGATCCTTCCACCCCCCATCGCTAATCGAGCCGATCCTAGTCGCGGGACGAAAAACATAGTATAAGGGCCTTCCCACTGAGGGGAGAATTTATTGCGGTTAGACTGGTTTTGTATTTTTCACAAAAACCAAGTAGCCCACATGGAGACTAAGAGACCGCACCCTTTTACTGTGATATTTACAAAAAGCCTGTAAATATACCGCGGACTTGATCAATGCCCAATCACGTTTCTCTTCAAGGAGGGTAATATCTTTGGTATGTTGTTCGAGTTGATCAGTCTGATTGAATTGATCTACCCGAACAAAACCAATGCGAATTTCCGTAGGTAAGACAGCCTCGGCACCATATACTAGTTGGAAAGGCATCTGGACCATAGCTCGACTACAAGTGGTGTGTAGTGCCTATAGAACGGAGTAGAGTTCATCTACCAAAGCCCCTGAGCGCATCTTAAGGCGATCGAAAACACGTTTCTTGATGCCTTGTAATATTTGCCCATTGGCACATTACATAGCTCCATTGCTCTGTGGATGAGCTACAAAAGCAAAGCACACTTTGGTTCCAATGTTGTCGCAATAGTCCAAAAAGAGACCACTAATGAACTGGGAACCATTGTCGGTAATGAGGCGACTTGGAACACCAAATCGAGTGACTATATTCTTATGGAAGAATTTCTTCGCCGTAGTGGCGGTGACGTTGTGGACTGGCCCAGCTTCAATCCACTTTGTAAATGTGTCAATGGCTACGAACAAGCACTTGAACCCATTGACCGCTTGGGCCATAGGGCCCACGATATCTATTGCCCAGACCGTAAAAGGCCATGTTAGAGGAATAGTTTGTAAGGCATATGCAGGCTGATGAACTTGCCTTGCATGAAATTGACATTGTAGCCATGTCTTGACCAAATTCTTGGCATCATCTAGTGCCGAAGGCCTGTAAAAGCCCTGTCGGAATGCTTTCCCGACTAGTGTGCGATATGACGTGTGAGCACCACATACACCGTCGTGAATTTCTTTCAAGAGGGATTTACCTTCCTCTTGAGATACACAGCGCATGAATACTCCTTGAGCACCCTTCCTGTATAAAACTCCATCTATGAGTTTATACAGGCGTGCTTTTTGAATTAATCGATCACTTTCGGTTTCATCCTTGGGCAAAGTCCCATATTCAAGATACACCCACAATGGACGAGTCCAATCTCCTTCGTGTCCAAGGTTGTTGACACAAACTGCCACCGGGTCATCTTCGATCGAAGTCATGATCGAGGGATGTTCTAAGTGTTCAACAAACACTACTGCCGGAGCAGATGTGCGTGAGGACACAATTTTAGATAACTGGTATGCGAGTATATTGTCCCTTCGCGGGATATATTGGACTTCGAAATGACTGAAGTGTTTTTCCAATTTCCTCACTTCCCCCAGGTAATGAGCTATTGTCTCATCGGAGGAGCTGTACTCCTTGTTTACCTAGTTTATGACTAGCTGTGAGTCTCCTCTCACCACTAATCGATGAACTCCGAGGAATCTAGCTGCGCGGAGCTCTGCAATAAGACCTTCATACTCTGCTGCGTTGTTAGTCGCAACAAAGTGTAATTGAATGGCGTACTTGAGTTGGTCGTCCTGAGGCTTGACTAAAACCACTCCAGCCCCCGAGTGTTAAAAACTGTGAGAACCGTCAAAATACATCGCCCAATAGTCGGTGCATTGTAAATCCTTGGACTCTTGCGCACGAGGGTTGGGGTTAGTCCACTCCACCACAGAGTCTGCAAGAATTTGAGATTTAACTGCAATGCAAGTGGTGAAATGGATATCAAATGCTACAAGTTCCACTATCCACTTTTCGGCTTCATCCGACCAGGCAAAGCCATTGTGTTTGAGAAGAGCCTTAAAGAAACGTAGTCCTTGTTTGCCTAGTCGTGATATGAAACGGCTAAGAGCCGCTTGCGACCTTTTAGACTTTCGATATCCTTCATGGTTGATGGAGATTTCATTTGTTCAATGGCCCTAATCTTCTCAGGATTAATCTTGATGTCTCGCGAACAAACAAGGAAACCCAAGAGTTTACCAGAAGAAACACCGAAGGAACATTTTTCTGGGTTTAATTTTATTCCATGATTGTTTAGATTACAAAAAGATTCAGCGAGGTCATCTAAATGATTCGAGCCTTTCAAGCTTTTTACAACCAAATCATCAACATAAGCTTCGAGAATATGCCCCATCTGGGAAAGAAAGGTCTTTTACATCAAGCGCTGGTACGTGGAACCAGCGTTCTTAAGACCAAATGGAATTCTAACATAGCCATAGGTGCCAAATGGTGTGATGAAGGCAGTTTTCTCTTCATCTTCTTCTGCCATTATAATTTGATGGTACCCTAAGTAAGCATCCAGGAAGCTCATCAGTTCGCAATCTGATGTAGAATCGACCAACTGATCGATACGGGGAAGGGGAAAATCATCCTTTGGACAGGCACTGTTTAGGCTAGTATAATCGACACATATGCACCAATTACCATTTGACTTTCTGACCATGACTGGATTTGCAAGCCACTCAGGATGATCGACTTCGTGAATAAATCGTACTTTCTGGAGTTTGTTTAACTCCAATCGGATGACTTCTTGCCGATCAACAGCAAAGCGTCTGAGCTTCTCCTTTATTGGTCTCTGTCCAGGTCGAATTGCTAACCTCTGCTCAATTACCTCCCTTGGGACTCCAGGCATGTTGGATGGTTTTCATGCAAACACATCCGCGTTAGTCTGGAGGAAAGTAGCGAGTTTGAGTTCCTATTTGTCGTCCAGGTCTGATCCAATCGGAATGGTTCTAGATGGATCATCTGCGTACAATTGAACGGTTTTAACTTCTCATCAGGTCGCGGGGCAACTTTGATCATATCAGAAGTTGGGGTCGCAATTTGAACGTCCCGAAGGGGAAGATGGTCCACTAACTCCAGAGATAACCGATCACAAGTTAGTGCCGCGTTCCGGCTACCTCGGACCGAGCTAACGCCTTTGGGTCTTGGCAACTTGGCGCATTGATAAGCATCATGCATTGCCGCCTTGAACTTAGCGAGAGTTGGCCTGCCAAAAATAGCGCTATATGTCGAATCACAATCAATTACATCAAAGGTAATCAATTCTGTTCGGAAGTTGTCTGGCTCTCCCAATGTTACAGGCAGCACAACCTGTCCCATCGGCATCATTGAGGGACCAGGGATTATCCCATAAAATAGATGGATTATGGGTTTAATTTTAGAACGAGGAATTTGCATTTCGTCCAATGCCTTGACCAGTAAAATGTTCAAGGAACTGCCCCCGTCGATTAGAGCTCTTTCAACTCGAGCATTGCTAATTATTGGGGTAATGACCAAAGGTAGCATCAATGGTCATGTTAGCGCAATAGGACAATCAGCTCGCTCAAAGGTCAAAGTAGTTTATGACCAATGGGGGTATTGAGGCTCACCAAGGGGAGCCTCTGCTTGATTCACCTCACAGTAAAAGGTTTTAAATTGACGCTTTGAAGCAAAAGAAGACAAACCTCCAAATATAACATTAACATGGTTTTGAGGTACCTTGTAGGACATATCTTCATCTCCGTCGGTGTCTCTAATCCCGCAGGCCTGATCCTTTTGCGGCAAGGTCGGCATTGGTCCGATCCCTTGGTAGAAGTCATCTAATTGCTTCAACCAATTTTGGCAGTTCTTGAGATCATGTCCCAAAGAATTGTGGAATGGACACCACTTCCTGTTTCCCTATGGGTTAGTTTGTTCTCCTGACTAGTCGCTATCGCAGCCACCAGAAGTGGTTTTATTTTTAAATGGAAACTTGTTACCTTTTCCTGGTGGTGGTTTCTCTGCAACGGCGACCTCCCGACATTGTCCAGTTCAGTTTTTCTTGGACTTCTTTGATTTTCTGCCTGATGGCGATTCCGGTTTCTTGTTAGAATCCTCCTTCTTATCATCCTTGAGACGTAGCTGAGGCGGTAAATTTCCTTTATCCACCATCCTGTTCCATTCCACGGCTTCAGCTGCATCGGAATAGCGGTCAGCCATGTCGAACAGATCGGCTATTGACCGAGGGTGGTGGATAAGCAGATCTTTGGTAAACCTCCAATACCGCACGACATGTTTAAATGCCCTAATGATGGAGTTTTCAGATATGTTTGGAATGGTATTCCTCACTCCGAGAAATCTCTTGACAAACTGTTCAAGAGTCTCAGTAGAGGTCTGGAGCAGACGATGGAGATCATCCTCTTTGCTACGCTTCCGGTAGCAATTCTGGAAATTGTTGAGTATGGCGTCACACAATATTTCCCAGTTATAAATTGAACCCTCCAGTTGATTGAACAAACAGGTTCTCATTGGTCCCTCGAGGACCGTGGGCAAATAATTTGCCATGACGCGGTCGTCTCCGCCCGCCGCTTGAATAACGGTAATGTTGATCTGAAGGAATTTGGAGGGATTCTGAGTTCCATCAGATGCAACCTCATCGAGCATATCTGCCAGGACCCTGGCAAATGTCAGCACGTCTTCAATATTAGGAGGGGGATTACGCAGAGCATTAGCGATAACACGAGGTGGATCATGTGTACTCCTCCTAGGCGCTCCAGGTGTCATCGGTTCTTCAACAGCCGATCGATAAACTGGGGCTAAAGAAGGTGTCTGGTTGCGCCTGCGACCATGCGGACGGCGGGAGGAACTAGGAGCGGCATCATAACGAGATTGCGCAAGTTGCAAAGCTTCCTTTGAGGCCCTACGAGCCTCGTTCTCTCGCTGCTCACGATTTTGATCCTCCTTTTGTTTTCATTCACGTTCCTCCTTTTGCTGGTGTTATTGTTCCTCCCTAGCAATTCGCTGCTCGGGAGTTTCCTCCAGTAAAACAGCAAATTCTCGAGGGAGCGAGGCGGAGAAGGATAAAACATATTTGTTTGTTCCGAATCTGATTCGAAATCAAAGAGAGATTGTAGCTTATCAGGGTCAAACCTCCTAGGACTAAGCTCTATGTTACAATTATCCACATCCTCTAAAGCGATGTGTTGTGGCACATATTAGACCTCGGATGTGGCAGAACTCACATGAGGAAACTGATCTATCTTTTCTGTCTCTTGGTCGATGGACATGACCTGAATCAGAGAAGACGCATCCTTAGAATGTTCCTCAGGAACATCCTCGCGATCCACTTCTTCCATCGGAACAGGATTGCTCGGTGAGGGATCTAAATGTGGGCATAATGGTCGAGATCGAAATCGTTCTCGGAATCATACGCCCTAGACATGACTTATCAGAACTCCCGATAAAAGAAAGCACACCTTAAGAAAGGCCCCACGGTGGGCACTAGCTGTCGACGATTTGGACACGGGGTCCTCTGTCGATCTTATGCAGATTTGTGAGTTGTATGTGAGACCTTCCAAAGTACTATCAGCTAAGTTAAGATAAGCAATGAAGTGGAGATGCGAAGATTTATACAGGTTCAGGCCCTCGATGGTGGGAGTAATAGCCCTACGTCCTGTTGTGATTTCACTATTTATGAAAGAAAAGATTTACAGGAAAGAGAGATTATTACATGTGATACTCTTCTTTTACACTTCGTCTACAAACCATATCTAAGTCTTCAAGGCCTTGTTGGTTGTTCTGTTGGAAGTTAACCACCCTTTACAACGTGCATTAACCATCCTTTTATACTGAGTGAAAGGATGCCAATGCGAGGCAGTTACATGCGGTTGCCATAGTGCAATTCGTATGACCGCACCAAAGTTCTTCATCGATTAAACACGTGCAATTATAGATAACCCGCATGTTAACCTCATGACAGTTGTCTTCACATGTGGGAGTAGTAATCTTGACCCTAAGAATGTGTCCAGTAAAGGCTTGAACATTCCTAGGTTATGTTGATCGCACAGAGCTATTGACCTTCTAATCGCGCGTAGCCTGCGACCACATGACTGCGCACAGTCTGCGACTATGGACTGAGTCTGTGTCCGCAACCCTCTAGTACACAAGAAGCTGTCCGTCTGTGACCATAGTGGATGCTAAGACTCAAAGACACATACCACATCCGAACTTGACTTGAACACGATATATGTTAAATAAACTAGCTCGGGTGATAATCCTCGTCACATACATTGTTTATACTAACCTGAACATCATCCAAGAATAATGATTACCTCTATGATCGCAGGGAAAGCTCTTCGTTGATGAAAAGCATGGCTGATCGACAAGGTCAGGAAGAAACTGCGACCATAAAATTTTTCTCTATGGAGAAAAAACTCGATGAGGCTCAAAAAAAGCTTTCTTGTAACTTCATTTTTAAGCAAAAGGTGTTATTTGCTTACATGAACTGTTGTAATCTCATTACTTTATTTATGTAGCACAAGAGGAAGAGACAAAGAGTCCTTGCAAGGAAAGAGATGACTCCAAACAGAAGTGTGTCTAGATTGAAACTCAAGTCGAACAACTTATGGCAAACATCAAGCACCAACATGCGACCATAGAGTCGTTCAAAAAGACTACTAAAACTGTCTGCGAATAAATGAAAACCCTACAGGCGACAATCTCAGACTGCAGTAGTATTCAATCAGAAGCTTTTGAAAAACTGAAGATGTTTACAAATCTACTAAAGGTTGATATAATTGATCTTCAGAAGGAAAATTTAAGCCTTAGTGAATCTTGCAAACTGGTTGCGGCTCAAGCCGAATCACCTCGCGAGTACCTCCCTGAAGACACAAACAAGCAAAAAGAGGCATTAAAGACCAACGTTGGATTTGTGGCCTCTGCCATTTTGTGCAAACTAAGGCATCACAACGGCCCAAATTTGGATTTGAATCCAGTGGTGGGAGATATCATATTCGAGAGTGAAGATCAACTTGAAGCCATAATGGACGAAGTCAAGCCCTTGATCGAGAATCTCTTGAAAGAACTTGGCTTATCATGATCTCATTGTAATGAACAATGATCCTCTTTGTGAATTGTACCTGCACACATACAATTATGATAGAAAATAAGCAGATGCATGATTTTTTGAGTCATGAAAATACTTCTACCTAAATGTTATAGTTGTATTCTCCTAGCCCCCTCCTATTATTACTAATACTGAGAACTTAGTATAGTAATTGCAGGATAATTAATATGCCCAACAAAACCTCTTATGCGTTGAAAATGACTTATAAAGAAAATTTTGAACTAGGGCTTACTATAAAATCACAAGTATAGACAGCTCAACATGTGTGCTTAAAGTTTTTTGCGAACTAACAGCCACTCGAATGATCAGAAACATACTAGTAAGCCTCGTATGTGTTAAGAAACGACTTATTTAGAGATGTCTTATCCAGATGCGACCATGAGATCGATTAGCAAATCCACTTTAAGCACTATGATGAGATGACCATCTGCAATAAGATCTATGGTCGCAGACTGTATGTGACCATAATTCTGAACCTCAACCATTGCTTGAATAGATTTAGAGAACATCAATGGAGAATACGCTTATAACATAAAAGGAAAGAAAGTTGTATTATAAAAAATATGCTAATTGAACAGGAAAATGGAAATGGAAAAACTTACACATAAAACATGTGTAATTGATCTATATTCCAAGTATTGGATAACATCATACTAGCTTCCATGGCTAATCGAGCTGATCCAGGTCACGGCACTGAGACCACAGTATAGGGACCTTCCCACTGAGAGGAGAATTTAATGTGATTGGACTGGTTTTGAATCATTCGTAAAACCAGGTCGCCCACGTGTAGACTATTAGGTCACACCCATTAACTTTGGTATTTACATAAAGCTTGTAAATATGCTGCCGACTTAATCAACGCCCGATCACGTTTTTCTTCAAGAAGAATAATATCTTGGACATGTTGTTCTGATCAGAACGATCAAATTGATCGACATGAACAGATCCAATGCGAATTTCAGTAGGTAATATGGCTTAAGCGCCAAATACCAACTGAAAAGGCATTTCACCAGTAGCTCGGTTGCATGTCGTGCGTAGTGTCCATAGAATGAAGTAGAGTTCATCTACCCAAGCCCCCGAGCGCATCTTAAGGCGATTGAAAACTCATTTCTTGATTCCTTGTAATATCTGCCCAATGGCACATTGAATGGCGCCATTGCTCTGTGCATGAGCAACAGATGCAAAACATACTTTGGTCCCGATATCGTCGCAATTGTCCACAAAAAGACCACTAACGAATTGTGACCTGTTGTCCGTAATGAGACGACTTGGAACACCAAATCGTGTTACAATATTCTTATGAAAGAATTTCTTCGCTGCAGCGGTGGTTATATTGTGGACTGGTTCAGCCTCAATCCACTTAGTAAATGTGTGAATGGCTATGATAAAAACTTGTACAAATTAACTTCTTGGGGCATAGGACCCACTATATCTATTCCCCAAACCACGAAGGGCCAAGTTGAAGGAATAGTTTGTAAGGAATATGCGGGCTGGTGAACTTGCTGTGCATGAAATTAATACTATGGGCATGTCTTCACAAAATGCTTGGCATCATCAAGTGCTGAAGGCCAATAATAACCCTGTTGAAAAGCTTTTCCGACCAGTGTCCAATAAGATGCATGTGCACCACATACACCATCGTGAATGTCCTTCAAGCGGGATCTAACTTCCTCTTGAGATACACAGCGCATGAACACTCCTTGAGTGCCCTTTCTATACAAAAACCCATCAATTATCTTGTATAGACGAGCCTTTCATATTAACCGATCACTCTCTGTTTCATCCACGAGGAAGGTCCCATGTTTGAGATAGATCCGCAATGGTCGGGTCCAATCTTCTTCATGCTCGAGGTCAGCGATGTGAACTATCACATCATCATCCTCGACTGGAAACATAATCGAAGGATATTTTAAGTTTCGGCGAACACTCCTGCCGGAGCAGATGTATATGACGACCCAAATTTTGATAATTGGTCTACGAGAACATTGTTTCTTCGTGGAACAAATTGGACTTCAAAATGACTGAAGTGTGTTTCCAATTTCCTTACCTCATCCAGGTAATTAGCCATTGTCTCATCGGAGGAGCTGTACTCCTTGTTTACCTGGTTTATGACTAGCTATGAGTCTCCACTCACCACTAATCGACGGACTCCAAGGAATTTAGCTGCCCGAAGCCCGGCAAGAAGACCTTCATACTTAGCTGCGTTGTTGGTTGCAACAAAGTGTATTGTATGACATACTGGAGTTGGTCGCCCTGAGGTGTGATTAAGACCACTCCAGCCCCTGAGTGTTGAAAATTGTGAGAGCCATCAAAGTACATCGTCCAATGGTCGCTGTGTTGTAAATCCATAGGTTCTTGCGCAGGTGGGTCGGGATTAGTCCATTCAACTACAAAATCTGCAAGAATTTGAGATTTAACTAATACGCGGGGAGTGAAATGGACGTCAAATGCTCCAAGTTCCACTGCCCATTTCGCCACACGACCTGATACTTCCGGATTACGGAGTATGTGCCCTGAGGGAAAGGACATTGGCACAATAATCTTATGTGCTTGAAAGTAATGTCGTAGCTTGCGGGAAGCCATCAGAAGAGCGTAAAGTAAATTCTGGACTTCAGGGTAACTCTCCTTTGGTCCATGAAGCACTTCGCTTACATAGTAAACTGGTTGTTGCATCCCTTCCCTTTCGGCGACCAGAACTGCACTGACCGCGTGAGGGGTAGTTGCTAGATAGAGAAGTAATGGTTGTGCTAAAATTGGAGAAACCAATATCGGCGGAATAGATAAATATGCTTTGACCTCTTGAAAGGCTTTCTCAGCTTCATTCGATCAGGTAAAACCATTGTGCTTATGTAGAACCTTAAAGAAAGGTAACCCACGTTCGCCTAGTCGTGATATAAAATGGCTTAAAGCCGCTATGCGACCTATTAGGCTCTGGACATCCATCATGGTTGAAGGAGATCGCATTTGCTCAATGGCCCTGATTTTATCAGGATTAACCTCAATTCCTATCAAACAAATAAGGAAACCTAAAAGTTTACCAGAAGAAACTCCAAAAGAGCATTTCTCGGGATTCAACTTTATTCCATATTTATTCAAGTTACAAAAGGTTTTAGCAAGATCATCTATGTGACTAGAGCTTTTAAACTCTTTACAACCAAGTCATCGACGTAAGCTTCCAGGTTACGCCCTAATTGGGAATGAAAGGTTTTTTGCATCAAGGACTAGTACGTGGAACCGGCATTCTTGAGAAAAAATGGCATTTTGACGTAGTAGTAAGTGCCAAATGGTGTGATGAAGGCAGTCTTCTCTTCATCTTCTTCTACCATGCTAATTTGATGGTACCCTGAATAAGCATCCAAGAAGCTCATCAGTTCACAACCCGCTGTGGAATCGACCAATTGATCGATGCGAGGAAGAGGAAAATCATCCTTTGGGCAAGCACTGTTTAGACTGGTGTAATTGACGCACATGCGCACTTACCATTTGACTTTAGGACCATAACCGGGTTTGCAAGACATTCAAGATGATCGACTTCTCGGATAAATCCTGCTTTCTGGAGTTTGTCTAACTCCACACGGATGGCTTCTTGTCGGTCGGTAGCAAAGCATTTGAGCTTTTGCTTTATTGGTCGTTGTCCAGGTCAGATTGCTAGCTTGTGCTCAATCACTTCCCTTGGGACTCCAGGCATGTCGGATGGGTTCCACGCAAACATATCTGCGTTAGCCCGGAGGAAAGTAATGAGCTCGAGTTCATATTAGTCATCCAAACCTGATCCAGACCGAATGGTTCTAGATGGATCTTCTGGGTACAAAGGAACCAACTTTAATTTCTCATCTAGTCACGGGGCAACTTTGACCGCATCTAGTGCCATGGTCATAACCCGTACATCCTGAATAGGAGGTTGATCGACCAATTCCAGAGATAACCGATCACAAGTGAGAGCCGTGTTGCAGCTGCCTTGGACCAAAATCATGCCATTTGGGCCTGGTATCTTGACGCATTGATAGGCATAATGCGTTGCCGCCATGAACTTAGCAAGCATTAGTTTGCCAAAAATAGCGTTATATGCTGAATCACAATCAATTACATCGAATGTAATCAATTTTGTTCAAAAATTGTCTGGTTCTCACAATGTAACCGGTAACACAATTTGTCCGATCGACATCATTGAGGGACTAGAGATTATACCATAAAATGGATGAATTATGGGTTTGATCTTTGAGCAAGGAATTTGCATTTCATCGAAAGCCTTGACCAGCAATAGATCCAAACAACTACCTCCATAGATCAATACCCTCTCGACCTTAGCATTGATAATGATAGGGGTAATAACCAGAGGGAGTCACAATGGTTGGTTAGTCCCTTGGGACAACCATCCTGGTCAAAAGTTATAGCAATTTCCGACCAGTCGGGAAATTGAGGCTCCCCAGCAGGAACTTCAATCTTACTTACCTCACGATAAAAAGATTTGAATTGACGCTTAGAATAATAAGAAGAAGAACCGCCAAAAATAGCATTGACATGGTTTTGGGGTACTTGATAGGCCATAACTTTATCTTCATCAGCGTCCCTAACCTCACAGGTTTGATCTTTCTCTGGCATGGTCCTTGGTAAATGTCTTCCAATTGCTTCAACCAGTTGCGACAGTTCTTAAGATCATGTCCAGGAGTCTTGTGGAATGGGCCCCAGAAGGAGGCTTTTTATTTTTGAATGTAAATTTATTACCTTTTTCCTGCAGTGGTTTGTCGGCAACGGCCACATTTCGGTATTGTCCAGCCCCATTCTTCTTAGGCTTCTTGAATTTCCAGCCTAATGACTCCGACTTCTTGTTAGGATCATCCTTCTTTTCATTCTTGAGACCTAGCTGAGGCGGCAAATTCCATTTGTCTACCATTCTATTCCATTCCACAGCCTCAGCCTCATCAGAATAACGGTCTGCCATAGCGAAGAAATCTGATACCGACCTAGGTGGATGGATACTTAAATCTTCAGTGAATCTTCGGTATCGAACGACATGCTTAAAGGCACTGATAACCGAAGTATCTGAAATTTTGGGATGGTATTCCTCACCCCAACAAATCTCTTGACAAATTGTCGAAGAGTTTCAGTCGAAGTCTGGCGTAATCGATGAAGATCATCTTCCTTACCAGGCTTTTGATAACAATTTTGGACATTGTTGATGATGGCTTCACACAACCCAATTGTATATCGGCCCTTCTGGTTGATTGAACAACCAAGTCCTCACTAGTCCTTCAAGGACCATCGGTAAGTAATTTGCCATTACACGATCATCTCCTCCTGCCACTTGAATGTCAGTGATGTAAATCTGAAGGAATTATGATGGATTTTGAGTTCCATCGAACCTTCTGATCATACCCGGTTTAAACTTGTCAGGCTAAACCACCGCACGGAGCCCTGGTGAGAAAGCTTTACAACCTACATAAGAACATCGGAAATGTCTATCATCGCGACCTTCCATATGGTTGCGGGCGATATTACCTTGAGAAGATACACCGCGCGGCCACAATCGAGAATGAACTAGCACGTGATTACGATCTTGAGAGCTTCCAACTCACCTAGCTTTGTCATGCCGAATAGGCATCGCTGGTAGTCGATTGCGCCTCCCATGGCCGGAGTAAGAATAATCCCACTCATGGGAACCAATCATAGAACGGGATGACACTGATGGAGTAGCTTTGGATGCAACTTCGTCGAGTGTGTCCGCGAGGACTCTAACGAAGCTCATTTTATCTACATCTTCCAAACCAGGAGGAGGATTACGCAGGGTATCTGCAATAATACAAATTTGATCTTGTGTGCTCCTTCTGGGCACCATGGGAGTTACTATCTCCTCCCTGGCAATTCGCGTTCGTCCCTAGAAATTCACTGTTCCAGAATTTCCTTCGAGAGCACAGCAAATTCCCATGGAACTGAGGTCGCAGACGTGGAAAACATCTCTCCTTGTTCTGACTCAGACTCGAAATCAAAAAGAGATTGGAGATTTCCAGAGCAAACGCTCTAGGACTAAACTCCAAATCATTGTCCTCCACATCTTCTGGGATGATATACTGTGGCACGTACTCAACTTCTTATGTGGTAGGATTCACATGAAGGGAAGAATCCATCATTTCTGTCTCCTGGTTGATAGATATGACTACAGTTGGAGAAGATGCACCCCCGAGAAGGTACTAATGGACATCTTTGTCGTCAACCTCTTCCATAGGAATGGGGTCATTAAGCGAAGGCATCTGAATATGAGCATAGACGTCGAGATCAAAATCATTCTCGGAATTGTATGCTCCAGACATAAGTTACTAGAACTCCTAATGAAGGAAATGCCTTGAGAAAGGCCCCACGGTTGGCGCCCGCTGTCGACGATCGGGAGTCGTGTCCTTAGTCGATCTTATGCAAATTTAGTAAGTAGGAAGTGGAGACCTTTCGAGATGCTCACTAGGTAAGTTAAGATAATTATGTACTGGAGACACAGAGAATTATACAGGTTCGAGCCCTCAAATATTTGAGTAATAACCCTATGTCCTATGATGTTTCCACTATATGCGTAACTGATTACAAAAGAAAAGGAGGAGATTGTTACAGGAAAAGACACGATGCCTTGCCTGGCACGCTTGTTACCCATTTATAGTGATCAAAAAGGGTGTCAACATAGAGTAGTTTCGGGAGGTTAGACGGTTGCCAATATGCAGTTATCAGATAACGACATATCTTAACTCCTTGGTGGTTATCATCACGAACGTGGGAGAGGAAGTTATCTTATCCTGAACCATGACTAGAAGACTCAGCCACTACTTAGGTTAGACATGACTCTCTCGATGCTATCTATGGTCATGCACAGACTGTGACCATAGGTCAGTACTGAGGTTGTCATTTGTTATGCGACCTTCTGGTTCATAGGAAATTGAGTGTCTATGACCATGGAGCCATATACCATATCCAAAATATCTTAGACATGATATATTTAATAAACATATGACTAGCCCGAGTGATATTCATCGAAGGGGCCCTTAACCTCTACTT
Source organism: Pharus latifolius (assembly GCA_019359835.1). Classification (NCBI taxonomy): domain Eukaryota; kingdom Viridiplantae; phylum Streptophyta; class Magnoliopsida; order Poales; family Poaceae; genus Pharus; species Pharus latifolius. The sequence goes on from CM033329.1 coordinate 27,560,307, forward strand.
GTTTTCTTGACTATGCTATTGTTTGATCTTTGGGAATTGAAGATGATGTTTTTCAATTAACTCGTCAAGTTGGTTGGGATAACACACTTGGTATTCCCGCTCCTGTTTTTCATGAAATGGTTTGGGAGATCCTCGCCTCCTTCGAGCAATATACCATTCGCATAGTGCATGGCCAAAATGAGGAGGCTAAATTTCAATTCAGTAATGAGGATCATGCATTTATGATTGATGAATTTTCTAACCTCCTTGTGTAAGCATAGTGTGCAAAACTGGGTAAAGTTGCGCGGATATCAACAACGAGGGGGTTGACCAATTTCATCCTAGCAAATCCAAAGCCGCCGCTATCAACAAGCCCGCACTACACTATGGTCAACATCTCCTGGCCGAAACCATCTTTGGCCGTGACAACAACCAAGACAATGTCCGCGAGATTGAGGTCAGGTCTATTTGGGCCATGCTTGGCCAGACCAATCTTTGTTTTGTCGCTTATTTTCCTCGCTGCCTTGTGCTTCTTGGCAATCACCTCCACAAGAAAACGCTCATTATCCTGGGAGGCGTTGCCACTCACCTCGCACAGGCTCTCAACTTCAACCCTCACACCCATGTGCTCGACCTCCCCATCGCTACTTTGGATACCTCTGCCCTAATTAATATTGGATTCATTCACATGGATGTCATTGTGATTGCTGGATGATCAATGGCCGACCTTCTATTTTGTTCCCTGACATTGCTCGCACTCGCATTTCTGTTGAGCGGAATTGGCGCCTTGAGCTGTCATCTACCAACCCTGTGGAGCCTAGATCAATTGCTATGCCATCATCACCTTTTGCAGTTAATTTTCCATGCTACATGCCTCTATTGACTCTTTGGGCACTAGTTTCTCTGACTTTCTGTTCGAATTTTCTGACTACAGGGCCACGACGGACAGCCCAGTGGATCATCCATGGGTCCCATTGAGTGACTCTATGACTATTACGTTCATGTCAGCCACATCCTCATGTATGGCAGTTTTCTAGTCCCTCCTTCACATCCCGATAGACCTTCCTCTTCCGGCGAACCTTCTCATACTGGTACCCCTCTGTATTGTCTGATGTACCCCTACTACCCTTCGCACAACTACTTCCCTCTACCTCTACCTCCCCTAACGACTGATTCCTGAGGTACAAAAGTTTTTATTTTTATTTTATTTTCCTTTTTTCTTTCTTTCTCCTTTGCGTTTTTTTTATTTTTGCTTGCGACCCCTCAGAGATTCGAACTCCGTCACACTAACTACACTTATTCTTCCTCACCAAGTAATCTGTATTATTTTCCTTCAACAGAGGACAATGTGATGTTTAGCTTTTTTCTGGGGGGAGGGAAATAATTTACCTATTATCTCATCATTTCATATGATTCGATCATAAACTGAAGCAACAATATACCTGATGTCAATTCGGGATGCTTAGTTTTGGAGAATTTCATTAGTAGATAAGATGATTTTTCTGATACATCATTGAGTATATTCTGATTAATCTAAGTAAATTGAAGTCTCAAAGTGCATGTTTGTTGGGAGAAATGAGGTGCCACCAAGTGATGTAGCTCCGGGTAAGGGACCTTCTCTTCCATGGATGTGGTCTGGGGTAAGGAGTCCCCTCTTCCCCAAACGCGGCTCTGGGTCAGGGACCCGCTCTTCCCTGGACGTCACTTTGGATACGAGGCCCTCTCTTCCCCAGATCTGGTCCCGGGTAAGGGACACTCTCTTCCCCAGATGTGGTCCCGGGTAAGGGGCCCCTGCTTCCCATAACGTGGCTCTGGGTAAGGGACCCGTTTGTCCCCGGACGTAACTACGGGTAAGGGGCCTTGTCTTCCCCGGACATGGTGCTATGTAATGGACCCTCTCGTCCCTAGATGTAACTCCGGGTAAGGCGCCCTCTCTTCCCCAGACGTGGTCTTTGGTAAGGGGCCCCCTCTTCCCCGAACGTGGCTTCAGGTAAGGGCCCGCTCTTCCCTGGACGTCACTCCGGGTGAGGGGCCCGCCCTCCCCCGGGCATGATCCCGGGTAAAGGGCCATCTCTTCCTCGGATGTGGCTCCAGGTATGGGACCCTCTTTTCACCGGACGTGGCTCCGGGTAAGGCGCCCGCTCTTCCCCGAGCGTGGTCCCGGGCAAGCGGCCCTCTGATATGCAAACGCCTCGCTTTAAGATGCGTGCATGAAGTTTGGTCCCGATCTTTTGTCATAGGAGAAATCCGTTGATAAAGCGAGTTATCACTTTGACGAAGGGGAGGCTAACCACGATCCAAAAACGCGACCAACAACCTCACAAGCGCTAAACCACTCCTCAATTGGTTATCAAGCAAGCAAAGGTAGATTGACTTGTTCACGAAGAACAACTCAAGCAAATCAAAAAGTAAGTGCAACAGCGGAAGAATAATACTCTCAATGATCTGGATTATGATCCGAATTGTGAGACTCTGAATTGTACTAGTCGGCGAAGGCACGAGAACATAATCTATATAAAACGAAGTTCACCCTAATCCCAAGACCATGCCTCCCTTTTAAAGAGGATGGTGTTTACAAAAGATAGAAGGTTTAAGCTAGAAATCAAATCTTAATCTAATTCGAAATAAAATAAAATCCTAACATACTATAAGAGATAAAGGAAATCTACAACTATTTTTCACTGATTCGGACTGGACTTTTTTCTCTCATACAGTGTTTACTCTTTTGAGTCTCCTGGTTGCATACGACATTGGTTTTACATGATTCTATATGCATTGGAAAGCTCTTTTGAATATCCAATAAGAACTCACAGACCGCCTTGGACATCTGTGCTAAAAATGGCGCTTGGTCGAAATCTCCAATCAAACAATTGATTGTCACTTGGTCTGTAGACTGCATGTCGAGTAGAGTTCTTCTAGTCGAAACAAAAAGGTTTGAAATGTTCTGATCGAAGTGGTTTGGTCGAGATGGTTGTTGGTCGAATTTACCAAGGTGCAATCTTCTTCGGCCGAAACTGGATCAACAACTTCGCCAAGAACTCCCTCACATGTAGTAATAAGCAAAGAACAATCATTAGGTAATATCATTTGTTCTGTAACTGAATAATCAATTTTCCCAAGAAATGAATTCACCTGTTGTCCAAGGTGGCGCGCATGCGCTCATGTTAATACATGTGAGTGTGTGGTCATGATGTCGTCATCATACTCCCCTTCTTGGAAAAGAGTCATCCTCGACTCTTACCCAGCATTCTCACCCAAGTATGGAGATAAATCAGCAATGTTGAATGTATTACTTGCTCCATATTCCTCATGTAGTACCAACTTGTAAGCATTGTCATTGATCTTGGCAAGAATTTTGAATGGTTCGTCACCTTGCGGCATTACTTTGGACTTGCGCTATTCTGCAAAATGATCTTGGCGCGAATGCAACCAAACTAAATCTCCTTCTTCGAATACAACTTCCTTTCTCCCTTTATTTGCATTCTTCTTATACTGTATCTGCATCTTCTCAATATTTTCTTTGGTCGTCTCATGTATCTTAGGGACCATCTTAGCACGCTTTGGATCGCACCGTAGTGGAAGCAACTGATGATGTACTTTTGGTGGGAACGGTAGTGGTCGTCTTTGAATTAGCAACTTTGGATGTTGAGGCAGTGGGACAGCCTGTGGACTGCACTCAGCTGGTTGAAGCGGTGGCTCCACTAGAGGGGATCGCACTCTTTTGCTGTGGACTGGCGCTCTTCCAAGGAGTGGTCGAGGTAGGACAGCTACGACCAGGTCTATTGTAAATTGGCCATTTCCCTTGCACTTGCCTCTCAACTTTGCATGCATAATGAAAAAGTTGGTCTAAATAGTTGTTGATTTGAATGTCAAGGATGTCTTGTATCTCTCAATTCAATCCACCCAAAAATCTAGCCATTTTGGCATTCTGCTCTTCTTGCACATTAGCACAAAGCATACCCACTTGCAGTTTTTGATAGTAGACCTCCACAGATTTGCTACATCATTCATTCTCTGGAATCTGTTAACCAAGTCTCTCTCAAAATAGTGGGTAATGAACCTGGACCTCATCAAGCACTTCAAATCATCCCACGTAGGAGGAGCTCGATCTCTTTGTTGGATTTGACTCCACCAAATAGAAGCATAGTCGACAAACTCACTAGCGGCAACACAGACCCTATGATCTTCTGGATAATGATGACAATTGAACTTTTTCTCGACGAGCAACTCCCAATCGAGATATGCTTCTGGATTAAACTACCCATAAAATTGGGGACAGTAAATTTGATTTTACCCAAAGTATTATCTCTTCTGTCTTCATTGTGGTAACGTGCATGTCTTCCCATGCCTCAGCGGTTGCGTGCAAGTCATTGTTGCTCAGGATCCAAAATGACTGTCTCATTACCGGCCACATAATTGTCATGTATCTCTTCACTGGCTACTTCCTGGAACGCAGCATTCAAGTTTACCCTTGGTTGCAGTATGATAAGCACCAACCAGTGACTAACACCGAATGGCGCGTGGGTTGCCCGATCTTTCATGGTACCTCGAATGGGGACTTGCAAACCGATCGGAGTTGATCGAATGGCAAGTAGATAGTGTCTCGTATAACCTAAGAATTGGGTATTTTCAGTTTACACAGAAATCATATGATTTTTAACTCTCATGATAACTCACAACTCTAACATAGACAAAGCTATAGCGCTCGAAGAGCCTTTTTCTGAATTTCTATTCATCTCATGATTAAAAGTCCTCTGGAATGAGAGGATTACATATGTATTTATACTAGGAACAACCCTCCTAGTTTAGGTGTGAAAGCAACCATTAGATGAATTCGTTTGGAAAAGAGTTGCTACAACTCTCGTGCAGGTTGGACTGGTTGTGCAGCTTCCACTAAAATGACCATAACGTTTGACTCGGAAGTCGAAATGATGCATGGTTTGATGCGTTGGAAACTAGACTTTATTAGCTTTCCAACCATGTGGCCTATGCCTGGGTGGAATGCCAAAATCTGGCCTGAAATGTCCTGCAAATGGATGGACAGAATTGGATGAATCATAGTCACACAATCCCCTTTTCTTTGGGCGCCAATATGATGTCCACCTCCTTTCTTGTGCTACACCGTGATTCCATTCTTTTGCAGCACTAAAATACCTCTGAACATTAGCAATGAGACATGGATTTCTCATCCTTTGATTGCTCTTTGAACGATCATCCTTTGGTTGTTCGAACCTTGGTTGAATGCAATCGCTCCAAGATCGATATCCCTTATATTTTTTCACACAAACCATATTTCTATGGCGACATGCTTGTTGTATTTTGATTTTACCATGGATGGTTCTCATGGGCATATCACAGTAAGGCGGCAGCAGCAACATGATTATTGACTCCCATTGCACCTCGAGGGACTCGAGGTGGTGGGTGCTATTGTGGAGGAGTTTGCTCAATTTTTCAAGTTGAACTTCAACTTGGTCAAGACGATCCTCCAAACTGTGCAAACGAGCAACTACTTGATCGGCCAGCATTTGCTCGAATTTGTGTTCGAATTGATCGAGCAATGCCTGAGATCGTGGGGAAGATGGGATCACTAGTAATCGATCCATGCTCTCCTCAACATCAGCATCACTATCATGCGACGTACTACGAGAACCTTTCAACCCTGCCATGGTTAGCGAAAACAAGAAACACAAAAATTTCCTACCAAACTACTGAATGTATGTGGAACTCTCAACCTCACAATCCTTATCAACTAAAGCTCTTACCCCTCTTAATGTTTACAGTTAGCTTGCTAGGTCATGATAACATAGAAGAGGAGATAGTACAGTGATTGCAAAGTGAGGCACACGGGGAACAATGGTTAAATTTGTGGAGTTAGGTAGGGAAAATATGTGTATCAAGGAAAACAATCAGTTATTCCAGAAATTGCAAAGTTGAATAATAGTTCACATTAGTACTAGTCTTAGTTGATGATCAAACAATGAAGGGTTGGTCTCTAGCAACAGGTTATAGTACTCCAACAAGATTTTCCTTTTGCTTTCACTTCCCGTTTTCTTTACACTGTTTCTATTTTATGTGCTTGCCTTTTCTTGGTATTTTTGTTATAGGATTCATGGCAAGATGGAATCTATTAATTCAACAACAACTGCACTAATTACCTTTGGGTTTTTTGGTTAACAAGATTAAGATCAGCAACAAGACATGACTAAATGGAACGAACACTCAATTAAGCAAACTGAAACTAATTGATTGAAAGCAACAATGGGCTAGGAAACTCTTTTTTTTTTGACTGGGCAATTTTCTGGACTTTAGGTAGAAAAGGATTAATCTACAATACTCGGTGATAAATGAATTTCTAACGGCAATGTAGGCTCTGATACCAACTGATATGCACACGCCTCGTTTTAAGATGCATGCATGAAGTTTGGTCCTGATCTTCCGTTGTAGGAGAAATCCGTGGATAAAGCGAGTTATGACTTTGACGAAGGGGAGGCTAACCACGATCAAAGAATGCCACTAGCAACCTCACAATCACTAAACCACTCCTCAATTGGTTATCAACCAAGCAAAGCTAGATTGACCTGTTTATGAAGAACAACTCAAGCAAATCGAAAAGAAAAGAAAGAGCAACAGTGAAAGAATAATACTCTCAATGATCTGTATTATGATCCTAATTGTGAGACTCCGAATTGTACTGGTCGGCAAAGGCACGAGAATACAATCTATATAAAACGAAGTCCACTCTAATCCCAAGACCATGCCTCTCTTTTATAGAGGATGGTGTTTACAAAAGATAGAAGGTTTAAACAAGAAATCAACTCTTAATCTAATTCAAAACAGAATAAAATCCTAACATACTATAAGAGATAAAGGAAATCCGGAACTATTCTTCAAGGATTCGAACTAGACTTTTGCCTCTCTACAGTGTTTACTCTTTTGAGTCTCCTGGTTGAATACGACATTGGTTTTCCATGATTCTTGGTGCATTGAAAAGGTCTTTTGAATACCTTTCCAACATGTACTCACACGACCGACATCGACATCTTTGCTAAAAATTACGCTTGGTCGAAATCTCTGATCAAATATCTGATCGTCACTTGGTCGGGAGATTGCATGTCGACAAGAGTTCTTCTCATTGAAACAAAATGGTTTCAAATGTTCTGATTGAAGTGGTTTGGTCAAGATGGTCGTTGGTCGAATTTACCAAGGTGCAATCTTCTTTGGCCGAAACTGGATCAACAACTTTGCCAAGAACTCCCTCACATGTAGTAATAAGCAATGAACAATCATTAGGTAATATCATTTGTTCTGTAACTAAATACTCAATTTTCCCAAGAAACAAATTAACCTTTTGTCCAAGGCGACGCGCATGCGCTCGTATTAATGCATGTGAGTGTGTGGTCATGATGGCTTCATCACCATCCCTCCCCTCGGCTTGGTCCCAGATAAGGGGCCCCTCTTCGCCATATGTGCTCCCGGGTACAGGACCCGGCCGTCCCCGGATGTGACTCTGGGTATATGCACACGCCTCGCCTTAAGATGCGTGCTTGAAAGTTTGGTCCCAATCTTCCGTCGTAGGAGATTTTCGTGGGTAAACGAGTTATGACTTTGACGAAGGGGAGGCTAACCACGATCCAAGAACGCGACCAGCAACCTTGCATTCGCTAAACCACTCCTCAATTGGTTATCAACTGAGCAAAGCTAGATTGACCTGTTCACAAAGAACAACTCAAGCAAATCAATATGAAAAGCAACAGCGGAAGGATATCAACTCTCAATAATCTGAATTATGAGATGAACTGTGAGACTGAAATGTACAAGTTGGCAACAATGGCACGAGAATACAATATTCAACAAAGTCTTCATAAAACTAAGACCATGCCTTCTCTTTTATAGTGGTCAGTATTTACAAAAGATAGAAGGTTTAAATTAGAAATCCGAAACTATTTTTCATGGATTCGGACTAGACTTTTGCCTCTCGTACAGTGTTTACTCTTTTGCGTCTCCTGGTTGCATACGATCACTGGGTAAGAGGCCCTCTCTTCCTCAGTTGTGGTCCCAGGTAAGGTGTCCTCCCTTGATGTAAGGTACCCTCTCTTCCTCGGATGTAACTCCGGGTGAGGGAACCTCCCTATCCCAGGTGCTTCTCCAGGAATTGATGCGGCCACGTGTCCAAGATCTATGCCTCACGCCCCCACAAACAGACCATTGCGCCCTCGATCCGATGGTCATAACTAGGGTAGTTTGGTTATTTGCATCTTTTGGGGTCGATATATACTCTTGTACCCCCTCGTAACTAGAGACTGTTCATTTACATCCAATATCTCAAAGAAATAGATGCGCTTAGGAGCCCTCTCCCTGTGAGAGAGCCACCCCAGCCAACTCATGTCGTGAGCACGTCAATAGGACTAGGGTCTCCAATGAGGCCCGAACCTGTATAAATCCTCTGTGTCAATCTCTGTGATTCCCCAACGCGGGGTGACCTGTCGCACGGTCAGTTCGCATCGTCGAACATGTCTTCCATGTCGTAAAACCTGTCGCGGTGTTCGTAATACCCCGATAGTTGGCGCCCACCATGGGGACTAGTGACGATTTTCCATGGCTCCCCAAGAAGAGAGAGGCACTTGCCCCTCTCCAATGACTCTAGTCCTAGCGACCCTGTGCAGTTGACGCAAGGGGCCGTCGTCGCAGGGCCCCCTCCCTAGGACTTCCGAGGGGAAGCAGTGCTCCCTTCTCCCGCCGCTCCTAGCAGGAGCCTTACTCCTCCAAGCCCACCCGATGCAACCGCGCTAGCAGGACCCAGTATCCCTCAAGAGACGCTTCCGATCTCTGGAGACCTGATACTTGGGGCTTTGGTGGAGGGCCAACTCCGCGTGCAGCGTACCCTCGAAGAATTGTTGCACGCCATAGCGCGGCCTCCGGTCCCGGCATACTTGCTTCCATTCCTATTTATGGGAAAATCACCTCTGTTCCTGATGGAGCACCCGGGAGCCTTCTGCGCGCTAGGTACTTCCCCATCTCGAGAGGGGCTCCTATGTCCGGGGGACTACCCTGTCCTGGGAGGGGCTCCCGTGTTCGGGTCCAACCCTTCCTGGGGGGCATTCCCGTGCTAGGGGCCTTCCCCGTCCTAAGAGGAGCTCCCCTATCTAGGGGCTACCCCTCGGCCTTCCTCGTCCCGGGATGCGCTCCCGTGTCCGGGGCCTTCCCCTCCGGGGGGCGCCCCCGTCTCTGGGAACGTTCCCGTGCTAGGGTCCTTCCCCCTCACGGGAATGCCGCTAGACATGGGAGGCATTACCGATGGATGGGTGGCCCATTAGGACCCCTCCCGAACTCAGACAATGAGTGCACTTCCCCCGCGAAGGGGGACAGTGACGCGGGATCCCCTCGAGAGGTGGAAGGGGCCAACCAACCCCTCTATTGCCACCTTCGGTGTGTCCGGTGGTTAAAGCCATATCGACCGCCGCACATCGAGTATTACAATGGGGAGGCCGACCCCTACGAGTTCGTGCATGTGTACTCCACGGCCATCTTGGCGGTTGGGGGAGACGAGATCGTTCAATGCAACGTCTTCCCCCTCTATCTCTCCGAGATAGCCCGGTCCTGGTTCTACAACCTCAAAGGGGTCCATCAAATCCTTCGAATATCTGAAACATGAGTTTTGCGCAAACTTCCAGGGGAAGTACTCTGACCCCTAGATTTGTCACAGTTGTTGTACATCATTCGGCAAAGGCTAGAGGAGACCATCGAAAGTTTCTTCAAGCGCTTTGCCCACATTAAAAGCAAGGTGGCTCACGTCCTCAATTCCACGGTCATCGAGGCGTGCAAAAGTGGAATCATGCCAGGGGAGCTCCACCAGAGGCTGTCCCGGAGCTTCCCTTCCACCGCTAACGAGCTCCATAATGTGCTCAATGTGCAACGACTCACCAGCCGCTTGGCCGCGGTGAGTCGCTTCATGTCATGCACTGGAGAGCGTGGCCTCCAATTCTTCAAGATCCTCCGCGGTCTTGACGGTTTCTAATGGACCCCCGAGGCACAAGCCATGTTCGAGGACCTGGAGAAATATCTCGCAAGCCCTCCAATACTTGTAACCCAAGCCAAGGGGAGCCTTTCCTCTGATACCTCGCGGCCACCCCGGTCGCAATTAGCGCGGTCCTCGTTGACGGAGATTATTACTTGAGTTAGTCACCCAAGCCTTCCCATGGTCGCACGTGCCTTCCCATAGTCGTAGAAAACAACAAAAAGAGACTTAAGTTACCTGTTATTATCTTTTCGTGGTCAAAAAGACCATGGAAAGAGATAATGGGATAATTCAAGGATATATTGGACATAAATCATCAAGTTCCCATAATTTCAGTACTTCTAGCAGTGGAACTTTATAGCCTTAATGCTTATTGTCGCAGAGTCCATGGTCTCATATATTATTATATTACTTGGAGTATTATGGTCGTGGAGACATTTGACCTCAATCATTCTAAGTCACAGAGATAAGGCCATATACCAACACATGGTCTCAGTTAGTGCGCGACCATATATTGGTAACTTATACCATGATTTGAAGATCATGCAGTTAAGTTAACCATCCATGATAATCATCTTGAAGATGAGGATGAATATACAGTTTCCATAACCGCATGTTATGAACTGGCGAATAGCAACTGATAACAACTGATGGCCACCGCTACACAGTAGATGTTGACAACTACCAAGCGTCCCTTCGATGAAGCAACTGACACCCTTTTGGCAAGTATAAATAGGGCAGAAAGTTAGAAGAGAATGGCAGATCTTTTTTGGAGAAGAATTCTCAGCAAGAAAATTGAGAACTAGATAATACATTCTCTTTGTAATCCATTATACTCATAGTAAAAACCAACATGAGTAGGGTTACTACTCAGACTTTGAGGGCCCGAACCTATATAAATTTCTGTGTCATTAGATCCATAGATACAGTGATTTCTCTGGTGATTGTCTAGATTGTCTCCCTACTAAACAAATTAAATTCATGTAAGTTCGACTAAGAACCTTGGTTCCAATCATCAACAGCTGTCGTCATTCGTGGGGATCCTTTCAAGGCATTTTCTGATTCACCAGGGTTCATTATATTCATGGATCCCTCCCTTATTTACACAATTCCGAGAAAGATTTCGAGATCGAGGATTATGTTGATGTCATGGATGAGGACTAAGTCCCCATCAAAGATGACGATGCTACCCTCAAAACTTATCTTGAGGAAAAATCATCTCTGGTTCCAGTGACATCCGTCGAACAGGAACCCAAGAAAGCAATTTGCTTGCCCTCTATGAGTTTTGCCACTTTCGAGGGCGAGTACTTGCAACAACCCATTGTCCTAGACAATACGGGAGATGAAGACCTTGAATTTAGTTTGGAAAATTTTGCTCCAGACAATTTAAAGTCTCTCTTTGGTTTTGAGTTTGACTTAGACAAAGAGAAGATGCTTTCTCCGTATACAACTTATGTTCCACAGGAAGTCGTTGCACATTCTGAGAAAACACCTGAGCAACGCGTTGCCAGGGAAGGGGAACACAAACGGAAGGAAGACGAAGCGCGTGAGCAGTGAGAGGCCGAGCTTCGCATGGTTGCAAAGGAAGCTCTATGTTTGTACAAGTTCACCACGATACCACCACCCATGACTTTGGTCCAGGAACTTCTCGCTAGCGACATCTTGATGGTCATAGATGTGATCAGACGCCACTCTTGGCCCTGTAGTACTGCACGATGACTGAAGTGACAGTGGCAAAAACTCCTCTGGCACCCAGAAGAAGTACACAGGATCGTATCCATGTGATTGCAGAGGCACTTTGCAATCCTCTCTCTATCTTTGCGAATGATGATGGGGTAACATTCGCAAGGGTTCTTGCGGATAACCTTGACAGAGTTGCATCGGATGTAACTCCAATAGCATCATCACGTTCGACAACTTATTCCCGAGAGTAGGATAGTTCTTACCAGAGCTAGAGACAACATAACCGTATACACACTACATTAACCTTTGATGAGACAGCCAGAAAAGCTGGTAATTCTCACGACCGTAACCATAAACTAGTGCGCTTGCGCTTAGGACCATGTCGTGAGTTTCCTCCAGCCAACTCTTTCCACGACCAAGGCGATAGTCATGATGATCGACAACTGCATGTTTCATACATTGGTTGTAAGGCTTTCTCGCCAGGAGTACGTGCCATGGTCTAGCTTGATAAGTTCAAGCTTGGCATAATCGAGAGATTCAATGGTACTGAAAATCCATCTGAATTTCTCCAGATCTATGTCACCACCATTCAAGCAGCAGGAGGAAACGAACGGGTCATGGCAAATTATTTGCCAATGGTCCTTCAGGGTCTGGCACAGACTTGGTTGTTTAATCAACTAGAAGGATCAATTTAAAATTGGGAAATGTTGTGCGATGCAATCCTCAACAATTTCCAGAACTACTATGAGAACCCTGGTAAAGAAGATGATCTTCATCGACTATGCCAAATGTCGACTGAGACTCTTCGACAGTCCATTAACAGATTCATAGGAGTGAGAAGTACCATTCCCAATATCTCTGACACTTCGATTATTAGAGCATTTAAATATGGTGTTCGATACCAAAGGTTCAAGTCAGACTTAGGTATCCATCCGCCGAGATCAGTGTCAGAGCTTTTCGACATGGCTGTGGAATGGAATAGGATGGTGGATAAGGGTAATTTACCGCCTCAACCTAGTCTCAAAACCATAAAGAAGGATGATTCAAAAAAGAAATCTGAATCATCTGCGGGCCAAAAGTCCAAGAAGTCCAAGAAGAATGGAGGAGGCCAATTCTGAGAGGTCGCAATCATGGATAAGCAACCACAGGAAAAAGGTATAAAAGTTACATTCAAAAATAATAAACCTCCTTCTAGTGGTCGGAATAGCAACCATGCAGACAAATAGACTAACCCGCAGGGAAATAAGAGATGGTGTCCATTGGACAATGTCCCTGGGCACGACCTCAAGAATTGTCGCAACTGGTTGAAGCGCATGGAGCACTTTTACCAAGGTAATGCACCTATACCAACTATACCAGAACAGGGACTATCCTGTGGAACTAAGGACGCTGATGGAGACGAGGACATGCCATACCAACTACCAAATAATCATGTCAATATAATTTTTGGTGGTTCTTCGTCTTATTTTTTTAAGCATCAATTAAAATTTGTTTGCCAAGAGGTAAATAATATTGAAGCTCCTCCTGCAGAGCCTCAATTTCCCCATTGGTCATAGACTTCCCTGACCTTTAGCCGAGAAGATTTCCCTAAGGAGTTGTCGCGACAACGACGATTCCCTCTGGTAATTTCCCCTATTATTAGCAATGCTAAAGTGGGACGAGTACTAGTTGATGGAGGAAGCTTTCTCGACTTATTGTTTGCAAAAGCACTTGACGAGATGAAAATACTTCGTTCAAAAATCAAACTAGTGGTTCACCCATTTTTTGAGATAATTCCTTGTCCTTCGATGATCCGCATCGGGCAAATTGTACTTCCAGTGACACTCAGGGGGATAGAGAACTTTTGAACAGAATTAATTACTTTTGATGTAATTGATTTTGACTTAGCTTATAATCCAAGTTCATGACGGCAACGCATTATGCTTATCAATGCATCAAGGTGCCAGGACCAAAAGGCGTGATCACAATCAGAGGCAGTCATAATATGATTCTCACTTGTGATCACATATCCTTGGAATTGGTTGACCAACTTCCCCTTCGAGACGTTAAGGTGGCTACCAAGGAACCAGATGCGGTCAAGGTAACTCCGCGACCGGATGAAAAACATAAGCAGGTTCCTTTATTCCCAGACGACTCATCTAGAACTGTTCGGATTGGGTCAGCACTAGACAATAAATAGGAACTTGTGCTCATTACTTTCCTCCAAGCTAACGCAGATGTGTTTGCGTGAAAACCATCTGACATGCCTAGAGTCCCAAGGGAAGTGATTGAGCATAGGCTAGAAATTCGGTCCGAACAGCGACCAATCAAGCAAAAGCTCAGACGCTTTGCTCCTGATCGAGTAGAAGCCCTTAGTTCAGAGTTAGCTAAACTCTAGGACACTGGTTTCATTCGCGAGGTTCACCATCCAGAATGGCTTGCAAATCCGGTCATAGTCTTGAAATCAAATGGTAAGTGGCGCATGTGCGTTGATTACGCTAGTCTCAATAATTCCTATCCGAAGGATGATTTTCCCCTTCCCCATATTGATTAGTTGGTTGATTAAACAGCGGATTGCGAACTGATGAGTTTCCTCGATGCCTACTCAGGGTTCCAGAAAATTAGCATAGCCGAAGTAGATGAAGAGAAAATTGCCTTCATCACTTCATTTGGCACGTACTACTACGTGAGAATGTCATTTGGGCTCAAGAATGCTGGTTTCACATATCAGCGTTTGATGCAGAAGACCTTTCTATCTCAATTAAGGTGTAATTTAGAAACTTATGTCGATGATTTGGTTGTAAAAAGCTTGGAAAGCTGTAGTCATGTAAATGAACTCACTAAAACTTTCTGTAATTTGAATAAACATGGAATCAAATTAAATCCTTAAAAGTGCTCTTTTGGAGTTTCTTCTAGTAAAATTTTAGGTTTCCTTGTTTGTTTAAGAGGCATTGAGGTTAATCCCAAGAAAATCTGGGTCATTGAGCAAATGCGATCTCCTTCGACAATGAAGGAGGTACAAAGCCTAATCGGTAGAATGGCGGCCTTGAGTCATTTCATCTTGCGGTTAAGTGAACATGGGTTATCGTTCTTTAAGGTTCTACATTAGCACAATGGTTTTCGGTGGTCAGATGAAGTCGAAAAAGCCTTTCAGGAAGTCAAAGCATATTTATCAAGTGCTCCAGTGTTGGTGTCCCCGATCAGGGGAGAGCCATTACTCCTTTACTTGGCTACTACACCTCACGCGGTCAGCACAATTTTGGTCGCAGAAAGGGAAGGTGTGCAATGACCGATATATTACATAAATGAATTACTTAATGAACCAAAGAAACATTACCCTGAAGTCCAAAAGTTACTTTATGCTCTCTTAGTGGCTTCCAGAAAGCTGCGACATTACTTTCAAGTGCACAAGATTTTGGTGCCCTCATCCTTTCCATTTGGGGACATTCTCCGAAATCTGAAAGTGACTGGTTAAGTTGTGAAGTGGGCAATAGAACTCAGAGAATTTGATCTCCATTTCACTGCTAGAGTAGTAATTAAATCTCAAATTCTTGTAGATTTTGTGGTCGAATGGACTAATCTCGAATCATGTGGTTGTGGGTCCTATGCCTCAAGCGATCAATGGATACAAGTTTTTGTTCGTAGCCATTGATACCTTTACTAAATGGATTGAAGCAGAACCAGTCCGCAAAATTATTGCCGTTGCGGCGAAGAAGTTCTTTCATAAGAACATAGTAAGATGATTTGGTGTTCCAAGTCGTCTCATTACTGATAATGGATCCCAATTATTTAATGGTCTTTTTCAAGACTATTGTGACAATATTAGAACCAAAATTTGTTTTGCATCTATTGCTCATCCGCAAAGCAATAGTGCAATAAACGTGCCAAAGGGCATATTAGACAAGGGGTTAAGAAATGTGTTTTCGACCACCATAAATTCCGCTCAGGAGCTTGGGTAGAAGAGCTCTACTCCATTCTATGGACACTTCGCACTACATCCAGTTGGGCTACAAGTGAAATGCCTTTCCAACTGGTTTACGGTGCAGAAGCCATGTTGACAATTGAAATCTAAATTGGCTCTGTTCGTGTAGATAACTTAAATATCATAAATCAAACATGAGTAGATGAAATAACTCTTCTTGAAGAGAAACGCGAACAAGCATTGATTCGGTCCGCAGCATATGCACCAGCTTTGCGTAAATATCACAGTAAGAGGGTGCACCACGTAGGAGATTTGGTTTTGAGAAAAATTCAAAACCAGTCTGGTCGCAACAAATTGTCCCCTCAATGGGAAAACCCCTACACTGTGGTCTCAATGCCGTGACCAGGATCAGCTCGATTAGCTATGGAACACAGAAGTATTTTATCTAATTCCTAGAACATAGACCAGTTGTGAAAATTTTATGTGTAAGTTTTTCCATTTCCTTTGTAAATTTCTTAAACAATAAAGTACATTTTTCACTCTGTGTTATGGTTACATTCCTATTTTTTTCCTTCTTGTTTTCTCGGGCCATGCCCGGGGACTAGTTGCAATAAGCACTTTATTATGATGTTTAAGTGGATTCGTGGGCCGATGTTATGGTCGCATCTAGTTAAGACATTTCTTTATAAGTCATTTCTTAACCCTTAAGATACTTACTAACATGTTTCTAATCATTCGGGTGGTTGTCAGTTAGCAAAAAGCTTGTGCATTTATATTAAAATGTTTATTCTTGCAACCTTACGATCACATATCAGCTAAGACACCTCTTTCTAAGCCATTTCTCAATGCCTAAGTTTGCAGAGGATGGTAGAGGCTATAGCTCCAACGTTCGTCTTTAGTGCCTCTCTTTGCCTCCTCGTAATTTCTGGGATGTTGTCGACTAGCAAATCAGTTTGTGCCGTGATCAATTTGCATGACTCACTAAGGATTAAATTATCGTTCTTAGGATCAATAATATCTGCCTTTAGTAAGTCTGCAGCCATCCTCAATTTCTTGAAGGTGTCTAGCTCAATACTGGTACAGCTCCTGATAATTACTTCTAAAGCATTCTTTTGATCGTAGACGAGCTTAGCAGTAGCCTTGGCCTTCTCGCTGGGTACTTTTTGATGATCAATGATAGTATGGAGAGTATCAAGATCAATTCCTCTCTTGATAAACTTTTGCTTGAGTGGTTTTTCTCTTCAACTAGCTTATTAAATTTCTCTTCTTCACTGAAAAGAAGAAGAAATGAATTCAATTGAATCCATAAAATTCACAAAGGCAATGAAAAATTCTGCCAAAAGTGAACTTACTTGCTATTCTGTTTTGTTGTTCCTCATAAAACACCAGGAGATGTTCAACTTTTTCCTGGAGAGAGTTGTATAGCTCTGATGCTTGCTCGAAGGTCGCTAAGAACCAGAATCTTGGCAAGCCTTTCGTCACTTACCCTCTGGGCTTCAACCAGTTCTCTTCTAAAAGAGGGAAGCTCGATGGTTGCAGCTTCCTCATTGTTGCGCGTATTGGTCGTCTCCTCAAGCAGAGCAAAATTTTCCCTGCGATAATGAGTATTATTACAGTCTCTAAAAGACTAAGATTAAAAGCAAGATACATACTAATTCAATTGGACATTTTCAGTTTCTGTGACCTTCAATCGCTCCACTAGCAGGGCAGATGTGGTCCCAACATGGGCCGTATTCTGAATAAAACAAAAAAATACTGGGAAGAAGATTCCTAAGAAAATAAATGAAACTTTAAGGTAAAGATTTTTACTTACCTCTAAGAATTCGTCAAGGAACCTTGTCGACAATTGAAACAAGGTTCCAAACTGAACTTACACGAGATTTATTAGTAACGTAGCGAAGCACTTCTAAAAATCACCCAGAGGAAATACCGCAAATATAGATCCACTAGAGACACAGGAATTATATAGGTTCAAGTCCACGAAAAATGAGTAATAGCCCTACTCCGGTTGTGATTTCAGTAAGAGTGTAAAGGATTATAGAGAAGAACAAGAGCTGTTCTTGAATGGACTAAAAACCTCTCTCCTATTCTCTATCAACCTCTCTTGGTTCCCCTTTTTCCTGGCTGTTGGTTATAGAATTGAAGGGACGCCTGGTGGCTGACATGCTCGGGTTATAATATGAGTGGTTGCATGTTTATGAAGGATTGCGCATTTACCTTATTGATGGTTACCATGTCAGGGAGTTATGACTGACGGGGATTGACACCCGAGTCAGTTCAAATAAATACACTGTTGGCTCAAGACAGATTCGAGTCAGACACATGCCCGGTGGTGTGAACTCAAGTCATTCTGAGAAGCATCTGCCTAAGGTCGCAGGATTTGCGCGATCAGGTCGCAAGCCTCGTGCGATCAGACCACAGGCTTTGCGCGGTCAGAATTTCGTATGTTATACGCGAACAGAATATCGAAGATGTTGCGCGGTCAGCCAACATCCCGCGGTCAGAACATTCTCGACCAAAATACTTGAAATTTATCTGACCGGTTATCCCTATAGTGGGAATATTCCAAGTATCCTGAAGATTCCTCCACGTAGAAGACTAACCGCCAGGAGGTTAATACAAGCAGTTATTTCACGAATAACACGTGCTTGATCTACTTGGAAGTTAAGAGCGGTTCAATAAACCGCATCCAACCGTCCAAACAACTGTTTGATGCAGTTACGACATGACATCCTTTCGTCCAGTATAAAAGGGTGGCGAAATATATCAAACAGGAGGATCCGATCCATTTGGAAGAACAAGACTTCTGATGCAATCAAGACTCAACGCATCTCAA
Organism: Pharus latifolius; assembly: GCA_019359835.1. Classification (NCBI taxonomy): domain Eukaryota; kingdom Viridiplantae; phylum Streptophyta; class Magnoliopsida; order Poales; family Poaceae; genus Pharus; species Pharus latifolius. The sequence goes on from CM033329.1 coordinate 27,578,721, forward strand.
CCACTAAAAACAGCCAAGTCTACGGCTTAAATTAGATAGTTCTTACAACACTTCCTGGCTTTGTTCTGTACATTTACATAGGAAAAACCTTTCGCTTGTGAAGGGGTTTTTCTGCCATTTTGTAACCTTTTATCACCTATAGTGAAATCCTAATAGGACGTAGGGCTATTACTCCCACCATCGAGGGCCCGAACCTGTATAAATCTCTCTGTGCTCCTGTTCATCATTGTTCTACATACCTTCCCGGAGGGTCATCTTGAAAGGTCTCACCATTACAAATTTTGCATAAGTTCGGCTGAGGACTCTGAGTCCGAATCGTCGACAGCTGGCGCCCACCGTGGGGCCTTTCTCAAGGCATCCTAATTGAAATCCGAAGGTTCGCTGAAACATGGCAGGAGCATATGATTCCGAGAACGATTTCGATCTCGAGGATTATGCCCATATCCCAATGCCTTCTCCAAGCGATCCTGTCCCGATGGAGGAGGTCGAAGGCCAGAATCTTCCACAGGTTGAATCGTCTCTCCAGGTCATGTCAATCGACCAGGGAGCAACTAGCGTAAGGTCAGAACCTACGGAGGTTCTTAATGCGCTAGACGATGAATCCGGCCCGTCATACGACCCCGCTTAGGGAAAGTATGATGATGACCCGGAAATTAGCCCTGGAAGGTTCGACCCTGATAACCTTCACCGTCTCTTTGATTTCGAGTCCGACTCGGAACAAACTAAGATGTTTTCCCCATCGGCAACCTCTCTCCCTAGGCAGTTTGCTGCGTTGTCGGAAGAAACTCCCGATCAACAGGCTGCCAGGGAAGAACAAGATCGCAAACAAAAGGAGGATCAAGATCTCGAGCAACAAAACAACAAACTAGGCAGAACTGCCCTAGAGGCTCTTCAAGATGCGCAGGCTCGTTACGATGCTGCTCCGGGTTCTTCTCAACGGTCGTGTGGTCGCAAACGTGACCAAACCCCTTCTTTACCACCGGAGTGTTTCCCGGTGGACGAAGAAACAATAGCACCTGGTGCCCCTAGGAGAAGTACCCATGGTCGACTGCGATCTATCGCGGAAGTCATGCGTAACTTTCCTCCTACGGTCACGGATGCGCAGAAACCGGCCTTTTTTAGTATCCTGGCGGAGAGACTGGATGAGGTCACGTCTGAGGCGACCCCAACGGCCTGTTCCCGCTCGGTAACACGTTCTTGCGAACGAGATTGTCCTCATTCTAGTTCCGGCCGACGGAGTTACCCGCCGCCCGTACCGTCCCGACAGGACAAATACCGGCGAATGCAGGATTCTCGTAGTAGGGATCGAGTTCCTGTTCACTCTCGTTTGGGACCACGAGTAACTTCGCCATTGCGTGAGGTCGCCCGAGACCCAACCGAGAGTCACAGGGCGATTCACGGTCCTTACGTCGGTTGTAAAGCCTTTTCGCCTGGCCTATGAGCAGTCATTTGGCCCGATAAGTTTCGACCAGGGGCCATTGAGAGGTTTGACGGAACTCAGAACCCATCCGAGTTCCTTCAAATCTATATCACTGCCATCCAAGCGGCGGGAGGCGATGACAAGGTCATGGCCAACTACCTGCCTACGGTCCTCGCAGGACCAGCTAGAACCTGGCTGTTTAATCAGCCCGAGGGTTCCATTTACAATTGGGAAATGCTATGCGATGCTATCCTCAGCAATTTTCAAAATTGTTACCAAAAGCCGGGTAAGGAGGACGACCTTCATCGGCTGCGACAGACTTCAACTGAAACACTTCGGCAGTTTGTCAAGAGGTTTGTCGGGGTGAGGAATACGATCCCGAACATATCTGATGGCTCCGTAATCAGGGCATTTAAACATGCCGTTCGATACCGGAGATTCACTGAAGACTTGCTTATCCACCCTCCTCGATCAGTGGCCGACCTGTTCGACTTGGCCGATCAATATTCCGATGCAGCCGAAGCGGTCGAATGGAATCGAATGGTCGACAAGGGGGACCTACCACCCCAACCAGGCTTCAAGGACGGCAGGAAAGAAGATTCAAGCAAGAAGCCAGAATCTTCATCGGGTGGGAAGTCAAAAAAGTCGAAGAGGAACCGCTCTGGACAGTACCGCGAGGTCGCAGTCGCAGAGAAGCCACCTTCGACCAAAGGTAATAAGTCTTCATTCAAAAATAAAACTGCCTCTGGAGGTCAAAATGTCGACCAGCTAGAAAAGTCAATTAATCCGCAAGAGGGCAAGAAGTGGTGTCCACTCCACAACTCCGCAGGCCATGACCTCAAGAATTGCAGGAGTTGGTTGAAGCAATTGGATGACTTCTACCAGGGAGTTGGCCCAATGCCAACCTTACCGCCCAAAGAACAGGCGTGCGGACTAAGGGACGCCGACGGAGACGAGGAAATGTCTCACCAGGTACCTCAAAATCATGTTAACGTTATTTTTGGGGGTTCTTCTTCTTTCGTTTCCAAAAGGCAGTTTAAGGCCTTTTACCGAGAGGTTAACCAAACGGAGACATCCCTTGGCAAACCTCAGTACCCCCGTTGGTCGGATACACCTTTGACATTTGATCGCACTGATTGTCCGGCGGGGTTAACACGACCATTGAGGCTCCCTCTGGTCATTACCCCGATCATCAATAACGCGAGAGTCGAAAGGGTCCTGATCGACGGAGGAAGCTCCCTTGACATTTTGTTGGTCAAGGCACTCGACGAGATGCAAATTCCTCGTTCGAAGATGAAGCCCATAATCCATCAGTTTTATGGGATAATCCCAGGCCCCTCCATGATGCCATTGGGACAAGTGGTCCTCCCGGTCACACTGGGAGAACCGGATAACTTCCGAACAGAATTGGTTACTTTTGACGTAATCGATTGCGATTCGGCTTATAATGCAATCTTTGGCAGGCCAACTCTCTCTAAGTTTATGATGGCAACGCACTATGCTTATCAGTGCGGGAAATTGCCTGGCCCCAAAGGTGTCATCTCGGTCTGAGGCAGTCGCAACATGGCACTCACGTGCGACCGGCTATCTTTGGAGATGGTCGATCAACTTCCCCTCCGGGACTCTCAGGTCGCCATTGTTACCACCGACGCAATCAAGGCTGCTCCCCGACCAGATGAAAAACTCAAATTGGTTCCTTTGTACCCAGATGATCCATCCAAGACGATTTGGGTCAGATCAGCTCTGGATGACAAATAGGAACTCGACCTCGTTGCTTTCCTCCGGGCTAACGCAGATGTGTTTGCGTGGAAACCGTCCGACATGCCCGGTGTCCCAAGGGAAGTAATTGAGCACAGGTTAGCAATTCGACCTGGACAACGACCAATAAAGCAAAAGCTCAGGCGTTTTGCTACTGACCGACAGGAAGCCATCCGAGAGGAGTTGGAAAAACTCCTACAGGCTGGGTTTATCGGTGAAGTAGATCACCCGGAATGGCTCGCCAATCCGGTCATGGTCCGCAAGTCAAATGGCAAGTGGCGCATGTGCGTCGACTACACTAGCCTCAACGCTGCCTGTCCGAAGGATGACTTTCCCATTCCCCGCATCGACCAGCTGGTCGACTCAACTGCGGGTTGCGAACTGATGAGTTTTCTAGACGATTACTCAGGATATCATCAAATTAGCATGGCAGAAGACGATGAAGAGAAGACTGCCTTCATCACCCCATTCGGCACATACTGCTACGTCAGAATGCCGTTCGGTCTCAAGAACGCAGGTTCCACGTACCAGCGCTTGATGCAAAAGACCTTTCTTTCCCAGATAGGGCGTAATCTCGACGCATATGTAGACGACTTGGTTGTAAAAAGTACCAAGAGATTGTCTCATTTGGACGATCTCGCTGAAACCTTCTGTAATTTGAATCGCTTTGGAATAAAATTAAACCCGGAGAAATGTTCTTTCGGGGTTTCTTCAGGAAAACTCCTTGGTTTCCTTGTGTGTTCTAGGGGCATTGAAGTTAATCCTGAGAAAATCAGGGCCATTGAACAAATGAGATCGCCCTCGACCATGAAGGATGTTCAACGCCTGGCTGGTTGCATGGCGGCTTTAAGTCGTTTTATATCACGACTAGGCGAAAGGGGATTGCCTTTCTTCAAAGCCTTGCGGAAGCATCATAATTTTACATGGTCAGATGAGGCCGAAAAAGCATTTCAGGAGGTAAAGACATATCTATCCAGTCCGCCGGTATTGGTATCTCCCGACAAAGGAGAACCATTGCTTCTTTATCTGGCGGCCACACCACATGCGGTCAGCGCCGTTCTGATCGCGGATAGGGAAGGAATACATAGACCCGTCTACTATGTGAGCGAGGTACTTCATGGTCCTAAGGAGCGCTACCCTGAGGTCCAGAAGATACTTTACGCGCTACTGATGGCTTCCCGGAAGCTACGACATTACTTTCAAGCACACAAGATCACAGTACCCTCTTCTTTTCCTTTGGGGGATATTGTCCGAAACCCAGAGAAATCTGGTCGAATCGCCAAATGGGCGGTCGAACTCGGTGCCTTCGAGATCCATTTCACGCCCCGCACGGCGGTTAAGTCTCAGGTTTTGGCCGACTTTGTGGTCGAATGGACCAACCCTGAGCCACCCGTGCAGTTGGCAGAGGAACTGGAGTGCCCCGATTACTGGACAATGTACTTTGACGGCTCCCGTAGTTTTCAACACTCGGGGGCTGGAGTGGTCTTAGTTACGCCCCAGGGCGAACAGCTTAAGTATAAACTACACTTTGTTGCGACTAACAATGCAGCAGAGTATGAAGGTCTTCTTGCAGGGCTCCGGGCAGCAAAATTCCTCGGAGTCCGTCGATTAGTGGTGAGGGGAGACTCATAGCTGGTCGTAAACCAGGTAAACAAGGAGTACAGGACCTCCGATGAGACAATGGCTCATTACCTGGGGGAAGTGAGGAGATTGGAAAAACACTTCAGTCATTTCGAAGTCCAATACATCCCGCGAAAGGACAACATTCTCGCAGACCAATTATCCAAAATTGGGTCCTCACGCACATCCGCTCCGGCAGGAGTGTTCATTGAACACTTGGACCGTCCTTCAATCATGACTTCGGTTGAGGATGATCCGGTAATAGCCTCCGTTACCAACCTCGGTCAGGAACAGGATTGGACTCATCCATTGAGAGTTTATCTTGAACATGGGACCCTACCCGAGGACGAAACCGAAAGCAATCGGTTAAGTCGAAAAGCGCGACTGTACAAACTCATGGATGGGGTTTTGTACAGAAAGGGTACTCAAGGAGTATTCATGCGTTGCGTATCTCAGGAGGAAGGAAAATCCCTCTTGAAAGAGATACATGACGGTGTATGTGGTGCACACGCGTCATATCGAACACTGGTCGGAAAAGCTTTCCGACAAGGATTCTACTGGCCTTCGGCACTCGATGATGCCAAGTATATGGTCAAGATGTGTCCTCAGTGTCAGTTTCACGCCATACAGGTTGATCAACCTGCCTATGCGTTACAAACCATTCCCCTTGCATGGCCTTTCGCGGTCTGGGGGATGGATATTGTAGGTCCTATGCCACAAGCGGTCAATGGGTACAAGTTTCTGTTCGTAGCCATTGACACGTTTATAAAGTGGATCGAGGCCAAACCGGTACGCAATATTACCGCATCAGCAGCACGAAAGTTCTTTCATAAGAACATTGTCGCTCGATTTGGTGTTCCAAACCGCCTTATCACCGATAACGGTTATCAGTTCGCTAGTAGTCTCTTCCTAGATTACTGCGACCAGATTGGAACTAAGGTGTGTTTTGCTTCAGTGGCGCATCCACAAAGCAATGGCGCTGTAGAACGGGCCAATGGGCAGATACTACAAGGTATTAAAAAACGTGTTTTTGATCGCCTTAAGACTCGCTCGGGGGCTTGGGCAGACGAGCTTTATACTGTTCTATGGGCACTACGAACTACTTCTAGTCGAGCCACCGGTGAGACGCCCTTCCATCTGGTCTATGGGGCCGAGGTTGTATTGCCTATCGAAGTTAGTATTGGGTCTGCTCGGACAAAACAATTCGAACAGATTAATCAGTCCGAACAGCGGTCACAAGATCTCATCCTCTTAGAAGAAAGGCGTGATCGCGCTTTAGTCAAATCCGCGGCATATTTGCAAGCTTTGCGCAAGTATCACAGTAAAAGGGTGTGACCACGTAGTCTTCACGTGGGCGACTTGGTCTTACGAAAAATCCAAGATCAGTCTAATCGCAACAAATTCTCCCCGAAGTGGGAAGGCCCTTACACTGTGGTCTCGGTGCCACGACCAGGATCCGCGCGGTTACCCATGGGGGATGGCCGAATTTTGTCCAATGCTTGGAACATCGATCAACTTCGCAAGTTCTACGTGTAAGTACTCAACCCCATTTGTCCTGTTCGATTAGCATTTTTTCATACAATTAAAAATGTTTTGCGTTTATATGAGGAATATTTCCCTTTATGACCATCCACTGTGAATTCGGCTCGGGGGCTGGTCGCACGCGGTTAGATCATTATAACATCCTAGTAGGATTCGCTGGCCGATCTCACAACCACTTTCAGATAAGTCACTCCTAAATAAGCCGTTTCTCAACGCACACGGGGCTTTCTGACAAGTCCTTGATTATCCGAGTGGCTGCTGGTTAGCAAACAAGGCTAGGTGTTATAATAATTATAATTGTTGATTTGATCATACACCCCTGGTCATTACATTCACTTTTTCCCTGCGTTTGTAATACTAAGCCTTCATTATCTACAATCACAGGCGGGCGCTAGGGGGATAAGCCTATAATATAAACCAACATAAAACAAAAATTATATTCATTTTCAAAAATGAATTTTCATGTGCATTGCATCGTATACAACTGTTTTTGTACAGGTATAGGGATCATTCGATCCCGAGCTCAGTCAGGAGCTTATCTACAAGGGGACTAATCTCCATGACGGCCTCTCGTTGCTCTTCACTCTCGATCTCAACCGGTCCCACTTGTGGATTAAGATCTGCATCTGGGCCATAGTGAAGTCGAACCCGGCTAAGGATAGCGGAAGCGGCTGACCGAACTCTGGTTCTGATCACCTCTTCTCGTCGCTGTGTATCCTCAGGGAGATACTCGAGAAGTGACTCTGCTTGAGCCATAACTAGGGCAGCCCAGTCCTCTTGGCTGAGATCGTCTCGTGTGGTTTCGACCACATCAGCCTTCAGAAGATGAGCCACCGCCTTCAGTTTTTCGAAGACTGAACGGCTCAGCTTTCCTATCGCCCTTGTGGAGGCTTCGATAGAATCTTGGAGGAGTTCATTATCCACACTGAGCTGCTTTATTTGACCCGCTTGCGCTGCAACAAGGGAAAAGGTTACTCGCATATTGCGAAGACAAGTCTTCCTAAATCAGGAGTCGACTTACCAGCAAGTTGTGACCGTAGTCTGTTATTTTCGATCTCTTGGTTCCTAATCACTGAGATCGAATGGAGCTTCATTGTGGCCATTTCTTTGTCTTGCAATGCCACCTTTCTGTAGTAAAACAGAAGAAATGGTCATAACCAATTCGTACCTTTACAAATTGAAGAGTAATGATCCTTACTTGCGCAAGCTGTCTCGTTCCCTTTGTATGGCCTCGATGCTTGCCACGGTAGCACGCGATTGGGCCCTCATCCGGGATAGTTTCTGTGATGGAAAAAAGAGTCAAAAGTATCCTATGTACAATTCAGGACACCCAGAGAGGGATTCATCATACCTTCATGAATTTCTGTAGAGAGGCATCTTCCGGACTAATGGGGAGATTTGTTGAAGGCCCGGAAGTGCCTACAGTAGGGACAGTAGGACGAAGTGCCTGCTGGGTACTGCTTCGAGTCGCCGGTGATTGCGACTGGGTCCTTGTATCTGTTTCTCTCCCCTCGACTCGGACAACTTCCTGGGCCGAGGGGGTAGAACGCTCATCACTGGAGGCTCCTACACCAGCAGTGACTTCAACCCTTCCCGAAGCGGTTGGAGGATTGGGCGCTATTTCTTTCCGTCTGATAAAGGAAAAGAGAAATCAAATGGTAATGATTCGTGACCATCATTTCTAATACAACCAGGATGAAGGTTCTTACCTTAATTGAAATCCCATTAGCTTTTGGGATTTCTGAGAAGGTTCTCCTTGAGCACGGGGACAAGTATCGTCTGCCCTGATCTTCCTCTTGGAAAACAAGGGCCCTCTTCCCTTCGATCCCATTGGCGACGTCCCATCCAAGCACCTCGCTGTCTCCTGGGATCCTGTGGCCGGTACCTCATGTGTAACAGTCACAGGATCTTGCGCAACCACCTCCGCTCCTGTCGGCGGAGAAGAAGTATTTTCCTCCCTGGGGCTAGCAGGAGTCGCAGGGGGAAGCTCTTCTCCCTGCATAAGCATCAACTCATCAAGTACGCAGGGGGAATTGAAGAAAACGGATTGTGGGAAAATCTTACCACGGTCGTCCCTTCGACCGGGAAGGTAGAGGCAACTGGCTCTGAAGCCTCGGGAGCTTCAGGGGCTAGGAGATCGTCTGCGACCACAAGGCTTTCAGTGGTCGTAGGGTCTGCTACGGCTGCCTCTGCAGTAGCAGTCATCCCTGCGGAATGGGCTGGAGCGTCACCGGATGGAGAGCTCGCGATCTTCCTCCTCCGGTGAACTACAGGGACATCATCGTCCTCCTCCTCCTCCTCGCTCCCCTCTCCCTGTACGACGAAGAAGTAATTCGAGTTCGCACCTGGAAAGAGCGGTGGGATCTGATATCTTACTGCAGTTCTTCGGGCCTTAGAAGGAGTGTTTCGCGAAGACCCTCCCCAAGATTTAGCCTGACTTTCTTGGGGGCGGGATTCCTCGTCCTGGGTCTCGAGGAAATCTTCTTCACGTTCTTGGTCGTCAGCTTTCCCAGGGAACCGACGTTCTTGCTGGGAAATGTCGCTTCGGCAAACCTCCCAAGAAGCTATTCACATGGGAATAGTACTGGACAGACATAAAACCTGCAAAACAGAGGCCAAGTGGAGAATGTACCTTTCGGCGCTCTTGCCTGAGGTCGTCACCAGCGTGAATCAGGCTCTAGGGGCGAGGCGACCCCTTAGCACCCTCTACCTCGGCGTTATACGCCCGGAGAAGGTGGTTAGTCTGCCTCTCAATTTCAGCAGAGGACAGGACTGTTACCGAATGCAAGTTAAAATGAATGTATTTCAAGAAAGACATGATGGTTTTCGGTGTCAGAAACAAATACCTTCGTTATACTCCAGGGTGCCGTCCGCCATGGACTTAATCTCCCAAGCCAGATGAGCCCTTTCACGCAGGGGGCTCACCCGGTTCTTCACAAAGTCTCGGATGATGTCCCGAGCTGTCAACCCTTCTTCGACCAAGTGAAGAATTACCTCGGCGTGTTTCATGAACTCCGAGTTCATCGCCGGGAGAGTGTCTACCTCGCTTGGCTTCTCTGGCCGCGAGTTTTCAAACCACAACCCACTCTCCTTCGGCGGGGTACAGTAGAACCACTTCTGATGCCACTCGTGCACCGAGTCTCACAGGGGTGGAAAGGGATACTCCTTCTTATCCCTCAGCCGGAAGTAGATACATCCGGCGGCTTTGGCACTCTTCGACCACGCCGAGAAATAGAATCGTCGGAAGAGGTCCATGCTGGGATACACTCCGACGAACGCCTCGCAAAGATGCTGGAACACCGCTAGGATCAGTACAGCATTTGGGTGGAGGTTGATCAGCTCCAACCCATAATGCTCGAGGACATCCTTGCGGAACCGACTCTCGGGGAATCGGAACCCGCAGCGCAAGTACTCCTCAAAAACCACCAACTCGCCCTCTTGGACGGTTGGGGTTTCTTGGTCCTTCTCCGCGGGCCGCCAGTTGATGAGCAACCGCGGAGGAAGGATCTCCTCCTTCTCCAACGCCACTAGGCTCTCCTCAGAGTGGTGAATGGATCGGCTCCAGGACGCCATTTTTAGTGGAGAATCAAAGGAAAAGTTGGTGATTTTGGGAAGACGAAGGCTGAAGAGAACGAGGGTTTTGTGCGGCGGGAACGATGAGGGTTTTTGGCTGTGTGGCTTCTTTGAGAAGACATCTGCTCTTTTTATAGACCCAAGGCGGCGCATTAATGTGAGTAACGTTTCGTTCAAAACGTTCCCCTGAAGTGTATTCATTTCCCATAATGGATACTGTCTTTAGCGGACCTGATAAAGTGTTCAGGCATCGGATCTGAAACGAAAAGACTTCTTTGTTTCGGAAACTGAAAGTGCAAAAGGACTGAAAAATTTTCAGTACTTTTCAGAAGACGTTTTTCCTTTATATGCTTTGAACATGTAACACCCCTGTTTTTGCCAACCCTAGCCTGCCTTGACTATCTGCACATCAGGATGAGATCTTGGTGATGCCAGAGTGTTACTCTAAAAAGTTGGCAGCCAAACTCCTTCATTCAAGTCATTTTCGCAGATCAGTCCAAAAGATTCACAAATTAGTCGTTTTCAGATATCTGAGGAACCCCAAAAAGGCTAAAAGCCACAGATCATTTCCAAATCATGATTTGATTCAGTGAAAATCTTCCCTTCACTATTCTGAACATTTTTCCCTTCTGGAAGAATTTCCAAAACCCTTCCGAAACCCTAGTTTCAGCCTTGTCAAATTTCTAAAATCCAGATTACCCTAATTACCCTGTTTTCAGTTCATCTCAAAACTTGCCTAAATGTCCAAAATTTTGTCACCCCTAGCTGCTGATCAATATCTTAAACCTTGTGGATTAATTTAGCAAAATCAAAACCCTTTCTACCTAAGCCAAATGCCAGATTTACAGATTGGTCCCTGGAGTCAAGAATCTGTAATTGCAAATCAGCCCTTCTAGTCTTTTGCTGCTGTTTTCGACCAGCGCCTGGTCGTGCCCTCGACCAGTGCTGCATCGCCGGAGCCACACCGCGTTTTCTTGCCGCAGTTGCTCACCGCCGGCCATCGCTTCTTGTCGCCTGCACTTGTGAGCAAATGAACCACCCCGCGCGCACGTGCCAACCACCAGTACCGCGCCATGACCAGCGGATAAACGCCCACGCTCCAGAGTATTGCATTCACGCGCGCAACCGTTGCCGTGGCAATTGCATGCGTTATGTGTCGTTGCCGGAGCTTTGCTACTGCCTCCGCATCTGCGCCATCACTGGTGAAGTCCCAATGCAATCGACAAAGCTTGTAGAGCAGCTACACCACCAGTGCGCAATCACATCGTCGGTCACCGCTGTCGCAGCTGCACCCGGCCGGTCTCGTCCCCGGCACAAGTTCTCTCGCCGTTTCCCTCGCAAGCTCCGCCTCATCACCTATTTAAACCCCTTCAGCGCTGTGAAGAAGTACAACGCCAGGACTTAGCCATTTTTCCAGTTTGCTCACTGTTTCCCTTTCTTCCCCGACGAGCCGATTTTGAGGCCATCGACGCCAGAGCAAACTACAGCCCCTCACTTCAATCCAAGCTTACCAGTGAGTTCACCACACACATCTTCCCGTGTCCAAGCAACCAATTGCATCCTAGTGCTCATCATCACCGGTGATCGCCGGAAAACCAAAAAACCCCTGTTCCAGAAATTAAACCCGTTCCAGTGCTTTTCATCACTCACTCCAGTAGAATCAAATGATCCTTAGCCCTCTCTTAGCAAGCCTGTTCAGCCATTTTCAAATTGAAGCAGTACCGTGCGTTTTCCCAATTTTCGCGCGCCACCGTGGACGTCTCACGTCACCGGCGTGCCTCGCTGCTGCTCTCTCCAAACTAAAGCCGCCTACACCTTCCCTGTAACCCCTAGATGGTGCAGCCCAAAGCTTATAGCCTACATTGCAGTGTGGAGCCAGTTCGTCGTTCACCGTCTTCTCCAACTCCGGTGACAACGTCGACGAGCTCGCACGCCTAACCACTGCCCAATCCCTCTCTCCAGAACAATCCACACCACCCCAGATGTGTTTCCCCTCGGTCAATTTGGAGTTTAGCTAACCCCAGTTCCCTGTCACCGTGGCTCGTCCTTGTCTCAGGCGGCCGAAGATTTCAACCTCGCCATTCGTCGCCGGCCAGCCACCCCAGTCAAATTCCTCCCACCAGCAACCTTGTCTTGATCCCGCCTACCTCCCTGACATGTTTGGCGAAGCAATGCATGTGTGATTCGTCCAGACGCATGTGCCCTAGTTCGCTGTTGTACAGTGGCATTCGATTTCCTGTGTCCTGAGCTTTGCTGTGAATTTCTGTTAATTCAAGGGCTTTTCTGAAAAGTCCACTTTGTCATTTAGGTCCCTCACAGCATTTGGCACACAATGCCACCTCTTGCACCAGTTTTGATCATCTAGAAGCCCTAAATCATCCAAGTGTCCTTCTCGGACATTGTCTGTTCGCAAACCAAATGCCAACCCTTGGCTTTCGTCGCATTCGAGTCTTGTCCAGTGAACCTAACCCTAGTATCCTTTTCTCCGCTGTTCTGTTTCCTGCCCAATCTCCCTCATTTGCATTCATGTGTATATTTTACTTATGTTTTGTATAAAGACTATTTTATGGATGCTTATGTATTGTATGTGTTGTGTGTGCTCTCGTGCGAATGCAGAGCAAGGAGCGGAAGACTTGGAAGGAACATTTGAAGATCCAGCATATTTCTTAGACCCAACTTGGCAAGGCAAGTCGTCACCCTTGATCATGTCTCACCCAGTATTTTGAGATAAAGTAGATTCACTGTTTTAAAGATATATGCATGCTGAATATTTGATAGAACTATGTTTAGAAATATGTGGATAGATATGACCCAACTTTCCTGTGAAAACCCCTTTTTGATATCGAATCATCATGCAACCTTGTCACCCTAGGATACCATGCTTAGTCTTTAATCTTATTTAAGTATACATGCTGGATGTGAAATGGCTAATATGTGAGAAATGGATTTGAAACCCCTTTTGTGAAATGAAATGTCAAATTAGTATTGATAGTAAGGATTGGTTTGTATGGAGAGGGTGCGGTGCGCACCAGGGAATGTGGATGGCTCCTCACTATTAATTCATAAGGACGAGAACCTTGTGTTGTGCCCCTATGCGGCATGAAAAATGTACCAACCACTTGCCTGGTGTGGGACAGGCACGACCTAGTAGCTTTTTGGTATTAGCAGTTCCCTACATGGTTTGTCGGTCTGGTTTCTCGCGTGGAAACTGGTTGGGCGCAGTTCGTCCAGGAGTGATGTGAGTCCAGAAAAAGCATGAGAGGAAAAGGTGAAAGAAGGAAGACGCCCTATGCCTCCGATTAAGCCGTGAGCGGTTGTAATCGTGACGGTCAAATGTCTCGCGTGGACAGACCAAGGCTATGTGTCCTACGGGAGCATAGGCCAAAGGCTAGGAAGTAAGGCACTGGGGAGGACCCACAACGGTACTTCAGACTTAATTGTCTAGTTACCGGGCGGGGATACTATTAATACTAGACTGCAAAAGCGTTGTGTGACCTCGGCCTTGTCACATGTGTATAAGTCACATGGAGTTGGCCCGACTTGAAAGTCGAGTGAAGAAGTGGATTTAAAAAGAGGTACACCTTTGCAAAGCGTAAGAAAAGTATCGGATACTCTGTACTCCCAGGTCATGGAGTATGTTCGCGGTGGATTTATCCATGTGGCTCAACACAAGTAACTATTTGAAATGTTTCATAAAATGGTTAATTCAAACGGTGGATTACGGAGGACCGCCATTCACAATGTTTTCTTAAAGTCTATCATAAGGCTTTCAAAAACCCCGCTGTTGAAAATAAAACTCTTATTTGAAAGATCAAAAGATTGAAATCTATACTATTTAAGATTATAAGATTTAACCCCTTTTCTTGATCACTCCTCATCTATATAACTGCATTTGTAAATAAACGACTTGCTGAGCATTGTGTGAAAGCATGCTCACCCTTGCCTTTTTAAACAAATCAAAAGAGGGATTCGCCGATCCCGATTCCGTTGGTTACGAAGATGAAACAGAAGATGGGAACGCCCCAGATGATTCAGAGTTCTAGGAGGGTCTCGTGCCGAGTTGAGTCCGATGTGGAGAAAGCCCTACCAGAACCATTGCTGCCAGAAGTGAAGATCTTTGTCGTTGCTGTCTGTCTTGTTTTGTGTGTTCGGTATCTGGATGCCGACTCTTGTATGGATAAACTTGTTATTTTCATAGCAACTCTAAGTAGCGTCATTCTGGGCGCTATGATAATGTAATATTGGTCCTTGTGACCTCGTACCTGTTTAATTATGTTTACGCAATAACTGTTTTCCGCTCGTTGTGAGTTTTGTAATGGTCCAACCTGTGTGCAATCCACCTGGGCGGTTGCCACGGGATTCCTCAAATGGGGGTCCCACAGAACATTTTTACGAAAAAGTCATGCGACTCAATTTTTTGACGTATGGATGTATTTTGACCGGATTACGGTACGACCGAGACCTTGGTTTTTGATTAAGTTCCGATTCTAATCGAAGTAATAGTCTGGTGGAACCTCAATCGTGGTCGCAGTATGTTTCAGTTCTAATCGCGGCTTTAAGTCTAATCGCGATATTAGGGTTGGTCGCGGTGCTTTTTTGAAAGTATGATTCTGATCGCAGAGCTAAAATTTCCCTGTGTATGAATGGTCGCGAAAGCATTACTCATGGCCATATATTCACACAGAAGATGTATAGAGTAACTATTTGAAGAAAGAAATTTTTATTTCTTGCATTCTTTACATACAAAAGGGATACAGTCGATCAAAGCGTTGACTTGATCCGAAAGGAGTTTACAAAGTTCCCCAAGGGACATGTTGTTGTCAGTAGGATCTACACTGACAACCCCCAGGGAACTAGCAACTAACCAAAGTCTATCTACATCATCCCTAACAAGAGAAGCACTATTGTCCCTAATCAAGTCAGAGAGTTCCCGTTGTCGCTGAGCGTGATCCCTCTCTCAACGGAACTGGCGTGTCTCTTCACGGGATCGCTCAAAACATTCTGCTAAATCCAGAATCTTCGAAGACATCTCTTCGGTTTTCTTCTCCAGGGCATTCTTCTCCTCCAGAAGAATCTCTCTGGAAGGAAAAGATGGAGCAGCAGAAGGCTGATCACTGGAGCCTCCAACCTCCTACATTTGCAAAAATTAGTTGTATTGACTATAACTATCAGCAAAAGGAGGGAAGAATTATTACCTGTCCTAGCTCATGGCATGTTGATATAGCCATCCTGGGAAGAGGATCATCAGATGATGGAAGAGTAACCTTCCCACCATATGATTGCTTCGCCAACACAATATGGGAATCATCTGGTCGAGGGATAGTCACCGCTTGCCGACCAGAATATTGATCACCCAAATAAAAGTTGGAGGTATTAGGATGAAATGGAGAAAGGTTTCTCTCCAAAGTCAAAGGCCTAATTTGCCGAGAAGCATGAACAAGAAGAGTTATAGGAACTGAAGGAAGAAAGAGACTTGCTACATTCTTCACCTTCGTTCTGCTGGAAGATCCCTCGTCAACCTTGGGTTTCTTCCTTGAAGGAGACAAGTCTTCATGCATCTGAGGCCCCTGTTCGACAACTTTCTCTTCATCACTCGCAATCTCGATGATGTTGTGATCTGCCATCAGGAAGTGTACGAAGAAAAGAATCAAGGTTGTCTAGGGAGGGACTTAGCCATGGGAAGAGATTGTGAAGCTTTACAGAACCAAGGACCCGGTATTTATAACCGCCAATGTGACGGTTCGCATTCCAGGTGCCTCGGGTTTTTACAAAGCATTTACAATTTTACCTCGAGTTAAAAAACATTTCAACAGTGCCATCATTACTCGTCACATAATACCCAGAGCATGTCTCAGGGAACCAACCGTCCTACTTAGTGCGCCACTAAGCGGGGGATTTGAAGAGTCGGGTTAATAATCCGATGCATTTCTTTAAATTTAAAGTGAACACGTCCCTTCGTTTTCTTTAAATTTGGGGGCTAGCTGACGAGGATTGACACCCGAGTCAGTTCAAATAAATACACTGTTGGCTCAAGACAGATTCGAGTCAGACACATGCCCGGCGGTGTGAACTCAAGTCATTCTGAGAAGCATCTGCCTAAGGTCGCAGGCTTTGCGCGATCAGGTCGCAAGCCTCGTGCGATCAGACCACAGGCTTTGCACGGTCAGAAGTTCATATGTTATACGCGAACAGAATATCGAAGATGTTGCGCGGTCAGCCAACATCCCGCGATCAGAACATTCTCGACCAAGGTACTTGAAATTTATCTGACCGGTTATCCCTATAGTGGGAATATTCCAAGTATCCTGAAGATTCCTCCACGTAGAAGACTAACCGCCAGGAGGTTAATACAAGCAGTTATTTCACGAATAACACGTGCTTGATCTACTTGGAAGTTAAGAGCGGTTCAATAAACCGCATCCAACCGTCCAAACAACTGTTTGATGCAGTTACGACATGGCATCCTTTCGTCCAGTATAAAAGGGTGGCGAAATACATCAAACAGGAGGATCCGATCCATTTGGAAGAACAAGACTTCTAATGCAATCGAGACTCAACGCATCTCAACCACTAAAAACAGCCAAGTCTACGGCTTAAATTAGATAGTTCTTACAAGCCTTCCTGGCTTTGTTCTGTATATTTACATAGGAAAAACCTTTCGCTTGTGAAGGGGTTTTTCTGCCATTTTGTAACCTTTTATCACCTATAGTGATATCCTAACAGGACGTAGGGCTATTACTCCCACCATCGAGGGCCCGAACTTATATAAATCTCTCTGTGCTCCTGTTCATCATTGTTCTATATACCTTCCCGGAGGGTCATCTTGAAAGGTCTCACCATTACAAATTTTGCATAAGTTCGGCTGAGGACTCCGAGTCCGAATCGTCGACAATGACATTTCTGGGGAAATAAAGGGTCACAGTATCCAAAGGTTATGGTCGAATAAGCATAACCACATAACAATTGGACCTATAGACTGTGGTTGGCAGATGGGTTCCCGACCAGCCCTTTGTCTCAAAGGTGCTTCTAGGTTTTGGTTCATCAACAAGGTACAGATGAATAGTATACATTTTGTCGTGTATTATCTATGACCTTACATGTACGATTAGGGTGATCATAGGTAACAGAGTCCATTCGACTATGAACTCTTTTGATGATAAGTGTTGCGATCATAAGGATTTGTGATAGTAATTATTAAGATTATAGGACAAACATCTGTAAGGGTTGGGTTAAGTCTGGAATATCTTAGACTTCTTTATTGTCTCTTCCTATGATGTCCCACGACCACAGGAAGGAAAGTTATTTGGCTCTGTCTTTCTTGCAGTCTCGTTCGACCACTGAAAGGCATAAGTAAATCTCCATCAGCTAGGCCCCGAATTTGAAACGACAATGTTTTAACCTAATAACTCTGTCACTTCGAATTTCTAACACAGTTACTCTATCGCTTCGCATTGCCACACAGTATTCTGTCGCTTCGCCTTTCCACACAATTCTCTATTGCTTCGCCTTCCCACACAACCCAAGAAGAAACTTTGGGTGTGGTTGCTAGGTTATCATGACAGGTATTGAAAAAATCTTGAGGGTTTTTGATGCGTCCCAAGAAGAAACTTTGGGAGCTGTTGCCAAGCAGGCATTGAAAAGATCTTGAGGGTTTTCGCTGCATCCCTAGAACTCGAAGCGTCACCTTCGGGACTCTATAAATAGCCAGTCTCCACGTTCTAGAGTCCTTAAGTTTCCTTAGAGTTTCTTAGTTTTAGACTCTTCATCTTCTTCTCTTTCCTTCTTTATTTATGTTTCAATGTCAGATCCTAGAGCGACTTGAAGAAGAAAATCTTGGTATAGAAGGCAATGTCGAGGCACCGAAACCACAGGATATCAGTGTTGATGATGTTGTACAAGCATCTCAAAAGGTAATTCTCTTTTGAAAGATCTGTACAAGTCTTTTTTCTTGAGCAAAGGTTTCCAAAGCCTTTTGGTTTCTGTAGTTGCTCAAATATCCAGTAGCTTCAAAGAAGCGAGCTAGTGATGATGTTGGATCATCTAGTGGATCCTCATCGAAGAAACTAATTAAGATCTCTTCGCTGGCTGCACAAAGTGATTATGTCTTTTTGGAATAGGCTATGAGTCCGCAGCTATGTGGGGACCCTCATTTGAGGAATCCAGCAGCAACTGCCCAGGTTAGGTTGCACAAAGAATGATTCATCATAAGCTTACAACCGCACAATACATTATATTGCGACATAGGTAATTAAGACGAGTACAAGGTCAAGGTTCAATATTACAATACCATAGCGTCATGAAGGACGCAATTTAGAGTTCATACAAATTAAGAAGTTTCATCAACACAAAGGTCGGCACAAAAGAACAGAGCACACAAAGTAATGAACAAAACTACTGCAACAGTCTCCAATGTCTTCAATAGCAGTGGCACAGCATGGGCTCCCGCCACATCGGGCACCACTAGGTGAATGACCCTCTAGTAAGCCAGATCATCGGGGATGGTTCCTTCTTCATCAACGGGTTTGAAGCTATAGGAGTCGGGATCAAAAAGTCCTTCCTCTAAATTTTAGTGCAAAAGCAAGGGTGAGCACATTGTCCTCATGATGCTCAACAAGTCTCAATTAATGGATGCAAGTATATAAATGATGAGGAATTCCAAGAAACAGGCTCTTTGGTTATAGGTAAGAATAGAATAGATTTTCACTCTAAAGTTCTGAAAAAAGGTTTGGATATCGAAAGCGAGACTTTAAAATCTTAAACTAGGTTTTGGAAAATGTTATGCGTGGCGGTCTTCCAGAGTCACCACTTTTATCCAATATCATGAAAATCTTCAAAATCCTACTTGTGCTACATCGACGTGGATAGAATCCACTGCGCACAAACTCCAAAACATGGGAGCTTAGAGTATCTGATATTTTACTCCACTTGATCACCCAACTTTCATGTTGGTACCTCTTCATGCGACTTTTATGCATGCGACAAGGCTGGGATCACACGACAGTTTGTAATCCTATCATTAACAATTCCCTACCTGGTAAATAGACAACTCCGTCGACATTATCATTGTGGAGCACACCCCATAGCCAACTCTGCTTAGCCTTGGTCTACGGTCCCGTGAGACTGATAGCCTGTGGATCCAGGTCTAGGGCGTCTTCCATCCAAACTCCTGATTCACTTACTCACTCTCACAACTAACGGCCTTTTGTGGCGCACCAGTTTCCCTCAGGAAAACAAACCGACAACCATTGTAGGGAAAAACTAATTCCTAGAGAACTACTCTGCCAGGCCCATCCCATACCGAGCAAATGGTTAGTACGTTTTTCATGCCACTTGGAAGTACAACACAAGGGTCTTGTCCTTACGAACAGTTAGTGAGGAGCGAACCACATTCCCATTGCGCACACAGTGCCAACCACACAAACCATCCTCACTATCGATTCTAACATACGCTTTTACAAACAAGGTTTTAAACACACTTTTCACACAGATGACCATTTAGCATTTAGCACATATATTTAAGCATAAGCATAACTTAAGCACAACATCTAAGGTGACAAATGAGCGCATAGGATATATGAACATGAAGGGCCTTCAAAGAAGTTAGGTCATATCTACTCATATTCATCCAACATAGCATTTGGAAAATAAAGCATGCATATCCGGAAAACAATAAATAACCTAATTTACTTAAAATACTGGGAGGGACATGATCAAGGAGAAAAAGACTTGCCTTGCAAAGTGGAGTCTAATTGCTCAAAGGAGTCTTCGATCACTTCTTCTGCTCCTTCCACTCCTAGTTCTACTCTCGCACACAAATAATAATAAAACACGTAAGCATACAGAAATTACTTATCATAGAAAATGATATGTAAAGTATAAATATGCATGCATGCGAGGTAATCTGGTTGGGGATGTTTCTGGGAGGGAGAAAGCACTCTGAGCTTGGCTACAAGTGCTTGGTTTGGTTCAGCTTGGGCCTGGGTTGGTCAAAATTGGCTCTGAAGAATTGAAATTTGGTGAGATCGAGCACAAACAGAGTATTGGTCGAGGATTGCCTTAGCTTCCATTCGTTAGACTCTTGAATGAAAAGACTAAAACATGAAAAAACAAAAATCAGGCTGATACAGTGCTTATCTTTGAAAGTGAACAACTGAAAAGTTGTAGGAAATGATCTGATCTATAATTCTTTCAACAAGCTTGAACAGTTTTGAGGTCACTTAAGGGGTCCAATTTTGTAAAAACAGAAAAGTGGCGGGGCTGAACTATTTCGTTGATTGCTAGAGTTCTACAGATCAAAATACCGATTAAAGATGCCCAAAACAAAGCTAAAAGAGTTGCAAACACACAGCAACAATAATCAAAGAAAATGGTGCAGTAACTTGCACAAATTTGAAGTTTAAAGGGGAGCTGCTCAAGAACCGAAAACAGAGTGGTACTCACCGTCGTTGGAGGAGAAGACTTGGAACTACAGTGATCCTTGGAGGTTTTGGGTGAGATTTTTGTACAAGAATAGATGAAGGATGAATATATGAATGATTTCTCTTAAGATTGATCAAGAAAAATGAGCACATAAACAAAATCTACCAAGTTTCATACCTCCTCAGGACTTAGGCAAGAAATAGGGATGAACATGTAGCACGAGGAAGAAGAAGACTATTGGAAGGGGTTCTTATAGGCTGCTAGAAGATGCTAGACAAGGAGATGAGACAAGAGGGATCAAGCAATGTCAGGTGCATAGAGACAGACTTCGCTTGTTCTTGAGGGAGATCAGCTCGACACTTGAACGATGGTGTGATAGGAGGGAGTTCTATGCTCTTTCTTTGCTGGTTGTTGCTCTCTCTCTCTCTCTCAGAGCCAACATGCATTGGTATGAAGAGGTGTTTGCTATTTTGGGGCTTCTTGATTGCGCTTTATTTTGATCAAAACACCAAAACATGGCTGGTTTGCGGATTGGTGCACTCCCTTTTTGACTAAACACTAGAAAAAGATTGAGTCAAACACTTGAAGCTAGAAAGGGGCAAAGATTTCACACCAGCACTCGAACACGGACGATAGGATCCATTTGTTTTCTCTCTAATTCGACCAATACTCGGTTCGACCAATGACTTTCTTTCGACCAGCGAGCCAGTCTTGATCGTACAGCTTGACCATCGACCAAAACTTGATTATTTCGAACATAATTACCGGTTTAAGACAATTTGAACAAGATCAATCTAATAGGTTGAATACAGGGCTGGAAAAGAGTGGGATTTTGAGTTAGAATTTAATCTAGAGAATTTTAGAGAATTCTAATCAGAGATTTTGGAAGATTTTTCTAGGATTTATCCAAGGTGTGGTCGAGATAGCAGAGGGATTCAATAGAGATGCATTGACTGACATATTAAAATAATAGCAAAAATCTGGGGTGTTACAATATATCAGCTGTACAGCCCTCATCCAGGGCCAGACAAATTGCTCCTCATTACTTGAGGTATACATCTGCCTTTTCTCTAACTCAGATGAGGTATTTAGTTAGGAATGGCTTACCCAATCATGAATTGTATGTATAGGATATGTATAGGACAAACTGGACCACTTCCTTCAAAGCCAAGCTAATTGTGATCGAGGAGGAAGCGGATGTCATAGAAGGAGTAGTGAATGTCCCAAATCCTTCTGTGGCCCAGTCAGCATCTGTTTCCAAGGTATGGATTCTTACCCCTCCAATCTTTCTGTATACGACTTGGAATTACCTCATGGTCGTACAGGGAGACGAAGCTGGGAGGGTGATCAGCGAAAAGCTTGATGAGACCCTGGCATCTTTGAAGGAGAAGACTGCATTATGCAGCTTCCTTCAAGGGGAAAGGAACGCCTCAAGGAGAAGTTCATCAGGCAAGGACATGACCTCGAAACTCACCACAAGATCGTCGACAACAACAAGTCGGGCAGTGAGAGGGCTCAAGAGACTATGAAGCTTGCTCGAGAAGCTGAGAAGCTTGTCCGCGATGAGAAGGATGCCTTGGATACAATTATCAAAGGCTGCAGCCTTATTGAGAGGAATACTCTCAAAAAACTGAGGGGGTTGCGGACTCTCCTGATGCTGATGTTGTTAATCCTGAGAAGGATAACTTATCTCTTGAAGAGTCTTGCATTTTGGTTGCGGCTCAAGCTGACTCACTAGTTGCCAATATCCCAGAATTTGCAATGAGGTACAAGGAGAGAATCAAAACAGATATCAGTACCATAGTTTGTGCCATCCTTTGCAAGCTTAGGCATCACCACGGCTCGAATTTAAAATCTGAATCTTGTGGTGAGAGAGGTGATTTCTAACAGTGAGGATCACCTGAACATAACCATGGCCGAGGTCAAGCCTTTAGTAGACAAATTGTTATACAACCTCAACCTTGCCTGATGTATTCCCTCTCATTGTAAATTTCTGTAAATTTGACAATTGAAATGGAAATATTTTTCTCTATGAGAATCTTTGTACCATACAAATACACATGATTAGCATAAAGTAGATGATAAAAAATGAAAAAAGGAATAATAATGAAATTCAAACTACTTATCCTTTCTGACATAATACTATAGTTATGTCCCCCTAGCCCCCTCTTGTGACCATGTCGCGCCCTGAAACTGGAACTACGACTACTCCTGTAGAGACCTAGCACGCTGCAACTAGTCCCATCTATGCATACCCTTGACTTCCCAGGATGAGTCAAGCACACGAGTATATTACATTGCAACAGAGTAACTTACAAAATATTTAAGCAGTGTGGCCTGCTGGCCTTGATATTACATAAAAAGATTACAATGCCTTCACGGCATACATGGTTTAGCAAAATATTAACGACACACTAGAAGATAGGTGACCCTCCCACAATGAGAAGTGGACGGCAGAACAACACAAATTAGGGCACTGACGGAACTGACTCTCCTCCTTCTGGATCCAAGAAATTCTCCACGCCTTCATCTTGATTATTGAACGCTCCATCTACTGATTTGTAGGTTGCAAGGGTGAGCACTTACGTACTCAGCAAGTCATAGGTAAGAGTAGATACATATAGTAGGGATCATATGAACCTAGACTAGTCAAGAACTATGGATGTTTGTAAAATAACCTTTTTCTTTCATAACTCAACTCATCTCATCTTATGGCAGCACTTTTTAGAATATAGCGTCATTATTCATGTTCACTAGATTATAGCACTACCGCGACACGTCGACACACGACACCCCACGGCAGCACTCCTTATCATGAAAACACATGTCATTTGGGTAATCTTGATTTAATAAATTTTATTTAGAAAATATACTTGTGTCACACCCCGTGGATTTAATCCACCGCAGCAGACTCCTATAAACCCAAGAGCTCGGAGTATTAGAATACGTTTTTAACTCTACAGAGAGGTACCAATTTACCCGCAAGATATTCCACTTTCAAGCCCTTCCTATCATAACATAATGATTGGACCCCTGGCTCACTTCATATTGTGAGTGGCAAGGTGGAGATAACAACAACTTTTGTTATGTATCACTCACATTTCACCCCTGACCTTGTGGATCTCTCACGAACCACAGTTGTGGCAGGTTGTACCCAAACCTCCACCCCTACTCATATTCCCATTGCTGGGTCAGTGTACAAGATCACCTTCAGTGATATATGTAGGAGCCATTCTCCGTGTAAACATTAAACCATGCATCACTACACAATTCCAGCAGGGGTTTCATGTGCGATCCGCATAAGTACTTGTTCAGGCCTGTCCCATTCCAGGCTTGCGGTTAGCACGTTGTTCATGCCACTAGACACACAACACAAGGTTCTAGTCCTTATATGCTAGAGACCAGATCATACCACAAACCTTGCACCTTCAGTGCCTGCTATCCTTCACAGTTTAGCACCTCCAGTGCTACCACCATCCATACCATTTTTCTGGTCACGGCTAGGGGTTTTATTTCATGAATATATATAAATACATAAATATATATATTAGTTCATGGCTCAAAACTTGTTTATTTCACATTTCACAGATAACTAGTCTAGTACTACCAATTCATAAATCAACCATTCTCAATATTTCACATGCAATATTATCTATATTCAAGGTTATGTTATAGTAACTCTTAAAATATAGGTTCAAGATGACCAAGGATATGACTTGCCTTCCGCGTCGTAAGAAACAGTAGTTGATGACGGGTCAACAGCAAAATCCTTACAGTCAGCTTCTGGATCTGCTCGACAACAAACCAAACAATACACACAATGATTACTTATTATATTAAAATGTTTTATGACTTATATGCAGATATGCTTTACAAGAATGACTGAACGATATTGGAGATAGTTGGGATTGCAAGCTGAACTGAGTTGAGATTCTAGGGTTTCAAGGAATTGGCTAAGGATGGGTGTTAGAAGCTTTTAGCATCTCAAGGTTGCAATAAGAACATCAATTTTGTGGCTGGTTTGATCAAAAACAGTGAATGTCGGCCGATTGACATTCGGAGCAAGGCTCTGACATAGCTTCAAGGAAAGCTAGAGAGCTTATCTCAAGTTGTGACAGAAGAAGAAAGTGTAGATCACAACTCTACAAATTCAGTGGACAAAGTGGCTCTCAAATTGCACAACCAAAAGTGGGTAAACAAGGCCAATGCCACTGGCTGGCATGCACTGACATAGTCCTGACAGTGTCAAAAACTAGGGTTTAGCATAAGATCCAGTTCAAGGGCTCAAATCAAGTTGTGAAAGAAGAAGAAATTATATATCACAGCCTCAAGAATCTAAGAGACAAAGTTATGCTCAAAATGCACATCTAGAAGGAAGTGAAAAGGGCTAATGCCACTGGCTGACATAGGCAGAAACTAGGGCTTGCGATAACTTTTGATCTAGTGCTCCAATTGATGCACCACTTTGTCTGGGAGGTAGGCCTTGATAACAGGAACAAATGATTCAATAGGTTCCAAGGCTGAAGATGGCTGGAAGGTGATGAAAATCAGTGAAGAAGTGTGGTGGCGACACGACACAGTGAAGCCGTTGGACAAGGTCTTTGGCACAGCTATATCTTGCAATCTAGACAGTTTCAGAGATCGGGCTAGAAGACAAAAATGCTCAGGAGATTGAACCACATCTGGAGGACAAGGTGGCTGAAGCTAGATCGGCCGTAATCACTTTTCCGGTGAACGGCGCCGGAGAAGATGACACGGGAATTGGGGGTTTTCGATATAGGTCAATTGAACTCAATTCCAAGCTCAGGGAGTGATAGAGGGGTATGAGTAAGCTATTTGCACGATCAATTTGGCCGGAGGATGGCCGGTGTGGCCTGGCGACGTGAGCCAGCGGCTGATAAAATTCAAATTTGGGGAAAGCTTCGATTAGAGCTAAATTTGGAAATCTTGATGCACAGGCTTGCTAAATAAAGATCACTGATCATTTTCTTCTATTGAATCGAGAGCTGATTTGGGATAAATCCGGCTGCATTGCCGGAACAGGGCATTTGGCATTTCCGGCGATCACCGGCGTTAGGGTCCACCGTAGAGCAATTGAATGCAACAGTACGATCGGGAGGATAAGAGAGACTCACTGCTGGCTTCAATTTGGCAGGAGGTGCAGTGATTGGAGCTGGCACTGTAAGCCTTCGTACTAGACTCGCCGGAGAAGAAGACGACAGTGGAGTAGATTTGGGATTTAGCTAAGTTCTGGTGAAATAGAGATTGCACAAGGTGTTGGCTGCTTAAATAGACCAAGGACGAAGTTGGCAAGGAGGTAACAGCAAAGAAATCGGTGCCGGTGACTTGACTGGCCGGGCGCAGGTGCGATAGCGGTGAACAAACAGCGGTAGTGACAAAGGATGAGCAGGTGGCTCTGCACTGATCCAATTGTCGGCTCATTGGAACTCAACATTGTTGGGCGGTGCAAACAGTGGCAACAAGAGCTGGCACGGCGAAGCAACGTGGCATGGAATTGCTGACAAAAGGCTGTTGCCGGTCGCGCGCGGGAGCAGATTTTGGTCGTCGACGTTGCAACGGCGTTGCCACGGCGATGGCTGAGGCGTGGACGCGTGCGCACAAGCATGCACGGTCACAAACACAGGCGAGGCTTGGCCGGCGACGAGCGAACACGGCGCAAATATCACGGCAAGGTTCTGGTCGAAACTCAACAGCTGCCTTGGTCGAATCTGGACAGATTTGTGATTTATAAATCTTAGCTTTGGACTGATCTGTAAATCTGAAGATTTAGAGGGTTTAATCTGAAATTGATTCTGCTGATTTGGTAAACTTGATTCAACAGATAATTTGGCATAGATAGAAGATAAAATTTGAAACAATTGAATGGTTTTTGATATAAACTGAAAATAGAGTAGATTAGGGTAAAATACATCTGAATTTTGTTGATCTTGAATTCTGGGATTTATGATTTGGTTTTGAGATACTCATAAAAGATGATTTTGTGTTGAAAAGCATTTGGTAGGTGTTCCCTGAATCAGATTTGGATTTAAAGATGATTTGTAATATTTTGCCTTTTCAGGCTTCTAGATAATCTGGAAAAGGACTGATCTGCGATACTCTTGGATTAATTTGCGAAAAAGGTTTAGATGATGAAATCTGACTACCAACTTTTTGGATTAAGGTATTGGCATACCCTTGATCATAATCCAAGAATAATCTGGTCTGAACTTAGCCAAGATTTTGATTAAATCTGAATTTCTGAAACTTAGGGTATTTGGGTAATATAAGATATTTTTGTTTTCGAAAACAGAAAGGAGTTGATAAATCTGTAAGTTAGAAATAGAATTGAATCTGGGTTCTGAAGGCTTTTATACTCAAGATAGATAGTAGATCAAATCTGAAAAGTCAGATCTTGATTTGGGTCTACAGGATAGATTTTAAGATTTTGGGCTTAGAACAGAATAAAGCTAGGGCTAATTTGGCTGACTTAGAAGAGACATATGCATGCATGACTTTTTAAGAAAGAAATTTTCACCCCTAAACTCAGGATGTTACAGATCACTGATACCGAAGTCATAGTACAGTGGTGACAAGGTAAGTAATCTAATCTAAGAAGACCAAGGCTTGAATGATCACTTATATTGAAGTCGTAGTATAGAAACATACTAGTAAGTCTCTTATGCCTTAAGAAATGGCTTAGAAAGAGATGTCTTAACTAGATGCGATCATAAAGTCGTTCGGATAAACAGCTTAATACAAAATATACAACTTTTTTGCTAACTGACAACCACTCAGATGATCAGAAACATGCTAGTAAGTCCCTTATACGTTAAGAAACGGCTTACAAAGATATGTCTTATCTAGATGCGACCATGAGATCGGCCAGCGAATCTACTTGAACATCATAGTAAGTCATTTTATCACGACCAACCCGTCGGCGTGACCCGAGAAAAAAGTAAGGCTGAAACTAGAGAATGCAACCATAACATAGACTGAAAAGGAAAATACTAAATTTATATAAACTTATAATAGAAATGGAAAAACTTATACAAAGAACTTACATAGCTGGTCGGTGTTCCATGTGTTTGATACAATTCTTCCATCTTCCATGGCTAATCGAGCAGATCCTGGTCGTGGTATTGAAATTACGGTGTAGGGGCCTTCCCACTGAGGGAAGAATTTGCTGTGGTTAGATTGGTTTTGGATTTTTCTTAAAACTAAGTCTCCCATGTGAAGGCTATGTGGTCACACCCTTTTATTATGATATTTACGTAGAGCCTATAAATATGCTACTGTCCGAATGAGTGCTCGATTGCGCTTTTCATCGAGAAGAGCAATTTCATCTTCATGGGTTTCACTTTGATTTATCGTATCTAAGTGATTCACACGAGGAGAACCAATTTGCATTTCAACTGGAAGCTTGGCTTCTACACCATAAATCAGTTGAAAAGGCGCTCGCCTATAGCTCTACTGGTCATAGTGCGTAATGCCCATAGAACGGAGTATAGTTCATCTACCCAAGCTCCCGAGCGTAGTTTAAGGCAGTCGAATACATGTTTCTTGACCCCTTGTATTATCTGCCCATTGGCGCGTTCGACTCCACCATTACTCTGTGGATGAGCAACAGATGCAAAACAGATTTTGGTTCCAATGTCATCGCAATAGTCTAGCAAAAGACCATTAATGAATTGGGATCCATTATCTGTGATGAGACAACTTGGAACACCAAATCATGTCACAATGTTCTTATGAAAGAACTTCTTCGCCGCTGTGGCGGTAATGGTTCAGACCAGTTTAGCCTCGATCCATTTAGTGAACGTATCAATGGCTACGAACTGAAACCTATATACATTGGCAGCTTGGGGCATTGGACCCAGAATATCTATTCCCCACGTGGAAAACGGCCAGGTTAAAGGAATAGTTTGTAATGCAGATGCTGGCTGGTGAACCTGCCGAGTATGAAATTGACATTGTGGGCAAGTCTTGACCAATTGCAAAGCATCTTTGAGTGCTGTAGGCTAGTAATAACCCTGTCGAAAAACTTTTCCAACCAGTGTGTACTGCACATTCCTCCATGAATCTCTCTCAGAAGGAATTTTCCATCTTCTTGAGGTATGCAGCACATAAGGACTCCTTGAGCACCTTTTTTGTATAGGGTACCTTTGACCAGTCTGTACATTCGCGCTTTTCTAACTAACTGATCGCTTTCTGTTTTGTCCTCGGGCAAGGTCCCATGTGCAAGATAGATTCTCAATGGATGAATCAAATCTGCTTCATGCTCGAGGGCGACAATGTTAGTCATCGCCTCTGGTGCCTCTGCGATGGTCGCGATTGAGGGCTTTTTTAAGTGCTCAATGAACACTCCTGCTGGGGCGGATGCTCGTGAGGAACAAATTTTTGACAATTGGTCTACGAGTATATTGTCTCTTTGCGGAACAAATTGGACTTCGAAATTTCTGAAGTATTTTTCCAATTTCCTCACTTCATCCAAGTAATGAGCCATTGTCTCATTGCAGGTGTTGTACTCCTTGTTTACCTGGTTTATAACTAGCTGTGAGTCTCCCCACATGACTAGTCGATGGACTCTGAGGGATTTGGCTGCTCAAAGCCCTTCATAGTCTACTCCATTATTTGTAGCGACAAAGTGTAATTGTACGACATACTAGAACTGGTCGCCCTGAGTCATAATTAAGACCATTCCAGCCCTCGAGTTTGAAAAACTACAAGAGCCATCAAAATACATCGTCCAGTGCTCAGTATTTTCCAAACATACAAACTCTTGTTCATGTGGCTCAGGATTAGTCCATTCGACCATGAAATTTGCATGAATTTGAAATTTGATTGCTACTCGAGCAGTGAAATGGAGTTCGAACGCCCCAAGTTCCACCACCCACTTCGCGACTCGACCTGTTGCTTCTGGATTACAGAGTATATTCCCTAAGGAAAAGGATGAAGGCACAGTAATCTTGTGGACTTGAAAGTAATGTCATAACTTTATTGAAGCCATTATGAGGCCATAAAGTAACTTTTGGACCTCAGGGTAACGCTCCTTTGATCCATTTAGTACTTCGCTTACGTAGTAGACTGGTCGTTGCACACCTACCCTCTCTGCGACCAGAATAGTGATAACTGCATGTGGGGTAGCAGCCAAGTAGACAAATAAGGATTCTCCCTCAATAGGGGAAACTAGCACCGGAGCACTTGTGAGATATGCTGTAAACTCTTGAAAGGCTTTATCAGCTTCATCCGACCACTGGAAACCATTGTGCTTTCGTAGAAGCTTAAAGAAAGGTAATCCACATTCGCCTAACCCTGAAATGGAACAACTTAAAGCCGCCATTCGACTGGCCTGGTTCATGTTTGAAGGAGGTCACATTTGCTCAATGGCCCGAAGTTTTTCAGGATTAACCTCAATGCCCCTCGAACAAACAAGAAAACCCAAGAGTTTACCCATAGAAACTCCAAAAGAGCACTTTTTAGGCTGAAAGGTCTTTTGCATCAAGTGCTAGTACGTGGAACCAACATTCTTGAGCTCAAATGGCATTCTGACATAGCAGTAAGTGTTAAATGGTGTGATGAAGGAAGTTTTCTCTTCATCTACTTCTGCCATGCTAATTTGTTAGTACCTTGAATAGGAATACAGGAAGCTCATCAGTTCACAACCCACTGTTGAATCGACCAATTGATCGATGCGGGGAAGGGGAAAATCGTCCTTCGGGTAGGCATTGTCAAGACTGGTGTAATCGACGCACATGCGCCACTTACCATTAGATTTCAGGACCATGACCAGGTTTGTGAGCCATTTTGGATGGTCAACCTTGCCTGTGCTCTCCGATCAGGCGCAAAGCGTCTAAGCTTTTTCTTTATTGGTCGTTGTCCAGGCTGAATAGCTAGCCTGTGCTTGATCAATTTCCTTGGGACTCCTAGCATGTTGGATGGTTTCCACGCAAACACATCTGCATTAGCTCGGAGAAAAGTGATGAGCGCAAATTCTTATTTGTCATCCAGTCCCAACCTGATCCGAAAAGTTTTGGATTGGTCGTCCGGGAATAAAGGAACTTGTTGGAGATTTTCATCTAGTCGTGGATTTACCTTGACCACGTCTGGTTCTTTAACCGCTGTCTTGTCATCCCAAAGGGGAAGCTGATCGGCCAATTCCAGGGATATGCGATCACAAGTAAGAGCCGTACTTTGACTGCCTCTAACTGTGATCACCACTTTTGGTCCCAGTACCTTAATGCACTGATAAGCGTAATGCGTTGCTGCCATAAATTTGGCAAGCGAAGGTCGACCAAGTATTGCATTATACGCCCAATCACAATCGATTATATCAAAGGTTGTTAACTCTTTTAAAAAATTCTCTGGTTCTCCTAGTGTTACCGGAAACACCACTAGTCCGATGGAGCCATCGAAGGATCAGGAATAATCCCACAAAATGGGTGCACCACAGGTTTAATTCTTGAACGAGGGATTTGCATCTCATCAGGGGCTCCTACCAGGAGCAGGTCGAGAGAACATCCTCCATAGACCAGAACTCATCCCACTTTTGCATTGCTAATTGTGGGTGATATCACCAAAGGAAGTCGCCGTGGTCAGAAGATTCCGTTGGGGCAGTCATCCCAGCTGAAGGTCAGGGAAGTCTTCGAACAACGGGGGAATTGAGGTTCTCCTAGAGGAACCTCAACATTATTCACCTCTCAGCAAATAGACTTAAATTGACGCTTAGAGAAATAAGATGAAGAACAACCAAAAAATAACATTAACATGATTATTTGGTACCTGGTATGGCATGTCCTCATCTCCGTCAGCATCTTTGTTCTCACTTGGTTGCCCTTTTTCTGGTAATGTAGGCATAGGGGCTTTACCTTGGTAAAATTCCTCCTTGCACTTCAACCAGGTGTGGCAATTCTAGAGGTCATGTCCTGGAGCTTGATGGAGCAGACACTACTTCTTGTTTCCCTGTGAGTCGTTTCACTTCCCAGCATGGTCGCTAGAGCGTCCACCAAAAGAATGCTGGTTAATCTTAAAATGGAACTTTGTTACCTTTGTTTTGTGGTCGCTTTTCCAGGTTTGCGACCTGTCGAGGTTGATCAATTCCGTCTTTCTTCGATTTCTTATTCTTTCCACCTGTAAATAGCCCAGACTTCTTGCAGGAATTATCCTTCTTGTCTATGCTAAGACTAGGTTAAGGGAGTAAATCGCCCTTATGGACCATCCTATAACATTCCACAGCCTCGGCTGCATTGGAATATTGATCAGTCATGTCGAAAAGTTTAGACACTGATCGTGATGAATGGATATTTACGTCCTCCGTGAGCCTTTGGTATCGAACGTTGTATTTAAAGACTCTGATAACTGAACTATCAGAGATATTGGGAATAGTATTTCTCACTCCCACAAATCTCTTAGCAAATTGCCGAAGGGTTTCGGTTGAAGTCTGGCGAAGGCGATGAAGATCATCCTCCTAGCCTGGCTTCTCATAACAATTCTAGAAATTGTTGAGGATGGCATCACACAACATTTCCCAATTGTAGATCGATCCTTCTGGCTAGTTGAAAAGCTAGGTCCGGACTGGACGTTCAAGGACTGTAGGCAAATAATTTGCCATTACTCGCTCGTTTCCTCCCGCTGCCTGGATGGCAGTAACATAAATCTGGAGGAACTGTTCGATCAAACCGTTCGATCATACCAACTTTAAACTAGTTCGGCCATACCATTGCTCATAGTCCAGGCAAAAAAGCTTTACAGAGTACGTAAGAAGTTTGTGGCTGTCGATTTTCACGACCATCAACATGGCCACGGGAATAAGTGGCATGAGGGACTTCTTGTCGTGACCCCAAATGTGAACGTATCGGACCACGAGCATGACCATGGGAGTAATCAATCCTCCATAGTATGGCCACGACGGACTGATGCCGATCAGGCATGAGTACGCGTCCTCTGGTTATGATGGTCGCTACTCCCTTCCTGGGAATAGGTTATCGATCGTGATGAGCGGTAGGAGTTACATTTGATGCAACTTCATCTATGTTTTCTGCAAGAACTCTTGCGAATATCACCTGGTCATCATTAGTAAAACCAGTAGGAGGGCTATGGATTGCCTCTGTGATCACACGGATGCGATCTTGAGTACTCCTTTAGGGAGCCAAAGGTGTTCTAGTCTTGATGATCGCCTTGGCCGTTGGTGAACATTCTGGATCTATAGGCAGCGTCTGACCATGCTTATGTCCACCAAAATGTCATTGGCGAGATGTCCTAGGGCCAAAGTCATGACCTGGGGTGTCTTGTCAAAATCATGCAAGGGGCAGAGTTTCCTCTGTGGGCCTTATGAACTTCTTCTACCCGTTGTTCACGAGCCTCATACTCTTGTCGTTTGCGAGCTGCCTCCTCCCTAGCAAGACGTTGCTTAGGAGTTTCCTCAAAATGTCCAGCAACTTCCTAAGGAGTTGAGACCTTAGACAGAGAAAACATATCCTTTTGGTCCGAGTCGTGCTCAAAATCAAAGATAAGATAAAGGTTATCTGGAGTAGAATCTTCCAGACCCAATGCACGATGATCATTGGATTTAACCATCTTTGATGTTGAAACATCAGAATCCTCAACACCTGCATTAGTAAAGGTGATGGGTTGTGGCACATACTCACCTTCATATGTGGTAGGACTCATTGAAGATGAGTGAATTGTTCGCTCCGGTTCTTGGTCGATGACCAAGTTCGGGGAATGATTCTCCCTGACACAAGGCTTTGAGGCGACATCATCTACTTCCATTGGGAGAGTATAATCATCCATGTCAATGTCGATGTAATCCTTGAGATCAAAATCATTTGCAAAATCACGTAGACAAGACATGATGATCTATAGATATGATAACCTCAGGTGATGAAAAATAATGCTTTGATGGAGCGCCACGGTGGGCACTAGCTGTCAACGATTGGAACAAGGTTCCAACCTGAAGTTACACGAGATTTATTAGTAATGTAGGGAAGCACTTCTAACATCACCCAAAGGAAATACCGCAAATATAGATGCACCAAAGACTCAGGAATTATACACGTTCGGGCCCTCAGAAGCTGAGTATAGCCCTACTTCTGTTGTGATTTCACTAAGAGTGTAAAGGATTACAGAGAAGAACAAGAGCAGTTCTTGAATGGACTAACAACCTCTCTCCTATTCTCTATCGACCTCTCTTGGTCTCCCTTCTTCCTGGTCGTCCCTCTCATTTTCTATCTTGTTGAAGGTCGTCGATTACAGAATTGAAGAGACACCTGGTGGCGGACGTGCTCTAGTCAGAGTATGAGTGGTTGCATGTTTATGAAGGATTGCACATTTACCTTCTTGACGGTTACCATGTCACGGAGTTATGACATTCCTGGGGAAATAAAGAGTCGCAGTATCCAAATGGTTATGGTCAAATAAGCATTACCATCGGGTATGGTCGAATAAACATAACCACATAACCGTTGGACCTTTAGACTGTGGTTGGCAGATGTGTTCTCGACCAGCCCTTTGTCTCAAAGGTGCTTCCAGGTTTTGGTTCACCGACAAGGTATAGATGAAAAGTATACATTTGGTCATGTATTAGCTACGACCTTATCTCAACAATCAAGGTGGTCATAGGTACCTGAGTACATTCGACTATGAACTCTTTTGATGATAAGTGTTACGATCATAAGGATTTGTGATCATAATTATTAAGATTACTGAACAAACATCTGTAATGGTTGGGTTAAGTCTAGAATATCTTAGACTTCTTTATTGTCTCTTCCTACGATGTCCCACAACCATAGGAAGGAAAGCTATTTGGCTCTTTCTTACTTGCAATATCGTTCAACCACTGAAAGGCATAAGCAAATCTTCATCAAAACTCTTAGAAAGGTCCCCAAACCGGAGGGGGGCCCTCATGAGGGAGGTCCAGCACCGGTGTGGGAGCTGTCCGGCGGCCTGCCTCCGGCGCGACAAACGCGACTAGGTGGGCGGAACCGGCCCCCGGCCTTGGGAAGACCCCCAGTGCGGAGTGAACCCCCGGTATAGGGAAGGTTCCGGGGACGAGGTAAGCCCCTGGCATCGGGAAGGTTCCCGGCACCGGGCAGGCACTGGACGACGGGCCCGCCAGGGGAGCATAACCCCCGGTGGAATCGTAGGTCCCGGGAGCAGCCGGGCCTCCGAGGATTGGAGGGGCCGCCAGGTGTCCCATAAATGGGTGCATTGCCCCATGAACGGGAACTACGGCGGATAGATGGGGGCCAGCAGCCACGCCAAAACCTTAAGTAGTTCATCCATAGAGCACTGGGCGCGGAGTTGGCCCTCCACAAGAGCTTCGAGCAAGTTGTCCCGGGAGGCTGGGGGAGCTACCGAGGGAAGGCTAGGCCCCCCGGGGCGGCCACGGTCACCGAAGTAGACCCGGAGGTCTGCCCACCGGAAGCTAAAGGGAAAGTTGGAGGTGGTACCTGAGTCTGGCCGTGTCTGGGCGGAAGTGCCGGGATGGCCGCGCTTTGGGGAGGTGGCACCGGGTTACTAGGACCGGCGTCACCGGGTAGGGCGTGAGCCCTCATTCATGGGGGACCCATGGCGATTTGTCACGAAGTCCCCACGGTCAGCGCCAACTGTCGTGGTATTGCGAATACCCCAGCTGGTTTTCTGGAGGTCCCCTAGCTAAGGAAAGACGACACGGGGTGACCAAGTGACCGGTCCTCCCCCGTCGTACAAACGCAACAAGTGACACGAATATTTATACAGGTTCAGGTCTCAGTGGAGATCCTAGTCCTGTCGACGTGATCCCAACTAGAGTTGGTTGGGGGAGTTCTCTCGTGGGGAGAGTGCTCCTGAGCACGCCTATTCCTTTTTGTCTATTGATACCAAATAAGTTGACCTCTCCCTACAATAGAGGGATACATGGGCTTACATAGGCCCAAAATATGCAAAAAGACTAAACTACCCCAGCCGCAGCTGTTGGATCAAAGGGCACTAACGTCCTTCTTCCGGTTGAGGGGGCTGGATGCTTGATAAGTGTCCTTGCTAGTTCCCGAGGTGCTTCTCGCGTGATCCTCATGTGACCCAGTCACCGGGAGGGTTGTCCCCGAGCCAATGGTGACTCCCGGGACGGGGGTCTCCGGGAGGCTTGTCCCCGGGCAAATGGCGGCGCCTGGGACGGGGGTCACTGGGAGACTAGTCCCGGGCCAATGGCGGCGCCCGGGACGGGGGTCACCGGGCGCCTTGTCCCCGGGCAAATGGTGGCGCTCGGGACGGGAGACACCGGGAGCCTTGTCCCCGGGCAAAAGGCAAAGCCCGGGACGGGGGTCCCTGGGAGCCTTGTCCCCGGGAAAAAGGCATCGCCCGGGACGGGGGTCACCGGGAGCCTAGTCGCCGAGCCAATGGCACCGGGACTTAATCCCGCGGAGATTTCCCCAACACCGTAAAACATTGGCGGTGTTACCTCTTGGGGTTACGAACGATCAGCAACCTTTACAATATTTGCAAACTCAATCAAAGCTACAACAAGCTCGACATATGAAGTGGATATCGTATCTGCAACAGTTCAATCGGGCAATTAAGTACAAGAAGGGTGTACACAATAAACTAGCTGACATGTTGTCGCGACCACCAGTTACAACCGTCTTCTTAACAGTGTTCATGCAGATCGAGTCCTCATGTCATGAGGACTATAGCATAATGTACAATGAAGATCCTGATTTTCAATCAGCGTTGACTGAGCTCAAAATAGAGAAACCTACGGAGTTTGTTCAATGAGAAGGACTCTTGTACAAAGGCAACTTACTTTGTATATCTCGTGGACACCTCAAATTCAATGGATGCAAGAAGCACACACATTGAAGGTTGCTAGTTACTTTGGGGTTACGAAGACTTTGCAAAATCTTCATCGACATGTGTTCTGGCTGTGTTTACAGCAAGATGTGGCTAGTTTTGTTCAAGGTTGTGGTCTTCGCAGCATCTCAAAACTGGCAAACCAAACATTAGATTTGTACACTCCTTTGCCAGTTCCATCTCGACCATGGGAAAGTATATCCATGGATTTCTTAGGAGGATTGCCTAAGACCCGACATGGCAACGACTATCTCCTTGTTGTCATTGATCAATTCTCCAAAATGATCGTTCTCATACCTTGTCGAAAGACTTTCACGGGAGAAGAGGAAGCTCGGGTATTCTTTCAGCACGTTTGGAACAATTTCGGACTGCCAACTTCTATTGTGTTTGATCGTGACGGGTTCCTTAGTCACTTTTGGTGATCGCTCTGGACGATGATGGACACCAAGCTAAAGAGGAGTACTGCTTTTCATGCTCAAACTGATGGTCAAATCGAGGTGGTAAATTGAACTGTCGTTCATCTCTTGATAGGCTATAACTCTATGCTTCCGAAGACTTGCAATGAAAGAATTCCGTAGCTGTAGTTTGCTTTTAATCAAGCGGTGCATGGTTAGACTGGAAAGTCACCTTTTGAGGTCTGTTTAGGATTTTACAATAGAGTCCATTCGACATGGAGTTTGTAATCCCTACCTCAGCACAGAACAGCAAGGAAGCATCAGATTAGGATCGAGGACAAAAGTTCCTGGAAGGTATTCAACGACTCCACCGTGAGGTTGAATAAAATTGCTGAAAGCTCAACTCAAATACAAAGCGCAACATGATCGGCACCGAGTTGATGCTCAATTTCATGAAGGTGATATGGTATGGCTATATTTGAGTAAGGAGAGATGTCAACGATTCAGACTCGGAGTCCTCAGCCGAACTTATGCAAAATTTATAATGGTGAGACCTTTCAAGATGACCCTCCGGGAAGGTATGTAGAACAATGGTGAATAGGAGCACAGAGAGATTTATACAGGTTCGGGCCCTCGATGGTGGGAGTAAAAGCCCTACGTCCTGTTAGGATTTCACTATATGTGATAAAGGTTTACAAACTAGCGGGAAGAAACCTTCACAGGCGAAAGTTTTTCCTATATAAGTGTACAAAAAGAAGCTCTAGGAGACTTGCGAATATTATCTACTCTAAGCCGTAGACTTGGCTGTTTGAGTGGTTGAGATACGTTGTATCTCACTTGTATCAGGGGTCTTGTTCTTCCAAAATGGATTGGATCGGATCCCTCCTCTAGAACCTCTACGCCACCCTTTTATACTGGTCGAAAGGATGCCATATGAAGAAAACTGCATCAAACGGTTGGATGCGGTTTTTGGAGAACTGCTGTTAACTTCCACGGAGGTCATTAACACGTGTTAATCATGAATAACCGCATATATTAACCTCTGACGGTTGGTCTTCAACGTGGAGGAATCTTCGGGATGCTCGGAATATCCTTTTTTACTGATAACCGAATAAACTCCAAGCACCCTGGTCGAGAATGTTCTGACCGCGGAATGTGGGCTGACCATGCAACATCCCGGATATCCAGTTCGCGTATAGCATACGAACTTCTGACCGCGCAAAGCTGTCGACCTGATCACACGAAGCCCGCGGCCTGATCGCGTAAAGCTTGCGACCTCATGGCGATGCCCCCTCGCAATAGCTCGAGTTCGCATCGCCAGATACATGTCTGGTTCGAACCTGTCTTGAACCAAAAGTCTATTAGAAGTGACCCGGGTGACAATCCTCGTCAAGAGATTTAAAGGTGAAGGTAAAAAGCTCAAATCTATTCGTTATGGTCCTTTTCGGATTTACTCGATTGTCAATGTTGAGCACCTCAAAATCTTCAAACCTTCAATGCTGGATGATGAGCCAAATAGCATAGTACTGTCTATTGAAGACTAGGAATACCAATGGGAGGATCCTCTACTTGACGACGTGATTTTGGAGACAAAGGTGACTACCACCCGCATGACACACGATAGTCTTTTCGAATCGGCTGGAAAGAACAACGAGCACGTGAGGCAAAGTGGTACACCAGAGAAGATAGTCAAGCCCAATTTCCACATCTCCAGTTTTGATCATGGTCACAATGGGAGTTGGCTCCTTCTCAATAGGGGAGTCATCATCTGGGAGGATCTTCAGGTCGAGTCATATAAGGCTTTGTGACCTTATTCGAGTTCGGAAAGGCTTCGTGACCATGGATTGGCTCATAACCTTGGATAGGATTCGATCTTTGGTCGGAGTTGTATTCTGATCCGAATATATATAACTAAGTTTTATCTGTTAGGTTTAGTTAGTTGTTTGAGTCTGATATGTATTCATAAAATTGGACTATAAATACCTTGTAATAGGTTAGAATAGATTATCTGCCACCTACCTGGTTTATCTACGTTGATATAGCTCAGATTGAGTCTAGTTCATCGACGTAGATGAGTGCGTCCTAGCATTCGACATGTAAAGCCCTCTTTGAAATAAAGAGTTGTGCAATTACTTTGAACTGTGCTTTCGATCAACCTTTGGGTTTCGGTCCTCTCCCGTCGGGCAAGCACGAAGAATGACACGAGGATTTATACAGGTTTAGGTCTAAGTGGAGACCCTAGTCCTGTTGACGTCCTTCCAACAAGAGTTGGCTGGGGGAGTTCTCTCGGGGAGTGAATGCTCCTAAGCACGCCTGTTTGTCTGTGTATTGATGTAAAAATGAGTTGTCTCTGGTTACAATAGAGGGATAGAAGGGCTTATATAGGCCCAAAAGTTGCAAAAAGACTAAACTACCCCGGCCGCAGCTGTTGGGTCAGAGGGCACTGACGTCCTTCTCCCGACCAAAGGGGCTTGATGCTTGATGGGTGTCCTCGCCTATTCTCGAGGTGCTCCTGGCGTGATCCTCACATGACCCGGCGTCGGTGGCCCTTGCCTCCAGGCAAAAGGCGGCGTCTGGGACAAGGGTCGCCGGGGGACACATCCCCAGGTAAATGGCGGCGCCCAGGACGGGGGTCGCCAGGGGCCTTGTCTCGGGTAAATGGCGGCGCCCGGGACGGGGGTCGCCGGGGGCCTTGCCTCCGGGGCAAATAGTGGCACCCGGGACAGGGGTCGCCGGAGGCAAGTCCGAGGACAGGAGTTTATTACATGGACGATCCCGCGGAGATTTCCCCCAATAATAAGATTGTTCATCAACATGATGTCTTTTGCATGTTTTTCCGTTGTAGATAATAGCTGATAACTCCTCCACCAGCTTTTATTTGTGATGTGTACTCAATAAAGAAAAACTGAATTGAACAAATTTCATTGATTGGTTTCGTAACTTGAGAATCGTTCTCAAGCGAGAGAAAAAGGACTATGTTCTGGAGTCCCCAGTTCCTGATGAACCTTTGACTAGCGCTCCACGATCTCAATGAGATGCTTATAAGAAGCATGTTGATGATGATCTCGATGTCAATTGCCTCATGTTAGCAACAATGGGTTCTGAATTGCAAAAGCAATTCGAGAACGTCAATGCTTATGACATGAGTGTGGCTCTTCGAAACTTGTTCGAAGATCAGGCAAGTGTGGAAAGATATGAGACCACCAAGAAACTGCATGCCTACAGACTTGTAGAAGGAAGTGCAGTTAGCCCTCATGTAATCAAGATGATTGGTTACATTGAGAGCTTGAGTAAACTTGGTTACCCCCTTAGCCGAGAGTTGGCTACTGATGTGATTCTCCAATCGCTCCCTCCGAGCTATGATCCTTTCATATTGAACTTCAATATGAATAATCTCGAGAAGACTCTACCTGAATTGCATGGGATGTTAAAGATTGCAGAGTAGAACATCAAAAAGAATCCTGACAATGTGTTGATGGTTCAAAAGGGAAAGAATTTCAAGAAGAAGGGTAAGGGAAAGGCTAAGGGCAAAGGAAAGGCTCGAGATGAGAGCTCAAGCAGCCAACATAAGCCCAAAGGAAAGTCCAAGCTTGGCCCTACCGCTACTTCGGAGTGGTTCTATTGCAAGGAATCGGGCCATTGGAAGAGGAATCGCAAGAAGAATCTGCAAGATCTGAAAAAGAAGAAGGGAAGTGAAACTTTTGCTTCATGTATTTATGTTATAGAAGTTAATATGGCTACTTCTCCTTCTGATTCTTGGGTATTTGATATCAGTTTAGGAGCTTATATTTGCACTTCGATGCAGGGGCTTAAAAGGAGCAGAAGTTTGACAAAGGGTGAAGTTTAGCTTCACGTAGGCAATGGAGCAAGAGTTGCTGCTTTAGCCGTTGGGACTTTATATTGGCTTTAC
Organism: Pharus latifolius; assembly: GCA_019359835.1. NCBI lineage: Eukaryota > Viridiplantae > Streptophyta > Magnoliopsida > Poales > Poaceae > Pharus > Pharus latifolius. Next base: position 27,619,180 of record CM033329.1, read on the forward strand.
CTTCAGGATTGATTTTGGAGCTTAATAATTGTTATTATGTTCCTGCCATAAGCAAAAACATTATTTCTATTTCATGTTTGGACAAGAAAGGTTTTGAATTCGGAATAAAGAACAATTGTTGTTCATTTTATTTGAATGATATGCTTTATGGATCAGCCCAACTGATGTATGAGCTTTATGTTTTAAATCTTGAAGTTCCTGTTTACAACATAAATACTAAAAGGCTCAAGACAAATGATTTGAATTCAACCTTTATATGGCATTGTCATTTAGGTTATATAAATGAGAAATGCATCATGAAGCTCTATAAAGATGGACTTCTAGACTCATTTGATTTTGAGTCATATGAGACATGTGAATCTTGTTTACTTGGCAAAATGACAAAGACACCCTTTATCGGGTCAGGTGAAAGAGCAAGTGAATTGTTGGGCCTAGTACATTCTGATGTATGTGGACCATTAAGCACTACGGCTAGAGGTGGATTCCAATATTTCATAACTTTCACTGATGATTATAGTATATATGGTTATATCTAGTTAATGAGGCATAAGTCTGAATCTTTTGAAAAGTCTAAAGAATATCATAATGAAGTACAGAATCATCTTGGCAAGAAAATTAAATTCCTATGATCAGATCATGGAGGAGAATATTTGAGCCAAGAATCGGCTATTGGTTCTATAATGTATGCCATGCTCTGAACACGCCCAGATGTTTATTATGCTCTAAGTTCTATGAGCCGATACCAATCAAATCCAGGTGGGAGTTACTGGATAGCTGTTAAAAACATCCTCAAGTACTTGAGAAAAACTAAGGATGTGTTCCTGGTTTATGGAGGTGAGGAAGAGCTCATTGTAAATGGTTACACTAATGCTAGCTTCCAAACTGACAAGGATGATTACCGATCGCAATCTGGGTTTCTGTTTTGCCTCAATGGAGGAGTTGTGAGCTGGAAGAGTTCCAAGCAAGAGACGGTCGCTGATTCTACAACAGAAGCTGGGTACATAGCTGCATCTGAAGCAACAAAGGAAGCAGTTTGGATAAGAAAGTTCATCTCTGAACTTGGTGTGGTTCCTAGCATTGTTAGTCTTGTGGATCTCTATTGTGATAATAGTGGAGCCATCGCTCAAGCTAAGTAACCAAGGTCACATCAAAAGTCCAAGCACATACTTCGGCGATGTCACCTCATACAAGAGTTTATCAGTAGAGGTGATGTGAAAATATGCAAACTAAATACAGACTTCAATGTGGCAGATCCTTTCACGAAGCCTCTCCCACAACCAAAGCATGAGGTCCACACTAGAGCAATGGGTATTCAATACCTATATGATTGACTCTAGTGCAAGTGGGAGATTGATAGAGATATGCCCTAGAGCAATGGGTATTTGATACCTATATGATTGACTCTAGTGCAAGTGGAAGATTGATAGAGATATTCCCTAGAGGCAATCATGCAGATGATTCTATCATGATATGTTTATGAATTGTTACTAATAAAATGTTATTGCATTCCTTCAATAAAGTATCACTTTTATTGATCAAACAAGTATGTGACTTGTTCGTGTAACTATTTATTATTATATATGAGTTGTCGGCATTATCAGTGATACTTATTTTAAACATCCCTGACTTTTGGCATTTCATGGAATAATAATGCAAGATAAGTCAGCACAATGATTGATTGATAGTCCAATTTCACAGACTATGGATGTGAGATATCAAGTCAATGTCATTGACACATGTTGGAGAACATGTTGGTTGGATTGACCCATCTTGAGACACAGTTGAGATTTTATGTGTCATCAGTTTGTTTCTAACAATTAGTTTGGTTTATCTTTAGACATGAGATCAACACGGTTTCATACATGCATAGTAGCATATTTGGTGTCATCAATCGCTGCTTTTAACCGATTAGTCATAAAGGTGACATACATATATGTTATGAACCATGTGGTTGAAAGTGAATGGTCGAGATGAGATTTGCCCCTCTCATATCTTGAGATAGATATCTCTGGACCCCTTGATGTAATTGGACTAAGAAAGTGCATGGCCATGCCGAATATAGTTGAGAGTCAACTACGAAAAGGTTATTCCATTACAAGATCAAGAAAGGACCGAACTATTCAAGGATGACACATTTCTCACCTTGAGTTCGATCTGGTATTGTGAGGCAAAGAGATAATATATTAATTGTATAAGTTTGTCGGATATGATCTTCGTATACATGCGAGTAGTCATAATGTCTTGCTAGGGATCGCTTATGACTTGTGACTCAGAAAGTTGTTTCCGGTCGCGTCCAAATATACAAGGTAACACACTTAACGGGTTGGAGCATTAATTCGGATGGGATCCGAAACGGGTCCCCTATTGGTAATGGGTTTACTGTGAGGATTATCGTTCGCATTTGAGTTGGACTTGTATGCAAGGCCTTGGATTATGGGTCGCATTTGAGTAGGACTTATCTGTAAGGCCCTATAAAAGGAGGTGCGGTGCGCATGCATCTGTCATCTGATCTATTCTGGTTGCCACAACCATCCACGAGGTAGATCTTTTAAAACCCTAGTAGCGTGTGCTTGTGCTAGCGCACGAACACGCAGTGCTCCTTTCTTCCCTAGACGTGTGGACTTCCGTAGAGGTGCGGCTGTTATTGCTACACTGCTAGTCACGATCCAGTTGTCACCTCGACTCTTCTTCCGCTGCTGCGTTGTCGCATCCATGCGTCTAGTGGTAAATCTGCTGATCTATGCTCTATTGCTTGCAAGCTTCTTGGGTTTTCGGGTAAAAGATTTTGAAATTGCGCTAGAGTAGCAATTCCGTTTTCCAACAGGTCGAACATAACCTTCAAAAGGCCCAGCTCATGGACAAGGCATGACATGATCGACACTGAGTTGTATCGATGACGAGCCTGATTGAATAGAACCGTCCATTGAAGATTTGGTGTATCAACAAGAGGCACCTCTTACTGAGTACGTGATCTTAGAGAAGAAGGTGACAACTACTCATCGTAGCACATGGGAGACTTTTTGGGTTGGACGAAAAGATCAAAGTGCAACTGTGGTGAAGTGGTACACACGCGAGAACGGCCAAGCTCAGTTCTCGCATCTTTAGTTTTAAGCACCAACGGGAGTTGGCTCCTTTCTTTTACAACATGAGTCATGATCCGGGACGATCTCGGGTCAATAAAGAATGATGGTCTATGGTCGAGTTCAGTTGTTGAAATGATCAAACCTAGTCGAGGATTGTATCGAATCGACCAGACCTGGTTATTCTGTAGACCAAATCTAATTGCAGTTGGACTCAGCTAAGCCGTGCAGACCAAGCCATTCACATTTAGACTCATCATACAGTCGCTGGACTCATCGTAGTTATCTACTAGGGGTAGTCTATAAATACCTTGTAATAGAGTTAGAGAAGGGGAGAGGAAAAGCAATCAATCGAATGGATTGAATCAGAGTGTATGAGTTCCTCATAATTAGTGAGTTGATTTTCCTCTTATACTCTTGACTACGATCGCTTGTGTATTTTTTGTCTTTCGAACATACCAGTTCACATCCAATTGGGTGAATTCATCAAATCGGATCACTTTGTTTTCTTTTTCTTTCATTTTTTTAGGACCAATCAACTTGAAACTACGACATCCAACTCCACATCACATCATCTTCTTCGAAAGGTAATCTGTATTATTTTCTCTCATTGAGGACAATGCAAGATTTAACTTGGGTGGGAAATATCATTTTGCCTTTATCTCATCATTCCATTATAAACTGAAAAATCAAAAAGTCCATGTATCTTTTGATGTCAATTCGGGATGCCTAGTTTTGGAGAAGATCATTAGTGGGTGAGATGGTTTTTCTAATATATCATTGAGTATGTTTGATTGAACTAAGCTTTTTAAGATATCAAATGCATATGCTAGTGTTATGTAATTTCTGGCCATTAAAGTTGTGCTTTTCATTCAAATAATTATGTCTTTATCCACTTTTAGAGTTTTGTTTGTAACCTTTTCTAAGATCGACTTTCCTTATGACCTTGTATAGTTTTGACGCCTTTTTCCCTTCTTTCCAAAATAAAAAGATTTAAAAAATTAAAAAATGTTTATGAGTAAAGCATATGTGACCCGCTGCGGAAAGGAGGTGATGAATCATCGACCAACTGGTGAAGGGAAGGTGTACCTAGCTCATACATACAAAAACATGGGTTTTCAAAATTGAATAAAATAGTTGCTTAAGTCGTGGCTTTGTCTAGTCTCATGTCAAGTGTATGTGACCCGTTGGGGGGAGGCGGTGATGAATCATCAACCAGCTGGTGAAGGGGAGGGACAGTAAGTATTGAGGTTCGTTACAGGGGCTCAGGAAACTGACAAAGCTGTATATCTGTAAGTGCGCATAATTAAGCGTCTTCAACTGTATCTCCTCTGGCCACGACGGAATGCTCCAATTCAAACATTCTGGCTAAGAGCACGGAAAAGTTGGAGAATAAAAATAAAAAAATAAAAAAGGAGGTGAAAAATATTATCTTTATCATTAGCATAAATGGGGCAATTAAGCAGATTTAGTATATTCGGTGATTTCGTGATTTTTTGAATTAGCAATTGTTTCCTTTCCACTTTTCATGACGATTTAGCCAAAATTGTTTAATTGATTAAGCTCTTTTTTTTCTAAGGTTGGAAATTCATGCATTGCATGCTTGTATTTGAAAATTAAATTGTTTTAATCAATCATTACATACCCTATGATTTGTCAAGAATTGTTGTTAGTTCATTTTTGAAATTTTTCGACATTTTGGCATGCCTGATTGATATTTACTTTTATTCCAATCACATCCTTTGCTTGAGGACAAGAAAAATGCTAGCTTGGGGGATTTGATAAGGGATTAAATGGTATTAATTTTGCCCTAGATTAGTGAGTTTTTTCATGCTGAAAATTCATTCAACATGTTATTTTATGTAAGTTTTTCAAAGATATTTACAATCCACTCTCACAAGTTTGTTCGCCATGCTTCAGGGAATAAACGTGCCAAATTTGGAAACATTTTGATATTATTTGTAGGAAAGGAAGCAGATGAATATAGACACAATACACAAAGAAAATAGAATTTTAAATGACTCCAATTGGGTCCCAATGGGTTCCCGATTTCGGGATCCAGTCTAAGTTCAGGTTTGAGTCCGGATTCCAGTCAGGTCCCAGTTGGTTCCCAAATCCGGATCCTCTGGGGTCCCAGTCGGTTCCCAAGTCTGCGTCCCAGTTGGGTCCCGTCCGTGTCTTGAGTCCCTGAGCCGTTGCCTAGCCGGGTCCCCGCTCATGGATCCTGCATTTTGGAGATCAATTTGGAGTCATTTTTGAATTGTTCTTTTTGAGGAGTTGTAATAGTATTAACCTAGGATTTTTGTGTATAAATAGAGAGGCTTTTGCTTAGTTTTTCATAGAGTTATAGGTTTGATATTAGTTTTGGGGTTACTTTTTAGGTTAGTTTAGCCGCCTTCCCTATTTTATTCTAGATTTCGCGTTTGTAAGCTGGCGTGGTTGGCAGATCTAATTCTTTGATGCAATCAAGTAGGTTTTAATTTATTTCTTATTATTTATGTATTTTTATGGTTTTTTGTGAGTAATTCACTTCTAGTGTTAGGGATGACATAATTCAGAAGGTGTAATCTTTCCTCGGTCTCGATTTTAAGTTTTGCCATTAGCTTCTTACGTTTTCTTCCTCTAAACCCTAAATTCTCACTCTGGAAACAAATGTAACAGTTGAGAATTAGCAAGAATATAGGGGAGTTTTGGAGTCCTTTCACGCCTTGACACGAGACCCTGAACAGGAGAGAGGCTCTCGCCAAACTTAACTGTGGAAGCTATCCTTTGACCATTGTACTGGTGACTGTACTAGCAACTTAATTTGTCTTCGAAAGCACTTGAAACTGATTTGCAATTTTGAGAGCTTGATTAGAATTACATCTGATGGTTATACAATTTCTGAAACCCTAGGTTTTCTCTATTGATTATGAAACCCTAATTTTCATACTTTCTCTTTTACTCCCTTTAAACCCTAGATTGGTAGATTTAGAGATAGATTTAGTTGTAGCTCTGAAAAACTAACTCTCGTTCTAGTTTAGTTGGCAATTTCTTAATCAGAAAGACGAATAAGCTTGTTACTCGTGGATTCCACCCTGAAGTCCTCAACGTTCAACTGTTCACTTGCAATTATTACTAAACACATCCCTCTCGGGCGTGTCAAGGAGTTTAGATAAAGTCGATAACATCAGAGTGCTGGGCCGTATATGTCTTCATCATCTCCTGAAACCCAGATGTGTCATCAAGTGCATGAGGAGACTGCTAGAGTGGTGAATCATCCGTATGTTTCGTCAAATAGGACTCCAACAACACCTCAAGTCTGCGTATATTCTGATGTGTGGGAGGCTGCTATTCATACTGCCAAGACAAGCACTCATTGGCCTGCTTCTTTAAGTAATACTCCATCGTCACCTTGATTTTAGATAAATCCGGAGGTACATGAGGTGACTGTGGGTACTGATGATGGGGTGTACAGCACGATGCTGTTTGTACCTAAAACCCTAAAAATGTTGTCTAGGAGAATATGATGAGATAACAGGGTTGTTGTTTCTATATGCCTGATTTGGGTGAACGGGCCATCGATGATGATGTGGAGTGGATCCGTAGCCACACCAACAATAGGCGGGTGAATGGTCGCGATACTAGAAATCTGGCATATAGGAACAACGAGAGGACTAGCAAAAGACTATCAAGCCAAAATATAAATCATCCTTGTCTCAATCAATTCAATAATCAATTAGTCCACAAGAAAGAAAGAGAAGTGAAAGAAGTAAAAGTGGGGGAGGGAAATAGGGCCAGGAAAAGAGGCAAACAAAACTGAAAAGAAAAAAACAACAACAAAACGATATAATCTAGTCAAACATGTTTACTTTCCTTCTAGTCCCGAGCAACGGCACCAAAAATTGATACCGTCGAAAGCCGTCTCGTAAGAGGACAAGATTGCAGTATTATGGCGAGTATTCTATTGTTCCTTCCACAGGGACTAGAGAGAAGCGAGGCATGCAAAACTAAACTAAATAGCAGACAATCGAAAGCAAAATGGACGGCAGAGAAACAAAGAGAGAGAAAATGTTAGAAGAAATACAATGAGAGATGGGGTGGATGGCTTGCAACCTAGAAGAACAAGATTTAATACCAAGAGATAGAACAAAGGTTTATACCCAGAACTGATTTAAGCCCTGGACAAACAAGCTCAACACAAGTTTGAAAACCCAGTGATTAATATAGTTAACTCAGGTGAAAGCTAGCATTGCAAAGAAACAAGACTGAATCTCATTTATGTCTAAACTTGATCAATTCTGAACAGCACTACAAATAGCATACATTTCAATACAGAGAAATCTCATTGGGTATTTCACTTAGAGAGAACGAGGAAGACTAAGACCCTGTACTGATTCTCAAGAAGAAAACAACACTCAATAGCACAAGAACATTCATGAAGAACAGAAGAAGAAGCTACTGTTAGTTGAGGTCATTGAATGTAATCCATAGCTTGGTCATAGGAGGAGTTGATCGAGGTCGTTGTGGCTGGAGTGGTCAAAGAAGTGGTTGGTCGAGGTTTTCGCGGCTAGAGTGGTCGAAAAAGTGGTTAGTTGAGGTCAGAGCCCAATGACGGCCAAAATCAGTGGAGCAGTCCCCGTCATGGTAAACGAATTTGGGTGTGGATCCAGCATGGATCTATAGCGGTGTTGCAGTACGAGATGCGGTGATCTAAGGCACGGTGTGGACGCAAGGAAAATGGGTGTGGTGCCGATTTGGGGGAAGAGGAGGGCGATGCGGAAGAAAAGTAGTGGTGGCGCTTGGGCGCACCAGATTTGGCGGATTTGGTGATTTAGATTTGTGGCGGCGTTCGCATGAGTGGTAGCGACGAGATGAGGAGAGAGAGTAGGTTGGCGCTGGTGGCTAAGGTGATGCAGCCATGAAGTGACGTGGCGGTGTGGGCACACACCTGCGTAGACGAGAAGCGGTGTCAGCTCAGGTGCATGGATCTAATTAAGGCATGGGGGCGACTGTGCTGGAAGAAGTCACTAGCAGCACTGATCTCAGAGCAGAAAGGTGATGAACGCCATTAATGGATGTCCAGGCAACCAGATCCAGAGGTGGATGGAGGTGATGAATTATTTGGACTGATGTGACAATCGCCTGATCTTCCAATAGGTTCTACTTTGTGGAACGGAGACATTCGCGTTTCAAGGCTTCCAATCAGCAGGGATTGAGTCATTGCAATCGCTACACCCACGGACCTGTCGTTATCAACCGTGCTCACGCCTGGATGACCTTACCACGAATGTTAATTCCAGCACGCAGTAGAAGAAACGAGCAAGAACAAGATGCAAAGCAATATGGAATTTCAGAATAACAAATTGAGGTTATCTTTCATCAAACGAGGTTCGGGGACACTACTTTGATGAAACATTGTCTCTCACACAACGGGGGAAAAACATAGCAAAATAACTTAAGGAAGAACTTGAGGAGTTCAGCCATATAAAGGAGAGACGGGTACATGGGCCGTGGCCCAAAAGAGAGGTGACGCAACACCTAAGTGTTCGGGTTATGTACAGTCCAGGTTCTGCACATCAATTTGTTTTGATAATTGCAGCCAACTCAGAAAAATTTAAAGTTGGGGTCAGATCCATTGGAAAGGTCTCGAAATAAGCTTTCATCAAGTACTCAAGCATTCCAAACAGACTCTGTATGCAGTTTCTATGTTCGTTTGAAGGTGAGTTGCTCCCTGGTGGCCGACCTAGAGTCCATCTCTTGCCTTGGTGAAGAATTACTTCCTTGCTTGTACATCCCATGATTCCTAAGTACAAGAACACCATCATTAGGTAGTAACCTATCCTCCAAAGCATAAGTATGTAACCCTATGAACGAACTCACCAGGTAATTTAATTGTCGTGCACATGCCCGTGTAATTGGTCCTTGCATAGGAGGTGATGGAATTGAAGTAGTGTGTGTAGTGATGTCCTCACTGGGAGGGGGGGGGGAGGTGGTAGGAGGTGTGGAACATGAGGAGGGAGGCAGAAGAAGGCAACAAAGAAAAAGCCAGTCTCAAAAATGAAAAATCGCAAACAAGTAGTCTGGTCGATTTCATAATAAATGCATATGTAACTCGTGCAAATGCTGAGCTTGAGGACTAAGATGTGCATGATTGGGAGGTAAAATATATGGAAAATATGTACGTATATGACGAATGTCAACTGGAAATGCTGGGGCAAGTGATGCATGCTGTTGCCACGCATGTCCATGGCTGACATGCCGTGGAGGTGGAATAATAGTGCAAAACAATAGCAATAGGACAAGGACTGAATCCTACTACTTGATTGAGTTGTAAACATGTGCTTGAAGATTTGTGCAGTGTTGCACTTGGTATGCATGTGTATGCAAGATGTTCGACAAATTACCAGAGAGAAAAAGAAGGAAACAATGTTGTGTGCTTGTATGTGTTTTTAACTTATAATGCATTGGCATGAATCACTACAATACGGTAGGACAGCGTAAGCTATAAAACTACTGGGAAAAACTATTTTTACCAGCGGTTCTGCAGATGAAAGTTATTATTTTTAGCAGATCTACCGTTAGGAATAAATAATATATAGCAAGCTGTAGATCAGTTTGGAAAAAAAATATATAGGATCTGTGGAACAGCTGAGAATATTTTAAATGCTGGGAAAACTTTTTTTACCAGCAATCCTACAGGTGAAAATATAATTTTGATTTTTCACCGATGTGTCAGTTGGGAAAATTATTATTTTTAGCAAATCTGCGCTAGGAATAAATAATATATTTTTTGGCTGAAAACTTAAAATTTTCAGCAAAAAAATAATAGATCTATTATTTTGAGAGGAAAAGTTTTCAGAGAAAAGTAACAAAAATAATTTTCGGCAGATTTTTTCTTGCGCCAAATATAAAAGCATCCTCTCATCGATCACTACGCCTGTCCCTAAAATCGCAAAGTATTCAATTCCTCCCCACCAAAATCTCCTCGTAGTTCACTGTGCCTCTTCCCCATTGCTGGCCGACACACCTACCTCTCTCCGACCGATCCCCCACCATTTCCCCACCGCACCCCCACCTCAAAACTCTAGCGGCAGCGGCATGCGGCGGAGGGAGGAGGTAGAGTGGCAGCGACGGAGGGCAGAGGTGGAGCAGCTAGGCACGAGGTTGGTACTACGCGGTTGATCTGCAGGCTCGTGTGGCGCGACAGATTTTCTAGCTTGTCCTAAGCGCGCAACACAGGGGCTTGGTGAGGGCTCAAGGCCGACCACTCGTGTCCCAGTGCGGAAGATGGGCAAAGGGGGGTAAGGGCTGGTGCCACGGCTACTCGCGGGCAGCGGTGGACATGTTCTACAGCTGCGTCATGCCCGACGGCTACTTCCTCATCAGCACAAACAAAGGTGAGTGATCCATTCCCTCTTGTCCTCTCGTGGCTTGGTCCTGTTGCAATTTGTTTTGTTTGTGTTGTGAATTTGATGCATGTTGTGTACTGCAATTTGTATAATTTCAATACTCGAATTTAATAGTGTAGCAACACAAAATATATAGAGCTATCTTCTCAAAATACTATATGTATTGATATCTTTAAGGGGGAAAATAGATCAGGCTTATTCATTTAGTGGATCCCTTAAAAAAGCTTGGATTTTTCTTTTTCATGTGAATAGATATCATTGTTAGGAACAAATATAAAGGCATGAATCTACAAAAATAGCTCAAAGTTTAAGTAGCTTGCATGTTCTTAAAGTACACCTGAAAACCTGGAGAAGTCTTGCAATTAAAGGGAAGTTGGTCCTGGAAGAAGAATGAAATTCTAAATTCTGGAACCATCCATAATAGGGGAGGATGAGAGGGTGGTTAAAGTTGCACTTGATAGGATAATTAAGAAATGCAACTTGAAGATGATCAATGCAAAAAAAGACTGCCAAGGATAAATTAATCAGCACCACATGAAAAGCCCAACAAACTATTCCATAAATTACTCATACATGTGATGGGTGACAATGACATGCTCGATGAGTGCTCCAACCAACAATTCCAAAATTATTGCTTTATTTCCTTCCATGCTAGAGTGAATTAATTACATAAGTTTAGCCAGTGGTAATCGGATGTTCTAGCTCTTACTGAAGTTTTAATGCTATTAGTTTGTTGTTTAAGTAGCAGACCAATAGGTATTTGGGACTTGATGAAATAGAAACTGTAATTTAGATGGCACTTTGTGGAAATCCAAAAGTCTGATAGTTGAAGTGAGAATTCCTTTCAACTTCATGATCTAATGGTCTATAAGTTCACCTTGATTTGAAGCTAGATTGATGACATCCAATCTGCTGGCTGGGTTCTATTGTTCCTTGTCATAGTTCAATAATAATTTTGCTTGATCATGGTTACAAATTGCTGTATTATTTTGCAAATATCTTTCTAATATTTGTAAGTGGTTGATTTGGCAGGAAAATCTTACAACCTTGTCAGCTTTCCAGCTCAGGAACTAGATGCAACTATCTTCCTACCTTCAGGACCAGAAACAAAAGCTGGTATGCTGACAGAAAGCTATTAATCTGTTAACCTAGTAGTTCAATTGTACTTTATTTTGCACATATATGCTTTTTCTTTGTTGAAATGTGAATGTTTCTGAATATGGTTGTCTACAAATTTGGTTGTCATATTACTGATTTATAGTCCCAAGTTTGATGCTACCATCGATTGGGTCATTGAGCGAGTGACAACTAATACATAACTAGCAATTCTAAAGTTATATCTTGTTGTGATGCTGAAACACTAAACACTGGTTCATGGTGGCACACAATGAGCCATCTTTAGCAATACATCTTAGCATGTCATAGTTTGAAGCATTGTGCTCAAGTGGAAAAACATTGGTGTGTTGTAGTATTTTCTGCAGAGAGATCAGTTTTTGAGTGATTCATTGCATGGGGTTCTGATATGACATTGGTTTGTTCTTTGTTGGATGCATGTCAAACTAATGCTCCACTGATGCTTATGTTGTGAGTTTAACATCTCTTGAGGCAGAATTGTGCCACCTCTACATGTGCTTACAAGTAATTATCATTTTACTTTCTTATGTGGAAGTTCTTGGTTGTACTTATCAATTTTGCATTATATTTTGTACTGTCAATATATTCTTCTTTTCCCCTCGATGACTTCGTGAAGTTGCTTGTTACTAATAACCATCTAAGTTAATTTGTGGGAACCATGCTCCTTGATTTGACAGGTTGATATTGGTAAAAAGTAAAGAGTTGTTCACAAATATTGACAATATGTTCCCTATTTAAAATGGATTTATGAAATAATGTCAACCAACAATACATGTTCCAAGGTACATTGGTCGAAGTTTCATAATTATCCCACTCATATCATTTACCTATAATTGTTCACTGCCCTTCCCCTGTAAGCTTGACAAATGATTCACTATTCGATTATTAGTAAATTATTACCCACGACACTGCCTTAGGCCCATAGAACACAAGCATAGAAATGAATATGGGAAGAAAGGAGAATCATATAGTGTAAAGAAGAAGAATCCATTCTACATATTTTTGCACAAACATGATTTTGGTAATACTTTTAAAGGAATATCTTCGTCTATTTCTCTAGGAGTCTGTACTTTATACCATTTGTTCTTTCTTTTACGTATGTACACAAGTGTGGTCGTTGTATTTGTATAATATTTATCATATTTTATGATTTTTGTATGCAAACTGATTTTCCCTTACAAACAATAAACTCCAGTTGGAACTATTTCACGTTGAGTTTGTTTGGTTTGTTATCCTGAACCTGAAGAATTGGAGAAACTAGGATTTGGTAGTCTTAATGCAAGCAGTAAGACATATGTCGGTCATTTTTAATTCACATATGCTACTTCTTTGTTATCAATACTCCGTTATGTTAGGCATGATTTTTAAACCTAGCTGGTTACTGGTCAAACCCAGTAGGCTGGGATGGTTTAAATCATGTGATTTTGAGTGGATTTGACCATATTTGACCTTCTATGTGCATGGTTTGCAATTCTTTGTCATCTGCACAGGCATGAAACTGGAACATGAGCCCTCGTCTCAAATGTATCCTTACACACGTTGGAAATTTTTAGTCATCATTCAGAGTATTCTAATGCTTGATTTGTGTTAGAAAAGGTAATACTGAAAACAAATGCTCTAGTATATTGAGATGGGAGGGATCTTACTAAATAACTATCAAAGTGAAATACTGAACTATGGTAGTTCCCAACAAAATACTGTGATTTAGGGTATGGACTATAATGGCTATAAGTTTGAAATATGTGATTTCTTACAACAATGATTGTCAACCAACAGTAAAAAAATTATCTGTAAAATGACTACCCAACCAGAGTTATTTCAAGGGTGCTTCAGAGAATCTTGGCATATGCATGATGAAGTTTCAATGAATTTAAGCACTTTCATGTCATGTAAAGAGCATAGTGTGGTGGCATCATCTGTTGTTTAATTTTCTTATCATGATAATTATAGCTGCACTATATATGTGAAATCAGCACTATCAAAATGAGTGATTAAGACCTAGCAATTGTTTTCTATTGTTCTATTTTCATTGTTATCTCCAACAGAATGATTTCTAGACAATGCCCTCAAACAAGATCTGAGCTCATTTTCAAATTTGATATCTTTAACAGAATGATTTCATTGTTATCTCCAACACAATGTTTTATTTGTGAATGCCTTACCTTAAATTTACAATGCTCTTGTTTCTTTGACATAAGATTTTGATTTGGAATTTCTTGCAGTAAGTCATATAATAAGGAAAGGCGAATTTCTTGGAGGATTTTAACGTCATTGGCATTTACCATGGATAAGCATTGGATGAGTGTGGCTAGGTAGAAAACAAACACTCAATCACTAAATCAAATACAAAACTACTTTATATGCTTACAAATTCTACTTTCTTTTGCTTGGTTCCAAAGCACACATGTCCTACAGTTATAATATATGTACTATTCGTAGTTTTCTTAGGGTTTGACGAGAATTGTGGCAGGCAGGTTGCTGATTTGCATCCAGTCAGATTTGCTGGAGACTAATCAAGTAACTAACTAAGTATGTTCCTCAGTGTTAAAAAAAAGTTGCAAGTTCAAAGATTCAGGTTTTGTCATACTTTAATTTTGTATACTAGAAAACCTGCTTGGGTTATTGATGGCTGACTCCTTTGTTAAATTGATGTTGTGAGAGCGAGTAGTTTTTCTGATGCATGTTTGGCAAAACACTATATTGCACCTAGATGGTGTTCTAGAAGTGAACACATGAAAATCTAGTAATTAGAATTGCAACTATCTTGCTTTGGTCTTCATGAACATAGTTATATTAATAAGTTAACTGTACAAACAAGACAAAATGCTACTCAAAACATAACAATTGAAATATATAAATGTACAATGCAAGTCTTTGAGAAATGTACAATTCATGTTTTTGGGAAACCACTTGAAATCAAACTTGGGCTATGAATTTGGTCTTTTTCCTTTGAGAATTTAAAGACTTTAATTTCTTATGAGTTGGAATACAACTTAGTTTGGATTGAATTTATGGAATTTTCTTTCTTGTTATGGGCTTATATGTTATACAACTTTGAATATACTGCAATAAATCGAGTGTAAAGCACTCTTAAAGTTTGTATTGCATATATGTATCACGCCAACAAAAATAATATTTAGTCCATTTTACTCGTGGCATTCTCATGTAGACCAGTAAATGAGCATAGCTCCTAGTTTCTGTAGAAACCTGAGCAAATTATCATGAGTAAATGGATATAATTTAGATTAGTAATGCTTGCATTTACTACTTTCCCTCTCAAGTTCCTGGCCTAGCTCTTCTTTCCATTTTTTTCTCTCTCTGAAAATCAAATGCTATTTAAAGTAACACTTCTACAGTTAGACCATGTGCTGGTTAAATCATAAGACTAATACTGATCCATTTGAGACCTAGCATTGGTTTTCGCACTAGGCTTGCCCAGATACTAATATGCGGAATAACTGGATCTTACTCGGAAATACTGAAACCCAAAGGTTGATCGAACACAGCTGAAAGTAATTGCACAACTCTTTATTTCAAGGAGGGCTTTACACGTCGAACTTTAGACACACTTGCCTATGTCGAAGGAACTATAAGCTGGATATATGATCCAAGGCTGTCATAATATTTGATGATCTAAACTAGATCTATTACAAGGTATTTACAGTCAAATCGTATGAGTACGTATTTTACTCAGTAACCTAAACATATTAGGCTCATATAACTAACTAACCCTAAACAGATAAGCTTAGCTATATATATATTCAGTTTGAATTACAATTCTGACCAGAGGACGTATTCCTTTCCATGGTCGCAAACCAATACATGGTCATGAAACCTTTCCGAACACGGTTAAGGTCGCGAAGCCGTATGTGACTCGTCCTGAAGATCCTCCCAGTTCATTACTCCCTTATTGAGAAGGAGCCAACGCCTACTGCGACCTCTTGATCAAACTGGAGATGTGGAAATTGGGTTTGTCCATGTTCTCTGGTGTACCACTTTGCCGCACGTACTCGTTGACCTTTCCGACCGATTCGAAAAGTTTTCTTTGTGCCACTGCGGGTGGTAGTCACCTTCTTCTCTAGAATCACATCTTCGCGTAGAGGTTCGTCTCGTTGATAAACCAAGTCTTCAACAGATGGTACTATGGTATCTAGCTCATCATCCAACATTGAAGGCTGAAAGTATTTGAGGTGCTCAACATTGACAACCGAGTAAATATCTATGTATGGAGGTAGTTTGAGCTGACAAGCATTATTACTCACTTTTCGCAAAATCTGAAAAGGACCATAACGAATGGGTTTGAGCTTCTTTCCTTCACCTTTAAGTCTCTCCTTACTCAGATGTAACCATACCATATCACCTTCTTCGAATTGAGCATCAACTCGGTGCCGATCATGTCACACCTTGTACTTGAGTTGAGCTCATAGCAAGTTCTTTTCAACATCTCGATGGAGCCGTTGAATACCTTCATGAACTTTTGTGCTCGATTCTGATCAGATGCTTCCTTGTTGTTCTGTGCTGAGGTAGGAATCACAAACTCCATGTCGAATGGACTCTACGGTAAAAATCCCAAACAGATCTCAAATGGTGACTTTTCAGTCGAACCATGCACTGCTCAATTAAAAGCAAATTGCAGGTACGATATGCTTTCATCCCAGGTCTTCGGGTGCTTAGAGTTAAAGCCCCACAAGAGATGAACAACTGTGCGATTTATCACCTCGGTTTGACCATCAGTTTGAGGATGAAAAGCCGTACTCCTCTTTAGCTTGGTGTCCATCATCGTCCAGAGCGATCGCCAAAAGTGACTAAGGAACCGGATATCACTATCAGACACAATAGAAGTCGGCAGTCTGAAGTGTGTCCAAACATGTTGAAAGAATACCCGAGCTGCTTCTTCTCCCCATATAGTCTTTCGACAGGGTATAAGAACAATCATTTTGGAGAACCGATCAACGACCACAAAGAGATAGTTGTTCCCACGTCGTGTTTTAGGTAATCCTCCCAAGAAATCCATGGATATGCTCTCCCATGGTCACGATGGAACTGGCAAAGGAGTTTACAAACCTAATTTTTGGTTTGTTGGTTTCGAGATGCTGCAGAGACCACAGGCTTGAACAAAACTAGCCACATCCTGTTGCATATGCAGCCAGAACATATGTCAGAGAATATTTTGCAACATCTTTGTAACCCCAAAGTGACCAGCTACCTTTGATATGTGCGCTTCTCGCAACTATTGAATTCGAGGTGCTTCACGAGGTATGCAAAGTAAATTGTCCTTGTAAAAGAGTCCTTCTCGGCGAATGAACTCCGTAGGTTTCCCTGCTTCAAGCTCAGTTAGTGTTGTTTGAAAATCAGGGTCTTCACTGTACATAGTGGTATAGTCATCATGACATGAGGGCTCGATCTGCATGAACGCTGATAAGAAGAGGGTCGTAACCAGTGATCACGACAACATGTCCGCCAATTTGTTGTGTACACCCTTCTTGTACTTAATCACCAAATTAAACTATTGTAGATACGACATCTACTTCAAGTGCCGAGCTTGCTGTAGCCTGGACAGAGTTCGCAAATATTGCAATAGTTGGTGGTCAGTGTGGACAACAGTTTCTTTACCCAAGAGGTAACACCGCCAATGTTTCAAGGCCTGATGCAGTGCACACGACATCTTATCATATGTTGGGTAGTTCTTCTGAACTCCCTAGAATAACTCGGAGTGATATGCCACTGGTCGACCTGCTTGCATGAGTACTGCGCCCATCGCATAACCTGAGGCATCAGTTTCTAGCTCGAATTGTTTCTGTAGATTCGGCAAAGCTAACACAGATGCCTCGCTGATCTTCCTCTTAAGCAAGAGAAACGTGTCCTCATGTTTCCTTGTCGACTGGAACTTCTGGTCGATCCTGGTTAATGCATGCAACGGAGAAGCCACAATCGAGAAGTGTTGGATAAACTTCCAAAGATATTGGCATGCTCCCAAAAAACTGCGCACGTCCGTAACTGTTCACAGTCGCAGCCACTCACGAATCACTTTTACCTTATCCGGGTCGATTTGCAACGTACCATTGCCGACCATGAATCCTAGATAAAGTAGAGTTTGTTGGCCAAACCTGCACTTCTTATTGTTGAGGAGAAATCGATGTTGCCATAGCTGTTCAAAGACCTTTTCGACATGAATGAGGTGCTCATCCCATGAACGATTATAAACCAGTATGTCGTCGAGGTAAACGATCACAAAGTTGTCGATGAACTGTCTTAATACGTCATTCATAAGACGCATGAAAATTTCTTGGGCGTTGCAGAGACCAAACGGCATGACCAGCCATTCGAACAGACCTTGTTGCGTCTTGAATGTTGTTTTCCACGTATCCTCCTCTCGAATGTTGGCTTGATGATATCCTGACTTAAGATCCAATTTGGAGAAGACAACAGCATACTTCAATTTGTCTAGCAGGTCGTCAATACGAGGAAGGGGGTATCGGTTCTTGATGGTGATCTTGTTCAGTGCTCGATAGTCATTACACATGCACCAAGTCCCATCTTTATTTGGTACTAACACCATAGGAGATCCACAAGGTGAACAACTCAGTTGAATGACACCATCGTTCAACAACGCACTAAGTTGTCTCTTGATCTCTTCGTTCTCCAATACTGAGTTGCGATACATATTCAGATTGGGCAGTGTCGCATCGGACACAAGCTGAATTTCGTGCTCGACTGGACGTTTCGACGAACAACCCTAGGTACTCTCGAATAGATCACTGTATTTCTCCAGTAGTCCCGACCAATGACCAAAATCCTCTCGGCACTCCAACGAGAATGTTGGTCGAGCACCCTCATATTGACCAATGGGTCAAATCATGACAAGCACGTACTTGTGACATGCATTGACAATTCGTTTGGCTTGATTTGCGGTAATCAAGTTTGAAGTGTTGACGTGGATGTCTCTACTGATCATGAAATTAACTCTGTCTTTGGTGAGGTCATACTCTTCTGCACGCCGATGGAAGTGAGCGTCTCGATCATATAGATGCGGACTCCCAAAGATCACCTGACAGATATCGATAGAGACAACACCACATTGCATCTTATCGATATACCGTGCAGAGATTCCAAACTTCAGCACACACTGACTCGTAATATATTGGTTCACATCGGATGTAAACCAACCCAGCGCATATGGTCGTGGGTGTGTGGTTGTCTTCAAACCAAGTCACCGAACCAGTCCAGCGAAGACCAGATTCTTCTGACTTCCGGGATCGAATATCGCTGCGACCACTTCGTGCTTCACCTGGATGTTGATGGTGAACAAGTCCTCCATTGGGTGATGGTCGTTCGGTGGATCTGAACGCTTCTCCTTCGACATTGCCATCAGAGACAAGGTCATATCCGCCTCATCAACCGAATTTACTTGGACAACCTCTTCATCGGGTGAAGTCGCAATAGCCATGGCTGTTATTTTCCTTGGTCTGTTTTTCTTTGGTCAAGTTCAGGATGAAGCCTGTAGCATTTATCTTTGCTGTGTCCCGTGACTTGACAATGGTCGCAAAAAGTACCCATGCCCGGCTACGAAGTGTTTTACTTCGGACTCGATTTTCTTTTTGTCGAGGTCACACTGTTCTTCGTGCCTTTGTCGCCGCAAGATTTGTTCTTCTTTTCGATGTCCATAGCAGTTGTGCTCACGGTCGCAATGTCTTGGACACCGAACAGACTTAGCTCAGTACTGATCGATTTTCGATGTCCAGATATGTATTTCCGAAATACCTGAGGATCGGATAGCGATATGCCGATGACCATTGCTTGTCTCTGGAACTCCGTAGTATACTGTTGGATGGTCTGGTTGCGCTGTTGGTACAATCTGTGCCAACGTTCCCATCTCTCCTCAAGATAACCCATTGGATAGAATTCTTGTCGTAGGAGTAGCTTGAATTGACCCCACGCAAGGTCGTCAGCTTCACCACTTGTGACAAGGGCCTTCCACCAAGTCTTGGCATGGTCCTTCATCTTCAAAGGTGTGAACTTCACCTTTTGAGCGCTATTGAACCCTTTCAGGTCAAAGTAGGTCTCAAGCTGGTCGATCCAAGAATCTAGTTTCTCGACATCGATCACCCCATCATATATGGGTATATCAATTTTAGCATCGACCTTAAAAGATCCGACAACTAAGGAGGTGTTGGTGAGGTCATCGGTCTTGTGGTTGCCTTCATCTTCATCTTCGTTTGCCCTGTGCAAGTCTTCACCAGTCTTCACACCCATAACCTTCCCTACTTCAGGAGGTACAATCATGGCCTACTGCTTAATCCAAGAAAACACAGTTTCCATGTCAGCGGAGAGCTTAGCCACTTGTTCGGCTTGGTTATCTTGAACAGAGGTATCGTCAGACATTGTCAGAGATGCGGCTGTAGGAACTGTCAATTGATCGCCTGGAGTTTCACTGGAAGTTTTGTAAACCTGGTGAGTCTTCACCATCCACAGGATCGGAAACTTCCTCTGAAACCAACTTGATTCGTTTGAGACCTAGCCTTGGTTTTCGCACTAGGCTTGCCCAGATACTAATATGCGGAATAACGGGATCTTACTCAGAAATACCAAAAACCAAAGGTTGATCGAAACACAGCTCAAAGTAATTGCACAACTCTTTATTTCAAAGAGGGCTTTACACATCGAACGTTAGAATACTTGCCTACGTCGAAAGAACTACAAGCTGGATATATGATCCAAGGCTGTAATAATATTTGATGATCTAAACTAGACCTATTACAAGGTATTTATTGTCCAATCATATGAGTACGTATCAGACTCAGTAACCTAAACGTATTAGACTCATATAACTAACTAACCCTAAACATATAAGTTTAGTTATATATATATATATATATATATGGATCGAATTACAATTCCGACCAGAGGACGTATTCGTTTTCATAGTTGTAAACTAATGCTTGGTCGTGAAACCTTTACGAACATGGTTAAGGTCGTGAAGCCGTATGCGACTTGACCTGAAGATCCTCCCGGATCAAATACACCCTAAGTAAATTTACTAAAGAAGTAGCATTTTGCATGGATTGTGAACTCTTTTTTTCTACAGTAAAATGATTGATGTTTGATGAATATACAATTTCACATTCAAAGCAATATCATGATGGACCTTATTCTCAAACTCTTAAGTTGAGGAGAAGCTATTTTTTGTAGCCATGTTTTTGAGTTTTATGTGTTCATCTTGGATAATATTAGATTGCTTTTTGTTGTATTTCCTTGTTAGCAACAGATTACTTCAACTTTGATACCGCTGAAACACTAAACATTAAGTATTGTAGAATTTAAATCATTCAGGTCTGTTGGCAGAACTTGTCACCATCTTATCTGTATATATGTTAGCCATATTATAGTAACATAGAGCATGCCTTTTACATTTTTCCTGTGTCAAGCGCAACCTTTCCCTCAAATGCCAAATGCACACAGTAGTTGACTAGGTTTTTATTTCACCTGAGTTTTACGAAATGCTGACACCCATAAATTTACTGTGTTTTATTTATCTATTACTTATATCTATCATTCATCAACACTTAAAGAGGGATCCATAATATGATTTTAGTCTGCACATTATATAAGCAAATTTTGGATTTACTTCATTAACTTTACAACACTAGCAAATCAACTAATTACTGAGAATTCTAGACAAATAAAAGCATTTTTTTATGCTCTCATTTGCAGTCAAATTTACAAGGGTAAATAGTTACATAATTTTAAGTAGGCATATGCTGGGAGCAGCATAATGGTGGTGATTGTGTTACTTATATAGCTATATATTGCAAAGGTGACTTATGTTTCACAATCCAGATCAAATTAAATAGTTTCGCCCCTTTTTTTGTATCACTCAATGTTATGTTCAATTATACCTTTTCACATTTGAGCCGGTCAAGCTACTTATGCTGTGCATTGTTTCAAATGATGTTGAGGGTTTTTGTTTCTACTTCCGTTTTAATGCATGAATGTGATTTAGTGAATCTGATAGCTTCCTTCAACATGATATTTGACTGAATTTTAAACTGCTTGGTGGTGCTTCTCTGAACATATTCCATATACTACAGCTTACAGTGATGAGGTGACACTCGAGACCTTGACAATGAAGCTCTTGCTTTTAAACATGTCATGGGCTCTATGCTTGCAAGTATTAGATTAAAGAGGAAAACCAGTCTCGCCTTGAGAAAATTCTGTGGCTCTGGGGTTCAAAGGTTGTTTATGACCAGGATAGCATTGCTAGTTATGAGAATGAGATGAAGGGTGGAACATGATTTCCTTCAGCACCACGACTTGATGTTATGTCAGATTCCTCAACATTTGCAAGTTCTCTCTCTCTCTCTCCCTCAAACCCCCTCTCCTCTCTCTCTCTCACTCAAACACACACACACTACTACAGAATACATTATAACAGTCGGTTCAAAACAGTCATCACAGACGGTTCGAAACTGTCAATGATATTCGAGTCACTGATATTCGAGTACTATCATTGACAATTGTAAACCGTCTGTGATTTTTCTATCACAGACGATTTTGATGTAAAAACCGTCTGGGATAGTCTCCTTATCATAGACGGTTATAAGCTAAAAACTGTCTGGGATAGGTATCACAAACGGTTTTGAGGTGAAAACCGTCTATAATAGTCTCCTTATCATATACATAGGTCGATTTATCACAAACGGTTTTCAGCTCAAAACTGTCTGTGCATATTAATTTTTTTTAAAGATTTTTCTTTATTTTGTGCAATAGCATTTCATATATACAACTCAGCAGTTCACTTCATACATACACAAAATTCAGCTTTTAAGACTTACATACACAGAACTCAGTAGTTCATTTCATATATACAACTCAGTAGTTCATTTCTGTATAATAGACAAAGGGCGATAGTTGTATACCTCGGGGAAATTCGGCCGGTGAGGGGTGATGAGGTGGTACATGTGGTGCATCATGTAGAACCCACATGTATTGTCGTTCAGCTACTGATGGCATTGCCAATGTATAGACCGAGAGTTAGCTGGGGAGACGTTCGAAAGTAAAACAGATACTGATTCAAATTTGTACCAGAAATTGTATCCATTGAAACTTATCGGCTCGCCGCTTGTGCTGTTGCCCTCCCTCAGCAAAGTAGTTCGTGAAAAAGCCCTACAGATATTCGAAATTTACAATTTGAGAACTATAAATCTAGATGCAACATAGGTCCACATGAATATCATAAAACATGTTAACCTTTCGAATACATCTCACGCACCGCCTTACTCGTACCCTTTCCTCTGCAATGAATCATGGTAGAACACCTTGTTCCATTTCGGAATAAGCACCAGCAGAATCGAGTAGTACCTACATGTTATGCGTTAAGAATTTATAATTTAATCTAAGTCTGGGGTGTACATATGGAGACACTAATCTACGAGTAAAGTACCGATGAAAGCACTCACCTCTAGTTGTAGGGTACAAGTATGTACTCCTTGTCGACTTGAGCAAGCAACCCTCTTTTGATGTAGTCGACAACAAAGTCCGCATCGCTATTAAACATCACCTCGGCGACCAGTAGGGGGTCCAGGAAATCGATAGGTTCCCGTTTAGTTTTTGCATATTTGGTCATGGAGCTGCATGGAACTAACCAAATAATAAATGACATATATCTCTATATGCACAAAAAAGCATAGGATAATAGATACTTACAACACCCAAGACCGTAGGATGGACACGTCAAGCGCATCTTTGTTGAATAAATTGTGCAGGTCTTCGAAGGTCAATGGATAGGTCTCGACGTCCTGGTGGAACTCTGCCATGGTGTGCTTGACCATGAAGTGTGTCGGACGCTGCATCCTGGTCTTGTTTTTCTTCTACATGTAACATCCATGCAGGCTCTAGCATGCGAGACCATGCTCTGAACTGCGGTATCGGGGGCCATGGGCATCCCTAGAACGAATGACGTGGGAGATGGCGTGCTCTTCTCACTCTCCTTCATCGTGCTCTTCTTTGCTTTTCCCTTGGAAGCCAGCTTCTTGGTGCCTTGCCTCCTAGTCGGCGTCAGCTTCGTCGTTAGACTCGTCAGTTGGCTTGTCGAAGGAGGGGTTGGCTCGCTAGTAGGCTGAGTATCGGTGTCCGTAGGGGTAAGAACCTACATATTGTAATGCTCACTAACTCTGACAGCTATTATTACAGTACAAAATTATGAAACCAGTGGGGGAATTACCTCATCTAGGACGATGTCCTTGTTGGGCCATTGCACGAACGTGTGCACTGCAACCCCGAGAGTGGCAATCTTGTTGTTCAGTGGCTTGTCCAATGGAAATCCCTTGTAATGCTCGAAGAAAATCTCCACCTGGACATGTGGAAAACCCTCAGATAGAGGGACACCATGGATCGTCACCCCCTCCGTGCATGGTTGCGCCATCCCACGGCCAGCGTCGATCGGGAAGAGGCCGGCCTGCACCATAAGCTTGCAGGAGGCAGGTTCTTACAAACAGTGCTCATTAAGATGACATCAAGGTAAGCATTGAATTTCACTCTATAAGAGGTCATTAACTGCAGAAACTCCACCGGATACTGTCGAGGGGCCTCCGGATGCGAGGTCTCCGGAAGAAGAGCAACTAGCGCGGACGCGCAGCTGCTACGACTGCCAAGAACAGGGCTCTGTAAGTCCGCTGTTCCAGGGGTATGCCCTGGGACTGTCTTAGCTCATGATACATTGCCCGCATCTCCTCCAACTTCTGCCTGAGTTCTACGTCCCGCTGGTAAAAGTCTGATCAGATCCCCTCCTTGATCCATTCGTCAGGGGCTTTGTAGGATCTCTTTCTCCTCTTAGCAGCCTCCTCAATATCAACAAAACCTGCCTTCCAAGGCACAGTGGCACCTAGGCCGCGAACGGGGCCCGGATGCACCTTATTTCCCAACGCTGTTATTAGGATATCCCTCTCCTTGCTAGGGTTGAATGATTCGGAGGACACTTGTGCAATCAGCACTGCCTGTAAGAGGAGAACTTAGTAATACAACCCATTGCAGGCGTGTTATGAGGATAGTAAGTTAGAGATCTTACCAGCCGGTCGATCACTTCTCTATCCGCAGGGTTATTCATGGAGATGCTTCTGGAGGAGGTCATCTTCAATCTTGCTCGGAACCAATTGTGGGCGCGCACGTCTGTCGATGATTTGGACTCGGGGTCCTTAGTTGAACTTATACAGAATTTATAGGTTGTGAGACCTTTCAGGGTGTCCCTCCGGGAAGGTATGATGAATCAAAGATAACTAGAGCACAGAGAGATTTATACAGGTTCGGGCCCTCGATGGTGGGAGTAATAGCCCTACTTCCTGTTGGGATTTCACTATGTGTAGTAGAAAGTGTTACAAAGCTAGGGAAAAATATCTTCACAGATGAAGATCTTTCCTATATATGTTTATACAAAACAATGCCAGGAAGGCTTGTGAAATCTAACTAACTTAGACTACTGTCTTCTGATCCTTTGAGTGTTAGATTGCTTGATTCGATGATCTCATCATCTCCTCCTCTGTTTGATGCATTGGATTACCGCTTTATACTGG
The DNA here is from genome assembly GCA_019359835.1 of Pharus latifolius. NCBI lineage: Eukaryota > Viridiplantae > Streptophyta > Magnoliopsida > Poales > Poaceae > Pharus > Pharus latifolius. The sequence continues at coordinate 27,644,350 of CM033329.1, forward strand.
TCGAAAGGGTGCCAAGACATAACGGCATCGAACAGTTGCTCGGATGTAGTTTTGGCAACTTCCTTTAACCTCCACGCAAGTTTAACACGCATTATTCATGGATAACCGCACGTATTAACCTCCTGACTGTTGTCTCCATGCGTGGAAGGATCTTCGGGATACTTGGGATATCCCTGTTGTAGGGACAAAACAATCCCACATCCCCAGGTCGAAGGTGTTCTGACTGCGCGCTGCTTGTTATTATCTGACCACGCACTATCTGCAGTCTTTTGTTCGCGTATGGCATACAAACTCTTGACCGCGTAATAGCTACGGTCTTGTCGCGTAAAGCCTGCGACCACATGATTGTGCTCCTCAGAGTAACTTGAGTTCGCATTAACAGACACTCATCTGGATTGAATCTGTCTAGAGTCAGTCGTTTATTTATTTGAACTAGCTCGGGTATCAATCCTCGTCAGCTAGCCCCCAAATTTGAAGAGAACGAAGGGACATGTTTACTTCAAATTTCAAGACTTACATCGGATACTTAACCTGACGCTTCAAATCCTCCACTTAGTAGCGCACTAAGTGTGGCGGTTGATTCCCCAAGACTGACTCTGGGTAATATGTGATGGGCAATGATGGCGCCGCAGAAAACGTGTAACACCCTAGTTTTGGGGGTGAAAAGTTTTTGCATAAAACCCTGCATGCATGTATCTCTGTAGTACTAGCCAGATCAGCTAAACCCTAATCTCTCTCAAACCCTAAAAATCCCCAAATCTATTATCTAGATCCAGATCAAGATCTGACCATCCAGATCTAACCTACCAGTTATTCTGAAGATAAAAGTCTTCAGGAGCCAGATTGAATTCTAACCCTAACTCCCAGTATCTAAGTCTCTTTCTGTTTTCGAAAACAGGAAATCGAGATTTACCCTAAGTACCCCAGTTTCCAGATAATTGAGTTATCTTGATTTAACCCTATCCAGACTCAAGTATCCCCTGGAATATGTTCCTTGGTACATCCTCAACTTACTCCAAAATGTTGGGAACCAGATTGTTTCACCTAAACACTTTTCGCAGTTTAGTCCAAATTTCACTGCGAATAAGCCCTTTCAATTTACCTGGAAGCCTGAAAAGGCTAAAATCTACCGATCAACTCAAACTCCAGAATTTCTTCAGGGAACACCTCCCAAGTACTATTTGATACAGATCTCCCTTTTTATCAGACTTCAAAATCTCTCTCCAATCACCAGAATTTGAGATCGACAAAATCCAGATCTCTTTTACCCTAATTTTACCCTATTTTTGAAAATAGGTGAAATCCCTCAAATCCTATCAAATTTTCTCCAGATTTGAGCTAAATGAGTACTAATAGAGATATTATACTCAGCCATGGAATCAAATTCCAAATTGAAACTCTTTAAGGCCACATTTGCAATTTAGTCCAAAACCCATCAAAAATCATCACAACCAGGCCCCTGGTTCGACCACGGGCTACTATTCATCACCTGACCACTCAGTTCGACTTCGACCAGGCACTCAATCGACCACAGCACCGAGTGTCGAACGCAGCAACCGATTTCGAGCACGATCACAGGAGCTTCGACGTCACCGCTACTACTGTTCCTTCGACCATTGCTACGCCTGTGAGCTCCTAGCCATTGATCACCAGCAAAGCCATCTTAGCCGCTGCCTCGTCGCCACGTGGAGGGTTCCTGTTTGCCACTGTGGATCGCCTTCTCCAGCACCGGCAGGATCTTGCTCTCCCACGTTGCGCCCGACAGCCACAGCAAAATCGTGCCACGTTGCGGCCATGCCACGATTGAGCTTCACTTCACCATCTCTTCATCGCAGTGACAGCAGCGCAGCCGACACGACCGGTGAGGACGCCGTTTCGCCGCCTGTCTTCGCCGCCGGTCACTTCCCAGTCAATTCAAGCCGGCTTCAACTCCCCGTGCAATTGTAGACGTTGGGAGCCCCCACAGCCTCGCCTATTTAAACCCTCTGGCCTAAGCAACCATCTTACACTCCTTCACACCAGCAATCAGTAAAACTCGCTGTCTTCTTCGTCTTCTTCGGCGAGCTCGAGAAGAGGCTCACGGTGCCAAGCCTCTACACTGCTTCCTCCTCGACTCCAGCTACTTCAGTAAGCTCCTCTTACCTCCCTCATCCTACCCGAGCATGGAATTAACTTGAAACCTCTCCAGTCGCCCGCAATTTCCTTTTCTCTCCAGCAGCTCCGACGAGCAATTAAACTCTAACAAGAGTGAATTAGCTCTTGAGCCTGTGATCAATCTTGATCAGTGGACTATTTTGAACACCCTTAAGCAACTAAAACCGACGGATTTGCTAAAATATGAAAAACCCCAAATTTCAACCTTGCATGTTCTCTGTGCTTGCTGGTTTAGCTTATCTGTTGAATTTTTTTTTAGCTAATACAACTTCACCAGTATGTTTCTAGTACCCTGAGGACCATACATGAGCCAGGAATTGAGTTCAATCACTTTAAATCAGAAATGCCCAAATCAGGATTTAGTTCATCTTTCCTCCGGCCAATATCGTCTAAATTCAGCCACTCCAGCTCAAACAACCTTGCCATTTAGATGTTTTGGACCATTTTGAGCAACCTTTTCTTCTACCACGACCCCTAATTTGGCCTAGAACAGGAGTTATGGCTATGCCCTAGTTGCTGTACTGTTTGTGCTGCAGGCACTCCAGATCAGTCAACTTCTTTGCTGGTTTTCATCACTTTCCAGCCATCTCCTGCCCTAGATCCTGTTGAGACATTTGTTCCTGCTACAAATGCCTAACTACCAGACAAAGTGGTCCATCATTTGGATCCTTGAGTCAAAAGATATGTCTAACCCTAGTTTCTGGCCATGTCAACCCTATGCCAGGCTGTGTCAGCCAGTGGCATTGAGCCTTTTCACCCACTTCCAGTCATGAACATGGGAAATAACTTTGTCCCTTAGACTCCTGACATTGTGATCTACACTTTTCCCTACAGTCACAACTTCAGTTGAGCCCTCTATCATTCATCGACCCTATGTCGATGCCTTGAACTGAATGTCGACCTAAAGACGTTCGCTGTTTTTGAGCGAACCAGTCGCAACCATGATATCATTCTGATACTTTGAGACATTTGGAACCTTGTAAACCTTTGACAGCTAATCTTAACATTGGTTTCCTTAACTCAACCCTAATCAGCCTCTAAACCCAATCATTTCAGAATCATCAAGACTTCATCTTTGCATCATTGCATATAGTATAATAATGTATTGAAAGGATTGTGATTATTGGTTGTTTGTTGGATTGGAGAGCAGATCAAGAGCCCGAGTTCGAGGACTTCACTGCGGATCCGACGTCAACTGCTGTATTTTACGGCGCGGAAGGCAAGTCATATCTTTGGTCATCTTGAACCTATATTTTAAATGTTGCTAAAACATAACCTTGAATATAGATAATATTGCATGAGAAAGATTGAGAATGATTGATTTATGAATTGGCAGTACTAGACTGGTTATCTGTGAAATGTGAAATAAACAAGTTTTGAGCCATGAACTATTATATGTATTATTATACTTATATTCATGAAATAAAACCCCTAGCCGTGACCAGAAAAATGGTGTGGAATGGCTGTAGCACTGGAGGTGCTAGACTGCAAAGGATATGCAGGCATTGAAGGTGCAGGGTTGTGGATGGTCTGGTCACTGGCATATAAGGACTAGAACCTTGTGTTGTGCGTCTAGTGGCATGAACAACGTGCTAACCGCAAGGATAGTATGGGACAGGCCTGAACAAGTAATTATGTGGATCGCACATGAAACCCCTGCATGAGATGTGTAGTGATGCACGATAAACATGGAGTGCGGCTCCCACACATATCACTGAAGGTGATCAAGCACGCTGACCCAGTAATGGGAATAAGCAAAGGGGTGGAGGTTAGGATACAACCTACCACAACTGTGCCTCGCGGAGAGCCACAGGGTCAGGGGTGAATTGTAAGTGATACATAACAAAAGTTCTTGTTATCTCCACCTTGCCACTCACACATGGTTGTGAGGAGGGGTCTAATCATTTTGATAGGATGGGCTTGAAAGTGGAATATCTTGCGGGTAAATTGGTACCTCTCTGCAGAGTTAAAAACGTATTCTAATACTCCGAGCTCCCGGGTTTATAGGAGTCTGCTGCGGTGGATTAAATCCACAGGGTGTGACACAAGTACTATTTTCTCAATAAAATGTGTTAAATCAAGATTACCCAAATGACATATGTTGTCATGATAAGGAGTGCTGCCGTGGGCTGTCGTGTGTCAATGTGTCGCGGTAGTGCTATAATCTAGTGAACATGAATGATGATGTTACTTTATGGAAAAGTGCTGCCATGAGATGAGGTATGGAAGTAAAAGATTATTTTATAAACAACCATAATTCTTGACTAGTCTAGGTTCATATCATCACTACTATATGTATCTACTCTTACCTATGACTTGCTGAGTACGTAAGTGCTCACCCTTGCAACATTCAACTCAATAGATGGAGCCTACCTTGATGAAGATGATGGCCTGGAGTACTTCGTGGATCCAGAAGGAGGAGAATCAGTTCCGCCAGAGCGTTGAAGTGTGTTGTTCTGCCGTCAACTTCTTTTGTGGGAGGGTCATCTATCTTCTGCGGTGTAGTTAAATATTTTGCTAAACCCTGAATGCCTTGTAGGCATTGTAATCCTTTATGTAATATTAAGGCCAGTAGGCCACACTGCTTAATATTTTGTTAGTACTCTGTTGCAATGTAATATACTCCTGTGTTTGACTCATTCTGGGAAGTCAAAGGTTTGTGAGAATGGGACTAGCTGCAGCGAGCTAGGTCTCTACATGAGTAGTCGTTGTCCCAGTTTCGGGGCGCGACAAAACGTTTTTACCCGAGGTAAAATTGTAAATGCTTTAAAAACTTGAGGCGTTCGGAAACTGAACCGTCACCCCGGCGGCTATAAATACCGAAGCCTCTGACCTTGAAAACTTCACAACCTTTCTCTCAGCTAAGTTTTCTTTCAAAGCCATCTTCTCTTCTCTTCTATACACTTCTTGATGGCAAACCAAAACATCATCGAGATTGGGAGTGATGAAGAAGTTTCACTTGAATTCGAGCAGGATTCACAGATGTCCAAAAATCTGTCTCCTTCAAAGAAGAAACCCAAGGTTGACGAGGGATCCTCCAGCAGAACAAAGGTGGAAGATGCGTCATTGTTCTCTCTTCCTTTAGTTCCCGTAGTTCTTCCTGTTCATGCACTTCGGCAGGTCGAACCTTCATCTCCACCTTTGGAGGGACGTTCTTCTCAGTTTCCTCCATTTCATCCCAATGATCCCCATTTTTGTTCGGGTGATCAATTTTCCGGCTGGCAAGCTGTACGTCCATGACCAGATTATTCTCAACTTGTGTTGGGGAAGCAATCTTATGGTGGGAAGGTTGTACTTCCACCATCTGATGAATCTTGACCTTTATCAGGTAATCTACTTTCTGGGGGAAGTACTTCAACCTGTCACTTGTGAGGATTGGTAATTACTTCCGTCTCCTTTTGCTTGTTGTTATAGTTAGTAAGACTAACATTTGCAAATGTAGGAGACGAAAATTGTTGGAGCCTCCAGCGACCAGCCTGCTGAAGTTCAACCTTCTCCCCTCGAACAGACTCTCCAAGGGGAAAAAGAGGCTCTGGAGAAGAAGACCGAAGAGATGTCTTCGGTAATTCTGCATCTGGCAGAATGCTTTGAAAGATCCCGCGAAGAGGCGTACCAATTCCGCCTAGAGAGGGACAATGATTGACAGCAGCGAGAACTCTCTGATTTGATTAGGAATAATAGTGCGTCTCTTGTTAGGGATGACGTAGATAGACTTAGAGTAGTTGCTAGTTCCATTGGGGTCGTCAGTGTAGATCCTACTGATGACAACATGTCCCTAGGAGAACTCTGTAAACTCCTCTCGGATCAGGTCGACGCTCTGGTCGCCGGTATCCCTTTTGTATGTAAAGACTGTCAGAAATAAAGATTTCTTCTACCTTACATAACATAAAGACTCTTTATAATTTATGTGTGAAAATACGACCATAAACAGTGTTTTTATGACCACTCATACACAGATAAGTCCCAGTACTACAACCAAAAACTCATTTAAAAAGTCATACCACGACTAGTACTAATACTGCGGTCAGACTTGAAGCCACAGTCAGAATCTGAAATTCGATCTGGAAGGTTATCGCAATCAGAACTGAAATTTGATCAGACCACTGCTTCGAATAGAATCAGAATCCGATCAGAAACATGGTTCTGATAATATAGCAATTTGATCGAAAAACAACCGTATGCCAGCAGTTGAATCATAGAATATCTTTATAATCAACTTGTGAAAGTTTACAAGAAACATGAAGGGAAACGTTCTCCGAAAATCCTTTGTAGAACTTTTCACGTTTTTGTGCCCATTTTTAATCCTCAAATTCGAAACAAAGAAGACCTTTTGTTTCGGATTCGGTACAGGGAACGCATAACGGGTTTACCAGAGAAAACATCCATTATGGGAAATGAATAGAATATTCAATGGAACGTTACCCTCAGTGGAGTGTCTCCTCGGGCCTATAAAAGGAGCAGGTAGCTTCTTGAGGAAGCCACACATCCAGCCTCCAGCCCTAGAACTTCAACCGCTGAAAACCCTTGTTCCTCATCTTCCATCGCCCCCAAAGTCACTAGCTTTTCACTCACAATCTCTTCCAAAAATGACGTCTTGGAGCCGATCAGTTCATCATACGGAGGAGAGCCTGATGGCACTAGAGAAGGAAGAGATCCTTCCCCCAAGAATGCTGATCAACTGGCGACCCGCGGGGAAAGATCAAGAAACCCCAAGAGGGCGAGTTGGTGGTTTTCGAAGAATATCTGAGGTGCGGGTTCCAATTCCCCGAGAGTCGGTTCTTGAAGGGGATCTTGGAGCACTATGGGTTAGAGTTGGTGAATCTCCACCCAAATGCTGTCCTGATCCTGGTGATCTTCCAGCACCTGTGCGAAGCCTTCGTCGGAGTGTATCCCAGTGTGGATCTCTTCCGATGCTTCTACTATTCGGTGTGGTCGAAGAGCGCCAACGCCGCCGGATGCATTTATTTCCAGATAAGGGAGAAGAAAGAGTATCCCTGCCCACCCCTGCGAGACTCCGTGCACGGGTGGTACCAGAAATGGTTCTACTGCACCCCTCCGTCCGAGAGCGAGTTATGGTTTGTGAACTCACGGCCAGAGAAGTCCAGCGAGTTGGATTCCCTCCCTGCTCTGAATGCAGAGCAGAAGAAGCAATCCGAGGTGATTCTTCACTTAGTTCAGCAGGGACTAACAGCTCGCGACATCGTACGCGACTTCGTGAAGAATCGGGTGAGCCCCCTGCATGAAAGGGCTCATCCGGCTAAGGAGATACAGTCCATGGCAGACAGCACCTTGGAATATAACAATGGTATGTGACTTAGCCAACGAAGTCTTATACTTTTCTTTCATATTTGCTAACTAGTCTGCTGGCGATGCAGTTTTGCCTTCGTCTGAAGTCGAGAAGTGGACAAACTACCTCCTCAAGGCATATAGTGCCGAAGTGGAGGGAACCAAGGGATCGCCTCACCCCCAAAGCTTGATCAATGCTGGCGACGACCTTAGACAAGAACGTCGAAAGGTATGTCATCTCTCGTTATGTTCTGTCTGTAAGTCATATGTGTGTCTTGTACTAACAAGGGCACTGGAACGGCACAGGTTTTGGGGAAATTTGCCGAGGCGACATATCCAAGTGAAAGCGTCAGTTTCCTGGGAAAGCCGACGATGAAGAGAGTGAAGAAAATCTCTTCGAGGCCCAGAGCAAGGGAACCTGCCCCCAAGAAATCCAAGAAGCTTCTCGGGGAAGGCTCTTCGTATAGGGCGCCCCTTACTGCGAAGAAGACTACAGTAAGATATCATGTGCCTCCTGTTACCCCAGGTACGAACTAGAATTACTTCTTCGTCTTACAGGGTGAAGGAAGTGAGGAGGAGCAAGACGACATCCCTCTGGTTCGCTGGAAGAGGAAGGCGACTACTCCTCAAGTCGATGAGGCGCTGTCTCGGCCCGCAGAAGCGGTTACGGCGGACCCCGCGACCACTGAGAACCCTGTGGTCGTGGGTGAGACCTCTGCCCCTGAAGCCCTGGAGGCTTCCGGGTCTGTAACTTCCCCCCCCCTTGGTCGAAGGGGCAACTGCGGTAAGATTCCTCGCAATCTTGAGCCTTACAATTTCATCTGTGTGCGTGTTCATCAAATCATGCTTGTACAGGAAGAAGAAATTCCTCCTACGACCCCTGTTAGTCCTAGGGAGGTGAGCACTCCGCTCTTGGCAATAGGGACGGGAATAACAAGGAAAGATCCCACGACCACTCCCAATCTTGTGGTCGCGGATGAGATGCCAGCTCTGGTGGTTCATGAGACATCCAGACCATCGGATGCATCCCTGCCAACAGAGCAGGTTACCCCTGTAAGAATTCTTACCACTTAGATCGTCATCATTCCACTTATATGTGCTTACAGTCTGGTACACACAGGGAGGAAAGGACAAAGTCTTGTTCACAAAGAGGAAGACCAGGACGGACAACGATTGTCCTCTTTTCCTTGGGGAGCCATCTTCAAAATCCCAAAAGCTAATGGGATTTCAACTAAGGTAAGAATTCTTTCCTGTTTACGCAGGATTGAACCGTGGAAATCACCCGTGAAACTGACTGTTTCTTTTCTTTCTTAGGCATAGAGATTCAGCGCCAAACCTCCCAACAGCCATGGCGAGGGTTGAAGTTCCTTCTGGCACTGGAGTCTCTGGTGAAGAAAGTTCTATCCCTCCGGTCAAGGAAGTCATCCGGGCCGTTGCGGATGAGTTGGACACGGAGGCCCAATGGCAGGTATTAAAATCTGTGACCCCGGCAAGAAGTGAGGCTCAGCAAGAACACTCATCTGCTTCTCCTTCCGGGAATAAGGCGAGTCCATCAACTCGGCCTCCAACCATCCCGAAGAATAGGTCATTTCGGGAATGCACTGAGGTATGTCGAACACCCCTCATGGTATCTGAGTTTTGTATATAATTACCCAGATTTTGCAACTAGTTTCCCTCCATGTCATAGGAATTGACTCGCATGGTGACCAGATCGATGGCTATTGCGGGTAGCATTGAGGCCATGCAAGAGGAAAAGGATCGCTTGCAGGAGTAAGGAAGATGTTCTTTGGTTTGCCTGGTCATGAATCCGTCATAACAATCATCTCTTTTGTTACACAGAGAATGCCTTCCTGACGAAGAGCCTTGCTAATCGGGAAGACCATGATCTCAGGATGGCCACCACGATTTCATATCTGGAGGCCGAACTAAGCAAACTGCGATCGCAGCTCTCATGTAAGTCAGCTTCAGACCAGAGCGAATTACTTTCGTCGCTCGAATTGCTTATACCGACCTTCTTACTGCAGCGCAAGTCGATCAAATAAGCCAGCTTGGTCAAGAGAAAGAAGACCTCCAGGCGACCATCGATTCTGTCCGCAGGGAGAACAAAGACTTAAGCACATCCCTCTCGACCTGCGGCAGGGCTCAACAAGACATCTTTGAAAAACTAAAGATGGTGGCCAGTCTACTAAGGGCTGATGTGGTCGAAACCGCTGCAGACGACCTCAGCCTTAGTGACTGGTCCAAATTGGTCGCAGCCCATGCGGAATCACTTCTCGAGTATCTTCCTGAAGATACTAGGCGACAACAAGAGGCGATCAAAGAAAGAGTCCGATCAGCAGCCTCTGCCATTCTCTACCGGTTTCGTCTCCACCATGGCCCAGACCTGGATCTAAACCCATGGGTAGGAGAGGTAGAGATCGAGAGTGAAGACTAACTTGAGGTTATCATGCCGCCCTTTTATACGGGTCGAAAGGGCGCCAAATCGTAACTGCATCAAATAGTTGTTTGAATGCGGTTTGGAGAACCGCTCTTAACTCCCACGCAAGTTTAACACGTGCTATTTGTGGATAACTGCACATGTTAACCTCCTGATGGTTGATCCCCACGTGGAAGAATCTTCGGGATACTTGGGATATTCCTGTTATAAGAAAAGAATACTCCCACGTCCCCTAGTCGAAAGTGCTCTGACCGCGCGATGTTGGCTGACCGCGCAACACCTTCAGCCTTTTGTCCGCGCACAGCACACGAACTTCTGACTGCGCACTAGCTACGTTCTGATCGCATAAAGACTGCAATCTGATCGCGTATAACCTGCGACCTTGGGCTGGTACTTCTCGAAAATGTCTTGAGTTCGCACCGCCAGGCACGTGTCTGGCTCAAATCTATCTTGAACAAGTCGTGCACTTATTTGAACTGGCTTGGGTGTCAATCCTCATCAGTAACGACCAGTGACATTCGACAAGGCCAGCAATTATATTCGATGCAATACCTAACCTTGTTGCAAACTGGCAGCCACTCTGATGACCAAGGACATGCCAGCAAGCCCCGTGTGCATTGAGAAACGGCTTATTGAGGAGTGTCTTATCTGGAAGTGGTCATGAGATCGGCCAACGAATCCGCTTAGGGCATTGTGGCGATATAACCACCGGTGACTAGCCCCCGAGCCAAATTCGTAACACATGGGCATAAAAGGCAATATTCGACATATGAAACAACAAAGAAGCACTTATTTTATTAAACCATGCTAAGTGAAAAGGAAAAGGGATTGGATACTTACACGTAAAACTTGCGTAGTTGATGAATGTTCCAAGTATTGGATAAGATTCGACCATCCTCCATCGCTAACCGAGCTGATCCTGGTCGTGGCACCGAAATAACAATATAAGGGCCTTCCCACTATGAGGAGAATTTGTTGCAATTGGATCGGTCTTGTATTTTACGTAAGACCAGATCGCCCACGTGAAGACTACGTAGTCGCACCCTTTTGTTATGGTATTTGCGCAAAGCTTGCAAGTACACCGCGGACTTGATCAAAGCACGATCACACTTTTCCTCTAAGAGGATGAGATCTTCCAATCGCTGTTCGCCCTGATCAACTCGTTCGAACTGATCTATCCGGGCAGATCCAATACTAGCTTCCATAGGTAATACGGCCTCAGCCCCATAGACCAGATGGAAGGGCGTCTCACCAGTGTCTCTACTAGAGGTAGTTTGTAGTGCCCAAAAAACAGTGTAGAGCTCGTCTGCCCAAGCCCCCGAGCGAGTCTTAAGGTGGTCGAAAACACGTTTCTTGATGCCTTGCAATATCTGCCCGTTGGCACGTTCCACGGCACCATTGCTCTGTGGATGAGCCACAGAAGAAAAACACACCTTGGTTCCAATCTGATCGCAGTAATCCAGAAAAAGACTACTAGCGAACTGAGAACCGTTATCCGTAATGACACGATTTGGAACACCGAATCGAGCAACAATGTTCTTATGGAAGAACCTCTGTGCTGTAGCAGCGGTAATGCTGCGTACCGCTCGGCTTCAATCCATTTTGTAAACATGTCAACAGCTACGAACAAGAACTTGTATCCATTGATCGCTTGTGGCATAGGACCGACAATATCCATCCCCCAGACCGCAAAAGGCCATGCAAGGGGAATGGACTGCAACGCATAGGCAGGTTGGTGAACCTGTCTCGCATGGAACTGACACTGAGGACATGTTTTGACCATATTATTGGCATCATCGAGTGTAGAAGGCCAGTAGAATCCTTGTCGAAAAGCATTTCCGACCAGTGTACGATATGATGCGTGCGCACCGCATACATCGTCATGAATTTCTCTCAAGAGGGATTTACCTTCGTCCCAAGATATGCAGCACATGAATACTCCCTGAGTACCTTTTCTATACAAAACTCCTTCTATAAGTTTGTATAGACGCGCTTTTCGAATCAACCGATCGCTTTCGGTTTCGTCCTCGGGCAAGGTCCCATGTTCAAGATAGACTCTTAATGGATGCGTCCTATCCTGTTCCTGTCCGAGGTTGGTAACGCAGACTGTTACCGGATCATCCTCGACCGAAGTCATAATCGAAGGATGTTCCAAGTGTTCAATGAACACTCCTGCCGGAGCGGATGTGCGTGAGGACCCAATTTTGGATAATTGGTCTGCGAGAATGTTGTCCTTTCGCGGGATGTATTGGACCTTGAAATGACTGAAGTGTTTTTCCAACCTCCTCACTTCCCCCAGGTAATGAGCCATTGTCTCATCGGAGGTGCTGTACTACTTGTTTACCTGGTTTACGACCAGCTGTGAGTCTCCCCTCGCCACTAATCGACGGACTTCGAGGAATTTTGCTGCCCGGAGCCCTGCAAGAAGACCTTGATACTCTGCTGCATTATTGGTCGCAACAAGTGTAGTTGAAAGACAAACTTAAGCTGTTCGCCCTGAGGCGCAACTAAGACCACTCCAGCCCCCGAGTGTTGAAAACTACGAGAGCCGTTGAAGTACATTGTCCAGTAATCGAGGCATTCCAATTCCTCGGGTACCCACACGGGTGGCTCAGGATTGGTCCATTTGACCATGAAGTCGACCAAGACCTGAGACTTAACCACAGTGCAGGGCGTGAAATGGATATCGAAAGCACTGAGCTCGACAGCCCATTTGGCGATCCGACCAGATTTCTCCGGATTACAGACAATATCCCCTAATGGAAAAGATGAGGGTACTGTGATCTTATGTGATTGAAAGTAATGTCGTAGCTTACGGGAAGCCATCAGTAGTGCGTAAAGTATCTTCTGGACCTCAGGGTATCGCTCCTTTGGGCCATGAAGTACCTCGCTCACATAGTAGACGGGTCTGTGTATTCCTTCTCTATCTGCGATCAGGACAGCGCTGACCACGTGCGGCGTGGCCGCCAAATAGAGAAGTAATGGTTCTCCTTTGTTGGGAGACACCAAGACCAGTGGACTGGAAAAATACACCTTCACCTCCTGAAAAGCTTTTTCGGCCTCGTCGGACCATGCAAAATTATGATGTTTGCACAGGGCCTTGAAGAAAGGTAGTCCCCTCTCACCTAGTCGCGATATGAACCAGCTTAAAGCTGCCATGCGACCTGCTAGGCGTTGAACATCCTTCATGGACAAGGGTGACCTCATCTGTTTGATATCCCTGATTTTTTCAGGATTGACTTCACTTCCTCTGGAAAAAACAAGAAAACCTAGAATTTTCCTGAAGAAACCCCGAATGAACTTTTTTTTGTTCAATTTTATTCCAAAGAGATCCAAATTACAGAAGGTTTCAGCGAGATCGTCTAAATGAGACAATCTTTTAGTGCTTTTTACAACCAAGTCGTCTACATATGCTTCGAGATTACGCCCCATCTCAGAAAGAAAGGTCTTTTGCATCAAGTGCTCGTACGTGGAACCTGCGTTGTTGAGACCGAACGACATTCTGACGTAGCAGTAGGTGCTGAACGGGGTGATGAAGGTAGCCTTCTCTTCATCTTCTTCTGCCATGCTAATTTGATGATATCCTGAGTAAGCGTCCAGGAAACTCATCAGTTCGCAGCCCGCAGTTGAGTCGACCAGCTGGTCGATGCGGGGAAGGGGAAAGTCATCCTTCAGACAGGAATAATTGAGACTGGTGTAGTCGATGCACATGCGCCACTTACCATTTGACTTGCGGACCATGACCGGATTTGCAAACCATTCCGGGTGGTTGACCTTGCGAATAAACCCAGCCTTTAGCAGCTTGTCCAACTCCTCTCGGATGGCCTCTTGCTGGTCAACAGCAAAACACCTGAGCTTTTGCTTGATTGGTCGCTGTCTAGGTCGAATTGCTAACCTGTGCTCGATTACCTCCCTTGGGACACTAGGCAAGTCGGATGGTTTCCACGCAAACACATTTGCGTTAGCCTGGAGGAAAGTAATGAGCTGGAGTTACTATTTGTCATCCAGGCCTGATCCAACCCGAATTGTCTTGGATGGATCATCTGGGTACAAAGGAACTAGTTTGAGTTTCTCATCTGGTCGAGGAGCAGCCTAGATCGCATCAGCGGCGACTGTGGCGACCTGAGCGTCCCGGAGGGGAAGTTGGTCCACCATCTCCAAAGATAGCCGGTGACACGTCAGTGCCACGTTGCGACTGCCTTGGATCGAGATGACACCTTTGGGGCCAGGCAACTTGCCGCCCTGATAAGCATAGTGCGTTGCCATCATGAACTTCGGAAGAGTTGGCCTGCCAAAGATTGCATTGTAAGTCGAATCACAATCAATTACATCAAAAGTAACTAATTCTGTTCGTAAGTTATCCGGTTCTCCCAGTGTGACTGGGAGGACCACCTGTCCCAACGGCATCATGGAGGGACCAAGAATTATCCCATAAAACGGATGGATTATGGGCTTAATTTTTGAACGAGGAATTTGCATCTCGTCGAGAGCCTTGATCAATAGAATGTCCAAGGAGCTTCTTCCGTTGATCAGGACCCTTTCGACTCTCGCATTACTGATGATAGGGGTAATGACCAGAGGAAGCCTCATTGGTCGAGTAAGCCCCGCAGGACAATCAGAGTGATCAAACGTCAAAGGTGTATCCGATCAACGGGAGTACTGAGGTTGACCAAGGGATGTCTCTGTTTGGTTAACCTCTCCATAAAAGGCCTTAAATTTCCTTTTGGAAACAAAAGAGGAGGAACCTTCGAAAATAACATTAACATGATTACGAGGTACCTAGTAGGACATCTCTTCGTCCCCGTCAGCGTCTCTTAGCCCGCATGCTTGTTCCTTAGTCGGTAAGGTCGGCATCGGTCCAACCCCCTGGTAGAAGTCATCTAATTGCTTCAACCAACTCCTACAGTTCTTGAGGTCATGGCCCACGTAGTTGTGGAGCGGACACCATTTCTTGCTTTCCTGCGAGTTAGTCGACCTCTCTGGTTGGTCGGCACTATGACCACCAGAAGCAGTTTTATTTTTAAACGAAGGCTTGTTACCTTTGGTCGAAGGAGGCTTTTCTGTGACCGCGACTTCTCGGTACTGTCCAGAGCGATTCCTTTTCGACTTCTTTGATTTCCCGCCTGATGAAGATTCTGACTTCTTGCTTGAATCTTCCTTCCTATCATCCTTAAGACCTGGTTGAGGCAGTAGGTTACCTTTATCGACCATGCGGTTCCAATCGACAGCCTCGGCTGCGTCGGAATATCGATCAGCCATATCAAAGAGATCGGCTACTGATCGAGGAGGATGGATGAGCAAGTCTTCGGTGAATCTCCGATATCGAACGGCATGTTTAAATGCCCTAATAACGGAGCTATCAGATATGTTTGGGATGGAATTCCTCACCCCAACAAATCTCTTGACAAACTGACGAAGGGTTTCGGACGAAGTTTGCCGTAGTCGATGGAGGTCGTCCCCTTTACCCGGCTTGTGATAACAATTTTGGAAATTGCTGAGGATAGCATCACACAGCATTTCCCAGTTATAGATCGAACCTTCGGGTTGGTTAAACAACCTGGTTCTGGCCGGTCCTTCGAGGACTGTTGGCAGGTAGTTGGCCATGACCTGGACATCGCCGCCTGCCGCTTGGATCAAAGTAATATAGATTTGGAGGAACTTGGACGGTTTTGAGTTCCATCGAACCACTCTGTGGCCCCTGGTCTAAACTTGTTTGGCCAAACGACCGCATGAAGGCCAGGCGAGAAAGCTTTAGGCAGGTCGGCACTATGACCACCAGAAGCAGTTTTATTTTTAAACGAAGGCTTGTTACCTTTGGTCGAAGGAGGCTTTTCTGTGACCGCGACTTCTCGGTACTGTCCAGAGTAATTCCTTTTCGACTTCTTTCATTTCCCGCCTGATGAACATTCTGACTTCTTGCTTGAATCTTCCTTCCTATCATCCTTAAGACCTGGTTGAGGCAGTAGGTTACCTTTATCGACCATGCGGTTCCATTCGACAGCTTCGGCTGCGTCAGAATATCGATCAGCCATATCAAAGAGATCGGCTACTGATCGAGGAGGATGGATGAGCAAGTCTTCGGTGAATCTCCGATATCGAACGGCATGTTTAAATGCCCTAATAACGGAGCTATCAGATATGTTTGGGATGGAATTCCTCACCCCAACAAATCTCTTGACAAACTGACGAAGGGTTTCGGACGAAGTTTGCCGTAGTCGATGGAGGTCGTCCCCTTTACCCGGCTTGTGATAACAATTTTGGAAATTGCTGAGGATAGCATCACACAGCATTTCCCAGTTATAGATCGAACCTTCGGGTTGGTTAAACAACCTGGTTCTGGCCGGTCCTTCGAGGACTGTTGGCAGGTAGTTGGCCATGACCCGGACATCGCTGCCTGCCGCTTGGATCGAAGTAATATAGATTTGGAGGAACTCGGACGGGTTTTGAGTTCCATCGAACCTCTCTCTGGCCCCTGGTCTAAACTTGTTTGGCCAAACGACCGCATGAAGGCCAGGTGAGAAAGCTTTACAACCAATGTAGGGACCGTGAACTGTCCTGCAGCCCTCGATCGGATCGTGGGCGACCTCACACAATGGGGAAGCCACTCGTGGCCCCAAACGAGAGTGAACAAAGACCCCGATCCCTATCACGAGAATCCTGCGCCCATCTGGACTTGTCCTGCCGAGATGGTACAGGTGGGGGGTGACTCCGTCGACCAGAACCAGAGTGAGAGTGCTCTCGTTTGTGGGAACGTGTCGCCGACCGGGAAGAAGCCGTAGGGGTTGCCTCAGATGCGACCTCATCCAACCTCTCCGCCAGGATTCTGGTGAAGGCCGGTTTCTACGCATCTGTGACCGTAGGAGGAAAATTACGCATGACCTCCGCGATAGATCAGAGCCGGCCATGCGTACTTCTCTTAGGGGCACCAGGTGTCACCGTTTCTTCGTCCACCGGGAAACGCTCCTGGGGCAAAGAAGGTGTCTGGTCGCGTTTACGACCACGCGATGGTCGGGAAGAACTCGAAGCAGCATCGTAATGAGCCTGCACATCTTGAAGAGCCTCTAGGGCCGTTCTGCGTAGTTTCTTGTCTTGTTGCTCGAGATCTTGATCTTCCTTTTGTTTGCGTTCCTGTTCTTCCCTAGCAACCTGTTGATCAGGAGTTTCTTCCGATAAGGTAGTGAACTGTCTAGGGAGAGAGGTCGCCGAGGGAGAGAACATCTCCGTTTGTTCCGAGTCAGACCGAAATCAAAGAGACGATGGAGGTTATCAGGATCAAACCTCTCTGGGCTGATTTCCTGGTTGACATCATTCCTCCCCTCAGCACGGTCGTATGATGGACGGGATCCAACCTCTAACACATTAAGAACCCAGTGGGTTCTGATTCTGCGTTGGTCGCCACCTGGTCGATAGACATGACCTGAATGGTAGAATCGACCTCTGGGACATCCTCGCCTCCGATTTCCTCCATCAGGACAGGATCGCTAGGAGAAGGCATCAGTATGTGAGCATAATCCTTGAGATCGAACTCATTCTCGGAATCATATGCTCCAGCCATGATTCAACGAACCCCCGGATGAAAATTAGGACGCCTTGAGGAAGTCCTCACGGTGGGTGCCAGTTGTCGACGATTCGGACTCGGGGTCCTTAGTCGAACTTATGCAGAATTTGTAGGTTGTGAGACCTTTCAGGGTGTCCCTACGGGAAGTTATGATGAATCAAAGATAACTAGAGCACGGAGATATTTATACAGGTTCGGGCCCTCGATGGTGGGAGTAATAGCCCTACGTCCTATTGGGATTTCACTATGTGTAGTAGAAAGTGTTACAAAGCTAGGGAAAAATATCTTCACAGATGAAGATCTCTCCTATATGTTTTATACAAACCAATGCCAAGAATGCTTGTGAAATCTAACTAACTTAGACTACTGTCTTCTGATCCTTTGAGTGTTAGATTGCTTGATTCAATGATCTCATCATCTCCTCCTCTGTTTGATGCATTGGATTACCGCTTTATACTGGTCGAAAGGGTGCCAAGACATAACAGCATCGAACAGTTGCTCGGATGCAGTTTTCGCAACTGCCTTTAACCTCCACGCAAGTTTAACACGTGTTATTCATGGATAACTGCATGTATTAACCTCCTGACGGTTGTCTCCATGCGTGGAAGGATGTTCGGGATACTTGGGATATCCCTGTTGTAGGGACCAAACAATCCGGTGTCCCCTGGTCGAAGGTATTCTGACCACGCGCTGCTTGTTATTATCTGACCACGCACTATCTGAAGTCTACTGTTCGTGTATGGCATACGAACTCCTGACCTCGTAATAGCTACGGTCTCATCGTGTAAAGCCTGCTACCACATGATTGTGCTCCTCGGAGTAACTTGAGTTCGCATTAATAGACACTCATCTGGCTCGAATCTGTCTAGAACCAGTCGTGTATTTATTTTAACTAGCTCGGGTATCAATACTCATCAACGTCCATTATCCCCGCATAAGGAGCGGAGGCTGCAGACTGGGAAGCCTCCTCGTCCTGCTTCCTCCACAGCGCCTTCTTCCCAACATACCCACCGGTGCCTAGTCTGTTTGGGTGGGTATTCTTGGCCTGGTTAGCCTTGCCCTTCTCACTGAGAGCCTGGAACTTGGGCGTGCCTCTCATCTCCACGAACTGCTGCCATGCGTCGGGAGTCACAATAGGGTACTCATTGAAGGGGGTCTTCGACTCCTTCATATAGTGGTTGACAAGATGGCTCTTGAAGGTCCTCCACGCCTTATATATTGCCATCAGTGCTGTCCGGCGGATGGTGAGTTGGCGATCCTTGGGAATGTGAAATGCCGCCTGCACTTCTTCCGACAGCTCGTCCTTGCACTCTCGGGGCACTTCACACGCTCGAAGGTGGTGATGGGCACCCACTCCCTTGCCACATTTCCGCATAGGGAGCAGTACTGACCGACTAGTTTCTCTGGAGCTTCCGGCACCCCGTTGTCGTTGAACTGTATGTGCTGCTTTTCCCTCCTGTCGAGACGAGCGCATGTCGTCTGACCTCAGCCCTTTCTCTTTTACGGCTGGGCCACGGTGGGTGAGGCGACATCCGGCCCAAGCGTCTCATCACCAGAAAGGAGACGCAGCACATACAGTTCCTCCATCAGGACAGGATCGCTAGGAGAAGGCATCAGAATGTGAGCATAATCCTTGAGATCGAACTCATTCTCGGAATCATATGCTCCAGCCATGATTCAACGAACCCCCGGATGAAAATTAGGACGCCTTGAGGAAGTCCCCACGGTGGGTGCCAGTTGTCGACGATTCGGACTCGGGGTCCTTAGTCGAACTTATGCAGAATTTGTGGGTTGTGAGACCTTTCAGGGTGTCCCTCCAGGAAGTTATGATGAATCAAATATAACTAGAGCACGGAGAGATTTATACAGGTTCGGGCCCTCGATGGTGGGAGTAATAGCCCTACGTCCTATTGGGATTTCACTATGTGTAGTAGAAAGTGTTACAAAGCTAGGGAAAAATATCTTCACAGATGAAGATCTCTCCTATATGTTTATACAAACCAATGCCAAGAATGCTTGTGAAATCTAACTAACTTAGACTACTGTCTTCTGATCCTTTGAGTGTTAGATTGCTTGATTCAATGATCTCATCATCTCCTCCTCTGTTTGATGCATTGGATTACCGCTTTATACTGGTCGACAGGGTGCCAAGACATAACAGCATCGAACAGTTGCTCGGATGCAGTTTTGGCAACTGCCTTTAACCTCCACGCAAGTTTAACACGTGTTATTCATGGATAACTGCACGTATTAACCTCCTGACGGTTGTCTCCATGCGTGGAAGGATCTTCGGGATACTTGGGATATCCCTGTTGTAGGGACAAAACAATCCGGTGTCCCCTGGTCGAAGGTATTCTGACCACGCACTATCTGCAGTCTTCTGTTCGTGTATGGCATACGAACTCCTGACCGCGTAATAGCTACGGTCTCATCGTGTAAAGCCTGCTACCACATGATTGTGCTCCTCGGAGTAACTTGAGTTCGCATTAATAGACACTCATCTGGCTCGAATCTGTCTAGAACCAGTCGTGTATTTATTTTAACTAGCTCGGGTATCAATACTCATCAACGTCCATTATCCCCGCATAAGGAGCGGAGGCTGCAGACTGGGAAGCCTCCTCGTCCTGCTTCCTCCACAGCGCCTTCTTCCCAACATACCCACCGGTGCCTAGTCTGTTTGGGTGGGTATTCTTGGCCTGGTTAGCCTTGCCCTTCTCACTGAGAGCCTGGAACTTGGGCGTGCCTCTCATCTCCACGAACTGCTGCCATGCGTCGGGAGTCACAATAGGGTACTCATTGAAGGGGGTCTTCGACTCCTTCATATAGTGGTTGACAAGATGGCTCTTGAAGGTCCTCCACGCCTTATATATTGCCATCAGTGCTGTCCGGCGGATGGTGAGTTGGCGATCCTTGGGAATGTGAAATGACGCCTGCACTTCTTCCCACAGCTCATCCTTGCACTCTCGGGGCACTACACGCACTCGAAGGTGGTGATGGGCACCCACTCCCTTGCCACATTTCCGCATAGGAAGCAGTACTGACCGACTAGTTTCTCTGGAGCTTCCGGCACCCCGTTGTCGTCGAACTGTATGTGCTGCTGTTCCCTCCTGTCGAGACGAGCGCATGTCGTCTGACCTCAGCCCTTTCTCTTTTACGGCTAGGCCACGGTGGGTGAGGCGACATCCGGCCCAAGCGTCTCACACCAGAAAGGTCGCTTTGACTCCCCGACAGATTCATTTTGTCACCGGACATATCAGTTGCTAACATAAGTGAAAGAGAGAAGATTGAATTCATGTAGGGGTTTTTATCCGGAAGTTAAAATCCTCCATTAAAGAGAAAGTAATGTTCTTTTTTCTTCTTGAGGTAATTTTTAAAAACACATCAGACAATGATGTAGTTGATATTCCCACAAAACATCACCAGAAAAGCACATTCATTTGTAGGGCAGAAAAAGAGGGTGGTAGTAGGGCAGAAAGTTGTCTCATGTACAATGATAAAAGGAGCACACAAATTTCTCTTATTTGTAATAGGAGCACAATATCTACTATTCAAATACTACAATATGATTAAGTTTGCAGAAGTCAAAGCATCAGAAAGGCCATAATAGCAGAAGAATTGTGAATGATCAAGACCAAAATCTTCTTTCTATATAAGAGTTGGTGTGTGTCTGTATAATCCAAAATTAGAGTTGTTTACAAAAGAAATAATACAAAACGAAACGAGAGGTGGTCAACCTCTCGCATAGATGAAGTGTGTGTATTTCTTTCTATATTAATATGTTGATCTTGACTTTTCCGACGAATTAGCAATGAAGTAACTCTAGAGATCAATATGGGACTTCTACAACATCCTAGAATCTCAATCGATGGGAAAAGACTATATATAACTCAAGCCCTTATAATTAAGTATTCAACCAATAATTCTTGTATGATTATATTAGTCTTATGTGGACATTGTGCAAGCCATGTCAATTGTGGTTTCTGCGAGTGGCATGTTATTATGCGGAGTTAGTTAAAACATTTAATTTAAGAATTGTACAAATATAATTTTACTTGTTTTTTTTTCTTTCACAAATGAATTAGTTCAATCAATCAAGCAACTCTGTCCCCAGATCTCACAAAATCTTGGGATTCTCAGCACATCTCTAGGCAAACTTTAGTGCAAACCTTTTATATATAAGATCCAGTTGATAATTATTGGATTGTAATCCCGATTACAAATATATTATAAAAGAATGATTTTTAACTAGTCTCATATGAGAGGCTATCACAAGGATTAATCTCAGCACATCTCTTAGCTACACTCATATGTTCATATGGAATTCGGATCATGTGTTCAAAAGTATACAAAGATGAATCTGCTATCATAATCTAGGAGGAACAATCATTTCTAGAATAAAGCACTTCGTTAGGTATAGCATGATGAAGGATAGGGAGAGGAAGGAGGGGCAACTGAGACGTCAGAGGAGGAGACAGTCAGAGGTCGAGAGGAGTAGCCAGAGGTGCTCATGCCGGACAGTGGGAGGCCGGAGAAAGGCAGTGCGCGAAGCCGCCGGAGAGCTAGGGCAAGTGAACTGAAAAGTCACAAAGTGTGGAAATGAGCGGGACAAAGCCCACATTAAATTCTGTAGGGAGATTATCACAGATGGTTATGAGCACAGAACCATCTTAAATGAGCGTGTTCATACTGTAAAACACTATCACAAACGGTTCTGAGGTAAGAACCGTCTGATAGAAAACTACAATAAACAGTTATGAGTTCAGAACCGTCTGTGATAGTTGTCTATCCCAGACGGCTATGAGTTGAAAACCACCTGTGATAGTTGTCTATCCCAGACGGTTCTGAGGTTATAACTGTCTGTGATAGGCTACTATAACAGACTGTTATGAGTTCAGAACTGTCTGTGATAGATAACTATGACCTCAGAACCGTCTGTGATAGTGCTTTACAATCTAAAACCCTGCAACCCTGAATACTGAAATTTCAATATCCAAAAAGCCCCAGATCTTTGCAAACGATGTCCAAATGCTCCAAAACTTGGTGGAAACCTCAAGAGACATATTTGGAGCGTAGCGCAATCAAGTTTTAATGATTTTGGTGAAGTAATTTGAAGTTGGGAGCAATTTTGTGCTTAGCTTTCATAATAATGGGAGAGAGGCACTCGAACACTCAGATATTGCAAATGAAGTCCAAATGCTCCCATGTGAAGCATGTTCAACTACATTTTGAATAAATATAAAAATTTTCCTAAGGCTGCATAAACTTTACATACAAATGGGGACTTTGACCGACAATTTGCACATACGTACGTACACACCCATATTATTGTCAACTTTCCACTTGCCGGAACCCTGCAAAGGTGAGAATTAGAGGATAAGCTATACCGATGGAAACAGAGAAATAAAGACGGTTGATTACCTTTAAAGTATAACCGTTCCTGGTGAATTATACGCATGTAACTGGTTTCATCGGTGTCTTTGGTATCGACCTGTACTCCGTCTCCAAATGAAGGCATCTCATCAAATTGATTGTATTCTTCCTCATCTATGATATTTTCAACTCCAACAATCCTTCTCTTGCCACGAAGGATGACGTGCCACTTCTTATTGGCCGGGTCAGTGACATAAATGACCTGAATGGCTTGCTTTGCAAGTATGAATGTCTCATCTTTATAAGCAACTCCATCGAGATCCACAGAAGTGAAGCCGTAACTGTCAACATTCACACCCGGTGGGATTTGGACCCATCGGCATCAAATCAGGGGAACCTTGAACAGTACGTAATCGAGCTCCCAAATTTCTTCCATGAACCCGTAGTATGAGTTCAATCCACGTACTACTCTTGTTGGGCCTGTCTTGTTCAAATTCTCAAGAAAAGCTTCTATGCTCACTCCACTATTTTGCATAGTGCTCTTTTGATCTTGAGTTTCTGTGTTAAATGTGTACCCATTGATGTCGTATCCCTACCATGTCTGTACAATAAATGTTGGCCCTTTTGCCAATCATTTCAGATTCTCACTTGTGGACTCCCTGGTGAATCGCACTTTCATCCACGCGTTGAATTGACTATTATGTTCTCTCGTGATCCAAACGTCAGATCGGCTAGGATTGTCTTGTCATAGCATCTCCCTATACTCGTCGATGTATGGAGACACCTCCGTCATGTGTGGCAAGACCCAAAAATGTGCTTTCGAGTATATATCGAAATCAGGACTGATTGCTTTCAGTCTAATAGTTCCAACGCCATCAAGCCTCCCCCTCGTGATGTGACACAGGAACTCCTATTGATTCTACCTCAGCCATCTAATCGACGCAGAACTCAACAACCTCTTCAGCTGCATAACCTTCAACAATGCTGCCCTCGGGCCAAGAGCGATTCCTCACGTAGGCTGTAAGTACACCCATGTACCTCTCGAACAGATACATATGACGTAGGAACATGGTCCACATATCTTGATTTCTCTAACAAGGTGGACAGTGAGATGGACCATGATATCAAAAATGATGGAGGAAAATACATCTCAAGCTGACAGAGAGTTCGAACCACCTCACTCTGCAGAGAATCTAGTCCATCGGGATCAATGACCTTACAAGCAATTCCATTGAAGAAATAACACAGCGTCATGATCGTCTGTCTGACCTTATGCAACAGAATACTCCAGATGGAAACAGGAAACATTTGTGTCATCAACACGTGACAATCGTGAGACTTTATACCAAGCAATTTCAAATCGCCCGATGGAACTATAACACCATAGAGACACTTACAAAGTTATGTCCTATCAGCCTTGCACAAAGTATAGCAGGCAGGGGGGAGGTATATACGGCCTTTCTCGTCCTCTCTCGGTGCTAGCTCGGGCCTGATTTTCATTTCGATCATGTCGCGCCGCACATTGACGCCATCCTTTCTCTTCCCCAGAATGTTTAGCAATAGGCCGATTAAACTGTCAAAAACATTTTCTCTACGTGCATGACATCAATGCAATGCCGAACCTCTAAATGCTCCCAATATGGTAAGTCCCAAAATATCGATCTCTTCTTCCAAATGTTCTTCGTGCGGGGTTTCAATTTATGACCCTTTCCAAACAGAACATCTATATCCTTCACCCATGAGTAAACTTCTTTCCGGCTCATAGGCTTCAGGGCTGAACCATCTTCCT
The DNA here is from genome assembly GCA_019359835.1 of Pharus latifolius. NCBI lineage: Eukaryota > Viridiplantae > Streptophyta > Magnoliopsida > Poales > Poaceae > Pharus > Pharus latifolius. The sequence continues at coordinate 27,668,944 of CM033329.1, forward strand.
TGTGGCCATCAAATTCCCTCTTCCTCTTACGATACATGTCATTCTTCGGAAGAAACCTACGGTGACGCATGTACACTATTTTCCTGCAATTCTGCAGCCACACACTCTCAGTCTCATCTTCACAGTGGGGACAAGTTTTGGCTCCTTTCGTACTAAGGCCCGACAAATTTCCAAGGGCAGGGAGATCATGATGGTGTCACTACTACAGAAATGCTTTTCACTATCGGTTAAAAATCCACTCTACTATCGGTTCTCTTACCGATAGTGGTCGGCACGATAGTAGAGGGTAGCACACTTCTATCGGTTCAAAAACCGTTAGTAAAACATCTACAATCCCAACGTTCACTAATCGCTATCGACTATTTCTTCTATCGGCTCGGTTTTAAACCGATAGTATTGTATAAGTTTTTTCTATCGGCTCGTATAAAAACCGATAGTATTATTTAGGCCTTTTGTATCGGCTAGGATCTAAACCGATAGTAATCTAAACATTTTTTTCTATCGGTTCTTATATAAACCGATAGTATTGTTTAGGCCTTTTGTATCGGCTAGGATCTAAACCGATAGTAATCTAAACATTTTTTTCTATCGGCTCTTATATAAACCGATAGTATTTTGTCGACACATTTAGTACTGGAAACTTTATTATATCGGTTGTTATATATAAACTGATAGTATTGTGTGGACACAGTCAGTACTGGAAAATTTATTCTATCGGTTATATTATATAACCGATAGTATTTTGTAGCCTCGTTTAGTACAGGAAACTGTATTCTATCGGTTTCTAAATATGAACCGATAGTATTGTGTGGACACAGATATACTGGAAACTTTATTCTATCGGTTGTAGTATATAACCGATAGTAATATTAGTTTTTCCTATCGGTTATGTAGTGGCACGGTTAGTACTAAATATTTACAAATATACATACAGCAATACAGAGATACATACAGCAATACAGAGATACATTGGATCATTCACAAATACACCAATATTTACAAATATTCACCAATATTCACATATTGAATTTGTTCACAAATACACTAATACAGTAATATACACATGCATTTGACAGACTAAATTTATGCACATATTGATCGAGTTTATTCACAAATACATCAATGAATCTATTCACATATATTCACAAATCAATGAATCAACACATTCAATATATATTCACAAATACAACAATCAACACAAGTCAGTTACTATCGATCGTTGATAGCCACTTCTTCGATGACATATTGAGCCCAAATTGTTCGCAGCTCCTTCAATTGAGGCAACTCATATTGCTCTTTCAACATGGTGCTCTGCATATATGCGTGTATGAAGTTAGGATCGTACGTCACATCCAATTAAAGTTCGACTTTGAGTCAGGAAAAATAGTTACCTTAGGGAATTGGGCAAAGTTTCTCCTGATCAGGTCATACATGAATCTCATGACATAGAAGCCACATTCCCACGATTGTGGCTGCTGATGGCACTGGAAAAATTGCATATGCAAAGACATAAACCCACATTAACTCGAAAGAACTAATTAAGCTTAAATTAAAAGACTCATCATAAGTACTTCCATCCGTATTAATTACCTCATATTCTTTCCAAGAAATTGTTGTGCCCTTCGACGCGTCATGCCTCCCTCCAGCACTAGCATAATTTTTGAAAGCCCTATATTTAATTTAGCATTGTCGATTAATATCTTATCATTAATTAGCTAGTCAGAGAAAAATTTAAGACAACTATGTTACTTACGCGTCTATGTGCCATGTGAGGGTGAAAACATGCGCCACCTTGTCGCTCATCGAATCAAGGTAATAGACCTCATTCATCCATGGGCAAATGACGGCGAGGACCCAGTGGCCCCTACATTGCATATATAAGCGAACCGTTTCATACATATGTTAGGCGTAACATACAAGAATGAGTTAAATTAGTAGGAAATGCACTAACCTTTGGTGGTACGGCGCAAGGATGAACTCTCGGTCCTGCTGCGCTAGTAGTGCCCTTGATATGTATTCCTCCGCATGTGCTTGGTCGTGCTCTAGCATCGTGAGGCTTATTTTCTCTGGGTCGAGGAAACCCACCTTGTCACATGCCCTCATCGACGCCAGCCTATACATGCACCTGGATGCAAAGTAGACATTAGTAAGTAGTGCATACAAAAAGTGATTGGATTTATGAAACGAACTGTGATAACTTCAGACAACAGCACACTCACAGGACTCCAGTCCGTATGATGGACATATCAAGCTCCCGCCAGTTGAGGAGGTCGAACAAATCCTCGTGGGCCACCGATATGCTCCCGGGCTCACGGTGAAAATGGGCTGGCCTGAAGTGAACCAAGAAGTTGATGTGGCGCCTAGACCGGGTCAGGTACCACTCGTGGAGACTTCTGGTTATTTGATCCATATTGCGCAGAAGGTACTCCGACACGAGTGGGGACCCGTTCTTGAACGTACCCGGCTGGCTTTGTTTGGCCTTGCCTTTGGCCTTGCCCTTGCCTTTGGGCGGGGAGCGAGTGTATACCTTCGAAGGTTGGGGTGTGGTGCCGTCGGCCTCATTTGATGGCGAAGGGTTTGAGGCCGTCGGAGGAGGCATGGGGGCCGATGGAGTTCGCTCACGCGTTGTGGCGGGGCTGGTGTCCTCAGGAAGTGTGCTGGTATCCATCGTCCACTTTAAGTACAAACGCTTAAATTAGATTTTGAAAATTAAATATATTAACTGAGTTGTAAGCTAGAATGGCTAGGGTTTACCTCCTGTAGTCAAACACCCTTCTTGGGCCACTGTATGTACGAGCCCAATGCCTCGCCAATTGTCCGCATTTCGTCCGTTGGGACGGGCAACGGAAAAGAGCTGTAGCCCGGGAGGGCCATGTCCACCTGTACCTTTGCGAATCCAGGCTCAAGAGGTACGCAGTGGATCCGGACATCCTCCCAAGACTGGTATACGACCCCGTTTGCAACCGCAACAGGTTTGTCGCCTATGTTGATCAATAGGGTACAGCTCTCCGGCTTCTGCAATTTGCAACAATTATAACAAGTTAGCGAAACAATTCTAACGTAACGGGAGTGGCATCAGCCGAACTGCATATATAGCTCAAGAGTTGCAATACCTCGATCAGGTCCACCGGATCCACGTGAACCTTCGAGCCAACACTACTCGGCCTGGCAGCGTCGACCTCGGCAGCTGGATCTAAACCCTTGGACTGCACAACTCGGCTTAGGCGTTCATATTTCTCGTTCATTTGAGCGAACATGTCCGCGAATTGTGCAGTCACATCTGCCCGTATCTTCTGAGATAGCTCCTCTTCCCTTTCCTTCCAGCTGCCAGGCTTCTTCGCCTTTTGCCCGGGGTCCGAGAAGCCTTCCTTCCATGGCACCACAGCCCCCACGGTTCGCGTCCGCCCTGGATGCTCCTTGTTCCCTAGAGCCCGGGTAAGGATGTCGTTCTCCCTATGGGGACTGAACAATCCCTCGGTCGCCTCCTTCGAGCAAGAGATCTGTTACATTGAAAGCTCTCCATTGTGAGGAAGAAATATATACAAAGTTGTGCGCACACTAGTGATCATAGTTAGGCAACTTACGAGTCGCTGCACGACCTCGACGTCCCTGGGGTTTGGGAACGCCACAGTCCCCGTGGCCGACACGGTCCCTCTGGCTAGCCACCAGCGCTTGCATCGCTGATCGCGGATCTCGGAGAGTGGTAGGTCAGGGGAGTCGACGAAATGCGACGCCTCGTCTTCACCCTTCTTCCACTGCTCCTCCTTCCCCGCATAGCCGCGAGAACCGAGCCAGTGTGGGTGGTCGTTCCTCCTCTGGATTGCCCTGTTCTTCTCGCTGAGGGCCTTTGTACCAGAAACAAGAAAATTAATGCACCACTGCTTACTGCATACAATGGTGTAACCAAGCAAAGGAACCATTCATACCTTGAACTCAGGAGTCCCCTTCTGTTGGGCGAATTGCTCCCATACCTCCTCCGTTATGAAGGGGTACTTCTCGCATGGAGATTCGCCTTTAGCGAGGAAGGTACTGACGAGGACGCTCTTGAAGGTTTTCCACGTGTTGTTCATGTCCTTCAAGCAAGCTATCTTGGGACCATCGTCCGGGATGTTCCACTTGGCCTGTTTCAAATATAAGTAGGACTTACCTAATCTCTAGGATAAACCAAGGGAATGTGATCACTCAAGAGTTCAGTGATTTTGATTAATTTTACCTTCACTTCCGCCCACAGCCTATCCCTCTCGTCGGCCTTGACGTCCTTCCAGCTCTGGACGGTGATCTTCACCCTTTCCTTCGCCAACAAGCCAACATAGGCAGCATAGTGCCCGGCGTTCTTCCCGATCGGTCTCCCGAACTGGTTGAATTCACAGGAAAGATCCGCGCGTTTGGCCAAACGACCCAACATCGTCACGCCTCGCGCCTTCCTCTTGCGCTGGGACGAGGCAGCGCCATCTACGTTCGCCCTCGCCGAATCACTAGTATCAGCCGAGGAAGATGCCGACATGGCTTTACCTAAAATACCATAAACAAACCATCCAATTGATATGAAGAAAGGTACATGACAAAGTAATTCACAGAATATTCAGATGAGCAGTGCAAACTAACAAATACTATATTTCCTATCGGTTTTAAAAGGAAAACCGATAATACTAAGGTCTATATTCAGGAAAATTTAAAAGATTAGCAGTGCAAACTATGCTAATCTCTCTGCTGGAAAATAAAGTCTATTAAAATTTAAATGAACCTAAATTTGAGATGAAAATTAGAAAATGGGAAGTAATTCACAGAAAATTCAAATTAGCTGTGCAAACTATGATGGCACTACTATTTACTATCGGTTTTCCAAGTCAAACCGATAGTAATCAAGTTAGCATTAGGAAAAATTTCAAAAATTGCTCAGCAGGAACATAAAGTAATTGCTCAGCAGGAACATAAGGTATGTTAAAAAATAAATGAACCTAAATTTGAGATGAAAATTAGAAAATGGGATATAATTCACAGAAAATTCATATTAGCTGTGCAAACTATGATGGCACTACTATTTACTATCGGTTTTCCAAGTCAAACCGATAGTAATCAAGTCAGCATTAGGAAAAATTTCAAAAATTGCTCAGCAGGAACATAAAGTAATTGCTCAGCAGGAACATAAGGTATGTTAAAAAATAAATGAACCTAAATTTGAGATGAAAATTAGAAAATGGGAAGTCATTCACAGAAAATTCATATTAGCTGTGCAAACTATGATGGCACTACTATTTACTATCGGTTTTCCAAGTCAAACCGATAGTAATCAAGTCAGCATTAGGAAAAATTTCAAAAATTGCTCAGCAGGAACATAAAGTAATTGCTCAGCAGGAACATAAGGTATGTTAAAAAATAAATGAACCTAAATTTGAGATGAAAATTAGAAAATGGGATATAATTAACAGAAAAATCAGTTTATGGTATTTACTATCGGTTCTGAGTAAGAAACCGATAGTGAACTACACTGTATGCTATGATTTTCATCAATTCTGTCATTCTCATAGCTATCAAGTTTGTAGTTCATGAATTTTGTAGTTCATGTATTAACTTAAAACGCATACACCTATTGACGGTATCAATGAATTGATCATGCAAGGAATTAACAAAGACCGCTCCCCAATAGCCTCTCAACTATAGCCTACACGGCAAATCCGGGGAACAAACACACAGACTCAAGATGATCGTCTCTCTCTCAAATAACCTCAAAGCCTAAACAACCAACCAATTTTAAGTTAATACAAGAAGGGTAGTCAAACCAATGCTAGAGAGAATTCAAGATAACAACTGATCAATCAGCTGTCTAGAATACGACTTGCTAATTTGGACAACACAAGTAAGGAGAGAACTGAAATAGAAACTTCAATCTCCCACCAACTCAGAAGAAAGCCAAAAGATCATATAATCAATTTCATTTCTTCACTAGCTCTACTTCAAGCAGCAATCACAGAATGCACAAGCAGTAGATAAACATTCAAATACGCAAGTGACTAAGAGCCAGACAAAGCAATCAATGACAGAATAAGACTTCAATTCATAGCTTCAATCACCCCAGTCCTGTCCATTCATACAGAAACAACACAAATTCTAGAAATTGAAGAATGGCGTAAGGCTCAGTCACTGAAATATCCAATTTAGCATTGCAGTTAGTAGCCAAAACACAGATTTTTGACACCAAAGTCTACACATAGTTCTAAATTTGCAATTAGATTAACTAAGAGCTTAGTTCCATACAAAAAGAACCCCAGTTTAATGCAAATGCAATTCAAACTATCTTCACCGAGCTTATCGGTTCATCCAATATTCAGGTTTGTTCTTTACAATCATCACAGGAAACAATTTCAGATAGGTGTATACCGTTCATGAATTTTACTCTAGGTTTCTATTTGTAATCCATGGAACGGGATATGAACCATTGCATACAGAATTAAGCAATACACGCGAGCGATTTGGTCAAGAACACTTACAGTGGATCGTGGAGTGGCCGGAGGCGGTGGCGCAATGCAATGCCGGAGGCGGTGGCGCAATGCAATGCCGGAGGCGGTGGAGAACCAGTGGCGCAGAGGAGCGAAGAAGCGAACGTCGGCGATTCTAGGGTTTTCCGCGCGAGTATTTTTCGATTTGGAATGTGATCAGTTGCACTGGAGGGAAAATCGTGCAGGTTATAACCTATTAAATGAATATTTACTATCGGTTCATCACCACAAAACCGATAGTACAAACATGTAAGTTAGGGTTTTCGTAACACAGTGTAAATCACTATCGGTTGTAAACAGTAAACCGATAGTAAACTAAGTACAGGGGATCATAACACAATGTAAATCACTATCGGTTGTGAACAGTAAACCGATAGTAAACTAAGAACAGGGGATCATAACACAGTGTAAATCACTATCGGTTGTGAACGATAAACCGATAGTATAGTTTAATTTCATATCGGTTTCACAGTTATAACCGATAGTAAAATACAATGCTATTGACCCTAAAGGATTTCCCTTAGAAGAATTACAGAGGATCTCAGTACATCATTTTGTATTGTATTTACTATCGGTTATGACAGTAAACCGATAGTATATGTTAATTTCATATCGGTTTGGAGGTTGAAACCGATAGTATAATACTGTTAAATTGATCTAAAGGTATTTCCTGAGAACAAATACAGATGGGTCTCAGTACATCATTTTGCACTTGTAAAGACACCTGAAACCCCATGCAAATGGCTTGCAATAATTTTGAAATAAAATAACAATAAAGACCAATCATGGAATGAAAATTTGCAGTTTTCATATATATTTGTGAAAAGAATCAATTATTGCTCAAATCAAGTATATACTCCAATTGAAATGAAAATTTGCAGAAATGATTCTCAATGCATCACGTATGTTTTCCCAAAGAATTTTTGAAAATTGATTTGAACATTCTTCGATCCAAGTAATATACGTCACTTACATATTGCAAATTAGTCAAGAATGGTTGTCCACCCATAATCCTTCTTCGTGGTCGTCTCGCAGGTAACTTGTTTCGTCAATATCTTCGGTAGGGACAGATTGAAGGATTCCATCTAAAAATGGAGGTAGTTCGTCGAACTGATCGTACTCTTCTTCATCCACAACGTCTTCGACCCCAACAATACGTCTCTTACTGTGAAGGACAACGTGCAACTTTGGGTTGGCCGGGTCAACGATGTAGAACACCTGTGTGGCTTGCTCAGCAAGTATAAATGGATCATCTTTGTGTGCGACTCTACTGAGATCGACTAGAGTAAACCCATAATTGTCGACTTTAACACCTCGAGGGATTTCGACCCATTGGCATCGAAACAGAGGAATCTTAAGTAATACATAATCGAGCTCCCATATTTCCTCAATAACACCGTAATATGAGTCGAGTGCTCTTACTGCCCTGGCATCCTCCGAAATAGCAAGTAGTGTCACTCCACTACATTGCATAGCACTCTTCTCGTCCTGAGTTTTTGTGTAAAATGAATAGCCGTTGATGTCATACCCCTGCCAAGTCCCTACAGTAAATCTAGGCCCTCTGGCCAACCATGTAACATCTTCATCTACATCGCCCTCAGAAGCTTGCAGGACTCTATTTTCGATCCACACAGCAAACTTCCTATTATGTTCTCTGGTGACCCAAATCTCTGGCTTCGAGGGATTCTGTTTCCGTAACATTTCCTTGTGCTCGTGTATGTATGGCTCCACCCCCGTCATGTGCTGTAAGACCCAAAAATGGGCTTTTGCATACAGATCACTAGAGGGGACGACTGCTTTAAATCCAATCGTTCCAATGCCCTGAAGCCTGCCCTCATGCCGAGACGTAGGAACGCCAATTGGGTCAACCCCGGACATATAGTTGGTGCAAAATTCGATCACCTCCTCCGCGGCATAACCTTCAATAATACTGCCCTCAGGCCGATATCGATTCCTTACATATCCCTTCAAGATACCCATAAATCTCTCAAATGGATACATGTAGCGCAGGAACACGGGTCCACAAAACTTAATTTCTCTGACAAGGTGAACAATTAGATGGACCATAACATCAAAAAAGGATGGAGGGAAATACATCTCCAGCTGACAAAGAGTGGTAGTCACATCGCGTTGCAAATCGTCCAGTCCATCCATATCAATTACCTGCAAGGACACAGTTGCAGCAAATATTCAGATCCAAAAAATCTGACAAGTTCCACGAATGGAGCTAATTAACTTGCTAGGAGTACACGCTTACGTACCTTGCCAGATATTGTGTTGAAGAAATAACATAGCTTTGTAATTGTCTCTCTGACTTTGACTGGGAGAATGCCTCTGATAGCAATGGGAAGCATTTGTGACATCAGTACATGACAATCATGGGACTTCATACCAACCAGTTTCAAGTCTTTCATGGACACAAGTTTTTTCAAGTTCGCAGAATACCCGCATGGAACTTTGACACCATGTAGGCACTGACAGAGTTCTGTTTTTTCTCTTTTTGACAAAGTATAGCAGGCCGGGGGGAGGTATGTCCGCTTTCCCTTCTCCAACGGTGCAAGCTCAGTCCTTATGCCCATGTCGAGCATGTCACGGCGAACGTTGATGCCATCTTTCGTCTTTCCTGGAATGTTCAACAACAAACCAATCAAACTGTCACAAACATTTTTCTCTACGTGCATGACATCAATGCAATGTCGAACTTGTAAGTGCTCCCAATATGGCAGATCCCAAAGAATCGATCTCTTCTTCCAAACATTTTTTCCTGGAGGTTTAGAACATTTACCGAACTCAACTTTGATGTCCTTCACGCGCAAGTAAAGCTCCTTACCAGTCACAAACACTGGGGCTGATCCTTTCTCAGGCTTCCCATTGAATGACTTCCTCTTCTTACGGTAGGCGTGATGCATCGGAAGGAATCTGCGGTGACCCATGTACACTGTTTTTCTGCAGTTCGATAACCACATGCTGTCAGTTTCATCCAGGCAAATAGGACAAGCCTTGACTCCTTTCGTACTATACCCCGACAAATTTCCATAGGCCGGGAAATCATTTATGGTACAAAATATCATGGCCCGCAACATGAAATTCTCTCGCTTATGTGCATCCCACACCCGCACCCCTTCGCTCCACAATTTTTGTAAGTCCTCGACTAACGGTGATAGAAACACGTCAATATCATTCCCGGGTTGTCTGGGTCCTGAAATTAGTAACGACATCATGATGTACTTCCGCTTCATACATAACCAAGGAGGAAGATTGTAGATGCATAAAAGAACCGGCCAAGTGCTATGTCGACTGCTCATATTTCCGTGTGGATTCATACCATCCGTACTCAGTCCAAACCTTATATTCCTCACTTCGCCGCCAAACTCACCGAATGTTCTGTTAATGTTTCTCCATTGAATGGAATCAGCTGGATGTCTTAGTTTTCCGTCTTGTTTCCGACCTTCAACATGCCAACGCAAGTACTTCGCATCTTTCGGATTTGCAAACAGCCGTTTCAATCTGGGAATCACAGGCAAATACCACACAGTTTTGGCCGGAGGCCCTTTCTTTACCTCATCACATCCATTGTGATAAATTTTGTCCCCATGCTTATACCGCGATGCACCGCATCTTGGACAAACATGCAAATCCTCGTACTCGTTACAGTACAGAACACAATCATTTGGGCATGCATGTATTCTTTCGATTTCCATTCCCAACGGACACAATAGTTTTTTGGCCTGGTAAACCGATCTTGGCAACTCATTTCCCTCTGGAAGCATGTCCGCTAACAGATCCAATAGCACCGTGAAACTCTTATCGCTCCAACCGTTGCTTGCCTTCAAGTTATATAATCTCAACACAGAAGACAACTTTGTAAATGTTTCACATCCGGGGAACAAAGGCTTCTCAGAATCAACAATTAATTTCTGAAATTTAGCTAAATCGTTTTCGCTGTAGTCCTCTTCTACATCACGTAACATTTCATCTAAATTGTCGTCATCTACATGGACTTCCGAATGAACATTATCAATGTTTTGATCATGATCATCATTACTGCAATCCACTTCCGGGTGCTGCTGAGTGGTAGCGGTAGTGCTCGTTTCCTCAAGATCTTCACCATGCCATATCCAACGGGTATAGCGTGCGTTAAAACCACGACGAATCAAATGACTCCTAATCTGATCAGAGTTGCCGAACCTTTTTAAGTTCATACAATCTATACAAGGACAATGCATATCTTTCTCTCCCTTCTTCGCCTTCTCTTGCTCAGCAAATTTAATAAATCCATTCACACCCTCCAAATACTCAACAGTAGTACGTTTTATTCCATACATCCAATATTCTCGGTCCATCTACAATTATTTCACAAAATTGACAAATCAAATAAATAATTAATGACTCAGGGCATGCATATATGAATGAAACATAATTAGCTAGGCCATATGTGTGTACATGCATGAGCTGTTTAATTACATTAAATGGATTTGTATATATGAAACCCTAATTAACTTGATGCATGCATTAATTGGAAGAGCCAGCTAGCTAGCTGCTTAAATTCAGCAAGCTATAGCTATCTAGCCAACCCAGCCTTCTAGCTAGCTTGGAGATACATGTATCTAGTTTAATGAATTGCAAGTAGAGAGAGAGGGAGAGTGTGAAAGAGTGATAGAGAGAGAGAGAGGTGATGAGAAGATAACAATACCGAGGGGGATGGAAATATGATCAACCTCTCAGCTAGCTTCTCCAGATCACTCTAGCTTGGAGTTGTGCGCGGCTGAAATGATTCCAACATGTAGAGCGCAGAGCAGGGGTCGACCTAATTAAGCTGTCCAATTTTACTATCGGTTCAACAACATTAACCGATAGTAAAATAAGGTCCCCACTGTCATAACCATTAGTGTATATGAAGTCATTTTACTATCGGTTTGTGTTGTTGAACCGATAGTAATATGTAGTATATTGTATCGGTTAGTACAGTGATAACCGATAGTAAAAAGTCAGTAATTTCACTATCAGTTACCCGAGAAAAACCGATAGTACTATTAAATATATTATATCGGTTAATACAGTACTAACCGATAGTATAAAGTGAGTAATTTTACTATCTGTTACGAACGAAAAACCGATAGTACTATTGTAATATATTATATCGGTTGGTACAGTAATAACCGATAGTACAAAATCAGTAATTTCACTATCAGTTAAAAATGGAAAACCGATAGTACTATTTAATATATTATATCGGTTTGTACAGTAATAACCGATAGTAAAAAGTATTTGCATTTCACTAACGTTGGATTAGTGTATAACCGATAGTAAAATGATGGTTTTCCGCCGCTGTCGTCCTATTCTATCGGATTTTTCCTAGATTGCTTACAACCGTTAGAAAATAAGGGTTAGTGGAATGCACTTCTGTAGTAGTGTGTAGAATATCATAGCACGTAGGATGAAGTTCTCTCGTTTGTATGCGTCCCATACATGCACCCATTCGTTCCACATTGTTAGCAAATCCTTATCAATGGTGATAGGTACACATCAATATCATTTCTGGGTTGTTTTGGTCCTGAGATAAGTGGTGACATCATGATGTACTTGCGCTTCAGACATAACCAAGGAGGAAGGTCGTAGATACACAAGAAAACCGGCCAAGTGCTATGCCGACTGCTCATGTTACGAAACAGATTCATCCATCGGTACTCAACCTGAACCTTATATTCCTCAATTCCGCTCTGAAGTTAACAAATTCCCTGTCGATGTTTCTACACTACGCAGAATCAGCGGGGTGTCTCAGCTTTCCAACCTTCTTCCGGTCTTCCAAATGCCAACGCAATAATTTCGCCTCTTTCCAGTTTGCAAACAAACACTTCAAGCGGGGAATGTTGGGCAAATACCACAACACCTTAGCAAGAGGTCCTTGTTTTTTCTCAACGCAGTTGTCATCATTGATTCGGTCCTTACGCTTATAGCGGGATGTGCTGCACACCGGACAAACATGCATATCCTTGTAGTCATTTCGGTAAAGGATGTAATCATTAGGGCATGTGTGTATCCTATGTAGGTGTTTTTTGGCAACTCGTTTCCCTCCGGAAGCATGTCCACTAAAAGATCTAACAGTGCCATGAAACTCTAGTCGGTCCAGTTGTTACTTGCCTTCAATTTTAACAGTTCAATCACGGAGGCCAACTTTGTGTACTTCAGCTTGCAACCAGGGAACAACGGCTTTTCTGAGTCCTCAGTCAAGCTCTTGAATTTACCAAACTCCCTTTCACTGTAATTTCCATCCACATCAAACAACATGTCATCTGAATTGTCATCCTCTGGCATATCCTCATTGAAATCGTTGTTGAGATCACACATGTCCTGTGCCTCAACGTGAGTGGCACTTGTTCCTGCAGTTTGCTCTTCGCCGTGGTGGATCCAACAAGTGTACCCCTTTTTGAAACCATGTCGAATCAAGTGGGCCACATTTTGAGATGAGTTGGTGAATATCTTAAGGTTGTCACAATCTATGCAAGGATAGTACATATATCGTAAACCTTTCTTCGCCATGTCTTGCTCAACAACTTTATGGAAATCTAAAACACCTTTTATGTATTCTTCACTCACTCGGCTGTCATTATACATCCAGTCTTGATGGACCATCTGCAATTAATTAAATTCATACACATGCTAAGTAATATTCTATGGTCGACACGCAATTAAAATGCTAGTCTATCTAGCTAGTGTTTGTGGTGGTAATTAATCTACGGGTTTGTGGGTATTACTAACTTCAACTGCAAGCAATTAACTAGTAACTAATTGGACGCATGGATAGCACACATCATGAAACAAATAGCTAGATGTTGGAAAAATGAGAGTTACAACTAGGATTTTCTACTCAAGCTTCCCCTCCCTCTCCCTCTTTGATCAATCAATGGAGATGATAAAATTAAGTAATGTGTATGCCTTAGGAGCAAATACCAACCTTGGATCTTCAAATTTTTGTCCCCTTGCTTTTCCTTGCCCCAGATCTCTTCTAACTGGAAAGTATGTGGAGCAAGATTGTATGACTAGCTCAAAACAACTACTTAAACATCATTTTGTAGCCTACGATCTCAATACAGACGGTTCTAGTATCATCACCGTCCACTACTATAGAAATACAATCCACTAACCCATATCTTCTAAACGTTATAAGCAATCTGGGAAAAATCCGGTAGGGTACGACGACAGTGGTGGAGAAAAGGCTTTATACTATCAGTTATGTTCTGGTGTACCGTTAGTGAATAGCAAACAATTATTACTATCGGTTATTACTGTACCAACCGATATAATAGAGGAAATTTTACTATCGGCTTGTCTTTCGTAACTGATAGTGAAATTACAGAATTTTTACTATCAGTTAGTACTGTACCAACCGATATAATATAGGAAATTATACTATCGGTTTGTCTTTCATAACTGATAGTGAAATTACAGAATTTTTACTATCGGTTACTACTGTACCAACTAGTATAATAGACAAAATTGTACTATCAGTTATATAAAACAAACCGATAGTACAATGATGTCATATAAACTAATGGTTATGACAGTAGGGACCTTTAGAATAGAGAAAAGTTTACTATCGGTTGTGGTTTTGAACCGATAGTAAAATTGCACAACTTATCTCGAGCCCCTCTCTGCATCATCGATCATTTCTACTGTACGTGCATCCACGCTCCAAAGTAGAGTGATCTAGAGAAGCTAGCTGGGAGGTTGATAATTCGATCCCCCTCGGTATTGTCATCTTCTCATCACCTCTCTCTCTCTCTCATTCACTCTTTCACACTCTCCCTGTCACTCTACCAATTCATTAAACTAGATGCATGTAGCTCCAAACTAGGAGGCTAGGTTGGCTAGCTAGCTATAACTTACTGAAGTTAAGTTAGGAATGATTTATGGCTGAAGTTAATAAGCTAGCTAGCTGGCTCTTCCAATTAATGCATCAAGTTAGGGTTTCATATATCCATTAATGTAATTAAGTAGCTTATACATATGGCCAAATTGATGATGTTTCATGCATGCATGCCCTGAGTCATTAATTATTTATTTCAATTTGTTAATTTTGTGAAATAATTGTAGATGGACCGAGAATATTGGATGTATGGAATAAAACATACTACTGTTGAGTATTTGGAGGGTGTGAATGGGTTTATTAAATTTGCTGAGCAAGAAAAGGCGAAGAAGGGAGAGAAAGATATGCATTGTCCTTGTATAGATTGTATGAACTTAGGAGTCTTTTGATTTGTCGTGGTTTTAATGCACGCTATACCCGTTGGATATGGCATGGTGAAGATCTTGAGGAAACGAGCACCGCTACCACTCAGCAGGACCCGGAAGTGGATTGCAATAATGATGATCATTAAAACAATCCCTCGTTCATTTGGATGTGCATGTAGATGACGACAGTTTAGATGAAATGTTATGTGATGTAGAAGAAGATTACAGCGAAAATGATTTTGGTAAATTTGAGAAATTAATTGTTGATTCTGAGAAGCCTTTGTTCCCAGATGTGCAAAATTTACAAAGTTCTCTCCTGTGTTGAGATTATATAACTTGAAGGCAAGCAACGGTTGGAGCGATAAGAGTTTCACGGCGCTATTAGATCTTTTAGCGGACATGCTTCCAGAGGGAAATGAGTTGCCAAGATCGGTTCACCAGGCCAAAAAACTATTGTGTCCTTTGCGAATGGAAATCGAAAGAATACATGCATGCGCAAATGATTGTGTTCTGTACCGTAACAAGTATGAGGATTTGTGTCGTGGTATTAAGAATACCCCGGCAGGTTTTGAAGACGATCCTAGCGGAGATTACGCAGCGCGGGTTGACCGGGTGACCGGTCCTCCCCCGTCGGACAAACACAAGAATTGACACGTGGATTTATACAGGTTCGGGTCCCGGTGGGGGCCCTAGTCCTGTCAACGCGCTCCCGACCGTAGTCGGCTGGGGAGGCTCTCTCCGGGGGAGAGGCTTCCGGAGCACGTCTGTGAGATTAGCTATTCCAAATAATAATGAACTGATCCTTTACAACAGAGGGGTACAAGGGCTATTTATAGCCCCAAAAAGAAGCAAAAAACCTAAACTACCCCGGAAGCCACCGTCGGATTGAAGGGTAGGACCGTCCTTCTCCCGGTCAAACGTCTTGGATGCTTGACAGGTGGTCGCTGATTCCCGAGGCGTCCCTCGCGTGACCTGCACGTGATAAACAAACAGGGATTTTACCTTTTAGGAGGGCGATGACGTCCGGGACCCCTTTCGGAGAGCAGGGTCCCGGGGACCCAAAAGGCGGCGCCCGGGGCAGGCACCGGCGGGCGCGGTCCCGGGGACCAAATGGCGGCGCCCGGGGCAGGCACCGGCGGCCACTGTCCCCGGGCAAATGGCGGCGCCCGGGACATGCCCGGGGGGCACGGTCCCGGGGACCAAATGGCGGCGCCCGGGGCAGGCGCCGGCGGGCGCGGTCCCGGGGACCAAATGGCGGCGCCCGGGGCAGGCGCTGGCGGCCACGGTCCCGGGGACCAAATGGCGGCGCCCGGGGCAGGCACCGGCGGCCAGTGTCCCCGGGCAAATGGCGGCGCCCAGGACATGCCCGAGGGGCACGGTCCTGGAGGCCAAATGGCGGCGCCCGGGGCAGGCACCGGAGGCCACTGTCCCCGGGCAAATGGCGGCGCCCGGGACATGCCCGGGGGGCACAGTCCCGGGGGCCAAATGGCGGCGCCCGGGACATGCCCGGGGGGCACGGTCCCGGGGGCCAAATAGCGGCGCCCGGGGCAGGCACCGGCGGCCACTGTCCCCGGGCAAATGGCGGCGCCCGGGACATGCCCGGGGGGCACGGTCCCGGGGACCAAATGGCGGCGCCCGGGGCAGGCACCGGAGGCCACTGTCCCCGGGCAAATGGCGGTGCCCGGGACATGCCCGGGGGGCACGGTCCCGGGGGCCAAATGGCGGCGCCCGGGACATGCCCGGGGGGCACGGTCCCGGGGGCCAAATGGCGGCCCCCGGGACATGCCCGGGGGGCACGGTCCCGGGGGCCAAATGGCGGCGCCCGGGACATGCCCGGGGGGCACGGTCCCGGGGGCCAAATGGCGGCGCCTGGGGCAGGCACCGGCGGCCACTGTCCCCGGGCAAATGGCGGCGCCCGGGACATGCCCGGGGGGCACGGTCCCGGGGACCAAATGGCGGCCCCCGGGGCAGGCACCGGAGGCCACTGTCCCCGGGCAAATGGCGGTGCCCGGGACATGCCCGGGGGGCACGGTCCCGGGGGCCAAATGGCGGCGCCCGGGACATACCCGGGGGGCACGGTCCCGGGGGCCAAATGGCGGCCCCCGGGACATGCCCGGGGGGCACGGTCCCGGGGGCCAAACGGCGGCGCCCGGGACATGCCCGGGGGGCACGGTCCCGGGGGCCAAATGCCGGCGCCCGGGGCAGGCACCGGAGGCACGGTCCCGGGAGCCAAAAATGCGGCGCCCGGTACAGGCACCGGAGGCCACTGTCCCCGGGCAATCGTAAACTTACCTGGACTTGACCGCGTGGAGGTTTCCCCCAACAGCAGCCCGCCATGCCCTCCGGGGATGAAGCTTGAGTCCCCGGAGGGAATGGTTACGGTACCGGGAAAATCTCCGGACGAAAACTCCGGGCGAAAATCGCCGGAGCCCCGGCGACGCTTCGGTTTC
The DNA here is from genome assembly GCA_019359835.1 of Pharus latifolius. Classification (NCBI taxonomy): domain Eukaryota; kingdom Viridiplantae; phylum Streptophyta; class Magnoliopsida; order Poales; family Poaceae; genus Pharus; species Pharus latifolius. The sequence continues at coordinate 27,686,123 of CM033329.1, forward strand.
TGTGCCGGGCGCTTTATGGCCGCGCCATTCTCGCAATAAATGCACGCGCGGTTCAAAACGGCGTCTCGATTTACGCGCCTGTCCCTTCGTTTCCCGCGCACGGTTTGAATCAGTGGTCCAGATTGCCCCGAGGGGGCCACGTGGCGCGCATCTAGATCACGGCCAGCCTCTATAAATAGGGCCTTAGGGGGCCCCGGAAGCTCATTCCAAATCTTCAACTCCAGCTTCAGCTCTCCCGGTAGCACTCTTCCGGTAGCTTCTCCGGTAGCGAACGTCCGGGAGTTGTTGACAGCCACCTGAAAACTTAGCCACCCAAAAAAGAACGAACTGACCTAATGGCGCCCAAAGGTCGAGCGAAGACCACGGAGGTGCCCCCGGAGGAAATCCTCGTGGATTTCCTCTGGGCCTCCGAGTTCTCGGCCTCGGACGCAGAGTCCCTGGTCAAGAAGGGCGTCGTTGAAGAGGGGGACATCCGGGTCCTCCTAAAGAAGGACGGAGCCCCCCGCCCCAGGCCCGGAGAGGTCGTGGAATTCGAGGCCTTCCTCGAGGCGGGGCTCCGGCTCCCGGTGCATCCGATGCTCCGGGAGTTTCTCAAAGAGTACGGGGTGGCTCTCAACCACCTCACCCCGAACGCGCTCGTCTGTATGGGCCTTTTCATGTGGCTCTACGAGACAGCGACCGGGCGGGAGCCCACCCTCCGCGCCTTCCGGTACTTCTATGAACCGGCGGCGCGGAGCTCCCACCTGGTGAAGGGAGGACCGAAGTCCCCCTTCGGCTCGGTGATGGTCCAAATGCTGCCCTCCCGGGTGGCGGACTTCCCGGCGGCGGCCTCCCGGGACCACTGGGGGGACTGGCTCCAGAGGTGGTTCTACCTCCGGGTCCGGGACGAGGCGGTGGTCTACACCCCGGAGCCTCCCACCTACAGCCGGTCATCCGCACCGAAGCCGCCGGTGTGGACGGACGAGGAGTTCGAGCTCCTCGGGAAGGTGGTGCTGGCGAAGAAGGCCCGCTCGATGCGGGACGCCGCGTAGGAGCTGGCGCTCCTGCGACTTTCCCCTTTCTCACGTGGGGGAAGGGGGATCGGCATGGGCCCGGAACAGTGGCCTCCGGTCAAGCCGGTGACGCGGCGTAAGTCCCCTGCATTTTTGTACTTGCAGTTTTTTATGAGAAATTGACCAACTTTTTACCTCTTGCAGTGCGCCCGTACCCGGCGGCGAGGGACAAGGCGGAGCACCTCCTGGGGAGGTACTTCGCCGACGAACACGAGCGCATCGTGCGCCTCGTGGGGGAGGGGCCTCCCCGGAACCTGGTGGCCGAGTCCTACGGGCTCAGGCTTCCGGAGAGGAAGCCCCTTCCCACCCCCGGCTCTCATAAGCGGGGGAAGGATGCGGCCGGGGGCTCGACGCCCAAAAGGTCCCGGGTCCAAAAGACCCCCGCCCCGACGACGACGCCGGTGAGGGCCCGGGACGCGGCTCCCGGAGCCGAACATGCCCGGGCGGCGCCCCGGGCAGAGGCGACGCCTCCGCCCCCGGAGGCCCCCGTCGAGTGACGCTTCTCTCGCCTCTCCCGTAGCGGGCCGCCTCCGATTCCGCGGACTACGCCCCGTCGCCAGTTCGAGTGACGCTTCTCTCGCCTCTCCCGGCGGCATTGGCGCCGGAGAGGCTAGAGGTGAGGTTTTCGGAGGCGGCGCCTCCGTGCCTCTGGCCGGTTGATGAGGAGGGGGGGAACCCCTCAGTCATCGAGGTCCCCCGGGAGCAGGAGGCTCCGAGGGCCCTCCGGCCTGGGGCGGGGAAAGGCCCGATGATTCCTCCCCGGGCGGAGAACCCCGCCCGATCTTCGTCTTCGTCTTCGGAGGAAACTTCGTCGACAAAGACGCCGGCGACGCCGGCCGTGCTCCCGGATTCTGAGGTCCGGGGGCCCTCTCCCGGCCGCGACAGGAGGGCCGGGCAAGATACCTCCCTACTTCCCGCGGGGGAGGTGGCCCGCTACGCGGAGGGCCTGCACAACCGGAAGGTGCAGGCCTTCGTAGCAGGAGGAACGCTCCACGAGCGTTTTGAGGGGCTCGAGTCCGTCGGAGCCCAGGTAACCCGAGCTCTCAACACCTCGGCTTTTTTCCTGCACTTGAGAATTTTCTAACTCTTGATGTATTTTGCAGGTAGCGACTGTTACCTGGGGCCTTGAGCAGCCGGTCACCCGGCTGCTCAAGGAGGCGGAGAGCCGGGCCGCGGCCTGCGTGGAGCATCGGGAGGCGGCCCTCCGGGAGCGGGACGAAGCTCTTGATGAGCTGTCCCGGGCCCGGGCGCAGGTGCACCTTTCGGAGGGCGCCTACATCCGCCTCCGAGAGGAGGCCAAGGTGCGGGAGAAGACGCTCCGGGAGCTCGAGAGCTCCAGCGTCCGGGCGCTGACGGACGCGGGCCGCTCCGTCCGCTCGACCTTGGAAAGCCTTGGCGTTAGCCTTGGCTCCGGGAGAGGACCCGGGGTACCCCCGGCGACCCTCGCGGAGGCTGTGCGTTTTCTTAACGCGCAAGTCTCCGCGATCCCGGAGGCTGCGGACGTCCGGGCACGGGGCCGGGCGATCCCCGTCATCGCGGCCGCCGCGGGGCTCGTTGACTACCGGGGGGTCGGCGCCCGGGCGATCGGGGGGCGCATCCCCCGAAGCTTCCCGGAGGCCTTCGAGCCAACGCGCCGGGAGGTGGAGTTGCTGGCGGAGGGGTTCTACGACCGGATCATCCGGACGAGGTTCCTGACACCGGCGCCTCCGGCCGCGGATGCCCCAGCCCCGGCCACGGAGGAAGCTCCCCGGGGGGAGGACCCCAATGCTAAAGTATGAGCCTCCCCCGGGTCTTTAGCTAGGACTTTTTATTTTGTTAGACATTTTGATTCCGGTAGCTTCTTAGGAGAAGCCCCGGGCACTTGTACAAAAACATTTTGCAATGAAATATACTTGAAGTTTTTCTAAGTCTTTGCAATGAAATGTTACCAGGGTTCCCGGGGGGTTACTCTCGGGCAACGGTCCGGGAGAGGCTCTCCGGGGGACGCCCAAGTGGCTTTGATTTTGTTGAGCCTTGTCTCCGGGGAGCGCGACGGGGGTACTGCCCGGGAGCCTGTCCGGTTGAGGTGGCACCCGGAGTGGCACTTGGATAATTTTGACAACAGCCGCGCTGAATTAACTCCCCCGCGCCCGAAGGCCCAGATGATACCTCCCCTCCGGATACTTCAGCCGGCTGGGTACGAGTTTTGGCCCGAAGACGTACTTCGGGATTCTCAGCGTCGCGTCCGGGCGCTGTACCGGGACCTGGCCCGGGAGTTGAGGGAGTGCCTCCGGGAGCTTTAGGCGTAGGGGCCTTAGGCTCGTAGAAAATCCCCCGGGTTAGGACCCGGGTTGTATCATTTCCGAAACCCACCGGAAGGGGAAGATGTCCTCCGGGTTTGTTGATCAATAAAGCGCATTGTTCTTTTTATTCCCTCTATTTTCTTCTTCTTGGATGGTCTGGACGACTCATCTTAACAAGGATGAGCTAAGTTTCTTCGTGGGTGACCCGGGGGCCCCCTGTCCCCCCCCCCCCCGCCCACAGCGGGCGGGAGGAGGCCTCCGCGTGCTGTGGGGGTAACAGGGTCCCCGGGGGGAGCATAACCTGTAGAAATATTTTCTAAGTTAAAAAATTGTAAAAACAGGATTTCCGAGGGAGGGACCTTCCGGGGTGCCCGGGGGCACCGGGAGAGGTTCATCCGGCCGCCGGGAGAGCGGGGAACCGGGAACAAGGCGCAGAAGGGGCTCATGAAAAGTCAGTAAGACCTCCGGAGGGGAGCTTCCCGAGAGACTTCGTCCGGTCGCCGTGAGAACGGGGAACCGGGAATATTGTTTCCGGGGGAAAATACATCTGAGACCCATATCTTCGTAGAGCAATTGTCCGGTCGCCGTGAGGACGGGGAACCGGGAATAATGTCTTCGAGAGATAATCATCCGGTTGCCGTGAGAACGGGGAGCCGGGAATAACGTCGACTCCCGGAGGAGGAAGATAGAGCCAATCAAGCCGCAAGGGGCTGATCTTCTGGTCGCCGTGAGAACGGGGAGCCGGGAATATCGTCGACTCCCGGAGGAGGAAGTAGATCCAATCAAGCCGCAAGGGGCTGATCTTCCGGTCGCCGTGAGAACGGGGAGCCGGGAATATCGTCGACTCTCGGAGGAGGAAGATAGATCCAATCAAGCCGCAAGGGGCTGATCTTCCGGTCGCCGTGAGAACGGGGAGCCAGGAATAACGTCGACTCCCGGAGGAGGAAGATAATCCAGAAAGCCATTAGACGTCCCGCTGAGGAGAGCGTCTACCCCCGGAGGAGGAAGTGCCCGAAGACGGGTCTTGAGTGTTTGGGTAGGGGACTAATCTCCCAAAGTGACTCGTTACCGCGGCCGCTGGGGACCGGGTTGCCGCTTACACCCTCAGTCCACGAGGGCTGTTCGTAAGCTGCCCTTCAGAAGGGACTTGCTGGGGCTGGGCCCACTTCCTCACGGGGAGGGCATCCTCGCGGGGAGGGCTTCCTCATGGGGAGGGCATCTTCACGGGGAAGGCATCCTCGCGGGGAGGGCGTCCTCGCGGGGAGGGCATCACCACTAGGGGCGGTAAACAAGAACAACCTGCAGTGAGACAGTTGAAGAACAAAGGCTATGCATTTATTAACAAAATATACAAAGCCCCCCCTGCGAAGCCGCGAAGGGGGAAAAAGGGAAGCTACAGTGCCCCCCCTCCCCCTCCGGCGTGACCGCCCCGGGGGAGGGGACAGGCCCGTAAGGCTAGACGTAGAACTTGCGAAGTAAACGCAAGTTCCAGGTGTGCTTCAGCTCCTACTCTTGAAGGTTGGAGAGCTTGTAGGCCCCCGAGCCTAGGACAGCGGAGATCCTGTAGGGGCCCTCCCACTTGGGGGAGAGCTTACCCTGGGCTTGGGGGTCTGTGACGCGCTTGAGGACAAGGTCCCCAAGGCGGAAAGCTCTCTCGCGCACGCGCTGGTTGTATGCGCGCGACATCTCACGCTCGTAGATGGCGTGGCGGAGGAGCGCTCGGTCGCGTTCCTCCTCCACGAGGTCGATTTCCAGCCGCCGGTTGTCTTCGTTGGCCCGGTAGGCTGCGGTCGTGGCTTCGTTCAGGAGCTCGACCCGCAGCGACCGGAAGCCGATCTCCGGGGGGAGGACTGCCTCCGCCCCGTAGACTAGGGAGAAGGGAGCACGCCCTGTGGCCCGGGACGGGGTCGTGCGCATCGAGCAGAGGATGCTAGGGAGCTCCTCTGCCCACGTGCCCCGCTTGGAAGCGGTTTGTTCGAGTCTCCAGCGTAACCCCTGTAGGATTACGCCATTGACCCTCTCGACGGCCCCGTTTCTTTGGGGATGGGCCACTTAGGCGAAGTGGATGACGACCCCCAGGCCTTCGCAGAATTCCCGGAAATAAGCCGAGTCGAATTGGGTCCCGTTGTCCACGGTGATTTCCCGGGGGACACCAAAACGACAAACGACGTTTTTCCAGAAAAACCGCTGAACGGCCCGGGAGGTGATGCTAGCCAAGGGCTCCGCCTCAACCCACTTTGTAAAGTAGTCGACCGCGACTACCGCATACTTGTATCCTCCGGGCGCTGGGGGGAAGGGCCCTAAGAGGTCCATCCCCCAGCGCACGAAGGGCCAAGTGATGGGGATAGTCCGCAGCGCTACATGGGGGAGATTCGAACCCTTGGCCATCTTCTGGCATGCTTCGCACGCGGAGACAAGGTCTCGCGCGTCGCGTATGACTGTGGGCCAGTAGAAGCCCTGCCGAAGGGCCTTGGCGGCGATGGCACGCGGGGCTAGGTGAGAACCACAGCTCCCCGCGTGAATATCTTCCAGGAGTTGAAGTCCCTCCGGCCGGGGGAGGCAGCGCAGGAGGGCTGAAGCCCCCCGCTTGTAGAGCCTTCCCTCCAGCAGGAGATATGCCCGGGCTTTGGCCCGGAGGCGCTTAGCCTCGGTCTCGCTGGGAGGGTCCCCCTCCCCCTTGATGAAGGAGATGAGGGGATCCATCCATGACGACGGCCGGATGATCTCGGCGACCTCCGGGACCGGAGGCTCGGGGCCTGCGTCCGGGGAGGCCATCGAGGGCTTCGTGATTGTTTCCAAGAAGGCCCCCCTGGGGAGCGTTTCCCGGGCGCTTGCCGCCCGGGCCAAAGCATCAGCCCGGTCATTCTCCCTTCGCGGGATATGCCGGGCCTCAAGGCCGTCGAAGTGTTTCTCCATCTTTCGTACTTCCTGCAAGTAAAGACTTAAATTTGCGTCATGGCACAGGTAAGATTTGTCCATTTGGCAGACAACGAGCTGAGAGTCTCCCTTCACTAGTAGGAGCCGGATCCCCAGGGAGCGCGCAAGGCGCATCCCGAGGAGCAGAGCCTCGTATTCGGCGACGTTGTTGGTTGCGGGGAACTCGAGCCGCGCGGCGTACTCGAGCTCCTTCCCCTCGGGGCTCCGGAGGACTACCCCCGCGCCAGCCCCAGCGAGACACAGCGACCCATCAAACAGCAGGGTCCAATGGTCACTGCGTCGGGGCGGCACAGGGAGATCTTTGTCCCCGGACCCAGAGGCGGGAGTCCATTCTGCGACGAAGTCGGCGAGGACCTGCGACTTGATTGCGGAGCGGCCGGTAAGGGACAGGGAGAAGGGGGCAAGCTCGGCCCCCCACTTCCCAATCCGGCCGGTGGCTTCTTTATTCCGCAGTACCTCCCCCAGGGGGAGGGACGACGGAACGGTGATGGGGTGCCCCAGGAAGTAGTGCCGGAGCTTCCGGGACGCCATGAGGAGAGCGTAGCAAATCTTCTCCATCTCCGTGTACCGAGTCTTGGCCCCTTGGAGGGCTTCACTGACGTAGTACACGGGACGTTGCTGCCCCCCTTGCTCCTTCACCAAAACCGCGCTGACGGCGACGGGGGTCGCGGCGAGGTAGAGGAGCAAGGGCTCTTCCGGAGACGGACTCACGAGCATTGGAGGGCTCGACAGGTACTTCTTGAGGTCGTTGAAGGCTTCCTGGGCCTCGGGGGTCCAGCGGAACCCCTCAAGCCGTCGGAGGATCTTGAAGAACTGGAGGCGTCGCTCCCCCGAACGGGAGACGAAGCGGCTGAGCGCGGCCAGGCGGCCGGAGAGCCGCTGGACATCTTTGACGAAGCGCGGCGGGGGCATGTCTAGGAAGGCCCGGATCTTCTCGGGGTTTGCCTCAGTGCCCCGCTGGGACACGAGGAAACCCAGGAGCTTCCCCCCGCGCACCCCGAAGGCGCACTTCTCCGGGTTGAGCTTGAGCCCGAACGCGCGGAGGTTGCGGAAGGTCTCTGCGAGGTCGTCGATGTGGGAGGCTGCACGGGGGCTCTTGACGACCGCGTCGTCTACGTAGACTTCGACGTTGCGGCCGACTTGATCTTTGAAGACCAGCGTCATAAGGCGCTGGAAGGTGGCTCCCGCATTCTTCAGCCCGAAGGGCATATGGCGGTAGCAGAAGGTTCCAAGGGGAGTTATAAAACTCGTCTTTTCCTCATCCCCCTCCGCCATCCGGACTTGATGGTATCCTGAGTAGGCGTCTAGGAAGCTCATCAGCTCGCACCCCGCGGTGGAGTCAACGAGCTGGTCGATCCGCGGGAGCGGAAAGTTGTCTTTGGGGCAAGCGCGGTTAAGGTCGGTGAAGTCCACGCACATGCGCCATTTGCCACTTGATTTCTTGACGAGGACGGGGTTTGCGAGCCACTCAGGGTGCAAGACTTCCCGGATGAACCCCGCCTCTTGGAGCCGGGCTATCTCCGTCTTGATAGCTTCTTGACGTTCGAGGGAGAGCTTCCTCAACTTCTGCTTGATAGGGGGGTGACCGGGGGTTACCGCGAGCTTGTGTTCAATAACCTCCCGGGCGACGCCCCGCATGTCCGAAGGCTTCCACGCAAAAACATCGGAGTTTTTGCGCAGAAAGGCTGCGAGTTGCGTTGCATGGTCTTGGGGGAGCTCTGCCCCGATTTGGACAGTTTGGTCCCTGCTGCCCAGGGACAGCGGGACCTTCCGGAGGCCCCCTTCCGGACGCGGCTTGAGGAGGGGCCTCCCAGGGGATGGCGCAGCGACGTCTACGTCCGGGGGGGGAGCCCCCCCCGGGTGCCTTGATCAGGTTGACGCTTCCTATTGTGGCAGCAGCTCGCTCGTATAGAGCACGGGCCATGTCTTGATCTCCCCGGACGTTGATCACGCCATGCGGCCCGGGGATCTTCATGCACAGGTAGTTTTGGTGGGTGGCAGCCCCCAGCCGATTGATCGTAGTTCTCCCCATAATCACATTGTAGGAGGAGGGGAGGTCCACTACGTCGAAGCGGACTAGCTCGGTCCGGTAGTTCTCCGGGGTGCCGAAGGTGATCGGGAGATCTACCTTGCCCACGGGGTGGATCGCCTTCCCCGGGACAAACCCTTGCAGAGGCCCTGCCGCTGGTTGCAGGAGCTTCTCATCTACCTGCATTTCCTTGAAGGTTTTGAGGAACAGGACGTCGGCGGAGCTTCCGCCGTCCACGAGGATGCGGGCCAAGTGGCAGTTGTAGATTGTCGCGGAGACAATGAGCGCGTCGTCGTGGGGGAAGCGAACCCCTCGCGCGTCTTCTGCCGTAAAGGTGAGGGGGACGTCCGACCACTTGGGCGGCACGGACGCGTGTAGCACCCCCACTACCTTAACTTCTCGCGCGTACTCCTTGCACTGGCGCTTGGAATCCCGCCCGGAGGCGGACCCCCCTACGATGACGTTGATACGGCGCTGAGAAGTTTGAAAGGGGAGAGCGTCTGAAGGCTCCCCCTCCTGCACCTGCTGCCCCCCCGCGGGAGCAGGAAGGGCCGGAACAGCTGGCCGAGGGGGCAAGGAGGCCGGAGTCCCCCCCCTGCCCGCGCTGGTCGAGGAATGCCGCGAAGTGTTGCAGCAGCTGGTGGCAATCTCGGGTGGCGTGGGTACTGGACCCGTGGAAGCTGCACCACGGTCCTTCCCGGCTTCTCCCCGCGGGGCCTTCGCGGCCGCGCGAAGACTGTCCTCCCCCATGGCCTCTCGGCTTGGGAAAGGGGCGGTTGCCCTTCGGGGGGTCGCGCGAGCTGCCTCCACCCTCGAGGACAAAAGTGTCCCGAGGCCGTGGTTCGCTACGGCCCCCCTGCCTGGGGCGCCTGGGGGGATCCCGGGCCCCCCGCTCGGCGGGGGCAGGAGCCCCCTGGGTCTTCTTCCAGATGTCGTCTTCCTTCGCCCGAGCGTACTTTTCGAGCACGTTGAAGAGCTCGTCGGCGGAAGAGGGGCAGCTCCGGGAGAGCCTTCGATGGAGCTCCCCCGGGAGGATGCCGCTTTTGCAGGCTTCGATGACTGTAGAGTCGGGGACGTGGGCCACTTTGCTCTTCACCTGGGCAAAGCGCTTGAAGAAGCTTCTGATGGTCTCCCCAGTTCTCTGCCGGACAGTATACAGCTGCGAGGAGTCCAGGGGACGCACGTAGTTCCCCTGGAAGTTGGCACAGAACTCCCGCTTGAGCTGCGAGAAAGACTTGATGGAGCCCGCCTTCAGATTGTAAAACCAGGAGCGGGCAATGCTGGTGAGGTAGAGGGGGAAGACGTTGCATTGGACACTCTCGTCCCCCCCCCGCCGCGGAGATGGCTGTGGAGTAGATCTGCACGAACTCGTAAGGGTCCGCTTTGCCATTATAATGTTCGATGTGCGGGGGACGGTAGGGCCGCGGCCATCGGATACTGCGGAGTGTTCGACATAGAGGCTGGTTCGCCCCCTGCACTTCCCAGGGGGAGCCCCAGTCACTGCCTTCTTTAACGGGGGACGCCCCCTCGTTATCGGAGTCAGGTAGCGGCCCAAGAGGGCCGCCAGAGTGGTGGTGGCGACGTTTCTCTTCCGGGCCGGGACTGATTTCCCGGACGTCCGGGCTTCCCTCCGGGGAGGATGGTTCTTCGGCGGGTCTCTTCCCCCGACCGGTGCGAGAGCGAGGCTCCCTGCGACAACGACCGGGGGGAAGCTCTTCCCCGCGGCTGGGAGAATGCATTCGCTCGACCTCCCCCCGGGGGAAGCAGACCTGTTTTGCCGGGGGAGGGAGCTCCTGCACTGTAGCAGCCGGCCCGGAAGCTACCGGGGCCTGCTGGGGGGAGCCCCCTGCGGCGCCCCCCGGGACCGGAAAGGGGGGAGCCCCTGCACCATCCGGAACCGGGGAGGGGGCGCCCGGGGCGACGTTTGGGTCCGAAGAGGGGGCCCCTGCGGCAACGACCGGGACCGGAAAGGGGGAAGCCCCCGCGACATCCGGAACCAGTGGGGGGTGAGCCCCCTCGGCGACGTCCGGGGTTGGGGAGCCAATGCGGGGGGAAATTCGCTGAGGCACGGGAGCTGCTCTGTCGACCGGCCCCGGTGCGGTAAACGCAACGCGAGGGGCGGGACTGGCTCCCGGCGTAGGAATAACCCCCCGCATGAAATGACCCCCCAGCCCTGGAAGCGGGCCGGGGACGGGGTACCCCCATGGTGCCAGGAAGGGCCCGGGCATGAAATAGCCTCCCGGCAGCGGGACAGGCCCGGGTGCCGAGAAGTGTCCGGAAGTATATCCCGCGGGGGGAGGGAACCCCCCAGCGGGATCATACGGGGTAGACAGCCCCCCTGACGCCGGGGGGCCGCTGGGTATCTGTAACACCCTGATTTTCCCAAATCTTGGCTTACCTCGTCCCTCCCTATATCAGAATGAGATCCCAGTTATGCCAGTATCTTACCCCAAAAAGTAGGCAATCAAACCCTTTCGTTTAGATCTTTTTCACAAATCAGCCCTTTTCAGAATTGTCAGAAGCCCAAAAAGACTAAAAGTCTCAGACCACCTCCAAACTTTGATCTGATTCAGTGAATATCTCCCATTCACTATTCTGAACATTTTTCCCTTCTGGAAGAATTTCCAAATCCTGCCCTAAACCTGAGTTTCGACCCTCGCCGTTTTTGAAACCCTAATTACCCTGTTTTACCCTAAGGTCGTTTTCCCCACTTTTGTCGAAACCCTTCAGATCTTGCCCGATCTTGTCAAACTTTGGCTAGATGAGTTCCATTAATCTTATGCAACTCATTCCTGAAATCAGATTTCAGATCAGCCCCCTAGATCTCCAGATTTACAATCAAGCCCATTTCCAATTCAACTTTTCCTCACAGAACAGTCCCTGGAGCAAGTTTCGAAATTGCATTTCGGCCCGAGCTATTCTTTTTCGGTCCCTGTTCGACCAGGCCCGTTCGACCAGTGCCCCGCCACTTTGCCTCGCCGTGTTTCCTCGCCGCCGGTCATCTTCTCCGGTCGCCTGTGCTCGTGATCAGTTGAGCCATCCCGCGCGCACGTGCCAGTGACCAAAGACCTTGCTAAACCCAGCGGTTAATCGCCCGCGCTCCAGCAGCGTTTTCGCGCGCGCACGCCCGTGGCCGTGACACTTGCATGCGTGTACGTGTCATCGCCGGAACTGTGTTGCTGCCTCCGCATCCGCGCCGTTTCAAACCTAGTTCCAAGGCGTCCCGACAACGCTGGCAAAGCAACTGCACAGCCCGTGCACATCACGTCGTCGTCGCCGTTGTCGCACCTACGCCCGGCCATCCTTGTCCCTGGCTCGATTTTCCCCGCTGTTTTCCTCTCGCTAACTTTGCCCCAGAGCCTATTTAAACCCCAGTGCTGTGCAAATTCCTTATCTCAGGACTTAGTCAAATCTTTTCCAGTGCCCTCGCCGCTCCCTTCTTCTTCTCCGGCGAGCTGTTTTTGAGGCCACCGTCGCCAGAGCAAACCGTGGCTTCTCCTTCCAATTCAACTGCACCAGTGAGTTCCCCATACCTATCTCGTTGTGTAGTAGCTCCCAATTGGCCGCCGGTGAACCCCATCGCCGGTGATCGCCGTAAACGGCCGTTTGCCCTGTTTCCCCAATACTGTTCATTTCATCCCAAATTGGTTTCCCCTCCAGTAGAGTTTCTTGATCAGTAGGCCCCATCTAGCAAGCCTGTGCGCTCAGATTGCATAATTGAGCTGAAATTGAAGTTTTCCCGTTCTGGCTCGCCGCCGATGATCTGGCTCTCGTCGCCAGGCCGTACCAGCTGTTCCCCAGCCAAATTGACTTATCCATTAGCTTCCACACTTCACCCTATCACTCTCTGAGCAAGCAATCGAGTTCAAATGCTTTGTATCAAAAACCCCCAATCTCCAGTGTCGTCTTCTCCAGCACCGGTCGCCGGAATTCTTCCCCGGCCGATCTAGCTCTTGAAACTTTGTCCCTTAGCTTTGCCTCACCTCCCTGAACATTTTCTTCCACTAGCTCGACATCTGGATCTGCCTGGATTGTAAGTTATGCTCTTGCCAAGATCACTGTCCAGAAGCCCAGTTCATGTCCAGATCACAGCAGTTCATCACTGAATTTCATCACCTTCCAGCCACTTTCAGCCCTTGATCCTGTTAAGTATTTTGTTCCTGTTATCAATGCCTACCTCCCAGACAAAGTTGTGCATCAATTGGAGCCTTGTATCAAAAGTTATGTCAAGCCCTAGATTTTGGCAATGTCTGCACTATGTCAGTGCATGTCAGCCACTGGCATTAGCCTTGTTTGATCCCTTCTGGTTGAGCAATGGAAATGTCACTTTGTCCCCTAGATTCCTGGAGTTGTGTTCTACATCTTTCCCTTCTGTCACTTCTCCAGAAAACCATCCTAATACCAGTTTAAAGCTATGCCAAAGCCGTGAACTGAATGTCGACCCTTTGACGTTCAATCCTTTTTAGCCGTTTCTTCGACCAGAACCCTTGTGACCTTGCCCTAACCTTTTCCCCTGCATGCATGTCTTATTTACTCAATATTTTCTATGGAAACTATTTTATGTATGCTTATGTAGTGTGTGTATTGTATTGCTTGTGTCCGCCGCAGTGCCCGAAGCTGAAGGAGCGGAAGAAGTCTTTGAAGATTCGTCCGAGTAATTAGACCTAGCAGTGCAAGGCAAGTCTCAACCCCTTGATCATGTCTCACCTAGTATTTTGATATAAAGTAGATTAACTGTTTTCAAGATATATGCATGCTGAGTATTTGATAAAACTATGTTTAGAAACATGTGAATAGATATGACCCAAGTCTTATGTGGAAACCCCCTTTTGAGATTGAATCATCATGCAACCTTGTCACCCTAGGATGCTATGCTTGAACTCTAATCTTATTTAAACGTACATGTTAAGTGTGAAATGGCTAATATGTGAGAAATGAATTTGAAACTCTTTTTATGAAAGAAAATGTGAATTAGAATTGATAGTGAGGATTGGATTGTATGGAGAGGGTGCGGTGCGCACCAGGGAATGTGAATGCTCCTCACTATTGGTTCATAAGGACGAGAACCTTGTGCTGTGTCTCTATGCGAATTGTAAACGTACCAACCACTTGCCTGGTATGGGACGGGCACAACTTAGTAGCTTTTTGGTATTAGCAGTTCCCTGCATGGTTTGACGATCTGGTTTCTCGCGTGGAAACTGGAAGGCCAAGGTTCGGCCACGAGTGATGTGAGTCAGAAAAATGATGAGAGAAAAAGGCGTAAATGAAGGAAGGCGCCCTAGACCTGATTAAGCCGTGAGCGGCTGTAATCTTAAATGGTCGTATGTCTCGCGTGGACATAGACCAAGGCTATGTGTCCTGCGGGAACATAGACCAGAGAGGCTAGGAAGTAAGGCAGTGGGGAAGACCCACAACGGTACTTGAGACTTAATTGTCTATTTACCGGGCGGGGATACTGTTAATACTAAACTGCAAAAGCGTTGTGTGATCTCGGCCTTGTCACATGTGTATAAGTCACATGGAGCTGTACCGACTTGAAAGCCGAGTGAACCAGTGGATTTAAAAAGAGGTACACCTTTGCAAAGTGTAAAAGAAGTATCAGATACTCTGTACTCCCAGGTTCTGGAGTCTTTTCGTAGTGGATGATATCCATGGGTTATAGCACAAGTAATGATTTGGAATGTTTTCATAATACGGTTGATAAAAGTGATGACTCATGGGAGACCATCACACATAACGATTTCCAAAGTATAACTTAAGATTTACAAAACCCCGTTGCTGAAAACAAAACCCTCATTTGAGAGATCAAAGAATTGAAATCTATACTATTTATAATTATAAGTCTTAAACCCTTTTCTTGATCACTCCTCATCTATATACCTACTTTTTTGTAATGAGACTTGCTGAGCATTGTGTAAAAACATGCTCACCCTTGCCTTTGCAAACAAATTCAGAAGAAGACTTGGAGAATTCCGATTTCCCTGGCCTTGAGCACCAAGAAGAGGAAAGAGTCTTTCCAGACGAATTGAGCTTCTAGGAGGGTCATGAGCCAAGTTGAGTCCGATGTGGAGGAAGCCCTTCCAGAGCCGCTGCAGAAGGAAGTGAAGACCCTTGTGGTTGCTTTTTGTGTTGTTTTTCTGTGTTCGGTACTTCAATACCGATTCTTGATTATGAAAAACTCTCTACTTTTGTATCAACTTTAATTAGTGCCACCCGTGGCATTATGATATTGTAATAGAGGTCCTCGTGACCTTGTACTTGCTTTATCTACCAGCTTTATTATTGGAAGTGAATCCTGTTGTTGTGAGCTTGTGATGTACCTTTCTGTGCGCAATCTACCTGGGCGGTTGCCAAGGTGACCCTCAAATAGGGGTCTCACAGTATCCCTTAAACGGGGGCATGATCCCCGGATACGGGTGCGACGAAAATGTGGGGGCCGAGGGCCGCGCCAACACACTAAGGAGCACGTCCATAGAGCGCTCGGCGCGGAGCTGGCCCTCCACGAGAGCCTCCAGCAGGGCATCCCGGGAAGCCGGGGGAGCCGTCGGGGGGAAACTCGTCCCGGCCGAGGTCCCCGCGGCCGCCGGGAGCGACCCGGAGGTGGAGGCACCTAGATTGAGAGGAAAGGTGGGAGGCGGTACTTGGGAATGGTCGCCTCCGGACGGAAGCGCCGGGACAGCAGCGTCCCGGACGGATAGCGCCAGGTCACCGGGACTGGCGTCACTGGGAAGGGCGCGGGCCCTTGTTCTCGGAGGAGCCATGGCGATTCGTCACGGGTCCCCACGGACGGCGCCAACTGTCGTGGTATTAAGAATACCCCGGCAGGTTTTGAAGACGATCCTAGCGGAGATTACGCAGCGCGGGTTGACTGGGTGACCGGTCCTCCCCCGCCGGACAAACACAAGAATTGACACGTGGATTTATATAGGTTCGGGTCCCGGTGGGGGCCCTAGTCCTGTCGACGCGCTCCCGACCGGAGTCGGCTGGGGAGGCTCTCTCCGGGGGAGAGGCTTCCGGAGCATGTCTGTGAGATTATCTATTCCAAATAATAATGAACTGATCCTTTACAACAGAGGGGTACAAGGGCTATTTATAGCCCCAAAAAGAAGCAAAAAACCTAAACTACCCCAGAAGCCACCGTCGGATTTAAGGGTAGGACCGTCCTTCTCCCGGTCAAACGTCTTGGATGCTTGACAGGTGGTCGCTGATTCCCGAGGCGTCCCTCGCGTGACCTGCACGCGATAAACAAACAGGGATTTTACCTTTTAGGAGGGCGATGACGTCCGGGACCCCTTCCGGAGAGCAGGGTCCCGGTGACCCAAAAGGCGGCGCCCGGGGCAGGCACCGGCGGGCGCGGTCCCGGGGACCAAATGGCGGCGCCCGGGGCAGGCACCGGCGGCCACTGTCCCCGGGCAAATGGCGGCGCCCGGGACATGCCCGGGGGGCACGGTCCCAGGGACCAAATGGCGGCGCCCGGGGCAGGCGCCGGCGGGCGCGGTCCCGGGGACTAAATGGCGGCGCCTGGGGCAGGCACCGGCGGCCACGGTCCCGGGGACCAAATGGCGGCGCCCGGGGCAGGCACCGGCGGCCAGTGTCCCCGGGCAAATGGCGGCGCCCGGGACATGCCCGAGGGGCACGGTCCCGGGGGCCAAATGGCGACGCCCGGGGCAGGCACTGGAGGCCACTGTCCCCGGGCAAATGGCGGCGCCCGGGACATGCCCGGGGGGCACGGTCCTGGGGGCCAAATGGCGGCGCCCGGGGCAGGCACCGGCGGCCACTGTCCCCGGGCAAATGGCGGCGCCCGGGAGATGCCCGGGGGGCACGGTCCCGGGGACCAAATGGCGGCGCCCGGGGCAGGCACCGGAGGCCACTGTCCCCGGGCAAATGGCGGCGCCCGGGACATGCCCGGGGGGCACGGTCCCGGCGGCCAAATGGTGGCGCCCGGGACATACCCGGGGGGCATGGTCCCGGGGGCCAAACGGCGGCGCCCGGGACATGCCCGGGGGGCACGGTCCCGGCGGCCAAATGGCGGCCCCCGGGACATGCCCGGGGGGCACGGTCCCGGGGGCCAAATGCCGGCGCCCAGGGCAGGCACCGGAGGCACGGTCCCGGGAGCCAAAAATGCGGCGCCCGGGACAGGCACCGGAGGCCACTGTCCCCGGGCAATCGTAAACTTACCTGGACTTGACCGCGTGGAGATTTCCCCCAACAATTTGCATGTTTGTCCAAGATGCGGTGCATCGCGGCATAAGCAGGGGGACCAAATTTATCACCATGGATGTGATGAGGTAAAGAAAGGGCCTCCGGCCAAAACTGTGTGGTATTTCCCTGTGATTCCTTGATTGAAATGGTTGTTTGTAAATCCGAAAGATGCGAAGTACTTGCGTTGGCATGTTGAAGGTCGGAAACAAGACGGAAAACTAAGACATCCAGCCGAGTCTATTCAATGGAGAAACATTAACAGAACATTTGGTGAGTTTGGCAGTGAAGTGAGGAATATAATGTTTGGGTTGAGTACGGATGGTATGAATCCACACGGAAATATGAGCAGTCGACATAGCACTTGGTCAGTTCTTTTATGCATCTACAATCTTCCACCTTGGTTATGTATGAAGCGCAAGTACATCATGATGTCGTTACTAATTTCAGGACCCAGATAACCCGGGAATGATATTGACATATTTCTATCACCGTTAGTCGAGGACTTACATAAATTGTGGAGCGAAGGGGTGCGGGTGTGGGATGCACATAAGTGAGAGAATTTCATGTTGTGGGACATGATATTTTGCACCATAAATGATTTCTCGGCCTACGGAAATTTGTTGGGGTATACTACGAAAGGAGGCAAGGCTTGTCCTATTTGCTTGTATGAAATTGAAAGCATGTGGTTACCGAACTGCAGAAAAACAGTGTACATGGGTCACCGCAGATTCCTTTCGATGCATCACGCCTACCGTAAGGAGAGGAAGTCATTTAATGGGAAGCCTGAGAAAGGATCAACCCCAGTGTTTGTGACTAGTAAGGAGCTTTACTTGCACATGAAGGACATCAAAGTTGAGTTCGATAAATGTTCTAAACCTCCGGGAAAAATTGTTTGGAAGAAGAGATCGACTCTTTGGGATCTGCCATATTGAGAGCACTTAAAAGTTCGACATTGCATTAAGGTCATGCACATAGATAAAAATGTTTGTGAGAGTTTGATTGGTTTGTTGTTGAACATTCTGAGAAAGACGAAAGATGGCATCAATGTTCGCCGTGACATGCTCGAAATGGGCATAAGGACTGAGCTTGCACCGTTGGAAAAGAGAAAGCGTACATACCTCCCCCCTGCTATACTTTGTCAAAAAGAGAAAAAACAGAACTGATGAGGAACGGGGTCCCGATCTTCCGACAGGTAGGGGATAGTTCAATTGGTGGAGACTCGACGTTGACGATCCGACTTTCGTCCAGACCCGATCTAGGCCTGCAATCGTTACACCACTGCTCCGTTCGTTATCAACCGTACCGAGGCGCGGTTGACCTAGCCACGAAGGCTTGTTCCTGCAAGCGAATCGAAGAACACGTGCAAGAACACAGAAGAAGCAATCTCGAATTGCAAGTATGTATTAAGATCACGAAGTGTTGGGGTTCTACAAACCGAAAGACGGCGAACTGCGACAGCAAAAAAATTCTAAGCAAAACCCAAGTCTAACAATGACGGCTACGAGGTTTTAATATGCAAGAGGGGTGGCGTCTACAGTTTGGGGTGCACCACCCCACGCGAGATACACGTGCCGAGGCCCAATAGACAGGTGACGCACCACAGCACGGCCCAACAGAATCTGGTCTCCACTTGTTTCGACAATTGTGATTCACTCAGAAGGATTTTGGATGTGATACCATATCCATTGGAAAGGTCTCGTCGAGGGCTTCTCCGTAATGTACTTGAACGCCCCAAACGGAGTTCGTATGCGTCTGCTACGCCCGTTTGAAGACAGACTGCTCCGCCGTTGCCGACCCAGACTCCAGCTCGCGGTAGACTTGATTCCCGACCCGTCTTGGCACAAAGTGACACCCTCGCTGATCAACACCATGATTCCTGAGCACAAGCACAATATTATTAGGTAGTAACTCGCTCTTGTCAATATTCTCTCGTGTACTAAGAAACGAGCTCACCTGGTGATTTAGTTGACGTGCACGTGCCCTTGTTATTGGTCCTTGCACAACGGGTGTTGGAAGAATGGACGCATCGTTAGGGGTGATGTCCTCATCATCCTCCCCCTCTTGAATTGGAGTCGTCCTCGACTCAAGCTCATCTTCTTCTCCCAAATATGGCTGCAAATCTAAAATGTTAAAAGTGGGGCTAACCCCGAAATCTGCAGGCAACTCAAGTTTGTAGGCATTATCGTTTATTCGCTCTAACGCCTTAAATGGACCATCCGCACGAGGCATTAATTTGGACTTTTTTAACTCAGGAAAATGCTCTTTACGTAAGTGTAGCCATACAAGATCTCCAGGAGTAAATATCAATTCCTTTCTACCATGACTACCAAGATCTCCGTTTGGCCATCAGTTTGGGGATGACAAGTAGTAGAAAACAGTAACTTTGTCCCCAATTTATTCCATAATGTCCTCCAAAAATGACCCAAAAATTTTGTGTCGCGATCTCGAATAGGTGGTAGTCCCGGGGGCACCTCAGCGGGGAACACATCGTCATACTCCTGCAAAAGGTTAGTAACAGCAGGTGGAAAAGAGACAGGCATATCATCAAATGAAAACAAGGTCTCTTTACATATCAAAGCAAAGCATGACGGTTCAGCAAGATCATATTTTGTAGCAAGCAAAACACCACCCTTCAATTTAATTCCCTCAGTCTTAGAAGCCGGTACATTCTTATCTTTCTTATGCGGAAAAGCAGTTTTAGCTACTTGCTGATTTTCAGATTCTGTGGTGTTCTCTTTCTTCTCATTTTCAAGTCTTTCCCTATCAAAATGCACAATTTCAGATGGAGTCTTGGGAAGCAAGGTTATTTTCTTTCCTTTGTGCATGAAAGTGTACCAATTATTTCTACCATGATGAGTTGCATTAGTGTCATATTCCCACGGTCGGCCGAATAAAAGTGAACATGCTTGCATAGGCACTACATCAAAATCAGCAACATCATGGTATGAACCAATGAAAAATGGTACTCTTGCGGTTTACGTTACCTTAACCGTACCGCTGTTGTTGAACCATTGAACATGATATTGTTGGGGATGTGGTTGTGTGGTCAAGCCAAGCTTCTTGACCAGATCAAAACTCACCAAGTTGTTGCAGCTCCCACCATCAATGATTGTTCGGACGCACCGGTCGTTAACAACGAGGAACATTTGAAACAAGTTGTGGCGTTGGGCTCGCTCGGCTTGCTTCATTTGAGTACTAAGGACCCGCTGGACAATGATGGTCCGGTACTCTTGTGTGGCTACCGTACCCAAAGCTTCCCCATCATCATCATGTTCGGATTCGTCATCGACATTACCTGCAAGATTAGCTGCAAGAGCATATTCATCTTCAACATCAGAAGCACTAACGTACCCACCATCGTCTGTCGCAATGTAAGCTCGCTGACTGGGGCAGTCCTTCATGACTTGGGCCATCCCCTTGCAACGGTGGCATATGATACCTGTTGGACATCCCGTGGAGGAAACAGATGAAGACGACTTCGCTAGTGCCTGCACATTAGAAGTTTTGCTTACCTCGGGTGTACGTGGCGGTGGTAACGGTGCTATTAAATGCGCCCTACTGGTCGAGGGGGCAGTAGACCGAACAGCAGGAGGTGGCTCTGATTTGGTTGACGCCTGTCTTGGGGTGAAGGTACTACCAAAGTTGCTCCGTGGCCGCTGTTGTCGTCCCTGCAATTCTTTTTCTGCCAAAACAGCATGCTGGAACAATCTATTGACATCATGATAGTCCTTGTAATCAATAATATTTTGTATATCATGCCTTAACCCCCCATAAAAACGAGCCATTTTATCCTCCTCGGTTTCCTCTACCTCACAACGCAACATGACTATTTGAAGCTCTTGGTAGTACTCCTCTACCGATTTGTTACCTTGATGTAAGCGTTGCAATTTTTTACGCAAATCATGTTTAAAGGAAGGAGGCACAAATCTAGCACGCATTTGTCTCTTCAGATCATGCCAAGTACCAGGATGTACGTTAGACTTTACTAGTTCATTCCACCAAATTATAGCAAAATCCTTGAACTCACTAGTGGCTTGTCTAACTCTATGAATTTCAGGAATAACATGGGAGTTAAATTTTTGTTCAATCTCCATTTCCCAATCTAAATACACCTCAGCATCATATGTACCAGAAAAAGAAGGTACAGTAAACTTAACTTTAGCAAATGGATCATCATTGCGATAGTTATTATTACCATTGATACCTCTCATACCTTGACGATTTCGGTTGAAGCGCTCTAAGTCATGTGCCGCACGTCGCATAGCGGGTTCATTGCGAGGTGCCACATGTCCCTCTACATCATCATCGTGCTCCTAGGCTGCATCATTTTGCTGTTGTTGGACTGCAGGTGGGCAGTTCTCGATCACCTGAACCCTGTCATCAAGCTGGGCAACACGTCGTTCCAATCTTTCAATACCTTTGGCTATCGCTTCCATCATGGTTTTCAGCTCAGCATGAAGGACACACTCGTTGTCCTCTTTATCAGATCCTGCCATGATTAGTAGAGAGTAGAAGAAACACAAGAAGTATTATCCCGACAAACTACCAGGTTCAGACAAGTGGATTCACACCCTCTCAAGCGTCTTACCACGCTCTTGCAAGGTTCTTACCAACGCTGCAGAAGGTACAACCGGTGGCTGGTTCATGATATCGTGACGAGCTTAAGTGTAACGATTGCAAAGTTGAATCCTGTTCTTATAGAAAGTATGTGGAGCTTGGAAGGCAGTTATGGTAGCAAAGGTTAACAATAATTGAAATCAGAATGCTAAGTTGAATAAGTGTCCAAAGTACGTGTCACAGTTGCTGGCCTAAACGCGTTCCTAAAACTAGTTCAAGTAAGCAAAGTGATCGGCACAGGCGATGGACATGAAAAGATGCAAGCACTTCTGATGTCTCTTTTTTTTTTGGCTAATCTTTCTTTTCGTGCGGCTCTTTTTTATGCACTTGCGTTTTTCTTTTTTTTTTTACAAGAGTGCTGCAAAGGATGGATTATAACTCAAAATTTAAGAATTACACACAAATCCTATCACAACACTCTCGGCAGTTTAGCAAAGATGCTCTGCAGAAACCTCCAGTAATAATTTCGGGCTTTTAGAGACCTCAAACACAAAAACTTATAACTAGGAAGTTGTAGCTCTTTCCTTTCTCATCAATTTGAATATATGGAACACATAATTTGGGGTTTGAAACTAGGAGATATCGCCCCCGAAATACAGGCTGTACAAATTACTCCGAGATGGAACAGATTAACTTCCAACGCGATTTTCGCCACGAATATGGCGTTTTTGGAATTTGATGCAATGAAGAAAGATGTATCTCTCTTCGAGAAATACAATTTAGACTATTTAATCGCCCAAATTGGTGTTCAGAAGACAAATATATTGTCTTTGTAAAAACAGCAACGCAAAAGAGATATCCGAACCGATTGCGACTCGAATTTGGTTTCGGTTTAGAATTGGGATTTGATACTCGACCTAGACCAAGAACACGAATTGACCAGCAATAAGACGATGACCACGGACACAAATTCAACAATGCAAAACTGAAAACGAAAATTGCAAAAGGCTCAAAGTGGTTTGGACAGCGGAAGACTATGATCACAATTTTTTTTTTGTTTTGGCTTTTTTCTGGACTCTAGGTAGAAGATGAATGACGAACAGAGAGGATACCTGATGGGCAACCTTGGCTCTGATACCACTTGATGAGAAACGGGGTCCCGATCTTCTGATAGGTAGGGGAAAGTTCGATTGGTGGAGACTCGACGTTGACGATCCGACTTTCGACCAGAACAGATCTAGGCCTGCAATCGTTACACCACTGCTCCATTCGTTATCAACCGTACCGAGGCACGGTTGACCTAGCCACGAAGGCCTATTCCTGCAAGCGAATCGAAGAACAAGTGTAAGAACACAGAAGAAGCAATCTCGAATTGCAAGTATGTATTAAGATCACAAAGTGTTGGGGTTCTACAAACCGAAAGACGGTGAACTGCGACAGCAGAAAAATTCTAAGCAAAAACCAAGTCTAACAATGACGGCTATGAGGTTTTAATATGCAAGAGGGATGGCGTCTATGGTTTGGGGTGCACCCCCCCACGCGGGATACACGGGACGAGGCCCAATGGACAGGTGATGCAGCACTGCACGGCCCAACAGAATCTGGTCTCCAATTGTTTCGACGATTGTGATTCACTCAGAAGGATTTTCGATGTGGTACCAGATCCGTTGGAAAGGTCTCGTCGAGGGCTTCTCTGTAATGTACTTGAACGCCCCAAACGGAGTTCGTATGCATCTGCTACGCCCGTTTGAAGACAGGCTGCTCCGCCGTCGCCGACCCGGACTCCAGCTCGCGGTAGACTTGATTCCCGACCCGTCTTGGCGCAAAGTGACACCCTCGCTGATCAACACCATGATTCTTGAGCACATGCACAATATTATTAGGTAGTAACTCGCTCTTGTCAATATTCTCTCGTGTACTAAGAAACGAGCTCACCTGGTGATTTAGTTGACGTGCACGTGCCCTTGTTATTGCTCCTTGCACAACGCGTGTTGGAAGAATGGACGCATCGTTAAGGGTGATGTCCTCATCAAGAACTCTGTCAGTGCCTATATGGTGTCAAAGTTCCATGTGGGTGTTCTCCGAACTTGAAAAAACTTGTGTCCATGAAAGACTTGAAACTGGTTGGTATGATGTCCCATGATTGTCATGTACTGATGTCACAAATACTTCCCATTGCTATGAGAGGCATTCTCCCATTCAAAGTTAGAGAGACAATTACAAAGCTATGTTATTTCTTCAACATAATATCCAGCAAGGTAAGTGTGTACTCCTAGCAAGTTAATTAGCTCCATTCATGGAACTTGCCTGATTTTTTGGATCTGAATATTTGCTGCAACTATGTCCTTGCAGGTAATTGATCTGGATGGACTAGATGATTTGCAACGCAATGTGACTACAACTCTTTGTCAGCTGGAGATGTATTTCCCACCATCTTTTTTTGATGTTATGGTCGATTTAATTGTTCACCTTGTCAGAGAAATTAAGTTTTGTGGACCCGTGTTCCTGCGCTACATGTATCCATTTGAGAGATTTATGGGTATCTTAAGGGATATGTAAGGAATCAAAATCGGCCTGAGGGTAGTATCATTGAAGGTTATGCCGCCGAGGAGGTGATTGAATTTTGCACCAACTATATGTCCGGGGTTGACCCAATTGGCGTTCCTACATCCCGACATGAGGGCAGGCTTCAGGGAATTGGAACAATTGGATTCAAAGCAGTCGTCCCCTCTAGTGATCTGTATGCAAAAGCCTATTTTTGGGTCTTACACCACATGACGGAGGTGGAGCCATACATACACGAGCACAAGGAAATGTTATGAAAGAAGAATCCTTCGAAGCCAAAAATTTGGGTCACCAGAGAACATAATAGGAAGTTTGCTGGGTGGATCGAAAATAGAGTCCTGCGAGCTTCTGAGGGCAACGTAGATGAAGTTGTTACATGGTTGGCCAAAGGGCCTAGATTTACTGTCGGGACTTGGCAAGGGTATGACATCAACGGTTATTCATTTTACACAAGAACTCAAGATGAGAAGAGTACTATGCAATGTAGTGGAGTGACACTACTTCCTATTTCAGAGGATGCCAGAGCAGTAAGGGCACTCAACTCATATTATGGTGTTATTGAGGAAATATGGGAGCTCGATTACGTATTACTTAAGATTCCTTTATTTCGCTGCCAATGGGTCAAAATCCCTCGAGGTGTTAAAGTCGACAATTATGGGTTTACTCTCGTCGATCTCAGTAGAGTCGCACACCAAGACGATCCATTTATACTTGTTGAGCAAGCCACACGTTGTCCTTCATAGTAAGAGACGTATTGTTGGGGTCGAAGACATTGTGGATGAAGAAGAGTACAATCAGTTTGACGAACTACCTCCATTTTCATATGGAATTCTTCAATCTATCCCTACTGAAGATATTGATGAAACAAGTTACCTGCGAGATGACCATAAAGAAGGATTCTGGATGGACAACCATTCTTGACTAATTTGGAATATGTAAATGACGTATATTACTTGGAGCTTTAATTGAAGAATTAATATAAATACTGATCATGTTGTGAAAATTGTGATTACTGTGGTTATGCACCCAGTATGTGCTTGTTCATTGTCAAATCATTTTTCAAAAATTCTTTGGGAAAACATACGTGAGACATTGAGAATCATTTCTGCAAATTTTCATTTCAATTGGACTTGATTTAAGCAATAATTGATTCTTTTCACAAATCAATATGAAAACTGCAAAGTTCAGATTCCTCGTGGTTTTTTGCTGATTTGTCATTTTCATATCGCCATCTTGGTTGGCTATTCGAAGAAAGTTTCTATATGCATGATTCTTTATGGTCCATGATTGGTCTTTACTGTTAATTTATTTCAAAATTAGGGAAAGTCAATTGCATGGATTTTCAGGTGTCTTTATAAGTGCAAAATGATTTACTGAAAGACACTTGTAACTATTCTTAGGAAAAACCCTAAGTACTAGTGCCATTTTATTTTACTATCGATTTCAATTTCCAAACCGATAGGTAATTGATAACTTATATCAGTTTCTTTTTTCCAACCGATAGTACTAGACTGCCATTGTGTTGTTTATGCATGATTCTTTATCTTCCATGACTGGTCGTTACTGTTAATTTACTATCGGTTTATATTAACAATCCGATAGGAATTTTAATATCTGATATCGGTTACTTAATTTCAACCGATAGGAATATCAATACTCTGATATCGGTTACTTTACTATCGGTTTTAGTTGCAAACCGATAGGAACCTTAGTGTCTTATATTGGTTTCTTATTTTTAACCGATAGTACATACCTCTATAATAGGTTAAACCCACGGGATTTTCCCTCCAGTCCATCCAAACACATTTCCAAATAAGTGTGTACTCATGCGCGGAAAACCCTAGCCTCCCGACGTTCCCTTTTTCGCTCCTGCAACACCATTGCTGCTCGCATTTGGGTTCTCCACTGCCGCCGGCCACTGCATCACGCCATCGTAGGCCACTCCACGAACTGTAAGTGTTCTTGACCAATCCGATTAGAATTGATCTTGCCGCTCGCGTCAATTTCTTAAATTGATATCGAATTGTTCATGTGATTCAATATATCACAAATATATAACTAGATGAAAAGTGCATGAATTACAAACTTGATAGATATGAGAATTATAGAGTTGATGAACATCACTAAGAATACTTCGTTACATAGTCGTCCACTATTGGTTTTAATTGTCGAACCGATAGGAAAATCATATCTTTGAGTGCATGATCCCTATATCGGTTGCTTATTTTTAACCGATAGTACAAGACCCTAATCAGCCACAAAACCATGAGAAGTCTGAATTTTCTGTTAATTATTTCCCATTTTCTAATTGTCATCTGAAATATTGGTTCATTTAAATTTCCTAAAAAATTCTTTATTTTTCTTGGCTATGACATTAGATTTGCTTAGAGTCTTAAGAGATTTGCCTGAATGTTAAAGATTGACTTGTTTAGTTTGTGATGAGCTAATAAGACATTGATGCTTATAAAAACTTATAAAAAAGTTGCAAAACAATGATCAGTAATTCCCCATGCTCAATCCTACCATTGATGCTTGATCTAAAACATATCTACTTCTGAACTGTACCATCGATTGTATGGGTTTTGCATAAAGAAAAATTTATGCATAGTGTTGCTCATTACAGTGGTCCATTCATGGGCGCCCCTCCTACAGAGAGACTAGCATAGTTTGCACTACTAATCTTATCTATTATCCAATTATGTGTAAAAAATAGTGGCTATTTCTTATTTTCTTAGGTACTCTGTAGCATGCTGGGAGTTTAAATTGGCTATTTCTTATTGACTAAATTTTGTTGTATTAACTTTAACCCAGTATACCCCTCTTTCTTTCAATGAAAATATGCAGTTCTACTGCATGTTCTTAAAAAATTTCTATTATGCAATCAATGCAAGTATGGCTTTGTGAAAGAGCCAAATGTTTTTCAGGTCAAAGCAAGTTTTCCAGTGAGATTTAAACACCCATAAGTTTCATATTGAAACTCTTTTGAGAAAGTTTTCAATTTCGAAGTTCTTCGGGATAATAATATCTAGGACTTTGGTAAAACAAGTTTAGGCACAATTCAAATAGATTTTGATTAGCACTCAAAACTGATTTGGTTAAAAAACAAGATAGTCGAAAGCCTCTAAAAACCTTTTAAATACATTTTGAAGACCATGTTGATAGGAATTGATGATTTTTGGCCTTTTGAATGAAAATTTGATATTTTAACAAAAAGCGGTGGTTCATCATTGCCATTCCATTTTAGTTATGAACTTTGTCATGTACCTTTCTTCATATCAATTGTTGGTTTGTTCATGGAATTTTAGGTTAAGCCATGTCGGCATATTCCTCATCTGATAGTAGTGATTCAAGGAGGGGCAACGTAGACGATGCTGCTTCATCCCAGCGCAAGAGGAAGTTGCGAGGCGTGACGATGTTGTGCCGTTTGGCCAAATGCGCCGATCTTTCATGTGAGTTCAACTAGTTCGGGAGACCGATCGGGAAGAACGCTGGCTAGTACGCTGCCTATGTTGGTTTGTTGGCGAAGGAAAGGGTGAAGATCACCGTCCAGAGCTGGAAGGACGTTAAGGCTGACGAGAGGGATAGGCTGTGGGCGGAAGTGAAGGTAAAATTAATCAAAATCCCTGAACTCTTGAGTAATCACATTCCCTTGGTTTATCCCAGAGATTAAGTAAGTCCTGCTTATATGCACCATTTGAAACAGGCCAAGTGGAACATCCCCGACGATGGTCCCAAGATAGCTTGCTTGAAGGACATGAATAACACGTGGAAAACTTTCAAGAGTGTCCTTGTCAGTACCTTCCTCGCTAAAGGTAAATCTCCATTCGAGAAGTACCGCTTCATAACGGAGGAGGTATGGGAGCAATTCACCCAACAGAAGGGGACCCCTGAGTTCAAGGTATGTATGCTTCCTTTGATTGGTTACACCTTTGTATGGAGTAACCAACGGTGCATTAATTTTCTTGTTTCTGGTACAAAGGCCCTTAGCGAGAAGAACAAGGCAATCCAGAGGAGGAACGACCTCCCGCACCGGCTCGGCTCTCGCGGCTATGCGGGGAAGAAGGAGCAGTGGAAGAAGGCTAAAGACGAGGCGTCTAATTTCGTCGACTCCCTTGACCTGCCGAGATCCGCAATCTGTGATGCAAGAGCTGGTGGCTGGCTAGAGGGATCGTGTCGTCCACGGGGACTGTGGAGTTCCCAAACCCCAGGGACGTCGAGGTCGTGCAGTGAATCGTAAGTTGGCTAACTTCCTAGTTGGAATCATAGAGTGTGGTAGAAAAAACTATGATCACTTGTGTGTGCACAAGTTTGTATATATTTTTTCCTCACAATGTAGAGCTTTGAATGTAATAGATCTCTTGCTCGAAGGAGGCAACCCAGGGATTGTTCACACCCCATAGGGAGAATGACATCCTAACCCGGGCTCTAGGGAACAAGGAGCATCCAGGGCGGACACGAACCATGGGGGGTGTGGTGCCATGGAAGGAAGGCTTCTCGGAGCCCTGGCAAAAGGCGAAGAAGGCTTGCAGCTGGAAGGAAAGGGAATCGGAGCTGCCTGAGAAGATATGGTTAGATGTGACTGCACAATTCGCGGACATTTTCGCTCAACTGAACGAGAAGTATGAACGCTTCAACCCAATTGTGCAGTCAAAGGGTTTAGATCTAGCTGCCGAGGTCGACGCTGGTACGCCGAGTAGTTGCGGCTTGAAGGTTCACGTGGATCCGGTGGACTTGATTGAGGTATTGCAACTCTTGAGCTATATATATATGCAGTTCGGTTGATGCCACTCCCGTTACGTTAGAACTGTTTCGCTAACATGTTATAATTGCTGCAAATTGAAGAAGCCAGAGAGCTATAGCCTATTGATCAACATAGGCGACGACCCTGTAGTAGTTGCACACGGGGTTGTATATCAGTCTTGGGAGGATGTCCGGATCCACTGCGTACCTCTGAAGCCTGGGTTTGCAAAGGTACAAGTAGACATGGCCCTCCCGAGCTACAGCGCTTTTCCGTTGCCCCTCCCAACGGATGAAATGCGGACAATTGACGAGGCATTGGGCTCCTACATACAGTGGCCCAAGAAGGGTGTTAGACTACATGAGGTAAACCCTACCCATTCTAACTTACAACTCAGTTAATATACTCAATTTACAAAAATCTAACTTATGCTTTCGTAACTTAAAGTAGACGATGGATGCCAGTGCACTTCATGAGGACCCCACCCCCGGCACAACGCATGACCGAGCTCCTTCGGCCCCCATGCCTCCTCGGAAAGCCCCTTCGCCATCAAATGAGGCTGGCGGCATCACGCCCCAACCTTCGGAGGTATACACTCGCTCCCCGGCCAAAGGCAAGGGCAAGGCCAAGGCCAAAGCCAAGGCCAAAGGCAAGGCGAAACAAAGCCAACCGGGTACGTTCAAGAATGGGTTTCCACTCGTGTCAGAGTACCTTCTGCGCAATATGGATTAGACAACCAGAAGTCTCCACGAGTGGTACCTGACCCGATCTAGGTACCACATCAACTTCCTAGTTCACTTTAGGCCAGGTTATTTTCACCGTGAGGCCGGGAGCATATCGGTGGCCCACGAGGATTTGTTCGACCCCTCCAACTGGCAGGAGCTTGATATGTCCATCATATGGACTAGAGTCCAGTGAGTTTGCTGATCCTATATATATGTTGTCGCAGTTAATTTCATAAATCTAATCACTTTGTATGCACTACTTACTAATGTCTACTTTGCATCCAAGTGCATGTATAGGCTGGCGTCGATGAGGGCATGTGACAGGGTGGGTTTCCTCGACCCAGACAAAATAAGCATCACGATGCTAGAGCACGACCAAGCACATGCAGAGGAATACATATCAAGGGCACTACTGGCGCAGTAGGACCAGGAGTTCATTCTTGCGCCGTACCACCAAAGGTTAGTGCATTTCCTACTAATTTAACTCATTCTTGTACGTTACGCCTAACATATACATGAAACGGTACGCTTTTATATACAATGTAGGGGCCACTGGGTCCTCGTCATCATTTGCCCATGGACGATTGAGGTGTATTACCTCGATTCGATGAGCGATAGGGTAGCGCATGTTTTCATGCTCACGTGGCACATAGATGCATAAGTAACACAGCTGATTTAAATTTTGCTCTGACTAGCTAATTAATGATAACATATTAACCGGCAATGCTAAATTAAATACAGGGCTTTCAAAAATTATGTTACTGCTGCAGGGAGGCATGACGCGTTGAAGGGCACAACAATTTCTTGTAAAGAATATGAGGTAATTAATTATACGGATGGAACTACTCATGATGAGTCTTTTCATTTTTGCTTAATTAGTTCTTTCTAGTTAATGTGGGTTTATGCCTTTGCATATGCAATTGTCCCAGTGCCATCAACAGCCACAATCGTGGGAATGTGGGTTCTATTTCATGAGGTTCATATATGACCTAAGCAGGAGAAACTTTGCCCAATTCCCTAAGGTAAGCATTTTTGTTGACTCAAAGTCAAATATTGGATGTGACATACGTTCCTAACTTCACACATGCATGCAGAGTGCTATGTTGAAAGACCAATACGAGTTACCTCAGTTAAAGGAGTTGCGACAAATTTGGGCTCAATATGTGATGGATGAAGTGGCTATCAACGATCGATCATAAATGACTTGTACATGTAATATACATTGAATGTGTTAATTGGTGTATGTGTGTATTTGTATTGGTGTATTTGTGAATAAACTCAATATGTGAATAATTAGATTCAATCTGTTCAATGCATGTGTGTATCTTTGTATTAGTGTATTTGTGAATAAATTCAATCTCTGAATAATTGATTCAATCTGTCCAATGTGTGTATCTCTGTATTACTATATATCTCTGTATTGATATATCTGTTAATGATGCCTTGCAATACTATCGGTTCATATCCTAGAACCGATAGAAGAAAGTTTCCAGTACTAACCGTGTCGAGTACCTAACCGCTATAAAAAATTGTCGCGTCCCCAAAACTGGGACTACGACTACTCCCGTGGAGACCTAGCTCGCTGCAGCTAGTCTCATATATCTATACCTTTGACTTCCCAGGATATGTCAAGAACAGGAGTATATTCACATTGCAGCAGAAATACGTACAAAATATTTAAGCAGTGTGGCCTGCTGGCCTTAATATTACATAAAGAGATTACAATGCCTTCGCGGCATACATGGTTTAGCAAAATAACAACTACACAGCAGAAGATAGGTGACCCTCCCACAGTGAGAACTTGACGGCAGAACAACACACATCAGGATTCTGGCAGAACTGGCTCTCCTTCATCTGGGTACAAGAAGTTCTCCATGCCTTCATCTTGATCATGGAACGCTCCATCTACTGATTTGTAGGTTGCAAGGGTGAGTACATACGTACTCAGCAAGTCATAGGTAAGAGTAGATACATATAGTAAGAATGATATGAACCTATGCTAATCAAGAATTGTGGATGTTTGTAAAATAATCGTTTCTTTTATTTCATGGCAGCACTTTTCATAATATATCATCGCTATCCATGTTCACTAAGTTATAGCACTACCGTGACACGTTGACACACGACAGCCCACCGCAGTACCCCTTATCATGACAACACATCTCATTTCGGTAATCTTGACTTAACAAGTTTTATTTAGAAAACATACTTGTGTCACACCCCGTGGATTTAATCCACCGCAGCAGACTTATTTCATGGCAGCACTTGTGATGTTTGCGTAGGGCTTTGAAGAAAGGTAGTCCCCTTTCGCCTAGTTGCGATACAAACCGGCTTAAGGCCGCCATGCGACCTCTAGGCAATGAACATCCTTCATGATCGAAGGAGACCTCATCTGCTCGATAGCCCTGATTTTTTTCAGGATTGACTTCAATGCCTCTGGAACAAACAAGGAAACCAAGAAATTTTCCTGAAGAAACCCCGAAAGAACATTTCTCCGGGTTTAATTTTATTCCAAATTGATTTAAATTACAGAAGGTTTCAGCGAGATCGTCTAAATGAGACAATTTTTTGGTGCTTTTCACAACCAAGTCGTCTATGTAAGCTTCAAGATTACGCCCCATCTGGGTAAGAAAGTTCTTTTGCATCAAGCACTGGTACGTGGAACCTGCGTTCTTGAGACTGAACGGCATTCTGACGTAGCAGTAGGTGCCGAATGGGGTGATGAAGGCAGTCTTCTCTTCATCTTCTTCTGCCATGCTAATTGGATGATATCCTGAGTAAGCGTCCAGGAAACCCATCAGTTCGCAACCCGCGGTAGAATCGACTAGATGATCGATGCAGGGAAGGGGAAAGTCGTCCTTTAAACAAGCACTATTGAGGCTGGTGTAGTCGACGCACATGCACCACTTACCATTTGACTTGCAGACCATGACCGGATTTGCAAGCCATTCCGGGTGATCGACCTCGCGAATAAACCCGGCCTTTAGGAGTTTGTCTAACTCCTCTCGGATGGCTTCCTGCCAATCAACAGCAAAACGCCTGAGCTTTTCCTTTATAGGTCGTTGTCCAGGTGGAATTGCTAACCTGTGCTCGATTACCTTCCTTGGGACACCGGGCATGTCGGATGGTTTCCACGCAAACACATCGGCGTTAGCCGGGAGGAAAGTAATGAGCTCGAGTTCCTATTTGTCGTCCAGGCCTGATCCGACCCGAATTATTTTGGATCGATCATCTGGGTACAATGGAACTAGTTTGAGTTTCTCATCAGGTCGAGGAGCAGCTTTGATCGCGTCACCAGTGACTGTGGCGACCTGAGCGTCCCAGAGGGGAAGTTGGTCCACCATCTCCAAAGATAGCCGGTCACACGTCAATGCCACGTTGCGACTGCCTCGGATCGATATAACACCTTTGGGGCCAGGTAATTTGCCGCACTGGTAAGCATAGTGGTTTGCCATCATGAACTTAGCAAGAGTTGGCCTGCCAAAGATTGCGTTGTAAGCCGAATCACAATCAATAACACCAAAAGTAACTAATTCTGTTCAGAAGTTATCTGGTTCTCCCAGCGTGATCGGGAGGACCACCTGTCCCAATGGCATCAGGG
Organism: Pharus latifolius; assembly: GCA_019359835.1. Classification (NCBI taxonomy): domain Eukaryota; kingdom Viridiplantae; phylum Streptophyta; class Magnoliopsida; order Poales; family Poaceae; genus Pharus; species Pharus latifolius. The sequence continues at coordinate 27,718,811 of CM033329.1, forward strand.
AGGGACCAGGAATTATCCCATAAAATGGATGGATTATGGGCTTCATTTTCGAGCGAGGAATTTGCATCTCATTGAGTGCCTTGACCAATAAGATGTCCAAGGAGCTACCTCCGTCGATCAGGACTCTTTCGACTCTCGCATTACTGATAATACCGGTAATGACCAGAGGAAGCCTCAATGGTCGAGTAAGCCCCACAGGACAATCAGAGCGGTCGAACGTCAAAGGTGTATCTGACCAATGGGGGTACTGAGGTTCACCAAGGGAAGTCTCTGTTTGGTTAACTTCTCGGTAAAAGGCCTTCAACTGCCTCTTGGAAACAAAAGAGGAGGAACCTCAGAAAATAACATTAACATAATTACGAGGTACCTGGTAAGACATCTCTTCGTCCCCTTCGGCGTCTCTTAGCCCGCATGCTTGTTCCTTAGTTGGTAAGGTCGGCATTGGTTCAATCCCCTAGTAGAAGTCATCTAACTGCTTCAACCAACTCCTGCAGTTCTTGAGGTCGTGGCCTACGGAGTTGTGGAGCGGACACCATTTCTTGCCTTCCTGTGGGTTAGTCGACTTTTCTGGCTGGTCGGTGCTACGACCACCAGAGGCAGTTTTATTTTTAAACGATGGCTTGTTACCTTTGGTCGAAGGAGGCTTCTCTGTGATCACGACTTCTCGGTATTGTCCAGACCGACTCCTTTTCGACTTCTTTGACTTCCCGCCTGATGAACATTCCGGCTTCTTGCTTGAATCTCCTTTCTAGCGTCCTTGAGACCTGGCTGAGGCGGTAGGTTATCTTTATCAATCATCCAGTTCCATTCGACAGCCTCGGCTGCGCCGAAATATTGATCAGCCATATCAAAGAGATCGGCTACTTATTGAGGAGGAAGGATGAGCAAGTCTTCGGTAAATCTCCGATACCGAACGACATGTTTAAATGCCCTGATAATGGAGCTATCAGATATGTTCGGGATGGTATATCTCACCTCGACAAATCTCTTAACAAACTGACGAAGGGTTTCGGTCGAAGTTTGCCGTAGTCGATGGAGATCGTCCTCTTTACCCGGCTTCTGATTACAATTTTGGAAATTGCTGAGGATGGCATCGCACAGTATTTCCTAGTTATAGATTGAACCTTCGGGTTGGTTAAACAACCAGATTCTTGCTGGTCCTTCGGGGACTATTGTCAGGTAGTTGGCCATGACCTGGTCATCGCCGCCTACCGCTTTGATGGCAGTAATGTAGATTTGGAGGAACTCGGATGGGTTCTAAGTTCCATCAAACCTCTCTATGGCCCCTGGTCTGAACTTGTCTGGCCAAACTACCGCACGAAGGCCGGGCGAGAAAGCTTTAAAACCCACGTAGGGACCGTGGACTGTCCTGCGGCTCTCGATCTGTTCACAGGCAACCTCGAACAATGGAGAAGCTACTCATGGCCCCAAATGAGAATGGACAGGAATTCGATCCCTGTCATGTGAATCCCGCGCCCATCTGGGATTATCCTGTCGAGATGGTACAGGTGGTGGGTGACTTCGCCTACCAGAACCAGAGTTAGAGGGGCCTCGGTTATGGGAGCGTGTCACTGACTGGGAAGAAGCCGTCGGAGTCGCCTTCGATGCGACCTCGTCCAATCTTTCCGCCAGGATTCTGGTGAAGGCCAGTTTCTGCGCATCCGTGACCGTAGGAGGAAAATTGCGCATGACGTCCGCGATAGATCGAAGCCGGCCATGCGTACTTCTCCTAGGGGCACCTGGTGTTACCGTTTCTTCGTCCTCCGGGAAACGCTTCGGGGGCAAAGACGGTGTCTGGTCGCGTCTGCGACCACGTGACCGTCGGGAAGAAATTGGAGCAGCATCGTAACGAGCCTGCGCATCTTGAAGAGCCTCTAGGGCTGTTCTGCGAAGTTCGTTGTCTTGTTGCAGACGATCTTGGTCTTCCTTTTGTTTTTGTTCCTATTCTTCCCTAGCAGCCCATTGATCGGGAGTTTCTTCCGATAAGGCAGTGAACTGTCTAGGGAGAGAAGTCGCCGAAGGGGAGAACTTCTCTGTTTGTTACGAGTTAGACTCGAAATCGAAAAGGCGGTGGAGATTATCAGGGTCAAATCTCCCAGGGCTGATTTCCTGGTCGACATCATTCTTCCCCTTAGCAGGGTCGTATGATGGACCGGATCTAGCCTCTAACGCATTAAGAACCTCAGTGGGTTCTGATTCTTCATTGGTCGCCTCCTGGTCGATAGACATGATCTGGATGGTCGAATCGACCTCTGGGACGTCGTCGCCTCCGGTTTCTTCCATCAGAACAGGATCGCTAGGAGAAGGCATCGGGATGTGGGCATAATCCTCGAGATCGAAATCATTCTAGGAATCATATGCTCCAGCCATGATTCAGCGAACCTTCGGATGAAAATTAGGACGCCTTGAGAAAGTCCCCACGGTGGGCGCCAACTGTCGATGATTCGGACTCGGGGTCCTCAGTCGAACTTATGCAGAATTTGTAGGTTGTGAGACCTTTCAGGGTGTCCTCCGGGAAGGTATGTTGAATCAAGGGTAACTAAAGCACAGAGAGATTTATACTGGTTCGGGCCCTCGATGGTGGGAGTAATAGCCCTACATCCTGTTCGGATTTCACTATATGTGGGAGAAAAGAGTTACAAAACTATGGAAAAGATCTTCACAGGCAAAGATTTTTCTTGTAGGTTTATACAAGATTATACTCGAGAGGCTTATGAAAGCTAACTAACTTAGTCTAGCATCTTCGGTTAATCTTTTGATCTTCTGATCCTTCGATGCTTCATCCCTTGTCCGGTGCATTGGCTTACCTTTTTATACTGGTCGAAAGGGTGCCAAAGCATAATGGCTTCGAACAGTTACTCAGGTGCAGTTTCAGCAACTGCCCCTAACTCCCACGCAGGTTTAACACGTGTTATTGAGGAATAACCGCATGTATTAACCTCCCGACGGTTGTATCCATACGTGGAAGAATCTTCGGGACACTCGGAATATCCCTACTGCAGGAACTGAGTAGTCCCGCGTCTCTTGGTCGAAGGTGTTCTGACTGCGCGTTCGCTTGTAATCATATGACCGCGCACTATCTGCAGCCCTCTGTCCGCGTATTCGCATACGAGCTCCTGACCACAGACTGTCTACGGTCTGATCGCATAAAGCCTGCGATCACATGTCTTTACTTCTCAGAGTAACTTGAGTTCGCGTCAACAGACACTTACCTGGTTCGAATCTGTCTTGAACCAGTCGCGTATTTATTTGAATTAGCTCGGGTACCAATCCTCATCACAAACTTTGTATAAATTGTAGCATAATGTGTGTTTTCTTTAGCTATGGTTTGTTCTAAATCCTATATGAAAGAAGTTGTCAAGATGATTTAATTGATTAAGCTCTCTCTTTTCTAAGGTTGAAATTTGATAATCTGAATATTTGCAATTGGAGAGTTTAAATTGCTTAGATCAATTGCCTAATATGCATAGATGTGATGAGAATTTTCAAAAGATTGTTTATAGAGAATTTGATTTACCAAGGCATCTCAATTTTTGGAAAAATTATTCACATTCTTTGCTTGAGGACAAGCAAAATACTAGCTTGGGGGAATTTGATAAGTCTTAATGTGCTACAATTTTAGCCTAGATTTAGTACTGAAAATGTTCAAAAAAGATGCTTAAAATTCCTTTGATACGTCATTTTATGTGACTTTTTATAATATTTTTGCAATCTACTTTCATGAGTGTGTTCATCATATTTCAAGGAACGAAGGTACCAAATTTGGAGTTATTTAGACATCATTTGGATAGGAAACGAAGTGGAGAAAGAAGATGTTGAAAATCTGAAAAAACAAGAATCCGACCTGAAATCTGATCCGAAACCGAATTCCGAATCCAAAACAGACCCGTTAGTCGGTTAAAGTCTGAATTTGAGACAATTTTGTTCCTAAATAAGTCTTGAGTTGTAATTGGTAATTCTAGGACTTATGTATTATGAATAGAGAAGCTTTTGACTCAATTAGACATGCTTTTTCTTAGGTTTGGTAGCCGTTAGGGCTTAGTTTTTAGTCTAATTTTCTTAGAAGAGCCCCCTTCTTTATTTTTATTGCTTTTGTAAGCCGGCGAGGATGGCAACTTCAATTATCAAGCAAGCAAGTAAGTTTTTATTTATTTCTTATTGTTATTTCTTCATTATTATGTCTTTTAGTCAATAGATCCCCTTTAGGGTTAGCTATGACCTAATCTGGAAGACATGTGTCGCACCCCCGCCTTGGGGACAACGACTCACTACCACAGAAACAGACATCCAGGACGGCACATCATAGACGGTTATGAACTGTTCAATGAAAAACCGTCTGTGAAGGCCTGTCAGGAGAATATGTTCAGTTATCACAGTCGGCTCGATGTCAAAAACAACTATGATTGTAAACCAGACAGTTCTGAACACAAAACTGCCTGCAATAGTCTACTTATAACAGACGGCTCTAACCTAAAACCCGACTGTGATAGATACAATCGGTTCCCAGCTGAGAACCGTCTGTAATAGTATACTTATCACAGACGGTTCTAACCTAAAACCCGACTATGATAGATACAATCAGTTCCCAGCTGAGAACCGTCTGTGATAACTAGAATATCACAGACGGTTCTGAACTCAGAACCGCCTGTGATATATACAGTCGGTTGTTAACTAAGAAGCGGCTGTGATATTCTAGTTATCACAGACGGTTCTGAGGTTTGAACCATCAGAAAAAGTGCCGACGCTTCGAATTCTCAACTGTGATCATTTCTGTCTCCGATCTTCGCGCGCGGCGCCTAGGAGAACACGAAGCATCGCTTTGGAAGTTCTATAAATTGATAGTGGGAAAAATTGTCATCTACTTTACAAGTTTTTATAATTCTCAGACTGTTTGACTCCTTAGCTTCTCTGCGCCAATAGCATCCTGGATGGCATCGTCAGCCTCGCCCTCCCCGGTAAGAACTCTCAATCTTTTGGACTTACCCCTGTATTGTTAATCCCTGTTCAATACATTCTTGACTTGTTGATTTTCACAGGGAAGGGGAGCCGTGGAAGACACTGGCAAAGTCAAGGTCGAGCGGAGGGCCCTCTAGGAGGAGCACAAGCTCCTCACGGAGAAGCACACTCGACTACGGCTTGACCTTGACGATCTCTTCCAGCGCATTCAGCGCATGAAGACGGATGGTGACAATGCTAGGGCAAGGACGAGGCGTCTTCATGAGGAGAAGAAAGCCGCGGATATGACCATCGCTGGCTGCGGTTTGACTATGAAGGATACCATCGCGAAGCTGAGGGAGGTCGCAGGCCTTCTCGACGCGGTAGTAGTCGATCCTAAGAAGGACAACTTGTCGCTGGAGGAGTCTACGTCCTAGCTGCAAGTCAAACTGACTTTATTCTAGATGCTGCCAAGGCTAAGACCACTCCTTGACCTAGCATTCTGTATTTTTACTCTTTTTTGTAAGTGATGAAAAAAATTATTGAAAACTTTGTTCTTATGTCAACTTTCCAATTTTCCAGCACATTCTTGGACTGCATGCAATCTTCCCTCTTTCTTTATCTTTCTTTAGCTTTTGTCGAACATTCGACCATACAAAGGTATGTGCACTATGTGCGATCAAAGAACGACTCTGAGGTAAAAAACGTCTGTGATAGTCACATTATAGACGGTTTTTATGTAAGGCCCGACTGTGATAGTCCCAACAGTGTCTGCCGCCTTGAATTCCCAACTTCTTTCAATATCACAGACGGTTTTTAACTCCAAACCGTCTGTGATAGTAACATTACAGATGGTTTTTATTTAAGGACTGACTGTGATAGTCCCAAGAGTGATCGATGCTTCAAATTCTCAACTTCTTTCAAATTCTCAATTGTTCAACTAGAAACAAAACTCCAGGCAGGGAACAAGTATTTGTAGAAGTCGAATAGTTCAATATTCCACAGGCATATTAAAGATGGTTCGGACATCAGAACAGTCTGTAATATTAAAGCAGACAGTTTTAATCTCCCAACCGTCTGTGATAGTCTCAGCAGTGCAATTCTCTACATGTAATTGTTGATAACCACACATAATAACTGCGCAGATGAAGAGACTTATTTATTTACTTCAAATTTAATTTGCATCGAATTATGTAATATGACGCTTCAACTTCCTAACTGGGCACTACTGTTTTTCCGTGTTCCAGTTTATCTCCCGAGAATATTTATCATGACGGTATTGATCTTGAAAACAAAGTAGTGCTCTCCACTTCAAATTCTCAACAGTGTGTTGTGTCCCTTCCATTTCTGATGTTTGCGCGGTGCACTAACCTGGGAACACGAAGCGTCGACTTGGAAATTGTTTTTCATTAATGATGAAAAAATTAACTAAAAATTTGTTCTTATGTAAATTTTACAATTTTCCCGCATGTTCTTGGAGAAAGAGAAGTGGAGCGGTTCGACTGGAAGCAAAACTCCAGGGAGTGAATAAGTATTTGTAGAAGTCGAACAGTTCAATATTCCAGGCATAGTAAAGACGGTTCGGACATCAGAACCGTCTGTAATAGTCATATTACAGACGGTTTGGACATGAGAACCGTCTATAATATTAAAGCAAATGGTTTGATATCCCAACCGTCTGTGATAGTCCCAACAATGCTCATGCATCGAATTCTCTACATGCAATAGTTGATAATCGCACATAATAACTGAGCAGATGAAGAGACTTAATTATTTACTTCTAATTTAATTTGCATCGAATTATGTAATCTGACTCTTCAACTTCCTTTGCCGTGTTGCAGTTTATCTCCCGAGAAGTTATCATGAATTTATTGACCTTGAAAACCAGTAGTGCGCTTTTTAAAACTGGAGGCACCCGCGCATATGAACCGTCACCTTCTCTTTCTATAAATAGCGAGGCTCCTAAATCCCTGTCTTTATTCCCTCCTCAACTCCCACCTTGATGGCGAGCCGAGATTGCAATGAGGTTATTGAAATTGAGAGTGATGAGGAAGAGATAAGGAATGAACTCGATCAGGATCTTCAGAAAGTAAGTCCTCTCTGAAACTCTAATGTAGATCTTTCTTTTATGACTTGATTACCTCGAAACAAATGCATTTCGAAATCCACAAGTGCCTGAGGAAATGCTCCCTCCAAAGAAGAGATATAGAAATGATGAAAGATCCTCCAGTGGAGCTGCAGCGAAGACTCTAGAGGGTGCTGAGGCCTGTGTTGCCACATTGCCCCTCGCAACCCCTCCAGTTGTATCGACTCCACCTTTGGAGATCTACAACAATCCTTCCAATATCCCCTCTTCAACACCTTTGTATCATCAGCTTTTCTTGGATGATCAGCTTTCTGGGGTAAGGCGCACACTTCCGTGTCCAAATCCACTCCGAAGCTTGGCAATCATCTTCACCCTCTCTGCTGGTTATGTCCTTCAAAACTAACCCATGCATATGTGCAGGAGGAGAAAGCTGCCTTGTGTAGAACTCTCAAAAAAAAAAAAAGAGGCGCTGGAGGAGCATTCTGAGGGGATGTCTTTTGCCATTCTGCACTTGGCAGAGTGCTTTGAGTTGCAGCTTCATCTCCACCTTTGGAGATCCAAAACAATCCTTCAAATATTCCCTCTTCAACACCTTTGTTGTATCAACTTTAATTTCTTGGATGATCCTACTGATGCCAAATCCACTCCTTTGCTGAAAGATGATGTTGATTGTCTTAGAGCCATTGGTAGTTCTCGTGTGGCGGCCAGTGTAGATCCTACTGATGCCAATGCGTCCCTAGGAGAACTATGTGAATTACTTTCGGAACAGGTCGACGCTAATTAATTTGTCGCTTAATTGTATCTCTTATGTATGCAAAGATTGTAAGAAATAAGAAATTTCTTTTCCTTATATCTGGCTTTTCGATTGATTATGTAACTGATAATCACAAAATGATGTTCTGTGTGAAAAAGTTAACAAGAAAATACTGCTGCAATCAAGACGGTTTTTAACTCAAAACCGTCTCTGATAGTAGCATTACAGACGGTTTTAATTTCAGGACTGACTGTAATAGTCTCAAAATTCTTTGAAGATCCACAGACATATATACAACAAATATGAAAAGCAAGATAAAACCAAATAGTCTCAATGTTCATTTTTTTAAATACTAACATTGAAATAAGATAGAACCAAATATGAAAAACAAGTGGAACAACTGATGACCACTAGTCGAACGGTTCGACTGCAAACAAACAATCCAGGATATTCTAGATGGTTCGGACCTTATAACTGTCTGTGATAGTAGAGCAGGGTGTTGATTTTATAATTAACACAGACGGTTCTGAGGTAAAAACCGACTGTGATAATCACATACGGTTCTGAAGTAAAATCCGACAGTGATAATCACAGGCGGTTCTGAAGTAAAAACCGACTGTGATAGTAAAGCGGACGGTTTTGAGCTAGGAACCGTCTGTGATATTGTAATTATCATGGATGGTTTGGAGCTCATAACCGTCTGTGATATTTCTGTCATAGTTCTAGACAAAATGCACCGATATTACCGACGGTTTAATAAAGTGAAACCCGTCAGTGATATTCTGTTCTTCAAAAATGCACCGATATTACTGACGGTATTATATAGAACCGTCTGTATTGAACCTGGTATAAAAGGTCTTTTGGCGGATGTTCTGAGCTAGTCGTACACTCTTGCCGGACATACACTGTCCAGTTCGAAGAGATTTGGGGCAAGGCAGAGCGAAATCTCGAAAGGCCGGGGGAGCATTTGGGGGCAAAAATTTGAGGATCGATCCAAGGTTGGTACTTGCTCCCAAGGCATACACATTACTTGATTTCATCATCAATATCGATCTCCATTGATTGATCAAATTAGAGTGAGAGGGAGGGGAAGCTACAGTAGCAAATCCTGGTTATAACTCATTTTTGACCTGTACTGTAGCTATTTAATTGCTTTATGATGTGTGTTATCCACGCCCCCAACTAATTTCTTGCAGTTCAAGTAGTAGTTAACTATTTATACCGCAAACTCCGCATCAGACACTAGCTAGCTAGATTTATATAATTTATTGCGTGTCGACCGTACATAGAGTAGTATTACTAATTAGCATGTGTATGAATTTGATTAATTGCAGATGGTCCGAGACTGGATGTATAATGACAACCGAGTGGGTGAGAAATACATGAAAGGTGTTTTTGATTTCGAAAAGGTTGCTGAGCAAGACATGGCGAAGAAGGGTTTACCATATATGTACTGTCCTTGTGTAGACTGCCAGAATATTAATATGTTCACCAACTCATCTCAAATTATCGCCCACTTGATGCGACGTGGTTTCAAAAAGGGGTACACGTGTTGGGTCCACCATGGAGAAGAGCCAACTGCAGAAACAAGTGCCACTCAGGTTGAGGAACAGGACATGTCGGATCCGAACAACGACTTCGATGAGGATATGCCAGAGGATGACAATTTAGATGACATGTTACGTGATGTGGAAGGAAATAATAGTGAAAGGGAGTTTGGCAAATTCAAGCGCTTGATTGAGGACTTAGAAAAGCCGTTGTTCCCTGGTTGCAAGTCGAAGTACACAAAGTTGGCCTCTGTGCTTGAACTGTTAAAATTTAGGGCAAGCAACAGCTGGACCGACAACAGTTTCACAGCACTGTTAGATCTTTTGGCGGACATGCTCCCGGAAGGAAACGAGTTGCCAAAAAACACCTAGCAAGCGAAAAAGCTGTTGTGTCCTTTGGGAATGGAAGAAGGAAGGATACACGCATGCCCTAATGATTGCATCCTTTACCGTAACGACTACAAGGATATGCATGTTTGTCTGGTGTGCGGCGCATCCTGCTGAGATAAAGCAAGGACCTCCCGCTAAGGTGTTGTGGTATTTGCCAGTCATTCCCTGCTTGCAGCGTTTGTTTGCAAACCGTAAAGAGGCAAAATTACTGCGTTGGCACTCGGAAGACTGGAAGAAGGGTGGAAAGATGAGACACCCCGCTGATTCTTCACAGTGGAGAAACATCGACAGGGAATTTGCTAACTTCGGAGCAGAATTGAGGAATATAAGGTTCGGGTTGAGTACCGATGGAATTAATCCTTTTGGTAACATGAGCAGTCGGCATAGCACTTGGCCGGTTCTTTTGTGTATCTACAACCTTCCTCCTTGGTTGTGTAAGAAGCACAAGTACATCATGATGTCTCTACTTATCTCAGGACCAAAACAACTAGGAAACGATATTGATGTGTACCTAGCACCATTGATAGAGGATATCCTAACAATGTGGAACGAAGGGGTGCAGGTATGGGACCCATACAAACGAGAGAACTTCATCCTACGTGCTATGATATTCTGCACCATCAACGATTTTCCTGCCCTTGGAAATTTGTCGGGCCGTAGTACGAAAGGAGCCACAGCCTGCCCCCACTGCGAAGATGAGACTGAGAGCGTGTGGTTGAAGAATTGCAGGAAAACAGTGTACATGCGTCACCGTAGGTTTCTTCCGAAGAATGACGCGTATCGTAAGAGGAAGAGGGAATTTGACGGCCACAAGGAAGATGGTTCAGCCCTGAAGCCTACGCGCAGGAAAGATGTTTACTCACGGGTGAAGGACATAGACATTGTGTTTGGAAAGGGTCGTAAATTGAAACCCCGCACGAAGAACTCTTGGAAGAAGAGATCGATATTTTGGGACTTACCGTATTGGGAGCATTTAAAGGTTCATCATTGCATTGATGTCATGCATGTAGAGAAGAATGTTTGCGACAGTTTAATCGGCCTATTGCTGAACATTCCTGGGAAGACAAAGGATGGCGTCAATGTGCAGCGTGACATGATCGAAATGAGAATCAGGCCCGAGCTAGCACCGAAAGAGGACGATAAAGGCCGTATATACCTCCCCCTGCATGCTACACTTTGTGCAAGGCTGAGAGGACAGAACTCTGTAAGTGTCTCTATGGTGTTAAAGTTCCATCGGGTTACTCCGCAAATATGAAAAAGCTTGTGTCCATGGGCGATTTGAAATTGCTGGGTATGAAGTCTCAGGATTATCACGTGTTGATGACACAAATGCTTCCTGTTGCCATCCAGAGTATTCTGCCGCATAAGGTTAGAGAGACGATCACGAGGCTGTGTTTTTTCTTTAATGCAATTTCTTGCAAGGTCATTGATCTCGATGGACTGGATTCTCTACAGAGCGAGGTGGTTCAAACTCTCTGTCAGCTTGAGATGTATTTTCCTCCATCGTTTTTGATATTATGGTCCATGTCACCGTCCACCTTGTCAGAGAAATCAAGATATGTGGACCCGTATTCCTACGTTATATGTATCCATTCGAGAGGTACATGGGTGTACTTAAGGCCTACGTGAGGAATCGGTCCCGGCCCGAGGGTAGCATTGTCGAAGGTTATGTAGCGGAAGAGGTTGTTGAGTTCTGCGTCAATTACATGGCCGAGGTAGAAGCAATAGGGGTTCCTGTGTCTCGTCACGAAGGGAGGCTTGATGGTGTTGGCACTATTGGACGGAGAGCCATCACTCCTGATTTTGATATGTACTCGAAAGCTCATTTTTGGGTCTTGCAACACATGACCGAGGTGTCTCCGTACATCGACGAGCACAAGGAGATGCTACGACAAGACAATACTCGCCGATCCGAGGTTTGGATCACGGGACAACATAACAGTCAATTCAACGCGTGGATGAAAGTGCGAATCACCGGAGAGTCCGCAAGTGAGAACCTTAAATGGTTGGCAAAAGGGCCCACGTTTACTGTACAGACATGGCAGGGATACAACATCAATGGGTACACATTTTACATGGAAGCCCAAGATCGAAAGAGCACTATGCAAAATAGTGGAGTGAGCATAGAAACCTTCCATGAGGGATTCACCGAGACAAGCCCAACAAGGGTAGTACGTGGATTGAACTCGTACTACGGGTTCATTGAAGAAATTTGGGAGCTCGATTACGTATTGTTCAAGATTCCCCTGTTTCGATGCCGATGAGTCCAAATCCCACAGGGTGTGAAGGTTAACAGTTACGGTTTCACTTCTGTGGATCTCGATCGAGTTACTTATAATGATGAGCCATTCATACTTCCAAATCAAGCCATTCAGGTCATTTATGTCACTGACCCGGCCAATAAGAAGTGGCACGTCGTCCTTCATGGCAAGAGAAGGATTGTTGGAGTTGAAAATGTCGTAGACGAGGAGGAATACAATCAATTTGATGAGATTCCTCCATTTGGAGATGGCGTACAGGTCGATACTGAAGACACCGACGAAACCAGTTACGTGTGTATGGATCACCAGGAAGGGTTATACTTTAAAGGTAATCAACCGTACGTCCTTATCTCTCTGTTTCCATCGGTATAGCTTATATCTCCTGTAATTCTCGTCTTTGCAGGGCCGCGACAAGTGGAAAGTTGGGGATAACATGGCTGTGTACGTGGAAATTGTCGGTGAAAGTCCCCATTTGTATGTAACATTAACTTGAGAATGCTCCACATTGTATCTTAAATTTATTTGAGCATGCTCCACATTGTAACCAATTTTCGGATCTACGTACACAGTAACCAATTTACAGAGCATTTGGACTACATTTGAAATATCTGAGTGTTCATTTAAAACAAGTTTTCGAGCATTCAGAGTTGAAAGCTATAGATCAGTTTCAAGTTGTAAAACTAACGTTCAATAGAGAGATTATCACGGACAGTTGAATTATCACAGACGGGTATGAATATAGAACCGACTGTGATATTCCCAACAGCATCTCCGACGCTTCAAGTGTACACGTACACGGTCGGTTCACTAGTCGAAACCGTCTGTGATAATCTCAGTCACAGTCGGTTGTCAACTATCAACCGTCTGTGATAATCTCTCACTATGTAGATTATCATAGATGGTTTTTATTTGAGAACCGACTGTGATAATATTATCACAGACGGTTATAAATATAGAACCGACTGTGATATTTTCAACAGTGTCCGACGCTTCGAGTTCTTGATGTGCACTATCAGTTCTCAATACCAAACGGTCTGTGATAATCACAGTCACAGTCGGCTCTCAACTCAAAACCGTCTGTGATAATCTCTCTGATGATTATCACTATGTCTATTATTACAGACGATTCTGATGTGAGAACCGACTGTGATAAAATTATCACAGACAGTTGTGAATGTTGGACCGACTGTGATAATCTCGACGCGGTACATAGTTCAAGGCGGGCTTTGTCCCGCTCATTTGCAGACTTCGCAACTGTTTGCCCTAGCTTTCTCCACCCTCGCACCGTCTGTCGCGATCACCTCCATCGCCTCCCACCTTCTCCTCCTCTCCGTCCGTCGCGATCACCTACATCGCCTTTCCACCGTCAGGCGCGATCACCTCCATCGCCCTCCCACCTCCGACGCGATCACCTCCATCACCTCCCCACCGTTTCTGTCATTCTTGGTTAATTATAAGTATATGGCTTTTGTTATAGAATTATTAGTTGCAGATTTACTTAAACTGTTCTCTCTTTCACTTATGTTAGGAACTATGTCTGGTGACGAAATGCACCACTCGGTGAGTCAGAGTGACCCCGCCCAGAAGAGAAAGGGGCGAGGCCGGACGACATGCGCCCGTCTGGACAAGCGGGGAAAGCAGCATGTCCAGTTTGACGACAATAGTGTGCCGGAAGCTCCGGACAAACTTGTCGGTCAGTACCGCTCACTATGCGGCAAAGTGGCAAGGGAGCGGGTGCCGATCACCACCTCCGATTGGGGTCAAGTGCCCCCAGAGTGCAAGGATGCGCTGTGGAAAGAAATGCAGACGGTGTTTCACATTCCCGAGGATCGCCACTGATGTCAATAAGCAAGGCGTGGAGGAACTTCAAGAGCCACCTTGTTAGGCTCTATGTGAAGGAGTCGAAGACCCCCTTCGATGACTTCCCTTTCGTGACTCCCGAGGCATGGTAGCAGTTCATCGAGATGAAGGCCAAGCCAGAGTTCCAGGAGCTTAGTGCGAAGGGCCAGGCTAACCAGGCCAAGAATACCCACCCACACAGACTAGGAAGTGGTGGGTATGTGGGGAAGAAGGCCTCGTGGAGGAAGCAGGACGAGTAGGCTTCCCAGTCTTCGGCAGATAGTCCTTATGCGGGCATAACAGACGTGCGCGCCCTCAATTGGTGCCGAGCAAGTTCGACGATGACCTCCTCTGGAAGCGTCTCTGTGACTAACCTTGCGGACAGGGAAGTGATCGATCGGCTGGTAAGATTGTCCGATCACGTACTATCCTAGTAACACACATACAATGGGTTGTATTGCTAAGTTCTCCTGTTGCAGGTGACACTGAGTGCACAGGCAGCATCCGGAGAGTTCAACCTGAGGAGGGACAGGGATATCCTCACAGCGGCGCTAGGAAACAAGGAGCATCCAGGCCGTGTGCGCGGCCTCGGTTCCACTGTGCCTTGGAGGCATGGTTTCCCTGAAGATGAGGAGGTGGCTAAGAGGAGAAAGAGATCCCACCAAGCCCGCGATGAACGGCTCAAGGAGGAGATGTGATCGGAGTTCGCTGTTCGGGACAAACAAATCCTGCAGCAATTGTCAGAGGTGCGGTCCATGTATGAAGAGCTAAGAAAGGCGACCCAGGGCACCCCCTTCTAGCAGCGGGAGTACCGACCCCCATTCTTGGCCACCGTAGTAGCTGCGTGTCTGCGCCGGGGTCTTCGCAGACGGAGCCCTCTCCAAAGTATCCGGTGGACTTTCTGCAGGTAATGACCGTTTGTCTATGTTAATTCATTCGAAAGTGAAAAGCGGTGAAATTCAATAGGTTAATGCGCACTGTTTGTAGGAACCCGCCTCCTGCAAGCTTATGGTGCTGGCCGGTCTCTTCGCGATCGAGGCTGCCCGTGGGATGGCCCAACCATGCACGGCGGGGGCCACAATCCACGGTGCCCCTCTATGTGAGGGTTTTGCATGGGTCCTGGTGGACAGTGTCTTTGACCATTGCAAGGGTTTTCCATTGGAGAAGCCGCCGAACGACGAGATTACCACTCTCGGGGATGCGGTGCACACGTTCGTGCAATGGCCCAAGAAAGACATCGTCCTGGATGAGGTAATTCCCCCACCAGTTTCATAATTCGTACTGTAATAATAGCCCTCAGAGTTAGTGTCCTAATACGTAGGTTCTTACATCACAGACATCACAGACCGACACACGGCCTACTAGCCAGCCGTCCCCTCCGATGACAAAGCTGACTCAGACTACGAGGCAACCATTCATGAAGCTGGCTAGTAGGGGAAAAGCAAAGAAGAGCCCGGCGAAGGACAGCGAGAAGAGTGCGCCAGCTCTCATACCGTTCGCTCTGGGGATGCCCATGGCCTCCGATACCGTAATTTCGAGCATGGGGTTAGCATGCCAGAGCCTGCATGCGTGGTACATGAGGAGGACAAACCAGACCAGGACGCAGCATCCGACGCACATCATGGTCAAGTACACCGTGGCAGAGTTCCATAATGACATTGGGACCTACTCGGTGACTTTCGAAGATCTGAACAATTTACTGAACAAAGATGCGCTCGACTTGTCAATCCTACGGTCTTGGGTGCTGTAAGTCTCCTACTATCTGTGCATATACGGATATATGTCATTTATTAATTGGTTACTTCCGTGTAGCTGCATGACCAACTATGCCAAATCTAAGGGCATACCTGTTGGTTTCTTGGACCCCCAGATGGTCACCGAGGTGATGTTTAGGACCGACGCAGACTTCGTTGTCGACTACATCAAAAGAGGGTTGCTTCATCAGGTTGACAAGGAGTACACACTTGTACCCTACAACCAGAGGTGAGTGCTTTCATCAGTACTTCACTCGTAGATTAGTGTCTCCATGTGCACACCCCCAAACTTAGATTAAATTTTTAATTCTTTACGTGTAACATGCAGCTACCACTGGATCCTACTGCTACTTATTCCGAAAAGGAACAAGGTGTTCTACCTTGATTCATTGCAGAGGAAAGGGTACTCGTATTGCGGCGCACGAGATCTATTCGAAAGGTGATGATATTCATGTGGACCTGTCTTGCATGCATCTAGATTTACTGTCCTCAAACTGTCAATTTCGACTATCCTCAAACTGTCAATTTTGAATATCTACAGGGCTTTCACGAACTACTTTGCCGAGGGAGGGCGACAACACAAGCGGCGAGCTGATAAGTTTCAGTGGTTACAATTTTCGGTACAAATTTCAACTGGCAACTGTTTTACTTTATAACGTGTCCCCAGCTAACTCTCGGTCTGTAAATTGGCAGTGCCATCAGCAGCCGGACAACAATACATGTGGGTTCTACGTGATGCGCCACATGTATGACCTGATCATCACCCTTCACCGCCCAGATTTCCCCGAGGTATACAACTACTCCCTTTGTCTCGATTTGGCAGAATTTACAACTGCATTGAGCTAATTTTTTATGTACCAACTCTTGTTGTAGGGGTCGACTTCCCTTCGGAAAGCTTTGACCCTCGGGAGATTGGTATTGTCCGAGGGATGCTCGCTGAGTTTTTCCTTGTGGAGGTCATATCAACCAAGCGAAGTTTAGGGACCCGCAAGGTTCGTATTAGTGCGGCCTTACATTTATTTGTACATCTAACACACTGACTTAAAGCTTAGGAAAGTGGATAGCAATAAAGCCATTTCCAATAAAGTCTTCCCCTATTTTCGAAAAAGCCGTCCAATAGAGGGGTCTCAAAACCTATTATTTTTTAAAGGATAACTGATCAAAGAGACGTTAATTGTCGATTACATTTATTGGTTTAATCTCAATTGTACATATTTCTGAGTTCTGTGCTGTATATATGAAATGCTTGTACATGTTTCTAAGTTGTGTGCATGAATATATGAGACTGTATATATTTGAGTACTATGCATGTATGAAATTCATGAACTGTATATATGAAATGCTATTTGTACAGAGGACATCGGTGACTGTTATAATCTCAGATGGTTTGTAAGATCAAAACCGTCTGTGCATATGCACAGACGGTTTTGATCTTACAAACCGTCTGAGATTATAACAGTCATCGATAATGACACTATCACAGATAGTTTTGACCTAAAACCGTATGTGATATCACACTATCAGTATCTCAGATAGTTTTGACCTCAGAACCGTCTGTGATATCACACTATCACAGACGGTTCTGAGATTATAACACTATCACAGATGGCTTTGACCTAAAAACCGTCTGTGATATTCACTATTATAGACGGTTCTGAGAGTATAAACTGTCTGTGATAAGGAAACAATCACAGACGGTTTCGAGACTACCACCGTCGCTGATAATGACAACATCGCAGATGATTTTGACCTCAAAGCCGTCTGTGATACTCTAAATACACAGACGGTTCGGAAACAACCGTCTGTGATAAGGACGCTATCGCAGACGGACCTGAGGTCATAACCGCCTCTGATAATTTGAGTATCACAGACGGTTTTTGTTGGGGGAAATCTCCGCGGCGCTAAGTCCAGGTAAGTCGCGTCACATTGGCCCGGGGACGTGGCCTCCGGGGCCTCCCCGGGCGCCGCCATTTGGCTCCCGGGACCAGGCCTCCGTTGCCATCCCGGGCGCCGCCATTTGCCCCGGGAGGTGGTCTCCGGCCTCTCCCCTGGCGCCGCCATTTGGCTCCCGGGACCAGGTCTCCGGTGCCATCTCGGGCGCCCCCATTTTCCCTCGAACGTGGTCTCCAGCCTCTCGCCGGGCGCCGCCTTTTGGTTCCCGGGACCAGGCCTCCGGCGCCATCCCGGGCGCCGCCTTTTGGCTCCCAGGACCAAGCCTCCGACGCCGTCCCGGGCGCCGCCATTTGCCCGGGGAGGTGGTCTCCGGCCTCTCCTCGGGAGCCGCCTTTTGGCTCCCGGGACCAGGCCTCCGGCGCCGTCCCGGGAGCCGCCATTTGCCCGGGGACGTGGTCTCCGGCCTCTCGCCGGGCGCCGCCTTTTGGTTCCCCCGGGACCAGGCCTCCGGCGCCATCCCGGGCGCTGCCTTTTGGGTCCCGGGACCAGGCCTCCAGCACCGTCCCGGGCACCGCCATTTGCCGGAGGACGTGGTCTCCGGCCTCTCCCCGGGCGCCGCCTTTTGGCTCCCTGGACCAGGCCTCCGGCGCCGTCCCGGGCGCCGCCATTTGCCCGGGGACGTGGTCTCCGGCCTCTCCCCGGGCGCCGCCTTTTGGCTCCTAGGACCAGGCCTCCGTCGCCGTCCCGGGCGCCGCCATTTGCCCGGGGAGGTGGTCTCCGGACTCTCCCCCGGCGCCGCCATTTGGCTCCCGGGACCTGGCCTCCGGCGCCATCCCGGGTGCCGCCATTTGCCCGGGGACGTGGTCTCCGGCCTCTCCCCGGGCGCCGCCTTTTGGCTCCCGGGACCAAGCCTCCGGCCCCATCCCGGGCGCCGCCTTTTGGCCCCTGGGACCTGGTCTCCAGCGTCGTCCCGGGCCCCATCGCCCTCCTAAAGGTAAAGTCTCGAGTTGTTTGTCACGTGCAGGTCACGCGAGGAGCGCCTCGGGAATCAGCGACCACCTGTCAAGCATCCAAGACGTTTGCCGGGAGAAGGACGTTCTTACCCTTCAATCTGACGGTGGCTTTCGGGGTAGTTGAGGCTTTTTGCTTCTTTTTGGGGCTATAAATAGCCCTTGTACCCCTCAGTTGTAAGGAGGTGATTCATTTGTTGGAATAGCTAAAAAACTAACAGGTGTGCTCCGAAAGCCTCTCCCCCGGAGAGAGCTTGCCCAGCCGACTCCGGTCGGGAGCGCACCGACAGGACTAGGGACCCCACCGGGACCCGAACCTGTATAAATCCGTGTGTCATTTCTTGTGCTTGTCCGGCGGGGGAGGACCGGTCATCCGGTCAACCCGCGCCGCGTAATCTTTTCTAGGATCGTTCTCAAAACCTGCCAGGGTATTCGCAATACCACGACAGTTGGCGCCAACCGTGGGGACTCGTGACAAGACGCCATGGCTCCCCTAAGAACAAGGGCTTGCACCCTTCCCGGTGACGCCGTTATCGGAGACTCGGCGCCGCCCGTCCGGGATACTGCCATCCCGGTGCTTCCGCCCGGAGGCGGCCTGGCCCAGGTACCGCCTCTCTCTTTCCCTCTTAACTTAGGTGCTTCCACCTCCAGGTCGTTCCCGGTGAGCGTGGGGACCTCGGCCGGGACCAGTCTCCCCCCGACGGCTCCCCCGGCACCCCAGGATGCCCTGCTTGAGGCTCTAGTGGAGGGCCAGCTCCACACCCAGTGCTCAATGGATGAACTGCTCAGCATGTTGGCGCGGTCTCCGGCCCCGACATTTGCGTCGCACCCGTACTCGGGGACTATGCCCCCGTTTATGGGTTACCCGGCGGCCCCTCCGGTCTCTGGGGGTCTGTCCGCCCCGTACGATCCTGCCGGGGGGTTCCCTCCCCCTGCGGGATATACGTCCGGACCCTTCCCTGCACCCGGGCCCGTCCCGGTGCCGGGGGGCTACTTCATGCCAGGGCCCTTCGTGGCACCAGGGGGTTACCCCGTCCCAGGCCTATTCTCGAGGCCGGGAGCCCACTTCATGCTGGGGGTTTTCCCTACGCCGGGAGCCAGTCCCGCCCCCCGCGTCGCGTTTACCGCACTGGGGGCGGTCGACAGCGCAGCTCCCGTGCCTCAGCGGACTTCCCCCCGCACGGGCTCCCCGGTTCCGGACGTCGCCGCGGGGGCTCCCTCCTCGCTAGTTCCGGATGATATAGGGGCTCCCCCTTTTCGGTTCCGGTCGTTGCCACAGGGGCTCCCTCCACCTCGGTTCCAAGCGTCGCCATGGGCACCCCCCCCCCCGGTTCCGGATAATACAGGGGCTTCCCCCTTACCGGTCCCAAGGGTCTTCGCAGGGGGCTCCCCCCAGCCGGCCCCGGAAGCCTCCGGGCCGGTAGCTACAGTGCATAAGCTCCCTCTCTCGGTGGGCCAGGTCCGTTTCGCCCGGGGGGAGGTCGAGCGAATGCATTCACCAGAGCGCGGGGAAGAACTTCCCCCCGGCCGCGGGCGCGGGTAGTCTTGCTCTCGCACCGGTCGGGGGAAGAGACCCACTGAAGAGCCAACCTCTCCGGAGGAGAACCCGGACGTCTGGGAACTCAGCCCCGGTCCGGAGGAGAAGCGTCACCACCACCACTCTGGCGGACCTCTCGGACCGCTTCCAGACTCAGACAATGAATGTCCCGTGAAAGAAGACAGTGACCGGGACTCTCCCCAGGAGGTGCAGGGGGCTAACCAGCCCCTGTGTCGAAGACTTCGCAGCATCCGGTGGCCGCGGCACTATCGCCCTCCGCACATCGAGCACTATAACGGTGAGGCAGATCCTTACAAATTTGTGCAGGTCTACTCCACAGCCATCTCCGCGGCCGGGGGGGACGAGACGGTACAGTGCAACGTCTTCCCCCTTTACCTCTCCGGCATTGCCCGCTCCTGGTTCTACAACCTGAAGGCTGGCTCCAGCAAGTCTTTTACGCAGCTCAAGCGGGAGTTTTGCGTGAACTTCCAGGGGAACTATGTGCCCCCCCTGGACTCCTCGCAGCTGTACACTGTCCGGCAGAGGACTGGGGAACCATCAGAAGCTTTTTCAAGCGCTTTGCTCAGGTGAAGAGCAAAGTGGCCCACGTCCCCGACTCTACGGTCATCGAAGCCTGCAAAAGCCGCATCCTCCCGGGGGAGCTCCATCGAAGGCTCTCCCAGAGCTGCCCCTCTTCCGCTGACGAGCTCTTCAACGTACTCGAAAAGTACGCTCGGGCGGAGGAAGACGACATCTGGAAGAAGACCCAGGGGGCTCCCACCCCCGCCGACTGGGGGGCCAGGGATCCCCTCAAGCGCCCTAGGCAGGGGGGGCGTAACGAGCCACGGCCTCGGGACACCTTTGTCCTCGAGGGCGGAGGCGGCTCGTGCGACCCCCCGAGGGGCAACCGCCCCTTCCCCAAACCAAAGGGCCATGGGGGAGGACAGTCTTCGCGCGGCCGGGTAGGCCCCGCGGGGAGAAGGCGGGAAGGACCGTGGTGCAGCTTCCACGGGTCCAGTACCCACACTACCCAAGACTGCAGCCAGCTGCTGCAGCAGTTCACATCATTCCTCGACCAGCGCGGGCAGGGGGGGACTCTGGCCTCCTTGCTAATGGGAAACGGGGATGCCCGAACTTCCGTCAGGTGGAGGATAAGTCGATTAGGCGGCGCGAGACACACACGATCCGGCTTCTTGATCGGCACGATCAAAACCCCTGCAATCGCAGCACCACGCGTCCTCTGGTTATCAACCGTGCGCTGCCCGGTTGACCTCGCCACGAAGGGTAATCCCTGCCAGTGAATCGAGAACACAAGCAAGAACAAGAAAGATGCAACTGAATTTGCAATTGAGGATGAAACTCCCGAGTTGGGGTCTCACAAACCGATGAACGGCGACACTGTTCAAAGACAGAATTGATCTAAGCAAAACCCGCCTCAACCGTAGCGGCGGCTACTGAATATAAGGTCTAAGGGACGTCCTAGAGACCCTAGACGCGTCCGTGATGGGCTCCAACACGATACATGGGCCAACGGCCCAAATTGGTGACGCAGCACAATGGGACGGATTCTGTCCGCCAACTTGTAACGTGAATTTCCGTCGACTCCGAAGTCCAAATGACCTGAAACCGGTGCCATTGGAAAGGTTATCTCCTTAGCTTTCCAGGAATATGTGGATCATCGAAATCAGAGCCCGTTTGTGGCCTGGGCGACGATTCTAGTGAACACTGCTCCTGGTGGCCGAGGTAGTCGACTCCGAGATGAATTGGCCTCCAACTTGACTTGGACGCCCTCCTTGCCTCCCCCTGGCCCTTGCTGGTTCCCAAGGCCCTCATGATCCTCTCCAAAGTTCCTAAGTACAATATAATCGATAATATCATTAGGTAGCATACCATCCTCACAAGTATATGCACGGGCACTTAGGAACGAGCTCACCTGTTGATTCAATTGCCGTGCTCGTGCTCTTGTGATGGGTCCTTGCATCACAACTGGAGGAGTCTCGGGCGTATGCATAGGAGTGATGTCCTCATCACTTGCTACCTCGGCCAGCTGTTCCGGCCCTTCCCGCTCCCACGGGGGGTCAGCAGACGCATGAGGGGGAGCCTTCCGAAGCGTCAACCTCATAAAGACGCCCGGGGGGCAGGCTTTCCCCCTGGAACTAGACGCCGCTGCGCCACCGCCCGGGAGGCCCCTCCTCAAGCCGCGCCCGGAAGGGAGCCTCCGGAAGATCCTGCTCTCCCCGGGCGACAAAGACAAAACCGTCCGGATCGGGGCGGAGCTCCCCGAGGAGCATGCAGCACAACTTGCGGCTTTTCTGCGCAAAACTCCAATGTTTTTGCGTGGAAGCCTTCGGACATGCGGGGCGTTGCCCGGGATGTCATTGAGCACAAGCTCGCAGTGGCCCCCGGTCATCCCCCGATTAAACAGAAGCTGCGCAAACTCTCCCTCGAGCGCCAAGAAGCAATCAAGGTGGAGATCACTCGGCTCCGAGAGGCGGGGTTTGTTCGGGAGGTCCTGCACCCCGAGTGGCTCGCAAACCCCGTCCTCGTCAAGAAATCAACCGGCAGGTGGCGGATGTGCGTGGACTTCACCGACCTTAACCGCGCCTGCCCCAAAGACAATTTCCCGCTCCCACGGATTGATCAGCTCATGGACTCCACTGCGGGGTGAGAGCTCATGAGCTTCCTAGACGCCTACTCGGGCTACCATCAAGTCCGGATGGCGGAAGGGGACGTGGAAAAGACGAGTTTCATAACTCCCCTCGGAACCTTCTGCTACGTCCATATGCCCTTCGGGCTCAAGAATGCGGGGGCGACCTTCCAGCGCCTCATGACGCTGGTTTTCAAAGATCAAGTCGGCCGCAACGTCGAAGTCTACGTAGATGACGCGGTCGTCAAGAGTCCCCGCGCAGCCTCCCACATCGACGACCTGGCTGAAACCTTCCGCAACCTCCGCGCGTTCAGGCTCAAACTCAACCCGGAGAAGTGCACCTTCGGGGTGTGCAGGGGGAAGCTCCTAGGTTTCCTCGTGTCTCAGCGGGGCATTGAGGCAAACCCCGAGAAGATCCGGGCTTTCCTAGATATGCCCCCACCGCGCTCTGTCAAGGATGTCCAGTGGCTCTCCGGCCGCCAAGCCGCGCTAAGCCGCTTCGTCTCCCGGTCGGGGGAGTGGGGCCTCCAGTTCTTCAAGATCCTCCGAGGGCTCGAGGGGTTCAGCTGGACACCCGAGGCCCAGGAAGCCTTCAACGACCTCAAGAAGTACCTCACGAGCCCTCCAATGCTCATGAGTTCGTCTCCAGAAGAGCCCTTGCTCCTCTACCTCGCCGCGACCCACGTCGCCGTCAGCACGGTCTTGGTGAAGGAGCAAGGGGGGCAGCAGCGTCCTAGGTACTACGTGAGTGAGGCCCTCCAAGGGGCCAAAACTCGGTACACGGAGATGGAGAAAATCTGCTACGCCCTCCTCATGACGTCTCGGAAGCTTCGGCATTACTTCCTGGGGCACCCCATCACCGTCCCATCGTCCCTCCCCTTGGGGGAGGTACTGCGGAACAAAGAAGCCACCAGCCGGATCGGGAAGTGGGGGGCCGAGCTCGCCCCCTTCTCCCTGTCCCTTACCGGCCGCTCCGCCATCAAGGCGCAGGTCCTCGCCGACTTCGTCGCACAGTGGACTCCCGCCTCTGGGTCCGGGGATGAAGACCTCCCTGTGCCGCCCCGAAGCAGTGATCATTGGACCCTCATGTTCGATGGGTCGCTGTGTCTCACCGGGGCTGGTGCGGGAGTAGTCCTCCGGAGCCCCGAGGGGAAGGAACTCGAGTACGCCGCGCGGCTCGAGTTCCCCGCAACCAACAATGTCGCCGAATACGAGGCTTTGCTCCTTGGGATGCGCCTTGCACGCTCCCTGGGGATCCGGCGCCTCCTAGTCAAGGGAGATTCTCAGCTGGTAGTTTGCCAAATGGACAAGTCTTACCTGTGCCATGACGCAAACTTAAGTCTTTATTTGCAGGAAGTGCGGAAGATGGAGAGGCATTTCGACGGCCTCGAGGCCCAGCATATCCCGCGGAGGGACAATGACCGGGCCGACGCCTTGGCCCGGGCGGCAAGCGCCCGGGAATCACTCCCCAAGGGGGCTTTTCTGGAAATCATCACGAAGCCCTCGGTGGCCTCCCCGGACACAGGCGACGGGCCTCATGTCCCGGAGGTCGCCGAGATCACCCGGACTCCATCTTGGATGGACCCCCTGATCTCCTTCATCAAGGGGGAGGGGGACCCTCCTAGTGAGACCGAGGCTAAACGCCTCCGGGCTAAAGCCCGGGCATATCTCCTGCTGGAGGGGAGGCTCTACAAGCGGGGGGCTTCCGCCCTCCTGCGGTGCCTCCCCCGGCCGGAAGGACTTCAACTTCTCGAAGACATCCTCGCGGGAAGCTGTGGTTCTCACCTAGTCCCGCGTGCCATCGCGGCCAAGGCCCTCCGGAAGGGTTTCTACTGTCCCACGATCATGCGCGACGTGCGAGACCTTGTCTCCGCGTGCGAAGCATGCCAGAAGATGGCCAAGGGCTCGAACCTCCCCCCTATAGCGCTACAGACAATCCCCATCACTTGGCCCTTCGTGCGCTGGGGGATGGACCTCTTAGGGCCCTTCCCCCCAGCGCCTGGAGGACACAAGTATGCGGTAGTCGCGGTCGACTATTTTACAAAGTGGGTTGAGGCGGAGCCTTTGGCCAGCATCACGTCCCGGGTCGTTCAGCGGTTTTTTTGGAAAAATGTCGTATGTCGTTTTGGTGTCCCCCAGGAAATCACCGTGGACAATGGGACCCAATTCGACTCGGCTTATTTCCGGGAATTCTACGAAGGCCTGGGGCTCGTCATCCACTTCGCCTCAGTGGCCCATCCCCGGAGCAATAGGGCTGTCGAGAGGGTCAACGGCGTGATCCTACAGGGGTTACGCCGGAGGCTCGAGCAAACTGCTTCTAAGCGGGGAGCATGGGCAGAGGAGCTCCCTAGCATCCTCTGCTCCATGCGCACGACCCCATCCCGGGCAACGGGGCGTACTCCCTTCTCCCTGGTCTACAGGGCGGAGGTAGTCCTCCCCCCGGAGATCGGCTTCCAGTCACTGCGGGTCGAGCTCCTGGAGGGAGCCACGCCAACAGTGTACCAGGCCAACGAGGCCAACCAGCGTCTAGAAATTGACCTCGTGGAGGAGGAACGCGACCGAGCGCTCCTCCACCACGCCATCTACGAGCAAGAGATGGTGCGCGAGAGAGCTTTCCGCCTTCGGGACCTTGTCCTCAAGCGCGTCACAGACCCCCAAGCCCAGGGGAAGCTCTCCCCCAAGTGGGAGGGCCCCTACAGGATTTCCACAGTCCTGGGCTCGGGGGCTTATAAGCTCTCCAACCTTCAAGAGCAGGAGCTGAAACACACGTGGAACTTGCGTTTACTTTGCAAGTTCTATGTTTAGCCTTACGGGCCTGTCCCCTCCCCCGGAGCGGTCACGCCGGAGGGGGAGGAGGGACATTGTACTCACCTTTTCCTCCCCTTTCGCGACTTCGCAGGGGGAGGCACTGTACTTCATTTTGTTAGCAATACATAGGTCTTGCTCTTCAATTGTCTCATTGCAGGTTCTTCTCATTACCGCCCCTAGCGGCGATGCCCTCCCCACGAGGATGCCCTCCCCGTGAGGAAGTGGGCCCAGACCCAGCAAGTCCCTCCTGTAGGGCGGCTTACGATCAGCCCTCATGGACTGAGGGTGTAAGCGGCAACCCGGTCCCCAGTGGCCACGGTAACGAGTCACTTTGGGAGACTAGTCCCCTGCCCAAACACTCAAGACCCGTCTTCGGGCACTTCCTCCTACGGGAGTAGACGCTCTCCCCAGTGGGACGTCTAATGGCCTTCTTGGATCATCTTCCTCCTACGGGAGTCGACGTTCGACGCTCTCCCCAGTGGGACGTCTAATGGCATTCTTGGATATTTGGTCCCCGGCGACCTTATTCCCGGCTCCCCGTTTTCTCGGCGACCGGATGAATGCCTCTCGGAGACCTTATTCCCGGCTCCCCGTTCTCACGGCGATCGGATGAATGCCTCCCGGAGACCCTATTCCCGGCTCCCCGTTCTCACGGCGACCGGATGAATGCCTCCCGGAGACCCTATTCCCGGCTCCCCGTTTTCACAGCGACCGGATGAATGCCTCCCGGAGACCCTATTCCCGGCTCCCCGTTCTCACGGCGACCGGACGACTGTCTCTCGGAGAAGTTACGGATTTCTCAGACATTTCTTCCCCGGAGACCCTATTCCTGGCTCCCCGTTCTCATGGCGACTGGACGATTGTCTCCTAGGAAGCTCGGCTCCAGAAATCTCATCGGGTTTTCTTTGACGTTTCTTCCACATGAGGCCTTATACCCGGCTCCCCGTTCTCACGGCGACCGGACGATTGTCTCCCGGAATGTCCTTTCCTTGGAAACCTTGTTTTAAAATTTTCTAACTTAGAAAAATTCCTATGCTACAGGTTGTTTTCACCTCGGGGGCCTTGTTACCCCCACAGCGCCCGGAGCTACACTCCGGCCCGCTGTGGGCGGGGGGAATAAGGAACCCCCGGGTGTCGGCCGCACTGCCCACGAGCAAACTTAGCTCATTCCTGTGAAAAGGAGTCGTCCGGACCATCCAAGAAGAAGAAACAAAAAGACAACAAGAGAAGAAGCAAATAAACAGCTTTATTGATTGTCAAATTCGGAGGACATCTTCCCCCTCTAGTGGGCTTCGGAAACAATACAACCCGGGTTCTAACCCGGGGGATTCTCTACGTCCTAAGGCTCCTACGCCTAATACTCTTGGAGGCTCTCCGCTAGCTCCCGGGTCAAGTCCCGGTACAATGCTCGCACGCGGCGCCGAGCGTCCCGGAGCACATCTTCAGGCCAGAACTCGTATCCCGCCGGCGGAAGTATCTGGAGGGTGGAATCATCTGGAACCCCGGTCGCAGAGGGGACAATTCGGCGCGATGATTGTCAAAGTTGTCCAAGTGCCACTCCGGATGCCACCTCAACCGGATCGGCTCCCGGACGCTGTCCCCGCCGCACTTCCCGGAGACAAGGCTTAGCAAGATTAAAGCCGCTTGGGCGTCCCTCAGGGAGCCCCTCCAGGTCCTTCGCCCGGGAGCAACTTCCCGGGAACCCTGGTAACAATGCATTCAATTTAAAGACTTAGAAAAAATTCTAACTCCATTTCATTCAAAATATTTTTGTACAAGTGTCCGGGGCTTCTTCTAAGAAGCTACCGGGATCAAAAGTCCTAAGAAAATAAAAGGGCCCTAACTAAGACTCGGGGGGAGGCTCATACATGTTCATTGGCGTCCTCCCCCCGGGGGGTTTCCTCCGAGGCTGGGGCCGGAGTGTCCACCGCCGGAGGCGCCGGTACCGGGAATCTCGCTCGGATGATCCGGTCGTAGAAGCCCCCGGCGAGCTGCTCCACCTCCCGGCGTGAAGGCTCGAAGAACTCGGGGAAGCTCCGCGGGATGTGGCCCCCGATCGCCCGGGCGCCCACCCCCCGGTGCTCAACGAGCCCGGCCGCGGCCACAACGACGGGAATCGCCCGGCCCCGAGCCCGGTGGTCAGCCGCCTCCGGGATAACGGAGACCTGCGTATTGAGAAAACGCATGGCCTCCGCGAGGGTCGCCGGGGGCACCTCCGAGCTGCTCCTAGAGCCTAGGCTTACGCCAAGGCTCTCGAGGGCCAAACGGACGGAGCGGCCTGCGTCCACCACCTCCCGGACGCTCGATTCCTCGAGCTCCCGGAAGGCCTCCCTCCCCGCCTTCGCCTCCTCTCGGAGGCGGTCATTAACCGAATCCGAGACGTGAACTTGGGCCCGGACCCGGGCCAGCTACTGGAGAGCTTCGTCCCGCTGGCCCAGGAAGGAGGCGGCCCGGTCCTCCGCGTCCTTGAGCAGCCGAATGACGCACTGCTCGACGCCCCAGGTAATCGCCATCCCCTATAAATTCCAGAGTTCGAAAAATTTTCAATTGTAGGAGCCAAAGGAAACCGACGACCGCTTCGGGCGAATACCTGGGCTTGGAGGGACCGAAGCTCCGCGAAGCGATCGTGGAGCATTCCCCCCGCGACGAAGGCCTGGATCTTCCGGGTCTGCAGGCCTTCCGCCTAACGTTCGACCTCCCCTGCGGAAAGCAGGGGGGTCTCCCGCCCGGCGCTTGTCTCGGTGCGGCCGGTAACGCGCTCCCGGACTTGGGCGCCCGGCGCGACCTCGGTCGGGGTGGCGGTCGTCGTCGTCCTCGTGGCGGAGGTGCCCCCCGAGGAAGTGGCTGAGGAAGTCCCGGAAGGGGTCCCTCGCCGGGGGGGGGACCATTAGACCCTTCCCCTTTTCGGGCGGGAGGGCCCCCGGGGCCCCCACTTCCGGCGGGACCTCGTAGACCGAGGGGCTCCCCCCCTCGTCCACGGGCGATTCCATCCACGGAGGCGAGGCCTTCGCGAACCTCATCACCAGTGTCTCCGGCTCCAAGGGGGCCGGGGGTGGTGGCGGGGCCGCTACCGATGCTGGCGACAGGGCGTAGTTCGCCGACTCGGAGGCCGTCCCGTCCGCGGCCGGTTCCTTCCCCCGAGCCTCAACGGGGCTCTTCGGGGGAGGAGGAGTTGTCTCCTTCTGGGCCGGTTCCTGGGCATGCTCGGTCCCAGCGGCCTCATCCCGGGGCTTCACCGATGTCGCCGCCGGCGTCGTCGATGTGCCGGGGGTTTTTTACACTCTGGCCTTCTTAGGCTCAGAGCCCCCGGCAGCATCCTTCCCCGGCTTGTGCGAACTGGGGGTGGGGAGGGGCTTCCTCTCCGGAAGATTCAGCCGGTAGGCCTCAGCCACCAAGTTCCGGGGAGGACCCTCCCCCACGAGGCGCACGACGCGCTCGTGCTCGTCGGTGAAGTACCTCCCGAGGTAAAGAGTTAGTCAAATTTCCAAAAAATTGTAAATGCAATGCAGCAGGTTACTGGTACTTACGTCGCGTCACCGGCTTGACCGGGGGCCGCTGCTCCGGGCCCATGCCGACTCCCCTCTTCCCGCGTGAGAAGGGGTAGATCCGGAAGAGCATCATCTCCTCGGCGGCGTCCCGCATAGAGCGGGCCTTCCGGGAGATGATCACCTTACCGAGGAGCTCGAGCCCCTCGTCCGTCCACACCAGAGGCTTCGGCGCGGACGACCGGCTGTAAGAGGCCGGCTCTGGGGCGTACGTCACCCCGTCGTCCCGGACCCAAAGGTAGAACCACCTCCGGATCCGGTCCCCCCAGTGATCCCGGGACGCTGCCGCCGGGTAGTCGGCCACCCAAGATGGCAGCATCTGCACCATCACCGAGCCAAAGGGGGACTTGGGTCCCCCCTTCACCAGGTGGGAGCTCCGCGCCGTCGGCTCGTAAAAGTACCAGAAGACGCGTAGCGTGGGCTCCCTCCCGGTCGCCGTCTCGAAGAGCCAGATGAAGATACCCATCCGGACGAGGACGTTCGGCGTGAGGTGGTTGAGCGCCAGCCCGTACTCCTTCAAAAACTCCCGGAGCATGGGATGCACCGGGAGCCGGAGCCCCGCCTAACGAAGGCCTCGAAGACCACGACCTCTCCGGGCCTGGGGCGGGGGGCTCCGTCTTTCTTCACGGGGACTCGGATGTCCCCGTCCGCGATGACGCCGCGCTCGACCATGGACTCGGCGTCCTCGGCCGTAAACTCGGAGGCCCAAAGGAAGTCCGGAGCGACTTCCTCTGGGGGCACCTCGGTCGCCTTCGCTCGACCTTTCGGTGCCATCAGGTTTGTTTTTTCGGTGGTTAACTTTTCAGGAGGCTACGGCTAAAGGCACCGGACGCTCGCTACTGGGGAGAGCTACCGCGAGAGAGCTACCGGGAGAGCAAAAATCGCTAAGGCTGTGAAAGTTTGGAATGAACTTCCGGGCCCCCCAAGGCCCTATTTATACGGACGAGACGTGGTCTAGATGGGTGCCACGTGGCACCCTGCGGAGCAATCTGGACCGTTGAAGTTCAAACCGAGCGCGGGAAACGAGGGGACGAACGCGTGAATCGAGGCAACGGTTCGAACCGCGAGCGCATTTATGACGAAACGGCGCAGCCATATGCGTCCGGCACGAAAACCGAAGCGTTACGGCTCCAGTGACTTGGTCCGGAGATTTTCCCGATGACGTGTACCATACCGCCGGCGACTCGAGCATCGTCCCCGGGGGGCATGGAGGCCTGCTGTTGGCGGAAATCTCCGCGGCGCTAAGTCCAGGTAAGTGGCGTAACATTGGCCCGGGGACGTGGCCTCCGGGGCCTCCCCGGGCGCCGCCATTTGTCTCCCGGGACCAGGCCTCCAGCACCATCCCGGGCACCGCCATTTGCACGGCGACGTGGTCTCCGGGCTCTCGCCGGGCGACGCCTTTTGGTTCCCAGGACCAGGCCTCCGGCGCCATCCCGGGCGCCGCCTTTTGGCTCCCGGGACCAGGCCTCAGGCACCGTCCCGGGCCCCGCCATTTGCCCGGGGAGGTGGTCTCCGGCCTCTGCCCGGGTGCCGCCTTTTAGCTCCCGGGACCAGGCCTCCGGCGCCGTCCCGGGCGCCACCATTTGCCCGGGGACGTGGTCTCCGGCCTCTCGCCAGGCGCCGCCTTATGGTTCCCGGGACCAGGCTTCCGGCGCCATCCTGGGCACAGCCTTTTGGCTCCCGGGACCAGGCCTCCAGCGCCGTCCTGAGCGCCGCCATTTGCCCGGGGACGTGGTCTCCGGCCTCTCCCCGGGCGCTGCCTTTTGGCTCCCGGGACCAGGCCTCCGGCACCGTCCCGGGCGCCACCATTTGCTCGGGGAGGTGGTCTCCGGCCTCTCCCCCGGTGCCGTCATTTGGCTCCCGGGACCAGACCTCTGGCGCCATCCGGGGCACCGCCATTTGCCCGGGGACGTGGTCTCCGGCCTCTCCCCGGGCGCCGCCTTTTGGCTCACGGGATCAGGCCTCCGGCGCCATCCCGGGCGCCGCCTTTTGGCCCCCGGGACCTAGTCTCCGGCGTCGTCCCGGGCCCCATCGCCCTCCTAAAGGTAAAGTCTCGAGTTGTTTGTCACGTTCAGGTCACGCGAGGAGTGTCTCGGGAATCAGCGACCACATGTCAAGCATCCAAGACATTTGACCGGGAGAAGGACGTTCTTACCCTTCAATCCGACGGTGGCTTCCGTGGTAGTTTAGGCTTTTTGCTTCTTTTTGGGGCTATAAATAGCCCTTGTAGCCCTCAGTTCTAAGGAGGTAATTCATTTGTTGGAACAGCTAAAAAACTAACAGGTGTGCCCCGGAAGCCTCTCCGCCGGAGAGAGCCTCCCTAGCTGACTCCGGTCGGGAGCGCACCGACAGGACTAGGGCCCCCACCGGGACACGAACATGTATAAATCCGTGTGTCATTTCTTGTGCTTGTCCAGCGGGGGAGGACTGGTCGTCCGGTCAACCCGCGCTGCGTAATCTTCGCTAGGATCGTTCTCAAAACCTGCCGGGGTATTCGCAATACCGCGACAGTTTTGATCTCAGAACCGTCTCTAATAATGTAAGAATCCCAGATGGTTTTAACATCAGAACCGTCTGCTATACTCATATTATTACTGACGGTTCTGAGATCAAAACTGTCTGTGTTAGTATGAGTATCTTAGACGGCTTTGATGTTATAACAGTCTGTGTATTAGGAGTACCACAGACGGTTCTGAGGTTATAACCGTCTCTGATAAGATGAGTATCACAGACGGGTCTGATGTCATAACCGTCAAGAATAATTTGAGTATCACAGACGGGTTTGATCTCAGAACTGTCAGTAATAATGTAAGGATCACAGACGGTTTTGACATCAGAACCGTCTGTGATACTCATATTATTACTTACAGTTCTGAGATCAAAACCGTCTTTGGTAGTATGAGTATCTCAGATGGCTTAGATGTTATAATAGTCTGTGTATTAGGAGTATCACAGACGGGTCTGATGTCATAACAGACTGTGTAGTATGAGTATCACAGACGGTTCTGATGTTATAACAGTCTGTGTAGTATGAGTATCACAGACGGTTTTGATCTTATAACAGTCTGTGAAGGGAGAGATCACAGACGGTTTAAAACTGTATGTGATAGTACATGATTATCACTGACTCGAATATCACTGATGGGTAAGAACCGTCTGTGATGACTGTTTTGACCCGACTGTGATAATGAATTCTGTAGTAGTAACTACTCCCGTGGGGACCCAGCTCGATACAGCTAATCCCATACATGCATACCATTGACTTCCCAGGATAAGTCAAGTACTGGAGTATATTTACATTATAGCAGAGTAACTTACAAAATAATTAAGTAGTGGGGCCTGCTTGCCTTAATAAAACCTAAAGAAAACACAATGCCTTCGCGGCATACATGGTCTAGCAAAATAACAACTATATAGTGGAAGATATAGGTGAACCCCCACAGCAAGAAGTTGACGGCAGAACAACATATATCAGGGCTCTGGCGGAACTGGCTTTCCTCCTTCTAGATCCAAGAAGTTCTCCACGCCTTCATCTTGATCGTGGAACACTCCAACTATTGGATGATAGGTTGCAAGGGTGAGTGCTTACGTACTTAGCAAGTCATAGGTAAGAGTATATACATATAGTAATGATGATACGAACCTATGCTAGTAAAGAAGTGTGGATGGTTGTAAAATAGTATTTTCCTTTATATCTCATCTCATGACAGCACTTTTCATAGCATAGCATCGCTATTCATGTTCCACTATTTATAGTACTACCATGACACGTCGACACACGACAGCCCACGGCAGCACCCCTTATCATGACAACACATGTCATTTGGGTAATCTTGACTTATCAAATTTTATTTTAAAAACATACCTGTGCCACACCCTGTGGATTTAATCCACTACAGCAGACTCCTATAAACTCGGGAGCTCGGAGTATTCGAATACGTTTATAACTCTGCAGAGGGGTACCAATTTACTCGCAAGATATTCCACTTTCATGCCCATCCTATCAAGATGATTAGACCCTTCCTCACTGCATACTGTGAGTGGCAAGGTGGAGATAACAAGAACTTTTCTTATGTTTCACTCACAATTCACCCCTGACCTTGTGGTCGGACAATTCACAGTTGTGGCGGGCTATACCCTCACCCCGACAGCATCTTCCCATTATTGGTTCAGCGTACATCATCACATCCAGTGATATGTGTAGGAGCCGCACTCTGTGCCAAATCGTGCACCACTTTCCATCTCTTGTAGGGGTTTCATCTGCGATCCGCATACTTACATGTTCAGGCCAATCCCACACCAGGCTTGCGGTTAATACATTTTTCATGCTACTAGACGCACAACACAAGGTTCTAGTCCTTATATGCCAGTGACCAGACCATCCACAACCACGCACATCTAGTGCCTGCACATCCAGTGTCACCACCATTCCATACCAAACTCTGGTCATGGCTAGGGGTTTTATTTCATGAATATACATAAGTACATATATAATAGTTCATGGCTCATTACTTGATCATTTCACATTTCATAGGTATCCAGCCTAGTACTGCCAAATCATATCTCAACCATTATTTAACATGCAATACTACTTATATTCAAGGTTATATCATAGCAACTCATAAAATATAGGTTCAATATGTTCAAGAATATGACTTGCCTTCTGTGTCATAAAAATCAGTAGTTGGTGTTGGTCGATACTGAAGTCCTCGAACTTAGCTTCCGGATCTACTTAGCAACAAATCAAACACACCATGGTTACTAACTATATTAAAATGTTTAATGATTTATATGCAGATATGTTTTAAAAGAATAACTGAACGATGCTGAAGATGATTGAGACTGCAAACTGAACTGAGTCGAGACTGAGTACTGGAGGTGATTAGGGTTTCAAGGCATCAATATTGACATTGAGTTCACGGTTGGTTTGCTGAAAAACAACGAATGTCAACCGATTGACATTCGATTTGCAGCCTGACATAGCCAAGAATGGCATAGGAGTGGTTTAGAAGATTTTGAATGGCCAAAACAAGTTTGGATCAAAGCATTGGGTCCACAATGAAGCAAGGCATCTATTTGACAAAGAGGGTTTTGCAAAAAATTCCAGAAGTTCAAAGAATTTGCAAAAAGATCCCTGGACATAGTGAATCTGAATGCCAGCGCACAATCAATTTTTAGGGCTCAAGCAATTGATCGATTTACTCGTGCGCTGCTTCGCCTACTATGTCAAATGGGTAGGTGAGGTCAAGGCGAAGCTACTGGCGAAGTGAATTGAACAGTGGCGGCAAGACGACGGCGGACGACAAGATTGAAGTCATCGGCTTTCAAGAACAAAAGCAGGCTACGGTGACAGAGCACAAGAATTGATGAAACTTGAAACTGATCGAGGGCTTTTGCTCCTGGGGTGATGCTGATCAAACTGGACCAAAGAATTTGGTTCAGTTGAGGTTTTAGGGCTCGCTGGTGAAGACATCGGAGTTGAAGACGACGGCAAACGAGGCGAAGATGATTTAGAGCAATGCAGGTTAAACAGGATCGGCTACACCATATACGGGATACAAGGACTGTGTTGGTGCCGCTGGTTTGGTAGAAGATGGCGTGGAGCTCGCGGCAACGTGAGTCATCCACGACAGCGCGAGAAGAAACGAAGAACTCAAATCACATGCTAAATTCAAATTTTGGATGAACAGGTTTGCTAAGAACAATCTTGTGATCATTTTATTCCACAGGAGGATAAGTTAATTTTGACTGGAGTGGATTTAATTACTGGAACAGGGTAATTGCCAATTACGGCGATAACCAGTGATAGGGTTCACTAGAGTTCAATCAAAGACTACAACACAAAGAGATGAGAAGGAGGAACCTACTGGTCTAATCAAATTCGGACTTGATGCAGTGAAACGATCTGGCGACGTGCTCCTCCTCGGCGGCTCACCGGAGAAGAAAGCGAAGAAAATATGGTTTTAATGGCTGAGGGAGCTCTGGAGTGAATTGATGAAGATGAAGCTGATTTGGGGCTTCTACTTATAGTCACAGGACGGAGATGGCGAGGCTGGAGCAGTGAAAATTGAGCTGGTGAAGCAACTGATCGAAGCAAACAACGGCAGGGATGGGACGGCGAGCAAGCGGCTCTGCAACTGTGTTTGGTCGACTCATTGGGGCTCTGGTGGAACTGACTCTCCTGCTTCTAGATCCACAAGGTTCTCCATGCCTTCATCTTGATTATTCAACGCTGCATCTACTGATTTGTAGGTTGCAAGGGTGAGTACTTACGTACTCAGCAAGTCATAGGTAGTAGTGATGATATGAATCTAGACTAGTTAAGAATTATGGATGTTTATAAAATAACCTTTTTCTTTCATACCTCATCTCATCTCATCTTATGGCAGCACCTTTCATAATATAGCATCACTATTCAAGTTCACTAGATTATAGCACTACCGCGACACGTCGGCACACGACAGCCCACGGCAGCACTCTTTATCATGACAACACATGTCATTTGGGGAATCTTGATTTAATAAATTTTATTTAGAAAATATACTTGTGTCACACCCCGGGGATTTAATCCACCGCAGCAGACTCCTATAAACCCGGGAGCTCGGAGTATTCGAATACGTTTTTAACTCTGCAGAGAGGTACCAATTTACTCGCAAGATATTCCACTTTCAAGCCCATCCTATCAAAATGATTAGACCCTTCCTCACAACCATGTGTGAGTGGCAAGGTGGAGATAACAAGAAATTTTGTTATGTTTCACTCACAATTCACCCCTGACCCTGTGGATCTCTCGCAAACCACAGTTGTGGCAGGTTGTACCCAAACCTCCACCCCTACGCATATTCCCATTGCTGGGTCAACGTGCAAGATCACCTTCAGTGATATGTGTGGGAGCCATTCTCTGTGCCAATCGTGCATCACTACACAACTCCTGCAGGGGTTTCATGTGCGATCCGCATAAGTACTTGTTCAGGCCTGTCCCATACCAGGCTTGCGGTTAGCACGTTGTTCACGCCACTAGACGCACAACACAAGGTTCTAGTCCTTATATGCCAGTGACCAGACCAACCACAACCCTTGCACCTTCAGTGCTTGCTATCCTTTGCAGTTTAGCACCTCCAGTGCTACCGCCATCCATACCAAAATTCTGGTCACGGCTAGGGTTTTATTTCCTGAATATATATAAATACATAAATATATATTAGTTCATGGCTAAAAACTTGTTTATTTCACATTTCACAGATAACCAGTCTAGTACTGCCAATTCATAAGTCAACCATTCTCAATCTTTCACATGCAATATTATCTATATTCAAAGTTATGTTATAGCAACTCTTAAAATATAGGTTCAAGATGACCAAGGATATGACTTGCCTTCCGCGTCGTAAGAGACAGCAGTTGATGACGGGTCAACAACAAAATCCTCAAAGTCAGCTTCTGGATCTGCTCGACGACAAACCAAACAACACACACACAATGATTACTTATTATATTAAAATGTTTTATGACTTATATGCAGATATGCTTAACAGAGTAACTGAACGATACTGGAGATAAATGGGATTGCTAGCTGAACTGAGTCGAGATTCTAGGGTTTCAAGGAATTTGGCTAAGAATGGGTGTTGGAAACTCTTAGGATCTCAAGGCTGTAATAAGAACATCAATTTTGTGGCTGGTTTGATCAAAAACAATGAATGTCAGCAGATTGACATTCGGATCAAGGCTTTGACATAGCTTCAAGGAAAGCTAGAGAGCTTATCTCAAGTTGTGGTAGTAGAAGAAAGTGTAGATCACAACTCTACAAATTCAGTGGACAAAGTGGCTCTCAAATTGCACAACCAGAAGTGGGTAAACAAGGCTAATGTCACTGGCTGGCATGCACTGACATAGTGCTGACAATGTCAAGATCTAGGGCTAAGCATAAAATGCAGTTCAAGGGCTGAAATCAAGTTGTGATAGAAGAAGAAATTGTAGATCACAACCTCAGGAGTCTAAGGGACAAAGTTATACTCAAAATGCACATTTGGAAGGAAATGAAAAGGGCTAATGCCACTGGCTGGCATAGCCTGGCATTGAACTGACATGGCTAGAAACTAGGGCTTGCCATAACTTTTAATCTAGGGTTCCAATTGATGCACCACTTTGTCTGGGAGGTAGGCCTTGATAACATGAACAAATGATTCAATAGGTTCCAAGGCTGAAGATGGCTGGATGGTGATGAAAATCAGTGAAGTGTGGTGGTGACACGGCACAGTGAAGCCACTGGAAAAAGTCTTTGGCATAGCTATATCTTGCAATCTCGACAGTTTCAGAGATCGGGCTAGAAGACAAAAATGCTCAGTAGTTCAAGGCACATCTGGTAGACAAGGTGGCTGAAGCTAGATCGACCGTGAATAGATTTTCGGTGGCCGACGCCGGAGAAGCTGGCACTACAATTGGGGGTTTTCAATACAGGTCAATTGAACTCAATTCCTTGCTCAGAGAGTAAGAGGGAAGCATAAGGAAGCTATTTTCACGATCAATTTGGCCGGAGGATGGCCGGTGTGGCCTAGCGATGTGAGCCAGCGATTGGTGAAGTTTAAATTTGGGGAAAACTTCGATTCGGGCTAAATTTGGAAATCTCGATGCACAGGCTTGCTAAATAAATATCACTGATCAATTTGTTCTACAGAATCGAAAGCTAATTCGGATTAAATCGGGCTGCATCGCCGGAACAGGGCAAATCGAAGATTCCGGTGATCACCGGCGTTAGGGTCCACCGGAGAGCAGTTGAATGCAACAGTACGATCAGGAGGATGAGAGATACTCACTACTGGCTTCAATTTGGCAAGAGGTTCAGTGCAGCGTGCTGGCACCGTGAGCCTTCGTGTTGGACTCGCCGGAGAAGGCGACTGCAGCGAGGAGGAGTTTTGGAATTGGATAAATTCTGGTGAAGAGAAGATAATACAAGGTATGGGGCTGCTTAAATAGACCAGGGACGGAGTTGGCAAGGAGGTAATAGCAAAGAAATTGGTGCCGGTGACTTGACTGGCTGGGCGCAGGTGCGACAACGGTGAATGGTGATGCGATGCCGCACAGGCGGTGCAAAGCTGATCAAATTGTCGCTTCATCGGGACTCAACAATATTGGGCGGTGCATAGCGGTGGAGACAAGAGCTGGCACAGCGAAGCAACGTGGCATGGAGTTGCTGACAACGGTTGCTGTTGCTGCTGCTGGTCGCGCACGGGAGCGGTGGCTGTTCAACGGCGTTGCCACGACGATGGCTGAGGCGCGGACGCGTGCGCAAAAGCAAGAACAAACATGCACGAGCACAAGCGCAGGCGAGGCTTGGCCGACGGCGAGCAAACGCAGCGCAAAGATCATGGCGAGGCTCTGGTCGAAAACTCAGCAACTACCCTGGTCAAATTTGGACTGATTTGCAATATCTGATTTTTGGCTTTGGGCTGAATTGTAAACCTGGAGATTTAGAAGATTAGGGTTGAATTTGATTCTGCTGATTTGGCAAACTTGATTCAACAGATAATTTGGCACAGATAGAAGATAAAATTTGAAACAATTGAATGGTTTTTGATATAAACTGAAAATAGAGTAGATTATGGTAAAATAGATCTGAATTTTGTCGATCTCGAATTCTGGGATTTAGGATTTGATTTTGAGATACTCATATAAAAATATTTTGTGTTGAAAAGCATTTGGGAGGTCTTCCCTGAATCAGATTTGGATTTGGAGATGATTTGTAATATTTTGCCTTTTCAGGCTTCTAGAAAATCTGGAAAAGGACTGATCTGCGATACTCTTGGACTGATTTATGAAAAAGGTTTAGATGATGAAATCTGGCTGCCAACTTTTTGAATTAGGGTATTGGCATACCCTTGATCATAATCCCAGAATGATCTGGTCTGAATTTGGTCAAGATTTTAATTAAATCTGGATTTCTGAAACTTAGGGTATTTGGGGTAATATAAAATATTTTTGTTTTCGAAAACAGAAAGGAGTTGATAAATCTGGAAGTTAGAGATAGAATTGAATCTAGCTTCTGAAGGCTTTTATACTCAGGATAGATAGTAGATCAAATCTGTCGGGGTATTGCGAATACCCCGGCAGGTTTTGAGAGTGATCCTAGCGAAGATTACGCGGCGCGGGTTGACCGGAAGACCGGTCCACCCCCGCCGGACAAGCACAAAGAATGACACACGGGTTTATACAGGTTCGGGTCCCGGTGGGGGCCCTAGTCCTGTCGACGCGCTCCCGACCGGAGTCGGCTGGGGAGGCTCTCTCCGGGGGAGAGGCTTCCAGAGCACGCCTGTGAGTTTAGCTATTCCAATAAAATGAACCGATCCTTTACAACAGAGGGGTACAAGGGCTATTTATAGCCCCAAAAAGCAGCAAAAAACCTAAACTACCCCGGAAGCCACCGTCGGATTGAAGGGCAGGACCGTCCTCCTCCCGGTCAAAGGCCTTGGATGCTTGACAGGTGGCCGCTAGTTCCCGAGGCGCTCCTCGCGTGACCTGCACGTGATAAACAGTTCGAGACTTTTACCTTTAGGAGGGTGATGAGGCCCGGGACGGCGCCGGGGGCCAGGTCCCCAGGCCAAAGGCGGCGCCCGGGAGGGCACCGGAGGCCACGTCCCGGGAGCCAAAAGGCGGCGCCCGGGGAGGCCCCGGAGGCCACGTCCCCGGGCCAATGGCGGCGCCCGGGAGGGCACCGGAGGCCACGTCCCGGGAGCCAAAAGGCGGCGCCCGGGGAGGCCCCGTAGGCCACGTCCCCGGGCGAATGGCGGCGCCCGGGAGGGCACCGGAGGCCACGTCCCGGGAGCCAAACGGCGGCGCCCGGGGAGGCCCCGGAGGCCACATCCCCGGGCGAGTGGCGGCGCCCGGGAGGGCACCGGAGGCCACATCCCGGGAGCCAAAAGGCGGCGCCCGGGGAGGCCCCGGAGGCCATGTCCCCGGGCGAGTGGCGGCGCCCGGGAGGGCACCGGAGGCCACGTCCCGGGAGCCAAAAGGCGGCGCCCGGGGAGGCCCCGGAGGCCACGTCCCCGGGCTAATGGCGGCGCCCGGGAGTGCACCGGAGGCCACGTCCCAGGAGCCAAAAGGCGGCGCCCGGAGGCCACGTCCCCGGGCTAATGGCGGCGCCCGGGAGGGCACCGGAGGCCACGTCCCGGGAGCCAAAAGGCGGCGCCCGGGGAGGCCCCGGAGGCCACGTCCCCGGGTGAGAGGAGGCGCCCGGGAGGGCACCGGAGGCCACGTCCCCGGGCGAGAGGCGGAGCCCGGGAGGGCACCGGAGGCCACGTCCCGGGAGCCAAAAGGCCACGTCCCCGGGTAATCGTGACACATCTTACCTGGACTTAGTCTCGCGCAGATTTCCCCCGACAGCAGCCCCCCATGCCCGCCGGGGGACGATGCTGGAGTCCCCGGTGGGTATGGTCCATGTCACTGGGAAGATCTCCGGGCCAGGTTACCGGAGCCGCAACGCTTCGGCATCCGTGCCCCATACTTAAAGCCGCGCCGTTTCGCCATAAATGCGCGTGCGGTTCGAACCGGCGCCTCGATTCACGCGCCCGTCCCTTCGTTTCCCCCGCACAGTTTGAACTTCTACGGTCCAGATTGATCCGCGGGTGCCACGTGGCGTGCATCTAGACCACGGCCCGCCCCTATAAATAGGGCCTTGGGGGGCCCGGAAGCTCATTCGAAATTCTCAGCCCCAACGATCTTTGCTCTCCCGGTAGCCCTCTCCCGGTAGCTTATTCCGGTAGCTTTCTCCGGTAGCTTTTTCCGGCAGTAGGTGTCCGGGAGTTTCTAGTAGTAGCCTCCTGCAAAGTTAGCCACCAAAAAGAAAACTAACCTCATGGCACCCAAGGGTCGAGCGAAGACCACGGAGGTGCCCCCGGAGGAAATCCCCTCGGATTTCCTCTGGGCGTCCGAGTTCACGGCCGAGGACGCCGAGTCCCTGGCCGAGAGGGGCATCGTTGCGGCCGGGGACATCCGAGTCCCGGTGAAGAAGGACGGAGCCCCCCGCCCCGGGCCTGGGGAGATCGTGGCCTTCGAGGCCTTCATCGAGGCGGGGCTCCGGCTCCCGGTGCACCCTATGCTCCGGGAGTTTCTCAAGGAGTATGGGGTGGCTCTCAACCACCTCACCCCGAACGCGCTGGTCCGGATGGGCCTCTTCATTTGGCTCTTCAAGACTGCGACCGGGCGGGAGCCCGACCTTCGCGCCTTCCGGTACTTCTACGAACCGGCGGCGCGGACCTCCCACCTGGTGAAGGGGGGCCCCAAGTCCCCCTTTGGTTCGGTCATGGTCCAGATGTTGCCGGCCCGGGTAATCGACTACCCGGCGGCGGCCTCCCGGGACCACTGGGGGGATTGGGTCCGGAGGTGGTTCTACCTCCGGGTCCGAGACGACGCGGTGGTGTACGCCCCGGAGGCCCCCACCAACAGCCGGTCGTCCGCACCGAAGCCGCCGGTGTGGACAGACGAGGAGTACGAGCTCCTCGGCAAGGTGATCCTCTCCAAGAAGACCCGCTCGATGCGGGACACGGCTGAGGAGATGGCCCTCCTCCGGATCTCCCCCTTCACCGGCGGGAAGAGGGGGATCGGCATGGGCCCCGAGCAGCGGCCCCCGGTGAAGTCGATGACGCGACGTAAGCTCCGGGAACCCGCTGCACTACTCTTATAAAATTTTAATGAAATTGACTAACTCTTTACCTCTTGCAGTCCGGCCGTACCCGGCGGCGCGGGAGAAGGCGGAGAACCTCTTGGGGAGGTACTTCGCGGATGAACACAAGCGCGTCGTGCGCGCCGTGGGCGAGGGCCCCCCCAAGAACCTGGTAGCGGCGGCCTTCGGTTTAAAGCTGCCGGAAAGGAAGCCTCTCCCCACCCCCGGGTCGCATAAACGGGGGAAGGAAGCGGCCGGGGGCTCGGAGCCCAAGAAGGCCCGGGTTCAGAAGACCCCCGGCCCATCGACGACGCCGGCGGCGACACCGGCGAAGCCCCGGGGCGAGACCCCCGGGGGCGGGCGTGCCCGGGCACCTTCCCGGAAGGAGGCAACGCCTCCTCCCCCGAAGGCCCCCGTCGAGGCGCGGGGGGAAGAGGCGACCGCGGGCGGGGCGGCGTCCGACTCGGCGAACTACGCCCCGTCGCCGCTCGCAGTGGAGCTCCTCCCGCCCCTTCCGGCTTCTCTGGAGCCGGAGAGGCTGGAGGTGAGATTCGTGGGGGCCTCGCCCCCGCGGGTCTGGCCGGTGGACGAGGGGGGGAGCCCCTCGGTGTACGAGGTTCCTCCGGAGGAGGGGGCCCCGAAGACCTTCTGGCCCGGGGCAGGGAAAGGCCTGATGGTTCCCCCCCGGGCGGAGGCTCCCGCCGAGAGCTCCTCGGCCACGTCTTCGGGGGGCACAACCTCGTCGACGAAGACGCCGGCCGCGTTACCGGACCTTGAGGTCCGGGGACCCCCCGCCGGCCGCACCGGCGGTTCTGGGCGGGAGACCCCCTTGCTCCCCGCGGGGGAGGTCACCCGCTTCTCGGAGGGCCTGCACACCCGGAAGGTGCAGGCCTTCGTCGCGGGAGGGACGCTCCATGAGCGTTTCGAGGGGCTTCAGTCCCTCGGGGCCCAGGTAACCCGTCGATAACACCTTCGCTCATCCCCTGCACTTTGAAATTTTTCTAACTTATGTGTTTTGTAGGTGGCAGCTATTACCTGGGGCCTTGAGCAGCGGGTCGCCCGGCTGCT
Organism: Pharus latifolius; assembly: GCA_019359835.1. Lineage (NCBI taxonomy): Eukaryota > Viridiplantae > Streptophyta > Magnoliopsida > Poales > Poaceae > Pharus > Pharus latifolius. The sequence goes on from CM033329.1 coordinate 27,761,537, forward strand.
CAAGGAGACGGAGGGCCGGGCCTCAGCCTCCGTAGGGCAGCGCGAGGAGGCCCTCCGGGAACGCGACGAGGCGCTAGCGGAGTTGAGCCAGGTCCGGGCCCAGGTTTACATTTCTGAGGCCATCAACGCCTGCCTCCGGCAGGAGGCCAAGGCGAGGGAGGAGGCGCTTCGTGAGCTCGAGAGCTCAAGTGTCCGGGCGGTGGCGGACGCGGGCAGCTCCGTCTGGACGGCCCTCGAGGGCCTTGGCGTAAGCCTCGGCACCGGGAGCAGAGAGGTGCCGCCGGCAACTCTCGCGGAGGCTGTGCGTTTCCTTAACGCACAGGTCTCCGCCACCCCGGAGGCTGCCGATGTTCGGGCGAGGGGTCGGGCGATCCCCGTCGTCACGGCCGCTGCGGGGCTCGTCGAGTTCCGGGGGGTCGGCGCCCGGGCGATCGGGGGCCGCATCCCCCGAAGCTTCCCAGACTCCTTCGAGCCTTCGCGCCGGGAGGTCGAGCAGCTCGCCGGAGGGTTCTACGACCGGATCATCCGGGCGTGGTTCCCGGCTCCGGCGCCTCTGGCAGGAGACGCCCCAGCCCCGGCCTCGGAGGAAGCCCCCCGGGGGGAGGACGCCAATGAACATGTATGAGCCTCCCCCCGGGTCTTAGCTAGGGCCCTTTTTTGTTTTAGGATTTTTTGATTCCGGTAGCTTCTTAGAAGAAGCCCCGGGCACTTGTACAAAAATTTTTAATGCAATGAAGTTAGAATTTTTCTAAGTCTTTGAATTGAACTTACTATTACCAGGGTTCCCGGGAGGTTGCTCCCGGGCGAAGGTCCGGGAGGGGCTCCGCGAGGGACACCGAAGCAGCTTTAATTTTGCTAAGCCTTATCTCCGGGAATCGCGGCGAGGATAGTGTCCGGGAGCCGATCCGGTTGAGGAGGCGTGCGGAGTGGCACTTGGACAATTTTGATAATCACCGTGCCGAATTGTCCCCTCCGCGACCGGGACTCCGGATGATCCCTCCCCTCCGGATACTTCCACCGGCGGGTTACGAGTTCTGGCGTGAAGATGTGCTCCGGGACGCTCGGCGCCGCGTACGGGCGTTGTACCGGGACTTGACCCGGGAGCTAGCGGAGAGCCTCTGGGAGTATTAGGCGTAGGAGCTGTAGGGCTTAGAGAATCCTCCGGGTTAGAACCCGGGTTGTATCGTTTCCGAAGCCCACCGGAGGGGGAAGATGTCCTCCGGGTTTCCTAATCAATAAAGCGCCGTGTTGTTGTTTCCTTTTACTGCGCCTCTTTTATTTTTTCTTCTTGGATGGTCTGGACGACTCATCTTAACAAGGATGAGCTAAGTTTCCTCGTGGGCGGTGCGGTCGACACCCGGGGGTTCCTTATCCCCCCCGCCCACAGCAGGCCGGAGGATAACTCCGCGCGCTGTGGGGGTAACAAGGCCCCCGGGATAGAAGTTACCTGTAGCATAGGAAATTTCCTAAGTTAGAAAATCTTAAAGCGAGGTTTTCAAGGAGAAGACCTTCCGGGAGATAATCATCCGGTCGCCGTGAGAACGGGGAGCCGGGAATAAGGCCTTAAGCGGAAGGAGTGTCCAAGAGAACCCGATGGGATTTCCAGAGGCGAGCTTCCTGGGAGACACTCGTCCAGTCGCTGTAAGAACGGGGAGCCGGGAATAGGGTCTTCGGGGAAGGAAATGCCCGAGAAATCCGACTTCTCCGAGAGACAATCGTCCGGTCGCCGTGAGAACGGGGAGCCGGGAATAGGGTCTCCGGGAGGCATTCATCCGGTCGCCGTGAGAACGGGGAGCCGGGAATAAGGTCGCTGGGGACCAATCGTCCGGTCGCCGTGAAAACGGGGAGCCGGCAATAAGGTCGCTGGGGACCAATCGTCCGGTCGCCGTTAAAACGGGGAGCCGGGAATAACGTCGACTCCCGGAGGAGGAAGATAGATCCAATCAAGCCGCAAAGGGCTGATCTTCCGGTCGCCGTGAAAACGGGGAGCCGGGAATAACGTTGACTCCCGGAGGAGGAAATGCCCGAAGACGGGACTTGAGTGTTTGGGCAGGGGACTAGTCTCCCAAAGTGACTCGTTACCACGGCCACTGTGACCGGGTTGCCGCTTACACCCTCAGTCCACGAGGGCTGATCGTAAGCCGCCCTACGGGAGTGCAGGCTCCGTTGTAGGGACTTGTTGGGGCTGGCCCACTTCCTCGCGGGGAGGGCATCCTCACAAGGAGGGCATCCTCGCGGGGAGGGTATCCTCGTGGGGAGGGATTCCTCGCGGGGAGGGCATCGCCGCTAGGGGCGGTAATGAGAAAGACCTGTAATGAGACAGTTTGCAAAGCAAGACCTATGTATTGCTAATGAAATGAAGTACAGGGCCTCCCCCTGCGAAGCCGCGAAAGGGAAGGAAAATACAGCGTCCCTCCTCCCCCTCCAGCGTGAACGCCCCGGGGGAGGGGACATGACCGTCAGGCTAAACATAGAACTTGCGAAGTAAACGCAAGTTCCACGTGTGTTTCAGCTCCTGCTTTTGGAGGTTGGAGAGCTTGTAGGCCCCCGAGCCCAGGACCACGAAGATCCTGTAGGGGCCCTCCCACTTGGGGGAGAGCTTACCCTGGGCCTGGGGGTCCGTCACGCGCTTGAGGACAAGGTCCCCAAGGCGGAAAGCTCTCTCGTGCACGTGCCGGTTGTACGCGCGCGCCATTTCTTGCTCGTAGATGGCGTGGCGGAGGAGCGCTCGGTCGCGTTCCTCCTTCACGAGGTCGATGTCCAGGCGCTGATTGGCCTCGTTGGCCTAATATGCCGAGGGGGTGGCTCCCTCCAGGAGCTCTACCCGCAGTGACCGGAAGCCTATCTCCGGGGGGAGGACTGCCTCCGCCCCGTAGACCAGGGAGAAGGGAGTACGCCCCGTTGCCCGGGACGGGGTCGTGCGCATGGAGCAGAGGATGCTGGGGAGCTCCTCTGCCCATGCACCCCGCTTAGAAGCGGTTTGCTCGAGTCTCCGGCGCAATCCCTGTAGGATCACGCCGTTGACCCTCTCGGCAGCCCCATTGCTCCGGGGATGGGCTACAGAGGCGAAGTGGATGACGAGCCCCAGGCCTTCACAGAATTCCCGAAAATAAGCCGAGTCGAATTGGGTCCCGTTGTCCACGGTGATTTCCCGGGGGACACCAAAACGACACACGACGTTTTTCCAGAAAAACCGCTGAACGGCCCGGGACGTGATGCTGGCCAAAGGCTCCGCCTCAACCCACTTTGTAAAATAGTCGACTGCGACTACCGCATACTTGTATCCTCCGGGCGCTGGGGGGAACGGCCCTAGGAGGTCCATCCCCCAGCGCACAAAGGGCCAAGTGATGGGGATCGTCTGCAGCGCTATCGGGGGGAGGTTCGAGCCCTTGGCCATCTTCTGGCATGCCTCGCACGCGGAGACGAGGTCTCGCGCGTCGCGCATGACCGTGGGCCAGTAGAAGCCCTGCCGGAGGGCCTTGGCTGCGATGGCACGCGGGGCTAGGTGAGAATCGCAGCTCCCCGCGTGGATGTCTTCGAGAAGCCGAAGTCCCTCCGGTCGGGGGAGGCAGTGCAGGAGGGCGGAAGCCCCCCGCTTGTAGAGCCTCCCCTCCAGGAGGAGATATGCCCGGGCTTTAGCCCGGAGACGTTTGGCCTCGGTCTCACTAGGAGGGTCCCCCTCCCCCCTTATGAAGGAGATGAGGGGGTCCATCCAAGACGGAGTCCGGGTGATCTCGGCGACCTCCGGGACATGAGGCTCGTTGCCCGTGTCGGGGGAGGCCACTGAGGGCTTCGTGATGATCTCCAGGAAAGCCCCCTTGGGGAGCGATTCCCGGGCGCTGGCCGCCCGGGCCAAGGCGTCGGCCCGGTCATTGTCCGTACGTGGGATATGCCGGGCCTCGAGGCCGTCGAAATGCCTCTCCATCTTTCGTACTTCCTGCAAATAAAGACTTAAGTTTGCGTCATGGCACAGGTAAGACTTGTCCATTTCGCAAACTACGAGCTGAGAATCTCCCTTGACTAGGAGGCGCCGGATCCCCAGGGAGCGCGCCAGGCGCATCCCGAGGAGCAAAGCCTCGTATTCGGCGACGTTGTTGGTTGCGTGGAACTCGAGCCGCGCGGCGTACTCGAGTTCCTTCCCCTCGGGGCTCCGGAGGACTACTCCCGTGCCAGCCCTGGCGAGACACAGCGACCCATCGAACATAAGGGTCCAATGATCACTGCGTCGGGGCGGCACAGGGAGATCTTTGTCCCCGGACCCAGAGGCAGGAGTCCATTCTGCGACGAAGTCGGCGAGAACCTGTGACTTGATGGCGGAGCGGCCGGTAAGGGATAGGGAGAAGGGGGCGAGCTCAGCCCCCCACTTCCCGATCCGGCCGGTGGCTTCTTTGTTCCGCAGTACCTCCCCAAGGGGGAGGGACGACGGGATGGTGATGGGGTGCCCCAGGAAGTAATGCCGAAGCTTCCGGGACGCCATGAAGAGGGCGTAGCAGATTTTCTCCATTTCCGTGTACCGAGTTTTGGCCCCTTGGAGGGCCTCACTCACGTAGTACACCGGACGCTGCTGCCCCCCTTGCTCCTTCACCAGAACCGCGCTGACGGCGACGGGGGTCGCGGCGAGGTAGAGGAGCATTGGGGGGCTCGTGAGGTACTTCTTGAGGTCGTCGAACGCCTCCTGGGCCTCGGGGGTCCAGCGGAACCCCTCGAGCCCTCGGAGGATCTTGAAGAACTGGAGGCCCCGCTCCCCCGACCGGGAGACAAAGCGGCTGAGTGCGGCTAGGCTGCCGGAGAGCCGTTGGACATCCTTGACGGAGCTCGGCGGGGGCATGTCTAGGAATGCCCGGATCTTCTCGGGGTTTGCCTCAATGCCCCGCTGGGACACGAGGAAACCTAGGAGCTTCCCCCCACGCACCCCGAAGGCGCGCTTCTCCGGGTTCAGCTTGAGCCCAAATGCGCGGAGGTTCCGGAAGGTTTCAGCCAGGTCGTCGATGTGGGAGGCTGCGCGGGGACTCTTGACAACCGCGTCGTCTACGTAGACTTCAACGTTGCGGCCGACTTGCTCTTTGAAAACCAGTGTCATCAGGCGCTGGAAGGTCGCCCCCGCGTTCTTGAGCCCGAAGGGCATATGGACGTAACAGAAGGTTCCGAGGGGAGTAATAAAACTCGTCTTTTCCTCGTCCCCTTCCGCCATCCGGACTTGATGGTAGCCCGAGTAGGCGTCTAGGAAGCTCATGAGCTCGCACCCCGCAGTGGAGTCGACGAGCTGATCGATCCGCGGAAGCGGGAACTTGTCTTTGGGGCAGGCGCGGTTAAGGTCGGTGAAGTCCACGCACATCCGCCACCTGCCGGTTGATTTCTTGACGAGGACGGGGTTCGCGAGCCACTCGGGGTGCAGGACCTCCCGAATGAACCCCGCCTCTCGGAGCCGGGTGATCTCCGCCTTGATTGCCTCTTGGCGCTCGAGGGAGAGTTTCCGCAGCTTCTGTTTGACCGGGGGGTGACCGGGGGCTACTGCAAGCTTGTGCTCAATTAACCCCCGGGAAACGCCCCGCATGTCTGACGGTTTCCACGCAAAAACATCGGAGTTTTCACGCAGAAAAGCCGCAAGTTGCGCTGCGTGCTCCTCGGGGAGCTCCGCCCCGATCCGGACGGCTTTGTCTTCATTGCCCGGGGACAGCAGGACCTTCCGGAGGCCTCCTTCCGGACGCGGCTTGAGGAGGGGCCTCCCGGGCGGTGGCGCAGCAGCATCTAGTTCCGGGGGAGGAACCTCCCCCCCGGGCGTCTTTATGAGGTTGACGCTTCCAATCGTAGCCGCAGCGCGCTCGTATAGAGCACGGGCCATGTCTTGGTCTCCCTGGACATTGATCACACCGTGCGGCCCGGGGATCTTCAGGCAGAGATAATTTTGATGGGTGGCAGCCCCCAGCCGGTTGATTGTCGTCCTCCCCATAATCGCGTTGTAGGAGGAGGGGAGGTCTACCACGTCGAAGCGGACCAGCTCGGTCCGGTAGTTCTCCGGGGTGCCGAAGGTCATTGGAAGATCTACCTTGCCCACGGGGTGGATCGCCTTCCCCGGGACAAAGCCTTGTAGGGGCCCGGCAGCAGGCTGCAGGAGCTTCTCATCCACCTGCATTTCTTTGAAGGCCTTCAGGAATAAGACATCGGCTGAGCTCCCGCCGTCCACCAGGATCCGGGCCAGATGGCAGTTGTAGATGGTCGCGGAGACAATGAGCGCGTCGTCGTGGGGGAAGCGAACCCCCGGCGCGTCTTCTGCCGTGAAGGTGAGGGGGACGTCCGACCACTTTGGTGGCGAGGACGTGCGAAGCACCCCCACAACCTTGACTTCGCGCGCGTACTCCTTACACTGGCGCTTAGAGTCCCGCCTGGAGGCAGATCCTCCCACGATGACGTTGATGCACCGCTGCGAAGTTTGAAAGGGGAGAGCTTCTGAAGGCTCCCCCTCCTGCGTTTGCTGACCCCCCGTGGGAGCGGGAAGGGCCGGAACAGCTGGCCGAGGGAGCAAGTAGGCCGGAATCCCCCCCCTGCTCACGCTGGTCGAGGAAGTCCGCAAAGTGCTGCAGCAGCTGGCTACAATCTCGGGTAGCGTGGGTATTGGACCTGTGGAGGCTGCACCACGGTCCTTCCCGCCTTCTCCCCGCTGGGCCTTCCCGGCCGCGCGAAGACTGTCCTCCCCCATGGCCCTTCGGCTTGGGGAAGGGGCGGTTGGTCCTCGGGGAGTCGCGCGAGCCGCCTCCGCCCTCGAGGACAAAGGTGTCCCGAGGCCGTGGCTCGCTACGCCCCCCTTGCCTGGAGCGTTTGGGGGGATCCCTGGCCCCCCGGTCGGCGGGGGCGGGAGCCCCCTTGGTCTTCTTCCAGATATCGTCTTCCTCCGCCCGAGCGTACTTTTCGAGCACATTGAAGAGCTCGTCGGCGGAAGAGGGGCAGCTCCGGGAGAGCCTTCGGTGGAGCTCCCCCGGAAGGATGCCGCTTTTGCAGGCTTCGATGACCGTAGAGTCGGGGACGTGGGCCACTTTGCTCTTCACCTGGGCAAAGCGCTTGAAGAAGCTTCTGATGGTCTCCCCAGTCCTCTGCCGGACAGTGTACAGCTGCGAGGAGTCCAGGGGACGCACGTAGTTCCCCTGGAAGTTGGCACAGAACTCCCGCTTGAGCTGCGAGAAAGACTTGATGGAGCCGGCCTTCAGGTTGTAGAACCAGGAGTGGGCGATGCCGGAGAGGTAAAGGGGGAAGACGTTGCACTGTACTGACTCGTCCCCCCTGGCCGCGGAGATAGCAGTGGAGTAAACCTGCACAAACTCGTAAGGGTCTGCCTCGCCGTTATAATGTTCGATGTGTGGCGGTCGGTAGGGCCGCGGCCACCGGATGCTGCGAAGTCTTCGGCACAGGGGCTGGTTGGCCCCCTGCACTTCCCGGGGGGAGCCCCGGTTCTGTCTTCTTTCATGGGACCTTCGTTGTCTGAGTCTGGAAGCGGTCCAAGAGGTCCGCCAGAATGGCGGTGGCGACGCTTTTCCTCCGGACCGGGACTGAGTTCCCGGACGTCTGGGCTCTCCACCGGAGAGGTTGGCTCTTCAGCGGGTCTCTTCCCCCGGCCCGTGCGAGAGCGAGGCTCCCCGCGCCCGCGGCCGGGGGGAAGTTCTTCCCCGCGCTCTGGTGAACGCATTCGCTCGACCTCCCCCGGGACGAAACGGACCTGTCCCGCCGAGGGAGGGAGCTCATGCACTGTAGCTCCCGGAGCCGGTTGGGGCGAGCCCCCTGCGACGACCCGCGGGACCGGAAAGGGGGAAGCCCCTGTATCGTCCGGAACCGGGGAGGGGGCGCCCGCGGCGACGCCTGGAATCAAAGTGGAGGGGGCCCCAGTGGCGGCGACCGGAACCGGGAAGGGGGCAGGCCCTGTAACACCCGGAACCGGCGAGGGGGGAGCCCCGGTGGCGGCGTCCGGAACCGGGGAGCCCATGCGAGGGGAAGTCCGCTGCGGCACGGGGGCTGCTCTGTCGATCGCCCCCGGTGCGGTAAACGCAACGCGGGGGGCGGGACTGGCTCCCGGCGCTGGGTAAACCCCCGGCAGGAAGTGGGCTCCCGGCCCCGGGATCAGGCCGGGGACGGGGTACCCCCTTGGTGCCACGAAGGGCCCTGGCATGAAATAACCTCCCGGCACCGGGACGGGCCCGGGTGCCGGGAAGGGTCCAGGCGTGTATCCTGCAGGGGGAGGGAACCCCCCGGCAGGATCATACGTGGCGGACAACCCCCCCGAAGTGGGAGGGGCCGCCGGGTAACCCATAAACGGGGGCATGTTCCCCGGATGTGGGTGCGACGCAAACGTGGGGGCCGGAGGCCGCGCCAACACGCTAAGGAGCTCATCCATAGAGCGCTGGGCGCGGAGCTGGCCTTCCACGAGAGCTTCGAGCAGGGCGTCCCGGGGAGCCGGGGGAGCCGTCGGGGGGACGCTTGTCCCGGCCGAGGTCCCCGCGGTCACCGGGAACGACCTGGAGGTGGAAGCACCTAAGTTAAGAGGAAAGGAGGGAGGCGGTACCTGGGCCAGGTCGCCTCAAGAAGGGTCCGCCGGGACAGCAGTATCCCGGGTGGACGGCGCCGGGTCTCCGAGACCCGGGTCACCGGGAAGGGTGCGAGCCCTTGTTCTTGGGGGAGCCATGGCGTCTTGTCACGACTCCCCACGGTCGGCGCCAACTGTCGGGGTATTGCAAATATCCCGGCAGGTTTTGAGAGTGATCCTAGCGAACATTACGCGGCGCGGGTTGACCGGAAGACCGGTCCTCCCCCGCCGGACAAGCACAAAGAATGACACACGGGTTTATACAAGTTCGGGTCCCGGTGGGGGCCCTAGTCCTGTCGACGCGCTCCCGACCGGAGTCGGCTGGGGAGGCTCTCTCCGGGGGAGAGGCTTCCGGAGCACGCCTGTGAGTTTAGCTATTCCAATAAAATGAACCGATCCTTTACAACAGAGGGGTACAAGGGCTATTTATAGCCTCAAAAAGCAGCAAAAAACCTAAACTACCCTGGAAGCCACCGTGGGATTGAAGGGCAGGACCATCCTCCTCCCGGTCAAAGGCCTTGGATGCTTGACAGGTGGCCGCTAGTTCCCGAGGCGCTCCTCGCGTGACCTGCACGTGATAAACAGTTCGAGACTTTTACCTTTAGGAGGGTGATGAGGCCCGGGACGGCGTCGGGGGCCAGGTCCCCGGGCCAAAGGCGGCGCCCGGGATGGCACCGGAGGCCACGTCCCGGGAGCCAAAAGGCGGCGCCCGGGGAGGCCCCGGAGGCCACGTCCCCGGGCCAATGGCGGCGCCCGGGCGGGCACCGGAGGCCACGTCCCGGGAGCCAAAAGGCGGCGCCCGGGGAGGCCCCGGAGGCCACATCCCCGGGCGAGTGGCGGCGCCCGGGAGGGCACCGGAGGCCACGTCCCGGGAGCCAAAAGGCGGCGCCCGGCGAGGCCCCGGAGGCCACGTCTCCGGGCTAATGGCGGTGCCCGGGAGGGCACCGGAGGCCACGTCCCGGGAGCCAAAAGGCGGCGCCTGGGGAGGCCCCGGAGGCCACGTCCCCGGGCTAATGGCGGCACCCGGGAGGGCACCGGAGGCCACGTCCTGGGAGCCAGAAGGCGGCGCCCGGGGAGGCCCCGGAGGCCACGTCCCCGGGCTAATGGCGGCGCCCGGGAGGGCACCGGAGGCCATGTCCCGGGAGCCAAAAGGCGGCGCCCGGGGAGGCCCCGGAGGCCACGTCCCCGGGCGAGAGGCGGCGCCCGGGAGGGCACCGGAGGCCACGTCCCCGGGCGAGAGGCGGCGCCCGGGAGGGCACCAGAGGCCACGTCCCGGGAGCCAAAAGGCCACGTCCCCGGGTAATCGTGACACATCTTACCTGGACTTAGTCTCGCGGAGATTTCCCCCGACAAAATCTGAAAAGTCAGATCTTGATTTGGGTCTACATAATAGATTTTAAGATTTTAGGCTTAGAACAGAATAAAGCTGGGGCTGATTTGGCAGATCTAGAAGAGACATATGCATGCATGACTTTTTAAGAAAGAAATTTTCACCCCTAAACTCAGGGTGTTACAAGGGTAATTAGGATACTAACTAACTTTCTCTTCTCAAAAATAGAAAGGGATTGGTAAATTTGGAAGTTAGGGATCGAATTTGATCTGGCTTTTGAAGGCTTGTATTCTCTGGATAAATAGTAGGTCATATCTGGAAAGTCAGACCTTGATTTGGGTTCACAGGGAAGATTTTGAGATTTTAGGGCTTAGGATAGAATAGTCTAGGCTGATTTGGTTGATCTTGAAGAGACATATGCATGCATGACTTTTTATGAAAAAGAATTTTTACCCCAAACCCAGGGTGTTACCGCGTGATTCTCCCTCGGTCTTTATTTCATGTTTTGGATAATTTCATGATATTTTCTACCTCCAAACCCTAATTTCTTGTTTGGACAACAGACGTAACAATTGAGTTTTAACAAGAAATTAGGGGAGTTCTTGAGTCCATAGCACTTTGACGTGGGATCCTGAACAGGAGAAAGGTTTTCGCCAAACATGACAGTGGAAGTGATCCTCTGGCTATTGACCCAGCACCCCGAACTGGAAACTTCATTTGTATTGGAAAACAATGGAAATTAACTTACAATCCTCGGACCTTGGATAGAATTACGCCGGATGGTTATGGAATTCCCGAAACCCTAGATTTTCATTCCAACTTGCAAACCCTATATTGTTAGACTTAGTTGTAGAAAAGCAACCACCCCAAAATCGTTTAGACTTAATTAGTGATCCTTTAAGCTAGAAAGATGAATACGCTTGTTCCTCATGGAATTTGACCCTCAAGTGCTCAACGTTCAACTGTTCACTTGTGGTTATTACACAATGACGACCCTTTCAATTGCGATCACCCGCGACATATATTGGGCTAGACCACGGGATGAGCTATGTCCAGAATTTCTTGGACTGTCTTATTGTCTCCCTCTTAGGTCTCTGAGACCAGAGAGAGGTATGTAAATGATTTAGATCTCATTCCGATGAGACCATGTACAACATGGTTATGACCAAGACGACATCAACATGGTGGTCATCAAGATGTCATCGTCCGCCACCTTGGCCAAGACGCGAAAGCTGGCAGCACGTACATCGTCTGGATTTTGTGCTGTCGCCGCCACAAGTTCGGCCTCCACCTTGGCCATCTCCCCAAACACAAGACGTGCTCAAGAAAGGCGCCTCTACACCTCTAAGGTCGCACAAGCCACGTCGCTCCAAGGCCAGCCCACAAGTGAGCTCAATTCATCCGGGAGTCCGGTTCGGTCATCTGCGCGTAGTCCAACTTCAAACGGACGTACAGGCCACATACGTCAAAATTCCTTACGGATCAACAGGAATCATCAAAACAAGATTACGACCAGAATCTCACGTGCGCTGCGACGCTCCACTTTGGGCCCAAGGCCCATGTACCCCTAGGGTTTCCTCCTCCACCCCATGGCCGCCCCATACAGTATATATATGGCCGCCATGGCTGCCGTTTAGACTTGGGTTTTGCTTAGATTAATCTGTCAAAGAGCAGTTTCGCCATGTATCGGTTTGTGGAACCCCAACTCGTGAGATTCAATTTATATTTGCAATATTTCAGATTGCTTCTTTCTCGTTCTTGCTTGTGTTCTCGGTTCGCATGCAGGGATAAGCCTTCTTGGCGAGGTCAATCGTGTTTGTGCATGGTTGATAACCAACGGAGCCGTGGTGTAGCGATTGCTGGCTTCAGATCGGTTCTGATCGGAAGCCGGATCGTCAATGTCGAGTCTCCACCAATCGACTTACCTCTACCTGTCGGAAGATCGGGCCACCGTGCGCATCAAGTGGTATCAGAGCCTCGGTTGCCCGTCAGGTATACTTGTATCCCCTTTGTTCATTATTCATCTTTCACCTAGAGTCCAGAAAATTGCCCCACAAAAATATTTGAGTTCGCCGTCATATCCATCGTCCAAGCCACTTTGTGCCCTTCGCGATTTCGTTTTCAGTTTCGCGTTGTTGAATTTGTATCCATCGTCATCGTCTTGTTGCTGGTTTAGAGTAAGTTGTTGATCTAGTTTGAGTCTTGCATCTTGACGTCGAGTCTAACGCCATCACGTCGTCGCCGCCGCGTCAAACTCGGGTGTCAATCTGTCAAGTTCGATATTTTGCTTTTATCTTGTTCGTCTGAACTCCAAATTGGACAAATTCAGAGTCTAAATTGTAGCTCAGAAAATTCTCTACAACTTTGTCCATTGTGAGAAGTTCTAGAAACGCCGTTTTCAAGTCCAAAATCACGTTTAAAGTGAATCTGTTTGATTTCGGATTTCCTACACAGACTGTAATTGCGGGGCCCATATCGCCTAGATCCGTTATCCAAAATTGGTGTTCCATATATGCAAATTGATCAACACGAAAACAGCATAGGAAGTTTCTGCATAGTAGATCTGTTTTTCCAGCGAGAGAAAATTGAGTGTTTGTGTATATATCTCGTAATCTCTCATATGCGGCACTATTGATATTTAAAAAAAAAGGTGAAAAAGGCAAGTGCAAAAAAAAGAAGCCGCACAGAGATAAAAAAAAAAATAAATAAAAAGCAAGAAAAAAAAAAATCAAAAGTGCTTGTATCCTTTGTATCAACAGTGTTACGTCATTCGTTTTGCTTGCTTGAGCTAGGTCTGAGAACGAGTTTAGGCCAGCAACTTTGACAAGTACTTTGGATATTTATTCAGCTTTGCTATTCTGATTTCGATGATTGCATATTCCTTGCTACTAAATATTGCATATCCAAGCTCCACAAATACATCCTACTGATCAGCACAGGTTATTGACCCTTGCAATCGCTTCATCACGCTCTCACGGTGTCACGAACCAGCCACCGGTTGCACCGTCCCTCGCTGTGTTGGTAAGAACAGGGTAAGAACTTGGTAAGATTGCTTGAGAGCGTGAGATCTAACCTAGTAGTTGATAGGGATAATACTTTTGTGTTATCTTTTGTTTTCTACTGACAATGGCAGGTTCATGGATCATTGGGGAAAATGTACAACTATATCAACGCTGGAATCACGATCGAAAAGATAATGGAGGTGACAATGCCAATGGTAAAATAGCCTTACCTTCTTTTTATGGTGCATATGATGGTGAAATTTACTTTGATTGGGAGATGATAGTTGAACAGAAATTTAATTCCCATCTAGTTCCCGAGATTCATAGAGTTAGACAAGCCACTAGTGAATTTAAAAATTTTGCTATAATCTGGTGGAATGAACTAGTAAATGCCCGTTTACAACCTGATTCTTGGGCGAGATTAAAAGATGCTTTGCGTAATAGATTTGTTCCTCCTTCCTACCAACGTGATATGCGCAAGAGATTGCAACGATTAGATCAAGGTAGTATGACTGTTCAGGAATATTACCAAGAGCTTCAAAAGGGTATGTTACGTTGTGGGGTAGTAGAGGAACCTGAGGATAAAATTGCTCGTTTATACGGTGGTTTGCGTCCAGAAATTTAGGATATTGTTGATTATAAAGAATATACAACTGTCAATCGCTTGTTTCAACTTGCTCTGTTAGCAGAGAAGGAGTTGCAGGGACGCCATTCTAAGAGCAGGAGCAACACCGGCAGCACCTTCACTCCCCGAATGACTACGGGACAAGCGAAGACAGTGCCTTCTTCCACCTTCCGACCAGCTGCACCGCCACCTTCGACGAGCACACTACCGGCATCGACGGCACCGCCCGCCCGTGCCGCGAACAGCAGCAAGTCGACCCCGCCAACACCGGTCATGAGCTCCTCCTCCGTCGCTTCCACGGGCCGTCAATCGACGGTAATTCGCTGCCACAAGTGCCAAGGGATTGGCCACGTCAAGAAAGAGTGCCCCAGCCAGCGGGCATACATCGCCACAGACGACGGAGGTTACATCAGCGCCTCCGATGTTGAGGATGAGATCGACAACACCAGGGTGGACGACGACGAGGTTGATGCTGATGCCACCTTTGGTGCCGTGGATACCGCTGCGTACAGGTCCATCATTGTCCAGCGTGTCCTTAGCGCACAAATGGAGCAAGCCGAGCAGCAACAGCACCACAACTTGTTCCAGATTTTCTTCGTCATCAATAACCGACGAGGGCGCGTGATCATTGACTCCGGCAGCTGCAACAACTTGGTGAGTACAGATTTGGTCAAGAAGCTTGGCTTGACCACACGCCCGCACGCACATCCATAATGATTCCGGCAGAGCTAAGGTAACACAAACAGTTCGGGTTCATTTTTCCATTGGTTCCTATTCTGATTTTGCTGATTGTGATGTGGTGCCGATGCAAGCTTGCTCTCTTTTATTGGGTCGCCCATGGGAATATGACACTGATGCACTTCACCACGGTAGAAGTAATAAATACACTTTTATGCATAAGGGAAAGAAAATTACACTTCTACCTTTGACCCCCGCTGAAATTGTTAAATCCGATAGGGAGCGGCTTGCTAATGACAAGAAAACCATTGATGAAAAATCTGAAATTCAGCATGTAGCCAACCAAATTAAATTGAGGAATCCCGTCTTGCTTGCTACAAAATCTGATCTTGCTGCAATTAATGAAAATGCCACTAATCATGTCTTGCCATGTCACTCTAATTCAATTTTCAAGGTATATGATAGTTTTCAAGAAAGGGAGTATATAAATGTTAATGGTTCTGTGTCTAATGATTTGATTATCAAAGATATGCATATTGCTGTGCTCTCTGTTGGTGCTAACATTTTGCAGAAAAACACAATGGAGTCGAGGACGACTCCACATCAAGAAAGGGAGAATGATGAGACCATGTACATCATGGTTATGACCAAGACGACATCAACATGGTGGTCATCAAGATGTCATCGTCCGCCACCTTGGCCAGGACACGAAAGCTGGCAGCACGTACATCGTCTGGATTTTGTGCTGTCGCTGCCACAAGTTCGGCCTCCACCTTGGCCACCTCCCCAAACACAAGACGTGCTCAAGAAAGGCGCCTCTACACCTCTAAGGTCGCACAAGCCACGTCGCTCCAAGGCCAGCCCACAAGTGAGCTCAATTCATCCGCGAGTCCGGTTCGGCCATCTGCGCGTAGTCCAACTTCAAACGGACGTACAGGCCACATACGAAGTCCGTTTTTGACGTTCTTGGACTCTATGGACAAGAGAACGACGAGAGCTTTCCAACGGATCCAGTCCCATGTCCAAATTCCTTACGAATCAACAGGAATCATCAAAACAAGATTACAACCAGAATCTCACGTGCGCTGCGACGCTCCACTTTGGGCCCAAGGCCCATGTACCCCTAGGGTTTCCTCCTCCACCCCATGGCCGCCCCATACAGTATATATATGGCCGCCATGGCTGCCGTTTAGACTTGGGTTTTGCTTAGATTAATCTGTCAAAGAGCAGTTTCGCCGTGTATCGGTTTGTGGAACCCCAACTCGTGAGATTCAATTTATATTGGCAATATTTCAGATTGCTTCTTTCTCGTTCTTGCTTGTGTTCTCGGTTCGCATGCAGGGATAAGCCTTCTTGGCGAGGTCAATCGTGTTTGTGCATGGTTGATAACCAACGGAGCCGTGGTGTAGCGATTGCTGGCTTCAGATCGGTTCTGATCGGAAGCCGGATCGTCAACGTCGAGTCTCCACCAATCGACTTACCTCTACCTGTCGGAAGATCGGGCCACCGTGCGCATCAAGTGGTATCAGAGCCTCGGTTGCCCGTCAGGTATACTTGTATCCCCTTTGTTCATTATTCATCTGTAACACCCTAGTTTTGGGGGTGAAAAGTTTTGCATAAAAACCCTGCATGCATGTACCTCTATAGTAGTAGCCAGATCAGCTGAACTCTAATCTCTCCCAAACCCTAAAAATCTTCAAATCTATTCTCTAGATCCAGATCAAGATCTGACCATCCAGATTTAACCTACCAGTTACCCTGAAGATAAAAGTCTTCAGGAGCCAGATCAAATTCTGACCCTAACTCTCAGTACCTAAGTCTCTCTCTGTTTTCGAAAACAGGAAAATTCAGATTTACCCTAAGTACCCCAGTTTCTAGATAATTGAGTTATTTTGATTTAACCTTATCCAGACTCAAGTAACCCCTGGAATATGTTCCTAGGTTCATCCTCAACTCACTTCAAAAAGTTGGGAGCCAGATTAATTCATCTAAACACTTTTCGCAGTTTAGTCCAAATTTTACTGCGAATAAGTCCTTTTCTGTTTACCTGGAAGCCTGAAAAGGGCTAAAATCCACGAATCAACTCCAACCTCAGAATTTCTTCAGGGAACACCTCCCAAATGCTATTTGATATAGATTTCCCTTCTGTCCAGACTTCAAAATCTCACCCCAACTACCAGAATTCGAGATCGACAAAATCCAGATTTAGTTTACCCTAATTTTACCCTATTTTCGAAAATAGGTGAAATCCCACAAATCTTATCAAACTTTCTCCAAATTTGAGCTAAATGGGTATTAATAGAAATATTATACTCAGCCATGAAATCAAATCTCAAATTAAACCTCTTTAAGACCAGATTTGCAATTTAGTCCAAAACCCATCAAAAATCATCACAACCAGGCCCCTGGTTCGACCACGGGCTACTGTTCACTCAGTTCGACTTCGACCACACCTCCTGTTCACAGCCCGTTTAAATCGACCACAGCACCAAGTTGCGACCACCTCCTGTCTTCGACCGCGCCTGTTACAATCGACCACGACCTGGATCCAGCACGCGAACACGGGACCATCGACTTCGAGCACGCGCTGCTGCTGTTTTGCCTCGACCTGCAGCTACAGTACACGGTCAGTTGATTTCTTCGACCGTTGCTACGCCCGTGAACTCCTAGCCGTTGATCATCAGCATAGCCATCTTAGCCGCTGCCTCGTCGCCACGTGGTAGGTCCTTGTTCGCCACTATGGATCGCCTTCTCCAGCACCGGCAAGATCTTGCCCTCCCGCGTTGTGCCCGACAGCCACAGCAAAATCGTGCCACGTTGCAGCCATGCCACGATCGGGTTTCACTTCACCATCTCTTCATCGTAGTGACAGCAGCGCAGCTGACACGACCGGTGAGGACGTCGTTTCGCCGCCTGTCTTCGCCGCCGGTCACTTCCCAGTCAGTTCAAGCCGGCTTCAACTCCCCGTGCAATTGTAGACGTTGGGAGCCCCCACAGCCTCGCCTATTTAAACCCCCTGGCCTAAGCAACCATCTTACACTCCTTCACACCAGCAACCAGTAAAACTCGCCGTATTTCTTTTCTTCCCCGGTGAGCAGCAAGAAGGGGCTTTGGTGCCAAGCTTCTCCACTGCCTCCCTCTTCAATCCAGCACCCCCAGTGAGCGTCTCTCATCTCCCTCATACTTCTCAAGCTTGTAATTTAGTTTAAAATGCTCTCTGTCGCCGGCAATCGCCGTGTTTCATCTAGAACTCCGATGAGCAATTAATCCTCAACCAGATCGATTCAACCTTCGAGCTAGTAATCAAATATGCTCACTGGACCTTGCTTAACATCCCTAAGCAACCAAAATCGACAGATTTGCTGAAATATGAAAAACCCCAAATTGGAACTTTGCTTGTGAACTGAGCCTGCTGTTTAAGCTTTTCTGGTGCATCTCTAGCCAATCTAACTTCACCAGTAGCATTGTTATGCCCCAGAGACCCACCTCAAGCAAGGAATTGAGTTCAATCACTTTAAATCAGAAATGCCCAAATCAGGTTTGAGTTAATCTTTTCTCCATCCAATTTCTCCTAAACCCAGCCAATCCAGCCATAGAAACTTTGCCATCTAGATGTTTTGGACCATTCTGAGCAACTTTGTCTTCTATCACGACTTCTAATTCGGCCTAGATTGTGAGCTATAGCTATGCCCTAGTTTGCTGTAGTGTTCATATTACATGTGCTCCAGGCCAGTCAACTTCTTTGCCGGTTTTCATCGCTTTCCGGCCATCTCCTGCCCTAGGTCCTGTTGAGACATTTGTTCCTGTTACAAATGCCTAACCACCAGACAAAGTGGTGCATCATTTGGAGCCCTGAGTCAAAAGATAAGGCTAACCCTAGTTTCTGGCCTTGTCAACCCTATGCCAGGCTATGTCAGCCAGTGGCATTGAGCCTTTTCATCCACTTCCAGCCATGAAACTTGGAAATAACCTTGTCCCTTAGACTCCTGACGTTGTGATCTACACTTTTCTCTACTGTCACAACTTGAGTTGAGCCCTCTATCACCCATCGACCTTATGTCGATGCCTTGAACCGAATGCCAACCTGAAGACATTCGCTGTTTTTGGGCGAACCAGTCACCACCTTGATATTACCCTGATATTTTAGAACCTTGTAAACCTTAACAGCTAATTTTAACTCTGATCCCCACAGTTTAACTCTAATCGCTTCCAAACCTTGTTTTCCCAGAGTATTTTCTCCTTGCATCTTTGCATGTAGTGAATTAGTAAGAATAGAATGAATTGTAATGCCTGTTTGCTTGTTTGATCTTGTTTAGAGCAAGAGTCCGGGGTTGAAGATCTTGTCGCTGAACCGTCATCGACTGCTGATACTTACGACGCGGAAGGCAAGTCATACTTTGATCATATTGAAACCCATATTTTATGAATTGCTATGCTATTCCATGAGTAGATATCTCATTAATATTGTATGTGTTGAGATCAATGATATTATGGCAGTGATAGATTGAATACTTGAGGAATGTGAACTTGATAAGATAGTAAACCACGAACTAATAAAAGTATAAACATGTACATTGATATTCATGAAATAGAACCCCTAGCCGTGACCAGTATTTTGGTATGGAATGGTGGTAGCACTGGAGGTGCTTGGCTGCACTGAATGTGTAGGCACTGAAGGTGCATGGTTTGTGGTATGATCTGGTCACTGGCATGTAGGGACTAGAACCTTGTGTTATGCATCTAATGGCATGAAAAACGTACCAACCACTTACCTGGTGTGGGACAGGCGCAACCTAGTAGCTTTCTTAGTATTATCAGTTCCCTGCATGGCTTGTCGATCCGGTTTCTCGCGTGGAAACTGGTGGGACGCAGTTCGTCCATGAGTGATGTGAGATCAGAAAAATTATGAGAGGATAAGGTGTAAAGAAGGAAGACGCCCTACGCCAGATTAAGTCGTGCGCGACTGTAATCAAAAGAGGTTATGTGTCCTGCGGGAACATAGACCCAGGCTAGGAAGTAAGGCAGTGGGGAGGACCCACAACGGTACTTGGGACGGTTTTGTCCATTTACCGGGCAGGGATAATGTTAATACTAGACTGCAAAAACGTTGTGTGATCTCGGCCTTGTCACATGCGTATAAGTCGCATGGAGTTGGCCCGACTTGGAAGTCGAGTGAAAAAGTGGATTTAAAAAGCGGTACATCTCTGCAGAGCTTAAAAATGTATTCGAATACTTCGTGCTCCCGAGTTTTAGGAGTATGCCGCGGTGGATTAAATCCACGGGGTGTGACACAAGTATTGTTTTATAAACTAAAATTTGTTAGCTCAAGATTACCCAAGTGGCATGTGTTGGCATGGTAAGGGGCGTTGCCGTGGGCTGTCATGTGTTGACGTGTCGCGGTAATACCATAATCTAGTAAACATGTGATAGCTAAGAGGCATGTGGATTTATGCCCTAAAGTATACGAAATACTGTTATGAGTATAAGATTGAAAGGCTTGAATAAAAATAATGTGATATGAGGTTATATCGCCTTGGATATGGGATATATGTATCACCATCAATATGATTTATTTACTGCCATGAGTATGATCGGGATTTGAGTAAGAAAAGAGAAAGAAATGTATTTTGAAAAACCTTTCACTCTTTCCCCAATAGCATAGGTTCATGTCATATATATATATGTACCTCTACCTTCCCTATGACTTGCTGAGTACGTAAGTACTCACCCTTGCAACAACTCATCAATAGATGGAGCGTTCTACGACCTTGGAGGATACCCTGAAGATGCTGCGGACCCAGGAGATGACGAGCAGATTCCTCTGGAGCCCTGATGTGGTGCTGTCCTGCTGTCAACCTCTGTTTCCTGTGGATTGCTTTTGGGCCTAGCTTCCGCCGACTAGATGTGTTATTTTGTTAGACCCTTGTGCCTTGTAAGGCACTGTACCTCGTTTTGTATTAAGGCCTGATGGCCATACAATTATGACTATTGTACTATTTTGCTGCTGCAATGTAATCCTGTGATTGACTCATCCTGGGAAGTCAAGTGGTTTATGGGACCAGCTGCACCGAGCTGGGCTCCTCACAGGTGATGTCACAGTCGTGGCAGACGTGACATCATCTTTCACCTAGAGTCCAGAAAATTGCCCCACAAAAATATTTGAGTTCGCCGTCATATCCATCGTCCAAGCCACTTTGTGCCCTTCGCGATTTCGTTTTCAGTTTCGCGTTGTTGAATTTGTATCCATCGTCATCGTCTTGTTGCTGGTTTAGAGTAAGTTGTTGATCTAGTTTGAGTCTTGCATCTTGACGTCTTGTCTAACGCCATCACGTCGTCGCCGCCGCGTCAAACTCGGGTGTCAATTTGTCAAGTTCGATCTTTTGCTTTTATCTCGTTCGTCTGAACTCCAAATTGGACAAATTCTGAGTCTAAATTGTAGCTCAGAAAATTCTTTACAACTTTGTCCATTGTGAGAAGTTCTAGAAACGCAGTTTTCAAGTCCAAAATCGCGTTGAAAGTGAATCTGTTTGATTTCGGATTTCCTACACAGACTGTAATTGCGGGGCCCATATCGCCTAGATCCATTATCCAAAATTGGTGTTCCATATATGCAAATTGATCAACACGAAACGATCTACAACTTTTCTGTTATACATTTTAGCGTTTGAGGCCTCCAAAAATCCGAAAACAGCATAGGAAGTTTCTGCATAGTAGATCTGTTTTTCCAGCGAGAGAAAATTGAGTGTTTGTATATATATCTTGTAATCTCTCATATGCGGCACTATTGATATTTAAAAAAAAAGGTGAAAAAGGCAAGTGCAAAAAAAAGAAGCCGCACAAAGATAAAAGAAAAAAATAAATAAAAAGCAAGAAAAAAAAAATCAAAAGTGCTTGTATCCTTTGTATCGACAGTGTTACGTCATTCGTTTTGCTTGCTTGAGCTAGGTCTGAGAACGAGTTTAGGCCAGCAACTTTGACAAGTACTTTGGATATTTATTCAGCTTTGCTATTCTGATTTCGATGATTGCATATTCCTTGCTACTAAATATTGCATATCCAAGCTTCACAAATACATCCTTCTGATCAGCACAGGTTATTGACCCTTGCAATCGCTTCATCACGCTCTCACGGTGTCACGAACCAGCCACCGGTTGCACCGTCCCTCGCTGTGTTGGTAAGAACAGGGTAAGAACTTGGTAAGATTGCTTGAGAGCGTGAGATCTAACCTAGTAGTTGATAGGGATAATACTTTTGTGTTATCTTTTGTTTTCTACTGACAATGGCAGGTTCATGGATCATTGGGGAAAATGTACAACTATATCAACGCTGGAATCACGATCGAAAAGATAATGGAGGTGACAATGCCAATGGTAAAATAGCCTTACCTTCTTTTTATGGTGCATATGATGGTGAAATTTACTTTGATTGGGAGATGATAGTTGAACAGAAATTTAATTCCCATCTAGTTCCCGAGATTCATAGAGTTAGACAAGCCACTAGTGAATTTAAAAATTTTGCTATAATCTGGTGGAATGAACTAGTAAATGCCCGTTTACAACCTGATTCTTGGGCGAGATTAAAAGATGCTATGCGTAATAGATTTGTTCCTCCTTCCTACCAACGTGATATGCGCAAGAGATTGCAACGATTAGATCAAGGTAGTATGACTGTTCAGGAATATTACCAAGAGCTTCAAAAGGGTATGTTACGTTGTGGGGTAGTAGAGGAACCTGAGGATAAAATTGCTCGTTTATACGGTGGTTTGCGTCCAGAAATTTAGGATATTGTTGATTATAAAGAATATACAACTGTCAATCGCTTGTTTCAACTTGCTGTGTTAGCAGAGAAGGAGTTGCAGGGACGCCATTCTAAGAGCAGGAGCAACACCGGCAGCACCTTCACGCCCCAAATGACTATGGGACAAGCGAAGACAGTGCCTTCTTCCACCTTCCAACCAGCTGCACCACCACCTTCGACGAGCACACGACCGGCATCGACGGCACCGCCCGCCCGTGCCGCGGACAGCAGCAAGTCGACCCCGCCAACACCGGTCATGAGCTCCTCCTCCGTCGCTTCCACGGGCCGTCAATCGACGGTAATTCGCTGCCACAAGTGCCAAGGGATTGGCCACGTCAAGAAAGAGTGCCCCAGCCAGCGGGCATACATCGCCACAGGCGACAGAGGTTACATCAGCGCCTCCGATGTTGAGGATGAGATCGACGACACCAGGGTGGACGACGACGAGGTTGATGCTGATGCCACCTTTGGTGCCGAGGATACCACTGCGTACAGGTCCATCATTGTCCAGCGTGTCCTTAGCGCACAAATGGAGCAAGCCGAGCAGCAGCAGCACCACAACTTGTTCCAGATTTTCTTCATCATCAACAACCGACGAGCGCGCGTGATCATTGACTCCGGCAGCTGCAACAACTTGGTGAGTACAGATTTGGTCAAGAAGCTTGGCTTGACCACACGGCCGCACGCACATCCATAATGATTCCGGCAGAGCTAAGGTAACACAAACAGTTCGGGTTCAGTTTTCCATTGGTTCCTATTCTGATTTTGCTGATTGTGATGTGGTGCCGATGCAAGCTTGCTCTCTTTTATTGGGTCGCCCATGGGAATATGACACTGATGCACTTCACCACGGTAGAAGTAATAAATACAGTTTTATGCATAAGGGAAAGAAAATTACACTTCTACCTTTGACCCCCGCTGAAATTGTTAAATCCGATAGGGAGCGGCTTGCTAATGACAAGAAAACCATTGATGAAAAATCTGAAATTCAGCATATAGCCAACCAAATTAAATTGAGGAATCCCGTCTTGCTTGCTACAAAATCTGATCTTGCTGCAATTAATGAAAATGCCACTAATCATGTCTTGCCATGTCACTCTAATTCAATTTTCAAGGTATATGATAGTTTTCAAGAAAGGGAGTATATAAATGTTAATGGTTCTGTGTCTAATGATTTGATTATCAAAGATATGCATATTGCTGTGCTCTCTGTTGGTGCTAACATTTTGCAGAAAAACACAATGGAGTCGAGGACTACTCCACATCAAGAAAGGGAGAATGATGAGACCATGTACATCATGGTTATGACCAAGACGACATCAACATGGTGGTCATCAAGATGTCATCGTCCGCCACCTTGGCCTGGACGCGAAAGCTGGCAGCACGTACATCGTCTGGATTTTGTGCTGTCGCTGCCACAAGTTCGGCCTCCACCTTGGCCACCTCCCCAAACACAAGACGTGCTCAAGAAAGGCGCCTCTACACCTCTAAGGTCGCACAAGCCACGTCGCTCCAAGGCCAGCCCACAAGTGAGCTCAATTCATCCGCGAGTCCGGTTCGGCCATCTGCGCGTAGTCCAACTTCAAACGGACGTACAGGCCACATACGAAGTCCGTTTTTGACGTTCTTGGACTCTATGGACAAGAGAACGACGAGAGCTTTCCAACGGATCCAGTCCCATGTCCAAATTCCTTACGAATCAACAGGAATTATCAAAACAATGTTACGACCAGAATCTCACGTGCGCTGCGACGCTCCACTTTGGGCCCAAGGCCCATGTACCCCTAGGGTTTCCTCCTCCACCCCATGGCCGCCCCATACAGTATATATATGGCCGCCATGGCTGCCGTTTAGACTTGGGTTTTGCTTAGATTAATCTGTCAAAGAGCAGTTTCGCCGTGTATCGGTTTGTGGAACCCCAACTCGTGAGATTCAATTTATATTTGCAATATTTCAGATTGCTTCTTTCTCGTTCTTGCTTGTGTTCTCGGTTCGCATGCAGGGATAAGCCTTCTTGGCGAGGTCAATCGTGTTTGTGCATGGTTGATAACCAACGGAGCCGTGGTGTAGCGATTGCTGGCTTCAGATCAGTTCTGATCGGAAGCCGGATCGTCAACGTCGAGTCTCCACCAATCGACTTACCTCTACCTGTCGGAAGATCGGGCCACCGTGCGCATCACATTCTATAAGCCTTGCGATTATAGAATGGAAAAGGTGACTAACTCGGGTTATAATCCTCATAAGTTCTCTTTTCTTCAAAGGATTGACCCGGTTCTTCACAAAGTCGTGGATCACATCGTCGGAAATCAAGTCCTCATTCACTACGTATTGAATTACCTGGGCCTGCCTCTTCTGATTATTGTCGAGGGGAGGAGCAGTATCCTTCTCCTCGCTCTTCTCTGGTCGACGATTCTCAAACCATAGATGCCTCTCACTAGTAGCCAAGTAGTAGAACCTCCACTGATATCCGTGAAATAGAATTGGTGGAAGAGACGAATGTGATAAGTGCTAAATTGGTAGCATTTTTATCCTTGGTTTAGTACTTAAAACGTGCAAAATCATGCTTAAAACTCCTTTGACTAACATTTTATGTGTAAAATTTTGTTATTTTCACAAATTACTTTCACGGTTGTGTTCATCATTTCTTAGGAATCAAACCTGCCAAATTTGAGAGGATTTTGACCCAATTCAGCCAAGAAGACCAAAACTGCAAGCAAAAAGATCCTGGTCCATTGTTCTTTGGACAACACACCTGGTCGAACACGTTTTCATAGGAAAACGACCTCATCCATACACAACTACGCAAAAAGGGACCTATTCGAACACGCCATGACAGAAAAGGAATTGTACTCGAACAAGAGACCTGATCAATCACAAATGTGGCCGAAAAGAGTCTTGCTCAGTTTTGGTCAAGACATATGTGTGGCCGCAAACACGCCAGGTGTCCTGGTCATGTTCGACTCAGTTTCTTCGGCTTCTATTGGTCGATTTGGATCAGATTTGATTAGAACTGGTCTAATTTGGTCCGTTTTAACCATATTTTGTCAGTTTTAGTCGTATTTGAACAAACCTAGTCTGTTTTGGTTGGTTTTTAGATGGGTTTAATCAAAACTAGTCGAATTGATAGAGATGTGCCCTAGAGGCAATCAATACTACTTATTTGTAAACATCCCTGACTTTCATCATTATATGGAATAATAATGCAAGATAAGTCAACACGATCATTGATTGATAGTCAAGTTTCACGGACCATGGATATGAGATATCAAGTCAATGTCGTGGACACATGTTGGAAAACATATTGGTTGGATTGAACCATCTTGAGACACTATTGAGTTTTTATGTGTCATCAATTTGTTTCTAGCAATTATTTTGGTTTATCTTTAGACCTGAGGTCATTATGGTTTCATACATGCGTAGTAGCATACTTGGTGTCATCAACCGCTACTTTTAACCAAGTAGTCATAAAGGTGACATACAGATATGTTATGAACCATGTGGTTGAAAGTGAATGGTCGAGATGGAATTTACCCCTCTCATATCTTGAGAGAGATATCTCTGGGCCTCTTGATGTAATTAGACTAAGAAAGTGAATGGTCATGCCGAATATAGTTGAGAGTCAACTATGGAAAGATTAGTCCATTACAAGATCAAGAAAGGACTGAGCTATTCAAGGATGACACGTTTCTCACCTTGAGTTCGATCTGGTGTCGTGAGGCAAAGAGATAATCCATGATAAGTTATATAGGTTTGTCGGATATGATCTTCGTGTACATGCGGGTAATCATAATGTCTTGCTAGGGACCACTTATGACTTGTCACTCAGGAAGTTGTTTCCAGTCGCGGCCAAATATATACGAACCTATAGTGTCACACACTGAATGGGTTGGAGCATTAATTCGGATGGGATCCGAAACTGGTTCCCTGTTGGTAATGGGTTTACCATTAGGATTAGGGTTCGCATTTGAGTAGGACTTATCTGCAAGACCCTGGATTAGGGATCGCATTTGAGTAGGACTTTTCTTTGAGGCACTATATAAGGAGGTGCGGTGGGCATGCATCCATCATCTGATCTATTCTGGCTTCCACCACGATCCACTAGATAGATCTTGTTAAACCCTAGCCGCATGCGCTAGTGTTAGCACACGAACACATGGTGCTCCTTCCCCGGACGTGTGGACTTCCGTAGAGATGTGGCTGTTATTGCTGCACTGCTGGTCACGATCCGGTTGCGACATTGACTCCTCTCCTGCTGCTACATTGTCGCATCCGCATGTCTAATGGTAAATCTCTTGATCTATGATCTATTGCTTGGAAGCTTTTTGGGATTTCGGGTAAAATTATTGAAATTACGCTAGAGTAGCGAGCCCGTTCCCCAATAGTGGTATCAGAGCCTCCTTGTAAAGCATAGATCTAGATTGTTAACATATATGTGCTATATGCATATGTTTAATAGATTAGATATATTATTAATTGTTGATAACATGTTAAATCTGGTTTAATAGATTAGATCTATTAATAATTGTTGATAACATGTTAGATCAGAGTTAATATAATTAGATATGTTGGTGTTTCATGTGACCTACGACAGATGTGATCTATCACTTTTGGTAGAATCATAGAAGATGATATCTCATAACATGGATTTGTTAAATTGACGTGATCAATTTTATATGAGTCCATATCTAATCTGATTGCTACTATGAATCCTTGCACGGGCCAGTGAGAGGTGGTGTAAAGGATAGCATTGCAGTGACAAGATGGGAGACTTGGATTTCTGTTAGATTGGATCTAAAAGATTTCGTACAACTTTAAAAATGTCATCTCAAGGACTGCCGAAGGTCACTGTCAGGCTTTTATTGTTTTAGGCCACTAAGGTGCTTGACGGGATGGGATTCTTTTCCTAAGTTTTTTTTGTAGGAATTTGTATGAGAAGTATGGCCCTTATGCATGTTTATGTGATGTGATCATGTAATCATCACGATCTGTGAATCGTTTATTTTGACCATGGTTGAGATGGTTGTCTCTTTTTGTATAATGGTCTGCATGTCGACATGTTTGATAATTGTCACTCTCATGTAAATTCATATCTAGATATTAGTTTAGTAGTTTGGAACTCACTCCAAGATTTTTCAAGCATGGTGGACTAGACCCATGAAGATGGAGATGGAGATCACCATATTAGAGGGCCATACTATCTCATAGATTGATTATATCATCTAACTGATAGTTATTTTTGTCCATATGGATGATTTGCCATGTATTATGTAAATAAAGATTACTTTTGACAACCAGAAGCTGTTAACTGTGGTGTCTAAGGAAAGAACACATCATAAGGTTTTTCTTAATAAGCCCCGCTCAACGGAACGATTTCCTTCATGGTGTGAGCGAAAACAGTCGTGGTCTTTTCTGGCCAAGGTTACAGCCAACGGAAGTTAAATATAGTAGCAGTTTCATCTGTTAGATCGTGTAGCTGATGATTATTTTGTTTGTTGCTTGAAAGTTCTAAAGATTGTTAAGTCCCTAAAATTAAGTTGTTTTGTTGCCCTTTTCAATTGCTGCAACTATCAAAGCTTTGATCGTTATTTGGTAGGCTTGACAAATCAAGGTGCCATTAACGATCTTGGTAAGGTAGGATATGCGCATATGCATACGCAGGTAGACACTTATACGCATAGAATTGGTTTCACTTAACAAGGCCATCAAAACGGTTTTGGGCCTTGGGGCATGGTGTTGGGAGGTGGGACATATTTATGTCACCCAACAAACAAGTGTCATATGTGATATGATTAGCAAAAGTTTCTTACCTAAATAACTAGGTTTCTAGCAGTGATGCCATAGCTCACTAGGACATAGTGAAATATTGATCTTGACCCACTATATGTCATTCTAGGGACTATGTTTTTAAACATATAGTGAAAGATACTTTTATTAAATGTTAATAAAAGATTGTTCATAAACATGATGTCTGTTGCATGTTTTTCTGTTGTAGATAATGGCCGATAACTCCTCAACCAGCTTTAATTTGTGATCTGTACTCAATAAAGAAAAACTGAATTGAACAAATTTCATTGATTGGTTTCGTAACTTGAGAATCGTTCTCAAGCAAGAGAAAAAGGACTATGTTCTAGAGTCCACAGTTCCTGATGAACCTTTGACTAGCGCTCCACTATCTCAACAAGATGCTTACAAGAAGCATGCTGATCTCAGTTCCTGATGTCAGTTGCCTCATGTTAGCAACAATGGGTTCTGAATTGCAAAAGCAATTCGAGAACGCCAATGCTTATGACATGAGTGTGGCTCTTCAAAACTTGTTCGAAGACCAGGCAAGGGTGGAAAGATATGAGACCACCAAGAAACTGCATGCTTGTAGACTGGCAGAAGGAAGCGTAGTTAGCCCTCATGTAATCAAGATGATTGGTTACATTGAGAGCTTGGGTAAACTTGGTTACCCCCTTAGCCAAGAGTTGGCTACTGATGTGATTCTCCAATCGCTCCCTCTGAGCTACGATCCTTTCATATTGAACTTCAATATGAATAATCTGGAGAAGACTCTACCTGAATTACATGGGATGTTAAAGACGGCAGAGCAGAACATCAAAACGAATCCTGACAATGTGTTAATGGTTCAAAAGGGAAAGAATTTCAAGAAGAAGGTTAAGGAAAAGACTAAGGGCAAAGGCAAGGCTCGAGATGAGAGCTCAAGCAGCCAGCATAAGCCCAAAGGAAAGTCCAAGCCTTGCCCTACTGTTGCTTCTGAGTGCTTCTATTGCAAGGAATCTGGCCATTGGAAGACGAATTGCAAGAAGTATTTGGAAGATCTGAGAAAGAAGAAGGGAAGTGAGACTTCCGCTTCAGGTATTTATGTTATAGAAGTCAATATGGCTACTTCTCCCTTTGATTCTTGGGTATTTGATAACGGCTCAGGTGCTCATATTCGCACTTCAATGCAATGGATTAAAAGAGCAGAAGTTTGACAAAGGGTGAAGTTCAACTTCGCGTAGGTAATGGAGCAAGAGTTGCTGCTTTACCCATTGGGAATTTTATATTAGCTTTACCTTCAAGGCTGATTTTGGAGCTTAATTATTGTTATTATGTTCCTACCATAAGCGAAAACATTATTTCTATTTCATGTTTGGACAAGAAAGGTTTTGAATTCAGAATAAAGAACAATTATTGTTTATTTTATTTGAATGATGTGCTTTATGGATCAGCCCAATTGATGTATGGCCTTTATGTTTCAAATCTTGAAGTTCCTGTTTACAACATAAATACTAAAAGACTCAAAACAAATGATTTGAATCCAACCTTTATATGGCATTGTCGTTTAGGTCATATAAATGAGAAACAAATCATGAAACTCTATAAAGATGGAGTTCTAGACTCATTCGATTTTGAATCATATGACATATGCGAATCTTGTTTACTTGGCAAAATGACAAAGACACCTTTTACTGGTTTAGGTGAAAGAGTAAGTGATTTATTGGCCCTTGTACATTCTGATGTATGTGGACCATTAAGCACTATGGCCAGAGGTGGATTCCAATACTTCATCACTTTCACTGATGATTTTAGTAGATATGATTATATCTTCTTAATGAGTCATAAGTCTGAATCTTTTGAAAAGTTCAAAGAATATCAGAATGAAGTACAAAATCATCTTCGGAAGAAAATTAAATTCCTACGATCAGATCGTGGAGGAGAACAATCATTTAATGCAGTGTGCAATTGTTCCGTAGCTAACACCGCCAGGTACACCTCAATGTAATGGTGTGTTTGAATGATAGAATCGAACCTTGTTGGACATGGTTTGATCAATGATGAGCCAAGTCGATCTTCCATTATCTTTTTGTGGATATGCTCTAGAAACTTCTGCATTCAACTTAAACAGGGCTCTGTCAAAAGCGGTAGAGAAGACACCATATGAGATATGGACTGGGAAGTGACCTAGTTTGTCTTTTCTCAAGATTTGGGGCTGTGAGGCATATGTGAAACATTTGATGTCTGACAAACTCACACCCAAATCAGACAAGTGCTTCTTCCATCCCGGAGGTGAAGTAGAGGAGAGGAAAGCCCTCGCCCGAAGGAGGGAGGATAATTCTGACTTGTAAGCAAGTCAGAGTAATAGCATAGAGTTAAGTACTTGACTATTTAATACCCAATAGTCAAGTACTTCCCTCGGCAATACCATAAAGTACCCATACTTAGGACTAATACCTTAGAGTCATAAAAATGGCAGAATACCCTATAGCTATTTAGAGGAAAGAATACCTTAAATAAGGTATTCCAATACTTATATTGTTAAAAGCCATACTATAGAATACCCCTTTCTATTAGTCAAGTACTTCTATGGGCAATACAATACCTTACCTTGCCATACCTTAGCCTCCAGTATATTTGTTTAACAAAAACCTTAGAGGAGTATACTTTTGAAGATAGTAGTCCTGTCTACTTAAAATGGAAGTGCTATCTACTTTTGCTAATAAAAGTCCAGTCTACTTTTTCTGGATTCGAGTAAACTTATTATATTTATTTAGAGTGGGTATCCCAAGGAAACGAAGGCATACTACTTCTATAAGAAGTACGAGAACAAAGTGCATTTCTTGAGAAAGAGTTTCTCATAAAAGAAATTAGTGGAAGTACAGTGCGACTTGAAGAAACTACAGAACCATTGCAAAATGTTTCAGCTCCCACTGAGTTTCAAGAAGAACCGCAAATTGTTCAAGAAATAGTTGTGGGACCACCAGCACCACGTAGGTCTGAAAGGGTCCGTAATGTACCTGAGAGGTACATGCTCCTTACCACGGAACGACGGGATATATTATTTTGAGACAATGATGAACCCAAGACTTATGAGGAAGCAATGATGAGCCCAGACTCTGAGAAATGAGTTCACGCCATGAGATCTGAAATAGATTCCATGTATACACATCAAGTTTGGAACTTCATTGATTTACCCAATGGTGTAAAACCCATTGAGTGTAAATGGGTCTTTAAGAAAAAGATTGACATGAATGGAAATGTTCACATTCATAAAGCACGATTAGTTGCGAAAGGTTTCAAACAAATTCAAGGAATTGATTATGATGAAACTTTCTCACCGGTCTCTATGCTAAAGTCAATTCAGATCATCCTAGCAATGGCTGCCTACCATGATTATGAGATATGGTAAATGTATGTTAAAGCAGCATTCCTCAAAGGAAATCTAAGTGAGGATGTGTAAATGACACAGCCCAAAGGTTTTATTCATCGACAAAATGTTGGGAAAGTATGCAAGCTTCAGAAATCCAAATATGGATTGAAGCAAGCATCTTGGAGTTGGAACATTTGTTTTGATTAGACGGTAAAAAAATTTGGATTCATCAAAAATGAAGATGAAACTTGTGTTTAAAAGAAGGTTAGTGGGAGCGCACATGAATTTCTTGTATTGCATGTAGATGACATACTATTGATCGGAAATGAGATTCCTATGCTTGAATCTGTCAAGTCTTATTTGAGAAATAGTTTCTCTATGAAAGACTTGGGAGAGGCAGCATACATACTGGGTACTAAGATCTACAGAGATAGATCTAAACGTGTCGTGGTATTGCAAATAACCAGGCAGGTTTTGTGGAAGATCCTAGCTAACGAACAACGACGCAAGCCGACCGCGTAACCGGTCACCACCCGTCGGGTAAGCACAGAGAGTGACCCAAGGATTTATATAGGTTCAGGTCTCAGTCGAGACCCTAGTCCAGTCAATGTGCTCCCGACTTGAGTCGACCGGGGGAGTTCCCTGGCAGGGAGAGTGCTCCAAAACACGCCTATTGGTTTTTGTGTATTGATGCAAATGAATTGTCCTTGGTTACAAAAGTGGGGTACAAGGGCATATATAGGCCCAAAAGACGCAAATTACAAAACTATCCTGGCTGCAGCCGTCAGATCGGAGGGTATCAACATCCTTTCGCTAGCCAGGGGGCTCGGATGCTTGACAAGTGTCTTTGCTAGTTCCCGAGGTCCCCCTCATGTGACCCCCACACTGGGGGCCTCCACGGTCTTCCCCGGGATGAAGCCACCGGGGGCCTTTGCCGCCGGGCGAATGCTGGCCGCTAGGACTGGGTCACCGGGCAAATGGCGGCGCCTGGGACGGGTCCACCGGGGGCCTACGCCACTGGGAAAATGGCGGGGCCCGGGACGGGGCCACAGGGGGCCTATGCCACCGGGAAAATGGCGGGGTCCGGGACGGGGCCACCGGGGGCCTATGCCACTGGGAAAATGGCGGGGCCCGGGACAGGGCCACCGGGGGACTATGCCACCGGGAAAATGGCAGGGTCCGGGACGGGGCCACCGGGGGCTATGCCACCGGGAAAATAGCGGCACCCAGGACGGGGCCACCGGGGGGTGTATGCCACTGAGAAAATGGCGGCGCCCGGGACGGGGCCACCGGGGGGGCCTTCGTCATGGGCAAATAGCGGCGCCCGTCATCCGATCGCCGGGGGCCATGGCCACCGGGCAAATGGCATTTCCTGCGACGGGACCACCGGGGCCTTTGCCACCAAGCAAATGGCGGCGCCCGGGCCGGGCGACCGGGGCCCTTGGTCACCGGGCAAATGGCGACGCCCGGGCTGGGCCACCGGGGGTCCTGATCACCAGGAAAATGGCGGCGCCCATGACGGGGCCACTGGTGGCCTGTGCCACCGGGCAAATGGCAGCTCCTGGGATAGGGAGGGACAGGACCACCGGGGACCTTGGCCACCGGACAAATGGCGGCGCCCGGGACCGGGCCACCGGGGGCTTGTGGCACCAGGCAAATGGCGGTGTCCGGGACCGGGCCACTGGGGGCCCTAGTCTCTGGGCAAATGGTGGCGCCTGGAACGGGGCCACCGGGGGCCTTTGTCAACGGGCAAATGGCGGTGTAACACCCCTGTTTTTGCCAAACCCTAAAATAGCCAAAATCCACATCCGGACCCCAAAACCTAATCCGCTTCAGCCATTCCCTTCTAAATGCTGTTCAGAACATTTTTCCCTTCGGGACCATCTCCAAAATCTCACCCGAAAGCTGAGTTTCAAGCCATGCTATTTTAAAACCCTAATTACCCTATTTACCCTAAACTGTTTTCCCCAATTTTGTCGAAACCCTTCAGATCTTGCCCGATCTTACCAAACTTTGGCCAGGTAAGTTCTACTAATCTTTTGCAACTTAGCTGCGAAATCAGATTTTAGATCGGACCCTCAGATCTCCAAATTTGCAAACAGGCCCAAGTCCTATTCAAATTATCCTCACAGAACAGCCCCTGGAATAAGTTTCAGAAATTGCAGAACAGCCCAAATGTTATTTTCAGGCCCTTTTCGACCAGCGCCTGGTCGTTGCCACGACCAGTGCCCGAGCCACCGTTGCCGCGCCGCGTTCTCGCCGCGTTCGCTCGCCGCCGGCCACCGTTCTTGTCACCTGTGTTGTGAGCAACCAAACCACCCCCCCCCCCCGCGCACGTGCCAGTGCCGTGGCATCGCCTCGCCCAGCGGATAAACGGCCGCGCTCCCGAGCCTCGTTTTCGCGCGCGCTCCCGTTGCCGTGGCAGTTGCATGGCGTTACGTGTCATTGCCGGAGCTACATTGTCGCCTCCGCATCTGCGCCATCACTGGTGAAGTCCCAAGGCAACTGGCAAAGCTGCAGCACCGCCTGAAGCGCGATCACGTCGCCGTCGCCGTCGTTGCGCCTGCGCCCGACAATTTTCTCCCCGGCGCAAGCAACCGCTGTCGCGTTTCCCTCGCAAGCTCCGTCCCCGTGCCTATTTAAACCCCCTCGACGCTGTGAAGAAGCACAAGCTCAGGACTTAGCCAAAATTCCAGCTTCTCGCCGTTTCCACTTTCTTCTCCGGCGAGCCAGTGAGAGAGCTCACGGTGCCAGCCCTTTCCACAGCCCCTCTCTTCAATCCAGGTTCACCAGTGAGTCCCCCTCGTTCCCCTCTCTGTGTCATAGCAACCAATTGCACTAGATCGATCCCCATCGCCGGTGATCGCCGGATTCCCGATTTGCCCTGTTTCCCCAATGCCACTCGATTCAGCCCAAATTAACCCTCAATCCTGTAGAAGAAGTTGATCAGTAAGCCTAGTAGAGCAAGCCTGTAGAACCAGAATCCCCAATTAAGCTCAAATCGAAGAAATCCCAAATTTGAACCTCGGCCGTTCGCCAGACTTCGGCGCCAAGCTTCTCCGGCCGATATCCAATGAAATTAACCTCCCCAGTAGCTTTGTTGTGCCCTAGAGACCATCGCCAAGCTTGGAATTGAGCTCTTTCGCCCTGTATCGAAAATACCCAAGCTCCAGTGTCGTCTTCTCCAGCGCCGGTCGCCGGAATTTGTTCCCGGCCGATCCAGCGCCTGAAACCTTGTCCCTTAGATAGATTCCAGTACCCTGAGCAATATTGTCCACTAGCTCGACACCTGGATCTGCCTAGATTGTGAGTTATGCCTATGCCAAGATCACTGTCTAGTAACTCAGTTCATGTCCAGGCCACCGTGGTTCATCGCCGGATTTGGCCACCCTCCGGCCACTTTCAGCCCTTATGCCTGTTGAGTATATTGTTCCTGTTAGTAATGCCTACCTCCCAGACAAAGTGGTGCATCATTTGGAGCCCTGGATCAAAAGTTAAGCCATGCCCTAGTTTCTGGCCATGTCCAGCACCATGTCAGTGCATGTCAGCCACTGGCATTAGCCTTGTTTGACCCCTTCTGGTTGAGCAATTGAAATGACACCTTGTCCTTTAGATTCCTGGAGTTGAGATCTACAACTTTCTCTACTGTCACTTCTCCAGAAAACCATCCTAAGACTAGTTTCCAGTTATGTCAAAGCCATGAACTGAATGTCGGCCCTTCGACGTTCAATCCTTTTTAGCCGTTTCTTCGACCAGAGCCCTCGTGACCTTACCCTAACCTTTTCCCCTGCATACATGGCTTATTTACTTAATACTTTCTATAGAAACTATTTTCAGTATGCTTATGTGGTATGTGTTGGTGTGTTGTCTGATTGCCGCAGAGTCAGAAGCTGAAGGAGCGGAAGAAGTCCTTGAAGATCCGTCTGAGTTTTTAGACCCCACATTGCAAGGCAAGCCTCATTCCTTTGATCATGTCTCACCCAATATTTTCATATGAAGTATATTCACTGTTTCTTACTATGCATGTTTAGTTAAAATACAAGTTATGTTTGAATGACATGAGTAGATATTCCCTAATGAATCATGAAACCCCTCTTGTTATTGAACCTTCATATATATGCTTTTGTCACCCTAGGACTCATATATTGAATGTTCACATTAAACTTGAAATGGTCAAATACATGAGAAGTTATAATGAAAACCGTTTTGACAAGAAAACCGATAAAAGGGATCAGTAGTGAGGATTGGATTGTATGGAGAGGGTGCGGTGCGCACCAGGGAATGTGAATGTTCCTCACTATTGATTCATAAGGACAAGAACCTTGTGCTGTGTCTCTATACGAATTGTAAACGTACCAACCACTTGCCTGGTATGGGACAGGCACAACTTAGTAACTTTTTGGTATTAGCAGTTCCCTGCATGGTTTGACGATCTGGTTTCTCGCGTGGAAACTGGAAGGCCAAGGTTCGGCCATGAGTGATGTGAGTCAGAAAAATGATGAGAGAAAAAGGCGTTAATGAAGGAAGGCGCCCTAGACCTGATTAAGCCGTGAGCGGCTGTAATCTTAAATGGTCGTATGTCTCGCGTGGACATAAACCAAGGCTATGTGTCCTGAGGGAACATAGACCAGAGAGGCTAGGAAGTAAGGCAGTGGGGAAGACCCACAACGGTACTTGAGACTTAATTGTCTATTTACCGGGCAGGGATACTGTTAATACAGAACTGTAAAGCGTTGTGTGATCTCGGCCTTGTCACATGTGTATAAGTCACATGAAGCTGATCCGACTTGAAAGCCGAGTGAACCAGTGGATTTAAAAAGAGGTACACCTTTGCAAAGTGTAAAAGAAGTATCAGATACTCTGTACTCCCAGGTTCAGGAGTCTTTTCGTAGTGGATGTTATCCATGGGTTATAGCACAAGTAATGTTTCGGAATATTTTCATAATGCGGTTAACAAAGTAGTGACTCATGGGAGACCACTACATCTAAGGTTTTATTGAAAACTTGTTTAACGTTCAAAGTATTATTCTCATGACAAAGTACTGTTTTACTGAACAAATGACTTGGAAATCTATATATCTCTATCCATAAGAAACCAAAACCACAGAATCATATATTTCACCCTCATGTAAGTACAATCACATTAATTCCCGGAATGAGTACTGCTGAGCACCAAGTGCTCACCCTTGCAATTTGCATCCAACTGTAGAAGAGGGATTCGAGGATCCCGAGTCCTTCAGTTATGAGTTCCCGGCAGAAGATGGAAGCGCCCCGGACAAGCCCACGTTCTAGAAGGATTGCGCACCAAGTCAAGTCAGATGTGGGAGGAGCCACTTCAACCCCGCTGCGGATGGAAATCAAGCTTTTTGTCGTTGCTTTGTGCTTTATGCTGTGTGTTCGGTACTTAGATACCGACTCTGGTTCTGATAAACTTGTTATTTTCTTAGCAACTCTACTTAGCGCCATTTTCGGTGCTTTGGGTATGTAATATTGGCCAAGCTGGCCTGCTACCTGTTTAATGTTATTATTATGCTTGTCTGGTTTGGAGCTCATGTGGCATCCTGCTGTGTGTAACCTACCTGGGCGGTTACCAAGGTGATCCTCAAATGGGGGTCTCACAGCGAATGGTATCAGAGCATGAAGCTTGACTGTAGGTCGTGACCCTTACTAGAATGGGCGTCCCTAAAGTAGAGAATCGCTAGATTATTTGGTAAAAATCTAATTGTGAAAAACCTAATTTGTTTAAGAAAAGCATAATGAGTATTATTTGAAAACTTTCAAAACCATTTTCCTACTTTTAAGTGTTCCGTGTCTCATCATCGCAGATGGCCCCTGGTAAGAAGCTGATTCACGGAGACGAGTTGGGATCATGGGCATTGATGCTTTGGATGATGTTACAATTTCTGGGAGCAAGAGACAATCAGCGACCCGTATACTACGTCCGTCGAGAGGAAGTAGATGGTAGACCTTTTGGTTTCCGTGCCTCGGTGATTGTGTATGAGATCCCAGAGATCGGGAGAGGATCAACAAGAAAGGAAGCTCGTAGAGAAGAAGAAGAAGATGCTATCCAAGACGCTGCTCGTCGTGCTATAGGTACCATCCGTCAGCTGTACGATGACTTTCTTATAGGTTCTCCTTTCTGTTTTGTACCCTACCAAGTCCCCGGATCAGATCGTCGAACTGTTCATCCCTCCAACAACCAGAGAGACGCCATCCTGACCAAAACCAGAGATGTAGTCCAAGTCTTGGAGTCAAGCTACACTCGGTTGCTGCGTGAGCATGAGAATGCTCGGGATGACCGTCACTATCTCGAAGGAGCGCTTGCGAAGGTTCGCTTAGAACTCCAAGAGAAAGAGAAACAGATTCAGGAGTTGGCTGAACCTAGCAGAGCTCGAGAAGTCGAAGACGAAGGATCGGTGAACAAGAGGAACCGCTTGAAGATAAGACTCACAGCCCGCAAGAGTGTGGGAAGACCTAGGGATTACCTGGGTTATTTCACGCCTGCTTCGCGTGGCATTGTGATCAACACCCCTGCACCAGAGTATCCTACTCTCACGAAAGGGAAGGAAGTTCCTGAGGGCAAAGGAAAAGAGATTGCTACTTGCAACACCAACGATTCATCT
This sequence comes from Pharus latifolius, assembly GCA_019359835.1. Classification (NCBI taxonomy): domain Eukaryota; kingdom Viridiplantae; phylum Streptophyta; class Magnoliopsida; order Poales; family Poaceae; genus Pharus; species Pharus latifolius. Next base: position 27,799,294 of record CM033329.1, read on the forward strand.
GAGGAAGAAGAGGACAACGACATGCAATGGGACCCTATGGATGCCGACGAAGATCAAGAAGAGGAAGACCCTGAAGAAGTAGAACCTTGCAGTTCTTCCAAGACCGATAGGAGATCGTAGTTTTCTCTTCAACTTGACCCTTCTGCTCTAGCCCTTGTAACCGTTAGTCTTTAGCTCTTGTTGTAGTAGCTGCTTTGTTTGTATTGTTTGTTGGTAACTCCAAAGCTGTAAAGGTGAAAACCTTGTATCTTTAGAAAATCTTTGAAAGTGGAAATTGCATGTTCCAATCCAATCTCTTGGATTGATCTTTTCTTTCAGCTTATGTTCAATCTGTGCTCTCTTGAATTAGTAGTCTTGTCTCAATTATCTTGGCAGAACGGAATGGTGAACACCAGAGGTAGAATCCAAGGTTCAGAAGAAGTTCCAAGAAACACATCAACAAGAAGGACTAGAGATGACTCAGATCAGCCAAATTCATCAGCCTCAGTACCGCAAGGAGGAAATCTGACGGAAATATTAATATGGATGGAGCAAAACAGACAAAGATCTGCAGAGGTACAGAGTCAAATTCTGGAACAGTTGATGCAAAACTCCACAACACGACGCGAGGAAGGTTCGAACATTGGAGCAAGACTGACAGATTTTCAAAAGACACGTCCTCCAACTTTCTCCTGCATTGAAGACCCAATTGTGGCAGACGATTGGTTACGAGAAATTGAGAGGAAATTGGATACCGTCAGGTGTAGTGATGAAGAGAAGCTGCTATATGGACCCCATCAGCTCACAGGATCGGCTGCAGCGTGGTGGGAGAATTACAAGACGGTACACCCTAATCAGAATTCAATCACCTGGCATGAATTCAAGGAACAGTTCCGTAAATACCATGTCCCCAAAGGAGCTATCCAAGCCAAACGCAGAGAATTCTTGAATCTAAGGCAAGGAGGAAGGACGGCGAAGCAGTATTTGCATGAGTTCATCAAATTGGCCAGGTATGCACCTGAAGATATCATGACAGAAGAGCGGAAGATCGACAGATTCTGCGAAGGCCTACAAAACTCATATCAGTATCACCTGTCAACACACGAGTTCACGGATTTCCAAGTCCTTGTAAATCGAGTACTCAAAATGGAGGAGAAAAGAGGCGTAGTAGAAGAGGACCGCAAGAGGAAAAGCATAGCATACCCTTTTCAAGGAAATTCTAGCCGAGGAAGACCAGCGCCATATGCCAGAGCCGCTTTCAGACCACCCGCACCACCAAGACCCCAGAGGACTTCATCGCCAACAACTCTAACGTGTCCCGGATGCAAAGGGAGTCACCTCTATAGAGACTGTACACTGAAGAATGCAGAATGCTTCCATTGTGGCAGAAGAGGACATCACAGAGAGACTTGTCCATTTCGGCATTTACCTCCCAACGTTGCCAAAGCTCAGACAGCCAAATCCCCTGCACCTGCACGAACTATTGCCAGAGGAGCACTACAAGCTAGAGGAGGAAGATTCCAAACCAACAGAGGAAGAGGAACACCAACCACCGGAGGAAGACTCAACTTCGTGAGTGCTACAGAAGCAGGAGAGGCAACTGACGTCGTGATCGGTAGACTCTTAATCTCCTCTCAGATTTCAGTTGTTCTATTTGATCCCGGTGCAACTCATTCATTCATGTCGAAAGATTGCTTGTTGAGTAATAACTTGCCTGTGGCTGCTTTAGAGCATCCTATCATCATTCAGTCACCTGGTGCTAGGATGATTGTTAATTCTATCTGTAGAAATGTTGCCTTCCGTATCGGCAATCTAGAATTCCTGGCAGACATGCTAGTTCTAAACCTTCAAGGATTGGATGTCATTCTCGGAATGGATTGGCTGGCCAAGCATAAGGGATTGATGGATTGTGAGAAGAAAACAATCACCCTGACAAATGCCAGTGGAAAGCAAATTACATTCCATGCAGACAGAACTCCAATCTGCGACCACCTACAGAGATTGAACTGCATCGAAGAAGTGAAGCTTGAAGAGGTACCAATTGTCAACGAGTACCCGGAAGTCTTTCCAGAAGAACTTCCCGGATTGCCACCAAATAGGGATATAGAGTTCACTATTGAACTAAAACCCGGATCTGCGCCATATGCTAGAAAGTTGTTTCGGATGACAGGCCATGAGCAAGAGGAATTGAAGAAGCAGATAGCTGAATTGGAAGAAAAAGGATTCATTAGATCCAGCTCATCACCATGGGGAGCCCCAGTGCTCTTTGTTAAGAAGAAAGATGGTAGTATGCGACTTTGCATAGACTACCGCAAGCTAAACGACATGACCATCAAGAACAAATACCCCTTACCAAGGATAGATGACCTTTTTGACCAGCTCAGAGAAGCAAAAGTGTTCTCAAGAATAGACCTGAGATCGGGATACCACCAGTTAAGGATCCGAGAGCAGGACATTCCTAAAACTGCTTTCGTAACCAGATATGGGTTGCATGAGTTCACAGTGATGCCCTTTGGATTAACTAATGCTCCCGCGGTATTCATGAATCTAATGAATAAGATCCTCATGGAATTCCTGGATAAATACATCATTGTATTTGTGGATGATATCCTTGTCTACTCTAAGACGGAGGAGGAGCACGCACATCACCTGAGGATTGTGCTACAGAAACTGGCAGACCACCAGCTATATGCCAAGTTTAGCAAATGTGCTTTTTGGCTGAAGAAGATCTCTTTCTTAGGACATATCATCTCAGGCGAAGGAATATTTATGGACCCGTTGAAGATACAAGCTGTTACCGATTGGAAACAACCTGAAACCGCAACAGAGGTTAGAAGTTTCTTGGGATTAGCGGGATATTATCGAAGATTCGTAGAAGGATTCTCGAAGATCACCAAACCGCTAACCCAGCTACTGAAGAAGAATGCCCCTTTTAATTGGACCGAGGAGTGTGAAAGAAGCTTTGAGGAACTGAAGAAAAGACTGACAACTGCACCAATCCTGATACTGCCGGACGTCAAGAAGGATTTTCAAGTCTTCTGTGACGCCTCCAAACAAGGATTAGGATGTGTATTGATGCAAGAAAGGAAAGTGATAGCTTATGCTTCTAGACAGCTACGACCTCATGAGGAGAATTATCCAACACATGATCTGGAGTTAGCTGCTGTCGTACATGCACTAAAGATATGGAGACACTACCTACTAGGCAGTAAGTGCGAAATTTATACGGATCATAAGAGCCTGAAGTACATATTCACGCAACAGGAGTTGAATATGAGGCAGAGAAGATGGTTAGAACTGATCAAAGATTATGATCTAGAGATCCACTATCACCCAGGAAAAGCCAATGTAGTAGCTGATGCTTTGAGCAGGAAGTCTCGTTATAACCAGATAACACAGCTAGAAGTGCCGACACAACTGATCAAGGATTTCGAAAGGCTACAATTAGAATTAGTGGACCAAGGAACCATCGCTACGCTAAAGATGGAATGTGAGTTGAAGGATAAAATCCGACAAGCTCAAGCAATTGACCCAGATCTTCAAGAGATGAAGGAGGACATGAAGAGCAAAGATACAACCAACCTTCGAGAAGATGAACAGGGAATTCTATGGTACGATGACCGTATCTGCATTCCGAATGACCACGAGATCAAAGACTTAATCATGCAAGAAGCTCATCAAACCCCATATTCCATACACCCAGGCAGCACCAAAATGTACAAGGACTTGAAGAAAAATTTTTGGTGGAAAGGAATGAAGAGAGAGATTGCCAAGTTTGTCGCAACTTGTGACACATGCCAAAGAGTGAAGGCAGAACATCAAAAGCCTGCGGGACCGCTACAACCTCTACAAATCCCAGAGTGGAAGTGGGATGAAATCGGAATGGATTTCATTGTAGGATTACCAAGGACGAGAAAAGGATTCGATTCTATATGGGTCATAGTAGATAGATTAACAAAAGTAGCACATTTTCTCCCAGTGAAGACCCTATATACAGCTAAGGACTTAGCAGAGCTGTATCTCAACAGAATAGTTGTCCTACACGGAGTGCCGAAGGCTATCGTTTCCGATAGAGGAGCCCAGTTCGTTTCAAGATTTTGGCAAGAGTTGCAGAAAGCCCTGGGCACAAAGTTAAAGTTCAGTACCGCTTACCACCCTCAAACTGGAGGTCAGACGGAAAGGGTAAACCAAATTTTGGAAGATATGTTGAGGGCTTGTGTTTTGGACTATGGAGACTCTTGGGAGTTATTTCTACCTTATGCAGAATTCACCTACAACAACAGTTTCCAAGCAAGCCTGCAAATGGCACCATATGAAGCCCTATATGGAAGAAGATGCCGCACGCCTCTGTATTGGACAGAAATTGGTCAAAAACAACATCTAGGACCCCAATTGGTAGAAGAAGCCACAGCCCACGTCAGGATCATACAAGAAAAACTGAAAACAGCTCAATCTAGACAGAAAAGCTATGCGGATAACCGTAGAAGAGAGCTATCTTTTGAAGAGGGCGATTATGTGTATCTCAAGGTTATGCCATACAAAGGAGTTCGAAGATTCCAGATGAAGGGAAAGTTAAAACCTAGATATGTGGGACCATATCGAATTCTGGAAAAGCGAGGTGAAATGGCATACAAGTTGGAATTGCCACCAGAACTAAGCGGAATTCATGACGTGTTTCATGTATCTCAACTGAAGAAATGCTTGAGAGAACCAACAGAACAAATATCTCCTACAGAGAATGAGATTCAACCAGACTTATCTTGTCAAGAATACCCTATTAGAATTCTGGAAACCAGAGAGAAAGTGCTGAAGTCAAGAACCCTCCGATTCTGCAGAGTCCAGTGGAACAATCACTCAGAGGAGGAGTCAACGTGGGAAAAAGAAGAAGATCTCCGACGAGAATTTCCCTCCCTATTCTCTGACCTGCCCTAATCTCGAGGACGAGATTGTTTCTAAGGTGGGTAGATTTGTAACACCCCTGTTTTTGCCAAACCCTAAAATAGCCAAAATCCACATCCGGACCCCAAAACCTAATCCGCTTCAGCCATTCCCTTCTAAATGCTGTTCAGAACATTTTTCCCTTCGGGACCATCTCCAAAATCTCACCCTAAAGCTGAGTTTCAAGCCTTGCTATTTTAAAACCCTAATTACCCTATTTACCCTAAACTGTTTTCCCCAATTTTGTCGAAACCCTTCAGATCTTGCCCGATCTTACCAAACTTTGGCCAGATAAGTTCTACTAATCTTTTGCAACTTAGCTGCGAAATCAGATTTTAGATCGGACCCTCAGATCTCCAAATTTGCAAACAGGCCCAAGTCCTATTCAAATTATCCTCACAGAACAGCCCCTGGAATAAGTTTCAGAAATTGCAGAACAGCCCAAATGTTATTTTCAGGCCCTTTTCGACCAGCGCCTGGTCGTTGCCACGACCAGTGCCCGAGCCACCGTTGCCGCGCCGCGTTCTCGCCGCGTTCGCTCGCCGCCGGCCACCGTTCTTGTCACCTGTGTTGTGAGCAACCAAACCACCCCCCCCCCCCGCGCACGTGCCAGTGCCGTGGCATCGCCTCGCCCAGCGGATAAACGGCCGCGCTCCCGAGCCTCGTTTTCGCGCGCGCTCCCGTTGCCGTGGCAGTTGCATGGCGTTACGTGTCATTGCCGGAGCTACATTGTCGCCTCCGCATCTGCGCCATCACTGGTGAAGTCCCAAGGCAACTGGCAAAGCTGCAGCACCGCCTGAAGCGCGATCACGTCGCCGTCGCCGTCGTTGCGCCTGCGCCCGACAATTTTCTCCCCGGCGCAAGCAACCGCTGTCGCGTTTCCCTCGCAAGCTCCGTCCCCGTGCCTATTTAAACCCCCTCGACGCTGTGAAGAAGCACAAGCTCAGGACTTAGCCAAAATTCCAGCTTCTCGCCGTTTCCACTTTCTTCTCCGGCGAGCCAGTGAGAGAGCTCACGGTGCCAGCCCTTTCCACAGCCCCTCTCTTCAATCCAGGTTCACTAGTGAGTCCCCCTCGTTCCCCTCTCTGTGTCATAGCAACCAATTGCACTAGATCGATCCCCATCGCCGGTGATCGCCGGATTCCTGATTTGCCCTGTTCCCCCAATGCCACTCGATTCAGCCCAAATTAACCCTCAACCCTGTAGAAGAAGTTGATCAGTAAGCCTAGTAGAGCAAGCCTGTAGAACCAGAATCCCCAATTAAGCTCAAATCGAAGAAATCCCAAGTTTGAACCTCGGCCGTTCGCCGGACTTCGGCGCCAAGCTTCTCCGGCCGATATCCAATGAAATTAACCTCCCCAGTAGCTTTGTTGTGCCCTAGAGACCATCGCCAAGCTTGGAATTGAGCTCTTTCGCCCTGTATCGAAAATACCCAAGCTCCAGTGTCGTCTTCTCCAGCGCCGGTCGCCGGAATTTGTTCCCGGCCGATCCAGCGCCTGAAACCTTGTCCCTTAGATAGATTCCAGTACCCTGAGCAATATTGTCCACTAGCTCGACACCTGGATCTGCCTAGATTGTGAGTTATGCCTATGCCAAGATCACTGTCTAGTAACTCAGTTCATGTCCAGGCCACCGTGGTTCATCGCCGGATTTGGCCACCCTCCGGCCACTTTCAGCCCTTATGCCTGTTGAGTATATTGTTCCTGTTAGTAATGCCTACCTCCCAGACAAAGTGGTGCATCATTTGGAGCCCTGGATCAAAAGTTAAGCCATGCCCTAGTTTCTGGCCATGTCCAGCACCATGTCAGTGCATGTCAGCCACTGGCATTAGCCTTGTTTGACCCCTTCTGGTTGAGCAATTGAAATGCCACCTTGTCCTTTAGATTCCTGGAGTTGAGATCTACAACTTTCTCTACTGTCACTTCTCCAGAAAACCATCCTAAGACTAGTTTCCAGTTATGTCAAAGCCATGAACTGAATGTCGACCCTTCGACGTTCAATCCTTTTTAGCCGTTTCTTCGACCAGAGCCCTCGTGACCTTACCCTAACCTTTTCCCCTGCATACATGGCTTATTTACTTAATACTTTCTATAGAAACTATTTTCAGTATGCTTATGTGGTATGTGTTGGTGTGTTATTGATTGCCGCAGAGTCAGAAGCTGAAGGAGCGGAAGAAGTCCTTTGAAGATCCGTCTGAGTTTTTAGACCCAACATTGCAAGGCAAGCCTCATTCCTTTGATCATGTCTCACCCAATATTTTCATATGAAGTATATTCACTGTTTCTTACTATGCATGTTTAGTTAAAATACAAGTTATGTTTGAATGACATGAGTAGATATTCCCTAATGAATCATGAAACCCCTCTTGTTATTGAACCTTCATATATATGCTTTTGTCACCCTAGGACTCATATATTGAATGTTCACATTAAACTTGAAATGGTCAAATACATGAGAAGTTATAATGAAAACCGTTTTGACAAGAAAACCGATAAAAGGGATCAGTAGTGAGGATTGGATTGTATGGAGAGGGTGCGGTGCGCACCAGGGAATGTGAATGTTCCTCACTATTGATTCATAAGGACAAGAACCTTGTGCTGTGTCTCTATACGAATTGTAAACGTACCAACCACTTGCCTGGTATGGGACAGGCACAACTTAGTAACTTTTTGGTATTAGCAGTTCCCTGCATGGTTTGACGATCTGGTTTCTCGCGTGGAAACTGGAAGGCCAAGGTTCGGCCATGAGTGATGTGAGTCAGAAAAATGATGAGAGAAAAAGGCGTAAATGAAGGAAGGCGCCCTAGACCTGATTAAGCCGTGAGCGGCTGTAATCTTAAATGGTCGTATGTCTCGCGTGGACATAGACCAAGGCTATGTGTCCTGAGGGAACATAGACCAGAGAGGCTAGGAAGTAAGGCAGTGGGTAAGACCCACAACGGTACTTGAGACTTAATTGTCTATTTACCGGGCAGGGATACTGTTAATACTGAACTGTAAAGCGTTGTGTGATCTCGGCCTTGTCACATGTGTATAAGTCACATGGAGCTGATCCGACTTGAAAGCCGAGTGAACCAGTGGATTTAAAAAGAGGTACACCTTTGCAAAGCGTAAAAGAAGTGTCAGATACTCTGTACTCCCAGGTTCAGGAGTCTTTTCGTAGTGGATGTTATCCATGGGTTATAGCACAAGTAATGTTTTGGAATGTTTTCATAATGCGGCTAACAAAGTAGTGACTCATGGGAGACCACTACATCTAATGTTTTTATTGAAAACATGTTAACATGTTTAAAGTGCTATTTTCATGACAAAGTACTGTTTACTGAACAAATGACTTGGAAATCTATATATCCTCTATCTATATGAAACCTAAAACCCCTGAATCATATGTTTCACCCTCATGTAAGTACAATTACTATAATCCCCGGAATGAGTATTGCTGAGCACCAAGTGCTCACCCTTGCAATTTGCATCCAACTGTAGAAGAGGGATTCGAGGATCCCGATTCCTTCAGTTATGAGTTCCCGGCAGAAGATGGAAGGTGCCCCGGACGAAGCCCACGTTCTAGAAGGATTGCGCACCAAGTCAAGTCAGATGTGGGAGGAGCCACTTCAACCCCGCTGCGGATGGAAATCAAGCTTTTTGTCGTTGCTTTGTGCTTTATGCTGTGTGTTCGGTACTTAGATACCGACTCTGGTTCTGATAAACTTGTTATTTTCTTAGCAACTCTACTTAGCGCCATTTTCGGTGCTTTGGGTATGTAATATTGGCCAAGCTGGCCTGCTACCTGTTTAATGTTATTATTATGCTTGTCTGGTTTGGAGCTCATGTGGCATCCTGCTGTGTGTAACCTACCTGGGCGGTTACCAAGGTGATCCTCAAATGGGGGTCTCACAGCGAATGGTATCAGAGCATGAAGCTTGACTGTAGGTCGTGACCCTTACTAGAATGGGCGTCCCTAAAGTAGAGAATCGCTAGATTATTTGGTAAAAATCTAATTGTGAAAAACCTAATTTGTTTAAGAAAAGCATAATGAGTATTATTTGAAAACTTTCAAAACCATTTTCCTACTTTTAAGTGTTCCGTGTCTCATCATCGCAGATGGCCCCTGGTAAGAAGCTGATTCACGGAGACGAGTTGGGATCATGGGCATTGATGCTTTGGATGATGTTACAATTTCTGGGAGCAAGAGACAATCAGCGACCCGTATACTACGTCCGTCGAGAGGAAGTAGATGGTAGACCTTTTGGTTTCCGTGCCTCGGTGATTGTGTATGAGATCCCAGAGATCGGGAGAGGATCAACAAGAAAGGAAGCTCGTAGAGAAGAAGAAGAAGATGCTATCCAAGACGCTGCTCGTCGTGCTATAGGTACCATCCGTCAGCTGTACGATGACTTTCTTATAGGTTCTCCTTTCTGTTTTGTACCCTACCAAGTCCCCGGATCAGATCGTCGAACTGTTCATCCCTCCAACAACCAGAGAGACGCCATCCTGACCAAAACCAGAGATGTAGTCCAAGTCTTGGAAGTCAAGCTACACTCGGTTGCTGCGTGAGCATGAGAATGCTCGGGATGACCGTCACTATCTCGAAGGAGCGCTTGCGAAGGTTCGCTTAGAACTCCAAGAGAAAGAGAAACAGATTCAGGAGTTGGCTGAACCTAGCAGAGCTCGAGAAGTCGAAGACGAAGGATCGGTGAACAAGAGGAACCGCTTGAAGATAAGACTCACAGCCCGCAAGAGTGTGGGAAGACCTAGGGATTACCTGGGTTATTTCACGCCTGCTTCGCGTGGCATTGTGATCAACACCCCTGCACCAGAGTATCCTACTCTCACGAAAGGGAAGGAAGTTCCTGAGGGCAAAGGAAAAGAGATTGCTACTTGCAACACCAACGATTCATCTGAGGAAGAAGAGGACAACGACATGCAATGGGACCCTATGGATGCCGACGAAGATCAAGAAGAGGAAGACCCTGAAGAAGTGGAACCTTGCAGTTCTTCCAAGACCGACAGGAGATCGTAGTTTTCTCTTCAGCTTGACCCTTCTGCTCTAGCCCTTGTAACCGTTAGTCTTTAGCTCTTGTTGTAGTAGCTGCTTTGTTTGTATTGTTTGTTGGTAACTCCAAAGCTGTAAAGGTGAAAACCTTGTATCTTTAGAAAATCTTTGAAAATGGAAATTGCATGTTCCAATCCAATCTCTTGGATTGATCTTTTCCTTTCAGCTTATGTTCAATCTGTGCTCTCTTGAATTAGTAGTCTTGTCTCAATTATCTTGGCAGAACAGAATGGTGAACACCAGAGGTAGAATCCAAGGTTCAGAAGAAGTTCCCAAGAAACACATCAACAAGAAGGACTAGAGATGACTCAGATCAGCCAAATTCATCAGCCTCAGTACCGCAAGGAGGAAATCTGACGGAAATATTAATATGGATGGAGCAAAACAGACAGAGATCTGCAGAGGTACAGAGTCAAATTCTGGAACAGTTGATGCAAAACTCCGCAACACGACGCGAGGAAGGTTCGAACATTGGAGCAAGACTGACAGACTTTCCAGAAGACACGTCCTCCAACTTTCTCCTGCACTGAAGACCCAATTGTGGCAGACGATTGGTTAAGAGAAATTGAAAGGAAATTGGATACCGTCAGGTGTAGTGATGAAGAGAAGCTGCTATATGGACCCCATCAGCTCACAGGATCGGCTGCAGCGTGGTGGGAGAATTACAAGACGGTACACCCTAATCAGAATTCAATTACCTGGAATGAATTCAAGGAACAGTTCCGTAAATACCATGTCCCCAAAGGAGCTATCCAAGCCAAACGCAGAGAATTCTTGAATCTAAGGCAAGGAGGAAGGACGGTGAAGCAGTATTTGCATGAGTTCATCAAATTGGCCAGGTATGCACCAGAAGATATCATGACAGAAGAGCGGAAGATCGACAGATTCTGCGAAGGCCTACAAAACTCATATCAGTATCACCTGTCAACACACGAGTTCACGGACTTCCAAGTCCTTGTGAATCGAGTACTCAAAATGGAGGAGAAAAGAGGCGTAGTAGAAGAGGACCGCAAGAGGAAAAGCATAGCATACCCTTTTCAAGGAAATTCTAGCCGAGGAAGACCAGCGCCATATGCCAGAGCCGCTTTCAGACCACCCGCACCACCAAGACCCCAGAGGACTTCATCGCCAACAACTCTAACATGTCCCGGATGCAAAGGGAGTCACCTCTATAGAGACTGTACACTGAAGAATGCAGAATGCTTCCATTGTGGCAGAAGAGGACATCACAGAGAGACTTGTCCATTTCGGCATTTACCTCCCAACGTTGCCAAAGCTCAGGCAGCCAAATCCCCTGCACCTGCACGAACTATTGCCAGAGGAGCACCACAAGCCTAGAGGAGGAAGATTCCAAACCAACAGAGGAAGAGGAACACCAACCACCGGAGGAAGACTCAACTTCGTGACTGCTACAGAAGCAGGAGAGGCAACTGACGTCGTGATCGGTAGACTCTTAATCTCCTCTCAGATTTCAGTTGTTCTATTTGATCCCGGTGCAACTCATTCATTCATGTCGAAAGATTGCTTGTTGAGTAATAACTTGCCTGTGGTTGCTTTAGAGCATCCTATCATCATTCAGTCACCTGGTGCTAGGATGATTGTTAATTCTATCTGTAGAAATGTTGCCTTCTGTATCGGCAATCTAGAATTCCTGGCAGACATGCTAGTTCTAAACCTTCAAGGATTGGATGTCATTCTCGGAATGGATTGGCTGGCCAAGCATAAGGGATTGATGGATTGTGAGAAGAAAACAATCACCCTGACAAATGCCAGTGGAAAGCAAATTACATTCCATGCAGACAGAACTCCAATCTGCGACCACCTACAGAGATTGAACTGCATCGAAGAAGTGAAGCTTGAAGAGGTACCAATTGTCAACGAGTACCCGGAAGTCTTTCCAGAAGAACTTCCCGGATTGCCACCAAATAGGGATATAGAGTTCACTATTGAACTAAAACCCGGATCTGCGCCATATGCTAGAAAGTTGTTTCGGATGACAGGCCATGAGCAAGAGGAATTGAAGAAGCAGATAGCTGAATTGGAAGAAAAAGGATTCATCAGATCCAGCTCATCACCATGGGGAGCCCCAGTGCTCTTTGTTAAGAAGAAAGATGGTAGTATGCGACTTTGCATAGACTACCGCAAGCTAAACGACATGACCATCAAGAACAAATACCCCTTACCAAGGATAGATGACCTTTTTGACCAGCTCAGAGAAGCAAAAGTGTTCTCAAGAATAGACCTGAGATCGGGATACCACCAGTTAAGGATCCGAGAGCAGGACATTCCTAAAACTGCTTTCGTAACCAGATATGGGTTGCATGAGTTCACAGTGATGCCCTTTGGATTAACTAATGCTCCCGCGGTATTCATGAATCTAATGAATAAGATCCTCATGGAATTCCTGGATAAATACATCATTGTATTTGTGGATGATATCCTTGTCTACTCTAAGACGGAGGAGGAGCACGCACATCACCTGAGGATAGTGCTACAGAAACTGGCAGACCACCAGCTATATGCCAAGTTTAGCAAATGTGCTTTTTGGTTGAAGAAGATTCTCTTTCTTAGGACATATCATCTCAGGAGAAGGAATATTTATGGACCCGTTGAAGATACAAGCTGTTACCGATTGGAAACAACCTGAAACCGCAACAGAAGTTAGAAGTTTCTTGGGATTAGCGGGATATTATCGAAGATTCGTAGAAGGATTCTCGAAGATCACCAAACCGCTAACCCAGCTACTGAAGAAGAATGCCCCTTTTAATTGGACCGAGGAGTGTGAAAGAAGCTTTGAGGAACTGAAGAAAAGACTGACAACTGCACCAATCCTGATACTGCCGGACGTCAAGAAGGATTTTCAAGTCTTCTGTGACGCCTCCAAACAAGGATTAGGATGTGTATTGATGCAAGAAAGGAAAGTGATAGCTTATGCTTCTAGACAGCTACGACCTCATGAGGAGAATTATCCAACACATGATCTGGAGTTAGCTGCTGTCGTACATGCACTAAAGATATGGAGACACTACCTACTAGGCAGTAAGTGCGAAATTTATACGGATCATAAGAGCCTGAAGTACATATTCACGCAACAGGAGTTGAATATGAGGCAGAGAAGATGGTTAGAACTGATCAAAGATTATGATCTAGAGATCCACTATCACCCAGGAAAAGCCAATGTAGTAGCTGATGCTTTGAGCAGGAAGTCTCGTTATAACCAGATAACACAGCTAGAAGTGCCGACACAACTGATCAAGGATTTCGAAAGGCTACAATTAGAATTAGTGGACCAAGGAACCATCGCTACGCTAAAGATGGAATGTGAGTTGAAGGATAAAATCCGACAAGCTCAAGCAATTGACCCAGATCTTCAAGAGATGAAGGAGGACATGAAGAGCAAAGATACAACCAACCTTCGAGAAGATGAACAGGGAATTCTATGGTACGATGACCGTATCTGCATTCCGAATGACCACGAGATCAAAGACTTAATCATGCAAGAAGCTCATCAAACCCCATATTCCATACACCCAGGCAGCACCAAAATGTACAAGGACTTGAAGAAAAATTTTTGGTGGAAAGGAATGAAGAGAGAGATTGCCAAGTTTGTCGCAACTTGTGACACATGCCAAAGAGTGAAGGCAGAACATCAAAAGCCTGCGGGACCGCTACAACCTCTACAAATCCCAGAGTGGAAGTGGGATGAAATCGGAATGGATTTCATTGTAGGATTACCAAGGACGAGAAAAGGATTCGATTCTATATGGGTCATAGTAGATAGATTAACAAAAGTAGCACATTTTCTCCCAGTGAAGACCCTATATACAGCTAAGGACTTAGCAGAGCTGTATCTCAACAGAATAGTTGTCCTACACGGAGTGCCGAAGGCTATCGTTTCCGATAGAGGAGCCCAGTTCGTTTCAAGATTTTGGCAAGAGTTGCAGAAAGCCCTGGGCACAAAGTTAAAGTTCAGTACCGCTTACCACCCTCAAACTGGAGGTCAGACGGAAAGGGTAAACCAAATTTTGGAAGATATGTTGAGGGCTTGTGTTTTGGACTATGGAGACTCTTGGGAGTTATTTCTACCTTATGCAGAATTCACCTACAACAACAGTTTCCAAGCAAGCCTGCAAATGGCACCATATGAAGCCCTATATGGAAGAAGATGCCGCACGCCTCTGTATTGGACAGAAATTGGTCAAAAACAACATCTAGGACCCCAATTGGTAGAAGAAGCCACAGCCCACGTCAGGATCATACAAGAAAAACTGAAAACAGCTCAATCTAGACAGAAAAGCTATGCGGATAACCGTAGAAGAGAGCTATCTTTTGAAGAGGGCGATTATGTGTATCTCAAGGTTATGCCATACAAAGGAGTTCGAAGATTCCAGATGAAGGGAAAGTTAAAACCTAGATATGTGGGACCATATCGAATTCTGGAAAAGCGAGGTGAAATGGCATACAAGTTGGAATTGCCACCAGAACTAAGCGGAATTCATGACGTGTTTCATGTATCTCAACTGAAGAAATGCTTGAGAGAACCAACAGAACAAATATCTCCTACAGAGAATGAGATTCAACCAGACTTATCTTGTCAAGAATACCCTATTAGAATTCTGGAAACCAGAGAGAAAGTGCTGAAGTCAAGAACCCTCCGATTCTGCAGAGTCCAGTGGAACAATCACTCAGAGGAGGAGTCAACGTGGGAAAAAGAAGAAGATCTCCGACGAGAATTTCCCTCCCTATTCTCTGACCTGCCCTAATCTCGAGGACGAGATTGTTTCTAAGGTGGGTAGATTTGTAACACCCCTGTTTTTGCCAAACCCTAAAATAGCCAAAATCCACATCCGGACCCCAAAACCTAATCCGCTTCAGCCATTCCCTTCTAAATGCTGTTCAGAACATTTTTCCCTTCGGGACCATCTCCAAAATCTCACCCTAAAGCTGAGTTTCAAGCCTTGCTATTTTAAAACCCTAATTACCCTATTTACCCTAAACTGTTTTCCCCAATTTTGTCGAAACCCTTCAGATCTTGCCCGATCTTACCAAACTTTGGCCAGATAAGTTCTACTAATCTTTTGCAACTTAGCTGCGAAATCAGATTTTAGATCGGACCCTCAGATCTCCAAATTTGCAAACAGGCCCAAGTCCTATTCAAATTATCCTCACAGAACAGCCCCTGGAATAAGTTTCAGAAATTGCAGAACAGCCCAAATGTTATTTTCAGGCCCTTTTCGACCAGCGCCTGGTCGTTGCCACGACCAGTGCCCGAGCCACCGTTGCCGCGCCGCGTTCTCGCCGCGTTCGCTCGCCGCCGGCCACCGTTCTTGTCACCTGTGTTGTGAGCAACCAAACCACCCCCCCCCCCCCCGCGCACGTGCCAGTGCCGTGGCATCGCCTCGCCCAGCGGATAAACGGCCGCGCTCCCGAGCCTCGTTTTCGCGCGCGCTCCCGTTGCCGTGGCAGTTGCATGGCGTTACGTGTCATTGCCGGAGCTACATTGTCGCCTCCGCATCTGCGCCATCACTGGTGAAGTCCCAAGGCAACTGGCAAAGCTGCAGCACCGCCTGAAGCGCGATCACGTCGCCGTCGCCGTCGTTGCGCCTGCGCCCGACAATTTTCTCCCCGGCGCAAGCAACCGCTGTCGCGTTTCCCTCGCAAGCTCCGTCCCCGTGCCTATTTAAACCCCCTCGACGCTGTGAAGAAGCACAAGCTCAGGACTTAGCCAAAATTCCAGCTTCTCGCCGTTTCCACTTTCTTCTCCGGCGAGCCAGTGAGAGAGCTCACGGTGCCAGCCCTTTCCACAGCCCCTCTCTTCAATCCAGGTTCACCAGTGAGTCCCCCTCGTTCCCCTCTCTGTGTCATAGCAACCAATTGCACTAGATCGATCCCCATCGCCGGTGATCGCCGGATTCCCGATTTGCCCTGTTTCCCCCAATGCCACTCGATTCAGCCCAAATTAACCCTCAATCCTGTAGAAGAAGTTGATCAGTAAGCCTAGTAGAGCAAGCCTGTAGAACCAGAATCCCCAATTAAGCTCAAATCGAAGAAATCCCAAATTTGAACCTCGGCCGTTCGCCAGACTTCGGCGCCAAGCTTCTCCGGCCGATATCCAATGAAATTAACCTCCCCAGTAGCTTTGTTGTGCCCTAGAGACCATCGCCAAGCTTGGAATTGAGCTCTTTTGCCCTGTATCGAAAATACCCAAGCTCCAGTGTCGTCTTCTCCAGCGCCGGTCGCCGGAATTTGTTCCCGGCCGATCCAGCGCCTGAAACCTTGTCCCTTAGATAGATTCCAGTACCCTGAGCAATATTGTCCACTAGCTCGACACCTGGATCTGCCTAGATTGTGAGTTATGCCTATGCCAAGATCACTGTCTAGTAACTCAGTTCATGTCCAGGCCACCGTGGTTCATCGCCGGATTTGGCCACCCTCCGGCCACTTTCAGCCCTTATGCATGTTGAGTATATTGTTCCTGTTAGTAATGCCTACCTCCCAGACAAAGCGGTGCATCATTTGGAGCCCTGGATCAAAAGTTAAGCCATGCCCTAGTTTCTGGCCATGTCCAGCACCATGTCAGTGCATGTCAGCCACTGGCATTAGCCTTGTTTGACCCCTTCTGGTTGAGCCATTGAAATGCCACCTTGTCCTTTAGATTCCTGGAGTTGAGATCTACAACTTTCTCTACTGTCACTTCTCTAGAAAACCATCCTAAGACTAGTTTCCAGTTATGTCAAAGCCATGAACTGAATGTCGGCCCTTCGACGTTCAATCCTTTTTAGCCGTTTCTTCGACCAGAGCCCTCGTGACCTTACCCTAACCTTTTCCCCTGCATACATGGCTTATTTACTTAATACTTTCTATAGAAACTATTTTCAGTATGCTTATGTGGTATGTGTTGGTGTGTTGTCTGATTGCCGCAGAGTCAGAAGCTGAAGGAGCGGAAGAAGTCCTTGAAGATCCGTCTGAGTTTTTAGACCCCACATTGCAAGGCAAGCCTCATTCCTTTGATCATGTCTCACCCAATATTTTCATATGAAGTATATTCACTGTTTCTTACTATGCATGTTTAGTTAAAATACAAGTTATGTTTGAATGACATGAGTAGATATTCCCTAATGAATCATGAAACCCCTCTTGTTATTGAACCTTCATATATATGCTTTTGTCACCCTAGGACTCATATATTGAATGTTCACATTAAACTTGAAATGGTCAAATACATGAGAAGTTATAATGAAAACCGTTTTGACAAGAAAACCGATAAAAGGGATCAGTAGTGAGGATTGGATTGTATGGAGAGGGTGCGGTGCGCACCAGGGAATGTGAATGTTCCTCACTATTGATTCATAAGGACAAGAACCTTGTGCTGTGTCTCTATACGAATTGTAAACGTACCAACCACTTGCCTGGTATGGGACAGGCACAACTTAGTAACTTTTTGGTATTAGCAGTTCCCTGCATGGTTTGACGATCTGGTTTCTCGCGTGGAAACTGGAAGGCCAAGGTTCGGCCATGAGTGATGTGAGTCAGAAAAATGATGAGAGAAAAAGGCGTTAATGAAGGAAGGCGCCCTAGACCTGATTAAGCCGTGAGCGGCTGTAATCTTAAATGGTCGTATGTCTCGCGTGGACATAAACCAAGGCTATGTGTCCTGAGGGAACATAGACCAGAGAGGCTAGGAAGTAAGGCAGTGGGGAAGACCCACAACGGTACTTGAGACTTAATTGTCTATTTACCGGGCAGGGATACTGTTAATACAGAACTGTAAAGCGTTGTGTGATCTCGGCCTTGTCACATGTGTATAAGTCACATGAAGCTGATCCGACTTGAAAGCCGAGTGAACCAGTGGATTTAAAAAGAGGTACACCTTTGCAAAGTGTAAAAGAAGTATCAGATACTCTGTACTCCCAGGTTCAGGAGTCTTTTCGTAGTGGATGTTATCCATGGGTTATAGCACAAGTAATGTTTCGGAATATTTTCATAATGCGGTTAACAAAGTAGTGACTCATGGGAGACCACTACATCTAAGGTTTTATTGAAAACTTGTTTAACGTTCAAAGTATTATTCTCATGACAAAGTACTGTTTTACTGAACAAATGACTTGGAAATCTATATATCTCTATCCATAAGAAACCAAAACCCCAGAATCATATATTTCACCCTCATGTAAGTACAATCACATTAATTCCCGGAATGAGTACTGCTGAGCACCAAGTGCTCACGCTTGCAATTTGCATCCAACTGTAGAAGAGGGATTCGAGGATCCCGAGTCCTTCAGTTATGAGTTCCCGGCAGAAGATGGAAGCGCCCCGGACGAGCCCACGTTCTAGAAGGATTGCGCACCAAGTCAAGTCAGATGTGGGAGGAGCCACTTCAACCCCGCTGCGGATGGAAATCAAGCTTTTTGTCGTTGCTTTGTGCTTTATGCTGTGTGTTCGGTACTTACATACCGACTCTGGTTCTGATAAACTTGTTATTTTCTTAGCAACTCTACTTAGCGCCATTTTCGGTGCTTTGGGTATGTAATATTGGCCAAGCTGGCCTGCTACCTGTTTAATGTTATTATTATGCTTGTCTGGTTTGGAGCTCATGTGGCATCCTGCTGTGTGTAACCTACCTGGGCGGTTACCAAGGTGATCCTCAAATGGGGGTCTCACAGGCGGCACCCCAGACCGAGCCACCGGGGGCCTTTGCCACCGGGCAAATGGGGCCCCTGGCCACCGCACAAATGGCAGCGCCCGGGATGGGACCACCGGGGCCTTTGCCACTGCGCAAATGGCGACGCCCGGGACCGAACCGCCGGGGGCCAGTACCACTGGGGGCCGTTGTGGCCGGCCTCGTGGTAGCCCCCGAAACCGGATCACGTCCTAAGTCCCCCAATAGCAGCACCCCATGTCCTTCGGGGACACGTCCTAAGTCCCCAGAGGAAATGGTCTTCGTTACCGGGAACATCACCCCCGGAGGAGACCTCTGGCACCTTGGGGACGCTTTGGTTCTCACGCCACACATTTATGGAGGCATCGCCAACCATCATGATGCCGCAGGCCTCGATTGATGCACGCCGTCGGCCATAATGGCCTCGCGCGGTTCGAACTACCGGCGCATCGTTTCCCACGCGGCCCCCTTTGATTTGCGGTCGTCGTATGAAATGGACAGCTCAGATGTATCCTAGGGAGCCACGTGGCACTCATCGGGGCCGCATTTGGGCTCTATACATAGGGCCTCGAGGGGCCCGGAGAGAGCACATTTGCAACTTCAAGCTTCAAACCTACCACTGGCGCTCTAGCCTCTCCAGGTAGCTTAGCCTCGACAAGCCTAGCCTCCGGAAACCTAGCCTGCGGAATCCTAGTCTCCAGACAACCTCCAGGAAATTTAACCCCGGACACTCAAATGGCTCCAAAGGGCTGCGCCAAAGCTGTCGATGTACCCCTGGAGGAAGTCTCTGCAGACTTCCTCTAGTCTTCCGAGTTTACCATGGGGGACTTGGAGTCCCTCGTGGAGCGGGGGATCTTCGCAGATGGGGCCGTCCGGGTCCCCCTGAAGAAGGAGACGGTGGCTCACCCCCAAGTCACAGAGGGGGTCGGGTTCGAAGCCTTCACCGAGGCTGGCCTCCAACTCCCGGTGCAGCCGCTGCTTCGAGAGTTCCTCTGGGAATATGGGATGGCACTCAACCACCTCATACCCAATGCCCTTGTCTGGATGGGGCTCTTTATCTGGCTGTGCGAGACAGCCACCGGAAGGCAGCCCACTCTCTGGCTATTCCTGTATTTCTATGAGCCCGCGGCGAGGAGCTCCTACATGGTGAAGGGGGGGCCAAAGTCCGCGTTGGGCTCCATAATGATACAACGGTGAGGGCGACCCATACGAATTTTTGCAGGTATATTCCACAGCCATTTCGGCTGCTGGGGGGGATGAGACAGTTCAGTGCAACGTCTTCCCCCTCTACCTGACCGGGATCTCCCGCTCGTGGTTCTATAACCAGAAGGCTGGCTCCATCAAGTCCTTCACGCAGCTCCAACGCGAGTTCTGCGCAAACTTCCAGGGGAACTATGTGCGCCCCCAGGATTCCTCGCAGCTGTACACTGTTCGACAGAGGACGGGGGAGACCATCCACAGCTTCTTCAAGCTCTTTGCTCAAGTCAAGAGCAAAGTAGCTCACGTCCCTGACTCCACAGTCATTGAGGCGTGTAAGAGCGGGATCCTCCCCGGGGAGCTCCACCGGAGACTCTCCCGAAGCTGCCCCTCCTCCGCCGACGAGCTCTTCACCGTACTCGAGAAGTATGCTCGGGGGGAGGAGGACGACCTCTGGAAGAAAAACTAGGGAACCTCCGCCCCCGTCAACCGGGAGGCCAGGGACCCCCTCAAACGCCCCAAGAAGGGCAATTGTAGCGAGCCACAGCCTCGGGACACCTTTGTCCTCGAGGGCGAAGGCGGCTCACGCGATGCCTCCAAAGGCAACCGCCTCTTCCCCAAGCCGAAAGGTCGTGGTGGAGGGCAGTCATCGTGCAGTCGTGAAAGCCCCGCGGCAGGAGGCAGGGAAGGCCTGTGGTGTACCTTCCACAAGTCCAATACCCATGCCACCCGGGAATGCCACTAACTGTTCCAACACTTCGCCGCATTCCTCGACCAGCATGGGTGGCGGGGCGGGGGGGGGGGGGACTCCGCCTCCTTGCCCCCTCAGTCGGCCTTACCGGCCCTTCCTGCCCCCGCGGGGGGTGAGCAAGGGCAAGCGCGAGAAGGGGATACGCCAGAGACGCTCCCCTTCCAAACTTCCCAAAGGCGCGTCAACGTCATCATGGGAGGGTCCACCTCTGGGCGGGACTCCATGCGTCAGCACAAGGAGTATGCGCGCATAGTAAAGGTGGTGGGGTGGTGGGGTGCTGGATACGTCTCGGCCACCTAAGTGGTCGGTCATCCCCCTCACTTTTACGGTAGAAGACGCGCGTGTCCAGAAACCATGTCGTCTCTAGAAGGTTTCACAGTCTGACCGCCATTGGCTCCGGTCTGACCGTGAGAGTGCCCGACAAGGGCAGGTGAGCATTTATTCTGCCTGTTTAATGTCGTTGCAATTGCGGTGGTCTGACCGGGCTTATACCTGCGGTCTGACTGCCAAGTGATCTTTCTATTCCAATAGCTTGTAACTGCTATATTTATTGTGGGGGTATAAATACTCCCATGCAAGGTCCTGTTTAGAACTCTTGGCTTATTTGTGATCATTGCCATCATTCTTAAGAGCAAAAACAAGTTACATACACTCTAGTGTTCAATTTCATGAATTTGAGAGAGTGTATTTGAGATCTTCTAGTGCATTGCATTTAGATCACTAAATCAACCTTGTGGCACTAGAAGAGCATTAAGTGATCATCACTGGCTTATTACTCTTGGAGCTTGCCGGCTCCTAGACGGCTAGGAGGAAGGTTTTGGAGAGCTCTTCAAGGAAGATTGTGAAGAAGCCTCAAAACATCTTGTGAAAGGGTCGAGCACGCCTTGCCGGAGCGGTAAAGTGCATCAATAGTGGAATCGAGGTTTGGATAACTCATCATACTAATCCGGCTCGAGATCTAAGTCACTTCTTGAAAGGAAGTCGACTAGATAGAGGAGTGGTTAGAGATTTGAGTTTGCCTCAACGTGGATTAGGGGTGATCGGCAAATCACCGAGACCATGGGATATATCTTTGTGTTAAATTGCTTGTTGTTCATCTTGTTTTAGCTATTTGCTCTCATTTCTTGTTAATTGCTTGATTAGTTGTTAAATTGTCAAAATCTCCTATTCACCCCCCTCTAGTCGATATCCTAGATCCCTTTCAATTGGTATCAGAGCTAGGACTCAATATTTAGAGGATTTAACCATCCCGCAGTAGGATAAAGATGGCTAGTGAGGGTCGGATTAATATTGGCAAACCACCACTCTTTGATGGATCAAACTATACCTATTGGAAAACTAGAATGATGGTCTATCTTAAAGCCCTGGGTGGAAAATTTTGGAAAGTGGTGGATGAGGGCTTCACAATTCTAGATGATGAAGACATGACTAACCTAGATAGAGAAAATGCCTTAGCAAATGCTCAAGCCATGAATGTTCTTTATAGTGCTCTAAATCTAAGTGAATTTAATAGAATTTGTAAACTTGAAATGGCTCATGACATTTGGAGAAATCTTAGGGATATTCATGAAGGAACCTCAATGGTCAAAGATGCTAAATTATTTATCCATAAGGGACAATTTGAAAAGTTTGCTATGTTGCCCAATGAGGATGTCTCGGAGATTTTCAACCAATTAAATAACTTAGTAGATGAGCTAAAAGGGCTTGGTATGGATGTCACAAATGTGGAGTTTTGTCATAAATTTCTTAGAGCTTTACCTTCAAAATATGACACTATTGTGACCATACTTGTGCGATCTAATTTGAAGAGTGTGACTCCTTTGGAGGTCTTGAGTGAAATTCTCACTCATGACATATTTAAAAAATCACAAGAAGAGGTACAAGATGAGGCTTCCGACTCCAAGAAGAAGAAAATAGCACTCAAAGCTCAAGCCTCCAAAAGGGAAGATAATGAAGAAGAAAGCGATGAGAGAGACACCGATGAGGAAATGGCTCTCTTCGTGAGAAGGTTCAAGCGGTTCATGAAAAAGAGATATCAAGGAAAGTCCTTCAAGAAAGGACAATCATCAAAAAGGAACCCATTTGAAGAAAGAAGATGTTTTGATTGCGGTGAAAAGGGCCATATCTCCGCACAATGCAAAAACAAGGAAGAAGAAAAATCGGTGAAAAAGAAGAAGTACGAAAAGGATGGAGAAAGCAAGAAGAAGGTTTTCAAGAAGTATTACAAGAAGAAGAAGAACGGACAAGCTTGCTTCATTGAATGGGATTCGGATGGTTCAAGTTCCGATTCCGAAGATGAAGATGAAGCATCACCTAAAGGACTCGCCGGAGCAGCTATCAAGGAAGCTCCATCTCTATTCTCCACTCCTCATTGCCTCATGGCTAAAGGAGAATCCAGGGTATCATGTCACGGAGATGAATACCCTTATGATGACTTAGTTAAGATGATCACCAGTTTTGATGACTATATGAGTAAAGAAAAATAAAAATTCAAGGAATTGAAGAAGAGATACAAAACTCTTCAAAATTCCTATGAG